>OY728140.1:1058582004-1063582004 GCA_963277665.1 Viscum album
TCGGTATTGCGTACAACAAACACTATCGTGGAAGGTTGCGATTACGTGTAATGAAAGCCAAGTCTGGGATGTGTGTAGTCAAATATCCTTTTGGTGTACCGTACAACACAAGGCATCAATGAAATTAAAAAGAATATTTTTCATTAAATCTCGAGGTGTTACATTCTACCCCCGTTAAAATGAATTCCGCCCGCAAAATTCGTCAGGGTTATAAATGGTTTACTACTCAAAAGTTTCTTTAATAGAAACGCACATCATAAAAAGGAATACCAAAACTTATCTTTAAAAACTAAATTATGAAACATAACGGTTACCCAAATTAACTAATCATTGGGTTTCCACATAGGAGAACATAGGTGAAAATATAGATATGGAAGAGAAATCTAACCATAATGTTCTAATGGAGAGTGGTAGAGAACATGGCTATAAAAAAGAAAACAATCACAAAGCCATAAATTTGTGATGATCTAAGGTACTATCTGATTCATCGAATATAAGGTCACTAGGGCAACATTTTTGGTTTTCAAGATGATTTTCCTAAAGTTGAATAATTTGAATTAGAACAAATACTTACTTTATTTTGGTATAATCTCACCGTTTTTTCGTGCCTTGAACAATTTCCACTTCATCTCTTAAAGAAATGAAGTTGAATTTTTTATTCGTGAAATGTTTGCAGATCATGTGATAGAATGATGGGTCATTCCATATGTCTCAAGCAAAAGGTTAGCAAAAGTTATCAAATATACATAAGTCCATCTATGCTGAGGTTAATCGTATATGATTTCAAAAATGGAATTATACTTCATCTATTATACCGATTAATAAAACTAGTTTCTACTAACCAGGGACTTCCTGTAGGCCAGTGGTAGGAAATAAAGGCTAGTCGCACTTCGTTTGTGGGTTCAGTTCCCACAACCTTGTCCGATACGACGGGTTGTCACCCGTCCTGCAGGTTGTCTTTGTTTTTCCTAAAACTTCACTATCATTACAGAAATAATATCGAATAAAGTTCTATCCTTAAACAATACTATCTGATGTCTGACATAATCTATTCCAATCTTTATACTTATCCAAAATACATATGTCCAATCTCATATGATAAAGAAATCAATTATTTGACAGGTCACATAACAAGCACGTGAATACCATCATTTATCCCCCATATATCATAAGATATATCTTGTTGGTCACATTCCAAACATGTGAATAGCTTAATCATGTATTACCATAGAACCTTATTGAAAACATGAGTGCTGTCAAAAGTTAACTCTTTCCACATACCAAAATCCCAAAATTTCTATATACTCAAACCACGATATCACTTTATCCTTATATCAGTCATGAGCTCATGAATAATATTAAACATTTCATTTCCTCATTATCATATAATCTGCTTTCCAAAATCACATTTCATGGTTACCGGTACCATAAATTTATTGAAACCACAATAGACCAATACATAAATATTCCAATATTCCACAATACTATAAATTAGATTCCACAACATTATTTTGGAATCTCATTACAGAAACACATAATCATTCCACTACATCGTTTTCATACTCAACATCGCCAATAGTGATTTCAAGTGACTTCCCTTTATCCTTTTCCTTAAGTGGTTGCTCACATCAATCATCATTAACCCTTGGATTAGGGCATTTGTTAGCATAATGCCCCATTTCCTTGCACTTGAAGCATTGAAGTGTTGGTGGAGCGTTCTCTGTAGTATTTTCTCTATTCACTTCATTAGAAACCTTTTTCCCATTACTTCGGCACTCAGCTACTTGATAAACTTATTTTCCACACATGAAACATTTTCTAGTACCTTTTATACAATCTCCACCATACTTTTTTCCACACTTTGAGCATAAAGAAACATTCACCATCTTTTCACCATTGTTCTGAGGTTTTCTATTGAACTCCATCTTTTTTTCTTGTCAAAACCATGAGATGGATATGTTACACTAACTTCCAATTCTACCTTGATAGCACAATTCAAAATTTATTCATAGCTACTGATGTCTCTTATAGCTAATGCCCTTCGAAGACTTGGTTTTAAGACACTGAAGAATCGATCAACTTTACTTTCAGGTTGAATGATGATTCCAGATGAATACCTTCCAAGTCTTGTAAAATTCTCTTTGTATATACCAATAGCTTCATCATCCTTCTCCTTAAGCTCAAGGAACTACTTTTCCATATTTGTTCGAAGAATACGGGGGAATTACATACTAAAAAACAAGTTCTTGAACTCGTCCAATTCCATGGATTCAATTTCATCTTGGGGCCTTGTATTCTTAATTAGATTCCACCACTTTTCTACTGCACCTTCTAAATGGTAAACATCTAGAATGACTTTATCATGTTCTAAATAGTGAAGTATGGAAAATATCTTTTCATTGGTACTGATCCATTGTTCAGAAACAAGTGGATCAGAAGACCCATTGAAAGAAGGTGGACGTTGCCTCATAAAAAACTCAATAGAATATTGTTCCCTTCTCTGATCATTTGGAAATCTAGAATGATTCATAACTTGTGTAAGTATAATAATAAGATTTTTCACTCCATATCCCATCACATTTGGTTGTTTAGGAGGAAAATCATTGCATTGTCCATTATATTTATCAACATGGTTCCTTCGGGTTCTATCCATCGTCTAAAACCCAAAAAGAATAGTGTGAGAGGAAAAACTCATGCTAAGAAAACAACAAAATAAAGGGGGAGTACCTTCAATATCTAACATCTTAGGTTTAATTATAATATTGTTACCATAATTCTAGGACTATAACCTATACTTATATTTAACCTTAGGGACATCCCTAGACATACCTTCGAAATATCTCTTGGGATCTCACCAAATTTCTCGCATCCTAGTTTCCAAAGGTTGACTAAACCACCCTCTGATACCAACTGTAGAGACCCAAATCTTGACGTACATGGAAATTAAATTACTTTTGTGGAATATTAAATACATAACAACAACCAACAATCAAGGAAATTAATATTTTAGTGTCTTTGGAAACTCGAAACATAATCTTCTAATCGTGGTGAAATATCTTCAACATCTCCCATAAAGATCTTCCCCTTTTGTTTTCTTACCTAAAACCGTTCTTTAAATCCTGGGAAAAAGAATACATATAAAGGGTTAGATGAAATGCTCAGTAAGGGTAATCATGGATAAAATAAAACAAATAATATATATTTTAACTTAGAAACATTAATATAATATTTAAACATCAAAATCTTGAGCAATGACATAAAACATGGTAATACGTAAGGCATAGATCATAAAGAAACATTAATCATGATAAAATAGCATGGGAATAAAACATGTAATTGTGGAAACCATTAACCACATGATATGATTTACATATTAGCCAAGTCATTGCTGCCAAGACCATCTTAGTGGACAAAGTCCATTACTAAATCGACTTTACTCTTCATTCCAGTCCTGTATTACTGAACCAGATTAACTTGCCATTCCATCCATGTCTATCTCATGAGATATAAATCTGTACCCAATGAATTGGAGGGAGATATAGGTCCCACCCATCTCATAATGGAATCATTCTTTCTTGTTCCACAAAATAAACATACATCATTCATAATAACCCAATGAATAAAATGTGTTTCATAAACATCATCCCATCATAACATAATCCATATAAAAGAAATGTATATCATTTCATCATAATAAAAATCAAACCATATAAATAATAGAGACATTATACTTGAAACATAATCATACTAAATAATGTCATCTTACATAGAAAATAGTTTTGACAAAACACTTGAAATGAATTCTTGAGGAAAATATCCTTTCTTCTTCAAAATAATTTTCTTTTCTCAAAATGCCATTAAATTTTAAAAGAAACGGATTTTTTTGAAAGTAATAATGAAAACTTCTAGAATAAGCTTCATGAAAATTATGCTTTATGAAACCGTAAAAATCCATTCATGTCGTATAAGTTAAAAAAAACATTCTTCTCATACTTTTTCTGGAAAAGTAAAAAATTACCTTGTATGGTAAAAAAAGAAAGATTCCTTACATACCATGTATTAAAAGTCAAAATGGGTAAAAAGAACTTTAAACATACGTGAAACTATTTTTAGAAAACAGGGACAAGGATGATAAATATAACCCCAGTAAATACTTACGTATAAGCAATCTCGAATAAAAATGAGATTTGAAAAATTATCCCTTACCTTATGTCCAATTTATTTTGTATGTGTATGAGACTCCTGTATAGTGGATTTAAACATATTAATAACTTGTAACAGAACCGTAATAATATTTATGATATCATATATGATTCACTTACGACTTTATATTCCATGTTAAAGTAGTGTTTTGGGTAAAATCGTTTCATTTATCGTCCGTGTTTGGACTTGTAATTATTAATATGATTACTTAGATCGTGATTACTTAATTCCAAAACATAAAACATGATTTATATATAATATATATCCAGAATATACATATATATAATATATTGATAAATGGAAATAAATACACCATTCATGGAGATGGTGGGTCGTACGTACGCATGAATGCTGTTTTCCTTTCATTATTTACTTGAATGGAAGTAAGTAGATGACATATATATATACATAAATCTAGTAGATTTATCATGTCATATATTTCATTAATAATCATTATATATACTTTATAATCTTTCTTGAATGATTAACATGGAGAATGAATCTCATCGCATCGTGGAGACGGTAATCCGTACGTACGCACGAGCGGTAATATCATTCCCATAATTATTGAATTGAATTGGAGTGGATGATATAATATCACAGAATCAGTATGATGTTATAATAACTTTATATAGTTATTCTTTACACCATTATACCCATCCAAGTAAGCTGGTGGTGAAAAAACAGATTACACCACGGCGTGGAGATGGTATTCCGTACGTACACAGGCGCAGTGATTTCATTTTATGTATGATGGATAGATGGTGAAATGGGGTTGTTTCATATTTATAATAACATATATGTATATTATTGATACCTATGTTGTTACTTTATAATTAAATAACCAAAGAAGAATATGTTGAATAAGAAGGAAAACTTGAAAGAATAGGTAGAAGAGTTACCTCTTCTTCAACGCACCTCTTTTAAACTTATTCTTAGGGCACTAGAGTTGGTATTTTAAGATGACCAGAACCTCTATGATATAACTATAGAGGTTGATAAGAGGAATTTTCAGGGTTTTTCCGAGATTCAAGGCTCAAAATGGTGTGAAGAGAAGAGGGAAGGGGTGCCCTTTTTATAAGGGAGGAGAGGGGAACCTTAGGAAAAACTTAAAATATTATTTTATAATAAAGTCATATTTGGTATTAATAGCTCAAAATTGATTTGTTTCGAAGATAAGGTGGGGATGGGTAGAAATCCTCTCAACCAATATATTTTAGACAAGTTTAAATTACTATTTTAACCATATCATTTAGATTTAACTCTAAGTTAAATAATTTAACTTTTTACCGTGTCTTTTTGTTTTCTTACACTATATGGTTAATAAACGTACTATAACAAGACAAATAAACCCCAAGTGGTTCATTATTAATATATATAACCTTATATAAGTCATATTTCCAAACCTTAGATTTTTAGTAATAAAATAACAATTAATAATAAAATATTTTTTGTAAAAACTATTTTATGTCAATTTTGACACTATTTGGTAATTGATTTTTGTGAAAATCATAACAGCATGATTAGTTCAAAAATAGTTAATTTACTCAATAATAACATGTCATATTAACCTAGAAAATTAGTGTAATACATAAAAAGTCTAAAATTACATTTATTTGGGTATTTATAACATTAATTATGTTAACATTTCATTAATAAGGTAATTACTGGATCATCATTGTGTCATAAATAAATTAAATTATTTAATGTCTAAAATATATAAATAAAATATAATTATATAGGAAATCTTTTTATACTTCTAATTAATATTTATATTCAAATTTATCTTATCTATAACCCTATATTAAAAATGTTTTAGTTGTTAAACTTTGATTTTAACTATTTTAACTCTTCTTTAAATAAAATAATAATAAATGTACTAATATAATCTAAGTGGACCTAAAGGGTAATATTTTATTCCAAATGTTGTTTCTGGTTTATTTACACTTATCCAATAGAATTAGGATATGTGTTAGGGTAATACTAATATCATTTTTACCCTTAATTACCCTATTTACTTTTAACCGTGGTAAATAAAAGTAAAAAGTTACTATTCACCAAAAAATTATTTTTATCTTATTGAACCACATTTTACTTACTGATATCAACCGTGTCTCTCAGATTTTTGAAATTCCACTCACAGAAGTGGAAAAATTATGTTTTATGTAAATTTTCAAATTCTCCTAGGAGGTGGGTAAAAGACGGTCAAAAGTTCAATAAAATTTTTATATATCTATAATTATTATAAAATGACTCTAATGAATTAAATTGAACTTATATAGGTATTAGGTATCCATTTTTACCTAAAATAAATTTAAATAAAATAAATAATTATTTAAATAAAAAGTCGGTTTTTAAATAGTAACCCATTATTTTCACTATTTATCAAAAATTGAAAGTTTTCAGAAAAATACCAAAAATTCACCCTAGGCTAATTTCAATATTCCGAATACAAAAATGAAGTCCATTTAGAAAGATAAAATTTATAAAATTTAAAAAAAGTGGGTATTTCTATTCATAACAGTTAGTTTATATAACATATCGTTTTTTAGTGAAACTCAGTATTGCGTACAGCACACACTATCATGGAAGGTCGCGATTGCATGTAATGCAAGCCAAGTCAGGGATGCATGTAGTGCATGATCCTTTTGGTGTAGCGTAAAACACAAGACATCAATGAAATTAAAAAGAATATTTTTCATAAAATCTCAGGGTGTTACAGTATTTGAGGATATAATAATAAAATAAGGAACTTAAAAGAAATTATAACGAAAAAGGAAGCGGATTTTACCTCTTGAGTACTCCTCCTTGAGACCCTTATTAAGGGAAGTGATTTGGGTATTTTGGAAAGGCAAAGAGATAATGTATGTGGGGAGAGACTAGGGAAGATTATTTTGGAATAACTATGAGAATATTCAAGGTTTAGATAAGTGAGAAGAAGAGGGAGTGAGGGGTGGATTTTATATTGGAGGGGAGGGTGATTTTTGAATATCTTATTCATTATTTTATTATTTTTCTCAATACATGAAATAGTGTTGATTATTGTGACCAAATTTGTAATAAGTTCATGTGAGTTCAAACCAAATTCCATTTACATCATCCATGACTCAAGAATGATGTAAAAATTCATTTATTTAGCATATTTCGTAAATTATAAAATTTAACCATTCACCAAAAAATTTAGTATTTCATAAAAATCACAAAAAAAATCACCCTAACCATTTTTAAATGTGTAGAATTCAAAAATTAACTCTATTTTATCAAAATAATTTTCTAAATAAGATAAATTTAATTTTAAAATAAAATCATTATTTACTTGAAAAATACAAATTCTAAATTTGAAACTAATTTTATAATACTTTCAAAAATTAACTAAGGTCTCATAAAAATGTCCTAAAATCATCTGATAGAAAAATATTTATTATGAAATACATTTTATGACAATTAATTTAATTAATTTAATAATTTAAAATAATAATTAAATATTTATTACTCACAAAAATACAAACACTTAATTATTAATTTTTAAAATATTCACTCTCATTTATAAGGTGCCTAAATTTTATTTATACTTACATGGGTGAGATTAAGGGTCATATTACTATTCATAAAGGAACATTACTATTCATAAGAGTTAAGTTAATATTCCAAAAAAATGTGTTGATCCTATCAGACTCTAAATATCTTACTGATCACAATCGTGTATTTTAGTTTTTCAAAATTCAAAACATAGAAGCGGTAAAATTATGTTAAATTACTAGGTAATAACTATATCATATAAAAAAGAGTTTGTTTCATAGAGACTAAGTGTTACATTCATTCTATATTAAATTTATTTTCAAATCCTTGGGGTGTTACATTCTTCCCCCTTACAAAAAAACATCTTCAAAATTACCAGAATGTTACCTTCTAAAAAGATTTGGCTAGTTCTTCATATAAGCTCCTCAGGATCCCATGTCACCTCTTTGATTTTATGATTTTCCCAATGTAACTTTACTATCCAAGTAATATGATTCCTTAACACCTTTTCTTTAGTGTCCAGAATCAGAATAGGATCTTCATAGTAAGATAAGTTAGGTTCCAATTCTATACCTTCAAAAGTGAGTACATGTGTTGAGTTTGGCATGTAATTTCTCAACAATGAGACATGAAACACATTGTGTACCTTATAAAGGCTAGGTAGAATTGAAAATCAGTAATTCAAAGCTCTAATTATCTTTATAATTTGAAAAGGACCAATGTACCCGGCTATCAGTTTCCTTTTCTTCCCAAATTTCATAACACATTTCCATGGATATACTTTTAGGAAAACATGATCTTTTACTTTATATTCCAAATCCTTCCTTCAGTTATTAGTATAGAAGGTTTTCCTACATTGAGCTGCTTTGATGTGGTTTTGAATAGTCTTTACATTTGCTATTGTTTCCTGCACAAGATCTTAGCCCTTAACCTTCATTTCACCAACTTCATCCCAACATGCAGGTGTGCAACATCTCTTTCCATAAAATGCTTCATATGGTGCCATTTGAATGATAGAATAGAAACTATTTTTGTATTAAAACCCAACTAAATGTAAATAATGTTAATAAATACTCTAAAAGTCAAGTTAACATGATCTCAACAAGTCTTCTAATGTTTGTATCATCCTTTTGGATTGCCCTTCAGTTTGAGGGTGATAAAAAGTACTCAAACGAAGCTCAGTATACAAAGATTTTTAAAGAGGATTCCATAATTTTGATGTGATTAATGGATCACAATCAGACATAATTGAGAGAGGTCCTCCATGAAGTTTTATAACATCATTTATATAGAATGGTTCAAGGTACTCTAGTGGAAATTCCTCCCTTATAGTAAAGAAATGTGCATATTTCATAATTCGATAAAAAATTACCCATTTTCCATCATTCTTTATTGTAGTTTTGGGTAATTCAGTGACAAAATCCATGGTGATGTTATCCCATTTGTTTGTAGGAATAGGTTGAAGTTTGATGACTCCTCTAGGGTTTTATTGTTATTCCTTATCCTCTTGACAAACTAAACATATTGATACATAATCAGAAATTTCCCACCTTAATTTTTCCCACCCGAAATGTTCCTTCATATCCCTATACATTTTAGTTCTACGAAAGTGTATAGATAAATTAGAGCTATGGGCATCATCCAATAATTCTCTTTTCATCTTGGGTATAAAGGGAACACATAGTCTCTCCAAAAATTTTAAAATTTCATCCTCCCACAAGAAGTCAGCCAACTTCCCATAATTCACACCTATAATTTTCTTTTTAAGATTCTAATTATTATATTAAGAAGTTTTAATTCTTTACAATAAATATGGTTGGGAAAAAGTTAAAAAAGTAATGATATTTCTCCTTCTTTGATAATTACCATATCCATCATAACTAGATCCATGAATTCAAGATCCCTTTAAATCCTAATTTTGTTTAAAACTCCATTATCCTTCCCGCTCAATGAATTAGATACCATATTTTCCTTTCATAGGTGTTAGTGTATAGAAAAATCATAATCCTTGAGTATCTTGATTCATCACATTTTCCTCATATTTAGTTCTTTCTATGAGAAAATATATTTCAAGTTCTTGTGATCAGTATACATCTCACATCTTTCACAATAGAGATAATGTATCCATATCTTCAGAGTAAATATTAAAGATGATAAATCAAGATAATGATTTGGGTAGATTTTTTCATGATTTTTTAAATAAATTTATGCATAGAAAATGACTCTATCATTTTGCATTGGGATGCAGTCAAGCCCTTTATTTGATACATCAATATAAATCATAAATCCCCCATTTCCTGATGGTAGAGTCAAGATTATATCATTAACTAACCTCTTATTCAATTATTCAAAACATTATTCACATTCTTCTAGCCATAAGAACTTAACCCATTGTTGACGCTCCTTTCGTCACAGAATCTAAAAATCGGAAAAGGGGAATATCTGAGCCCAATGTGATTCATCCTTTGAAGAAACATCAAAAATCGACAAAGGGATGAACAAGGAGAACATTGCCCATAGGTCGCGCAAGTTCCCTCATGGTTGCGCAAGTACACTTGCGCGCCGCCTAGTGGTCGTGCAAGTCTACTTGCGTGACACCTTATGGTCGTGCAAGTGACTTGCGCGACCTAAGTGTTAACCGCCCGGTAACCGCCCATGGCCTTCTTTTGCCTATAAAGAGACCCTGTGGGCCCCCCATTCAGGAGGATCATTTTTTCAGAAACTCGGATTGAATCTCCCGACGCCCAAGTCTCTTCTCAAAGCTTCCGGAACACTTCTAAGGTAATTTCTTACCTAGAACGGAAGATCTAAAGAGAAGAAGGAAGGCCTAAGTGTTGAAACTTATCAAACACTTGCACGCCGACTTATTTCCTTCAAAATAACTTGTGCGTCCCTTTTATGGAAGAGCCTCAAGAGGATTCTAAAGGGATTTATAAAGAGTCGCTCAAATATTCTAATGATATTTGAGAATCGCGCAAGTACCCCTCATGTCGCGCAAGTATACTTGCGCGACCAATACTTGCGCGCCGTCGCAATACTTGCGCGCCTTTCAAGACTTGTGCGCCCCTATCTTTTTGGGTGCCCATCTTTCCCATTTTAACCCTCTTAAGCCACCACACCTTTCCTTTTCAAGATTCAGTCTTCAAGACACTCTTCAAAGCCATTTATGACATGATTTCTTGATTTGACTTCTTTATCTAAAAGGAATTCTGTGGAATATCTCTCAAAGTCTAGTGATTTAAATATCCTTATGTCACTAAATATGGAGAGTTCATTCATTCAACCTCATCCTTTAAGATGAGAGAATCCTAATTTGGGTCTCCTTTTCAGGAATAATCCCCAGTTATAAATCCTTTAATCTGGGCATCTTCCTCATGAGTAAGCCCCAAATTCTTAAAGTTCCCAAACTTGGGAATCCTCCTCAGGAGTAAGCCCCAATCAAGTCCTCTAATTTTGGGCATCCTCCTCAGGAGTAAGCCCCAAACCTTAATCCCTAACCTGGGTCTCCTTTTTAGCAATAAGACTCAGTCATAACCTTGGGCTTCCTCTTCAGGAGTAAGCCCCAAGTCCCCTAACCTGGGCCTCCTTTTTAGGAGTAAGTCCCAGTCATAACCTTGGGTTTTCTTTTCAGAAGTAAACCCCAACCCCCCTTAAATTTCTCTTAACCAGTCCTAATTTACCCTTGACTTGGGTTTCCTTTTCAGGAGTAAAACCCAATCATAAATCCCCTCCTAACTTGGGAATCCTCCTTAGGAGTAAGCCCCAAGATTAGAGTATTCAAATCTCCATAAAGCACATATAACTTTATGGACCCTGTTCATGGATTTTCTCCCTAAAAGTAAATCCTAAACCTTCATTTATCTGGGCAGTCATACATACATAAGCCCCAAACAATTTCTTATGATTGCATCTTTCATGGCACAATTGTCTAATTTTGACCAATACCTCTTTTTTCTCACACCGAGCATGACTCACGTGAGCTTAGAGTGTAAAAGTAATTATGACATTATTCTTTGAGCCATCAATCATAAACATCATACTCCTTTACTCGAACTACGTGGGTTCTGATTCTTTTTCCAAAACAAAGGATACATAGGTATCCCATTTATGGGTTCGATCCCAACTTTGAAATAATCCATGTCCTTCTGAATGACTATAAACTTCAAGTGCCTCACTGAGTGGCTTTAAAACCAGCCCGATCATCATAATGACCAAGAGACTTTTATAAGTGTTTCGAAGGATACCATTGACCAAGAATCTCTAAATAGATACAGATGATTCTCTATTGATGAATAACCTCGAATACATATAAAAGATTCTCTAAGTTTCTTGCATATTTAATCATTGATTGTTAAAACTTAAGGAAATATCATTTTATACTTGGTAATGTAATAAGGATTCACGAACATAACTTAAATCTATAAAGAGAGTCCCGGAGTAGACAATAATTCCCCTCAAAAAGGTGTGATGATTCCGACCTCCCATCCTCTCGACCAATGCAAATTTCTAAGCCTCATTAGCCCACAATCTAATGAGCGCCTACCTTTGGAAAGTAGGTCCAAACGGATGTGGAATCATTGGATGTTTCCAATTCTACGAACAAACCCGTTAGAAACCGATCGGAACGTTTGAATCTCCCGTCCAGGAGGTCATCCCCGGATTCCGTGCGAAACAAAAATAGTGAACCCGACGTGAATCCTTAACCAAGTTAAAGTGATATTCTACTTATTTGTTAGGCCCCTTGGGCCAACAAAGCAATCATTAACATATGCTCATCCAAAAGATGCAGTGGCCGGATTCATCTTGATTACGTCTGTTATATGGAACAGGCACCCTTTTTTCTCAAGATCTTCTGCAAATGGCTTTCCTTAAATTCACCCCTGTGAATACTGCTGCTGTGAACACCTCTACTGTGAGGTCTGCTGCTGTGAAAACCAATGCTGCTACTCCTGCTGGAACGTCGTCCGCTCTAAGGATGACATCACCAACTCAGCATCTTCAACGCTGGGTTTCTAATGCACTAGTTAAGGAGTACCGTCGCAACGGTACTATCCCAACTCTGGAGGCCGCTCGTCAAGACCTCCAAGATAACAACTCTACCTGGTCGTCCGGACAACGGCGGCCAGCAATCAAGAAGCAGGCGGTGCTGACTACCGTCTCCAACCGTTTCGGGTCGTTATCCCCGGAACGCAATTTCCATTCACTCCCTTACTCTGAGGAAGTGAATGAGCAGGTCCCTCAGGGCCTTTGTTCAAAAAGACAGGAGTCCTTCCCGAGGGCTCCCATCAACAATCACCGCCCGACTCGTGCGGTAGTGCGCCCTCAACATGATGAGGGTACCGACTCCAGGCATTCAGCTCAGGATCCTCGAACCCGAGCAGGCAAGATGAACCGCCAGAGACGGAATCCGATTAACAATAGGCAGGTTGTCATCCTTGCCATCTCCGGATAAGTCCACCAACCTAACTTGGTGGCAAATAACGAGCAGGCACAATCACCTGCCCGTTTTAATTCCGCTGTCCAGCAGACTCGTCTGGCACCATCAAGCCGATCCTGCCAGGCAATTCCGGTGGAGTACTATAGGCAGGAACATACACCTGCTTATACATCACTAGTTAGTCAGCAGGCTCGTCTGACTACATATGATGGATCTCGTCAACCGCGTTTGGCGAAGTGTAATCAGTAGGCACATACACCTGCTAATACTAATCAAGCCTACCAACAGTCTCGCTTGGTAGCGCACGGAGAAGTCAGTCGTAAAGTCCCGACGACAAACAGGAGGCAGACTCAACTCTCTGCCTCCACACTTGAGTACTGTCAGGATTCACTGGCACGAAAAGGAGGACAGGAGCAGGCACATACACCTACTCCAAGCCCGGAATGGACGTATATCCCCGTTCCGGCGGCTGAAGTCACCAAACATATTTTGTCAATGGTGAAAGAGCATAAGCAAATTCCTGCTCATATTCTGGATGCTTTCCAGGATATCATAACAGCTTCAGCATCATCACAGGTACAGACACATAAATCTATCCCTAGAAATGGAGTGACACATCAATGATTCACTCCGGAACAGACACACACATCTGTTCCAGTCCAAGAGGGTTATGGGGCATACTCCCCCATATCATACGGACAACCAAGTCAGGCTCATACACCTGATTTGAGTGGAGATCGTCAGCCTAACCTGACCATCATCCCTGATCAGGCACATACACCTGCTCAGAGCAATCACTTTCATCATCAAGTGGTTTCTAAAGTGAGTAGGAAGGCATCTAAGAAAAAGATCTGCCCAACAAAGTCAGGAGATCAAAGGCCAATCTACAACAAGGCCTTACTCGATGCTGGAGTTCTTGAAGCCCTCAGACATTTATCTTTCGGAATTCAAGATTCTACTACCTCAGTTCCCAATAACGGGAACATTAATTCTGAAGTTCTTCAACATACACTTCCTCATGAAGACTTGCTTCATGAAAATTCGGTCAATCATGAAGTTTCTTCTTATGATGAGCACCACAGGAACCCTCTGTGTGGTCAGAAGACCAAGGAGCAAGAGATTTCATCTTTTACTATAACCCATCATGACGGTCCTCCTCATGGTGATGAACTTCGCTGCGAAAGTCCTCTCTGCAGTAGTGATTCACGTTGTCTCGAAAATTTTTCAGAAGGCAATGTAGTGACGAGAAATCCCTCCTATATCAAGGCACTTGCAAACATAAAACCAGTCATGTCTGATGCTTTACTATCAGCAGGTGAAAATCTTTCTCCATCAGAGGATAGCCTGGGGTTCAGGTTATTCTCCGAACCATCCTTGGGTCATTCATCTTCCAGCATGAATAGTGATTTCTCTACCAATCTTGTTGAATCCGATGAAGCAACAAGGAAACACCAACTCTGGTCCAAACAGGTAGAAGAATCTTCATTTAATGATAAAGAGGAAATGCTGAACATGAGGAAAAAAACTGGCAAAAGGTGAAGTACCAGTCATGTTTTGGCCTTTGGCTGACTCCCAGTACGAGATTCCAAAGATGTTGATGGATGATGGAATCCATGATATTCATCTCAACATATGGAAAACTCTTTGTCAATTAAAGAAGAAGGTATTATCTTACGATGAATATGAAAATAATCTTAAGATAATAGAAGGGCTACAACGTCAGATTGATTTGGCATCTTTATCAGTCTCTCGGTATCCGAAGGCTGAAAAGCAACAGAGAACCCTTCAACGTTCATGCCTTGGCGCACTAAGAATATTGCGTCAGTTAATTTCCAATGCTCCATCTGATGTTCATTTCATAGGATGGGGTGTTCACGGAGAACTACATTTCACAGTGCTTTCCAGTCAGCAAAGCCCGTCGAAAATGGTCTCATGCAATGTTATTGCCCATGGCCGGCCACAGTCAATGGGATTTGTTCATAATCAAAAGCTTGCTCAAGAACAGGCTTCAACTAGTTCCTCTCAAAATCAAGTATATAGAGAACAAGTTGTTGAATTTCTCCTACATCAAGCAGGCGAGAATATTGCACAAGCCTCTCGTCTGGAGAAAACATGTCATCAAATGACAGAAGTTTTGGAAATCATCCAACGGTCTATTGAACCAGGTGATAAAAGTGGATACAGGTTAATGCATCTAGCTAATTTCCGAACTAAGATTCGCAAGATCAAGAGAGATTTTAAGAAGATCTAAGACATAGCATGTCAAGAGACACCCCAGCTTGCCAGACTGGGGACTACTCTAACCCAACCCTCAGAGTCAACAAATGGTATTCGAGGAGTTGAGCGGAAGCAGCAGGAACATCCCCAGTCCACCGGACTGGGGACTTTTTCAAATCCTCAATCCCTCCCTCAGATAAAGTCAGTATTCTCTCGATTAGGGAATAAACCTCAAGAGGAACGAAGAGCCAAGCTATCAGGAGATTCTCTCTAAGTGACGGTTCTCCAAGAAGTTCCTGAGGGATCAAGTCAACGGAATGCCATGTCTCATCATGGACATAAAAGAAGACAATATCACAGAAATGCTGATAGAAAGGATTCCATGCAATATGCATCCATTAATGTCATCAATGTCGTTGCTGCTGATTCACCAGATGAGGCTCAATCAGAGGGATCAGACGAAGAGGTTCCTGCTCAAGAAGTTGCGCACACAGACCTAAATGAAGAAGGTGTGTGCACACGTAATCAAAGACTTACCCAAAATCTAGGTATTCCTTCAATTAACCCACTTCCCCCTCTCCGAAAAGGATCCAATAAGGGGAAATGAAAGAATCAGGTTACTTCTCACCCTTCCTCTGAAGGAGGTCAATCGCTCTCATTAGAGAAAAGGTTTGCACAACAGGAGGAAGAAATGAAAGAATTAAGAAGGTTGAATGCAGAACTACTTCAGAGTAGTCTTCTTCTTAAGAATGCTGAAGTCAGACAGCCGAAGGAATTTTTTGTAACTACTGAGATGGATCAAGAATATCCTCCTTTATCAGTACACCCACAGAGGTCTAATCCTACGGGTCAAACGCAACAACGCTTGGCAGTACTACCATCAGTTGCAGCACCAACCACCACATCTGTCCAAGCTCCATTCATTGCACCTACCCAAAACCAAGTTCAACCTAACGTTTCTCAAAAGTAAATAACTACTATTGAGTCATTAACAGCTCGGTTAGAAACTATGGAAGCGAAACGGGCGCAAGTTCAACCTGAAAAGAAAGTTTACCCTGAATGGGTAGATTCAATTTCTCCTCCATCCAGTTTTGGAAACCCTATTTTCCCTACTTTCAATGGATCAGGCAACCCCGAACAACATTTGACGCATTACGTGTCTTGTTGTGATCCTATGATGGGAACTCCAGAGCAGCAAGAAGCAATGAAACTCAGATGCTTCGTGCGAACCTTGCAAGGACCAGCTTTTGTCTGGTATACAAGCTTGCAATCCCGGTCAGTCATCGTATGGGAGGATCTTCGTCAAAAATTCCTTCTTCAGTTTAGCCCAACTTTGCCAAAAACGACAGTTTTCGATCTTACAAACTGCAAGCAAAGGGAGAATGAAAGAGTCTCTGATTTCATTGCTCGTTGGAAGGGATTAATGTATTCCCTGAGTTTAGCACTCCCTCAGGAGGAATTGTTGCCAATCTGTGTGGAAAATTTGCGTGACGAATTACACACTCCATTGATCCCTGTGAAACACACAGGAGGGTTTCGAGACCTTACTTCAATCGCTCAACAGATTGAAGATTACCTTATACAGGATAAGGTTAAATCTCGTGTAATTCCATCAGCTCCAGGAAGAAGAATGGGTAATGCAGAAACCGCTATAGTTATGCTTAAACAAGCACCTGTAACTATATCTACTTCAAAACGTTCATCTTCTCGAAGGACTCCACCTCCTGAACGCCAACAACAAAGGCCGTTTCGTCCAAATGATCAAAGAGATCAACGACGAAAACAATTTGAGGACATGAAGAGTAAAACATACTCTTTCCAAAGTGAGAAAGTTCCTGGTTACTTCATTTCAGCTCTGGAAAATAATTTGGTTCAATTACCAGTGCCGAAGAGGCCAAACAAGGAAGGAGATGAAGACCATCCCAATTATTGTCCCTTTCATCAAATGTTGGGGCATCCCATCCAGGAGTGTTTTGTCTTTAAAGACCTCCTGAAAAAGATGTTCGACTTAGGACAAGTCAAATTGAAGGGTTCTTCAGCTCATGTAGCGTGTATTACTGCTACAGATCCAGAGGAAGGAGGCGAGTGGCAGGAAGTCAAAAGAAAAACTGCGAAAAAATATGATGATTGGATGGTCAGAAAGACAATCAATCGGACCCATTCCATTTTGCGAACACAATTGAAGAAGCCAATTGTGTCTCCTACAAAAGCTTCAGTAAAGCCTCCATCAAAAGAAAAATCCTCAAAAGGGCAGCGCAATTCAAAGAAGAAAGAGGAATCAGAAGAAGATGAGTATGTATCAAAGCCTAAATTGTCTTTGACTCTAGCAG
The DNA here is from genome assembly GCA_963277665.1 of Viscum album. Classification (NCBI taxonomy): domain Eukaryota; kingdom Viridiplantae; phylum Streptophyta; class Magnoliopsida; order Santalales; family Viscaceae; genus Viscum; species Viscum album. The sequence goes on from OY728140.1 coordinate 1,058,599,711, forward strand.
ATTTCATGCCATCTACTTCAAAGCCACGAGCACCGCCCCATCAAACGGCACAGCCTAAACAGGCTAACCAGGAAGAGTCTTTATCAGACGAAGAGTTAATCTTTGGTTCGGTTAATATGATTCAATTAACAGATCCATATTCCAGTCTTGATGAGCCTGAATTCCCTGTATCAAATAAGGGAATCCGAGGAAGTTCTAGAGGTTCAGGATACAGGGGAAGACGTTGATCTTTCCGAAGCCACTACTCTAATTTTATCCCGGCTAGCACTGTATATGCAGCAGAAACTCGTGGTAGAGCCCTTCAGCGAGCTCAAAAAGAACAAGCAAGTTCTTCTGCCAATGGCCAACTCAGTTTTGGCACAGTTATTTTGGAATACTGATTAAAGGTTCCATCTTCTTTATCTCAGCAAGTAAATGGATCTAATCAGTCTAATCTTCCAAAACCAAGGATGTTGCCAACTTCAATACAAGATGCATCAGCTTCCAAAGCATCTGCTTCCAAGGTACCTACTAAACCACATATTCCTACTGGGAAACGCAGACCTCTAGATCAAAAGTATGATATATTGAAACACTTGGCCCAAGTACCATCCAATTTATCAATTTTGGATGCTTTGAATCTGTCAAAATATCTTCGGGAAGCACTCATCGAAGCTTTGTCAAGTCCTCTGGAGTTTGAAGCTGAAATTGCTGCAGCTGAAATCTATCACATAGAGAATAATCCGGCAGAATGCCATGCAGTGATATCCTTTACTGATAAAGATGAAGATGATGTTGTGCATGGGCACATAAAACCTTTGTACTTATCTGGAAAAGTCAATGGTATAGATGTTCGAAGAGCTTTCATTGACAATGGTTCAGGAGTCAACCTCATGCCCATTCGTACACTTCGTCGATTGGGCCTCACGGAATCTGATTTATCTCCTTCTACCATGATGTTGCAAGGATATGATAAAAATGAACAAGAACCACTGGGAGAAGTTACACTTAGAACTCAGTATGGAGATTTTGTTTCCAATTCGGATTTCATGATTGTTGATCAAGACTCAGCTTTCAATATCTTGCTTGGAAGACCCTGGCTACATCATCATGCAGCTATTTCGTCATCATACCATCAATGTCTCAAATACTGTTTCGATGGTCAAGTTGGAACATTGTATGGTGATAAGGCCCCATTCAAGACATGTGAGTCTCAATACATTGAGGCGGAATTTTATCACATGAAGGGAAGAGAAAAATGTACAATGAAGGAAATTACCAAAGTTAATGCTCCATATGGTTTGGAAAAAATTCCAAAAAATCCATTTTCACATATGAGTACAGATTATGTGTTACCTATCAGTCAAATTGAAAAAATAGGCCCAAATCAAAATACTCTTATAGAAAGATCCATAATGTCAATTACGGCAATCGAGCCAGACAACATGGGAGAAATTGCTAACTTACCAAGCAGTGATGAAAGCATAAGTGGTGACGTTTTCATTTCATCTTCTGAAATCCAACAAGTCTATACTTCGCTAATCAGGCCAGAAGAAGTTATAGAAACACCAGATGTGAATAATGATGTCGATTCTCAATCCATCATCTCCTCTTTATTTCCCAAAGAAGACCCTTTATCATCAATAGGGTCGGAAATGGAAGCTTCTTCTTCAAAATGTGAAAATTTTGACATCTCTTATGATCATGAGAATTTCGTTTTTTCATCTACTTTGCAAGTAGAAACGGAAGAAATAACACATGATGAAGAGGAAGAGGAAGATCTTAGAGATGCTCCTCCAGTATTTGAAGAGGGTATCTCCACCACTGTGGATGAACTCAGAGAAGTAAATCTGGGTACAGAGAAAGATCCACGCCCCACTTTAATTAGTGCGGCCATGACCCTTGAAGAGCAAGAGATGTATATTTATTTTCTAAAGAAAAATAAAGATATTTTTTCTTGGAATTATATAGAGATTCCTGGCCTTGATCCTGATGTTGCTACTCATCATTTGGGTTTACCAAAAGAACATCGAGGATTCAAGCAAGCCGCGAGAAGAACACAACCAACCTATGCTTCCAAAATTGAGGCTGAAGTGGATAAGCTTATCAAAGCTAACTTCGTCAGAGAAGTTCAATATCCCAAGTGGTTGGCTAATATTGTCCCTGTAAAGAAGAAGAACGGACAAATTAGGGTTTGCATCGATTTCCGAGATCTTAATCGGTATTTTCCTAAAGATGATTTCCCAGTTCCGATTACAGAACTCTTAATTGATGCGACGGCTGGCTATGAAGTACTTTCTTTCATGGATGGATATTCTGGATATAATCAGATCCGAATGGCCCCAGAAGATGAGGAATATACAGCCTTTAGAGCTCCTTAAGGTGTGTTTTGTTACCGGGTGATGCCCTTTGGTTTAAAGAATGCAGGTGCGACATATCAACACGCCATGCATCGTATCTTCAAACCTCTTTTAGGGAAGTTTTTTGAATTCTATGTAGATGATTTGGTGGTTAAATCCAAACATCGTTTTGATCACTTGGCTGATTTGGAAGTCATATTCCACAAGCTTCGACAACATAATTTGAAGATGAACCCCTTAAAATGTGCTTTTGGGGTAACCTCAGGAAAATTCCTCGGCTTTGTTGTACGCCATCGTGGTATTGAAGTCGATCCTGAGAATACCAAATCAATCCTTGGTATGTCACCTCCTCATAATTTGAAAGAATTAAGAGGACTTCAAGGACACTTAGCCTATATTCGGCGTTTCATCGCCAATTTGGCAAGCAAAAGTTTACCCTTTACCAAATTATTGAAGAAAGGAGTCACTTACCAGTGGACTGAAGAATGTCAAGAAGCATTTGATGTTCTCAAGAAATACCTCTTGAGTCCACCAGTACTCATGCCACCTGTTGAGGGTAGACCTCTAATACTCTATGTGACAGCTTTAGAGCGATCATTGGGTGCCTTTCTTGCTCAAAAGAATGATGCTGGGAATGAAAATAGTCTCTACTATCTCAGTAGAACTATGCTTGAAGCAGAAACCCGGTATTCAAGTATTGAAAAGTGCTGCCTAGCATTAATCTTTGCAGTTCAGAAACTGAGACACTACCTGCAACATCACGAGGTCCAATTGGTATCTCGTAATAATCTGCTCAAATTCATCCTTAGTCGTCCAATGCTTACAGGACGTATGGAAAGGTGGGCAGTTATTCTACAGCAGTTCAACATTCAGTATGTGTCTCAAAAGGCAATTAAGGGCCAAGCTCTGGATGATTTCCTGGCTGAACATCCTTCAGTGGAAGACACATATTCAGATATCGAACTCCCTGATGAGGAATTTTTCTCTATTCAAGAGAGTCCTCGATCATGGTAAATGTATTTTGATGGTGCTTCTAGAAGTCCAACAGGGAAGAAAATGGAAAATCCTAAATTCAACAAAGTTGGTTTAGGAATTGTGCTCATTTCTCCAGATAAGGTAGTGTTACCTTATTACTTTTTGTTGTGGGAAGGTGGTACCAATAATAAAGCTGAATACCAAGCTCTCATTACAGGCTTGGAGTTAGCGCTTCAAGCACAAGTGAATCACTTAAAACTGAAAGGTGATTCAAACCTGGTAATCAAACAAGTCAATGGGGATTATGCCATCAGAAAAGAAGAATTAATCCCTTTGTATGATTACGTTAGAGAGTTAATGTCGGAATTCCCTTCAGAACCGACATTTTCTTATGTCCCAAGATCACAAAATGCTCAAGCTGATGCACTGGCTAATATAGCCACAGCTTTAGCAGATCCAAATCGGGATGAGACAACCATTTTTATTGCCCACTGTCGTGCAATTTCACCTTATGTTCAAGTCAGAACAGAGGAAATTAATGAAATTAGTCCCATTCCCGAACCGTATGGTCATACAACAGGATGGATGTCACCTATCATGGAATACCTTCAAAATGGAACACTTCCACCTGATAGAGCCGAGAAAGAACAAATTCGGCGATGTGTGGTCAATTTTACTCTTTATGATAGCCCAAACCACCTCGAGAAAATTCTCTACAAATGTGGTTTTGATGGAGTTCTCTTCAGATTTATTGATGGTGAAGAGACAATGGATGTCATAAAAGAAGTGCATGCAGGAGTCTGTGGTTCCCACCAGTCTGGACATAGACTATCTGATCAAATTCGAAGGCTTGGATACTTTTGGCCTTCAATGATACAAGATTGTGCTAATTTCACAAAGAAGTGTCATTCATGCCATGTATATGCCAACTTCATTCATAAACCTCCAGATTTGCTTCATACAGCTAAATACTCATGGCCATTTTCCACATGGGGAATGGATGTGGTGGGACTTTACCCTTCAGCTACGGCCAAGCAGTTTAAGTACATTCTTTCTGCTACTGATTTCTTTTCCAAATGGGCAGAGGCAGTACCTATCAAAGAAGTCAGTTCAAAATGCATTGTTAGCTTCATCAAGTCTAACATCATTACTATATTTGGTGTCCCTCATACCATATTGACGGACAGCGGCACCAACTTCTGTTCTTCTGAGGTAAAGAAATTATATCAAGAATACAACATTATGTTCAACCATTCATCTCGATATCATGCAGCGGCTAATGGCCAGATAGAGGCCTTCAACAAGACTCTTTCAAATATACTGCAAAAGATGGTGGATAAAGATAAGAGGTCATGGCCTGATAAACTCTTTCATGCTTTATGGGCTTATCGGACTACCACTCGCAATGCAACGCGGTCAACTCCATATTCATTGGTATATGGAACAGAAGCAGTCTTGCCAATTGAAGTTCAATTGCCCTCACTCAGAATAGCCATTTGTGATCAGTTATCTACAGATGAGAAATCCCAAAAGCGGTTGAATGAATTGGAACAGTTAGATGAGAAAAGATTGTGTACTTTGCACCACTTGGAAATCTATCAGAATCGAATAGCACGAGCTTTTAACAAAAAGGTTCGTCTTCGTTCATTCATTCAGGGAGAATTGGTATTGGTTCTTAGAGCACCAATGATACCAGGAAAGAAGCCTCCCAAGCTTGAACCAAAATGGGAAGGACCTTATTCAATACATAAGGTCTACTCCAATGGAGCATATTCTCTAATCTCAATGGATGGAGAACACATCACGACTCTAACTAATGCCAGATTTCTGAAGAAGTATTTTGTATAAACACAAAATATTGTTCCCAGATCCAAAAACAATCACATTGGTTCATATTTTGTCCTACATGACACTAAACTGTATTATGTCCTATCTACATGACGTTAAACTGTACAGAAGTTCCTTTTTTGTCCTACATGACAATAAACTGTATTATGTCCTATCTACATGAAGTTAAACTGTACAGAAGTTCCTTTTTGGTCCTACATGACACTAAACTGTATTATGTCCTATCTACATGACGTTAAACTGTACAGAAGTTCCTATATTTTGTTCGAGATGACATTAAACTATATTGTGTCCTAGCAACATGACATTAAACTGTGTGGCACTTCCAACATCCATCATGACGTTAAACTGTAAAAAAGTCCCCAGAACTAATATCCTCATATTGGTTCACCTTAGTCCTAGCTATATGACTTTAAACTGTACAGCACCAGTTCGTCCTTGCTATATGACATTAAACTATACAGCAATGGTCTAGTATGACTTTAAACTGCAACTTTGTCCCACACGACATTAAACTGTGAAAATGTTCCCTAAACCGTCCAGCATGACCTTAAACTGCATCATCCATGGTCCATGTATATGACCATAAGCTATTTATGTCCAGAAAGATGTTAAACTATGACGTCCTAACAACATGACGCTAAACTGTATAAAAGTCCCTCACGTCCGGAAAGACGTTAAACTATATAATCATCAAAGGTCCAGCATGACATTAAACTGCACCATCCACGGTCCATGAATATGACCTTAAACTATTCGCACTTTCATCCAACATGACATAAATGGTGTGTTATTTTGTCCTTACTGCATGACATTAAACTGCACAATCCCCCTTTCGTCCAATATGACGTTAAACTGTATTGTCCCCATCGTCCTAACTACATGACGCTAAACTGTACAGAAAGTCCTTGATATGTCCTACATGACATTAAACTGTTATTTTGTCCCTGCTACATGACACTAAACTGTGCAACACCAATAGTCCTAACTGCAAGACTTTAAAACTTCATAGTCCCTTTTTTATGTCCTACATGACATTAAACTGTGCATCGTTATGGTTGTTATTACCTCTTGTTTCTCACACCGAGTATGACTCACGTGATCTTAGAGCGAATATCAACCATAATACTCCCTTTGGGCCACTAACCATGTGTAAGTCCCAACAAAATTTTTTATTAGATCATTTTCCCCAAGAACAACTTGATCATTAATTCATTCTTTAATTGAACTACACGGACTTTGATCCTTGCCCTCCAGGCTGGGTATGTAGGCAACCTCCCAGGGTTCAAGCCCAAAAACAATCTCTTCACATCGGTTCACCACCATCTCATATGATGCTGATTCATGAAACCGCCCCTGGAATCAATATCTTTACATTGATTCACTTTCGTCCTTGTTATATGACGTTAAACTATACAACACTTTTGTCCGGTATGACAATAAACTACAATATTCTTTGATTTCCTCATTTGAGAAGGAACCATTACTGACATTGATTTTTTAAATCATGTTTCATTTTCAAAAGACTACATGCATACATGGTAATGCCTAAACTTTTTATCTTAGGTTAAACCATCATTGCACTAAAGTCCCCTTTCACCCTTCACATGTACGAACCAAATTTGTACAAAGGGTAGTTATAGAACTATGTGGACTTGATTCCCATCCTTATGGGATACGTAGGAACATTCGAGTATCCCTCGAATCCAGTCCCAAGTCTTTTGGGCCTAACCCCAAATTTCACTTTCAGTCCCTTGACTGAAAATTCCTCATGAAAACACACACTGTGTATTCATTATTATGGTCCGAATTCTATGACCCTAAACTAAGATCACTCATACTTTCGTCCTGTACGACGTTAAACTGCATTTCAAGAACTACGTATGGCTTGATTCTCATTCTTATGAGATACGTAGTGAAGTCCAAAATTTCAACTCAGCACCCAGCCACAACATGATTATGGTTATCATTGGCCTATGTATCTCTATATACATTGGACAATACCCATCTTTATGTGTTATAATCCTAACCTTAAATATTTTCAGATATTCATAACCCTTTTCATGACTTCTAGTCACAAAAATGTCAAACTTCTGAGAATTCTTTTGTCTGACTATGCAGCATGTGCCCATAGGTGGCCTTGCATAAACAGTCCACATAACAGACTTATCAGCTGAAAGATGCTATTTATTTGACCATGCAGTCAATGCCCTTAGGTGGCCCTGCATATTTCAACCCCCTAACGGGTTTTGTTAAATAATAGTAACTTCATTCTTGGGAAGAATGCCTCTTTTGTCCTTATTTGTCTTAAACGAAAGTATGTAGGGATCCGCAAAAAATAGTCATCCTTAACATATTTGTCCCATATCCTTTTTCATGATCTGAAAGTGTTCAAGTCTATGGTTTATTCTTCTTCCCTAAGTTTGGGTCAGACCTTCGTAGGAGTGATATTCATCCAGTTCTTCGATATTCTTGTTCGGAAATATCTTCTCCATATTCAAGTACCTCTTTCCATACAACAAACTCTATACTTTATAAAATTTGAATCTAGATAAACTTTCACTAGCTTTTAGCACTAGGAAAGTAAATTTCTAAGAGTTCTTTTGCCTGACTATGCAGCACGTGCCCATAGGTGTCCTTGCATAAACAGTCCACATAACAGACTTGTCAGCCGGAAGATGCTATTTATTTGACCATGCAGCCAATGCCCATAGGTGGCCCTGCATATTTCAACCCCCTAACGGGTTTTGTTAAATTATAGTAACTTCATTCTTGGAAACTACTTCTTCTAATGCCTTTTAGCTCTTTTTCATATCATTCCCCAGATTCAAATATTCTTAAGCCATAGTTTACATATTTTCTCTCATACTTGAGTATGGTAATATGTTTTCAGATAAATTGTCAAGGAATTGAATCCATTTTAATCCATTTTTGGTCAAAGCTATTTTGACCTTAAAAATTAGCCCCTTTATGTCTGGCATGCATGACTTTAAACTGCCCACAAAAGACAAAGGAACTCTGAATAAAAGTCAAGTTCCAGCACACTTGCGCGCTGCCTTCAGTGCACTGAAGACTTGCGCACCACCTTTTCCTTTGGATGGATTCGATTTCCTCAGAGTCAAATCCTCATTTCTCTCCGGATCCAACTCTGAGGGGGGAATTTTTTTGACGCTCCTTTCGTCACAGAATCTAAAAATCGGAAAAGGGGAATATCTGAGCCCAATGTGATTCATCCTTTGAAGAAACATCAAAAATCGACAAAGGGATGAACAAGGAGAACATTTCCCATAGGTCGCGCAAGTTCCCTCATGGTCACGCAAGTACACTTGCGCGCCGCCTAGTGGTCGTGCAAGTCTACTTGCGCGACGCCTTATGGTCGTGCAAGTGACTTGCGCGACCTAAGTGGTAACTGCCCGGTAACCGCCCAGGGCCTTCTTTTGCCTATAAATAGACCATGTGGGCCCCCCATTCAGGAGGATCTTTTTTTCAGAAACTCGGATTGAAGCTCCCGACGCCCAAGTCTCTTCTCAAAGCTTTCGGAACACTTCTAAGGTAATTTCTTACCTAGAACGGAAGATCTAAATAGAAGAAGTAAGGCCTAAGTGTTGAAACTTATCAAACACTTATGCGCCGACTTATTTCCTTCAAAATAACTTGCGCGTCCCTTTTCTAGAAGAGCCTCAAGAGGATTCTAAAGGGATTTATAAAGAGTCGCTCAAATATTCTAATGATATTTGAGAATCGCGCATGTACCCCTCATGTCGCGCAAGTATACTTGCGCGACCAATACTTGCGCTCCTTTCAAGACTTGCGCGCCCCTATCTTTTTGGGTGCCCATATTGCCCATTTTACCCCTCTTAAGCCATCACACCTTTCCTTTTCAAGATTCAGTCTTCAAGACACTCTTCAAAGCCATTTATGGCATGATTTCTTGATTTGACTTCCTTATCTGAAAGGAATTCTGTGGAATATCTCTCAATGTCTAGTGATTTAAATATCCTTATGTCACTAAATATGGAGAGTTCATTCATTCAACCTCATCCTTTAATATGAGAGAATCCTAATTTGGGTCTCCTTTTCAGGAATAATCCCCAGTTATAAATCCTTTAGTCTGGGCATCTTCCTCAGGAGTAAGCCCAAAATTCTTAAAGTTCACAAACTTGGGCATCCTCCTCAGGAGTAAGCCCCAATAAAGTCCTCTAATTTTGGGCATCCTCCTCAGGAGTAAGCCCCAAACCTTAATCCCTAACCTGGGTCTCCTTTTCAGGAATAAGACTCAGTCATAACCTTGGGCTTCCTCCTCAGGAGTAAGCCCCAAGTCCCCTAACCTGGGCCTCCTTTTTAGGAGTAGGTCCCAGTCATAATCTTGGGTTTCCTTTTCAGGAGTAAACCCCAACCCCCCCCCCCTTAAATTTCTCTTAACCAGTCCTAATTTACCCTTGACTTGGGTTTCCTTTTCAGGAGTAAAACCCAATCATAAATCCCCTCCTAACTTGGGCATCCTCCTTAGGAGTAAGCCCCAAGATTAGAGTATTCAAATCTCTATAAAGCACATATAACTTTATGGACCCTGTTCATGGATTTTCTCCCTAAAAGTAAATCCTAAACCTTCATTTATCTGGGCAATCATACATACATAAGCCCCAAACAATTTCTTATGATTGCATCTTTCATGGCACAATTGTCTAATTTTTACCAATACCTCTTGTTTCTCACACCGAGCTTGACTCACGTGAGCTTAGAGTGTAAAAGTAATTATTACATTCTTCATTGAGCCATCAATCATAAACATCATACTCCATTACTCAAACTACGTGGGTTCTGATTCCTTTTCCAAAACAAAGGATACGTAGATAGCCCATTTATGGGTTCGATCCCAACTTTGAAATAATCCATGTCCTTCTGAATGACGATAAACTTCAAGTGCCTCCCTGAGTGGCTTTAAAACCAGCACGATCATCATAATGACCAAGAGACTTTTATAAGTGTTTCGAAGGATACCATTGACCAAGAATCTCTAAATAGATACAGATGATTCTCTATTGATGAAGAACATCGAATACATATAAAAGATTCTCTAAGTTTCTTGCATATTTAATCATTGATTGTTAAAACTTAAGGAAATCTCATTTTATACTTTGTAATGTAATAAGGATTCACGAACATATCTTAAATCTATAAAGAGAGTCCCGGAGTAGACAATAATTCCCCTCAAAAAGGTGTGATTAGTCCGACATCCCATCCTCTCGACCAATGCAAATTTCTAAGCCTCATTAGCCCACAAGCTAATGAGCGCCTCCCTTTGGAAAGTAGGTCCAAACGGATGTGGAATCATTGGATGTTTCTGGTTCTACGAACAAACCCATTAGAAACTGATCGGAATGTTTGAATCTCCCGTCCAGGAGGTCATCCCCGGATTCCGTGCGAAAGACCCATTTATTCTTATTCTTGGTTAACGGGTTATCCAATCAGACAAGTTTCTGGAAAAAAATGTCGATAGTAATGAGGTAAACCAATAAAACTGTGTACCTCAATTATCTTAATTAGAGTATTCAATTCGTGGAATTCCATTTTATTTATAGGATCAACTAATATTCAATACTTAGAGACAATATGGTCAATAAAAGAAACTATTTGAAGCCAGAATTCACACTTTCTAAACTTCCCATATAACTCATTTCTTCAAAGAGTCTTCAGAATAATTTGTAAGTTATTCTCATGATCTTAATAGATTTTTTATTATACCAAGATATCATCAATGAATACCACAAAAAAGTCATCAATATATTCCATGAAAATTCTATTCATTAGATCCATGAAAAAAAAGGTGCATTAGAAAGTCTAAAAGGCATTATCGTAAACTTGTAATGCCCATACCTTGTCTGATATGTTGTCTTTGGAATATATTACTTCATCACACACAACTAATGAAATCTAGATTGAAGGAAAATATTAAAAAATATTGGCCTCTGTGAATTTGATCAAATAAATAAATATTATGAGGCAGGGGATACTTGTTCTTTATTTTAATAGAATTGATTTCTCTATTATCAATGCATAGCCTCATGGATCCATCTTTCTTCTTGACAAAGAGTACAGGGGATCCCCATAAAGAAACACTAGGGTGGATAAATCCTTTAACACTAAATCCCTCTAGTTTTCTCTTTAGTTATACAAATTCCATTGTGTCCATTCCATAAGGGGTCTTTGAAATAGGACTTGAACAAGGATTTAAATCAGTAGAGAACTCAACTTCCCACTCTGATGAATGCCTAGGTAAATCCTCTGGAAATACATCAACATATTCTTTGACCATACGTACATGCTAAATTTAAAGATTTATTCCCCCACCCATAGATATTTCATCCTCTTCCTCCACAATAATTTAATTTAGTAGAGCTATTGGGGTGGATCTAGATACGAATCATATGGTGATGTTTCTACTCTAAAGATAATAGATTCTATACCTTCCTCACAAATCGTAATTTCCTTCTTCTTGCAATATATTTTTGCATCGTATTTTGATACCAAGCTCATTCCAAGGATTATTTCAAATTTGACCATAGGTATAACATTAAAATTAGTTAATAATGCACATTTATATGTTATAATAGGGATTGTCTGACACATATTTATTTCAATGATACTTCCCTTAGTGGTTTTGACTAATAACTCCATTATTAAGGTGAATTGTAAATATTGAATTTTTCAATAAAATTGGTAAGATATAAAGGACTGAGATGATCTAGAATCAAAAAAATCATTGGTCAAGTATAAGGAGATAATTATAGTACCTGGTACAACATCATTAGAAACTTCAACTTCAATAGTTTTGATCGAAAAGCTTGGCTTTCACTTGGGAATGTTTCCTTAACACTTAAGATAATCATTGTCATAATGTATCATATCTTTACAATTGTATCATTGAAGATTAGTAGCTTCTTTATTTACCTTTCACTCATGAGATTCGTGGCCTCTTTCTCCACATTTATAATAGAATCCTTTTCCTTTTAAATAGGCTTTAGGGTGTTTCTTTCCATAGGTATCAAATGTTGGAAAATCCCCTTTTTATTTTTCCCTTTATCCATTCATTCCACTACCACCCTCTTTTTCTCTTGATTTCCATTAAAGTCATAAGTCTTTGAGAATTTTTTTTATGTCTTTATTGTACATGAGACTATATCTTCGTATGATGAGAATGTTTGTAAAATAAGTTATCTTCAGAGGAATGGTTTTAAACCATAAAATAATTGATAAATCTCTATCCTTGGATTATGTATATAGTCTATCGCATGTCTTTATAGCCTTTTCAAATTGGCTTCATACTACTCAATGTTTTAATTCTCTTTTTTTTAAATCAATAATTGTATCACCATATCTACTCACTATTCTAGAGGAAAATATTTTTCAAAGAATATTTCCTTAAAGTCCCTCCATTAAATTTATTATATTTCTTCCCCATCCTTTTTTCTTTTAAGAAATGACCACCATTGATATACATCTCCCAATATATAATAAACTTCTATGACAATCTTCTCCCTTTAGTTACATCCCAAAGGAAGAAGTATCTTCTCTAGAGAACTTATCAACTACTCTACTACAAATTAGTTTGTGGTCCCATTGAATGATTGAGTTTTTTTGTCACATAAAGAAGTATAACATTTCACCTCCATGTTGTGGTTAAGAATTCTCCATACAGGTATGGTTATTTTTCATAATTTGATTCAGCTTTTTCATTATAGCTATATGCTTCTCATCACCAATCGCAACTTTAATACTAGCCTCATTATCTTGCATTGGAGTAAAATACCTACATGGGTTATGTGTATTCATGCAGTTTCTATTCCTTCTACTAGGATTCATTTATAAATAATGGCATACGCTAAATTACATTTTGAATCACAATGTATAATGTCTAACTACAAAAACACATAACAAAAATAGAAATTTTATCAATTTTTAATCTCATAATCATAAGCATGGTTACTTTGAGGGACTATTTTAATTTAAATCCTTCGTAATGGATTGTAAATAAAATCTAAATTATCCTATGCATATCCCCTAAGAGTTTCAAACTATGTGTGTAGTAAGGCCCACTGCCGTGTACTATGTTTTGGCAATTCAAGCCCGAAACACCTTGTTGGAGTTGTTTCTCCTAGGTACATCTATGACAGAACCACGTCCACTTGTAGAATCCAGACTGGGATTTATTTTCTAGAAATATCCACATAATCCATTCTTTACCTAAATTCAAGAATATTCTTGTGTACTTATCCTCAAAGTTTTTCAAAGGTTTTTTTCCCTAATCTACAATTTCTAAATCAGGTTTCCAAGTTTCCTACTAAACTTCTTCTGATTCCAACTGTAAGGACCCGACCCCAACTACCTAGAGTCGGTGCCTTATTTTATTAAATTGGTAGATAAACAAAGAATTTTTATCATGAAGGAACAAATTGTTTAGTGTATTTTTAAAAAAATATACATACATAAGTTCAACATTAAAACTTAAAAATAAATAAAACATATCAACTTCTTTTGAATCACAGATAAACTCTATGATTATCCCTGAAAGTAATTCATAATATCCATATTTACCAAATAAGGAAAAATAAAACATATTAAAGGGTTTATATTAGATTCCTAGTAAGGGTAAATAATATATTGTAAGTTTTCATAAACATAAACACTAGGCATGGTCAATAACTAAAATAATTCCTTTAAAAATTATAATTCATCATAATATGGTAGGAATGAAAGGTGATTAAATAAGGCTATATAAATTACCATGAGAGAATGAAACATAAAAATTGATATTCTACTTATTTTATAATCATATGGTTTATCAATTTCTAATACCATAATGTAGAAATTCATATTTCTGAACATCTGAAACATAATGCCAAGGCCTCGGCCAAGATGTCTCGAAATACTTGGGTAAGGCCTCAACCAAAACTCAATTCTATTTCGTCTCATGAGAACTATAGATGCATCGAGGGGCTATATTGGTCCCCACATATCACTTCCTAAATCCAACTAATTTCTCATATGAAATGGGCTAAACATAAACAACATGAACGTATGAAATAACTTTCCCCAATCCGTACACATAAACACTAACCATTCTGAGTCTTATGGTGAATGGTATAAAGATAGCACATCTATAGTCAAACTGATCATAAACAATTTATTAAAATATATTAGATAATAATAATAATATATTAACTTAAATAAAAATAAAATTCCATAGAGGTGTTGAAATTGGAAAAAAAATACTCTAATAAAATCATCTAGATATTGTTTAGACAAATACACTTTTACTTTGAAAAGAAGAGTTATTTTGGATAAATTTTCGCATAAAAAATAAATTAAATAAATTATTTTTTCTATGATTAAATTATTGGTTTTATAAAAATAATTTTGGGTTAAAAAAGATAATAGAGTGCACTTGAAAATAGGTAATAATTTGAGATGTTCACTTGAATCGAGCTTGTTTATCAGAAATAATTGAGAAATATCTTTATAAAACTTGTAAATCCCCATAAAATAAAATGGATTATGATTTTAAAACATATATATAATTTTCACACATATATTGTTATGATTATATAATAATAATTAAAATTTTAATTGGGATTATGTGAGACAAAGAGTAACATAATATAAAATGGAGGTTCGGGTAGAAAACTCCTACCTTCTGTCTGAATGAGTTCTATACTTGACCTTAACATCATGGATAATAAAATTAAATCCATAAATTAATTAATTAATTAAGAACCTTATATACATTTATTTAATTTATTATATGATACTAATAAACATAAATAATATTAAATGGGGATATAATTCATTTTTTTATATGGTATGAGGATGATTTATTAGATAGAACATTAGTGATGATCATTTTGATTATTTTGGTGATATATCAATTATTAAGAAATGGTTGTATCGTATGAATTAGTATTATGTATATATAGCAGTTATATAACTTTTAATAGGTTTTAATACATATATTATAGTATTTTACAACCATAAAAATGGTTTCATGGACATATTTTATGGAAAAAAATGAAGAAGGAAGGTTCGTTGTCCACGGCGGTTGTAAATCGACCCCTCTATGATGATGATTCCTTTTTAAAATAGAGAGAGAGATATTAGTTTGAGTAAGAATATTACATTAACATGATATAATTTCAGTATATATATTATAATAGTGTTATCATTATAATTTGAAAATTGGGGCTGAGGATATAATAATTAAAGATGTATCTTAAATGAAATCAAAAGGAAAAAAGGAAGAGAAGTTTACCTCTTGAGTACTCCTCCTTGAGAACCTTCTTAAGGGAAGGGGTTTTGGTATTTTGGGAACACCAATATCTCTAGGACGTGGGTATAGAAAAGTGAAGAGTATTTTGGAATAATATTGAGAAGAATCAAGTCTCAGAGAAGCGAGGAGAATAGAGAGTGAGGGGTGGTTTTATAGACGAGCAGAGGGGTGATTTTTGAATATCTTATTCAATTTTTTATTATTTTTCTAAAGAAAAGCAATAGTGTTGATTATTATGACCAAAAATAGTAATAATTTCATGTGATTTCTAAATAATATCCATTTAATTCATCCATGATGCAAGCATGATGCATAAATTCCTTTACTTAGCATATTTCTTAAATTATGAAATTTCACTTTTTACCAAAAATTCTTGTATTTTAGAAAAAACACAAAAAATTACCCTAACAATTTTTACATTTGTAGAATTAAAAAATGAAATACATTTTATCAAAATAATTTTCTAAACAAGATAAATTTATTTTTTAAATAAAATCATTATTTACTTGAAAATATGGATTTTAAATTTGGAACTGATTTTATAATACTTTCAAAAATTAACTAAGGTCTCATAAAATTATCCTAAAATAATAGGACAACAAAATATTTATTTTGGAATACATTTTCTGACAATTGATATTATTAATTTATTAATTTGATATTGTATTTAAATATTTATTATTCGCAAAAAATGAACACTTGTTTGTTAATTTTTAAAATAATCACTCTCATTTATAAGGTGAATAAAATTTTATTTATACTTACATGGGTGAGATTAACGATAATATTACTATTAATAAGGGTACAATACTATTCATAGGGTTCAAGTTACTATTCACAAAAAATGTATCTTGATCCTATCAGAATCTAAATATCTTACCGATCACAATCATGTATGTCAATTTTTCAAAATTAAAAACATAGAAGCGGAAAATTTATGTTTAATGGCTAGGTTATAACTATATCCTATAACATATTATTTTTTTCATAGAGACTAGGTGTATAATTCATTCTCTATTCAATTTATTTTTAAATCCTTGGGGTGTTGCATTCTCCCCCCTTATAAAAATCGTCTTTGAAATTACCAAAATGTTACCTCATAAAAATAGTTTGGTAGTTCTGCATCATAAGCTCCTCAGACACCCATGTGACCTCTTCAATTTTATGATTTTTACAAATTACCTTTACTATCTAAGTAATCTGATTCCTCAACACCAATTATTTAGTTTTTAGAATTTGAATAGGATCTTCACAGTAAGATAAGTCAGGTTCCAAATGTATACCTTAAAATGTAAGTACATGTGTTGTATATGGCATGTAATTTCTCAATAATGAGACATGGAACACATTTTTTACCTTATAAAGTCTAATCAGTAGTGAAAAATGATAAACCACAGCTCTAATTCTGTCCGTAATTTCAAAAGGACCAATGTACCAGGGTCTTAGTTTCCCTTTCTTCCCAAATATTATAACACCCTTCCATGGAGATACTTTTATGAAAACATTATCTCCCACTAGAAATTAAAAAACCTTCTTACAATTACCAGAATAGATCTTTTGCTTGCATTGAGCTGCTTTGATGTGGGTTTGAATAGTCTTTACCTTCACTGTCGTTTCCTCCACAAGCTCTGGTCCCACAATCTTCCTTTCACAAAATTCATCCCAACATGTTGGTGTACTATATCACTTTCCATATAATGCTTCATATGGTGCCATTTGATTGAAATAATAAAATCTATTGTTGTAGGAAAACTCTCCAAAAGGTAAATACTGACTCGACATACCCTGAAAGTCAATTGAACATGATCTCAACAAATCTTCTAAAGTTTGTATCATCCTTTTAGATTACCCGTCAGTTTGAGGGTGATAAGAAGTACTCAAATGAAGCTCATTATCAAAATATTTTTTAAGATATTTCAATAATTTCAATGGGAATTATGGATCACAGTCAGACACAATTGAGAGTGGTGCTCTATGAAGTCTCACAACTTCATTTATATGGAGTCGTGCAAAGATCTCTAGTGTTAAATCCTCCCTTACAATAAATAAATGTGAATATTTCATAAGTCGATCAACAATTACACATCTTAAATCATTCTTTATTGGATTTTTGGGTAATCTATTGACAAAATACATGGTTATGTCATCCCATTTACATGTAGGTATAGGTAGGGGTTTCATGACTCCACTAGGGTGTTGTCGTTAGTCCTTTACTTCTTTCCAGACTAAACATCATGATACATAATCACCAATTTCCTGATTCAATTTATCCCACCAGAAATGTTCCTTAAAATCTCTATACATTTTAGTGCTACTATAGTGTTTAGAGAAATTAGAGCTATGGGAATCATCCAATAATTCCCTTTTCAACTTGGGTATAAAGGGAACACATAGCCTCTTCCCAAATTTAATATTTCCATCATCACACACAATGTCAAGAAACATCCCATCAGTCACACCTCTAATTTTCTTTTTAAGATTCCCAACATTATAACAAGAAGTTTTAATTATTTACAATAATGATGGTTGGGAAACTAATTAAAAATTTAATTACGCTTCACATTCTTTGATAATTTCTATATCCATATTTACTAGATCCATGAATATAGGATCCCTTTCGAACCTCATTTTGTTTAAAACTCCATGATCCTTCCCCCTCAATGCATCATCTACATTATTTCCCTTTACTAGGTGGTAGTGTATAGAAAAATCATAATCCTTGAGTAGATATATCCATCACCTTTTCCTCATATTTATTTATTTCTCTAAGAATATATATTTCAATCTCTTGTGATTAGTATATATCTCACATCTTTCACCATAGAGATAAAGAATCTATATCTTCAGAGTAAGGATTACATATGCTGACTCAAGATCATGGGTTTGGTAGTTTTGTTCATGATTTTTTAACTACAGTGATGCATAGGCAATGAATCTATCATTCTGCATAAGGACACAGCTAAGTCCTTTCTTTAATGCATCGCTATAAATCACAAATCCACTGTTTGTCGATGGAAGAGTCAAGATTATAGAATTAACTAACCTTTTCCTCAATTATTCAAAACAATATTTACATTATTTTGTCAATACAAACTTAACCAATTTACAATTAGGCTTAGTTAATGGGTTAGCTAATTTGGTGAAGTTCTGAACAAAATGTTGATAATAACCAGCTAAACCAATAAAACTATATACCTCAGTTATGTTTTTTAGAGTAGGCCATTCCTGAATAGCCTTTGTCTTTACAGAATCAACTAATATTACATCCTTAGAGATAATATGGTCAATAAAAGAAACTATTTAAAGCCAGAATTCACACTTTATAAACTTTTAATGTAACATATTTCTTCAAAGAGACTTCTGAATAATTAGAAAATGATTCTCATGATTTTCATATCTTTTATAGTATACCAAGATATTATCAACAAATACCATAATAAAGTCACCAAGATATTCCCTAAAACCTCTATTCATTAGATCCATGAAAATAGAGGGTGCATTAGTATGTCCAAAAGTAATTACTATAAACTCATAATTCCCATACCTAGTTCGAAATTCTGTATTTGGAATATCTTCTTTCCTCACACACAATAGATGATATCTAGATCGAAGGTTAATATTAAAAAATATTGAGCTCTGTGAAGTTGATCAAATAAATCATCAATCTGAGTTAGGGGATCCTTGTTCTTTATTATAATAGAATTTATTTTTCTATAATAAATCCATAGCCTCTTGGATCCCTCTTTCTTCTTGGAAAAGAGCATAGGGGAACACAATGGAGAAACACTAGGGTAGATAAACCCTTTAACACTCAATTCCTCTAGTTTTTTCTTCAGTTATACTAATTTTTTTGTGTCCATTATATATGGGGTCTTTGATATAGGACTTCAATCAAGATTTAAATCAGTATAGAACTAAAATTCCCTCTCTATAGGATGTTAGGGTAAATCCTCTAGAAATAAATCAACATATTCTTGGAAAATAGGTACATACTCAAATTTAAGATTTCTTTCCTCACCCACAGATATTGTGTTCTTTTCCTCCCTAAGAATTGAATTAAGTAGGGCTACTGGGGATGGATCTAGAAATAATTTTATGGTGATGTTTCTTCTCTAAACAAAATGGATTCTACAACTTCCTCGCAAATCTTAATTTCCTTATTCTTATAATATATTTTCACATCATATTTTCAAATCCAGACTATCACATGGATTTTGTCAAATTTGACCATAGGTATATCATTAAAATCAACTAAGAAATCACATTTTTTCCCTTAAAATGGACTGTCAAACACATATTTATTGCAATGAGACTTTCTTTAGGGGTTTTTACTAATAACTCCCTTATTAAGGAGAATTGGAAATATTGAATTTTTAAAACAAACTGGGAAGATATAAAGGAATGATATTATCTAGAATCAAATAAATAATCTTTCAAGAATTAGGAAATGAGTATAGTACCTACTACCACATCATTAGGAACTTAAACTTTAGTAGTTATGATCACATAATCTTAGTCTTTCTTCATTGTCCTTCTTTTGAGAATTCTTCCTTGATTCTTAGGATAATAATTGACATAATTTCCCATGTCTTTGCAATTGTATCATTTAACGTTGGTTACTTCTTTCTTTACCTTGAAATCTTTATATTGGTGGAATATTTCTCAACATTTGTAACAGAATCCTTTTCCTTTTATGTATTATCTAGGGTGTTACTTTCCATAGGTATCACATGTTTGAAAATTATCATTTTTATTCTTCCCTTTATCTATTTGTTCCTATTCCACCTTATTTTTCTCTTGATTTCCTTTAAATTCATAAGAATTTGAGAATTAGTTCTTTTTCTTGATTTTACATGAGACTATATCTTTATATGGTGAGGAAATTTGGGAAACTAGTTCCCTTTAAAGGAATGGTTTTAAATTATCAAATAATTGATCAATCTTGTTCCTTGGTTTACGTTTGTGGTTTGTGGAATAACTTACTATCCTTGTAAAATTGGATTTATACTTCACAATATTTTCATCCCATTTTTGTTTAAAACTCAAGAAATGTATCTCCATATATACTCGTTGTTCTTGAAGAAAATATTTTTATAAAAATATTTTTTAAAATTACCTCCATTCTATTTCTTCTATTTTTTCCTCCACCTTTGTGTTTGTAATCAACAACCACAATTGATCTGCATCTCCTAATATACGATAAACTTCTAAGACAACCTTCTCCCTTTCATTATATCTGAAAGAGAGAAATATCATCTCTAGCAAAATTATTCACTGCTCAGCTACAAATAGGTTTCTAGTCCCATTGAATGATTGAGTTTATTATTTCATAAAGTGGTATAAGATTGCACCTCCAAATTGTGGTTCAGGATGCCCCATATGGGTATGGTTATTATTAATAACCTGAATTAGCTTACCCAGTATAGTTATAAGGTTCTCAACACCAATCACAGCTCTAATACTAGTGTCATTATATTTCATTTTAGGAAAATACCTACATGGGATATGTGCATTCATGTGGTTTTCATTCCTTTTACTAGGAATTATTTCTAAATAATGTTATACAGTAAATTAGGTTTTGAATCGCAATGTATAATTTCAATTTAGAAAAACACTTAATATAAACTAAAATTTTATTCATTTTTAATCACATAATCATAAGAATGGTTACTTTGAGGACCTATTTACATTTAAATACTTCATAATGGTTTTTAATAAAATCTGAATTATCCTAAGTATATCTCCTAGGAAACTAGGTGTGAAATAAGGCCCATTATCATGTAAAAGGTTTCCCCAAGTCATGCTCAGAACCCCTTGTCATGGTTGTTCCCCTAGTTACATCTATACCAAAACCACGTCCCCTTGTAGTATCCAGAAAGGGATGTATTTTCTACAAAGATCTACATAATCTATACCTTACCAAAATTCTAGGATATTATTGTAAAATTATCCTCCAAGTGTACATTAGGGTTTTTTCCTTAATCTATGTTTTCTAAATCTAGTTTCCAAGTTTCCTACTAAACTTCCTCTAATACAAAATGTTAAGACCAGACCCCAATTTCCCAGAGTCACTGCCTTATTTTATTACATTGGAATATAAAATAGGAAGTCGTATCCCGAAGGAATGAATAGTTTAATAGCTTTGGAAAACAACATATGTAAGTTCATCATTACAACTTTAAAGGAAATATAACATATCAACTTCTTTTGAATCACACATAAACTCTTAAATAATCTTTGCAATTCATCCATAATATTCATATTCCCCACCTAAGGAAAAATAAAACATAAGAAAGTGGTTATCTCAAATTCTCAGTATGGGTATGTAATATAGTGTAAATTATCATAAACATAAACAATAGGCACAGTGAATAACTAAAAACAAATTCCTTTAAAAATTATACTTGAGCATAATATGGAAGGAATGAAGGTTGATTAAATAATGCCATATAAATGATCATGAGAGAACGGAATATAACCATTGATATTATAATTGTTAGATAATCACATGATTTATAAATTTATAATACTATAATGAATAAATTCATATTTCTGGACATCTAAAACATATTATCAAGGCCTCGGCCAAGAATTTTAGAAATACTAGGGTAAGGCCTCGGCCAAAACACAATTTTTTTTATCTCATGAATCATATTGATGCATAAAGGGGATATAGAAGTCCCCACCTATCACTTTCTAATTCTAATTCATTCCTCATCTGAAAGGGACTAATCATAAACAA
This sequence comes from Viscum album, assembly GCA_963277665.1. Taxonomy (NCBI): domain Eukaryota; kingdom Viridiplantae; phylum Streptophyta; class Magnoliopsida; order Santalales; family Viscaceae; genus Viscum; species Viscum album. Next base: position 1,058,621,939 of record OY728140.1, read on the forward strand.
CATGATCATATGAATTAACTTTCCCCAATCTGTACACATAAACACTAACCATTCTGAGCAGTATGGTGAATGGTATCAAGATAGCACATCCATAGTCAAACTGATCATAAAAAATTTATTACAATATGGTAGATTTTAAACATAATATATTAACCACGATAAGACATAAAATTTAATAGAGGTGTTGAAATAGACAAAAATACTCTAATAAAATCATTGAGAAATTTCTTAGATAAATACACTTTTACTTTGAAAATAAGATTTATTTTGGAAAAATATTTTCATAAGAAAATTAACTAATTTACTTTTTCCATTATTATATAACCGGTTTTATAAAAAAATTGGGTTAAAACATATTATAGAGTGAACATGAAAATAGGTAAGAATTTGAGTAGTTTCCTTGAATCGGGCTTGTTTATCGGGAAGAATTGAGAAATATCTTTATAAAACATGTAATTCCCCATAAAATAAAATGGATTCAAATTTTAACACATATATATAAAATTCACACATATTTTATTAGTATTATATAATAATAATTAATAATTTAATTGGGATTATGTGAGACAAAGAGTAACCTAAAAGAAAATGGAGGTTTGGGTAGAAACCCCTTACCTTATGTCCCAATGAGTTCTATACTTGACCTTAACGCCCTAGATTATCAAATTAAATACATTAATTAATTAATTAAGAACCTTATATACATTTATTTAATTTATTATATTTTATTAAGTTCATTTATTGAATTTTTGATGAGTTATAAGATACAATTTTGTTGCTTGAGAGCATTTCATTCCTTTGTTTTCATGATCGGTATACTTTAATGTGAGTATGGAAGTTCATGTGGAATTCGTATAATTCTCTATAATATAATTTATATGATAATAATAAAAATACGTAACCTTAAATTGTGATATATTTCACTTTTTTATAAGGTATTAGGATGAGTTATTAGATATAACATTAGTGATAATCATTTAGCTTATTTTGGCGATATATCGATTATTACAAAATAGCTTTGTCATATGAATTATTACTATGTATATATAATGGTTATAGAACCTTTAATAAGTTTTAATACATATATTATAGTCTTAAATAACCATAAAAATGGTTTCATTACAATATTTTATGGTGAAAATGAAGAATGAAGTTTTATCGTCCACAAAGGTTGTAAATCAGCACCTTGGGGATGATGATTCCCTTTTTAAAACAAAGGAAAGAGATTGTAGTTTGAGGAAGGATATTACATTAACATGATATAATTATAGTACATATATGATACTATATTTATCATGATTATTTGGTCAGATTAGGTGAGGAGGTAGTAATAAAAGAATGAACTAAAAAGAAATTTAAAGGAAAAAAGGAAGAGGAGTTTATCTCTTGAGTACTCCTCCTTGAGAACCTTCTTAGGGGAAGGGGTATTGGTCTTTTGGAAATACCAAGAGATGTTATAAGTGGGTAGATACTAGGGAAGATTATTTGGGGAAGAAATTTTAGATACTTAAAGGCTTATAGAAATGAGGAGAAGAGGGAGTGAGGGTGGTTTTTATAGTGGATAGGAAGGGGGATTTTTGAATATTTTATTCATTATTTTAATATTTTTATCAAGACAAGAAATAGTTTTTATTATTTTGAAAAAGAATTGTATAAAGTTCATGTGAGTTTGAAACAATGTCTATTTACATCATCCATGACTCAATAATGATGCAGAAATTCATTTATTTAGCATATTTCGTAAATTATCAAATTTCGCTATTCACCAGAAATTCTTGTATTTTAGAAAAATATAAAAAATTCAACCTAACCATTTTTTAATCTATATAATTTAAAAATTAAATCCATTTTATCAAAATAATTTTCTAAATAACATAAAAAATTTAAAATAAAATCATTATTTACATGAAAAATTGCGGATTTTAAATTTGAAACAGATTTTATAATACATTCAAAATTTAACTAAGGTCTCATAAAATTACCCTAAAATCATAGGACAACAAAATATTTATTTAGGAATAAATTTTAATAAAATTATTATTATTAATTTATTAATTTAAATTTGTATTTAAATATTTATTACTTACAAAAAAACCAACACTTAATTATTAATTTTTAAAATATTCACTCTCATTTATAAGGTGCCAAAATTTTATTTATACATACATGGGTGAGATTATGGTTTATATTACTATTTATAAAGGTACATTACTATTCATAAGGTTAAATTAACTATTCAAAAAAATATTTTGTTCCTATCAGACTCTAAATATCTTACTGATTGCAACCGTGTAAATTAGTTTTTTGAAATTTAAAACATAGAAGCGATAAAATTATATTTAATGGATAGGTTATAACTATATCCTATAAAAAAGTGTTTTTATCATAGAGACTTGATGTTGCATTCATTATATATTAAATTTATTTGTAAATACATGGGGTGTTACAATAGTGGTTCTCAACATATAATTAAAGATAATTCTAGAGAAGATAGTACAACTCAACCAAAAATATTTGAAAACAAATATGGATAGTTTTTTTGTTATATAAAATAATATTTAAAACTCCTTGGATATCATATTTAAATAATTTTTTATAGTAAAACTATTATTTTCCTATTTATTTTTAACATAATTTATAGTTATTCATGAAGAAGATAAATATGGTGATGATCAAGTTGGTAAAATAAGGAATGTTTCAAATAGTGAAGTTTGAGGAGCTAAAGAGGAAACATTTTGAGGAATTATTAATATAAATTTAAAATACTATATTTATTAATTTAGAAAATTTAATTCCTCGGAATTAATAAGTTGTTATTATTCTCATCCAAATTAAAACTAATTATGAGTATGTTTCATTCCAAGTGCAAGGGGGCATTCACTCTTACAAATGTATTTCCATTTAGTTTAGTTAAAATTGAAGGAGGGGAAACTAATAAGTATTACATGGTGAATGGTAAACAACTAAAAAAGTTAAATGGAAATTTTTATAAGTATATCATATAGTATTAAAATATCCTCCCCACTACATATGAATAAAACCACCCAGTTTTATCTTTCTTTAAAAACTATTTTTTAATACTCCTATCTCATATATATGTTTTTTATTTACCAATTAAGTGATGTATATTTTTTATGTTAGTATCATGAACAAGTGTGGGAGAAGAGACATATTATTTTTGGATGTAAATAGTTATTTGGATTTTTGTGTGTGTTTATGGAATTAAAATACAAATGAAAATTTGACTTAATCAAAACTCTATTCTCGACACTCGAAAATAAAATATTTATTCTATAACCATATAAACATTTATTTTTCAAACTATATAATATTTTTTTAATATAAAACACCATTATTGAATCAGAAATTTAACAAAGGTAAATTGGATTTTTGAACCTAAACTTGGGTAAAATTCCTACATTGAATAATTACCACCCAAGGATCCTCCCCAAATGAAATTTTCATAGACCATTTAAACTGTAGTAAAGTTAATAATATGAGATATGATCTTGAAATCTCAGTAATTTAAATAATAAAATATGTGTGGAGTAATCTATTAAATAAGAGCTAGATTGACATAAGATCCTTGTTCTCAGTCATTTATTTTATTCCATGATTTTTCATAGTGGATGGCTGCTAAATTGTGATACTTTTTCTAGGGTTATTTATATTTACACAATAATTTCATTTCAAAATCCATGAAAAGGTAAAATCTAATAATTTATGGTTCATAAATGGGGTGCAATGATTTTAGTAACTCTAAAGATGGATAAATTAGGGGGATGGTATATCAAGATGCCATATACAAAGTATCAATGATGAATAAAAAGGATTAGACAAATAAATTGATTAAGAGAATGGAATTAATAAAGGTGATTCTTGTTGAAGTTTTAATTCCTCTAATTTCACTACTTTTAATAATCATGGAACTAAAACACTAACTTATGAATAAGTGGGACCATTATGAACATGAGGATAAATTCTTGTTCAATTTTAGGGGAGTGATCAAACTATAATTTTTAAATAAAAATATAATTTTGAAGAGTTTATTCCTATTATTTTCCATTATTTCATAATAAATGGCTTAATTCTTGAATTTCTATGTATTTTAGAATTTATAATCAAAAAATATTAACTCTTTAGTTTTTGAGCAATTAATTAAATTTCAATATTAATTAAGACAAAGATAAAATTAATTTAAGAGAATTTTAAATATTTTCAGTGATAAATTTAGCCAATATAGTTTAAAATGAATAACCTCGTCTCTTATAATGAGTATTTTTAATTTTTTAACACTATTGTGAGAATAAAATGGATTTTTAAGGAGTTCCTTAAGAATTATTTGGGCAGGAAGGGACCTTAATCTAATTAGGTTATCACATCTAATAGTTGTATAAAATTAAACTAGGTGATTGAGGTAATATATTGGATTAAATCAATACTAAATGTGAATAAATAAAAGTTAATTCACTTGTATAGTATTAACAAATAGATTACAAGGGTCGTGTATGATAATATTGGCTATGGAATTTTGATCCCGATATGTGATTAAACTATAGAATCCATACATTTCATGTGATTAAAAAAATATTCAAAAAGTTTTATGAGACAAAATTTGATCATGTTGAAACATTGTTTTATATTAGAATGAAAGGATTATACCTTATATCAAATTATGAAAAAATATATCTTTTAAGAACCATTTTATGAGGAAATAAGTTTCATAAATATCATTAAATTCATGATTATTTTGTAAGAATAACTTGAGAATACTAGTGTTTTTATCTAATTAATTTGGTATAGTATCTAATTAAATTACAAGATCGTGTCAAAATAATCTTTTTTGAATCATCCTCCATGTGTGATTAAAATAAATCCCAATTTCCCTGCATAAAATTCAAAAACCATTCCATATAAATGATAAATATTAATTAATTTGTTCTAGATTATTAAATACCATCTTTCTATAATTATTAATTTCAAATTTGGGCATTCAATATTGGAAGTAACCATTATTTAAGATGTCACAAGCTGTGATTGAAGAAATTTTACAGGATTCTAAAATGTTTTATTACTCAAACATTCTAATACATATGAGACTATTCAAATATGGGATCGATTCCAATTACATAATCATAAAAATATCTCATCTTACTCCAAATATACCATAGAAGTGTTGATATATAATTTTGAAGCCATTAATCATAGATAAATCCACATGGATCCCATTCTAGACATGTGGAGACCATTAAAAGATTCTATTTTATCTTCCTCTCTAAATTATAAAAATCATAGAATAAACATTTATGTGTAACATGATTTTATATAGATATATATATAATTATTCTATTTTAAAAAAAGGGAGTTCATCACTCACTAGAACTCTTACTCTAATAAAAGAATATATAGGCATCAAGGTTCATTTTCTAGAACATTCATTATTTTCTATGAAAGGGAATGGAAGATTTTATTGTAGTGGTATTTTGTTTCTCACAATTTATTTCTATTATATCATCTCTATTGATGTAATTTTTGGACATGTGTGGTTGAGCCAAGGGAATTTCCACTATCCCACTCCAAGTACTAAATTCTAATGAATTAATTACATTCTATGTTTTTTAATGTCGTATGTAAATTTTTGAGTGTATGAATTAGTAGAATATTTTCATTAATTTATTTTTTTATTCATTTTTTATCTTTTTTATATGGTTTTCACTTATTTCACCTTTATATTCCTCATATCACATACTTTGGTGAGTAGTTAGGTGGATTTGGGGGTGATCTGGTATCCCTAATCAATATAGAAAGACACCGGAAGAGTGAGAAATGTTTATTGAATGATTTTTATCAATACAACCACACTAAATGAGAATAATTATATGATTTCAAAAAAAAATCATAAAATATGAATCATTGATTAAGAAAACTAACATTTAGCTAGTAATGTTGAGGTAATATCTGAGGTAAGGCTGCTATTTCTCCCAAAATTTTATACAATTATTCACTTAAACTAATTCAAAAAACTACTGGATCTATATTTTCACCATCACCTAAAATTTTAGACATATAAAAGGAATAATTATTATGTCTACAATTATGAGATATGGCTTGTGTCACACCACTATATTTATTTTCTCAAATCATCATCCTTTTATTTCTAGAAGAAACCCCATAGTAGTTGCATCACATGGATTGATATATGTTCTCTGAGTGTTGTTGGGTCTTAGAATAGTACTTCAAGAGGATGTGTGTTTCTTTTAAAAGGGGTTAACTCCATGATTTTATTAAGTGTATCCAATATAACTAAACTATATATAAAATTATGCATTATTTTCATGATTTTTTTATTATAGTTCGGGTAAAATGGATAGAAACCAAGGGTTACCTATATGAATTAATTATATGTATTTATACCTTATATGTTTGGATAAATATCTCCATCATGTATCATGTAACCTATAGATTCTGAGTGACTATGTCTCTAATGGGAAGAGGATTTATTTTGTGTTTACATGAGATGCGAGATAGGACTTGGGACTTGGGATGAGTTGTAGATTTATGAGATTGGAACTCATGGGCATAATAATTTATTCATGAGGTACTTGTGCCATTGAGATATGGGTATGATGGATATATTTCTCATGTATGGATTATAAATCCCTTATTATGGTGATTAATGGGATCCATTCATGTGAGATCCTGAAAATCCCTGTGAGTCCTAGTTTAATGTGGTGAAAAGAGTCTACTCTGGATGAAGAGAAGGTAGCTCCCTTATGTGATGAGAGTGATGGTAACATATCATAGGTTGTGGGATGTGAGTATATATGACATATAAATAAGACACTGAATGGATTGGGTGTAATAGTATTGATATGGTCCTTCGATGCTGGGAAAAGGATGTTGATATGCAATTGAATTATATAATGGACTATTTGCTTGAGGAATGGGTCAAATATGGCATGAAGGTTTTGGTACCACTCTTTGGTGATTATTATATGTTTATATCAAGTAATAGAGTCCATGTTTGGTCAATATAATATAGTTTATTCCCTTATGGGTAAGATGGGGATACAGATGGGTTAGGTGTATCAATTATTTAGGTTCAAGTATGGATTAAGATACTAGCATGTGGCCTTTAGTGTATAATTATATTTGATATAGGGTATAGGGATAGGTTATGGGTGACTAGTTCTAGGTTTTTCAATATTCATGGGATGGTTTTATTTCATAATATGCTAGACAATATCAAGTGTAAGGTTGTGAGCCAGCGAGTACATATAGGATGGGTTATGTTGTTTTGTGTGGGTACCTAATTGTGATCCTATTATTGTTGAAAAAACATGATTCTATGACTCAACCATAGAGATATGTTGTTATCATGGACTTCCCTGAGTGATTGGATATTGATCTAGTATATTTTAATGGGAACTAACTATAAGTGAGTGATTATATGTCGGTACATGGTAGGAGACCCAAACTAGGGTGAGAGGGTAGAGGTCGAGATTCAGTATGGGACACTACCCTGACTGAGATGGTATAAGTTAATATTCAGTATGGGACTATAACCTAAGTGATAGGTATCTATTTTGGGTTTGATATGGGACCCTTCTATGAGTGAGAGGGTAGTGGTTAGGATCTGGATGTGTAGCCTCATCCTAAGTTAGAGGGTTCTTGCATGGAATGCCTAAAGTGAGAGGGTATTAGTTTAGGATTTTTTATTAGGAACCTAAATTGTGTGAGACAGATGAGGTTATGTGTAACACCCTAATAATTCATCATATATTTCCCTTCAAATAAATATAATTTCATTGATATCTTTCATTACACCCCACGTTGATTTTAAACAAACTGTGATATACTATTAACAGATTATTATTTAAACATGATTGTTATAACATAGCCAATAAAATTTTAATTGTGAGTAGGAATAACCAAATTATTAACAATATTTATAGATATTTTATATAATTAAAATAAAATTATTAATGTACAATGAATAAATTCTCAATTTTTCAGTAAAGTCATTTTTTGTTTTAAAAATATTTTTCTTCAAAAATGGATTTTATGGGATTTTTTGTATGAGTATTATAATTTAATTATAACACTTTTATTAATTTTATTTGAAAAAAACTATATCAAATTTGTATCTATAAAATCAAAATTAACTTACTATTAACTGTTGGGATATTCATGAAAAGAAAAAATTTTCAGTGAATAGTAAAAAAAATTATTGAAAACTGTCTTTTCATTTCAAAATTTTAAAATCTTAAATTTTATTTCAAAATTTTTTAAAATATATATTATTTAATTTGTAATATTTATAATCCTATTAATGTCATTTTAATAAATTTTATGCCTTCCTTTTGTATAAAAACATTTTCACTTATGAATAAATTTTTTGGAAGGAAAACTAATTTTCGTCGCATTTTAAGGGTTTAATATTAAATTACATTCTATATATTATATGAATTGAATTTTTTGAAATTAATTACAGGTTTTTAATCAAAATAATTAACATAGTTTAATAAGTTTAGATTAATTTTTTCCATTATGATGAGTGATCATGGTAAACATTTGGCACCTCGATAAAAGAGGTATAATCGAGTTAAAACTATGGGGTAAAACATCAAAATATATTAAAAAATTACTTTATCTAATTTCATGGGTTTAGTTTAACCAAATATATTATTAAGGAGTTTAATAATTTATTTTAAAACATTATATTAAAATTGGGAACTCAATCTTGACTTTTGTGAAGATAAGTTTTAATTTATTCAGATTAAAAAAAATAGTCATTATATTTAATTGCATGGTTGGAAGATTCCATTTGGTTTTTTCATTACAATAAATTATAATTTTAAAAAAATAATTATTTAATAAAATAATTCATTGAAATCAATTTATTAATTTATTTCATGGTCAATTTATTTTTATTCTTAAATTAGTAATTTTCTTAAAAAATGATTTTCATGTGTTTTGTTTTCATATATTAAAACTAAATTCTAACACTAATAGAAATTTAAAATTATAAAATGACTTTCAAATTTCAATTCAAAATTTCCAAAAAAAAATATGTACCCTTTTATTTATGATCAAACAATTAATTTTTCTTGGTAAAAAGTTTAATTAATTTTGGTTAATGTTAAAATGTGTTAAATGTGGTTTAACTAGAAGATAATTCCTAAAAAGTATCCAAAAATCTCCCAACTATTACTATATGAGTCTATTTCAACACTATAACATCTTATATTTTAATTTTTATTGCCTTTTTAAAACTTGAAATTAGTATGATATATCTATTATTTAATCTCTTAAGTAATTCCAAGTGTGACTTTTCCCTCCACTATAAAATTATATCACCTATCCTATCTAATCCATGCATCATGTTCCTTATATATCATCCAATACATCACATAATACCATACTAACCTCTTTATCCACATCCCAGAGCTTGTGGTATTTCTAAAATTCTATCCTTCCAAGCCTTAATGTATAAGCCAAAATATGTTTATCAATAAAGAGGTATAACACTTAACTGAGTACATTAAATTTTATTTCTTCTACTACATCCTCTAAATCTATTGTATACATTATAATATAATTTCATCTATATATTATATAGTGAAACCACCCACTAGATCCCACTTGGCTAGTAGAAAACCCGCAAGCCTACCTCTAGAGGGCTAGGGTTCGGTGACAAGTGCAAATAAGGAATAACTAAAATGAGAGGCCTTTTCATAATGTACTTATATGAACACACCCAATCATCCATGAAATAGTGAGGAGGAATAATAAAATACTATGATATATATAGTATAATAATGCATTCAATACCCTCTAGGTAATATATCATAGTTCGATAGTATAAATCCAAACTTAATGGTTCAAAATATACATCCAACCAAAAATAGAGTCCCAACCCAAAAAAATACTAGAATAAAGGAAAACTGAAGAGATCATGTCTTCTGATCTCAAAATACGACCATATTATATAGTCAATGAACCCAAGTATAACTATTATCTATCAATCCCACTCCTAAACTTCCAATCATCTGCATAAGACATGACATGTACAGGAAAATCCCATATAGGGATGAGTATATACATACTTATTAGGATGCCCCAAAAACTACAATGAGAGAAATATAATCATTCAATAGAATTTATCTCAACCCATGAAAAAACGTAAAATATAAACCAAGGTATATTTACTCATAAAGAAACCTAGATGAAAGAAAATAGGGGATCTCCATCTTCATATCCCAACCATAGATGATGAATTTTCCTAAAACTCCATGGGTCTATATCTGATGCTTAGCATCTCACGTGTCTATCTATGAAAGTTATATGGAGGACTCAAACCTCATCACTACTCCACATCCCAATGGGTTAAAATCATCAATAAATAACTCATTGTATATAATGGTAGGGTAACACTCAATAGATATAGGATAGGTTCCCTCGTGTATTATGGGGGTACCACTCAGTAGATAGAGGGCATGATCTCTAGTGTGTCAAGTGGTGCCACTCAGTAGATAGAGGATAGGTTTCATAGTGATTTAGTGGGTTAAACTTGGTAGATAGAGTAATCACACCCAAGTTCGTCTGTGGGGTACCATTCAGTGGATAGAGGAACATGGGAAAATCATTCTATGGTATAACAAGGGGGTTTCCAAACCTATAATCTCTATAGAGATCACACCTGATCACCAATATCGATCGATCATCACTTGAAGATGTTTCACACTTACAAAACCTCATGTTGTATCTCTAAATCCACCAAAAAGTATTCCATAACATTCTACATGGAAAACTACTCAGGATAGGCTACTCTTTGTCCAAAATCTAAGTCCATAATAAGTAGAAATGCAAGGTGGAAACTCCTAATAAAATTATATGGTGTGCACCTGGTGTCACACTTTGTGTGATCTAACCTAGATACTTGTTTGTGTCCTCTCTATCAGCTATCTTGTTTGTCCATTTAGTATGACGTGGAATATACAGGCATGACACTGCATGTCTCAATCTCCCTAGGCCTACCCATATTATCTTGGTCATGCCCATGTACATATGATTGTGCCAATGTACATACTTTCATGCCAGTAAACATGGATGTTTCGATACCCATGTTCTCTTGGAGTACATTTAGGGCTATCATCAGAGGGTCTCATATCATGTATGGGTTCATTCATGGCATACGATATTTATCTTCCCTAAAACCCCAGCCTTTATAGTCAGGGTACTACACAGTGTGTGTTTCTGGTTTAAACATCATGCAGTCATGTTTTTTAAATAATCCCATGGAATTATTCATGTATCTCTCCATGCCTTCACTATCGACACATCCACATTGAATCAAAATGGGGGTCTCATATTAGGGGCTAACTATTCCCCATCGATTGCCAGTGGCTATGAATTATCTTATCACTCTACACCACTCTCATCATATCTCTAAATCCTTAATCCATTGAATCATCACCCATAACCTTAAAATTCTCCTTATCTATCGACAATTCAGTATCCTATTTATCATTCACTCAAACACCATGAATCCAGAGGTTTGATCAGGCTTAACCCCCCCCCCCCCCCCACAAGAAATTTCGAGCCATGACCCCATGGGCCAATGGTGAAGAACACAAAGAATGTTGGGGTGAAATGTACATAAACAAATAAAATATGCACTTAACTGATGTGATATTGTCCAATGATCATAGAATTTAGAATCCAAGGGTGATATCATGACATAAAAAATATAAATTAATTTAAATAATTCAATTTATCAAGAGTGGAAATTGTTAATAATTGATAAATAAAGATCAAATAATAAGATAATTATAATAAATTATTATGAAATTAAAATGGGAGGAAATTAAAAAATATCTTTACCTACTTCAATTCTAAATTGAATGTTTGTGAATAATGTGTTCACTCATGATGAAAAAGATCTGTTATATTTTCTACTTTATAAACCACCTTGATCTGATCATTTTTCATTCTCAGGTCAATATATGTCAACAAAGAATGATTATCTCCTCACAAATCCCCCCAAGGATATGCGGGTAACCATGAAGAAACATCAAAACAATATATTTATAGTGGGATATTTATTTTATGGTTAATAAAATAAAATTAATGAATTATTTATTTATTTTATTAAACACACATACTGGTGGTTTCCTCAACCAAACATTCAGTGCTAACCAACCATAGGTCACACTTGGGGTAAACCCCACATTTGGGAATCAACTATGATCTCAAATTTTCTATCAAATATTCCAAACCATAGGAAAACCAATTAACCCTAAATAATGTGTGCACATGAATTAAAATATATTAACATTTTTAATATATCAATTATGGGGTCTCGATACACACAAAAATTATGTTAACTTTGAGGATAAATATAGATATATACATAGAAATATTTAAATTACTAATCCAATAAAACCATATTATTTACATTATCCCCTCCATCAAGGAATTTTTCTATAAAAATCATAATCTAAACAAAAATGTGGGGGTATTGAGCCCACATGTAACCCTCATGCTCCTAAGATCCTATATGATCCCATTCTTCAATAGGTCATGATAAATGGAATGATATTTCCACACATTATCCTCACCTTTCAATCCTCAATCACCACTCGGTACTCCGTGAAGGTGGATCCATCCTCGATGTCCATCTCACACCAGTTAGTAATGTATGTAGGGTTGTGATTGTATCTCCTATATTGCAACATGAGAAAGAAATCATGCACTCAGTCAAACTATGGGAGGAAAGGATAGGGGTAATCAACCTTTCTAACCCTCTAGATATTCTTGAATATCACAATGAAACTCGAGGATAGCTTGACTCACAACCCAAACCTCTTCAATCATCTTTGTGGGGAGACTTTCAAGAAAACATGGTCTCGATGGTCAAACTCTAAGGTCATATGATGTCGATCTGTATAATATTTCTATCTATTATAGGTTTTACTCATATGGTTATGGATCACCAAAACCTTCTACATAATCACCTATACTATCTATTCCCTAAAAAATATTGCACTTCAATCATAGTCTAGAATAAGGGTTACCTGCACGGTCTTCTATATATGGCCTTGAAAGTTTTCATTCTGATTGTATAATGATAGTTATTATTAATGGAAAACTATATTGATTGAATTTGATCCTCCCAAATCTAGAGTAATTCCAACACATAGGCTCTCAATATATTCTCCAACACCTGGATTGTCCACTCAGTCTGCTCATCTGGGATTGAAATGCTATACTCATCCTCAACTCGGTCTAAAGGCATCCAAAAATCCTCTCTATGAATGTGGCATAAACTGAGCATTATGTTCAGAGACAATCATCGATGGTACCACAATATTCATGATGATATCCTACACATATAAAATACCCAAAATATCAACTGAAATCTTCTCTTAGATGGAATGGAAGTGTGTTGATATGTTAAGTCAGTAAATAATAACCCAAAGAAAATTGTGGCCCCTAGCAGCCTATGGAACCCATACCACAAAATTCCATTGATATTTTGTTTGATTTATACTCTAGGATATAGAGAGTGTGTGTAAAACCTACAAGAACCTAGTGCTCAACCTTCACCAGTTAAAATCACAGCTACGCTCCACCTCATTCTATCCCACCAAAAATATCATCGAAGGTCTTTATACATATTTTCCACACTATGATGTATATCCAAGGGGGAAGTGTGAAACTCCATCATCACCTCCTTATGAAATGTGACTCTAACAATCATCTCAACATTGTAATGTATGATGTGATCCAATTATTTAGAAAATCCATTTTGTGCATCTTCTGAGGATATCTAATCACATAGAACCTCACTATCATTATCACCCAAAAGAGCCTCTCTCATACACTGAAGAATCTAAGGAGTCCCCACCCTAGACTGAAGGAAAAAATCACCCCTATAATTCACCTGTATTAAATTCATCAAAGCTAACTACTCATATGGCTCCTCTAATAAGTGAGAATCTAACATCATGCTAAGGGAATTTACCACCACATTCTCCTTCCCAGGATTATAAGTCATAGTCCTATTGAAACTCTAACAAACACATATATATTATATTAATATCTCTTTGAGTAAATATGTATATGAGAATATAGTTGTCTAAGTAAAAAAACATGCACCTCTAAAATAGTGAATCCACATATTTAGAGTGGATACTATCACTTCTTACTCTAGGTCATTGTAACACCCAGATGTTTTTATGAAATATTTTCTTTAAATAATATTAATTATTCAACAGCTTGAAATTCATATAATCCTAAGTTAGAATAACTAAAAAAATATCTTAATATAAAATTATTGTTATAGCCTATCCATTAGGATATCATGAATAAGTATAACTAACTTTGGAAAATGCATTGTTAATTCATTGGCTATCAATTATTTATGAAAAATATAAATCAATTAGATATTTTTATGTTTTAATAAATTAATATTGGTAATTAAATTAATTAGATATGTGTATTATATATTTAATAAAATACTTTTAATATTCATCCCATGGATATTTTAGTCATAGGGTATGGATAAACCCTATTTGATGTATAAAACACTATTTTTTTAAGGGTAATTTTATGCCTTTCAATGAAAAACCACTATTGAATTAAGATTTTTACACATTAATAATTTTTATATGACAAAATAAACATGTTATTTTTAATCAGGATTTAAAAACATACTTTGGATGTTTTTTTTGATGTTTTTCTGATAACTTTCATGTTTTGATGAATAGTAAAAATACACTAAATTTTATGAAACCTACTTTTTTCATCAAAAAAAATTTTATAGTTAAATTATAATATTGAATGCTTTTAATTTATGAATATAATATATTTTTATCATTAAATATAATTTATTCCATTATCATTAATTTTACATTGAATTCAGATGTAAAAACGTTTCAGCCTTTTGCAATGTTTTAGCTTTTAAAACTTGTTCTCTCTTTCTGACAACGAGATAAATATTAAATTAATTACTGAAAATTTTGTGTTTTGAATTTTGAAAAATGTAATCCATATTTATAATAAGTATGTATAAATTATTTAAATGGATTTATTTTATTTTTTGGCATTATGAAAAGTAACATCGGTAATTTTTATTAATATGGTAAAAGGGTAAACTGGGAAATTAAGGGAAAGAATACAATTATAAAATTACCCTAACACTTATATTAATATCATTGGTTGAGTTTTTTTCAACCTAAATCATCCTTGGGTCTAAATGGTATCCAATTTAATCCGCTGGGATGATATTATGACATTTAATTTATTTTATTTAAAGAAAAGTTAAATATGTCTCACTCAAATTCTAATAACTATATCATTATTAATATAAGGTTATACTAAATATAATTTACATTATAAATAATTATTTTAAATCAAAAAATAATAATTTATCATGGTAATTTATTAGTAATTTTTAGGGAATACATAATTACCTTAATATCATAAACATTAATGATGCAGAAATTATTTAATTGATGAAAAATCAATAATATAGTTTTTATTAAAATAATAATACCCATTAAAAGATACAAACACTTGACCAAATATTATTGGCCTAGTATATCTCGAACATAATCATCCAAGGGTCGAGTTATGGACTATTTTTATCCTCATATAAGTGATTATGACACTTATATTATTTTATTTAAAGTGATGTTAAAGTTGTCACCTTCATAATTTCATTATCATATCATTTTAAATATTATATTTTATAGAATATAAATTAAAATAAAAGTATTATTTTGAAATATAGTAGATTTATCTTCATCTTAGTATTTTATTTTTAATTTTTATTCAAAAAAATATTTACATTAAATAATTACACAAAACTGTTGTAGTAATTATTTTATTAATAGAAATCTCAAATAAATGTTATTAAAAATATTAAAGTAAATATAATTTTGGATAATTAACATATCTAATGAATTTTATATATTACCTTGAACTCCTAGTAATATCATAAAATTTTTAGTTCTAAGTTAACTTATTATATTAATATTTTTAAAAATCAATAAATTGAATAGTCTCAAAATTGACACTATTGATTGTCTATCAAAATAATGTATTATTAAATTATTTAAAAATCATAAAATATTTTTAAAAAATATATAATAATTATTATACAGTATAAAATGATATTATTTATTTATTTATGGTCTACTTTACAACAAAAAAGTAAATATTTCACCCTTTTAATATTGAATAATTTGTTACCCTAGTTAAAAAATAAATAGAATAACTAAGTGTTAATTAAAAAGATAAGGTTTAAATTAATATAAATACTTGTCCAAAATTTATTTTGTGATGATATTAGAATTATATATCATCTCATCTTCAAAATTGGGAAATTTTGGTGTTTTTTGGGGATGGTTTGGTTTTATTATAAATTATTATTTATGGAGTTTCCAAAAGTTCCCCTCACCATAATTATAAAAGGGCGCCTTATACCTCACTTCTCCAGTTCACTTTTAGCCTTAAAGCTTTGTCATACCCTACCCTTTTTTCTTATCAACTTTCTTATCTACATTATTTAAGGTCTAGTCATATTCAAACACAAACTCTAGTGTTCTAAGATTAGATTTAGAGGAAGAACGTCAAGGTAGAGGCAATCTCTTCTACCGATTCTTTCAAACTTGTTTCTTCTTATACTTCCTATTCATTAGTTGTTTTATTATAAAGTAATAACATAATAATCACATATATACTTATATGTTATAATAATTATGAAACAACCATGTTCCACCTTCTATATGTCCTATAAAAAATAAAATCACCATGTGTGCAAACATATGGCTTACCCACACGGTGGTGTAATCTGTTTTTCACCACCACCATACATGGATGGTTATAATGATGGAAATAAAAACTATATATGATTATTATAACATGATACCAATTATGAAATATTATACATCATCCACTTTTATTCCATTCAACAATTATGGGAATGATATCCTTGCTCATGCGTATGTACAGCCTACCATCTCCACAATGTGATCTTATTCATTATATATGATCATCATTTAACTAAGATTATATAAATGAATGGAATAAATAAATATGATATATATCATAATAATATAATTATTTTAATTCTATAACTATAACATAAGAAGGGGAACATGAATATATCTGACAAAAATTTCATAAGAACATAAAGCAGTTAATATACAAATAATGAGTTCCAAGGAAATGTTACTAATAAATAGATGATAATATGATCATATATGACATCCTAAAAATTAATATGATTATATAATAAGTCAATACCATTATTTAAATTATTATATAGGAGTTTTGGATACATACTAAGGAAATCAGACCTAACGTAAGGGATAATTTTTCAATCTCATTATTATATGAGATTGTTTATACATAGGTATTTACTGGGATATATTTATCATCCACATATTTGTTTCCCAAGTATTTAATATTATTTATAGTCTTCTATAATTATTAAAATTTAATTTTACCCATTGGTGATTTTTTATTAAATTTTATGAAAGGAATCTTTTTTTGTTATTCGATACAAGGTACTTTTTAACTTTTCCAGCAAAAGTATGAGGATAATGTTTTTTTAACTTATATGGCACGATCAGATTTCTACATATTCATAAAACTTTATTTACATGAAGCTTACTTTACATGATTTTAATTTTATTTTCAAATAAATTCTTTTCTTTTAAAACTGCAAGGCATTTTGAGAAAAGAAAACATTTTTTAAGAAGAAAGGATATTTTCCTTAAGAATTAATTTCATGTGTTTTATCAAAATTATTTTATATCTAAGATGATGCTATTTAAATAGGGTTATTTTTTTATCCCTATTATTACTATGATTTTATTTTGTTAATGATTTAATGATATTTTATATCAATTTTGTTGTGATGGAATGATGTTTAAGAAACCCATTTTATTTCTTTGGTTATGCTATGATGGATGATTTATGTTTTGGTGACGCACGTAAGAATGATTTCATTTTGAGATGAGTGGAACCTATATATCCCTAAAATGCATTGGGTAAATATTTATATATCATGAGATAGATGTGACTAGAATTAAATATAAATGTGGTTTAGAAATATATGGTGAGAATAGTAATTAAACCCAGTTTAGTAATAGACATTGCCCGATATAATGGCCTTAGAAATGAGCCTTGACTAATATGAAATGATTTTCTATGATTATGTGTATTTCAAAAAACTCCATGTCTAATGTTATGGAATTTCGGATTCTTTTAAATAATTATTATAAAATTTTATCCCATTACATGATATCATGATCTTTCATATGTTGGATAAGACTTCTAAATTTTATGTTCTTATGTATTATGATTGTGATATGATTGATATTTCCCTTTTTTACTCGTACTGAAAATTTGAACTCACGCTTTCATATGTTTTTCCCCTAGGTGATGAATAAGGTTACTAAGTAAGATATGTCAAAAATGAGTTAGTTATGAAGAAATAAGTGGGAGATAATGTAGATGTTTTATGAATCAATTGTTTATATTTCCCTGTTTATAAAGACACTATACCTATATGGTCATTTATGGGATTTATCATATTTTATAATGAATATAATTCAATTTTGAAGTAATATCAATGTATTTAAAGTATGGGTCGTTATATTTGGTATTAGAGGGAGGTTATAGTTAACCTTTGGAAACTTGGATGAGAAATCCGTAGTAAGAACCCTAAGAATATGTCTAAGTATAGGGTACAATCCTAGTGTTTTAGAAATGAACATGAATAACCTAGGATAAAACCTAAGGTGTCCTAAATTGAAATTTTATTCTTGATTATTTGGTTCTCCTGTTATGATTAGTGTTGCTCGTGCTATGCTTCTTGGTTTTAGTCAATGACTGAAACCTGAAAGAACCGTGTTATTAATGAATACGATGGGAAATAAAATTTTTACCCTCATAAGAAACCAAATGTTATGGGATCTGGAATGAAAAATATTATTGCTATTCTCTCACAAATTTCACAAGATATTAATCAAATTGGACTTCAAAAAGAGAAAAGGAGGGAGAAACATTTTTTTGAGACCTTCATGGGGTAGCGTCCACCTTCTTTTAGTGGGTCTTATGATCCATTAGTGGATAAAAATGGATTAGTACCATTAAAAATATATTTTCAGTTCTACAATGTTCTGAACATGATAAATTCATCTTATCGGTCTATCATTTGGAAGGTGAAGTTGGTCAATGGTGTAATCTTATCAAGAATATGAGGAAAATAGATGAAATTGAGTCCATAGAATGATATTAGTTCAAGAACTTATTATTTAGTAAGTACTTTCCTTGTATTATTTTAACAAAGATAGATAAGGATTTCCTTGAACTTAATAAAAAATATGATGGATCCATTGGTATCTATAAAGAAATTTTTACAAGACTTTCAAGGTACACTTCTGTAATTTTTATCCAACCTCTGAGTAAATTTGATCGATTATTTAGTAGATTAAAACCAAGTAACCATAGTGAATTAGCTATAAGGGACTTTAATAGCTACGATGAAATTGTTTGATGTTCTCTCAAAGTTGATATAGATATTGGAGTAACCCATCAATCTTATGGGTTTGATAAGAACAGAAAAATGGGATTCAAAGCAAAATCTAAATATCACACTAAAACGAATATGAGTTTTACCTCATGCCCAAAGTGTGGAAAGAAAAATTGAGGAAATTGTCTTAAAGGGACTAGTAAATGTTTTAATTATGTAAAATAAGTTCATTAAAAAAATAATGTTAAAGTGACGGAAAAAAGATGTCTAATGTTCTGGATTGAGAAAAGGTTACAAATAATGCACCTCCTGCAATTAAATGATATAAGTTTAGGGAAATGGGGAATTATTCCAATAAATTCCCTAATCCAAGGGTCATTTATGATGATCGATGTCAGAAAAATATTAAGGCCAAAGACAAAGGAAACTCACATGCAATCACTATCGATGATGTGGAGTATGATAATGAAGTGGTGAAAGGTACACTTACCATCCACTATAATGTAACAAATATTTTATTTGATTATGGATCCACCCAATGTTTTATTTCTAAATAATTTTATAAGGTTATAATCATATTACCTCAATAATTAGAGGTTTAGTTAGTACTGACAAATTATAATGGAACAATAATCACTTCAAAAGTTTATAATTCTTCTCCAGTTGGAGTTTGTGGGAAAGTGCTACCTGAAAGTATTTTGATCTTTTCTATAATGGAATTTGATGTGATTATTGGCATCAATTGGCTTTCTCTATATGGAGCTCATATCAATTTCTAAGTGAGGGAAGTAACATTTCATATTTCGGATCAATCTATGATCATCTATCGATGCAAGGATGAATATAACCTTCCATCATAAATTTCTTCCATCTTATGGGTCTTGATCCCTATAAATGAATGTTATCTATATCAAATGGTTAGGGAGAAACTCACAATTAAGAATACACCCATTGTATAATATTTTGATGACATCTTTTTGGATGGATTTCTTGGTCTTCCACCAAATTGTGAAATTATGTTTTCAATAGAACTTATACCAAGTACTATTCCTATTTCAAAAAAAACTTATAGAATGGTCCCAATTAAATTATAGGAATTTAAGAAGCAACTCCATTAGAATATTTATAAGGGATTCATACACCCTAGTATGTAACCTTGTGGAGAACCTATTCTACTTGTTAAGAATAAAGATGGATCAATGAGATTTTACATTGATTATCGAGAACATAACAAGGTCACTATTAAGAAAAAAAATCCTCTTCCCTACATTGATGACATATTTATCCAACTATGTCGAGCTCAATAATTTTTAAATATTTATCTTATTTTAAAATATCATCAATTAAGGGTCAAGAATAAGGATATACCAAACACAGAATTTCGTACAAGGTATGGACACTATGAATTTATAGTGATTCCTTTTGGCCTTACTAATTCCCCTTATATCTTCATAAATCTGATGAATAGAGTCTTTAAAGACAATCTGGATCAGTTTGTGTAAGTATTTGTAGATGATATTCTTTTCTACTCAACAGTTAAGGAATAATATGAAGGCCATTTTATAATTGTTCTAAAGACCCTAATAAAGGAGAATCATTATGAAAAATTTACCAAGTGTGAATTTTGGCTTTAGAAAGTTTCATTTTTGGGTCACATAATCTCAAGATATTCAATATCTGTGGATCCATCAAAAATAGGAGTTGTTGAAAGCTGGTTGATAAAACATGGTAACTAAAATCTAATGTTTTCTTGGATTGGCTAGATATTATCTATGTTTTGTGAATGATTTTTCATGATTAAATAATCCACTCACCAAGTATACTTGGAATGAAGTTAAGTTTGTATAGAAAGAGTAATGTGAATATAATTTAAAAGAGCTAAAAATAAGGTTATCCAGTGCACCTTTGCTCACACTGCCTTGTAGATGAGAAAGTTTTGTGATCTACAGTGATGCATCCAAGAAGGGGTTGGGCTGTTTTATCATGAAAAACAATATGGTGATATCTTATGCCTCACGATAGTTGAAAATCCATTTGAAAATTTACCCAACTCCTAACTTGAAGTTAGTTGTGGTAATCTTTGTATTAAATATATATAGGCATTATTTTTATGGTAAAAGGTGTGATATTTATACTAATCATAAAAGTTTAAAGTATATTTTCACACAAAAGGAGATGAATATACACCAAATAATATGGTTGGATTTGATTAAATATTATAACTTCCCAATACATTACCACCCTGTAAAAGCGAACAAGGTTGCATATGATTTGAGTTGACAAGGTCATGCTTGCTATTCATGATGAGGATCACAAAAGATCCAGTATTTATGGATTTTTTAAGGATCAATCTTTAAATTTTAAAGGAAGGAGAGAAATCTTATCTTTCTCAAATGAATGTAAAAACTTCTATACAAGTAAAGATAAAATAGGTTCATAAGAAATATATAGATAAATAAGGTAATAAATGTTCTTGAATTCAACCTTTATGGTGATAGAATAATAAGGTTTAGGAATCAGGTTTGTATTCCTCCCATTTCATAATTAATTAAGGATACATTGGATGAGGCTCATAGTTCTTAATTCTCTATTCACCCTGGAATCACAAAGATGTATAAGGACCTGAAAGAGTATTTCTGGTGGGATGGAATGAAAAGAGATATTGCCAAATATGTCTCTTGATGCTTGGTTTGTCAGCAAGTTAAAGCTGGGAGATAGAAATTTAAGGGAATGTTACAACCATTGCCCATACCGGAATAGAAATGGGAAAACATCACTATGATCATTGTCATCAAACTTCCCAAAACATCCAAAGGAAATAATTCTATATGGGTTATAGTTGATTTCCTTATAAATTCATCACACTTCACTTTTATTAGATAGGATTTCCCTCTTGATCATCTTTCCATAATATATGTAAAGGAATTGATAAGACTGCATGGAGTACCACTTTCCATTATATCTGATCGGGATTCAAGGTTTACCTGGAAGTTTTGGTGAAGTATTCAGCATTCTCTGGATACATAATTAATTTTTAGTACTTCTTATCATCCTCAGACAGATGTTCAGTTTAGGAGAACAATTCAAACTCTAGAAGACTTATTAAGAGCTTGATCCATGGATTTCAAAGGCTTTTTGGATCAACAACTACCTTTAGTAGAATTTTCCTATAAAAATATCTTTCACTCTAATATTCAGATGGATCCTTATGATTCCCTCTATGGAAATAAGTGAATAACTCCAAATTTTTGGGATGAATTTGTGTAAAGAAATCTATTAGGACCTAACCTTATTGATGAAATGAAAGAGAAGGTAAGATCTATTCAACAACACATAAGAGCAGCTCAGATTCAATAAAAAAGATATTATGGCAACAGAAGAAAAGACCTAGAGTTTGAAGTGGGTGATAAGGTGTTTCTAGAATATCTCCCTGGAAGAGAGATATGATATTTGGAAAGAAGGCTAAGCCAACCCCTAGGTATACGGGTCCTTTTGAAATTATGGATCATGTTGGGAAGGTAGCTTACTGATTGGATATTCCACTGAATCTATCTCAAGTTCATGATTTATTTCATATATCTCTCCTAATAAAGTACATACACAATCCTTCACATGTACTAAACTCAAAACACTACAGGAAAACGAGCATTTCATGGCAGTTTTTTTGTGGTGGTTTAAAAATCGCCGTGAAATGTGTTAAAATTTTTTTTTGTGTATTTTTTTTGTATTTTTTCAAGGATTAGCGACGGTTTTTTAAAAACCACCGTGAAATAGCGGTGGTTTGGGTAAAACCGTCGCGAAATGAAAAGAAAAAAAAGAAAAAAAGAAACCCTGAAATCACTAAAACGACCATAACTTTTGATCTGGGCGTCTGTTGTAGTGCCACAACTAGTCAAATTGAAGCTCATGAAGAGATCTAGAGGCATGTATATTCAAAACCATGAGACGGTCTAAGGTCTCAAAGATATGAGAATTATAAGAAAGTTTAAAAAAGTTCTCTAACTTCAAAAGGCCATAACTTTCTCTCCGGGTGTCCATTTGGGCTCTACCATATATCAAATTGAAGCCAGCGAAGAGGGTTATGCGCTAATTGAAAATAATCAAGATTTTTTTGTGTTTTTTAACCCAAAAACCCCCTTTTAAGGCCTCCAAAACCCTATTTCCACCACCGATGTCCCGTTGAACTTTTCTTCAAATGAACTTAACATTGGATTCGTGTGTCATTTCAGACTCATCCGCCTACCAGATCGTAGTTCATTCCATGAGCTTCAGTTTGACTGGTCATGGCGCCCACATGGACTCTTGGATCATAAGTTATGGCATTTTTAGTGGGTATTGGGTTTGTTATGTTTTTCGATGCCTCGTTTCTAGCACATGTTCCCTATCAGCTTTTTTTTAAATGGTCGTAACTTCCAATCCGCCAGTCCATTCGGTCACTTTTGCCTATCAGGTCAAATATCATTTCGGGATCTTTGATTTGACTGGTCACGGATCTAGAACGGACTCTCCGATCAGAAGTTATCTCTGTTAATGTGAGTCCAATGTTTTGTCACTTTATGACCATTTTGACGGGTTTTAACGGTTGCTCCATTTATTACTATTTATTTGGGTTTCCTTGACTTGTTATCTTTATCAACGGTTTTTTGTGGGTTATTATGATGATTATGTTGAATTCTTAAGGGGTTGTCCAGGTTTTTCATGAGTTTCCATGCGTTCTCAAGCTTTGTAATGCTTCATTCATGCTTCTCCATCTGTTTTCATGAGTTTTCATGATTTTTCAACCATTATCACACTTTTTTAGACTTTTTCATGTGTTTCATTTATTATTTATTATTTATTATTTATTATTTATTATTTATAATATACTTTAATTTATTTATTATCTATTATTTGTTACTGGTTATTTATTATTTATTATTTAGTATTTATTTATTATTTATTATTTATTATTTATTATTTATTATTTATTATTTATTATTTATTATTTATTATTTATTATTTATTATTTATTATTTATTATTTATTATTTATTATTTATTATTTATTATTTATTATTTATTATTTATTATTTATTATTTATTATTTATTATTTATTATTTATTATTTATTATTATTAATATTTGTTACTAGTTATTTATTATTTATTATTTATATTTATTTATTATTTATTATTTATTATTTATTATATATATAATTTATTATTTATTATTTATTATTTATTATTTATTATTTATTATTTATTACTTACTATATATTATATATTATTATTATTAATAATATTCTATTTATTATATATCATATATTATTTATTATTTATTATATATTATTTATTATTTATTATTTATTATTTATTATTTATTATTTATTATTTATTATTTATTATTTATTATTTATTATTTATTATTTATTATTTATTATTTATTATTTATTATTTATTATTTATTATTTATTGTTTATTATTTATTATTTATTATTTATTATTTATTATTATTTATTTATTATTATTTATTTATAATTATTTATTATTTATTATTCATTATTTATTATTTATTATTTATTATTTATTATTTATTATTTATTATTTATTATTTATTATTTATTATTGATTATTTATTATTATTTATTATTTATTATTATTATTATTTATTATTTATTATTTATTATTATTATTATTTATTATTATTTAGTATTTATTATATATTTATTATTATATATTATTAATTGTTGTTTATTATTTATTATTTATTATTTATTTATTTATAATTATTAATTATGTGTTATTTATTATTATTATTATTTATCATTTATTATTATTTATTAATTATTTATATTTATTTATCATAATATATTTATTATGTGTTGTTTATTATTTTTTATTTATTATTTTTTATTTAATATTTTTTATTTAGTATTTTTTATTTATTATTATTTATTATTTATTATTTATTATTTATTATTTATTATTTATTATTTATTATTTATTATTTATTATTTATTATTTATTATTTATTATTTATTATTTATTATTTATTATTTATTATTTATTATTTATTATTATTAATATTTGTTACTAGTTATTTATTATTTATTATTTATATTTATTTATTATTTATTATTTATTATTTATTATATATATAATTTATTATTTATTATTTATTATTTATTATTTATTACTTACTATATATTATTTATTATTATTATTAATAATATTTTATTTATTATATATCATATATTATTTATTATTTATTATATATTATTTATTATTTATTATTTATTATTTATTATTTATTATTTATTATTTATTATTTATTATTTATTATATATTGTTTATTATTTATTATTTATTAATTATTATTTATTATTTATTATTTATTGTTTATTGTTTATTATTTATTATTTATTATTATTTATTTATTATTATTTATTTATTATTATTTATTTATAATTATTTATTATTTATTATTCATTATTTATTATTTATTATTTATTATTTATTATTTATTATTTATTATTTATTATTTATTATTATTTATTATTTATTATTTATTTATTATTATTATTTATTATTTATTATTATTTATTATTATTATTTATTATTATTTATTATTTATTATATATTTATTATTATCTATTATTAATTGTTGTTTATTATTTATTATTTATTATTTATTTATTTATAATTATTAATTATGTGTTATTTATTATTATTATTATTTATCATTTATTATTAATTATTAATTATTTATATTTATTTATCATAATATATTTATTATGTGTTGTTTATTATTTTTTATTTTTTATTTTTTATTTAATATTTTTTATTTAGTATTTTTTATTTAGTATTATTTATTATTTATTAATTATTATTATTTTTTATTTTTTATTTATTATTATATATTATTTATTATTTATTATTTATTATTTATTATTTATTATTTATTATTTATTATTTATTATTTATTATTTATTATTTATTATTATTATTATTATTTATTATTGTTTATTATTTATTATATATTTTTTAATATTTATTATTAATTATTGTTTATTATTTATTATTTATAATTATAAATTATGTGTTATTTATTATTATTATTATTTATTTATTATTTATTATTTATATTTATTTATTATAATTTATTTATTATAATTTATTTATTATGTGTTATTTATTATTTATTATTTATTATTTATTTTTATTTATTATTTGTTATTTTCTATTTATTATTTATTATTATTTATTATTTAACATTTATTATTTTTTATTTTTTATTCTTTATTCTTTATTATTTTTTATTTTTTATTTTTTATTTTTTATTTTTTATTTTTTATTTTTTATTTGTTTATTATTATTTATTATTTATTATTATTTATTGTTTATTATTTATTATTTATTATTTATTGTTTATTGTTATTTATTCTTTATTCTTTATTCTTTATTCTTTATTATTTGTTTATTATTATTTCTTATTATTTATTGTTTATTGTTTGTCGTTTATTGTTTTTTGTTTTTTATTTATTACTTATTATTTATTATTTATTATTTATTAGTTATTATTTATTACTTATTATTTGTTTATTATTATTTATTATTTTTTATTAATTATTATTAATTATTATTATTTATTATTTATTATTTATTATTTATTATTTATTGTTTATTTTTTATTGTTTATTGTTTATTATCTATTATTTTTTATTATTTTTTTATTATTTTTTATTATTTATTATTTATTATTATTTATTTGTTTATTATTATTTATTATTATTTATTTTGTATTGTTTATTGTTTATTTTTTGTTTTTTATTGTTTTTTATTTATTATTTATTATTTATTATTTATTCTTTATTTTTTATTATTTATTCTTTATTCATTATTCTTTATTGTTTTTTGTTTACTATTTGTTGTTTATTATTTATAGTATTATTATTTTATTATTTTATTATTTTAATTTCTTAATTTTATTATTTTATTATTTTATTTTCATAATTTTATAATTTATGTAAATATTATTATAATTTATTTGCTATTTATTATAATAAACAGTAAATAATAATAAATAAATAAATAAATAACTCAATAAATAACTAATCAATCAATAAATATTAATTATTGATTATTGATTATTAATTATTGCTTATTGTTTAATTATTATTTAGTTTATATCTATTAGTTATGTATTATTTGTTTTTTTAATTACTATATATATGTTTATTAAATTCTGTTTATTAACCAAATGACGGGCTTGCTAGAGTGGTAAAGTCTTTGGAAAATATGCAAGAGGTTTGGGGTTCAAATCTCACCAAATGCAGTATTTCTTTATATTGCATGGGCATGGGCATGGGCATGGGCATGTGAATGGGTATGGGCATGGGCATGTGCATGTGAATGGGTATGGGCATGGTCATGGGCATGGGCATGCATGCATAAAGTAAATAAAGTAATACGAATAAAATAAAATAAATATGAAATAAATAAATAAAATACAAAATAAATAGATAAAATAAATTAAATAAATAGGAAAAAAATAAATTAAATAAATATGAAATAAATAAAATAAATATGAAATAAATAAAATAAATACAAAATAAATAAATAAATAAATAAATAAATAAAAATAAAATAAAAATAGAAAAATAATTCAATAAACCGCCACTAAATCATTTAGGAGTGGTTTAAACCGCCGCTAAAAACCCACCGTAAAACGTTCTACGACGGTTTTGAAAACCATCTTGGATAGTTTCCTAATGCACAATTTAGCAGTGGTTTTCCAAAACCGCCGCCAATCGATTTTGCGGCGGTTTAAACCGCCACAACATGAAAAAAACCACCGCTAAATATGCATTTTGCTGTTGTGAAAGTGGTACCACTAGAGCAATATCTTTCTTATAAAGAACAACTGATAGAGACTTTGGATTGTTGTGAAAAGGTTATATGAAACAAGACCACTCTCTTGGTTAATGTTTTATGGTGGAACCACCAATTTGAGGAAGCTACGTGGGAACTTGAGGATATAATGAGGGAGATTTATCATCATCTATTTGTTTCCAAGTGAGGAATTTTGAGAGAGAAATCAATTTAAGGGGATAGAATGTAACAACTGGATGTTTTATGAAATATTTTCTTTAAATAATTTTAATTATTCAGAAGCTTGTATTGCATGAAATAGTGAGTTTAAATGAATCGTGAGACACCTGTAGTATAAAATTTCCTTTATATCCTAATCGTTAGGTTAGCGGTAATAAGTACAACTAACTTATGAAAATGCATTGTGAATTCATTGGCAATCAATTATTTATGAAAAACATAAATCAATTAGATATTTTTATTTTTGAGTTAATTAATATTTGTAATTAAATTAATGATATATTAATGTTATATACTTAATAAAATATTTTATACATTCATCCAATGGATATTTTAGTCATAGGTTATGGATAAACCCTATTTGATGTATAAAAACTTATATTTTTTAAAAGGGTAATTATACGCCATTGAATGCTGAACCCCTTTTAAATTAATATTTTGACACATTAATAATTTTTATATGATAACAAAATCATGTTATTTTGAATTAGGATATAAAAATTTACATTGAAAAAATTTCTAATATTTTTCTGATAACTTTTATGTTTTGATGAATAGTAAAAATACAATAAATTTTATGAAACCAAATTTATTCATCAAAACAATTTATGTGTTTAAATTATAATATTTAATGGTTTTAAAGTATAAATAGAATATATTTGTATCATTCAATATAATTAATGTCATTATCATTAATTTTATGTTGAATAAAGATGTAAAAACATTTTAATATTTTTGCAATGTTTTAGCTTTTAAAACCTGTTCTCTTTTTCCAACAATAGAATTAATTTTAAATTAATTACTATAAATTTTTTGCTTTGAATTTTTAAAAATAAACTCCATATTTAGAATCATTAGGTCTAAATTATGTAAATAGATTTATTTTGTTTTTGGTATTATGAGTAGTAACTTTAGTAATTTTTATTAATACGGTAAAAAGGTAGACCAAGAAACTAAGGGTAATAATACTATTATAAAATTACCCTAACAATTTTATTAATATCATGGAATGAGTTATTTTTTACCTAAATCTTTCTTGGGTAGAAATGGTATCCAGTAGAATCCACTTAGATGAGATTAACACATTTAATTAATTTTATTTAAAGAAAAGTTAAATATGTCTCACTCAAATTTTAATAACAAAATAATTCTTAATACAAGTTTATATTTAATATAATTTCAATTATAAATACTCATTTGAAAGATAATTTTTTTCCCTTTATCAGGGTAATTTATTTTTAATTTTTCAAGAATATATAATTACCTTAATAGCTTATACATTAATGATGTAGATATTATTTAATTGATGAAAAATCGATAATATAGTTTTTATTAATATAATAATACTCATTAAAAGATCCAAACACTAGAAAAAATCTTATTGGTCGACTATATATCGACCAAAATCATCCAACATTTGAGTTATGGACCATTTCAATCCTTATAGAATGAATTATGACACTTATATTATTTTATTTAAAGTGATGTTAAAGTTGTCACAATCATAATTTCATAAGTATAACATTTTAAATATTGGATTTTACAGAATATAAATTTCACTACAAGTATAATTATGAAATATAGTAGATTTATCATCATCGTAGTATTTTATTTTTAATTATTATTCAACAAATAATCATATTAAATAATTACACAAAATTGTTGTAGCAATAATTTTATTTAGAGAAATCTCAAATAAATGTTATCAAAAATATTAAAGTAAATATAATTTGGGATAATTAGCATGTATAATAAATTTTATAGATTACCTTGACCACCTATAAATATCATAAAATTTTTATTTACAATTCATCTTGTTATAATAATATTTTTAAAAGTCAATGAATTGAATAGTAACAAAATTGACACTATTGATTATTTATCAAAATAATGTTTTATTAAATTATATAAAACACAATAATTTTTAAAAAAAATATATATAATTATTATTATATAGTATAAAATGATCTAATTTATTTATTTATGGTCTATTTTTTCCAAATAATTAAATATTGTGCCCTTTTAATATTGAATTATTTTTTACCCTATTTATAAAATAAATAGAATAAATAAGACTTAATTAAAAATATAAGGTTTAAATTGATATAACTACCTGTAAAAATTTTATTGGTTGATGAAATTATAATCCTATCTCATCTTATCTTCTAAATTGGAACATTTTTTGAGGTTTTTGGGTAGGGTTTAATTTTATTATAAAGTATTATTTTTGGAATTTCAAAATGTGTCCCTCACCTCAATTATAAATGGGTGCCTCCTCCCTCACCTCTCAAATTCACTTTGAGCCTTCATGGTCATCTGTAACCTAACATTTTTCTTATAAACTTCCCTATTTACATTATATAGGTTTTGTTTATCTAGAAAGACTAACTCTAGTGCTCTAAGAAGAGATTTATAGGAAGCTAATCGAGGCATACGTAGTCTCTTCTACTGTTTCATACAAACTTCTTTCTTCCTCTACTTCCTCTTGATTATTTGTTTTATTATAAAGTAATAATAAAAGTATCACTTATATACTTATATGTTATTATAATTATGAAACAACTGTATCACACCTTCAATCCATCCTACGAATAATGAAATCACCACACGTGTGTATGTACGACTTACCATATACACACTATGGTGTAATCTATTTTCACCACCACCTTACTTAGATGTGTATAATGATGGAAATAAAAACTATATATGATTATTATAACATTATACTGATTATTAAATATTATACACCATCTACTTCAATACCATTCAACAGTTATGGGAATGATATCGCCGCTTGGGCGTAAGTATGGCCTATCGTCTCCATGATGTGATGCGATTCATTCTACATGATATTCATTAAACCACAATCCTATACATGAATGGAATGAATAAATGTGATATATATTATAATAATATCATTATTTAAAATATATAACTACAACCTAATAAGTGAAACATGATCTTATCTGAAAAAAAATAGCATAATAACATAAAGTAATTAATATTCAAATAATGAGTTATAATGAAATGTTACTAAAAATTGATGATAAAATGATCATATATGATATCATAAAAATGAAAATGATTCTAGAATAAGTCAATAACATTATTTAAATAATTATACAGTAGGTTCTAATACATATGAATTATATCATACCTATGGTTAGGGATAATTTTGTAATCTCGTTATTATTCAATATTCTTTATACAGACTTATTTACTGGGTTATATTTATCATCCACGTCCATGTTTTCCAAGAATGTAATATTATTTATATTATTCTAAAAAAAATTAAAGTTTATTTTATCCTTTGGATAATTTTTATTAAATGGTATGAAAGG
Source organism: Viscum album (assembly GCA_963277665.1). Classification (NCBI taxonomy): domain Eukaryota; kingdom Viridiplantae; phylum Streptophyta; class Magnoliopsida; order Santalales; family Viscaceae; genus Viscum; species Viscum album. The sequence continues at coordinate 1,058,653,920 of OY728140.1, forward strand.
AATCTTTGGTCATTATTCAATACGAGGTACTTTTAGACATTTCTGGAAAAAAGTACGAGGAGAATGTTGTTTTTTTAATTTATATAGCATGGACATATTTTTAAATATTCAGAACACATTAATTACATGAAGATTAATTTACAATATTTCAAGTTTATTTTCAAATAAATTCTTTTCTCTTAAAATTATGAGTAATTTTGAGAAAATAAAATTTTTTTGAAGAAGAAAGGATGTTTTCCTCAAGAAATAATTTCAAGTGTTTTATCAAAATTATTTTCTATCTAAGATAATGCTCTTTAAATAGGGTTATATTTATATCCATATTATTACTATTTTTTTATTGTGTTAATGATGGAAGGATGTTTTATATGGATTATGTTATTATGGAATGATGTTTAAGAAAGCCATTTTATTTCTTGGGTTATGCTATGTTGAATGATTTGTGTTTTTGTGACACACATAATAATGATTTAATTATGAGATTGTTGGGACCTGTATCTCTTTACAATTCATTGGGTAATGATTTATATCTCATGATATAGAAATGAATAGAATGGTGAGTAAATATGGCTTAGCAATACAGGGATAGAATGACAAGTAAAATCGGTTTAGTAATCGACATTGCCCGCTATGATAGCCTTAGAAATAAGCATTGAATAATATGAAATGATTTTTTATGTTTATGTGTATGACACAAAAATTCATGTCTTATGATATGATTTTTGGGATTATATACATTAATTCTTATGAATTAGTATCCCATGACATGATATCAAAATCTTTTTTATGCAGGATAAGACTTCCAAATGTTATGTTCTTATGTCTTGTGATTATGATGTGATTGATATTTCCCTTGTTTACCCTTAATGAGAATTTGACCTCACCCTTTCATAAGTGTCCTTTCCCTAGGTCATGAACAAGGGTATTAGTTAAGGTATGTTAAAAAGGAGTCTAGTTATGAAGAAATAAGTGGGAGACAATGTAGATGTTTTATTGAACCAGTTGTTTATGTTTCCCAGTTTCTAAAGACACTATAATTATACGGTACTTTCATGGATTTATTATATTTCATAATGAATATACTTAAATTTTTTAGTTATATCAATGTATGTAAAGTATGGTTCGTTATAGTTGTGATTCATGTATCTCTACACGTGGGGTACCAACTAGATCAACCCATATTTGATCGCATCTTGACTCTTCGTCAACATAAAAACAATCACAACACTAGAGGAATCAAACAAAACTTTTTACTCCATGCCCTCCTTTAGTAGTATCAATATAGGATCATTGTTCTGCCTCATCCTTAACTCCCTGAAGGCTATATAACACTTTTTAGTATATGTAAATGAATTTCATTTCTACATCATGGCAGTCAAAGGGAATAAAATTCTAAATAATTATATGATGAAAATATTATAGTACCCCTCCAATCCAAGTAAATTATTCTCCTCTAGAACACTCTTATGTGGATCCTATGAAATAACAACATAAGTATTCTAGGGTTTATAGTTAAACCATTCTTAGATATTACATTCCATAGGATTTAAACCTCATGGTTCCAAAATTGGAACTTTAAGAGCTTACCATAAAGTTTGTTCTCAAAGATTGTGTCTAGGATCATCCTTAGATGTTATAAATTCTCCTCTTATAATGCATAGTAAATGAGTATATCATTAATGAAGACAACCACAAACTAGACCAAGTATGGTTGAATGATCTAGTTCAAAAGAGCCATAAACACTAGGGGGAATTCATCACACCAAAAGGAAACACCATGAACTCATAATTTCCATAGAAAAATTGAAATTAAATCTTAAGAATGTCACCCTCATGAGCTCTCAACTAGTGGTACATACACCTTAGATCGTTCTTTGAGAACCAACTCAAAGCACCCAACTTCTCAAAGAGGTCATTAATCCTTAGAAAGGGGTACATGTTCTTTATTATTAGCTCATTCAGTTAACGATAATAAACACAAATCCTCAAGTTATCATCCTCTATTTTCAAAAACAAAACTAGTTCATACAGGGGGGATATATTGGGTCTAATAAAATGCTTCTATCAAAGGTCCACTAACTACACTCTCATCCCATGGGGCTCGGTAGGGGCCATCTGATATGTTGAAAATGATTTCAGTGAGGTCCCAAGGTAAAATTAAATATAGAATTCCATATTTCACCTCAAAGGTACTCCACGAACATCTTTGGGGGAGATATATATATAGTCCTCAACCACTAAATGAATTTAGATGCATAAATATCCCACTGCACCAATACATAAACTCTCCAACTAATGGGTTGTGGGTTGCAGATTCCTACTCACAAGGCTCACTTCCTCATCCATGAGATCTATCCAGACCACAAAGGAGAATCTCATATCATCTATCTGTATGAATCTAAATTGTATGTTACAATAGTAAATATGGATTAGAACCATATACAACCAGTTTATGCCGATGATGATGTCAAAAGGTTTCATCATGAGAACCAGAAGTTCCCACAGGAAACTCTCTACTTTAAGTGTCATCTTGTACTACCATTAGATATAAGATATCAAATAACCACACCATATAGAAACCTCTAGTCATAGATGTTGGGATAAAGTCTCTACTAAAAGCTCTAGTTATTATTTAACGGTTAATGTGATAAAGGAGTGACTTGTGTCTATGTATACTAGCACTATAGAAATAGTAGAAAAGAAGTACATCATACCTTGAATCATCTCATCTGTAGCCTCTTCATATCACTCAATATTATGCAGTTGCCTAATTTCCCAACCGTCAACTCCCTGATCCTAGAAAGAGCCACCTGGTGGTAGTGTTGGATGTATCTTATAGATTTATCCTTCACCAACTACCCCTACCTCCAAAACACCACAAGCTCCTATTTTAGAAAAAACTCCCCATGGTCCACCATAGCCATGCCTAGGAGATCTACGATCATGGTGATACATCTTCTATAGTGGTTTATATGCTTCTTGTCAGCCCTCCCTAGCACATTGGTTCCAGAAATCATGTGCCATGTGACCACACCCATAATAATAATAGCACAACCCCTATACAGGGTGACCATATTCTCTACATAGACAATGTTTTATAGAACCATATGCCCAAGTCTTTTCATAGGATGGTCTCCTACACACTGACCCTAATGACTAGATCCTGCTAGACACGGCATATAACTCAGACCTATGATGACCACCACATGCTCAAACTGCGCAACATCTCTCATTTAAGAAAATATTTATAACCAGATCTCACTCTTGTACTCCAATATAAGTATGAATTCATAGGGATACTATATTGGCATTGATTTCTTTATAAATACCCTACTCTAACTTCTATGCCCATAAAAACCATCTCATTCCATGTCAATGAAGTATCATGTGAAGTTAGTGAACCTCATAACATACTCATCAACTATCATATCACCATGTCACATCTCAAGAATATTTTAAACATTTATAGAGTGTAGGAATGAAAGTTAGTAATCATAAAGAAATATTTGTTGGAATTATGAACATGAGAGAATCATCTCATCATTGGTCTATGTCAATAGACTCCACCAAAAAACTACTAATTATTGGAAAAGACTGGCTAAAAGAACAACTATTTGGTCAGTTAGGGTATGAACAAGTATAAATACTCAGATCACTAACTCAAGAGAATCCTCTTACACCTAGAGATCTAGATAGTCATGGAACCTCAGAGGTATCTTATGTTGAACTCACATGTCCTGTGATGTTTATTGACATCATCATACTTCTATATTGGTACTACCTATAGCTCTAAAGGAGGGGTTTCTTTCCCCTTTCCACCTGGAGGGAACACCTCTTGAGAAAGACCCTGAGATGACACCACATCAATCAATGGATCTTAAAAGTGATCTTATATTGGTAACCTAGCTAGTTGTCTTTGTAGGGGAATCCTGAAAGTGATCAAGATATACCATGGTTAGATGAGAATATATATATATAGATAGATGACTTAAAAAGGACATTCAAAGGAATCAATCCTATATGATTCATGAACCAAAGTTTCATGCAACCAATATTTCATTATGATGAGGTAATAAGAAGGTATCCCGAATTCTTTTGAACATATACGCTAGCCACCACACCAAAACTAGGTTCGCTGGCCTGAAACCCACACTCGTAACATACAAATGCCATTGCCTAATTTCCATGATAATCCTAACCATGGTTCCCACTCCATCTCTAACCCAAGGATGAACTCCTCTCACACTACTCTTTCATGACCCGATCTATAGGGGACCTCCTGACTAGTTGAAATATGGGGGTAACAACCCTAAGTCCAACTCTAATAGGATAATGGATGATGAAAAGTGTCGAGAATTCATAATTGAAATGGGATTACTTTACCTAATGTACCTATATTCATGAACACAACAATTTCCATGCAATAGTATAGAGGAATAATAAAATAATTCAACATCGAGAGTATAATCATGCATGCAATAATCTCTAAGGAATATATTAGAGTATGATGGTATAAAGAAATTTATATAGGGAAAACTCCACATCTTACCAAAAGGGGAGTCCCAACCTAAAAACAACTAGAATAAAGGAAAACTGAAGACATCCTAACACCTGGTCTTCCAGTACAACCACCGTAAATATTCAACGCACCCAAGTGTCAGTATGCACCACTAATGTCACCACCAAACTCTTTTCTATCTTTATAAGACACGAAATCTATGGGAAAAGACCATGTAGGAGTGATAATATACATACCTAGTAAGACACCTTCAAAACCACAAAAATATAAATAGAAATATATAATAGAAGGAATATTAACCCAAAGAAATAGGGAAAATAAAACCCAAGTTATATATACTAAAAATGAAACCCATATGAGAAAAAACAGGGATCTCCATATCCATATAACAAACAAGGAAGAGGAGTCTTCCTATAGCTCCAAAAGTATATATCCAATTCTCTTCATATTGTGTGTCTATCTGAGAAATCTATGTAAAGGACCCACACCTCGCAACTACTCCACATCCTAAGTGAGAAAATTTTCTAATAGAGTACCCATCTCCTAGAATGATAGGGGGTTCCACTAAAATGATAGAGCACTTATTGTTAGAGTCGGTGTCCTAAGAACCAACTATTTGTACTTTGATTACATGAATGTACACTTATTATATATTTTTCATTGTTCTACATGACTATAATATAAAAATGTCTTGGAATATTTGTTGCATTAATAAGGTCATGTCAGAACCCCACTATAATGGGAACCTTGAAATGCTATAACAATATTCTTAAATAAAGTTCTATGGTTGGATGAAATCTATGATAGGACACATAGTATACAGACCTTCATGTGCGAGTACTTATAATAAGACGAGACTCTATCTCATGGAGTTCGCACTTGGTAATCTCCAAGATGGAAGATTATGAGAACAGACCCACCAATAGCAATTTTGTATGTCTTGGTGTCATCGTACATTGCTATCTATAAGCGTGTGTATTTGTCCTTAGACTGTAAGATTATCATTAACTCATGTCATGACTCGTGCACTTATATTTTCTGATGAAAACTGTCATGAAGAGTGTTGGCGAGAAGTAGGGTACATTGGGTGTGTCATGAATGACATGTTTTTAATGGATAAATTGAGGAAGGATTTTTTCCTTACATATTTATGGAAGTAGATATCTCAGGCCCTTTAATTGAAATAGAACTGTTGAAAAAATTCAATGTCCATGGTGACATGATGAGTTTATTTATGGAAGTCAAAGAATGAAAGATCAAGCATATAGGTTTATGACACTGCCATGAAACCGGCTTGATGAGATATTCAGACAAAGGGATTAAATTACATAGTAAGAATTCGTATGAGGTGACACGTCAATGCGGCGTCAACTTCTTTATCTTGGGTTCCTTGACCCATTTCTAGACAGTAATCTTGGACTTTAGGTAAGCTCGCCTAATGCCAACGAGAAAGAATCCTAGAGAGTCACACACTAAGTGTATCCAAGTATCTCAAGTAGAATAAAGATTATTCTCGTATGTGGTTTAATAATTATTCAAGGAAGACTAAATCATTTTAATGTTGGAGGAATAATAAAATGAAAACAATTTCATGTAGTGTATTAATGATTACACACCGTGTAGTATTTATTTAGAAAACAAGTACACATCATGTATTAATGATTACGCACTGTGTAGTTTTTATTTTGGAAAGGAAATGTAAAACAAGTACATGTCGGGTACTAATGATTACATGACGTATAGTTTTATGAAAAACAAGTACACATCGTGTATTAATAAATACATGCAATGTAGTTTTTCCAGTCGGGATTTTGAGGATATAATATTATTTTATTAAATGATGTTTATTATAATCATCATGGGTGCATGTCAATGGATTAATAATTCGACATGAGGTTTTTCAATAAGAGTTAATGAAATAAATAAAACGTGCAATGTGTTTATTTATTATTATAACTCTATAGCCTCAAACCCTATTATAAATATCCTCACAACCCCAAAAAATTTCCCAAATCGTTGTTCACAACAATACCGGAGAATTCTTTCAAGTTCGAAAGAACCTCTTCCTACTAGAACGCTCTCAAGACCGAGAGAGATCCTCTTCTATTGGATCAAGATGATCTAGGGAGGACAACGCAAGCAATGGTTTCCCCATGCAAGCACCCGGAGACTCCTTTGGCGATGTCCAGAGATACGAGGTGCACGTGTGGATCACCACTAGAGAAAGTATACACTTGGCTTCTACAACGCAACGACGAACCACATTAGAACGTGATCAAGAATATCAACAAAGAATGAACACCCAAAAGGTACTTCTTGTCAATTATAATTAAATTAATTATAATCAACCTATGACAATCCACTTTTGTGGTTCCGAGACCTTTCTTCTTCTTTTTCTATCTCTGCGAATCGATCAATGGAGATTGGAATTTATCATTGTATTGATCCCGGATTGTTGATTGCTAATGACAAAAATCCAAGTGGCCACATCCACCCACAAGCTTCCACTACACCCAGAACCTTCAAGTGGTATCAGAGCTAGGTTACAACGTTTATTATAGTTATTTAATTTTAGTTGATAATTTACGCATTTATATTTGATTCAATTAAAGATAAATCATTCTATAAAACTGAATGAATGAGATCTTTTCATCCTCCTTCATTTCTCAGTTAACATCATAGAAACGACTGTATAATTTTAATTTTGATTAAATTAAAAAATGAGGAACTCTTCTGGAGGAGCCTCTCTTTTTATCCGTACAACATAATAATACACAGCGTGTAGTGAAAACTACATTCCTTGTACATAGGTTCAATGAACTGGTACTGTTCCACCAAACCACACTGTGTGAATTGATTATACCAGAGTTTTATTAAACTGTGTTGACCAGAATTGAACAGAGCATGGAAACCGGAATACACGGCGTGTATGTTGAATCAACACGTCGTTTAGTCTGATTCGGTCTAGGTGAAACCATGTACAAGGAGAATCTTTGTTCTGTGTACATGGTATTTCTAGGCCGGTAACCGCGTAATAAGGAAGTACACGCCATGTTAGATTAATCTACATGTCGTGTACTCCAAAATTTCTGAATTACAAAAAAAATGCCAAATCCCCCGATGTGTACTTTGGATAAAGGGTGAAAAATAAACACTGTGTAATATATCTTACACGCTGTTTACTTTCTAGAAATGGGATTTCACCAGGTTTCCTCCAAAATTACAATGACTTGTACAAGGAATTTGGATCAAAAGAATCTCAAGGAAATTCAGAAAGGAATTTAAGATAAAGAATTGATTAATTATAAGATCATAATTAATTAAATTCAAATGTGAATTATCTTGAATAAATATAAAAATTAAAATAATTTGAATGCTAAATATGCATAAATGTTGTTTCATGCAAGGGATGATCATGAGCTAGACCAAATACCCTTTGTATGTGTGTATGGTTTCATTTAAATTTGTTTAATTCAAATTCATTGGCCTGTGAGCCTTCTTCCAATAAAATGTTGGGTCTGTGTGCCCATGGTTTATTTAATGTAAACCCCATGTAATGAAGGATCTCTCAAGCTAGAGGAGATGGTTCAAAACCTGAAGCTGAGGCGAAACCAACCCAAGATGATACAAAGGTGGACAGGTGGGAGCTGAAAAACACAAACCATCAATTCAAGGTGTTTTTTCCAAGGTCAAGGTCAGCTTACTAAACCGCTAGATAAGCTAACCAATAGAAGATCATGATCATGCCATCTTATTTTATTTTTGTCTGATTGCATGGATTATTTATTATTTATGTGTTGTCGTGATCACATAATTAATAAAATAAATAAGCATGCAAATATGGAATAAAATAAAAACCAGACTATGTGTAAACATTATCATAACATGGTTAATCACTTAAGAAAGCATCACTTAATATTAAAAAACATGTGATAATGAAAAACTACGCATAAAGAATAAAATCCCTCATATACTATATTAAGTCAGACCAAGACTTCTATTACTTGATTAAGGGAAATACTCAATAAACTATGTGTTTGACCAACCCTTGTTGGGACACTTACTTTTATAAAGGAAGATATTATGAAGGCTTCAGGTTGACTAAATCATTTTACATAAAGAGGAGTAAACCTTGCTAGACTTGTTGTAAAATGGAGGCAAGTGCTGAGGAAATCCAAGTTAGGATTTCAGGATTGGGGAGTCCATTCAATAGATCAAGGAACTGTAAGCTCACAGTTGGAAAAGTCTTTCCTACTTAAATACCTTCAAATAGCTTGACCAACCCTTGTTGGGGTTATGCAAAAGGGAATATGGATCCTTGACACTATAATGTCAAAGCAACTGGACATTCCAAGTTCAATGGTGAGGGCTATTGGGACTTGATAAAATAGTGGGAGACTTAATAAATTCATTTATTATTTTTCATAAAATGTAAACAAAAGGTATTGATAAATCTGCTCTTTTAATTTGTAGAATCAATATGACAAGCTCGTAAACCACATTTTATCTGCGATCAATTCTGGATAAAGACAATATCCTCACTGGTAGTAACTTTCATGAATGTTTTAGGCGCCTTCAAGATATCCTATTCCATGAACAAAAGTTTTATATTCTGGAGGCCTCACTTCCTGATTCGCCTCCCCAAGGGGCAAGTGATGAAGATTTCCTAGTTTATGATCAACATTTGAACGATGCACTCGACATTCAATGTTTGATGTTTTCATCAATGTATAGTGATATCATGAAGTCTCATGAAGACATAGATGCCTATAGCATGCTTGAGCACCTCGTTGGTCTATACCAGGAGAGATAAAGATAGTAAAGGTTTGAGATATTCAAGACTCTATTTCAAAGCAAGCTTGGAGAGGGTGTCCCAGCTAGGCCTCATGTAGTCAAGCTCATTAGCTACATTGAGTGCTTGGAGGTTCTAGGGTTTAAACTCCCTGAAGAACTAGGTACCGATTTCATTCTTGCATCACTTTCCCAGAGCATCTCTAAATTTGTTGTAAATTTCAACATGAACAACATTGAGAAGTCTCTATCTGATCTTCTCATCCTTATTCGCCAAGTGGACAATGATATGAAGCATGAAAATCCTTTTGTCCATATGTTGAATAAAAGGAAAGGGAAGGCGAAGAGCTTTAAGCCCAAAGCATCTTCAAGGCCTTCCAAGAATTGGAAGATCAAAGGGGAGGCAAGAAAACAAGAGGCTATTTGTTTCTTATGTGACAAGAGGGCCACTGGAAGAAAAACTGCACCCATCCAAGGAAGCAAGGGGAAGCTTCAGGTGCATTTTTATTGAATGCAATCTATCTGTTTCTACCAATTGGGTATTAGATACTGCTTGTGGTTCTCACATATGTATCCAAATACATAAACCAAGTACATTCAGAAATATTGACCGAGGTGAGGTGGATCTGTGAGTATCCAACGGAGCCAGACTCGCTGTTGTAGCTGTCAGAGACTTCCACCTCACATTGCCTACTGGGATGGTCTTGGTTTTGAAAAGATGTTATTATGTACCCTCTATAACCAAAAACATTATTTCAGTATCTAGATTAGATAATGATGGATTCATATTCAATTTTGGAAGTGGATGTTTCTACTTTTATAAATATAACATTTGTTTTGGTAGGGAAAATTTATATAACGGTCTTTATGTGTTAGACTACACAAATCAAGTAATGGAAATCGATGACAAAATTAATTCACATGACTCATACTAGTCCCAAATTTTGCATCACCGGCTAGATCATGTCAATGAGAAAGGATTGACAAAAGTAATTCAAGATGGGTATTTAGATTCTTTCGAACTAAAACCACTTGGTGTATTTCATGCGTGTCTACAAGGAAAAATGACCAAAGCCCCATTTAGAGTAAAAGGTTAAAGGCTAAATATCTCCTAGAATTAGTTCACACAGATGTGTGTGGACCATTTCCAGTTGAAGCAAGGGGTGGGTTCTTATACTTCATAACTTTTACTAATGATTTTAGTAGATATGGATATATTTACTTAATGAGGTATAAGTCAGATTATTTTGATCGGTTGAAAGAATACAAGAATGAAGTTGAGAACCATCTTGTCAAGAATATTAAGAAAATATGCTTAGAAGAGGATGATAATATCTTAATCAGGACTTCATTTATTTCTTACGAGAGTTTTGTATTCTATCTCAACTCACTCCTCCTTACATGCCTTAGTGGAATGGTGTGAGTGAAAGGAGGAACTGCACCCTGTTGTACATGGTGAGATCAATGATGAGTCATTTGAGTCTTCCATTATCCTTTTGGGGATATGCATTAAAAACAGCAGCACACATACTAAACCAAGTACCAACTAAATCGATAAATGGTATTCCATATGATTTATGGAGTGGACACAAAGACATGTTATCAAATTTACATGTGTGGGGTAGAGAATCATTTGTTAAGGCCTCTTCAGGTAACAAGCTTGCACCTCAAGGCACAAAGTGTATCTTTATAGGATATCCCAAGAAAACAAAGGGATATTACCTATAAAACCCCTCAGATAAAAAGGGTATAGTGGCAAGACATGCCATATTCCTTGAGAGGGAGAATATCTCCAAAAGAGATAGTGGGAGCGACATAGACTTCAATGAAGTCGAGGCTCAAGATACACATGAGTTGGTACAAGAACAGATTCCACAAAGCCCTGTGGAAGAACAATCAGTTCCAGAGACACAAGAACTGTGTAGGAGCACGAGAGAGTTGAGAGATCCAGAATGATATGGTTTTCTTGTCACCAAGGATGGTGACTCATTATTGGTTGAAAATGATGATCCTCTTACCTACAAGGAATAATTTGAAGGCACAGATGTTTCCAAGTGGCAGGAAGCCATGAATTCTGAAATGGATTCCATGTACCAAAACCAAGTCTGGATTTTGGTAGATCCTCCAATTGATGTAAATCCTACTGGTAATAAATGGGTATTCAAGAAGAAACTGGACATGGAGGGGAAAGTCAGCACCTATAAGGCATGACTGGTTGCAAAAAGTTTTAGACAGTATCAAGGAATTGACTATGATGAAACTTTTTCACCGGTTGCGATGATAAAATCCATCAGAATCCTATTGTCCATTGTCTCTTACCATGACTATGAAATTTGGTAAATGGATGTCAAAACAGCATTCCTTAACGGGAACCTCCAGGAAGATGTCTACATGACACAACCTGAAGGGTTTGTGACTCCAAAGGATACCAACAAGGTATGCAAGTTACAGAAATCCATTTATGGATTAAATCAAGAATCATGGTCATGAAACATTCGTTTTGATAAAGCCTTAACGGAATTTGGATTTATTATGAATTAATGTTAGCTTTGTGTCTAAAAAGGTTTAGTGTAAGTACAGTCGTTTTCTTAATAGTATATGTTGATGACATATTAATAATTGGAAACGAAGTACCTATCTTACAGTCAGTTAAGGCATGGTTAGATAAATGCTTCTCCACGAAAGACTTGGGTGAGGCAGCATATATTCCTGGGATCAAGATCCATTGTGATAGATCCAAGAGAATTTTGGGCCTGATTCAAAGTACATACATTGAAAAGATTCTGAAGAGATTCAAAATGGAATAGTCCAAGAAGGGATTGTTGCTAGTGTCACATGTTATTCATCTTTCCAAGAAAATGTGTCCTTGGACACGTGAGGAAAGAAATAAAATGGCAAGGATAACTTATGCATCCGTGATTGGGTCAGTCATGTATACTATTCTATGTACAAGGCTAGATATTGCTTACGCATTAAGTGTAGTAGGCAGATATCAAGCTGATCCAGGAGACCGCCATTGGACGTCAGTCAATAATATCCTTAAGTATCTGAGGCATACTAAGGATATGTTCCTAGTTTATGGAGGAGATGAGGAACTAGTCATTAGAGGACATGTAGATGCTAGTTTCCAAATGGATCAATATGACATGAAGTCGCAGATTGGATATATCTTCAGTTTGAATGGAGGTGCAGTGAGCTGGAAGAGCTCAAAGTAAAGTGTGGTCGCAGATTCTGTAGTAGAGTCCAAGTATATCGCAGCTTCTGAGGCAGATAAAGAATCGTTATGGATGCGAAGCTTCGTCCAAGAGCTGGATGTAGTACCTAGAAGTAAAGATCCTATCACACTCTATTGTGATAATACTGCAGTGGTGGCACTCGAAAAAGATCCAAGGTCACATCAGTGGACAAAGCACATACTTTGGATGTATCGTCTCTTGAAAGATTTTTCTCAGAGAGGTGAAGTTGCATTGAGTTGTATTTCCACAGAAGACAATGTGGCAGACCCCTTTACTAAAGCCTTGACTCAGCAGAAACATGATCATCATGTGAGGTGTAGAGGAATAAAAGTCATAGGTAGTTGGATCTAGTCAAACTTGGAGATTGTTAGAGTCAGTTTCCTAAGAACCAACAGTTTGTACTTTGATTACATGAATGTACACTTATTATATATTGTTCATTGTTTTGCATTATTATAATATAAAAATGTCCTAGAATATTTTTTGCATTAATAAGGTCATGGAAGATCCCCGCTATGATGGTAACCTTGAAATGCTATAATAATATTCTTAAATAAAGTTTTATGGTTGGATGACATACAATGATAGGACACATAGTATACAGACTGTCATGTGTGAGTACCCATAAGAAGACGAGACTCTATCTCATGGAGTTCGCACTTGGTAATCTCCAAAATGAGAGATTATGAGAACAGACCCGCCAGTAGAAATTCCGCATGTCTTGGTGTCATCAGAAATTTCTATCTACGAGCGTGTGTAATGGTTTTTAGACTGGAATATTATCATTAACTCATGTCATGACTCGCGCACATAGATTTGCTGACAAAAACCGTTACGAAGAGTTTTGGCGGGAAGTAGTGTATGTTGGGTGTGTCACGAATGACATGTTGTTAATGGATAATTCGAGGAAGGATTTGTCCCTTCCATATTTATAGAAGTAGATATCTCATTCCCTTTGGTTGAAATAGAACTATCGAACAAATTCCATGGACATGGTGACACGACGAGTTTATTTCTAGAAGTAAAAGAATGACAGATCAAGCATATAGGTTTATGGCACTGCCATGAAACCTACTTGATGAGATATTGATACAAAGAGATTAAATTACACAGTAAACATTTATATGAGGTGACACGTCAATGCGGAGTCAACTTCTTTCCCTTGGGTGCCTTGACCCATTGCTAGACAGTAATCTTGACCTTTTGGCAAGCCCACCTAATGCCAATGAGAAAGAGGCCTAGAGGGTCACACACTAAGTGTATCCAAGTTTCTCAAGTAGAATAAAGATTATTCATGTACATGGTTTAATAGTTATTCAAGGAAGCCTAAATCATTTTAATATTGGTGGAAGAATAAAATGAAAACAAGTACATGTCGTGTATTAATGATTACACGCCGTGTAGTTTTTATTTTGAAAACAATTACACACCGTGTATTAATGATTACATGCCGTGTAGTTTTCATTTTGGAAAGGAAATGTAAAAAAAAGCACATGTCGGGTATTAATGATTACACGCCATGTAGTTATATGAAAAATAAGTACACACTATGTATTAATATATACACGCTGTGTAGTTTTTCCAGTAGGGATTATGAGGATATAATATTGTTTTATTAAATGATATTTATTATAATCAGTGTGGGAGCATGTCAAGGAATGAATAATTCGACATGGGATTTTCAATAAGAGTTAATGAAAGAAATAAAATGTGCAACATTTTTATTTATTGTCATAACTCTATAGCCTCAAATCTGATTATAAATATCCTCACAACCCCAACACTTTTCCCTAATCATTGTGCACAAAAATTCTGGAGAATTTTTTCAAGTCCAATAGAACCTATTTCTCTAAGAACGCTCTTAAGACTAAGAGATATCCTCTTCCATCGAATCATGATGATCTAAGGAGGAAAACGCAAGAAAAAGTTTCTCCCTGCTAGCACCCGAAGACTCCTTTGGCGACGTCCATAGATACAAGGTTCATGTGTGGATCATCACTAGAGGAAGTATACACTTGGATTCATCAATACATTGATACATCATATTTGAACATGATCAAGAATATCAATGAAGAAAGAACACCCAAAAGGTAATTCTTGTCAATTATAATTAAATTAATTATAATCAACCTATGATGATCCACTTTTGTGGTTCCAGGACCTTTCTTCTTTTTTGTCTATTTCTATGAATCGATCCATGGAAACTGGATTTTATTGTCATATTGATCCTAGATTGATCATTACTAATAACAAAAATCCACATGGGCACATCCACCCACAAGCTTCTGATGTGCCTGGAACCTTCACTTATTCTCAGGTACATCAGGGGGTTGCACTCAGTAGAAAAAGGACTAGAGTCATATTATGTAGATGAGATGATAGATTCTTGAATGCTTGGTGGAAACTATGTCCTCTCTTCAATATTTTACCACTTGATTACCTTTCAATTTTCTTCACGGTCTTCTCTTGTGTTTCTTTTCTTCTTGGTTACTATGATTGTACTGCTTTTATTTATTCTTGTTTGGTGTGTTTTTGTGTGGTTATCACTTAAATATAAAATTATTTTTGATTGTTTTCTCCATTTTTTTCAAAATTTATTGTGTGTTCCTATAATGGTGGATTTCTTGGGTATACTTCGTAGTCTGTTGTCTTGTTTCGTATGTTGTTCTGTGGTTCTCACTTAACCATAATGTGATTTTGGTGCAGTTTATCCATTTTCCATAAAAATTAATTGATTATTCCTATAATGGTGGATTTTCTTGTTCATACAACATCATTTTTTTCTACAATGTATGGTTCTCACTTAACCATAAAGTGATTTTATTTTTGAAATATAAAAAAATGGTTTGGTTGTGTAAAAAAATCAAACCATCGTATTCTATATGGAAAACTAACGGTGATAGGATACTCATGGGCCAAAATATGAGTCCGTAAGAAGGTTATACACAAGGTGTGAACTCCTAACAAAGGTACATGATGTGTACGTGAGGTCAAACAGTGTGTAACCTTTCCTAAACACATGGTTGTTTCCTATCCTGTATAGATCTTGGATATCCATGTAGTACTACATGATGTGTATGTTTATTGTGGGAATATATCATCTTCCCATGGAATATCATGTACTACTATCCATTCTCATGTATATATAGTCATGCTCGTGTACATCTAGTCATGATCGAGTACCTAGTCATGCCTATACATATGTACTCCCAGAGTATATGTCGGTCCACCAGAATAGGATCACATGGTGTGTATGGGGTTATACACATGGCGTGATCCTTATCTTCATTAGAACCAATTTATCTGTAGCTAGGGTACTAAATGGAATGTGTTCTAGGACTACATTTCATGTAGTTATCTTTTTCATCGAAACCCAAGGATGTCCTCCCACATCTCAAGACACCATATCCCATACCACTTCAACCTTGAATTGTGCAGGGGGTCTCAAACCTGGGGCCAACCACACCTCATCCATCACTAGTGGTCAGATTTTGACCACCTGAACCCTACATTGGTTGTATCATCACTTTCTTCCACTCCCCTAACTACTCTAGATCCCAAATCCTTGGATTTATCCCAAAAATACCAAAAAATAATCCCGATTTTTTCATCAAATCACCATCTCATTCATTGTTCTCACAACCACCATGAATCCAAGGGTTGATCATAGTAAAACCATCCCTGACAATGTTGAATCATGACCCCATGGTCCAATGGAAAAGCATGTGAATAATGTTCAGGAAAATGAACATAAAAAGGGAATTTACCATTGGCTGATGTTATCTTAGCCAATGATCATAGAATATGGGATCAAGGGGGATATCATGGAATAAAAAATATATATCGATTTTAATAATTCAATTTATCTAGATAAGATCACACAAATAACATATAAATTTATATCAAATAATCAAATAATTAAAATCCATTCTTATAAAATTAAGAAAGATAGAAGACAAAAAAATCATCCAACCTCGTTTATGGATAGATCATTAGTGAATAACATTTTCTACAGTGATGAAGAAGATTTTTTGTATTCAATACCTCTCGATCCACCTCGATCTAATTATCATTCATTATTTAATCTCGATCCACCAATGAAGAATAAATTTATCCTCCCAAATCCTCTCAGGGTTATGCATCTAAACCTAAAGAAACATTATAACAATATATTTTTAGTGTGAGGGTTTGTTATTAGTTAATAAAATAAAATAAAATATTTATTTATTTATTTTATCAAATGCATCTACCAATGGATGCCTCAACCAGACCTCTGGGACTAATCAACAATATGTCACACCTAGGGTAAACCTGTGTCATATAATCAATTGTGGTCTCATATTTTCTATTTGATGTTAAGAATAATGGTAAAATAGATAAAACTAAAATTAATCGTGCACATGAATAAAAATATATTAATATTATTAATATATTAATTTTGAGGTTCTGAGTCAGCCAAACACCATGACGACTCCACGTATAAATCTTGATATATACATAAAAATATTTAGAGGACTAATTCAATACAACTAGACTCATTAAATCTTCAATATAGTGAATTTTTATTATGGTAATGTAATATCAAATTTTCAACATATTTTTCATCATATGGAAAATTAAAACATCGCTTGTGCCTATGTATGACTTATTGTCTTCATGTAGTGGTGTAATTTGTTTTTTTATAAAAATTTTAATATGATAGTTATAAAGATAGAAATAATGTTTATATATGGTATTTATTATATTATTATGTTTCCATAATGGTAAAATATTATTTATCTTTGTTTCCATATTTTTTTACAAAATGAAAACATCATTCATAGGAATGTATGGTCTACCGTCTCTATGAATAGTGTAAATCATTTTTCTATATTTACCTTATATGGATAACTATATATATATATATATAATGAAAACATATAATATTTATATAATGATTTAAATTTTTGAAAATATATAATTTTGATAAAAGTACTAAGACCCAGACTACTAAGCTAGAACATAAATTAAAAATGAAGCAGTTGTCACCAGAAATAGTAATTTTAATGAAGAATTGTTAATAAATAGGTGATAAGATGATATAAGTAAATAATATATGTTATTATATATATTGTTATGGCTCTATAATTGATTTATAATAAATCTATATTTATTATATAAGATGTTTGAACACACAAGAAGAAATACGAGACTTGAGGTAAGGGGTTTCTCTTCTCACTTTAATTTCTACGAGACATTTTCTATATTCACCTATTATTTCAATTATGAGGTGTATTAAATGACCATTTTAAATTTTATTATATTATTTTCCTTTATAAAATTATATTTAAAGTTTCTTTGGAATTTATTCTTTTATGGTTATTACAATTCAAAAGTTACCAAAGTTATAATGGATTTATGATTTAATGTCATTGTTTATCAGCATTATTTAGGATTATCTTTTTGATGATGATAATTTATTAACTACTCTTAGGAATCCCATTAATTTATTATCCATTATTTATTTCTTAATAATAAAAAATTCCCCTGCATTTTTCTCACATTATGTACTCTAGAGAAAAATGAATGCTTTTAAAAATGACTTTATTTCTCTCTTCGGTTGAAAGTCCTTTTTCTTCCATATCCATGATTTCCTAAAAAAATTATGAATGGTTTTAATCATATCTAATGATTTTTTAAATATATTTGTAACCATGTTTAATTTTTACAAAATTATTTAAAAGGAATATTCTTGTAATTTTCTAAATTGAGTTCTTTTGACATTTTATTGAAAATGTTATGGGCATATTTCTTTTAATGTACATGGAATGAAAATAATTTCTAACCACTATGACATGTCAATGATTTTAAGCTTCCATTACCATATTAAAAGGTTTTTTTCGATGAAATTTTTCTGATAAATTTTTTTATATTTTTATATTTTAAAGATTTGATTTCAAAGTAAAAATGTTATTTTCCACAAGATATATTTCATGTTATCTTATAAAGGAATTTTTGTCTAAGATGACACCCTTTGATGTTACTTATTATTTAATGGTGATATGATCCAATTCTACCATACTTACTATTTCTCTAGGTGTTTTATAAATATGATAATGATATTTTATGAAACTTATTTATCTTTAATGGGTTATGTTATGATGAAAATTTAAAATGTTAATGAAACCAATTTAATTTCCATTGGTTATGATATATGATGAGTGATTTATGATCTTGTAGAATATGTTTTAATGTATTATTATTATTTGATGGGTGGGTATGTAATTATATATCCCTCTAATTAATTTGGTAAATATGGATATCTCATGATATAATAAGGATTGGAATAGGGAGTAAACACAATTTAGTAAGGGACTCTCTCCACAATGATAGACATGGGAATGAGCATTATCTAATGATATTATTGAATGGGGGGTGAATTAAATATTCTATTATAGTCTTCTAAGTGATCTTGTATAAGGAAATGATTTTCTATGATTATATGTATTCCACAAACTTATGTGTTAGGACAATTTTATGCTCTCTTGGATCATGTTATTTGATTACTTTATGATTCATGTCTTATGAACTACTATGTTTTTTTTATGACTCAATATTATGATCTATGTTATACATCATACAATTTTTAAATGTTAAGATCATGTTTTCATAACCATATGCTCATGTTATTTTTAATAGATAATTGATATCTCCCATTTACCCTCAATGATCATCTAATCTCACCCTTTTATATATTTCATTTCCCTAGGTTATGAATAAGTTTTTTAAATATTATCTATCTATGAAGTGTTATAATTATGAAGAGCATAAATTTATATGATATAGACCTCTTATGAGAATTTTTTTTATGAATCCAGTTTTCTAAAGACATGATGCCTTCATCATATTCAAATGGATCATAATATTATGTAATGAATATTCATATATTAGGATGTAATATTTATTTATGAAAATAATGGGTTTATATAGTTGGTGTAATAGTATGGTTTAGTTACCTTTGGAAGCTAATATGATAAAATTTCAATGGGAACCATAAGTTTAATCCTATGTATAGGAGAATTTCATAAGTTATGGTAAATAAAGGATTGTGGTTTTCATAATAAAACATATATTTTTAGATACTAAAAGTGTAGTTTTTTCCAAAAAAATATATGAATCTAGGAATAATAACCCAAAAAGAGTTGTTATAGTATATCTTGACTGTAATTATGGGGCACAGTGATTGTGCCCTTACTGTGTACCTTGTTCAACACTCTAGAGGGATATTATTTGGTTAATTCAAATTTTTCTTATAGACCATTGTGAATAATTTGAATATATGATGACTATATATGACTTATGTTAAACCTATGGTTTCATAGATTGAAAATATGGTTTTATAATTTATGAAATTATAAGAATTATTTTCATATTCATATAATCATATTTTGTTGTAAGGATGAACATGAACTTCAAATGGATGTTACTACTATTATACGGGTATTACTTCCAATTCATGAAGGGTGTTTATCTCATATTTTAAGAAATAATCTCAATATAGAATATATTCCTATTGTGTAAAAATATGTTGATGTATTTCCATAATTACTTCTTATTCTTCCTCCAAATATTGATGTTTCATTTTCAATAGAAATTGTACATAGTGTTGCTCCTATTTCAAGGACTCCCCATATAATGGAATTGATTTAGTTGTATGAATTGAATAAGAAACTTCAAGAGAACCTTGAAAAGGGAATTATTTGACTAAGTGAATCACCTTTGGGGGCACCAATTTTTTTGTTAATAAGAAATACAGATCAATGTGATTCTTCATTGATTATTGTGAACATAAAAAGATCATTATCAAGAAAATGTATCCTCTATCCCAAATTTATTACTTTTTTGATCAACTAAATAGAACTAAATACATTCACATGGTTAAATTATATTCTTGGTATAATAAATTGAGGGTCAATAATGATGATATACCAAAGATATAATTCCATTCAATGTATAGACACTCTAAATTTATATTTATTCCCTTTTATTTTACTAATTCCACCACTATGTTCATGTATTAAATGAATTAAATATTAATACATTACCTTTATCATTATTTGGTAATATTATAGATGATATTCTTATATATTCAAAGTGAAAGGAATATCATGAAGATAAATTGAGGATTGTGTAGAAAAATCTAATAAAGGGGAATTTTTAGGAAAAATTACTAATTGTAATTTTTGAATACAAAAAAATCATTTTTTGGTCATTTAAACTCAATATATGGTATATATATAGATCCTTCAAAAAAAGAAGTTATTACACATTGGCCCAAACCAACCAAGGTGACTAAGATCCATAGTTTTCTTGGTTTGGATGGATATTATCGATACATTGTATAAAATTTCTCATTGAAATCTAATTATCTCACCAAATTAACTCATAAGGGATCCAAGTTCCCTCAGATATATGAATATGAGGAAAAATTTAATGAACTGAGGAAAATTTTACTTATTACTCATATTATTACACTACCCTACAATAAAGAAGAGTTTTTGTTCTATAGTAATGACTCAAAGAAGGTACTAGGATGGGTTCTTATATAAAATAATATAGTTATGATTATACCTTATGACAATTGAAGGTTCATGAAAAGAATTTCCCAACTCATTATTTGGAGTTACCTATGGTAATTTTTTCATTAAATATATGGAGGTATAATCTATACATAGAAAGATGAAATATATATATATATATATATATATATATATATATTAATCATAAAATTTTTAAGTGTTCAATTTATCTATACGTAACTTGAAGACTGAGCTATTGGATGAAGCTTATAGTTCAGAACCATTTATTCTTCCTAGAAGTATAAAGATATAGAGAGATTTGAAAGAGTTTTTGTGGTGGCACAAGATGAAGACAGATATTCTAGAGTATGTATCTTAGAGCTAAGTATGTCATCAAGTAAACTCTGAGAGACATATTTCTAAGGGTGTGTTACAACCATTACCCATATCAAAATTTAAATTTGAAAAAACCGCCATAGATTTTTTCATTAGAATCCCCAAAACATCTAAATGATATAATATTATTTGGGTGGTAGTCAATCGCCTTATAAATTCAGAACAGCTCATTATTATTAGATAATATTTCTATCTTTATTAGAATAATATATAATGTATTAAATAAGTTGTAAAGTTTCACGGATTACCACATTCAATTGTATGTGATCGGGATCTGAGGTTTACCTCAAAGTTCTGGAAACTTATTCAATAATATATGGATATAGGTTTCAATTTTAGTATTACTAATCATTATAAGATATATGATCAATATAAGATAACCATTTAAAACCAAGATGATATTTTGAGATATTTTTATATGCGTTTCAAAGTTTATTGGGATCAACACCATCCCCCAGTCAGGTTTTCTTAAAATAATAGCTTTCACCCAAGAATTCATATGACACCTTATGATGCCCCTTTATAAAGAAGAGTGAAACTTCAATGTTATGGAATAATGTAATATAAATAAATCTATTGAGACCTAATATATCTTAGTAAATGGTAGATAAATTCAAAACCATTTAGCATCACATCAATGAAGCTTAGGGTTGAAAAAAATTAATGCTAACAGCCATCAGAAAAATCTATAATTTGAAGTTCATTAGAAGGTATGTCTATGAATTTCTCCTTAGAAGAAGGTTATAAGATTAAAAAATAATGTAAATTTGAGACCTAGGTATATTGACCCCATATATATAGTTGATCAAGTAGGTATATTAGCTTATTGCTTAGCACTTTACCAAACCTCTCTCATGTTCATGATGTGTTCCATGTATCTCTCCTGAGGAAGTACATACTTGATCCTTCACATGTACTGAACTTATAGTTTATACATCTAAATAATGATATTTCTAATTAATAAAAATAATTATAAATAAGTTATTTTATAAATAAATTAATATAAACAAAGACTAATCACATGGTTAAAGTTCTCTATAGGAATCAATAATTCAAAGAATCTACTTGGAAATTATAGGATGCATTAAACAATGATATCCACATTTTTTTGTAACATGGTGATGGAAGTTTAAGAATGAAATTAATTTTATAGGGGGGATAATGTAACACTCTAATATTTTATGTAAAATTTCTCTAAAAATAAATTTAATTTCTTTCATAACATGTGTAAAACATAAATCTGATCTTAACGAACCAAAATATACTATTGAAATATTATTATTTAAATAATACCATTATAACCTTGATGTTAAAATTAGAGGAATTTATAAGAATAACAACATCATGAAAAATGGATATAAGGGTTATATATAAATAAAATATATTTATTAATTTATAATTAATAATTACTCAATTGTTTAGTAAAGTCATTTTATGTTTTAAAAATATATTTTCCTCAAAAATGGTTTTTTTTATTTTATGTCTTAATATTATAATTAATTCATACTATATTTATAAAAAAACAACAAATTTTATATCATATTTGGATTCATAATATCAAAACTAATTTTGGATGAATTTTTTTTATTATTCTAAAATGATTAATTTTTTAGTAAATAGTGTAAAATACTGATTTTTATTGAAAACTATCTTTTCATTTAAATAATTTAAATTTTAAAATGTTGTTTTAAATTATTTTAAAAGTTACATTAGTTAATTATTATTATTATTAATCATATTAAGATCATTTTAATCAGATTCATTCTTTATTTTTTCATAAAACTATTTACACATAAGATGGTATTTTCCTCGAAAGAAATCTTCTTTTATTCATGTCTTGTGGTTTCAATTAATAATTAAATTACATAACATCTATGAATTTAATTTGATAAAATAGTTTCCTAATTTTGAATTTAAAAAATGAATATATTTTAATAGGTTCAACTTTATTTTTCGTCATCATGAATAGTGACCATTGTAAACAAAATCACCTCAGTAAAAGAGGTAAAATTGGGTTAAAACTATAGTGTAAAACAACAAACTTTATTTACCAGTAACCATTATCATATTTGAGCAGTGATTTTTGAACAATTTTAATATTAAATAGATAAATCATTTTTTAAAACATTATTTTTAAATTTTGAACCCAATATTTACTTTTGTGAAGACAAGTAATATTTTATTCCAATTAAAAACTATTTTTGTCATTGGATTTAGTGTAATGGTTGAAAGATTACATTCAATTTTGGATTTCCCAAAAAGTAAAAAACATCAAATTTTTATTATTTAAGAAATAGTTTAAATAAATTTATTACTTTATTTCAAGGATAAATTATTTTCACTCTTAATTCAGGTATTTTCCTATAAACTATTTTTCATGTGCTTTATTTTGTTATAAAAAAATTAATTTATGCCACCAATATATATTATATCTGAAAAAATTGAATAATAATTTTGAATAATCATTCCCAAATTTATTTATAATTCCCATTTTATTTTTTCTCAAATAATTAAGTTGTTATGGTAGAATGTTAAGTTATCTTAGTTAGGGATAAAATGGGTTTAAAGTAATTTAACTTGAAAATAAGGCCTAAAATGCATCTGATTATTTCCTAAATGTAATTTTTTAAATTTATTACAACTCTATAACATCTTATACTTTAATTTTATCTTATATATCTCTAGTTTACATGATTGTACTATATTTATTATTTAATGTTTTAAGTAATTCCAAGGGTGTCCTTTCACTCCCCCTATAAAAGGATATCACCTCTCTAATCCACACTTCCTGATCCTTCTAGATTAGAAAATACCCACAATAATATATTTCTATATATATTTATAAAATTTTAGAGCTTTTGGTGTATCCAAAAATCCATCATTTCAAGGCTTAAGGTGTAATCCAAAAGAGGATTCTTGACAAGGAGGTATAAATCTTAACTGAGTACTTTTAATATTATTTATTATACTACCTCCTCTGAATCTATGTTTTCCATTATAAAATAATTACATTAGTATATTAAATATACTGAATTATTATTATGAAAATGTAACAACCATTTTCTACCTCTTTTCTATCCTATATAAAATGAAAACATTATCAGTGCATGTGTACATCTTACTTTCTCCATATAGCGGTGTAATTCATTTTCCATCACCATTTTAATTGGATTGTTATAAACATGTAACTAATATTTATGTATGGTATTTATGATATTATTATTTTTTATTAATAAAATATTACTTATCTTTATTTTCATCTTTTAATTTTAAACTAAAAACAATATTCATGTGTACGTACGGCCTACCATCTCCATGGAAAATGTAAATATTTTTTCAATCTTTACCATTTATGGAGAAATATTAATATATATATATATATATATATATATTTAATATATATTATATTTATATAATTATTTACATTCTATATATTATAGAACCATGATCAAAGTATATAGACCAGGACTGCTGAACAAAAACATAAATGAAAATCAGAGCAGTTATCACCGAGAATAGTGATTTTAAAACAAAATTATTAATAAATGGGTGAAAATATGACATAATTAAATCATATGTATTATGATATATCTTATTATGTTTATATAATATATGTATAATAAATCTATATTTATTATATAGGATTATATAATACATCCAAAGAAAGATGAGACTTGTGGTAAGGGGTTTCTCGTCACACTTTTATTATTGTGAGACATATGCCATATTCACCACTTATTTACATTTTGAGGTGTATATATTTCTCCTTTAACATTATATAGAATTATTCTCCTTAAAATCATGATATTTTATGTTTTATCATATTTTATTCATACATGGGTATTATGATTCAAAAGTTACTAAAGTGGTAATGGATTTATGATCTAATCTCCTTATTTATCGCGATTTTGTATTATTAGGTTCCCAATAATAAAACTTTATGAAATATCTCTTAATAATCCCATTAATTTTATTATACCCTGGTTACTTATTTATAATACGTATTTTTTTTATTTTCCTCACTTAAAATGCTCAAGAGACTAAAAAAATCTTTTAAGGAAAAATTTCATTATTTCCCTCTTTAGTGGAAAATTATGTTTCATTCATATGCATGTTTTATAAAATGTTTTCAAGAATTATTTTAGTAATATTAAATGATTTTTTGAATACATTTTTTCCCATTTTTTACCCTTTATAAAATTCATTTAAATGGAATATTTTTTCATTTTCTAAAAAATATACTTTGGAATTTTAAGAAAAAAATTGAAAGGAATCATTGTTTTGACAGACATGACATGAAAGGAATTTCCAAATATCATGATCACTCAATGATTTAAAGCATAATTTAAAATATTACAGGTTTATTTTCAAATAAAATTTATTTTAATAATATTTTGGAAACTTTTGGATTTTAAATATCTAATTTCAAAGTAAAAAATTCTATTTTCCTAAATAAATATTTCTAGTGATCTTTTAAAGGAATTTTCATCTATGATGAAATAGTTTGATATTATTTATTCTTTACTAGGTATATGATTAATGGATATCATAATAATTCATTCTTTGGATGGTTTCTGATTATGATTATTAGAGTTTTATGAAACCCATTTATTTTCCATGAGTTATGTTATAATGAAATATTGAAATTTTTATGAAGACACTCTCATTTAAATGGGTTATAGTGTATGATTTTAAGAACTTTTAGACCACATATGAATGGATTATGATTATGTAATTTGTGGTCCTAGAATTATATAGGCCTATAATGCATTTTGTAAATATGTATATCTTATGAGGTAATAAGGACTGGAATAGGGAGTGAACCTAGATTAATAATGGAATATATCCACTATGATAGTCTTAGGAGCGAACCTTGACTAATGATATGGTGAAATGGAGAGTAAATACTAACCATTATGATGTTATTGGTAGTGATACTTTACTAAATAAATGATTCTTTATGATTATGTGTATTCCATAAACTTATGTCTTATTCTAATATTATGATCTCATGGTTCATGTTCTTTGATTCATTTATGATTGGTGTCTTATAAACTACCAAATTTTTTCCATGACTTAGGATTATGATATTTGATGTTTAGGGTGTGGTTTCAAAATTTTAACCTCATGTTATTATAACTTTTTTCTCATCTTATGTTTAAATAAACATTGATATATCTCTTGTTTATCCTTATTGGGAATCTAAGATCACCCTTTCTTATATTTCCTTTCCATGGGTTAGGAATAAAGGTTTTAAGTATTGTATATCTAATAATGGTGATATTTATGAATAATATAGTGGGAGATGATGTAGATATCTTATGAACTAGTTTTTTATGTATCCATGTTTCCAAATACATTATACCAATATGATTATAGTGTGAATAGTAATGTTATGTATTGAATATTTATCTAATTAAATGTACTTATTAGGTATAAAAGTAGGTTTTGTTATATTAATACTTAATTTAACTCAATTGAGGTTTTTTATAAACCCTTATTTCTTCCAAGTATAATATCTTCACCCTGAAAGGTGGATTGAATGAAGTTATTTCTCATTTAAATATTTTCACTTGATTAGATTCTTCACTTTATAAAACCATTCTCCCTTTTTAAAGTAGATTATTTAAGGTATCCCCATTGATAATGTTCTTGCTGAATCATTAAAAAATATAAAAATATATACAATATAAAATACACACATATTATACTTGGTTATCCATAAATGAATACATCCATAGAGAACATATTGATGATTTATTGATGTGGAAAATCCTTTATAACACCAGTTTAGAGGAAACAAATTTTAGTATATGGTTAATCCACTCCAAGGTACACCATATTGCAATTTTTTAGGATATAATCACTATAAACCAAAGCGTTACTCTATTTTCTTCCAATTTTCACACTAGTTTTGGGAGGGAATTTTCATATTATTGACTATAAGGTCTCTTAAATAGTTTATAAACATTATAGACTCTTCCAAACTACTATTGGTTATGGATTTACATTAATTCATAAAGTATAAATTGATTATCCATTATGGTTTATGTTCACTAAACTCTTCCTCTTCAAGGCTATATCATAGTGTTTTATTTATGTGATGATTGAAAATTTATCTTTGGAATGATCATAGTAATGACTAACCTATTCTTGATTAATATTATATCACAGTAGATTAATATTTTTTTTTCCATATTTAATATTTGTACACAAAAAAACTAAATCAATATTATTTCTTAAAACCAAATGTGGAAAATAAAACTCTATTTTAGGGTCTACTTCAATCTTCCAGTCTTGTAATTGGAAATAAAAATATGTTAAATTATCTTTTTTTTAGAAATTTTGTTTGATGTTTTTATAATGTATTCTAATATTCTAACACTTGATATAATGAATGTGATTCATTAGTCTATCCTATAACCCTCAAATATAAATACATGTATACACATGATTATATTTTGTAAAATAAATTAATTGAAGTGGATAAAATCTCATAAACTCATGTCATATATTCTCTTTCTAAAATTTAATGTAGATTTATAAGATATTCTAGAAACCACTCAGTCATAGTGTGATTCCCTTAATTTTCGAAATATCTCATTCAATTTTATTCATATTATGAATTGATATCCTCTATTATAGTGTTATCTATAGTATATACCCATATATATAAAATTCATATAATATCTCATTTTAAATTACTTATAGATCTCATCATGATCTTCCAAAATCTTCTAAAATCTTGCATTCATTAAATCTTGAAAGAGTTTATCATGATGAAAAGCCTAAATTTTTTATCCAATATATATTTCTAGAATTATGTGAAAAGTAATCCTTCTTGGAACAATTACTAATTCATGGTGATTCATTATATGATCCCCCCTAGTTAAGGAATTATACATGAACTATGACATGATTCTTTCGATCACAATATTTCCAAGACGAACCAACTTCCTCAAACTTTGGACTATATTGTGGTATCATCTGGTTATCCTCACTTAACCAACCATTTTAATAAACCATATCTTTTATTTTAGGGTAGTGTTATATATCTCAAATTTTTAAACTATATGTCATTATTATATAGCCCCTTTGAACTTCTCTAATTAATATCACACAACTTTCAATCATTGAAAATTATTCTTATATTTCAACCAATTATGGAATGGACTTTATCTTTATATTTTAACTATCCATACATCACATCAATATTACTATTAAATCGATTCCATTTAATCTCACACAAACTATATTACATTATTGTTACTTCCTACATGGTGTCGTTTCTCTATAATCTCTTTAATTATTCTTATATAGTAATATGATTATTCATACATGACAATCATTGTAGTGTAATAGACATAATTGTATAATGATGTTCTTTCTTCACCTATACGCCTCAATTATTTTTGAAAAGACTTTATACAATGTCTTTCTTCTCCAAACACTTTAATAGAATAGAAAAAATAAATTGTTACCTTTTACAAAACCAAACAATCCAAATGCAATCTTTAATTTCCATGTTCATGATATATATAAATATAAAGGTAGTTTTTACTTTATCCACAATATCTTCTTTATAGAAATTATAATGTTTTCAATACATATTCCATAGATCTATCATGATCATTCACACCCTTATCTTCCCTATTTTTCAATTTCATTCATTATTCACCAAATTTTGTTCCCAAGGTAATTAAATTTATTTTCCATCATATTAATATTAGGTTAACTGTGATTTTCAACCTTTTAATCTCTTAAATTAATCCATTATCTCTAATAATTGAAAATATATTTAACTATAACTAATAATGAATACAACTCACAACCAATGCTAGAATTCATGTCAACCTCTGTATATTCTTATCAATTAGATCATAAATCAATCTCCATCATGTTACCTCACTTACATCAATAACATTTATGTATTTATGGTGTATTTTATTTTCCCCCTTTTATGAAAAAATTAAATGGAATTATTTTCTAAAATTTATGTCTTAATTAACTACCACTTAATCACTAAAATCAGTAAGGGTTTATTCTCATATATACCACCCTAAGTTAATGAAATTTTTTATAAAAATATTATCTATGTTCTCTAATGTTTTTCAGTTGTTATATCATTAATTATTTCACATTAGAACTATGCCAAATATATTGGGTTATGAAATGGGTGGTCATGATCTAGGTATCACCTTCCTAGTTTTCAGAGGTTGGTGTCATGTCAAAACGTTTATTGATGGTCTTGAATCCTTGATTAGAATATGATGATGGGATTTCAAACCCTCCCTCTATGGATCTCTCAATGGAGTTTGTTTCCTAGTCTATACATCCCATACATATTTCATACATATTCATTAACTCTCTATTGGGACAATATTTATGTGGACACTAATAAATTATGTTTCATGACTCCTTTATAGTTAATAAATCATATGGTCTCAAAAATGATATTTTTAGGTATGTTGGGTCTTTAGATTTTTACATTATATAAATATCATGCTTGTGTCAATACATGGGTTATTTTTATGATAAAAACATATGTGTTATTAGGTTTATTTTATAAGGCATCTCATATTCGTCACAGTGGTTATCTTGTGATCATCACACAATAAAACATAGGCTCATCACCTAGGGCATCCCTGGCTTGTCACTACAGGCATCTTATTCTCATCACACAGGGAATCCCATACTCATAACAAAGGTTAAGGTAGAATCATAATAATTTAACTTAGTTAGATAATATATAGATCCAATTATCATCACCTAGTATTATTATACTTTTCACATATGTCATATCATTATAATGACATTATACATCCTCTTCTTGTCACACTGAAGAAAAATAATCTTATGAATGTAACTTAAGAGAAGGGTGAAGATATCATTTGTTCATCACATGGATTTATTATGATTATCACATATGCCTTATAATGATCATCACATGAGAAATATTTTTCTTGTTATATGAGTAATGTTTGTCTCATTATATAGGACCTTATATACTTGTCACATAGGAAAGCGAATTGTGATAATAATAGGATCATCACTTGAGGAGACATATCCTATGCTCATCACGTGGGTTTATTATGCTTTTAATATAATAGAATATCCACTATGATGATAATATAGGTTAATATGTGGGTTTAAATCTTGGAAGGTATTAAATTGATCCACTTATGCTTTGCACATATGTGAAATAACGGGTTAATGTCTAGTGGGGATGGATTGTCAATCTTTAACATCTAGTGAATATTCTCTCATTTTAGAGTCCTGTGAATACTTTTGGGAAGTTTAGTGAGAGGTTTGTGATAATTGAGGAATATGAGCTTCATAGTTACCCCTATATAATTAGATATTAATAGGAATGATAGAGGTATTGAACCTAAATTAAGCATCATACATATAATGTCAGAGAATGAATCAAGGTCCACACAGTTTGAGTCTCTCGTGATTAAGTTCATGTGATGGGAATAATATATATAGTTCAACATAATAATATAATTAATAATTACCCACAAAATAGGTGAAGATAAAGTATGGTGTTGGGATTACACTTTGGGCTACTCGGGTTCTACTAGGAACCAGAAATGATATATGAGGGACTTATGAAAATTCCACCCAATTTATCATTGGATGATTCATTTATGGACACTAATTTCCTTGCCTAGAGTCATGTATTATTTATTATAATAGGTTCTAGTAAGTTTATGTGTCCATGAATGGATATTACATAAGTTCTCAATTACTTATTCAAGGAAACATGCATGGATACTTCTAATCTCATTCATTATGAAAAGGTCTTGGATGTGAAGGCCCATGACACCACTTGTCTTTATGGATTTAGCATGAGTAATCTGAAATCAAGTGTATGTAGGATGCATATGGTATTGACTCTAAAAAAATATGTCTCAATATAGGATTTTATTATGTCATCAAGGAATAGGGCTCATACAACATGAGTGTTGTGAAAGTATTGAAGTTTCATTATACTTTGGCCTCCAATACAGATGGTATTTATAGAAAACCATGGTCAAGTTTTTATGAAATTTAGGTATTATGAGAGACCATTAGTTTCACATGTCAAGTCCCTTAATAGACTGATATTTTCATGCATATATTCATGTGCCCATTTAATTTTAATCCTGAAATATTTTCTATTATAAATAAATTATGAAATTTTATTACATTTTTTAATAATTTAGAGTTTATTTTTCAAGTGGGTTGAAACCTAATTTTTTAATGTTAATTTCATCTATGGAATTTTTTGAATAAATTTTACACTTAATTTCAACTGTTTTTTGTCATTTCATGATTTTTGATGATGATTTTGAAATAATAAAATTAATTTCAAATAATTCATAAAATATTTTTAGATATTATGGAAGCACTTTTCTAGAATCGGAAATTTATAAAATTGAAATATCATATGTTTCCTTCCTATAGGATAATTTGGGATGTGTGAATGAAAATTATCTTATAAAAACACTTATAAGAGATCCTAAATTGTGAAATTATAATAATCAAATGATATTTTGGATCTATGTAAGATATATCATAGGTCATAGGATATTTGAAATGCACTGAGATTTTATAAAGGTAAAATTCTTACACATTTTACATTTCATAGCTCATATGATATTTTTCATTTATATAAGAGTATTTATAAGGAATTAGTAATTTGGAAAAGTTATTTCACCACACATATGATAATTCCACCATTCAGAAGATAATATGTCTTATGGCATCCCACGTAAGATGATTTAATTTAAAATTTTCATCTAAGGGATGAGCATCATGGGACTTATAAGTAATCTATATATGAAAATATCCATAACTTTCGGTCCATTTCAGCATGTGTGCAATAAATAGGAAGCTGAAACATGTATTTCTACATTATAAAATTTTATTCATCTTTGAAGAGGGAGGAATATGGGTTTCTTAAATGATCAATTCATGAAATAAATTTAATTTTGTGGTAATGAATGCGGTTTTCTAAATTATAAAGGAATATATTTAAAAGGATTGATCATTGACTTTAAATAAAAAAGTTGTGAATATATAAGAGGATAATAAATCACATTGGAAAATAAGATTTTTTTTATATAAAACTCACGTGATCTCTAGATAATTGATGGTATTGTTTCTTTCTTCCTTTTAAATTTTGTTTTAATATTGTAATGCCTTTTTCCTTCCTTTTTATTTAATGTTTCCCCTTGAATGGAGTTGTAATTTCCTATATTATGAGGGAATGGAAGGATCAACCTTGTAATTCTTGAGTCCATACTTTATTGAATAAAATTATTTTCCCATTGACTAATATCGGTTCTCAGTAAATGTTTTAATCCTTGAATTAAATTAGGTTTAGGGTTTCAAACTAGTTTACCATTACTGATTAGGTTTTTAATAAATAATCTCCATCCTCTTAGTATTGTTTTTCTCTATTGATCAGGTTTCATTAGGAGGTGGTGTCTATAAATTTTTGGCATGCATATCCAAGTAGTTAGTACATTATGAGTTTCCTAAGAACACTAACACCAAATTGGTTTTTTCCTTATTTTTCTAGGAAATGTCTTCCTAACATTCATATACAGAAGAAGGGAGTTTGACCAAGTAGTAATAAATTATTTAATCTTTCACTAATAAATAAAATAAGGAAGTAGGTGTAACAACATAAGAACTAAAATATAATTGTAAGAGAAAATTTGACCCAAACTCAATCACTCATCTCATCATCGGTTTTCCATCTCTAGTCACAACTGATCACTTCATTTTCAAAACTAAAAACCCCAATCCAAACTAATTTTCATTAAATAATTATAAAATAAAAATTTATTTTTATTTAAACTACTCTCTAGGATACAATCTAGGTTTACACTATAACTACATTTAATTTAGGTAGCATGAGAAGGTATATTTTTCACACCTCATGAAAAGGTTTATTCAAAATGTGGTACCATTTCTAAGGATTAATTTCTAAAAAATATATAATTTTTACATTGTATGAAACAAACATCTAATAAAACTTTATTTAAGTTTCATATATAAATTGAATTAACCTTAACAAGACTCTTGAATTTAAATTTATAATATAACATTGAGGAAATAAACCGTATATACTTGAGTGAAACAAGATGTGTTTACATCAAGATATAATACATGGATGGAAATCCCAACTAGAACCATAGATATTTTTTTGCACAACAGTTTTCTAGAAAACATAATCAAATTGTTATGTTTGATTTGAAAAATTATGTTGAACTAAAATAATTTCTCATCTAATTATTTTATATGTTTCCTGGTCTTTTAGGTAAAAACCCAAAGAGAGAGACATACAAGAATAAACACATGTCTGATCTACTATAAAACCCTAAGGATTGATTGAGAAACAAGTGATGTATAGGTAATTTTCCTTCTCTCTAAAAGGGAAGCTAATTAGTGTTTATATTTCTTACAACCTAGAGAGATCCATTGTTAGGATGAAATACATAGTTTCTTTAAAAAAGATACTTCCCCACCTCTATGATAATAATAATAATAAAGGAAACATATGTCAGTAGGGAATCATCTATATATACTCTCTATAAGTATTGGGTTGTTTTAATGATATTTTTTCCCATTTATCCCAATAATGTAGTATAAGAGATCCATTTACTTTCATTCTTTTATCAAGGTATTCTAAAAGATGATAGGAACTTTCTGGATAAATCATTTAAATGATATTTGATTGGAAATTCACATAAATATTACACGGTCCTTATTAAAAATATTGTCTATAACTCACAAACATTTTGCATAATATTTATGGTCATAATAGGTATTCATGATATAATATCTCATGATTCATCACCTTTTCTAAAACATATGAATAAATAACAAGTTTTTTAGGAAATATGGCTCTAAAATAAGTTAGCAAACTATAAAAACAAACTAAGGAATGTGGTATATGCCCCTCCACTATCCATTTCACTCACTAGTGTGTTGATGTATTGGTAATGGAAAGTAGTGTGACAGAATTTTAGCTAAGTGAGTTACAAAAAATAATGGATGGATGGAGTTCAACCATGTCTAATATAGATTTGGAAATTAATAAAACCATGATAGACCTCGTACTATAATAAGTACCTAACCAACCCCCGTTCCAATCAGAAAACCAAAAATTACAATACCCACCATCCTTCCAATAGTCCTATAAATATCCCTATATTCAACCCATGTACCAAGATCCCCCTTTTCATAAAAAAGACCATTTAGAGTCCAATAACTATATAACCACCCCTATATAGAAATAAAAATAAGTACCTAAATTTGAGAAAAGTAAGAATGAATTTGTTGATATATGAAACCAAATCAGTGGTCTAGTTGATCTTAAATCCAAAAAAAGGTAGCCTAATATCCCAAAAATCCCTAAACTGAAGGGATTTATGTACATGATAACCACCAAAAGCTGTAAGTAAATTCAACCTATAATTAAACATGAATTAGAGACAAAGCACCATGATAGTGAGATAAAAGGATTTGAACAACCTAAAAATGAAAAATCACAACCAATCCTTAAAGAAAAAAATAAAAATAAATCTAAAAAAACTAATAGAAACTAGTTGCTAAAGAACCTAGTTTTCCGTCAAAAAAAATAAGGGACTATGAATTCAATTTTTTCTAAAGAAATAAGACACTATAGGTTCTGAGGGTAATGGAAGCACAAGATGGTCATGTACCCAACTTTGAAAATTTCTATGATCAATGATTAATCCAAGATCAATATGATGATAAATGATAGTATCCATGAATTCAATCAAAGATAAAAGACAACGGAGAGAACCCAGATTTGAGAGGAGAGGATCGACATATTTTGTTTATAATTAATTTAATTTAATTAAATAATTACCTCTAAGGTTATTCCTTCTTCATTGATGTGTTCGACCATGGGTATGAGGTGAGGCCTCATTATGATATAGAATCCAAGGATATAATTCCTCTCCCGGTGATCCATACATTCTCTACGAATCTCTAGATGTCGCCGAAAGTGTCTCTAAGTGATAGCATAAAAGATTCTTGCACTTGCAATTTTAGCCTTCAATCACCTTGAGAATCACTTCTAAAGCATTCTATATGATCTAATGGAGGAGTATCTCTCTCATTGTTCAGAGTGTTCATAGAGAGGGAATAGTTCTCTAAGATCGAGAGCTTTTCTCTAAGGATGTTGTGCACACCACCATTAGTTAGCCGGTGGAATGACCCCTTGGATAATTAGAGAATAATAAAATAATAGGGAATTTAAATAACCAGGTAATAATAAATAATTATCATAAGTGTCGTTACTTATTTTATTATTCTATGTGAAACCTCATGTCAAATAATAATAACAATGCTATTATTTCCGTAACATGTTCTTAACATGGACATTATATTTAAATATTATTTAACCAAATAATATTTTATATTATTTCTCACCGGTCTCATAACTTGGTCCACCAAACCTCCTCAATATTTACTGAGCCTTGAATAATGACTATTTATTTATTAAATAAATATAAAATCATTATTCTCTGATAAATAAATATTTTTTCCGTAATATATTCTCTTGACTAACTAGCGATAAAATAAATGTGATAAGGAATACTTGAATAATTATTAAACCAAAATCAGGAATAAAATCTTTCAGCTTGTTAAATAATAAATTATTTAACTAAGATATTGGCTACACTTAGTGTGTGACCCTTTAGGCCTCTTTCTCATTGTCATTAGGAAGGCTTTCCTAATGTCCAATATTACTATCTAGAAACGGTTCAAGGCACCCAAGAGAAAGAAGTTGATGTCTCAATGACATTTCACCTCATACAAACACTTATAAGGTAATATAATCCATTTTTCCTGATATCTCCAATCAAGCAGGTTGCATGCAAGTGTCATCAACCCATGTGTTTGATTTATCATTCATTAACTTAT
The DNA here is from genome assembly GCA_963277665.1 of Viscum album. Classification (NCBI taxonomy): domain Eukaryota; kingdom Viridiplantae; phylum Streptophyta; class Magnoliopsida; order Santalales; family Viscaceae; genus Viscum; species Viscum album. Next base: position 1,058,690,372 of record OY728140.1, read on the forward strand.
CGAAATTTAACTTGCCTAGATAACACCATGACCATGGTTTTAGTTAGGCTATATTATCTCCATCAAAGGACCCGAGATATCTACTTCTGTAGAAGTGAAAAATATTTTCTTGAATTATTCATTAATGAAGTATTACTCTTGATGCACCCAAGATATCCAACTTCACTGTGAACATTTTTTGTCATGGTTTTAGTCAATACATCTAAGTGCATGAGTCATAATACCCATTAATAATAATAATATTAAATTCTAAGGACCAATAAAAACGTCCGAATATAGGAACATCCAATGACACTTATGAATGTAGATTTCCTATTGGTGGGTCTTGTTCTCATAATATCCTCGTGGATATTACCAAGGGCGTACACCATGAGAAAGTGCCTCAAAGTTTCATGAGTCCCCAACCCTGATATCTTATATCATTTGTGTCCCTTAAAATGAAATCATCCAGCCATAGAAAAAATATTTAATAATAGTGTCCTGGCACTTCCATGTTCTAATAATAGTAGGGATCTGCTATGACATTTTAGTGCAACAACCATTCTTAGTACATTATCACTTATTATATCACATAGCAGAATAATCATGATATGATAAGTAGTTTATTAATATTTATCCAATGAATATAGGTTTATCATAAAGTAAAAATAATTTTATTTCTAAGAAAACAACTCCAACAGACTCCAACTTTCACTAGATCCAACTACTAACAACCTTCAACCCACTAGCTCTCACATGATATTCATGATTATTCTAAGATAGGTCTTTAATCAAGGGGTATTCCATATTCTCTTTTGTGGACACTCTTCCCACTGAAAATTCACCCCTTTGATAGAAATCCATCAAGAGGTGATACTTTTGGAGTATGTGCTTTGTCCATTGATGTGACCTTGGCTCCTTTGTAAGAGCCACCACTCCAGTATTATCACAATACAATGTAATGGGATCCTTTCTACAAAGTACCACACCAAGCTCCAGGAAAAATTTCTAGATCCAGATGACTTCTGGGGATTAATCATAAGAATATATATATTCAGACTCTGCTAAAAAATCAGTAACAACTAGCTACTTTTTACTCTTCCAACTCACAACTCCTCTGTTGCGATAGAAAACATATCCTGATTGCAACTTTAGACCATTCTAATCTATCTAAAAACTTTTATCAACATACCCTTTGATGACAAGATCCTCATTTCTTCCATACACTAGGAACATATCCTTAATTATTCTCAGATACTTAAGGATATTCTTGACAGCATTCCAATGTTATTCTCTTGGATCTTCTTGATATCTGCATACCATGCTCAGTTCATAGGAAAAATTAATTCTAGTACATAACATAGCATACATGATAGATCCAATCGCTAAATCATGGTGAATCATACTCATACTATCTTTCTTATGTTATATATGGGGACACATTATCTTGGGAATATGTAAACCATGTGATACTAGAACTAATCCCATCTTGGATTGTTTTATACTAAATCTATTTAGTATCTAGTCAATTTGTGTACTTTTACTTTGTCTAAGATGCCTCTTGGATCTATCATGAATGATCATTATCCCTAGAATGTAGGTTTCTTATCCTAAGTCATTCATAGAGAAGCACTTGTTCAAATAGTCCTTGACTGACTTTAAGACTAGTATGCCATTTCCAAAAAGCAATATGTCATTAACAAACACTACTAAGATAAAAACCACATTCCCATTAAACTGCTTGTAAACACATGGCTCACATTCATTCGTAATGAAACAAAATTCTTTTATGGCTTCATCGAATCAAATTTTCCATGATTTGGATTCTTTTTTAACAAATAAATGGATCTATGTAACATTTATACCCTTTTAGCATTATATGGTGTAACAAACCCTTCTAGTTGTGTCATATACACATATTCCTAAAGTTTCCCATTATGGAATGTAGTTTTGACATCCATCTTCCAAATATCATAGTCATGGAAAGCTATTATGGCTATTATGATTCTTATGGATATAAACATGGAAACTGGTGAAAATGTTTCATCATAGTCAATTATTTGATACTGTTTAAAACATTTATCCACTAGACCTTCTTTATTGGTACTAACTTGAACTTCCATGTCTAGTTTGTTCTTGAATACCCATTTAAACCCAAAATGATTTACATCTACTAGCACATCGACCAAAACCCAAACTTGGTTCTAATAGTTAGAATCTATCTCAGAATTCATATCTTCTAGCCATCTTTCAGCTTATGAGCTCTCTACTTATTCCTTGTAGGATAAAGGTTCATCATTGTCCAATAATAAGGAGTTACCATCCTTGGTGATAAGGAAACCATATCTATCTGGTTCCCTTACCTCTCTTTTACTCCTATATAGTACTTTTGTTTTAGGAACTACTTATTCCATGGGGACCTATGGAACTTGTTCTTGTATAAACTCCTTTGTATCTTGATCATTAACTTCATTCAAGTCAATCTTGTTCCCACTATTCTTTTTGAGGATATTCTCCCTCTCAAGAAATACATCATATCTGGAAATAGCTACTTTCTTGTCTGAGGGGTTGTATAGGGAGTATCCCTTTGTTTCTTTGGGACACCCTGTAAAGATACACTTCGTGAACCTAGGTGCTATTTTGTTGCCTGAGAAAGCCTTAACAAATGCCTTGCATCCCCATAAACATGTATACAACAAAGTGGGTTTCTTTCTACTCTATAACTCGAAGGAATCCCATTTTACACCTTAGTTGATACTTGGTTTAATATGTATTTCATGATTTGTAAAAGGATAATGGAAGATCTGCATGACTAATCCTAAACCTTACAATATCCAACAAGGTATGGTCCTTATTTCACTAACACTACACCATTGTGGTGTATACATGAGAGTGAGTAAAGATAGAATCCTAGACTCCTATTAATGGTCAATGAACTCTTGGTTAAGATATTTTCTACCTCGATTTGATTGAAGCCTCTTTATCTTACTACCAAGATGAATCTTTACTTAATTCTTTAATTCCTTGAATTTCTCAAGGGACTCTGAATTATACCACATTAAGTAAATATATCCATATCTACTCAAGTCATCAGTAAAATTTATGAAGTAAGAATATCAACCTCTATCTTCTACTGAAAATGGTCCACATACATTTGTGTGTACCAATCCGAGAATCTCTACGGCCCTTTCACCCTATCCACCGAATAGTGGTTTGGTCATTTTTTCTTATAAACAAGAATGACATCTATCAAGTGATTTGAGATCAAAAGAGTCTAAATAACCAACTTGATAGAGATTTTTCAAATGATTCTCGTTTACATGACCGAGACGGTGATGCCACAACTAGGTGTTGTATGAGTTATGTGAACTTGGTTCATTATCAATTTTCAACACTTGGTTTTCATAATTTAATACATACAGACCGTTATTTAAATATTCCATACCATAACATATGTTGTTCTTATAAAAGTAACAAAATTTATTTCCAAACATGAAAATATATCCATCTTTATCTAAACTCGATACAGAAATTATGTTCTTGGTAACACTAGGTTCATAATAACAGCCATGTAAAACAAAAATAGTTCCCATAGGAAATGTGAGGTGGTAGTCACCAATGGAAAGATCAACCAGCCCCGCACCATTACCAATTCACAGATCCACCTCTCCTCTGTAAATTTTCATAAATCTACTTGGATCCTTCATTTGACTACATATATGAGTACCACAAGTAGTATATAATACCTAATGTGTAGAAATGGAAATATTGCACTTGATAACAAATGAACCTTTAGATTCCTCCTTTATCTAGGTGTAGTTCCTCTTCCAGTGGCCTGACTTGACACATGAAAAGCATACTGCCTCCTTTTCCTTGACCTTCCTTTGGATCTTCTTCTTCTTTGTTAGACTGTTCTTAGGAGCTTTAGACTGTTTATAAATCTTAGGCCCCTTTTCATTTTCCTTCCTCTCCCTATTCACCATAAGTATTGTGGGTTTGTCACAACACATGTCCTTATCCACTTGGTGAATCAAGGTCGGAAGTTCTCATAAGATCTTCTCATTATTGATCATATTATAATTCACAATAAAACTAGAGAAATTATTGAGCAGTGATGATAGTATGAGATCTATATGAAACTCATTCGGTAATTTAATCCTTAAGATGTCCAGATGCTCAATGTATCAAATAGTCATGACTACATGTGATCCAGCTGGCATAGACTCTCCAAGATTAGCAGTGAACAAGGCTTTGTAGATCTCATACCTCTCATTTCTCACCTTCTAATGATAGAGATCCTGAAGGTGAGACATCATGCTATAATCATCCATTTCCTCATGTTTCTTCAAGATATCATTGGTCATGGATGATAACATGAGGTACTGAACATCAGTAGCATAATTTAGATGTTTCTCGTACACAAATAATTCCTCGTCACTCACCTCATTTCCAGGAACAACTAGTAAAGGATCTTCTATCACATAATGTTTTCTCTCATGGAAAAAGAAAACCTAAAGATTCCTTTTCCACTCCTAGAAATTAGTTCTAGTGAGATGGTTTTCCTTCTCAAGTATGGATTGCAAATTCCAATTGTATTAACTCATAGCTTCAAGATCTATTGAGTGGACTCCCTAATCATGAAATCCTTAATTTTGGATTTCCTCAGCCTTTGCCTCTCTGTTGCACCAAGTATTACTAGGGAAGTCAACCCTTGATGTAAACTTAGTTAATTTAACCCAAAACATCAAATTATAATTCCCCAATAATTTAAAGCAACCCAACTACAGTTGCTTAAGAAATTTGAACTATGGTTTGATTCTAATAGAAGTAATGAAAGGCTATACCGACTTAATATTTAATTTAGATATTTTATCCTTTAATTGTAAATTTACACTTATTATCTTTTCACATGATTTTTAATATTGAGTGGGATGTACTTAAGTGATTAACCATGTATAGATAATATTTACGTGTAAGCCATTTTATTTTAGTTCCATATTGTATGCTTGTTAGTTCATTAATTATGTGATCGCCTCAAACATCCATAATGACTAACCGTACAACTGATAAAAATAAAATAGAGGGTATGATCATGAGAATTACTATTGGTTATTTTATCTAGAGGTTGATAAACTAACCCTAACCTAGGGAAGAAACACCCTGAACCATTTAAGGTTCATGTTAATAGCTTTCCACCAGTCCACCTTTGTATCTCTTTGAATTGGTTTCACCTCAGATCCTAACTTGAACTGCCTCCACTATATTGGGAGCTTCATCCATTACATATTCTTTTAACTCACACAAAGGTAAGGGGTAAAAGGGGGTTTACATAAAAGAAACCATGTGCACATAGGCCCAACATATTAATGAGGAGAAGGCATGCATGCCAACAATTTAAATTTAATAAATTAATTAAAATGGAACCAATCATATACAAAGGTTTGGTCTGGCTCATTATTTTCTACATACAAGCAATGAATTACAGATTTAATAAATCTAGTATTCAATTCTTTAATTGTTTTTATTAAGATAAATTACACTCGAATTGATTTATCCTTATCTTTAATTAATCAATACTTTTTCTCTTAATCCTTTTATGAATTTCCTTGACATTCTCATCCATAACATTGTACATAACTTGTACCTTGTACTCAACCTAGTGAATACCCATCCAAAACTACCCATCATTTATTTATACGTGTATACCCATTATTCTTTGTGACATGTAGCTAGTACGAAGAATTATAATTTTAATACAACTCAAACATGATTTATAAATATTTGAACATTGCACAGATGTTAATTAATAATTTGTATATATATATCAAACACCTATCACATTTTGTGTCTTAGATTTATACCCACATGAAGGTACATGTCTCAAGGGTTACATAATATAATAATAAATTTTTAAATATGTATAATCTGAAATAGTACACGGAGTGTATATCCGACTACATGGCGTGTACCCTCTTCATCGTCCATCCGATGTAAACACCTAGGGAAATGTTTTGTGAGGTGTAATTAGGAAATATTTTGAGTACACCATGTGTTCAATAGTATACACACTGTGTAGACTCTGTATTACACAGTCACCAACCGGTCAAGCCCTGTATGGGATACATGACTTGGCACTGACCCGAAGGGACTATAAGCCATGTCTAGTAGGACACATAGTGTGAAGTCTGGCTGATCATCTGACATTTTATCCTGCTCAAAACATGGTGTAAAAATTAACTACATTGTATGTCATTAATGCACACTACTTGAGTAATTTTTGAATTACTCCAAGAACATTGAAAATAACTACACGGTGTGTAATCTGGATTACATGGTGTGTGTGGAAGATTACAAGGAATATAATTCTGAATACACGGTATGTACTATCGTGTTACCTAGATAGAATTTTCACCGCCTCCTAAAAATATACTCAATGTAATTTTAATCCAAAAAATTATTTGTTTCTATTAGATCTATGAGAAATGAAAGAGGAGGAATAGATCTTGAAATTCAGATTACAAGAATGATTAAACATGAATTAACAAACTAAATTATTAAAGTGTAAATCATAAATGAATTATTTAAATAATTATAAATGAATATATGACCCCTCTTATACCACTTGTAGGTTCTGGGCATAGTAGAAGCGCAGGATGGGCACGTACCCAACTTTTCAAATTACCATGATCGATGATTAATCTGGGATCAATACTATTTTTTTATTGAAGGGTGAGGGGAAAACCCCCTTTGATAAAGAAATAAAAACCCTCTTTTATAATGGGAAAGAGGAAAACCATTAAAAGCAAGACACAAGCCATAAAAAAACAAATGAAACAACAAAGTTAAAAGAAACAAATATCTAAGTGGACATCATGAAAACCTCATTGCCCCTATTGCCAAGAATCTCAAAGTGAGTCCCATCAAGAAATTCGGCCACCCCCTCTACCAAGAAGTTGCACTGTGCTTGTAACACAACGTGGAGGAGAGTCGGATGAAAGGCTCTAGCCCACCTTTATCCCTCCTTGATTGTGTTTTCTTCAGTTTTCCTAATAATGAGAAGCTGATTTCCTTGTGGGTTTTGGTTCTCCTTATTGAATTTGGAACGGCGTAGCAATTTTCACGTGTCGTTGGGTGGCAGACCTCAGAAGATTGAGGGATGTGTTGACATCCTTCATCCTTCCATGTGTCATCTCCTTGATTAATGCGATCAACCATGGGTTTGAGGTGTGTAATCGTTGTGATGTAGAATATAAGGATAGGATTCCACTAGTGGTGATCCACACATTCTCCATGTATCTACTGACGTCGCTAAAGGAGTCTCTAGAAGGTAGCATGGAATATCCTTATGCTTGCTATGTCCACCTTCGATCACCTTGAGAGTCACATCCAAAGCATTCTCCTTGATCTAGTGGTGGATCTCTCTTGTTCTTAATAGTGTTCTTGGAGAGGGAAGAGTTCTCTTAGCTCAAGTGATTTTCTCCAAGGTTTTTGTGCACATATCAATTGGTTATCTAGTGGAATGACACCTTGGATAATTATAGAATAATAACATAATGGGGAATTTAATTCACCAGGTAATAATAAATAATTAACAAAAAAAAATTTACTTATTTTATTATGCCATGTGAAATACCATGTCAAATAATAATAGATATATTGTTATTTCCATGACATGTTCTTAACTTACACCTTATATTTAAATATAATTTAACCAAATAATATTTAATATTATTTCTCATTAGACCCATAACTTGGTCCACCAATCCTCCTCAACATTTATCAGGCCTTGAATAATGACTATTTATTTATTAAATAAATATAACTACATTATTTTCTGATAAATAAATATTATATCCGTAATATATTATCTCGAATAACTAGAGATGAATCAAATGAAATCAGGCATTCTTGAATAATTATTAAACCACAACCGGTAAATAATATTTATTCAACTTTTGTTAAGTAATAAATTATTTAACTGAGATACTGGCTACACTTAGTGTGTGACCCTCTAGGCCACTTTCTTGTTGGAATTGGGAGGGATTTCCTAGAGTCCAAGATTACTAACTAGAAATAGTTCAAGGCTCCCAAGAGAAAGAATTTGATTTTACAATTACATGTCCCCTCATATGAACACTTACTATGTAATATAATCCCTTTGTCCTGATATCTTCAATCAAGTGGGTTTCATGCTAGTGACATCAACCCATGTGCTCGATTTCTCATTCTTTGACTTCTAGAACTTGAAATTGCATAAAAACATCATGTCCATGGTTTTAGTTAGGATATATCATTTCCATTAAAGGGCCTAAGATATCTACTTCTGTAGAAGTGACGAATCCTTTCTCACATTATTCATTAATGCAGTATTACTCATGACTCACCCAACATATCATACCTTGCTGTGAAAATATTTTTTAACAGTTTTCATCAATACATCAAAGTACGCAAGTCATAATACCAATTAATAATAATCATAAAGTCTAAGGACCAATACACACATTTGTCAATAGGAACATCCAATGACAGTTATGAATGTGGATTTTCTATTGGTAGATCTTGTTCTCATAATATCCTATAGGAAATTACCAAGGGAGCACACCATGAGAAGGTGCCTTAAAGTTTCATCAGTCCCCACCCATGATATCTTGTATCATTTTTGTCCCTTCAAATGATATCATAGGACCATAGAACATATATTCAAGAATAGTTTCATGGAACATCCGGGTTCTCATCATAGTAGGGATCTGCTATGACATTTTAGTGCGAGAGTTATTCTTAGGACATTATAACATATTTTGTCTTGAATAAGAAAAATAATAATTTGATAAGTATTTTATTAATATTCATACAATGAATATAGTTTTACCATAAAGTACAATGAATTTGGTTTCTAGGGAACCAACTCCAACAGACCCCATATACATCATGACAAAGATAGATAATTAAGAACAATTTTTTTCCACTTATATTTCCATCTAGAATAATTTAGACCAAATATATCCAAGGGGAAGAACTTCAATATAAATTATATAAGCACTAAATAAATATGAGATTAAAATTACCTAGCTTAAATATCATAAAAATACCCATGTATGATTTATTTCTTAAGGAAATTTTCACTAAGAAGAGGAGGCTTCAATGGAATGGAATTATTAATTTGGGGAGATATGTATCAACACTAATAAAATTATAATTAACCAAAAAATATCAAGATCAAAAGACATTTATATTCCTTTTACCATTAAATATATTATATTTTTATATGATCTGTTTTATTTATATGCTTCAATAATTGTAATTCTCCACTTAGATTTTATATCATTTCATATATAAGATCCCATAAGAGTGGTGGTACAACTTATAAACTAATCTACTATATTTATAGTAAGAGTGTTGGAGGGTGTATATGTTAATTTCCAAGAACTCTCATTCCTAGCCAAAATCTATGTATTAAATATGGGGGAATATAGGAGTCTATCATACTCATATGTCATTTTGGGGAGACCATTCTTTAAAACCGAATAAGAAATTATCAATTTTCATGAAGGAAAAAACACCATGGATTTTAGAGACAGAACAATCCATTTTTACATCATTAACTCCATAAATAACCCTTTATATGACCACTAAATCTGTACACTATCCCACATCAGTTATGTTTTATGAAACTTCTACCTTATTTTTGTACTTTATGATTGAAGATTCCATGGGGGATGAAGCTGTCTAGAGTTTTGAAGAATCAATTTTTAGATTAGAGGATGATGTAACCCTACAATGCCTTAATGGATTTGGTCATTTATTTATTAAGGAGGTATAATACATGTAATATTCTGTGTAGAAAATATAGGTAATGGAAATGAAGAACCCTAACTTGGTTCCATCCCTTAAACAACCAATTAATGTTGAAATTAAACCCTTACCCACTGATCTCAGTTATATATACTTGATAAAGGGAGAAAAAGTACCTTTTTTCATTACCAATAACATGTTTATGATACTAAAGAATAATTTTTTTCTATCTTGAAATAATATTTTGATGAAATTGTTCTGATTTTGGAGTTATCTTGAGTATTGACCCCAAAATATACTTGTATAGAATTTTACTTGAGGAAGACTCATGGTCTATTAAGAATCCATAAAGGCGGCTAAATCCAACAATAATAGAGATCATAGAAAAATAAATCAAAATATAGTTATTTTAATACATCATTTACCTCATTTATGGCTTGTAATGGGTCACCCCAGTCCATATAGTATATAAGAATAATGGTCAAGCCCCTATAAAAATGACAAAAATGAATTAATCTCTTTGACAATTAATAATGTTTGGAGAGTGTGTATAGATTATATGTAGTTAAACTAATTTAATAGTATATATTAATTCCTTGTCCCATTCCATGATCAAATGTTATAGAGGTTTTAAATGAAAATGTATTATTTCTTTTAGGATGGTTTTTTAGGAAATTTTCACATACCCATTTCTCTAGAGGAAAAATAAAAATCACTTTCAGCTTTCCCTTCTGAATAATTTCTTAAAATATGATTCCTTTTGGGTTATTAAATTCCAAAATTATATTTAAAAGTTGTATAATAATATTATTATTAGAGAACATTGAGTTCTGGCTAGAGGTATTCATGGATGATTTCACTATTTTTTGAAATTATTTTGACCATTGATAAAAAATATTGAAAATGTTTTAAAAGCATAAATATAATAGAATCTTGTCATGAGTTTTTAAAAGTGTAAATTTTTAGTGGAAATATAAATTTTACTTGGGCATAACATTTTACAATAATGCAGTAGACTGTATAAATGAAAAATTGAAGTGACAATTTTCTTGAAACACCCAAAATTTGTAAAACATGTCTAGTAATTTTCAGGATATATTGGATTCAACATGAGGTTTTTAAAGTATTTTAGTAATATTTATATCCCTCTCCCTAAATTACTTCTAAAATATTCTAATTTTTATTTTCATGAGGAGTTAAGGTATCCTTTGATGAATTAAATAGGTGATTAACTACCCCACCAGTGATGCATCCATTAAGCTAGAAGAACCCATTTGAGCTACTTTGTGATGATTACAACTAATCTGTGGGAGAATTTCTTTCCCAAATATTTTAAAGAAAACCAAAAATCATTAATTATTCATTGATAACATTTGATACTTACCAACTAAACTATATAACTACTAAAAAGGATTTCCTTTTATTTATTTTTTCATTATATGTATTCAATTATTATCTACATGGAGCTAAATTCATTGTGTTTTATGACCATTCAACACTTAGAATCATAATTAACAATAAAGGTAAAAAATATTAATCTATTCATAATGATACAATTTTCACAGGAGTTCCCCATACAAATTAATGAAAAAAGGAGATGAAAATCATGTAGCTATTCACCTGAGTAGATTACAAAACATTGAAGAATAATAACTTCAATAATATGACCCACTTAGGGACCACTGACAAGCCTATGTATCATCATTGATTCTCCATAGTCATGAATCATATTATAATTTATATTGTCCCAAACAACACTAGCTATAAAGGTGTAGCATAGCAATAGTTTTGGGTTAAAACCATGAGTAGAAGCTAACAAGCTAGTGACCTAAAAATTAGAACCTGGTGGATGGATTCCTTACCTGAATATTATAAGTTGGTATTGTAAGAATTATGTTATTTGGTTTTAACTTTTGATAAAGGGAGTGATTAGGTTCAATTTCAGGTCTTAGTGAAAAGTTAATTCTAAATATAGCTTGAGATAGTCTAATGGATTAGTCTGTCAAGTAGTGAGAAAGTTGCTAATTGGATTTGGTCTAATCAATTGGATCTACCCAAGATGGAAACTACTCTTTGTTCAAGAGGTATTAAGTAACCTAGATGCATAAGGCTTGTATTCATGGTAGAAAGTGTTACATGATATTGGTTCTATCTTGCTCAACTCCGACTAGGTTGGGGTCCTTCTATTGAAATTCCCCATGTTATGGATGTGTAACAGAATGTGACTGAAAAATGTTCTTCAACCTAATTACTAGACAAAGGGTTACCCAAGTTTTTATTTAGTCATACATTAGGTTTAAAGCACCCCTAATCTCAACCACTAACCCTAGTGGATTATTCACACATGTTAAAAATGGTATTAAATAAGGAATAAATTGAATGCATGATTGAAGAAATATTTAAACAATTATAATTAAGGAAATCCACAAATAAAGAAATTTAAAATCAATAAAATGCTTACTTGAATGAAGTAACTAAAAGAATACAGTAATTAATGTTTGAAACAATATTGGAATTGAACTTGTTCATTGGAATAGTGGTTGGATTTAAAATGAGTAATCCACAATCATTGAAACTGTGTGAGGTAGAAATGGACTAAGAAAATAGAAAATGAAAATAGAATAAAAATAGGTTTATAAGGAACTAGGAAAGAAACATGAAAGAAAATAAGAGGTTTAGTCATCTATCTCTCTATGTATTCAGCATTGGGGGTGATTTAGTATTTATAATCATAAGAAGCTCATAACATGTAAATGTTTCATGTCATAAAAGTTATTTAAGTGAATTCCCCTTTGAAAAATTCATGACTTGTAAATGGAATCCAAAACATAAACTCAGATCCATATACTTCTTCACAAATCTCATATCTCCCTGATTTCTTCCAGATTTCACAGATTGAATCTTCTGTGGGTTCAAAATTAAAATATTTCACATCATTTATTGAATTTTCCTAAGAGTTTCATGGAAAGGATAGGTTTCACATGATATTATTCATCTCTCTAGGTTATATTATTGAGAAATTCAAATCGTGAATAAGGTTCACGATGTGTAATGTCATAATTTTCTCAATTTTCAGCAACTCTCCTTTTGAGAATTGATTCCTATTTTCTAAAAACTCAAACATAACCCAATAAATTATCAAATAAATAATAAATATATATTAAATAAATTAATCTAATAAACATATATAAATTAATCTTATCAAATTCCCCCACACATTATTGATTTCTTGTCTTGAAGAAAAAATCATATGTTCATCTCATTTTTAATCTTAAAACATATTTTTCTAAAAACTGTTTCTATATACACAATGTGTATTTCTCATAATAAATTAAATAAATATTTATTAATTAATTTTTGTAATGAAATTTATACATTATATATTCATTAAAATATTTAAAATTATTTTTAAAGTTTTTACTAGGAAATAAATAAAATAAAATTCAGTTTTAAGCTTAATAATTTTCTTAAAATAGTTTTCATTGCATTTTTTAAAATTATTTTAAATTTAATTTATATCAAATATATAAATTTAATATTTTAAAATGTATTATAAATTTCTAATCATCATAGTTAATTATATTTAATAGGTTCACCTTAATTTTTTGTCATAATGAATAGTATAAACAGTAAAATTTTGTTATCGGGTTAAGGTTAAAATAGGTTTAGCGGTGGTTAACTAAGAGATTAGGGTAAATATTCCATAAAAATTTTATAATTTCTATTTTATGAATATATATCAACATTATGTTACACTAAAAACAAATTCTTGTCAATTTTGAACAACATTCACATGAAAGTGTCCATATATTATTGAAATCTTTTAAGTGATTTCATGTGTGTACATCCCCTCACTTATAAAAGGGAACCCCTTATCATCCCATATTCACAATTTCTGAGCATTCTATATCATCAATGAACTAACACAAAACCTTCCTATATTCCATAACTTAATTATTTGTCTCATGTTCTTACCCTAAGACCATCCTAACAATTTTTAAGTTGTAAGCCAAAGGGGATCTCTCAAAGAAGATGTAATCATATTACCTGGCTATTTCTAAGTTTATTTCATCTTGTACTTATTATAAATTTATTTTATCCATACTAACATAATTTATATAGTATAAAAAATATACTAAGACAACATTATGACTATGGTAAAACTATTTTTCATCTCTTTTCCATCAAATGGGAAATGAAAGTATCACTCATGCTTAAATGTGGACTACAACATCCATATAGTGATCTGATTAATTTTCAAACACCAGCAATCAGGGTTGTTTATTATAATGGATTTAAGGATTATATACTATATTTATAAAAAATTTATTCATATGGAATTATAACATCCAATCAATCTTATTACCTTCCCATCCGTTGGAACATGATAATGTCACTCAAGCATACATGTGGAGTACAACCACCACAAATAAATGTTATTAATTTTTTATTTTCATTTTAAATGAATTAAAATAATGATATATTTAATTAATATATATTATATATATTATATAATATTATTCTTTTAAGGGAAACTATTATTTACCTATATTTTATTCCATCCATCAAAAAGTGGAAACATCACTTGCATGTACATACAGACTACCGTCTCTAAAAAGTAATGTAATTCAGTTTTCATCACCACTTTATATGGATGATTATAAAATTTTATATTATGAATAAATATTATTATTGTGAAATTATTTTTATAATATATATTATGTAACCATGAACATTGTGACAATACCATAACTGTCATACTGAAAAATACATGAAAAATTATACAATTAGCACCCAAAAAGGAGGATTTTCAAAAATAATTAATAATAAATGGGTTTTTAAGTGTTATAAGTGGATAATATATGATACTATAAGTGTGAAAATGGTTTTGGTATATAATTATGATAAATATAAATTCATTATATATGAGTCTAGAGTGCTGATGAATCACATCAGGTATAAGGTAAGGGCTCTTCATCTCAATATGGTTTCGTTGAGACATATTTGATATTATTCATTTAAATATGATTACGAGGTACTGCCCATCTTAATTGTTATATCATGTATCCTTATTATTCATGTTATCTAAAGATGCAATTTTAATTATATCTTAAAAGGTTTTTTTATTTGAATGTTTCCAAAGTGTTAGTGGTTTATCTTCTCATATTGTCTTTTTTGGGACATATGTTATGTTAAAAACATTTCATATTTTAGAAGGTGTATCTATTGATTATTTTATATGTTATATAATTAAAATATTTATATTCATAGTTTTTAAATTTTTATTTTAATTTATCTCTTTCATGGGGTTTATGATTCAAAAGTTACTAACGTGGTAAGGGTTTTATGTTACAATCTAATTTTTAGTGGGTTTTTTATGATTATACTTCCAACGATGATGTTATATTGTATATATATCATAAATATTACTCATTTTATTATCCTCTAATTATTTTTTAAATCATATTTTTTTACTTCATTTTCCTCTCTCTAGGTACTCAATAGTTCAAAATAATTATTTTAAGGAAAACTGAATATATTTTTATATTTAGTCGAGAATATTTACTTCTATATACTTATTTCCTATAAAATATTTTCAAGAATGTTTTTAACATTATACAATGATTTATTAAACTAATTTTTTAACCATGTTTGACTTTCAATAAAAAAATTAAAAGGAAAGTTCTTTTCATTTTCCATACAATGTTCTTTTTACCCAAGGTGTAAAAAGAATCATTGTTTTAATGTACACCATAGGAATCGATTTCCCCACCTTCATGACTACATTTTCTTTAAGTCATATATTAAAATTTTCCATTATTATTTTCTAAGATAATTTTTTCCATAATATTTTTTTAATTCTTATATTTTTAATAATTGATTTCAAAATGAAAATGGTATTTTCCTCAATAGATATTCCAGTTATCTTTCAAAGTCATTTTTATTCTACCATAACATCCTTTGATGTTATTAATGATTCACTGGGGATATGATCCTATGATAATACCCATGTTCATTCTCTAAATGTTTTATTATTATTATGATTAAATATTGATGAAACTCATTTTCTTTTCCATGGGTCAAACTATGATGAAAACAAAAATGTGTTCATGTATTATGGCATACATACAAATAAATTATGATTATTCCATGGGTGGGTCCATTATATCCCTCCAATTCACTGGGTAGTGATTAATTTTTTATGATCTGAAAGGATAGATGGAGGTTATATCCAACCCAAAATAGGATACATGGGAGTTTATCCCAAGACCAAAAGAGGGTATACATAAGGTTATCATAATCCCAAAGAAGGTACGTGGGTTGTTATCCCAGCCCTAACATGTGATTAATGTCATGGTGGGTAACCTTGATATAATATTTTCATGATTATGATTAGGCCACATGTAAGGACTCCAACTCTAGTAACCTAGATCCGATTGTTATTGTATTACATTAGGACTAGATACAAGCAATCACATCCCAAATTATCAAATAGTTAAGTAGTCATACTAGACTAGATACATACTTGAATCTCATTTTACTTTATTAATAATATATATAAACATAGTGAAGGTAAATATTTTTTAACCAATAACTCATTCCAATGTTACTTATTCATATACTAGGGAAAAGAAACAAAATAAGGGTGATCTCAAATTATTATTAAGGGTTGCATACACTGGAATCTATCTTGAGTAAATATGGAATAAATAATATGTCAAGTTAAATAAATAAAAATACATTCCATTTAATCAATAACTTGATTATGAAGAATAATACTATAGAAATAAATGATAATTAAATAATTTCATATAAATAATCACATAATATTAAAACTTATCCTTGGATATCATAAAAATTTTAATAATCATATGGACATCAATAAATAATTTCATAATGATGGAATTCATAATGCTATAAATTTAAAATTATCATCAATTCCTCGTTTTAAGACATATTACATAAATGGGTAAGTCCTCATCTAAATACCCAAACTATTTTGTCTCATGAGACCTACTAATACATAAAGGGTAAATAATGGTCCCTTAATATCACTTACTAACTCTAATTAATTCCTCATGTATAGAATGATTGATTTAACTAATAAATAGTATACCTTATAAATAAATATCTCTATAAATTAAAGAATATTGAATATCAATATTTTACCCATTTAATCAAATAACATTCATAGTAAAACAACATGTAGAGAAATGGTATATGGTTTAGTTAATAAGAATATACATGATTCAAATAAAATGGATATTTAATGGAAATTTGGTTTCCAATAAAAGATTATCATAATGAAGTAAATGTTTCAATAGAAATTAATTACCAATAAATTAATAATAGATAAAATATTACTATCAACTAACCAAAAATATAGGACTTCTAATAATTTAATGCCTTTTATATAATAAAATAAAATGGAATAAAAACAATAAAATAAGTTTTAATGAAATTTTTTTATTGGTAAGACCATTTAAATGTTACGGAAAACCTAAATATCATAAAATTTTTATGGTGGTGGGAAATTCTGTTAACATTGTATATATTAAAATGAAACATTACTTTTGAATTTTTGTAAAGAAATTTAAAAATGACCCTTTTAGAAAAGATTATTTTAAATCCTTGTAAAATTTCCCGGATAACATAAAATTTACTTAATATATCATTTTATTAAATAAAAAAGGACTTTTTTATTTTTTTAAATATAGACATGGAATAAAAATATAGCTGATCAAAACATAAATATGCTTTAATTTTCTTTTAAAATTTTATTTTATTGATTCAAGCGATAAAGAGAAGAGAAATTTTAAGAAAACATGGAAACTACCTAAATATTTAGTGGATAATAAAATATATGTATTTTATAAATAATATATTATAAGATTCCTTTAATAAAAAATATAATAAACCCAAAAAAATGTGAATGTAAAATAAATTCTTACCACATTGGTAACTCATAAATTGTAACACATTAAAAGAGTAAACTTGAATTGAAAATTTAATCACCATGAATAAATATATATTCAAGTTAAATAAATCAAAGGGGTAGTATATACAACTCATAAAATAAAATAGGTTTACAATACCAAATATGTTTTAATGGAATGGAAAATTTTGATGAAATCCATTACAAAGATCATATCATTGAAGTTAGAATTAATCAATGAAAATATTATATCTTGTTGGGACCAAGTTGACTAAAGAAGGTTTTTGGAAAAAAATTACAAGATTATTATATTTTATTTTCAAAAAAGATAAATCAACTAACTTTGTAAAAGTTGAAAATTGGACTCACAAAATTGTTTTCATAAAAACCAGACTCACTTTATTTAGGAAAGTCCATCGTATTGAGAATAAGTTGTTTGGAAGAAATGATTATGATCGAACTCACATTGGGTATGGAATGGGAGAAGATCGTAATGAGGTACTGATTATAATCATATTCATTATATATCTAATAAAAATCTAATGACGATTTGGTGTTTTTTATTTTTCATAAATCATAATTATGTTTTGGAACTTATGATACAATATTTATAAAGAAAAAGGTGAGGAAGGAAAGGTTTTTAAGAAATATGATTAAGAAAAAGATGTTGATAAGGCTCAATAAGAAAAATATATTGATGAGGATCAGTAAGAAAAATATTTTTTGGGGGATTGGTAAAGAAAATATATTGACAAGGCTCAGAAAGTAAAAGATATTGCTAAGGATTAGGAAGGAAAAAATGATAATGAGGCACATGAAGGAAAAGATGTTAATGAAGAGCGGGGAGGAAAAGTTGTTAATGAGGATTAGGAACAAAAATATGTTTCTGATCATGAGGAAGAAAAATAAATCATACAAAATAATCTGTACTAGATAAATTATAATAAAGAATTCATACTGAAGATATTGTACAGAAGAATTTGTACTGAATAAATCATACTAAACAAATTTTACTGGAGAATTTGTACTTAAGAATTCATACTGAAGAAGTCGAAATGAAGAAATCATACTAAAGAATTTACACTGAAGAAATCATACTCTGATTTCATAATGAAAAAATCATACTAGGATTTCTTAATGAAAAAATAATACTGTGATTTCTTAATAAAAATCATAATGGTATTTCTTAATGAAAAAATCATTCTGGGATTTCTTAATGAAAAAAATTGTATTGAAAAATCTGAATTGGATTGGAGATTAGTTAGAAAGACTAAAGGAATCTGAATTGAATAGAATATCTGAAATTCAAGTAAGATTGAAGAAGTCAAATAAATACACAAATATTATGGGGAATTGAATGATTCAAATAATGATCTGATATTTAAGGAATATTGAATATTTGTGAATATTGGTAAAGTGGGAAAACATTTTTAAGATCCCACCAAAACTATTCTCACTTTCCTATAAAAGGAGAAGAATGCTTTGTGTTTTGGTGTGACTTTCATTTCTCACAAAATAGGAGAGTGAAGCTCTTAGTTTCTAGTAAGTGAAGAAGATTTTTCAGGTAGTGATTTCATAAAGAATTTTTATACCAAACAGAAGTGAAAAAGATTGAATTTAGATCTAATCATTATATTCAGTTAAAACATCATATTCAATTGATTATTTTATTCTACTAGATTTATAATCTGACTGAGTTTTTCATACTTAGGATAGAAGTGGTATAGATTTTTCTCAATAAAATTTGGATAGAGTTATATAATTTAGGTACTTGGAATAACCAGACCTAGAGAATTGTACTTGTATTTTCATACTGGTATTTTCATACTAGGATTTTCATACAGAGGTTTTCATAATAATAAAATCATACTTGGGTTTTATTAAAATGTCCAAAAAAAATTACCAGCTTATGGGTAAGAAATTGAATAATTGATTTGAAATTTTATATTGGTTAAATTTGATCAAGAATCACTGTAACATGTTTGATACAAAAAAATCTTATATAATTTCGTGATATCTGAAGAAAATTCTCTCTTATATTGATCATATAGGTACATGAGTGTAAAGGTATATCCTACTAATTTTATTCCACATAAAAGAATTATTTCCTAGTGTATTGTGTGATATTGGATTATTTCGAAACCATAACAAGGACTAACTACTCTTATTGACTAGTTAACCTTAAAAATTCTTGTGTTACTATAGTTATGTGTTTGGTTTGTTTTTATTAGAGAAATGTGTCTTTAAAATGAGGCGAAGGTTGTTTCTTAATAAAGGAAACTTAAAATAAAAAATATCACGGATTCACCCTATCCACCTCTCAGTGGTACTTCAATCATGGTATTGTCCCTTTGTTTAATCTTTGCTAATGTTTTTGAAAGATAAGTTGTGATAGAGAACATGAATTGCATCAACAGTAAAGGTATTACAATATTTTATCGTTTGAACTATCATATCATGAAAGATATAATGTTTTATTATCTTATGTCCCTTGGGAATGGTGTTCTTGAAGTTACAATAGATGGATTCCCTCTTATTGATGACAAGTTTCTTATTAACACCATTGACAAGAAGAATCATGAGAATGATGTTATAGCTAAAAATGATTTACTCTCATCACTTTCTCAAAGTGATTTTTTAAGAGTGAAAGGTGGTACTATTTCCAAAATTATTTGGGAAAAGTTGAAAAACATTTATAAATTAAATACAAAAGTGAATAAGAAAATATTTAAAATATGGAGTCTTAAGTATGAAGATCTCAAGATGGGTGAATACGAATAATTTGGTGACTTCTTTACCAGGGTAAATGATATTTTCATCACTATTATAAGTCTTGGTAAAAATTTGGATGATTCTATAGTTGTTCATAAGATTGTAAGAATCCTTACTGATAATTTTAATGATAAATTTTCTATATTAGAAGATGGAGATCTTGAATCATTGTCTCTAAATGATTTTCATAACACTCTCATCACTTATGAAATGAGAAGGTATAAAGCTAGAAAAATAAAAATAAAAAGTTGATAGAAAAATGTATTTCAAGGATACCAGGGAAAAAATATTCTTATTAAAGAATAATCTAGTGATTCTGATTCTGAAAATTAGTTATGTAAAAATTTTGATGAAATTTTATACTTGTTTCCTAAAAATGTTCGAAGAGGTACAAGTAAATACAAAGGGAAAATTCCCTTGAAATGTTTTGAATGTGGATTCTTTGGGAACATTATGGCTAATTTTCCCTGAAAAAAGAAAGAAGAAGATAGTGATGAAGGATAAAAAAGACCAAGAAACCCATAGAAGAAATAGGGTGATAAAGATAAATTTTTCCTATAGGTAAAGATAAAAAGTTCTTCAAATCTAAAATAATATTCTTTTTGACTAAATATAAAGAAGAAGAAGATAGTGAAGTTAAATCCAAAAAATCTTTTAATGAGAAATCTAGAGAGAATAATTTTATTTCAATAGTAAATAATAAAGATTTAAAAAGCATCAGTTCTGAAGAAGAAGAAGAAACTCAACTCGAATCTCATTTAAAATAAGAGTTAAAAGAATTTCCGAGAAAGATTATAAGGCATGATAAGGAAAATATAAAGATGATAAATGAAATTTCCTCAAAAATTAATCAAGAATTTCTTCCTGGTGAAAAATAAAAGATAATGGAATAAATTTATTTCTTGAATAAATCTATTGAGAAAGAAAAGAATCGAAACAAACATTTGGAATTGAAGTTTAAAGCAAAAGAAGAATAGTCGAAACTTGACCAAAAATAACTTTTTAATGCTGAACAGAGGGATATAAGTTTCAAAAACTCTATATCTAGAGTTGTTGAAAGTTCTCATAACAAGGAACCTAAGAAGGGTAAAAATTAACCTTCAGAGGTTGAGAAGACTACTGAATATATTCTTGAAAAGAAAACTATAAATGTTTCTGAAAAGAAGAAATATGGGAAAGTTATGTATATTGATGAGAACAATAATGTGGAGAATTCAAAAGTTTCAAAGAAACCTGAATCCAAAAAAGTTTATATTAATTCTAGTTCTTATAAGGATAAAATAAATCTGAGCTTAAGAATAAATTTTCATTTGAAAATAGAAACTTTGGTGGTCAACAAAGATCTAGTAAGAAGGTTACTAAGAAACATACTCACAACACTGGACAATCTGAATATTTTAGAGGAAATACTCTTTCTATGGATACTTCTAGTCTTGTGGTATATTCTGACATATAAAAAATATGGGTTGGCTAAACCAAAAACATTACTATTATTCCACAAGTTATGGAATTTATGGCTTAATGGGGAGTTAAACCTCTCAAAAGAAGAATTCTGAGACCGAGATTTGGAAGAAACCTGAGAAGGTTGGTGTAAAAGTTGAGAATAGGTTCCAACCCCTAAAATCTATTTGTGAAAATGTGAACAAACTATAAATCTTGTTAATGTTGTTATTATTTCATTACTATCATAACAAAAGTCTCTTAACAATTCTCATAATCCGGAGATGAAGAAATAAAATAGGGAAGAAAATTATCTTATTGTTGAAAATGCTTTAAAAGCTATTTAAGGAGAACATCCATGGATTATTGATAGTGGGTGTTATTCTCATATGAAATCAGATTTAAATTTTTTAAATAATTTGACATACTTAAAAGAATGAATTGTGAAATTCACCAATGATGAATCTCTGGTAATCAAAGGTTTTGCATCAGCCATCATTGGGAAAGAAAAGTTTAAATCTAAGAAAACATTGTATGTTGATGGGCTGAAACATAACCAGCTAAGTGTTTCATAACTTTGTGATGATGGTAAAAAATTTATCTTTAGAAAATATGGATTTTTTTAAGATTGAGTAATATGGAAAGATTTTTACAAGTGTCCAAAGTGAAAAAGGAAACTTATTTCAAGTTTCTGAAATACATTGCTCTTGTTACTTAGTCCTAGTGGAAGAGAATCAATTGTGGCATAAAAGTATAGGACACATGTGTCAGGGAAACATGAATAAGTTATCAAAACAAGATAGTTTACTAGACATAACATATATTTCAAGAAGAATATATTGGTTTTGTACTATTTGTCAGAAACAAAATATTATAAATTTTGTGCATAAGAAAGTTGATATTTATTCAAAAAGACCTTTAGAACATATTCATTCTGATATTTTTGGGACAATGATAAAATAATAAACTAATTTACATAAGTACTTTATCACTTTTAAGGATAACTTTACTTTCATTACTTGTGTTATGTATATGAAAAAAATGTCAAATGCTCTGAAAATGTTTAAATGTTTCAGGAGGAAATATGAGAATGAATGTGAGTGTTCCATGAAGAATTTAAGAACTGATAATGGTGGTGAGTATAATAATGAATAATTTTAAAGTTATCTTGAGAAACATGGAATTATACATGAGTTTAGTTCACCATATACTCCTTAACAAAATGGGGTTTCTAAAAGAAAGAATATAATTTTGGTGTAAATAGGGAGAACTATATTACTTGAACATGGTCCTTCTCATTACTTTTAGAGGCAATACATGAGTACTTTTGTGTATATCCAAACCAATTTTTTTATAAGAAAAGATCAAATATGACTCCATATGAAATTTTTAATAATAAAACTCCAAGTTTTAAATACTTAATATTTTTGGGAGTCCATGCGTCATAAAGAAGAAAGGTGGAAATTTGGGAAAGTTTGAGAAAAGATGTGAAGATGGAATTTTTCATGGATAAGCTCTAAAAGAGAGAGGTTATATATGTTTAAAACAAATAAATAGGAATAATATTTGATTCTGGTGATGTGAAATTAATTGAAAATGATAAGGAATATAAATAGACTTATGCTGATAATAAAGTTGAGAAGGATAAGGAAAGTTTTGTTAATAATTATGATAAGGATACATATAATTTTAATCCTACTCAAGAAGATTAATTAGACTCCTCTATTTCTAGTGATGGGGAAGATACATGATAATATCATCTTAGGATGAGGAAGCAAGTGGATGCTCAAAATATTATTGGTGATCAACATCATAAAGTCTAAACAAGAGGAAGATCAAATGCCATTACACACACTTATTTTTATTCAAAAGTGGAACTGAAAGGTGTAGATAATTCTTTTGAGAATATAGAATGGGTTCAATACATGAATGAATAACTTGATCAAATTGAGAAAAATCATACTAGGGAACTTGTACCTAATCTAGAAAACAAAAAATTTATTTCTATAAAGTGGATTTTCGGAACAAGATGAATGAATATCGTGAAGTGATAAGGAACAATGAAAGACTTTTTTGTAAAGGGTATTCACAAATTAAAGGTATTGATTTTGATGAAATCTTTTCTATGGTTTCAAGATTAGAAACTATCAAAATATTTCTTTCCATTGTTTCACACCAAATTTATAAAAAATTTCAAATGGATGTAAAATCTATATTTTTGAATGGTGATCTGGATGAGTATGTTTACATTGAACAACCTTGTTTATTTTTATTGGGAAAGAAAAAAGTTATGTGTGTAAGTTGAAGAAAAGTTTATATGGATTAAAACAAGATCTGAGGATGTAGTATTCCAAATTAGATACTTTCCTGAGGAAGATATGCTTTAATAAGGGAAGAGTTGATAGGAATCTCTATATTAAATAAAATTCAATATTTTTCTCTTATCATGATTTTTTATGTTGATGACATTATCTTTGATGTAAATGATGAACGAACATGTGAAATATTTACTAAAGAGATGAATTTTTTTTTTGAAATGTCCATGATGGGGGAAATTAAACACTTTCTTGGGTTATAAATCTAACAAAAGAAGAAACACATTTTTATTTGTCAAGAAAATTATGCTAAGGAACTTCTTAATAATTTTAGCATAGAAAATTTGAAACCATTTTCCACACCTATTTTAGTGGGAACCAAGTTGAGTAAATATAATTAAGTCAAGGAAGATGATGAGAAATAATTCTAGAAGCTGATAGGAAGTCTGTTATATTTAACTACATCAAGACCTGAAATTGTCTATATAGTTACCTTATATGGAAGATTTAATAGTTATCTAAAATAATAAAATTTTATAGATGAAAAAATAATTCTCAGATATATCAAAGGCATAAAAAAATTCATAATCATGTATGATAGCTCAGAAATTATTGACTTATTTGTGTATTCAGATGCTGATTGGGTAGGAAATGTTGAAGATAGAATATCTACATCTAGTGTAGTTTTCTTTCTGGGGAAAATCAGTTTTAGTTTGCATAAAAATAAAAACAAATCAGTAACTCTTAGTACAGTTCAAGCTGAGTATGTTACAACCACACAAGACACTACCCAAAATATACAGACGAGAAATCATTTGGAAGACTTACTTATTGAAGTAAATTTACCCTTGCTCTTGGGTTATGATAATAAAATTACAATCAATATCACCAAGAATCTAGTACAACACTCTCATTAAAAACATATTAACATCATGTAACACTTCATCATAGAGCATGTGGATAATAATGAATTAAAGATGGATTATGTTCCTACTTCAGAACAAGTCTCTGACATATTCACAAAACCTTTACCAAAGGAACCTTTTTATAAATTTAGGTTGAAAATTGGATTCCAACCTATTTTCCTTCAAGGTTGAGGTATGTGTATTTTTTTCCTCTCTTATTTTACCTTTGGATAGTATTTTTAAGGGGGGGAATTGTTTCATAAATCTATCATCATGGAATCATGTAAAAAACAGGGAGTTGGGGTAAGCTATTATTTCAACAAGTAATTGTGTGAGCTACTCTAACTATTTTTTGGAGTTTTTTTAGAAAATAAAAAAAATTTATTACATGGAAATTGAATAAGTAAAGTAATTTTAGGAATAAAATATGAGGAAGAAAAGCTGATAAAGAAAAACAGAGGAATAAAATATCAAGAAGTTTCATAATCACTACTTCTAGAAAATATGGATATTCTTTCAATAATTCTTATTTTATATAAATATTTCACTCAATTAGGATAAGAATTATTGATAAGTAATCCATTTATTGAGGTCAAAAATTTCATTTATTTATGTGTCTTGGTTAACAACAAAATACAAAGGGGGCATTGTTGGGACCAAGTAGACTGGAGAAGGTTTTTGGAAGTTTATTTTACAAGATTGTTTTATTTTGTTTGAAAAGAAGATAAATCAAATAAATTTGTAAAAGTTGAAAATCAAACTCAAAATTTGTTTTCATAAAAATTGGAATCACTTTTTTTAATAAATTCTATCATATTGAGAATAATTTTTTTGGAAGAAAAGGTTTGGATCGGACTCACCTTGGGTCTGGAATATGAGAAAATCGTAATGAGGTATTGATTGTAATTAGATTCAGCATGGATCTGATAAAAATATGACGATGCTTTTGTGTTTTGTATTTTTCATAAATCATAAGTAATTTTTGATACTTGTGATAGAAAATTAATAAATAAAATAATGGGGAAGGAAAATTTTTTAAGAAATATGAGAAAAAATATGTTGATGAGGTTCAGTAATAAAAAATGTTAATGAAGCATAATAAGAAAAAGATATTGATGAGGCTTAGTAAGGAAAAGATGTTGACAAGGCTCAGGAAGGAAAATATGTTGTTGAGGATCAGGAATGAAAAGATGATGATGAGGCTCACGAAGAAAAACATGTTGATGAGGCTCAGGAAGGAATAGTTTCTACTGAGGATCAGGAATAAAAATGTTTCTAATCATGAAGAAAAAAAAGAAATCATACTGAAGAATTTGTACTAAATAAATCATTCTAAAGAATTCATACTGAATAAATCATACTGATGAAATCATACTGAAGAAATTGTAATGAAGAGTTCATATTGAAGAAATCATACTAAAGAATTCATGATGAATAAATCATACTAAATAATTCATATTGAAGAAATCATACTAAAGAAATATAACTAAAGAAATCATAATGGGATTTCCTAATGAAAAATTTATACTAGTATTTCTTAATGAAAAAAATGATACTAGTAATTCTTAATGAATTTTTTTTATTTATTAATGAAAAAATCATAATGAAAAATCTAAATTGGATTGAAGATTTGTTAGAAAGAATAAAGGAAGCTGAATTGAATAGAATATCCAAAATTCAAGGAAGGTTTAAGAAGTCAAAGAAATACTTGGATTTCACGGGGAATTGAATGAGTCAACGAATGATCCAATATTTAAGGAATGTGGAAGATTATAGAATGTTTATGAAGCGGTAAAACCTTTTTAAGATCTCACTTAAACCATTGTTTCTTGCCTATAAAAGGATAATAATACTTTATGTTTTGGTGTGACTTGCATTGCTCACAAAATATGAGAGAGAACCTCTGCATTTCTATCAAGTGAAGAAGGTTTTACAGGTTGTGCTTTCTTAAAGAAGTTTTGTTTCCAAACAGAAGATGAAAAGATTGTATTCAGATCTGATCATCATATTCAGCTGATTATTGTATTCTGATAGATTGAGAATCATATTGAGTGTTTCATACTTAGGATATAAGTGTTACAGATTTATATCAACCTTTTTTGAATAGAGTTATAAAATTCTCATACTGGGAAGAATCAGACTGGGATTTTTTACTAGGATTTTCATACTGGAATTTTTTTACTATGATTTTCTTCTTGAGAAAATCATATTGGGGTTTCATTATGAAGTCCAGGAAGTTTTTACCAGCTTCTGGTTGAGAAATTCAAGAATTAAATTGAATGTTTATATTGTTCAAAGTTAATCAAGAATCATCATAAAATGTTTGTTACAAAAAATTTCTTATATAATTTCATGCTATCTGAAGCACATGTTCTGTTTTATTGATCATAGAGCTACATGATTGTAAGGGTATATCCTACCTGTTGTATGTGATAACATAGTGATTTACTATTCAATTCCACCCTAGCACCGCTGTTTTAAACGAGTTTTGTAATGAATATTAGAAATATAATAGTAAATTTAACTTCATGTTTTATTCAATTAATTAATTTTTATTACTTTTAAAAAGGGTAATTATATTTATTTTGATATTTTCATTGAAGGTAGAGGTGATTTGGAGGCCTGGAGATCATCCAAAAAAATGGGCCAAACTGCATGGCATCCCATGGACATCATTCCACTATTTTGAAAATTTATAGAATTTTGTGAATCCAAATGGTATTAAACTTTGTGTCCCAACTCCTATTAATGAACCAAATCCGAATTTTTCCATCTGGTAGCCCATCTGAACCATTCTATCTGGGGGAAAGAATCTACCCGAATTCAAAATTTTGTTTTATTCTTTTGACTTATATCCCCATAAAGTTGTCTAATGGCCTCCAAATTCTACAGGGAGGAATTCAAGAGGCCTTCCAATAACTATTCTCTTTTTTTCAAGTAGTGATATGTCATTCTACCATTCCAAAACTGAGACACAAGTGGTATCTCAAAAATAGGGTGCCAAAACCATGTCCCATTTTGGCTATAAAAAGGAACCATGGGAACCTCATTTGTAAGTTTGAACCAGAAGTGAAACTCATCCATTTTGAAGTCCCATATTAGACTCCTCATCATCCTTGAAGTTATGGAGGGCCCTATCCTCATATGGGGATCAATAATAAAGGAGTTCCACCCAAATTTCATCCCCCTCCCGATGTCGAGCTAAACGGTGGGCGTTTGTTGTGAGGGAGCAACGCACATGTCAAGAGAGTTACGATTCTTATTTTAACTATTGTTTTTGAGTAATTTGGGTTTTAGAACATTTATTTTCCTGTATCTTACATAATTCCATATTTTAATTCTTGTTTTGATGTATAATATTGAGATAATCTTAATTTCTAACCGATCGGTGTGAGGTTTTGAGTGTGTGACTTGTGTTGTTACGATTTGGCAGCACAAGAATCCTTTTCAAAACTTCCTTCTTCATATTTCAATATGATTGGAAGCTCTTATTCCATGCATAATTTCTCTACCTTGACAATACGATTGTTACGTCAAGGTTTGGTTCTTTAAACACTGAAATAAAAGCTTAGGAATTAATCGGGATTCCAATTAATTTCATCCAAGGAATTACTCTAAACCTAAATGAATATCTATGAAAAATAAAATTGAAATGTGTGAATTAAAATCACAATGAACCATTTTATCACATATTTTTCAAAACCCATTTGGTTTCTCAACTTTTAAACATTTAATTAAGTAAATTCATCCTAAAACTATTTTCAAAACCACCCCCTATTTTAGTACTTCTTAGTAAAAACACACACTCTAAACCCACCAACGCTATAGCATCCCGTATTTTTATAACATAAACTTTCATTTCATTACACGGAACTGAGGATCTTTAAGGTTTAGTGTCTTGGAAACAAGGAACATAATACATGAAAACAACATAAATATTCTTCTTAAACACTTGAAAGGCTTCTCCTTAAGTTCATCCTAGGTTCATTACTGCATCTCATAACCTGGGGACATACATCAAAATAAAGGGTGAGCAGAAGGCCTAGTAAGGGAAACAAGAGAAACATTTTACATGTGAACTTGAGATACTTCAATAAGGACATGAAAAGAAATTTAAGGCATGAGAAAGAAATCATGAGATACATCATAATAAAAATAACATTTTTCATCACTTGAAGATGTGGCTGCAACATTTAATATTGACAATCATTTCGTTTCACCAAGGTCCATCCCCAAGGTGTCATTAAAAATTACCGAGGTTATTCACCAAGGTATCAGTCTAAAAAGTCATCTCTAGATATTAAGTCTTTACCCAATGCATTGGAGCGCTATCTGGGTGAAACCTTGACATGTCTTTATTATCATGTGAGCCGCATATATCATCATCAATCATTTCATAAACAACCCATATAGCATAAAAGAAATGGGTTTCATTTCGTAATCATAACGTTTTAAAAATTGCTTTAAATACATGATCTTTATGTCACATTAAACCCACGAAAAAGGGAAAGCGGGTTTCATGTATGTAAATACCATCATTTAAAATAGAACATTTTGATATATATTTGAATACCCCTTTAGAAATAAGAGTTTTGAGTATTCACTTAATAACATAAAATAATTTTGAGATAAAGAGGGAGGCATTTCGAGATGAAAACTATGCAGCATAACGGCTATGATACATGATTTTAGAAAACATTTAAAAGAGAGGGGACATGGGTCACCCACTAAAAATGATTCATAAAATAGGAGGGGAACATAATATAATATATTTAAGAACATGGTAATGAATTTTTAATGATATACCATATGAAACGAAGAACTTGAAAGGAAGACAAAAAATAAGATTTCTCTTATGAGAATTCAGCAGCCTAACGGCGTCACTTAAAACTTCCAAAAATGGATTGACGAGATCAAATAGGGTCTCTCATCATATGATCATAAATGATCAGTATGATAGATATAGAGATAATTCCCCAACATAATAAAAAGTAACTTTAAATACTTGACATGAAAATAGATCTTGAAAACGATATGGGTGAAAGAACCCCTTAGAAATTCGGCAGCCTAACGGCGCCACTTAAACTTCAACAAAAATGAATTGATGAGATAAAATAGGGTCTCTCATAATATGAACATAAAATATCAGTATGATAGATTTAGAGATCATACCCCAACATAATAAAAAGGAACTTGCAAGACTTGACATGGAATTAGAACTTTGAAAAAGGAGAAAGGTGAAATAACCACTTAAAAATTCGGCAGCCTAACGGCGTCACTTAAAACTTCAAAATACCAAATTAAAGAGATGAAATGGGGTCTCTCATCATATGATCATAAAATATCAGTATGATAAATTTAGAGATAATAACCCAACATAATAAAAAGGAACTTTAAATACTTTACATGAAAATAGATCTTGAAAAATGAGAAGGGAGAAAGAATATGTTACAAAAATTTTGGCAGCCTAACAGCGCCACTTAAAACTTCATAAAACGAAATAATGAGAGTAAGAGGGTATATATCATTATATGAACATGAAAAGGGAAGTAATAGGAGTATAAAATAACATCCTTTAACATAATAACATGGAGCATAAAAGAAATTACATAAAAGAGATTTCTTGAAAAGAAAGAGAGAGGTCGGATCCCTTACCTTAAAACGTAACTCTTAAAACTCAAATGTTTGGACCTTGAGGGCTTGGGGGCACCTTGGGAGGACTCCTTGGGAGGTAAGGAGACCAGAAATTCGTTGGGGGAGAGTTGGGACTGAAAACTAAAGGAGGAAAGGGTGGGTATTTATAGGGAAAGTGAGGGGACAAGGCATTAATGGCCAAGGGACACCTCACAAGTGATTTTCTCAAAACCATGTGCTCTTCCATGGCATTTTCCATGGAGTTTGGCCACTTGGGTCCCCCAATACAATAATTCATCACCTTTTTCCGTCCAACACTTAAAATATCTCATGACATCATCATGACACAATTATGATGTCATTAAACATACCGAAACCCTAAAACTATATTTTAACTATTCACTGAAAAATTCATCTTTTTCAGAAAAATCCCAAAATTTCACCTTAACCAAATATTGATGCTCTAATTACATTTACAAACTCCATTTTATAAAAATATTTTTCAAAATATTTTTAATTTAATTTTTTAAAAAAAACATTATTCATTGAGAATTCATTTTTTTCAGAATAATCCCCAAAAATTACCATAACATAATAACGATTCTCTGAGTTCAAAAATAAAGTCCATTTTATAAAAATAATTTTCTAATTATTTTTAATTAAATTTTTAATTTAAAAACACTATTCACCCAAAAAAAACTAATACTTTACTAATAATTTATGACACCGTTATTTACCCATTTTATTGAATCTCATTACTTAATCTAGGTGTCTAAATTATGTTAAAACTTTCTTTGAGTGAAATTACTAATTCATTTAGACACATTACTAATCCTAATCATAAAATCACTATTCATAATTTATTATTCATCAAAAATTAAGTTGATCTTATTAGACTCTAAATTCCTTACTGAACACTTTTATAGAAGACCATTTTTTTAAAATCATTACACATCATTAATTATTTAGGTTTTACATAAATATTTTAAAATATCCTTTCTCTAAAATTCTTCAAAATATGCATACTATATTTATCTGAAAGGGTTACACAAGGCAGTTACGATCTCCTTACAGAGCCCCTTATCACACCAGTATAGGACCTAAGTGTAAGGTGTGCTAAGGTG
This sequence comes from Viscum album, assembly GCA_963277665.1. Classification (NCBI taxonomy): domain Eukaryota; kingdom Viridiplantae; phylum Streptophyta; class Magnoliopsida; order Santalales; family Viscaceae; genus Viscum; species Viscum album. Next base: position 1,058,722,269 of record OY728140.1, read on the forward strand.
AGAGAATATGAGGGAGGCTCGGCCAACATCGTACGAGTAGTAATTTCTATCAGTTTGAACTTCTCTTAAAGGAGACTCCATTCTAGCTTCACATGATGAAGTTCGGCTTGGGTTTGGCCCAGAGCAAAGCCCAATGGTGCTACCTCCTTCCCAAGTTCTGTTAGATGGGCTTCGATCGGTCCAAGACTACTGGGTGAGGCCATCAAATCTTCTTTCTATATTAATTAACCAGGATTACTTGTATTTAGAGACAATAATCAAAACGTTTAGTTCCCAGTAGTCATATTGACCAATGGTCATATAACAGTCAAAACCCAATGGTCTCATTTTAATTATACTCATGTTATCAAATGAAACAGTTTTGTTGAGTATCAAAAATAAAATAACACACAAAATTAGGAAACAAGATTTATTCAAAATTTCGGGTTGTTACAAACGCTCCTTGAGAGACGACCTAGGGTCTTCCCTATATTATAAATCAACCTTAAAAACATATCAATTTGATGTGTCATGACAGCACTTTTAAATTTTGGCACCACTTCTGGGGAGTGCTTTGGTTTTTAGTGCGTGTTTTTTATAAGATTTTTGTAAATTTTGTTAATATTTATTTGTTTTATATTGTACCTTTAGCAATATTTTTGTATTCATGTTTATTTCTTGTGTAGTTCTGGTGAATTAAGAGTTCTAATCTGGGATATTTACCACCTTTCAAACCCAAACTAGAGAGGATCTTTTGTCAGCGACCCCGAGACGCACAAGAGAACCCTTTGAAGGAGGACACACAAGACAACAACACTCTTCTTGATACTTCATCTTCTTATTCTCGAACCAACATCAAAAATGAAATAAACTTGTATAACATGGATGAAAACAATATAACACTAAAATAACTAATCTTGTATAATGTTGAAATCCAACCCACATATATTCAAATTCAAGGTGAGTCACCCAATTTTGAATTAAAATCTGGTTTAATTCACTTGTTGCCTAGATTTTATAGACTGAAAGGAGAAGACCCACATAAACATTTAAAATAATTTCATATTGTGTGTTCAACATTAAAACCTGAAAATGTGGATGAAGAACAAATAATTATTAGGGTATTTCCATTTTCATTAGAAGATACTACGAAAGACTAGCTTTATTATGTTAATTTACCAATAAGATATTGGGCGGACATGAAATTCCTTTTACTTGAAAAATATTTCCCTACCTCTCAAACTCAAAAATAAGGAAAGAAATTTGTGGGATAAGACAACCTCAAGGAGAAACACTTAATGAATATTAGGAAATATTTAAACAGTTATTTTCAAGTTGTCCACGCCACCAAATAAGTGATCAAATTTTAATTCAGTATTTTTATGAAGGTTTAATTCTAATTGATCGTAACATGATTGATGTTGCTACAGGTGGTGCACTAGTCGATAAAACCCCAATCGCTGCAAGGACCCTGATTGATAACATGGCACAGAACACTCAACAATTTAGTAAAAGTTCCAGTGTACCCATTCAAGGTGTCCATGAGGTGAAAAGTACGGAATTAGAGAAGAAGTAGGACACGAAGTTTGAAGAGTTAAGTACCCTTTTACAACAACTCACTCTCTCCCAAGGGAAATATCAATCTCCCCCTCCCATTAATTGTGGAATCTTATCTTCTAACACCCATTATTCTGACCAATACCCCCAATTGAGAGAAAATTCTAAGAGTTGTGAGGAAATCTTCCCAAGATTCCCTTATAACCAACCCTTTTGGGATGAACCATACTATCCATCCAACTCTGGGTGGAAAGAAAACTGAGGTTATCATCAAGGGGGTATTCAAACCAGCCTCAATAACCATGGAACCAATAAGGTCAGAGTAGTCATCCACCACCACCACCCAGAAATCCTCAATCACCCCAAAGGCCTTTCCAACTTCCCCTCCCAAAACCGATCCTAGACTAGAATACATGATGAAACAAATGGCTGCCGATAATCTCCAATTCCAACAAACCACCCAAGCTACCATACAAGACCTCAAAACCCAATTAGGCTAACTAGCTAACTCAATGGGGGATATTCAATGTCATGGGTCGGGTAAACTATCCTCTCAACCAGTATTTAACCCTAGGGATAATGTAAATGTTAGTGTCATCACCCTTAGGAGTGGAACTCATCTTAAAATACAAATGACCCCTCTAATAGAGTCATCCCCTCTTGAGGAAACCACCATCCCAACCTCTACTAAAAATTTTCCAAGAGAAGAAAATCATTGTCTTGAGAGAAGTCCTTCCAAAGGAAATAGTGTGTATGTTTATGAGTCTCTTATCCCAACCATTCCTCTTACATTTCCCCAAAGTTCCACCCGACCCAGAAAATAAAAGGAAACTAAAGTTGATAAGGAAATATTGGAAACTTTCAAAAAAGTGAGGGTTAACATTCCTTTGATTGATATCGTGATGCAAATTCCAAGATATGAAAAGTTTTTAATAAAGATGTGTACACATCGAATGAGACTTCGTGGTGATGAGAAGGTAATATTGGGGAGGAATGTCTCAACATTGATAGAACCATCACTGTCTACCAAAGAAAATGACCCCGAATCTTTCTCGATTCCATGCACCATAGGAGAGTATTCATTTTACAATCCTATGCTTGATTTAAGTGCTTATATATATGTGATACCTCACTCCATTTACTCTAAATTACAAGTTGGGGAATTGAATCCAACTAGGATATTCATTCAGCTAGAAAATCAGAGGAAAGAACACCCTTCTAGTGTACTAGAGGATGTTCTTGTGAGGGTTTAAAATTTAATTTTTCCTCATGATTTTTATGTGCTTAAAATGGAAGATGATTGTAACACGTGAGAATTTTATGTTATATAAATCATCAAAGGAATCTTTTTCTACACACAACACTTGCTTGTCTTGCTTTACACGAAATCACGACCTTCCTCGATAGCTTGCGTCGTACGCAATACCTAGTTTCACTAAACAACGGTATATTATTAAAATATTATTAAAACTAGCCATTATGAATAGTAATAACCACTTTTTTAAATTTTATAAATTTTATTTTTCAAAATGGACTTCATTTTTGGATTCGGAATATCGAAATTAGCCTAGGGTGAAATTTTGGTATTTTTCTGAAAACTTTCAATTTTTGATGAATAGTGAAACCACTAAGTGGTAGTTAAAAAACTGAATTTTTCATAAAACTTAATATTACTGCTTCTGTGAGTGGAATTTCAAAAATCCGAGAGACATGGTTAATGTCAGTAAGTAAAATGTGGTTCAATTAGATGAAAATAATTTTTGGCGAATAGTAACTTTTTACTTTTATTTACCACAGTTAAAAGTAGATAGGGTAATTAAGGGTAAAAATGATATTATTATTACCCTAACACATGTCATAATTCTATTGGATAAGTGTAATTCGACCAAAAAGAACCTTATAAATAAAATATGACCATTTAAGCCCACTTGGATTAGATTAGGAAATTTATTATTAATTTATTTAAAGAAGGGTTAAAATAGTTAAAATCAAAGTTTAATAAGTAAATAATTTTTAATATAAAGTTATACATAATATAAATTAGACTAAAAATATTAATTAGAAATATAAAGGGATTTCCTAAATAATGGTATTTTATTTGTAATTTTTATATATTAAATAATTTAATTTATTTATGACACAAAGATGATGCAGTAATTATCTTATTAATGAAATATTAAAATAATTGATGTTATAAATATCAAAATAAATGTAATTTGAGACTTTTTATAAATTCCACTAATTTTATAGGTTAATATGACATGTTAGTATTTATTTAATTAACTTTTTTAGAACTAATAATTCTTTTATGATTTTCAAAAAAATCAATTACTAAATAGTGTCAAAATAGGCATAAAATAGTTTTTAAAACAAATATTATATTATTAATTGTTATTTTATTCCTAAAAATCTAAGGTTCGGCCAAATGACTTAGATAATGTTATATATATTAATAATAAACAACTTGGGGTTCTTTTGGATTATTATAGTGAGTTTATTAACCTTATAGTATAAGAACACAAGAAGACACGGTAAAAGTAAAATTATTTAACTTAATGATAAATCTAAATGATAAGGTTAAAATAGGAACCTAAACTTGTCTAAATTATATTATATGAGAGGATTTCAACCCATCCCCACCTTAGCTTCTAAATAAATCAATTTAGATCTATTTAAAACCGAACTTGACTTTATAATAAAATAATATTTTTAGTTTTTCCAAAGGAGCCCCTCTCCTCCCTTATAAAAGGGCACCTCCTCCCCCTCTTCCTCACACCACATTGAGCCTTCAAGCTCGGCAAACCCCTGCCACATTCTCCTCTCAACTTCCCTAGAGACATCCTAGAGGTCCTGGTCTTCTTCAAAGACCAATTTTAGTGCCCTAAAAGGAGGTCTCAAAGAAGCACTTCAAAGAAGAGGTAATGTAAGTTTCCGATTATTTCATCTTTATTTCTTCTCCCACTTCTTCTTCTTTAGTTGTTTCATTATGAATTAATAACATCAGTATCACTCATATACTTATATGTTATTATAATTATGAAAAAACCATGTTTCACCATCTATCCATCCTACGGAAAATGAAATCACCGCGCGTGCGTACGTACGGAATATTGTCTCCACGCCGTGGTGTAATCTATTTTCCCCCACCACCTTACTTGGATGGGTATAATGCTGTAAATAATAACTATTTATGATTATTTTAAAGTGATATTGATTCTGAAATAGTATACATACACTCCAATACAATTCCATGATCATGTGAATGATATCTTCGCTCGTGCGTACGTACAGAATACCGTCTCCACGATGTGATGCGACTCGTTCTACATGATATTCATTGCATAATGATTATATAAATGAATTGAATGAATGAATATGATATATATTACACTAATACCATTCTGGAAATGAGGTATCTATAACCTAAAGAGAAGAATAAGAATTTATTCGACAAAACATGCATAAGAACAAAATGTAATAAACACCTGAATAACAAGTAGTAATGAAATATTACTAATAAGAAGCTGAGAATAGGACCATATATGATATCATATCAATAATTATGATTCTGGAATAGGTTAATAATATTATTTAAATCATTATACAGGAGGTTCGGGCACTTACGAAGCAAATCGAACCTAAGGTAAGGGAAATATCACAATCTCATTTTTAAACGACATTGTTTATACTTTGGTATTTACTAGGGTTTATTTTATCATCCACATCCATGTTTCCTCAATATTTAATATTATTTCCATCCACCTACAATTGTTTAAATCCAATTTTACCCTTCTGTGGGTTTTTAGTAAAATATATGAAAGGAATCTTTTGTCATTTTTCATACGAGGTACTTTTTGACTTTTCTGATAAAAGTACGAGAAGAATGTTTTTTCTAACTTATATGACATGAATGGATTTTAAAAAAAATATTTCCAAGAATATTCCTTTACAAGTTTTCAAGTTTATTTTTAATCAACTTCTTTTAGTTTAGAATTTTATGACATATTAAGAAAGGAAATGTGTTTTTGAAGTAGAAAGGATATTTTCCTCAAGAATGGAGTTCAAGTGTTTTATCAAAATTATTTTCCATATAAGATAATAAAGGGTTCTATTTTTATCCCTACTATTACATTTATTTGATTATGATGGAATTATTTTTATGAATTCCTTTATCTTATATGAATCGTTTAATGATGTCACGATGTTTAAGATTCCCATTTTTATTACATTGGTTATGCTATGATGTATAGTTTATGATTTTGTGGCACACATAAGAATGGTATCATTATGAGATGGGTGGGACCTATATATCCCTCCAATTCATTGGGTAAATATTTTATATCTCATGAGATAGGCATGGCTGGAACGGCAGGTTAAACCGGTTCAGTGAAACAGGACTGAAACGAGGAGTGAACTCGGTTCAGAAATGGACTTTGTCCACTAAGATAGCCTTGGAAATGAGCATTGACTAATAATAAATTATTCTATATGATTATGTGTGTATGCCACAAAGTTTCATGTTTTAAGTTATTATTATTGTGATTATATTTCACTACTATGATTTATCCCATGTTATGAAATTATGATTTCTTTTGCACGTTAAGATTTCCAAAAGTTATGTTTTTATGTATATGATGCGATTGATATTTCTTTTGTTTACCCTTACTGAGCATTTCAGCTCACCCTTTTGTATGTTTTCTTTCCCCAAGTCAGGAAGAAGGTTATTAAGTAAGATATGACAAAAGGGACTATAGATATGATGAAATAAATGGGAGACAGTGTAGATGCTTTATGAACCAGTTTGTTTATGTTTCCCAGTTTCTAAAGACACTATACCTATATGGTCCTTTCCTGGTTTTCATATATGTTGTAATAAGTGTGCTTCAATTATAAAGTAATAACAATGTACATAACGTATGGGATGTTATAGTTGGTATCAGAGGAAAGGTATAGTCAACCTTTGGAAACTAGGATGTGAAAGCCTTAGTAAGAATACTAACGATAAGTCTAAGCATAGAACACAATCATAGTGTTTTAGAAATGGCCATGAATAACCTAGGATAATACCTTAAGTGTGAAATTTTATTCTTGATTATGTGGTTTTCCTATTATAATTAGTGTTGCTCACACTATTCTTCTTGGTTTCAGTCAATGGCTGGAACCTGAAGGAACCGTGTTAATGCGGAATGCGACGAGCAATGCAATAATTGTCCCCCTGAGAAACCAAACATTATGGGAGCTGGAATGCAAAATCTTGTAACCATGCTGACAGAACATTCTCAAGCTATGAATCATGCAGGACTTCCAAACGAGCAAAGGAAGGAGCAACATTCTGTTGAATCCTTCATGAGACAGCGTCCACCTTCATTCAGCGGGTCTACTGATCCATTAGTTTCTGAACAATGGATTAGTACTACTGAAAAGATATTTTCAGTTCTTCAATGTTCTGAACATGATAAAGTCATCTTAGCAGTGTATCGTTTGGAAGGTGATGCTGATCAATGGTGGAATCTTATTAAGAATATGAGGCAAAGGGATGAAATTGAGTCCATGGAATGGGACGAGTTCAGGAACTTGTTTTTCAATAAGTACTTCCATCGTATTCTCTGAACAAATATGGAGAAGGAGTTTCTTGAACTAAAGAAAAAGGATGATTAATTTGTTGGTACCTATGAAGCTAATTTTACAAGACTTTCAAGGTACGCTTCTGGAATTATTATCTAACCTGAGAGCAAGATCGATCGATTCTTTAGTGGCTTAAAACCAAGTCTTCGAAGGGCGTTATCTATAAGGGACTTCAATAGCTATGAGGAAATCATTCAATGTGCTCTCAAAGTCAAGATGGAGATTGGAGTAACCCATCAGTCATATGGGTTTGATAAGAAGAGGAAAATGGATTTCAAAGGAAAATATAAAAATCACACTGAAAAGAAGATGAGCTTTCCCTTATGCTCAAAGTGTGGAAAGAAACATGGAGGGAGTTGTCTTAAAGGGACAAGTAAATGTTTCAAATGTGGAAAGGAAGTTCATCGGGCATTTTAATGCCGCAATGATGGGAAGAAGATGTCTAATGATGCAAACAAAGGAAGGGATACACAGAATGAACCTACTACACTTCAATGTTTCACGTGCAAGGATATGGGGCATTATGCCAATTAATGCCCAAATCCAAGGGTTGATGATGATGGACGACATCAACAAACTCTTAAGGCTAAATACAAAGGAAAGTCACATGCAATTTCTATCAGTGATGTGGAGTATGATAACGATGTGGTGAAAGGTACACTTACCATCCACTCTAAAGTAGAAAATGTTTTATTTGATTCTAGATCCACCCACTCATTTATTTCTGATGAATTTTCTAAGGAAATCACCGTATTACATCAACAATTAGATGTTGAGTTAGCTGTGACAACCCCTAATGGAACAAAACTCGCATAAAAAGTTTATAATTCTTCTCCGATTGAAGTTTGTGGGAAAGTGCTTCCTGAAAATATTGTGATCCTTCCTATAGTGGAATTTGATGTGATTCTTGGCATGTATTTTCTTTCTCTACATGGAGCTCATATCAATTGCCAAATAAGGGAAGTCACATTTCATATTCTAGATCAGTCTATGATCGTCTATCAATGCAAGGATGAACATAACCTTCCAGTGGAAATTTATTCCATTTTATGGGTATTGATTCCACTAAATAAAGGTTATTTATCTCAAATGGTTGGTGAGAAACTAACGATTAAGAATATGCCCATTGTACGGGAGTTTGATGATTTCTTTCCAGAGGAATTACCAGGTCTTCCACCAAATCGTGAAGTTTAGTTTTCAATAGAACTCATACCGGGTGCTTTTCCTATTTCAAAGACACCTTATAGAATGTCCCCAATTGAGTTGTAGGAATTGAAGAAGCTACTCCAAGATAATCCTGATAAGGGGTTCATACACCCTAGTGCATCACCTTGGGGAGCAACTGTTCTGTTTGTTAAGAAGAAAGATGGATCAATGAGACTCTGCATTGATTATCGAGAACTTAACAAGATCACTATCAAGAACAAATATCCTCTCCCACGCATTGATGACTTATTTGACCAACTACGTGGAGGTCAATACGTTTCCAAGATTGATCTTCGTTCAAGGTATCATCAATTAAGGGTCAAAAGGGAGGATATACCAAAGACGAATTTCCGTACAAGTTATGGACACTATGAATTTATAGTGATGCCATTTGGTCTTACTAATTCCCCTTCTATCTTCATGGATCTGATTAATAGAGTCTTTAGATACTATCTTGATCAGTTTGTGGTAGTCTTTATAGACGATATTCTTGTCTATTCAATGAGAAAGGAATAACATGAAGATCACTTGAGAATTATATTGAAGACCCTGAGAAAAGAGAATCCTTATGCCAAATTTACCAAGTGTGAATTTTGGCTTCAAAAAGTTCTATTATTGGGTCACATAATCTCAAAAGAGGGGATATCTATGGATTCAGCAAAAACAGAGGTTATCAAAAGATGGTCGAGACCAACAATAGTAATTGAGATCCGAAGTTTTCTTGGTTTGGCTGAATATATCTCTCTATGCTTGGTTTGTCATCAAGTTAAAGCTGAGAGACAGAAGTCTAAGGGGATGTTACAACCATTACCCATACCCGAATGGAAATGGGAAAACATCACTATGGACTTTGTCACCGGAATTCCTAAAACATCCAAAGGAAATAATTCTATCTGGGTCATAGTTGATCGTCTTAAAAAGTTTGCACACTTCATCCCTATTAGAGAGGATTTCTCTCTGGATCAGCTTGCCAGGATATATGTAAAAGAAGTGGTAAGATTGCATGAAGTACCACTTTCTATTATATCTGATCGGGATCCAAGGTTTACCTAAAAGTTCTGACGATGTCTTCAGCATACTCTGGATATAGAGTTAAGTTTCAGCACTGCTTATCATCCTCAGACAGACGGTCAGTCTGAGAGAACAATTCAAACTCTAGAAGAAATGTTGAGAGCTTGATCTATGGATTTCAAAGGTGGTTGGGATCAACACCTACCTTTGGTTGAATTTTCTTCTAATAATATCTTTCACTCCAGTATTCAGATGGCTCCTTATGAAGCTCTCTATGGAAAGAAATGCAGGACTCCAACTTGCTGGGATGAAGTTAGGGAAAGAAAGCTATTAGGACCAGATCTCGTTGATGAAATGGCATAAAAGGATAGATCTATTCAACAACACATAAGAGAAGCTCAGAGTCGACAGAAAAGTTATGCCGACAACTGAATAAAAGACCTAGAGTTTTAAGTGGGTGATAAAGTGTTCTTACGAATATCTCCCTGGAAGAGGGTCATGAGATTTGGAAAGAAGGGGAAGTTAAGCCCTAGATATATCAGTCCTTTAGAAATATTGGATCGTGTTGGGAAGGTAGCTTACCGATTGGTGCTTACACTGAATCTCTCTCAAGTTCACGATGTGTTCCATGTATCTCTCCTGAGAAAGTAAATACCTGATCCTTTACATGTACTTAGCTCAGAAGTTGTACCGCTGGAGGAAGATCTTTCTTATGAAGAACAGCCGATAGAGATTCTGGATCGTAGCGAAAAATTCCTATGAAACAAGACCACTTGATTGGTGAAAGTTTTATAGAGGAACCACCAATTAGAAGAAGCTACATGGGAGCTTGAGGATATGATGAGAGAGAGGTATCCTCATCTGTTTGTTACAAAGTGACGAATTTTGAGGGCAAAATTCATTTTAAGGGGGGTAGAATGTAACACCTGAGACTTTTATGTTATATAAATCATCAAAGGAATCTTTTTCTACACACAACAATTTCTTGGCTTGCTTTACACGAAATCGCGACCTTCCTCGATAGCTTGCGTCATACGCAATATCGAGTTTCACTAAACAACGATATACTATTAAAATATTATTAAAACTAGCCGTTATGAATAGTAATAACCACATTTTGAAATTTTTTAAATACTATTTTTCAAAATGGACTTCATTTTTGGATTCAGAATATCGAAATTAGCCTAGGGTGAAATTTTGGTATTTTTCTGAAAACTTTCAATTTTTGATGAATAGTGAAACCACTAAGTGGTAGTTAAAAAACAGAATTTTTCATAAAACTTAATTTTACCACTTCTATGAGTGGAATTTCAAAAATACGAGAGACACGGTTGATGTCAGTATGTAAAATGTGGTTCAATGAGATGAAAATAATTTTTGGTGAATAGTAACTTTTTACTTTTATTTACCACTGTTAAAAGTAAATAGGGTAATTAAGGGTAAAAATGATATTATTATTACCCTAACACATGTCCTAATTCTATTGGATAAGTGTAATTCGACCAAAAACAACCTTAGAAATAAAATACAACCATTTAGGCCCACTTGGATTAGATTAGGACATTTATTATAAATTTATTTAAAGAAGGGTTAAAATAGTTAAAATCAAAGTTTAATAAGTAAATATTTTTTAATATAAGGTAATACATAAGATAAATTAGACTATAAATACTCATTAGAAATATAAAAATATTTCCTAAATAATGGTATTTTATTTGTAATTTTTAGACAATATATAATTTAATTTATTTATGACACAAAGATGATACAGTAATTATCTTATTAATGAAATATTGACATAATTGATGTTATAAATACCAAAATAAATGTAATTTGAGACTTTTTATGAATTCCACTAATTTTATAGGTTAATATGACATGTTATCATTGATTTAATTAACTTTTTTCGAACTAATCATTCTATTATGATTTTAACAAAAATCAATTACTAAATAGTGTCAAAATTGACATAAAATAGTTTTTAAAACAAATATTATATTATTAATTGTTATTTTATTCCTAAATATCTAAGGTTCGGAAAAATGACTTAGATAAGGTTATATATATTAATAATAAACAACTTGGGGTTCGTTTGTCTTGTTATAGTGAGTTTATTAACCTTATAGTATAAGAACACAAGAAGACACAGTAAAAGTAAAATTATTTAACTTAATGATAAATCTAAATGATAAGGTTAAAATAGGAACCTAAACTTGTCTAAATTATATTTTATGATAGGATTTTGACCCATACCCACCTTATATTCTAAATAAATCAATTTGGATCTATTTAAAACAGAACTTGACTTTATAATAAAATAATATTGTTTGTTTTTCCAAAGGAGCCCCTCTCCTCCCTTATAAAAGGGCACCTCCTCCCCCTCTTCCTCACACCACTTTGATCCTTCAATCTCGGCCAACCCCTGCCACTTTCTCCTCTCCACTTCCCTATAGACATCCTAGAGGTCCTGGTCTTCTTCAAAGACCAATTTTAGTGCCCTAAAAGGTGGTCTCAAAGAAGTACTTCAAAGAAGAGGTAATGCTCGTTACCTATTCTTTCATCTTTATTTCTTCTTCCACTTCTTCTTCATTAGTTGTTTCATTATGAAGTAATAACATCAGTATCACTCATATACTTATATGTTATTATAAGTATGAAACAACCCTATTTCACCATCTATCCATCCTACGGAAAATGAAATTACCGCGCGTGCGTATGTACGAAATACCGTCTCCACGCCGTGGTGTAATATATTTTCCCCCACCACCTTACTTGGATGGGTATAATGGTGTAAATAATAACTATTTATGATTATTGTAAAGCGATATTGATTCTGAAATAGTATACATACACTCCAATACAATTCCATGATCATGGGAACAATACCTTTGCTCGTGCGTACATACGGAATACCGTCTCCACGATGTGATGCGACTCGTTCTACATGATATTCATTGCATAATGATTATATAAATGAATTTAATGAATTAATATGATATATATTACACTAATACAATTCTGTAAATGAGGTATCTATAACCTAAAGAGAAGAATAAGAATTTATTCGATAAAACACGCATAAGAACAAAAAGTAATAAACACCCGAATAACAAGTAGTAATGAAATATTACTAATAAGAAGCTAAGAATATGACCATATATGATATCATAACAATAAGTATGATTCTGGAATAAGTCAATAACATTATTTAAATCATTATACAGTAGGTTCGGAAACTTACAAAGCAAATTGGACCTAAGGTAAGGGAAATATCACAATCTCATTTTTATCCGAGATTTTTTATACTTTGGTATTTACTAGGGTGTATTTTATCATCCACATCCATGTTTACTCAATATGTAATATTATTTCCATCCACCTACAATTTTTTAAATCCAATTTTACCCTTCGGTGAGTTTTTAGTAAACGATATGAAAGGAATCTTTTGTCGTTTTTCATACGAGGTACTTTTTGACTTTTCCGAAAAAAGTACGAGAAGAATGTTTTTTTAAATTATATGGAATGAATGGATTTTTAAAACAATATTTCCAAGAATTTTATTTTACAAGTTTTCAAGTTTATTTTTAATCAAATTCTTTTATTTTAGAATTTTATGACATATTAAGAAAGGAAAAGTGTTTTTGAAGTAGAAAGGATATTTTCCTCACGAATGGAGTTCAAGTGTTTTATCAAAATTATTTTCCATATAAGATAATAAAGGGTTCTGTTTTTATCCCTATTATTAAATTTATTTGATTATGATGGAATTATTTTTATGAATTCCTTTGTCTTATATGAATCGTTTAATGATGGCACGATGTTTAAGATTCCCATTTTTATTACATGGGTTATGCTATGATGTATGGTTTATGATTTTGTGGCACACATAAAAATGGTATCATTATGAGATGGGTGGGACCTATATCTCCCTCCAATGCATTGGGTAAAGATTTTATATCTCATGATATAGACATGGATGGAACGGCAGGTTAAACCGGTTCAGTTAAACAGGACTGAAACGAGGAGTGAACTCGGTTCAGAAATGGACTTTTTCCACTAAGATAGTCTTGGAAATGAGCTTTGACTAATAAGAAATGATTCTCTATGATTATGTGTGTATTCCACAAAGTTTCATGTTTTAAGTTATGATTATTGGGATTACATTTCACTACTATGATTTTTCCCATGTTATGAAATAATGATTTCTTTTGTAGGTTAAGATTTCTAAAAGTTATGTTCTTATGTATATGATGTGATTGATATTTCTTTTGTTTACCCTTACTGAGCATTTGAGCTCACCCTTTTGTATGTTTTCTTTCCCCAGATCAGGAAGAAGGTTATTAAGTAAGATATGCCAAAAGGGACTATAGATATGATGAAATAAATGGGAGACAGTGTAGACGCTTTATGAACCAGTTGTTTATGTTTCCCAGTTTCTAAAGACACTATACCTATACGGTCCTTTCCTGGTTTTGTTATATGTTGTAATAAGTGTGCTTCAATTATGAAGTAATAACAATGTATGTAAAGTATGGGTCGTTATAATGATAGGATGAATGGACATTCCCCAATTATATTATATATACCTTTCTTAAAAACCAAAAAATCCATAATTAATATCCATAATGGGACTTTATCTATGGAATTTGGTAGTGACATAGTCCATTTCAATATCCTTGATTCCATGAAGCACACTTTAGAAGAACATTCTCCTATCTCTATTAATTCAATTGATTTACTCCCTTCCCCTGAAAAAACAAATTTTATTTCCCCCAATCCCCTTTCTAGGTTTTATTAATTAATTGAAATTCTAGGTAATTAATCATGCATTGATTGTTGTAGTAGTCTAGAAAAGTGTCATGCATATTTATTAATTTATAATTTCTTGAACATCGAAGATCCAATGACCATCAATGATACTTCTAAGCTTTTAAAATATCATTCCTCAACTAAGGATGATACCATTGAGTAGTTAGATGAGATCAATGACCTCTCACTTGTACACACACTCCCATAAATCCAAAATCCATCTGAATTGGAATAGAAACAACTACCTCAAGATTTAAAATATTCATATCTTGAGAATGTAAACAAGTTTCCCATCCTCATTACTAGTTAACTCCCTCCTCAGCATGAATTATGACTTCTTGAACTTTTTAGGGAGTATAAAAAAGCATTGGGATGGACACTTGTTGGCATTCCTGGTATTACCCCATCAATTTTCACACATCATATTTTATTAAATGATGAGGCCAAACTGATGAGGCAGGAACAACGTCGACCGAACCCAACCCTCCTAGAAGTTATGAAAAATGGAGTATCATAATTATTGATTCTTGGAATAATTTACCCCTTCTCTGATAGCTAATGGGTCATTCCTATTCAAGTAATTCCTAAAAAAATTGGCCTTACAGTAATCAAAAATTAAAACAATGAATTGGTTCCAACATGTGTGCAGAATAGTTGGCGTGTCTATATAGACTATCACTGACAAAACCAACACACCAGAAAAGACCATTTCCCTTTTCCATTCATTGACCAAATACTAGAGAGGCTTGAGGGTAAGTCTCACTACTGTTTCCTTAATGGGTATTTCGGATACTTTTAGATCCATATTACCCCTGAGGATCAGGAAAAGACAACCTTCACATGCCCCTTTGGTGAATTTTCATATAAGAGGATGACATTTGGTCTATGAAATTCTCTCGTTACTTTCCAGAGATTCATGGTTAGTATTTTTTCAGATTACCTGGAGAATTGCATGGAAGTTTTCATGGATGATTTAACTGTTTATGTATCCTCTTTTGATGAATGTTTATGTAGTCTTGGTTTTGTCCTACGTCATTTTATTGAAAAGAATATTGTATTAAATTATGAGAAATTCTATTTCATGGTGAGAAAAGGTATAGTTTTGGGGCATGCCAATTTTGGGGATGGTATTCAAGTAGATAAATCAAAATTAGATGTCATTTTTTCCATACCATTCCCCAAAAATGTATGGTATGTGTGGTCTTTCTTAGGTCATGTTGTATTGTACCGTTGTTTCATTCATGACTTTAGTAAAATTGAACTCCCCCTCTCTTGATTACTCGAAAAATAAAAATAATTTGTTTTTGATAAAGAATGTTAGGAATATTTTAATAAGTTAAAATGGAGTCTCATATCTCCCTCGATAATCCAATAACCTTTGTGGGATTTACCATTTGAACTCATGTTTGATGCCTCTAACTATATAGTTGGGGCAGTCTTTTCACAAAAGGTCGATTGAGCTCCACATGTCATTGTCTATGCCTCATGTACTTTGGACACTACCCAAGAAAACTACACCTCAACTGAAAAATAATTCCTTTCCATTGTGTTTTCCTTGGATAAATTCAGGTTGTATCTTTTAGGGTCTAAAGTCATTGTGTTCTCAGACCATGTATCCCTCTGGTATCTTCTTAAGAAATCGAAATCCAAACCACATCTCATTCACTGGATGCTCCTCCTTAAAGAATTATATCTAGAAATTAGAGATAAAAAAGGATCAAAGAATGTGGTGGCTTGCCATATCAGTAGGATTCCCCCATCTTCAGACATTGACTCATCCCCCAGTATTCCTATAAATGATATGTTTCTCGATGAACAATTGTACCAAGTGTAATATGTTATTTCTTGGTATGCAGAAATTGTAAATTATTTGGTAGCATCTTTCATTCCTACTAATTTTAATAAAAACCAATCCAGTCATCTAAAACATGAGTCTTGTTGGTACATTTTAGATGACCCCTACCTCTAGCACACATGTAGTGATCAAGTCCTTAGGCATTGTGTTATCAATAGTGAGTTTCAGTCTGTCCTTCGATTCTATCACACTCTTGCTTGTGGGGGCCACTTTGGCCCCCAATGGACTAGTCACAAGGTCCATGATTCTTGTCTCTTTTGGCCAACACTTTTTCGGGATTCCCATGATTTTTTCAAATCATGTCCTCATTGTAAAATAATGGGGAATGTCTCTAAAATAAATGAAATTTAACAACAACTGTTACTCTTTTGGGACATTTTTTATGTTTGGGGCATTGACTTTATGGGTCCATTTTCCAATTCCTTTGGAAAATTGTGCATTCTTTTAGTAGTCGATTATGTGTCAAAATGGGTAGAGGCCCGAGCCACAAGGATGGATGATTCCAGAACAGTTGTGGAATTTTGAGAACTCAGATCTTTTGTAGGTTTGGATTACCTAGGTTAATCATTAGTGACTAGGGTTCTCATTTCTGCAACCGAACAACGCAATAACTTTTGCATCAGTGTGGAGTCGGTCATAGAGTGTCTACTGCATATCACCCATAGACCAATGGTCAAGTCGAGGTGTCAAATAGAGAGGTAAAATAGATTCTTGAAAAATTGTTTCAACCTAATAGAAAAGATTAGAGTCTTAAACTTGATGATTCATTATGAGCATACCGAACTGTTTTCAAAACTCCCATTGGAATGTCACCCTCTCATCTTGTGTTTGGAAAGAGTTTTAACTTGCTTATTGAGATTGAGCACCGGGACTACTAGGCCATCAAACAATGCAATTATAATATTTCTCATGTAGGTTCTCAAAGTAATTTTGAGATTCAAGAGTTGTAGGAAATGAGAATAGATGCATATGAAAACTCCAAGATTTATAAGGAGCGAACCAAGGCTTCACATGACCATCTTATACTTCATCGTCAGTTCCACATTGGGAAGAAGGTCCTCCTTTATAATGCAAGGCTGAAGTTACATCTAGGTAAGCTTCATTCCTTCTAGTTTGGCCCATACACTTTTATTAATGTATCTCCATTTAGTGTTGCTCAGGTTCAAAATGAAGAAACCAAGAAAACCTTCACTGTCAATGGGCAGTGGTTAAAGCACTTACATGAATCCATTTTAGAGTCTTCGATGGAGGAACTCCAGTTTCAAGAAGCAATATATGAATGATACTCACCATGTTTTATCCTTCCTTCCCACATTTACTTATATTACAGTGAGGAAACTACACACTTTAGGTGTGGGGGGATGGGTACATTCCTGGGTTAGTTATGAATTTTCATTATCTTTTTTCTTTGTTCTCTTTTTCCCTTCTTTATGGTATTTTCACTTTTCCCCATCTTTCTAGATTCATTAGGATTTTCATTGTCTTTCTTCTCTTTTTATCCTTCTTTATGGTATTTTTAATTAACCCCCCCCCCCCCCACTTATGGTCACCAAATCATAGAACTTACTGCAAATTCATGTTGAAATTTTTGATTCCAAGTTGATTTAAAAAATTTATAAAAAAAAATCTGTCTCTATTTTGGATTGAATGTTTGTATAAATTTAATATCAAGGAGTGATTTTTAGTGAATTGGATTTCATTAAATGATATAAATGGTTGTATCATTGTGAAACAATTGAGATTATTGATGCCCCTTGTGTGAGTAGTTTTTGGGAAAACTATGTCACTAATATATCCACACATTTTTTTACCAAAACACAAAGTGTGAATATTTATTACTTAATATAAGGTAAATATATGTTAGTTTAATATTTTTTGGCTTTAAATGATATTTCCATACGTTCGTTCCTTATCTGATCTATTCCATTACTATACCAGATTGACCTATGTGTGTGTACCTAATGTCTGACCATTGTACGCCCTCAAAAAAATTGGTTTGTGTCTTGGGAAAGTCAAAAACCACTCCTCCACAACCTTTTATTTTGTTATAACTATTGAAATTAGTGTCGTGACGAGATCAAACAATGGTTGAGAGATGAGTGTGAGATTTGTTCCAAATGCAACTTCTATAAAAACAAAAATAATAAATGAGGGGAGTGATGAAATGTGAAATATAAGGGGATATCTAGTTCAGGAGATTATGGTTTGACTTCTGGAAATTCTTAAGTGAGTGGGTCTTGAAATATGATTTCAAAGGATGTAGGGTTTTGGTGGAAAAAATCATTTAATGCTGAATAATGTTAAAATAACCTATATTTATTAGATAGAAAGTGTAAAGAATAGCATGGAATGGTTTTCAAACACACACATGGAGAGTTAGTGGAATTGTTGTATTTTGAATTCCTTTCTTAATTTGGTGTCATGAATCTTTTTTAATTTCACTGTGATATGATTTATGAGATAAATTTTTCCATTTTTACTAGGAATAACTCCTTGGTGTGGTCCATGCATTGATCACATTACTTTAATAAATTAAAATATCCTCAAATGTTAAATCTTCATGATGTTGATAATATATACATGCATAATTTTTTTGGATATGTGACTTTTCCCAGGAGTGCAAATGTTTAGGTGTGGGTGTGTGATTGCATAGAGATTTACTATTCAATTCCACCCTTACACCGCTGTTTTAAACTAGTTTTGTAATGAATATTAAAAATATAATAATAAATTTCACTTCATTTTTATTCAATAAATTAATTATTGTCATTGTTAAAAAGGTAAATTATACTTGTTTTGATATTTTCATTGAAGGTGGAGGTGATTTGGAGTCCCAGAGATCATCCATAAGAAAAATGGTCCAAACTACATCACATCCCATGGACATCTGTCTACTATTTTGAATAGTACGAGAGTTACATGCATCTAAATGGAATTATACTTTGTTTCCCTCTCAAAAATATCATTTTATATAACTCTTATTAAGGAACTGAATCCTAATTTGGCCATCTGGTGGTCTATACAAACCATTCTATCCAGAGGATAGAATTTTCCCAAATTCAAAAGTTTTCTTTGGTATTTTGACCATATCTCTCTATAAAGTTTTCTAATGTCCGCAAAACTTGACAAGGAGACAATAAAGAGTCCACAAAAAAACTCTTCTCTTTTGTTCAAGTTGTGATATGACTTTCTACTATTCCAAAACTAAGACACAAGTGGTATCTGAAAAATAGGGTTCCTAAAACCATGTCCCATTTTGGCTATAAAAAGGCACCATGGGCACCTCATTTGTAAGTTCGAACCTGAAGTGAAACTCAAACATTTTTAAGCCCTATAGGAGTATCCTCCCCATCTGTGAAGTCTTGGAGGCCTTTATCATCATAGGGGGATCAATAATGAAGAAGGAGTTCCACCCGAGCTTCCTCCTCCTCCCGATATCGAGCTAAAAGGTGGGCGTTCTTTGTGATGGATCTATGCACATGTAAAAAGAGTTAAAATTATTATTTTAGCTACTATTTTGGAGTAATTTGGGTGTGAAAACATTTATTTCCATGTATCTTACATAATTCCATATTTTATTTCTTGTTTTGATGCATGTGATTGATATACTCTTAATTTCTAACTGATTGGTGTGAAGTTTTGAGTGCGTGACTTGTGTTGTTGATTGGGCATCACATGAATACTTTTCATACCCACCTTCTTGATATTTCAATATTATTTGTAAGCTCTTATTCTATGCATAAGTTCTAGACCTTGACAATACTATTGTTATGTCAAGGTTTGGTTCTTTAATCATTGAAATAAAATCTTAGGAATTAATCAGGATTCCAATTAATTTCAACCAAGAAATTACTCCAAACCTAAATTAATACCTATGAAAAATTAACAAGAATTTTGTGTAGTGAAATAACAATGAACCCTTTTATCTCATATTTTTCAAAACCCATTTGGTTTATCATCTTTTAAACTTTCAATTAAGTAATTTTATCCTAAAACTATTTTCAAAACCACCCCCCTATTTTAGTACTTCTTAGTAAAAACACACACTTTAAACCCACCAATGATCCTTGAGAGATGACCAAGGGTATACCCTAGACTATAAATCAACCTTAAAACATAATCAATTTGACGTGTCATGACAACGCATTCAGTATTCCACATAAAATGATTTTTCTCTAGTGGATTGTGTAGTATTGGATTATTTCCAAACCATAGCAATGACTATATACTATTGTTGAATAGTAAACCTTATAAATTCTTGTTTTCATATGCTTATGTATTTGATTTTTTTTAGTACAGAATGATTTCTTTAATAGGAGTTGAAGGTTGTTTCTTAAGAAAGAAAACTTAAAATAAAAAGACATCATTGATTCACCCCCTCCCCCTCTCGGTGATACTTGAATCCTAGTTGGGTAATCTCATGTCTAAGAAATATAAATCCAAAAAAGTAAAAATATAATATATAACAATCAGAGGTTATTTTACACATAATCATGGAAAAACATAGTTAATAATGTAGAAGTATAACCTAAGGAATAGAAATTGATTTAATAAACCCCTTACAATGGTTATAACGTTAAAGTGATAATTAATAAATGAAGTGATTATGTGTATAAAATTTAAACCCAAATAAAAAATCAGAAATAAAACATGACATAATCAAAGATCATTACACACATAATCTTATCACGTTAAAGGCAATAAAGAAGTAATATAACCCAATGAAAATAAATTGAGTTATGAAACCCTTACCTCATGCTTCCACATTGTTAATTATTAATTAACCTTCGGTATACTGGTTTTAAACTTGTCATAAATTTATACTTGAACCATATTAATATTTTTAATATCATATATGATCCACTTATAACATATTATTTCCCATTTTTTCAACAACCATTCATTATTATCAATGCTTTGGGTGTTAACTGCTTAGTTTTCTCATGTATGTTTAGTCATTGGTGTTACAGTTCTTGTGCATAGATTTTAGTATCATCATATTAATAATTATATTAATATTATAAATATAATATTTATTCATTAGATAAATTTTTATAATCATTATTGAAATGTGTATATAGAAAAATGAATTACACCATTCATGGAGATGGTTGGTCATACGTACGCATGAATGCATTTTCTCAATTTTTGACATATGGGAATAAAGAAAGTTAAATATTAATTCACTATTATAGAATAATTATTATTTCATTTATATCAAATATATTCATTAAATATATCCTTATTTCCATTCATTTAAATATTAAATGAAAAATTATTCAAATTGTTTCATTTAGGCGGCAGTCCACACATATGCACGGGCAACGTTATCGTATTCCAATAGATGAAAAGGTAAGAACATAAATGATATAATTTATTTTTAGAAACATAATTATTTTCATAAATATAATATATACTCATTTTTTTATATTTATAAACATCCAAAAAAATTGTGATGAAAAATGAATTACACCACTACGTGGAGATGGCAAGTCATACGTCTGCATGAGCATTGTTTTCCCTTTTTAAAAGATGGAAAATAGGTTTAAAATTATTATATTATAATCATAATAACATAAAAATATATTGGATTTATGAAATTTATTTTTTAAATATGTTTACAATATATTTATAGGAAATAAAAGAAGAAATAAACATTAAATAGTCAATAAAAATAATTACCTCTTCTTCAATGAATCTTCTTTATAACATTTCTTAATGATTCTTGGAATGGACTTTTAAGAAGGGAAGAACCTATAATTTTTTTCTAGATAAGACGATAAGTGAGTTTTTTAGGGTCTGGTTGAGCTAGATGGCTCAAATTTTGTGAAGATGAAAGTATAAGATGTGCCCTTTTATAAGTGAGGATAGGGGCACTCTTAGAATTAATTAAGGTATTAAATTAATATAAATTAATTTTCATGTTCAAGTGGATAAAAATTTATATTTTTTAATATATGGTGATGATTATTTTATATCATCCCATATAATAAATTTATACAAGTTTATTTGATGTTTTAAACATTTTCTCTTAGTTTTAACCCTAATTAATCCTTTTTAAAATTACCACAATATCAAATTTTTATACAATTTAAGGGTCAAGAATGTTACCATAAAAGTACATGTGATCTATAAATGTAAAATGGTTGATATTTTAAACCATATACTATTCAATTTCCCAAATATAGTATTTTTATGAATTTATAAATTATTTAATAAAATATTTTTTATTATAAAATATCATTAAGGTCATTTCTGGAAATATATATTTACATCGACGTTAGAGTCGTCAAGATAGTTATGGAATTCGAATATAAACCATAAAAAAATACCTATTATGTAATATTTATTGAATAAAATTCATTTAACACAATAATTCATCCAAATTGTATTACTTTTAATATTTTTTAAAATTGTTTTTTTATTAATTGAATAAATACTATATCGACATTACATAAGTATTTAAGGTAAATATTCAACCACTAAAAAGTAAAAATAAATTACCATTATAAAAAAATTATATATAAAATAAATAGTTATAAAAAATCCTATTTTATCATTATGTAAAAAAATTCAAAATATTAAATTCAAGCAAGTGACATTTTTAAATTTTCTTTACTAATAATAATATAAATTTCATTTCAAGAAAAAATGGAACCAAGATGAAATATATTATAATTTAGGATGAATATGGTCAAATTTATCCTATTCAATGTAATAAGGGAATGTTTTGGATTGATTTTGAGACCATATCCCATAGTTTTAAGCCAGTTTTACAAATTTTACCCTTACTAATGTGACAAACATTTACCATGATTATTATTCATAACAACCAAAAATAAAAGGGTTCTGTTTGAAAATTTTAAAACTCCAAATTCCAAATATGGTATCCATTTTTCAAGATTCAACATCTATAATTTTTATAAATAAATTTTAATTTGAATTCATTAAACATAATGAAAAAGAATTTTTAGAAAGAAAAAAAGAATTTTCTAGTATAAAAATCAACTTATATCAAAACCATGAATATTTATTATTAAAATAGAATTTAATTGATAAAATGGATAATATATCACATTAGGATATAATACAAAATATTATTTTATTTTTAAATCATTTTATTTATTTAATATAATTGAAATTATCTGAAAATCGGTATTTTTCAGTATTCACTAAAAAATCAATCATTTCAGGATAATATAAAAATTTCACCCAAAGTTAATTTTGATATCATGATTTCAAAAAAAATAATTTTATAATATATAA
Organism: Viscum album; assembly: GCA_963277665.1. Lineage (NCBI taxonomy): Eukaryota > Viridiplantae > Streptophyta > Magnoliopsida > Santalales > Viscaceae > Viscum > Viscum album. The sequence continues at coordinate 1,058,745,577 of OY728140.1, forward strand.
TTTCTAAAAATTATATAAATTAATTATAATTTCCATGAAAAAATGTCATAAAATCATTTTTGAAGAAAAATTCACTTTTGAAGCATAAAATGACTTCACAAAATGAGTTTTTATTTGTTATAAATTAGTCAATAAATTTTTATAGAGTATGACCATAATATTTATATATTTCCAAATCCAATTACTCATATTCATACCCACCAATTCAACATTTAGGTCACATTTAAATAAAAATACTTTCAGAACATATCTTGATTCACTTAATGCTCAGTGTTGCATGCTAAGGAAGATATCAATATTAATATTATTTTAAACTAATTTTTTAGGGTGTTACATTCTCACCCCCCCCCTTAAATAAAATATTATTTTGTAAATTTATCTTAGTCTTCAAATGTTAAATATTTTAAAATATAATTATTGAAAACTCACATCATATAGAGGGATAAGAAATTTGTTTAAAAAAAATTGAAGTGGAACAAATAAAGGTTACCTAAAATAATACATAATCAAGTTCCAAAATAAAGATAAAATTAATGGAAAGTTAAAATATATACATGAAGGAGAAAAATACCATCCAAATACTAATAGAGAGTGATATATAATGTGATAATGAGAAAGTAAATGACCACAAACCGATAAATCATTGAAGGGCATAAAAGACCATCAATTCATCAAAATTGATGATAAAATGATAGAAAATTTATATTAAGGTAATTTTTTTAAATTTGAGGGATTATTTTACTAACAAAACATTTAACAGGGGAAAATATAGTCATTCAATTTCTTTTAATTTCAAAAGCACAATTTCATAAGTTGAGGTATTATTTTATACTTTACCTCTTTTTCTAAAACAATGAATATTCAAGATTAATTTTTCATGCCTAAAGAACTAAAATTAACTTTTAATGATTCATATGATCCATAAGTCTTTCCTACTACCTCTAAATATTTACCAAAACAAAAATGTTTAGTATGTGTTAGTCAATATAAAATATTAATCTCTAAAACCTCAAAAATAACACCCAAAGTTCAACTTAATTCATTCTATAAATAGATAACCTTGAGACTCTTGAAAAAATATATTTGAACAAATTCCAAACCCAAAAAGTTGAAATATTTGATCAAATATTTTTTTAATATCAACCTAAATATTATCTCCAAATAATATCGACAGTTAATAGGGTCATATGCTAAAAATTTATATACCCTAATCATAAACACCCCAAAATATGTTATCCATTTTAATAAATATCTTGAATCATCATAAATCCATAATAAAATCACATATTATTCCATAAATTAACTCAATATTCATTCCTTAAAATATGTTCACCTTAATTATATAATATTTACAATATAGTTCCCATATTCAAAAATAATAATAATCACAAAGTCAATAAATAAATTTTCAATCTCAGGGCTATCTATATAATAAAAATCTATTCTCAAAATATACTAACATTTTATCCCAATCAACAAAAATTACTACAACAAAAAATATCATAATAAACATAAAGTATTTCAATAACTTTAAACATGTCTCTACAAAATATAAAATCATTATTACTCAAATAGTCATTTCAATAAAACATATTCTAAACCAAAGGGTTATATTTCCATAAATGTCTCTAAAAATATAATTAATCATTATAAACTCACATCACATAAATCCTAAAAAGGGTTATCTATTCCATTAAACTTATTATCATCCTTAGAATTATCAACTTAAGACACTTTTGGGTTTATCCCATACCACTATAGAAAATCATAGTTTTCCATATGTTCTATTATCTCATTCATCATAATGGTTTGTAAATAAAATTTTAATTAACCCTATCATATCCCCTAGTAGTTTCAAAATAGGTTAATATTAAGGTAGCATTCATTATAAACTGTAATTATGGATAAGATATATTAAACAAACTTTTTTAAGGTTATTATTTCTGGATGAATCTATGCCAAAACCATGTCCACTTACTGTGTCCAGACATGGATGTATTACTAGAAAACCAACATATTATCTACCTTACCAAAAACATTATGATATTGTTATACAATTATATATATCCTCAAAGTCGATTATAGGGTTATGTTCCCTAAACTATGTTTTCCTAATTCAAGTTCCCTATGTCTCTACAAAACTTTCTCTGATTCCAACTGTAAAGACCCCAACTCTAGTAACCCAGAGCTTTTGGTTACTTTATTACATTAGAATTCGATACAAAGTATTGAATCCCAAAGGACTAAATAGTTTATTAGTCCTAGTAAACTAGATAAAAACTTGAATATAATATTACATTGGTAATAATTTATAAAAACAAAGTGATATTAAATATTCTATATCCTTGAACTCATTCAAAGATTACTTTATTCAAATACAGGGTAAAAGAAACAAAATAAAGGTGAGATAAATGCTTAGTAAGTTTTAAGTATATTGGAATATATATTTAGTAAATAAACCATACAAAATATATCATGGTAAATAACTAAAACCACGTATCATTTAATCAATAACTTGAGCATGAATAATAATATGGAATGAATAAATTTTTACCAAATAATTCCATATAAATAATCACATGAGCTTGATACTTATTTATGGATATCATAAGTATTCAAATAATCATATGGAGATCAATAATTGATTTAATAATGATTTAATTCGTATTATTGGATGTCTTAAACATACTATTAAGGACTTATGATAGTAAATCTTATATAAATTGATAAATACTCATCAAAATACCCAAACTATTTTGTCTCGTGAGATATATCGACACATTGAGGGGCTATATCAAGACCTTCCCATCACTCAATAAGTACAATGCATTACTCTTATGTTTAATGACCAATTTAATTCATGAATAGTTTTCCTTATCAATAAATATATTTATATTGTAAAGAATAAATAATATAAATATTTTCCTCATCCAATCAATTAACATTCATATTAGAACATTATATATAGAAATGGAATACAGTTAAGGTAATGAAAATATCCATGATACAAAGAATATGGATATTTAATAGAAATTTTATTACCAATGAAATATGATCAAAAGAAATTTAATATTTTAAGATAATGTTAATGACCAAAAAATTAACAAGAGAAAAATATGACAGTTAACTCATTAAAAATACATGTTTTATAATAAATTCATGTATTTTGGAAAATAAATGAAAATTTAAGACAAAAATTAAAATAAGTTTTCATTAATTATTTTTATTCACAAAACATTTAAATATTTTATAATAAGATAGATATCATAAAATGATAATGTAAATGGGAAATTCCATTAATGTCGTATATATTAAAATAAAACATTAATTTAAAATTTTTGTAAATAAATTTAAAAATGAACCTTTCAAAAAATACCCCTTTAAAACATTGTAAAAAGTCATGGTTTACTTAAAATTTCCTTAAAAATATTTTATTAAATAAAAAGGAATTTTTTGCACCAATTTTAAAAAAATATGAACGTGGAAGAAAAATATACCCGATCAAAAGAGAAATAAGATCATATTTTTTAAAAACTAATTTCCTAGATTCAAGTTACAAAGAGAGTAAATGATGGAAGAAAACCTCAAAACACTTTAAATATCTAGAGGATAATAAAATAGATGAATTTTATGAAGTATTGATCCTTTAACATAAATTATAATTAATCCAAAAAAATGAGATTGTAAAATAAATTATTACCTTTATGGTAAATCCTAAATTGTAACATCCTGAAAGAGTAAAATTTAATTGAAACTTTAATCACCATGAATAAATATATATTCATGTTAAATATATAAATGGGGTATTATATAATCCTTGTAAAATATAATATGTTTATAATACAAAATAGGTCTAAATGGAGTGGAAAATTGAGATGAAATATCTTACAAAGATCCTATAATTGAAGTGATAATTAATCAATAAAGTGATTATGTGTAATAAACATAAATCCATTATAAAAACAAATGTAAATACAATATAATTAAATCAATATTCATTTCACATGTAATAATGGAATAACAAAGTAAATAATGTATAAGTATAACTCAATGAACAGAAATTCAGTTATGAAACCCCTTAAAATGATAATAACATTAAAGTGAGAATTAATCAATGAAGTGGTTTTTTTTTTGAATACTGATGTTTTTCAAATATAACCCATCTAATTTGTGTTTTTATGATCTCAAAAAACCCTTCATAAGTTTCTGATTATTTTTTTTAAATTTTGATCATCACATTTTATCATTATTTAATCCATTCTACTATTAGTTCTGCAAATTCTTTAAGTTTCTTCAAATTTTTATTATAATGGAAAATTTGTTATTTGAATCAATCAGTTACATGAATATTCGACTACATTTACCTGTTGGATACATCAATAAGATACATGAAGGAAACACCATGTGAAATAGCACTGTTATGAAGAAATCATAAATGTCAATAATGACTACATGTATAAATTCATCTATGTGAATTCAAATCAATGGAATTCAGCTATGTGGTGATCCAGAATCAGCTACGTCATTCTACAACCATCTATTGGTTACTATTGGTGTACTTTCATTGGAAATCAATGCTACCATGCATGAATTAAATATATTATTACTCTTTTATGGTAAAATTGATTATAAAAAGGTTTAAATTAATGAGATAATTAAATATTAAATGAATAATTTGATTCTATATCCTGTTCCTAGGGTATTTTTTGTGAAAATGACAATTCAAAGACAAAATTTTATGGATCACATGTTGTGCAACTAAAAGTAAAATTTTTTCCTGAATATTCAACTATGAAGAAAAGAATATTTGAGATAATGTAATTATTTTAACTATAAAATCTAAAATTACTCTCAAATATCTCTATGTTTTTATTTGTTTTACATGAAAATAACAAGAATACTCAAGTTATAAATTTGTTCTATCAATATCTTCATTTCTAAGATGTATAAGTATCTCTTCAAGATGATTTTCATTTTTATCTATCTCTTAGATATTTATTCTATTCTATATACTACATATTGAAACTATGAGATTTATTGATAAGATTTTATATTATTTCCTTCTATTGTATGTGTGAATATTCCTAGAAAAAAAACCTCAAAGTATGGTGTTTGTAAAATCCTTGTGGGATCCTGGTAAAAGATCCTAGTAATGTACCAAGTGAAAACTTCTTTCTCTTATTCATACATTCTCTAAGGAAAATGATGTAAATCCCCAGTAAAATGATTTTTTGAGTGAAAATCACCAAACTCTAGGAGTAAAGCATTAGTGGAGTGTACTATAGGGATTTTTATTCCCTTAACCACTATAAATCTCTAGTTTATGATATATTTTATTTTTTAATTTATTTTGGATACTTGAATGTTTTAAGAATAGATAATAAATAATCATACTATAAATAGGGTGGTTTATTAAGCCATTAAAACTTCAAGAACACAATTCTCCCCCTCTTGAGTCTTTGTGTAGATAGTATCAAACCAAAAATCCGTATCAAATGCAGTGAATTTTGATTTATCTACTTTTGATGGTAGAATTATTAATATAATCTTAAAATTTTATTTTATGACAAATAATAAATAATGAATGTAAATGGTAAGAACACCAAACTTTAATGGTGAAAATTATTTTTTAAGGCATAGATGATAATATATTTAATGAACCTTGGTATTAAGGTTTATTTAAAAGATGTGAAGCCTTATGAAATTACCAAGACACAACCTGAAACATGGGATGCTGATATTAAATCCAAATATGACTTAAACACCAAAACCATGAATTTTATCATTTGTGGACTATGTCCTTAATGAGTTCAATCAAGTTTTGAAATGTGAAATTGTTCATTAAATATAGAATACTATCTCATTAGCTTATAAAGGAATAAAAAATATAGTAGAGCTTTTATATGATACTACCAAGCTTAAGTTTGATACTTTCATAGTGCTTGAAATTGAAATCATCACCCAACTTAATAGAATACTTATAGTGGTTGTAAATAAGGTTTCTTCTTTGGGGATACCCATTCCTGAACTAGATTAATATTTGAAAATGATCATAATTATACCACTACGATGGGGTGGAATTTCAGATTCCATTATTTAATCAAAAGGTGTAAAATATTTCAAAATAAAATATCTTATTATTAAAATTAGAATATGAAAAGCTAAAATGGAAGCTAATTAAGGAGAACATAAGATTATGAAAAATTAAAATGATACATTTAAGGTTTCTACTTCTAAGGATTATAATAACAACAAGATTGTATTAATTTTGAAATCATCTAGAGAAGAAAATACCTCAAGAAATTCGAGATCAAATAATGAACTTTAATTGTTTTCAATAAAGTTTAAAATGTTTTAAAATAACATAATTGGTTTTAGAAATCCATTAAATAGGTAAAATAATCATGAGTCAAATGTTAATGAAGTTATATTTTGACTGTGTAAGAATATCTAGCGCATTAAAAAAGAATTCCCTTAGTTGTAAGACAATGAGAAATCTAAGAAAAATTATTTCAAGAGGGTTGGATAAAACTAAAAATCCATTAAATGCACAAAATAAACATAGAGTGATTATAAATATTATATTGATGAGTCATCTTTGCACTCATAAGCAGAAATTTATAATAAAAATTTTAATATGTTCTTTATAGAACATTTAGATGAGGAAAATTCTTTTTATTCTTCTAATCATGAATCTGATTCAGAAAATAAAAAATGGTATTTCGAATAATTAAATGAATATTATAATATTCTTTGAAAAAAATATAAAATATTGAAAAAGAAAAAAAAATCCCTCAAAAATTCTTAAATATGCTTCAATTGGTTTCAGAAAATCTAAAAGTTACTTGAATCAAATTCTTGGAAACAATAAATTTCAGAAAAATAAGTATGGAATAAGATTCCAAGGTGAAAAAAAATGTTTTATAAATGTTATTTTATACCATGTTCCATGAGTAAAAACTTTTCTAACGTTATTAGTTTTCACTATATAGAATTTGAAAAATATTATAACAATTTTATTTTAATAAACCCACAATTTTATGGTGTTAAAAATGATTTTCTTTCAAAAACAATCAAAATCAAGTGATGTAATATCCAAATAGTACAAACAGATTTGGGTTCCCAAATATTTAGCTCCTAACATTTCTGGATCCAAGAGAATATAGGTAATAAAGAAAATCCTGTTTAATTGGTCTTTAAATGGAAAAAGGTCCAAGATCATCAATCTGAAAAGGTATATGGAAAGTGGATGCTCAATAAATATGAGTAGAGATTTCTCTAATTCCCAATCCTTATAAAATTTTTATGGAGGATATCTCACATTTAGTGACAATTCTAAAGGAAATATTTTGGGATTTGGATAAATTGGTAATTCAACCTCGGTTATCATCAATACAGTTCTGTATATGGAATGATTAAATGATTATATAATAATTATTTCTCAACTTTGTGATAAATATTATTTTTTAGATTTCTTTAACAATACATGTTATGTTTTAAAATAAAAAATTCCTAAATTTAAGGAACCTAGAATGAAAAATGTCTATAATATATATTTTAATTCTTTGATTATACAAAAATTTAACTATTTGAATACTGAAACAAATGAATCAAGGATTTATCATAGAATATTGGGATATTATAACATCTACTCTTTCAGAAAATTGTCAAAAAATTGTTTCAGATTTACCTCAACATAATTTTAAAAGAGGAAAAATGTGATGCATGAAAAACAAGAAATAAACACAACCCATATTTTAAACCAATTAAATATTTTTATACATATATACCCCTATAACTTATTCACAAGGTTTTTCTTGGACTATCTAGAATAGAAATTCTAAGAGGAAAATATTTTTTTATGCATTGGTTAATGATTTTTCGAGAACAATATGGATTTTCTTTTTGATTCATAAGAGTGAAGCTTATCCTATGTTTATAATATTTTCTAAGTTGGTTCAAAAAGAGAAGGATTTAAAAATAAATACTTTAATAACTGGCCATGGATTAGTATTTGAAAACCATGAGTTCAGATATTATTGTTCAAAACATGGTATCAAAATTAATTTTTATGCCCCCAGGGCACCTCAGTAGAGTGGTGTTGTTGAATGGAGGATTAGGACCTTACAATAAATTTCTAGGAATATGTTATGTGAATATAACTTTCCCACCAATTTTTTTGGAGGAAGTTATAAATATATTGCATTATGTTATAAACAAAGTTATAATTATGACTATTTTGAATAAAACACCTTATAAATTATTGAAAAATAGAAAGATAAATGTTAGATACTTAAATGTATTTGGATAATAAGTTTTCATTCTGAACACCAAGTATAATCATGGAAAATTTGATCCAAAGTATAATTAAGGAATATTCCATGTATATTCTACTACATCCAAGGCATATTGAGTTTTCAATAAAAGTTTAAAGATTGTTGAAGAATCGACTCATGTGAAATTTAAACAAATAATCATTTTGATCACAAAATGACTCAAGTTGGTAAGCTAACTAATTCTATTGAAAACATAAACCCTAAAAATATATTTTACAATAAAAATGATGGTGATTTGGAACTTGATTTTCGTGAACCAAGTCCCCAATGGATGGATACTAGTAAACTAGAAAGTGTGCTACCTTGACAGCTTGAAACCTTGAAAACTCATCCCTTAGAAACTATTATAATAAGTTTATATAAGGGGTTAGGACAAAAATTGGTATGGTAAACCTTGAATAATTTTATACCTTTTTATATTACGTATAAACTAAAACTAAATAATAATACTTATTTTATGAGAGTTGGGTTTTAGCTATGTAATAATAATTAAGCCAGTTCAAAATAAACAAGGTATGGGGATTACTTAAGAGACCCGTTGGTTACCCTGTTATAAGAAAAAAATGGTTTTTTTGGAATAAACAGGACTATCATGGTGAGATCACTGGGAATAAGTCTCAACTAGTCACTGAAGGTTATATATTATAGATATAACTTTTCACTCATAGCTAGATTAATATCCATTAGGATTCTCATAGCCTACGAATCACATATGAATTTTAAATTATATTAGATGGATGTAAAATCTTCTTTTTTAAATGGTTTTCATTTGCAGGAAGTTTTTTTTGAAAACCCTCTATGATTTAAAAATCATCATTTTCCAAATTCAATTTTCAAAATTAACAATTAATTTTTTGCCCTTAAACAAACACCTAGATCTTGGTATGAACATTTAGATTATTTTATCTTATCAAATAGTTTTTTTATGTTAGATCCTAATATTTTCAAGAAAAATTTATATTTATATTTTATGGAAAATATATATATGTTCATGATGTGATTTAAGGTTCTATATAAAAAAATAGTAATGATTTTTTAAAGTTCGGGTAAAAAGAATTTGAAATGATCATGATGGGTGAGTGGAATTATTTCATGGATTTCTAATTAATTAAATATATTTATGATTTTTTTAAATCAATTTAAATACATACATGACATACTTAAAAGGTTTTGACTCAAAATTATTAAATCATATACAACTTCTATGAGTTCTAATGAAAATTTTGATTTGGATGAAACTGGAAAACTAGTAGATAATGAGATATATAGAGAAATAATTTAGAGTCTATTGTATTTAACTACTAGTATACCAGAAAATATGTTTGTAGAATACTTATATTCCATATTCCAATAAAATCCCAAGGAATATCATTTTAAATATGCCAAAATAATTTTAAGGTATTTAAAAGGAATGATTCTCTCTCCTTACTTTTTCTAAAAAAAATATGATTTTAATTTGACTTCTTAATCGGATCCCAAATTTGGTGGTTGTGGACTAGATAGGAAGATTACTTTTGAAACCTTCCACTTTCTTGGTAAAACCCTAGTATCCTAGTATATTAAGAAAAAACACTATCTTGCATTATCTACTGATGAAGTAGAATGTATAGCGTCTAGTAGTTTTTATGCACAAGTGGTGTAGAAAAAAAGTACCTTAATTGATTTTGGATTTAGTTATAGTCAGTTATCAATAAAATGTGATAGCACTAGTGTTATCAACATTTCAAATAATCTAATAAATCATTCTAAAATAAACCATATATATCTAAGGCATCATGTCTTGAGAGATCATGCTCAAAAGATGATATAGCTCTTAAATTTTTCTCTATTGAGAACTAGTTAAAATATTTTTTTATTAATACCCTTGCATGTAAATGTTTTTATATTATTAAAATAGAATTGGAGTTATTTTAATTTAAATAATTTCCAGTTTATTTTAATTTATATTATTTAAATTAAGTTATAATTTTAGTATTTACAGTAAAATTATTAATTATTTAAATTCCATCAAAGATTTAATCCTTATTTAAAACTGTTTTTAGTTTTTATTTCTTTATTTATTTTAATTCATAATGGATGCTAAATTCTAAATTAGGTATCCATCCATTTTTTTAACCAGGTACATGACCTAAGAGTCCAGATTGACCCTCAACACTTTTACCCTTTTCCTATGTTCTTTCCTCTAAAAGTAAAACTATTACCCTTTACCTCCTTAATCTCTCTCTATTCCATCATGAAATTCAACTAACCTTATATAATGGTAATTTCTAATCTTAAAGATAATGGTAGTTCCGGTTCTTCCAAGAGATCTAATTTGGGAGGTTCACCATGCAGAGTAACAGCTAGGAACTCCATAGATATATAATCATTAAGAGAAACCAAATTGTTGGTGAATAATTTATTTTAATTTCAAGGATGGGAGTTCATTTTTTATGAGAAGAATCTAGATTTCCTAATTTAAGAATATTTTAATGAGTTCATAAGTAATTTATAACTTCATTTTGGTAAATTAGTGGATGTGTTGTTATCGAATGTGAATGGGAAATATATGGTCATATTTAGTGGAAATGGCTAAATTCATTCACTATCCTCATGAGGATGAGTTTAGTTTTAGAAAGATTCTAGTTAGTATAAGTGTAGTAGGGCCAACTGAGGTTTTAAATTTATTATTTTGTACCTCTACTTTAAAGAATAATGTTATGAAATATTTTGAAGTTGAATATAAATTTATTTGTAAGTTTATCTAGAATTTTATTTTCCAGAGATATGGAGAATGTAAAATGTGTTATTGTTAAACATGTAACTCTTATATGACCTAATTAACTATGTTAAGATGAATTTTTCTTGGTATATGATGTGGTTTATCCATCACTTCTTTCAAGTGAAAGGTAAGTTGAATTAATATCCCTATAAAAGGATAATCTCCATTTTTTTAATAATAAGGAAGTGGACTTTAATGAGGGAGAAGTTGTGAAATTTCCCAAGAGTAACACCCTTTCAGTGGTGTTCTTGAAGACCTTTGAATTAATTTGGGATGATAATTCAAATACATTATGTCCAATAAAATAGTAAGTTATAGCTTATGTGGTTATACAACCTCCAACATCATCTCATGGGAAGCCATCCCAATCCTCATCACCTAGGGATGCATCACCTATTGATATAGTACTGTCTAGGGAGGTGCATGAGTAAGTAGTTTCTATAATATAGCCTCAAGTGTCATAGATCATATTGTGGAAGAGATAGTCCAGATATAGGAACCTGAAGTTGTTGGAGTTGCTGAATAAATTCAGTATATTGAGATAGCTATTGAGATAGCTGATGTAGCTAAGGTAGAGTGTCCAGTTGAAATTATGCCAAGTGTTCTAAATTATGAATAAATTGTAGAAGCTAAGTTTTAGAATTAAATGGATGATACAATCCCTCCTAAATCACTTACTAAAAGAGATGGATCTAGGGATACAATCTTAGAAGAAACTGGAGTTTTTTCCCATACTCAATAGATTGTACCATCACATCATCATGTACATGAGTACATATCATCTGTTAGTAATTATTCTAAATTTTCTGGTATGAAAACATTTTCCTCTCCTATTATGATTGAATTTGATAATATAAGAGTATATTAGGATGGTTTTAAAAAGGATTTGATATTATCTAAGAATAAAATCAGATAGCTCGATGAGAATTCAGTTTCTATAATATATTTTGAAAAGTTGATCGGGATCCTAGCCACTCAAATAGACTTGATCAAAAATATACAGCCTATTTAGCTAGTGTAAATAGCGTCTCTTAGAGTAATTACTCATGAAGTTGAAGTAATTAAAACTCATGAAGATAGACTTAGTGAAATATAGGCAACCAAGTTTGAGGTGAATAAGAAAGGTATTCTTATGGAATCTCAAAGGGACATGATTCAGAATCTTCCCATGGTTCAATCTAAGATATGTCAACATACAATTGATGAGATTAATAATTTTAAAATACAGATATAGACTAGCTTTCATACTATGAAAATTATATCAATAAGCTTGTTTGAGTTTATCAAGATATTTTATCCCTCTACCACAACCATCTTAGAAACTTCAATCGTTCCTGAAATTCAGAATTAGTTTATCATGTTGTCCTCATACTTGAATTTTGTATCCTATCATATAAAATATTTATAGTGTGATATTTTCACACCTTTCTAATTACAATATTAAAATAAGGATCTAATAGTTGAGTTCTAGGACATTGGAAAACACATTAGAAGTCTTGGTGTAGGGATTGATTTGTATTTTACTGAAATGGTTTAATATCGTGAAGAATTTTTGGGTGGTAAGATAAACACTACCACAAAACAGGGCAAGGCCAACGCCACCCTTTATCAGTGCTAAGGATGAAGTGCTGATAAAGGGGGATACCTTTATCAGCGCTAAAAAAAGTGGTGATAAAGGGTACCTTTATCAGCGCTAAAAAAACGCTGATAAAAGGACCCCTTTATCAGTGCTTTTTTAGCACTGATAAAGGTACCCCCTTTAATAGCACGTTTTTTATCACTGTTAAAGGGTAACCCTTTATCAGCGTTTTTTTTGTAGTACTCATAAAGGGGGGTCTTTATCAGTGCTTTTTTAAAAAGCGCTGATAAAGGGTCTACTTCCAAAAAAATCATTAAAAAAATATATTAATATTTAAATATATAGATATTGTTATATTGATATAAATATAATATATATTTTTAAAATATAATTTAAAATATATTTTAGATAAGTATAAATATACAGCTACACTTAATATATATGATATTTAGTGAAAATGGCTTATAAATAAATTAAAATATATATTTTTAATTAATAATTTTCTAATTATTATGGAGTAATTGTCATTTAATAACAATTTGAAGACTAAAAAAATTAAAAAAAATTAAAAAAATAACCAAAATATGTTGAAAACGCAACTCGAATTTCAAACGGCCATAACTTTTGATCCGGGTGTCCGTTTGATCTCTATCACATATCAAATTGAAGCCTACGACGTGCTTTACACCTTTATAATTGGGAGGGCCACGATAAAGGTTTTTTCTAGGAAAAAAAGGCCCAGAAGGCCTCCAAAACTGAGTTTTTAGTCGGGATACCCCGATTTTTTAACATTTTGTGGATTTTCATCCTCATTTAAGGGGGTATTATTGGATTTTTTTTGGTGGGGACTAAATTTATTCCATGGTATTACATTTATGTTGATATTATTTATTTGAAATTTTATCATTTTTTATAATGTATTGCTATTTATAATCAAATATATAACAATATATACATATTTTTTATATATTCAGACATAAAAATTTAATTATAAATATAAATAATAAAATATATTTACATATAAAATATATTAGATTTATATAAATAATAACTAATATCCATTTTATTTAAAATAAAAATATATAAAAATTTATATACCTATATATTAATCTAACTATATATATATATATTAATATAACTACATATATATATTGATATAACTAAAAATATATATATTAATATCACTATAAATATATATTAATATAACTATATATATATTAATATAACTATATATATATAATATAACTATATAAATATAACTATATATATATTAATATAACTATATATTATGTTTTGAAGCTCAGTTAAAAGAATGGTCAATCCACTAAATGCCAAAATTTCAATTTCCCATGGAATTATACCTTGTATTGAAAACACGGTAAATTATAACCTCCCCCCTCAAAACTTATCATCCATGAGAAGCCTTTAGGAATAATGAAAATATCACTTGACCTACAGGGGTCCTGAAGTCTCATTCAAATGGTCACATTGAGTTTCCAATATATAAATATTTATATACCATTTACATATAAAATATATTAGCTTTATCTAAATAATAACTAATATCAATTTTATTTAAAATACCAATATATAAGTATTTATATACCTATATATTAATCTAACTATATATATATATTAATATAACTATATATATATTTATATAACTATAAATATATATATTAATATCACTATAAATATATATATTAATATAACTATATATATATATTAATATAACTATATATTACTTTATGAATAAATATAACTAGATATATCTATAAATAAATAGATATGTCATTAACTTGAGAACAAATCAATATGGCAGAGTGGTAAAGACTTTAGGCGCGCAAGGGGGAGGTCTCGAGATCAAATCTTGGTGGAGGCAAGGGCGTGCGCATGGGGTGGATTTGGGGGCTAACGCTGATAAATGGGGTGGGTGTAGTGCCAATATAAGGTGGAGGGGGGTACGTGTGGATGCTTGAGGGTATGGAAAGCACTGTTAAAAGGGGGGATCAAGCACTATAAATTCCCCCCCTGATTGGCAGGATTTTTTTTAATTTTTTTTAATTTTTTTTAATTTTTTTAATTTTTTTTACTTTTATCAGCACTAAAAAGAAAGCGCTGATAAAGGACCCTTTTATCAGCACTTTTTGGATCACTGATAAAGGGGACCCCCCCCCCCCCCCCATCTTCTTCAGCTTTGACAGCGCTTTTCTAGCGCTATTAAATGACATTTTTAGCGCTGATAAAAGGCGTATTTGTAGTAGTGAAAATAAATCATGGGAGTATCTCAGGATGTTCTAGGAAAGATATCCAGTTTGATTAGTCCAGTAACAAGCAATCATCATCAATTCATAGATATTCAAGTCATGATATATGATAAAGTTTTAGGTTTATACACCGACTCTTCAAAATAGGATTATGATTCCTTAGTGTCTAAAGAAACTCTATCTATTTCATTTACTTTAATAGATAAAGATCTTGATATATATAAGCCTCTCAAGCTTATCCATTCATTGTAACCACTTGATACTTCCCCAATTGTACATGATCTAGTTTCGCATACTATTTCTACTACTAGTTCTTCAGTTCCTCAGGATTCTTCTAGTGTTGTTCAAGATGTTTCTCAAGTTATAGTAAAACATATGGCCAATGTTTATCACAATATAATATATTTCCAGGAATACTGAATAATTTTTAAGTTTGAATGGATCGGATTTAAAATAAGTTATATTCAAAGCCCTCGATTGATTCATTCAGTTCTGATTCGACTACCATGATCAGTACATATCATATTTCCTCTATTGGTATGCTTAAATATTTCAAATGAATATTGAATAATGTTATATCATCCATTATTCAAGTGAAAAAAAACATTCCTACACTTTCATATTATATTTATATAAATCATATATTATCAAGAGTATTGATATGTGTAAATATTCTTTGTTTTGTCTCAGAGATAGAATAACAATAAGAATGGCACCAACAGATTCCTTTAGAGGAACTAAGTAAAGTTTATATGTTGTTTTTGATCCATCCCAAATTTATAAAAAATAAAAATACAATTTTTATGCTTCTTTTACTTCTAAATAGTCTGTATATAGAGCTACTTCTTCATACCCTCCAATGAAGTAGTCCTTTTTCCTTACTATGTCCTATGATTTCAATGTTTCTTTATGAAATCATGAAGGAGTTCTTATCATGCCTATAAAATACCAATGGAAATATAAGTATTTTTATGTGAATAAAGTGTTGTTGTATAGGTTGTAAAATCATTACTACCTTTAATGATGGACCCTTTTAATACCTCTCAAACCTCTCCAACCATCAACAAACCACCACCCAACCCACAATCTCAGTTTGACCCAATCCATGAGCATGGGTCTTCTAAATATTTTGTCTTATACTTAATTTTTTGGTGTTTATTGAATTTATTTTTATAGAAATGTTTATAATCAATTAAATTCTTTTTTTTCATTTCTTGGTTCTTTCATGATGACTGTTTTCATTAAATGTGTTTCTTAGTGATTGTTTTCATTTAATTTTTTTATTTTTGTTAAAGTTTTTATCATCTTACATGTTCTAGAATTCATCCTTCCTACAATTCTCATTCAATTTTGGTACTATAAATAAATAGTTCACCAGTATAAGTGCTAAATTAAAAAAAATCCTCTACTTAACCTTCCTTTTTATAACACAAAAAGAGGATGATTTTACCCAAGTGGAAAAGATAACCTTTTGGGTAGAAGTGTCTGGTTAATGGAGAGAGAAAAGTATAAACACAAAATTTTAAAATATATATATATATATATTAAAAATATGTTCTAAAAAATTATTTCAATCTTTTAAAATTTCCTTTTTAAGGTTTAATGGGTTTTTTGATCATCAAATTGGGAGATATTGTTGGACAATTAATGTTGTTTCAATATATCCAATATACTTTATTTTTTGATGATCTTAAAAAAGACTTAATATTTTATTTATGATTTATTTTTTATGTTTTATCATTGGATTTTATCATTATTTGAGACATTTTTCTATTAGATCTACAAATTTTGGAAGTTCACTAAAATTTTTGTAAGTATTGAAAATTTTCTATGTGAATCAATCGGCTACATGATGATTTGGCTACATTGAGTAATCAGCTACATAAATTTGATATGTGAATGAAATACCATCATGAAATGGATACATCATAAAAATAGATACCTGAAAATCACCTAATTTGATGAATAATCTATGTAAGGAGTCGGCTATATCGACTGAAAGCCTACGTAAATTGGTTATATGGAGAAATCAACAATGTGATTTGGGAAATTTTTTAAATTGGATATCTGGTTCTAAATGGATATTTAATTCATTAATTAATATCTATTTCAACTATATTAGAAAGAATTAAAAATTAAAAATTTGTTTATATGAAGTAATCAAATTTAATTTACCTAGATTAATAAATCAGCTACGTGAATAATGGCTACATGGATCAATTTAGCTATGTGAATTCAATTCAGTGGAATTTAAGTACATGGTGACCCAAAATCAACTAAGTCATTATACAACATACTATTTATTACCATTGGTATACTTAACATATAAATTATGTTGTTGTTCATACATTAAATATTGGGTTACCTCAATAAGGTAAAATTTATTATAAAAATATTACAAATATTTAGAGAAGAAAAGAGTACAATAATAAATTTTTCCTGTTTCCAATGTATTTTTTGAGAAAATGATAATTCCAAGAATATATTTTATGGATCCCATGTTTTTAAACTAAAAATAAAGTTTTTTCATGTATATTTGACTATAAATAAGATAATATATGATAGAATATAAGACCTTTCATTATCAACTCTAAACTCTCTCTTAAATATCTATGTGTGTTTATCTTTTTACAAAAAAAAGAAGATGATGTTTTGAGTTCTATAGTTGTGTTATCAAGATAAATATTGTTTTATTTTAGTATAATCTCTTTATTCTAGTTTTCATTCTTATTCTATATCTTATGGATTTCATCTCTTCTATCAGTTTCATCTTCTAATTTTGACCTACATCTATAAAATTTAATATTTTTTCATTCTATTAGAAGTGTGAAAGTTCCTGGTTAAATAATATTGAAGGTTGATATTTTTAAAATCCTTATGGGAGCCTAGTAAAATCAATTGGTATAGTATCATGTTTTTATTTCTTGCACTCAGTCATGTAATCCTTAATAAAAGAAATGATATCCCCTAGAAAAAGGATTGTTCAAGTGAAAATCACTAATCTATAGGAGTTTAGAGTTGGTGTAGTAGACTAGGGGACTTTAGTTCATCAAGACACTATAAATATATAGTGTCTAGTATGTTTTCTATGAGACTTCATTTCCATTTATTTCATGTTTTAGGAAAAAATCATGCCTTAAAGAGGGTTTTTTCTAAGAAAATAAAATTTCAAGAACTCAATTCACACCTATCTTGAGTCTCTATACAGCTGGTCTCCAATTAAAAATTATGTGTATCAAATGTAAATCCAAATAAAATAAATTGATATCCAACATAAAATAATAAAACTATTTTACACGCATGATATTATCAAATCAAATACAATAAAGAATTAATATAACACAATGAAAATAAATTGAGTAACAAAATCAATTACCTAAAGCTTACACTTTGTTGATCATGATTTAACCTCATTTATAATGGTTTTAAAGTTTGTTTAAATTTATAAAATTACCATATTCATATTTATAATATCATATATCATTCATATATAACATCTTATCACTCTTTTTTCAATAATCTTTTATTATTATCATTTCATTGGGTACTCACGGCTTAGTTTTCCCATGTATGACTCATCATGGATTTTTGAGAACTTGTACATAGATCATATTTTCATCATATAAATAATTATATTAAAATAATAAATATAATATTTATTCATTAGACACATTTTTTTAAACATTATTGAATGTTGGATATAGAAAAATGAGTTGCAACGTTCATGGATATGGTTGGATGTACAAAAGTATGAATGTTGTTTTCACATTTTGATGGATGTAATGAAAGAAAGGTAAATAATAATTCACCTTTATAGAATAATTATTATTTCATATATAATATTTATATATATATATTCCTAAAATGTGTCCTCATTACCAACCACAAAAATCATAAATGAAAAAAAATGACAACACTTTGCAGAGGTGGTAATCCACAAGTATGCATGAGGGGTGTTATCATTTTCCAATAGAAGGAAAGGTAAAAAATGAAAATGACATATTATATTTTAAAAACTATAATTATCTCATAAATATCATATATGCTAATTAGTTACATATTTATTACCAACTATGTAAAAAGGTGATGGAAAAATAATTACACTTCTATGTGAATATGGTAAGTCATACTTATGCATGAAAAGTGTTTTTGCTTAATATTGGATGGAATAGCGGTGGAAAATGGCTTCCCAATATAAATAATAATATATTATTATATTTAATATTTTATATTTATTATTTTAGGATGGGTAAAATTTATTTAGAGGAATTATAATAAGAAATAAACTTAAAAGAGTCAGTAAAGATGATTACCTCTTCTTCTGCAAACCTCTTTTAGAACATTTCATAAGGACCCTTAGAATGGACTTTTAAGAATAAAAAAACCTATAAATTTTGTCTACTAAATTTTATAAGTGTATTTGGATGATTTTTTTCAACCTGTATGGCTAACAGGGTGTTAGGAATATAGGAGAAGAGTTTCTATTTTATAAGTGAGGAGAGGATATCTCTAGGAATTGTATAAATTATTAAATTAATATAAATTAATTTTCCAAATCAAGTAGATCCAAATTTATATATTTAAAATATATGGTTAGTAATAGTATAAATACTCTCATAAAATATAATTTATACAATTTTATGTGATGTTTTAACCCTTATTTTTTTAGTTTAACCCCTGTTAATCCTTTTGAAAATTACCACATAATCAATTTTTTCTACTATTTAAGGGTCAATAATGTTTCCATAAAAGGAAAAGTGGCCCATAAATGGACCATGGTTGATATGTTAAACCATATAACATTCAAATGGATGAAGATAGTTTTTTTATGAATTTTAAATCATTTAACAAAATATTATTTATTATAAAATATCATTAATGTTATTTTTTTAACTATTTATTTACTTTAACATTAAAGTCATAAAGATAGTTATATAATTAAAATATAAAACATTAAAACATACCTAATATTTTTTATTTATCTAAAAAACTCTTGTAACACAATAATTCATCTAAATTGTATTACCATTAATATTTTTTTAAATCATTTAATATATTTTACACTTAATTAAATAAATAATGTGTCGGTGTTGCGTAAGAATTTAAGGTAATTATATAATCAATAAAAAGTAAAAATAAATTACCATCATAAAAATAATAATTTATATATAAAATAGACATTTATAATTGAATTTATCCTCTTTTTTCCTTATTTAAAAAAATGGAGATATTAAAGTCAAGCGAGTGACATTTTGGAATTTTCATTACTTAAAATAATATAAATTTCATTTTCAATTGAAAATGGAACCATAATTCCATGTATTATAATTTGGGATGAATATTATCAAATTTCCCCCATAAATTAAAATAAGGGAAATTTTTTTGTTAATTTTCAGACCTTATATCATAGTTTTATCCTTATTTTACCCATTTTATCCTTACTGAGGTGATAAAAATTTTCCATGGTTTCTATTCATAATTAAAAAAATAAAATTAACCTATTCACCAAATTTGAACCTCCTAATTCATAATATCGTATCCGTTATTCAATATTCAATATCTATAAGTGTTATAAATAAATTTAATATAAATTTGTAAAAAAAATGAAAAACAGTTTTTAGATGAAAGAAATTGTGCATAAAGAAAAAAAATTATCATATATCAAAATCATGAATATTTATAATTAAAATTCAATTAATTAGATAAAATTGATAATATATAACTCTAATAAAAAATAAAAAATATAATTTTATTTTTAATTCACTTCATTTAATAAAAATTAATGAGAGTATTTGAAAATCAGTATTTTTCACTACTCACCAAAAAATCAATCATTTCAAAAGAACCCAAAATTTCAACCTAAGTTAATATTTATATTATGATTTCAAAAATTATATTGATTTTATATTATAAAATTTCTAAAATTGTAATAAATTAATTATAATTCCCATACACAAAATTCAATAAAATCATTTTTGAAGAAAAATTCATTTTTTGAAGCATGAAATGACTTCACTAAAAAATGAGTGTTTATTTTATAATAATTAATCAATAAAATTTTATTTAGTAAGAATCATTATAAAAATATTTAATAATATAGTTACTCATATTCATACCTTCCAATTCAATGGCCATGTCACATTTAAAAAATAATAATTTTATAATATATCTCGATTTTCTTAAAACTCGGTGTTGTGTGTTACGTGACATGAGGGTCATTGAGCATAAAACAAATTAAAATTTATAAAACCCTACTTGTTACATAAAACTAGTATAATTTTGAGTGGGGTGTCAATTCCATGGGGGGTTTTAATGTGTGTGTGACTAGAGTAATGATAAAAACAGAAACAAAAACAAGAAACAAGAAAGAAGTAGGTGATGATGGAATGCAATGGGTGATAGTGTGTGAAATAGAATTTGGGGGATATATTGAGAATAATGATAGAGAGATAAGCAATAAAAAGATGATTTAGGGTAACTGGGGATGAATATATCAATTAAAATGTCACTACTCTTGAATGGAATCAATCACAAAGGTACTGAGGTTGTGTGGAGAGGAATGAAATGTATAACCATTGTTAGATAAATCACCCTCACTCATGATTTCTCTTTGGAAAATTATCTCTAATATAACCAAAGATAATGATGCTTCCTCATGGAGAAGATCTTACCACAACCTTTTCCAAATTAGTACTTCATATGTGGTCACTAAGTAAAAAAGGATACTCTACATGATACCTCTCATTACTTGGGGTAGAGTGGAAGAATACTCATGAGGAAGAGAAAAAATAGATTATTGGATGGAACACATTATCCCTCTATGATTAATCAAATCATAAAAATAGAATAAATGAATATATTTCAATCCATTTGATCCAAACCCCTAAACCAATTCACTATTCTTAATTAATCCAATATAAAAAATATAATTCATTAAAAACATCTCAGTATAGTGAAATTGGGAATTAGAAAATGGTGAAGAAACACTCATGGTCTAATCAACTTCTTCCTCTAACTCAAACTACACTTTCCTCTAGCTCTAAGTGTGCTCCTAGATCTATTAACCCCCCTTGTTCGGTGATGATCAATAATTATTGTGGATAGAATAGTTCTAGAATGGGTTTATGGATCCCTATATTAATAGAAAAAATATGTACACCTCCTCTACAATCTCATGGTCACCACTAAGTCAAAGCTCCTTATCATTAATGTGGTATGTATATCACTTTACATCCTCTTTCTCTAGTAACTCGAGTGAAGCTTGATCAACCAATTTCACTCTGTAAGGAAAATATATTAAATCTCGATGTGACCTACTTCATGAACCTTGGGTTGTGAATGATACTTTTACCATGGAAAAAATGCATCAATCAATAATTGAAATTGAGCCATAGAAAGCAATCCCCCTTCCTTGATTCAATCATTTTTTTGGCTTAGACATACGTCAAGCATATTTTTTTATGTTATATTTTATATTATTATTTTTTATGAATATAAATATTTATAAATATTAATAAATTAAAATACTTATAATTATTTATTATATAAAAATATGTGTACATTTAAAATTATATATATTAGTATTAAACTATAATATTTTATTATCATTATTATTATATATATATATATATTATTTTATTATTATTTTTATTCATTTTCCCTCAGCCTCAGCCGAAGGTCTTCATCTCCAAGAGGGGAAATGTTCATATTTTTATAGAAGCCTGCTCTGATAGGGTTTGTACTCAATCAACTTCAATGTGGGTGTGGATTCCTCCAACATTCGATCTTCAGGATTCCAACAGTGGGTGGTCAATTAGTTTGTATTCTTGTTTCTAGTAGGCTTTTAGTTTTATGATTTTATCTTGGCTCATCTAGAAGGCATCACCCAGTTTCTTCATCAAGTGGAATGTGATTGTTCAACCATGGTGGTGCTCGAATAATCCGGCAACTTGAGATTTAGATCTACAACAGTTAGTGAGGCTCTGTGGTGTTCAATTAACATTGGTGAGGGATGTGTGTGGTGACTTGGTTCTCCAACAGGTAGTTAAGTAGATCTCGCCTTAGCCTTGTGGTGGCTTTAGTTCATGTTATATGATGGATGCATCCTTGAGGAACTTCAATAGTGGATCTTGGATTCTTATGGATCTAGGATTGTCAGTGTATTGTTGATGGTGGATGGTTTTGAGATAGATGGTGATGTTACCTATGTAATTGGTGTAGGTATGTAATAGTGGATGAAGGATAATAGTAGATAGAAGGATGAAGCAGTGGTGGTGGATGTGGTACTACTGGTGGATGTTGTAGGGTTAGAAGGTAGATCATGAGTGGCTATGGATGGAGTAAAACGGTAGATATAGGAAGTAGCAGTTGATGTAGGATAGGTTAACAGTGGATTATGGTAGGACCAGAAGATTAATAAACTGGCATTAACAACAGCGGTACATGAAATGATTGAGGTAGAAGAGGTGATGGTGGTGGAACCATAGACAGATGGTAGGGTCGAGCAGTGGATCTGGAGCAGTAGCAGGTTGGTGTCGTTGATAGTTACTCTACTGCTAACATTAGATAACTGAGGAGGTGATGTCAGTAGCACAAATCCTGGTAGTAGATTATTCACCTAAAAAATAAAATTAATAAATAAATTTTAAAATTACGAAATAAATGAAAACAAAAAAATTAAAATCCAAATGCAATAAAGTTAAATTAACAAAATAAAAGAATGAATTAACTAAATTGATGAATGAATTTAAAAAAATAATAAAATAAAATAAAAAACATGAGAAAATTTAATTAAATAAATTGTGAAATAAATAAAATAGATAAATAAAAATATTAATTGAAAAAAACTAAGATTTATTGAATGGAAATAAAATAAAATTATGAATGAATGGAATAAGAGACTCGATTAAAAAGTTGAAATTATTATTTTGAAAAAAATAAAATGAAATAATGAAAGGATGAAATGAATAAAAATGAAAAATTATAATTTAATGAAGTTCACAATAATAAAAATTATGGTTAATACGAAATTAATTTTTTAACTTTTAATTATTCAGAATAATTAAAATAAACAATAAAAGGCATACTTTAACAAAAAAATCACAGTTTTAATAATTTAATACAAAAATGATAACAATTTTTAGTTACTCAACAAAATTAATTATTTTAATAACATAAATACAATTAATTGGGAAAAAATATGTGGAAAAAAAGTAACGAATAAAGGTCACATCAAACTCCAACACACTTAATCAAATGCACTCCTAGACAATTCAATGCATTTTATTTATTTAAAAATACCAATGAAATAAAGAGACTATACTGCCTATGTTCTAAATCACTCTAGAATCAAAAAGAATCCAAAACATTCTCCACAACATGAAATAATCATGCCTCTTATTTTAATATCACTTACTTCCTCATTTCCAATTCAAATTTGGTTTATGTTCTAAGAGTGAAACAGGTTAAAAGTGATTGGAATTAACATATTAACAAGAGAAGATATTAATTACTACTCTCCCTTAAGTTGATAAAATTGAAGATCCATTTTTTTACTCACTACATTAACTTAACTCAAATGATAATTAAATATGTCAATTGTTCCCTTCATCAATTGGTTCAAAATTTCCCTGACCTTACTAAACTCATTTTTAACTATTAGGGACTTTATTGTTTTTTTACCCAGCCATGTATGTGTAGAGAACTGTGAAAAACACATATTTAATATGTACATTGGGATTACACACAAACCTAGTGCCTAAAGTTTCAGATATTCATTATATGATCCCAATTTCCCAATTTACTCCAATTAAAAAGGATATATATGATTTTCATTTGAGTTGGCTCCATGAGGTTATTGTTCAAAAAGAGTGTGTCACCTAGGATAAAGTTAAAATTTATAGTTTTCTCAAGTTAAGAACAAAATTCCACAAAGATCTATCCTATCACACTCCTTTTCCTAGTTCCTAATGTGAACTTCCACAAAAATAGTGGGGCACAAACCCTCAACAATCATGAAATTATATCAATTTCATACTCCTTGAAACACCTTAATTAAGAATGAAATTATAACCTAGGAAGGACACAATGAAATTCTAGTCTCTTTACAACCAAAGAGAGTATTTACAACATGATGGGATGAAATTTGAAAAAAAATAGTGGTTTTTGATTTGTTATCAGTGAAACACATTTTAGCATAATTAAGAATCATCCCCTACCCTTAAAACTCAATAATGTCCACATTTTTTAATCACAAAGTGGGAGGCACAAATAAAAATTTTTCTGGGGATTTAGAAATTCAACACAGTAAAATGTAGTTTTGAAGGGTGATAGGAAAGTCCAAACAAATGTTTTTCACACAGAAAGAAGATAATAAATGTGCAAAGTACCCCTACTACCACTACCAAGAAATCAAGAATAGAATATTATTTTTCAAAAGGTTTCATGCATCAGATGAGTTCATTATTGATTTCCAAAGGGGCACCAAAATTTACCTTGTAATTTCACAGTGAGCATCAAGAAACACAGCATGTAAGACGAAACTTCAATAAAATATTTAAAGTAGTGAATAAAATGAAACCAACGGTAACAATAGAATGGATTATAAATAATTAAAGAAGTTACTCCCTAGATATAGATAATCTCTTTTCACTATTGAATAGAAAAATTTTGACCTCCCCTTAAACCAAGGAAAAGGGATTCTGGTCAAAAAATTTAAACTCTTACAAAATGAACAAATTAACATGAGAATTTAGAATTTAATGAAGATTTAAAAATTGACTAGATTTTGATTTGAGGGTAGTTTAATCATGTGTTCTCCAACTAGAAACTTCTTTTGGAATTGAAGTTTGAAATGATTCATCCAATGGTAAAATTTCTTACAAGGCACCATGACCACAACCTACAAACCACCTACACCTCATGATAGCTTGGAACTAACACTTCAAAATAAGAAGATATGAAAAATGAGTAAGAATATGATGATGAAACTCTATAAATAAAAATATAATTCATTAAAAACATAACAATACAGTAATATAGGTAATGAAAAAAGGGAGAAGAAGTGGTCCTAGTCTGATTGGATTCTTCCTCCAACTCAAACTCTCATGTCCTCTTACTCCAAGTGTACTCCCAACTCTGTTTTCTCCTACCTATTCGATGATGGTTGATAATGATCGTATATCGGATGGTTCGGGAATGGGTCGATGGATTCCCCGCTTAATAGAAAAACTTTGTGCACCTCCTTTGTGTTCTCACAGTCACCACTAGGTCAAAGCTCATTTTCTTCCACATGGAACATATGTCATTGTAAATCCTCCTCCTCTAGTAAATCGAGTGTGGCTCCATCAACCAATTTCACTCCACAAGGGAAAGTTGTTAAAGCACTACATGACCTTCTCTATGAACCTCGGTTCATAAATGATACTTATACCATGAAAAAAATACATCAATTAATGATCCAATATTTTTTTTGGGCTTAGATATACGTCACACATATTTTTTTATGTTATATATTATATTATAATTCTTTATAAACATAAATATATATAAATATGCATAAATTCAAATACTTATAATTATTTATCATATAAAAATATGTCTGTGTGTATATATGTATATATATATATCAATATTATTACGATTTTATTTATATATATATATATATTTTTATTTCTTTTATTATTTTTCTTCTATTCCCTCAACCTCGGCTGAGGGTCTTTATCTCTTGGAGGGGAAATGTTTGGCTTCATGTAGAAGCATGTCCCAGTATGGTTCGTTCGCAATCAACTCCAGTGTGGGTGTGGCTTCCTCTAGTGGTCGATCTTTGGGAGTCCAATAGGGGTGGTCAACAAGTTCTTCTTCTTATTTCCAACAGACATTTAGTTTTGGGATTTCAGCTTGCCTCGTCTGGGAAAAGTCACTCAGTTTCATCATTAAGTGTCGTACGATTTTTCAGTTGTGGCATCACTCATCTCATCTGGTAGCTTGAACTTCATATATGCAATAGGTGGTGGGACTTGGTGAGGATCGATCGACGTCAGCTAGGGGTGTACATGGTGAATTATTCCTATAATAGATGATGAAGTATATCTTGGGTCTGCCTCATGGTGGATTCGGTTTGTGTTCTGTGGTAGTTGCGACCTTTAGAAACTTCAATAGTGGAGCTTGGATTTTGACGGATCTGGGTTCATTGATGGATTTTTAACGGTGAATGGTGCGGTCACTATGAGAATTTCATCGTTTTGTGATAGACTATGTTTGACAGGTAGATAACTCTTCACAAATAGTCCGTAAAAACTCGTATTTGTGATGGGAATCATTTCTCACCACAAATAGATTTGGCACGTTGTGCCTGCCAAAGCATGAGATGACTATTTGCGATGAAGATCAACCCCTGTCGCAAATACTCATCCTATTTTTTGTTATTTGTAACAGGGGTTTCTTCCTGTTGTAAATGATCTGTCAACAGGATAGTATTTGTGACAGGAATCATCTTAAATAATATTTTTTACCGCCTCCACAATTAATAACAGTATAACTATTTATGACTGGTCCCGTCGCAAATATTATTTTTTACCACCGCCATAATTAATAACTGTATAACTATTTTTGATGGGTCTCATCACAAATAATAGTATTTTTAATGGGAATCCCATCAGAAATAGTCCATTCTCAACAGATCTAACATATATATACCTCCCCCCCAATTTTTTTCATTTGTATCTTCTCTAAATTCCTCTAAACTTATCTGCTCTCATATTTTTTAGTTTAAACTTTTCTGAGTTTTAAACATCACAGGGGATCAACTTTCAAACTTTTAATCGCCTGAAATATTGGGTTTCAAGGTATTTATTTATTTTTATTTTTTATTTTATTTAAAATTAGTAATAATTATCATTAATTAGTGGTAATTAGATTTAATTAGAACTAATTAGTTCTATTTTTCATTATTTTTTTTAGAAATATTTATTTTTTATTTGGAGTAATGTTTTTAATTAAAATTAAATAGATTTGATTCGTAATAATTTGTTTTAATTATGATTAATTAGTAATAATTTGTTGTAATTAGTAATAAGTAGTTGTAATTAGTAATCTCTAGCGGTAATTTGTACTAGTTAACAGTAATTAGCAATAACTTAGTAAAAATTAGTAATAAATTATTATAAAATAGAATAAATTAATAAAATATTTTATAATTTTTTTTTAAAAAATAGAATAATTTGTAATAATTTGTATTAATTTATAATAATTAATAAAAATTAGTGGAAATTAGTAAAAATTAGTGGAAATTAGTAAGGATTTGTAAAAAAATCATAATGAGTGATAATTAGTGATTATTAGTGATAATTAGTGATAATTAGTGATAATTAGTGATAATTAGTAATAATTATTAATAATTAGTGGTAATTAGTGTTAATTAATTATAATTAGTGATAATTATTCATAATTGGTGATAATTAGTGATAATTAGTAATAATTAGTGATAATTAGTGATAATTAGTAATAATTAGTTAAAATTAGTCATAATTAGTCAAAATTAGTATAAATTAGTCAAATTTTGTATTAATTTGTAACAATTAGTGACAATTAGTCAAACTTTGTAAAAATTACTAAAAAATGGTCAATATTAGTGGTAATTAGTAATAATTAGTAATAATTTGTAATAATTTGTAATAATTAGTAATAATTAGTAATAATTAGTAAAAAATAGAGGTAACTTGTAATAATTAGTTATAAGTGGTAAGAATTAGGGGTAATTAGTAATAATCAGTGGTAATTAGTAATAATTAGTGGTAATTAGTAATAATCAGTGGTAATTAGTAATAATCAGTTGTAATTAATAAATAGTATTAATTAGCAATAATCTGTATTAATTTTTATTAATTTGTATTAATTTGTATTAATTAGTATTAATTAGTATTAATTGGTAATAATTAGTATTAATTGGTATTAATTAGTATTAATTGGTATTAATTAATATTAATTGGTATTAATTAGTATTAATTGGTATTAATTGGTATTAATTAGTATTAATTGATATTAATTAGTATTAATTAGTAATAATTAGTAATAATTGTTGTTAATTAGTAATAATTAGTGGTAATTAGTAAACATTAGTGGTAATTAGTCATAATTAGTAAAAATTAGGGGTAATTAGTAAAAATTAGAAATAATTAGTAATACTTAGTAATAATTATTAATAATTATTAATAATTAGTAAAAATTAGTAATAAATAAAAATAATTATTAAAAAATAGTAATAATTAGTAATAATTAGATATAATTAGTAAAAATTAGTAATAAATAGTGGTAATTAGTAATAATTAGTGGCAATTAGTAATAATTAGTAATAATTAGTAATAATTAGTAATAATTAGCAGTAATTAGTAATAATTAGTGGTAATTATTAATAATTAGAGACAATTAGTAATAATTAGCAGTAATTAGTAATAATTAGTGGTAATTAGTAATAATTGGTGATAATTAGTAATAATTGGTTATAATTAATAATAATTAGTAGTAATTAGTATTTATTAATGATAATTAGTATTAATTAACTATAAATAGTGGTAAGTGGTTGTAATTAGTGGTAACTAGTAAAAATCGGCAGTAAATAGATAAAATTTACAAAATTTACAAGTAAATTATTATTTTTTAAATTTCTACTATTTTTTGGATCATCATTTTTTTATCAAATTATTCATAAAAAATTATTTAATTTATATTTTTTTAGAGAGATATGGAATAAGAAAGTCAAAAATAGTCTTTATTATATGATCACGATTGGATAAATCATCATATGAATCCTAATGGTTTTGGAATAAATCCTATATATATTGACGGTGTTAAAGATTTTTTATCATTTGCATCATCAATACCAGAATTTGTTTTATAAGGGAAAATTAAGTGTCCATATAAGAAATGTGATCTGAGGATGTTTGATACATTTGACAACATTGGGGTTCATCTATTTTGTTTTGGTTTTCGAATATATTATGTTTTTGGTATCAATGTGGTGAATGCAGTCTTGGAGAAGATACTATTAATTTGGTTTCAGATCCATCACGGTTTCAAAATTTAGTACTATAGGTTCTAAGCGTAGCATAAGCGCATTGGTGGGTGTACCCAACATTAATTTTAGCATTAACAACGATCAATCTGAGATCCATCACGATAATAAAACACCAGATCTTCGGAATAGAAATAAGAACAAAAATAAAAAGGGGAGTCCTGAAACCATAGATAGGATCATCATATATTGGTTATAATTAATTTAATTAATTGACATGAATTACCTTGATGGAATTCTTTCTTCTTTGATGTTTCTGGTTACAATATGATATGATTCATCGTTGCGTTGTAGAATCAAAGTATAGGATTCCTCTAGCGGTGATCCACACATGCTTCATGTATCTCTAGACATCGCCAAAGGGATCTCTAGGTTCTAGCATATAAGAGCCTTTTCTTGCGATGTTTGCCTTAGATCACCTTGATCTGGTGGAGGAGGATCTCTCTCTCATAGCTTGAGAGCGTTCTTGGAAGAAAAGGATTCTCTCTTGGCTTGAGAGCTTTCTCTAGATCCTTTGTGCACAACCACAAAAAAATGTCTAGGCTAATGAGAAATATATAATTGGGATTTTTAATTACATAGAATAATAGAATTAATTAATTACCCAAAAGCATTTATTTATTTAATTTAATTCTTAGTAATACCCCATGTCTAATAATAACAGATGACTATTATTATTACCTGACATGCACCCAGTGAATTACACCTAATATTATTTAAGTAAATAAATAATATTATTTCTCATAAATTCCCAAAATAAATACATGTCATGTATATTTATTATACACGGTGTGTACTTTTGTTTTTCTATTTTTCTTTATTTCCTCCGCCATATTTATTAGACCTTGAATAATGACTATTTATTTCTTAAATAAATATCACTATATTAATCACTAATAAATATATTATTTAACTCACAATATATTCTCTTGAATAACTAGTGTCAAAATAAATGTGATCAGGCATCCTTAAATAATTGTTAAACCATAATAGAGAATAATATTTATTCAACTTGTTAAATTAATATTTAACTGAGATACTTGGACACACTTAGTGTGTGACCCTTTAGGCCTCTTTCTCAGTGGAATTAGGCATAGCCTACCTAAAGTCCAAGTTTAGCATCTAGAAACACGCCAAGGAAACCATAGATAAAGAAGTTAATGTCACAATGATGTGTCACCTTCTAAAAATGCTTACAGTGTAATATAATCCCTTTGTCTTGATATCTCGAATCAAGAAAGTTTCATAGTAGTGTCATCAACCCATGTGCTCAATTATTCTATCTTTGACTTTCTAGAATTCAACTTTCTCATTCCTCTCCATGGACATGGATTTATTTAGGCTATATAAATTCCATCAAATGGGCCTGAGATATCTACTTCTATTATGGAATAGAAGGGAAAAATCCTTTATCGCGTTATCTATTAATGAAGTATCACTTGTGATGCACCCAATGTATCCTACCTCACTGGAAACAGTGTGTCGTCACAGTTTTCATCAATACATCTAAGTGTGAGAGTTGTAATACCCATTAATAATAATCTTAAAGTCTAAGGACCAATATACATGTACGTGGATATGAACATCCCATGACACTATGAAATGTGGATTTCCTACTGGCGGGTCTCGTTCTCATAATATCCTCTTGGATATTACCAAGGGCGCACACCATGAGAAGGTGTCTCAAATTTTTATGAGTCCTCACCCCTAATATCCTATATTTTTTCTGTCCCTCAAATAACATCATCTGGCCATAGAATATATATTCAAGAACAGTGTTATGGAACTTCCAGGTTCTCATCGTAGCAGGGATCCGATATGACCCTTTAATGCAATAGACATCCTTAGGACATTATCACATGCATTTTCATGCAAAATAACAATCAAGATGTGATAAGGTATTTATTAATGAATAAAGTAAAAATTAGTTTGTTCTAGGAAACAAGCTCCAATAGACTCCCACTTAGACTAAAGCCAACTGTTAACAAATTTTAACCCGCTAGCTCTCACATGATATTCATGCTTCTGCTGAGATATGCTTTTAGTCATGGGGTCTGTCGTGTTCTCTTCCATGGACACTCTGCTCACTGCAACTTCACCCCATTGATAGAAATACCTCAAGAGGTGATACTTCCAGAGTATGTTCTTTGTCCATTTATGTGACCTTGGTTCTTTTAAAAGATCCACCGATGCAGTACTATCACAATATAATGTGATAGGATCTTTACTTCTAGGCACCACATCAAGCTTTTGGACAAAGTTCTAAATCCATATGGATTCCTTGGATGCATCATAAGCTGCTATATATTCATACTCCACTGTAGAATTGGTGACAATTAGTTTCTTTGAACTCTTCCAGCTCATAGATCCTCCATTGAGACAGAAAACATATCAAGATTGCGACTTCAGAATGTTCTGAACTGTCTGAAAACCAGCATCAGCATACCCTCTGATTACAAGCTCCTCATCTCCTCCATGCACCAGGAACATAACTTTAGTTCGTCTCGGATACTTAAGGATAATCTTTATAGTAGTCAAATTTTTTTCTCCTGGATCTGCTTAATATCTACCTACCATGCTCAGTGTACAGGCAACATCAATCCTGGTATA
Organism: Viscum album; assembly: GCA_963277665.1. Classification (NCBI taxonomy): domain Eukaryota; kingdom Viridiplantae; phylum Streptophyta; class Magnoliopsida; order Santalales; family Viscaceae; genus Viscum; species Viscum album. Next base: position 1,058,778,200 of record OY728140.1, read on the forward strand.
TAATATGGCATACATGATGGATCCTATAGTCGAAGTGTATGGGATCTTACTCATTCTATCTTTCTCTTGTTGTGTCTGAGGACACATTTTCTTAGAAAGATATAGGCCATGTGATACTCGAACCAATCCCCTATTGGTTTTTTCTATACTAAATCTCTTTAGTATCTAGTCAATAAATGTACCCTGACTTAGTCCAAGAATCCTCTTGGATCTATCATGAATGATCATGATCCCTAGAATATAGGCTTCTTCACCAAAGTCCTTCATAGAGAAACACTTGTTAAACCAATCCTTAACTGACTGTAAGATTAGTTGCATCGTTTCTAATAAGCAATATGTCATCAACATATACTACTAGGATAATGACCTCATTCCCATTAAACTGATTATAAACACATGGCTCACATTCATTCTTAATGGAACCAAATTCCTTTATGTCTTCATCAAATCGAATGTTCCATTACTTGGATTATTTCTTTAATCCATAAATGGATCTATGAAACTTGCAAACCCATTTTTATTCACCTGGTGTCACAAAGCCTCCTGGTTGTATCATATAGACATCTTCCTGAAGGTTCCCATTATGGAATGCTGTTTTGACATCCATTTTTTAAATCTCATAGTCATGGTAAGCTGCTATGGAAAGTATGATTATTATGAATTTAAACATGGAAACTAGTGAGAAGGTTTCATCATTGTAAATTCCTTGACGTTTTCTGAATCCTTTAGCCACTATACTTGCTTTATAGGTGCTAACTTTACCTTTCATGTATAGTTTTCTCTTAAATACCCATTTTCATCCAATAGGATTTATATCAACTGGATCATCGATCAGAACCCAGACTTGGTTCTGATACATGGAATCCATCTAATAATTCATAGCTTCTAGTCATCTTGCAGCTTCTGAGATTTCTAATAATTCCTTATAGGAGAGAGGTTCATCATTGTCCAACAATAATTATTCACCATTATCAGTGACTAGGAAACCAAATCTCTCTGGTTCTCTTACCTCTCTTGGGATCCTATGCAGTACATGTGTTTCTGGAACCTCTTCCATGAGGATCTGTGGAACTTTTTCCTATACCAAATCTTGTGTATCTTGAGCATCAACATTGTAAAATTCAATCTTTCTCCCACTATCCTTTTTGAGGATGTCCTCCCTCTCAAGAAAGACAGATTGTCTGGTGACAATCACTTTCTTGTATGAAGGGTTATATAGGTAATATCCTTTCATTTCATTAGGATATTCTATAAAGATACACCTCGTGCCCTGGTGTGCTAGTTTGTTGCCTGAGAAATCCTTAACAAATGCCTCACATCCCCATACACATGTGTGTGACAAAATGGGTTTCCTTACATTCCATAACTCAGAGGGAATTCCATTTTCCTTCTTAGTTGGTACTCGGTTTAATGTGTATACTACAGTCTGTAATGCATATCCCTAAAAGGATAATAGAAGATCTTCATAACTCATCATCGACCTCACCATGTCCAACAAGGTGTGGTTCCTCATTTCACTAACACCATTCCACTGTGTTCTATAGGGAGGAGTGAGCTGAGATAGAATCTCAAACTCCCGTAGAATATCAATGAACTCTTGGTTCAGATATTCTCCACCTTGATCCTATTGAAGCTTCTTTATCTTCTTACCAATATGATTTTATACTTCATTATTGAATTCCTTAAATTTCTCTAAGGATTCTAACTTATACCTCATTAAGTATACATATCCATATCTACTCAAATCATCAGTAAAAGTAATTAAGTAAGAATATCCACCTCTAGATTCTACTGGAAATGGTACACACACATCTATGTGCACCAATCCTAGAAGCATTGTGGCTCTCTCACCCTGTCCACCGAAAGGCGTCTTAGTTATTTTAACTTGTAAACAAGTGTGACATCTATCAAGTGGTTTTAGCTCAGTAGAGTCTAAATAGCCATATTGGCAGAGCTTTTTCAATCACTTATCATTTATATGACTGAGACAGTGATTCTACAACTGGTTGATGTATGAGTCATGTGAGTTCATTTCATTATTTATTTTCAACACTTGGTTTTTGTAATTTAATACATACAAACCATTATTTAAATGCGCCATACCATAACATAAATTGTTCTTATAAAAGAAGCGACCCTTATTTCGAAACTTGAAAATAAATCCATCTATATCCAAACATGATACAGAAATTATGTTTTTGGTAACACTAGGCACATAATAACAGTTATGTAAAACCAAAATCATCCCAGTTGGCAATGATATATGGTAATCGCCAATGGTCAACGCAGCCAGCCTCGCGCCATTGGCGGCTCAAAGATCCACCTATCCTCTGGTAATCTTTCTAAATCTACTTGGTTCCTATATTTGAATATATATTTGATCCCCATAAGCTATATTTAATATTAATGTGTAGAAATGGAAATATTACACTCAATAATGAACACACCTTTAGCGTCCCCACACATCTGGGTGCAATTCCTCTTCCAGTGGCTTGGCTTGACACATGAAAAACATACCGCCTACCATTCCTTACCCTACCTCTAGATCTTACCCTTCTTGGAGGGATGATTCTTGGGGGATTCAGACCATTTATAAGTCCTTTTCCCCTTTTCATTATCCTTCCTTTTCTTATTCACCATAAGGACTGCAGGTTTTTCATGCCCCATGTCCTTATCTACCTAGAGAATTAAGGTCAGAAGTTCTGATAGACTCTTCTTATTGTTTGTCATGTTATAGTTTACAATAAATCTAGAGAAGGTCTTGGGCGGTGATGATAGGATGAGATCTATACGCAACTCATCTGGGAACTTAATCCATAAGATGTCTAGGCATTCAATGTATCCAATAATTTTGACTACATAAGGCCCAGCTAGCGCAGACTTTCCATGCTTATTTGTAAACAAAGCATTGGAGATCTCATATCTCTCATGTCTTTCCTTCTCTTGGTAGAGATCCTTAAGGTGAGACATCATGCTATACGTGTCCATGTTTTCATGTTGCTTAAAGAGCTCATTATACATGGTCGATAACATGAAACATTGGAAATCTGTGGCATCATCCATATGTTTCATATAGAGAGATAGTTCCTAATCACTGGACTCTTTCCCAAGTGTAACTGGAATAGGCTCTTCCAGCTCATACAATTTCCTCTCATGGCTAAGGATAACATGTAAACACCTCTACCACTCATGGAAATTGGTGTCAGTGAGAAGGTTTTCTAGGACAACCCTACTTTTATTACAAACTTAAACATGATTTATTGCATAAAACATCACTTGATACAACAAAGAAGATCGAGAGGTTTGGTGTATTTGGGGCTTAGGATCATTACATAAAAAACTCAAAACATGAAATACAACATCTTTATTGAAAATTTCCTTTACATGACCACTACATTCCCGCATACTTAGCATTGCATGGGATAACCTGAGGACATGCATAAGAAAAGGGTGAGCCATAAAGCCCATTAAGGGAGTACACATGGAATAACATGACGAGTACAACACATGTTATAAAATAGGCATATCAATAGAGCAGAAAAGAAACATGAGCATAAAGGCATGATAAAGCATGATAATCATAACATGGAAATGTGGCAACAACACTTAACATGAAATTAGCATGAGCCAAGGCTCATTTCAAATAGAGCATGAGTAAATACTCATTGCACATGAAGCACGAGTAAACCCTCATTGCACTTGAATTAGCATGAGTCAACACTCGTTGCACATGACTTATCATGATACTATACTTTACCCAATGCATTGGAGCGCTATAAGGGTGCACCCTTCTTAAACATTTCATTTCATGCATAAGTGTGTCACATGGATCATAAAACATGGATTCATAAAACATAATCATTTATTCCATGATATAGGAATGTGGAATTAATACATGAAACTTTGTAATCAATAACTAAAGTTACATAAAGGTGGATACCCTTGATGGAGAAATGGGCATGGTATCCACTACACAATGGCATTGGCTTAGAAAATCGGTGCGATTTCAGCAGCGTAATGGCGTGACATAAGAATTCATAAAAAATGGTTGATGAGAGAGAAATGGGTTCCTCATCATATTTACATGTAATGGACAGTAAGGAGGTCATATTGATACATGTCCCAACAATTGTAATGGAATTTAGATTCATGATAAAAAATTATTGCTTGAATGTAAATGTAGAGAGAGAAGTTCCTTTCAGAATTTCAGCATAGTAATGGGTGTACATGGGAGGCATTTAATGAGAGAGAAAGGGGTCTCCCATCATTCAAAAAAAAGAGGTAAGTATGGGTGAGGTGGAAAACCATACCCCAACATTCATAATTGAAATTAAAAGGTCAATACAACTTAAAGAAAATTGACAAAAATGAGAAAGGAAGAAAAAACCCTTACTTGGAAGTGTGCTTCCAAAGGCTATATCGAGGCTTGTGAGAGGCTTATTGGGAGATTTGGGAACCTTGGAAGGATTCTAGGGAGAATAGGGAAGAGGTTGGACGAACTCCAAGGGCTTTGAGTGAGGAGTAAGTGGGATCTTGGGTGGGTTTATATAGGAAAGGTGAGGGAATTATGTATTATATAGGTTTGGGTCCCCTTACATTAAATTAATCCAAACCACAAACCATCTCATGGTTTTTGCCCATGGTTTTTGGAAAAGGGAAGAGGAAAAAAATATTTTATAAGGCCAAATTCCGAACTTCTTAAAATATTAGGGTTGATTATTTGGAGGTGAGTCACACTCCCATGGAAATTAATTTAAAAGGCCAAGGTGTTGAATATGTTTTGAGGGGTACATTAATGCTTTGAAAAGTAAGTCAAATAAACCCAAAATTACATTATTTTAATGGTAAAACATATATTGACCGAACATAAATATTATAGTATTTTATTACATCACTATTGGGTCATTATGATGTCATAAAACACATTATATATTTAAACGGTATTTAATTTTTACCCAAAAATTTGACTGTCTCGGAAAATTATGAAAGATTCACCATTGGATAATTTTGACGTCCTGATTCTAGAAATGGCATTTATTATATCTAAATAATTTTCTAAATATTTTAATTTTCACTTTTAAAATAAAAACCTACATTTATCGAAAATTCACAGGTTTTGATAGAAATGGCTTTCAAACCTTAATAAAAAAAATTAATTGCATTCATAAAATTATAAGATCATTTATATTTAATAAAAATCAATTTAATAATAATAATAATATTTTATTAAAATATTATTTAATTAAAAAATCCCTTAATTTAATAAAATATATTTCTTAATTAAATAATAACTAAAAACACCATTTGTACTTTAAAAACTATTTACAATGTATCAAAAATGAATAGAAATTATATTCATTATTATATACAAAAAATAATTTACATGAACATAGTACTACTTATTTGTTACATAACCCCTTAAAACAGCCACATAAGACCTAAGGGTAAGGTGTGCGGCGGTGACAGACTCCTGGGGTGGATCAGATAACATCGCTCGAGTGGTAATTTCAATCAACTTCCACTTTTCCCGTAGACGGTCACGTTCGAGCTTGACATGATGAAGCTCAGCTTGGGCTTGGTCAAGGGAGAAGCCCAAAGATGCCACCTCTTTTCCGAGCTCCAACAAATGGGTTTCGTATGGGGAAATTCTACTGGATGAGGTCATCGCATCCTTTGTCTAAGTAAATTGGATTTGTTAAAGTCCTATATTTATACTAATCATGTGATCACTGTTCAACGGCTATATTAGCAATGGTCAAAAATCTTAACATCAAACCAAAGATGTTGACATTTTATATAAACATAAAGAGACATTTAATTAGATCAAGATGGATTTCCATTAATGAAACTTTGGGTCATTACAATATTCCCCCTTAAGAAATTTCGCCCTCGAAATTTTCCATTTCCCACACTAAAACAAATGTGGGTAACTCAGCTTCATCATATCCTCTGATTCCCAAGTCACTTCTTCAAACCTGTGGTTTCTCCACAACACCTTGATGAGGGGGATTGTCTTATTTCATAGAACTTTTTCTCTACGATCTAAGATCTTCACTGGATTCTCCTCATAAGAAAGATCGTCTTTCAATTGTACCACCTCAGAAGATAGTACATGTGAAGGGTCCGGTATATACTTCCTTAAGAGGGATACATGAAAGACATCATGTACTTTGGCAATGGCTGGTGGAAGTGCTAGTCGATAGGCCACAACCTCGACACGATCAAGTATCTCGAAGGGGCCGATGTACCTTGGACTTAACTTCCCTTTCCTTCCAAACCTCATTACCTTATTCCACAGAGATATGCGTAGAAACACCATGTATCCAAGTTTAAACTCAAGGTCTCATCGACGATTATCTGCATAACTCTTCTGTTGACTCTGGGCTTCCTTGATATGTTGTTGAATGGTTTTCACCTTCTCCACCATTTCTTTGACCATTTCTTGTCTAAGAAGTTTACGTTCACCAACCTCATCCCAACATGCTAGTGTTCTGCACCTTTTCCCATACAGGGCTTCATATGGTGCCATTTGGATGCTCAAGTGGAAACTATTATTATAAGAGAACTCAACCAGAGGAAGATGTTGATCTCATCCTACTTTAAAGTCCATTAATCACGCTCTCAACATATCCTCAAGTGTTTGGATAGTCCGCTCGGATTGGCCATTAGTTTGAAGATGATAGGTTGTACTGAAGTTCAGTTCAGTATTCAGAGCATGTTGAATACTCTTCCAAAACTTAGAGGTGAATCTTGGATCTCAGTCAGACATAGTAGATAGTGGTACTCCATACAACCTTACCACTTCCCTAATATATATTTGTGTCAGTTGATCCAAAGAGAAATCCTTCCGAATAGAAATGAAGTGCGCAGTCTTTGTAAGATGATGCACAACAACCCAGATTGCATTGTTGCCTTTGGATGTCCTTATAATTCCGGTGATAAATTCCATGGTGATGTTCTCCCATTTCCATTCTGGTATGGGAAATGGTTGCATCATCCCCGTAGACTTCTACCTCTCTTCTTTCACTTGCTAACACACCAGGCACTTTGATGTATATTCAGCGATCGTCTTCTTCATATTATCCAACCAAAAGTTTTCTCAGAGATCTTGATACATCTTTGTGCCCCTTGGTGAATAGAGAAATTCGAACTATGTGCATCATCCAAAAGTTCCTTCTTCAGCTCCGGACTTGATGGAACACATAGTCTTTTCCCAAACTGCACAATTATTTCTTCATTAACATTAAACTCTGAGGATTTCCCCTTTTTGATAGCTTCCTCTTTTCTTGAATTCCCACATCATCCTTTTGAGCATCCTTTAACCTTTCCAAAAGAGATGGTTCAGAAATTATTTGTGAAAGGATTGATGATGTTCCCTTATTTATGATTCCCAAATCCATCTTCATCAAGTCTAAGAAGATTGGATCCTTCTCAATTCTCATCATTGATAGAATTGCTGGGTCCTTTCTACTTAGGGCATCTTCCACCGTATTCGGTTTCCCAGGGTGTTAATGTATTGAACAGTCATAATCCATGATGAGCTCTATCTATATTCTCTAGCGCATATTAAGCTCTTTATATGTGAATATATATTTAAGACTCTTTTGGTCAGTATATATCTCACATTTCTCTCCATAGAGGTAATGCCGCTAGATTTTCAAGGCAAAGATCACCGCCGCCAACTCCAGATCATGCGTTGGATAGTTTCGCTCATAGATTTTCAACTGTATTGAGGCATAGGATATAAATTTATCATTATGCATCAGCACACAGCCTAAGCCATTCTTTGAAGTATCCCTGAAAACAAAAAAAAGTTCCCCACTTGTGGGTAAAGTGAGCACGGGCGCAGTGATAAGCCTCCTTTTCAACTCCTTGAATATTTCTTCACATTCATCACTCCAAGAAACCTTTACTCCCTTTCGAGTTATCTTGGTAAGAGGGTTGGACAATCGTGAGAAATTTCTCACAAATCGTCGATAATATCCAGCTAACCCCAAGATGCTACGGATATCTGTTACTGATATTAGCCTCGTCCATCCCTCAATTGCATCTGTTTTTGAGGGTTCCATATATATCCCATTGCATGTGATGATATGGCCCAAGAATGAGACCTCCTTCAACCAGAACTCACACTTGTTATACTTTGCATAGAGATTCTCCTTGCGCAAAGTCTCTAGTATAGTTTTTAAATGCTCCTCATGATCCTCCTTGGTTTTGGAGTATATTAGAATATCATCTATAAATACTACCACAAATTTTTCATGGTAATCTATAAAGACTCTATTCATCAAGTCCATGAATATTGTTGGATCATTGGTGAGTCCGAAAGGCATTACTATGAATTCATAGTGCATGTACCTTGTATGAAAAGCAGTCTTGGGGACATCTTCCTTCTTCACCCTTACTTGATAATATCCCGACCACAAATCCACCTTGGAGAAGTATTGTGCTCCACGCAGCTGATCAAACAAGTCATCAATTCATGGGAGAGGATAATTATTCTTTATTGTGATTTTGTTTAAGTTCACGATAATCAATGCAAAGCTGCATTGACCCATCCTTCATCTTGATGAAGAGGACTGGTGCACCCCATGGTGAAGCCCTTGGGCGTATAAACCCTTTATCCCGATTCTCATATATTTGTTTTTTAAGCTATTCAAACCCAACAACAGCCATTCTATATGGAGTTTTGGATATTGGTAGCGCCCCAGGTATAAGTTCAATTGAGAACTCAACATCTCTTCTAGGAGGAAGACCAGGCAGTTCCTCGGGAAACACTTCAGTGAATTCCCTCACAATAGGCATTTCTTCAAGGATGGTTTCTTCCTTGGACTCAATCATCTATGCCAAATATGCGTGCTCATAAGGCAGTAATACCCATGCTTGAGATGATGGAGCTAAAGGAGATTCATCTTTTTCTTGACACTTGTAAATAATCGGGGGTCGATTCTCCATATGGAGTGTGATTTCCCTCTCCCAACAATTTATGTTGGCTCTATATAAGGAATGTCAACCCATGCCAAGAATTGCATCAAATTCCACTAGAGGGAGTATGACGAGGTTTGCTGGGAAATTAAATCCACAGACTATAACAGGGGAGGACTTATATTCATTGGATGCAATGATTTACCCATTTTCCGTACTCATCGACATCTTTACTTCCATGATTTGTGGTGGTGCTGGGATTGTTCTACTAAACTTTTGAGATATAAAATAATGCGTAGAACCTAAATCAAAAATTATGTTCACTATTCGTGAATGAATAACTAGATTACCTGTCACCACTTCATTGTCGGGGTTCACTTCGGTAGAAGTGATGGCAAAAGCTCTTCCTTGCTGCCTTGGAGGTTGTTGGTTGTCTCCGAAAACCCTTGGATTAGGGTACTGATTTGCAAAATGACCCGGTTCTATTCATTTGTAGCATTAAACAATGAGTTGAGGTTCGAACGGAGTGTTCCTCTACTCTGTCGCAGATGTGGGTCTTTCTTTCCAACAGTTAACAGCTAGGTGCCCTTCTCTTCCACACCTGAAGCATTTTCTCCTCCCCTTAAGGCAATTTCCAGGGTGCTTCTTTCCGTACTTTTGGCAAGTGGGGTGATGGATCTTCATAGCACCATTGGATTTATCTATCGGACCACCAGCATTGAAGTCCACCTTATGCTTCTTGTCCCCATGATACCCCTATGATTCCCCAATCTCCATTTCGACCTTGGGGGCACATCAGACAATTTCTTCATAGCTGTCGAAGTCACGGATCGCTAATGCTTTCCACAAGCTAGGCTTCAGACCACCAAAAAAGCGGTCAACCTTGAATTAGGGGGTAACGACAAAGCTGGAAGCATATTGTGCAAGCCTTGTGAAGTTTTCCTTGTACACTCCAATAGATTCTTCATCTTTTTGTTTGAGGGAAAGGAAGTCCCTTTCCATCTTAAGCTGGAGGGTACGCAGAAAATATTTATCGAAAAACATCTTCCGGAAATCCTTCCATTACAATGCCTCGATCTCCTCCTCAAGCTTCATATTTTTTATCAACGCCCACCATTGATCAGTTCACCCTCCATACGATAAGCCTCCAGGAGAACCTTCTCTTGTTCAGAACATTGGAGGATGGAGAATATCTTTTCAATGGAGTTGATCGATTGTTCAGCAATCGTGGGATCAGATGATCCACTAAAAGTAGGAGGCCTTTGTCTCATGAAACTCTCAATAGCGAATTGTTCTTTCTTAGGGGGGGTTGAACGTTCCTCTTAACCCGTGTTTCTATTCAAAACTTAAGTTATCTGTGAGATAAACGTGACAAATTTCGCGATTACCGCTCCCATTGGATTGGGCATCTCATTAGTACAGTCATCACACTGATCTTCACAACTGTTGTTAGCCCGAGTCCTCCTATTACTGGCCATTGGCTAGATTAAAAAGAAATTTAGGGGTAACACATAAAGGTTAATCCAAAGACAAAAGTTGATGACTTATAAATAAACTTTTATTTCCTTACTCAAGAGTATATAGGCTTCAATCTAGGCTTTTCATGATCTACTTTCTATCACATATTCATAGGGGCATTTTTTTTAATTCCCTTAATAAGGGTTCATACTAAGCTTTTGAATTTATCAAAACATATCCCCCAGGAGTTTCATAACTAAGAGTGCAGCAAGGCCCATTGTCGTGCACCAGTTCCCATTCGAGTCTAGATCAAAGCGGTGTTTTCAGGTTTTACCCCTAGGATACATCTGTGCCAGAGTCGCCTCTACCTGCTCATATCCAGACAGGGATGTATTTGTTTGATAAACCACATACTCAGTACTTACCAAAACTTAGGGATGTTTTTATTATACATAGTCTTGTATCTAAGGCTTTACTAGGGATTCCTAATCCCAAAAATAACTAAACCTATCCTCTGATAGCAACTATGACAACCCTGCTTTTATTACACCCTTAAACATGATTTATTTCATAAAACTTCACGTGATACAACAAAGAAGATCGATATGTTTAGTGTCTTTGGGTCTTAGGATCATTACATAAAAAACTTAAAACAAGAAATAAAATATCTGTATTGAAAAATTCCTTTACATGACCACTACATTCCCTCGTACTTAGCATTGCATGGGATAACCTGAGGACATGCATAAGAAAAGGGTGAGCTATAAAGCCCAGTAAGGGAGTACACATGGAATAACATGAGGAGTACAACACATGTTAGAAAATAGGCATATCAATAGAGTATAAAAGAAACATGAGCATAAAGGCATGATAAAGCATGATAATCATAACATGGAAATGTGGCAACAACACTTAACATGGAATTAACATGAGCCAAGGCTCATTTCACATAGAGCATGAGTAAATCCTCATTGCACATGAAGCACGAGTAAACCCTAGTTGCACTTGAATTAGCATGATTCAACAATCATTGCACATAACGTATCATGATACTATACTTTACCCAATGCATTGGAGCGCTATAAAGGTGCACCCTTCTTAAACATTTCATTCCATGCATAAGTGTGCCACATGGATCATGAAACATGGATTCATAAAACATAATCATTTATTCCACGATAGAGTAATGTGGAATTCATGGATGAAACTATGTAATAAATAATTAAAGGTGCATAAAGTTGGATACCCTTGATGGAGAAATGGGCATGGTATCCACTACACAATGGCATTGGCTTAGAAAATCTGTGTGATTTCGGCAGCGTAACAGCGTGACATAAGAATTCATAAACAAATGGTTGATGAGAGATAAAGGGGTTACTCATCATATTTACATGTAATGGACAGTAAGTAGGTAATATAGATACATGTCCCAACAATTGTAATGGAATTTAGATTCATGATACAAAATTATTACATGAATGTAAAAGAAGAGAGAGAAGTTCCTTTCGGAATTTCGGCATAGTAACGGGTGTACATGGGAGGCATTTAATGAGAGAGAAAGGGGTCTCCCATCATTCAAAAAATAAGATGGAAGTATGAGGGAGGTGAGAAACCATACCCCAATATTCATAATTGAAATTAAAAGGGAAATACAACTTAATGAAAATTGACAAAAATGAGAAAGGAAGAAAAAACCCTTACTTGGAAATGTGATTCCAAAGGCTAGAGAGAGGCTTGTGAGAGGATTATTGAGAGCTTGGGGCACCTTGTAAGGATTATAGAGAGAGTAGGGAAGAGGTTGGACGAACTTAAAGGTATTTGAGTGAGGAGGAAGTGGGAGCATGGGTGGGTTTATATAGGAAAGGTGAGGGAATTCTTTATTATTTAGGTTTGGGTCCCCTTACATTAAATTAATCCAAACCACAAACCATCCCATGGTTTTTTCACATGGTTTTTGGAAAAGGGAAGAAGAAAACAATATTTTAAAAGGAAAATTCCGAACTTCTTAAAATATTATGGTTGCTTATGTGGAGGTGAGTCACACTCCCATGGAAATTAATTTAAAAAGGCAAGGTGTTGAATATGTCTTGAGGGGTCCATTAATGCTTTGAAAAGTAAGTCAAACAAACCCAAAATCACATTATTTTAATGGTAAAACATATATTGGCCGAACATAATGATTACAGTATTTTATTAAATCACTATTGGGTTATTATGATGTCATAAAACACATTATATATTTAAACGGTATTTAATTTTTACCCAAAAATTTGACTCTCAGAAAATTATGAAAAATTCACCGTTGGATAATTTTGATGTCCTAATTCTAGAAATGAAATTTATTTTATCTAAATAATTTTCTAAATGTGTTAATTTTCACTTTTAAAATAAAAATCGACATTTATCGAAAATTCACGGGTTTTAACAGAAATGGATTTCAAGCCTTAATAAAAAAAATTAATTTCACTCATAAAATTATAAGATCATTTATATTTAATAAAAATTAATTTAATAATAATAATAATATTTTATTAAAATATTATTTAATTCAAAAATCCCTTAATTTAATAAAATAGATTTCTTAATTAAATAATAACTAAAAACACCATTTGTACTTTAAAAACTATTTATAATGGATCAAAAATGACTAGAAATTATATTCATTATTATATACAAAAAATAATGTACATGAACATAGAACTACTTATTTGTTACATAACCCCTTAAAACAGCCGCATAAGACCTAAGGGTAAGGTGTGTGATGGGGACAGACTCTTGGGGTGGCACGGATAACACCGCTCGAGTGGTAATTTCAATCTACTTCCACTTTTCCCTTAGACGGTCACGTTCGAGCTTGATATGATGAAGCTCAGCTTGGGCTTGGTCAAGGTAAAATCCCAAAGATTCCACCTCTTTTCCAAGCTTCAACAAATGGGCTTCGTATGGGGCAATTCTACTGGATGAGGCCATCGCTTCCTTTGTCTGAGTAAATTGGATTTGTTAAAGTCCAATATTTATATTAATCATGTGATTATTGTTCAATGGCTATATTAGCAACGGTCAAAATTCTTAACATAAAACCAAAGAAGTTGACATTTTATATAAACATAAAGAGACATTTAATTATATCAAGAGGGATTTCCATTAATGAAACATTGGGTCATTACATTTTCCTTCTTGAGTATAGTTCGCAATGATATGTTTAAAGTAATTTTTCTTCCCATTTCTACAAATTAAGATGAGAAAAGGTTTTGTAATTTATTATGATAAAACTGAGACAAATAAATAAATTAATACTTATTAGTCTCCCACTATTTTATCGATATCCAATAACCCTCACCATTAACTTCGGAATATGTTTCTTGAATATTCTAGTGGAAAGGATCCATATTGCCCTTAGCATTACCCCAATTAGGGTTGTTCAAGAAACTTGAAGGGTTTTAGGTAGGCATTACAAATGAAAACTACATTAACTCATAGCTCCTTGATCTGCTAAGTGGTATCCCCAATCCTGAAATCCTTTTATTTTGTATTTCTTCAACCTTTTCCTCTTGGCCACACCAAGTCCTGTTGTGGCAGTCAAACCTTGATTCAAACTATGTCAATTCAACCCAAAACCTTTAATTAGAATTCCCCAATAATTGAATGAACCCAAACTAGGATTGGTCAAACACTTTGAACTATGGTTTGATTCTAACCAAGATTATGGAAAGCTATACCGACATGATATTTTCTTTGTGGAATTTTATGCTTATACATAAATTTCCATTTTATTATATTTGATTACATGCTTTTTAATATTAAGTGGAATATACTTAAGTGATTAACCATGTCCAAGATAATATTTTACGCCTAAGACAATATTATTTTAGTTCCATCTTGTATGCTTGTTTAATTCATTAATCACTTAAGTCGGTCTTATTTTATTTCCATCTTGCATGCTTGTTTAATTCATTAACAAAATCTTTTCGGGTCGCCTAGTCTTGACTGGGTAGGAAAAATGAGGCACGGCCCACTATGCTGATGGATTGCTTTGACGAACCATCACTGATCAGGTCTAGCTCATGATCATCCATGTAGATACAAAGGTGGACAGGTGGAAGTCTGTAAGCACGAACCCAAAAGGTTCAAGGTGTTTCTCCCCTAGGTCTTGGGTTAGTTTATCAACCGCTAGATAAACTAACCAATAGAACAAGTTCATGATAATAACATTTATTTTATTTTTGTTAGTTGCATGGTTTATTTATTTTGGGTGTGTTGTCACTTTTTTAGGAAAAATGGAATTACCATGTGTGGCCTTTTCAAACCCTCAACACATGATAACCCCCTCCCCCATGAAGGGGTCATTACCATGAGGTAGATCCCCAGCTGAGGAAGGAGTCGTTGCTAGATGAGATGGTAGAGCATCCCTAAGGGTGACGAATATTTACGCATAAATAGAACTACCATGCAATTATTTAATCGTTCTTGTTTAAGATAAATCACGCTCAAATCAATTAATTATCTTTAATTAATCAATCCTTTTATCTTAAACCCTTCTTCTGAATTTCCTTGAGATTCTCATCCATCATAATTTTAAACAAATAAATTTATTTAAAATTATCGTTGTACGTAACTTGTACCTTGAAGGAAACCCAGTGAATTCCCATTCATAACTACCCAATGAGTAGAAATGAACATTACACAGATGTTAAATTAAACACATATATATATAAAACACATTTCTCGTGTTGTGCCTTAGCTTTACGCCTGCACTATGGTACACATCTCAAGGGTTTGTATAATATAATAATAAAATTTAATAAATCTACTTAAATTGGATGAGTACATGACGTGTAGTTCTAACTACACGGTGTGTACTTTCATTCACTGTCTATCAGAAGTACATGCATGGGGACATGGCATGTAGATGTACTTCAGAAATTTTTCGGGGTATATGGTGTGTTTAGTGGGACACATGTTGTGTAGTATCCACGTTACATGGATTCCAGCTATGTACGGGGTACATGGTCTAACCCTAACCTGAAGGGACTACACACCGTGTTCAGTGGACCACACGGCATGTAATCCGAAAACCGTGTGCCACTTGTTCCTGGTCAACACATGGTATCATTTAAGACTTAGAAATACTCCAACACATAACCTAATTTGGTGGAACAGTTTGATGCATTGAACCTAGACTACATGGTATGTACTACCGAATACACACTGAGTATTCTAGTTTCGTACAGCCAGGAACGTTTGGCACCTCTGGAAGATATTATCTATTTTATTTTAATCAAAATTAAAATAAAAATTCATTTCTGTAAGGTGAACGGGAAACGAGAGAGGAGGAACCAATCTCGAGATTCAGATTTAAAGAACAATTAACTTGAATTGAAACAACTAAATTATTAAATGTGTAAATCACCAACGAAAAAATAAATAATTATAATCAACGATATAAACACTCCTTTGATACCACTTGTAGGTTTTAGGTTCAATGGAAGCGTGTTGGTGGGTGTACCAAACTTTAAATTTAGCATTAACAATGATCAATCTGAGATCTATCACGATAGTAAAATGTTGAATCTTCATAATAGAACGAAGAATGAAAAAGAAAGAGGGGAGTCCCAGATCCATAGATAAGATCATCATATGTTTTTTATAATTAATTTAATTAATTTAAAAGAATTACCTTGATGGAATTCTTTCTTCGATGATGTTTTCGGTTAGGATCTGATGTGATATGTCATTTTGTCGTAGAATCCAAGTGTAAGATTATTCTAGCAGTGATCCATATGTGCTCCACAATCTCTGAACGTTGCCGAAGGTATCTCCAGGTGCTAGTGCGGAAGATCCTTCACTTGTGATGTCTGGATTTGATCACCTTGATATGGTGGAGGAGGATCTCTCTCTCATAGATTGAGAGCGTTCTTTGAAGAAAAGGATTCTCTCTTGGATTGAGAGCTTTCTCTAGATCTGTTGTGAAAAACCAAAAAAAATGGCTCGGCTAATGAGAAATATATAATTGTTATTTTTAATTATATAGAATAATAAAATGAATTAATTACCTGAAAACATTTATTCATTTTATTTAATTCATAGTAATACCCCATGTCTAATAATAACAGTTAACTATTATTATTACCTAACATGCACCCAGAAAATTACACCTAATATTATTTAATTAAATAAATAATATTATTTATCATAAATTCCCAAAAAAATGCATGGTGTGTATATTTAATATACATGGCGTGTACTTTTGTTTTTCCATTTTTCTTTATTTCCTCTACCACATTTATTAGAACTTAAATGATGGATATTTATTTCTAAAATAAATATCACTTCATTACTCACTAATAAATATATTATTTCACCAATAATATATTATCTCGAATAAATAGTGTTGAAATAAATGCGGTCAGACATCTTTAAATAATTATTAAACCACAATCAGGAATAATCTTTATTAAACTTGTTAAATTAATATTTAACTGAGATACATGGACACACTTAGTGTCTGACCCTCTAGGCCTCTTTCTCAATGGCACTAGGCAGAGCCTGCCTAAATCCAAGTTTAGCGTCTAGAAACACACCAAGGCACCCATAGAGAAAGAATTTAACGCTGCAATGATGTGTCACCTCCTACGAACACTTACAGTGTAATATGATCCCTTTGTCTTGATATCTCGAATCAAGCGGGTTGCATGCTAGTGCCATCAACCCATGTGCTCGATTATTCTTTCTTTGACTTTTTGGAAATGAACTGGCCCATTTCTCACCATGGCCATGGATTTATTTAGGCTATATCAATTCCATCAAATGGCCTGAGATTTCTACTTCCATTATGGAACAGAATGGACAAATCCTTTCTCGCATTATCTATTAATGCAGTATCACTCGTGATGCACCCAATGTATCCTACCTCGCTAAAAATAGTGTGTCGTCGCTGTTTTCATCAATATATCTAAGTACATGATTTTTAATATCCATTAATAATAATCTTAAAATCTAAGGACCAATACACATGTCCACAGATAGGAACATCCAATGACACTATGAAATGTGGATTTCCTACTAGTGGGTCTCGTTCTCATAATATCCTCCTGGATATTACCAAGGGCGCACACCATGAGAAGGTGCCTAAAATTTTAATGAGTCCTCAACCCTAATAGCCTGTATTATTTGTGTCCTTTAAATAACATCATCTGTCCATAGAACATATATTCAATAATAGTGTTATGGCACTTCTGGGTTCTCATCATAGCAGGGGTCCGCTATGACCCTTTAATGCAATAGCTATCCTTAGAACATTATCACATGCATTGTCATGCAGAAGAAAAATCAAGATGTGATAAGGTATTTATTAATGAATAAAGTACTAAGTAGTTAGTTCTAGGTCCCCAACTCTAAAAAGTACAAGATGTGTATGGTCTATATTTTCAACAAACTAAAACTCATGATGATATTGATTTAACTCCTGAGTTGGAACCATCTCAATTTTATGAGTTTGTTAAAGTCTTCTAAGAATTACTTATATCTTGGTTTCAAGATAAGAAAATTTGAAGTGGTTGAAAAATGTATGGCTACTAAATCAGATAATGGAATATCAAATAGCTATTTTGATCAAATATTCTATTTGGTTAAATCACTATTACCTAATAGAAATGTGTTTCCAACAAATTTCTAAAATTTCTATGAGTGTCAAGAGCTAGTTTATAATTTGGGTATTGGTCATTAGAAGATTGATGCATGTTCAAATGATTTCATATTATATTATAGTGAAAATGATTCTTTGGTTATTTTTCCTACTTGTGAACAATCAAGGTGCAAAGAGGCTCAATTTGGAAAGTTTGGACTGATTCTTGTAATACAGTTGAGGTATTTCTTGCTTACACCCATATTAAAGTGTTTATTTATGTCTCAAAACATAGTGTAATTTATTTCATGGCACAAAACCAATATTTCAACCAGTAAAAGATTAAATCATCCATGTGATGGTGATTCATGGAAACATTTTGACCAAGTACATATGTATTTTGCTTCAGAATCCTAAAACATGCGATTGGATCTTCCTACTGATGGTTTTTGTCCATTTGGTTCTTATGGTAGTCAATATTCTTATTGGACCATCTTTATAACTCAGTACAATTTACCTCCTTGTATGTTGTTGAATAATCCATATATCTTTTTGACCTTACTAATTCAAGGACATCCAAAAAATAATATTGATGTTTATTTGAATTCATTGATTGATAAGTTAAATTTATTATAGAGTATAGGTTTCAGTACATATTATGTTGTTGTGAAATAAAATTTCCTAATGAAAACTATATTGATGTAGAAAATTAGTGATTTACCAGCATATTTCATGTTATCTGGATAGAGTAAACATGGTTCAAAATCATGTACATACTGTATGAGAGATAGAAAATCATTTATTCTTGTCAATGGAAGAAACCTTGTTTTTTTTACTTTCATCATATATGTCTTCCAACCGATCATTCTTTTCAGAGAAAAAAATATCGTTTCAGAAAAGGCACAATTGAAAGAGATGGGCCTACAACAATGATCTTAGGTATTGAGTTGAAATAAATGGTCTCTTCATTACCTACCATTACATTCAAACTGACTATAAACCAATAGAAAATTTATGTATTTGGGAAAGAACATAATTAGATAAAATGAATCATTTTTTAGGATCTACTATATTGGTCTAAATTGTAGGTCTGTCGCATGTTGGATATCATGCATATTGAGAATAAATTTTTTAATAATATATTTTATACGGTTTTTTACACACCAGTTAAGACCAAAGATAATGTAAAGGTATTATTAGATCTTTCCCAACTTTACAGTCAACCAGAACTTGAACTTTTTGAAAATATTATAACATAGAAGTTAATGAATCCAAAAGAGGCTTATATAGTTTCTAAAGAAAATTTATTATTATTTTGTCAGCGGATTTCATATTTGAATCTTTCATATGGTTATGTTTCCAATTTGGATAGATGTGTTAGAAATGATCGTATTAACAGATTAAAAATTAATGACTATCATATTATAATGGAAATACTTCTACCAATTGGATTTATAGGTTTTTTGAATTCTATGATTTGGGATGCACTAACCTAAATATCATATTTTTTTCTAAGACATTTGTGCAGCAACAACAGACTATGATGCACTAAGTATACTGTAAGAAGATGTTGTTTTAATTTTATGTACATTGGAAAAAAATCTCACCAAATTTATTTGATTCAATGGAACATTTGATATTAAATTTTCCATATAAATAAAAATATGGAGGGTCAGTATAGTTCCGATTGATGTACCCATATGAGATATGCATGTAGAAATTGAAGAAAAAGGTAAATAATAAAGCATCAGTTGAAGGATGAATTGTATAAGCTTATTTTTAGGAGGAAATTTTGTTTTTCTAGGCTCGTTATTTTCTATCTGAATATCCCTAAAAACATAATATCATGGGCTATAAGGAGGGAAATTTTGATGATAGAATGAATAATCAATTACGAGTTTTTAATCATCCTGAACTTGGATTTTGTAGAGTTCATGAATGATGACTTTTAGATGAATAACATCATAGGGATCATACATATGTTCTACTCAACTATGAAGAAATAAATCCATTTATAAAGTGAGTTTTACTATCACTTATTCTATACTTTTTTTAGAAGTAAATTAATAATATTTTATTTATAGGTTATATGATAATTATATCAAGAAATAGTTTCCACAAATTATATGAGCTTCTCTTGATGAATATCAGCAAAATAATTTTTTGTACAGGTTTCAAAAACCAGTAAAGATAATTTTTTATGGATTAATATATAAAACCAATTTTTTACTTGTTATATTGACAATTTTTTTCAAATTTTTAGCTATATCAACATGCTGATAAAATTGATAATCGATTGTCTGTATTGAGTGACCTACCATCTAAAATGGTTAAATATTATAATGTCTATGTGGTGAATAGTTTTTAATTTCATACATGTGCATATGGGGAATCAAAAAACAATTAATAGTGGTGTTTTCTTGAGAGGATATCATCATAGAGTAAGTAAATTTGAATTTTATGGATTACTGGAATAAATAATTAAACTGTGTTATCTGGGACAGAATTATGAAATGAAGTTGAAATGTTATTGATGGGATATTGATAGAGGCTTGTGTGTTCATCCACACCATGGAATTGTTGATATTAAATATAAAAGACTTATTATAGTAAATGAACCATTTTTATTATATTATCAGTCATATCAAATTTATTATAAAAATTATAGTACTTTTTCAAGAGAGTTAATTGATTGATGGAGCATAATAAAAATTAAATATTGTAAAAATAAGTTTATCTAAGTGAATGTGGTTCCACTAAAGTGAAAGGAATTTAAATTTTTCAAGAGACAACTCCAAATCCATATATTCCATAAAGATAATGAATATCAAAAATGAAACCCCCACAGTTATGGGTTGATGGAGGCAATGATGCTGTTGATGTTACAAGTGAATATTAAATAGCAAGAGATGATGAATATGAAACTCCCATGGAAATTGATGATATTGAGAATGAATATGAAGATATTAACACTGTCATATAAAAATATGAGGATGAATATTGAAACAATTAAATATGGGTTATAATCATAAATAATATATATTTATATATAATACTTATTTTCAGTTATTTATTGACAATAGTCATTTCATTTTTCAGATGGCTGGTGAATTTTTATCTGATATATTTCCTGAGTTGGATGATGTTGTACTACCTTATGATGAGCTTGATGCTACATCATCTAACCCTCATACATCTGGCAGTTCAGTGAGGACTCTTAGGGGTCATGGTCTTGCGAGAATGATGATTCTTTCCCCTATCCCCGAGTGACTCACATGACTTTAGTTCAATCAATTTATACGAAGGTATGTTTAGTTGTGTATTTTAGTTAGTTTTCATTAATTTTCATTAATTTACTTATATAATAATTTTTTTATTATTATTTATCTTTTTTCAAATATTTTTGCACATAGTTGTTGGATAGGGGAGTGCTATATTGGGGAATTATTTTTCTAGAGTATAGGTTTTATGGGATTAGATTCCCATTGATTTTTGGCACTGTATGTTCAATAATTGGATGGTAGTAAATAAAGAATAATTATTTTGAAATTTATTTAATTAATAACTTGGTATTATTAATTATTTGTAAGGTTTATTGTATCCCATTGATAATAGCATGTGGGACTATATCTGGGAGGCATGAGAGATGTGTATGCATGAGCTTTGCCTTTTGTTTTTGCACAATCTAAGGAGGAAAGAATTGTCGAAAGTGGGAGTCCCATATTTTGATCAGTCTTGTTGCACCCACCGACCATATTACATCTCATCTTAGGTTTGAGATGGATTATGTTCATACTGGATGGGAGCTAGTTTTCAAAGAAGAGCATCATTAGGTCTATAGAACTGAGGTAGACAATAGGTGACGCCTCACGCTAGTAGTTGTACATTCAGTGCACATTGGAAACATATGGTAAGTGATTTGCTTACTAATTTATATAACATTAAATGTAAACTATTTATTTTATACTCATATAGGCAGTCAAACAACATGATATTATGGTGTTCAAGGTTTATAGGAGGATGTACAATGACCCATTCATTAGATATATTAGAGGTGATCGAAAACATTATATTTGGGTTAGTATAATTCCTTTTTGAGTTTTAAAATTAACTACGAATAATATTTTAACTATTTTAATTTTAAGTTAAAATTGAAGGATTCATATGAGGCCATGATGTCTTAGACATAGGTTAATATTTAGGATGAGAATGAGGATTGGGCCTGTGTAGCAGGATTTAATGATGTATTATGGATGTAGGCGATGTAGTATGCCTTTAATAAAGGTAGAGTTATTGGTATCGGCTCTCTATTGATGCCTATGAGTTATTATGGTACCATTGCAATGTTGTTGTGTAGCTCGAGAGGATATCATGGAGGGTCATAATCATCTATTTCATAGTATGAGGAGAAATTATGAGATCATGGTGAGATTATAGAGACCATTCATAGGAAGCATGAGGAGCTCTATCAGCAGCAGCAACAGGAGATGCATTAATGGTAGCCGTAGTAGCATGAGTAGATGGTGGAGTAGATGTGACATATGACTCATGGTGTAGGGATTGAGTTCCCTCCCCCAACTCCTCCAGATGATCCCCATTAGTAGAAAAATCATTTTTCGTAGGGTGCTGATTCAGTTGACCACCAATTGACGGTTGTTATTGATGTTATTAGAGACCACTAAATGGTGGTATCTGTACTTTTACACCAATTTTCTCTAAATTCTTTCCCCTTCCCTCTCATTCACCCCACTCCTCCCATATCAAACTCAATCCCCCCCCTGTTGTGTCATCCGTTGTCCTTATGCCATCTTCCATTCAACCTAAAATCCATTCAACTTCCCACACCAGTACCATGAATCCTCATGCTAATGTCTATTATAGATCACCAATGATCCATGTACATGTCCCCAATAGTAGTAGTTGAACCG
Source organism: Viscum album (assembly GCA_963277665.1). Lineage (NCBI taxonomy): Eukaryota > Viridiplantae > Streptophyta > Magnoliopsida > Santalales > Viscaceae > Viscum > Viscum album. Next base: position 1,058,801,135 of record OY728140.1, read on the forward strand.
TTGATCCACTAACTGAAGCCCCATCAAGCTCACATTCTTTCCTTTAGTGTGCATCCCTGTGTCGATGCCGCCCAAGGATACCTATCAAGCCCGATTTTTTATCTCCATCGATGTAAATCATTCCAATAATTTCCCTCTTCTACCAATTTAAGGATTTGATACTTCATTTTCTCTATTTTCATTTCATTTACCATAGTCTCATTAGGGTTTTTCATACCCCATTTTGACTAAGAAGGCGTCAATATGTTCAAAGTGGCATCACCTAATCCTCAATCCTTGAATTTCAGGTACCTTTTATTTTTTATCTTTTTTGGAATTAATCAAATTGATACTTTATTTTAACCATTTTACATTTCATTACCTATAGTTGCATTAGGGTTTTTCATACCTGATTTTGAATTTGAAGACATGAATTTATTCAAAGCAACATCACCTAATCCCTAATCCTCAAAATTTGGGTGCCTTTTCTTTTATATTTTTTATCATTTTTTACAATGAATAATATATATTATTACATTAATAAATATTAATCCTTAATATTTTTCCATTCCATGAAGATAGGTGACCAGGTGCATAAGCCTGACCACCTCATCACAATAATGGATTCCCCTAAAGTGTCTACTATTTTGATCTGATATTTCATACACATTTAAATTTATCTACCTTATCAAAAAAATATTTAGGAAATACATTATATTTCATAGAATATCATTCTCAATTTTCATCCTATACTCTTGGAATATTTTGAGTTGTTGGATGGCTAGCTTCAATCTTATCCAAAAAGGCCTTTATCATAGAAAACTAATGTTTAGTAAGATATTCCAACTTTTCCTTTTCCCCTTGATTATTTCTTTTAGATATATGAACAATGATTCCTTATGGCTATCAAATTATTGGTTTTTATATAAGGTAACAGTTAGTCCATGTAACCTTATAAGTGAAATTTTTTGTTTTTATTAGTGAATACACCATTCCGAATTGATTCATACAATATATACAAGCTAGTGCATCATCAAGATTGTGGGTAGTCATTTTAAAATTGTGTTTCTCATAAAAACTATTCTCCATACATTTGTATAATTCACTACTAATTAAACATCTCATGATGATGTGAATTGGTCAAAATAAAGACTTATGGGCATAAGTATTGAACACCCCTAGATCAACTCATGATCTTATTTTGAATGGTCATAATAATTTAATGACTTGAACACTATATCTATGCATAAATTTTCTACATTATAATAAATGTTTCTTCATATAGATCATATGATATGAAACCCACATAAATTTCTTATTCCTTAGTTACATCACTATTTTACAGTATAATCTGTTCATTTTTTGGATATTCAACTCATTCACAATAACATTTTCATATTGTCTTTTGATAATTTTTACAAGTATTTTTTTATAGAATTTATATTCATTTCAAATGGATGAATAACCATGTAAGATACCTTCCTTCTAAGAAGCTTTAAACTTTTTATGATTCTCCTTGTAGATAATAACACATTTACTTCTAAAAACTTAAAATTACTTGAGGGTTGGATTATATATGTAAAACACCTCATAGGATGTATTGCCTTTATTTGTACATTATAAGGATCTATTGGATATATAAACTGAATTAAGAACTAAATCCTGCCTATATGTTTTTGGTTGATTCATTTCAAGGATCATTTTTAGTTCTATAATATTGATTATAAAGTTATTTCTTTTGAAAACTCTATTTTTTATGGATTTCATATTGCTAAAAAAAGATTTCATATCACATTATTCACAAAAGTTTCTTCTACTAGAGTATTGGTAAACTCCATGCCATTGTGGTATTGTAATATTTTAATTTGTATCCCATGCATTTTTTTAAAATAATATTTATTAAATATTACTGCACATAAACAAATCATATTTCAGAGACACAACCACCAGCACTTAAATCCCACTTTAGTTATAAATAAATAAGAAAAAACAAAATTTCCCATCCATAGATTTGGGTGTCATTGGAAAACACACATTCACATGCAATATCATGATAAATAATTTTAACTTCTTCTTTGTTAGCTTGTATATTTTTCAATAAATATTTCTTTTTTGACTATTATGTAAGATATATATGTGATCATGAGTAAGCATAAGTATATCTCAATAATTTCATTCTATACCAAGTTCTCCAAATATATTTTTCTCATATGGATAAGCTCCTTTTGACATCCCATAGTGAGCTTATCCTCATCCTCCATGAGTATATTATACATAAAAAGAGACGTAATAATGCATTTAATATATAGAATAAAAAAACTAAATTGAAGTATTGATCTTCCTTAGCCCTAAAAAAGTTTCTCTACATGATACTTTTCCAAATAAATTTCCATAATTATATTTAAATTCATCTTTTTACCAAATAATCACATTCCTACATGGATGGAAATAAATTCAATTATATATTGGGTGTATTTTTAATAAATGGTTGAATAACCCAAACATCACCATCCAATTATTCCTTAAACATATTTATTTTGGGTCTCTAATTTCTCCCTTAGAATTGAATCTCATGATTCTCAAATGCCTTGAGTTGGTGTTTATCTACCTCATATATGTCTATTAGTTTCACAGTCCATTTAGACTACCTATAATTCCATCTTCATGATCTACTACATACACTAAAAAATAGTCATCTAACCCTAGTGGATGTTCTAATTCATGAAATAAATTGATAATATATTTTTCATTAACAAAATGATAGGTTTGATTATAATAGGGTATCTCAAGAAATGCTTCCCCGGTAGGTAGAAATTGAATTGTTATAACTACTAACACTTATTTATCTATCTATATATAATAAACTAAAAAATTATAAGATTGAATTTACCTAAAATCACTCACCAGTTTGTCATTAATAACTCTAGATATATAGAATATGGATCTGTCTACAAATTCTAATGTAATAGTTGTAAGGTTTTGATGACTTAAATATATCATATTACCAATGGATTCAAGTGTATATTTTATACTAAGTATATAAAACCTCTAAATTTTCTACTTCTATAAAATTCATAAATAAATTTTACACTCCCTTGACCCTTGAGTTTTATGGAATTTTTTCCTAATTAATGACATTCAATTATTCTAAGAGTGGTACAATAGAAAACTCTTTTAGTTTCCTCTCATTATACATGATGATTTTGAGAAACCATGAATAAAAATCATATTTATATAATATTGGATTTCTCACCTCTTCTCTTATTAATTGATGACAACGGGTTCAACTTTTTTGATGATGGATATGATTGTTGTTCCTCTTGATCCATCAATCCTTCTTCAACTTTCATAATTGAAAATATGTTTTAAATTTTTATTATTTTTATGAAGTCACATATTACCATGTACTCCATATTCAAGTCTCCTTTTGGACACTTCTTTTTTACTTTTTATGGATAAATAATCACATTTTGATAAAACCTTCACAATAAAAAAAACATACAGAAAAAGCATATTGAGTAAATAAAATTCATCTCATTAGGTTTTCACTTTATTACTATTTAAAATATTTCTTAGTAATGGATCACAAATTTTTTTATGTGCTAGTACAAACATCCCAATGCTTATTGGCCAAATTTGGAAGATAGACAATTCAATGGTTGGGACTAGAAGGTTATCTTTAAAGATAACAGGTTTTCCACTTTACATCCTTCCTAGAAACATACACCAGTGGATACCATATACTAGCATAAAAATAAAAAGAAAATGTCGGGTTAGGACCTTCATGATGGCTTCCTTTCTAGAATGTAATAAGCATATCATCATGGAAGTGTCGGTGTTGTCCAAACTATATGAAAAAATCAGGTAGATCTATAAATGGAAAGCTCAATTCAAAATTTTCTAACCTTTCAAAGTTTTTTGGGGTGGATGGTAGCTCATGTAGCTGGATATGAATTTATTAATGCTTAATAAATACCTAATGCTTAGTTCAGGCATTACATCTATAATATAAGTTGGATCAATCCATCCTCTCTAAATATCCATGAGGTGAAGAGAAATTTGAATTAACAGAACCAGTTTATGAATATACAATATACACCCCCCATTGGAACCATTACTAATAACACGATGGGGACACTCAAAGAATGAGCCTATCTTATATCCCTATGAGAGGGTATCCTTCCAGCCATGATTAATGGACAAGTTATCTATAAAAGTTGAATTCCTTATAAGTTTGGATAGAAATTTAGTTTCATCCAAAAGAAATGTCTTAATCCTCCCTCCATTGTATGAGCCAGGAAACATCCAATGGTAGTATGTCATTTCTGGTTAATATTGATGCAGGAATAAATAAGCATGCAAGTGAATTTTCCCCCAATTGACACCATCACAGGGCTCATAGTCGATTATTCCAAAACTTGGATATAGTCATACCCTGATAGATAATTGGGTGAGATAGTTCCCATGTTCAAAGGACAATTGTAAATTGAAAGTGATGAGGAGTAATAATTACTAGAGGAGGTGAAAAGGCCTGGGAAGAGGCTTTATCATCAACCAGTAGTAGAAAAAGTCCTAGGAATAGGGTCTCTTTGAAGGGTGGTCATTATCTCGAATTATAAAGAAAAAGGTGAAGTAGATAAGTATTTCACCTTTAGAGAGAATAATGACCCCTTTCCCTCAATTCCCACTAATTCCATGTTTCTAGAAGCCTCGAGGGAGTGGGATTCATGTATAAAATCTTCATCTATCAAGGAGGTTTGGGATTTCCTTCAGTGGATGAACACTAGTCTTACCAGGTTCATCCAGGTCAATGTTCCCTTTAGTATTTCTTATGTAGATGATCCTCACACAGTTGAAGCTTAAGTTAAATATTTAGAGTATTCCATCCATTTACTAAATGATATACCATTTTTATTTGGTTTATCTATATAAATTATTAGGTCTTGAAACAAGTAGTGAGGATGGTGAAAAAAACACAACTCATCTCATGAAGAGGTAAACAAAATGTGCCTCTTTGGGTTTATTTTTCTAACATTGACATTTTCATGTCATTAACTATTTCTTTGACTATTGTAAGTGTTATAAAGAGTTTCATAACCTCCTATGTCACCATCATATAATAGTAATGATAAAATAGATTCCTAAGGTTCATGTTCATATTTTAAGAATTATGAGAAAGATGGATCTCTAGGTTTGATGAAGCGTATGTAGGTTGTGATCTCCAATCCCCAAGACCTATTCCCAGTGCCTCTCATGTTCACTCCCTCTACAAGTTTTATGGTCAAGGAAATTTGTAGGAATAAGAAAGAAAATTACTTAGAAATTTGAATTCACCGAAGACCATAAGTTAAATATCACATTTACACTTTTATATTTTCCCTTAAAGTTGTTTCATTAATGACACATTAACTTATATATATATCATCCTAAGATCTATGTCACCATCATATAATAGTAATGATAAAATAGATTCCTTAGGTTCATGTTCATATTTTAGGAATGATGAGAAAGAGGGATCTCTAGGTTTGATGAAGCGTATGTAGGTTGTGATCTCTAATCCCCAAGACCTATTCCCAGTGCCTCTCATGTTCACTCCCTCTACAAGTTTGATGGTCAAGTACATTTGTAGGCATAAGAAAGAAAATTACTTAGAAATTTGAATTCACCTGAGACCATAAGTTAAATATCACATTTACCCTTGCATATTTTCCCTTAAAGTTTTTTCATTAATGACACATTAACTTATATAGATATCATCCTAAGATCTATGAATTTGTATATGATAACCCCTTAGGATCTGAAGGTTCTTTCACCTCTTAAAGATACGTCTAATGAAGAAATAATTGGTAGGGTTCAAGAAGGGGCCAACTTGAACCTTGATTTGAATATTTTAACAGTTGATCTTGCTAATAGAAGGGGGTTTAGGTATGATGACCGAACTAAGTTATGATGTTTTGTAATAGATACTGACACAATAATAAAACCTATTTTTTGGTTTCTTTATTCTCTATTTGTGAAATTAGTATAAGGATTTTGATTGTTGTGTATCTCAATCATTAAGAATTTTTACTCTTGTGGTTTTTCATCAACCACTACTTCTATTTTATTTTAGTCAAAATCGACCATTAATTTACCTTTTCCTTTAAAATACTACACATGTGGTTTTTAAAGGTTTGAATCCCTTTAAAAAGGTGCATCCAGGGTTAAAAATAAACCAAACAGCATCTAAATACTATGAAATAAGACAAAGAAAACAACTGTAGAGTGAATTTTGAAATGATCAAGTAGATAGAATTTTAATATGAGATGGTGTTTTCACTAAAGGACTAAAAATTAACTTTTAGTGTCATCAAACAAAAAAAACAATTTTAGCAGTCATATCTATAGTGAATGACCTCAAAATGACTTGAAATCATAGGAAAATTATATTATTATTATTCCTGACATGTATGAGGAGACATCATATCAATCGAAAGTGTGGTATGCACGGTACAACTAAATCTATGGTTTTTAAAGATTTAATGCCCCTTAAAAAGGTGTGTTGGGTGGTCAAAATCATCTGGACTACCTCATAATTCCATGAAATCGGATAATAAAAATCACATATTGAATTGTGAAATGGTCGAGTAGATAGTACATCAATTTGAGGTGTTGTTTGTGTTAGGTCAAAATATACAAATATACACAAGATGGGGTGAATTGTGTCTTTTTAAAATCCTCCAAAATTATATCTTTTAACGTCAACTATGAAGATAAGAATGTTTATATTCTATATGAAAGTATGAGAATCAGATAAAACAAAAATATAGAACATGGATTTTTAGAGTGGTTCAGGGCACAAAGATCCCCTAATCCACTCCATCAATTACTCTCTCTACAAGCTTGGTGAATTTCACTATTCAGGTCCTCATATCATAAGACCAATCCAGAACTGAGTTCAGGCAGTTGACACCTTTACAAATAAGGCTAAAAACAGAGGCTTTTGGTTCTTTAATAGAGAACTGAATATCTACATCTTAGATCGAGAATATGATACTCCACTGCAACTAATTATGAGCATTTGAATCTCTCAATAAAAAGATATTGATTTAAAAATGTTTTGATTGAACTTCACAGTTGTAACAGCAACTGACAGTAGATGGATCTTCTTCTTCAAAAAATAATTTCTTTAAGAAAGAGTAGTTCTAAAGTGATCTGGTTGTAAAATATCTTTAAATAAAAACATCAATTATTAGTAGCAGCAGACTTATAGAAAAAACGAGATTCAAAACATGTATATCTCTAAAGTGTAGCCTCTTCTGTAGATAATAGAGTCTGGTCAATTGTTGCAGTAGATCTATAAAAGATCTTCACAAGAATGTAGTTCCAATAGAAATATGTTTCACTTATTATTTGAATCATACACACATATATATATTGAACAAATACACTGATATAATAAAATAAATCAGAGAGCCTTCTTCTCAATTCCAGATCCATGAAAATCACCTGATAGATCGTGAGAATTAAAATTCATAAAAATAACATAAGGTAGTTGTAACTTCCCTTAATAATAGAAGATAATTTATCCACTGAATATGATTCTTTAAAACAATCATAATAGTATTTTAATGGGTCAAAAATGAGCTTTAAATAGGTCGATAATGAGCTTTAAATCGGCTTGATATTCCACAAAGACTGTTGCATGAAACTCCGATAAAATCGTAAATTCAAATCTTTGATGTTGAAAAGTCAAACGTAGGGTTCCTTTATAAAATTAAAAAATACCAAATGTAGGGTTCAACTATGTAGTGTTCATTTTTCGAATTTAGGGTTGACAACGTAAGGTTGATCACAAAAGTAAGGTTAGTGAACCATACATTTGCTTCTCAAATGTAGGGTTTCATACTTACATAGGGTTCTTTAACCATACATTTTCTCTTTTCCAAACGTACGGTTCCATCCAAATGTAAGTTTATTTGTTCATAAGTTCCTATCAACATAGGTTTTATTAACCATACATGTTGATCTTTCAACATAAGGTATAATACAAATGTAGTGTTTGTACCTTACATTATGTTCTTCAATGTAGGGTATGAACAATGTTTTCAAAATATGACAAGTAGTGTTTCCAAAATACACTTAAGATAATTTCTAACACTTTAACGAATATTACATGTGAATAAAAAAACTTGAATATAATTTTAAAATAAGGATTATAAATAATATTAATTTCCTAAAATAAAATTAAAGTAATATCATTAGTAAAACAAACAAGGGTATTTGTGAGCATCAAAATCAATAAGATTTATATAGTATTGTTGAGAAAATACATGCCCAAAAATATCCGACTTTTTTATGATCACAAAACCCGTAAAATTAGTAATATAATTTAGAATTTTGCAAACATTTAAGAGAAAAATAATTCAAAATTTGATTTTATAGAATTATTTTGATAAAAAGAAATGTTGTGTTTATCAAAATTTCTCCCCCTTTTTTGAGATCAAAAAGAAAGTATAGAAAAAGATTAAAACGTGTTTAATTTTGCATTGATCGGTAAGTGAAGGTTATAATAATATATTTAAATAAATAAGACTAGATTTTTGGTTTTAGACATAAACATAAAAGAATATGAAATAAATCACTGAAAATTAGAATAAATAAATTTTATTGATCAAAAATTATATAAGTACAATAGTCAGTGTGACTAGAAAACAGGTTAGCCAACTAATATGGTTAGGGTAGAAGAGGTTGGGTAGGATTTGTCTTATTTTGTGGTTCTATAGGATTTTGAGAATCTTGAAACGTGTCTTTCAGCTCTGCCATCTGTGCCAACAATTTTTTCATAAGACTTTCTCCCAACTTCATAATCAGAACTCTATAATATTGAATAATATGAAAATTTTCAACAATATTGACTTTCAAAAAGTCATTCAAACTCTGATATTACTGCATAAACTGGTCTAATTTATCTGTGAATTTGTTCAGCAGAAATCTAATACTAGGTTCACTCTGAGTCAATTGGTCAACTAAAAAAATTATGATTGTCCAATAGAACTGATAAAGGATCACTATTTCACTAAAGGTTTTGTAGGCAATCATTCATGTCATCCATGATAGTTGTGATTTCCTAAAATCTATGAATCAGATCTAGAGAGGTGTAAGGGGCAGAGGTATATGTACCAGTCTGACTGACACTATTTTTGATTGACTCAAATTATCTCCCCAAATACCACTTTAGATCTACAAAGTCTGATTTAGAAATAACTTCATACTTGATCTTTCCAACCTCATCCAACATTTCTATCTTGAAATCATCAAAATCCTTTTTGGAAATAGAATTCTCTTTAAGATACTAAATCTTTTTCCTTACAACTTTTATCTCTTGCTGGTGATTTACATTTTATTCCTAAGATTTATTGTAATTAACCACAAGCTCTTAAACATGATGTGACAAAGAATCATATATTCCTTTATATGGATTATGTGTCTGGTAAACAACCATAATTGATAAAGGATTAGCATTTGACTTCTCCACATATTTTTCACTAGAACGTGATTGATTATTAAGAACTTATATTTTCTCTCTAGAGATAGGTCCTGATCTCTCCACTGACTGATGCTCAACAATATCTATAACTTCAGTTACTTATTTCTGAACTTATTCTTCATAAACATCTTCTTATTGAACATTTTCTTCTTGAATATTATTTTCTTGAATATTATCTTCTACTTGATCAACTATCAAAGGTATATCCTAAAAATCTCTAGATTGATTGTATACATGATGATCTTCCTCATGAACCAGTTCTTCTAAATGAACCAAGCAAGTATCTTCTCCAGAACCTAACACTGGTTCTTCAATTTTCTGAACTTCTCTTTTTCTTATATTAAGGTTAAGTCCCTCCTTAATTTCTTATTCTAATACTTCTTATTCTTCTTATGATGTATTATATTTAAGCCTCATCTTATTTGTCTTATAAATACCATCTATTTTTAATTCAACAACTCCTTCTTTTCTGATAGACACTTGAACCCCCTAATCAGAAGCTCCAGAACATTGTTGCTCATCAGCACCAATAGGTAACAAGTTGCCTTTTATAGAGCTCTAGAAAAAACATAACTTAGAGTTACCTCATTGATTAAATTAATATTATGACATTTTATTTGAGAATCAATTAATTGAATCATATCTTTCTTAAACATAATTCGAGAAATTATCCTTTCATAAGGATAAAAAGTTATCATTGCATTTGGTTGATAGAAATACTGAATATATCTGAACATATACCTTGTAAAATTCAGATTTATTTCACTTAAAAACAAAAATATGATGTACATTTCTAGATACATAATTTTATCCATTTCATCCATCCTTGAAGCAATTCTAGTTTGAATAAATTTACCCAATATTTTTTTATCTGCATCGAGATCTTTAACAATTATATTGCTTATGTTTTTTGAACCAAAAATAAAATACATAATTTCTTCAGACTTATGATATGTATCTCTAATAAACCATAAATAAAATTGAAATACTCCTTCATGAGGAAAGTTAAAAATTTGGGAAATTACAGTGGAGGAAATGGAAAAATACTTATCTTCTATTCTCATAAAAACAGTATCTTCAGAGTCACTAAAACTAAACTGTATGCTTTTGTAGAAAAATTTCAGTACTACCTCATAGAGAAACTTTGATTTTTCTTCATTGAACACAAACTTCAGACCTTGAAATGATAATTCCTATTTCAGGAGTAGATTCGTCTGGTAAAGCCATTTTTCCTTGAAGAATATTTCTTCTAGAAACTCATTTTCACTTCAGATCGTTGGCTTCACCCTCTTCAGTTTGCTTAGTTTTCATCATTTCTGAAAATCTAAAAATCTGAGGTTTTTCAGCTCCTAGGGTTTGAAAGGTACATGAAGGTTTGGGTTAGGTTAAATGGTTTGAAAAACTATGGGTAATGTATTCAAAAGGTTTCTGACAGGTGATTTCATATCATTGTTTCCCATGTCAGTTACAAAGTAATTATGAATTTTTCTGAAAACATGCGGTGTGAATAAATTTAAGATAAAATAAATTAACTAAAATAAATAGTAAAATAAAAACATTAAAACGAATTATATTTTAAAGTAACCATAAAAAAAAATTAACATTAACAGATTAGAATAAAAAAATAAAAAATAAAGATAAAAATATTAATATTTATTTAAAAATTAAATAAAACAAACTCTCCCTTAATAAAATTAAAACTTACAGTGGGAAGTGGTTTAGTAAAAATATCGGCTAATTGATATTTAGTGTTGACAAATTCTAAAGATATATCTTTTTTAAGAATATGGTATCTCAGAAAATGATGCCTAATATCAATATGTTTAGTTCTTAAATGACTTATAGTGTTTTTTGGAAAATTTATAGTGCTATTATTATCACATAAATTTGTGTACTATTAAAATTTAGTCTTAAGTCTATTAGTGTGTTTTTCATCCATGATAATTGTGCACAAAAACTACCTAAAGATATATATTCTTCTTTGGTTGTTGACAAGGAAACTAAGTGTTGTTTATTACTTGACCATGATACTAAATATTTTCCAAAAAAGTTATAGGTTTTGGAGGAACTTTTTCTATATAATCTAAAACCTCTAAAATCAACATCTGAATATGATATTAAATTAAAATCATAAGTTTTTGGATAAATAATAGATTGAAAATAGTTTCTTTTAAATATCAAAAAAACCTTTTCACGACAATAATATGGGATTATTTTGGATTTGTTTGAAATCTAGCACATAAACATACAGAAAACATAATGTTAGGTCTCCTAGTAGTAAAATATAATAAACTACCAATCATACCTCTATATAGATTGTTTTCCACTGGTTTTCCATATTCATCCAAATCAAGTTTTATATTAGTACACATGGGAGTTGTATATGTCTTTTTGTTCTCAAGACTAAACTTTTTAAATAAATAAATAATATATTTACTTTGGTTTAACACATTTCTATAATCATTTTGATAAATTTGAAGTCCTAAAAAGAAATTTAATTCTCCCATCATACTCATTTAAATTTTTTTTTCATGAATTCTGAAAAATCCTTACATATTTTTTTCATTAGTTGAACCAAAAATAACATCATCAACATAGATTTTAACTAATAAAGTGTTAGAAAAAATGGTTTTCTTAAAAATAGTTGGATATTCCTATCCAACAGTCAATCCATTTTTCAAAATAAAAGAACTTAATATTTCATACCAAGCTCTAGGTGCTTGTTTAAGGCCATAGAGAGCTTTAGTAAGTTTAAAAACATAATATGGGTTTTGAGAATTTTCAAAACCAGGAGGTTGTTCAACATAAACTTCCTCCATTAAATAACCATTTAAAAAGAAAGATTTAACATCCATCTGATATAATTTAAAGTTCATATGATATGTATAATCTAAAAGTATTCTAATTTCATTTAATATAGCTATAGGGGAAAAGGTTTCATCATAATCTATACCTTCTTCCTGAATATATCCTTTAGCTACTAATCTATCTTTGTTTCTAATTATAATCTCTTGATCATCTTGTTTATTTTTAAAGTCCCATTTTGTCCCTATAACTGGATAATTTGATGGTATTTCAACTAATTCCCAAACTTCATTCCTTTTGAATTGGTTTAGATCTTCTTTCATTACTAACATCCAACCCTTGTCTTCTAAGGATTCTTCAAAAGATTTTGGTTCTATTTGACATAGAAAGGTAGAGAATTCAACTAGGTTTCCTACATTTATTCTAATTCTTATTCCTATGTCTAGGTCACTTATAAAAGTTTCTAAAGGATGGTTCATTAGGGTTCTAGATTGTCTTGGAAAAACACTTTTAGGTTCATCAGTATCATGTTATTCTAAACTAGACTAAATTTTATTTATATTATTTTCAAATTCATTTTCAGGTTTTCAAGTCTCATGTTGTCTAAAGAGTCATTAATTTAATTAGATTGATCTTTCTCTTTACTAAAAGGGTCAGTTTCATCAAACTTCACATGAACTAATTCTTCAATAATCTTTGACTTTTTATTAAACACTCTATAGGCCTTATAGGTAGCAGAATATCCTAAAAATATTCCTTCGTCAGCTTTTGGATCGAACTTACCAAGATTATTCATGGTTTTTAGGATATACACCTTGCATCCAAAGACTTTAAAGTACTTTACCTTCGTATTTCTGTTATTCCAATGTTCATAAGGTGTCTTTTTGAAAATAGGCCAAATTAACACTCTATTTATGATATAGTAGGTTGTACTTACATCTTCTTCCCATAAGTGGGTAGGAAGACTGTATTCATTCAGTATAGTCATATCCATTTCTTGAATAGTTCTATTTCTTCTTTCAATAATTATATTTTGTTGAGGTTTTCTTGGTGAAAAAAAGGTATGTTTAATACCCAGATTTGAACAAAAGTAATTAAATTCCTAATTCTAAAATTACCTACCATGATCACTTTTTAATAAAATTATCTTAAAACCCTTTTTTATTTTGAATAATTTAAAAAAAACTTTCAAAAATAGTAAAAGCTTCACTTTTGAGTTTTAGAAAATAAACCCATAGAAATCTAGAATAATCATCAACTAAAACATATACATATAATTTACTATCCAAAATTATCTATGTAGATAAGTTCTAGAGGTTTTGATGTGGTAAATTTATGACAACCGTGCTTTTTATTACAACTTAAGCATGCTTTATTACATAAAACTTCACTTTATCCAACAAAGAAGATCGAGAGGTTTAGTGTATTTGGGGCTTAGGATCATTAAATAAAAAATTTAAACTTGAAATACAAAATCCTTATTGAAAACTTCCTTTATATGACCACTACATTCCTTCGTACTTAGCATTGCATGGGATAACCTGAGGACATGCATAAGAAAAGGGTGAGCTATAAAGCCCAGTAAGGGAGTAAACAATTAATAACATGAGGAGTGAAATACATGTTAGGAAATAGGCATATCAATAGAGCATAATAGAAACATGAACATAAAGGCATGATAAAGCATGATAATCATAACATGGAAATGTGGCAACAACACTTAACATTGAATTAGCATGAGCCAAGGCTCATTGCACATGGAGCATGAGTAAACCCTCATTGCACATGAAGCACGAGTAACCCCTAATTTCACTTGAATTATCATGAGTAAACAATCATTGTTCATGACGTATCATGATACTATACTTTACCCAATGCATTGGAGCGCTATAAAGGGTGCACCCTTCTTAAACATTTCATTTCATGCATAAGTGTGCCACATGGATCATAAAACATGGATTCATAAAACATAATCATTTATTCCATGATAAAGGAATGTGGAATTCATACATGAATCTTTATAATCAATATGTAAATGTTCATAAAGGTGAATACCCTTGATGGAGAAATGGGCATGGTATTCACTACACAAAGACATTGGCTTAGAAAATCGGTGCGATTTCGGCAGCGTAACGGCGTGACATAAGAATTCATAAAAAGGGTTGATGAGAGAGAAAGGTGTTCCTCATCATATTTACATTCAATGGACAGTAATTATATCATATATATACATGTCCCAACAATAGAAATGGAATTTAGATTCATGATACAAAATTATTGCTTGAATGTAAAAGAAGAGAGAGAAGTTCTTTTCGGAATTTCGGCATAGTAACGGGTGTACATGGGAGGCATTTAATGAGAGAGAAAGGGTTCTCCCATAATTCAAACAATAAGAGGGCAGTATGGGGGAGGTTCGAAACCATACACCAACATTCATAATTGAAATAAAAAGGGCAATACAACTTAAAGAAAATTGACAAAAAATGAGAAAGGAAGAAAAAACCCTTACTTGGAAGTGTGCTTCCAAAGGCTAGAGAGAGGCTTTTGAGAGGCTTCTTGGGAGCTTGGGGAACCTTGAGAGGATTCTAGAGAGAGTAGGGCAGAGGTTGGACGAACTTCAAGGGCTTTGAGTGAGGAGAAAGTGGGAGCTTGGGTGGGTTTATATAGGAAAGGTGAGAGAATTCTTTATTATTTAGGTTTGGGACCCCTTATATTAAAATAATCCAAACCACAAACCATCCCATGGTATTTGCCCATGGTTTCTGGAAAAGGAAAGAGGAAAACAATATTTTACAAGTCCAAGGTCCGGATTTATTAAAAAAATAGGGTTGCTTATGTGGAGGTGAGTCACACTCCCATGGAAATTAATTTAAAAAGGCAAAGTGTTGAATAAGTCTTGAGGGCTCCATTAATGCTTTGAAAAGTAAGTCAAACAAACCCAAAACCTCATTATTTTAATGATAAAACACATATTGGCAGAACATAAGGATTATGGTATTTTATTACATCACCATTGGGTCATTATGATGTCATAAAACACATTATATATTTAAATGGTATTTAATTTTTACCCAAAAATTTGACTGTCTCAGAAAATTATGAAAAATTCAGCGTTGGATAATTTCGACGTCCTGATTCCAAAAATAATATTTATTTTATCTAAATAATTTTCTAAATATGTGAATTTTCACTTTTAAAATAAAAACCGACATTTATAAAAAATTCACGGGTTTTGACAGAAATGGCTTTCAAACCTTAATAAAAATTTAAATTGCATTCATAAAATTATAAGATCATTTATATTTAATAAAAATTAATTTAATATTAATAATAATGGTTTATTAAAATATTATTTAATTCAAAAATCCTTTAATTCAATAAAATATAATTATTAATTAAATAATAACTAAAAACGCTATTTGTACTTTAAAAACTAATTACAATGTATCAAAAAAATAATACAAAAAAATAATGTACATGAAAATGGTGCTACTTATTTGTTACATAACCCCTTAAAATAGCCGCATAAGACCTAAGGACTAAGGTGTGCGATGGTGACAGACTCTTGGGGTTGCTCGGATAACATCGCGCGAGTTGTAATTTCAATCAACTTCCATTTTTCCCGTAGACGATCACGTTCGAGCTTGACTTGATGAAGCTCAGCTTGGGCTTGGTCAAGGTCAAAGCCCAAAGACGCCACCTCTTTTCCGAGCTCCGACAAATGGGCTTCGTAAGGGGCAATTCTACTGGATGAGGCCATCACTTCCTTTGTCTGAGTAGAAATGGTTTCGTTAAAGCCTTATATTTATACTACTCAGCTGATCACTGTTCAACGACTATAAAAGTAACGGTCACAAATCTTAACGTAAAACTAAAGAAGTTGACATCTTATAAAAAAACATTTTTCATAAAGAAACATTTAACTGGATCAAGAGGGATTTTCCATTAATGAAACTTTGGGTCGTTACAACATTCCCCCCTTAAGAAATTTCGCCCTCGAAATTTTCCTTTTCCCACACTAAAACAAATGTGGGTAACTTAGCTTCATCATATCCTCTGACTCCCAAGTTGCTTCTTCAAACTTGTGGTTTCTCCACAACACCTTGACGAGGGGCATTGCCTTATTGCGTAGAACTTTTTCTCTACGATCTAAGATCTTCACTGGTTGCTCCTCATAAGAAATATCGTCTTCTAATTGTACCACCTCGAAAGAGAGTACATGTGAAGGGTCTGGTATGTACTTCTTTAAGAGGGATACATGGAAGACATCATGCACCTTGGACATAGTAAGCGGAAGTGCTATTCGATAGGCCACAGCCCCAACACGATCAAGAATCTCTAAGGGGCCGATGTACCTTGGACTTAACTTCCCTTTCTTTCCAAACCTCATGACCTTCTTCCACAGAGATATGCGTAAAAACACCATGTCTCCGACTTTAAACTCAAGGTCTCGTCGACGATTATCTGCATAACTCTTCTGTCGACTCTGAGCTGCCTTGATATGCTGCTGAATGGTTTTTACCTTCTCCACCATTTCTTCGACCATTTCTGGTCCAAGCAGCTTACGTTCACCGACCTCATCCCAACATGCCGGTGTTCTACACCTTTTCCCATACAGGGCTTCATATGGTGCCATTTGGATGCTCGAGTGGAAACTATTATTATAAGAGAACTCAACCAGAGGAAGATGTTGATCCCATCCTCCTTTAAAGTCCATTGAGCACGCTCTCAACATATCCTTGAGTGTTTGGATAGTCCGCTCGGATTGGCCATCAGTTTGAGGATGATAGGCCGTACTGAAGTTTAGTTCAGTATTCAGAGCATGTTGAAGGCTCTTCCAAAACTTAGAGGTAAATCTAGGATCTCGGTCAGACATAATAGATAGTGGTACTCCATGCAACCGTACCACTTCCCTGATATATATCCGTTCCAGTTGATCCAAAGAGAAATCCTCTCGAATAACAATGAATTGTGAAGTCTTTGTAAGACGATCCACAACAACCCAGATTGCATTGTTGCCTTTGGATGTCCTTGGAAGTCCGGTGAAAAAGTCCATGGTGATGTTCTCCCATTTCAATTTTGGTATGGGCAATGGTTGCATCATCCCCTTAGACTTCTGCCTCTCTGCCTTCACCTGCTGACACACCAGGCACTTTGATGTATATTCAGCGATCTCCTTATTCATATTATCCCACCAAATGTTTTCTCGGAGATCTCGATACATCTTTGTGATACCTGGGTGAATAGAGAAATTTGAACTATGTGCATCATCCAAAAGTTTCTTCTTCAGCTCCGAACTTGATGGAACACATAGTATTTTCCCAAACCGCACAATTCCTTCTTCATTAACATTAAACTCTGAGGATTTTCCCTTTTTGATAGCTTCCACTTTTTCTTGGATTCCCGCATCATCCTTTTGAGCATCCTTTAACCTTTCCAAAAGAGATGTTTGAGAAATCATTTGTGAAAGGATTGATGATGTTCCCTTCTTTATGATTCCCACGTCCATCTTCATCAAGTCTAAGAAGATTGGATCCTTCTCAATTCTCATCATTGATAGAATTGCAGGATCCTTTCTACTTAGGGCATCCGCCACCTTGTTCGCCCTCCCAGGGTGGTAATGTATTGAACAGTCATAATCCTTGATGAGCTCTATCCATATTCTCTAGCGCATATTATGCTCTTTCTATGTGAATATATATTTAAGACTCTTGTGGTCAGTATATATCTCACATTTTTCTCCATAGAGATAATGTCGCCAGATTTTCAAGGCAAAGATCACCGCCGCCAACTCCAGATCATGCGTTGGATAGTTTCGCTCATGCATTTTCAACTACCTTGAGGCATAGGATATCACTTTATCATTCTGCATTAGCACAAATCCTAAGCCCTTCTTCGAAGCATCACTGAATACCACAAAAAGCTCCCCACTTGTGGGTAAAGTGAGCACGGGTGCAGTGATAAGCCTCTTTTTCAACTCCTTGAAGCTTTCTTCACATTCATCACTCCAAGAAAACATTACTCCCTTTAGAGTTAGCTTGGTAAGAGGGTTGGACAATCGTGAGAAATTTCTCACAAATCGTCGATAATATCCAGCTAACCCCAAGAAGCTACGGATATCAGTTACCGATGTTGGCCTCGGCCATCCCTCAATTGCATCTGTTTTGGAGGGGTCCACAGATATCCCATTGCTTGTGATGATATGACCCAAGAATGAGACTTCCTTCAACCAAAACTCACACTTGCTGTACTTTGCATAGAGCTTCTCCTTGCGCAAAGTCTCTAGTACAGTTTTTAAATGCTCCTCATGCTCCTCCTTGGTTTTGGAGTATATTAGAATATCATCTATAAAGACTACCACAAATTTGTCTAGGTAATCTCTAAAGACTCTATTCATCAAGTCCATGAATATTGCTGGAGCATTGGTGAGTCCGAAAGGCATTACTATGAATTCATAGTGCCTGTACCTTGTACGAAAAGCAGTCTTGGGGATATCTTCCTTCTTCACCCTTACTTGATAATATCCCGACCGCAAGTCGACCTTGGAGAAGTATTGTGCTCCACGCAGCTGATCAAACAAGTCATCGATTCTTGGGAGAGGATACTTGTTCTTTATCGTGATTTTGTTAAGTTCACGATAATCGATGCAAAGCCGCATTGACCCATCCTTCTTCTTGACGAAGAGGACTGGTGCACCCCATGGTGATGCACTTGGGCGTATAAACCCTTTACCCAGATTCTCCTGTAGTTGTTTCTTCAGCTCTTCAAGCTCAACAACAGCCATTCTATATGGAGTCTTGGATATTGGTAGCGCCTCAGGTATAAGTTCAATTGAGAACTCAACATCTCTTCTTGGAGGAAGACCAGGAAGTTCCTCGGGGAATACTTCAGCGAATTCCCTCACAATAGGCATTTCTTCAAGGGTGGTTTCTTCCTTGGACTTAATCATCTGAGCTAGATATGCATGCTCATAAGGCAGTAATATCCATGCTTGAGATGATGGAGCTAAAGGAGATTCATCTTCCTCCTGACACTTGTAAAGAATCAGGGGTCGATTCTCCATATGGAGTGTGATTTCCCTCTCCTGACAATTTATGTTGGCTCTATATAAGGAAAGCCAATCCATGACAAGAATTGCATCAAATTCCACCAAAGGGAGTATGATGAGGTTCGCTGGGAAACTCAATCCACATATTATAACAGGGGAGGACTTATACTCATGGGATGCAATGATTGCCTCATTTTCCGTACTCACTGACATCTTTACTTCCATGATTTGTGGTGGTGCAGGGATTGTTCTTCTAAACTTTTGAGATATAAAAGAATGTGTAGAACCTGAATCAAAAAGTACGTTCGCTATTCTTGAATGAATAACTAGCGTACCTGTCACCACTTCGTTGTCGGGGTTAACTTCGGCAGAAGTGATGGCAAAAGCTCTTCCTTGCTGTCTTGGAGGTTGTTGATTGCCTCCGATAACCCTTGGATTAGGGCACTGATTTGCAAAATGACCCGGTTCTTTGCATTTGAAGCATTGAACAATGCGTTGAGGTTCGAACAGAGCATTCCTCTCCTCTGTCGCAGCCGTGGGTCCTTCTTGCTGACAGTTAACATCTAGGTGCCCTTCTCTTCCACACTTGAAGCATTTTCTTGTCCCCCTAAGGCAATTTCCAGGGTGCTTCTTTCCACACTTCTGGAAAGTGGGGTGCTGGAATTTCTTAGTGCCGTTGGATTTATCCATCAGACCACCAGCATTGAAGTCCACCTTCCGCTTCTTGTCCCCATGATACCCTTGTGATTCTCCGATCTCCATTTCAACCATGAGGGCACATCGGACAATTTCCTCATAGTTGTCGAAGTCACGGATCGCTAATGCTTTCCGCAAGCTAGGCTTCAGCCCACCAAAGAAGCAGTCAACCTTGCATTCGGGGGTAACGACAAAGCCAGAAGCGTATTGTGCAAGCCTTGTGATGTTTGCCTCATACGCTCCCACTGATTCTCCATCCTTCTATTTGAGGGAATGGAAGTCCCTTTCCATCTTAAGACGGAGGGTGCGTGGAAAATATTTATCGAAAAACATCTTCCAGAATACCTTCCATTCCAAATCTTCAATCTCCTCCTCAGGCTTCGTATTTTTGATCAATGTCCACCATTGATCAGCTTCACCCTCCATACGATAAGCCGCCAGGAGAACCTTCTCTTTTTCAGATCATTGGAGGATGGAGAATATCTTTTCAATAGAGTTGATCCATTGTTCAGCAATCATGGGATCAGATGATCCACTAAAAGTAGGAGGCCTTTGTCTCATGAAGCTTTCAATAGTGACTTGTTCTTTCTTAGGGGGGGTTGAACGTTCCTCTTGACCAGTGTTTCTATTCAAAACATGAGTTAGCTGAGAGAGAAGCGTGAAAAAGTTCGCGATTCCCGCTCCCATTGGATTGGGCATCTCATAAGTACAATCATCACACTGATCTTCACAACGGTTGTTAGCCTGAGTTCACCTATTACCGGCCATTGGCTGGAATAAAAGGAAAGTTAGGGGTAACACATAAAGGGTAATCCAAAGACAAAAGTTGATGACTTATAAATAAACTTTAATCTCTTTAACTCATGAGTCTATAGGATTCAATCCAGGCTTTTCATGATCTACCTTCTAACATAAATTCTTAGTGGCATTTTTCCCTTAATAAGGGTTCATACTAAGATTGTGAATTTATCAAAACATATCCCCCGGGAGTGTCGTAACCAAGAGTTCAGCAAGGCCCGTTGTCGTGCACCAGTTCCCGTTCGAGTCTAGCTCAAAGCGGTGTTTTCGGGTTTTACCCCTAGGATACATCTGTGCCAGAGCCGCCTCTACCTGCTCGTATCCAGACAGGGATGTATTTGTTTGATAAACCACTTACTTAGTATTTACCAAAACTTTGGGATGTTTTTATTATGCTAAGTCTTGTATCTAAGGCTTTACTAGGGTTTCCTAATCCCAAAAATAACTAAACCTATCCTCTGATACCAACTATGACAACCCTGCTTTTTATTACAATTTAAACATGCTTTATTACATAAAACTTCACTTGATCCAACAAAGAAGATCGAGAGGTTTAGTGTATTTGGGGCTTAGGATCATTACATAAAAACTTTAAACTTGAAATACAAAATCCTTATTGAAAACTTCCTTTACATGGCCACTACATTCCTTTGTACTTAGCATTGCATGGGATAACCTGAGGACATGCATAAGAAAAGGGTGAGCTATAAAGCCCAGTAAGGGAGTAAACAATGAATAACATGAGGAGTGAAATACATGTTAGGCAATAGGAATATCAATAGATTATAATAGAAACATGAACATAAATGCATGATAAAGCATGATAATCATAACATGGAAATGTGGCAACAACACTTAACATTGAATTAGCATGAGCCAAGGCTCATTGCACATGGAGCATGAGTAAACCCTCATTGCACATGAAGCATGAGTAAACCCTCATTGCACTTGAATTAGCATGAGTAAACACTCATTGCACATGACTTATCATGATACTATACTTTACCCAATGCATTGGAGCGCTATAAAGGGTGCACCCTTCTTAAACATTTCATTTCATCCATAAGTGTGCCACATGGATCATAAACCATGGATTCATAAAACATAATCATTTCTTCCAAGATAAAGGAATGTGGAATTCATACATGAAACTTTATAATCAATATGTAAATGTGCATAAAGGTGAATACCCTTGATGGAGAAATGGGCATGGTATTCACTACACAAAGACAATGGCTTAGAAAATCGGTGTGATTTCGGCAGCGTAATGGCGTGACATAAGAATTCATAAAAAGGGTTGATGAGAGAGAAAGGTGTTCCTCATAATATTTACATGCAATGTACAGTAAGGAGATCATATATATACATGTCCCAACAATAGAAATGGAATTTAGATTCATGATACAAAAGTATTGCTTGAATGTAAAAGAAGAGAGAGAAGTTCTTTTCGGAATTTTGGCATAGTAACGGGTGTACATGGGAGGCATTTAATGAGAGAGAAAGGGTTCTCCCATAATTCAAACAATAAGAGGTCAGTATGGGGGAGGTGCGAAACCATACCCCAACATTCATAATTGAAATAAAAAGGGAAATATAACTTAAAGAAAATTGACAAAAAATGAGAAAGGAAGAAAAAACCCTTACTTGGAAGTGTGCTTCCAAAGGCTAGAGAGAGGCTTGTGAGAGGCTTCTTGGTATATTGGGGCACCTTGAGAGGATTCTAGAGAAAGTAGGGCAGAGTTTGGACGAACTTCAAGGGCTTTGAGTGAGGAGGAAGTGGGAGCTTGGGTGGGTTTATATAGGAAAGGTGAGAGAATTCTTTATTATTTAGGTTTGGGACCCCTTATATTAAAATAATCCAAACCACAAACCATCCCATGGTATTTGCCCATGGTTTCTGGAAAAGGAAAGAGGAAAACAATATTTTACAAGTACAAGGTCCTGATTTATTAAAAAAATAGGGTTGCTTATGTGGAGGTGAGTCACACTCCCATGGAAATTAATTTAAAAAGGCAAAGTGTTGAATAAGTCTTGAGGGCTCCATTAATGCTTTGAAAAGTAAGTCAAACAAACCCAAAACCTCATTATTTTAATGATAAAACACATATTGGCCGAACATAAGGATTATGGTATTTTATTACATCACCATTGGGTCATTATGATGTCATAAAACACATTATATATTTAAATGGTATTTAATTTTTACCCAAAAATTTGACTGTCTCAGAAAATTATGAAAAATTCACCGTTGGATAATTTCGACGTCCTGATTCCAAAAATAATTTTTATTTTATCTAAATAATTGTCTAAATATGTGAATTTTCACTTTTAAAATAAAAACCGACATTTATAAAAAATTCATGGGTTTTGACAGAAATGGCTTTCAAACCTTAATAAAAATTTTAATTGCATTCATAAAATTATAAGATCATTTATATTTAATAAAAATTAATTTAATATTAATTATAATATTTTATTAAAATATTATTTAATTCAAAAATCCTTTAATTCAATAAAATATAATTCTTAATTAAATAATAACTAAAAACACCATTTGTACTTTAAAAACTAATTATAATGTATCAAAAAAATTATACAAAAAAATAATGTACATGAACATGGTGCTACTTATTTGTTACATAACCCCTTAAAATAGCCGCATAAGACCTAAGGGTAAGGTGTGTGATGGTGACAGACTCTTGGGGTTGCTCGGATAACATCGCGCGAGTTGTAATTTCAATCAACTTCCATTTTTCCCATAGACGATCACGTTCGAGCTTGACTTGATGAAGCTCGTCTTGGGCTTGGTCAAGGGAAAAGCCCAAAGACGCCACCTCCTTTCCGAGCTCCGACAAATGGGCTTTGTAAGGGTCAATTCTACTAGATGAGGCCATCGCTTTCTTTGTCTGAGTAGAAATGGTTTCGTTAAAGCCTTATATTTATACTACTCAGATGATCACTGTTCAACGGCTATAAATGTAACGGTCACAAATCTTAACGTAAAACTAAAGAAGTTGACATCTTATAAAAAAACATTTTTCATAAATAAACATTTAACTGGATCAAGAGGGATTTTCCATTAATGAAACTTTGGGTCGTTACAAAATTTGTTAATATATTTGAAGGAAGATTTTTGTTGCTTACCAATTTGGCATGCATTGCAGAATCTGTCATCATCAAATTTAAGACTGGGTAAATCAAAAACTAATTGTTTCTTATACAATTTATGTAAATAATAAATATTAAAATGGCCAAGTCTCCTATTCCAGATTCATGACTCATTTATCTTAGTATTTAAACAATTAAATTTCTATTTACACAAGGAATTTAAATCCAAAGTATAAACATTATCAGTTTTAGGTCCTCTAAACTTAAGCAATTTATCTTTAAATACATAGCAGGAATTGTTTGAAAAATAAATATAATATCCATCATCACAAAGTTGAGAGATACTTATCAGGTTGTGCTTTATCCCTTGTACATATAGTACTTTGTTGATTGAGAAGGTTTTTGGATCTCTAACAGTTCCAAGTTCAATTATCTTTCCTTTGGCATTATCACCAAAGGTAACTAGAACTCCATTTATTTGAGTCAGTGTATTGAAGTTTTATGGGTTTCCACTCATATGATTAAAGAAGTCACTGTCCATATACTATATAGATTTTCTTTTTTTGTGACTTGTTTCCTACAAATAAATTTTAGACAAAAGTATATTTTGGTACCCATATCCTCTTGGGTCCAGCAGTGTTTGTTAGCAGAGATATGGGAATCTAGATTTTCTTTGTTTTCCCATAACTCATATCATTTAATTAAGATAAAATTTTTGTAATAAAAACTCGTTTAATTCCACTTATTTTAGGATTTATCATATAATAGTTTTTTGGTATATGTCCTTTTTTTCCACAAAAATGACAAGTAATAGTTTTTTAGTTGGGAAAAAAATAATTCTTATATAGTTTAGATTATTTACCCTTGCTTCCTATACCTAATATTTCCTTATTAATGACATTATGACCAATAATTTCATTCAATATATTTTATACTTTTGTAAAGAATATAGAATCACTTTTATAAGTTTCCACTTCATCTTGTAATGCTTTAATCTTATTTTCATGATCAGCACAGTTTGTGGCAAATGAGTTGAATTTTTCAATTAACTCTTGATGTTGTTTAAGTAAGGTATCTCTTTCGCTTAAAATAGCATTGTGAATATTCTTTAAATATTTGTGTTTCTTTAATAAGGATTCATATTTTTCTTCTAGAATTGGAAGTAGTTATCCAGTTTATTATTTGAATAATTTGAATTAGATTTAGAATTATATGAATAATAGGTGTGTTCCTTATCTTCTTCAGCAATGAAGCACATATTTTATTTCAGGTTTGATTCTTCCATTTCTGAATCAGATTTTGATAAGCTACTGGAGTCTTAAAAAATAATCCAAGTAGCCTTCATTTCTCTTTTGCCTTTATGTTTGTAATCAGAATTTTTCTAATATTTGTTTTCTATCTTTCTATTTTCACCTTTTAGTTGAGGCTAATCAGGTCTTATATGACCCAACCTTTTGCATTCATAACATCTAACTTCTTCTAATTCTTTATCATCCTTTTTAAAGGGATCTTTGAATCCTCTTTTCTTCTTATAAAACTTTCTAAGATTTATGGATAATTGAGCTAGTTCTATTTCAAAATCAAATGTTTTTAAATTCTTTTCTTCTCTGACTTCATGATTTATTCTTCTACTTTTCTTCTAAGAAGTTACCTTTAGAGAAGTATTATCATTTTTCACTAAGACTTTATGACCTTAAACTTCATCTTGCATTTCATCTTCATACATCATTAGTGTCCCAATCAATTCTCTCATTGTCATATTTTTTATAGGTGATGATTGGTGAATTGCAGTTAATATACCATTCCATTTAGTTGGTAGTACTCCTAGTACTTTTAAGTCTTGATCTTCTTGTTTGATATAATCACCTAATCCTGTAATATTGTTGATAATCTCTATAATCCTTCCATTCATATGAGTTATACTCTCTCCATAAAACATTATAAATGTGTCAAATTTCAGTTTTTTTGTTGCATACCTCATTTTTCTTACATTATATATTTCTTCATAGGAAAATTCAATGGTTTTCCACATTTCATAATTAGTAGGACATTGTGAGATACAATTGAATTCATCTAGTCCAAGACCATAGATTATAGCATTCATAGCTTTAGAATTCATGTCATACTTAGCTTTTGTAGCAGCAGTCCAAGTTTCAATATTTTCAGGAATTATGTAAGGAGTAATGATTTTTTACTAGACTTTAAATCCCATATTCTTAAAATAGATAATAATATGTGATTTCCAGTATCCATAATTTTCACCATTGAAATAAGGAGCATGAACCATTGACATTACTTATCATTGATCAGTTATTTCCGTCTTTTTATAGACCTTATACTTTTATCTTGTTATAGCTTTGTTCAAAATCTCCCCTCTGATACCAATTGTTAGGTTAGAATATGAAAATATACACAAGAGGGGGAGAATTGTGTCTTTTTAAAATCTTCCATAATTCTATCTTTTGACGTCAATTATAGATTATGCGGATAATAATTTTTTATCTTCTATATGAAAATATGAGCAGCAGATTAAATAGAAATATAGAAAATGGATTTTTATAGTGGTTCGGGGCACAAAGATCCACTAGTTTACTCCACCAATTACTCTCTTTGTGATCTTGGTGAATTTCACAAGTTAGGTCCTCATATCATAAGACCAATTCACAACTGAGTGTACACAGTTTACACCTTTATAAATAAGGCTAAAAACAGAGCCTTCATGTTTTGTAACAGAGAAACAAATATCCACAGCTTAGATTGAGAAGCTAATACTCCACCATAACTAATTACGAGCAGTTGAAACTCTCGATAAAAAGATATTTATTTAAAAAGGTTTCAATTGAACTTCATAGTTGTAACATCAACTAACCGTAGATGGATCTTCTTCTTCAGAAAATAATTTCTTCAAGAAAAAGTAGTTCTGAAGTGATCTGGTTACAATATATCTTTAAATAAAAGTAGCAATGATTAGTAGCAGCAAACTTACAGAAAATATGAGATTCAAAAAATGTATATCTTCAAAGTGTAGCCTTTTCTGTAGATAACTGAGTCTGATCAATTATTGCAGTAGATTTTTTAAATATATTCACAAGAATGAAGTTTCAATAGAAATATGTGTCACTTCTTATTTTAATCATACACACATGTATATATTGAACAAATAAACTAATAGAATAAAATAAATAAAAGAACCTACTTCTCAATTCCAAATCCAAGAAAATCGCTTGATAGATCATGAGAATTCAAATTCATAAAAATAGCTCAGATTAGTGGTAACTTCCCTTAAGAATAAGAGATAATTTCTCTACTGAATATGATTATTTAAAACAATCATAATGAGATTTAAATTGATTGAAAACAAGAATTAAATTTGTCAAGAATGAGATTTAAATCTGCCTGATGTTCCACAAAGACTGTTGCACGAAACTCTTATAAAATCATAAATTCAAATCTCTGATGTTGAAAATTCAAATGCAGGGTTCCTTCATAAAATGAAAAAAATACCAAATGTAGGGTTCAACTACATAGCGTTCATTTTCCAAATGTAGGGTTGAAAATGTAGGGTTGGTCACAAAAGTAAGGTTGATGAACCATACATTTTCTTCTCAAAAATAGGGTCCCATACTTACATAAGGTTTTTAACCATACTTTTTCTCTTTGTAAAATGTAAGATTCCATCCAAACATAAGGTTATTTATCCATATGTTTCTATCAACATAGGTTTGATTAACCATACATATTGATATTTTAATATAAGGTTTAATAGAAATGTAGGGTTTTTTCCTTACATTACATTCTTCAACATAGGGTATGAACAATATTTCCAGAATATGACGAACAGTGTTTCCAAAATACGCATAAGATCATTTAGAACACTTTGATGAATATTCCATGTGAATAAAAAAACTTGAATATAATTCCAAAATATGTATTATGAAGAATATTAATATCTCGAAATACACTTGAGGTAATATCATTAGTAAAACAAACCAGGGTATTTGCAAGTATCAAAATCAATAAGATTTATAGAGTATTTTTGAGACAATACATGGCCAACAGTTTGACCGAAATGATAATAAATGCACATTTAGTGTCATAAAACACCAAAATGTGTGTTTAACGTTCAGATCCATTGTAAAAAACCTCATAATGACCTGAAATCATAGTAAAACAATCTTATTATTATTTATGACATATAAGAGAAAACACCACATCAACCGAATGTGTGGTCAGCGCAGTACGAGAGTTAGAAGATTTGTAGTGGTGCACGGAATGTGTGGGGCCCACACATCGTGTGACCCCGCCTCATCTCCTGGAAATGTACCTAACCATATTTGGGTACTAAATTATGAACAAGTACCCCTAAGTGTGCCAAGGTACTCCCAGAGTACATGGAACATCTAGTCAAAAGGCCGATGAGTGCACGATGCTCGTCATTGATCTGGACGGCCAAAGTGTAATTCACTAACATGCCTCCTTAAACGGCCCCAGAACATTTGATCGCATCTCTTCATATATCGTCTCCACTCTCATAGGAGTGGATTTTGATCAAATTTGAGGGTTCTCTTCAAACACAGCAGAATGATCTTCCATCGATATTCCTTTCATGTTTCCACAATTAATGAGATCCCAAAAAAGGCCCCACGCATCCAAATGGATTTCACCGTTGCGATCCTTATGGAAAAACGCACAAGATCGACTATTTATTCTCCTCAAATGGACACCCAGTGGAAAGTAGTATGTCATCGCATTGCGCTCGAAAGACGTCTCATGGGGCCAATAACTCAATCTTGAAACTAATTATACAAATCATGCCATTGTGACCCCCATGGAAGAACACACATAATCGACTGCTCATTCGTCCAAAATGGATACCCGATGAAATGGTTGTATTTCACCGCAACATGTGAAAATCGGGCCTCGTTGGGACTACACTTGAAATTTGGTTTAAACACCCAAAAGTATTCTTGAAAAGTATGCACAAAGACCTGGGTCGTGCTACCACTGATGATGTGTCAAATGGACATTCTATTTAAAAGATAGTTCTGATACAAGAACCCCAAATAATAATAATTATTTTATTATTATTAAACATAGGTGTTTTGTGAAACCAAACCCTGAGACCAAGTCTTAAAATTCCTAAACTGGTCTAAAAATATTCTTTTTTATGAGAGGGATTTGTGGCCATAGATGGCATGTAAAATGGATGCCCGAATTAGAAGATCTGGCAATTTGAAGGCGTATCAACCTGATTCGAACCGGTCCGGCCCATTCTGGTCGGACCCCTTTGTCTGGTCTAGCCCGCCCTGGACAAACTGGACCACTTCACTGGCCCGTAGCCCAACCACATAGCTTGTGGCCCTCCTGCTGCAGCACGGCCCGCTCCCATCTTGGCCCCATTGGCACACTGGTCCGCCTCAGATACCCTCACAGCCCCGCGTCAACAACTGACCACCTTTGGGTCACGCTGGTCACTACTGCCTGGGGTTACGCGCCGCGATCCCGCCTTGCCTTGTGCTCCACCCGGCACCCTGCCATCCTGACACCGTCAGTCACCCCTGGTTCCCCTGCCTGACCGTCATGCTACGTCGGCGCCCCATCCCACCGCACTCCTGGTCTTCGCCTCACACGCTAGCCGCACCGTTGACCATCTGCACCGTCGGCCTCCTTTTCCCAGCCCTCACTTGCCAGCTGCACCCCATGCTATGCTACACTACCACGACACACACCCAGCCGGTCATCCCCCCCCCTTGGTTGGCCCTCATTGGTGGTCCCTTCCACGGACCACCGCGTCTTCTCCATTTGCCCGAAAAATGATCTGAAAGTTTTTTCAGGATCCTTTGATCGAGCTCTTTGCAGACCTAAGACTCTCTCAATGATTATTTGATGTTTTGATGTGTCGAAGAAAATTAACAATGAACACCATGAAGAACGACAAAGAACACGGAGAAAAGGGGATTCAAAATGGAGATCGGACGATGGTCGTGTTCATTTGGTCATCGCCTTGATGTTCAAAGAAGGGAATTTAACGACGAATTCAAGACTAAAATTTGGAATGTAAAACAGAGCTGCAAAAATCAACAATAATCCTACCTTGATTTGATTTCCCATCGTTGACGACGTATCCACTGTGCTCCCACTTCGATCCATAGAGGTTTCATCAAAGAAATGTTTTTTATTCAACGAAGAATAGTTGAATAATGGTTAAGAGAGAAAGTTTGGTGGAGATAGAGGATTAGGGGCTAACCCTAATCCTGGTCGCTTAAGTGTTTATTTATAGAAAAACACTCAAACCCCCTCCCCCCACCAATGGTCTCAGAATCCAAAACTCCTACGCCCTTTTATTTTATGTCGCGCCTAGGTAAAACACGTCATTTCAAACTCAACAGTGGTCTCATATTTCGAATTTGAGTCCCCATTCAATATTTCTTTGATACAACTTCATGGGTAAAATAATTAAGTTTAATTATTTTATTTATGATTTTTCCCCTGGGTGACTTTTCTCACAGAAGTCATGTGCTGAAAAAAGATATGCATCGCCAAGGGTAAACACCACATTCCAGACTCAACTGTGGCCTCAGATTTTTTATCCAAGTTACCATTTGAGAGATATCTCATTTCTTTTGTGCGCATAGTATAAAATATACTTTATATTTTTATAAAATTTACTTCGAGTACATTGGGCCTCAGAATTGCATGTTGTCTTAGCGCCTAGCACTAGAAATATATATAGAAATATTACAAAGTCTTACAAGGAAAAAATCGGATCTCTACAATCATGATATAAAATGGTTTATTATAAATGAAATATATATGATGTGGAATTCAAAGCAATCCAAAACTGAATTTCATCTAAATAATATTTAATTAAAAGAAAATCCAAAAAATAGTTTCTTTTATTAGAAAATATTACTTATGTTTATAAAAGATTAAATATAGGTTTTATAAATTCAGAATAGTATTTTCAAAATATAAAGTTTTACTCCTTAAATACATCTTTAATCAATTAAAAGGTTTTATAGACTTCTATTTCTTTTTTATGTTAATGTCATAAAATTTGCAGTTTTGGTAAAAGCTGTACTTTTCACTATTTACCTAAACATATACTATTTCAAAAAAATCCAAAAAAACATACTAAGATGATTTTGATATTATAAATTAAAAAATGATAATATTTTTATCTAATTCAAATTCTATTATTTATAGATTTAGTTTTTAAATGAAAATATAATATATAAATAAAATTTCTTTTATTGAGAAATAATGAATTATTTAAGATTAAGTGTATGCATTTCTAATTTATCATTATATTTTATCTACTATAGGTTTTATTCTTGCTAAAATTATCTTATCTAATATGTCACAGATCATTTTAGTTCGGTGTTGCATGCAAGTCAAGCTAATCACATGCTATTTAATTAAGGAAAATATTTACTAAAATCGTGGGTTGTTACATGCATGGTTTTGAAATAGTAGAGATTATATAGCGGAAGCACAAGCCGGGGTATGATCTCTATAGTATGGTACTAGAATATCTAGAATACTTGAAATGAATTAAGGCATAACAGTAGGAGATACTCCCTCCTATACTTGAAAGTGAATGCTTTCTCCCTCATCATGTACATTGTCTCGCTAATCAAATAGTGGGATATATCACCCACCTTCAGGAAAATCATCCCCCTACACTCTTAGTGAACTTAGTTTGGTAGAACTATTTCCCAAGGCTAATGGGTGTGTGGAAAATCCCCTAAGACTGAACTCAAACTTAACACTGATGGAGCATGAGATCAGGGAAGTATGAGGGGAGTATTCATCATTCATGACTATTGAGAATCTATAGTCATGGAATTTAGTGCTTATTATGGGCAAGGAAACTATCTCATAGAAGAATCCAAAGCAATGCTAAGTCATATCACCCTTTGAAAACAATATAAAACCAGTTTGTCTCTTGTAGAAACATACTTAGATTTGGTATCCAAATTCCTTCAAGGACATATACCCATTCACTAGTCCATTACCTGCATATTAATTCATGCAAAGGGATTATTAGCATGTGTACATTCTCCATACATGGCATGGGGGAGCATGTCGGTTGACATGTTTTCATCAAAAGGAAGGGAGGATGACAATCTTATCATCTACTCATATATCGATTTTTTACCACTTGACCATGTGCCTTTTTTGATTGGGGATGTGCTTGAGCTCCATCACTACAGACCCCCAGGATTTTGTGTTTGGTGTTTTCTTTCCCCAATTTCCCTTTAATAAAAATATTTAATTTTGACTGAGTGATAGTGTAGAGACATTTCTAATAAGAGAGATCCAGTATAATCACAACCAGAAGAGAACTATCAGGAGAAACCATGTGATCAAGAATGATACCTTCTGAGGGGTTGAGGATGATACCTTCCCGCCCCTTGTAAATGTTGAGTCAAGAATGATACCTTCTCTTATTTTATAACCACTTCAATTGATTAGTGATAAAATATAGGTCTCAAATTCAAGTTGAATATAACAAGGATGTAGTCTCCCACATTGGGGGTGAGTCGTGTAAAAATCTTGTGTGTTTTGTGTGACATTATATTACTATTACATAACAGTAAGGGTGAGATTATAAGTTTGAGAGGATTGAGATTCTAACAAGTCATATAAGTTAATTTCTTGAAGGAAATTTTAAAGGATTAACACTGATTCACCCCCCCCCCCCCCCCTTAATGTTACATCATACTCCTAGAAACTTTAGATACAAATCATTGAGTTTCATTTCTTCTTTGGAATAGTAGGTGGATATTAAAAAAATAGAATATTACTAAATATAAAAAAAAATACAAGATTTCATAGCATTATGCCAATAATGTAATCAAACAATTACCAATTGTGTCATTGTATGATTATGACTTGACTAGAATACTAGTAATCTATCCCAATATGTTTTTCAAATATTAAACATCGACAATAATATTATGGGGTTAGATTATCTTTAATGACCTCGAGATGCATCAGTGTAGGGAGTGTGAAAATGAGGGGGCTACAATATCCTTTAAGCGATAATGAGAGGCTTTAACGAAGGCGAAATGACTATGACCAGTGAGATCAAAGAGAAAAGTTCACTACTGCATAATCACGCTTATTCAGCGCTACATTTTATCAGTGTTAAAAAAATACTGACAAAAGGGGTGTTTTTATCAGCATTGTAAATATGCGTTGATAAAGGACTCATTTATCAATGTTAAAAAAACTCATAAAAGGCGACCTTTTTCGGTATTTTTTTAGCGCTGATAAAGAAGGACTTTTATCAATGTTTTTTTAACGCTGATAAATGTCCTCTTTATCAACTATTTTTTAGTGTTGATAAAAGGTATGCATCATCAAAAAATATATAAACTTTTAATATCATTTTTTTAATATATAAATATATTTATATTTATATAGATATAATATATTTGATTAAATATGATTATATAATACTAAATGTGTATTTACACTTAATATATAATAAATTTAGTGATAATGGATTATAAAATAATTCAAAATTAATATTAATTAAGAATTGACTAATTAGTATCTTGTAATAAACATTTAGTTTCAATTTGGTGATAGAAAAAATTAATAAATCAATTAACGTCTTAAGATAAGTTGAAAACATGACTTCAACATCAAATAGTCATAACTTTTGATTCGAGTGTCCGTTTTGAACTCTACTACATATCAAATCGAAGTATGTGATGAGATTTATGTTGTATTGGTAATGGGGGCCCAATACATTGTTTGTTATAGGTCCAAAAAGCCTTTAAAATGAGTTTTTAGTCGGAATACCCTAATTTTTGAATATTCGATGGAATTTTAGCTTCGTTTAAGAGGGTTTTCTTGTCTTTTCTTAGTGGAAACTGAATTTATTTCTTACATTCATATTGATATTATGCTTTTGAAATTTTATCATTTTTTATATTGTGGTGTTATTTATAATTAAATATATACACATATATGTGTGTTTTGTGTGTGTGTGTGTGTGTATATACATATTTGTATATGTTTACATATCCAAAATTTATTGTATAAATAAATATTTAAACATATTTACATGTAAAATATATGTTTAAACATTTGAACAATATGGAAATAATTATTATTCATTTTATTTAAAATAAAAAATGTATGAATATGTATATACAATGGTTTATATAAATATTTACATCAATGGGGTGAAATGGGCTACATTACAAAGAAAGCATGCAACACACAAATGTAAGGAAGAACTCAATGAGACTAGAACTCGATACTTTCTTGAGACCCACAGGAGCAACTACTACTGAGCTGCACCTTGAGGGCTTATATATAAATATATGCATGTGTATTAGAAAACATATATATATTTATGGATATTTCTAATATTTGTAAATAATTATTAATATATAATATGACTAAATAAATATTAATATAAAATATATCTAAATAAATATTAATATTTATATATAGACACACACACACACACACATAAACACACACACACACATATTTTATAAATATATTTAAAAATAATTATATAAATATAAATATATGGAAAAAAAGATATATCCAAATATATATATATATATAAATATAGTGATACATCATAAGATATAGTGGAAATCAATATGGAGTAGTGGTAAGGGCACATGCGCAAAGCGAAGATATCTGAGGTTCAAATCCATGCAAAGGTGTGTGCGGGTGACTGAGAAAGGGTGGATCAAGCACTGATAAAGACATGAGTGAGCGTGTGGGTGAATGGGTGTTGATAAAGAGGGATGGGGTGGGCGTGTGGCGGTGTTAAAGATGTGTTGTGGCCATGTGGCGTAGAATATTTTTTAGGGATGATCATATACTATAGTTCTAGCAAAGTTTTTTAAATAATGATAGAGTGAGTTTATCAGCGTTAAAAAAACGATGATAAAACTAGTGATGATAAAAACACTATTTATCAGCACTTTTTCTAACGCTGATAAAAAATACGGGCTTTTAAAAACGTTTACATTATCCACACTTTTTTAATGCTGATATACATGAATTCTAGTGCTAATAAAAGACTCATTTACCGTGGTGGCATTGGGAGATAGAGAGAGATGAGAGTGACCGACCAGAAAATGAAAATATCATATTCACCTAGAGTGTTTTTTTAATAAATCCCACACATTCATTATTATGTTTATAGTCAGCTTAATTTAAAAAAACTATTTTTTTACAATCGAGTTATGATATGTAGATGATTGAAATGATTTTTTTGTGCCCTTTTTCAAACCGGTTTTTTAGAAACCCGACAAGATAAATAATATAATTCATGTGAAAGATGTTATGCAAATATATTTCTTGTGGGTTATGGCATAAACAAAGTGATTTTCGTGAAAAAAAAACAAATTTGATGGGCGTAGGTTGCATTGGAAATAAACATTTTGAAAAAATATGACTATAGATTTAATATAAATTAAAAACCTCAATTTTTTAAATAAATAAAAAAAAGTTTTCATAAATACAATTGGTGTTGTAAATATAAAGAAAAACAAGTATTTGGGAGTTCATTATATAAAAAAAACTTGAAAATTTACTGACAATTTAAAACTATGTTTTATTATATTTACAACGAGCCATTAAATGATTTACAATTATAATTATATATAAGGTTTATGATTATTCAATAAAAATGAGAAATTATGAAACAATCAATTAATAATAATAATTGATTAAAGTAATATGGCGGAAGAAGCAAAATAGGTAGATGAATTAAATAATTGAAGCAGACACTTGTGGCATGGCGGGAGTGGCCGCTTGTTCCTTCAACCACAACCAAATAAATAAATAAATAGGCCACATAAATCACGCTTTGACGCTTGTCCCTTTATACCGTTTTTAATGTTCCCTTGTTCAGATATTTTTCTCATGGCCCACCATAAAACACACACATATATATATATAGTCATTCAAAATCTAATATAAATTTTTTACATTTAAAAATTTTAAACTTGGGATAAAAAAACAAAAGAATGAACCGTCCATCACATTTGATCGCACACAAATGGAGCACTATTTTTCACTATTTGGAGGAAACAATAATACTTCTGGTTTAGATGGAAAGTCCAATTGTTGAACAAAAAATAATTTTTAAGGACATTATTGTTAATGATTTTTTATATTATTCGGAAGGTCATTGCTTCAAAATGGAGAAATTTTCTGTTTTTTTGTTATTATATATTTATATCACATAACATATTCAATCAAATGTTTTTTAGGCATATCAAAAAAGTATTGAATAGTAATGTGAAACGGGTAGGTTAGGGCGGGGCGAGCCAAGCCCGCGCGGGTTTGAGCATGCGTGGATTTGTCCGTAAAAGCCTACATATAATACAAACAAAAAATTTCAAGTCCATCGTGCCACGCATAAGCCCGTAGGTGGCCTGCGGGCTTGCCAGCATTTTTTTAAAATATATTATTTATAATCATTTAAATACTGTTTTGTTTTCTCATTCGTAATGGTAGTTGTGGGGAGAAGTTTGGATCGACCATAGCAGATGCTTTCAGGGGATGTGATGAAACATTTTTCGATGGGCTAATGACGACATGCGACAATGCCAATTTGGTGGTGAACTGCTGTGATACAAAGTAGGTGAGTAATCGGTGAGAGTCGACGAATGATGATGTTGGTTGTGTGGTTATGCGAACAACTGAATCTATGAATGAACGATGAATCTCTAGGTAATGAACGATTTCAGAGGAGGCGATTATGGTTCTCATGAGATCCTTTCCTATTTTCTTAATAATAAAATAAAGTTAAATAATAACAATTATAAATGGATCCAAAAAATATTATGATTATAATAACTTTTTTAGAATTGAAACCATATACAAGAGAGATGATATCCATTTTTCGAGAGGTGAGACAACATGTTAATAATTACGATACAAATATTATAATATCATATTAAAACAATAAATACTGACCTATTTAAAAATCACGTGTGAATGAATGGTGAATTAGTATAAACATTATAGTGAGAAATCATATGTCATGGTTTAATTATGATTTTTTATTAAAAAACTAAAATGTTAAAGAACCATATATTGTAAAAATAATATATTTTTTTAAATTAGGCCCGCGGGTAAATCCGCACCCACACGGACTCAACCCTACTTGGCTCGCACATGCTTTGATTCGCGCTCTTAACGGTCAAAATTTTTAGACCTTCCTCGCCCTGCATCTGCCCCATGTCCATGATGTTCACGGACCGTGGGCCCATTTTACATTACTACTATGGAAACGTCAATCCAATCCCCATTCATTGCCTTATTTGGTAGAGACTCACATAAGAGATGCAAAACCACCCAGACGACAAGGATGAATTAGTGGTTACCAAAACACTCTCAATGTGATTAATGTCATGTTGATTAAATCTGAAATCCAAAAATGAAATCAAATATAATGATGATGTGGGATTGATTTGAATAAAACACACCAGACAAAAAATATTTATAAGGTTCACATACACTTGTTATCGAGTGGATAATCTTGGGTATCCAACAGTTGTGACCCTGTTGTTCATGTTCTTATCTTATTATTAATAAAAAGGGATGAATTAAGAAGATGGTCTTGAATTTCAAGTACATAAAAGATCAAAACAAATTTCAACTAGCTGATCAATCATCTCCTTCCATCCCTAAGTGTTTTCAGATGTTGGATCAAGTGTGCGACTTCATTCTTCCCCTCAATGTCACGACTCGAACTGTAGAGACCCTATTTTTTCCCTATAAGTATTTGAAATATTTCTAAATATATTTTCAGAGCCAGACACTGAGATGACATGCAATTCCGAGGCTCAGTGTGCCTAGAATTAATTTTATAAAAATATTAAATATATTTTATATTAAACGCGCATAAATTATTAATGAAAATGAGATAACTCCTAAACAGAATCCCGAGTCAAAAATCTGAGACAAGGGTTGAATTCGGAATGTGAGATTTACCCTAAGCAATGCCTAAAATAGGTCGGTACAAGACGTTTGGATAAAAACAGTCATTGGTGGGTGCGTTTAGTTAAATAAATAAATGATTTTATTTATTTAATTAAATTAAGCTAATTAAAATTCCTTTAAATACATCGTTATATCAATTCTCAAGGTTTAACTACATAAACCCTGAGAGAATTGAGAGGTTCCTTCCACCCTTCATTGGCGAATCAGAATCCAATGATGACATACCTCTCGATCCGGGCAGATCGATGCACAACGAATGCAACGACTCCTCTCATTCGTTGGCGAGTGCGTTCTTCGATGATGAACTACCCAAAACCAAGTAGGACTCATTAATTTGTTGATTCTGCCCCTATTGATTAAATTGTTTGAGCATGATCATATTGATTCTTGATCTGCGTTTGATTTGGAAGATATTACATGCACCCGTATACATATTTAAATTGTTTATGCAGTTTTCTCTCCCGAGATATCCTCGATTGTGTTCGTTGGCCAAGAGCGCTTGGCCAACGACCGTTTACATCTGTTTTGGTGTTTTTCTCCATTTGATTCTGCACGTTCTTCACCATTGGGCTACGTGTCCATGACTCGACATTACCGAGTGGTAGTGAGCCCGATCAGACCCCTGGATTCGTGGTGGAATTGCGTGCAACAAACGAATCAACGATTAGAGGGTAGATCAGGGTGTGTTGCGGGATACGAGTGATGAATCTTGTGGATTTGGGATTCGAAACCGAACGACAATGGAAGGAGGCGCACAGAGCAAGCGACGAACCACAGTGGTTGACGAATACCGATTTCTGACCACCGAATGGATGAAAATGACGAACAGTGTCAAGATCCACTAATTTTCGGGTGGTTTGAGGTGAGATCCGCAGTGTAGGAGCCGAATTTGGAATGCCTGAGAGTAAATCTAATTTTCTATGAAAATCTCAACTACACGCCGTGTAGTTCGGAAGAACACACGACATGTGACCCCTTTGCTTTGGCGGTTAGGGTTTCAGGTGAGAAAAGTATCACACGCCACGTGGGACCCCCACACCCTGTGTGAAACATGTGCTTGCGGTCTGACATGTACTCCAAGAGTACATGAGCACATGCACGACCAGACACACACCGTGTGCCTAAGTACATGAACATGGGCAGGATACACAGACAAGACCAGGGAGCACGGGCAGGACCCCAGGTAGCTGAGGCACGCCATGTAGTACCCCTACACACAGTGTAGGGATACATGGGCATCAAGTTGTGTACCAGAGGGGACACAACTGGGCGATGGAGCGGGACGACACATCACTTGGGTCCCCTTACATGCAATGTACCCCCTTCTTTCCTTTCGAGGAACCTTTAACCTCTCGTATCTCTTTCATTTGGACTCATATTTTAACTCACAAGTAGTCCTTCCGTAGTTTTTTATGCATAGAACGTGATGGTGGCCTCCGTGGTGGATTTTGAGTATGATACAAGATGTTCCAGACGTGATTCTTATTTAGGCGGTGCTCGATGATGACAATGATCAGGCAGGATCATTAGAGTGGTACACCCCTGATGGACTAGTGCGCGAGTCCTCTATTAACTTACAGAGTAGTAACCCCATATCGGGTAGTGTGTGGGTCCTCCTTACATTGAGTGGTACTCCCCATGGCACTAGGGCACGTGTCCTCTATCTATCTATTGAGTGGTACCCCCCTGACGGATCTGGGCTTGGGTCCTCTATTTACGGAGTAATACCCCCTATCGAGTAGGGTGTGGGTCCTCCTTATACTAAGTGGTACCCCCCTAGGAAATTAGGGTGCATGTCCTCTATCTATTGAGTGGTACCCCCTGGCAGATCATGGTGCGAGTCCTCTATTTACGAAGTAGTACCCCCTATCGGATAGGGAGCAGGTCCTCCTTACACTAAGGGACACCCCCATGATGCACTAGGGTGTGGGTACACTTTTTGGGGATTGTGTCCCCTCAACTGTGTGACATAGTGGCGAGGTGTGAGACCTCCACACAGTTACTTCTTTGGACAAACTCATGAGGTGTTGGTCATCATTGATGTACTTCTAGAACTATTGGCACTCTTTTCTTGGGGTGCGCTGTGAGATAACGATCCCATTTTCTCTCTCATTTGGAAATCTTTGGTTTGAGCATATATATATATATATATATATGTATGTATATATATGTATGTATGTATCCATGTTGTTGGATTCTGTTTACTCTCTTACTTTGGGTTGAGTTGTCTATTTATTCCTATCGTGTCTCTTACTGCTCCCCTTCAGCTTTTGGGGCGTCCTATTAGGTATGTATATACTCACCCCTTCATGGGATTTTCCTACACATTTCATATCTTATGAAGATGATGGAAAGGTCTACAGTGACTATAGAAGAGCATAGGGATACCTGGTGCATTGGACTGCATACGGTGGTCGGAGTTGGGAGATCAGAAGCTGGGCTCTCTCAGCACATTTACATTCCAGTTTTTTCAGGTATGGACATCTTTCTGGTTGATCATGTATTTTTCCCCTTTACTTTCAGTTTTCACTATCGTACTCTTGTACACCCTAGAGGTTTTTATACACATGGTTATATTCTTGATATTTCAACTTTGTATTATTATTCCTCTGCACTTCTACATTGAGATGGTCGGGTGTATGCATAAAGGTACATTAGGAAAAGGCCTCCCATGTTAGATATACATTTCGGCGCTTATCGCTAGTCCCTGAACTATAGAGGTGGGCTTGGGGTAGTTGCATCTCGAGCCCCATTGGGTCGGTTCGTGACATATTGGTATCAAGGGTGGTTCTATCTTTGGGATTGTGTTTGGAGTAGTCCTCTTATGAGGATTTGGTTAGGATTTAGGGCAATAGTGTCAAAGTGTTTCAAGTGCGGCTTTTAGGCCAGAGAATCCAGTGTTGGTGCGAAAACCAACATATCCATTCATTAGGACCTTGATTACCTGCTTGGCAACTTGGCATACCGAGATATTGGTTACAGAGATCAAATGGTACATGCATCATATAGGATTGAGTCTTTTAACTGTACTTATTGAGTCAGATCCCCATTATATATATATATATATGCTCATTTGAGCATGGTACGTCTTGATTAAATTTTCAAGATGCCTTCGTGATGATAGCTAGCTAGGTTACCATTTCTGAATCGTGATGATGATCTGATAGCGATGAGGCCTTAGTCCAGGGTCCATCCCATGAGATCCTTCCTCTAGGTGGATAGGTAGTAGTACCCTCACCTGCCGAGCATCATATCATACCAACAGAGCAGGATGAGGATGCATGCAG
Organism: Viscum album; assembly: GCA_963277665.1. Lineage (NCBI taxonomy): Eukaryota > Viridiplantae > Streptophyta > Magnoliopsida > Santalales > Viscaceae > Viscum > Viscum album. Next base: position 1,058,842,383 of record OY728140.1, read on the forward strand.
GCTTAGTGCACTCTACGAGTTCTAGTGCCAGAGTCCGCTGAGGTTCCACAGTCATCCAGATCCCCAGGCAGTGGAGGATTGGCTAGAGTTAGTGGCTCATGTTTTTAGGCTTATTCAGACATTGACGGATTAGGTGGTTGCTGTAACGACCCAAAATTTCATTAATGGAAAATCCCTCTTGATCCAGTTAAATGTTTCTTTATGTTTTTATAAGATGTCAACTTCTTTAGTTTAACGTTAAGATTTGTGACCGTTACTTTTATAGCCGTTGAACAGTGATCATCTGGGTAGTTTAAATATAAGGCTTTAACGAACCAATTTTCTACTCAGACAAAGGAAGCGATGGCCTCATCCAGTAGAATTGCCCCTTACGAAGCCCATTTGTCGGAGCTCGGAAAAGAGGTGGCATCTTTGGGCTTTTCCCTTGACCAAGCCCAAGCTGAGCTTCATCAATTCAAGCTCGAACGTGATCGTCTACGGGAAAAATGGAAGTTGATAGAGATTACCACTCGAGCAATGTTATCCGAGCAACCCCAAGAGTCTGTCACCATCGCACACCTTACCCTTAGGTCTTATGCGGCTATTTTAAGGGGTTATGTAACAAATAAGTAGCACCATGTTCATGTACATTATTTTTGTATATAATAATGAATATAATTTCTAGTCATTTTTGATGCATTGTAATTAGTTTTTAAAGTACAAATGATGTTTTTAGTTATTATTTAATTAAGAATTATATTTTATTAAATTAAAGGATTTTTGAATTAAATAATATTTTAATAAAATATTATTATTAATATTAAATTAATTTTTATTAAATATAAATGATCTTATAATTTTATGAATGCAATTAAAATTTTTATTAAGGTTTGAAAGCCATTTCAGTCAAAACCCGTGAATTTTTTATAAATGTCGGTTTTTATTTTAAAAGTGAAAATTCACATATTTAGAAAATTATTTAGATAAAATAAATATTATTTTTGGAATCAGGACGTCGAAATTATCCAACGGTGAATTTTTCATAATTTTCTGAGACAGTCAAATTTTTGGGTAAAAATTAAATACCATTTAAATATATAATGTGTTTTATGACATCATAATGACCCAATGCTGATGTAATAAAATACCATAATCCTTATGTTCGGCCAATATGTGTTTTATCATTAAAATAATGAGGTTTTGGGTTTGTTTGACTCACTTTTCAAAGCATTAATGGAGCCCTCAAGACTTATTCAACACTTTGCCTTTTTAAATTAATTTCCATGGGAGTGTGACTCACCTCCACATAAGCAACCCTAATTTTTTAATAAGTTCGGACCTTGGCCTTGTAAAATATTGTTTTCCTCTTTCCTTTTCCAGAAACCATGGGCAAATACCATGGGATGGTTTGTGGTTTGGATTATTTTAATATAAGGGGTCCCAAACCTAAATAATAAAGAATTCTCTCACCTTTCCTATATAAACCCACCCAAGCTCCCACTTCCTCCTCACCCAAAGCCCTTGAAGTTCGTCCAACCTCTGCCCTACTCTCTCTAGAATCCTCTCAAGGTGCCCCAAGCTCCCAAGAAGCCTCTCACAAGCCTCTCTCTAGCCTTTGGAAGCACACTTCCAAGTAAGGGTTTTTCTTCCTTTCTCTTTTTTTTTTGTCAATTTTCTTTAAGTTGTATTGCCCTTTTAATTTCATTTATGAATGTTGGGGTATGGTTTCGCACCTCTCCCATACTGCCCTTTTATAGTTTGAATGATGGGAGACCCCTTTCTCTCTCATTAAATGCCTCCCATGTACACCCGTTACTATGCCGAAATTCCGAAAGGAACCTTTTTCTCCTCTTTTATATTCAAGCAATACTTTTGTATCATGAATATAAATTCCATTTCTATTGTTGGGACATGTATATATATGATCTCCTTACTGTCCATTACATGTAAATATGATGAGGAACCCCTCTCTCTCTCATCAACCTTTTTTATGAATTCTTATGTCACGCCGTTACGCTGCCGAAATCGCACCAATTTTCTAAGCCAATGTCTTTGTGTAGTGAATACCATGCCCATTTCTCCATCAAGGGTATTCACCTTTATGCACATATACGTATTGATTGTAAAGTTTCATGTATGAATTCCACATTCCTTTATCGTGGAAGAAATGATTATGTTTTATGAATCCATGTTTTATGATCCATGTGGCACACTTATGCATGAAATGAAATGTTTAAGAAGGGTGCGCCCTGATAGCGCTCCAATGCATTGGGTAAAGTATAGTATCATGATACGTCATGTGCAATGAGTGTTTACTCATGCTAATTCAAGTGCAACGAGGGTTTACTCGTGCTTCAAGTGCAATGAGGGTTTACTCATGCTCCATGTGCAATGAGCCTTGACTCATGCTAATTCAATGTTAAGTGTTGTTGCCACATTTCCATGTTATGATTATCATGCTTTATCATGCCTTTATGTTCATGTCTCTCTTATTCTCTATTGATATGCCTATTGCCTAACATGTATTGTACTCCTCATGTTATTCATTATGTACTCCCTTACTGGGCTTTATAGCTCACCCTTTTCTTATGCATGTCCTCAGGTTATCCCATGCAATGCTAAGTACGAAGGAATGTAGTGGTCATGTAAAGGAAGTTTTCAATAAGGATGTTGTATTTCAAGTTTAAAGTTTTTATGTAATGATCCTAAGCCCCAAAGACACTAAACCTCTCGATCTTCTTTGTTGTATTAAGTGAAGTTTTATGCAATAAAGCATGTTTAAGTTGTAATAAAAGTAGGGTTGTCATAGTTGGTATCAGAGGATAGGTTTAGTTATTTTTGGGACTAGGAAACCCTAGTAAAGCCTTAGATACAAGACTAATCATAATAAAAACATCCCTAAGTTTTGGTAAATACTAAGTAAGTGGTTTATCAAACAAATACATCCCTGTCTGGATACGAGCAGGTAGAGGCGGCTCTGGCACAGATGTATCCTAGGGGTAAAATCCGAAAACACCGCTTTCAGCTAGACTCGAACGGGAACTGGTGCACGACAACGGGCCTTGCTGCACTCTTGGTTATGACACTCCCGGGGGATATGTTTTGATAAATTCACAATCTTAGTATGAACCCTTATTAAGGTAAAAATGCCCCTAAGGATATATGTTAGAAGGAAGATCATGAAAAGCCTGGATTGAATCCTATAGACTCATGAGTTAAAGAGTTTAAAGTTTATTTATAAGTCATCAACTTTTGTATTTGGATTACCCTTTATGTGTTACCCCTAACTTTCCTTTTATTCCAGCCAATGGCCGGTAATAGGAGAACTCGGGCTAACAACCGTTGTGAAGATCAGTGTGATGATTGTACTTATGAGATGCCCAATCCAATGGGAGCGGGAATCGCGAACTTTGTCACGCTTCTCTCTTAGCTAACTCAAGTTTTGAATAGAAACACTGGTCAAGAGGAACGTTCAACCCCCCCTAAGAAAGAACAAGTCGCTATTGAAAGCTTCATGAGACAAAGGCCTCCTACTTTTAGTGGATCATCCGATCCCACGATTTCTGAACAATGGATCAACTCCATTGAAAAGATATTCTCTATCCTCCAATGCTCTGAAAAAGAGAAGGTTCTCTTGGCGGATTATCGTATGGAGGGTGAAGCTGATCAATGGTGGACGTTGATCAAAAATACGAAGCCTGAGGAGGAGATCGAGGCTTTGGAATGGAAGGTATTCCGGAAGATGTTTTTCGATAAATATTTTCCACGCACCCTCCATCTTAAGATGGAAAGGGACTTACTTTCCCTCAAGCAGAAAGATGAGGAATCTGTGGGAGCGTACGAGGCAAACTTCATAAGGCTTGCACGATACGCTTCCGGCTTTGTCGTTACCCCCGAATGCAAGGTTGACCGCTTCTTTGGTGGGCTGAAGCCTAGCTTGCGGAAAGCATTAGCGATCCGTGACTTCGACAGCTATGAGGAAATTGTCCGATGTGCCCTCAAGGTTGAAATGGAGATCGTAGAATCACAGGGGTATCATGGGGAAAAGAAGCGGAAGGTGGACTTCAATGCTGGTGGTCCGATGGATAAATCCAACGGCGCTAAGAAATTCCAGCACCCCACTTGCCAAAAGTGTGGAAAGAAGCACCCTGGAAATTGCCTTAGGGGGACAAGAAAATGCTTCAAGTGTGGAAGAGAAGGGCACCTAGCTGTTAACTGTCAGCAAGAAGGACCCGCGGCTGCGACGGAGGGGAGGAACACTCCGTTCGAACCTCAACGCGTTGTTCAATACTTCAAATGAAAAGAACCGGGTCATTTTGCGAATCAGTGCCCTAATCCAAGGGTTATCGGAGGCAATCAACAACCTCCAAGACAACAAGGAAGAGCTTTTGCCATCACTTCTGCCGAAGTGAACCCCGACAACAAAGTGGTGACAGGTACGCTAGTTATTCATTCAAGAATAGCGAACGTACTTTTTGATTCAGGTTCTACGCATTCTTTTATATCTCAAAAGTTTAGTAGAACAATCCCTACACCACCACAAATCATGGAAGTAAATATGTCGGTGAGTACGGCAAATGGGGAAATCATTGCATCCCATGAGTATAAGTCCTCCCCTGTTATAATCTGTGGATTGAATTTCCCGGCGAACCTCGTCATACTCCCTTTGGTGGAATTTGATTCAATTCTTGGCATGGATTGGCTTTCCTTATATAGAGCCAACATAAATTGTCGGGAGAGGGAAATCACACTCCATATGGAGAATCGACCCCCGATTCTTTACAAGTGTCAGGAGGAAGATGAATCTCCTTTAGCTCCATCATCTCAAGCATGGATATTACTGCATTATGAGCACGCATATCTGGCTCAGATGATTGCGTCCAAGGAAGAAACCACCCTTGAAGAAATGCCTATTGTGAGGGAATTCGCTGAAGTATTTCCCGAGGAACTTCCTGGTCTTCCTCCAAGAAGAGATGTTGAGTTCTCAATTGAACTTATACCTGGGGCGCTACCAATATCCAAGACTCCATATAGGATGGCTGTGGTTGAGCTTGAAGAACTGAAGAAACAACTACAGGAGAATCTGGATAAAGGGTTTATACGCCCAAGTGCATCACCATGGGGTGCACCAGTCCTCTTCGTCAAGAAGAAGGATGGGTCAATGCGGCTTTGCATCGATTATCGTGAACTTAACAAAATCACGATAAAGAACAAGTATCCTCTCCCAAGAATCGATGACTTGTTTGATCAGCTGCGTGGAGCACAATACTTCTCCAAGGTCGACTTGCGGTCGGGATATTATCAAGTAAGGGTGAAGAAGGAAGATATCCCCAAGACTGCTTTTCGTACAAGGTACGGGCACTATGAATTCATAGTAATGCCTTTTGGACTCACCAATGCTCCAACAATATTCATGGACCTGATGAATAGAGTCTTTAGAGATTACCTAGATAAATTTGTGGTAGTCTTTATAGATGATATTCTAATATACTCCAAAACCAAGGAGGACCATGAGGAGCATTTAAGAACTGTACTGGAGACTTTGCGCAAGGAGAAGCTCTATGCCAAGTACAACAAGTGTGAGTTCTGGTTGAAGGAGGTCTCATTATTGGGCCATATCATCACAAGCAATGAGATATCTGTGGACCCCTCCAAAACAGATGCAATTGAGGGATGGCCGAGGCCAACATCGGTAACTGATATCCGTAGCTTCTTGGGGTTAGCTGGATATTATCGATGATTTGTGAGAAACTTCTCACGATTGTCCAACCCTCTTACCAAGCTAACTTGAAAGGGAGTAAAGTTTTCTTGGAGTGATGAATGCGAAGAAAGCTTCAAGGAGTTGAAAAGGAGGCTTATCACTGCACCTGTGCTCACTTTACCCACAAGTGGGGAGCTTTTTGTGGTATTCAGTGATGCTTCGAAGAAGGGCTTAGGATGTGTGCTGATGCAGAATGATAAAGTGATATCCTATGCCTCAAGGCAGTTGAAAATCCATGAGAGAAACTATCCAACGCATGATCTGGAGTTGGCGTCGGTAATCTTTGCCTTGAAAATCTGGCGGCATTATCTCTATGGAGAGAAATGTGAGATATATACTGACCACAAGAGTCTTAAATATATATTCACACAGAAAGAGCTTAATATGCGCTAGAGAAGATGGATAAAGCTCATAAAGGATTATGACTGTTCAATACATTACCACCCTGGGAAGGCGAACAAGGTGACGGATGCCCTAAGTAGAAAGGATCCAGCAATTCTATCAATGATGAGAATTGAGAAGGATCCAATCTTCTTAGACTTGATGAAGATGGACGTGGGAATCATAAAGAAGGGAACATCATCAATCCTTTCACAAATGATTGCTCAACCATCTCTTTTGGAAAGGTTAAAGGATGCTCAAAAGGATGATGCGAGAATCCAAGAAAAAGTGGAAGCTATCAAAAAGGGAAAATCCTCAGAGTTTAATGTTAATGAAGAAGGAATTGTGCGGTTTGGGAAAAGACTATGTGTCCCATCAAGTTCGGAGCTGAAGAAGGAACTTTTGGATGATGCACATAGTTCAAATTTCTCTATTCACCCAGGGAGCACAAAGATGTATCGAGATCTCTGAGAAAACTTTTGGTGGGATAATATGAAGAAGGAGATCGCCGAATATACATCAAAGTGCCTGGTGTGTCAGCAAGTGAAGGCAGAGAGGCAGAAGTCTAAGGGGATGATGCAACCATTGCCCATACCAGAATGGAAATGGGAGAACATCACCATGGACTTCGTCACTGGACTTCCAAGGACATCCAAAAGCAACAATGCAATCTGGGTTATTGTGGATCGTCTTACAAAGACTGCACACTTCATTGATATTCGAGAAGATTTCTCTTTGGATCAACTGGCACGGATATATATCAGGGAAGTGGTACGGTTGCATGGAGTACCACTATCTATTGTGTCGGACAAAGATCCAAGATTTACCTCTAAGTTTTGGAAGAGTCTTCAACATGCTCTGAATACTGAACTGAACTTCAGTACGGCCTATCATCCTCAAACTGATGGCCAATCCGAGCGGACTATCCAAACACTTGAGGATATGTTGAGAGCGTGCTCAATGGACTTTAAAGGAGGATGGGATCAACATCTTCCTCTAGTTGAGTTCTCTTATAATAATAGTTTCCACTCGAGCATCCAAATGGCACCATATGAAGCCCTGTATGGGAAAAGGTGTAGAACACCGGCATGTTGGGATGAGGTTGGTGAACGTAAGCTGCTTGGACCAGAAATGGTCGAAGAAATGGTGGAGAAGGTGAAAACCATTCAGCAGCATATCAAGGCAGCCCAAAGTCGACAGAAGAGTTATGCAGATAATCGTCGACGAGACCTTGAGTTTAAAGTCGGAGACATGGTGTTTTTACGCATATCTCCGTGGAAGAAGGTCATGAGGTTTGGAAAGAAAGGGAAGTTAAGTCCAAGGTACATCGGCCCCTTCGAGATTCTTGATCGTGTTGGGGCTGTGGCCTATCAACTAGCACTTCCACCTACTATGGCCAAGGTGCATGATGTCTTCCATGTATCCCTCTTAAGGAAGTACATACCAGACCCTTCACATGTACTCTCTTCTGAGGTGGTACAATTAGAAGACGATCTTTCTTATGAGGAACAACCAGTGAAGATCTTGGATCGTAGAGAAAAAGTTCTACAAAATAAGACAATGCCCCTCGTCAAGGTGTTGTGGAGAAACCACAAGTTTGAAGAAGCAACTTGGGAGTCGGAGGATATGATGAAGCTAAGTTACCCACATTTGTTTTAGTGTGGGAAAAGGAAAATTTCGAGGGCGAAATTTCTTAAGGGGGGAATGTTGTAACGACCCAAAATTTCATTAATGGAAAATCCCTCTTGATCCAGTTAAATGTTTCTTTATGTTTTTATAAGATGTCAACTTCTTTAGTTTAACGTTAAGATTTGTGACCGTTACTTTTATAACCGTTGAACAGTGATCATCTGGGTAGTTTAAATATAAGGCTTTAACGAACCAATTTTCTACTCAGACAAAGGAAGCGATGGCCTCATCCAGTAGAATTGCCCCTTACGAAGCCCATTTGTCGGAGCTCGGAAAAGAGGTGGCGTCTTTGGGCTTTTCCCTTGACCAAGCCAAAGCTGAGCTTCATCAATTCAAGCTCGAACGTGATCGTCTACGGGAAAAATGGAAGTTGATAGAGATTACCACTCGAGCAATGTTATCCGAGCAACCCCAAGAGTCTGTCACCATCGCACACCTTACCCTTAGGTCTTATGCGGCTATTTTAAGGGGTTATGTAACAAATAAGTAGCACCATGTTCATGTACATTATTTTTGTATATAATAATGAATATAATTTCTAGTCATTTTTGATGCATTGTAATTAGTTTTTAAAGTACAAATGATGTTTTTAGTTATTATTTAATTAAGAATTATATTTTATTAAATTAAAGGATTTTTGAATTAAATAATATTTTAATAAAATATTATTATTAATATTAAATTAATTTTTATTAAATATAAATGATCTTATAATTTTATGAATGCAATTAAAATTTTTATTAAGGTTTGAAAGCCATTTCAGTCAAAACCTGTGAATTTTTTATAAATGTCGGTTTTTATTTTAAAAGTGAAAATTCACATATTTAGAAAATTATTTAGATAAAATAAATATTATTTTTGGAATCAGGACGTTGAAATTATCCAACGGTGAATTTTTCATAATTTTCTGAGACAGTCAAATTTTTGGGTAAAAATTAAATACCATTTAAATATATAATGTGTTTTATGACATCATAATGACCCAATGCTGATGTAATAAAATACCATAATCCTTATGTTCGGCCAATATGTGTTTTATCATTAAAATAATGAGGTTTTGGGTTTGTTTGACTCACTTTTCAAAGCATTAATGGAGCCCTCAAGACTTATTCAACACTTTGCCTTTTTAAATTAATTTCCATGGGAGTGTGACTCACCTCCACATAAGCAACCCTAATTTTTTAATAAGTTCGGACCTTGGCCTTGTAAAATATTGTTTTCCTCTTTCATTTTCCAGAAACCATGGGCAAATACCATGGGATGGTTTGTGGTTTGGATTATTTTAATATAAGGGGTCCCAAACCTAAATAATAAAGAATTCTCTCACCTTTCCTATATAAACCCACCCAAGCTCCCACTTCCTCCTCACCCAAAGCCCTTTAAGTTCGTCCAACCTCTGCCCTACTCTCTCTAGAATCCTCTCAAGGTGCCCCAAGCTCCCAAGAAGCCTCTCACAAGCCTCTCTCTAGCCTTTGGAAGCACACTTCCAAGTAAGGGTTTTTCTTCCTTTCTCTTTTTTTTTGTCAATTTTCTTTAAGTTGTATTGCCCTTTTAATTTCATTTATGAATGTTGGGGTATGGTTTCGCACCTCTCCCATACTGCCCTTTTATAGTTTGAATGATGGGAGACCCCTTTCTCTCTCATTAAATGCCTCCCATGTACACCCGTTACTATGCCGAAATTCCGAAAGGAACCTTTTTCTCCTCTTTTATATTCAAGCAATACTTTTGTATCATGAATATAAATTCCATTTCTATTGTTGGGACATGTATATATATGATCTCCTTACTGTCCATTACATGTAAATATGATGAGGAACCCCTCTCTCTCTCATCAACCTTTTTTATGAATTCTTATGTCACGCCGTTACGCTGCCGAAATCGCACCAATTTTCTAAGCCAATGTCTTTGTGTAGTGAATACCATGCCCATTTCTCCATCAAGGGTATTCACCTTTATGCACATATACGTATTGATTGTAAAGTTTCATGTATGAATTCCACATTCCTTTATCGTGGAAGAAATGATTATGTTTTATGAATCCATGTTTTATGATCCATGTGGCACACTTATGCATGAAATGAAATGTTTAAGAAGGGTGCGCCCTGATAGCGCTCCAATGCATTGGGTAAAGTATAGTATCATGATACGTCATGTGCAATTAGTGTTTACTCATGCTAATTCAAGTGCAACGAGGGTTTACTCGTGCTTCAAGTGCAATGAGGGTTTACTCATGCTCCATGTGCAATGAGCCTTGGCTCATGCTAATTCAATGTTAAGTGTTGTTGCCACATTTCCATGTTATGATTATCATGCTTTATCATGCCTTTATGTTCATGTCTCTCTTATTCTCTATTGATATGCCTATTGCCTAACATGTATTGTACTCCTCATGTTATTCATTATGTACTCCCTTACTGGGCTTTATAGCTCACCCTTTTCTTATGCATGTCCTCAGGTTATCCCATGCAATGCTAAGTACGAAGGAATGTAGTGGTCATGTAAAGGAAGTTTTCAATAAGGATGTTGTATTTCAAGTTTAAAGTTTTTATGTAATGATCCTAAGCCCCAAAGACACTAAACCTCTCGATCTTCTTTGTTGTATCAAGTGAAGTTTTATGTAATAAAGCATGTTTAAGTTGTAATAAAAGTAGGGTTGTCATAGTTGCGCTGACAGCTAGCCTTTTCCATGGAATAAATGGGCACTAGTGGAGTCCTATTACTCAGATGCATGATGAGTTGACACTCTAGTGGCTTGACATCTAGTATCTGTTCCGTTTGGAGTACTATCCCTCTTATTTGTGCTCAGTTCAGATTTAGAAGATTCTAAAGCTGCAAAAAGGAGGGATGACAGTGGCTGAGTATGCTTCATGGTTTATAGACCTTACACAGTACTCCCTTAACATGATTTGGGATGACTACTTCTGAGCACATAAGTTTGAGCAGGGTCTCTACAGAGATATTCATGCTAGTGTAGTTCCCTTGTGCATCCCCATCTATAGTGGGGTGTTTGAGCGGGTGCTGGTGATAAAGATCTTCCTATCATAGGGATGCCAGGTAGCAGGGAATGATAGTGGACATTACATGGATGAGTCGTCTACAACAACTAGCAGGTACCTGTCAATAGGATCTCAGTGCAAGAGATTTCCCCATGATCAGACTCATGCATGTGGTCATGTGACATAAGGATGACGCAGAGGACCAGGGAATCCCAGAGAGGGGTGGTGCTATGAATGTGATGGATGAGGTCACATGGCACATGATTTCCTAACCCGATGTGTTGAGGAGGGAAGGATGATAGCAGATAAACCTCCATATTAGAGGCAATGCTACGATCAAGTATCTCCCAGGCTAGGGCAGGGTGATCCCTAGGGAGATATAGATGATAGAGGAGTATGTGGAGCTCTAGGAGGAGGATTTGTGGGTGGTGGATGGTGCTATGCGATCCTCCCACCACTACCACCAGGCGACCTATGTTAGTCTGAGGGAGCTGGCAGTCTGAACCGCAGATAGTGGCAGACGATAAATGCTTATGATCTAGAAACACACGAGATGATTAGAGGTATGATCTGTATTTATTATACTCTTTCTTTAGTATTAGTATACACATGTGCATGTAATTCCTTCATCTCTTTAATCCTGGTGCGAGATTTAGAGATCCCAGTTGAGGCGTTATCCCAAAATTTTTTTCTTGAGGTTTATATGGGGAAAGATTCTTCTATATCTTTTATCTATTGATAGTGCGAGCTATCTCTTGGCAGAGAGAGGTTCTCATGATAACTTTTGGAAATCACGATAGAACCCTATGATTTCATTTTGGGTATGGATTGGTTGTCCATGGTCCAAATCCATACAGACTATCACCATGGATGAGTCATATGCCTTTGCACTGATGGGACATGATTATCCTTTTTGGGCAAGAGAGATCTCATGGAATGGTGAATGGGTTTTACGAACAAGAGGCTACAACCCATCACCCATCAGTTGGTGAGTGTATCCCCTGGCGCATCAATCTCTTTAGGTATATGGATTCCATTATTTGTGGATAATTTTATGGACGTATTCCCTGAGGAAATTTTGGGACAACCTCCAAGGTGGGAGATGAAGCTTTGTATCGACTTGCATCCCAGGACCACTACGATATCTTTCGTGGCATATTGGATGGCCACTAACGAGATTTGGGAGTTGCGGTTATAGTTGGAGGACCTTCAAGAGAAGGGTTTTATTAGTTCCAATGTGTCCTCCTAGACATCTCCCGTGTTTTTCATGGAAAAGGTGGATGAGATCTTGTGAATTTTCATAGATTATCATCGCTTGATCCAAGGAATGATAAATAACAAGTATCCCTTACTAAGGATTGATGACCTATTTGATCAGTTGTGATACACGAGATGGTTCTTGAAGATCGATCTTCGGTTCGACTACTATCAGTTGAGAGTTCTTGAGGCTGATATTCCAAAGCTAGCATTTTGATGTTGCTACAGACACTATGAGTTCCTGGTGATTCCCTTTGGTATGACGAATTCCCCCTCAGTGTTTATGGCTTTGATGAAATGGATCTTCAAGATGTACTTGGACCAGTTTGTGGTTTTCTTCATTGAAGATATACTCATATACTTTGTTTCATATTAGGATAATGCATAACACTTGAGGATGGTCCTAAATCTTATTTGGGAGCACTGAATTTATGTTAAGCTCTCGAAGTTCTAGTTATGGATTCATGAGGTTCACTTTTTGGGGCATGTAATTTATAATCATGGTTTATCCGTGGACCTAGTTAAGATCAATGTAGTTATTTCTTGGGATCCACCCAAGAGTGTGTTAGAAATGTAGAGTTTTTTTGACTTAGTGGGGTACTACAGGTGTTTTTTGATAGGATTCTCTAGGATTTCAGCCCCTTTAACCAACCTGAAAAGAAAAGGGAATTCATTTACCTAGACGAAGCAGTGCCAAAGTGATTTCTAGGATTTGAGGCTGAGGTATATTAGTGATCCTATTTTGAGACTACCATAGGAGGGTGTGAAGTATGTTGTGTATTGCAATGCCTCAGGAGTTGGGATCAACTATGTGTTGATGCAGCGATATGAAGTTATCACATATAGATCAAGGTAGTTAATACCCCATGAGAAGAACTGAGTGAATCATGACCTAGAGATGGCAGTGGTAGTCTTCCCTTTGAGGATGTGGAGGTACTATATTTTGGGAGATCTCTTCGTGGTTTACTCAGACCATCAGATCCTTAGGTATGTCTTCACACAAATATACTTGAACTTGAGACAACAAAATGGGTTGGAGTTCCTAATGGAACATGAATTTGAGATAGTCTATACTTTGGGGAAGGGAAACATAGTAGCAGATTCCCCTAACAAGATGTCCCGGGCTCGTTTGGTACAGGAGGCATCTGAGTAGATGACTTCCTTGCAACTGACCTTAGTTGAGAAGGAGGGTATAATTTTTCTTTATTCGATGATGTTGAATCCAATGATACTTCAGCATGATAGATATTCCTAGTTGGGAGACATCGACCGTGAGGTATTGTGTGATTAGATATCCTTAGGAGATTCACTCGATGGATTTTCTGAAGGAGGAAATCACATCCTCCTTTTTCAAGGATGGATGGTGGTCCCAGTCACAATGCATGAAGAGGTTATGAGAGAGTTACACACTTATCCATTGACTGTATATCCTAGTGTAGGGAAGATGTATAGATACCTTCAGTGGTAGTTTTTGTGGGCCTACATGAGACAAAGCGTGGTTGAGTTCATTTCACGACTCCTCACCAGTTAGCAGGTGAAGGCTGAGCACCATGTTTCAAAAGGATTTTTTTCATCCCCTTGAGATCCTATAGTGGCAATGGGATAACATATCCATGGGCTTCATGAAAGTGCTTCCACAAAAAGTGAAGGGACATGATTCTATCTGGGTGATAGCCGACCAACTCACGAAGTCAACACACTTCCTTGCTATCAGGGAGTATAGTTTGGTGGAGGGTTTGGGGAAGATGTACATACAAGAGATAGTTTTCCTTCATGAAGTTTCCTCAACTATTGTCTCTGACCATGATGCACTGTTCACATCATGGTTTTGGAGAGGCTTTTAGGAGGCATTTAGGACCTATATGAGGATGAGTACAACCTTTCACCCCCAAAAGATGGGTGGACTGAGCACACTATCCAGGTGTTAGAGTATATGCTGAGGGATTGCGTGTTAGAATTTTTCTAGAGATGGGAGGATCAATTTCCCTTCGTAGAGTTTGTGTAAAATAATCACTATCACTCTACTATCAGCATGGAACATTTTGAGGACCTGTATGGGAGACCTTGCAGGTTACACTTGTGCTATAAAAAGATTGGTAAGACATCTCTTGTGGGTCTATAGATGGTGCAGGTGACAATGAAGAAGGTCTAGGTCATCCATGAGCCGATGAGGATAACCTAGAGTAGGGAAAAATATTATGCAGATCGATATCATAGGCCCTTGGAGTTTGAGTAGGGAGACTATGCTTTCCCGAGAGTCTCCCTAAGATGATGATTACAAAGATTCATCTAGAGAGGAAAGCTATCCCCAAGGTTTATTGGGCCATTTGATATCTTACAGAGGGTTAGAAAGGTTTCTTACTGCCTTTCCTTTTCCCCATATCTTAAGCGGGTGTAAAATGACTTTCACGTATCACAGATGAGGAGATACATTCATGACACCACACACATTATTTACTGAGGCAAGCTAGACATCGAGGATGGAACCACTTTTATGGAGAACCTAGCGGTGATCGAGGATTGATAGGAGAGGAACATGCATGGACTGACCATCCCCTTGGTTCATGTGTTGTGGAAGCATAGAAGTGTACAGGAGAGCTCTTAGGAGTGGGAGAGAAAGATGCGGGCACAGTACCCTGAGCTTTTTTTCTTAGTCTTTGCTTTTAGGGGATGAAAATATTAAAGGAGGTAATGGTGTAGAGACCTTGTTTTTTCCTTATAAGATCTTGCAATATTTATATATATATATTTAGATCCATGCACTGAGACAACATGTGATTCCAAGGCTCAGTGTACAAGGAATTAGTTTTATAAAAATATTAAATATATTTTATATTACATGCACATTATTTCTTAAAGAAAATGGGATAACTATTAAATATAATCTAGGATCTGAAATTCAAGACCATGGTTGAATCTGGAATTCAAGGTTTATCCTAGTAATTACCTAAAATAGACTGGGGTGAGATGTTTGGATAAAAGTAGATGTTGGTGGGTGTGTTTAGTTAAATAAATAAATAATTTTATTTTTTAAATTTAATTAAACAAATTAAAATTCCTTTAAATACATATTTATGAAAATTCTCCAAGTTTACCCACATAAACTCTAAGATAATTGGGAGGTTCCTTCCATGCTTCATTGGAAAATCAGAATTAGATGATGACAAACCTATGGATCTGAGAAGATCGATGCAAAACAAATAAAATGACTCCTATCATTTGTTGGTGAGTGCATTCTTCAACAATAAATGATCCAAAACTAGGTAGGACTCTAAATTTTTGGATTGTTCCCCTATTTATTAAATTGATTGAGCACGATCATATTGATTCTTGATTTGTGTTCGATTTAGAAGCCTTTGCATGCACCAATGTATATATTTTAATTGTTTATTTAGTTTTATTACCCTAGATATACCTAATTATTTTTGTTGGCTAGGAATTCTTGGAAAATGACCATTCACCTTTGTTTTGGTTTTTTATCCATTTGATTCTTTGTGTTCTTTTCCATTGGGATAAGGAGCCATGGATCGATGTTTCTAGGTGTTACCAAGCCCGATCATACCCTCAGATTTATGTAGAAATCATGTGCAATGAATGAATCATAGATTAGAGGGTAGATTGGGGTATGTTGCGGGATATAAGTGATGAATCTTGTGGATTTGGGATCCAAAATCGAACAAAAATGGAAGGAGGTGCTTGGGGTGAGTGACGAACCACCGTGGTTGACATATATGGATTTCAGGCCATTAGATGGTTGGAAACAATGAACAAAGGCAAGATCTAGTGATTTTAGGTGGATGGAGGCAAGATCCATGGCATAGGATCTGGATATGAAATTTTTGTGATTAAATCTATGTTTTTAGGAAAATATCGACTATACACTGTGTAGTTTGGAAGAATAAACAACACGTGACACCTTGGCTGTAATAACTAGTGTTTCAGGTGAGAAAAGTATCACACATCATGCGAGACACCCCACACACTGTGTGAAATATGTTCTTGCATCTTGGAATATACTTCAAGAGTACACAGGCATGGGCATGGCCAGACACACGCCATGTGCCTAAGTACATGGACACATGCTGGATGCATAAACATGGACATGGAGCATAGGTAGGACCCCGGGTAGCTGAGGCACACCATGTAGTACCCCTACACGCCATATAGGGCTATATGGGTAGTGAGACATTTACCATATGGGACACATACATGCAATGGAGTGGTACCACACATTGTGTGGGTCCCCTTACATGCCGTGCACCCCCTTCTTTCCTTCTAAGGAACCTTCAACCTCTCATATCTCCTTCGTTTGGACTTGAATTTTATCCCCCGAGTATCCTATCATGACTGTTTTTATGAATAAAATGTGATGGTGTCCTCTATGGTGGATTTTGAAATATGATGTGAGATTTTCTATGAGTGATTATTATTTAGGTAGTGCTCGATGATAGTAGTGATCAGACAAAATCATTAGAGTGGTATCTCCCTGACAGACTAGGGCACAGGTCCTCTATCTACTTATGAAGTACTAACCACCTATCAGGTAGGGTGTGGTTCCTCCTTATAATAAGTGGTACCCCTTATGGAATTAGGGTTTGGGTACTCTATCTATCTACTGAGTGGTACCTCCATGATGGATTAGGGTGTGGGTCCTCTATCTATTGAGTGGTACCCCCTAGCGGATCATGGTACATTGAGTGTCATCCCCCTAACACACTAGAGAGTGGGTACTCTTCTTGGAGATTGTGTACCCTAAACTATGTGGAATAATGGTGAGGCATGGTCCCTCTACATAGTTACTTTCTTAGATAGATGCATGAGATACTGGACATCATTAATAGAATTATGGAACTGCTGGCGCACTTTTCATGGGGTGGACTATGAGATGAAGATCCCCTTTTCTCTCATATTTTGATTTCTATTGTTTTAGAACATATATATCTATATCCATGTTACTGAATTCTATTTAATCTATTGATTTGGTTTGATCTTTCTATTTATTCCTACCTCGTATCTTACTACCCCCCTTCAGCTTTCAGGGCATCCTATTGGACATGCATATACTCACCCCTGCATGGGCTTTGCCCGCAAGTGTGGTGTCTTATATAGAATATGGACAGGTCGGTGGTGACTATAGAGGAGCATAGATATACTTGGTGCATTGGACCACATATGGTGGTAAGATCTTGTAGACCAAGGGCTGGTATCTCTCATCACATTAACTTTCTAGTTTTTTTAGGTTAGGAAATCTTTCTGGTTGAGTGTGTATTTTCCCCCCTTACCTCTAGTTTTCAGTGTCATACTCTTATACACCCTAGAGGTTTTCATATGCATGATTATATTCTAGATATTTCATCTTTTTATTATTATTCCTCTGAAATTTTTCATAGAGATGGTTAGGTGTGTGTGTATAGGTACATTAGGAAAATTCCTCCCCTGTTAGATATGACTTTCAGCACTTGTCACAAGCCCCTAGCCTATAGAGGCAGTCTTCAGGTCGTTTTGGCTTGATCCCCATTTATTTGGGTCATGACAAAAACCATCGAGACCCCGCTTGGACTGACAATAAACTGATAGTGACACCCCAAGACCGCATCGAATAGGCCAAGGGCTGGTGACATGTGCTAGGTAGACATGACACTAAAATGGGAGGCTTTAGCCTAAATTACTTGTACACAAACACACAAAACTCCATACAATAGTAAAAAGATATAAAAGAAACATAACATATAAAGAGTAATCAATGGATGAAACAACCTCTAAGGAAATATATCAAAGTGAAGCGGGGTAATATAAAAGATGTAAATGAAAAAAATAGACTTCCTACTGGAAAAGTGGTCTTAATATCACAACAACTAGGAAAGGGGAAAATGAAGAGAGACCAACTCACAATCTTTAAGGCTTACCAACAAACATGGTTAGTGCCTCCAAGTACCACTACGCTCCATTGAAATTAGGCCGACCAAGGCCACCACTAATATGTTTTTCATTTGAATAAGACACAACACGTGTGAGCATAGTATATGTAGGGGTGATTATAAACATACCTAGTAGGATGACCTAAAAACCAATAGGGAAACAATAGAATAAAATAGTCATCTCAATCCATATTCATAGAGGTAAAATAAACCCAACATCAGACATGATTATAATGAAACCCAAGTGAATAGAGAAATGAGATCTCCATCTTCACAACCATCTAAGAATGATGATGAGTCTACTTGTAGCTCCAAAGGTCTCATCTCCAATTCTAATAACTACATGAAACCTCAGAAGATTTAGGGTGGAGGGCCCTATCCTCACCACTAAGATCCATAATCGATGGATCACTACTCTAGTGGAGGCCCCCTCTCTGCCAGAGATCAATGATGGGGGAGTACCAATCCATAGATAGTGGACCTGTACTCTCTATAGTTGGGGGAGTTCTGGATATAAATGTATAAAGAGTACATAGGATCTATACCCTAGTGTTATAGGGGAGTACCAACCTCGAAATCTCTCTGATGATCAAAACCTTATCACTACCATCAGTTAAGCGTTTCTAAGAGAAACATCTCGATCGTAACACCTCATGTCATATATTTGATACTGAAACAAATAATTCTATCACATACTATGCATAAAACCTCTTAGGACAAGCTACCCATGCGCCCAAATAAAATTCCAAATGAAGGAGATACACAAAGTATAAGATACCACGAAAAGAGTACATAATGGGTATATATGGGTACACGGTGTGTGACACTACCTGTAGGCCTAGGTATGAACTTCCCTTAACATGAATTGGGTATCCATGTATTTCAATACAACATGTCAATATGGGAATAAGATGTGTAAGTTTACCCAGGGCCCAGGGTGTGTACCCTCAGCAGACAACTCAATCAACCATGTCGTTCCATATAACATGTCCCTAAGACGACATGTTGTGTCTGTTTACTCGGTGTCCTAGGAGTGTGCTATCGACTCATGTCTCGACTACCTAGGTAGTGTCACACGATGTGTAGGCCCAACCACATGGCTAGTGATACTTAACTTGGATGAAAACCCAACTTCCATGAGAATATGAGATACATGATATGTGTTCCTTCATATTATATAACTTGTAGTCAGGTTTTACATAGATAATGAAGTATAGTATTCACATGGATACTAGATCCACAATTCCTGCCACCCATCATGCTGTTTGACCTTCCCAAATAAACTAAAATCAAATTAAGTTGTCTATAATCATTGTTTCCTAGCCTTTTGTGGCTGAAAAATGGAATTATGGTCACCCAAACAGTAACTATAAAGCCTCTCGTCATCGTTCATGGTCTTAATCTGGGAATCCAACACCCGCGTTATGCAAATCCACCTCAAACCATCAAAAAACTATCGATCCCTTGCTCATTTGTGTATCCTTCATGATTCCAGGGGTTTGATCGCAATCAAATCAGCTCAGTAATGTTGAATCATTGACCCCATGGGCTAACAATAAAGAACACAATGAACTATGGTAATAAAATCACACAAATGAAGTAATATTATTATTGGCCGATGCGATCTTAACCAATGATTATAAATCATTGAGACCAAAGGGGGTGAATTATTAGTGCAAAAAAAAAAAAGGATCCCAACACTGACTTAAAAATTGGTCTAGAAAATAATGAGATTTCAGGAAATTAAAAAGACAATCCATTCTCAACAATTAAATAAAATGGGAGAAAATCCATAAAATAACAAGTCCTACCTCAAGAAAATATCGATCATTAATGAAGAAAATATATGCTAGTGATGATGATAAAAATCCTGTTGTGTTCATCATTCACCTCATGAATCCTCACCATCATTCATTATCGATCCACATTCCCATGTCGTCAACATCGACAAATCTCTCCCTTCTTCCTCTCTAATCTCATAGGGTTATGCTACTAACCATGGAGACTCATCATAACGAAGTATATATAGAGAGAGTATATTAGGTATTTGGACATTAAATAAAATAAATAAATTATTTATTTAATTTACTTAACGCACCACCAACATCTTCCTTCCACGAAACATCCGATGCCAACCAACCTTATGTTGCACCTAGGAAAAACCTCATATCCTGAAAACAACTACGGTCTTGAATTTTCCATCTGATCTTCTGATCAATGGGAAAACCATTTTTTCTAAAAATATACATGAACATGATTTAATATACATTAATATTTTTAATATATTATTTCTGGGGTCCTACAACACCCAAAACATGGTTCCAACTTTGAGGAAAAATCCACAGATATGTATAGAAATATTCAAAGGATAAAACTTTGGTAACTAGTGTTCTTAAATTCTCTCATCCTTCAAGGATTTTCACCCAAAAAAGTAAAAACTACACAAAATGGCGGGGTTACTAAGCCCAAATATAGCTCTCATTCTCCTAAGAGGTCCCCTATGTGCCCACATTCTACCAAATCACTCAAAACATAGGAATGGTCCATCCATACAAGGTTTTCTCATATCGATGCTTGATATTCACTAGGTACTTTAAGAATGTGGCTCCTTCATTAATGTACAAATCACCCCAATCAATAACATATGATGGTTCATTCATGTGTTTCATCATCTACAACACATAGAAGACATCATGTACCTGATCTAAATATAGGGACAAAGCTATGTGGTAAGAAACCTCACCAACCCTATAAAGGATCTAAAATTGCCCAATGAACCTTGGGGATAGATTTATTCCATGAATTAATATTTGTAATCCTCATCATGGGGATAATATTAGGAAAACATGGTATCCATGATCAAATCCAATGGTCTATGATGTCGATCTGCATAAGATTTCTATCGACTCTGAGATATCCTCATATGCTCATGGATCACCTGAGCCTTCTCTATCATTGTCTGCACCAGTTATATCCTAACAAGAGATGTCTCGCCAATATTAGTCCATCATAAGGGTGACCTGAAGGGTATCCCATATAGTTCATCAAAAGTTTCCATATTTATACTATAGTGATAACTGTTAATATAGGAAAATACACCAATGGTAAGTGATATTCCCATCTATAAATGAAGTCCAACATGAAGGCTATCAAAAATGTCCTCTAAAACCCAAATAATCCACATGGTCTAGAAATCCATATAGTATGAACACTATGTTCATCCGTAATTGGGTCCTAAAAGACTCATGTAAACCTCTCCACAACTATGATGTGAACTGAGAATCTTGGACAGAGATAATCTTTTTGGGTACCCCATGAAGCCAGATAATCTCATGCACACACAACCACCCCAAACTCTCAACCGAACTCTGCTCCCTGATAGAAAGAAAGTGTGTTAACATGATAATTTGGTCAAAAATCACTCATATAACATCATAGAACCTCAATATACATGGAATCCCTAACAAAAAATTCATTGATATTCCATACTACTTCCATTTTAGGATCTCAAGAAGTTATGTCAAACCTACTGAAACTTGATGCTCATCATTTAACTACTAACATTTGAGTCATTGAGAAAAAAACTTAGCAAAGATCCTACTCATTTCAACCTGCCAAAATCGCCACCAAAGTTACCTATACATCTTTACCACACCCATATGCAGAACCAATGAGGAGGTATAAAAATCCCTCAACACCTCCTCATGAAATGTGACTAGAACTACCTTCCATACCTAAAAAGGACGACTTGCTTACTACCTTTAGAAAATCTATCTTGTGCATCTCTTGAGGATATGTGGCCACAAAAAACTTCTCAATAGACATCTCCTAACTAAGATTCTCTGACACACTGAAGATGTGGTGGATCCACCACCATCAACTGAAGGTAAGATGCACCATCTTCTCCACCAGGGTTAGATACAATGAGGCTATCTCCTTTGACTCATCCTATACCAAGTTAGAATGGGATTTCCTATAAAGGTAGTTTTCTACCATGTTTCCCTTTCTTAGAGTATATACAATCTTGAAGTCCACTACTATAAAAACGGCCTATATCAGTGCTCAAAATGGGCTTTAACAGTGCTAAAAAAGCGTTGTAAAGCTCAACGCTAATATAGGGGGTCCCTTTTATCAGCGCTAAAAAAAAGCACTGATAAAAGTAAAAAAAAATTAAAAAAATAATAAAAAAGAATTAAATAATGTGGGGAGAGCTTTTAACAATGTTTGACCCCCCCCTTTATCAGCGCTAGGAGGTCTCCCGTGTGCTACCCTTCCCACGCATCCTCACACGCGTGCACCCCTTTGCGCTTCCACCCGAACTCGAACCCGTAACCTCCCCCTTTCACGGCTGCACCTTTACCACTAAGCTATTTCGTTTTTTCTCTATTTAATGATATATCTATATATCTGTATATAGTTATATTTATTCATTTATTGATATAGATTCATATTAATATAAATATATTTATTCATATATTAGTATATATATATTCATTCATATATTAATATATATTTATATTTATTTATTTATATATATATTTTTAGTTATAATTTTTTATCTGTATATTTATTTGTTTATTAATATATACTTATAAGATTAGTTTTAAATACATTTATGAAATATGTTTTTTATGTGTGTTTATAATTAAATAAATAAATAAATACATACATATATACAACACACACACACACACATATATATTTATGAATAAATACATATATATGTGTATTTGAAAAGCCATAGAATGTTAAAATGATCATAACTTATAATCTAGAATCCCATTTCAACTCCACAACCAATAAAATCAAATAAAATAAAACAATCTTCGATATGATATGTGGTATAGGGCTAACGGAAATCCGGATCAGAAGTTATACCTGTTTGAATGTTAACAAATGGGGGTATCCCGTCTAAAAAATCAGTTTTGGAGGGATTATGGGATTTTTTTGGCCTAAAAAATGTGACAGATGCATTGGCTCAGTTAGAAGTGCATAGAGATCATCACTGGCTTCAATTTGATATGCTGTAGAGCTCAAACGGACACCTGGATCAAAAGTTATGTCTATTTGAAGTCTGAGTTATATTTTCAACTTATTTTAGATCTTTTATTAATTGTTTTGATTTTCTGTGTCTTCAAATTGTTATTAAATTATTTTTAAGCGATAATAATTAGAAAATTATTAATTAATAATATTTTTTTAATCATTTTAAATCCATTTTCATTAAATTTCTTATATATTAAATTTAATAGTCTATTTATATGTATCTAAAACATATTTAAAAAATATATATTATATTTATATCAATATAAATATACTCATATAACAATAATTTATTTTTCATGGTTTTTTTAAACATAAAATTTATCACCGATAGGAAAAAGTGATGATAAATCTCTCCTTTATCAGTGATAAAAAAAACACTGATAAAGGGGGGGCATTATCAACACTTTTTTTAGCGCTGATAAAAGTACCCATTTATCAGTGCTTTGTTTAGCGCTGATAAAGAAACCCTTTATCAGTGCTTTTTTTAGCGCTGATAAAGGGGTAGCACTTCCCTTGCCCACTTTTGTAGTAGTGGTCGTAGTCTTATAGGAACTCCAACCAATGACTTTATCTCAAGTTGAGATTTATCTGGGTGAAGATGTACCTAAGACACTAGGGGTATGTGTAAACAATGAAACACTCAACTAGAATATAATTCTCAAAATATTCAAGGAAAAGGCTACTATTACTAACTCCAAGTTATGGGTCATGAAATTCTTCTGAAGGGGTCCCAAATGCCTCGACCCATAATCAATCACTTCTTGCCTTTATATAGAAATGCATCCAAGCTTAGCTCAATAGGAATCACAAAACTCTATGTACTCACCACCCTCCTCTGGTAGTCTCAGTACAGGAGCACTGAACATCCTCTACCTTAGCTCTTAAAAGGCTCCATGACACTACTCAGTCCAGGAAAACGACTACCCTTTCGGCATCAGGGAAGTCAAATGGGAATAATTACTAGAAAGGTCTTCCCTAAACGTTCGATTATACCATGAAAAACTGAGGAATATCCACACTTCCGACATGCTCTTTTGTGGTTCCCAAGTGATTACTACATTCACCTTCATTGGATCCAAAACTACACCATGATCAGAGGTGACATGACAATTAAATTGAACCCATCAGATCCAAAACCAACAATTTGAGAACTTATAGTAAAGTTAGTTCTCTCGAAGTAAATCTAGGACCAGCCTCAAATGCTATGTATTCTCCTCCTCATACACATATTATATGAGAATTTCATCGATAAAGACAACTACAAATCCATCCATGTATGGCTAGAAGATCTATTTCATAAGTGAAATGAACACAATAGGGGAGTTAGTCACAATGAAAGGAATCACTAGGAACTCATAATACCTGTAGAAACATTAGAATTATGTCTTCGGAATATTATCCTCATGAACCCTAAACTAATAGTATCTAGACCTGAGATCAATTTTTGAAAACCAAATCGAACCTTTCAACTAGTTGAAAAGGTCATAAATTTTCATGACCCTTCCCACCAAAGATACTACAATAAGGAGAGAGGGAGATTATGACCCCCCAAGTCCTACCTCCAGTAGGCCCTGGTTTTGAGAATAACACCAAGGGTATAAAAATCTAACAATATGAGAGGAATTTCCCTCTATAAATGAAATATGATCAGGAGATAGGGAAAAAAATCACAAAAAACTCCAATATACAATATAAAGGTAAAACAAAAACCATCCCACCATGTATGAATAAAGTAAAAATGATACATTAAAAAAGTATCCAAAGTAAATACCAAAAATACAAGTCTAAGGAAGTGAATAAAAAATAGCTACAACCCAACTAATAATGTTCAAATCAGTCCCCAAATTCCTCCCAGAAACTTGAAAAAAGATTATATATGTATGGTGAACATAATAGGAATACTCAGTAGGGACAAAACCAAGGCCTCAAGTGCACATGTGAAAAGATAATTCTAAAGTGCTAGTGAAGAAATAGCAGAACCAACAAGAATCTATATAGGTCATCTAACCAAACCCATACTACCATGGACCGCTCACCAAATCACACATCCAATAAAATAATATAGCATCAAGATCATAATAAAGAAAGGCACCCCGTTACTACCTCCCCACTATTTTTTTTTCTCTTTAACCCCCAATGTCAAACGTCCTATGCTCCTATCCCTTACACACATATCAAATGAAATCACATCACATCACATAACATCCTTACCATAGACACCTTGGCCACACATCACATCACATCACATCACATCCATCTTATAGAAGCTTGAGACACACATCACATCACATCACATCACATCACATCACATCACATCACATCACATCACATCACATCACATCACATCACATCACATCACATCACATCACATCACATCACATCACATCACATCACATCACATCACATCACATCACATCACATCACATCACATCACATCACATCACATCACATCACATCACATCACATCACATCACATCACATCACATCACATCACATCACAACTAGAACTAGAGTAGTAGGGTATCTTGAATGTGAAGGAAATCAACCTCATTCCCTCCTCCTTCCATGCATGACCCCCACTACATATCACATCACACCAAAACACATCTAGCCTGTAGACACCTAGACCAATACATAACATTACATCACATCCCACCCAAAGATACATGGGCCAACACATCACATCTCACTTGTAGACACATGGTCCATCACATCACTACTGAAGGAAGAGAAGGGGAGAGGGGGTAGCCAACCATCCTTATCACTACCATCCTGGATATTAGGGAAAAAAACTAGGAAATCAACACCTCTAAGCATTGGTAAGGTTATACAACTTGGGCGGGGTGTGTATAAAAATAATATAAACATACATGGTATATAAATAACACAAAATAGCCAACCTATGGGTTCACATAACACTAACACACACTAGATAACCACCACATACCACATGAAAATTATCACAACTGCTGCCACCACTATATGAAACACACCTCACAACTACAACACAAATACACAAAACAATTTCCTATTTTCAATTACCAGTTCAACACATTTTTTTGTTGTCCATTTCATTTCAAATTACATAGATAATTCATTCATTTAATTTAGTTTATTCCATTTATCCCATATATTTTTTCCAGTCCATCCTATTTATTTACCAACTATCTTTCTTTGTTTATCATCATAGTTCATCCCATGGCTAATTAGGAAACTATCTCAACCACACCATGCTACAACTAGCCCAACTCACACAACCACCACTAAAACACTACACATACACCATCGTCATCATGGAACATCACCCAATCCATATTACAAAAAAACACTATATAACACTATCACCACATACCATAACAAAGCCACTATGCCACAAACACTATTCCAAAACCATTTCACCACAAGAACTACACCACAACCTCATCACGCCACATCACACAACTTCCCACATCGCATCCATACTAACCAACCACCGAATCGTAGCCCCACATGCCAAATGGCCTAGCCGGTTACTTTCATCACTGTACAACATCCCAAACCACATAAGGCATACACAACAAGAACAAGCATGCACAACAACACACAAAACGACTTCCAAAATTATTTAGGGGAATTATCACATATCTTTCTTTATTCATCATGGGTATTATCACACAAACCTGAATCTAGGTAAAACTAGTTATTATCAAAATATACATTAATTAACCTTTTATTCAGGGTGTGATCATAGAATAACACAACAAGGGTCATCATAGCATAACAACTACAACATAATAAAGGATACCAACATCAATTATTTTCAAAATTGGAAACATGAATGCATAATAACATCAACACTATATATCAAAATAGTAAATCATGTGATAAATCCACATACCCATCAATTTTAGACATACCAATTAATTATATAATAATTTCAACCCTTACTATCCACCCAAATGTAAGAAAAAACATGAAAATATCACAAATAACACATAAAAAAGTGAGAATGAGGATCCTCTACCTCAAGGAAGATTTTTGATCTCACTAAGCACCATAGAGTGAAGAATAAACTACCTAGAAACCACCACCGTACAAGGAACTCATGGATCAACCTAAACTAAACTAAAGGTTTGTCAACAACACAACCCATACACACCCCAAAAAAAAACCACACAACTATAGTGGATCTCTAAAGAAGAATAGAAGGAAAAACCATGGGTAATAGAGGATAAAACACCATGTATTACCAATGGGAATCCATCAGAACCAAAAAATCAAAGAAGAAGGAATAGGGTTATAAGATCTCCTTGGGGCACCTAGGATTTTTTTTCAATGAGAGAGAGAATCAAAAATTGAATGAGGAGGGGTTTGGAAAAAATATGGATTTAAAAAATAGAACTTGGAACTTTCATGTTGTGTAACCCATTCACAACATGAAATCAATGGGTTTTCCAAAAAATACAACTTCCAACAAAATTTATGCTGCCTTGGCCTTTATTTAATACACATTATGAATTCACCTTTCATGATGTGAATACATTACATGGAACCCCTATTTGACCACATACAAGCCATGAAAATGGATAACTATACAATTCGTGAATCACTAATTCACGATGTGAATCCGGGTCATGTCATGAACCACTACCCATAGTACTCTTGCAAATCTAGCTTTACTGATCCCTCTAGAACTCCTCCAAACACCTCCAACTACCCAAACAGAAAAGTTATAGGTTGGGAAGGAATGTGCCATTACATTAGATACCTCTCAAAAAATTATCACCCTTGAGAATCAAAAACCAATCCCAAAAGGAAAGGGGTAAAAAAAACAGCCTACAAGATACCTATTAAGGACATTACTCCTAAATATTTCCACCATCCAAACACGCCAACCAAAACACCCATGAAACAAACTGCATAGCTACACTGACACCTCTCATCGGGCACTACACCGCATCATTTGATACCATCCACAGTCTTCATATTTCCACATAACCTAACCAACCTCTGCACAAACCAAACCAACCACTTCTATAACCAACACACAACATCGTATTGAGCACATAAATCAAGGAATTCCATCCTCCATATCAAGATACTATCTGATCTAGGTAGAATTGACTCTCCCATATGGGTTTAATATCATTATAGTATAATGAATCTTGATTAGGATTTAGGTCATACCCTTTTCATATGTCAGGGGTTTTATTACACATCACAAATCAAGGTAAATAATACTTATCATAACAAAGATAGATTCTAACATCACATCACAAGAAAGAGAAAATAAAAACTCAAAATAACTCCTAGTACTGGGCACGCTTCTACATATTTCACTCCCAATTACTCTCCTACAAGACACTATGCCTCCATAAAACATTAACCAATGGAATGGTCCGCCCATGAAACACATTCTCCCAGTGATCATAGATATCTACAAGAAACTCCATGAATGTCACTTTATCCTCAATATCCAACTCTCTTTAGTCAATAACATGGAGTTCATCATGAAAATACTGATGAAGTTGAGACATGTGGAAGACATTGTGGCTTCTCTCCAACCATGGTGAAAATTCCAACTGATATGCCACCTTACCAACTCACCCCAACACCTCAAAGGGCCCAAAAAACCTAGGAGAAAGAATAATTACCTTTCCAAACCTCCACTGCCCACATCGAGGGGAGGCTCTTAAGAAAACATAATCTCCAACCTTGAACTCCAAGTGCCTCCACCTATGACCAACATAGGCCTTCTAATGGTCCTGTTACACCCTCATATACTCACGAACCAAATGAATCTTCTTATTCATTTACAAACCACATCAGGACCATGAACTATTGAATCTCTAACCTTAATATAGAATGATGAAGAATGAAATGGTCACCCATAAAATGCCTCAAATGGATTCATACCAATGGATGAGTGATAAATATTGTTGTATAAAAACTCGACAAAAGGTAGGTATCATACCCAAGATCCACCAAAATCCAAGATGCATACCTACAACATATCCTCCAACATCTGGATGGTCCGCTACATTTTCCCATGTTTTTGAGGGTGGAAAGTATCACTAAGGTTCAATTTGGAGCCAAAAGAATGCTATAATACCCTCCAAAATCATGAGTTAAAATGAGAATCTTAATCTTAGATGATGATCCTCAATAGCCTATGAATCCTAACCACATAACCCATGCACCGACTCACAAAAATATACATGGCACCTGACCCACAGATTGCTAGGAAGTTAGCTGATTTCATCAGTCAGTCCACTATCACCCAAACCACATCACATCCTCCCTGAGATCAGGGAAACCCTATAAAAAACTCCATCGATATGTCTTCCCATTTCCACTTGGGAATATCCAAGGGCTACAAAAAACCTCCCAGAACACAGTGCTCTGCTTTCACCTACTGATAAACCAGACATTTTGGCACAAAATCCAATAATGACCATTTTATCCTTGACCAAAAAAGATATATCCTCAAGAAATGATACATATTTATAACACCAAGATGAACTGATAAAGGTGATCTATGAAACTCATGGATAAATCCCTCATACATCACTTACAGGACAAAAAACCTCCATTGGAACAACACCTAGTTCCGATCGTCAACTGAACATCCCTCAGGAGCATCACCATAGACAACACGATCACACATCACCTCTACCTCTGAATCTCCTCAATGAGACTCATCCACCTACTAAATCAAATATGGATCCATGGTTATTTGAAAAAGAAAACCTTGGTCACTTCTCTCCCCAATATCCATATGCATCTCTACAAGATACTATATTACATTCCAAATATTCATAGACTCCCAAACCACATCCTATCAGGACTTCTGAATCAAAACATCATCAACTAAATTACCCTTTCGCAGGTGTAATAGATCTGAAAACCACAATCCAAAAGAAAATCTATCAACCTTCACTAGCATATATTTAGACCCAGTTGAGGGGAAACATATCCTAGGCTCTTGTGGTTCATGAAAATCACAAAACACTCATTGATGAGATAATTCCACCACAACTTTAGCATGAACACAACTTCCACTAACTACAAATCATGGGTGGCATAGTTTCACTCATTGAGACATAAATACCTATACTCATAATAGGAAACCTCTATCTATTTAATAAAAATGCATCTCAAGCCCAAATGGGATGCATAAAATAAAACCTCAAACAACACACCCTACTTAGGAAACTGAAGAATTTTAACACTAAAAAACTTCTCCTTTAGGTAACCAAACACTGCCTAGAACTGATATATCCTCACAAAGCCCGGTCCTTTCTAGTCAGTGCTGTTAGCGAGGCTTCAACTTGAGAGAAATTGGGTAAAAACCTCTGATAATAGCACATGATACGAAGAAAACTATGAACCTATTCCAAATTCTTAGATGTTTCTTAAGAAAAAAATTCCTTGAACTTTGATGAGTCCACTACCACACCATATTGTGACAAAAAATATCCAAGGAAATGAACCTACCATGTACAAAACTCAAACTTGGACAACATCCCATAAATCTGGTGGCGTCGAAGGACTTGGAAAATAACTCTAAGATGCTCATCATGCTCCTCATATAACTTCGATTAGACCAAGATATCATCAATGAATATGATGATGAACCGGTCTAGTAACTCACACAACACAGAGTTCATAAACCCCATGAACATGGATGGTACGTTCATAAAATTAAATGACATGAATCCAAACTCAAAGTGACCATACCTGAATTGGAATTCAATCTTCTGAACATCCTCATCTTTCACACTCAACTGGTTATATCCAGACCACATATCTATCTTAGAGAACCAGATAGCTCATCTAAATTGGTAGAATAGATCATTGATCCTTAGAAGAGGGTAAGGATTCTTGACCATCACATGATTTAAACCTCAATAGTCTATAAAAAACCTTAGACTATCATCTGAATTCTTGGAGGAGCACCCCATAAGGACACACTAGGTTGAATAAACCCCTCTTCATTAGATCATCCACTTGTAGTGTTAACTCATACAACTCTTTGGGTGCCATTCAATAGGGAGCCATTGAAATTGGAGATGCACTCAGTTGGAATTCTATTCCAAACTCTATCACATCAATGGGGTAGTTTCATAAAATCCTTTGGTAAAATATCGAATAACTCTACCACAACCCCAAGAACACCCCCAATGTAATGACCCAAACTTATATAAATATAAATTCACTTTGTAATTGAATTAAATGCCCTATTATGGTTCTAGAAAACACTTGTTCTAATTTGGTTATATTATAATATATCATATTTAAATGATCATTAAAAACCATAACCATTGATAAAATATATTTTAAACAATTATCATATTATTAGTATAAATATAGGTTTATGATAAATCCAATTGACATAGAAAAAAGAAGCAATGGCCTTAACTAGAAAGATCATACCCTATAAAGCCCATTTATTAGAGATTCTAAGGCAGATAACACCACTGAGATTTTCTATTGACCAATCCCAAGAAGAGATCTAATAAATAAAGCATGAGTGAAACTATTTATTGGGGAAGTTCAATCTCATCATGATCATGGGCCAAACCATATGCATCCAACAACTCCATGAAAATCTCACCATCACGCACCTTTCCCTCAGATCATTTTTTTGGTGTGATAAAAGGATATGTATCAAGACCATAATAAATTAAGATGTATATTGTATATAATAATGAATATATTTACTTATTATTGTCTTTAATTTGTAAATTATTTTGATTTTGATATGTTAAAACAAAAATTGTATTTTTGTGTAATATGCAATTTTAATTAAGATATTTTATTTTTATGAATTCATGAACTTAAAAAATAAATGAAATATTAATAAAATAATAAAATTAAATAATATTTATTAAATATAAATGATAATATAATTTTCACGAAGTCAAATGTAATTGTTATAAGGCTTTGAAAAACTATTATTATCGAAAAACCACTATTTCTCAATAAATGTCGATTCTTGTTTTTAAAGTGAAAATTAAAATATTTATAAAATTATTTTGATAAAATAAATATTATTTTTGTAATTATCACATATAAATTATCTAATATTTATTTTTTCATAACTTTTCAAGGAATTTGAATTTTCGGGTAAAAATTAAATACGGTATAAATATACAGTTTGTATTATAACATCACAATGAACCAAAAGTGATGTAATAAATTCTATAAAGATTTTGAATGATCAAATATATGTTTCCCATTTAAAATAATGTGTTTTTCATGTTATTTAGTTAATTTTATAGATCCTTTATAAATCTTCCAAAACATATATTTCATTTTAAGGTTTTAAAATCAATTATTTATAAACATGACTCACTTCCAGATCACCATGGGTAATATTTTATTAATTTTATCTCTTTTACTTATAAAATAATTAAAAAAATCTCGTTGGCAGAAACTATGGGAAAAAACATGGGAATGTTTGTGGTTTTGATTAATTTATTATACAGTCCAAAACCTAAGTTTGGGTAATAATTAAGAACTCCCCTATCTTTTCCAATACAAAATTACCCAATATCCCCTTTATCTTCAATAAAAACCATATAGAACTTTAGTAATCTACCTTAACATCTCTAAAGTCCTTACAAGGTACCCCCAATATCTCAAGAATCTCCTCCCAGGCTTTTGGAATAACTCTTTTAGGGTAAGGGGTTTCCCTCTCTTCTTTTCCATTTAAGAACCTTCTTTGTATTTATCCTTTTTAATATCAATTGATTATGTTTTCATGAATTTATAAATATAAATATAATTTCAAATTTATTTCATAATAATTATAGATCATTTATCCCATCCCATTATTGCATTTACCTTATCCGTTACTATGTTGAAATTTAGTAAGAGACCTCTCTCTCTTCTTTTCAATTCAAGCACCATATTTGAATTATACTTTATAATATTAATTGGTTATTTTGTCATGAATTTATAAATAACCCTATACTATCAAATTTATAACCTAAAAATGATATATCATTTATATTATCTCATTACATCATTTACCTTTGCCATTATTATTCTGAAATTTAGTAAGGGATCCTCTTTTTATCCTCTTTATTCAAGCACCTTATTTATGAAATGAACTTTTGATTCTAGTTAATATTGATGGGATATGATATTACAAATCACTTTAACTACCATTATGATGTATAGGTGATTATTTACTCTTTTCAATTTCATTAATACCTCCCATGATTCATTATGTACCCTCGTTACACTACTGAAATTAATCTGTGATTTTTCCATGCCATGTTTTTATTCAAGAATCCTCCTTGTCTTATTTATATTAATTCCCAATTTTTTCATGTTATATTATGTTCTTAAATATACATAATATTTTTATTTTTTACTTCCAATTTATTATATACCTCTTTCTCTCTCATTAAAACATTTTATGAATCTTCATATACTACTGTTATGCTGCCAAAATGTCACTATGATTTTCCTTGATGAACATTTGTGAGGTGTATACTCGTACCCATTTCCAGTCAAGGGTATTAAAATATTTTTACCTACAATTCATTTATCAAGTACTTCTATTTATTCCACCCACAATCCTTAATAATTAGATTAAATATGATGAAATATGTTCTTATGCTATATGATCTACATGGCACAGTTATGCATGTACATGATATGATTATGATGGATGCATCTAGATAGCGTTTCAATGCATTGGGTAATGTTTTAGTCCCATGATATCCCATGTATGGTTCATGAGAGGTTATCCTAAGCACATTATGTTATGAAATCTTAGTGTATAATCTTGACTTATGCTTATGATGTCATGTTTAAAGTTGTTACCACATTATCATGTTGCTTTTATGTTATCATGCTAGATCATACCTCATTATTCATGTTTATGATTCTCACCCCTTTTTTGTCCCATTGAAATTCTTAATTTCTAACCTCTAATGATTTATTCATTTTATGATTTATTTATTCCCTTACTATGATTTATAACTCACCCCTTTCTTATACATGTTCCCAAGTTATCCCATACAGTTTTAAGAATGATGGAATATTATAATCTTGTTAAGGAAGTTTTCAATAATGTCGATGTACCACCTGTTTTTAAGCTGTTATGTAATTTACCAAATTACCTAAATAAACTAGTCTTCTCAATATTCTAGGTTGTATTATGTGTATTCCTATGTAATTAATCATGAATTTATGTGTAATAAAGACAAGGGTTTTCATAGTTGGTATCAGAGGGAGGTTTAGTTATTTTTGGGATTAGGATTAAAAAATTCTAGAAAAATAATTAGAGATAATACTAAGTATAATAAAACATCCATATGTTTTGGTAAAGTATAGAATAAGTGGTTTCTAAGAAATTACATCCCTTTTGGATACTGAAGTGGATGTAGTTATGGAATATAGGTACCTAGGGGTAATAATCCTAAAAAGGGTGCATTGAGATTTTAATAACCCATAATTTTTCAATAATTTTTTTTGTGGTTTGTTGAAGTGAATGTGAGACTAGGATCTGAGATGGAATGTGATTCAAAGGCTTGGGGCGCACATAATACTTTTTTGAACTTTCTTTATGTACGTTCAGTGGATGTGTGAGTGAGTTTTCTCAACATTTGAACTGGTGCCCAGATTAAAAATCCGAGGGCACCGTTGAATCCGAAATATTGGGTTTTTCCTAAGGGGGACATAACTTCGGTCCGAAAAGGTCGACCAGAAAAGATATTTTTTTGGAACTTTTGTTATAAAAAAATAAAATAAACTTATTTTATTTTCTATAATCACTGAGCGGCAACAATGCGTAATAGAAGTCCAGCGACAGAATGGTTACGAGTCAATAAATAAACCATTACCCTTTGACTGCGTAACCACACCACTTGTATGGTTATGGTACCCTGTTAATTGTGGTTCATTAATGCGTCACATTAATGAACATAGCATTGGGAGGGTTCTATTTAATTATAACCATTCATTGGAGAATGAATGGAATAAATGTGGGAGAACCTCCGATGAAACGACGACGAATTTATTCCTCAACGAAGACTGATGGATGCTGGTGATGAATCACTTGGAGGATGATACTGAAATCAGCGAGCGGTGATGAGTGCCACCGAATTACAAACCAATGACAATGATGAAGGAGGTTCCATCAATCGTCGTTAGTAGACGTCTCATCTTGGTAGGTTTTTTTTTGATATTGTAATTTTCATCCTTCCCCGTTCTTGATTTATACAAAGAACATGGATCAAATGACCAATGGGTTGATCCACAGATCATTCTTTAAACATGGGAGGTTGATGTGGGGTTACAAGTTGGGAGTTATTTCTAAATTCTCTGATTGTTGCTAACACCCCTTGTTAAAACGGTAACATAGAGGGTGTGGGCCAATCCCAACAAGGCCCGGACCCTCTCCTGATCTTGTTGTTCTTTTGTTTCCCATGCATGGCCGGGAAATGTGCTAGAAAGGCAGAGATAGGGTTCACTCAGTGGCGGTGGTGACTTGAGAGGCTTGTAGGCACAAATGACACCAAGAATGGACCACCGGAGCACGTCTAATGGCCTGTAGAAAAAACTAATGGCGCACCATGCTGGAGGTGGCTGGTGGGAAGGCGGTGCACTATTGTGCGCCACGGTGGCCAGAGGCGGCTGGCCTGAGTTGGCTGCACAAAAGAAGGGTAGTGCTAGAAACCACCGCCAGCGTGCCTCGGTAGGAGGGGGGGACCCCATGCCGCGCTGTGTCGGCTGGAGACCTGTCATCCCCCTGGACAACCGTTGCACGAGGTGGGGCAGCGCCCCATCGACCGGATGAAATGGCCCCACGTATGCGGGTCTAGCTGGAGACACAGCCCACCTTCAGGTAGACTAGGCCAGATGTGGGCTGACCAAACGGGCCGGACCCGCGGCCCAGCGGGCCAGTACGGGTGGGCCGAGCCCTACCAGACTGGCTGGGCTAACCACGACCCAGGGCCGCAAACCATCCTGGACAACCCTTATGAGCTAGACCTAGTGAACTAGGCTGACCCTTAACAGGACGGATCCAGGCGGGGTCCGGTAGACCCTGGGACCCGTTGCGTTGGGTCGACCTGACCGAGTCGGACCAGGCCCAGACCAAACCGACCCCCAAATCAAGAAACGCCTGTAACTGATGAACCGAGTGTTTGTTTAACACACCTTCAGTGGAATTGGGACCTCTTTTTGGAAGCAGTCCCTTTGGCATATTCCGGCAGGCCTGACCGAGCCGGGTCAGACTAAGGTGCAATCACCATTGTTTCACAGAAAGGTATGTAACTAACTGACCAGGTGTCTGATCGATGCGCCTTCTATGGAATAAGGACCCTTGTGACAATGTGGTCCTTTGGAGACAATATAAGTGAGTTTTTATGGAGTTTGGCATGCGACCTGGGTTGGATTATACTTGAATCCAACCAGGACCATTTTACAAAAGTGCTCATATCTCACAGACCGGGTGTCCGATCGATGCTCCGTCTGTCACGTTGGGACCTCTATGATGGGGAGGTACATTGGGTATGCTTTTTGTAGGACTTAGTACTAGTTGAAATATGACTGATGGCTTGAGGATAAAATTCTTTTGGAGATCAGGCATGCTTTGTGCGGGAATCTAGTGGATGACTATGACATGAAGAAGAAGAGAAACCAATACGGGTCAGTATCAGAAACTACATAGTGGGATGATCTATCTATACGACTAATCATCCATACCTATATTCCAGCGACCAATATAGGTCAACACCAACGACCAATATGAGTTAGCACTAGTGACCAATAAGGGTCAGCACCAGTGACCAATACGGGTCTGCATCTAGCGACCAATATGGGTCAACATATAGTGATGTATAAGAGTTAGTAGTAGAGTTACTATAGATAGGAAAAACTGGATTTAGGACTAGTAATTCCTATCCCAATAACCTTGAAGTTATACCGTTAGAGTGAGCTGTCTCTTCTTCTTTGTGATCCATGATTTAGATAATACTTGTGATATTACCTTTGTGGTATTTCTTGTGATGTTTTCCTTTTTGGATTACTGAGAGACCTTCGGGGGTCTCGGGGTCCTCTACTGAGTTGTTATACTCACCCCTACACGGGCTCCACCCACACGTGTGTGTCTGGTGTAGAATACTGACGCTCCAAGGCATACTTTGGAGGTTCGGGAATTGGTGGAGCTTGGTGCGATGGGAGCAGTTGAGATCCTCTTCTTTGAATCCAGACTTACAACTACTACCCTCCTGGTAGAGCTCCAGGGCAGATGCAACAACTTTTTACTTTCTTTTTAGTTTCTAGGTCTGGTATTCTGGCCTAATTTTTTCAATTTGCAGTTATACTTGTGGTTGTACTTTACTCTCGTGGTTATACCTTAATTTTGTTGATTTTTTACTTCATTTTCACCTTTTGAGTGTGTACAGATCTCTAAGGTAATGCCTTACTTTTTCAAGAAAATCCTTCATGTGCTAGTCACCAACCCTGGCCTATGGAAGGTGGGTTTGGGGTAGTCATGTCCAGGCCCCTTGGGATGAGTTATGATAATGTGGTATCAAAGGGTGGTCGATTCTACCAGAAAAAATAAGTGTCTATTTTTAATGAGGAAATGCTATAAAGTTTCTTTAGTTCAGGTTTCAGTATAGGGAGTCTAGTGTTTGTGTAGCGGCCGACGTATCCATACACTAGAACCCTGAATTATATTTTCCAAATCGGTACATGAAAACACCGGTTTCTAGTGTTTTGAAAAGTTTTCTTGATCTTTATCTAGTCATCTCACCAGGTATAGCTTATTGACCATGGTACATCTGTTTTTTAGAGGATGCCTCTATAAAGATAACTAGCTAGGATTCTAGTTAGAGATCGTGATAGTGGCCCACCGAGCGACGGGGCGTCGGTACAGGGACCAGTCACAGTGATGGCACCTTTAGGTGGTGTACCAATAACAACACCAACCGTTGAGCAGAAGATGCTACCAGTGGATCATGCATGCTGGCTGAGCATGTTTCATAAGTTCTAGAGATAGATTCCTTTGAGGTTTCGAGGTGAGATGGACCCCCAGGTAGTAAAGTACTGAGTTTAGGTGGTTTTGTGGGTCTTTTTATTAGTAGAGACACCCATCGAGAAGATGACAATCTTGGATTCTATCCTTCTTCAGGGATAGGCAAGACAATAGTGGAGCTCAACCCTCCAATTTCATGAGGAGATAACACTCACCTAGACCAACTTTGAGAGCCTTTTAAGGGTGAATTTCATGCCAGTGACACTACGCTTTGTGCATATTCAGAAGCTGCTACATCTATAGCAGGGCAGACAGACTATAACTCGGTACTCGGTGAGATTTACTGACCTATCTCAATACTCCAACAACATGGTACGTGACCCTTACTTCAAGACTCAGACCTTTGAGCATGGGATTCAATGAGAGATCATAGCTGCGACAGTTTCTCTCAACATCCCGACGCAGTTTGGGGTGCTAGAGCGAGCCTTGCTAATAGAGATCTTCCTTTCCAGGCAGGTACTGCCAGTGAGAGCCCCTACCAGACAACAGGTAACAGAGTTAGCTGCAGCTGGCATTAGACTGACGACATAGAATCCCAAGTGGGATAGACCTTCTGGAGGGTGACCCTGGGATGCAGGGTCAGAGGTGTGAGGCTCGAGAGGTTGAGGGAGCAACAAGAAAGGCATGATCTATTTTTTATACGGGGGACAGGGTCACAGAGATCACAGTTGTCTGACTGCCCATGCGGATGATCAACAATCGGTGGAGAGGCCACTAAGGCAGTGGTAGTGGCAGGAGCATGAGCATCATCTAGGTGGAGGATGAGGTATGGGAGTAGGACGTGCAATGGGAGGTGGTCGGGGTGACCAAACACTACCACCACCACACCAGGAGGTCCACCATGAGCTCAGTGAGTAGGTGGATAGGGACAGGCCCAGCTATAAGCAATAGAGGATCACGATCCTAACGTCCTTGAGATGATACAAGGTACAATCTGTATCTTCTCTACCTTAGAAGTAGTGCTTATCTACAAAAGTGCTAGATATTATTTCCTTTCCTCAGACTTATTTTGGGACTCTGAGATTCTGACTGAGCTTTTAGCTCGACCTTTGCATTTGGATTCTCCTACGGGAGGAGATTCAGTGGCCACACACTAGTGCCGATAGTGTGATCTTACTCTCGAAGAAGAGAGTTTCAGATGGGATATTCTAGTAGTGTCATTGAAGCCCTATGACTTTATTCTAGGCATGGACTGGATATTAGCAGTTCATGCACAGATTAACTGCTTGAGATGTATAGTGCAGTGTATGCGTGGAGATGAAGGCCAGTTTTCCTTGGTGAGAAGGAAAACAGAGTAGCACAGGATGCAATTGTGCTCAGGAGGGTGCAACCAATTACATTTCAGATGGCTTGCATGACCTTAAACATGGTGGATGAGGTGAGTCCATAGTTCCTAGTGGTATTAGACGAGTATGAGGACATCTTTCCAGATGATGTCCCAAGACTACCTCCTCATAGAGAGGTAGACTTCCGCATTGACTTGTACCCATAAACAACATCGATATCTACACCAGCATATCGGATGGCCCCTGCAGAGCTTCTGGAGCTGAGGGTATAGTTGGAGGACTTATAGAATAAGGTATTTGTAAGGCCTAGTGTTTCTCCATGGGCATCCCCAGTGTTGTTTTCCAAGAAGGCAGATAGAGGTTTGAGGCTATACATGGACTTCTGACACCTAAACCAGGTGACCATGAAGAACAAGTATCCTCTATTGAGGATTGATGATCTATTTGATCAGTTAAAAGGAGAAAAGTGGTTCTCAAAGATATAACTCAGATCAGGCTATCACCAGCTTCATGTGTGGGATGATGACATCCCAAAGACGACCTTCAGATGTCGGTACGAACATTACGAATACCTAGTTATGTCGTTCAGTGTGATGAACGCCCCTGATGTGTTCATGGGTCTCATGAACAGGGTCTTCTAGACCTACTTAGATCGAGTTTTAGTGGTCTTCATTGACAACATCTTGGTGTACTAAATGTCTGAGGAAGAGCACACTGTACACTTGAGGATAGTTATGGACACACTCTGGGAGCACTAGTTATACGGGAAGCTCTTGAAGTGTGAGTTCTGGATACGGAAGGTCCACTTCTTGGGACACATCATCTCAGAGGCTGGAGTTGCAGTGGTTCTAGCGGTGACCAAGGTAGTACTTTCTTGGGATCCACCCAGGAGTGTTACTGAGGTATAGAGATTCCTTGAATTAGCAGGCTACTATCAGATATTCGTACCCGATTTCTCTAGAGTAGTAGCACCTTTGACTTCCTTGACGAAGAATGGGAAACCATTACTGTAGTCAGAGGCATGACAATAGATATTTCAATAGCTGAGTCAGAGCTTGACCAGTGCTCCCATCCTGAGGTTTCCGGAGGAGGGAACTGGATATGTGGTTTACTGTGATGCATCAGGGACCAGACTCGATTTCATTTTGATGCAGGGTGATGTAGTGATTTCTTATGGCTCACGACAGCTGAGGCCTCATGATCAGAATTATGTGACTCATGACTTGGATTTGGAAACATTAGTATTTGTACGGAAGATGTAATGACACTACTTGATGGGCGAGTGGTTCATTTTTTTCTCAGACCACAAGAGTCTTAGATATATCTTCACACACAAATATTTGAATCTAAGACAACGACGTTGGATATAGTTCCTCCAGGACTATGACTTTGAGATAGTCTATACTCCTGGGAAGGGGAACGTAGTGACAAATGCACTTAGCTGGAGATCAAGTTCGTAGCTACTAAACAATGATTCAAAGTAGTTATCCTCACTTCAGATATACTACGTGGATAGAGATGAGACAGTCTACCTCTAGTTGATGGTAGTTTCCCCTCCACTCCTTCAACGAGTCAGGGAGGCACAACTCGGATACAACATTTGTAAGACTGCACATTCTTATATATCCTCAGGCCATGCACCTGATGGATATTCTGAAGGTGGGGAGAACTCTATACTTTTCAAAGGACATACAATTGTAGCAGTGACGCTATGAGAGGAGGTTCTGAGGGAGTTCCATACATCCCCTTGGCAGTACATCCAAGGATGATGAAGATGTATCAGGACCTCCGACATCAGTATTGGTGGCCATGGATGAAGAAAGCTATGGCAGAGTTTGTTTTTAGATGACTCGCTTGCTAGCAAATGAAGGCTGAGCACCAGGTACCAGCAGGCTTGAACCAACCCCTCGAGATACCAGAGTGGAAGTGGGAAGTGATATCTATGGAATTCATAACAGGGTTAACATGTACATCCATAGGGCACAATAACATCTGGGTGATCATTGAATAACTCACCAAGTTGGTCCACTTCCTTTCCATTTGAGAGAAGGGTTCGGTAGAGAGATTGGGACGTCTCTATGTTTAGGAGATCGTGCGACTTCATGGGGTGACTTTGACGATAGTCTCAGACCATGATGCACACTTCTCATCCTGGTTTTGGAAAGGATTGTAGGAGTCTTTCGGGACTCAACTTCTCTTGAGCACAACTTTTCACCCGCAGAAAGATGGTCAGACTAAGCAGACCATCCAGACCATGGAGGAAATGCTTCGTGCATGTGTCCTAGATTTTGGTCGTAGTTGGGAGGACCACCTACCCTTGGTGGAGTTCACGTAAAACAATAACTATCACTCCACCATTGATATGGACCCTTTTGAGGAGTTATATGGAAGACCATGAAGATCTCCCTTCTACTAGATAGATCCAAGAGAGACAACACTCATAGGCCCAGAGATGGTACAGGCTACCACTGAGAAGGTGCAAGTCATCCGAGAGTGTATGAAGACTACATAGAGCCGATAGAAGTCCTATGATGATAGGATACATAGACCACTGGAGTTATAGGATGGGTACCATGTATTCTTGTGAGTCTCCCCTCAACGGGGACTACAAAGATTTGACCAAGGTGGAAAACTCTCACCAAGGTTTATCAGACCATTCCTGATACTTCGGAGGATTGGAAAGGTGGAATACCACTTGGAACTGCCACCATAGTTGGATAGGATGCACAATGTCTTCCA
The DNA here is from genome assembly GCA_963277665.1 of Viscum album. Lineage (NCBI taxonomy): Eukaryota > Viridiplantae > Streptophyta > Magnoliopsida > Santalales > Viscaceae > Viscum > Viscum album. The sequence continues at coordinate 1,058,884,481 of OY728140.1, forward strand.
CGTATCCCAGTTGAGAAGATACGTGCATGACCCATCTCACGTCATCGACCATGGTGAGATGGAGATTGATGATGAGGCGAATTTTGCATAGTAACTGGTGGAGATAGAGGATTGATAAGAGCGGATCCTTTATTGAGGTCGATACCTCTGGTGCACGTTCTGTGGCAGCACAAGAATCTCTAGGAAAGAACATGGGAGTGAGAGGCTCATATGCATGCCTAGAACCCATATTTGTTTGTGTATCCTTGTTTGGATTTTGGGGATGTAAAGCCCCAAGGTGTGGAGAATGTAATAACCTGGAATTTTTCAATAAAATTTCTTCACGGTTTGTTGAAGTGAATGTGAGACTAGGCTCTGAGACGACACAAGATTCCAAGGCATGAGGAAACCAAAATAATTTTTTGAACTTTCTTTAAGTATGTTCAGTGGACGTGCGAGCGGGTTTTCTTAACTTTTGAATTAGTGCTTGGATTGAAAATCTGAGGGCACCATTGAATACAGAATATTGGGTTTTACCTAAGGGGGACCTAACTTCAGTCAGTGAAGGTCGATCGGAAAAGATATTTTTTCAGTCCTTTTGTTATACAAAAATAAAATAAACTTATTTTATTTTCTATAACCACTAAGTGGCAATGCTACGTAACAGAAGTCCAGCGACTGAACAATTACAGGTCAATAAATGATCCATTAACCTTTGACTGCGTAACTGCACTGCTTGTGTGGTTATGGCACCCTGTTAATTGTAGTTCATTAATGCGTCTCATTAATGAACGCAGTGTTGGGATGGTTTTCTTTAATTATAACCATTCATTAGAGAACGAATAGAATAGATACAGGAGAACCTCTAACAAAACACCAATGGATTTATTCCTCAATGAAGAATGACGGACACTGGTGAAGAAACACCTGGAAGATGAGACCAAATTCAGTGAGCGGTGAAGAGCGCCATAGAATCACGAACCGATGACAATGAAGAAGGAGGTTCCGTCGATCGTCGTTAGGGGAAGTCTCATCTAGGTAGGGGTTTTTGTTTTTGATATTGTAATTTTTCTCCTTCCTCATTCTTGATTTATACGAATAACGCTGATCAACTGACCAACGGGTTGATCCACGGATCATTATTTAAACACATGAGGTTGATACAGGGTTACAAGTCATGAGTTATTTCTAAATTCTCTGATTGTTGCTAACAAAACTTGTTAAAATGCTAACGTAGAGGGCGCGAGCCAATCCAAATAAGGCCCGGAACCTCCTCCAATCTTGTTGTTCTTATGTTTCCCATGCACAGCTGGGAAATGTGATGACAAGGTAGAGATAAGGGCCATGTAGTGGCGGTGGTGACCCAAGAGGCTTGTAGATGCAGACGACACCATGAACGGACCACCAGAGCATATCTAGTGGCCTATAGAAAGAGCTGCCAATGTTCCATGCCGATGGAGGCCGACAATGGACAGAGGAGGCCCGTGAAAACTAGCCACGAAATGTGGAAAGGCGGCGTACCGTAGCGTGCCGTGGTGTCTAGAGGCAGCCGACCTGAGTTGGCCGTGCGAGAGAAGGGCGGTGAGGCCCCGTGACGCACCGCATCGACTGGAGACCGGTCGACCACCTGGCCGACCGTTGCATGCGGTGGGGCAAGGCCCCATCAACTTGATGAAATGACCCCGTGTCTACAAGGAAAACTGGAGACACGGTCCGCCTTCAGGTAGACCAGGCTGGACATAAGCTGGCTAAATGGGCTAGACCTGTGGCCCAGCGGGCTAGCGTGGGTAGGCTGAGTCCCACTCGACTGCCGGGCCAACCGCGGCCCAGGCCCACGAACCATCCAGGATGACCCCGATAGGCCAAACCCATTGAACCGGGATGACCTTTAATGGGATAGACCTGGGCGGGGTAAGGTAGACCCCGGGACCCATTGTGTCGGGCTGGCCTGACCGAGTCGGACCGGGCTTAGACCCAACTGGCCCCTGAATCAAGAAACACCCGTAACTGAAAAACCGAGTGTTTGTTTGACATGCCATAAATGGCATTGGGACCCCTTTTGGGAAGATGTCCCTTTGACATATTCTAGCAGGCCCAACTGAGCCAGGCTGGACCGAAGTGCGATCACCCCCTTTTCACGGAAAGAGGTATAACTAACAGTCCGATCATCCGATCGACACACCATCTGTGGAATAAGGACCCTTGTGACAAGGTGGTACTTTGGTGATACTCTAAGTGAGTTTTGATGGTGTTTGACATGCGACCTGGGTTGGATCAGACTTGAATCCAACCTGAACCTTTCTACAAAAGTTCTCATATCTCACAGACCGGGCATCCGATCGAAGTGTCGTCTGTCACGTTGGGAACCCTATGACGGGACGGTCCATTGGGTATGATTTTTGCGGGACTTATTACCAGTTGAAATATGACTGATGGATTGAGAATCAGAGTCTTCCAGAGATCAGGCGTGCTTTGTACAGGAATCCAATGGCTAGCTGTGACATGAAGAAGAAGAGTGACCAATACAAGTCAGCATTAGGAACTCTAGAGTGGGATGATCTAGATGTACGAATAATCATCCATACCTCTGTACGAGTGACTAATATGGGTCAGCACCAGTGACCAATACGGGTCAGCACCAGTGACCAATACGGGTCAACACCAGTGACCAATACAGGTCAACATCTAGTGACCAATACGAGTCATCATACAGTGACCTATACAGGTCATAAGTAGAGTTACTACGGATAGAATGAACTAGCTTTAATACTAGTCATCCCTATCCCAGTAACATTGAAGTTATACCATTAGAGTGAGATGTCTCTTTTGATTTGTGCTCTATTATTTAGATCATGCTTGTGATATTAACTTTATGGTATTTCTTGTGAAGTTTTCCTTTTTGGATTACTGAGAGACCTTCGGGGGTCTTGGGGTCCCCTATTGAGTTGTTATACTCACCCCTGCATGGGATCCACCCACATGTGTGTGTCTAGTACAGACTACTAACACTCTGAGGTAGACTTTGGAGGTTCGGGACTTGGTGGAGCTTGGTGCGATGAGATCAGTTGAGATCCTCTTTTTCGACTTTATACTTATAGCTACTACCCTCCACGTAGAGCTCCAGGGTAGATGCGATAATTGTTTACTTTATTTTTAGTTTCTAGGGATTGTATTCTGGACCACTGTTTTCAGTTTATAGTTTTATTTGTGGTTGTACTTTACTATCGTGGTTATACCTTAATTTTGTTGGTTGTTTACTTCAGTTTCCCCTTTTGAGTGTGTATAGATCTCTAAGACAATGCCTTCCCTATTCAGGAAAATCCTTCAAATTCTAGTCACCAACCCCTGGCCTATGGAAGGTGGGCTTGGGGTAGTCACATCCTGGCCCCTTGGGATGGGTCATGATAGAGCTAGACTTGATTATCACCTTTTTCATGAAAATAGGACTTACTACACACCTAGTTTCACACTCCCGGAGGATATTCTTTGGTAAATCCACAAGATCATTATAAAACTTTATCAAGGGAATAAAAAATCACATGAGTTTCTATGTTATGAAATAGATCATGGATAACATAGATTAAAGCCCATAAATTCATACGTTAAAGAAATACATTTCATTTATAAGCTATCCCTTTAATGTTATTGGATTCCTTTTTACATGATCAATAGTTTTAAATTATTCATTCCTAAGTATATTTTCGATGATGTAAATGGTTAGAACTAGAATAAAAAAGTGAAAGGTAGGGTTATCATCCATGGTTCTATGAATTCATTCATATCACATAATTTTAGTAGAACTATTCAAACACCACCACATAACATGGAAGTAGATCTATTGATGAAAATGAAAAATGGGGAAATTATTGCATCCCAAGTATATAAATACCCCTATCATAATTTGTGGGACTAAATTCCCAGATAACCTTGTGTTACCCCCTTTAGTGTAATTTGATGAAATTATAGGTATGGATCAGATTTCCTTATATTTATCCAACTTAAATTTCCACGAGAAGGAAATAAATATCCTTATTGCAAATCAACCTCCGATTTTGTACAAGTGAAAGTAGGAGGATGAATCTTATTTAGTACCAAAATATTAAGAATGTATATTATTTCCCTATGACCGAGTTCATGTAGCTCAAATTATTGATTCTAAGGAAAATACCATCCTTGAATACATGCCCATTATGAGGGAATACACTATTGTTTTTTCTGAAGAATGGCCTATTCTTCCCCTAGATGAGATGTTTAATTTTCAATGAAACTTATACCTAGGGATTTTTTAATATCAAAGACCCATATAGAATTTATATTGTGGAACTTGAGGATCTAAAGAATCAACTACATGATAATCTAGATAACGGGTATATATGCCCAAGTGCTTCAATGTGGGATGCACCGGTCCTCTTCATCAAGTAGATGGATGAGTCGATGCACCATTGCATTGAATATCACGATCCCAAGAAGATCACAATAAATAATATGTATCCTTTTCCATGGATTGATGAATAATTTGATTAGATATGTGAAGCCCAATACTTCTCCAAGGTGGATATTTTGTTAGGGTATTATCAAGTAAAGATGAATAAAGAGGATATCACTAAGAATGCTTCCTGTACAAGGTATGATCACTATGAGTTCATAATAATTCCATTATAAATCACTAATGATCTGTAAATATTCATGGAATTGATGAATATTGTCTTTAGAGATTACCTCAAAAAATTTGTGGTAGTATTTATAGATGATATTCTAATATACTCAAAACAAGGAGGAGCATGAGGATCATTTAATCACTCTGTTAAAGACCTTACAAAAGGAGAAGATTTATGAAAAGTACATAAAATGTGGGTTATAGTTTAAGGATTCCTCATTATTGTGAAATTTTATCACCAATAAAGGGATATCTTTAGACCATTCAAAAATAGAGGCAATTTAAGGGTGGACAAGACCAACCACTATGGTGGAAATCCATATTTTCCTTGGATTAGCTGGGTACTATCATTGATTTGTAAGAAATTTATCACAATTTTCAAACCCTCTAACCAAGCTAACTTGAAAGGGATTCAAGTTTGTTTGGAATAATTAATATTAATAGAGGTTCAAGGAGTTAAAAAATAGGCTTATCACTACACTTGTACTTATGCTACCCACAAGTGGGGAACTTTTTATGGTATACAGTGATGCTTTGAAGAAGGTATTGGGTTGTGTATTAATACAAAATAAAAAAGTGATAGACTAGCCTCAAGGAAATTGAATTTTCATGAATAGAACTACTCAACACATGATCTAGAGTTTACTATAGTAATATTCATGTTGAAAATATGGTGGAATTATCTCTTTAGGGAGAAGTGTGAAATATATGGAACTCATAAGATCCTCAAGTATATATTCACATAAAAAGAGATAAATATGTACCAATGAAGATGGTTAGAGATGATTAAGTATTATAACTAATCAATCCACTACCATATTGGTAATGGAAATAAAGTGGAAGATACTCTAAGTTAAATGGATCCAACAATGTTATCATTGATGAGAATTGAGAAGGATCTGATCTTATTATACATGAAAAGGATGGACATGAGAATCATAAAGGAAGGAAAATAATCAATACTTTCACAAATGATTGCTCAACCATCACTTTTGGAGAAGAAAAATGATACTCAAAGAGATGATTTAGAAATTTAGAAGAAGGTGAATGTTATAAGAAAATGGAAATCCTCAGTGTTCAAAATCAACGAATAAGGATTTGTAAAATTTGGGTCATGACTATGTGTACCATCAAATCCCAAATTAAAGAAGGAGAAATTGGATGATGCACATAGATCAAACTTCTCCATCTATCCAGTGAGCATAATGATTTATCGATATCTTTGAGATCACTATTGGAGGGACAATATGAAGAAGGAAATTGAAAAATACACATCAAGATGTCTTGTATGTCAACAAGTGAAGGCCTAAAGGAAACAATCCAAGGGGACGATGAAATAATTACCCATACCTACATGGAAATAGAAAAACATAACCATAGACTTTGTCACTGGTTTTATAAAGAAATAAAGAGGAAATAATTCTATATGGGTTGTGGTGGATAATTTTAAAAATAATACTCACTTTATTTCAAATTTGATAGGATTTCTCACTTGATCAACCAGCAAGGATATACATTATAAAAGTGGTGAGGTAGCATGAAATACCATTATCAATTATATTTTATTGAGATACAATATTTACCTCCAATTTATGGAAGAGTCTATAAAATGATCTAATAAATGATTTTAAATTCAGCATGGCATATCACCCTCAAAATAATGGTCAATTTGAGAATACTATCTAGAAACTTGAGGACATGTTAAGAGAATTATTTATGGATTTGAAAGGAGGATGGGATCAATATATTCTTTTAGTCGAGTTCTTATATAATAATAGTTTTATTAAATAATCCAAATGTATCCCTATGAAGCTATTTGTGGGAAGAGGTTAATAACACCTTCATACTTGGATAAATTTGGTGAACACAAACTACTAGGTCCTGAAATGGTCCAGGAAATGGTGGAAAAGGTCAAGACCATTGAGCAACACATCAGGACTGATCAGAGTAAACATAAGATCCATGCTGAAAATCATCAATTATACCTAGAGTTTGTGGTTGGAGATAAGGTATTCCTCTGTATATCTCTATGGAAAAATATCATGAGATTTGGGAAGAAGGGAAAGCTTAGTCTAAGATACACCAGTCCCTTTGAGATACTTGATCACATCAGAGTGGTTTCCTATCAACTAACACTACCACTAACCTATCTCAAGTACATGATGTGTTCTATATACCCCTATTGATGAATTACATACCATAACCCTTACATGTGATGAATCCATAAGTGGTACCAATGGAGACTTATCATTCATATGAAGAGAATCCAGTGAATATATTAGATCATAAATAAAAAATTCTAAAAAATGAGATAGTGCACCGGGTCAAAGTTCTATGGAGAAACCAAAAGTTTAAAGAAGAGACATGAGAACCAGATGATCTAATGAAAAATAATTACCCTCATATATTTTTGTGTTTGAAATGAAAATTTCAAGGGTGAATTTTCTAAAGTGGGGAAGATTTTATTAACATGAACTTTTATAAATAAAAATTCCCATTGTGATTGAATTAAATGACCTATTATGGTTATAGAAAAAAATAAAGTTATTTGGTTTTATTATATCCTATAGAATGTAAAATATCATTAAGAATCAAAACATTTGATAAAAAATCCATTGAACAATGATCATTTGATTAGTATAAATATAGGGTCATGATAAATCCCATTAACACAGACAAAAGAACCAATGACCTAAAACAGTAAGATCATACCCTATGAAGCCCATTTATTAGAGATAATGAGGGAGATGACATCACTAGGATTTTACCTTAACCAAACTCAAGAAGATATCTAACAACTAAATCATGAGTGAAACCATTTATGGGAGAAGTTCAAGCTCATCAATATCATGACCCAACCATGTATGCCGAAACACCCCATGAAAACCTCAACATCGCGCACCTTACCCTCATGGATTTTTTTAGTGTAATAAAGGGATATGTATAAAGTCCCTAATAAAATAAATAATTATGTTTGATAGAATAATTAATATATTTACTTCTTTTAGTTTCTACTTTGTAAATGTTTTTGATTTTTATACAATAAAACAAAAGTTGTTTTTTTGTGTAATATGAAATTTCAATTAAGATATTCATTTTTCATGAATTAATTAATTTCAAAAATCAATGATATATTAATAAAATTATAAAATTAAATAATATTTATTAAATATAAATGATAATATAATTTTTATGAAGTCAAATGTAATTGTTATAAGAGTTTGAAAAACTTTTAATGTCGAAAAAACCAACAGTTCTCAATAAATGTCGATTCTTGTTTTAAAAGTGAAAATTAAAATATTTAGAAAATTATTTTAATAAAATAAATATTATTTTTTGAATTATCACATCAAAATTTTCCAATAGTTAATTTTTCATATTTTTATGAGACATTAGAATTTTTGGGTAAAAATTAAATACAATATAAATATATAGTGTGTATTATGACATAAAAATGACCCAAAACTGATGTAATAAATTATATAAAGGGTATATAATAACAAATATATGTTTTTTCTTTAAAATAATTTTTTTAAAGTTATTTGGTTAATTTTTTAAACCTTTATGAATCCTCAAAAAATATATATTATATTTTAAGGTTTTAAAATCAATTCTTTATAAACATGACTCACTTACACATCACCAAGGGTAATATTTCATTGATTTAGTCCATTTAACTTAAAAAATAATGAAAACAACTCCTATTTTGTAGTAACTATTAGGAAAAACCATGGTAAGTTTTTTTTGTTCTGATTACTTTTTTATATAGAGGTCAAAACCTAATTTTGGGAAATAATAAAGAACCCCCCTCTCTTTTCCTATATAAACCCACCCAAGATCCACTTACTCTTTATTAAAAAAATCTTAGATCATGTTCTTACTCTTCACTAACCTATTTATATTACTCCCAAGGTGACCCAAATCTCTCAAGAATCTCCTCACAATCTTTTTGGAATCACACTCTCAGCATAAGGGATTTCCCTATCTTCTTTTCCATTCAAGCACCTTATTTGTATTTATCCTTTTGAATCTAAATTGGTTATGTTTTGATGAATATATAAATATCCTTCTATTTTAAAATTTATGTTATAATAATGTGAGATAATTTATCCCCTATCATTATAGAATTTACCTAATTTGTTACTATTCTAAAATTTAGTAGGAGACATTTCTCTCTCCTTTTCAATTCAAGCACCTTCTTTGAATTAGCCTTTTGAATCTAATTTTTTTTATGTTTTCATGACTTTATAATTATAACTATAATCTAAAATTTATTTCCTAAAAATTAGATACCATTTATCCCATCTCATTATAGCATTTACCTAAGCCATCACTATGTTGAAATTTAGTAAGGGATCCACTCTTTATTCTCTTTATTTAGATATATTATTTATGTAATAAACTTTTTATTCCAATTATTATTGATGGTATATTCTCTTACACATCCATAAAACTTCCATTATGGTGTAAAAGTGATGATTTATCCCTTTAACTCTCATTAATCCCTCCCATGATTCATTATGCCCCTCCGTTAGGCTGCTAAAATTATCCTATTATTTTCCATGACAAGTTTTTATTTAAGATCCCTCCTTGTGTTATTCATATTAATTCAAAAAATTTAATGTTGGATTATTTTCTTACACATAAATCATACTATAGTTTTTACTTCCATGTGATGGGATACCCATTTATCTATCACTTAACCATTTTATTAATCTTCATATAATGCTGTTACGCTGCTGAAATGCCACTGTGATTTTCCATGATGAACAATTGTGAGGTGTATACTCATACCCATTTCCACTCAAGGGTATTCACCTAGTAATACATATACTTAATTGATTGGGGGATTCCATGTATATAACCCACAATCCTTAATCTTTTTATTAAATGTGACGAAGTATCTTCTTATGTTATATGGTCTATGTGGCACACTTATGCATGTACATGATATGATTATGATAGGTGTGCCTAGATAGTTCTAAAATGCATTGGGTATTATTTTAGTTTCATGAGATACCATGTATGGTGAAAAAGAGGTTATCCTAAGCACATTATGTTACGATTTCTTGGTTTTTAACCTTAACTTATGGTTATGATTCCATATTTAAAGTTGTTTCCACATTCCCATGATGATTTTCTGTTATCACGATACATCATGCCTCATTGTTCATGTTTATGATTCTCACCCCTTTTATGTCCCATTGAAATGCCTATTGTCTAACATGTAATACATTATTCATGGTATGATTTTTTATTCATTTAATAGGATTTATAGATCACCCCTTTCTTATTTATGTCCCTAGGTTATCCCATACAATTTAATAATGATGGAATATTATGAGCATGTTAAGTAAGTTTTTAATAATGTCGATATACCACCTATTTTTAAGTTGTTATGTAATGTACCTAATTACCCAAAGACACTAATATTATCAATATTATGGGTTGTATTATGTGTATTCCTATGTAATAAATCATGAATTGATGTGTAATAAAGATAAGGGTTGTCATAACCAACCTAATATTATACTGACACCTCTGCTAACTGTGAAAAAAGAGGCTCCACTTTTCTACCACCCAATCGATAACCTCACTCACCAACAAACACCACTCACTGGCCCTCTACATTGGAAAGAAAAACTCTTCCTCAAAAGAATTATATGGATACACACATAGAATAAAACAAATACATACCAAGTATAATATCATTAAGATATATATGTAAATGAAGAAGTCCACCAATGACTGATGCTGCCCCATCACTAGTCTACATCCCCGACACACATAAAAGAAAGAAGCCTAACCTCCAACTAGTGTAGTTAACACTAGAGGAACTGAAATCCTATACACATATAATCACAATATAAAAACCAATTAAGGAGTAACAAAGGAGTGTGAGACTACTAAATCAAACAAACAACACATAAGGGTAGACGATAAACTAATCGTACCGCGAACAAATCTCAGCTCTGCTGGTGTTTCTACCTCTAACATGTGTATATAACCATGACCAAAACCTATAACTCTTTGATTACAACCTCTATATCCAAACTCTAGACTAGGAACCTATATATGGGGATGATCACAAGGATTACCTCTTCTAACTACACCCACTCTCAGTTGCTGAACAATAACCCCCGATCCCTACCACTGCAACTGCCTCAGAGGAAACTACTGCTACTGAAAAGGGGCTTGAACGCCCATCTAAAATTGAAATCCCTAGGTTTTTGGAAACATATCATATTTTTTCACATATCTCTCACAAAAACTAGAATTAAAATGGAAAACCATTGGAAGGTGTGAGAAAACCACCTGTCCCAAACAGTCGGGAAAGAAACTTCCATGGTTGGTTCCCTGCTGAATGAAACTCTGATTGCTTGAACACCCATGAACTATTTCCAGAAGATATTCTCTTAAAAATGATCTATTGGATACTGTAATAAGAATCAATTCCTAATTATATCACCCAATTAATAACATTATCCTTTTTATGCACCTCTAGATATATCAAAAGTGTAAACAATGTGACCACATACCTAATCACTAGGCATAAAGCCTACTCTAAATGCTGCACTCTAGACTCCTCATATGGGAAAAAATCTGAAGAAAAGTACAGGAGGTCCTTGAACCTGATCCTAAGATCTTACACAATCAAAATTCTATACTGAAGGGGGATAATCTCCTTCCACTTGGATTCCCTCATCACTAACAATACAAACTCTTCCCAAAACTCCCTCTGAATGTCTGGCCACAACACATCTTCCTCCTTACGGTCACCAAGAAATTGAATCCAGGATTGAAGAAAAATTCCCCACATTTAACTAACTAAAAATGGTACCCAAAACCCAGATCGTGCTCAGATCAGATTGAAAGTGATCAATAGATCCTCCATTCAGTGCTCCATTTCCAAATCTGAAACACTCTCCTCATAATTTCTTAAACTATTCTGCTGAAAGGAACAAAAATCTTGTTTCCATGCCTCATCATCCTCTATTGGGTGAACCCTCCAACGATCAAATGAATTAGCCTAATAAACCTAAACTACTAGAGTGACTCACGAATGACGTACATGTTCTATTCCTGAAAACAAGGAGAATATACTAAGTCTGGTAGCATGGAATTTTATCATAGATTATTTACTTAATTCATTTATTTTTCCCAAAAAACCCAATTAAAACATGAAAAAAGTCATCATGATGCATATACCTCTCCTAGGTATCTACCCTATAAACAGGTCCACCTAACTTTGCTGTTCAATAAGCTCTGAGTCCATGCACTGGATCATAGGGGCCCTAAAATATCGTTTCCTTGCTGGTATCCCTGGCTCAAGTCATGCACCAAGTTTAATTGGAACTAATTCTATACTAACCCATGAAAACCTCACTATTCCTAACTCTAAACGCTATCCTATCTCCAAAAAATAAGCCTTTTATACCACTATATCATGACCCCTCTCACCAAAGTTACTATAATGAGGTAAGAGAGATGATGACCCCTAAGTCCCACCTCTAGTAGGCCCCAGTTTGGTGACTAGAATTGAGGGTATAAAAATCTCATATTATGGGATAAATTACCCTCAAGAAATGAAAAATGATCAAGAGATCAGATAAAAAATCACCAAACGAATCCAGCAGACAATATAAAGGTAAACCAAAAACCATCCCACCATGCATGATTAAAGTAAAAATGATACAATGAAAAATTATCTGAAGTAAATAAAAAAAGATAAGTTTATGATAGTGACTAAATAATAGATCCAAACTAGATAGTAATGTCTATCTCAGTCCCCAAAGTCCTCATAGAAACCTGAAATTAGTTTATATACATAGGGTGAGAATAACAGGTATACTCAGAATGGCATAAATAAGGCCTCAAGTGCACATGTGAAAAGATCTTTCTAAAGTGATAGTGAAAAAAATAATAGAACAAAAAAGAACCTATATAGGTCATTTAAACATACACATCCTCACCATGAATCACTCACAAAATCATGCATCCAATATAATAATATATCATCAAGATCATAAAATAGAAAGGTTACCCAATTTTTCATCCCCATTGATTTCCTTCTCTCACACCCCAACATCAAACATCATATTCTACCATCCCTTCCAAAAATTTCGCATCACATCAAATCAAAACACATTTAGATCACTAAAACCTAGGACACACATAACATCACATCAAATCACATCCTTCCCATAGACACCGGGTTACCACATCACATCAATACCAGAAACAGAGTATTAGGGTATCATGAATGTCAAGAACATAAACCTCGTTCTCTTATCCATCTATGAATGACCCACACCACATATCACATCACACCACATCACGTATCTCCAATAGATACATGGGCCAACACATCACATCAAATCACATCCCACTTGTAGAAACCCAGTCCAAAAAATCACATATCACCTGTAGACACCTGGTCCATCATATCACCACTGAAGGAAGAGTGGGGGGGGGGGGGAAGAGGTTTCCAGCCATTCGTATCACTGCCATCCTAAATGTTAGGGAAAAAACCCAAAATTCAGCACATTCAAGTGACGGTAAGGTTATCCAACTTGGGTGGGATACATATAAAAATAACATAAAAATACATTGTATATAGATAGAACACAATACCTAACCTATGGATTCACATAAATAATACTAATTTACACCACATCACTACCACATACCACACATCAACCATCTCAAACACTGCCACCACTATATAAAATACACCACACAACCACAACACAAATCCACACAAAAATTTCCCACTTTCAATTACGAATTCACGATATTTATATGTCATCCATTTCATTTCAAATTAAACAACTAATTCATTCATTAAATTTAGTTTAAGCCATTTATAACATATTTTTTTCAGTCCACCTTGTTTATTTACCATCCTAGTTTGTTTTTTTATCATCACAATTCATCCCATGGATAACTGGAAAACTATATCAACCACACCATGCTACAACTGGACCAACTCACACAAACACTACCACAACACCACAAATCTACCATCTTTATCATGTCACATCGCCCAAGCCATCTTACAACACAACTGCTGTATAATGATATCACCACATACCACAACAAAACCACTCTACCATAACTACTCTGCCACAACCACTGTGTGACAACCACTATGTCAAAACCTCATCACACTACATCATAAAAATTCCCACAACACATCCATGCTAACCAACCTACACATCACATCCCACACACCATACGGTTCATCCAATCACCTATATCATCATATAAAAACCCAAATCCACATAAGGAAAACAAAAAAAGAAAAATCATTCACAAAAACACACAAACCATCTTCCACAATAATTTAGGGGCATTGTCACATATATTTCTTTATTTATCACAATTATTATCACTCAAACCATAGTCTAGGGTTAACTAGTTATTAGCAACATATATATTCTTTAACCTTTTATTTAGGGTGCGATCACACAACAACATAAAAAGGGTCATCACATCAAAACAACTACAACATGATAAATAACCCCAATAACTATTTTTTTTAGAATTGTCAATATGAATGTATAATAACATAAATAACATATATAAAAATAGTAAATCATGCAATAAATCACCATACCCATCAATTTTAGACATGCTAATTAATTATTTGATTACACTGACCCTTAATATCCACCCAAAGGTAATAAAAAGAAAGAAAATCTCACACATAGCACATAAAATAGTGTGAACAAGGATACCCTAACTCAAGGAAGCTTTTCGATCTTGCTGCACACCACATGGTGAAGAAGAAACTACCCAAAATCCACCACTGGACAAGGAAATCATGGATCAACCTAAGCCACACCAAAGGGCTATTAAAAAAAATAACCACACACACACCAAAACGAAACCACACCACTTTAGAAGATCTATAAAGAATTATGGAAGTAAAAACTATGGAGAATAGAGGATAAATCACCACAAATCAGCAACAGGCATCCACCAAAACCAATATACCGAAGCTGGAGGAAGTGGTATAGAAGATATCCTTGGGGAACCTAAGGTTCGTCTGGAATGAGAGAGAGAGATAGAATCCATGGCCCAATGAGGATGAGTTTGGATGAAATACCTATTTAAAACTTGTAACTAGACACTTTCATGTTGTGTAACCCATTGACGACTTGAAATACATGGGTTTTATAAAAATTAAAACTTCCACCAAAATTCATACCACATCAGTATTTATTTAATTACATGTCATGAATTCAACTTTAATTATGTGAATATATTTCATAGACTCCCCCTTTACTAAATAAAAAACATGAAAATGACTGACTATATAGGCTATGAATCACTAATTCACAACATGAATCTGGTTCAAATCATGAACCACCACCTGCAGTACTCTTGTAGCTTAAGATTCACCAAGCCCTATAGACCACCTCTAAACACCTACAACTAGATAAATGTAAAAGTAACAGGTTGGGAAGGCATGGTCTATTACATCAATCCTCAATAAGGTGTTCTTGTTTTTTATTTTCACCTGATTATGGTGATGATAATTAATGAAAATATACAAGATCCCATCTACATTTTTCATGAACAACACTAGAGAAACCTAGGGGGACACACTAGGTCTAATAAAACCTTTATCTTAAAGGTCCTCCAACTTAACCCTTAGTGTTCAGAGCTCTTTAGGATTCATATGATATGTCGTAGATGATACTAGTGTAGTATTGGGGTGTATGTTTATGTAGAAGTCAATCCAACACCTCAAAGGAAGTAACGAAACATCTTTGGGAAATACTTCCATATAATTCTCCAATAGCATTGTAATCTAGATGCCTACAGAGTCTGCTACATCAATGGATAAACTCATAAACTGATGGGTGATTGGTTTCAAATTCCTACTTGTAATCCCCACTCACCCAACCATAAAATCCTTCTAGTCCATGAAGGATAATCTAGTTTCATTTGTATGAAGACATCTAACTCTTCTGTGATGATAGTCTATCTGGGCACACAACATGGAAAACAAATCCATACCTAAAATTAAATCATAATGTTTCATCTTAATGACCAAGAGGTCCCACGAGAATCACTCTCCATTGAGAAATAACTCACACTATCAACATATGTAATATATAGATGAATAAATCCATATAGGAACCTCTATCCATAGATGATGGGCCAAAGACTCTACTAGAAGCTCTATCTCTCACCTAAGGGATATGGAGAAAAAGGAATAACTTACTTCTATGTATATAAGTACTAGATCTAATGTAGATAATACATAGATTGTACCTTGAATAATATGATGGGTATTCAGGTCATATCCCACCATAACCTATAACTGACTACGCCCTTGACCACCATACCTCATAAAATGGGGTGGAACACCTTTTGATGGTGGTGGGAGTAGGTCACTATGTCATCCTCCTACTATAGATCCTCCCTCTAGGGATATGTATATTCCTCTATAAGTAATACCTCCTTAAGTGATTCCTTGACCACATTTGAGAGATCCCTGATCATGACGCTACCTCTGCCACTGTTTTTTATCCACTACTTATCCACGATTAATAGTATGATGAGTCTGGAAATCATGAGATATGTGACCTCACCCATCATAATCATATAATTATCCCTCACTAGGTTGACTAAAACCTCTATGTGAATCCTGTGTCATAGATTCATGTGTCTGAGTTTAAGCAGGAGTGTGCCTCCTCCAATAAGATCCTGATGAATAATTCCTATTAGCTTTTATAGATGACTTATCCCCATGATTTATACAATTGACACTAAATACTCAATGTCACTTATCTAAAAATTTCAATGTAACCAAATCCCACTCAAGCACTCTAGAATAAGTGGGAATACATAAGGTGACCATTCTAGCTTGGATGTCCCTATGAAGGACATAATAAAACTTCTATACCTAGAAGTATCCATCTTACACCATATTGAGAGAATAGTTCATGTGGTCAATGTATGACCTTAGAACACCCTGAGAGGGGAGGGGTGAATTAGGTTTTCAACATTTTCTTTTAAAGTAATGAATCTTGTTACCATGTTGGTAGGAAATTTTTAAACCAGTATGATGGAATTGCGTAGTAATCAAACATTCATAAGTAGAGAGACAAGAAAATAGTTTTACTTGGTTCACCGCTAAGGGATAATGTAAGGATCATAAAATGGTAGTGTGTTGGTTGTACCTAAATCTAATAATCTTCACTAGTTTTGTAATACAAAAGTTTAGACACAATATCTATGTTCCAAACACACTTAATTTACAAGATTTTAGGGATAACACACTGCTTCCCTCAGAACACTTCCATCAACCCCCCTAGATCATTGCTTTGGGTGAAGTATTACTCAATTTAATGACTTGAAGGTCACTTAAGTATATTGGAATTTAAGACTTTTTCTCTGAATAGCATGAAACTCTACATGAACCATAGTCTAGAGTTTATGCACTCAAAAGTATTATTCACTTAAACCAGATCCAATGGACCGAAGGCCTTGATTTTTTTATTTATTTTGATAATCCACCTTTCATGGGGTGAGTTGGAACCCTTAAAATGCCCATAGGTGAAAGTATTACATGTCCTATAGGCCTTAGAGAAATTTATTTCCTGTAGGCTTCAAACATTACATACAACCCAGCCTAACTACTTGGAACTGTTCCTCCCCAGCATCTTCATCGTGAAATCAGCTCTCCACCTTCGCATGGCTATTCGGCTAGGCTATCCCATGCATGCACATGATTGTCCCTATGGAAGGTGCCATACCCTCTCATTCTTGCAATACGTGTAGCTTCTACTATGGTGAAAGCTCCTTTCTCATCCTCTAATAGATCTTGTTCCTTGTAGGTTGTCTGGTTTGTATCTGCACTTAAGGTGGATCGAAGGCCTTAAGGTGGCCCAAAGGCCTTACTGGCTTGAAGGCTTGGGTGGCCCGAAGGCATCAAAGTACTCGGGGACCAAATCAGTGCCCCGAAGGCCCAAACAGGGGCAAATTCACAGCTGCTACAATGCCAAACAACGCCTGCTATAGTTCCCACTACAGTACCTGCTACAATATTGCACAGTTCTCGCTACAGTACCTGCTATAATACTGCTATAGTACCTACTACAGTACTGCTACAGTACTTGCTACAGTACCGAAAATTGTGCCTCTTCCTGGATTTGATCACAGATCTCCTATAACTTTATGAAGCTTAAAACCTTTGGGAATCAAACTACCTTTGTGGAAAACTAAGTTGTCATTAAATAACCAATCATTGTGAAACTACTTTTTTTCGAGATAGCTAAACATTGTTCAAGACTAGAACAATATTTTCATGATTCTCAGGCTCATAATGGAAAAATAATTTGTGAATATTTCACCCATTACGAATTCATACTGATTCAGCCTTTTCTCAATAAATGTTCATGTGTGATGAAGTGGGGGTAGTCACCTATTTATTGGGTCAACCCTTCACAAATATCCCATGCCTATAGGGGATTTTTCAAGTAATTAAAAAATCATGTTTGAGAAGCTATTCTATTTGAGAATCTCTAGATAAATTTAACCCATTTATGAAGATTCTTGTAGTCATGAAGAATACCTTTAACTCATCATGTACTCATGATGCTTTCCATAGTCGCAAAGAACACCATCTTTTGTGAAGCTTACTCCATCCTCCTGATTTTGAGACAAAATATTTGGCAAACACTTGGAAATTATGCGACCTTTAACACAATAGTCATCTTATACTGTAAGATCACTTTCCATGTAAAATCACTGATTATCCTAGTGTGGATTAAAAACAAACATAAACCAGTCTCCATTTATAGCTATGGAAGGCCTTGGTACTAATATTCAATAAACTTAGATGAATTAATAAAAATTTAAATATCACCTTATCATAAATTGAGAAGCTCCATAATCTACACTGAGTGAAAGATAGAAGGGAAATAATTATCATGAAACAAGTAATAAAAGTATGTCTATGATAGTGTCAACTCATCATGGGTTTAAGTGATGATACCCCACCATCGCCTTGATACTCCATGAAGAAGACTGGTTATAATCACAACCATTTGATCAGGTGGGGTTTGAATAAGTTGAAAAACTCAAACCACTACCTTGAGCTAATACTCCATTGCATGAGGGTTTGGATAGCCAAAAAATCTGATTTGTCCCCACTCTTAGAACTCGCATAATGTGTTAAGATTTCATGCATTGTCATCCTAACCTACTAGAGCTATCATCTATCCAACATGTAGTTGATGATCCACCTAGACCACTGGATTTGGATCAATGCACTTCCTAGCAGGTGGAAGCACTACTCCAAACCCTCCTGGAGTGAAAAAATCATGAATAGATTCCTATATTAATGCCTCATCACTAAAATGGTCATCATTGTGACATTGTAATGAAAACCTAACTGTTTGATGTCATAGAGGAATCCTAAAAGTAAACAAGACATACCATGGTTAGATAAGCATATCTGGGGAGCTGACTCAAGAAGGAAATGAAATTAAAAGTACTTAATACTATATGATGCATGCACCCTTAGTTTCCCTACAACCAATGTCTCATAATTCAAAGTCAAAAATTGGGTAGCTAGAGTCCTTGTGTATGGATATGTCGGCCGTTGGACCATCACTGGGTTCTCTGACATGAGATTCAAACTTGAAACACTCCAAAATCATTTACCCAAGATTCCAAAACAGTCCTTATGACATGTCCAAATCCAAACACCAACCTAAATAAAGACCTACTTTAACACCACTCTATTATGACTTGACCCACCAAGGCCCCTCCTTGATAGAAAATAATCCAAGAGTGACATGACAAGCCCACATCCAATAATCTAGGGGATGTTGACATGCACTGATTATGAATAACATTTAAATGAGATGCCTTTTCCTAAAGTAACTCCACATACACACACACACTAATCCATGAAATAATACATATATATAAAAGAAACAAAACATCTAGAGAGTAATCAATGCATGTAACAATGTATATGAAAATATATCAAATTGAAACATACTAATATAAAATATATAAAGGAAAAAAAACACGCCCAACTAGAAAATAGGTCACAAATTGAAAAAAACCAATAAAGGAGAAACTTAAGTGAGTATAAATCACAATATATAAGGTTTACCACCAAACATAGTCAGTACCTCTAAGTACTACTATGCTACACCAAAACCAGGTCCACCATAGCCACCGTCGATCTTCCTATCATCTGTATAAGACACATCATGTGTGGGAATAAGTCATGAAGGGGTGAGTATATACATACCTAGTAGGATTACCTAAAAAAGGTAAGAAATAAAATAGTCATTTCAACCCATAGGAAAATAAACCCAACATTAGATACGATTATAAAGAAATTCAAGCAAAGAGAGAAAGGGGATCTCCATCTTCATAGCCATATAAGAACAATGATGAGTTTTCCTATAGCTCAAAAGGTCCCATATTCAATGAAAAACACTAAATGAACCCATAAAATAATTAGGGTGGAGCGAATGATCCTTTTCATTGTGCTCTATGTTAGAGGGAGCACTACTCCATCAGAGGAATTACCCCCACCAAAGATCAACGATTGGGGAGTACCACTCCATAGACAGAGTTCCTACACCCTCTATAGTGTGGGGAGTAATGAATTTACCAATATTAAGAGTATGGGGGGCCCACACCCTAGTGTGATAGGGGAGTACCAAACCCAACATCTCCCTAATGATCAAAGCCCAATCACTATCATCGGTCTAACATCGCTAAAAGAAGCATCTCACTTGTAACATCTCGTGTCATATCTATGATGCCAAAATGAAGGATACTATCTCATACAACATGGGAAACTTATTAGGATATGATACATGTGATCCCAAATATGATTCCAGAAGGAGGATATATGCAAGGTAGAGGATTTTGGCAAAAGAGTACATGATGTGTACATAAGGTCACACAATGAGTGACACTGACTATAGGACCGGGTGTGTACTTACCTATACCCGACTTGGGTATCCATATATCTGAACATGGAATGTACCTATGGGAACATGACATGTATGTTCACCCAAGTATGTGGGAATATTTCCTTGGAACACAGCTCAACCAGCCTTGTATCTCCACACAACATGTCCCTATGAGGAAATGATATGTTTGTTCACCTGATGTCCGGGGCGTGTTCCCTCGACACATAGCTCGACTACCTAGGTAGTGTCACATGGAATTTAGGCCTGAACACATAGTGTGTGATACTTAACTCAGATGAAACCCCATATTCCATGATAATCTGAGATACATGGCATGTTTTCCACTAGATTACATGGAATGTAGTTAGGTTTTTCATAGGAATCTAAGTTTGGTCTTCCCATGGGCACCAAATACATAATTCCTGCCACCACTTTAACCATTTGACCCACCAAAATCCATTAAAATCAAATGAATTTTTCTATGATCATCGTTTCCATCCTTCAGTGATCAAAAAATAGAATTCTGGTCACTCAAGAGGTAACAATTGTGCCTCACATCGCCGTTTAGGGTTCCAATCCATGAAGCCAACACCTAAGTTCAACAAATCCACCTCGAACCATAAAAAAACTATTGATACCTTGGTTATTTGTGTATCCTTGAAGATTATGGGGGTTTGATTTCACTCAAAACATCCCATAAATATTGAATCATCAACCCCATGGGCCAACAAAGAAGAAAACAAAGAACGAAAAAATCATAAAAAGGAAGTAATATTATCATTGGCTGATGTTATCCCATCAAATGATTAAAAATAATAGAAAATAAAGGGGTAAATTATTGGAACAATAAAAACAAATAACCAGGATCCCATCACTAACTTAAAAACGAGTCAATTAAATAACGAGATTCTGTGAAATTAAATAGATAAATAATACATGATCAAAAATTAAATCCAAAGGGTAAAAATACATAAAATAACTCAAGAATAGATCAATAATTGGTAAAGAAAACGTTTTCTAGTGATGATGATGAATATATCACTGTATTCATTATTTGTCTCATGAATCCCTTGATCATTCCTTATTGATCCATGTTACCAAGTTTTCAAATTTGACAGAGTTCTCCCTTCCTATTCTATAATATCCCAAAATTATGTAGATAAACCTATATATTCATCATAACAAAATATATATAGAGACTATATTAGGTCATTGGTGAATAAATAAACTAAAAAAATTATTTATTTAATATAATTAACACCCTACCAATGCCTTCTATTTATGGAACATCTCACACTGACCAAAATTATGTCATGACTAAGGTAAAACTCACATCCTAGAAACAAATACAGTCTCAAATTTTTCATTCAAGGTCCCAATCAATGGAAAAATAATTTATTCATAAAATATGCACATTTGTGATTCTATATATATTAATATTTTTAATATATTAATTTCGAGGTTTTAAGACATTCAAAACATGACACCATCTCTAAGGAAAAATCTAGAGATATATGTATAAATATTCAAAGGATAAATCTATGGAAATTGGAGTTTTTACAATCAATACTAGCCATATCCTCTCTAAAATTGTCTCTAGAATGTATGTTCTGCTATCTTAATGCTTCATTAGTATCAACTGATTGAAACAAATCATATATATAATGTTTTCTTCACCATGATTCATTGGGGTAGATAATAAAATGGTTTATCTGGTCAAATCCATATAAAAAAATTATGGTTGAATACCTCTTATCTCCCTACCTTTCAGTGGTTGTTTTTCTCCCTCAAACATATCTTCACTAAGCACCATGATATCATAGACTTGGTAATGTCGTAATGCTCCTCAGTAATATAACTGAGATTGACTAATACTATGATAGTTTTATCCATGTGCATGGAATATAAGGATTGTTTTCCTTATAAGATGACATGAACCACACATGTTTTCACTATTTCTCCCTATAGTGAAATTTCAACAACCTCCTTCAATTTTCCAAAACCACAACCAACTTCCCCATGAGTGTTTCCATCTCCCACCAAGGAATAATAGAGATCCATCACACAATATTAGATATTTTCTATGGCCATCCACCAAACATTCATGATTCCATGACCTCCAAAATAATCATTTCTATAATATCCTATATCTTAAAAGTGCACTATATTTGAGAGCATATACAACACGCAACACCAATCATAAATGAACCATGAAATATTAATATTTAAATGTTATAATTATAAAATAACTGTTAAATTTGTGGGTATGAATAGTAATAAATACATTATGAAATATATATAAAATTCATAATGAATAAAAATAAATTGATTAACTATTTGGAAACATGCACTAGTTTTTTCAGTAAAGTCATTTTATACTTCAAAAATATGATTTCTTCAAAAATGGTTTTTATTGATTTTTATGAGTGATTTTTATAAATAATTTATGGAACTTTTTGAAATAATATATTTGATAGTAAGGATATAAATTTTTTTAATTCATCATGTTAAACTTATCTTAGGTTTTATTTTTGAGAATTTTCTGAAAATATTGAATTTTTATAAATAGTTAAACATATTGTTTTTTATTGAAAAAGGTATTTTATTTTCAAGTAATTACAAAGTAAAATTATATTTTTTATTAGTTTTAAAATTTAATTTGTTAATTTTTATTAAAAATAGTTCAATAAATGCTATTTAAATCAACATTACACTTGAATTTGGTATAAAAACATATTTATACTTAAAAAGGCATTTTTTCTAGAAAATTGATTTTCATCACGTTTTGCAGGATTAACTTTAAATTAATTTATACCAATTATATGAATTGAATTTGATAAAATGGATTCCATATTTTTATTCATATTAATAAAATTTTATTTAATATGTTCAACTTAATTTTTGATCAATATTAATAGTAATCATAGTAATTTTTTGTTACAACGATAAAGGTAAAGTAAGTTAATTAGGGTTAAAATTAATGTGACAAGGATTCAAATTCATTATAAAACTTTCCTTAATTTCATTATATGAGTATATTTTATATATAATCATCCAAAAATATAAAATATGATATTTTTTCACATGAGCCTTAGCCCAGTTGGTGGGGACTCTTCAAGTGCATCCATGAGACCCAGGATCAAATCCAGGAAGAGACATATTTATGGGTCACTATAGCAGGCACTGTAGAAGATATTGTTCTGTACTGTAACAGCTGAAACTATTCACATTTGGGCCATTGGTTTGGTACTTGAGTCTTTCAAGGCCTTCGGGCCACCCAGGCCTTCGGGTTAGTAAGGCCTTCAAGCCACCTCAAGGCCTTTAGGCCACATGATGTGATGACACAATCCAGAAAATTATACAAGGAACATTATCCAAAGGAGGATTCAGAGCAGGTTCATTCACTAGAATAGAGCTATCAGATTTGTAAGAATGAGAGGGTATGGTGATTTCCATTGTGTTGGTCGGAGTGGATACTCAAGAGGGGGGGGGGGGGGGGGGGGTGAATTGAGTTCCAATTAAAATTTCTGTTTTAAAACATTGTCTTAAAAGCCCCCTAATAAAATACTAAATTAAACTGTAGTGAATTTATATCAAAGTAAGGGTTCGGTTGGGTTCTCAAGGGATTGATTATTTCCCAATTAATCAAAACAGAAAGGTTGATTAACTTTTGAAACCAACTTACTGATTTACAACTAATATAAACACTTGCGAATTTAATTATCAAAGTGACTTTAAAATAGTTTTGGTTTTAAAGAAATTAGCAGTGAAATAAAAATAACTTTGAAAGATATAGGACAACAGATATAACCAAGAGGTTCAGTCTCAAGCCGAGACTTAGTCCTCTCAACAATTTGTATAAAGATGATCCACACCCTGGATCGGGGATTACAACAGTATACAACTGTCCAGGTCCAAGACCTCTACCACTGTTATCCGTGGGAACAGAAACAACAACAACCAGCTGTCCAGGTCACACGACCTCTACCACTATCCCAGTGGGAAATAAAAGAAGTAAGAGATTTGAGTGAGGATTTACACATCCTCCAGTTAAGGCACAGGAGATAGTGTGTGTGTAAAATACAGCATATAACACACACTGCTCAATATGTAAAAAGATAAATCACAGAGCAAATATTTAGAGTTTAGAAATGGCTCTAGTGATTTTCATGCAGTTCTAGACTCCTTTGATTGATCAGAATTCGCTCTGAGTCCTCTTCGAGTTTTTTTTTCTGGAAAACAGAGTATCGTCTGTTTCCTTGACTTCCAGGTTCATAGATAGAGAAGAAGTAGTCGATGAAGTTCTTGTTTTATGTTCTCGTTATTAGCTCTTCACTGGTTAGCATTGATGAAAGAGCTCCTCATGTAAGTTCATTCGTCTCTTTGCATTCACGCTCTGTTGTTCTTCCAGCAAACCTTGTGTTCTGTATGTCTCGTGTATTCGTCTAAAAATGCCTCTTTTTTTAGTAGCACATCCTTCCTTTATTTAAAGCACATGCTCCGGCAAAAGATGATTTATTTTTTCAGGTACGAGGTACAGTTCCCTAACATCCAACAACACACATTAAATAAATGTCAGTGTATTAAAATATACCTGATATGACCGTTGGTTAGATTAAACAAAGATAAAGAAATTAAAGCAGTGTCGGGTTCTGTCTCTGGAACGGTAGCTCTTGATATCAGTAGACTTGTGTTACAGTGGGTGTCTGTAGGTCTGAGTATCGGTAGACATTGTAACGGTAGACTTGTCTGTCGGTAGACTTGATGTACCGGTAGCGGTGGACTTGTAACAGTAGCGGTGGATCTGCCTTTACCAGTAGCGGTAACTCTCTATCAGTAGCTGTGGCTCTGCCTTGTAACGATAGCGGTAGTTCTCTATCGTTAGACTTTGCATAACGGTGGAATTAAGCATATAGGTAGCTGTCAACTTTGCTGTAGCGGTAACTGTCGACTTCATTGTCTCGGTAGCTCTATCAGTAGACTTTAATGTATCGGTTTCTGTGAGCTGTAACGGTTTCTAGCTTGTAATGGTAGCTATTTGTTCTGATGGTAGCTACTGTCTAACGGTTGCTCTACTCTGTATCAGTAGCTAGTTTGTAATGGTAGCTGAAAAACTATTTGAGCATTAACTTAGCAGAATGAGTTAAGTCATAGTAAACATATATCGGATAATTCAAAAGACTTAATTTAAGCATAATGAAGGTAACAACATATATTAAAGTATATTTGGAATGTATTAAGCATAATAAAGATATAAAGAAAGAATGGTTGGGATTATCAAAACAAAATAAAGCAACTTAATTCCAGAGGGTTCAACAATCTCCCCCTTTTTGATAATCACAACTTATGCCAAAATAAAGTAATATTAGAGAAAAGAATATATATATCAAAGTACGATATCAAAAGTATAGTATTAGAGAGAAAAAAAAATCTCAGGAATTGATATAAAAAAAAGTATCAGAGGAAAAATACGAAAACAGGAATATATCAAGAAATAATGTAGTATCAGAGGAAAACACAAACAAGATTCTTTGGTTTTCATATTCCCCCCTATCAATTTAACTACAGGATTCTCCTCCAAAGTAGTGATTTTATCCCCCTTTGTCCCCTTAGGTGAACAACATTCTCTTTCTCGCTCTCTGGGTACAGGTTTCCAAAAATTTCTCCCCCTTTGTGATTAACAAAAAGGAGGGTATCAGAGAAAATAGAAGGACTAGGAAAGAAAATATACAGAGTAAAATAGACAGTGAAGAGAGGAATGAAGTATTGGATTGATAAGCAAAAGATACATTTGGGAAAGTCAGAAAAGTACAAAATATACAATGAATCCCATAAAAAAAAGCTAGAAGCACTCAATCATCCTCTTGAATAGGTGTCTTTCCCTTGGGATCAGCAGAGGGTGCATAGGTAGAGTCAGCAGGATTGGGGATTCCTGAAAGAACTACTGGTGGATCATCAACTGAAACAGTACCAGATCTGTAATCTGTCTCTCTCTGAGGGATCAAATGTGTCAAGCTCCTTATGGCTTGAACTGGAGTCAGTTGAGGAGTACTCCCAGAGGCAGAAGGTGGAAGGGCATGTGGTACAATAACTGGCTGAGCATCCACATGTAGGAAAGGCAGCAAGAGATTCCTGAAATCCATGATGATGCTTCCACCTCTCTCCATAGCAGATACAAAATCATCTCTATTCTCAATAAACTTATCTAAAGCAGGAGTAAGCTCCCTGATCTTACTAACCTGTTCTCTGAAGGCTTGGGTAACTGGAGGTAACTTCATATTCTCAATCAAAATCTTGAAATGGTTTGTCATTTGGTGCTTGGTATAAACTTTTTTGAAATAAGGATCTACCTTATTTTTGATTGCCTCTTGAGAAGCAGTAGCTGCCCGCAGGTGATCACGAACAAAACTACTAACTTCCCTAGTGGTATCAAGAATCTGGGTATCTGATGCACCACTGAGACTGGCCTTAGCCAATTCTTCCTGAACAATAGTGCGGATTTGGTCAAGGTTCACACTTGTGCTGGATGAAGGAAGAGGTTTCATTGAGAAGGCCACTGTCTCCTTGAAAGAGTGAGTCAGACTACTAACCACCTTCTGAACAAGTTCATACTGACTGTACAGATGTTCTTTAACTGACTTCTTAAAGGCCTCAAAAACATCCACAAACTGTTTGACCACTTCTTTGATATATCAAATGTCAGTGTGCACTTGGGTTTGAGAACTGTTCAAAGCAGTCAATGAAGCGATTGATTGTCTAAGAGCAACTACAGCTCCTGTCCAACTCTCAATCTGAGTGTGGCACACTTTAAGTTCATCCACCATTTCTTTCATAGGACTGGACACACTACATCCAATGGATAACTCAAGGGATTGCTCCACGGTTTTCATCTCTTCAACCATACTTTTCTTTATATCTTCCACTGATTCTCTTATTGCTTCTATCAATTCGGATTTTAAAGACTTAAGATCCTCCTTGGTTGCCACATTGTCAGCCACAGTAGGTAAGGTAACTGACTCCTTTTGGGGTTGGTCTTCCTCATCAGAATCACCATAAGAAAGTCCAAGAATCATATATCCGAGATCTAATGTCCAACCTTCAATGTCATATGATACTGATACTGAGCCAAGATTCTCTCCCTCACTTGGAACAATTTCCTTAGGTATCTCTTCCAAATCTTCTTCCTGAGGTAATTCTGCAATTTCCTCTACAATTATAGCAGATCGAGTAGCCATTTGTTCTGAGTCATTAATGACTCTCTCATCAATAGGTGCTGATGCTATGTCTTCCTGATCAGGTACTATCATGACTGTACTGACTATTAGAGGACTCAAACTGAGCTCTTTTTCAACATTTTCCTCATCATCTGCTTCATCATCAGCCACCTTTTCTCTATGAAAAGATTCGATTGTCTCATCCTCCTCAGAGGTGTCCTTGACAACATATTGGCATGAATCTTCTCCTTCTTCTGTAGTCTCTGAATCATTGTCCTTCAAGACAGTTTCTCTCTTTGGTAGTGCTTTTGGAGGGCTAGCTGCTCCATAAGAAATAACTTGATGCACAGGACTAGGGGGTAAGTCTGGGTCTCCTCTTTCCTCAACTGAAGTCTCTTCCTCCTCAGCTTCATCATCACTGTAGAATGGTTCTGGCTCATCTTGTATATGACCAGGATCTCTCACATCCTTTGGTCTAGACAGATGATCCACAGGAGTGAACTTGTCATAAATTCTTCCATCATCATTTACCCATGATTTTTTCCAAGGATTCCAGCTGACTTTCATGTCTGACTTTCATGTATTTACAGATAGTTCTTGTAATACAGAATTTATCCTTAACCAATACTAGATCATCTTGAGGTCCAGTTATCTCCTTCGCTTTCAGCATCACAAAAATTATCTTTGAGAAAAACAAGGCATTTGATTTTGACTTCGGTCTAGTCATCTCTTCCACTTGAACCATAATCAATCTACATAGATTGATTCTCACACTGTGCTTCAGCAAATGTAATAGATATATGTATTGGAATCTTAAAGTGGAAAAGTCTCCTCTTCTCGGACTAACAACATGCTGAATGAATTTAAATAACAGCTTATCTTCTCCTTCCATCTCTACAGCAATCACCTTTCTAGGAGTCCCATTCCCTGTGAGTTTCAGAAAAGCATCTTCATATTGAAACACATCACTGGTCAAAGGTACAGACTTGGAATAATAAGTAAAATCACCCTCATGAGGAACTCTCAGGTTCTCAGCCCATTCTCCTGAGGTAAACGACACTTCCTGACCATTCACATATGAAACCATTCTGCTTTCTTCTTCAGACTTTTCAAAATGAACGAATTCGTAGAACTGTTTCACCAGTCATGGATAATAAGGTCCTTTGTTGTTCGCGAAGCATTCTAGCCAACCTTGTTCTTCTAACACTCTAAGAACCAACGACTTTCTTTCCATAAGCCATTCTGCACACACCTCTTTTTCAACAACTATCTTGCGCTTTGATAGATGTGGGTTTACTGGTCTTCTCTGAGCTACACTTCCACTGCCACTTCCACTGGCATCAGTATTAGCTACTTTTTGTCTCTTCAATTCCGACACTTCATTTCCATCAGTCATCTGAGGTCTCTTGATACGGCCCATTACGGATTTGAGGCTAGGGTTCTGAAGGTCGAGAGGTTTAGGTTTAGGAGAGTTTGAGCAGACAGGTTCGCGGTGAGATTGAGTGATTCTAGTTCGAGTTTTAATATCATTTAGGATTTATAAATCACATAAATCATAAATAAAATAAAACAGTTCGATGACTCAGCTTTACAGAAAAATACAGCGCGTAAATGTACCAGTAAAGTCTTCTAACGGTAAGGTTTCCCTAACGGTGAGGTCTCCCTAACGGTGAGGTCTCCCTAACGGTGAGGTCTCCCTATTAGTGAGGTCTCCCTAACGGTGAGGTCTCCCTAACGGTGAGATCTCCCTAACGGTTTCAAGGGCAAGCTATCATTCCTAATTCATGTTTGATGAAGCTTAATCTTTCTGAACTTAAAGGCTTAGTGAAAATATCAGCTAATTGAAGTTCAGTGCCTATGAACTCAAGTGTTATATCACCTCTTTGATAATGATCTCTTAGAAAATGGTTTCTAACATCAATATGTTTAGTTCTAGAGTGAGACACAGGATTCTTAGAGATATTAATTGCACTAGTGTTGTCACAGTTGATTAAAACATGTTTAAAGTCAAATCCATAATCCAGTAGTGTGTGTTTCATCCACAGAATCTGTGCACAACAACTACCAGCAGCGATGTATTCTGCTTCAGTAGTAGACAATGAAACCAATTTCTGTTTCTTACTACACCATGATACTAGGGATTTTCCAAGTAAGTGACATGTTCCAGATGTGCTCTTCCTATCTAACTTACAGCCAGTGAAATCAGCATCTGAATAACTTGTTAAGTCAAATGATTTTACTTTTGGATAAAACAAGCCTAAATTTACAGTATACTTAAGATATTTAAAAATACTTTTAACAGCAAGCAAGTGTGATTCTTTAGGATTAGCTTGAAATCTAGCACACATACATACACTGAACATAATATCTGGTCGACTAGCAGTAAGATAAAGTAAAATCCCAATCATGCCTCTGTAATTAGTTTGATCAACTGGTTTCCCAGATTCATCAACATCCAATTTACAGGTGGTACTCATAGGTATATCACTTTCTTTAATACTATCCAAACCAAAACATTTTAATAAATCCTTAGTATATTTACTTTGATTTAAAATAATTCCATCTTTAGTTTGAAAAATTTGAAAAACAAGAAAATACTTAAGCTCTCCCATTAAGCTCATTTCAAATTCATTCTGCATAGCCTTTGAAAAATCAGTACATAAAGAATTTTTAGAAGATCCAAAAATAATATCATCAAAATATATTTTTACTATTAATACATCTTTTGAAATTATTTTTATAAAAAGAGTGGGATCAGCTATTCCTTTTGTAAATAATTTTGAAATAAGAAAGTTTGAAAGTCTTTCATACCAAGATCTTGGAGCTTGTTTTAAACCATATAAAACTTTATAAAGTTTAAAAACATGATTTTGAAAATGAGGATTTGAAAAACCAGGTGGTTGTTCTACAAAAACAGCTTCAACAATAAAACCATTTAAAAAAGAACTTTTCACATCCATTTGATATAACTTGAAATTCAGATGTGATGCATAGGCAAGTAAGATCCTAATATCCTCTAATATAGCTACAGGTGCAAAGGTTTCCTCATAGTCAATTCCTTCTTCTTGATTGTAACCTTGTGCAACTAGCCTAGCTTTGTTTCTAATGATGTTTCCAGATTCATCAAATTTGTTTCTAAACACCCATTTTTTGCCTATGGTGATAGTGTCCTTAGGTCTTTCTACTAATTTCCAGACTTTGTTTCTTTCAAATTGATTTAGTTCTTCTTGCATAGCCATTACCCAAAATTCATCATTGATAGCATCATTGATATTTTTAGGTTATAGCTGTGACAAGAAGGCTTGATGTTCAACCTGATTTCTAAGAGAAGCTCTAGTCTGTGTTCCTCTATCTAGATTTCCTACAACAACATCTAAAGGATGGTTCTTTAGAATCCTAGTTGGTATTGAAAAGGTAGGGCTAGAGATTTTAGGTTCATCAACAGGTTGAGGTTTAACAGAAGCAGGTTCTGGAAAATTTCCAGAACTGGATGTTTTAACTACAGGTCCACTGTCTTTATCATTAGGGTTCAAAAGAGAGAGATCATCTTGAATATTTTCAAGAGAGGTATTAGGTTCATGTGGATCAGTTTCATCAAATTTGATGTGAACAGATTCTTCCACACATTTGGTTCTCTTATTAAACACTCTATAGGCTTTACTAGAAATAGATTAACCTAGGAAAATTCCTTCATCACTCTTGGATGCAAACTTGTCAAGATTATCTTTAGTATTAATAATAAAGACTTTGCAGCCAAAAACTTTGAAGTAGTTAGCCTTAGGTTTCCTATGGTTCCACAACTCATAAGGGGTCCTCTTAAGAATGGTTCTAATCAAGACTCTATTAATAACATAACAAGCTGTATTTACAGCTTCAGCCCAAAAATAAACAGGTAGGTCATACTCATTAAGCATAGTCCTAGCAATTTTTTGCAGGGTTCTATTCCTCCTTTCTACTACACCATTTTGCTGGGGTGTCCTAGGGGCAGAGAAATTGTGACTATAGCCATTGTGTGAGCAGTAAGATTCAAACTCATGATTTTCAAACTCACGACCATGATCACTTCTCAGAGTTTTAAACTTAAGTCCACTAAGGTTTTCTACAGACTTGGAGTATTTTACAAAGCAAGAACAAGCTTCACTTTTGTGAGCTAGAAAATATACCCAAGCATATCTAGAATAGTCATCTACAAGAACATAGACATAATGCTTCCCAGTTAAACTAGAAACTCTAGAAGGTCCAAATAAATCCATGTGAACCAACTCGAGAGGTTGAGAAGTTGACACTTCTTTCTTTGATTTAAAAGAAAATTTATGTTGCTTTCCCTTTTGACAGGGATTACAAACTTTGTCTGCTGGAAATTCAAGTTTGGGTAGGTCTCTAACTAAGTTCTTCCTAGCAAGTTTTCTAAGTGAATACACATTGCAGTTTCCTAATCTTCTGTGCCAAAGCCAAGACTCTTTATGAAAAGCATTTAAACAAGTAATATTTTTCTTAGCTAAAGAATTTAAATCAACAGCATAAACATTTTCATTTCTCAAAGAAGCAAACACTAAAACATTTTTATAATTAAAAACATTGCAAGAATCATTTTCAAATTTAACATAAAAACCATCATCACATAACTGAGAAATACTTAACAATTTGTATTTAATTCCATCAACAAATAAAACTTTAGAAATTAATACTGAGTTAGTGTTACCAATCTGGCCTAAGCCGATGATTTTTCCTTTTGAGTTATCACCAAAAGTGACAAACCCTCCATCAACTCTAACTAATCTTTTAAAGCATGAGAAGTCTCCTGATATATGTCTTGAACATCCGCTGTCCAAGTACCAGGTCTTTTTACAGGAGATATTTAAGCAGGTTTCCTACAACACAGATTTAAACAGGAAATGATTTTGGTACCCAGATTTTCTTGGGTCCAGACGGGTTAGCCAATAACACTTTAGGTACCCATATTTTTCTAATGGGTCTCATAAAATTTCTAGAATCAAAATATTTTAAAAGATAAACCTTATTAGATCCATAACTATGAATATAACTAGTTGAAGCATATGAAGTTCCAGAGCTAGCTACATTCTGTCCAGATTTAGGAATGAATCTAGTTTTGGTAATTTTCCTTTGTCCAGGTTCGTATCCTATACCAGTAGTGTATCTAGGTGCTATATTATTACCTAGCATTTGAGTAAGAGTATCTTTACCATTGGTAAATTTCTATAAGTCTTTCTTGAGTTGCTCATTAGATAATTTTAGTTCAGTATTCTCTTTAAGCAACTGCGCATTCTTTTCCATTTCAATATCAAGATCAGATTTATGTTTAACAATTAAAGCATACTGTTTCTTTAAACCTTTGTATTTGTCTTTCAGCTCATTATAGGTTTCTTCTAACATATCACAATATTTAAACAGTTCAGATTTAGACAGGTTATCACATTCAGAATCATCTCCAGAATAATATGAATTAGAAGCAGGAGTTTCTGAAGTTACCTCAGAAGTGTTTGTCATAAAACACATGTTCGCCTTGTTTCTGTGTTCAGTTTCAGAAACTTCAGATTCACTAGAACTGTCCTCAGAAGCACTCCAAGTAGCCTTAATGGCTTTCTTATACTTGTTATCCTTGTATTCATACTTCTTCTTGTATTTCAGCTTTGGACAGTCTGCTTTTATGTGTCCTTTCCTTTTGCACTCATAACAGACAACTTCATCTGATTTATCAGGCTTCTTACAATCCTTTTTCCAATGTCCTTTGTTGTCATACTTACCTTTTTAGTTTGAATTTTTGAAAAACTTCTTCTTCCTATAATTTTTTTTAAACCTTCTGGCAATGTGAGCCATCTCAGCATCACTATCATAATCACTCTCACTGTCTTCACAGCTTGAACTTTCATTGATAGCTTGAAGCTTTTTCTTGTCCTTATTCTTTAAGGTTGTAGTTTTGAAGGCAATAGAATTCCTCCTAGGTTCATCATCTTCTTCTTTGTTCACCTTGAGTTCCTCTTGATACATCATCAGTTTGCCAATTAGTTCTTTGACTGGAAGTTCTCCAATGTCACACGATTCTCTAATTGAGACAGAAGTTCCCCTCCATCTTTCAGGTAGACATCTCAGAATTCTCAGAATTTGTTCCTTTGATGGAACATCCTTTCCCAAAGAAGTCATTGTGTTGACAATTTCATTAAACCTGAGATACATGTCAGAAATGGGTTCATCAGGATTTATCTTAAAATTATCATACTTAATAGTATAGGTATTCAATCTCATCTCCTTAACATTAGTTTTTCCTTCATGAGAAACAACTAAGGTATCCCAAATTTCATATTCAGTTTTACAAGCAGATATCCTATTAAATTCCTCATCTCCTAGAGCACAGTAAAAAGCATTCATATCTTTACAATTATTATTGTAGCCTGTCTTAGTAGTTTCATTCCAAGTAGATCTAACAGTGGTTGGTATTTTGTATTCAGATTCTATAGCAGTCCAAATATCAAAACCCATGCTCTTTAAATGAATTTTCATCTTGATTTTCCACTGAGCATAGTTGGTTCCATTGAAAAAGGGTGGTATATTGATAGCAACACCTTCAACTCTATTGTCCATGATAACTAAATTAAAGCAAATATTTTAAAGAGATAAAAATTTATAAATAACAGAAATTTTAAGAACTTTAAAATACAACTAAAATCACAGTTGAAAAACAGAGTACTTTAGAAAATATTTTAACAACCTCTGATACCAAATGTTGGTCGGAGTGGATACTCAAGAGGGGGGGTGAATTGAGTTCCAATTAAAATTTCTATTTTAAAACTTTGTCTTAAAAGCCCCCTAATAAAATACTAAATTAAACTGTAGTGAATTTATATCAAAGTAAGGGTTCAGTTGGGTTCTCAAGGGATTGATTATTTCCCAGTTAATCAAAACATAAAGGTTGATTAACTTTTGAAACCAACTTACTGATTTAAAACTAATATAAACACTTTCAAATTTAATTATCAAAGTGACTTTAAAATAGTTTTGGTTTTAAATAAATTAGTAGCGGAATAAAGAATAACTTTGAAAGATATAGGACAACAGATATAACCAAGAGGTTCAATCTCAAGCCGAGACTTAGTCTTCTCAACAATTTGTATAAAGATGATCCACACCCTGGATCGGGTATTACAACAGTATACAACTATCCAGGTCCAAGACCTCTACCACTGTTATCTGTGGGAATAGAAACAACAGCAACCAGCTGTCCAGGTCACACGACCTCTACCACTATCCTAGAGGGAAATAAAAGAAGTAAGAGAGTTGAGTGAGGATTTAGAAATCCTCCAGTTAAGGCACATGAGACAGTGTGTGTGTAAAATACATCATATAACACACACTGCTCAATATGTAAAAAGATAAATCACAGAGCAAATATTTAGAGTTTAGAAATGGCTCTAGTGATTGTCATGCAGTTCTGGACTCCTTTGATTAATCAGAATTCACTCTGAGTCCTCTTCTGGTTTTTTTCTGGAAAACAGAGTATCGTCTGTTTCCTTGACTTCCAGGTTCAGAGATAAAGAATAAGTAGTCAATGAAATTCTTGTTTTATGTTCTCGTTCTCAGATCTTCACTGGTTAGAATTGATGAAAGAGTTCCTCATGTAAGTTCAGTCGTCTCTTTGCATTCACGCTCTGTTGTTCTTCCAGCACACCTTGTGTTCCTTATGTCTCGTGTATTAGTCTAAAAACGCCTCTTTTTTTTTTCAGTAGCACATCCTTCCTTTATTTAAAGCATGTGCTCCGGAAAAAGATGATTTATTTTTGCAGGTATGTGGTACGGTTCCCTGACATCCAACAACACACATTAAATAAATGTCAGTGTATTAAAATATACCTGATATGACCGTTGGTTAGATTAAACAAATATAAAGAAATTAAAGCAGTGTTGGGTTCTGTCACTGGAACGGTAGCTCTTGATATCGGTAGACTTGTGTTACAGTGGGTGTCTGTAGGTCTGAGTATCGGTAGACATTGTAATGGTAGACTTGTCTGTTGGTAGACTTGATGTACCGGTAGCAGTGGACTTGTAACAGTAGCGGTGACTCTGCCTTTACCAGTAGCGGTAACTCTCTATCGGTAGCTGTGGCTCTGCCTTGTAACGGTAGCGGTAGTTCTCTATCATTAGACTTTGCATAACGGTGGACTTCAGCATATCGGTAGTTGTCAACTTTGCTGTAGCGGTAACTGTCGAATTCATTGTATCGGTAGCTCTATCAATAGACTTTAATGTATCGGTCGCTGTGAGCTATAACGGTTGCTAGCTTGTAATGGTAGCTATTTGTTCTGATGGTAGCTACTGTCTAACGGTTGCTCTACTCTGTATCGGTAGCTAGTTTGTAACGGTAGCTGAAAAACTGTTTGAAAATTCACTTGGCAGAATGAGTTAAGTCATAGTAAACATATATCAGATAATTCAAAAGACTTAATTTAAGCATAATGAAGGTAACAACATATATTAAAGTATATTTGGAATGTATTAAGCATAATCAAGATATAAAGAAAGAATGGTTGGGATTATCAAAACACAATAAAGCAACTTAATTCCAGAGGTTTCAACACATTGGTACTAGGCTTATGAACCTCTACACAAGGCAACTAGCAAAATAACCATGCAAAGGAGGAGAGGTGATAATGATACAGACATTGGGGAGGGGTAGTTCTAAGTAGTCATAGTCTAGGATGAATTCCTCTAAGATCTTTAGGTCATGTAATTTCACGAAGCCTACGGGCCATGTAAGGGTTTCCCTTCAACCCTTAAAAGGGGTTTATCAAAAATGAATAAAAATTTGAAGGCCTTCATGCCATTTAGGCTAAAATATGATATTTTTTCCATTTAGATTTGATTTTTACATTTAGAATATTTTAAGTAAAAGAAAAAGTAAAAAATGTCCCCTTTTACTTTTTGCATTTTTAATATTTTTTGAAATGGATAAAAATGTGTTATGTTTATATTTAAATGGTTATTTTAAATATAAATTATTTTATTTTATCTTGGTATTTTTTTTTAATTTTTATTTATGAAATAACTACCTTAAATGCTTACCAACACCAACACAGTGCTTTTACAAGTAGTAGAAAAATCAATTAAATGATTTTAAAAACTTTAAAAGTATTACTTTTTTAGTGATTTATAGTTTCCCATGAATTTTAAAGATCCATATAACACATTAGGAATGTTTTATAGGTTTATATTAAGCACAAATTATGATTTTAGGGTCCTGAAAACTTTGCAAAGGGAAATTAAATACTCCCATAATTTTGGAAAAGGAAAGAAAAAAATTTGGATGAGGGATTTAGAAAAAATTGTTGAAGAAGCCCAATTTGGAAAAGGAAAATAATCTGTCCACATAATGAATCCTAGGAATGGTTTGCAAAAGGCATCTCCCACGGACCAAGTATTACATGGAAAAAATACAATGGAACCACCCACCACAAACTATGTTGTTGGCAGAATCAAGGTGGAGAATTTCTCCCCCATATATGACGTATACCAGGAACTGTGTAATTGGTGGAATATAGGTAGAGAAACTCACCCCCACATAATATCCCCAAAAACTCAATAGTTCTCAAATGAGGCAAAGCTATCAGTGTTTTGAAAACAAGACAAAGTTGTTTACAGGATTGAGGCAGTGATTTTCACCATCGTGAACTACATGACTTTATTGACCGAGTTGTTCATAGGTCAGGTCATCTCCCCATGGTATTCTGTAAAAGTTGTCCTGAGATCTATAGATCCATCTTCTTAGACACTTTATAAGAGGAACCCAAGGGGAGACAAGAAAAGGAATAGATTTCAAAGGATTTTATGAACTTTTGAGATTAATTTTTGAAGAGATTGATTGACTAGGTGTGGACCTATTCTAATGAATTCCCACAGGTATAAACTCACCCCATAAAGGAAAAATAAAGAAGGAAACATAATAATTGGTAGACTACAGACCATATCTTCTTTACAAATGAAATTCCCACAAGATACTGAACCAATTCCCCTTATTCACACTGATGCGCCACGTAGCACCTGGCTACATGGGTGGAACCCCACACTGCATATCACCATGCTAAGTGAGTGGAACCCTGCACCGCGTAACACCATGCTACGTGGATGGAACTCGTCACCTCGTAGCATTATGCTACGTGGCCGGAACCTAGCCCCGCATAGCACATCACTACATGGATTGCATACAGGTCCACGTACTATCATGGTATGTGGAATAACCCTTCACCCACGTAGCAACAAGCTACATTTGGAGGGCCCCATCTCGCATGAAAAAATGGTACACAGAATGGGGAACCTTTGGGCATTATACTCTTTTTCTTCAATCATTTTCTTATATTTATTTTACCTATTCCATAGTCCCTCTATAAACCAATCCAATGGAATTAGGCCAAAGCCCCTTCCAATTCCACTAGACCCATATGATAAAACTACTAGGTGCATTAGTGCACCCTTTTATGTTTACATACCCATGGTAAGCGAAGTTGCGTAGGTAATCCCCAAAGTGGTGCAAACCCCTAAAATGTTCATAAGTTTACATTCCCATGGTAATACAGGGACTGACCTCAGGATACTCACATGAACCTCCCCATTATAAGGTTAAATGGTAGTCATTGTCCTTTCCCTTCGACAAGGATCAATGATATACAAGGAAAATCACGCTTTATTTTTCCTTTTAATAAGAAGAAATATTCCTCCCATTTCCCAGAACCAATTTCAGGGCACTCACACTGAGGTAAGTCCCTATATTTTCTTATAGAAGGTTTTATCAACACTCCTATCTGCCTATGACTAGAGTATACCTGGATACATTAATCTGACTATCCAGGGTATAAAAAAAAGGAGGGGTATTGGAACATTCAAAGACCTCTCTCTCTCCCCCTTTAGTCTCTAGTACCATCTATCAGTAGATGATATGGGACATGTGATCTTCAGATCCACTGCCTCTTCTTTTTTCTCACACTGAGCATGAGTCACGTGGTCTTAGAGACTGATGGTGATCATGACATCCACATAACCCCAAATCATGGGCTTCCTAGAAGGTGTAATCCCCAAATTTATATGAACTATGAGAACTCTTATTCCTACTCTGATGAGGATACGTAGGACGCCTAACTAAGTCCTAAGATCAAGGGAAATTCTCCGTAGAGGTCAGTCCCAATAACATTCCCCCAAAATTGCTAGGGCATCCTCTTTAGGAGTAATCCAAAACTTGTTTCTCTCAAATGGTAAGCTCCCATGTGTAAGCCCCAATAATTCCTCTACAAATGGGCCACCTCAAAGGTGTAAGTCCCAACTCCAACCAAACTATGATGGCTTTGATTCTTAACCAACTAGGATGCATATGAATCTTCCTTGAGGTCCAAACATGATACCCCAAGTTACTCGATTATTATCTGAGCCATATTCTTAGTAGGCTCATATCCACTCAGGAGACCATACATCTCCTAGTAATCTGGGGAAGCTTCGGCATAAGTACCACACCAAGTCTTGACTAGGAATATTAGGCCTACACATCCTTTCTGAATAACATTAAACTACATGGATCGGTCCCTGTCACACAACCTTAAAAGGTGATGTGTCTAGTAAAGCAACACCAAAATACATGGAATCTAATTCCTCTCATGAGGATATGCAGGAAGACCATATTATGGATTCAATCCCAACATCAAAAATAATATCCATCCCCCTGGATGATAATAAACTCTAGATCACATAATCATATTGTTTAAATCATCATTATATTTGAAAAATACTGAAGAATCCCTAATGTGTACATAAAAGGGTAACATCGATGAAGAACCTTGGATACATACATATGTCTTTGTCGATGGAGAACCTAGGATACATAAAGATGATTCTAAACCCATGCATACTTCTGATTGATCTTGCGACCTAGGGGTAATACACAGACACATGCTTGGGAATGAACCAAGGATTAAAGAACATATGAACATTGATTAAATATATATGAGAGTCCCGAAATAGACAATAATTCTCCTTAAAAGGGTGTGATGAGCCTGAGCTTCCATAATCTCAACCAATGGAGTCCTTAAGTGTCATTGTCCAAATCATACCATGAGCGCCTAACTTTGGAAAGTTGGTTCATTAATCATGGATAAAAGAGTCATTGGGTGTTTCTGGATCCGCAAATAAACCCGTTGGAGACCATCCGAGGAAATCGTACCCGATGTGGGTTGATTACACAAACAACGAACCCCCTACAATCACCCAACAAGACTACTCAACCATGGATCCTCCTTCATAATACAAGAAGGATATACTACCCATTCCTGGTGGGTCCATCTTACCCATAAAAAAGGGTTATGACGTGAATCAGATCGAAACAAAAATGATGAACCTAATGTGAAAATCTCTATAATAGCAGACAATTAGTTGTTATCCATCATGACATTTTATTCTATCCCACACATACATCTCGAGTCGAAACAAAAATGATAAACCTGAATGAAACTTAATATAACAGCAGACAATTAGTTGTTATCCATTGGTCCATTTTGTTCACTCCCACACATGCACCTCAGGTTGAAACAAAAATGGTGAACCCAATGTGAAAATCTCTATAACAGTAGGCAATTAGTTATTATCCGTCGGGCCATTTTGGTCGCTCCCACACATGCACCTCAGGTCGAAACAAAATTGGTGAACCCAATGTGAATTTTTAACCAAGGTGGAGGGTTACCAAAAATCAATCCCCTTTCACCCCCAAAATGAAGAGGGCCAAGAAAAATAATCAACTATGCATGTGATCAATAGATTCTACTGTGATAAGATTTTTGTTGTCTATTCTTATTACATATATTGTAGGTCTCCAGAGAAACCTTCAATCCAATGGTATCCTCAAAGTTCTCATGAACATGCATGATGATCGATGCACCAACTGAGTCCTCTGCAAGAAAGAGGACTCCATCACCTACCCAACATCTTCAGTTATGGGTTTCGAATGTGTTGATCCGAGAGTACCACCGGAAAGGTACTCGCCCCACGATAGAGGCTGAAAGACATTCCCTCTAATAGGTAAAATCTCACTAACCACCTCTTTATCCATGACCGAAATTCTAGCATAATGCGGCCCCATTGTACATATCCAATCGCTTTGGGAACCTATACCTAGTGTGCGATAATGAGTACCATTTTTACCTTAGGGAGGCAGATGAGGATGTTGCCAACAACTTTGTCCCTAATATACAATATCCCTGCCTGAGAACCCCTACCGGAGAACATCACCGCCAGCAAAGCATGACCCAATATCCTTGCTCTGAAGAGGATGTCATACCAAGGGATCCTGCTAAAGTCCAATAAATACAATCCCCCCAGACAGCCCACCGAGGGTGATGAACTTATCATCAGGAATAGGTCATCACCGTTGTTCCTAATTAGAATATCCATCGAATAAACATGGTGGAAGAATATGGGTAGGAATATATCCTTATCCTCTCTTATTAATCTCACCAAGAAAACACAGTGGCTCATTAGAGAAAATGCATATTTCTTCTAATGATTTCCAATCCTGCCGTGGAATCAGGGTGGTGAATTTTTGGCAGATGAAAATCTCTGTCAATGCATAAGAATCCAGCCATCCAAATAGGGTGGAAACCAGCTACAAGTAAGAACAAATTCCTACTAACACATACCAAGACCACAATCTAAATAGGGTAAAAAACTATGGGAATTCATAAAAAATACCCATGCATATGAATCCCATCAGTCAAATACGGTGGAAATCAAAAGGCAAGCACAAATTCATGCCTACCAATATCAAGCCCACCAATCAAATATGGTGGGAAGTAAATATAAGCAGAGTCAAATTTCTATAGATTCAAATCAATCCCGTGAGAGAAATACATCGTAAAACAAGTAGACACAAATCAATTTTTTCAAATATATATCCCACCAGTCAAATATAGTGAAAACCGGAGAAAATAGTCTATATATAACTGCTAAAAGTTAGGGGTAGACTCATTCCTCTTTCCCAACAAAGGAGAACTGCCAGTACCCAATGGAAACATATGGAGGAACCGAGCAGGAACAAACTCTTGCTCATACATCAGAATGCGAATTTATTCCTATTCCAGCCAAAGATGTATCTCAACACATCTTGGAAATTATGGAGGATCAAACATTGATTCTAGACCATATCCTCCAAACCTGTTGAGATTTCATCACGTCTGTGAAAAAAAGAGGAGTCGGTCCCACGATCCCATCTCCATAGACTGGGTGATTCATCCACAAAATAAGATGGTTAATCTAGAGTATAATTGCATCCCTAATCTGGTCTAGGAGGGTCAATGACTATATTCCATGATACAAGGACAACCATACAAAAAAACACCCATTCCAACTAGAGGACACTAGTCCAACATAGTGGCCGCTCCAAGACAAGTATACATCCCTACCAGAACTCAAGATGCTCGTCAGCATATCCTGAAAACATCACAGTAACCAACTAAATCGGAACCCATATATGAATTCCATTACCAATAGTATGTGGCCCCAGTTACCCTCAAGAGATCACCCAAAAATGAAAGGCACCAAAGGTAACTGGAAAATGAAGATCACATTCAAGATTCTGCTCTATTGGAAGATAGAGTTCTTGATGCCATATGAAACCTATCAATAGAGGATCAAGATCCTATCAATACGTTACCAAATTATGGAAGCGGAAGTAGAAGTTGCGAAGGTCCTCCCTATAATGTTTCTACTAGAAATTCTGAAGGTCCTCCTATGAGCACCCATGGGGGATTACGCTGTGGGATAGAAACAATCGATCATGAGAGCCCATCTCTTGATGCGTGTGAGGGTAGCCCTCCCCTTGAACAGAGGATCAAACAACAAGAAGGTCCTCCCCTTGCTATCATCTAACCTGATGGTCCTCCCCACGGTATACATTGTTGATATTATTCTCCCTGTAGTCAGAAGTTAAGCTATGATGATAGTCCTCTCTATGATGGAATTCACTGCAAAGGCCCTCCCCATAGTAGCATCAAGAAACGAGAAGGTCGTACCGTCATTACAGTACATCCTAAAGGTCCTCCCCAAAATGTACACTTCAAATATTCTCCCTGAATCCATACATCAATCCATAATGGTATCCCTCTCTATGATGGTAGTCATTGCAAAGGTCCTCTCTATAATGACAAAAAAAGCAAGAAGGTCCTCCCCTTGATGTGGTCTACCCTGAAGTCCCTCCCCAGGGTACATGCTATGGAAAATCTCCCTATAGCTGGATGTTAAGCAGTGATGG
The DNA here is from genome assembly GCA_963277665.1 of Viscum album. Taxonomy (NCBI): domain Eukaryota; kingdom Viridiplantae; phylum Streptophyta; class Magnoliopsida; order Santalales; family Viscaceae; genus Viscum; species Viscum album. The sequence goes on from OY728140.1 coordinate 1,058,927,585, forward strand.
TAGTCCTCACGACCACAAACTCAACTACGAAGGTCCTACATGTAGCTCAAATTCACACTAGCAAGAAGGTCCTCCCCATGTCGATCCAAATATGAGAATTCCCTCATATTTAGAGGTGACATAGGGCCACACTCATTCTCTAAACCACCCCTCAATATTCATGCATCAATGAAATCCCAACTAACCCCACTAATCAGGATGAAATCATCAAAAAACATCCAATTTGGGCACAACAAGTAGAGGAAGACCTGATAGAAGAACAACATAATAGGTTGATCGTGTGAAGAAAACTATCCAGGGATAACATACTAGTTATGTTATATCCCAAAACCACTTATCATTTCAACATTCCAAAAGAGTTATTTGAATATTTCATGTACAACATTCACCTTAATGTCTAGAAAACTCTTCGCCAGTTGAAAATAAAATTTCTACCCTATGACAGGTATGGAGACCATGTTAGTATATTGGGGGATCTTCATTAGAAAATTGACCTAGAAGCCCTTCCATCTGCACGACATCTATGATTATAAAGGAAAAAAGAAAAACCTTGAGTTTTATTGCCTCCACACGCTGCAAAAATTCTATGGCCTCATTGGTAATGCCCTGTTTGGTGTTCAAATTGGAGGGTGGGGAGAACATGGAGCTCTACACTTCACCCCACAACCCGTCTAGTAGAACCCATTAGAAATGGAATCCTACAATGTTATCATCCTAATAAGACAACCAGATGAAGTACCTATTTAGGAAATGTGGCCCACTTGACAAGAACCGACCTTGAGTAAGTCTCAAAAGTGTTAGGCTCGATGAGAGAAAGCCATAAAAAAACTCCTAAACCAAGACACTAAGAACATTTATCAATATTTTCACCTAAGGGAAGACAACTAATGAGCACTGATCATGTCCTCAGAAGAAAATAATTTATGTGCAGATCTGGAACCATATCTAGCTCATGACTACATTGGAATGCGCGAGATCAAGAAGGAGGAGATGAAAATAACAATCGTTTTATTAATATAGCAACCCCAAACTATAGGGATGAGGGAATTTTTAAAACAAATAGTACCTATAAGACCAAAAAATTCAGGCAAAGACACGTTAATGGGAGAATAGGAGCAACCCCAGTCCACAAGGATGTGAGAATTTTTACCTCAACCACCCACCCATTGGGATTCAGTCTTTTCCCTATTATAGAGGACAACAAATAGAGATATTACTCATTCTATCATGTCTCACAACTCATGTCCCCTGGGGTGGAGTCGTACTTCCAGGTCATGTTAAGGCTCCCTTTAAGTAACTATTTCCCAAGAAACTCAAAGAGGGTCCTAGAATGGAAGGAGAAGATCCAGAAAGGGATGAAAGACACCCTCATACCATTTAACACCTAGTACACCACCTACAATGTGGTATGCATTGATAAACATCATGAATTTCAACCCCACAGATCTCACTAAAAATGATACAAATTATGAGAATGCAAGAGAATATGTTTCCCTCCAGGAGGTGATCCACACCGAGCCTAAAGGTGTGCATACTTGGAACCAACGAGTCACCCTAAAATTGGGAACTTCTTCACTCAATCCATCATTACCACCATTAAAAATTTCTAATAAAGAGAAGAATAAAAACAAGGTCATACATGAACCTCCTCCTCCTCCTCATGAAAACATGCCTTTGACCCTTGAGGAGAGATTCAATCCACAGGAGGAAAAAATGGAAGAGATAAGAAGAATCAACTCTGATTTTCTTCAAGCAATCCATCCTAATAGATATTTTTCATAGGAAGAACCTCAACAGAAACTCTCGAAAGAGGTTCCCCTACCATAAGGACTCCTCCTAGAAAATGAATCAAGGCCCGGATGCTCATCCATCACAACACTGAGACCACCAATCTATTTAAATTCAAAAATGGTAGGATACCAAGATTTCTATACATTGAGAAAAAAACCCAAGCATATCCCTGAGAATACCTAAAGGATGGCCTGAGCCGAGTATCCGCTTTAGGTACCAACAAAGCCGTCGGAACCAATCATGCCCCCTACTATACATTCCCATGATCAAGTCCAACAAGATTGACATAAAGGGATCATGAGTACCATAAAGTCCTTAACATCTTAGTTGGAAGAGATGGAAGGATAGAGGGATCTGATACAACTAGAACAGAAGCCCAACCTTGAATAGGTGAGCAACGTCCCACCGCTGCCAAATTTCAGGAACCCTGTATTCCTAGTGTTCAATGGCTCAGGGGACTTAGATTAACATCTAATGAACTACACATCTTACTGTGATCACATGATGGGAACTCTAAAATATCAAGAAGAATTGAAAATCAGATGCTTCATGTGAGCTCTTCAAGGTTGAACCATTGTATGGTATACCATCTTGCCAGCTAATTCAATAATAGGCTGGGAGGGCCTCTGGTGATAGTTCCTCTTCCAGTTCTGTTCAAAATTGCCAAAAACAAAAGTTAGTGAACTCATGAATTTAAAACAACAAGATAATGATAGAGTTTCAGACTTTATTTCTAAATGGAAGAATATTACTTACTCCTTGAACCATCCACTCACCCAAGATGAGATGTTGTCCATGTGAATCAACAACCTCTATGATGAGCTGTGAACACCACCTATTCTGGTGAAATATACAAGTGGGTATTGGGAATTCTCTTCCATAACTTAAAGGATAGAAGATTCCTTACAATAGACTAATATCAAGTCCTAGGAAGCCCGATCAGCCCTAGTAAAAAGAGAAGGAAGTGATGAAGTGGATTCTATCATGCTTAAGCCACCCCCTGAGATGGCTCCAGTTCCCAGGCCCACACCAAATTTGTGGCCCCACTAGACATCAGCATTCACCCCCACCTCGTAAATATGAGTAAAGAGGAACCTGGAAAAATCAATTTAAGGAATGAAATAATAAAGTTTACTTGTTATGGGATGACCAAGTTTGTGGCTACTTTGTAGCCTCCATGAATTACAACTTGCTCTGTCTTCTAGAGTTGAAGAGGGATGATGAGGTAGGTCTTGATGAATGGCCAGATTACTATCCATTCCACCGGACATTGGGACAAAACATCCAAAAGTGCTTTATCTTAAAGTACCTCATACAAAAAATGATAAATTTTAGACAAGTCAATCTGGGACCACCGCTAGCACAAGTGGCATATATTTCCACCACTGACCCAGATGTAGGAGGGGAGTGGAAAAAATTTGTTAACAAAAAGGAGAAATTTTTTGATAGTTGGATGACTCGAAAAACAATCAAACGAGCCCACGGTATCCTCCAAGCATATTTAAAATAACAGATTGTGCCTCCAATAGCTCCTGATGTAACATAGATAATATCCTCATCCCCATAATCCTACAAAGGTCGACCACCCAAAAAGAAGTCCAATCAGAAGGGCAGAAATCAAGTGTAGAAAGTTGAACTTGCACCAAATCCAAAGTTAGCTTTGAAACTCTCATATTTCTTGTAACAACCCAATGTTTTATAAATGAAATTCCATTATTATAATTATATCTTATAGTATAATCATATAATATCACTTATATAACACAATGTAAACCTTATAAATGAATAATGTGTAAAATAAAAGGTATCTCTTGAAGTTATGGAACATATACTGATGAAATAGTGTCTTGACCTTTGGATTAGTAATGCGACCCTTATAAATAGTAGACCTACTAATTGAAGAGTAACCTCACTAATTAAAGTATAAATAAAATTTATCCATCTTATAAGTGACAATATCATTTAATTATATTATAGTATAAGTAAGTAAATATTTTAAAAATTATTAATTAAGTGTTGGTATTTTTGTAAGTCATGTATATTTAATTACAATTTTTTGATTAATTTAATAATTTAAAATAAAATTTATTTTCAAAAAATGTATTCATAAATAAGTATTTTGATGAATTATTATTATGAGATAATTTTAAGATACCTTAATTAATTTTTCAAAGTGATAGAAAAACAGTTTTAATTTTAAAATTTGTATTTTTCAAATAAATTATAATTATAATTAAAAATTCTCATATTTAAAAAATTATTTTCATAAAATGAAGTTCATTTTTGAATTTTACACATTAAAAAATGGTTGGATTGAAATTTTGGGATTTCTAAAAAACATTTATTTGTGGTGAATAATAAAATATGATAATTTACGATAAATGATAAATAAATGAATTTATGCATCATGCTTGAGTCATGGATGATGAAAATAGAAATTGATCTGAAATCAAATAATATTTTTACTATTTGTTTCATAATAATCAATAATATTCATAGTATTGAGCAAAAATATTAAACTAATGATTAAAATGATAGGAAACCCCTCCTCTCCACTATAAATACCACCCCTCTTTACCCCATCTCCTCACACCTCTCAAGCCTCATTCCTAGTCCAAATTATAATAAAATATCTCCCTAATCCCCTAGTCCTTTTTCTCTTTAAAAGACCAAATCCTATCACCTAAATAGGTTCTTAAGGAAGATATATTCAAGAGGTAAATTCCTCTTTTAATTTCTTTTATTTTCTTTCAAGTTCCTTTCTTTCTTTTTCTTTCCTCACCTCCTTTCATACAAATGTTATGATAACTCTATTACCATAAATTTTATAGAATTTTTTTATGATAATTGAATAATTCATCATCATCTATCCTTCCCATAATTTTATACGAGAAATTAAAACACCATCCAAGATGTGTTAATTTATCATATTTAAGGACGACGGGTTTTCAATTTCTATTACCGTCTTCAATTCTGGTCATGAAACATTTTTGATGGTTGAAACATAATATAATATATGTGTTTTGTATAATTTAAGGTTCTGTAATCTTTTTTACACATGATATTAATTTATAAAGAAAAATGTGTTCAATGTGATCAAAAACTGCCAATTAACCAAAAAGGTTATCATTAAGGTTTTATATAACGATTCTTATTCACTCTAAATAACCAAATGAATTTTATAACCATGTAATATTATTGATGTTAACTTATAACATATGAATTAAATTTTGGATGACCATTCTCATCTTAAATGTTTACCCTTACATGTATATAAGTAAACCAATCATGAAAACCAAGGAAACTAGCACTCCCAAATAATGAAATTGAACCTCTTAACCCATAAAAAGGTAATGAATGAACTTAATAATGTTATAATAAATAAATTACATGAAGGATAGGTTATATAAATATTAATTAATTAATGTAATTTGGTTATCCAGGACATTAAGATCAAGTGAAGGACACCACAAGATTTAAATTAAGGGATTCTACCCAAACCTCAATTATTCCTTCGAGTTGCTCTATATTTCTTTTTACCCAAATGAATTTATCTTTTATTTTTATGTAAATATTATAAATGATGTTTATATGTTACAAAATCATGTATCAAGATCCATTCATCATTATCTTTTAGGGATATACATATTTTTTAAGTGGTTCCCTCTAGAAGACTTCCCGATAAGCAAACCCATTTAAGGGAACTTCCCAAATTCTTACCCAATTTCAAGTAAACTATGTTATCTATTTGAAGACACCATTTTTTTATAAAATAAGTATTTTTATTATCAAAACCTTCTTGGTTCACTTATGGTTATATATAAAATATTTTCCCCTTTTCTATTTTAAATTCTCTTTAGTATTTTCTTTAAAACCGCACTAAATTTTTTTAATGATAAAATTTATTAAATACTATTATTACATTTTTTAAATTATATTTGACATCACTTAACATGATATATTCCCATTTTAAATTATTAATTTCCATGTATGTTTTAATTCTTTTCTTTCATGGACACTTGTATGATACACCCATTTATTATGCTTTATGTCATGATTATGATACCCGTTTCTTTCCATGGGTACCCTTATGTTTTTGTATGATTGATTATGTATAATTCTGTATGTGGAATGAATATTCATGAACATGTTATGATGGGTAAAACTAGATAACACTTCAATGCATTGGGTAAAGTTTAGTCTCATGAGACATTATGTGCAATGGTCTTGGTGGTTAGCCTTGACTCGTGCTACCATGTGTAATGATTTTGGTGGTTAACATTGACTTGTGACCCTCTATGTAAAATGATCCTTTAATAATGATAAAGTCATGTTTTATGTTGATTTTAAATTACTATGAATCCATGTTTATATGGTCCCATGTTTATTTTTTATGATTCTATATGTTCCATGAAATTTTATATCATTATGTCATGCCTTCTAACCCATGTGATAAAGATTTATTCTTATGTTTATTCCCTTATAGGGATTTTTAGCTCATCCATTTATTCATGCTATACCCAGGTTATCCTAGGAAGATATATGAGAACAATGTGATTTATTATCTCTTTATGAAGATTAAATAAAGAAATGTTTTATTTAGTCCCATGTTTTCAGTTTTATGTACCTAGTCTTCCAAGACACTAGAATTTAAAATCCTTTTCTTGTAATATGAAGATTTATTATGCTTAAAATCATGAAATGATATGTGTAAAAGGATAGGGTCACTATATTTCATGTCAATAGATCCAAATATATGGGCACCGCCCTTCTAAATAGCACAACGGGCACCGCCTTGCCAAACAGCACCACCATAGGCAGATGATGAGGCATAGTCATCATCAAAAGAGGAGCTTATTTTTGGATCCATCAATGTCATCCAATTAATGGATACCTTCTCCGATGATGAATATGGTTATAAAACAAAATTCCCCTCACTCAATTGGGGGGTTGGGGGAAGAATCCACCTAAGTCAAGGATATTAAAGGAGACCCAACCATGACATAAATCAAGATTATAGCCTCACCCCCGCTCAAACCATCAGTGTTGTAGAAACCCATGGAAGAACCCTCCAACAGATCCAACATGGATATGAAAATTCTCCTATCCCCAAAAGAATCCACTCCAATCTAATCTTTCTGTAATATCCATCAGATGAAGAACATGTGACTAATTTCCCTCAGCATGTGAGTAGACTTGCCAGACCCTATCCACAAAGGACAAATGCTCCATTAGCTCTGTTACCAAGGGCCAACCCATCATCATAAAATTAGAAATACCCTAAAGTGCCTATTAAAGAGCATCACCAAACTAAGAAGCATCTTCCTTTAAACCAAAAATATGATATTTTGAAGCCTTTAGCTTCAGTACCAGCTAGGATTTCAATATTGGATTCACTGAATCTATCAGAAAAGCTTAGGGAAGCACTCATTGAAGATTTTCTAAGTCCCTAGGAGTTTGAAGCTGAGGTAGCAATTGTTGAAGTCTACCAGACAGATATCAATCCTATATAATTCCATGTAGTTATTTCCTTCACAGATCAATATTAATATTTCATAATGAAAGGACACATCAAAACCTTATATGTGTCTGGAAGGATAAATGGTGTCGATATCGGAAAATGCTTCACTGACAATGCATCTGGAGTTAATCTCCTCCCACTACATACACTTTATCGGTTGGGCTGTAATGAGGATTATTTGACAACCTACACCAATACTCTATTGGGCTATGTCAAAATTGAGAAGAAACCTTTATGCCAAATTAAGCTCAAAACCCAATTTTGTTCTCTCATAGCTCACTCAGAATTTATGGTGGTCCAAAATAATATGGCCTTCAATTCCCTTCTAGGAGGGACCTTACTACATAAATATATAGAAATCCACTCCTCTTAACATCAGTGCCTAAAATATAGAATTAATGGATAGAGTGGGACACTGCATGTTGATAAGGCCCCATTAGACCTCTACGGGTCACACTATATTGATTCATGGTTATACAAATCAAAGGGAAAGTGACCTCTAGTTGATTGGATCACCACCCCAAATGGTTTGGAAATGGTTCCCGCTGATCCCCTCAAGTATCTTGGGGCAGAACACGTACTGTACATCAATCAGATTGAGTGCACAAGTCCAAATTCAGACACGTATCCAGTAATCCTCATGATTTTGGTCATGGCCTCCAATACTGATAATGTTGAAAAACTCATTGACTCTAAAGATAATGGTAGGGATTCAGATAAAAATGCCCCCAACCATCATCAAAACTCTAGAAAATCCCTACCTCACCCACTGAGGTAGGAGGAAGTTTCTTTTCACTCAAAAAATATGAGGAAAATCTTTCACCCCTCATTGCATCTTCTCTAGAGAATCCCCCATTGACGATAGAGGTTGAAGAGGCAAATTCGCATCCTAGACATGAAAATTTCAACTCTTCCCTCAACTATGGAACAATCATCTCAAGAATTGTTTCCCTGTCAGAAGGAAAATAGGAAGATGGTGAGGGTGTGTAGGAGGAAAAAGAATACCCAAGGGATTACCCTCCAGAATTTGAAGAAGGCTTATCTACCACTGTTGATGAACTCAAGGAAATCAACTCGGGTACGGAAGAAGACCCATGACCTACTTTGATTAGCGTGGCCATGCCTTCTGAAGAGAAATCTTTATACACTTCCTTCATGAAGTAGAATCAATATTTTTTACCTAGAATTATATAGAAATGCTAGTACTTGATCCAAAGGTGGTCACTCACCACTTGGGCCTACCAGAAGACCACCGTGGTTACTAGCAAGTTTCCAGAAGGACTCACCTGAAACATGTTTCCAAAATAGAGGATAAAGTCAAAAATGTAATCAGGACCGAGGTTACTTAGGAAGTCCAATACCCCATCTGGATAGAAAATATTGTCCCTGTCAAAATAAAAAATGGGAAATTAGAGTTTTCATCAATTTTAGGGATCTCAATCGACATTGACTGAAAGATAATTTCCCAATCCCAATCACATAATTGTTGATCGATGCAATATCCAAATACGAGGATCTCTCTTTCATAGATGAATATTCAAGTTATAATTAAATATGAATGGCCCAATAAGATAAAAAACCACCACCTATAGGGATCCCTATGGAGTGATTTTCTATAAAGTAATTCCTTTCAATTTAAAAAATTCCTACACTACATATCAGCGCACCATGTATCGCATTTTCAAACCATTCCTGGGAAAGTTTGTCAAATACCATATGGATGATTTAGTGGTTAAGAGGTGATAATGATCAGATCACCTAGAATATCTTGAAACCATATTTAATAAACAATGACAACACAGTCTGAAAATAAACCCCCTAAAGTTTGCTTCAGTGTTACCTCAAGAAAATTCCCCAGCTTCATTATACACCACTGTGGAATTGAAGTTGACCTTGAGAAGAAAAATTCCATCCTTGGCATGGAACCTCCTAAAAACCTCACTAAGTTAAGAGTAATTCAAGGAAATTTGTTCCAAATTCAGTGCTTCATAGCGAAAATCATAGGTAAATGTTTAACTTTCAATTGTTTGATGAAAAAAGGGGTAAAATATCAATGGACTAATGATTTTCAGGAAGCATTCAACGATATCAAGAGATATCTCTTAAGCCCACTAGTGCTAATGACACCTTTCGAAGGAAGGCCACTTATTCTATATGTGACCCCCTTGGAGTAATCACTGGGAACCTTCATAGTATATAATAATGATTCAAACAATGAGAGTATCCTATATTATCTTAGCTGAACCATAATTGATGCTGAGACACATTATTGAAATATCCAGAAGTGCTGCCTAGCCCTAATATTTGTGTTCCAAAAGATAAGACACTATCTTTAGCACATGAGTTCCATTTGATCTCTCATAGAAAAAAACTCAAGTAAATTCTTATCCATCTAATGTTGAACGAATTCTTGTCATGATGGGAAGTCATTCTGTAGTAGTTCGATATATGGTTCATACCATAGAAATCCATCAAAATCCAGGCATTAGAAAATTTCATAGTAGAGCATACCTTAATGGAGGTGGCCCCATTAGATACTGAATTACCTGATGAAGAGGTATTCTATGTTCAAAAGAGTTCCCAAACATGGGAGATGTATTTCGATGGCGCATCTATTAATCCAATAGGGAAAAGGATGGAAGACCCAAATTTCATAAAAGTGGGGTTTTGTGTCATACTTATATCTCTGAAAAAGGTTGTCCTGCCTTACTCCTTCCTACTATTAGAAGAATGAAAAAACAATGAATTAGAGTACTAGGCCCTCATTACAGGCATAGAGTTGGCACTTCAAGCGCAAACAGGGTATTTAAAGATAAAAGGTGACTCAGAAATGGTCATAAAGCAAGTCAATGGTGACAATGATATGAAAAAGAGGAGCTACTCCCTTTGATGGAGCATGTATGATAATTGATGGTAGAATTCCCATCAGAGTTGACTTTAACTCATGTTCCCCAGTCACAAAATGTATAAGATGATGCGTTATAAAATGTAACCACAACTTTGTCCAACCCTAACTAGGATGAGAGAGTTATTATCATTGTACACTATCATATGGTCCTACTATTTTTTCATACCAAGATAGATGAAATCAATGAGATTGATCCCATCACTGAACCTTATGGTCATTCCTCTTTCTGGATGACTCTAATTGGAAATTACCATCAAAGGGGATAACTCACACCAGATAGGTAAGGAAGAGAGAAAATACATAGATGGTCAATCAACTTCATGATGTATGATGGCACGAACCAAAAAAAGGTCCTTTATAAGCGAGGCCTTGATGGGATCCTCCTCAGGTGCATCGATGGGGAAGAGACCACTGCCATCATGAAATAATTATGTTTCAGAACTTGTAGAGCACATCAGTTAGAATCCAAGATTTCTCATCAAATCCAAAGGCTTGGGTACTATTTTTCCACCATGTTGCAGGATTGTTCCACAATCACTAAAAAGTGCCATTCCTTCCAAGTTCATGAAAATTTCATCCACCAACCCCCATAGTTACTTCACATAGCTAAGCACTTATAGCCATTCATCATATGGGGAATGGATGTCGTGGGACCATATCCTTATACTACGACTGAACAATTTACGTATATTATCACAGTGAATGACTAATTGTCTAAATGGGCAGAAGATGCACCCTCAAAGAATTTGAAGTAATAATCATTGTCAGCTTTGTGAAAGAAAAAATCATCACTAGATTTGGTGTCTCTCATACAATATTGATGGAAAATTGCACCAATTTTTTCTTTGTTGAATTGGATATGCTATATCAGGAGTACAAAATCTATGACCCCCATTAATCCCGCTATCATGTAGTGACCAATGGACATATAGAGGCATTAAATAAGACCTTAGCCAAATTTTTTTAGAAGATGGTAGAAAAATATAAGAAATCATGGTTGAACAAGCTCCTCCATACTTTGTGGGCATACTAAACCATGGCCCGCACCGCCAGACAAACAACTTGTACTCATTAGTATACGGGACAGAGGTGGTCCTTCCCATCAAAGTTCAATTTGAATCACTCCGTATGACCATTTGTGATCAAATATCCATAGATTAATAGCCCCATAAACAGTTTGATGAGCTGGATTAGTTGGATGATAAAAGATTTTAGACTTTGCACCATTTGTAAGTTTACCAGAACTGGATTTCACAAGTCTTCAATAAAAAGGTTCTCTTTCGGTCTTTCCATGAAGGGTAAATGGTGCTAGTCCTCATAACTATGATGATACTTGGAAAGAAACCTCCAAAATTGGATCCAAAATGGGAAGGACCATATGTTATACACAAGGTCTACTATAATGAAGCATATACCTTAATTTCAATGGATGGAAAGCTCACCACGGCTCCCACCATTGCAAGGTTCTTGAAGAAGTACTTTTGTGTAATCATATATAGTCTGTCTTAGCTGTATGATGTTAAACTGCATAGCACTATATGTATCGATGTTGTACGAAATTAAACTGCTTAGCATCTCGTCCTTACCTAATGATGTCAAACTACATGGAAATCATTGTTTCCTAAACCATGATTTGTTGCAGAAGAGTCATATCTGTGCGAGAGAAAGACAACATTCCACTACTCCCATGTGAGAATAAAATTCACATGGGAAATCTTTTTCTCCAAAACTATATGTGGCTTGATTCCTACTCTCACAAGATACATAGTGAAACCTGTATTATTTATCCTTATCTAGCCTCCCAAAATAAAAATGTGTGTCCCCCTATGTATGGGTCAGACCAGAATAGGGGGAATTCAAAAACTATGTGTGCCTTGATTCCTACATTCAAAGGATACGTAGATACACCTAGACCCTAAGTCTTGGTATATCCACCACATTATACAAATTCCCCCACACTTTGTGCATAGGTCAAACTATCATGGAGAGTTTTTAAGAACAATATATGGCCTGATTACTACCCTTACAGGATATGTAGGGATGCCCATATCATTCATCTTGGCCTAGAAACCATTGAAAACCCCCTCTACATAGATCAGACTGGTATAGGAAACATGTTGTCATAAATATATGGAATTTTATTCCCAACTAATGAGGATATGTAGGAAACCTCCCTAAGGTTTAAGCATGACACTTCACCCACCTAATATTTTTTCACATCGGTTCACTCTCATCCTTACCATATGATGTTAAACTACATGGTATACTAGGACTATGAGTGTCTTGATTCCTATCATCATATAATACATAGTGACACCTGGATTCTATATCTTGTCCTTGACACCATTCAAAAATAAAATGTCTCCCCCTGTACACGGGTCAGACCAGTATAGGGAACATGTTTTTATAACTAAGTGTGGCTTGATTCCTACCGTTTCAGGATATGTAGTGACACCCGGATCCCATATCTGGGTCTAAACATCGTGAAAAAATGCCTCCCCCTATGTATATGTTATAATTTCATAGGAAAATTCATGAGTCCTAACCGAAAAACGTTAAACTTCATGGCCAAAGAAGTCCCAACCACACGACATTAAAGTATAAGGTATCTCAAGTACTATATGTGGCTTGATTCTCGGTACGATGAGATACATAGTGACACCTGGGACTTCCCAGGTCCAGCCACATGGAAAATAAAAATCCTCCATTTCCTGTTTTAGAATTTAAATATGTGCCGAAGATTCCAAACCTTGATTCCCACAATAAGGATTAGTCAAATGATCATGTACCCTTACATGTGAATTAGATCTAAGTAGAGGATATCATACCTCATAACTAATCACGATCTAGATATTTATCACATACAAAAATATCCCCTTTTCATCCATCAAAATCTATGCCATGGGAAATCTAAAACCCCCATAATCACCCATAACTATAAAAAATGGACAATCAGCGTCCTTCAGACACCTTTATTTGACTATGAACACAATGCCCCAACAGATCTGCATACATTTACCATAGAAATGGCCCATCAACCAATGTAAAATTATTCCTTAGGAGAGAATTTTCCTACTTCTATACACCCATTTGATCCTAAGCATCGCATCATCCCTCCTGATTTGAGGGCTCCTGAAATCATGGTTTACACTTTCTTCCCCTGATCACTTCTGAGGAGTACCAGGGATATCCCAACCTGATTAGCTCATATTTATACATGATTCCTTTAATATTTCATCCTTGGAACATGATGTTAAATTGTACTATCAACACCCTTTCCCAAGAGTTAAAACTATATGGACCCACAATAGCTGTCTCATTCATGCTGAGTCACTGACTTCCTCACCGCATGAAGTTAAATTTCATGGCACAATAATTATCTCTTCTTTGATCCTACCACCCCTAGGTGGTGGAGTGAAACCATTTCTACCCCTTATTTCTCATACCGATCATAGATCATGTGGGATAATGAATTTTAGTAGGGGATTCCCCACAGAGCTAGGGAAAATTAATCCACAATGACTGATCCTACTAGCACAAATTTAAAAGACATATTAATGTTTTTCCCTATATATTGGGAAACCTTAAGTAATAACCATATGAAATTAAACTAAAAGGTACCCCAAATATAGCTAAAATACCATACTCCCTATAAAAATTCCAAACCCATGAAGGGATCCTAATTTCGGGACACCCAGATCTTCAAAATCGGGCCCCGCTCTAGCAAGGGAATCCAAATGCCTCACCCTACATGTGAGTTATTTCTATATAGGATAGTTACCAACTATATGGGTGATCAATACCTAAACATTTATAAAATATTTATACAAATATTTTCCATTTATCAAACTTTATGCTTTGAGTGATTTCAGATCCTCATATACCTCCTCAACCATCGGATATTTGAGGCTAGTGTTTTGTGGGCACTTTTTTTTACTATGAACACAATGCCTCAATGGCTCTACATATGTTGCCCACAAAAATAGCCTATCAACCAAAGTAATATTTATCCTTAAGAGAGGGTTTTCCTATTATTGTATGCTCAATGGATTCTAAGCCTTGTATCATCTCTCCTAATCCAAGATCCCATGAAACCACATCTTTCACTTTCCTCCCTATCCATGTCTTGAACATATTGAAACACCTTAGCCTGACCATACTCCAGTTAAATAGAGAATCTACATCAATGTACCCAACCATCCTTTAGTTAATCAGGGCTTCTTCATCAATGTTCTAATCACATTACATTAAAAATGCATGATGATCGATAATCAATGATCATTATTGGGCCCCAACATGCCAAAGAATGTCCTCCCCCATGTTCCTATGAATGAAAAGAATCCACATAAGAATGTTAAATGAAAGTACCGATTCATTGGTAACCCCATGTTCAAACAAAAAAAAGTGCCCCATACATATGCATGAACCAGATCTGTATATGGATAAACCTTAAAAGAACTACATTTAGTTTGATTCCTATCATCAAAGAATACATAGTGACACCCGAGTCTCATTTTTTGGGTCCATCCAAGAAACCGAATTGTCCCGTTCTTTCCCACACAAGGGTTAGACCTACATGGGGAACATACTCAAACCTGTATGAGAATCACATCTTCACCTATTCCAGGCAGACTTCAGCTTATAATTCTCCATTTTCATGTTCATACACCCCTGTTTACACACTATACTTGGTTTCTAGAAAGGTCTAAATCCCCATAACCATCTATGGACATCGAAAATAGACAGCTAGTGTCCTACATACACCATTATTTGATTATGAACACAATGCCCCAATGGATCTACATATTTTGACTACCAAATGTCCTATCAACCAAAAGAAAATAATCTTTAGGAGAGGCTTTTCCTACCTTATTATGCCCCTATGACGTTTATGTCTCACCTCATTCCTTAGTTTCAGAAATCCCCTAGATTATAGTTTACATCCTTTATCCCCTTTCATGCCTAAAGATGATAGAACATTTCTAGTCATACCACCATGAGAAAGGAATATTGTTTATCCCCTGGTTAGGATAAAATAACTTCAAATCATTATTTTCAAATTTACCTTTTCTACGATGTTAAATTATATCATGCTCCAACCCTCCTTTACACAAGTCAAATTCATATGGGAGCGGTTTCTAGACCAGTACCAATATAAATTCCCCTATTACTTCCAAATATAATTCCCCTAATAGAACAATTATTATAGTATTTTACAAAAAAACCAAAAAAAACTTCTATAAAATTTCCCATCCATCAGAAATGGGAAGCCAATGTCCCACAAACACCTTTTTTTGACTAATTCGCACAATTCTCCAACGACTCTTCATAAACACCCTATCATCCAAAGGCAAATTCATCCCTAGGAGAGTTTTTTCCTATCTATGTATACCCCATGGCTTCCATTCCCCATGTTATATCTCATTCTCTAGAAAAAACAAAATCAGGGTCAAGAAAAATCCCTTGTCCATGTATGAAAGTAATTAGGAAATTCTCGGTTAATGAGTCCAAAATTGGGGCCCTCACCTTGTAAATAATGGTTAAATCTGTTCAACCTAAAACATCAGTCATAGTAAATATGTTCGAACTAAAACATTAGTAATGATAGTTTAGTTTTCAAGACTTTAAACTACATATGAATGAGGCAACACATTCCAGGATGAAAACCCATAAAGGGAACCTTGGATAAAAGTTGAGTACTAGATCACTAAAACTATTGTACATATAGTTTAGGAAAAAATATTGAGCAACCAAAAATCAAGATACATAATTCTTGTTAGGTTGAAACCCGTAAAGGGTGGCCTAAGAAAAAGTCGTGTTATACCCGCTAAGACTGAATCATATCAAGATTAGAAAAAAATTAGGGTTATAACAAAAAATACCTAAAACTTATAGGTTTTTTCATATAACCCTAGAAACATTCAAACTATTCTCATTGAGTCCCTCATCTTAGAAAAAAAATTAGAGCATGATTTAATTATTTTAACTATCCTAGATTTTAATTCAAATTGACATCCAATTGTGATTACTATTTAAATGTGGATAATTATAAATTATTGACATTTAAAGAAAAGGTAAAGGAGAAGAACTGGAAACAAAAATATTTTCATTACATCAATGTATGAAGGGCATCCACAACCTAGAGCCTTTCCATATTGGTAGGAAATGAACATTAAAAAATATGTTCAGTAGAATCATAGAGTTGTATCAATGCCTGATTCAACTCTTCAATGGACCAGTGAATCTTTAAAAAAGTTGCAATCTCATCCTCTACACATTCCCTCAATGCCTCTGCCTCCTATGCTACATCAAGTCCATCCTTCTCCCCTTCCTACACTAACTATTGTCCCTCATCAACTGTAGTCGTGATGCAAGATTATTTATATTTAATCCACTCTAGTTATATGCTTCACTAATCCACTTCCTTATTGAGCTACTTTGTCATGTAACTTTGTTTCGTGAGTTCTTTCTATAGCCTCGCAACCACTCAATCTTGGTCAGCAGCTTCATTCATAATAATATGTCTAGCCACATCAAGATGAGCC
Organism: Viscum album; assembly: GCA_963277665.1. Taxonomy (NCBI): domain Eukaryota; kingdom Viridiplantae; phylum Streptophyta; class Magnoliopsida; order Santalales; family Viscaceae; genus Viscum; species Viscum album. The sequence goes on from OY728140.1 coordinate 1,058,944,350, forward strand.
ATGAAATTTGTAGAAAAAATATGGGACTCGAGTGCTCTATCTTCTTGCCTATCCATGACCACATACTTCACTATGTCATAAATACCATGGTAATCAAATCTTCCAAACCCTAGAAGCATAAACTGGAAATGTAATTTGGGAAGTTTCATCAGCATATCTGGGAGTGGTGTTTGAGATATTAATCTCTAAATGTTTTTCCATGCCCTTTGGTAGCTAGGACAAAGGTTAGATAATCCCTCTCTATAGGTCTCAAAATAACTCATAGATGACAGTACATATTCAAGAATAAACATCACCAGGGGAGGCCTCGATTCAATGACTTCTGCATTATTTGGACCTTTGGTAGCCACATCTTTAGCAGTTTCTATAGGAGGTATGAAGATTTGTCAACTGCAATTAAAAGTGCTTGTGGTTGTGATCTTGAAGTCAAGAGTGAGATAAGTGAACACTCTCATCTCCTAAAGCTAAAAAACATATACATGAAATGTTTGGAAGAGTGGAAAACTGACCTCTACCTACTGGAGCATTAATATCTTCAACTTCCATTATGGAATTACTTGTCGATGAATATGGTACTACATATTCAATATGAAATTGATCTTTAGAATCATCCAAAGGCCCTAAAGACTTATGGCTTTTCTCAATTGGAACATTAGCCTCTAGAAGACCGCTTACATAAATTAGGATTGTAGAGATAATTAGTTCAGAAAAAGGAAAAATGGACAGCTTTGAATTTTTGGGAGCCAGGATCATGGCTTATCCTATGGTTGTGGAAAAAGGAACGATGTCCTATTCTAAATTTTTAGGAGCTGGGATAGTGGCCTCTCCTATGGTTGTGACTTATGGGAGAGAAAGACGAGCATACTCAATTGGGGCATTGACCTCCAAGGAAGTTACCTCTATAAGGGAGGGATCCATCTAGTTTGGGGTGGTCAAATCCTCAAGACTTCGAACCCATCCCATATTTTATGGTGGTTGGGGCTCTTCGCTCAGTTCAGTTAGTGTTTCCAGTATCGTCCCATCTTTCTCCACAATGGCAGGATCAACCCGCTCGGGTAGGGTTTTGACCTCTAAAGTATTTCCCACTATTGGGGAAAAGGTCACTCAATCTGTAATAGGCACTCTTAGAGGGTTGGGAATGCCCCTAGCTTCCTCAGTAGGCCTAGAAAAGCTACCCTATTCAGCCAAAATTGTTAGTGGTACTTCCTCTACCACAAAAGGAATAAGAGTTAACGATGCCTGGGAGAATGCCACCTGATTACTTATTGGTTATGAATCAAAATATACATGTGATAATTGGTCAACAAGATAAAATTATTTGGTATAACAACCATATAAAAATATGGAAATTACTTGTAGTCCTCATTTTGATGCGTAGAGATAGTTCAGACACTTATCAACGTTTCATAGTTCTCCATGGGGATGGCCTTCTAATAAGAATATAAAGTGGATATGAAGGAGGTAATTCCTTGGAAAAATTCACATTAACTGCCTCCATGTGTTCATCAGCACTATGAGTACCTTCTGAAGCGACCCCCATATCCTAAGGGACATGTTCCCCAATGACAGTACCTTTGGGGATATACAACAGATAAGGTATCGTCTCCGAGGTATCCTTTGACTTCTATAAGATTAAGGAATAGAGTGAGGATCCTTACAAAAAAGGAATGTGAAAGATGAAGTCAGAAAGAACAATTACCTCTTCGTATGTATCACTTGAGTCTAAGTATATTTCCATCTATGCTACTCGATCAGACCAATGAAGACTTTATTTGGAATAATGAAGTAACCTATCCATTTTATTTAGATATTTGGATACTTCATTCAGATATTTGTGAATAGAAATACATGATAGAGAAATGGAAGATCCAAATCCCAAATGTTCAAAGTGTTCAACTTGAAGAAGCTCCCAAATGTCTTCATTAAAAACATTCGCCTTCAAGTTATCCCAGACCTTCTAGGCCCTTGGAAAAGTTTATATAATAGAAATTGATAAGGTTGGAGGGTTAGTCTGAGGAAGGGAAGCAGGTTCCATCAACCGTGGCTACTTCTTGGGTGCCTCTGAAACCCTAGAACCACTAATGGATGGGAACTTATGATATTTGGGGCATGGATGAAGAGTTTCATCAGCTCCATCCTTAGCTGAAACATTGGAAATGCGAGCACCTCCAAAGGTATCATCTTCATCCCTATGGACCTTGGGCCTTATCATAGTCATCAATTAGTGAGAAGATTTACACTCTCCCTATCGAGCATAGATTAGGGTCTCAAGCTTCCACTGGTAAAGATCCACCTTTCTTTGATCATCATCATAAGAGATGTTAGCATCCACTAACACATAGAAGATTCTAGTAAGGGAAACTTCAATCCCCTAGATAAAGTGCCACAAAGTGTGAGGGGATTGATCTTGAAATAATTAGAAACTCCTTAATGTATCCCATTGCCTCAAGGACACTAGAAATACAGAATCAGGAGGGATGAACATCTAATTTTCAATGGAATAACTGACATCATTGAAATCCTGAGAGGTCACACACCAAGTTCTCAAGACCTTCCTCAGGGGTTCAGAACCGAGAGACTTTTGAAGAGATTTCCCTGGTCAAGAATGTTCAGTAGTTTCCTTTCATTTCCCCTTAGAACTAGATGCCTTAGGGGTTATAATAATAAGAAATAGTTCTCCCAGATAGCTATCTAGATATGATTGAAACCAGACATTACCATAAACTTTAGTGAGTAAGGGTACAGAACCCTCAAAATCTAGAAGATTGATCTTGCATTGAGTATCCTCTTGGGTAAACATTATCCACAACTATCGGGCTGTCATGAGATGTTTTTCCTAGTTCACACTATTAAGAGCAGGGGGAAACAACACCCAGACATAGTTAAACTAACGGTTAAATATGCAAGGTGTATATCCCTTGCAGATAAGTTCCCCATAAATATGGGAAACCATGATACCCTCTGTTAAAGAAAAGAGGTTGCCTCAGTTAATAAATTATTATAATCTAGAATTCACAATGGTACCAGTAGGGGAAGTGTAAGGAAAATAAGTAAAGCCATCATGATAATTGATTCAAGTAAAAAATTATCATTCATTCCCTTTGGTTCGGTCTTCCTACTTATCCTGTGAGGCCTAGCATGATAACATAACCCCACTGGTACTATGAAGATACGACTAAAGAACAACATGTGTAATCAGTTGGGGATTGATAAAATTATACCCTTTGTGTGGGATCCTATCAAGCCTCATAGGATTTGTAAAGGTCTAATCACCCGATGAGGTGGACTACCCCTGCTAACCTAGACTAGTAAGTAGTAGATTTTGTCCAATACTAGAATGGAAAGGTTAATGCATTTTCTAGTGGCCATTTTAGACTCCATGACAAAGGTTTTGACTCTCACACCGGTAGAGTCTCATACTGGTAAAAGCCAACTGCTCAAAAACCTGGCCAAGAAGGCTTCCAACTGAAATAATTGATAAAAATTGGGGACAAGTTCCCATCCCCATTCATGAAACTAGCCCTCCTCCAAGACATGCTAGTAGAAACCTGCTCTCCTTTGGGTTTACTTGGTTGGTTAGGACTTGGGTATCCATGCACTGGGCTCTGGAAAACTTTGCTTAGCAAAAGAATTAATCTAGTCTATGAAGAAAATGTCTTACTTTGAGAAATGGTCGATGTACTTTGAATGTTTTTTATCTTGGGAAATGAGCCTCTTAGACAGAGGTGTCCTCTCCTCATCACCCTAGGTGTAAGAAGGAGTAAAAACTCATTATACATATCTTCAACAATGTGGACCCCCAAAATTATCCAAATTTCTTAGAGGATAATGTCAAACTCCCCATGGACTAAATGAAATGTTTTGGTATCTGGAATCCATCTACTCAGAATCTATGAAATGAGGGTGCTAGTTTGATGAGCATAGGTATATGATACTTATACAAACTCATATAACCCCACGTTCTACAATTCAATCCTAAATTCTTCACAGCTCTAACAAACCCAAAAAGTTCATACCCAATCCAAACCAAATGAACCTCTAGAGAGAAGGTCCCGCTTTGATAACCAGCCATGTTTTTTATTTGATATGGCCCTCTGTGAAATGATATGGTAGAAATAGGATATTTCATCTGGATTCCATAAACCTTCCTTCAGAGTCCGAGGGGCATAGTTCAATAAGGACCCAACAATGGTATCCTTATATATGAATTGTACTTTCGATGAGATAAGGGCCTTTAGAATGGTGTTGTTGATTATCCAAGAAGTAGGTTGGTCATCCCAATATGGTTTCGGAATAGATGCATTAGATAGTAGACCAAATCCATAAATGGGAAATATTTCTGAAATTATATACTCCCTCTAACCTGTATTAAGTAGATTTTATATGGATTGATGCATTGGGGTGATGAGGATTTTGTCATCAACAGAGTTTTCCATATTCTAGTGCTTTTCATCAGCAACAGAAAGGGGAACGATATCAGCACCGATGACAACATAATTAGAAATAGTATTTGGAATATCTATCTCTATTCTGCATAAAAATACTATACAAAAGATCACTCCAATAAAATCTTTGGGTAAAAGACCAAAAAAATTTGAAAAGGACTAAAAGAAGTCCACATGACAAAGCACTCCGCATACTGAAACACAAAAATGGTTTGCAGAAGGCATTCCCCACAAACTGATAGTTTTTGGAATGCCTCATGAAGTGATGTAATTTGAAGCATTGTCCAACAAACTAAATAGTTCATGGATTGGGCAAGCCACACATTGATACTTACTACATAGTTATCCATGTCTTACAGTGTGCAGACTTAAAGTTCAGTTTGAAAATCAAAGTCTATTTCATAGATTTAAAAAAATTAGTTCACGAATGAGGGAGATCATAAAGGGTTTTGAATTTACAAAATGCAAATCAAAGTTTGCAGACAAAGGATTTCTTATAGTGTCTTTGGTATTTGGAAGCATGGAGAGCCAAGAGAAGTCCGCAATTTCTTTTTTGTCCAGAAGTCTGGTAAATGAAAAATGACCTATCCCCCCTATATATAGGAACATTCCCCCTATGGTTCTACCTTTCTACCACAAACCATCTCAGTTTAGGACCACTTTCTACATCATAATATCTTACTCTTCATCCTGATCGGAACCCATTTCAATGGGGGCATTTGTAGGGTCCTGAAAATTTTCCAATGGAAAAGTAAATACACCCATAATTTTGAAAAAGGAAAGAAAACAAATTGGATGAGGGATTTAGAGAAAATTTCTAAAGAATCCAAATTTCTTAAAAGGAAATAATCTATCTTCATACTGAATCCCAGGAATAGTTTACAGAATGCATCACCCGCAAACTAAGTAGTATGCGAAATGAAGACAACAAAAAACCTTCCAGAAACCATGTCATTGGTGGAATCAAGGCAAATAATTTCACCCCCCTATCTATGATGCTCTCTAAAAATCTTGTTTTTAGAGGAATGGAGGCATAAAAACTCACCCCTGCATACCATTCTAGCAAAATCAACAGTTTTCGGATGAGGCAATGTCAGTAGTACCCCGCAAAAAAGATGATTTTTTGTGGGATTATGGCAGTGATTTTCACTGTCGCGAACCACATACCTTTATTGACTGAGTCATCCATGGGCCGAGTGATCTCTCCATGGGATTATGTAAAATTTGTTGTGATATCCATAGATCCATCTTCCCCAACACTCTATAAAAGGACCCCTAGAGGAGCCAAGAAAAGGAACATATTTTAGAGAATTGGATGGCATTTTGAGATGGATTTTTTGAAGAGATTGATCGATGAGGCGCAAAACTCTTCTGAAGAATTCCCACAAGTATAAAATCGCCAAATAAAGTAAAAATAAAGAAGGAAACAAAGTAATTGTTAGAATATGAACCATATCTCCTTCACGGATAAAATTCCCACAAGGCGCTGAATCAATGCCCATTATTCACTCTAGTGCCCTACATATCATAAGGCTGTGTGAGTGGAACCATACACCATGTAGCATAAGGCTACATGGGTGGAACCTTGTGCTGCATAGCACCACGCTATGCGGATGAAACTCGGTGCCGCATAGCATCATGCTACCTGGCCAGAATCTGGACCCACATAGCAAAGCCCTATGTGGACTTCATACAGGTCTGCATGCCATCATGGTATGCAGATGACCCCTTCAGCCATGTAGCAACATGATACATGGGGAATCCCCTATCCTGCATGAACAAATGGTATGAAGAATGGGGTACCTTTGGGAATTACACCCTCTATCTCTGATCATTTCCTTCTATTTTGGTCACCTCATCTACAGTCCCTCCACAAACCAATCCAATTTCATTAGGCCAAATCCAATTTCAAGGCCCCTAGACCCGTTTGATAAAACCACTGGGCACATCAGCTCACCCTTTTGAGTTTACATACCCATGGTATGCAAATTCAAATAGGTAATCCACACAGTGGTGCAAGCCCCTAGAATGTTCATAAGTTTACATTCCCATGGTAACATGGGGACCGACCTCGGGATACTCACATAAACCTACCCATTCTAGGGATCAAGGGTAGTCACTGGCCTTTCCCCTCTACAAGGGTTAGTTATATACATGGAAATCACACTTTATTTTCCTTTTAACAAGAAGAAACATTCCTTCCCTTTCCTAGAACCAATTTTTGGGCACTCCCACTAAGGTAAGCCCCTATATTTTCTTACAAAAGGTTGTATCAGTGATCCTATCTTCCTACACCTAGAGAATACCTGGAAGGTTAATCTAACTATCCAGGGTATGAAAACAAAGGAGGGGTATTGGTACATTAAAATACCCCCTATCCCACTTTGGGCTCCAGTACCATATATCAGAAGATGTTGTGGGGTGTGAGATCTTCAGATCCACTTCCTCCTCTTGTTTATCACACTGACTGTGACTCATTTGATCTTAGAGGCTGGCGGTGATTATGAAATTTTTATAACAACAAATCATGGGCCTCCTTGAAGGTGTAAACAAAAAATACAATGAACTATTAAAAATATGATTACTAATCTGATCAGGATAAGTAGAACGCCTGCCTAAGCCCCAAGATCAAGGGAAATTATCCTTAAAAGTCAGTCCCAATAAAATTCCCCCAAACTTGCTAGGTCATCCTCTTCAAGAGTAAGCCCCAAATTATTTCTCTCAAATGGGATACTCCCATGTGTAATCCCCAATCATGAACCCACAAACAGTCCACCTCAATGGTGTAAGTCCTAACTCAAATTGAACTATGGGGGCTTTGATTCTTAACCAACTGTGATATGTAGGAAGCCTCCTTGAGGTCAAAAACCGATACCCCAAATTACCCTATTATTCTCCAGGCCATATTCATGGTAGGGTCATATCCACGAAGGAGACCATTCCTCTCCTAGTTATCTTAGGATGCTTCGACATAAGTCCCGCACTAAGACTTGACTAGGCATCTTCCAACTATATGTCCTCATTGCATGACATTAAACTGTATGGATGGTTTTCTGTCACATGACCTTAAAAGGTGATGTGTCTGGTAAAGCAACGTTGAAATATATGGAATTTGATTCCTCTCATGATGATACATATAAAGCCCATATTATGGGTTTGATATAGACATGAAATCAATCTTCATCCCCTATATGACAATAAAATCTAGAGCACCTCATCATATGTCTTAAATCATCATTATCTCAAAAAAATACTGAAGAATCCATAATGTGTTCATAAAAGGCTAACATCATTGAATAACCTCAGATACATACATATTTCTTCATCGATAGAGAACCTTGGATATATACAGATGATTATAAACCCATTTATAACTCTAATTGATCTTGCGACCTAGGGGAAATTCATGGACACATGTTTGGGAATGAACCAAGGATTAAAAAACATATAAACATTTATTAAATATATAAGAGAGTCTCAGAATAGGCAATAATTCCCCCCAAAAGGGTGTGATGAGCCCAATATCCCATCCTCTTGACCAATGGATTCCTTAAGTTTCATTTTTTCAAATCATCCAATGAGAACCTTCCAATAGAAATCAGGTCCATGGATCATGGATTAAAGGGTCTTTGGGCATTTCTGGATTTGCGAATAAACCCGCTGGAGACCATCCGAGGACATTGTACCCAACATGGGATGATTGTACAAACACTGAACCCCCTGAAATCACACACTAGGACCACTCAACTATGTAAATTCTTTCATAATACAAGAAGGATATACTACCTAGTCCCGATGGGACTATCTCTTCCACCAAAAAGGTTCATGACATGAATTGGGTCGAAACAAATTTGGTGAACCCGATGTGAAACTCTATATAATAGAAATAAATTAGTTGTTATCCATCAGGCAATTTTGTTCACTCCCACACACACACCTTATGTCAAAAAAAAATGATCTTCTTGTCTTTAACATCAAACTAAATGAATAGTGTCAAAAATGACGTTAATGATATTTTATGCTAAATAATATTTTATTAAATTATTTAAAAGTCATAAAAATATTGAAATAGGACAGTTATGGTTATATATGGTATAAAATACCATACCTTGGAAATTTATGATCCAATTTGTTCCTTATAATTATAATTATAACCCTTTAATATTGAAAATGTCATTACCAAAGTTAAGTTCAAAATTGGTTAACCAAGGGGTTAAACCAAACAATAAGGTTTAAAATAATATAAAAACATCTATAAATTTTATTTTGTGATTATATTAAGACTATATACTCATTATATTCTAATCCATGTCGTTTTAGAAAAGTTTTACATGAGTTTGATACATATTATATGATAATATTTCATGAATTTTCAAAAATTCCCCTCCATCCCTTACATAAGTACACTACACCAATATATTACTTACACTACACTGATCAATATAAATTGACCAAAACCTACAAAATTCTATTATAAGATTCCATATACACGAATCAGAGGTTTTTGTTTTCTTAAAAGACCATTATGAGGGTCCTTAATAAGGTATATAAAGGAGGTCTACTGAAGAAGAGGTAATCATCTAACCCGACATCTTTCAATATATTTCTTCTTATTCCACATTAAAATATTCTTAAAACACAATGATATAATAAAATAATTATGTATATATACTTAAGTGTTATTATGACTATGGTACAACCCTTTTTCATCTCTATTTCAATACTATGGGGAATGAAAACATTATTCAGGTGTACGTGTAAACTACCACCTCGACGATATGATATGTTTCATTTTCCATAACCACCTCTCATAGATGTTTATAATGATGAATTTAATGTATATATATATGATATTAATTAAATAAATATCATTATGGAAAGATAATACATCATATATTTTCTTACATTTCTATCCATTGAAAAATGATATCGTCATTCATCCATACATATGGATTACCACCTCCATGAAGTGATACGATTCGTTTTTCATCATAGCATCACATGGATGGTATATATAAAGTATTTAAAGATATAATATTATATTTGTGATATAATAATAATTATTTATGTATAATATAATATTTACCTTATTTCTATCATTTTCATTGAAAAATGGAAACATTATTGATGCGTACATTGACCTACCATCTCCACAAATGTAAAATTATTAATTTTTTATAACCGTATTTAATGGTTGGTTTTAGAAGAATAATTAATATATAAAAATTATAATTATATCCTGATTAATATTCTGGATATTATATAAGAATAATCTCTTTGACCATGGTCAATATACCAGAGTCGTTTTGCAACTATGAACCGAACATCCTTAGAACACAAGATATGGAATTAACCGATTAGGTAATTAAATACGTCATTGAGATAAATGAAAATAATTTTTAATGATAATTTAATAAAACTAGAAAATGTTATTAAACAATTAAATAATTTTTATAATTTTATTATAAATGATTTGACAAACATTCATGGAAAATCTGGAATTGAGGTAAGAGATTTCATCTCAGTTTCCATGTATTGAGTCATGATTTAATGTTATGTACCTAATTTATTTTATATGGTGTATATACCTCCCCTTTACATGTTATATTATTAATAATTTATAAATCATGATATTTTAATTTTAAATTCAAATTATTTCATCCAAGGGGATGTGACTTGAAAGTTACCAAGTGGTAAGGGGTTTCTTAACTCAAATTCCCTTCATTGGGTCATAACTCATCTTCATTGACATTATTATGCCTTGATTATGTGCTAAATGATATATAAATTCAAATTATTTCATCCAAGGGGATTTTACTTGAAATTTACCAAGTGGTAAGAAGTTTCTTAACTAAAATTCCCTTCATTGGGTCATAACTCTTCTTTATTGACATTGTAATGCCATGATTATGTGCGAAATGATCTCTAAATTGTTTTATTTTGAATTTAAACTTTTTTTATGTGTATTTAAATATGTAAACATAATCAATTCATGGATTAATTATCACATCAAAATTTATGATCTTTACAAGGTTTTTCTTTTTCTAAATCTCATTTTCTTGATATATGATTTGTGTCATGCACCATGATTTCCTTGTATAGTGTACTTAATGACTCCTGAATTAATTTTGATATATTAATTAATTAAATTAATGATATTAATATATCTATATCATGCTATTTCTTTCAATTAATTTTAATTCAAAAGTTACCAATGTGGTTAAATCATTATGTTGAAATCTCTTTTATTTTTGAGATTATATATGTTCAAGGTTACTTTAGGGGAAATCATATACTCAAATTTTATTGAACCACATTTATTTTATTATCCCTTGGTTATGAATGTGGTTTAAATGTTTATATTCAATTTTCTGCCTCATTGAATAAATAAACACAAAGAAAGTTGTTTGTAAGTGATACTGATCTTGTATATTCTTTTAGATCAAGAATATTTCACTTCCAAATATATATTTTATAAGATCCTTTCAAGAATGTACTTTTATAAATATAAATGATTACCTAAATTATTTCACATAAAATTTTTCCTTATTTTAAAAGTTTTTAAATAGATACTTCTTAACATTTTACCCATGGGTTACTTTTGACTCTCTTTAAAAATGTTTGAAAATAATGTTTACAAATGGATTTTTCCACCATCATGACCATTATTTGATTTAAATCCCCATTTTTAATTTTCCAAGTTTATTTTTTCAAAAAATTATTTCCATAATATTTTGTGCGTTTTTTTTGATTTTAAAATTGATTTTAAAACTTGAAAAGTTATTTTCCTCAATAATGTTTTTAATAATTCTTTTTATAATATTTATATTCACCACCAACAACTCTTGATGTTACTTATTCTCCAATTGGGATATATTATAATGATACGATCCTTATTATTTCAAAGAGATTATCATGGAACCCATTTATTTTCCCCATGTAAATAAAGATATGAATGAACAATAGTAATTGTTATGTTGACAAATGAAAGCTTTCATGTGTTATGATTATGTTATAGTTCTTGGAAATTTTTTATGATGATGAGTGAGCTCGATATAGATCATGATGATGGGTGAGACCAATATAACTAAAGATGATAGGTGAGAATGATATAGATCTATAATGCATTGGGTAATGATTATGTTATCCAAAAAATTATATTATAAGTTTCCCGTATTTTTTATTCCACTTATAAGGTTTATATAAAGATAATGTTCCCAGATACAAACACATTTTATTCTATATTACTATGAGTTTTTAATGGTTCCTTTGATCTCATGGTTATTGATTCTCACGACTATTACCTTTGATAAATCTTTATGACATGTCACATGTTTTGTGATCCTGATTTTGATGGGTATGAACTTTCTTATATTATGCTCATGTAATTTGATTATGTCATCATACCCTTATGATCAACTTATACTCATTGAAGACATTCAATTATTAATTCTTATGTTTACCATTTTGAGCCTTTGAGATTACCCTTATTATGATTTCTATTTCACCAAGTTGTGAGGAAATGTTTTAAGTATCTTATACATAAAATGGTTACTAGATGAGATAATTTAGATTTTTAGGAACTGATTGTTTATGTATCTATGTTTCCATGAAGGAGTTTTTACTAATTATCTAAAACTATAAAAGCAAAATTTCCTTGGTTATGTAAGTGATCCAATATTTCATTTTTTTGTTGTAAGTTTTGGATGGTAGAAACTTGTTCACATTTATTAGTATCAAATACAGAGATATAAAGATGATGTTTTATCATCAAATTCAATAATGCGAGTTTGGGGCCATTATAGTTGGTATCAGAGTATGGTTTACAAAATTTTAGAGCTAAGGATGTTTTCATGTGAGTTTATTTTAATATTTTTGGATAGCATAATGGGTTTATAAGTTAAAGGTTTATCATAAGTTAAAAGTTCTATAAACCAATTTTTATTTTTTTAGTGATGAGATTTTTAGGTGATTAATAGTAATATGGAAGACGTTTTATTGAGTTTAGGTACATAAAACCCTTAGGATTAACATGATGTATTATTTGGGAAGAATGCTATTTAATTTTTGGAGATAGAAGCTGAAGGTTATGAGAAAAACTTGAAGGTTACAACTTTAATTATGTGGTTATTTAGGTTATTTAAAAAATATGATAATTTATTTATGGAATAACCTATGTTGTAATTTATATATTAATGTATTATTTCTTCATATTAAGGTTTATATATTTTAGATATTATCTTAAATTGTGATAAACATTTCAGTTTTGGTTAAAATATAAAGATATAAGGAATAAATTTTTATTCTTTTGTGGATTATGTGATCCAATAGAATTTTATTTTAGTGCTTCGGGCATGAAAAATTTATCTTGAATAATCATTATTTGGAGAAAAGATGTGATTATGGTGGAAATTGATTAAAGTATTAAATTATAATTGTAAAGTAAGTATATTTTCTTATGTTATTAGTCTAGTTCGTAAAGTAAATACTGAAATGTTGGAAAAATATCTTGAAAAAAATATAATCTCAAAACCTTCAATTCTGATAAATTTTTCTCCTTTTTTCACAGCTCATTGGTTTATGGTTTTGTGGTCATTTATTTTCTCATGATCATTCAAATTATTTTGATGAATGTTATCTGTCACTCTCCATCATTAATTATAAATTAAAATTTCCCTTCATTTCTATATTTTTACTTATTAGTAATTTTATCCTATTTTGAAACCTAGTTATGTGTTATTACAGATGACCTTAGCACTCCCATTCCCCTCTTTTGAAGAGGAAGTTTTATTAACCCTTTTTATAATGTGGGTTTTCAACAAAATTATTTTCAAATTTATAGCCCTTGATTACTGAGATCAAGTTCAAATTACGAGCATGAAATTTATTAATTGTGGGGGGGGGGGGGGGGGTTAGAATATAATATCCTAACATTTTAAAAGAACACTATATTTGAGAGTGTATACAACACACAAAACTGAGCTTAAATGAACCATGAAATATTAATATTTAAATGTTATTGTTATGACCTTTCCATTAAATTTTTGGGTATTAATTGGATAAAAAAATTATGAAATATATATAAAGGTACTAATCTATAAATATTTATTTATTAATTATTAGCAAATAAATGCTCAATTTAGCAATAAAGTTATTGTATGCTTAAAAAATATATTTTCTTCAAAAATAGTTTTTATTTATTTTTCTGAGTGATTTTTTTAATTAATTTATATAACTTTTAGAAATTTTATTTAATAAAAACGTTATGATTTTTTAATTCATAATGTAAAAATTATATTAGGACAAATATTTGATAATTTTATGAAAAGTTTGATTTTCCAATGATTAGTGAAAACTACTAATTTTTATTGAAAAATGTTTTTTCTTTTCAAGTGATTACAAAGTTACATTATATTTTGGGTTAGTATTAAAAATTAATTAGTTAATTTTGATTAAAAATTATCAAATAAATTTTATTGGAATCAACATTATACTTGAATTTGGTATAAAAATATCATTATACTTAAAAAGTCATTCTTCTAGAAAATTATTTTTCAACATGTTTTGTGAGTTTAATTTTAAATTAAATTATTCCAATTTATTAAATTGAATTTTATAAAATGTATTCAATTTTTTTGAATCTAAATAATTAATATTAGGTAATAATTTCCACATATTTTTTGTTTAATACGAATAGTAGTAAAGGTAAAATAGGTTAATTAGGGTTAAAACTAATGTGATAAGGCTTAAAAATCATTCAAAAAGATACCTTAATTAAATTTCATGAGTCTGTTTAATAAATAATCATCCAAAATTCTAAAATAGTAACATTTTTTCAATTAATATTTGATTTTTACATTTATAATATTTTAAGTAAAAGATCAAATAAAAAATCTTACTCTCTTGCTTTTAATATTTTTAATATTTTCTGAAATGGATAAAAAATTATGTTAAGTTATAAATGTTTATTTAAAATAAAAATTATTATTTTTATCATTGTAATTTATTTTTAAATTTTAGTGATGAAATAATTATCTTAAATGATTACTTAATGCCGACACACTTCTTGTGCAAGCAATAGAAAAATAAACTAAATGATTTTAAAAACTCTAATAGTAACATTGTTTGCTTGATTTAAAGTGTCTCATGAATATTATAGATATATATAACATATTATGGATTTTTCAATGTTTATATTTTAAATTATTTACTATCTTATTATATTTAAAGTTAAACTAAATGAATAGAGTTAAAAATGACATTGATGATATTTTATGTTAAATAATATTTTATAAAATTATTTGAAAGTCAAAAAAAATATTGAAATTAGAAAATTAGTATTATAAATGGTCTAAAATTTTATCGAGTGGCCATTTATAATCCAATTTTCACCTTATAATTAAAATTATATCCCTTTAATATTGAAAAAAATCATTTCCACAGTTAAAGTCAAAATTGGTTAATTAAGTGGTTAAACCAAAAGATAAAGTATAAAATAATATCTAAACCTATATAAATTTTATTGTATTGTTATATTAATAACATATTCTCATTATTTTATATTCCATGTCATTTTGTAACTACACTACTACAAAATTAGGTTTATCCAGCACTAGGGCTTTAATAGCACTAGCTAAAAACACTATTAAAGACCTCCTTTGTGAGCACTAAAACAATGCTGTTAAAAGGTGCATTTAAAAGAGTTTTTTAGTGCTGTAAAGGGGGTTTAATTTATCAACACTTTTTTACAAGTTTTTTTAAAGGACCAAACTTTATCAATACTTTTAAAAAAGCACTGATAAATGGGGTTTTATCAATGCTTGCAAAAAAGGGCTAATAAAGGGTGGGTGTTTATCATCACTTTTTTAGAAGCACTGATAAAGAACCCCCTTTATGAGATTTTTTACAAGCACTGATAAAAGTATACTTTATAAAATTATTAAAAATAATATGTGAATATATAAATATATTTATATTAATATAAATATAATATATATTTTTTAAAATATAGTTTAAATAAGGTAAATAAAAATTTACAGTTTATATATAAGATATTTAGTGAAAATGGATTATAAAATAAATAAAAAAATATTTTTAATTAATAATTTGCTTATTATTATTGAGTAATATTCATTTAATATCAATTTAAAGATAAAAAAATCAAAAAATTAATAAAATATTTAAAATAAGTTAAAAACATAACTCGAACTTCAAACGATCATAACTTTTGATCCGGGTGTTTGTTTAGGATCTACCAAATATCAAATAGAATCTTAAGATGAGATATATTCCCTTAATGACATAGATAAACCTATATCACAATTTTAGAGTTAGAAAAGGCCCATAAGTTCTATAAAACTGAGTTTTTAGTCAGGGTACCCCAATTTTGTAACATTCAATGGATTTTCATCCACGTTTAATGGGGTCTTTTTTCCATTTTTCAGTGAGGAATGAATTTATTCCTATGTATTACATTCATATTGATATTATGGTTTTTAAATTTTATCATTTTTCACAACATAAATTTATTTATAATTAAATATATGCATGTTTTCTTATATTTAGTTATACTAAACCACTCATATAAATACATATCAACATATTTATGTAAAACTGTATATTCTAATACATCTAAATAAATTCATATTATAAAAATTTATTTAAAACAATATCAAACCGTTTTTATATTATACAAATATATTTAAAATGTTTATATATACATATATGTGTGTATTAATAAAAAGATATATAATAATATTATATTATAGTATATGTAAATGAATATAATATATAATATATGAATATAATATAAGTATATATATATCACAAACACATATATTGTATAAATGTATATAAAAATAATTATATAAATATATGTAAATAAATAAATAAATAAATATATATAAATATATACATATAAATAAACAACTATATCATTAAGAAGACAAAAAACAACATGGTGTAGTGGTAAAGGTGTTCCATATTCTAAAGAGAGGTGCAAGGTTCGAATCCAGGTGGGTGCACATGAGGTTGTAAATTTGAAAAGCCCTGATAAAAGTGTTAGTTGGGTGGAAATTTCTGATAAATGGGGGGGGGGGGGGTGGAGCACTGTTAAAGGGATCAAGGAAGCACTGATAAAGGGGTTCAGACTCATGGATGTCTGAATTTTTTTACCCCTTTAACAACACTGCTTTTATTAGTGTTAAAAAAACACCATTTAAGGACCCCTTTAACAACACTAAAAAATCACCGTTAAAAGTTCCCTTTGACATTGCTAATGAAAATTTCTATTAAAGGCCCTGTTTAATAATGCTTTTTTAATGCTATTAAAGGGGGCCGTTAACAATGATTTTTTAACGTTGTTAAAAGTTTTGGGAATTTAACAATTCATATTTTATAAGTGTTTTTTTATCAATGATAAAGGCCTATTATAGAACTTTTAATGAACTTTTTTTAGTTGTACTATTTTACCCGAGGTAGACACATATTATATTATAATATTTCATGAATTTCTAAAAATTTCCTTCCCCTCCCTTATAATAGGACACCCATTATTTCTATTCTTTACACCATTTTGAGACATCTATATCAATAAAAACCTAACCAATTATCTTCTTAACTTAACTATACATTAATTAGAGGTTTTTTATTCTTAAAATACCATTCCAAGGGTCCTTAATAAGGGACCAAAATGAGGTTTATCGAAGAAGAGGTAATCATCCAACCTGAGCTCTTCTAATTTATTTCTTCCTCTAAAAAAATAAAATATTATTAAAACATGATGATATAAAAAAGTAAATATATAATATATAAGTATTTATTATTATGACTATGATAAAACCCTTTTTATCTTTTTTTCTTTCCTATGGGGAATAAAAACATTATTCATGAGTACGTGTGGAATGCCACCTCCACGATGCGATGAGCTTTGTTTTCCATAACCGCCTCTCATTGATGTTTATAATGATTGATTTAATGTATATATATGATAATAATGAAATAAATATCATTCTATAACTATAACATATTATCTATTTACCTACCTTTCCATCCATTGAAAAATGATAATGTTGTTCGTGTGTACATGTGTATTACCACCTCCATAAAACGATGTGATTTATTTTTCTTCACCATGTAACTTGACTAGTATTAATAATTTATTTAAATAGATAATATGATATTTATGATATAATAATAATTCTATAAATACAAAATAATACTTACCTCCTTTCTCTCATGATCATTAAAAAATTGAAATGTTACTAATGCATACGTACGACCTAACGACTCCATGATTATAACATAATTTATTTTTCATAAAAATATATCATGGTTAGTTTCAAAAGTATAATTAATATATAAAAATTATAGTTATGACATTATTATTATTTTATAAATTATTTAACAATTTACTCTTTGACCATGGTCAACATACCAAATTTGTTTTGGAATTATGAACCGAACATCCTCAAAACAAACAACATGGATTTAACCAATTAACTAATTAAATATGTCATTAAGATAAATGAAACAAATGGTTTAATTATAATTAAATAAAACTTAATAAATTTATTAATAATTAAATAACTGATATAAGTTTATTATACATGAGTTAAAGTATATATATGGAAAGTATAGACTAAAATTAAGAGATTTCGTCTCAATTTCCAATCATCAAGGGATGTTTTAATATTATTCACCTAATTTATTTTATATAGTTTATATAATTCAAATTTTAAATTTTATATAATTAATACTTCATAATTCATGGTATTCTATGTTTCAATTCAAATTATTTAATCCAAGGGGATTTAACTTGAAAGTTTCCAAGTGATAAGGGGTTTTCAACTCAATTTTATTTCACCGGGTTATAACACTTATTTTTTGAAATTTTTAATACATGATTATGTGTGAAATTATATATAAATTGTTTTATGTTTTATTTTCAATATTTTTGGATTTAGATATGTTCACATAACCGCTTCATGGATTAATTATCATTTCAAAAGTCATGATATTTGCAAGGGTTTTCTTTGTCTCAATCTCATTTTCCTAAGACACGATTCATGTTGTGAATGATGATTTCCTTGAATGATATAATTAATAATTCATGAATTAATTTTTATATATTAATTCATCAAATTTATGGGATTTATAGATACATATCTGAATCTTTATTTCAATGAATTTTAATTCAAAATTTACCAAAGCAGTAAATGTTTTATGTCACAATATCTTTTCTTTTAGAGGTTGTTTATGTTCTGGGTTACTTTAGAGAAAATAATATGCTATTATTTTCTTGAAAAAAATCTATTTTCTTATTATTTTTATGATTTTTTACATGTTTTGTTTTCATTTTCTCCCTTATTTAATAACTAAACATTAATAAAGTTGTTTATAAGTGATGTTGATCTCGTATCTTCTTTAAGACCATGAATCTTACTCTTCCAAATCCATGTTTTCTAAAATAATTTTATTAGTTTCCTCATCTAAAAATAAGTGATTTTATAAATTTATTTTACATGATCATTGAAATTATTTTAATTTTTTTAAAAGGAAACTTCTTGAAGTTTTCCACATGGGTCACTTTTGACTCACTTTACAAAACTTTTAAATGAATGTTTATGAACGAATATTCCTGCTATTACAAACATTATTTTCTTTGAATAATCCTTTATAAGTTTCAAATTTTATTTTCAAAGAAAATTATTTCCAAAATATTTGGTGAACTTTTGGTTTTTAAAAGTGATTTTCAAAGTGTAAATGGTATTTTTCTCAATAGTTTTTTAATAATTATTTTAATGGTATTTCTATTAACCACCACCACAAAAAACCCTTGATATCTCTTATGCTCCACTTATGATATATTATAATGATAGAAAAATTATTCTTTATATATATATATATTATTGTTTTAGATATATTTTTATGGAACCCTTTTCATTTCCATGAGTAAATCAAGACATGAAAGAACAATAGTTATTAATAAGTTGAAAAATGGAAGCTTCCATATGTTAAGATTATGTTATAGTTCTTGGAAATTGATTATGATGATGGGTGATCCTGATATAGACCATGATTAAGGGTGAGCCTGATATATCTCTCTAATTAATTGTGTAATGATTATGTTCTTATAAGAATTATGTTAGAAGTTGACCGTATTAGTTATTACACTTGTAAGGATTCCTATAAGGGTTATATGAAGATAATATTCCAAGATACCACCATGTTTTCTTTATGATTTATAAAATTATTTAATGGATCCTTTGATAAATATTGATATCAGATGGATCATGATTATTGATTCTCATAACTGTTTCCCTTTATAAAGCATTATTTAATGTCACATGTTTTATGAGCCAGGTTTTGATGGGTATTAATTATTTTATATTATGATCATGCACTATGATTATGTCATCATATCTTTGTGATCATCTTTTTCTCACTAATGAAATTAAATTGTTAATGCTTATTTTTACCCTTAATGTGCATTTGATCTCACCCTTATTATGTTTTCCATTTCCATAGGTTGTGATGAAAGGTTTTACGTATATTATACCTAATAAAGTTACCAGATGAGATGATATATATTTTTATGAACTATTTGTTTTAGTATCCATGTTTCTATATAATATTTTTTCCTAATTCTTATAAAATTTAAACCTAAAAGTTCCTTGGTTATATAAGTGATCCAATATTTTTTTATATTATATGTTTTTGATGGTTAAAATTGGGTTACATTTATTGGTATCAAAACCAGAAATGTAAATATGATGTTTTATAAATGGATCTAAAAGAGTGTGTTTTAGGATGTCATAGTTTTTCCTTAAATTATTCACAATAAATTTTATCACATTAACCAAAAAATGTTTTATCAACCGAAATAACAAAAATTATGCCTCCCTATAATTTCATCAATCCTTTAATTCCAACTCAACTCCAATCAACTAACAAACCATCCATAATAATTTTAACAATTAATATAACATGAAACCATCATTAAAACTCATGAATAGATTCATTTAAGAAACAAGTAATGAAATATCTCCAATTTGAAAGTTATCTAAACACCACAATATGTTTTTATAATTCTCTAACTATCAGTGTAAATACCAATACTATATTGACCATGTCTCAATCGATATATTCTTACAGTCCCCTATTTGTTAATTCCATTCATTAGGATCATTAATCTCCCCTATCTCCAATGTATAATTAACATATTATTTTTCATTTATTGGAAACATGTGAAAAAATTAGATTTATCCCCTAATATTTAGCTATAAATTACTCATGTCTCCTCCCTACAAGATAAAACTTCACTTCTCATTTTCCCCTTTTCTTGAATCTATAAATAACTAAGAGTCACTCCAACTTTATATGAGTAGATTTTTTTCCTATTCTCTCCCTCTACTGTAAAATGAAAATTAATTAATGAGGTAAAATAAAATAGTGACCATTCAAATATTTTTTGATATAATGCACTCTTAATAACACTTTTATGTACAAGAATTCATACTTTGTTAGGAGATTTTATAAAGTTATCAATAACTTATTCCTTTATTGAAATATATTCCAATTAAATCTATATATGTTACACATTATTTGTGATGAAGTGGTATTTGATATTAATATATTTTGAACTTAAATTCCTCCCAAAATTCTTTGAAAAATTGATTTCAATTTGATTATCACACCCATTTGTCAATGGTCATGTTATAGTCACCCTAATGTGTTCATATTATGGCTTTATTCACATCATTTGGGTTATTACTTGGGATGATGTAAAATACATAGTTTAAATTTTCCTTAGGGTCACATAATATTTCTTCTTAGAGTTCTAATATACACATCAACCTCAAAAAAATAATGCACCTCCAAAATTTGACTTTTAATATTTAGCATTTCTTATGCAATCAACATTAATGAGATGAGCTAACCCACCACGACCCAACCTGGATCGAAAGTATGCTAAGTGTTTCACTTTAATACCACCTTTAACAAGCTAGTGGATGACCAATTAAACCAAGAAGGAATAAAACACATGATAATCCTTATCTTATATCAACATGCAACAACCACATATATTTAAATTAGTAAAGAACCAAAAATACTAGAAATAAATATAAAAAAAACTAAACTATATGTAATTCATGTATGAGAAACCAAATGATAAGTAAAAAACCAAATTGGAAAACACTATAATAACTATATATCTGACAAAGTCTCTAAATCCAACAGTCACAAGACACCTAAAATCCCCTCCTCACTGCATGAACTCTTGGATTGATGTCTAATCACAATATTTATTACAATCACCTTGAGATAAAAATATCCACAAATCATTTTCATGGATTAGATTCAAACATACCTCACCAATCCCATTTCCACTAGGTTCACCTCCATTACCTTCATTGTTTTCATAATCACAACATGTGATAACACAAAGATCATGTAGGGGTGAATATAAATATACTCAGTAGGATAACCCAAAAATCGCAAAGTATAGAGAAGGAAACATGTAAACTTAAAACATAGAATAAAAGGATCAAAAAATGTTATAAGAATATATATATAATATAATACTACAATTCTTATGGATGGGGAATTCCTAGTAATCTCAACACTATCCCACAAGGGTTGTTTCACATGAGAAAATAGGGATGCTTAGAGAAAATGGATAACCCACCAAATATTAATTCCATAGAAAGTAATAACTCAAAGGAAATTGTGGATTCCTAAGGAATTATAATCCTTAAAGAATATGAACTATTCAAACACATCATTCCACCAAAAAACAGGGTAGGGTGAACCCCACCTTACTGAGGTTTGTATCATTTGAGATAATATCACACTTTATCACAAGTAACTACCTTGTCCCAATCAATTAATCATATTGGAGAACCCACACATTATTCTTGAATAGTTTTTTGGTAAAAATAGTAGTGACCCCCAATTATTATAACTAGTTAACCATGGTGGAACCGATACATCTCATAGAAAATGTAATGGAGTACCCTAGACTCACTGAAGTATACATGTCAGTTAAGATACTATTGAACACTAATGGAGGACCTACACCTCATTGAAAATTTTATACTAGATAAGGTGTACCTAACTACAGGGATAATATACTCATACTTTGGCCCACCCAATAATCTAATCTACCTAGCTAAACCAAACACACATTATATCATTGACCATACTGGAAGACTTGTTGATCACCATGATTAGTGTTCGTTGAGGGAGTATAAAACACTCGATAGAGGTCCCATTTCACATCAAGGAAGGTCAAAAAAACATGGGAGTACCTAAATCTATAAAAATAGGTACCCTGTACCAATGATTATTGGAAAATTGATCATGGGGAGTACAATAATTTATTATGCATATGAAGGACTAGTACCTTGTTGGGTACATGGGACTATTGACTCCATGCCAGAACTACAGAGGGACTTAAACTTGTTAATGTTAGGGAGTAAAAAAATCTAAAAAGACTATGAGGGACCCACATAGTATCAATAAAACATATTTAGTGGAGTACTAGACCCTAGGGAAAGTTCTTCTCATCACATCAAATATAAGGCCCCGGCCTTAAACCTTACTTAATATTGAATTAAATGAATAATTCACGTCGAAGATCTTTTCAGGTTTAGAGTTTTAGAGAATTAGAACATAACTATTACATCTCAAAATATTACAAAGTAGTCACTTATACTAAGTTTCCATAATAAAAAAAAACTCTTGAAAGAAACATGTCTAGTTCCATGTTTTATATAGCATGACATTCCCTTGATCCCATCCTTGACCTTATTCCATATTAAGTCCTGTGAAAAACATTTCAAAAAAACTTGGGGTGAGAATAAAAAGCTTAGTAAGGGATACAAAAAGAATGAAAACTGTTAGTTTTTCAAACATCAAGTAAACCATGTATACTATATCAAAGTAATACCTTCACCTTCATGAAGTAGTAAAAAAAAATCTTCACTGAATAAAGTATCATTACTTACCTTTTTGTAACCAAAGGATAACCATAAAACCCATATAAAGAACACATAACATATATAAAGGTAACTTGGGACATAAACATACTTAAGTGTAATAACCATACGGTCGACTTCCACACTTATCACTTAATGGAATAGCCATACGACCATTTTCCATACATACTTAATGGAATAGCCATACGGCCGACTTCCATACCCAATGCATTGGAGGTTATAACATAACCACCCATCCTGGTATTCACGGAACCACCCGTCATATGGTTTATAACGTAACCACCTGTTAAAATGTCCAAGTACCAATATAAAATCATAAAACATAAAACCAATATAAAGGAAAGATAACATTTCCACATTTCAATCACAATATATCATAAATATATTGAAATAATAGAATCCTTTTTCAAAACCATTTTCAATACCAAAATACATAAAAGAGTATATGGTATTTATTTTATTCTAAAAACATTACGGCTTGTTGAGAAAGCCAAAGACCAAATAATACTCGCGGCGGCGGAAAAAGTCATTGTCACCGCGTACGTTAAAAAAAACATTCTTTTTTGTCGTTTAGTAAAACGCTTCGTAGAAAAAGATTCCTTTTGTATAAAAGTAAAAGTCAAAGGAGTTTATACACTGTATAAAAGAAAGTTGTGTATAAAACGAAATATGCCTCAATGAAAGGAGATTGAGACGAAGTCCCTTACCTTGGGTCCGACTTGACTCGATCGTTCTTTAACGTCCTGAATAATAAACTTGAGTTAATTTATACTTGATTAAGAACCTTTTTAAAGTTCATTATTCTTTTTATATCACTTATTGCCATGTTATAAACATTATGTAACCATTTAAGTTAATAATGTTTGTTTTCTCAATATTTGGTTCTTAAGTCGAAAGTGGACCTCTTACAATTACATGTTGTTCGTGTGGTCAAAGGTTCTTTATATCCAGAATGAAATTCCTGATTTGGATATAATATGTATCATATATATCCAGCATATACATGTATTTATAATATTACATAATCATTTAGAGGTAAGAAATGAAATGCACCGTTCATGGAGACGGTAAGCCGTACGTACGCATGAACGCTACTTTCATTTCTTTGTCATATTAATGGAATTAAAACTAAATGAGAGGTATGTATATTTTAATTCCAGAATTATATTGATCATTTAGATATATCATTAATTATATATATACATTATATACATGTAATTTTAATAGTACATTACATTTGGGGATAAGAAATGAAATGCACCGTTCATGGAGACGGTAAGCCGTACGTACGCATGAACGCTACTTTCATTTCTATGTCATACTTTAATGGAAAGAAATAATAATGATATAGAGGTATATTATAATTCCAGTATAACATCATATATAATAACTTTAAATCCATCCTTTACACGTCCCACATATGGCATTAACGAATCACATCACTTTTAGGGGGCGGTAGTCCGCACTTCCTTAAATGAAGATATCGTTTTTACCCATAATGGAAACCATAAAGGTATGCCAAAAATGAAAAATACAGAAGCTTAAAGAAAACATAAACATATTATATATCATATATAAAAATAGTGACATCATAATGGCCACCCTTGAAGGTGTTAAATGAGTATTGAACAATCATCGTTTCAGGAGGCAGAATGTCGCCATCCACGGAAACCGTATGTTCTTTAACCATTTGATGTAGTTGTGTGAGAGTGTAGCTAAAATAAATATTATAACAACATCCTAGTATATTGAATATACTGGTGTTGTTACAAAAGAAGTAAATAAAAAGAGTTTAGAGGGTTGGAGAAGCAAAATAAAACAAATGAACAAGAGAGAATGAATTACCTTTAAAAGTGTAACTCCCTTTTGATTTGAGCCTAAAGGCTTACTTTGAAAGGATTATTCCCAAAGGTAATCTTCTAGGATGAGGATAGGGATGTGGAGAGAGTAATTGGGCAGGGGTTGGCCGAGCCAAAGGCTTGAGAAGTGTGTGAAATGGGGTAGAGGTGGGGGCCTTTTATAAGAGGAGAGGAGGGGCACTTTTGGAAAGTAAAGAAATATTACTTTATTTGAAAATGTGTTTCGGTTTTAAAAGGTCCCACATTGATATAATTAGTGGATAAGGTGATAAGGGTTAGAAATACACTCATCCAATTGGTTTTGGACATGTTTAGGTTTTAGATTTTTCATTATCTTTCCATTTTATTTAAATCGTCTAATAATGATGTCATCGTTGCATCATTATTATGTCATATATAATTTAATTTATTTAATGTATAAAAATTATAAAAAAAATACTATGATGTTGGAAATCTTTTTATATTTCCAATTACTATTTATAATCAAAATTTGGACTTGTATAACCCCACTCAAAAATTATTTTAGTAAAACAATTTATGTTAGTGTCATTTTCACTTTAACATTAAATAAAAATATATTAATGTCATTTTCCAACTAAAGTGGATCCATGGGGTCCCCAAGTTGGCCCATGGCTTTTCTTGGTCGTCCATGACTCACCCAATAGGTGTAGGACAAGTGTCATGGTATTTTCACATTCTTATAATATCATTTTTACATTAAATTACACTAATTACCTCTAATCGCGATTAAAAACTTAATAAGTTACTATTCACCAAAAAATTATTTTAATCTCATTGAACCACATTTTACTTCTTAATGACAACCATGTATGTCGGATTTTCAAAATTCAATACACATTAGTGGTAAACTTTCATTTAACTGAAAAATCAGTTTGCTTGATTACCACTTAGTGGTTTCACTATTCATCAAAAATTGAAGTTTTTCAGAAAATTACCAAAAATTCACCCTAAGCTATATTTGATATTCCGAATTCAAAAATGAAGTTCATTTTAAAAAATTCAAAACATATAAGTAAAATTAATTAATTTAATAATTAATTCCCGCTGTCATGACAAATAGCGTGTTTTTGTGAAACAATAAGTATCAAAAGATTGACACCAGTTTAAGTCCAATTTCAAAGTGAAATTGATTCCAATGACCACCATTGGATTAACTGGTAAAAATATTTTCTAATTTCACTTTAAAACCAATTAAAATAATAATCTAATCATATAAATAATTTAGATTAAAAAGAGGTTTTGAATTAAAATACAACATTTTACACTATTCATAAAAAAAATGAAGTTTATCAGAAAGGTACCAAAAATTTACACAAAGTAAATTTTGATGTCCCGATTCTAAAGAAGAGTTATATTTGGTCCAAAATAAAGTATAAGAGTGATCAAAACTATATTTAATGACGGTTCACCATTAAAAGGTGATAAGTGAACCTTTAGTGAAAATTAGAGTATATATGCCCTAAAATTGAACTCTTTCTGTATTTTAAGCCTTTATCTTTTATTGGGTAAATGTATAAACATTTAAAAACATATCTAATCATATTTTAGTTATTTCTATCCATTCCCGCCAGTACAACGACTACTCGTTAACTTACATTTAAAATAATATTATTTTATTACTAGTGTGCTACGTAAGTTTCAAAGAAACTCATCGTTGTGTATCGGGTACGCTATCGAACATAGAAACCCCTTTAAAATAAAATTAATATTTAATTCGTAAATATTAATAAATATGAAAATTATTTATTCTTTATTTACCTGGAATGTTACATCCTTCCCCCCTTTTGGGAATTGCGTCCTCGCAATTTTATTCACTTATCAAAATAAGTGGGGGTATTTATCCCTCATAGCATTTTCAGATTCCCACGTTGCCTCTTAAATCACATGGTTTTTCCACAAAACCTTTACCTGATGAATCACCTTATTCCGTAACACTTGCTCCCTGTGGTCAAGAATCTGGACCGGTTGTTCCTCATAAGATAGGTTCTCTTCCAGCTGAACTACCTCTGGACTCAAAACATGAGATGGATCTGGCATATACTTTCTCAACATTGAAACATGAAAAACATTGTGTACCTGAGATAAACTCAGAGGTAAAGCCACCCGGCATGCAACTGATCCAACTTTCTCCAGAATTTCATATGGTCCAATAAACCTTGGACTCATCTTTCCTTTCTTACCAAATCTCATCACACTTTTCCAAGGAGAAACCTTGAGAAAAAAAATATGATCACCTACCTCGAAAGATAGATCCTTCCTCCGGTTATCCGCATAACTCTTCTGCCTACTCTGAGCTGTTCTCATGTGTTTTCTGAATCAACTGAACTTTTTCTGCCATCTCTTCTACCAATTCTGGTCCCATCAGCTTCCTTTCACCCACTTCATTCCAAAATGCTGGAGTTCGACACCGCTTCCCATATAATGCCTCAAATAGTGCCATCTGTATACTGGAATGAAAGCTGTTATTATAAGAAAATTCAACCAAAGAAAGATGTTGGTCCCAACTTCCCTGATAATCCATCAAACAAGCTCGTAGCATATCCTCCAATGTCTGAATTGTTCGTTCTGACTGCCCATCTGATTGAGGATGAAAAGCTGTACTAAAATTTAATTCAGTACCCAACGACTTCTGAAGGCCTTTCCAAAATTTAGAAGTAAACCTGGGATCACGATCCGATACAATGGAGAGAGTAACTCCATGTAACCTGACTATCTCTTTAAGATACAAACGGGAAAGTTGATCAAGAGAGAAAGTATCCCGTATAGCAAGGAAATGAGTAGCTTTGGTCAGGCGATCAAAAATAACCCAGATTGCATTATTACCTCGAGATGTCCTCGGTAATCCCACAACAAAGTCCATGGATATGTTTTCCCATTTCCACTCTGGCACTGGTAAAGGCTGAAGCATCCCTTTCGGTAACTACTGCTCTGCTTTAACCTGTTGACATGTCAAACACTTCACAGTAAAATCAGCAATGTCTCTTTTCATTCCATCCCACCAGTAATACTCCCGCAGATCTCTGTACATCTTAGTACTGCCAGGATGAACTGAAAATGGGGAACTATGAGCCTCGCATAACAACTCATTCTTCAACTGTGAAACACAAGGCACACATAACCTCTTCCCAAACCTCAAAACACAAACACAAACTTATCCAAGAACTCATGGAAAATTTTATTCATAAGGTCCATGAATACAGTAGGTGCATTGGTTAACCCAAAAGGCATAACTAAAAATTCAAAATGGCCATATCTAGTACGGAACGCAGTCTTCGGAACGTCTGCTTCTTTTACTTTCAACTAATGGTACCCCGACCTCAAGTCAATCTTCAAAAAATACTGAGCTCCCTGGAGCTGATACCACTTCATTCGATGGCCCAACATCTGCTGAAGTTGTTGCAAAGGATTTTACCACCCCTTTCTGCTTGTAGTCTAGCTGCATTCCCCCAGTTGAGTTCTTCGTTGGACACTCGTTTGCATAATGACCCATTTCATTACACTTAAAACATCTTACCGTTGGCTTTTCATTTCCTGCTTGATCATCTTCCTTACAGTTACGAGCAATATGACCAGACTTACCACACCGAAAGAACTTACCAGACTTGGATAAACATTCTCCAGGATGCATTTTACCACACTTCTCACAGGATGGATATTTGGTTTTCTTACCTCCTTGCTTCTTTGATGAATTCTTCCCCTTTTCCTGCCAACTAGACCTCTTATTCTGTTGTTTGTCATAGAACACCTGATCATCGGCAAACTCCATTGCTACCTTCTCCGCACATCGAACAAGTTTTTCATAACTTTTGAACTCACTAGAAGCTAAATCCCTTCGATAATTTGGCTTTAACCCTGAGTAAAAACGGTTTATTTTACTATCAAGATATCCTATGAAGTTTGGAGCATACCTTGCCAATCGAGTGAACTTTTCTTCATAAGTAGCCACTGAATCATCCTCTTGCCTCAATTCTAGGAACTGTTTTTCCATCCTAAGACGAACCACCTTAGGAAAATATTTCTCAAGAGACATACCTTTGAATTCGTCCCAGTGAAGATCCTCAATCTCATCACTATCCCTTATATTTTTCACCATCGACCACCACTGATCAGCTTCACCTTCAAAACGGTAAACAACAAGACTAACCTTTTGATGTTCTGAACACCCCATGACATCAAAAATCTTCTCCAGTGTTTTAATCCACCCTTCAGCTTGCACAGGGTCAGATGATCCTCTAAATGATGGGGGATGTTGCCTCATGAAATGTTCCACCACTGACATGTTCCTCTGCGGTTGATCTGGCTGATCTCGTGCATGGATACCACCACCATTTATAGCCTGAGTCAACTGTGCCATCACTGCAAAAAACTGTTCAGTTCCGATTCTGACCATCTCAGGTTGCTGATTTGGAAGGTTATCTTCCTCCTGATGTCGTCCCAACATAGTTGCTTTGTTTCCTCTGCGGAAAACCATTCTAAACACAGAAATATCTTAGGCGAAGCAACATGGTAATCCGTAAATGCTATATCATTTCAATCATATTATAATTTAACACTTTTCTAACTCCTAAAGTTGTCTAAACCGTCCTCTGATACCAACTATAAGGCCCCGGCCTTAAACCTTACTTAATATTGAATTAAATGAATAATTCACGTCGAGGATCTTTTCAGGTTTAGAGTTTTAGAGAATTAGAACATAACTATTACATCTCAAAAGATTACAAAGTAGTCACTTATACTAAGTTTCCATAATAAAAAAAAACTCTTGAAAGAAACATGTCTAGTTCCATGTTTTATATATCATGACATTCCCTTGATCCCATCCTTGACCTTATTCCATATTAAGTCCTGTGAAAAAAATTTCAAAAAAACTTGGGGTGAGCATAAAAAGCTCAGTAAGGGATACAAAAAGAATGAAAACTGTTAGTTTTTCAAACATCAAGTAAACCATGTATACTATATCAAAGTAATACCTTCCCCTTCATGAAGTAGTAAAAAAAAATCTTCACTGAATAAAGTATCATTACTTACCTTTTTGTAACCAAAGGATAACCATAAAACCCATATAAAGAACACATAACATATATAAAGGTAACTTGGGACATAAACATACTTAAGTGGAATAACCATACGGTCGACTTCCACACTTATCACTTAATGGAATAGCCATACGGCCAATTTCCATACATACTTAATGGAATAGCCATACGGCCGACTTCCATACCCAATGCATTGGAGGTTATAACGTAACCACCCGTCCTGGTATTCACGGCACCACCCGTCATATGGTTTATAACGTAACCACCCGTTAAAATGTCCAAGTACCAATATAAAATCATAAAACATAAAACCAATATAAAGGAAAGATAACATTTCCACATTTCAATCACAATATATCATAAATATATTGAAATAATAGAATCCTTTTTCAAAACCATTTTCAATACCAAAATACATAAAAGAGTATATGGTATTTATTTTATTCTAAAAACATTACGGCTTGTTGAGAAAGCCAAAGACCAAATAATACTCGCGGCGGCGGAAAAAGTCATTGTCACCGCGTACGTTAAAAAAAACATTCTTTTTTGTCGTTTAGTAAAACGCTTCGTAGTAAAAGATTCCTTTTGTATAAAAGTAAAAGTCAAAGGAGTTTATACACCGTATAAAATAAAGTTGTGTATAAAATGAAATATGCCTCAATGAAAGGAGATTGAGACGAAGTCCCTTACCTTGGGTCCGACTTGACTCGATCGTTCTTTAACGTCCTGGATAATAAACTTGAGTTAATTTATACTTGATTAAGAACCTTTTTAAAGTTAATTATTCTTTTTATATCACTTATTGACATGTTATAAACATTATGTAACCATTTAAGTTAATAATGTTTGTTTTCTCAATATTTGGTTCTTAAGTCGAAAGTGGACCTCTTACAATTACATGTTGTTCGTGTGGTCAAAGGTTATTTATATCCAGAATGAAATTCCCGATTTGGATATAATATGTATCATATATATCCAGCATATACATGTATTTATAATATTACATAATCATTTAGAGGTAAGAAATGAAATGCACCGTTCATGGAGACGGTAAGCCGTACGTACGCATGAACGCTACTTTCATTTCTTTGTCATATTAATGGAATTAAAACTAAATGAGAGGTATGTATATTTTAATTACAGAATTATATTAATAATTTATATATATCATTAATTATATATATACATTATATACATGTAATTTTAATAGTACATTACATTTGGGGATAAGAAATGAAATGCACCATTCATGGAGACGGTAAGCCGTACGTACGCATGAACGCTACTTTCATTTCTATGTCATACTTTAATGGAAAGAAATAATAATGATATAGAGGTATATTATAATTCCAGTATAACATCATATATAATAACCTTAAATCCATCCTTTACACATCCCACATATGGCATTAACGAATCACATCACTTTTAGGGGGCGGTAGTCCGCACTTCCTTAAATGAAGATATCGTGTTTACCCATAATGGAAACCATAAAGGTATGACAAAAATAAAAAATACAGAAGATTAAAGAAAACATAAACATATTATATATCATATATAAAAATAGTGACATCATAATGGCCACCCTTGAAGGTGTTAAATGAGTATTGAACAATCATCGTTTCGGGAGGCAGAATTTCGCCATCCACGGAAACCGTATGTTCTTTAACCATTTGATGTAGTTGTGTGAGAGTGTAGCTCAAATAAATATTATAACAACATCCTAGTATATTGAAGATACTGGTGTTGTTACAAAAGAAGTAAATAAAAAGAGTTTAGAGGGTTGGAGAAGCAAAATAAAACAAATGAACAAGAGAGAATGAATTACCTTTAAAAGTGTAACTCCCTTTTGATTTGAGCCTAAAGGCTTCCTTTGAAAGGATTATGCCCAAAGGAAATCCTCTAGGATGAGGAGAGGTATGTGGAGAGAGTAATTGGGCAGGGGTTGGCCGATCCAAAGGCTTGAGAAGTGTGTGAAATGGGGTAGAGTTGGGGGCCTTTTATAAGAGGAGAGGATGGGCACTTTTGGAAAGTAAAGAAATATTACTTTATTTGAAAATGTGTTTCGGTTTTAAAAGGTCCCACATTGATATAATTCGTGGATAAGGTGATAAGGGTTCTAAATCCACTCATCCAATTGGTTTTGGACATGTGTAGGTTTTAGATATTTCATTATCTTTCCATTTTATTTAAATCGTCTAATAATGATGTCATCGCTGCATCATTATTATGTCATATATAATTTAGTTTATTTAATGTCTAAAAATTATAAAACAAATTCTATGATGTAGGAAATCTGTTTAGCTTTCCAATGACTATTTATAATCAAAATTTGGACTTGTATAACCCCACTCAAAAATTATTTTAGTAAAACAATTTATGTTAGTGTCATTTTCACTTTAAGATTAAATAAAAATATATTAATGTCATTTTACAACTAAAGTGGCTCCATGGGGTCCCCAAGTTGGCCCATGGCTTGTCTTGGTCGGAAATGACTCACCCAATAGTTGTAGGACAAGTGTCATTGTGTTTTCACATTCTTATAATATCATTTTTACATTAAATTACACTAATTACCTCTAATCGCGATTAAAAACATAATAAGTTACTATTCACCAAAAAATTATTTTAATCTCATTGAACCACATTTTACTTCTTAATGAAAACCATGTATGTCGGATTTTCAAAATTCAATACACATTAGTGGTAAACTTTCATTTAACTGAAAAATCAGTTTGCTTGATTACCACTTAGTGGTTTCACTATTCATCAAAAATTGAAGTTTTTCAGAAAATTACCAAAAATTCACCCTAAGATATATTTGATATTCCGAATTCAAAAATGAAGTCCATTTTACAAATTCAAAACATATAAGTCAAATTAATTAATTTAATAATTAATTCCCGCTGTCATGACAAATAGCGTGTTTTTGTGAAACAATAAGTATCAAAAGATTGACACCAGTTTAAGTCCAATTTCAAAGTGAAATTGATTCCAATGACCACCATTGGATTAACTGGTAAAAATATTTTCTAATTTCACTTTAAAACCAATTAAAATAATAATCTAATCATATAAATAATTTAGATTAAAAAGAGGTTTTGAATTAAAATACAACATTTTACACTATTCATAAAAAAATGAACTTTATCAGAAAGGTACCAAAAATTTACACAAAGTAAATTTTGATGTCACGATTATATAGAAGAGTTATATTTGGTCCAAAATAAAGTATAAGAGTCATCAAAACTATATTTAATGACGGTTCACCATTAAAAGGTGATAAGTGAACCTTTAGTGAAAATTAGAGTATATATGCCCTAAAATTGAACTCTTTCCGTATTTTAAGCCTTTATCTTTTATTGGGTAAATGTATAAACATTTAAAAACATATCTAATCATATTTTAGTTATTTCTATCCATTCCCTCCAGTACAACGGCTAATCGTTAACTAACATTTAAAATAATATTATTTTGTTACTAGTGTGCTACGTAAGTTTCAAAGAAACTCATCGTTGCGTATCGGGTACGCTATCGAACATAGCAACCCCTTTAAAATAAAATTAATATTTAATTCGTAAATATTAATAAATATAAAAATTCTTTATTCTTTATTTACCTGGGATGTTACATCAAAACCCTGTCATTGTCCCTATAGATCTAAAGTCTAAACCCACCTTAAAATAAATGTAACTGGCCATGGGCAGCCTAAGAGATCACGCTATCATGTTTTATGTGTAAAATTACTCATGAAAGGATATATCATTTCCCTAATATGTTATATTAATGAAAATATATATAAACACCCATGAACAGTTCATTCTAGGCCTTTTCCCTCTAAGGCCTAACAAAGTCATAAGATAAGTTATTACAATGACTTGTACCTTAAACTACCCATAATTATGAGTTTAAAAGAAATTATTGAATTTTTTAACATTACCATGATAATTTTGTTTTAGAGTTTGATAAAATTAGCAAAAACTCCTACATATAAAACCCTTACAAAATAAAGTGGACACTTCTATATGGTATTCATTTTCCCCATAAAACATGTTCTTTATAAAGACACACTTTATTTGTTCAAGGTAACACCCATAAATGGATACATGACTTTATTAACATTACTAATCACCCTTAACCCCTGGTAATTTTTTTTAATATAATATATGATAAAAAAATATTATCAAGGGACATAAAAATAAAGGAATCCTATTAGCCATTTGAAAATTCATGAAAACCTATAAGAAAGTTTTAATTTTTCATAATAAACTTTAAACTCTAATAATTATTTACTTACCCAATAATCATAATTAATTTCCTAAACATTCATAAAATATATCATAAGAAATCATAAATAAAAATCACAATCATGAGCGTTTCTTGTAAAACATGGGTACTCATGAAAACATTTTCTTGAAAAAATACTTTTCACCCTTAAAGGGGTGATAAACAATCCCTTAAACATAATATCATTATATTACCTTATATAATAAAAAATAGTTAAATATAAACTCATTTAAATCATAAAAAATTATTGTAGGTACCTTGGGATATCATATTTATATCACTCTTATAATTACTCTTAAAAATGGAATAACCTACTTTGTTAATTCCAATATATATTACCCAGAGAAAAAAATCATTAACCAATGCATTGGAGAGAAACATTAGATACATCCATCATAATGAACAATTTAATAGGTACATAAAATGCATAAAACAAAAATAACATTCATTTATAGCATAAAATATCATAAATTATTCCATTTAACACATATATAAAATCACTTTTGGGCTTCACATAAAAATAAGGATAAAATTATTTTTTCTTTGAAAACTCTTTAAATAAAAATTCTCAACGGAACAGGAATTAGGATATTATTTTGAAAAACCATAAAACTTTTATAATAATATTATTAAATAATAATAGTTATGAAAATGAGAAATTACACTCATGCTGTATATATTAAAAAGATATTCCTTTCACACTTTTGTAAAACTGATAAAAATAACCCATATGAAAAATGATTAAAAGTCCTCTTTTAAAACCATAATAAATAAATTAAAAAATGGTTTAAAACGACATTGATAATACATTTAATTACATTAATAACAAACCTTGAACATTTTAAGAAACATGGATAGGGATTAAAAAGATAAGTAAAACTTTAAATCATTTAAAATAATATTTTATGGAAAAATCACTTATCAATTAATAACCTTTGAATCAAAAGAAAATATAATGGGTGAAAATAAAATTTATTTTTAAACTAATTTAATATAAATTAAAATACATTTATATGTAATTTTATACAACACATAAATAAAAAATGTGATGAAAATTAATTAAGTCTCAAAGAAATGAAATTGAGATGAGAAATCCTTTACCTTATATTCTGTATAGATTTGCATATTCTCTAAATCCTGAATAATAAAATTATATTAGTAATATAATTTTTTAAAATCATTTTTAATTTTCATTCCTTTATCATTATTACTTTTATTACCATGTTTTATTTAGTTATTAAACCAATTAAGTTCACATCAAATGTTTTGAGGGTATTCAATTCACCAGTCAAAAATGACTTTAGTAGGTTGAATATGTTCAAAGGGATCATGGTTTTATTATATAAGTAATAATAATAAATATAGAATTATTATTTTTATTCATTAAAAACATTTTTGGAACTATCCATGGAAGGTGGATACGAAAAATGAATAGCTTTTATTTATAGAGGTTGTAGTCCACATATATGAACGAGTGACATTATTATTTTTCAACAGATGGAAGGGTAATAAGGTAAGTAATAGTTTATATTGATATAATCATAATTATTTAATAAATATTATTTATTCACTTAATACTTAATTTTAACTAGGAATATAATTTAGTGATGAAAAATGAAACACATCCCTCTGTGGTGGTGGTTGTTTACTTGTACATAGGAGCGATGTTTTCATTTCCCATGGGATGAAAAAGGCATCCAAAAAGGGTTGTTTCATCACTATAATAAAATTTAAGTATATATAATATTATGAATTTATTTTATCATCATGGTTTTATAATATTTATAGGAGTATTTAGAAGAAATAAAAATGTAAACAACCAGTTAAGTGTTATACCTCTCCTTTGGGAAACCTCTTTTGACTTACACCTTAACATTTATAGGTTTGTATTTTGGTGAGAATATAAATTTAGAAACTCAGGATTAAATAATATAAGGTATTTGGGTATATTTTTATTTATATAAATGATTCAATAGGTATTAGTAAGATAGGATAGGATCCACCCTTTTATAAGTGAGGTGGGTGACAATATGTTATTTTCATGAAACACTAATATTTAGTTTATGTATAACTCATATAAAATGGCTCAAAATTGACATAAATTCGAATATAATGAGTCTAATTTCATAATAAATTCATCCAATAAAATTTATACAAGTTTAAGTTTCATTTTAAACATTATCTTTTGGTTTGACCCCCTTATTAACCCAATTTAACCTTAACCATTGTAACAAATTTTTCAATATTTAAGGGTCATGAAAGTAATTTTAAAAATTAATAGTAAAAAATACATGAACCATTAATGATTGGATATAAAATTTTCTATAAATTTGTGTTGATATAGAATTTTT
Source organism: Viscum album (assembly GCA_963277665.1). Lineage (NCBI taxonomy): Eukaryota > Viridiplantae > Streptophyta > Magnoliopsida > Santalales > Viscaceae > Viscum > Viscum album. Next base: position 1,058,981,350 of record OY728140.1, read on the forward strand.
ATGATTTTATAATGTTTTAAAAATAATTTTTAAACATTAAATACCATTTAAAGACATTTTTAGTACAATTAATAAAATTTGACTTTAAAGATGTGAATAAAATAGTTAAATTAGAATATAATATATTTAAATATAATTTATAAATTTTAACAATCCACTAAATTAAAGAAACACAAAAAATTATTAAAAAACATGTCACTTCAATGTTTTTAAAATAATTTAAATTCTTTTTATACTACTTGCACAAGATTTGTGTCAACGTTGAGTAAGAGTTCTAGGTAATTATACCATCAATAACAATTAAAAAGATTTATATCATAAATATTATTTATTCATCATTAATTTTATCATCATATCTATTAATATGATATTTTTATGAATATAAATATCGTGACATCATAATAAGAGAGAGAGAGAGTGACGTATTGAAATTAATCTTAACATAAAACATTATAAAGGTTTTAATCAAGGAAAAGTGGTATGAAAATTCCATATTTTAGAATCTAGTATTATAAGGTTATATTTTTCACTTTACCATAGTAAGAAATTTTTACCACAATTACTATTTGTTGTGACCAAAAATTAAATTACCATCATTAATAAATTTTAACCACTTAATTAAAAATTTTAAATTTAGTTTTTCAGATTCAATTTTTATAAGTGGCATAAATTAATTTTATTACAAATCTGTAAAACAAAATGAAAAACTATTTTTAGACAAATATAAATTTTAAGCATAGAAATGATTTTATACTAAAATCATGTATGATGTGGATTCCCATAGAATTATTAAAATTATGTTTAATAAAATTAAACTTATGTTACTTTAAAAAATTCCAAAAATAAAATGGAACATTGAATTTTTGTTGATTAAATGTAATAAAATGATGATTTTTTACAAAATTAGTATTTTTCACTATTCCCCCAAAAATCGACCTTTTCAGAAAAATCCCAAAGAATTATTTAAAAATAATTTTGAAATGTTGATTTTATCAAATAAAATTTCTATATTTATTATAAATTAATCATAATATTTTCTAACAAAATTCAATGAAAACTATTTTTGGAGAAAATGTATTTTTGAATTATGAAATGAATTTATACCCATTCCTTATATACAAACCAACATTAGATTAATGTTGATTTATTTTATTAAATATATGATCTATAAATTTCATTAGAGTCATTAATCTATAGTAAGTAACTTAATTTAATTTGATAAAAATGATTTATGACCATATATTAATTTTTTGAAAATATTTCTTTTAAACTTATATGATCTTTTTTTTATAAAAATTGAGTTCTTATTTACTATAAATTAATCAGTAAATTTTTATAAATAAAACTTCTTATATATATACTTCAAAATGTGTTTATTCCCATTCATACCTATCAAATCAATGACTAGGTTATTACAGTTATATTTAAATAATAATATTTAAATAATATATGACTGCTCATTTTAAGCTTCGTATTACATGTGGTACACAAAATCAGGCATGGTATTATTTTAAACTAAAATCATGGGGTGTTAATTTCTCCCCCCATTAAAAGAAATTGAATCCTTGTAATTTTAATGTTATTCTCTCAAAATAAATATGTTATAACATAGTAATAAAATCATATATAGATTTTATCATGAAGTTTAATTTTAAGGTCAAGATAATGAAACTTATTATTTCATAACTGAATGTACCTATATAAGTCTCATACCTAGAGATGAGTTTCTAAAAGTGTACCTTGGTAGTTTATTATTAAATTCTGTATAAGGCTTGAGCAATTTTAGAAATTATTTTATCATTTAGATAGAGATTTTAATAAAATATAAGTATTTGATTTCTTTCCAATTTATAAGTGGAATTTCATCCTTCATTTGTTATCTAATAAGTTTTCACTTCTATATCAACTCTTATTCCAGGATATTAATATTATATATGAATTTATCAATCCTGAAGCATTAAAATTTTCTTTCAACAGATCACAAGATCCATTAAAAGATGACAAGTTATTCCCCATGTTTCTATCCATTAACTAAAAAAGTGGTTTGCATAAGTTAAGATAACATGAAATATGAATTAATAATACATTAATCTCTAAATCCTCAAAAATATTACAAAAATCTAAGCTTTAATCATTCTATAAAAAAGAATCCTTAAAACTCTTCAAAAATACCAGTCCAAAATTGAATCCCAAATATCAGAGTGATTTGATCACATATTATTTTAAGATAAACACAACATTAATCTCCAAATAACATCCATTACTACTAATGTCACACAAAAAATTTATATTCCCTAATCATATAATCTCTAAAATATACTAATATTTTATATAAATAACCTAAACTACCATAAAGCTATAATAAAATTATATATTCTTTCAAAAGATATTTAAAACTTTATTTATCAAATAAAATCCCATATTAACCAATAAATTTTCATCTTAATTTAATCATATAATGTTCTCAATATAGTGAACTTCATTAATTTTTTTTAATAACTTAGTTAATAATGAATTTTCAATCCCATTATTATCTATATTATAAATCATATGCTCTAAAAATGTAATAATACATTTTATCCCAATTAACCAAAATTAACTCAACAATAGAGATCATCTCAAACCTAATAGTTATCAATTCATTTATAATTGTCTCTAAAAAATATAAAATAATCCATAATTAAATATCATTTCCACTACAAAACATGTTAAAATTAATGGTTATATATACCTCAAACATTTATTAAAACTCAAAGAATGTTTCCTAATGTACTCTCATCATATAAAACCTCAAAAGGAATATCTATTTCCTTAAAATTAGGATAAAAAATATACTTATTAACCCATTATGGTATTTAATAATCTTAAATTATCATTACTTGATAACTTATTTACCCCTAAAATTATCTAGAACCATGCTCTGATACCAAATATAATGACACACACCTTAAAGAACCCATAATTATGAGTTTAATAGAAAATATTGAATATTATTAAATTACAATGATATTTTAGGTTTATAATTTTATAAATTTTTTAAAAAATCATATATATAAATCCCTTACAAAATAATGTGTTCACTTCTACACAATGTCGATTTTCCCACATAACATGTAATTTATAAAGACACACTTGTTGTGTTTAAGGTAACTACCATAACTGGAAGTCTAACTTTATTAACATTCATAATTATCCTGAATCCCCATGAAAATTATTTTAAAATATTGTATGAGTGAAACAAATCTCAAAAAGGGATATAAAAATAAAGGAAACATGTTAGTACATTTGAAAATTCATGAAACTACATAACAAAATTATCCTTTTTCATAATAAACTTTGTGATTAAATAATAATTTACTTAGCTAATAAATCAACTTATTTTCCCAAAGTTCCATAACATAAATCATAATAAATCATAAATTAAAATTCATAATCATGAGGTTTTTTTCAAAACATGGGTACTCATGTAAACATTTTATTGAAAGACATAACATTAACCCTTAAAAGGGGTGTAAACATTCCTTTAAACATAATCTCATTAGCTTAAATTATAAAATAAAAATATATCCATGGAAAATAATTTCCAAGAAAATAAAATTTATGTAGGTACCTTGGGAAATCATCTTAATATCACTATAAAAAAAACTCTTAAAAGAACTCTAATAAATGGAATAACCTACTTGTTTAATTCAAACATATATTCCCCAATGAACAAAATCATTACCCAATGCATTGGAGTGATATATTAGGCTCACTCTCCATTATTAATAATTTATAATAACCATAAAATACATAAAACATATACAAAATTTCATTTCCATCGTAAAATATAATAAGTTATTATATTTGACACATATGTAGATGAACTTTCGAGATTCATATAAAAATATGGATAAAAATATTTTTTATTTGAAAAATATTTTAAAAAAAAATTCCCAGAAGAATTGTAAATAATATATTATTTTGAAAAAACATGAAATTTTTTATTGGAATATTCTTAAAGAATAAATATCGAGAAAGAGGGAAATTTCTATCATGCTGTGTACATTTAAAAAATATTCCTTTTACACTTGTGAAAAAAATGAGAAAAATAACATGTTTAGAAAAAGATTAAAAGTATTCATTTTAAAAATTCATAAATAAAGTCATAAATTATTTAAAATTATTTTTAGAATACATTTTTGTTTATTAAAAACATACCTAAAACATTTTAAAGAACACATAAATAGAGAAAAAATATAATTTTTTTAATAAATTTAAAATAAAATTTTAAAGAAGATCGAACACAACTTTAGTAATTTTTAATTCAAATGAAAAATAAAGGAGAGAAATTGAAAATAATTTTTAAAAAACTTTAATTTTATTTATTATTATTCTATAAGGTAGTTTATATAACACACAAATAAAACATGTGGTGAAAATCACATAATTCTTAAAGTAAGGAAATTGATATGATAAATCTATTACCTTATGTCCCGTTTAGCTTCATACATTCTCTAAATCTTGAATAATAAAAATTTATTTGTTTTTTAATTGACTAATAAACTTTTTCATGTTAATTTTTTTATCATTATTATTTTTTATCATCATGTTTTGTTTAGTTTTTAAATCATTTAAGTTAATGTTGGATGTTTTATGGATATTTAGTTGATAAGTCCAAAATGAATTTAATAGGTTGAATACGGTCAATGTTATCATTGTTACATCATTTAAAAAATTATAAACATTTAAAATTAATATTTTTTTACATTAAAAATATTTTTATAACCATCCTTGGAAGGTGGATAAGAAAAATGAATCACATCACTTCGTGGAAGTGGTACTCTACATGTACACATGAGAAATGATATCATTTTTCAATGGACGGAAGGGTAATAAGGCATGTGATATATTATCTTTATATAATAATAATAATTTCATAATTATTATATATAATCATTTAATCCATAATTTTAACCATCTATTTTAGTTGGTGATGAAAAATGACACATATCGCTTTATGGAGGTGGAAGTCCACACATATGCACAAGCGATGTTTTCATTTCCCATAAGATGGAAATAGTGATGAAATGTGTTGTTTTATAAACATAATAAAATTTTATTATTTTATACATCATCATGTTATTATAACACAATGTTTATAGAATATTTATATGATGTTAGAGAAGAAATAAACATGAAAACACTCAGTTAATAATTATACTTCTTCTTTGAGAAACATCCTTTAGCTTGCATATTAAGCTTTATAGAATTGTATTTTGAAGAGAAAATAACCTTTAGGGAATGGGAAGAAATTTTATTAAGGTTTTTTTCTTCATATATTGGTTTAGATAAATTACTCAATAGGTGTGAGTAAGAGAGGATAGGATGCACCCCTTTATAAGTGAGGTGGGTAACAATCTTTTAAATGCATGAAAAATTAATATATAATTTGTGGCTAACTCATATAAAATGTATAATAAGTGAGATATATTATAATATATGAATTATAAGGTCATAATAACTTCAAAATTTAAAATTTATACAATATTATTTTTCATTTTAAACTTTATCTTTTTTTAACCCTCTTGTTAACCATGAATCACCTTAACTACAACAACAAAATTTTCAATAGTTAAGGGTCCTGTAAGAAATTTTAAAAATTAAAAGTGGCACATTCATAAACAATTCATGATTATATTGAAAATTCCCATTAAATTTTAGTTATTATAGTATTTTTATGATTTTATAGTGATCTAAAAAATATTTTTTAAACATTAAATACTATTTAAAGTCATTTTGGGGCCCATTCAAAAAATATGAATTTAAAGACATCATGAAAAGAATGGAGTTAGAATATAACATGTATCAATATAAATAATAAAAATCCAAGAAACTCATGGAATACAAAAATATATCCAAGAAATATTACTTTTAATGTTTTTTAAAATAATTTACTTTCATTTTTTACTACTACTTGCATAAGCGATGAGTCGGTATTACATAAGTGTTCGAGGTAATTATACCATTAATAAAAAATAAAAATAAATTTAATTCATAAAAATAGTTTATTATTAATAAATTTTATAATCTATATTCATTTATATATAATTTATATCTATATTCATGTCATGAGAAATAATTAATTAAGTGGGAGTAATATTTTTTAATTACTCTTAAGTTAAAATTATATAATGGTTGAAATCAAAGGATAGTGGAAAAAATACCAAGTTTCAAAATAAAATATTATAATTTTTGAAATTTTAAAATCCTATGAGAATCAATATGAGATTTTGTGACCATATCACAATGGTTTACCATTAATTAACCTGTTTTACCCTTTACGATGGTGACCACTTTTTTCCATGATTACTATTTTTTATGAAAAAAATGAAATTTACCTCATTAATAAATTTGAAAATCATGATTAAAAAAAAATAAATCCATTTTTCTTGATTAAATTTCCTTAATTCGTATAAATTAATTTTATTATAAGTTTTCTAAATGCAATGAAAATCTACTTTTATAAAAATACTCGTTTGAAGAAAAATAATAATAATGTACCATAATCATGAATAATGTCGATTACCATAGAATTTGTTAAATTATTTTTAATGAAATAAAACTTATTTTACTTTAAAATAAATCCAAAATCAAATAGAAAATTGGAATTTCCTAGATTAAAAGTAAAGAAATTTTAGTTTTCACAAAATCAATTTTTTTCACTATTCACCCAAAAATCAACCTTTTGAGAAAGATCCCAAAAAAGTTCTTAAAATTATTCTAACATTATGATTTTATCAAGAATGATGTTTTAAATTTATATAAATCAATCATAATATCTACTCATAAAATTAAATAAAACCCATTTTTGATGAAAATGTATTTTTGAAATATAATATAAATTTATACTCATTTTTTATCTAGTAACCACAATTAGATGAATGTTAATTTATTTTATTAAAAATATTATATATAAATTTCATTAATGTTATTAATTTATAGTTACTAACTTAATTTAATTTTATAAAAATTCTTTAGAAACATAAAATAATTTTCTGAAAAGTATCTCCTTTAATATTATATGATCTTTTTTGAATTATTATTTACTAAGAATTAATTAGAATATTTGTATTGAAGAAAATGTACATACATATATTTAATAATGTGGTTTTTCCTATACATTCATACCAAACCAATAGCTAAGTTATGAAAATTATATTTATATAATATTTTACTAGTAGGTAAGAATTCGTTTTGAGCTTGGTATTAGGTGTGGTACATGAAATCACTCATAATAATATTTTTAAAATAAATTTATAAGGTGTTAAAACTATATTTTCCTGATGAAACACCTGATCCCTTTATTTTAGGCTATTTAAAATCTACTCGCACCACAATCAAATTTTTAATCGTCTTCACCTTACTGCAACCACTTTCTTTATTTCACAACTAAAACTTCCACATCACAGTCATAATCATTACACCATATTCGATGCTTTCCATTATCCTCTTTATTCCATAAATATCACATTCACACTGTAGTAATCCTCATGTTTTTAAACATAAAATTCATTTCCTTAATGAAATAATACATATAATATAATCAAATATTACCCTAGGGGGAATCACTACATAACCTAAATTATTATGGTGTGATCCCTCATTTTGAATTTTAGGGGATTCAAAAAATCATGGAATCAAAACAAGAAATTTATTTTCATACTAAAATACAACACCAAAACACATAGTATCTCTATTTTTACTATTTACTTCCATCACTAATGAATTCTCTATCGTGCCTACATCACCAAACTCCGATGACACAAAAAACAATAGATGGATCCAAAAATATATCATGTGATAATTGAGTATGATATGAGTAATTATTCCTACCTTGTAACCTGTTCATCTATGGTATATGAATTCATACTCCAAGAGTGATAGATGACCAACACATGATCACCATTAGTTGAAGGATCATACAAGATTCCTAAGGGTTAAAAAATGAACCCCCAATGACTCATAGGTCAAGGAATGAAATGAAAATTCTAGGGGGAGAGGGTTAGAACACAATTTATAAAGAAAAACTTAGTCTCCCCCTTCAAAGTCCAATACCAATGGTTTCATCACAATGGTTTAAAGTTGAATAAAAAATATGATACAATAGGTACCATCACGCCACAAAGGTCCTTGGTCAATTATAGATCTAAAAATAATAAGATGATAAATTCCCTCCTTAAATCCTACAAAAACAAGGCCACCTCTCTTAACTTTACACATGTCAACCCCATTGCGACATGAATAGGGTGTCATGACGTAATCCCTTCACCAATAAACATTTCCATGGAGTAACCCAAAAACCAAAAAAAAACTTATCTATATAAGAATAATCCAATGGTTCTAATCACACCTCTTTCTCCCACATATGATAAAACTAAAGGTGATCTACTCCTCACACCACAACCCATAAAACCATGTTTCAACATATCCACTTTTAAATATCTACAAACATAAGAAATTATCATGGACACACTAACACCATAAAAAAAATCTTAAAATACAATTTATATCAAAAAATCATAATGATAATACATAAATAAAAACTAAAATAGAGGATTCAAATGAAAAAATACGAGTCATTACATCCTAACCACATTGATGCCTTTTCATCCAAAAAATTCACTACCTAATCAAACAGGTGGGGGTATGAATTTTATATTTGATTATTTCCCTAGTTGGTTCAATGTGATGGGTTATGGATATATCTTCTCAATTGTGACATGTTAAAGATATTGGGAACCTAGTCTATGTGTCGAGGTAACATTAGGCATTAGAAAATATCACCCATTTGACAAAGAATTTATAATGGCCAAATGAACCTTAATGATAGTTTGATTCCTTAAAAAATCCTATAAAAACTAGTTCCAAACTCCCATACTCATCAAATAATGGATATTGCACATAGTCTCAAGAAGAGCTATAAGGAAACATTATCTTTGAGTTTGTGTAATATTTTCATCATCTCCTACCACAAAGGTAGATGAAATATTTTTTCAAGATCAAGGTTGAAGGAAAAATTAGTATTCTTACCAAACATCTTCATAAGAATTAATGGGAACTTTCAATCTCAATGTCTATATCCAATTGTTGCAAATAGACCATCGAAGATAATATTCTTATATTAATTTCACTTCATTATGAATTCTACTGAAAATAACATAATGAATCACCACCAACCTCCTTCAACTATAACACACTACTACCCGTTAGTGGACCAATTCAGTTCAATATAAATTGAACCATCCTAACCATTCAGATAACCCTTCTTCATAGGGTCTATACCCCAGGATAACACCTTCCAAAACTAGAGTGATAGAGGGCAACAACCTCTTGATAAAATGGTCTCTTTTAATGCATAAAAAGATATTTATTGATGCAGGAATGTATATAAAGTTCTCTTAGACACCCCACATTTAGGGAACCACCCCAATAGAGAGGTACCAACTTAAGATGTCCATTTATAAATTTTAAATTAACACATTGGGAAATCATTATCTATCTAGGGAGGTGGGTCATGCACTCCCCACCTTTATAAAAAACCATCTGGTCCCTCACTTGTAAACATTTAGTCATGCTAGTCTAGAAAACTAAGACCATAATGATGGCCTCATTCAAACAAATAAATGTATGTGAGTCCACCATTATCGATTGAAGGTGGTAAATGTATCCCTCTCCAAAAAAGGAAATTAGATCAAGGATAACTATCTAAGAAACTCCACTATAAACCAAACATAAAATTCCATGTAAGGGAATTGGCCACCACGGTACTATTACACTACTATAATATCATCAGTAACCAAAAGTTCAATTTCATGATGTTCAACAATTACTTCATTTATTCATAACTCAAACTATAAGTGTTTATTACAAAATTAGTACTCTCATAGTAAAACTAGGGAAAATATATGAATGACTTATAAACTACTCCATGAAATATCACAAATAAAAATCTAGTCTATAAGTTTCATAATCGCAATAATGGTGTTCATCATTATACTCAACTACACCTAAGCTCCATCTTTGGAATGTAAGTTAATACATACATAAGTCTCCCTTAAAGGTGTAGACTTGATTCTCTCTTAAAAAGAATCTATGCATTCCTTAACATTTACAGGGAGTTATTATTAGCCTCATACATAGTTTATAATGTCATGCTTACAACTTTATGAATAACTAACTATAATCTCTTAACATATGGATTTACTTTACCCGCTTAAGGGAATCCCAATCACTATAGAAGGTTGACCTCATCTCATTTACTCATATACCAACACCTTATAATACTAATAATGGGAAATTGATTCCTACAGGTGTAGGTATAATGTGATCTATTATATATCATGAATTAATCAATATAAAGACTTATTTTTATCCACTAATTATAAACTTACCTCTCAAAAATAGGTGAGTGAAAGATGATTTCCATCAATGTAAATTATCTAGCCAATAAAGGCCCAATTAAGAGATATTTTGAAAACTCTAACTCCTAAATATATAGTGAAAAAAGATTAATCCATTCCTAGGCTATAATATAGAAGGTTCTATAAAGAAAGAGCATAAATCATATGCCAAATTTCACCTGTTGGTTCTTGTTTATAGCCAACCATAATGTGGATTGACCTGTATCTCTAACTATTACCCCCAAAATAATAACTAGAACTAACCCAATATGGTGAGTGTGGGAGTGGATTAATGCATCACCTATCTGAAACTACCGATTTCTCAACCAATTAATCCACCAAATAACTGTTCTATGGTGAGTGGGCCTACAACATAGAGGCATCTAATCTCAATGATAGCCATTATATAGCGGTATTTCCATGATACCAATATAGATATCTCTTTGAAAATAGATAAAATAAACCCATAGATAGGTTGAAACTCTTCCATGAATAATCAATTTGCAATTATACCTTAGAAGACTTGAAAAATGGTGTTGTTTAATGGAATCATAACCCTAACAAAAAAAAAAACTCCCTTTGGAGGATTAGAATGAACAACCAAGCTCAAAAATTTATTCTATAAAACATGTCTAGGGAAAACCTCATGAGGAATGTGGGTCTTTAAATATAATTGAACATGGTTCGAGAATCCTTACATAGGAGTTATCATCCTCAGATAAAACTTCTTGAATAAGGGATCAAACTCTAACCATGGTAGAGTTGTCCTGATGTGAGTTTGAGAAAAATATTGTCCGCTAATATCTCACTATGTGGTGTATAGAGATAAATGGAAGAAAACCTATTAGGTTAGTGTAAGTTTGAACTAGATGGAAATACTAGTGTTAGACTCCATCCAATCATCTCTTACCCAATGATTAGGCTTACCTTAAAAACTCATGAAACCTCTATCATCTAAATGTTCACACCATATTTAGCCTATAGATAATCTTGTCTAAATAAGCAGGAAATATCATCCACTCTATGAGAAGGCCCAAGCTAAGTATAAAGAGGGGATAAAATACCTAAGGTCACGGGGAAAGGATATCTCTCAACCAATTCAAGAAAAAAATTACCTATTACTCACCAGTTGATGATGAGAGGTCCAAATATGTGCATAGGCTCATCTAAAACTTTCTATTACACCAAAGATGGATATTTTTGGGTAGCTCCCTTCATTTTTCCAGATAAACCCACATAAATTAGGGGTTATTTAGATGATATTTAGTGGGTAAGACATGAAAGATCACAACTAACTAATTGTTCTTATTTAATATTGATCAGTTGTTCTTTGATTTCCTATATTCCTTAATTTTACACTATATCATCCCCACCAACATTGTTTCTCTTATAACTACATCACCAATGATCCAATATTCTATTGTTTTCCAAAAATTTGTTTTAGTTTCATTTTTTCTTTTGGTCATGAAAACACATACTACGAGTTTTTCATTGTGTATTGCCCCTTCTAACCACTAAACTATTCCTAAGTAGGGTTACAAATAATTAATCCTACCCCATCCTAACAAACAGCCAAAGTTCAGGTGCACCATATTTTTGTGCCATTGTTAAGGAATGAATGTGTGACTAAGTAAAGAAATTCTCAAATATATATATATATATATAACTAAAAAAATATGTTGAATTAGTGTGTGTATGAAAAATAGATCTAAACCTAAAAAATTGGATCCCATCATTCTTAAGATAAACATATATTTAAGTGATATAAAATCGAAAAAATAGAAATTTTTTTTAGGATAATATAGAATCTAATTTTTTTAATAATAAATAAAATGGAAATTCCAACCCACCTTAACATGGACATGATCTAGTAGAGTAGAAAAGTATTAAAGAATTTTGGATGCCCTTAGTTTCAAGAAACCCATCATGAATTAGTCTTAAAAATCTAGATAGAAACTATGATATCAAACAATAAATGTTTGAAATACTACTATAATTATATTAAATTCTTAATGGAGACTCTCTTTACGTAGTTAGGAACTTCTATTACATGGTGCAGTAGTTTTAGTTGAGAGGATTTAGTGAGAAAGAATAAAAACTGAGATTATTCCCATTCTTCCTAATGGTAAATGCTATAAATTGGTTTTAATTGTAGTATGAGGATGTGTTCGATACTTGGGGTCATGTTTTTAATGCTTTCAACCTAAAATATTATACAAGGAGGAAAAATACTGAAATTAGAAAAAAAATCACTAGTTTTCTTCAAGATGATTATAAGATATTCCATGAAGTTTGGGATTGATTTAGAGGATTACTTAGGTGGTATCTCAACCACCAATTTATTATATAATTACTCATGGAAATGTTTTACAATATTGATACCCCATATAACCAAACATTGGTTGATTGGTCTTATAGAGAGGATTTTAGTGATAAAACTGCCAAGAAACTGAAACAAATTTTCAACACAATTATAAAAAATTCATAAATTAAATGATGAATAATTTTTAAGAAGGAATCCAATATCATTATACAAGTTTCGTCTCAATCTCTTAGTTTTTATAATGAGAATAATCAATACACACTTATGGAAAATGTCACCATTATGGCATGTTTTGTCATTCACAATTCCGCTGATCTATTTTTGACATGCCGATCAAGTCTCCTAAATTTTTTAATTTCATTTGTTATGGGCCCATGATGGAACCTAAGGATGAACCATTCTCAAACACATAAAAAAATGCTACTAAAACCATCGAAATCTAACTTGGAGAGTGTAGGAAGTGCTTAAACCTTCCCCTCCCACTAGATTTTAGAAATATACTAGGAAAAAATTTCAAAACCAACTGAGTACCAAAAATTACAATTACCAAGGGAATTTAGGTGGAAAATATCCTAAAATTGGATAAAATTTTGAGTACAATGGGATCTCAATGAGAAATAAAAGAGGATGAATTATATCAACATAATTCCCAATTTTATATAGTCTAATCCTAGATAGATGCTAGGATGACAAACCTTGAATTGAAAATGGGATGACTAGGAAAGGGTGTGAACCCAAGGTATAAATGAAAGTTTATAAGTATAAATAAAGTTAATCCTTGTGATAATTTAATGGATTTTATAACTAAAGTGTCTTCTAAACCCACTGGGAAGCAGCAATCGAACCTCAAACTTCTTAAGATAAAAATTTATAATAAATTGAAAATAAAAATCTAGAAATATATGAATCAAGAAATATGGATAGAAGTACTAAAATAATTTTTTAACCATCTCTTCTCATTGAAAAACCTCAATAAAAATTCATAAAAAACAATGATAATAAAGGGAATAAGAATATTTATGAAGAAAGTGTAGCAATTCCAATAATTATGAATAATTTCCCCCCAAAAATTCCCTTTCCTAAAAGAGTCATGAAGAAGAATTATGAAATAGGGATTCAACATTTTCTTAAGATTTTTCAAGAAACAAAAAATTAACATTAACTTCATTGAGGATTTAATTAATGTTCCATATTATTTAAAATAACTAAATAAAATCTGGTCAAAAAATAAAACCTTGGAATAACTTTCCACTTATAATCTCACAGAGGAGTGTAGAGCTATCTTTAAAAATAAGAGGCCTCATAAAATTCAAGATCCTAGAAGGTTTTTCATACCATGTTCTTTAGGAAATAGTGTCTTATACAATTTTATTTTTTATCTTAGTGATAACATCAACTTTATACCTTACTCACTATCCCAATAGTTTATGTTAGGATAAATATAGCCCACCAAAATTATCCTTCAATTACATAACTCTTCTCTTACCCGCACCATTGGGAGGGAAGATTCCCTATTAGTTTGGGTGGGGAAGTTATTTATAATCCCTAACATACTCATTTTGGATATAGAGTGTGATGTTAATGTGACAATAATTTTGGGTATACATTTTTTTTCCATTATTGGTGTTGTCATTGATGTTTCTAAAGGAAATTTTTATTATTAATATTAGGGAAAGATATAGGAATTTATTATCTTTAAAAATATCAACGAACCATATTTTGGATAGAATTATTCTATATTTGAGAAGCTGGAGTTTGAGGACTCATTATATTTTCATGAAGAACTGAGTAAACACACCTTGTTTGAAGAAAACCATTTGGAATTTGATAATGAAATTAAGAATTTTTACATGAATTATATTCTTGGATATAGGAGTTATTTTGAGGATGAATTCTATGATTCTATGCTTAGGGAGTCTTTTGAGAGAATTTAAGTACCCTTTCCCAGCTTCAAATGAGAATTAATACCTTCAAAAGTATGAGGGTGAAAACTTGGAAAACATAGATGATCATATTACTATAGATTGTAATCCTAAATATGGTCAGATTTTTGAAAGATGTGTTTTTTACACATTAGTCAACATTGAGGAAAAAATATATTCTAGTTTTTATCTTTAAGAAATATATAGTGTTCACACTCACTTACCTTGTCTCAAGAGTCCACCTTCTAATGAGAAAGCACTACAACTAGAGCTCAAACCTCATCTAGGTTATTGGAAATATTCATATTTTAGGAGAGATATATTTACTACATGTTATCATCTCATCTTTTCTTGAGAAAATTTAAGATAAACAGATGTTGGATGTCTGATTTTTTTTTAAATTTTTTATTGGATAGTCCCTTTCCAACACTAGTGGATCAATTCCTTCATAATACATGCGTAATGTGATCAAGGAACTTGACCATAAACCAAGAGTTTAGGGGAAGATAAGATTGAATCCCAATATAAAGGATGTTTTTAGGAAATAACTGATTAAATTAATCTATTCTAAGATTATCTGTCCAATTAAAGATAGCCCATGGTTTAGTCCTATTTAGGTGGTCCCTAAAAAGAGTGAATTCACTATTGTGTTAAATGACCATAATGAACACGTTTAAGTAAGGGAAAAAAATTGATAATATATATTGATTATATAAAAAATAGTGGTTCCACTAGGAAAGAACATTTCCTAATGACATTTCTTGATCAAATTATTGGGAGTTTGTACGACAATTACTAATAATTTATTGATGGATTTTATAGTTACAACCTAATTTCCATAGCTTCTAAGGACTAAGACAAGACTGATTTCAATTGTCCTTTTTATATATTTTCCTGTAGGATAATTACCTTTGGATTTTGTGGTGATTCAAATACTTTTAAAAGACACATGATGACCATTTTTTGATATTATTAATAGGATAATTAAGGTTTTTATGGATGTTTTTTGGATAGTTTGATGTTATTCTTATAACTACCTACAAAATATAGAAAATATTTTGGAAATATTTTAGGAAAGAAAACATGTATGAAACTAGGAAAATTTCTAATTTATGGTCACTGAGGGAATTTTTTAAGTCATAAGTTTTATAATATAGGTATTTAAGTTTAAAATTCTAAGGTTGAAGTGATCAATATGTTACTACCACTTGCGACTGTCAAGAGAAATATATGCTTTTTTAGGCCATGCAATATTCTACAGGAGATTAGTTGATGAATTTTATAAAATCACTAGGCACCTTTACTCACTATTATTTAAGGATTCACCCTATAAGATTTATGATAATTGTTTGTATTTATTTAACCTACTGAAGGAGAAGCTAACAACTTAACCCATTATCACTTCCCCTGATGAGAAGTTAACTTTTGAGGTTATGTGTGATGCTAGTAATATTTCTATATGTGTTTTTTATTATAGAGGAATGAAAATAGGTTTTACATGATTTATTTCTCTAGTAATATGTTTAATTATTCCTATAAAATTACTCTACAATAGATAAAGAGTATACTATAGTTATGTTTTACATCAATAAGTTTAGTAAATATTTGATTGGGTTTAAGATTGTCATTTTCATTGATTATTTTGATCTAAAATACTTGCGGGATAAGAAAGAATCAAAACCAAGACTCATGTGATGAACACTTTAGCTATAAGAGTTTGAAATAGAATTTAATTATAATAAATGAGTAAATAATGTGGTTTTTGACTGCTTTTACAGGTTACCCAATACCTAAGTTAATGAACCTAAATGGATAAATACTTAATATCTAGAAGAGAAATTATTTTCTACCTAAATTAGGTAAACTACACAGTATGCTGATATAAATAATTTTTTTATTATAAGATACATCCCTTAGGATATTTCATAGAATAAAATGAGGAAAATCATCTCTAAGTTGAAATATTAATTTTGTGATGATACCATACTTTAGGGAGATATACCTATGGTATTCTAAGAAGATTTGTGGATAAAGAGGAGATGTTTCCCATTCTCCAAAACTATTATTAAACACCATACCAAGGAAACCATGGGGGTGAAGGGACATACTATAAGGTCTTACAATCTAGTTTCTACCATCCTACTATCTTAAAATATTCTAGGAGTCTTTTAGTTGGATGTAACAAGTGTCAATGGATGGGAAATGTTGGAAGAATGTAGGTGGTTCCACAAAAAGGAATTCCAGAGGTTGATGTTTTTAATTTACAAGGTTTAGAAATAATGAGAAAATTGACATATTTTTATCGGAATGAATATATATTTATGGTTTTGGACTATGTGTCCAATTGTGTAGAGAAAGTGGCTCTTCCCTAAAATCTTACTTTTAGTGTTTTCAAGTCCATCAAGAATAATAACTTATATACGTTCGCAGTGCCTATATAATTCATCACCAATAATGGAAATCAATTATATAATGATAAATTTAAGGCTTTAATGGATAAATATTGGCATTCTCATATAACTAGAACAATATATCCCATAGTCCAGTGGCTAAAATGAGATTTCTATTAGAGATCTCAAACAAATTTTATAAAAGACAACATCAATATCTAGGAAAGAATGGTCAACAAAATTGGATGAAGATTTTTGGTCTTATAGAACTATTTAGAATACCCTCATAGGTATTTATCCTTATAGTGTTTTCTTAGGAAAGACATATCATCTGATTAAGGAACTGCATTACAAATACTTTTGGGTTGTGAAGGCCTTAATCTATGATATTAAGTCTTTTAGAGAGAGAGAATATTTTTCGAGTTGATTGATTTGGAATTAAGGATTAGAGAATATTATGTGAATGCATATATTTATAAAGAGAGAAAAAATACTTTCATGATTATGTCATTTAGAATAGGGACTTCAACGTTGGATAAAATGATATTTCAATTTAATTCCAAATTGAATATTCTTCCAGGTAAACTCAAAAAAAAGTGTTCTGGACCCTTCATCATTATGATAGTGATTTTAAATGGGAAATTTAATCTATTGTGATAGTAGAATTGATCATTTATAGTAAATGGTTATAGAATAAAACACAACTTTAAGGAGTAACTGAAGGGCATGGATTCTATCTCCTAACCTGAAATATAAGTTTTCACTAATTCTAATTGAGGAATTAATGTTTCATGGGAACTAACCCATAATTATATTAATGTTTTATTTTCATTTATTTTAATAAAAATTATTCCTACTCAATTTATTTAAGTTTTTTACATGTGCATCCACCTTTTTAAGCAACTAGAAATTCACATAAATTTTAGAACGACTGTAAGGAGGATTTGTATCCTAATGCTTTTTGGACAATATTTTTCTAAATTCAAACTTTGGTCATTATTAAATTTTCTATTTAATATTTTTATTTATTAATGTTAATCCATTTAAATTTGGAATGTACATGAATATTACAATTATATATAATTCTTAATAATATAATATAGAATAAAGTTTTAGTTGGACTTAATTTCATAAATCTTCCACATCAAGGGGAGTTTGTTTTAATTATTTACTTCAATTATTTTTGATGTGGCTATGAATTAAGTGTGGAATATTTCCCCTAGTTATTGTAAACTCAACTTAATGAATCCATTTTTTTTGATATGGGTGTTTAGATACTACTTTCTATGGAGTTAAAAATCATGTTTTCACTAAATTTGAAACCATTAATTATCCATTAAAATTACTTTGATTCACATGATGCTGCTATACATAATTTTCACCATGCTACATTTTGAGCCAAATCGTAATTTTATTTGTGTCACACCCAGACTTCTGTAATAATTTTATTTTATAATTTTATTTGACATTGAAACATTTTGTTGAGGTGCGGGCTGAGCGCGATTGAATTTTTACTTTTTTTATGATACATGAGTGTTTTGGGTGTGACAACATCCGACACCTGAGTAGGGAAGAATCGAAGTTGTGCAGCTTCACTGGGTTACCGTGCAGCCAACCCAGTGTTCAAAAAAATATTATTAATTAATTACTTAATGTGATGAATGATAATGTGAGAACAAAATTAAATAAGATAAAAATATTAAGATCATTCGTACTGTTAAAATTTTATTAAGTTATTATTATTATTATTGTTAATAATAATATTATTAAGTTATTATTATTATTAAATTATTAATATCATTATTATAATAATTATTATTAATGATATTATTATTTTTATTATTACATTTATATTTTAGTTTTTTTGGTTTTCTTTTTCCCTTCTTTTTTTACTTTCTTTTTTTCTTTTCTTCTCTCTTTTTGATTTCCTTCACTCTTCCCCCTTTCTCTCTAACTCATTTCCCCCTTATGTCACACTAAAACCTAGTGTGATCCACCCTAGAACTTCTCTTCCCCTCCACCTACCTTCTGATGAAACCAACTAGCTCCCCTCCTCCTATGAGTCATGCCACACCCTTGTCACCTTGGACGCACTGCCCTTCCAGAAAGACCAGGCCGACACACTCCTTCCTAGCACAGATCACCTCCGGAGGCCCTTCCCTTGGCTGGTGACTCCTTGGCGAGTGAATCCTGGGCTATCTACCCCCCTTGGTTGATGTTGTACTTTGGAAACTTTTTATTCCTTTTGGTAGGATTTCGGGTTAGGGTCTCACCTTGTTTAGGGTCCAATTATGATGTTTTTGGTTCAATATATTATTTTGGGGTCCAATCGAGTTTTTTTGAGGTGTGGATTGGATACTATTGTAGTTTTTCACCAAATTTTGGAGTTTCTTGACCGAGGTAGGTGGTTTAATGTGTAACCATTATTTGATGAACTAATTTTCTTTTTTAATTTATTTTTCATGTTCTATGATTAATTATTTTGGTGAGAAATTAGTTTTTAAAGGAATTTAGTTTGTGTTTGATATTTTGTAACCTTTTTATGTAAAATAAGGTACGTATTTGATGAAAACCCATCTGTTTTTTTTAATTTCCTATCATGAATTGTGAAATTAGTTTATTCAACTCTGCAAGTGGTGCATATTGTGTTCTGGTACGATATTGGCGTGTGCTTAATTCAAAAAGAGAATTTTGAGTGGGGTTTTTCCTGTAAATTCTTATGAAAACCTTTTGGATTTTTTTTTATAAATTTTTAAATTTTTTATTAAATTTATTTTGTGCTGTGACTCATGGATGGAAGGATTTTTGGTGTGTATTTGGGTTTAAAGAGTGTTTTTGGTGTACATTTTTGTGGTGTTAATTTTTAAGTGTTTCATAAATTGTTTTATTGATTTATTAAATTATATGTGGAGTGTGTGGTCCCTAATTTGTGGTTTTGAGTCTCTCGTTCTATGGTGACTCACCTGCATGTGCATAGGTAAGTATATATATATATGTGGGTTCCCCTGTCACAGTTATATTCATCCATGTCATTGAATATACTTGAATGGGGCTTGATGTTCCCAAATATATATATATATATATATATATATATATGAAAATGCATATGTAGGTGAGTGGTGACTAGTATATGCATATAATAATATCTGTAAGGATCATCTTTCACATGTTTATATCCATGTTGGTGTGTCCATAGGGGCTAGGTGTCCTTATATGTTTGTGAAACTGCATATGCTTAGTAGGGAACAAAACTTTCTAGTTAGAAAGCGCTAAGAGCTGAATGTTCTGTTTAGTTCCACCATGAGGTAGGTCCCCTATTTCTATTCTTTAATTTGAATCCCATGATTTCTTACATGTTTTAAAAATATGTTTTCATATTTATGCAAAATACATATGCTATGAAATTTTGTTATAGTTTCTAGAAACAACCATGCCTTTGTTTTGGAAAATGAAATGTATTTCTAATGCCCATTTGGGCTTAAGTTACTTTTCTTAAAAAGTGATTTCCTAAGTGGTTTTAAATTAAAAATTAATATTTCCAAATGCATTAGGCCTTTCATAACATTTAGTTATAAAAGTGTAATGAATTGTTTGGTTTTCCAA
Organism: Viscum album; assembly: GCA_963277665.1. Classification (NCBI taxonomy): domain Eukaryota; kingdom Viridiplantae; phylum Streptophyta; class Magnoliopsida; order Santalales; family Viscaceae; genus Viscum; species Viscum album. Next base: position 1,059,002,030 of record OY728140.1, read on the forward strand.
AAATCTCCAATGTGATTTCAGAAGATGGGTCTTGGTGTGAACTCGAGGTTAAATGGTGGTTTGAATCTCTTAAAATAATTTCATTGTTGTAAGCATGGATTCAAGCTTATTTTTTAAAAATTTGTAGTACATTGGTTGTTCACTTGATATTTTAAATTATTTTGGAAACTTAAATGTATTGGGTGATTATTTCTTTTAAATGAAAAGTATTCCTTGTAAATAATCAAGCCTATTTTCCACTTTAATAATGGTTTGTGAAAATGGAAAACCCCCCTTGAGGCATTCTCCCTTGTTTTAGAAAATTATGTGTATGTTGAATGTGTGGATTCTAATACGTTCCTAGTAAAGAGTCTTGTGAATATTTTTAATGATGGAGGGGGGGGGGGGTGCTCAAGGAGGGAGATTTGTGGTGAGAGCGTGATTGTGCTTTTTAATAAAGAGAATGATATGTTGATATATGTTAGTTTTAAGAAAACTCACCACCACTTGAAATAGAGCACATGAGAAGCCCATGGAATCTAGGTAGGAGGACTCAGACTAGTACGCTAGATGATTTAGAAGTGGTTCGTCACAATTTCATCTAGTAGGATTGACTCTTCAACACTAACTAAACATGTGATATGATTGGAGACCACTAGGCCTTGGGATCTGATTCCCCCTAGTGAATCGTGCTCGAGAACATAGTTGGTCATGGTTTCTATACCACATCAGTTGGTTGTGGTTTCTATACCACATTTCATTGAGTTATGAGGTTCCTAGGGTCCCATTTGTGCTAGTTACCTATAGGTATTGACCATAGTGATCCCTTATAACATGGTGTTTGTGAAATGATTTCCATTTTTTCTGATTCAGTCTTTTTTACTTATTTGTAAAATACATGTTTTAAATTTGATCTATTGTCCTTTCATTTTGGAATGTTAATGCTTGTTTGGAAAATATTTTGAAAATATATTGGAATAAAAAAACTTTCCTTAAAGATTTAAACTCATGAATTGAATTTAAAAAGAAAGAAAAAAATATTTTATTATGTCTTATTTTCAAAGTAGCATGATGAGATTTATTATTAAAGGCAAGGGCATAGAGTGTTGTTGTATTTTTACATTCATACTAATCATCTCAGTTCTCAATGTAAGGTTTGGTGTCCTCAGAACCAACTGTTTTGTACTTTGATTACATAAATGTTCTCTTATTATATATTGTTCATTGTTCTGCATGACTATAATATAATAATGTCCTGGAATATTTGTTGCATTAATAAGGTCATAGCAGATCCCCGCTATGATGAGAACCTTGAAATGCTATAACAATATTCTTAAATAAAGTTCTGCGATTGGATGGCATACTATGATAGGACACATAGTATACAGACCGTCATGTGCGAGTACTCGTAAGAAGACAAGACTCTCTCTCATGGAGTTTGCACTTGGTAATCTCCAAGATGGGAGATTATGAGAACATACCCGCTAGTAGTAATTTTGCATGTCTTGGTGTCATCGGATATTGGTATCTATGAGCGTGTGTAATGGTCCTTAGACTGGAATATTATCATTAACTCATGTCATGACTCGTGCACTTAGATTTACTGATGAAAACCGTCACGCAGACAGTTGGCGGGAAGTAGGGTACGTTGGGTGAGTCACGAGTGACATGTTGTTAATGGATAAGTCGAGGAAGGATTTGTCCCTTCCATTTATGGAAGTTGATATCTCGGCCCTTTGATTGAAATAGAACTATCGCATTAAATTCCATGGCCATGGTGTAAACGACGAGTTTATTTCAGGTAGTCAAAGAACAACATATCAAGAATAAAGGTTTATGACACTGCCATGAAACCTACTTGAGGAGATATTGAGACAAAGGGATTAAATTACACAGTAAGCGTTCGTATGAGGTGATACATCAATGCGGCATCAACTTCTTTCTCTTGGGTGCCTTGACCCGTTGCTAGACAGTAATCTTGGACTTTAGGAAAGATTGCCTAATGCCAATGAGAAATAGGCCTAGAGGGTCACACACTAAGTGTATCCACGTATCTCAAGTTGAATAAAGATTATTCCCGTACGTGGTTTAATAATTATTCAAGGAAGCCTAAGTTGTTTTTAATGATGGAGGAAAAATAAAATAAAACAAGTACATGCCGTGTAGTTTTATTTTGGAAAGGAAATGAATAAATGAAAACAAGATATACATGCCGTGTACATTTAATGTACACGCCGTGTAGTGTTCAATGAAAAACAAGTACACGCTATGTATTTATTATTATACGTCGTGTAGTTTTTCCAGTCGGGATTTTGAGGATATAGTATTGTTTTAAATGATATTTATTATAATCAGCGTGGGCGCATGTCAAGGAATTATTTATTTAACATGGGGGTTTTAAATAAAGAGTCAATGAAATAAATAAAACGCGTAACGCTTTTATTTATTGTCATAACTCTATAACCCCACACACCCGATTATAAATATCCTCACAACCACAACTCTTTTCCAACACACAAGAGAATCATTGTGCACAACATCTCTAGAGAATTCTTTCAAGACCGAAAGAACCTCTTCCTCCAAGAACGCTCTCAAGACCGAGAGAGATCCTCTTACATCAGATCAATATGATCTAAGGCGGAAAACGCAAGCAAAGGCTTCTCCACGCTAGCACCTAGATAATCCTTTGGAGACGTCCAGAGATATGAGGTACAGGTGTGGATGACTGCTAGAGGGAGTCTACACTTGGCTTCTGCGACGCAATGACGGATCACATCGACAACGTGAATGAGAAAATCAATGAAGAAAGAACGCCCAAAAGGTATTTCTTTATAATTAATTAATTTAATTATAATCAACCTGTAACGATCCTTGTTTGTGGTTCCGGGACAAACCATCTTCTTTGTCTTTTTCTGTGATTCAATCTGTGGAGACTGCCATTTATCTTCGTATTGATCCCAAATTGATCATTGCTAATGACAAAAAGCCAAGTGGGCACATCCACCCACGCGCTTCCGCTACGCCCGGAACCTTCAAATGGTATCAGAGTGAGGTTACAATGTTGATTATAGTTATTTAATTTTCGTTGATAATTTACGCATTCATATTTGATTCAATTTGAAATAAATCGTTCTATAAATCTGAATTAACGAGATCTATTCTTCCTCCTTCGTTTCTCGATTCATATCACAGAAATGACCTTTTAATTTTAATTTTGATTAAAATAAAAACGAGGAACTCATCCGGAGGAGCCGCTCTTTCTGTCTCTACAACACAGGATTACACGGCGTGTAATTAAAACTACACGCCGTGTACTTAGGTTCAACAAACCGGCACTGGTCCGCCAAACCACACCTTGTGAATTGATTATGCCTACGTTTTAATCACACCGTGTTGACCAGAATTGAACGGCGCGTGGAAACCAGAATACATAGCGTGTATGTTGGAGCAACACGCCGTGTAGTCCGTTCCCACCTAGGTGAAACCGTGTACAAATATAAGCCGCGTACCGCGTACACGGGATCGCTAGGCCGGTTACCACGTAACAAGGAAGTACATGCCGTGTATGATTCATCTACACGCCGTGTACTCTAAAATTTCCAAAGTACAGAAAACACGCCAAAGCCCCGACGTGTACTTTGGATAAATGGTGAAAAGAAAAATACACGCCATGTAATTATAAACTACACGCCGTGTACTATCCAGAAATGGAATTTCACCAGGTTTCCTCTAATGTACAAAGACCCGTACAAGGAATATGGATGAGAAGAATCTCAAGGAAATTCAGAAAGGAATTTAAGATAAAGAATTTATTAATTATAAGATCATAATTAATTGAATTTGAGCATGTCTTATCTTAAATAAAAGAATGATTAAAAGAATTTGAATTCTAAATATGTGTAAATGTTGTTGCATACTATGGATGATCATGAGCTAGACCAAAGACCCTTTGTATGTGTATGTTTTCATTTAAATTTATTTAATTTAAATTTGTTGGCCTGCGAGCCTTCTTCCAATAAAATGTAGGGCCTACGTGCCAATGGTTTCTTTAATGTAAACCCATGTAATGAAGGATCTCCCAACCCAGAGGAGACAGTTCAAATCCTGAAGCTGAGCCGAAACTGACACAAGAAGATACAAAGGTGGACAGGTGGGAGCTGCAAAACACGAACCATTAGGTTCAAGGTTTTTTTCCTAGGTCAGGGTTAGCTTATCAAAACCGCTAGATAAGCTAACCAAATAGAAGCTCATGATCATGCCATCTTATTTTATTTCTGTCTGATTGCATGGTTTATTTATTATGCATGTGTTGTCGCGATCACATAACTAATAAAATGAACAAGCATTCAAAGATAGAATAAAATAAAAACTGGACTATGCGTAAACATTATCAGAACATGGTTAATAACTTAAGAAAGCATCACATAATATTAACAAGCATGTGATAATTCAAAGATACGCATAAAGAATAAAATCCCTCAAATACCATATTAAGTCATACCAAGCCTTTCGTTACTTGATTAAGGGAAAGAATCAATAAAACTATGTGTTTGACCAACCCTTGTTGGGACACTTACTTTTATAAAGGAAGCCCTTATGAAAGGTTTTGGTTTGACTTTACTATATTACATCAAGAGAAGTAGCCCTTGATAGACTTGATGTAATATTGGAGGCAAGAGTTGAGGAAATCCAAGTCAGGATTTCAGGATTGGGGAGTATACTCAACAGATCAAGGAACTGTAAGCTCAAAGTTGGAAAAGACCCGCCTACCTAAATACCTTCAAATAGCTTGACCAACCCTTATTGGGGTTATGCGAAGGGAAATATGGATCCTTGCCACTAGAATGTCAAAGCAACTGGACATTACGAGTTCAATAGTGAGGGCCATTGGGACTTGATAAAATATTGGGAGACTTAATAAAATTTATTATTTATCATAAAATGTAATCAAGAAAGTACTGATGAATCTGCTCTTTTAAATTGTAGAATCAATATGAGAAACACATCAACCACATTTTCTCTGCGATCAATTCTGGATAAAGACAACATTCTCATTGGCAGTAACTTTCAGGAATGGTTTAGGCACCTTCAGGTTATCCTACACCATGAACGGAAGTTTTACGTTCTGGAGTCCTCACTTCCTGATTCTCCTGCCCCAGGGGAAAGTGATGAAGATTTCCTAGTCTATGATCAACATTTGAACGATGCTCTTGACGTTGAATGTTTGATGCTGTCATCTATGTCTAGTGATCTCATGAAGTCTCATGAAGACATGGATGCCTATAACATGCTCGAGCACCTCCGTTGTTTATACTAGGAGAGAGCAAGACAGGAAAGGTTTGAGATCTCGAAGGCTCTATTTCAGAGAAAGCTTGGAGAGGGTGCCCCAGCTGGGCCTCATGTATTCAATATCATTGGCTACATTGAGCACTTGGAGGTTCTAGGGTTTAAACTCCCTGAAGAACTGGGTACCGATCTCATTCTCACATCACTCCCCCAGAGCTTCTCAAACTTTGTTATTAATTTCAACATGAACAATATTGAGAAGTATCTATATGATCTTCTTATCCTTATTCTCCAAGTGGATAATGACATGAAGCATGAAAAACCTTCTTTCCTTATGGTGAATAAAAGGAAAGGGAAGGCGAAGAGATTTAAGCCCAAAGCTTCTTCAAGGCCTTCCAAGAAAAGGAAGATCAAAGGGGAGGTAGAGGAACATGATGCTGTTTGTTTCGCATGTGGCAAGAAGGGCCACCGGAAGAAAAACTGCACCCAGCCAAGGAAGCAAGGGGAAGCTTCAGGTGCATTTGTTATTGAATGCAATCTATCTGTTTCTACTAATTGGGTATTAGATACTGCTTGTGGTGCTCACAACTGTATCCAAATACAGAAACCAAGTAGATTCAGGAAGATTGATCGAGGGGAGGTAGATCTACGAGCAACCAATGGATCCAGACTTGCTGCTGTTGCTGTCGGGGACTACCACCTCACATTGCCAACTGGAATGATCTTGGTGTTAAAGGGTTGTTATTATGTGCCTTCTGTTACTAAAAACATTATTTCAGTATCCAGATTATATACTGATGTATTCAGCTTCAAGTTTGGAAGTGGATGTTGTTATTTTTATAAAGATAGCATTTGTTTTGGTAGGGCACATTTATATAATGGCCTTTATGTGTTAGAATACACAAACCAAGTAATGTCAATCGATAACAAAGTTAATTCACATGACTTATACCACACCCAACTTTGGCATCACCGGATAGGTCATGTCAGTGGGAAATGTTTGACAAAATTACATCAAGATGGGTATTTAGATTCTTTCGAACTAAAACCACTTGGTGTATGTCATGTGTGTCTACAAGGCAAAATGACCAAATCCCCATTTAGTGGGAAAGGTGAAAGAGCTAAAGAGGTTCTAGAATTAGTTCACACAGATGTGTGTGGACCACTTCCAGTTGAAGCAAGGGGTGGGTTCTCGTACTTCATAACTTTTACTGATGATTTTAGTAGATATGGATATATCTATTTAATGAGGTATAAGTTAGATTCTTTTGATCGGTTCAAAGAATACAAGAATGAAGTTGAGAACCATCTTGGTAAGAAGATTAAGAAACTCCACTCAGAAGAGGAGGAGAATATCTTAATCAAGACTTCATTGATTTCTTACAGGAGTTTGGGATTCTATCTCAACTCACTCCTCCTTACACACCGCAGTGGAATGGTGTAAGTGAAAGGAGGAACCACACCCTGTTGGACATGGTGAGATCAATGGTGAGTAATGCGAGTCTTACATTATCCTTTTGGGGATATGCATTACAAACAACAACACACATACTAAACCAAGTACCAACTAAACCGATAAATGGTATTCCATACGAATTATGGAGTGGACGCAATGCCATGTTATCGAATTTACATGTGTGGGGTAGTGAAGCATTTGTTAAGGCCTCTTCAGGTAACAAAATTGCACCCCGAGGCACAAAGTGTATCTTTATAGGATATACCAAGGAAACAAGGGGATATTACCTATACAACCCCTCATACAAAAAGGTTACAGTGGAAAGACACGCCATATTCCTTGAGAGGGAGAACATCTCCAAAAGAGATAGTGGGAGCGAGATAGACTTCGATGAAGTCGAGGCTCAAGATACACATGAGTTGGTACAAGAATAGATTCCACAAAGCCCCGTGGAAGAAAAATCTGTTCCAGAGACACAAGAACTGCGTAGGATCACGAGAGAGGTGAGAGAACCAGAACGATATGGTTTTCTTGTCACCGAGGATGGTGACTCATTATTGGTTGACAATGATGATCCTCTTACCTACAAGAAATCAGTTGAAGGCACAGACGTTGCCAAGTGGAAAGAATCCATGAATTCTGAAATGGATTCCATGTACCAAAACCAAGTCTGGATTTTGGTAGATCCTCCAGTTTATGTAAAGCCCATTGGTAATAAATGGGTATTCAAGAAGAAACTGGACATGGATGGGCAAGTCAGCACCTACAAGGCACGATTGGTTGCAAAAGGTTTTAGACAGTGTCAAAGAAATTGACTATGATGAAACCTTTTCACCGATTGCAATGCTGAAGTCCATCAGAATCCTATTGGCCATTGCTACTTACCATGACTATGAAATTGGGCAAATGGATGTCAAAACAGCTTTCCTTAACGGGAATCTCTAGGAAGATGTCTATATGACACAACCTAAAGGGTTTATGACTCCAAAGGATGCCAACAAGGTATGCAAGTTTCAGAAATCCATTTATGGATTAAAGCAAGCATCAAGGTCATGGAACATTCGTTTTGATGAAGCTGTTATAGAATTTGTCTTTGTTAAGACCGAATGTGAACCTTATGTCTACAAAAGGTTTAGTGGAAGTGCAGTTGTTTTCCTAATAGTATATGTTGATGACATATTGCTAATTGGAAATGAAGTACTTGTCTTACAGTCAGTTAAGGAATGGTTGCATAAATGCTTCTCCATGAAAGACTTGGGTGAGGCGGCATATATTCCTGGGATCAAGATCCATCGTGATAGATCCAAGAGAATGCTGGGCCTAAGTCAAAGTACATACATTGACAAGATACTGAAGAGATTCAGTATGGAACAGTCCAAGAATGGATTGTTTCCAGTGTCACATGGCATTCATCTTTCCAAGAAAATGTGTCCTCAGACACATTAGGAAAGAAAGAGAATGGAAAGGATACCTTACGCATCCACGATTGGGTCAGTCATGTATGTTATGCTATGTATGAGGCTAGATGTTGCTTACGCATTAAGTGCGGTAGGCAGATATCAAGCTGATCCAGGAGACCGCCATTGGATGGCAGTCAAGACTATCCTTAAGTATCTGAGGCGTACTAAGGATATGTTCCTAGTTTATGGAGGAGATGAGGAACTAGTCATCAGAGGACATGTAGATGCTAGTTTCCAGACTGATCAAGATGACATGAAGTCGCAGACTGGATACATCTTCAGTTTGAATGGAGGTGCAGTGAGCTGGAAGAGCTCAAAACAAAGTGTGGTAGCATATTCTATAGCGGAGTCCGAGTATATCGCATCTTCTGAGGCAGCTAAAGAAGCAGTATGGATGCGAATCTTCGTCCAAGAGCTGGATGTTATACCGAGCAATAAAGATCCTATTACACTCTATTTTGATAATACTGCAGTGGTGGAACTTACAAAAGATCCAAGGTCACATCAGCGGACAAAGCACATACTTCAGAAGTATCATCTCTTGAGGGATTTTTCTCTGAGAGGTGAAGTTGCAGTGAGCAGTATTTCCACGAAAGACAACATGGCGGACCCATTGACTAAAGCCTTGACCCAACAGAAACATGATCATCATGTGAGGTCTAGTGGACTAAAAGTCGTAGGCAGTTGGATCAAGTCCAAGTGGGAGTTTGTAAGGGTTGGTGTCCTTAGAACCAACTGTTTTGTACTTAGATTACATAAATGTTCACTTATTATATATTGTTCATTATTCTGCATGACTATAATATAATAATGTCCTGGAATATTTGTTGCATTAATAAGGTCATAGTAGATCCCCACTATGATGAGAACCTTGAAATGTTATAACAATATTCTTAAATAAAGTTCTGCGGTTGGATGACATACTATGATAGGACACATAGTATACAGACCGTCATGTGCGAGTACTCGTAAGAAGACAAGACTCTCTCTCATGGAGTTTGCACTTGGTAATCTCCAAGATGGGAGATTATGATAACAGACCCGCCAGTAGTAATTCCGCATGTCTTGGTGTCATCAGATATTTCTATCTACGAGCGTGTGTAATGGTCCTTAGACTGGAAGATTATCATTAACTCATGTCATGACTCACGCACTTATATTTACTGACGAAAACCGTCACGCAGACAGTTGGCGGGAAGTAGGGTACGTTGAGTGCGTCACGAGTGACATGTTGTTAATGGATAAGTCGAGGAAGTATTTGTCCCTTCCATTTATGGAAGTTGATATCTCGTCCCTTTGATTGAAATATAACTGTCGCATTAAATTCCACGGCCATGGTGTAAACGACGAGTTTATTTCAGGTAGTCAAAGAACTACATATCAAACATATAGGTTTATGACACTGCCATCTTGATGAGATATTGAGACAAAGGGATTAAATTAAACAGTAAGCGTTCGTATAAGGTGATACGTCAATGTGGCGTCAACTTCTTTCTCTTGGGTGCCTTGACCCATTGCTAGACAGTAATCTTGGACTTTAGGAAAGACTGCCTAATGCCAATGAGAAAGAGGCCTAGAGGGTCACACAATAAGTGTATCCAAGTATCTCAAGTTGAATAAAGATTATTCCCGTACGTGGTTTAATAATTATTCAAGGAAGACTAAGTTGTTTTTAATGATGGAGGAAAAATAAAATAAAACAAGTACACGCCGTGTATTATTATTACACGTCGTGTAGTTTTATTTTGGAAAGGAAATGAATAAATGAAAACAAGATATACACGCAGTGTACATTTAATGTACACGCTGTGTATTTTTCAATGAAAAACAAGTACACGATGTGTAGTTTTTTCAGTCGGGATTTTGAGGATATAATATTGTTTTAAATGATATTTATTATAATCAGCATGGGCGCATGTCAAGGAATTATTTATTCTACATGGGGGTTTTAAATAAAGAGTTAATGAAATAAATAAAATGCGTAACACGTTTATTTATTGTCATAACTCTACAACCCCACACACCCGATTATAAATATCCTCACAACCCCAACTCTTTTCCAAACACAAGAGAATCATTGTGCAGAACATCTCTAGAGAATTCTTTCAAGACCGAAAGAATCTCTTCCTCCAAGAATGCTTTCAAGACCGAGAGAGATCCTCTTCCATCAGATCAAGACGATCTAAGGCAGACAACTCAAGCAAATGCTTCTCCACGCTAGCACCCAGAAAATCTTTTGGCGATGTCCAGAGATACGAGGTACACGTGTGGATCACCGCTAGAGGGAGTCTACACTTGGCTTCTGTGACGCAACGACGGATCACATCGACAACGTGATCGAGAACATCAATGAAGAAAGAACGCCCAAAAGTTATTTCTTTATAATTAATTAAATTAATTATAATCAACCTGTAACGATCCTTGTTTGTAGTTCTGGGACAAACCATCTTCTTTGTCTTTTTCTGTGATTCTATCCATGGAGACTGGCGTTTATCGTCGTATTGATCCCGGATTGATCATTTCTAACGACAAAAAGCCAAGTGGGCACATCCACCCACGTGCTTCCGCTGCGCCCGGAACCTTCACTCATGCCTACTTTATATTTTCATTTTATGGTTTTTGTTTTAGATCACTTTTGTAGTGAGTGTGTTTTGTGTTTGGTGGTGATCCATGATGTCACCTAAAGGTATTTTTAGCTAGAAATATTTGTTTTATTTTTCACTGCTACTATTTACTTATTTTTCTCAGTTTAAATTTATTTATTAATTTATTTACTTGTCTTTAGTTTATCAGGTAAATCATTCCCAAATGTTTATTTGATACCTGGGTACTTATTCCAGCCCATAGTGATTTTGATTGCTTCTCGAGCCTTACCACAGACTGGGTTGGGCACCGAGTTTCGACCCGACTCGGTTCATGAAAAAATGGTATCAAAGCCAGGTTATTCTCTTTTGAGTCTTGTTTCTTAGGAAAGAGTCTTAGTAAACCAGAGATAGGATTTTCAAGACATGACATTCCATTTATGAGTAGGGTTCCTGGCCAACACACCTCATGCTAGGACTCAAGTTACCAAAGGAAGTCAGGTTTTATCCAAATATTTTGGTCTTTGTGGTTGTTCATTGTTTGGGAAATGAAAAGATGGTTAGATTACTTGTCTTAGAAAGCTCTCAGGTCCTAGAAATCCATGTGGAACTGGGGACATGGTCCTAGAACACTCTCTGTGATGGTGGCGTGACTGGCGTATGGCCACTGACCATATGTATAGGTTACCCATTGACACTAGTTTCCTATTGCATCATATCGTGCCTTCTTCTATTCCTGATAATATTATTGTTGGATGTAATGGGTTTGAAACCCCTTTGTTTGAATTATGTGTTTTGGTTTGTGTATCATCGATAAGTTGGTTTGAAATAATGGTTTGTGGTCTCTTTGAAGATGTGTTCCAGGAAGCCTTTGAGTGGCTACCATAGTGTGTTTGGTTTTGGTTCGTGGATTGTTTTGGCCAAAATACCCATTTGATTAGGTCCTTGGGATTCTTTGTCACTGGCTAGTGCATTCCCCCATAAAGTGGTAATGTGCGATTGAAGTGCAGCCACAGGTAATTCGCTATTGGAAGATCCTCTAGTTGATCAAAGTGAGAATTTTCCTCTTTAGTTTAGGGTTGAGTCTACCCCTCTTCTTATTTTTATAAGAGAATCCTCTCATAGTAGGGAATAAGATGTGGGAGGAGTTGAAGGACTTATTAGCTTCCGTGAGTATTTTGGGTTATCAAAGGTGATGTTTGACACCTATTATCTTGAATAACCTACTTGGAAATGGTGAAGAAAAATTCCAAGGTGAAACATGGGAAGTGGTCTAGGTATTTGATGCTGGCCATTGTCTTAAAAAGGCATCTGGAACTTCCATTGGTTTCCTTCAAAGCAATAGATCATGATAGGACACCAGTGTAGAAGGCCTAGCTATACGAGGCTATTATGTCTATTTCCAGGAAGCGTGTTCTGTTTGGGACTTGGTTTGAGGTCACTCTCCTCATATTGTTTCTATAAATTGAAATGTTATTGTTCGGTGACACTTTGTGGTGTCTTGTTCTCATTCTATTGCAAGGGTGAAGGCTTTGCAATATTTCGAGAACCTCTGTTTTGAGAGAGGTGTGATTTCCCTTTGGAAATTCCAAATTCCCCCATTTTAGAGGTGGCTTATACTATGTGTCTTTCCTCCCGATGTTTCTCATTCGAAGTAGAAAGGGGTGATGCATAAGAATATTTTAGGACCCTGTCTTGTTGAAGGTTCCATGTAAGGGTAAGAAGATTTCAGGATGTTCTATGTCGGTTGGTGTTGTTGAGGCCGTAGTGTGGTTACTTGTGGCACTAGTAAGGGAATTTTTATTTGGGGGTTTCAATGTCTGACTGTGAGGTAGGAGGGTATTTAATCAATAAAGATCCAGCCTTAGGCCCTATAGTGAATTTGTTTCATAGTCAGGAACCCCTAGGAGCGTAAGGGATCCTAGTCCAATCCTGGCCTTTAGTGTTAGAAAATGGGGACCTTGTTCGTCAAATTTGTGACCTAGGTAGGTGAATGAGTCCCTCATATATTTTAAGAAGGAAGGTCTATTTCATTTTCTTGAAACTCAGTTATGGTACCCCAGTGGGTGTGACCCTCTGTGTGGTTGCCCATATATAGACAACCATGTAAGTCCATTTCAATTTCAATTTGGTTGGAATCATATGAAAATGGTAACGCCTATGGTGCGGTGAACCATGTAGTGTCTTCAGTTTGGGTTAGAGTTGTATGAATCCGGTCCCTTGTAGTGGGAGATTATGTTGTGTGGGAAGCTCCCAAGTTATCCCTTGTCAGGTATCTCATATCGATCCATGATGGTCAGTTAAGATAGTTGGTCCTTATGGTGGGGTGACACACCATGGGTCTCGTTGAAACTACTCTAAAATAAATTTATGTTTGCCCATTTCTTACTGTGGGGAGTCTGTGCAGACCCCCCGTGTTGGTGATCCTGTCGAGTTTCTGATGTTGACTTGAAAATGGGTGGTCTTTTTTGGAGATACCTCATTTCAAGTCCCTTCCTTGAGTAAATGGTGAGATTGAATCATTCCCAATGGTTTCAACGAATTAAGGTTATAAGATTATTCATTTGGACGTGGTTTATCTTTATTTTTGATTTAGACAAGTGGTGTGGGTTTCATTTGGTGATGTTAGGGGTGTTTTGGCTCAAGTGGTTGGATTGCACATTGTGAAAGTTCCATTTTATTTGATTGATAAAACGGAGATGTTTGAACTCTTGAGGGTAGGTGGATCATAGTGGGGAGTCCATTTTGGCCTACAGAGTTTGAATTATAAACCTCTTTTCTTGCAGGTAGTGTTCTTGTCATCTTCTTATTTTTCGTTCATTCGAGAATCTCTTTGTGTTTCAATGGAATATCAGTTATTTCTTTCAAATAAACCGTGGGATGGATTTATGAGGGTGGAAAGTATTACGGTGGGGAGAATTGTCACACCAACACTTCTATAATAATTTTATTTTAAAATTTTATCTTAAATTGAAATATTTTGTTGAGGATCAGGTTGAGCCCATTGAATTTTTGTGTTTTTGATGATACCTGAGTGTTTTTGGCATGACAGTGTCTGGCACCCGAGCAGGGCACGGTCGAAGCTATACAGCTTCATCAGGTTACCATGCGGCTTTCCTAGTTTTAAAAAAATATTAATATTAATTAATTAATTAATTAATGGTATTAATGATAAAGTGAGCACAAAATTAAATAAAAAAATAAAGTGAATTATAATTTTTTTAATAATAACAATAATAATAATAATAAAATTGTTTAAGAAAGTTACTACCACTATTATTCTTAATATTTTAATTTAGTTATTATTGTTAATATCATTTATTTTTATTTTTATTGTTAATATTTAATTAAGTTATTATTATTAATATTATTAATATTATTCACATTGTTAATATTTTATTGAGTTATTATTATCATTATATTAAAAATAATAATAATTATTATTAAGTTATTATTATTATTATTAATAAATTATTAATACCATTATTATAATTATTATTATTAATGTTATTATTATTATTATTACATTTAGATTTTAGTTTTTTTGTTTTCTTTTTTCCATTCTTTTTTTCTTTCTTTTTTCTTTCTTTTCCCTTTTTTCTTTCCATCACCCTTCCTCCATTTCTCTCTAACCCATAGCCCCCTTATGTTGCACTAAACTCTAGCGTTCTTTACCCTTAGCCGTTGCTTCCCCTCCATCTCTCTTACGATGAAACCGACTTGATCCTCTCTTCCTGTGAGTCATGCTGCACCCCTGTCACATTGGCCTCCCCCCTTTTGGAAAGACCAGGATGACGCGCTCCTTACTGGTGTGGATCACCTCCAGCGACCCTTCCCTTGACCGATGAATCCTTAACGAGAAACCCCTTGGCTGAATACCCCCCATTGTCCAATGATCTTGTTCATTAAATTTTTCTTCCCTTTGATAGGATTTCAGGTTAGGGTCTCACTTTATTTAGGGTCTAATTTTTTTGTTTTTGTTTTAGTCTTCTGTTTTAGGGTCCAATTGAGTTGTTTTGAGGTGTGGATTGGGTGTGATTGTATTTTCACACCAAATTTTATTGTTTTATGACAAGGTAGGTGGTTTTGTGTTTAAAAATTATTTGATGAACTAATTTTCTTGTTTAATTTATTTAGCATGTTTTGTGATTAATTAGTTTTGTGTGAAATTATTTTTTAAAGGAATTTAGTTTGATTTTGATATTTTATAGTATGTTTATGTGAAATAAGGTTTGTTTTTGATGAAGAACCATCTTTTTCTATTTAATAGCCTTTCATGAATTATTCAATTAGTTTATTCAAATCTCCAAGTGGTGCATATTGTGTTTTGGTATGGTGTTGGTGTGTGATTAATTCAAAAAGGACATTTTGAGTGGGATTTTGTGTATAAATCCTTGTGATACCCTTTTGGAATTGTTTTATAAATGTTTTAAATGGTTTATTAAATTGAGTTTGTGTTGTGAATCATGGTTGGAAAGAGTTTTGGTGTGCATTTGGGTTTAAAGAGTGTTTTTGGTGTAAATTATTGTGGTGCTAATTTTGAAGTGTTTCATAAATTGTTTTATTAATTTGTTAAATTATATGTGTAGTGAATGGTCCCTGATTTGTAGTTTTGAGTCTCTAGGTCTAAGTCGACGTGCATGCGTGTGCATTGGTAAGTATATATATACATATAGACGGGTTTCCCTGTTACATGTATAGCCATCCATGGTAATGAATATACATGTATGGGGCTAGGTGTTCATATGTGTATATATGAAAATGCATACGTAGGTTAGTGGCAACTAGTATATTCATATAAACATATATATATAATGATCCCCTTTCACATGTTCATGTCCATGTGGGTGTGTGTATAGGGGCTAGGTGTCCATATATTTATTTGAAAGTGCATATGATTAGTGGGGGAGGAATAACTTCTAATTAGAAAGCGCCAAGAGCCAAATGTTTAGTTTGGTTCCACCCTGAGGTACATCCCCAATTCATATGCCTTTAATTTGAATCCCATGATTTCTTTCTTGTTTTAAAAACTAATTTTTATATTTATGAAATATACATATGCTATGAATTCTATTTTTGGTTTCTAGAAACGATCATTCCTTTGTTTGGGAAAATGAAATGTATTTCTAACGCCCATTTTGGATTAAATGTATTTTATTAATTTTTTTCTTAGGTGGTTTTAAATTGGCAATGAATACTTCAAAAGGAATTTGGCCTTTCAGAAATTTTAGTTATAAATGTGTAATGACTTGTTTGGATTTTAAAAAAATCTCCATTATGATTTACAAAGATGGGTTTTGGTGTGAACTTGAGGATAAATGGTGGTTTGACTCTCTTGAAAGAATTGAGTCATTGTAAGCCTGGGTTCAAGATTGTTTTTTTAAATGTGTAGTACATTGGTTGTTCAATTAAGATTTTAAATGACTTTGGAAATGTAAAAGTATTGGGTGATTATGTATTTTAAATGAAAATTATTCCTTGTAAATAATTAATCCCACTTGTAACTTTAAGAATGGTTTGTGAAAAAGGAAAACCCCTATTGAGGCATGCCCCCTTGTTTTAGAAAATTATGTGTATATTGAATGTGTGGATTTTGATACGTTCCTAGAAAAGAGGATTGTTATTTTTTATGTGATGGAAAGGGGGGATGTTCTCAAGGAGGGAGATTAGTTGTGAGAGGGTGAGTGTGTTTTTTGATACAGATAATGATATGTTGATGTATGCTAGTTTTATGAAAACTCACCACCACTTGAAATGGAGAACATGTGAAGCTCGAGGTATCTAGGTGGGCAGACTAGGACTAGTATGCTTGATGATTTAGAAGTGGTTCATCCCAGTTTCTTCTAGCAATATTGACTCTTCAACACTAACTAAACATTCTATATGATTGGAGACCACTAGGACTTGGTATGTGATTCCCCCTAGTGGCTCATGCACGAGAATGAAATTGGTCATGGTTTCTATACCACATCAGTTTTTTGTGATTTTATACCACATTTCACTGAGGAATGTGGTTCCTAGGGTCCCATTTATGCTAGTTACCTATAGGGATTGACCATAGTGCTTGCTTATGACATGGTTTTGGTGAAATGATTTCCATTTTTGTTGCTTCAAGCTTGTTTCCTTCTTTGTAAAATCAGTGTTTTTAATTTGAACCATTGGCCTTTCATTTTAGAATTTTAATTAATGTTTGGAAAATATTTTGGAAATATAGTGGAATAGAAGTGATTTTCAGAAAGATGTGAACTCATGAAATGAATTTTAAAAGACAGAAAAACATTATTTTTTTGTCTTATTTTCAAACTAGCATGATGGGATTTCTTATTAAATACAATGGCATAGGGAATTGTTGTATTTTTTTCATTCCTACTGATCATCTCTGTGCTCATTCTTACTTTATCTTTTCAGTTTTAGGTTTTAGTTTTGGATCGATCTTGTAGCGAGCATGTTTCTATGTTTGGTGGTGACCCATGAGGTCACCTGGAGGTATGTTTAGCTGGACATCTTTGTTTTGTTTTCCCATGCTAGTATTTACCTGTTTTTCTTAGTTTAAATTTATTTATTTATTTATGTGTCTTTTTTTATCTGGTAAATAATTCCCAAATTTTTATTTGATACCATGGAACTTGTTTGAGCCCATAGGGATCAAGAATGCCCCACAAGCCATTCCATGGATCGGTTTGGGCACTGGGTCTAATGGAAACCCATCTTGGTTTGTGACAATGTGACTATTCTTAAAATAAAAATTATGAAATTTTATAATTATGTCCTAGATGTGTTAGTTAATGAGGAAAAAATTCTGTGAATAATATTGTAACCCCTATAAAATTTATTAAACTACTAAATTACAAAATTGTTTTGAAGAAAAATATTCTATCACCTTAATATTTAATATTAGGAATAATGTTGGGTTTTAAGTGTGGGGGATATGAGTATTTATTTCTTGTTTTCTATACTTGATTGATTATGCACATCAACATTTGGGGGATTTTGATATGTATAATTAATGTATGATAACAATGAAAAAATAAAGTCCTCTTTCCACCATACATAAAACCCTAAATTTTCCCTACTATTGAATCCTGAGGGGATGAAATATATATTTTTGAAACATGTTTTCAATTTAGAAGATAAATGAATATTGAAGGGATGATAAGAATAATAATAGAATGTTTTAATCCTTATTAAAAACAACCAAAACATATTTAGAAAATTTCATGAATTTAATTTTAAAAATGGATACATGAATTTATAATTTGGCTCAAAATATAACATTATATACAACATTAGCATATGAATCAAATTAATTTCAATGGGTTCATCACATTTTGAAATTTAGTTAAAAAATATTTTTAACTCCCCAAAAATTAGCAACCAAAAAACTATATTAAGAAAAATAGATTCATTAAATTTAGTTAATAATAACTAAGGTAACTCCCCCACACTTAATTCACATCCACATAAAAAAGAATTTAATTAAATAATTGGAAAAAACTCTCCAAAATTTGGAAGCATTATGCAATTGAGTCCAACAAAAATGTACTCCCCCTTTTATCAATAAGAAATTCCTCTGATTGCAACATTATAGTACCAACATAATTGAAATAAATTAAAATTAATATGAAATAAGATAAAATATCAATTTCACTTGTAAAAAAATTTTAAGTTTACTAAAATTTTCTCTATAAAAATATAGGATGTAGCTTCTACTTGTAGTCACTCTAAAATTTGGGTGAACTTCTAGTTACTTCACATGGTATACAGACTTGGGTAGAACTCAGATTAGATGATAAGAAATTTTTATATAAAAATAAATGAAAATTAAATAAGAATAGAACCTTGGGTTTGTTCCAATGAAACACTAAGTTTATATTCATAAATTATACATAGTGAAAGAACAACTTTCAAGTTAGGATATGGTATCCAATCCCTTCAGCTACCCCTCATGGAAGTGTTTGGTTATCTAACCATTTACTAGAAATTATTAATTATACTATCTAAAAAAAATCAAAAACCCCATTTTAAATAACTTTAAAAATAGTGAAGGGTCTAAACCACTTGGTTTTGAGTTTCCCTAGAAAAACTTTAATCCTAAAATTAAAGTGAAATCCCCTTTATCCAACCTTTATGTCCCATGTTCTGAATGATAGAATCATGAAAGTATTTTATTATCTCTTTATAAAGTAGGGAATTCTCATAATATTATCTCTAAATACCTTAAAGTTCACTCATCTCCACCAAAATTCTATCTCTAGTAGACTTAAAATCATAGTTCAAACCCGTTCTTTCCCAAAATTATTTGTGAATAAATTCCATTGGCATATTACATGTCTTTACAAAGAGAATCTTATAAGGATACATACCCATTGGGGTCATGTAAGTATCTATATAATCCCACAAAGCATTATACAATTTGATTGATCAATCTTTTCGATAACTTCACACTATCTTTTCTAGAACTTGTTTGATCCCAAGACATAAAAAACATTGATCTCTAGAATTTATTTTTATTAAAGCTCCTACCAACATCAAACATTTTCAAACCATTTAAACTTATCATAGAAAATTATAAGATACCTAACATCTTTGAAGATAATGGGATAATAGAAAGTAGCCTTAATACCTTCTTGGATATGCTTTCACCCCATGGTGTCCTACCCATTGTGTAGAATGATAACTCAAAAGAATGGAAAACATATCCTCTTCAACAACATATCTTCTTATAATACCATAAAAATAACTCTTAAAAATTAAGGGATAATACAAAAAATACTATTTCTACTTAGAGATGACTTTAATACTTTTGTTCTATGAAAAATCCTTGGTCATGACTCATACAACAAGAAAATTAGTTATATTAGGAAAACAAATAGATTTATTAATTAAGAAAACAAATATTTACTCATCTTATAATGAAGTATTTTTCTCTTTGGGTTATTTAGTTGGGGTATTGGGTAATCTAGAAAAGTGGTCAAAAAAATTCTCATCTTCTTTCTTATCCTTAACTTCTATATCAAACTCCACAAACTGAAGTGTATATCTCATGTGTCTAGGTTTGGATTATTTATAATTTAGTAAGTACTTCAAAGAAGAATGATTAGTGAAATTGTTAAACATAGTCATAGTAAATAATTTCCTAAACTTTTCAAGGGAAAAAATAACATTATCTAACTCCTTCTCTATTATAGATTAATTTTCCTAGGAATCATCAAACAACTTACTAGTATAATAAATCACATTCAACCACATTTCCTTTATATTCATTAAAATAACACCTAAATAAACACCACTAACATCACACATAAACATCAATTGGCAATTTGAAGTTAGGGGTAGTGATTATGGGTTGTGAGTTTCTTCTTAATAAGTTTAAATGAAACCAAAAAATTATTATCAAACTCAAAGTTTGAATCCTTGACTAATATTGTGAAATGGGTCCTAGTGATTCTAGAAAATTCCTTGAAAAATATCATATATAATCCATCTTGAGCTATTTTTTTAATCACCTTGATAATATCATGTAGTGTTAACTTTTTGATAACTTCAAACATAGCATTTTCAACTTTAATACAACTCTTATAAACCTTATTACCTAAAAAAATTTCCTTAGTGAGTATGAATTGGATATTTTCCTAGTTTATGATAGGATTGCTTCTTAAAATCTTTCTAAAACTCATTCCATATTCTATTAAAAGTTTTTAAATTCACTTATAGATATTAAGAAATAATCCATACAAATATTAATTATATTCTCAATCATATCTAAGAAAATGGACATCATTTATCTCTAAAAAGTGTATGGGGAACCACACATTCCAAAGATAATTCTCCAATAGGAAAATTTCCTATTTGGAAAAGTGAAATTGGTCTTCTCCCTGTCCTCAGAAGCTATCGAAATCTATTATTAACTAAAACATCCATCGATAGAGTATAAGTACTCATCACCCACGAAACTCCCAAGAATTTGATCCAGAAATGGAATTTGGAAATGAACTTTCCTAGTGACACTATTATGTTTCCTATAATCAATATAGATTCTCTATTTATTTTCTTCACTAACTTGAACCTGTAAATTCTTCTCATTTAACACAAAAATGAATCTACTATTTTAGGGACCACCTAAAGAGGATTTAACCATGAGCTATGTTAAATGGAATAGATAATCCCAACATCAATTAATCTAATCACTTCATATGTAACCACTTCCATAATATTAGAATTAAATATTATCTACCCATTAACCCTTTGTTTATGGTCAAGATACATGAGTATATTATGCATGAAGTATGGAGGAATGATCCCCTTAATGTAGGTAATAGACTATCTAATAATAGTTTTACACATTTTTAATACATATAATAGTTGTTCCTGTTATTTTGCACAAACACTGATGAAATAACTTAGAGGTGGGGGGGGGGTCTGATATATAGTTATTGTGCTTGCTCACTAGAAGGCAGACTCTTTGGTTGAGGTGGACCAATGATGTGAATGTGTTTTTTAATGTTAGTATGAAAAATAGATAGTACTTAAATAATAAAACTAGAATTATATTTTTCATCAATGTTTTACAATTATTATAACACACAACTTTCAAAACTCAAAAAAGTTATAGGATTAAAATCCCTAGAAAAATGATCATATAATTATTAAAATTTCAATACCACATATTTTTCAAAGTATTCCAGATTGTTTTAACTAGGTAAAAAGTCTTAAAATTCTCTAAAAAACACCCTAATATTAGAAATAGAGTATTCATCCTCAAAAAACTGATCACAGTAGGAACAAAAGTGGTTTCCAAAGTCTTATTTTCATTTTCAATTTTCAAATGGGTTTCATTAATCTTGGTGTATTTATTCGGTTCTTTTTGATAATATAATGAGTCCTCAAAATCCATCATCTTAGCTCTTGGATAGTTCTCTATAAAAGTGACTTCCTTGAAATTTTTAAATATATTAAATTCCTCTTATTTCCCCCCAATATTAAAAATAAACATTCCATTTGAAATATAAATAAGAGAACCCCTAGTTTCAAGGAAGGGTATATTGAAAATTGTTGGCCCATTTATATCACACTCTATATATTTAATGAGAAAGTAAGTGGGTAAAATAGCTTCGTAACCACAACTAGAAGGTCATTAACCTTCCTGATGGTGTGGGTAATAGAACAGTCAGTTAAATGAAGGATAAATATAGCGGGTTATAGTTCTCCTAAACCCAACAATTGAAACAATGAGCAAGGAATCAAATTGATTCTAGAACCAATATCACAAAGACATTTTACATTACAATATATACTAAGGAACATAGTAAGACAAACAAATATTATTAGATCCTGAAGTTTTGGTGGTATCCTATTTTACAAGAGAGTACCACACACCTCTATGAGATTGTAAGTGATAAATTCTTCCAAGGTTTTCTTATTTGATTATATTTTCTTAAATAATTTTAAATAATATGGAAGTTGATTTAAAGCCTCATGGAATTTAATAATATTTTTAAGTTTCATTAAATCTTATTAAAATTGGGAATTTCTATTTCATTATTATGCTTCTTTATTATTTTTGGAATGGGAATTACTAGGGATTGTTTTTCACAATTATTGTTGTTTCAACATATTATTCTTAAATATTATTATTCCATTTATTATATTGGTTTTTCATGATGTTTAATGACATGTTTTAACTATAAGGGAAGGTCCCAAATAGATTTATATAGGGATATCTAGATTTAAAAATTCATATATTTATAGATTATGGTATTTAATTTCTTCCAAATTTTCATCTTTAATATTTTGATGTTAATTTCCAACTTCCTCGTGGGTTTTGAATCCACTTTGAAATGTAAAAAATATTAGATTCTCCATAGGATTAAATTTAACAATGATTTTAACCTTTCCTTTTCCCCTTGAGTTTACTTCCCTTTTTAGCGGTCCCATTTGTGATTCAATGTTTTGCATCTATTTGGTATCTGTCTCTATCATATTGGGAATTTTGTTTTTATAATTTAGCCTTGAGTATTTCTTCTTGAGAGTATATACTGTTCAAAATTGGATTAAGCTTAAAAGTCCTCTTTATAACAAAATTACATTGGGAATTAGAATAATTATATCTAGGTTAAGTTTGAAATTATGTCATAGGATGTTACTAAAATCTAGGGGAGAAACAAACCTTAACACTTCCTGCTATGTCTAGGAGATATTTGGATGGTTTTAGTAGACCTAGTTATATTTATTTAATAATTTTTTATCCTGAAGCTTAATTCTATGCCTATAATCTATGAAATTTTAATTTTTAGGTGACTTTATTAGAATGTAAAATTTGGTAAAATAGGATTGTGAATGCCCAAACATTCCAAAATGGTGACATTTCTCCCTAAGGGTGTTTTGACTATTCTAATTGTAAAAAATAGCATATTTATACTCATTTTATGGAATGAAACTGGTTTACTTCTTGTAAATTATTCTTCTTATTGAGAATTTATGTTTTAAATTTTGTGCAAGTGTGTGGAAAATTTGTTTCAACTCATCAATAGTTTTATTACTGAAATCCCCTCCAGAGGATTGATTAACCAAAGTTTGGAGGTACGTGGTAAGACTATTGTAAAAATTTTCCTTTATAAATTATGGTTCAAAAAGGTTATTTGGGAACTTTCTATACAATGCAATGAATCTATACAAATCCTCATATAACTTCACAAACCCATCCAAAAAGGAAACCAGTGATTTTTTTCCTAATTTCAATAGTTATCCTCATAGGATTGAATTTTATAGAGAAATAATTAAAAAATTTATCCCATGTGTCTAATATCTCCTCTTATAGAAGTTGAAACTAGGTTCTAGCATCACCCTTTATAAAATATTATGTTACTTTTAGTTTTTAGATCTTCCTCACTAAGTCCTCTTAGCAGTAAATGCTGCACCATAATATAGATATCCCTAATAAAGTTAAGCATGTCTTAATTTATAATTACATTGAATGAATACAGTGTTAGCACCTTTGACTATTTAATATCATAGTTTCTATAGTGATGTGTAAGATTAATATATGATGAGTTTTTTGAAACTACAGGTAGTTGGAAATATTAAAATCTTTGTCTCTCTAACAACTCCTGTCTAGGTTGCAGTTGGTTTAAATTTCTATCTTATTGGTTATTTAAAATTATATTTTCTATGTTATCTACTATTTTGGTTTTCTATTTGTTATTTTTTTGTAGAACATAAATTTATGCTTATATCAGGAATGATGGGCTCTAATGCTTTGGGTTTAGAACTATTTTTCATACACATAATGATTCAACTGATTTTTTTGGTTTATATATATATATTGATATTTTTTACTTGGTTACAAATGCATTGCCTATTAATTTTACTAAAATATGACATACCTTAATATAGGTTATTAAATATAGTGAGGTTCAAATGGACGTTAATTAAGACTAGTTTAGTGGTGAGTAGGGGTTAATCCATAGATAATTACTTATAGTTTGTGTTTTTGTAACTAAGAGAAAAAATAAAACCCCAAAAAATCCATTAAATCAATGGAATGATTAAACACCGGTGTTTCAAGGATGAGAGAAAAACTGTTAGTGGTGATGAGATAGTGTGGAAAAAAGGAAGACAAAAAATAGAGAACAATTGATCAAGAATAAATAAGAACAATCAGATGATAGATTGGGGAATTTTTAATTGTTGATTATATATATATATATATTCTTTATTGATGCATCTCAATTAATCTTAATGGAAGAAACTTTATCATAAGGTCAACTTGTGACTTAGTAAATTCTACAGTTCTTCAACTATAGAACTTACTGAATCAAAAAATGGTGAAATAGTTTTCACTAAGTCCAATTTGTCATTGAACTAATTGATTTTCTCTCATGATTGATCTCTAGGTTGAAAATATAGATTTTATTAAATTTTATTGAGTTCAACTTTCATTGACTACCGATGTTTTGTAAAATGAGTTTGTTATAAAATGATTGTGAGAGAAGTATCCAACAAAATTTTCATGAATGAAGTAATCTTAGTTACCAGTGTAATCTCATTCCCCATATAAAATTTAGCCAATCATGTTCATAAAATTTTATTATAAAATTTTATTATAGAAGAATATATTAATCAATGGAAAAAGAATAAGAAGAAAGGATTAAGATATTCTATATCGAGCATATTTTATTCATAGTCCCTATGTTTTGTTCTATATTCCTCTATATCTTCTATAATTTCCTCCTTTATCTTAATCATCCTCTTATTTTTTTCCTCATTACCGTCTATCCCCAATACTAACTCTCTAGATTCATATTTTTTTATTAATAATCAGTTTTTGTGAAAATCCTCATATAAGGACCCAACCTTAAACATTATATAATCTTGAGTTTTAGTCAATATTTTAATTTCTTTCACTTTTATGATATTTTATGGTTTATAGTTTTATATAATTAGATCATAAATCATACATTAAAAAACCATATAAAATAAATATTACACTTCCTATTAGTGTCAATTTTCCCCATAATATAGAACTTTTAAAATAAAGCATGATTTATTTTCATGGAAAATCTTCATGAATTTGAACTTGAATTATTCCTTTCCCTACCCATCCTTAAATCCTATTAATTTTTTTAAAAATTTGGGATAAGCAAAAAAATCTTATTAAGGTACATAAAAATAAGAAAAATATTAGTCCAGTGAAAAACATTTTCTTAAAAACATAACTTTTTACCCATAAAGGGAATTATCATTTTTAAAAAAATAGCATGTATTTTAAATTTTAAAAACAAATGATTTCCATGAAAAATCATTAAAAATCATATAAAAGTCATGTAGTCACCTTTGGACATCATCTCATTGAAACCTTACAAAACAATTATGAAACCCTAACAAATTAAAATAATAATATGTCCAAATCACAATATAATTCTCAAGAGAACATGATCCTTACCCAATTAATTGGAGTGATATCTAGAAGCACCCATCATATAATCTATAAATGGCCAACCTGGTGATATCTGGGTACACCCATTTTATATAATTCCCAAGAAACAAACCATGAATAAACCATTTTATGTTTTCACATTTTCATCATAAAAATATTGAAAAACTATTTTAAACTTGTATAAAAATCAATTTCAGATATCAAAATACCATCTTAATTTCAAAACACATTTTCAATACCCAAATACCCAAAAAATGGAAATAGGTTTTTTCATTAAAGAAAACATGAAATCTTGAAAAGTAAGCAAGAAATAAAATAATTTCCATGGGGATGAAAAAAGTTATTATCACCGTGTTCGTTAAAATTTCAACATTCCTTTTGTCAAAACATTCCATATAAGACTTCTAAAAATATTATTTTTGATTTTTTTAAAATAAAGTAAAAAAATACATAAAATTTAATTTATTAATATTCCATGAACATATAAAATTTAAATAAAATCATTTTAAAAACATCGACATAGAAAGAAAGATTTATAAGTAAAGCATTAAATGATAATTTTTTAAAGAAAAGTCTGTTATCAATTTAGAAATATGTGAATAATAACTACCATGAAAGAATAAAATTAAAAAAATACCATTATAATAGATAAATTCATGAAATTACATGTTTAATTGTTTGTATATACAACTTATAAAAGAGTATATGTATATAATATCAAAATATACCTCAATGAAAAGAAATTGAGATAAAGTCCCTTACCCTGAGTCTGACTTGTTACACGTGTCTTTATCTCCATGAATAAAATTACATTATTTAATTTATTTATTAGGAACCCTTTTTAAGTTTATTTATTTTTCACTTATTACCTTTCTATATACATTTAATTAATCAATTAAGTTTACATCGAATGTTTCGATGATATTTGGATTATGTGTCAAAAATGACTTTGGTAGGTTAACTATGGTCAAGGTGGTCATTATTTAAAAAAATAAATACTAATAATAATGTAATATTTATCATATTTATACATAAATTATAATTTTAAGGATAATCCTAAAACAAAATTTTGATAAATAAGGTACGTTACAATCATAGAGACGGTAGGCCATACATAAGCATGAGTAACATTTCCATTTTTCAATGATCGTTATATGAAAAAGGTAAGTAATATTTGATCTTAAAATAATGATTATAATATCACATATACCATATTATTTCTTTAAATATACTTATATATATATATATATAATTTGTGTGGTGTGGTGATGAAATGAGAGTTACATCACTTCGTGAAGGTGCTAACCCACATGTACACGAATGACGTTTTCATATTTTCAATGAGTGAAAAGGTAATAAAGAAAATGATATATTATATATTTATAATGAGAAATATGTCAATAATATGATAATTATTTAATTTATATTTTATATATTCATTATATTTACCCTTATTACCTTCCATGTAACGCGTTAGTGAAAAAAGAATCACATTGCTTTGCAAGATGGTAGTCCATCGTGCACATGGGGAATGTTATTGTAACCCCAACTGAATGGAATGTAAAAAGGTGTGTATGATATAATTAATATTTAGTTATAATTATGTTTTAAATATTATATATATACATTATATCCATTATCAAACCAAATTGTGAGAGGTGGTAATGGAAAAATAAATGACATCATTTTGTGTGGCGGTAGTCCGCCCTACACATGAATGATGATTTCATAACCAATTTGATGGAAGGGGAGAATTATTTAGGTTATTAAATTAAAAATATAAAATATTGATATATTTAATATAATTAGGTTATTATATAAGGACAATTTAAGGGGAATTGAATGAGATGGTGAAAGAAATAAAAAACGCTTTTTGGAGAACGTTACCTCTTATTCGGTTAACTTCTTTTTGGTTTGCATCAAATGGTTTAATTTATTGGATTTATGACCAAAAAATATTTTCCAAGATGATATAGGGGAATTATAGATGTTATTTGGGAAGTAATTTTCTGAACCAATGGGTTTTTAAGGTGTGAAGAGTGGAGGATAGGGGGTGGTCTTTTATAAGTGAGGTGACTGGAACACTTGTAATTTTTAAATAGAATAAATTCCAACCACATTTTATTCACGAAACAAGTATA
Source organism: Viscum album (assembly GCA_963277665.1). Taxonomy (NCBI): domain Eukaryota; kingdom Viridiplantae; phylum Streptophyta; class Magnoliopsida; order Santalales; family Viscaceae; genus Viscum; species Viscum album. Next base: position 1,059,029,869 of record OY728140.1, read on the forward strand.
AAATATTGGAAAATTATAAATAAAATAAGGTATATGGTCAAAATATTTCTGTACCATATATTTTAGACAAGTTTTTTGGTTATTTTATCCATTATAATTTTAGTTTAATCCTTAGGTAAATATATTTTTACCTTAACCACAGTAATTAATTTTTACTATTTTCACTATTATTTTTAGAAAAAAAGTTAAGTTTAACTTATTATAAAATATAAATTATTATGATTCAAAATTTGGAATCAATTTTATCAAATTAAATTCACATAATTGGAAAATTTTAATTTAAAACAAAACTCACATATGTGACGAAAAAAAGAGGTTTTAAGCAGAGTATTTTTTAATCAAAAATGACTTTATATTAACTCTATTAGTAATAATAATAATTTAATGAATATAAATTAATATTTATTTATATATATTATATAAATTTCATTTAAAAAATTCCCTATTAGGTATTATTTTAACTATTTAAAATGGAGAAACACTATGCATTTTTAAACAATTTTAGAAAAATCAGTTTTTAAACCCAAAAACAAACTTATTATAAAAACAATATAAAGTTGATTAAAAAGTAATTAATTGGTTAAATATAACTAAATAATACCTATGTTAATTTAAATAATATTAAAAAAATTATTATACTTTTAAATTAATTAATTTATTGAAAAGAAAATACTTTTTTTTTACAAAAAATCAATATTTTTAACTATTCACTGAAAAATCAATTATTTTCTTGAAAAATCCCAAAAAGCTTCCCTAATATAACTTTGATATTATAATTTAAAAAATTAAATTAATTTTTACAAATTAAAACTCTATAATTTTTAAGTTAATCCTTCAAATAAATCCTTACAATAAAATATTTTAATTAAATCTATTTTCTTTTTGATTTAAAAATTACTTAATATTTTTATAATCAATATAACTATCCAATTCATATTATTAATCATGAAAATGATTTTTTCTATCATTAGCTATGTTTTTACATCCTACCTCTATCTCATAGTCACAACTCCATGAGTATCTTACTATCTTCTACATGGCATGCTTATCTGTGTACATCTTCTTTACTGGTGATTCCAACAAAGCTCTGCTAACATATTGCTCTGCTATGCATGTGGTCATGTTTCCAATATTTTAAAAAGTTCAAAAATATTTTTTGAGAACATATTATCTTGAAATAAATTTTAATAGTATTAATGAATCTCCATCTTGGGATAATTTCAAAAAAAACTCTAGAATGTTATAACATCTCAACTTAATGCCTAGCCTCTCCACTATTTATTTTAAATATCTAAATTATGGTTCCCTGTGAAGGTATGGGGAATGAAATAGAAGCTAGTGGAATGATAATTTAAAATTTCTCTATCCCTGGAGTGATATAATTTTTTCATCTCTAGTGATCCATCCGTGGTATGGTTTGAGGATCCCATGTATTTTAAATGGAGCACAATAAACAAACAAACAAATACCTAATTTCGATTTGATGCACGCTCATCCATTGAATGTTTCTAGAATCCAATAATCAAAGGATCCAATGGAAAATCCCTCTAAATCATACAAACATGCTTCTCAAATCTGCACACATTCCATTTTTCATATTCTAGGTGCTAGCGTGGAGGTCCAACGACCACTTCGATGCTGCAATCACCACGATCCTATACCTTCAATCCAAAAAGGTGAACTTGGATTTCATGCTCGTTTTGAGAAATTATCTCTCTAGTAATTTTTATGAGAGATGTGCTCTCAATTTCAACTAAGTCAATTGGTCATTTGGATGATCTTAACTCCACTTATATAGTTGATATTCATATTACCCGATTAGAGTTTCAGAACCCCACGCAATCAACATTCACTAAATAAGATTTATAAATAATTATTTATGACAACTAAATTGTGTCATAAATATTATATATATTTTATCACATAATTGTAATATATTACGTGATAAATATCAGTCCATCAACTCAACTCAAAACTCCTGATAATATTAAAAAAATATGAAATATAATAATATTCATTCATATGATATTAATTATTATATTTACTTAATCACTTGTAAATACATGTAATAAATAAATTCAACCCAATTATTCTTTACTTAAATAATAATGGATTTATGTATTTATTAGTAATCAATATAACTTGGACAACATTTAGAACCTATGTTGGGGCCCACCATGTCCTATATTCCTATTCAAAATAATAGGGAAGATTCTCAAATGCACTATAGTGTGTGACCCTCTAGGACCTTATCTCAATAGTAGTGAATCATGTCAACAAAAAAAGAGTAGAGTCTAGCAACCCATCAAGGCCCATAAAGAGATAAGGAAAAGTCATAGCATCAAAAACCAGCCTACGAACATACACCATCCAATATAATCTATTTTTCATACGATATCTCATAAATCATGATGCACACTTGTGTCATCATATTTTTTCTTGATTTATTATTTATTGATCTATCTAGATGGATTTACCATCGACTACCGTGTCCATGGATTTATGAAGGTACTACCATCCTGATCAACTAGAATTGAGATATCTCTTCATTAACTTGGAAGTAAGAAATCATTTCTTGATCATTCAACCAATGTCATACCATAAATGACATACAAACACAAACTAACTCACCACAACTTCATTGTCATGGTTTTCACCTTGCATAAAATTACATGATCAAAATGAAACACATTTATAATGATCTCAAGTTAGGAGACCAATAAACATATCCATATATAGAAACAACCAATGACACCTGAAACATATGGTGTTCATATTGGCAGGCCATTCCTTATGATCTCAAATACTAGAGATCAGAAAGTGAAAAATTCATGAGAAGAAGTCTAAATTATTATGAGTACCCAACACCTGATAGTCACATATCATCCATGTCCTATCAATATAATGTATTTGGACCATAATAAATTAAATTAATATTACTTTTATAGTATATCTAGGTTCTCATTATAGCTTGAGATCTTCTACAACCCTTTGATACAACACATAATCTAACTAAATTACCATAAATATAGTAGACCTAAAAGTATCGACACTATTATATAAAGATAAACAAATGTATATATAACAACTTGTATACATGTAGTGGTAATCAAAGTACATCACAAGTTGGATCTAGGGTACCCACTTTCAATAATCCCACTTACACTAGATCCAAATGCTAACAAGTCTCAATGCATGAGATCTTACATGTGAATCATGATTCTGTTGAGATATGTATTTTTTAGGGGTTATGCCACATTATACTTTATAGCTACTCTACTAACTAAAACTTCACCTCTCTAAGTAAAATCACTCAAGAGATGAAACTTTCAAAATATATGCTCTATCTTTTAGTATAACTTGGGATCCTTGGAATTCACCACTACTACAGTATTATCTCAATTAACTAGAATAGGGTCCATACTACTAGGAAAAACACAAATGTTTTAGAAAAATATACATATCCATAATACATCATTTACTGCATTAGTAGTCACTATATACTCAAATTCTACAATTGAATCGATGACTATAGGTTGCTTCGAGCTTCTCCATATAACTACACCACCATTAAAGAAAAATATAAATCTTGAATGTGATTTTATATCATCATGATCTCTCTAGAATCTAGCATTAGTGTATCCTCTCACTACTAGTTTTTTATCTCCTCTATATACCAAGAACATAACCTTTGTATGAATCAAGTACTTCAGAATTGTTTTAACAGATACCCAATAAATCTCTACTGGATTAGCTTGATATTTTCCCACCATTATTAAAGAAAATTAAATATCAAACCTAGTACATATCATGGAATACATGATAGATCCCACTTCCTAGGTAGAAGGGATTCTAATCATTCTTTCAGTTTCCTCTTGTGTTTTTGGACACATTTTCATAGAGAGATTAATACCATGTGACATAGGCAACAAACCACTCTTGTATTTTTCCACATTTTACCTCTTTAGTACCTTGTCAATATATGTACTTTGAATTATCCCAATAATCCTCTGAGATCTATCTCTATAGATCATGATCCCTAGTATATAGGCTGCTTTACTTAAGTATTTCATAGAGAGGCATTCATTTAACAAAATAGTAATTGAATGTAAGACTTGAACTTTGTTTCCCATAATTAATATGTTATCAACATATAATACTAGAGAAAAAATTTCATTCCAATTAATCTTCTTATAGATAAAAGGCGCACTTTTGTTTTTAACAAAACCAAACTCTCTTATGGCCTCATCTAAAAATGAACCTTCCATGATCGTGAGGCCTACTTCAACCCATAAATGGATCTCTATAGCTTGCACACATTATTCAAATTCTTTGACCTAACAAACCATTTTAGATGAGTTATATATACGTATTAAAAGAATATACCATTGAGAAAAGTAGTTTTGACATCCATTTTTCAAATATAATAATCATGTAAGACTGCTATTACAAGAAATATTCTGATGGATTGTAATATTTCTACTAGTGAGAAGGTTTCATCATAGTTTATTTCTTGAAATTGTCTGAAACCATTCACTATCAGTCTTGAATTATAGGTATCAACCTTACCATCTATGTATACATTTTTATTGAATAAAAATTTTCTACCAATGGGGTTTACATCAGCTGGAAGGTCTACCAAAATCCAAACATGATTTTGGTACATGGTCTCCATCTCAGATTACAAGGAATCTTACCATTTAGCGGCTTACTTTCCTTCTAATTCATCCCTATAGGTTATAGGTTCGTCATCTTTAAGGATTAATGTGTCACCTGACATGGTGACTAGTAATACATAATGCTTTGGTTCTCTACCCTCTCAAGTTGACCTACATAGTATTAGTGTCTTAGGAACCACTTCATCTCCCACTCTCTCTTGTGGAGATTGTTTTCGTACCTAATACTATGAATCTAAAACATTAACTACATTGAATTCAATATTTATACCACTATTACCATTATAAATGTTTTTTACTTTCTAGAAATGTGGATTTTATTTCCACAATCGCTTTTATATTTGATGGATTATATAGGTAATATCCTTTAGTTTCTTTAAGATTACCAATAATGATGCACTTCGTGCTTCTGGATGCTAATTTGTCACTTGGTATAGTCTTGAAAATGGACTCATATCCCTATACATATAAGTGTGATAGATTAGGTTTATTTCTACACCACAACTCATATATAATCCCATCTGCAACTTTAGTTGGTACTCAATTAAGGGTATATTCCATTGTCTGCAAGTTGTATCCCTAAAATTATAATGGTAGAGTTTCCTAACTCATCATTGATCTACCCATGTCTAGTAAGGTCCTATTACTCATTTAACTTACATAATTCTACTTTGGTGTATAAGGAGAAGTGAGTTGGGATACTACCCCACACTCCTTCAAGTGATCAATGAAATCTTGGTTAAGATACTCTCCACCTCGTTCTGTATGGTGTGTCTTAATCTTCTTACCAAGATAATTTTCTACTTCATGTTGGTATTCCATAAATATCTAAAAGGAATATGACTTATACCACATTATGTATATATATCTATAACTACTATAGTCATCAATAAAAGTAATTTAGTAAGAAAACCCACCCTATGCCTCTACTAGAAATGGACTGCATACATTAGTATGAATTAACTCTAGCAATTCATTGTCTCTTTCTCCCTTCCCAAAGAAGGGTGATTTGGATATTTTCCCTTATAAAAAACCATGACATACATCCAAGGGTTTTAAATGAAACATGTCTAAATAACCTTCTTGATGTAATTTTTGTAATCAATTCTCACTAGCCTCATTGATTATCCATGGAGCAATATGGATTTGTGAATGGTCACTCGATTTAGGGTGCAATCACATTGGCACAAGAAATGATCCGGGACATCAGCAAAAAGTATCATGGATCAAACCCGAAGATTAAATTATACATGAACAAGACATATGATCACATTGAATGGGGTTTCATCAATAAGGTACTCTTAGGTATAGGATTCTCTACTTGGATGTCTGACCTTATTTTTCATTGCTTCAGTTCATCATGGCTGGATGTCCATTTTATGGGGAAGTCACAATGTTTCTTCAAGGATTATAGGGGATTAAGATAGGGTGACCCATATCCCTAATCCTTTTCATTTTATTTAAATATATCCTCATATGCCTCATCCACCAAAGCATGAAAAATGGCATAATCCTCCCTTAGAGGAGAAAGTGTAATGCCCCTTAATATCTCATCTCATGTTTACTAATGTCACCCTTATTTTCTTGAATTCAACCAAGCATTCAATCTGTGGCCTTATCAGTGTTCTAGAGAAATATTGTCATTGGAGTGGTTAAGTCATCAAAAAGAGTAAAAGTAACTTATTATTTTAGAGAAAATGTTCAGACAACCAGGCAGTCTATATCTATGAAATTATTAACATAAAAAGTGTAAGTAAGATAATTAATTACCTAGGTGCCCCCATTTTCTCGGGCCATCTCCGTATTTAGGACTTTGATCAAATGGTTAGTCATGTCATGGATAGAATCCTCTACTGGAAAACAGGTTCTTGTAATTTAGGGGCCAGATTTCTCTGGTCAATAGAATCCTCCTTTCCACCCTAGTCCATGCACTCTCATGTGTTAAATTCCCCAAGGTAGTGACCTCTAAAATTGAAAAGATCATCACTTGTTTCATTTGGGATGCCTGGGATGAGGGAAAGCGTACTTGGGTTTCTTAGAGGAGTATGGAGAGGCCCATTAAAGAAGGTGGGATCAATGTTCATAGTTTGGATGATACCCTTCTTTGCATGCATGCAAAAATGGCTTGGGAGATGATTGAACGTCGAACCCTATGGGGTAAGACAATGGATTGGGGGGGTACTTTGGTGGGAGGCACTTTGATGGATAAAGTACACAGGTCACCTTTTAGGTCCATATTTCTCTCCCTATAATCTACCCTCAAACCCCATGATCAGTGGATTATTAGGGAAGAGAAATTTGCCTTACGGCATGTCAACTAGGTGGGTTGCATTCTCGGATTCCTGAGGTGTCTATCTTACAACATCACATATGAGGAGGTTGGTATAAACCTGGATTTTATTAATACAATGCTATCAAAGGATCAACAAGATGGTTTTAATCTTATTGAAATTAATGTGGAACCTGAAAGGTGTGTTTTTCCCCCATCCAGACCAGGAAACTTCACTTCTAAAGATTGTCACTGCATTCTGGTGCCTGAAATGTAGGAGGACCAATGGAATAAAATCTTTTGGATCAAGAGTATACAAATGAAATGAAACTTCCTGATTTGGATTCTCAAACACAATGTAGTTTCCACCGATGAGAACATTAAAAAATGGTGTATCTCCATGGATTTCTAATACTAATGCTGTAAATAACATAAATAGGAAATCCCCAAGAACCTTTTATTTGAGGAAGAGAGGGATCATGAGGTCTGGTCTACCTTCGGTGGGTTTATGGGATTTATCTGTCATCCTCCTGTGGATGACTCATTCCTTGTTTGATGGTTTCATAGCACGGGTAATAGGGGTGTGGAATGAATGAATAGATCTTCAATTCTACATGAAGGTGTCTAGTGTTTTTGGAAGGCTAGAAACAAAGTAACATTTGAGGGGATTGGTTGTCCAGGAAAGCTATCATTGTTCGTACATGTAGTCTACTTCTTGATCTGATCAAGTATATCGACAACTAGTGGGACTCTCCCTCCCCCCAATCCTACTTTTGACCACCCAGGTCAATCTAGCTACTAATATCCCTCATAATCAATGGGTTTGTTGGCAACCACCTCCCTCGTGATTGAAACTCAATACCAATGGTTCTTGCATTGTGGGTGACATAAGGGGCGAAGAGGTTATCCGTGACTCTTGGGGATCCTTTGTGTTCACGTTCATGATTCACCTTGGCAGAGGTTATTCTCTCTAGGAGGAGGCCCTTGCATTGATTTCAAGCCTCGTTCTATGAAAATAGGGGGTACTGATATTGATGAAGATGAAACAAACTCTCTGATTCTCTTTAACTCGTCGCATGGATTCGGTCTTATCCCATGGTGTATATCCTACCCCATCAAGAAGTGCTGAGCTATCCTATCCAATAACATCCGGTTGAGACAAACTCAGTGAGAGGGAAATAAGGTGGATGATAATATGGTGTCAATTTTGGACCATGGTTTCAGTACCTCCTATTTTTACAAATTAAATCAACTAAAACTAGAGAGGGTTAACACCATTTGAAGGCATTTCCTCAGGTTGCACTACTTCTGACCCCCTAGGACTCTCATGTTGTGTTGTGCACCTTGATGCACTATTACTATTATCAATAATTAAATAAATAATTATTAAGTACATATTATCCATTGTTAATATGATCCATACCATAACACATGTTATCCTTATAAAAGATAAAAAATTTATTTAAAAACTTGAAATAAAATCCAATTACATCCAAACATGACACTGAGATTATGTTTCTGGTTACAGAGGTTATACAATAACAATTATTTAATACAATAACCAAACCAATTTGAAAAGTAAGGTGATAATATCATACTACCAAGGCTTCTAGACTCACACCATTTGCATATTAGAGTTCAACTTCACCTTTTGAAATCATTTTGAATATACATGGTTCCTTAATATGAATACATTTGTGTTACCCACATGCCGTATCCAACAACAAACTTTTAGATAATGAAAGCTTTCATTCAATGACAAAAATACCAAAAGTAGAAGTGTCACCTTCTTATTCCCAACTCTGTAATTTTTATTCCAGTGGCCTTTATTTACACATAGAAAGTAGATAACCACTTGTTTATTTCCCTGCCTCTATATCATTGGCTTCTCAGAAGGATGGTGTATAGGTTTCTTTGGCCTAGACTTGGCCTTAGACCACTTATAATTTCCCTTCCTTCTATTTTTCACCATGAGGACCAAATAATTGGTACTCCTCATATCCTTATCATCATGGAAAACTGAATCCCAAATATTTGGGAGTGACTTTATCATGTTATTCATGTTATAATTAACTATAAAAGTAAAAAATATTAATGATAAAGAGGCAGGAATGAGATTAGTTACTAGTGATTGATTCAATTTGAACCCAATGGCTTCTAGCCTCTCAATGTACCCCATTATCTTGAGTACCTGAGTTCCTACTTGATTCCCTTTTACTAGCCTAAAACTATTCAGGGCATTGGAAATCTTATAAATTTCTTTCCTTCCTCTCTCATGATATAATTATTGGAGATTAGTCACATCTTGTTGGAATCCTCATCCTCATGTAGTTTCTATAATTTTCTAGACATCTATGAAAACATGATACATTAAATGTCCATTTCTTCATCTATAATCTTTTTTTATTTTTATTTATCCTCATTGCTTGCTCTTTGAGGAGGCTCTATAGGAACTAAGGATTCTAACACATAAAGCTTCCTTTCTTGGTGTAGTCCTATGCACAAATGACTGTACCATTCTTAGAAGTTATGGAGAGTCATGAGATTTTATTAATACATTATTTAACATAGTAGTTATGTATTGGTGGTGTTAGTGATTTAAATTTTAGATCTATAACAAAAAAATTTAGCAGCCGATACATTATCTTGACTTCCTTTTAGAAATTTGTGATTAATTAATTATTATATAATTTAAATTTCTCCCACTATTTTATTGGACCATAATATTCCTCACTATTAGATTTATAATAATTTATCTCTTGTGTATTCTAGTGGAAGAGATCCTTGAAACTACTCCTTATAGTCTACAATCATTGGCTATTCCACTACTTATAGAATTTCTAGGTAGGCTCTATGCTGGCCATCCACATTAACTTGCGGTTCCTTGAACTATTGAATAAAGTCCCATATTTTTAGAATTATAATTTGATTCACTCAATGCCTTTCCTCTAAAGTTATAACAATCTATCTTTGGATACTTCTTTGACAACACCTTTAGTAAAGTCAACCCATTAGTTTTATAAGAACTCCCTAGTAGTATGAGGCACCCTGATCTTTGGCTGATGATCACTCCGAACACACATTTTTTTTCAAAATTTGAGAAATGGAAGGCTTTATGACTTGATATATCTATGAGGGGTTTTATTATTTCTTGACAAATTTAATCCATTTCTATTAAACATGTTAATTCTATGTTGTCATTCTCACAAATGAACATGCAATAAAAAACATACATCACATCTTTATTCATTTTATCTAGTTTATTATTTTATGTGATCACACAATAATCATGAACTTGTATAAAATAAAAAACAATGCATATAAGAAATAAATTCTACCCATCTAGTCTTGAGAATCAAATTATGATTGATCCACAATGGATAAATTTTGACCTAGGAGGTTTCATACCTGGGTTGAGTCCTAAATCATAGTGCATCTTTCTCCCGTTCCAATTTATTTTCTTCTTGTCAGGAGTACCGTGTTGACTTGGTGGGGCCCAAATATTAAAGCGTCATCATTTATGAAAAAATATACTCACGCACAAGTGCGGGGGTCTAGGGGTGAAATGTACAACATGTGAATTGGATGCATATGACCTTAAACATATTTGAACAAAAATAAGATTATATGCATACCATCATTTAATTACTTACTTATTACAATCATTGCACACAATATATAATTAAATAATCCAAAAATACACGGATCAAACACCAGATCAAGTCCAGTCAGTATAATAAATAAATTCCTAATAAAATTAAATTGTGATAACTTTAAAATTACGAGGGTATTGAAATAAATTGAATGAATTTAAATAAATTCAAATAATTTATTTTATTTAGTTTCATCCTTAATTTAATTTCAAATCAAAAAATCAAATTAAATAAATTAAATTAATTTAATTCTCAAATTAAATTAATATTTTTGATTAATACCTTTTTAAAATAAAATTAATTTTAAATAATTTAATTTAAAAATAAAATAAAATAAAATAAATAAATTAATTTTTATTATTAATTAAATTAATTTGTTCCCCGTAAACCCCTATAGGCCCTTTTTGGACAGGGCTATAACCCTGTTGGACCATTTGGGCCAAAAAAACTCTGTGCAAGCATATTCTAGTCCAAGAAGGTCTTCTTCGAAACTTTCTGGATAAGGTAGACCCTCCCCAGATTATAATAGGATATACTAGGTTTGGATGGACCTGGGTCAGGGTTACCTCATGTGTGGGAGGTGGCTGGCTAGACTGGGGATGACGACAAGGTGCGCTTGACCTCAGAGTGGCCTATGCTTAATCAGAGGAGGCAGGATCTCATGGTGAGCGGTAGAGACAGTAGGTTCTGATGACCAGTGGCTGGGATCTGGCTCATGTTGGCCTGTGATAATGGTGGCCTTTGCTATATTGGAGGAGTTGGTGACCTAAGGGACCTCGTGGGAGGAGAAAACCGATGGATCACTAGAGATAGGCGATGAAAGACCCGATCAATCCAATGACGTCTGTGTGTAGATCTATGGGAGGTTACCCAAAATGTCTGGTGAAGTAGCGAGGTGTAACATTCTAAGAAGAGGCATGACTGGTGGTTAAAGCTCATGGTGGCTGGGGATCCTGTATTAATATGGTTACAACGACCTACAGAGAAGGGGAAGTTCATGAGGGAGAAGGGGACAACCAGTTGAGTGATGAACCAAGTGATGGGGGGGGGGGAATCCATGATCATTTGAGGGAGAAGGGAGAGAGGTATCACACCCATGGAAGAAGACCCACCTGGTGAGGAGAGAAGGGAGGAATACTTCAGTGAGTCTCTGTGCAATCAGGAGGAGGCCCAGGTCTTGGTCTCCTATTTTTTTCTAACTCTCACTCAGTCAAGAAAGCAGGTTTTCATTATTTTTAAAAATTTTCTATTCCAATGGAAATAAACACCAATTTATTTAAATATTAAGAAAAACCAATAATATAATATAAAAATAATATTATATTTTTAACGTTTTTTGAATTCCACAAACCATGTGGAATATTTTGGCACTAGATTTACTATTACAATGCCCAAATACTGATCAATACCCAATCGATCAAAATGAGGTCTCCGGAATATATAAGAACACAATAAAATAAATAACTAAAATCATTTTCCTTAAAAACACATAAAACCCAAAAAACTTAAATCCGAAAAATGTCATTTTGATCCATAAATGTTTTTCAGATGATCATAACTTTGTCACCCAAGATTGTATTGATGTTTAGTTAGATTTTTGGGACCTTTTTTATACCCTCTACTTAAAAATTTAAATAAACATAATTTACATTGCTAAGATAAACCAAACCACCCCTTTGATACTAGTTGAAGGTACCAGGGTGTGCAGTAGAAGCAGGTGGGTTAGTAATTTAAAAATCTTCTATCACTAGAGTGGCGTAATTTTTTCATCTTCAAAAATCCATCCCTAGTATGGTATAAGGATATCACAGGGTTTAAATAGAGCATAATAAATAAAATAAATGAATACCATGTTGCAATTTGATGCGTGCTCATCCGTCGAAAGTTTTCAGCATCCATTACTCAAAAGATCCGATGATGAATCCCTATAGATTGTCTGCACATGATTCTTGAATCTGTACACATGCTATTTTTAGATTCTGGGTGCTAGCGTAGAGCTTAAATGATCACTTCTACACCACGACGATCATCACAATCCACTGGCTTCAATCGGTGAAGGCGAACTTGGATCGGGCACTCGGTTTGAGTGATTCTCTCTTTAAGAATATGTAGGAGAGAGAAGATATAAATTTCAACTGAGAGAATAGTATATTGGGATGAACTTCAGTCCACTTATACAGTGGAAATACAAATTACTTGATTAGGGTTCCTGGCCTCCATGAAATAAACATTTACTAAATAAGTATTATAAATAATTATTTATGATAAACTAAACTTAATTATAGATATTATTTATATTTTATCAAATACTTGTAATATATTAAATGATAAATATCAAGCCATTAACATGAATCGTAACTCATGATAATATTAAATGAACCTGGAATATAATAATATTTTTTAGTATAATATTAATCCTTATATTTACTTAATCACTTTTAAATACAAGAAATAAATAATATCCACCCAATTATTCTTTACTTGAATAATAATGAATTTATTTATGTATTAGTGATCAATTAAAGTTTCCATGTGGTGGGGCCCAAAATGCCCTATATTCCTATTCAATAGAATACAGAAGATTCTCAAATTCACTATTTTGTGTGACCCTCTAGGTCCTTTTCTCAATTGTAGTGATAATATTCACAAACCAAGAGCAAATTTTAGTAACCCATCAAGGTCCCTAAATAGATAAGGAAATGTCATAACAAGGAAAAACGAACTACAAACACACACTATATAATATAATATCTTTTTCATATGATATCTTATAAAGATGGACACACACTTGTGCCATCATTATTTTATTTCGTTATTATTTTTTTATCTACGTAGACAGAGTTACCTTCACCTACCTTGATCATGGATTTATAAAGGTATTACCATGTTGATCAACCCACCCAAGATATCTATTCCTAAAATCTGAAGTGATAAATCCTATCTTGATCATTCAACCAATGTCACACCACTAATAATGTACCTGATGCAAACTACCTCACCAAGAATTCATTTTCATGGTTTTCACCATGCATAAAAGTACATGATCAAATGGAAAACATTGATAATGATCTCAAGCCAAGAGACTAGCACATATGTCTATAGATAGGAACAACCAATGAAACTTGAAACACATGGTATTCTAATTTTTGGGTCATTCTTCATGATCTCAATTACTAGATACCACCAAGTGTGAATTTCATGAGAAGAAGTCTCAATTCTTATAATCCCCCAACACATGATAGTCGCACATAATATGTGTTGTATCGGTATGATGTATCTAGACCACAAGAAATTACTTTAAGATTATTATCATAGCATCTATAGGTCCTTATTATAGCATGGTATCTACTATAACCCTTTGATATGACACATAATCTAAATAAATTTCCATTAATATAGTGGATGCAGAAGTATCAACATTATTATGGAAAGATAAACACATGTATATATAAAAAACTATATACATGTAGTGGTAATCAAAGTACATAAAAAGTTGGGTCTAGGGAACCAAATTTCAACACCCTAAGAACTAATTAATTAACTAAACCTTAAGGCAGCTTTGGGAAAACCGCAACTAATATTATTTATGGGAATAGTGTAGTGTAACCCATCTTTTAAAATTCATCTATAAAGATTGGAATTAGGAACAACCTTCTGAAAATAAAATAACATCACATACTCATTTAATCGAAGGTCTTGAAAATTTTAATCTCTTTATTTGGACTAGATTTTGACCAAATCACTCAAAAGGATACTCATGTTCTTTATTTTATAATAGTATTTGAAAAATGATCCCATTGCTGAAGTGATTAGAAAAACCGTACTATGAAGTACCATCCTTAATAATCCCTTTAATACAATTATATTAGTATTTGAATTGATTAAAATTAGTATCCAATTAAAATGATTTCATTGAAACCCCCAATTTTCCTATCTTAAAATCAAATATTTTTATATCGTTAAGGATTTGTCTGAGATTGATCAAGGTGAACTCACAATATTTCTTCCTTGATGAACAAAATCATCACCAACTCACAGCACAAAATCTAATGAAACTTACAAAGAAATAAAATCCAAAACTTGGAGTGCACACTAGATAGGATCCTCAATCGAAGCATTGGGGTGTAAGTAAGGACATGTATGTCTTCAAGTTTTCCCAAGGAAAAAATAGTTTGATTCAATAGTCAATTTTATCTTAATTTTCTTTATTTGACCCTCACAAATTTTGACTGGGTATTATCTCTGGCTAAAACACACAAATATATCTCAAATAGTTCATCCCAAATCTAGGCATTCAACCTTTATTAATAAATCCACTCTGGATTGGTTCACCACTTCCAATGATCGATCGATCTTGGATAACTGTCACAATAATCGGGCTATGATTTTATGTCTTCATCCTTGGTTGGATAATTTATCTTAGTATAGTCATTCTTGATTCAATTTTTTATATTGAGAGTTTTGGAATCTTCTCTAAATCCATCTTTTTCCTAGTATAGATGTCACAATGTTGTAAAAAAAATCCCTCAAGGTGGCCTCTCAGTATGTTTTTGGTGTGGTAGTGTTTGTTGAAAAATCAAGATGACCATAAATGAGTATGGTTAGTGTTTTCCAAAGACAGGTTTTTAAGGTGGTGTAGTTTCCCAGTGTTTTCCAAATTTTTGGGTCTTAAAATCGAGAGTTTGATGTTGTCAAAGGAATGATTTCTTCATAGAGTGAATTTTATGAAGAACATTAAAGAAAATCCGCGAAGTATGAGAACTGCATACCATAATTCATGGGCCACATACCATGTTCCGGGAATGGTATATGGAGCTGTGGGAATTGTACGTCATAGCAGTTTGTGAAACCAAAAATGGTTTGCAGTGGAAGGTAGTGCGATACGTAGATGGGTTGATGTCAGAAGATGAGATATTTCACATAAGAAAAAATATAGTATGCAAACTGGTTTGGAGAAATGGTTCGCGGTGGCAGAAAGATCAGTATGCGGTGGAGGTTGAATCGAAGATTTGGTAAATATTGGATTAGCGGTTTTTTCTCATATCCTTGCCTATCTAAGAATTTATAATCCCACCGATTACTGTGGAGATCGAATATTATTAGAGAATATATTTCTGATATGGGATTTCATCAACGACTTAAGGAAGTTTGTGAAGGTTGGTTTGCAAATTCCGAAGTGGTTTGCACAGAAGTAATTCTGTCGAAGGTGTTTATGGGGATTATTAACCTGAAAAGGAAGTCTAGTACGTGGAGGAGGAAGTCTGGTATGCAGAAGTAGTTGATTCAGTACGTAGAGGAGAAATATATAGTATGTGAGAGAGATATTTCTACAAGTGATGTGCGAAGGGGGTGATTCAGTATGTGGAAGTGAAGGCAGTCTACAAACATAGAACACTTCACAGACAGAGGCTAGTTCGTAGAGGCAGAGCGAAGACTTCGGTACGTGGAGGCGATAGCGGTTCATAGAAGAGGCAGCAGTACATAGAGTAGGTGATCCATGTACCAAACCCAGTACTTTTTAAGTGGGAGAGGAAGGTGGTTCATGATTTTCACCAGGAATTTTGAAAAATCTTGAAATCAATTTGCGAAAGGAATTTCTAGTACCTAGAAGTAGGCAAGAAGGTGGAATTAATCTGTGGGTAAAAAAGTAACTTCCACAGAGAATCTACCTATAGGTTAGGATGCATGAATTCATGAAAATAAAGGGACCTACATTTCCATAAATTATGTTTGACCTATACGTCCATAAACTCTGAGTGGATTCCTTTCCAAGAGCAGTGAGTAAAGAAAGAAGAATACGATGACCCTTTCCACCGGCAGTGAGCCAGAGAAAGAGGCATAGGGAGTGACCCTTGGGAAATGTAGTGATTAGACCCTAAACCTTGTAAATAAGGTAAACCTGGGCATAAAATATTTATCACAAAAATTTTACTCATTATTGGCTATGAGCATTAGTGAATTTGGCACATCACCACATCGCCGTTGTATACTCCTTGAACATAGCCCAGTGAGGGTGAACAAAGTAAAAATTGCTGTGTCATGTGTATGATTTCATATCTGTTCATATATTTCTATGGGAGGAAGAGAGAATTGAGTTTTTTCTAACAGTGAAACAAGATCAAAAAGGTAGAAAGTTGTAATATGTTATACCCTGATTCACCCCCTCTTAGGGTATTTGAACTAGTGGACCTAGTAATTGGTATCAGAGGGAAAGTTTTAAATTCAGTAGTTCTCTCACAAGAAGAAGAAATGGAGGTGTTCAACCATAAAGTAATTGTGATCTTTGATGGAAATAATTTTCAACTATGGAAGAATCATAGGCAACACTACTTCCGATCAGTAGGGATGGATGTCTTCACAACAACTATGCATGGAATATTAGATAACATTTACAGTGGAGACTTATCAGAAGATGAAATTAGAGAATTGAATACTGATGTGAAAGGGATCAATGCTTTAGGGGGATCCCTGTCAAATGCAATTTATATGAAGGTTATGTCCAGTAAAACATCACATGAAATGTGGGAAATTTTTTTAAACATTTATGAGGGGGATGAAAAAGTTATAGAAGAAAAGCTATAGGTTATATGGAATAAGTATGAGGATATCAGAATGAACTCCAATGAAACCACTGACAAATTATTTGACAGGATAAATATTATTGTGGAAGACATGAGAGGTCTTGGGGAAGTCATTGAGGATATAAATATTGTTAAATGTATCTTGAGGAAACTTCCACCATGGTTCAATCTGGAATTTTCAGTGTTGGAATACAAAGACCTGAAAGATCTGACACTAGATAACCTATACAGTACCCTTGTAGCATATGAAATGAGAAATGATGATAACAATGCAGCAGAAAAGGGGAATTCTAAAGAAGTGGAATTCAAGGCCATGAAGAATCTATCTATTCAAGATAGTCCTAAGGAGGAAAATATGGATGATGTCATGTCATTCCTATTGTAAAATATACAAAGGAAAAAATGGAAGTTCAAAGGTAAACTTCTATTTTCATGCTTTCAATGCTAAAAGATTGGGCATTTTTCAGCAAAGTGTCCAAAGAAGTTTGATTATAAAAGTGAAGAAAATGTTGAAATTCCCCAAAAGTAGTATTCATCAAATGAGAAAGGGAGGAGAAGTACTAGGAGAATTTTCTTAAAAAAGAAGAATCTTCTTTAAAAAGAGGATGAAAGTTCATAAGAATTTGAGGTAGAAGAGTTTGAAGACTACAAGGATCATAAAGTTGTTTCTCTAGTGGAAGTTGTCAAAAATTCATTAACAAGTGAAGAAAGTGATAATGCAGAAGGAGACATTGAAGGAATAGTTGATCTTCAGGATGAATTAGAACCTGCCATTGAAGAGGTGGATATTTTGAGATCCAAAACAAAGAAAGTAAACAAAGTTGTTTGTGATTCCAAACACTTTATGCAGTATCAGGTAGAAGAGAATTCTGAGTTGAACGCAGAAATTGAAAAGATAAGGTCTTCAATGCCAGAAATCCTAGAAAAGGTAGTTGAGTACAACCTCAAAATTGAGGAATAGAGAATAGAAATTGATAGCTTGACTAAAACCAGAAAAGATCAAATCAAACATATCGAACAACTAGAAGAAGAAGTTTTCAGTCTCTAATGAACAATTGAAGATCAGAATAAACTATTAACTCTCAGTTCAACATCAGGATAAGAAGATCATACATGCAACAAATAAGATGCTATTTGAGCAGAGTGGTCCATCAGAACAAAATCAACAATCAACTCTGAATGATAAGGCATGTACAAGGATTAATCTAAAACATAAAGCTTTTATGGTTCATGTCAGACCATAATCACCCACTCCAATATTTAAGATCGATTTCGGTATGAAGAAAAATCTAAAGATTCGTACAACTCAAGGCCCAACTAGTAATGCATCATTTCCAAACAGGAATGTACCGCACATAAGATTCCATTACTATGGTAATATGGGACACTCTAAAAATGTATGCTCTATAGAAAATAGGAACCAAAGGGAAAAATACCAACAATGATGGTCATATAGATCTCAAAATTCTAGGTCATCATATGATGGTCTTTGTTTCAGGTGTAAAGGTTTTGGACATATGGCTAGATATTGTACATCAACAATGGAGAGGAATGTGCTGAGGCAGACTAAATTTATTCATAAGAAGTATCAGAATATATCATAAAGAGAGATAGAAATTCAAAATCAATTTGCATCCTGGTAAGTTGAATCCGGTCCATAATATGCTGAGTAGGATCAAGATTATCCTTCCATGTCGGGTATGAAGTCAAAGACTAGGGTCAAAAAGAAATGATCCGAGAAAGTGGTGGTTGTATAAATTGCATTCAAGGAATCAGATCGCACTGGATATGAATCATTGACGGTGGATGCACTTCTCATATGACAAGAAATAAAGATCTAGTGACCAGAATTGGGTATGATAAAGAAGGTATCATAATATTTGGTAATTATGAGGGCTTGAAAATTATTGGTTCAGGAAAAGACAATTTTGGAGGAAAAGATGTGAGATGAGCAGATGTCTTGGTTGTTGAGGGGCTTAGTCATAACTTTCTTAGTGTTAGTCAATTGTGAAACTCAGGGCATGCCGTAAGTTTTTTCTAAGAAATTATGTATCATCAAGTAAAATTATGGTGCTATTGTGTTGCATGGAAAGTATATGAAAGTAAATCTATACCTTGTGAGTAGGGAGGAAGATATGTTCTTTCTGTCCAAGGATGAAGAAAAAAAATTATGGCATAAGTGCTTGGCCATATAATCCAAGGTTACATGGAATATCTAGTGAAATATGATGTAGCTAGAAATCTCCCTAGAACATCATGTGATCATACTCATAGGTGCGATGCCAACCAACAGGGGAAGATCATTCAAATGAAATATAATCAAAAGGAGCAAAAGTTAACAAGATTTCTTGAGTTGGTGTATATGGATGTGTGTGGGCCAATTTCACCGAGGGACATTGATGGGAGGAGATATTATGTTCTCTTCATTAATGACTATAGTATAATAGAATGGGTATCAATAATCACCTATAAATCTGAAGTGTTCAGTTGCATTGCAAGATATCGAAGGGAATGTGAAAAGATACTTGGTCAGAAAATCAGGACAATTTGAATAGATAATGGAACTGAGTTCACAAATAGCCAAGTGGAGGATTATCTCAAGAAACATGGGATAAGGCATCAAGTTTCAGTAGTAAGAACTCCACAGTAGAATGAAGTTGTTGAGAGGAGAAATCAGATTGTCAACAACATGGCCAGAATAATTCTCATTGAGAAAGACCTTCTAGAGAAATTATAGAAAGAAGAAGTGATGACAACAATATACACTTCAAATAGAGCTTTACTTTGTCCAAAATAGAAGAATAATCCATATGAGTTATGGTATAGAAATAATCCATCATTGAAGTACTTTTGAATATTCTGAAGTAAATGTTTCATTCTCCATAAGGAGAAACATAAGAAATTTTAATCCTATGGGGACGAAGGGATATTTTTGGGCTACTTAAATAAAAGAAAAGCATATAAATGATTCAATAAGTGGATGGAAAAGATAGTTTAAAGTCATGATGTGACTATAGTGGATAATGAACAAAATATTCAGAAAATACATGATCAGACTCAAGAGGATTGTGATGAAGAGATGAGCAGGCTGGGAGATGCTCTAGCTCCATAGGTTGATTCAAAATAAGGCTCAGATGATGAGAACAAATTAGTGTCTTCCCATATACTAGAAAGAAGAGCTGAAATTGATAGGTAGAACATAATTGGTGATTATACAACACTAGTGCTGACAAGAAGGATGAAGTCTCTACAAAAAGCATTGTACTTATCACAAGTGTAACCTAAAATATTTCATGAATAAACTAGAGATTATAATTGGGTTCAGGCAATGAATAAAGAGCTTGACCAAATTGAGAAGAATCATACATGGGAAGTTGTTTCGAGACCAGTAGATAGGAACACTATCATGGAAAAATGGGTCTTTTGCCAAAAAATGAATGAGATGGTGTTTTCATTTGAAACAAATCACAACTAGTGTGCAAAGGGTACTCCTAGATAGAGGGTATATATGTAGATGATACATTTTGACCCATTCCAAGGCTGGATATAATTAGATTATTCTTGGCCATAACAATGCAAATAAAGTTTAAGTTTTTTTAGATGGATGTCAAGTCAAAATTTCTGAATGGACTTCTAGAAGAATAAGTCTACATTGATCAACCGAATGGTTTTCTTTTTCATGAAGATGAAAGCAGAGTTTATCGGTTGAAGATTGATTTATATGGATTGAAGCAAGTACCAAGAGCTTGGTATTGAAGGCTTGATCAATTTCTAAAGAAACTTGGTTTCCAGTGTGGTTGAGTTGATTAAAATCTATATTTCAATAATGGAAAAGTCAAAGGATGATGGTGATAGTTTTTGTCGATGACATATTCTTTGGCGGATCAGATAAAGAACAATGTAGATAGTTTTCTGAATTCATGAAAAGTGAGTTTGAAATATCGATGATTGGTGAGATGAAATTTTTCATTGGCTTACAGGTGATGCAAGGAAGGAATGACACTTTTATTTCTCAATATAAATATGCCAAGGAGGTTTTGAGAAGATTTGGAATGGATAATTCCAAAGAGATGAAGACTCCGGTTGCTACCCAGATGAAACTATCACAGGATGATGAAGTCAAGGTGGTTAGTATCACAGAATATAGGAAAATCATTGGAAGTCTATTGTATATAACAATGAAAGGGCCTGATATTGTATTTTTCACATGCCAAGAAGCAAGGTTTCAAAGAAATCCAAAGGATATCCACATTATTGTAGTAAAAATAATTCTTTGGTATAACATGGGCATGGTGGATTTTTTCATAATGTATAATGAAGAATCTAAACCAGAGTTATTAGGGTAAACATATGCAGATTCGTCCGGTTCAACAGATGATAAGAAGTCAACATTAGGAGGATCCTTTTATCTTTGAGGATTGTGTATTTCTTGGTTAATCAAGAAACAAGATTGTATTTCATTGACCACTGTAGAATATGAATACATTGTGGCTACTCAAGCTTGCACACAACTATTGTGGATGAAGAAACAACTTGAAGATATAGGAATTGAAGTGAAATCTCTGACCAGAATCTATTGTGATAATTCAAGTTCTATAAATCTTAGAAAAAATCCTATCCATCACTCAAGGAAAAAGAAAATTGAAATAAAATATCATTTTATCAAGGGAAAGGTGGAGTAAAGACTTATGAAGTTGGAGTATGTTCCTACAAAACAACAAGTTGTAGATATTCTTACAAAGGCCCTACCCAAAGATGCATTTGAAAAGAATCAACTAGCTTTAGGAGTCCAGTCAACTTTTTGCACTTGAAAAAGTGTGGATGTGGATACCCTCTCCCCAAAGTATGATTTTTATTTCCCTAAAGTGCTGATATGTGTTCTTTACCCTGTTTCAGACAACCTTGAAGTGCCCTTCGGGTTCGTTGACCAAGGGGGAGAAAGTGTGACTATTTCTAGGGGAAGAAAAGACACAAGGAGAAGCTGTTAAGTGGAGCAGTGAGATAGAGGGAGTTGAAGCTATGATTAATCTTGTAAAAGGAGCTATAACATAGGGGTAGCATGAAATATAAAAATGATAGAAGTGATCTATCAATGGTTAGATATCACGACGGCTAAGGTTCGTGATGAAAGAAGTTCATTGGTATCAAGTGTATCCATATGGTATCAATAATTGGTGACTAGAAATGAAGTGATTCATTGATGAACATTTAATTAGACTCTTTTTTCTCACACCGAGCATGGCTCATTTGGCCTTAGAGTATGTGTTGAGTAAATCCTTGTTCTCTATCATAATCGCGTGAAATGAATGGTTATTGAAGTTGGAAGGAATATTAATGTGGTATCAAAATGTGAAGCATTGTTATGAGAAGAGTTGTCAATAAAACCAAAGGGGGAGATTGTTGGGAAAAAATCCCTCAATGTGTCCTATAGGTATGTTTTGGGTGTGGTTGTGTTTTTTGACAAATCTAGATGACCGCAAATGAGTATGTTTGGTGTTTTCTGAAGATCAGTTTTTAAGGTGGTGCAGTTTCCCAGTGTCTGCCAAATTTTTGGGCCTCAAAATCAGAAGTTTGATTCTAGAAAAGGATGTATTTATTCATAGGGTGAATTTTATGAAGTACATTTAAAAAAATATGTAAAGTATGAGAACCACGTACCATAATTCATGGGCCGCATACCATGTTATGGGAATGGTATGCGGAGCTACGGGAATGGTACGCTGTAGAGGTTTGTGAAACTGAAAATGGTTCACAGTGGAAGGAAGTGCGATATGTGGATGGTTTGACATCAAGAAAGGAGATAATTCATGTAGGAACAAATATATTACGTGAACTGATTGGAAAAAATGGTTCACAGGTGACTGGTGGTTCGTGCTGGCAGAAGGATCAGTATGCGGTGGAGGTTGAATCGAAGATTTGGTAAATCTTGGATTAACAGTTTTTATAGATATCTTTGTCTATATAAGAATCAATAATCCCACTGATTACTAAGGATATATAATATCATTAGAGAACATATTTTTGATATAGGATTTCAACAAATATTGAAGGATGTTTGCGAAGGGTGGTTCATGATGGGTGGTTCACGAAGGCTGACGTGGTTCATGAAAAAGTAATTCTGTCGAAGGAGTTTGTGGGGATTCTTATCCCACCAAGGAAATACGATATACAGAGGGGGAAGTCTGGTACGTGGAAGTAGCTGACTTGGTACATGGAGGAGGAATCTCTAGTATGTGGGAGAGATATTTCCACAAGTGATATATGGAGGGGGAGCTTCGGTATGTGGAAGTGAAGATAGTCCGTGAACAGAGAACAGTTCGCGGACATAGGCTAGTTCTTAGAAGCTGAGTGAAGGCAGCAGTACGCGGAGGTGATAACTGTTCATGGAAGCAGCAACAGTACGTGGAGGAGGTGATCCACATACCAAACCTAGTACTCAGTATGTAGGAGAGGAAGGTAGTTTGCGATTTTCACAAGGAATCTTGAAAACGCTTCAAATTAGTTTGTGAAAGGAATTTCCGGTACCTAGAAGTACCCGGGAAGGTTGAATTCATATGTGGGTGAAAACAGAACTTCAAAAAAGCATCTACCTATAGTAGAGGATGTATGAATTCATGAAAATTAAGGGACCTACATGTTCATTAACTTTTTTTAACCTATACATCCATAAAATGTGAGTGGATTCCTTTCCAAGATTAGTGAGCAAAGGAAAAGGAAGACGGTGACCCTTTCCACCGGTAGTGATCCAGAGAAATAGGCATAGGGAGTGAACCTTGGGAAATGCAATGATTAGACCCTAAATCTTATAAAGGTAGTGAACTTGGGAATAAAAGATATTTCTAGAACATTGTACTCATTATTGGCCATGAGCCTTAGTGAATTTGGTACATCAACACATCACAATTGTATGCTCCTTGGACGTAGTCTAGTGAGGGTGAACCAAGTAAAAATAGCTGTGTCCTATGTATGATTTCATATCTGTTCATATATTACTAAAAGAGTAAGAGATAATTGAGTTTTTTCTAACAACAAAAAAAGTTCCAAAAGGTAGAAAGTTTTAATCTGTCATACCCTAATTCACCCCCCTCTGAGGGTATTCAACCTAGTGGACCTAACACACAACTTGTAATCTGTTTTCCAAAATTCACAAGGAACCATACTTAGCCACTTTAGCTAACATCATCATGATTTGATTCCTTTATTAGAGTATCTTTAACATAGGTTCTTACAAAATTTAATTCCTCAATGAGATCATCCACACTTATTATGATCATTTTTTGGGGCATGGATCAACCAACATTATTAATTTCATCTAAGTCAGGTTCATCATTCTCCATTGAATTTTAATTGGACTCCAAACTCAATCAACCTCCATTAACTTGTTCATGCTTGGAACTGGTTTTTTAGGAAACCACTATTATTGTTTGGTTAAGATCAAATCTTTAACAAACACACACTGAGTTTGACCACCTACTAATTTCAATTTTCATTATCAAAATTGTGTAGTTCCATCTTCATCAACAATCTTCGTTAGAGGATAATTAAATTTCAATTCATGTTTGACTAAATCATACACATGTGGTTGATCAAAATTTTTCATATGGAAGCTTCAATGGGCATATAGTCGATTGGGATGAGAGGTAGGGTTGGTTGGATAAGGCACGACCACTCCGGTAGTTTTCCAAATTTCCAAACTTCTTCAAACACCATTTTTCGTGAAACTAAATCCTCAAAAGAAATTTTTTAAATTTATTAAAAACATTCAATCTAAAAAAATTATTTCAATATAATATAATAAATAAATTTTCAAAGTCATAATGAAAATTTAATTCAAAAAAAATTTTAAAATAAAAACATGGAATTATGACATAATTAATTAATTAAATAGTTTCAAAAAATCCAATTATTAATCAAAAATCCAAAATTGATGTTCTTTAAATGTAAAAAATTAAACCCATGAACAATTCATCACTTAAAAATTATTTTTTAGAAAAATATTCAATGAATAACAAATTCAACATTAAATTACCTAGAATTTTATAATTTCCCGTTATCAGTATATTTCCTCCATTAAAACCTCAATGAAAACAAAAAATATATGTGAAAAAGTGTAACAAATAAATTAATCATAACAAACTAGTATATGATATATGTACCAACTTTATTGTACCCCGTAATCGATGTCATAGAGTTCTAGTTCCACTAACAGGTTATGAAATTCCCTGTCAATGGATATATCTATCACTACACCTATATAGGTCCCCCGGTATAATAACTTAACTCAAGACCACCTTGAAATCTCTAACCTAATTTATTAAACTAGCCCTCACATGCCTACTAACTCTGAGATCTATCCCTATGATACCAATTTTATAAGACATGAATGACTGGGGCCCACCCAAGTCAAAATTAAGTTGAGTGTGTTACCCCATGATTACTTCCAATAGGTGAAGGGTTAATGACTAACACAAAGAAGGCATAACACAAATTTTAGGTCTTATAATCTATCAATCCACAATAAAAACATATTGACAATGCATAAAAAGAACTAGAAATATTAGTAAATATATATATAAACTACTAAATTTATAGAATTCATGCATGATACATCACTTTTAAAGTATAAAAAAACATCAAAAAAATACCTCAAGTACTATACATCTGATAAAGGCTTTGAAATCAATAGGCATGATACAATCGAAAGCTCATCCTCTCAATATGGAATCTTGTATTGATCTCCAATAAAACTGTTCATGACCACCATCACAATAAACCAAGATCCATTAAGAATCACCATGTGTTAGTTTCAAACATTCCATAGTAGCACCACATCCACTAGGGAGACCTATAATACATGCATCACTTATATAGACAGAACATGTGTAGGTAGGAATCCTATGTAGGGGTGGTTATAAACAGAATTAGTAGGATTCCCAAAAAAACACAATGGTAAGAAAAATTAGCATGTTAGTTGAGTCCCCATAATAATAAGAACCATTATAATAGAAAAAATATAGCTATTATTTACTAATATTAGTATTAAAGATATAGATAAGTCTTAGCCATCTCAGTTATGTCACACAAAAGAAAAAAAATAAAAGGAGTAACCTGATATGCTTTGAGAAAATAGAAAACCCACCAAGTTTGAAGTCCATAAATCAATAATAAGTCACAACTCAATGGATAATATGGATTCCTAGTAAAGCATCTTCACTATTTATCCTCTTCATTCTACCCTAAACTAGGGTAAGGAAAACCCACATCTCACTGAGGCATGAATTAGTTGAGGTAGTATCAAACCTTATCTCTAGAAACTAATGTGTCACTATTCTAGTAACATATTAGGCAACTGAAACATTATCCATGAATAATTTTCTATAAACGGAGTACTAACCCTAAATTATCCTAACAACTTAGACATGTGAAAATACATGCATATCATAGAGAATATAATGAGGAACTCATGCCTTACTGAAGTATACGAGTCAGTTGAGGGAGTACCAAAAACCGATATGGGACCTGTGCCTCATTGAGTAATAGATGTTAGATGAGGGAGTATCTAAATCCATATATAGGAGAACCGCACCCTAAGAAACCTAAGAATTCAAGCTGCCTTCTAAACCAAACCCACATCATCTCTCTAACTGTAGTTGGGGAACCATTCCTTTCTAAGATAAGTGTTTCTCAAGGGAGTAAAAAATCACTAATGGAGGTCTCACTCCTCATAATAAAATTTTGTAAAATGATGGATTACGTAACTTCATTAATAGAGTACCAGTGCCCAAATGATTCCTAGAACATTGTTCATGGGAGTACCAAACTCTATAATCCCTGTAGAGGACCCAATAAATGTTAGGTGTAAGGGAGTACCAACTACATGCCCAAAAAATAGAGGACCTACAACCTTTGAATTTGGGTGAGCACTACACTATAGAAACCCTATAGAGGATACATGCCCTATTATTGACACATAGCTATGGGAGTGCCAAACACCAAGGAATGCTTTACTCATCATTCCCAAACTCTGTCATTATCATTATGGATCTAAAATCTAAAACCAATTGAAAATAAATGTTTCCATATTTGGGTATTCTAAAGAATCATATCATCACACTCTACATAGTAAATTGACCAAGATATGCGATCTTCTTTCTCTAATACGTTATATGGTTTAAAATATAAAAAAATTTACACAAAGGTCATGCGCCATGTTTTTTATCTCCAAGGCTCAACCCAATCATGACATGAGATATATTGTTATTCCACAAAACCTGAACTATTTATTTCACACCAAAAATACACTTCTTTCACTACATCTAAACTTTTATTCGTATTCACTATTCCAAAACCACTTCATTCACACCAGAACTATACATGTAGAATTTTCATTCCATAGTTGATGACTATAATCATCCTCTTTATTATATAATCACCATGTTCATGCATTGGTACACCTCACATAGGGTTAGTATATAATTCTTATCCTTCATATAATAATAACTCCAATATAATCTTATATACCACTAAAATGAGAGGGGGTGGTAATTACAAATAAACCCAAATTATAGTTGGATTACCCTTCCATTATAATTCAAGGGGATTCAAAAATGCACCGCATTATGGCATGACATATTTTTTTAGACCATAATGAAACAACACAAAACATAGTCACACTGTTTTCATCAATTCCTTTTAGCACTAACGACTCCTATGTTGTGCCTTCACATTCAAACACTAACACTATAAACCATAATCATATGATATGGTGATTTCTACTTAATTGAACCATAAGAATAAATAAGTGGTATTGAAAGAAAGATTTGGTAATGTGATATTTTATATAAAAACTAATCAACAAGGGTTAATTTTTAAAGAGGGGAATTTACATGGGGACCATCAATTCTTAAAAATAATGAATATCATAAATAAATGTTGTATTAATAATAGATATATTCATAAATATATCATGATATAATAAACAATGATATGAGAAAATATTCTTAACTAAGATCTCATTCTTAGATGCTAAACAAATCTGTACTCAAGTATCACCAAGGGATCACCGCATGATCACCGCTTGTTGAAGGACCATCCAAGATTCCTATGGATACAAACCCAGATCACCAAATTCTGAGAGGTTTAGAGTAGAAAATAAAATCCAAGGGAGATAGGGTTTGACCACTATTTATAAAGAAATCCTGGGTCACCCCTTAATGGGGAAATACTAAAGGTTTTGGCATAACCCTATATTGTGAGAAAAAAAATGGTGTAATATGTACCATCACATTGTATGGGACCTTAGTAAATTAATGATCCTAAAACCGTGGTCTAATGACCTGAACTATTATAAATAATTTTTTTATTTTAATTTAATTAAATGTCTTGTTATGTAATATGGTTATAGAAAACACATGCACTTCTTTAGTTTTATTTTATTCAATAAAATTTAAATTACCGTTAAGTATCATTACCATTGATAATATAGCTATTTAACAATGATCTTATGATTATTATAAATATAGGGGTTTAACAAATACAATTGACACAGAAAAAGGAAGTGATTGACTCAAACAGTAGGATCATACTATATGAATCCCATTTATCAGAGATTCCAAGGAAGATAAACTCACTAGGATTTACCCTTAACCCATAAAAAAATTTATATCCAACAACTTATGCATGAGTGAAACCGTTTAACGGATAATTTCTTGCTCATTGAGATCACGACCCAAACCATGTACATCAAACCATTTCATGGAAGTCTCACTATCATACACCTTACTCTTAAGGAATTTACAAGTTTGTTAAAGGGATGTGTATCAATACCTTAGTATTATGATTATTTACATTATTTTGTAGAGAATTATGGATATATTTTCATCCTATTATGGATACTTTAAAAATTATTTTTATTTCGATATAATAAAACACAAATAGTATTTTTGAATAATATTCAAATTAAATTAAGGATTTTATTTTGATGAATTAATGTATTTTTTAATAATTAATATTTTAATAAAATAGTATTATTAAATATTTTTTACTAAATATAAATTATTATATAGTTTTTGAAGACAATTGTAATTTTTATAAGGGTTCAAAAACTGTTATAGTAAAAAAACCCAAAATTTCTCAATAAATGTTGATTACTATTTTAAAACTAAAAATTCAAATATTTATAAAATTATTTAAATAAAATTAATATTATTTTTGGAATCATAATTTCTAAATTTTACAATTGTTAGTTTTTCCTAATTTTCGGAGACAGTCAAATCTTCAGGTAAAAATTAAACACCATATAAATATACTTTGTGTATTATGATACCAAAATGAACAAAAAGTGATGTAAAAAATACTATAAAGTATATACATAACCATATATATGTTTTAACATTATAATAATTCTATTTTATGTTTATTTCATTAATTTTCTAAATCCATTATGAAGCCTCCAAAACAATTAATATATTTTAAGTTTTTAAAACCAAGAGCATGACTCACCTCCAAATAAGAAAGGGTATTATTTTATTAATTTTGGTAATTGGCCTTATAAAATAATGATAATCACTCCCATTTTATAAATACCTTGGTAAAAAACAATGGTACAGTTTGTGTTTTACGTTATTTTATTATGTAGAGTCCAAAACCTAAATAATAAAGAAATACCCCTCATTTCCAATATAAACCCACTAAAGCTCCCATTTATCATCACTAAAACTCTTTGTAGAATATAAAAACTCTTAACTAAACTCTATATATTCCTCCCAAGGTTCCCCAAATCTCTCAAGAATCCCCTCCCAAGCATTTGTGGTCACACACTCAAGTAGGGGATCTTTTCATTTCTTTTCTTTATTCAAGTATCTTCTTTACCTTATGTATTTTATCCACATTTACTTATGATGGAATATTTTATTTAATATACCTCATAATATAAAATTTATTTCATAATTATTATGTACCCCTTTCTCTCTCACATAAACATTTTATTAATTTTTATTTGACTCAGTTATGCTATCAAAATATCACCATGACTTTCCATGCCAAAAAAATTGTGTAGTGAATACCATACCCTTTTCCTATCAATGGTATTCACATTTATAAACTTATAAAATTTTAAATTTGGATTTAAATGTATTTATTCCACACTCCTTGATCATGGAATAAAATATTATGATGAATGAATCCATGTTGTATGATCTACATGGGAAACTTAAACATGAAAATGAAATGAAAGTTATGGGTGTTCCCAGAATTATATAGCATAACAATGCAATGGGTAATGTTTAGTCTCATGAGATGTAATGCTGGGATAGGGAGTGAAACTGATTACTTTATGGTATTTTTTCCACCATCATGTCTTGGTGGTTTATCCTTGACCTATGTTTATGATGCAATGTTTTAAGTTGTTGCCACATTTCCCATGTTATGATTATCATGCTATATCATGTCTCATTGTTCTTGTTTATGATTCATTCTCTTTTTATGCCCAATTTATATGAGTATTATCTAACTGGTATCACATTATTATATTTTTATTCCCATACTAGGATTTATATTTTATCCCTTTCTTATGTTTGTCCCTAGGTTACCCCGTGGCATTTTAAAATCCATGGAATTTTAGAAGCATGTTAAGGAAGTTTTCAATACTTTTGTTGTATCATATATTCAAGATGTTATTATATGTACCTAATTCCAAAATAGAATAGACTTATAAATCATACGGGTTGTATTATGTGTACTTTTATGTATTGAATCATGATTTAATGTGTAATAAAGAGATGAGTTATTATAGTTGGTATTAAAGGAAAAGTTTCTTATTTTTTGGATTAGGATTAGAAAAATCTTGGGAAATTATTAGGGATAAAACTAAGTATAAGAAAACTTTATCAAATTGTAATAAGTATAGTTTAAGTGGTTTATCAATAAAATAAATCCTTGCATATATATTTCAAGTAGAAGTGGTTCTGGAATAGATTTACCCAGGGGTAACAACTTCGATAAGGTGTTCTGGGTCTGACTCAATATAACCTGGTACATGACAACAAGACTTAATGCACAACTGGTTTGACACTCCTATGGGATATGGTTTTTTAAATTAATAATCTCATTATGAACCATTATTAATGGAAAGAAATTCCCATAAGAATATATGTTAGGAAGTAGATCCTGAATAACATATATTGATGCCTATAAATTCATAAGTTAAGGAAATAAATATAAGTTATAAATTTACACTTTAATTTCAATAAATTCTTATCTAAGTTTTTAGTAGTTTAAAAATAATCATTCGAAATTTTCATTTTATTCTATCCAATGTCTAGAAATAGGTGGAATCGAAAAAAATCAATGTGAATGGAAATGTGATGACTACCCCAATGATATTCCCTACCCGATGGGAGAAGAAATCATGAAGTTCATGAACATACTTTCCCAGCTGACTCAGGATCTAAAAAGAAACCTATAACATAATAAGCATCTAAATACCCATAAGAGAGAAAAATCTATGATTGAGACCTTTATGGGACAAATGCCTTCGAATTTCAATGGATAATATGATCCCTTATTCGTGGAATAATGGATCAACTCCATTGAAAATATCTTGTCCATCATTCAATGTTTTGAGAAATAGAAGGTTTTACTTGATGTTTATCATATGGAAGGATAAGCTAATCAGTTGTGGTCATTGATCAATAAAACGAATCCTAAGGAAGAGATCAAAGTAATGGGGTGGAATGAATTTTGTAAAATATTTTGTGATAAATATTTTCCTCACACTCTTCATCTTAAAATAGAAATAAATTTCCTTTCCCTCAAGAATAAAGACGAACAATCTATCAAAGAATATGGGAAAACTTCACAAAACATTTTCGATACACCCAATAATGGAAAACCACTGTATACCCATGATTTTAAACCATGGGTGTAGCCCCTAAAACCATGTGTATAGGATATAACCACAATTTTATGAACCATTGACAATGGAGGCATAGTATAGACCTTTAATCATAGTCTCTATAAAGACCATGGGTATATGCCCTAGAAATTCTATCATACCCATAGTTTAACCAAAATCGTGGGTATATACCTATACCCATTTTTTTAAGAACTACGTGAATAGATTATCCCAGCAGAGAACCTATACCCATGGTTCTATAAATCAAATAAATATATTACACATTCAATACAATACAAATATTTTATATTCAGCATTTTGACAACTACTTTTAATAATTTTCAATCCATTTACAATACTAATACATATACATACATACATACAACCAATCAATTCATGTAATTAATCAAGTTTTACATGTATCATTACTACTAAGTCAAAAATAGAGGAGATCGATATCTCACCCATCTCCAATATTCTCATCCTCATCACAATAACCAATATACTCATCACTATCACCAACACCCTCATCACTAAAACACCATCTAGAGCAGCAAAACCATCATCATCAATAACATCATCATCAACGATATCATTAACATTAGCATCACTAACACTATCATCTCAAACACTACTAGGACACTCATTTGAATCACTAAAGAGATCATTTAAAGAGAACATTGATTACATATATGAATCAATAGTAGTAAAAACCTCTGATGGAAGTGATTGACTTATAACTGACATAAATTTGTAGAAGCATTCAGGGATTATCTTACTTCATTCATTCTCCTATAAAGATATTTTTTTCATTAGATTCTTATACATGAGAGATTTTCATCTTGGGGGTTAGAGAGGTTTTAGTGGAGCCCAATGAAGACAAATACCTAGAGGGGATTATGTTTTTTCCTGGTTGACATCATACTCTTCCCTAGTACTCCTCGCCAAATACCTAACTCAAATGAATATTTGGCCTGAAGTTGTCATCTTCTTTATCATCAACGACCTATAGGGTAGACTTATGAAAATATAAAAAAGATATTTGATTATGAATTTCATATAAATATTTTAAATATACATAAATATACTTACAATCTTTTCGTGTGTTTGTGTATTTACCGTACTTCCGTCCTTTTTCTTTCTACTTGAGAAAAATAATTTTCTTCAAGGAACATAAGATTTGATGACCAATACAACTTTTTATAAATGATATTGATTAGTATACACATATTAATAATATAAAAATTTTATAATCATGAATAAAAATAAAAGAAAGTAACTTTTGAATGAATGAATAATTCATAAATTTAAACATGTGATAAAAATTGATGAAAAAATCATAAATAATAGCTAATAATAAACACTATATAATTTTAGCTACTCATTATGAACATTCCATAAATACCATATATTATTTAGTGATGAAAATAGAAATAAAATTGAAGTTAAAACTACCAAAATTCATTGAAAATGAATGTTACCATAGTAAAACAAATTCAGAAGAGGTTTATAGTCTCTTGTTTTCTACAATACTAAATTGATATTTCAATAAAGTGTTAGAATTCCCATATCCAAATAAGAAGCCTTAGTGAGTGATTGAAGTTGAAAGGGATGACTAAATTACATATAATTCTAGTCTAGAAACTGTATGTTAAATTATTTAATAATATATTTCAAGATATATAAAGATGAAACAAGAGGACAAGGAATCATACACCATGATAACTCATCAGAAAGAACTCAAATAATAGAAAGAATAGATTATTATTAATGATATTTTTGTTACATATAACAACTGTAAAATGGAATACAAGTACTTATCTAATATATAGTCACTATATCAAAATATGTAACTTATAGAGTTGAATACGAATATAGGAACCAATGATGTTGAGAAAGGTTCTAATAATTAATGTAAACATTTCAATTAGATGAAAGATGGTGTCTATTAAGTCATATATGATATTGACACTATATAAAATTTATAATGAGTGTGTTCAAGTTAAAATATCATTATATATCATGTTTTAAAAAAATAGTTATCATTGTTCAGTTCTTCATGAAAAGATATATTGTATCATGTTTAAATTTAAAATTTTTATGGTATATCATAATTATTTAATAGAATAATATGACATAAGTCGAAGATTTAAAATATCAAAAACTAATGATGAATAACAAAATAAGACATGAAAATATATATAGATAAATGAGTTAAAATATACATCGAGATATTATTTCTATTCATTTTAAAGTACCTAGATCTTCTTATTCTCGGGAATGATAGTGTGCCTTATTGTGTGCAAGTACATCATTGGAGCTTTGTTCTTTTTTTTCTCAACACTTCCCAAAAACAAAAATTTAATACAAGTAATGAGAAATAAATTATATATAGAAACTATTAAATATTGGGAATACCTTAAACTCAAAAATATTCCAATACATGATATTTTTTTATATTGTGTTTTTTTTCAGTCAAGGAATATGGGTACACCCACTAAATCAGAACCAACTCTACTCTAATCGACATATAACTAACACTTGTATGATCTCCATAACTCCCCATGATCCATCACCTTACAACCTTAGAAGATTCACCATTGGAAAAGTTAAACTGAATTTTCAAGGAACATGTTAATTCATATAAACAAAACAATAATATAGATATAAATTTATAAAATTCTCTTACACATATCTGCACCCATTATTTTTTATTTATTTCAATACCAAGATGTATCCATGATACTACTTCCACTGGAATTATATCATGGTACTGGGATAAAGTTTCCATAATACTTCTACCCTACCTGACATTTTTACCTATCATCTAATTTTATTCATTATAATAAACTATTATTTTTGGTTGGAAATTCTAGGATTCCTGTATATGGGTGAGCCCATATCACCTACCAAAGGATCCCACTAAATAAGATAAACGGGGAAGAAATAATAATTAAGTCTTGGTATAATAAGAAAAAAATGAAGATATATAATACACAGTTATAATAAAAAACTTGATGAAAGATTATCAATAAGCTCTGATATATTCATGAGCTATCTTGGATCAGTAGCCTATATAGGATGTGTCTTTTCTAATGCATGCTCTGGGTGATCTGCATGCACTGGAGTGGGAGATAAAGGAACAAAATCTTTATATCCTAGATGGATAGAATGAAATGGTGGTGATGTAGACATGAAAAGATATGGGTAGTAGGGTTGGGGATACATCAAATGATATGAAAATGGTAAAGGTGGAATCATCCTTATAGGTGGTGTGAACATGACATGGGAAGAAGAGGATAAATGAGATGATGAAGGGGGAATGGGTAAGAACATTCCAACAAATGATGGAGACATGTTTTGGTTAGAAGAGGCTAAATGAGAAGATGATGGAGGAATGGGTAGGAACATCCCTAGAGGATCAAGAAAAAGATGGAAAGGTGTGGTAGATGGGGTGTTCACTAGTGGGTCTGGATGGGAATTTGTAAGACAGGTGCTCCATCTAAATCTAGAAGCATCCCCACTCGAACCCATGCTGGTTGGATGAGGAGGATTCATATCTAGTGAAGCTAAATATCCCTAAATTAAATTTGGTAAAGAATATGAAAATGAAATGATTTGTAATGTAGAATAAAAATACTAAAATTATTATACTTACTAAGGGAAGTGGAGGAGCCTACCCATGATCAAGCATCAATCGATCAAAATCAAATAATCTATTACTTTGAACTTCTAAAGTAATTTTCATAATATGCATAATAAGGAAATGTAAAATTTTTAGACACATTTTTTAAAAATCATCCATACAACTTAGAAGTAAAATAAGTCATAAATAATGTCATAACATGTTTTAGTTACAATAATTTAAAACCAAGTTATACATTTTCTAAAAAGCTATTTTAAACCCATTTTTCTGAATTGAAATAAATCTAATTAAATGAAACAAAACAAAACAATAATGAAACATTCATACCATTCCAAACTAAACTAAATTAAAGTAATTATAGTAATACCTCACTGAAAAAATCATGTCAAGGTAAACTGAATGAGATATAAACATATATGGTTGCTTCTATATATTACCCACAACTACTTCAGGTTCAACATCCACTCTCACAATGTGATAATTTGATTCATAAAATGCAATATTTTTTTAACACCAATGGGTGCATAAATGGTGTCAATTTATTCCCCAACATCATAAAAAATATCTCTTGGAATTAATTCATTAATGACACTATAATTAGGTCTCAAATGATCTTTCACAGAAAACAATTTTTTTACATTGATGCCAAAATGTATTGTTCATTAGTAGCCAGGAATAGATTAATTTCAATAACTCTAAATCTTAAATAAATAATAAATATACTCGATCACTTCATAGAATCAATCCATTTACATTTAATCATAATGACTCGACCTTGAGAGTAGTAATCCAATAACAATATTTTATCAACAAGTCCATAATAATACAAATATTCATATTGGGGCTAACTATCTGATGCACTGTCATAATAGTCCATTTTAGCAGTTAATATAATGCCATAAGTCCATGTTCTCATTTTCACTACTTGGTCAGTTGTAATAAATTTATACCCATTTATTGTTAAATATTTTCATTCACGAACCAAAGAATTGGGACCAAAAGACAATGGTCTTAATTATTGAGAGATAGAGTCAACATGTAAACTCGATACATGAAACATATAAGAATAATACAATTATATGTATTCATATATTTTAAGTTAATTAAAGTAATATTCATACATTTGATTTTAACCAAGAAGCGAACTATTATCTATACAAAGCCTCTCTCTTTCTCAAAGGTAAAGATTGATGAACTATACATTAATTTGTTTATGTTATATACAT
Source organism: Viscum album (assembly GCA_963277665.1). Classification (NCBI taxonomy): domain Eukaryota; kingdom Viridiplantae; phylum Streptophyta; class Magnoliopsida; order Santalales; family Viscaceae; genus Viscum; species Viscum album. The sequence continues at coordinate 1,059,066,813 of OY728140.1, forward strand.
AAAATGAAAATAAAAGTTTAAGGTATATGTGAAATGACATAGTATGAGATAACATATAAATATCCAATTTACTTACTTGATATATTGATTGAAAAAACCTCAATTAAACAAGACTGTGTGATGTGCCATATCTCACCCTTCAAGGCTTAATGTAGTCAATGTATATGACCCAAGAATTAATCTTGTTTGTTAAAGATATGGAAATGAGGGATCAATTTCACCATACTACTCATATTCATTTCTCATTGTCTGGTTATATCTTGTGATCACATCAAAAAAATACAATGAACAAAAATCCATACATTCTTGATCCAGATAACCATTAACTATTAAACCTTTAGGATAATTATTATTTCAGACATAAGATTTCATTTTGCACATATTTATTTTAGTAGGATACATACAAAAAAAAGAAATGGTTCCCCCAATAAGTGTTTCAGGTGGCAGATGAACAAAAAAATGTATCATGCAGGTGAAAAATGATGATGGATTTTTTTCGAACTCACAAAAAATTACTAGATCCTATTGCTACATTTTTATCAAGAATGACTTGGATAACCTTTTTGAAAAAAAGGTCTCTAAAAAAATGTCACAAGAAAATAATTATCACCCTTACATTATTGGATTATAAATGAAAAATTTCTATTAGAATCAATTCATGAAGAAAGATGTGATAATTATGAGCTTTTATGGATTTTAGTTTCAAATTACTTATATTGAATCATTTAGATATGTAGTTGGAATAGTCATCAGAATCCTTGATATTCTCAAATAATTCCAAAAATTGATTTTTATCTAATGGTGTCATCACATAATAAGCACAAGTAACTTTCCATTATTTTTCCACCGATACACACATGAAGCAGTTTTGGTTGAATACCTTAATCCATCAAGTCCCGAAAAGATCAGAAGTCATATTTGGTATTCCCCTTGACATTTAGAAGAATTGAATGAAACATTCCACATATATTTTTGTCAATGTGAATTAAATCTAAACAATGATGTAAAAAATTGGTATACCAATATGGAAACTAAAAAAAGATACTTCTCTTTTTCCAATAGTAAGTGGATTTAGTGTCAACATTTTTCCTCTTTTTAGATTATATATAACCTTTCCCTAATGAAAAACTAAAATATTTCAATTCATTAAGCACATTAATTCTTGACATATGTTGAGGGGGTTGTTCAATTTCAACACTATTATCAAACATCTGGTGATTCTTCTTGTATTAATGATCCATTGGAAAGAATCATTGATGCCCCATGAAACTGAAACAACAATGATATTTATACCTTATCAATCATGAATTCTTCATACAAATAATACATGATAGTTTTCCATTAATTCTCCAACCATAATTAATTGAATAATAAGGGAAATAATTTATAGTTCATAGAAGGTAAGAGCGCATCTGACATATATTTTTTAAAGAAGCATCAAATGTGTGCACACCAAGATTCCAAAGCTGCTTCAACTTTTTTATTAGAGGTTGAAAGTAAAGATCTCAATCATTGTCGGGATCAGAAAGTCCAGATATTAGTATAATCAAGAATTTGAAAGGATTCTTTATACTCATCCACGGAGGAATATTATAAAAATTAATAGTAACTGGTCACATGTTGTGAGTAGTAATCATCTGAACGAACGGATTAAAACCATCATAGGATTGACCCAACCCGACATTAAGCACCTCAACTGCAAAATTAGGATGTATTTAATCAAATTACCATGATGATAATCCATTTTTAAGATGAACCAACTCATTATTACCTTTAATTCTCTTAGCATAATTCCGTCATATATATCCTAATATTTCTACTGACAATAATAGATTATGAATCCTGAGAATCAATGGAAAGTGCCACATGACTTTCTGTAGAACATGAGATGGTGTTCCATCTTCATTTTCCTTCCATCAAGATGTAAAAAATTATTTATAGTCATTAAGGTCAACTATTTCTTCCTAAAATAATCTTGAATATTTTAGCATAAATGACGTTTATTTATAGAAAATATAATCTTCTTAATTAACTTATATAATATATAATGATTTTAGAGAAAATATACACCATCAAGAAGAAATTACTTTAAAAAGGTAAAAATTTAATCAACAGTGGTTTTAAAAATTCCATACATAGTTTTTCCATGATAGAAACACATTAAAAATTCTAACTTGGTAATTTTAGTACATTATCAATATACTAGAGTTATAAAATCATCCATTAAATTTTTTTAATCTCTAAACATTATCATCTTTAGTCTTTTCTTCATGTGTATTGATATCATTTCCTTCTTGCACTGGCATACTATCTCTTTCATGATGATGCACAAATGGAAACTGATTAAATATCAAATTATCCATACCACCTGTTTCTTTTCATTCATAAGCAGTAGAAGATTGTGCCATCTCTACATGGTGATACCAAACATAATAGTTTTTTTGAAATACAACTTTTGTTAAATGTTAGATAACTTATTTTTGGATTAACCATTGTCTTCCGACACAATTATATCATGGAAACTGTATAAAACTTCAATATAAATAATTTTTAAATTAAAAATATTAAAAAATTTCCAATTTATTTTGAAACTCGATTGAAATCCTATCGGTATGACACATCCAAATTATATCCATTTTTTTACAGGGAGAAAATTTATGTTCCAATAAAAAATGAAAACCATAATAAAAAAATTCAGTATAACCAATTTTAATATGAAAGTCATTTAATCATACTAGTAGCTATCAAAATAAAGAATAAATGAAATAATATATGCCACAAGTGATAACTACAAAATAATGAACCAAGGTGGGTATCCCTGCCATTTAACAATTCGCTGTCATGGTGGATAAATTAAATAACTTTAAGACACTAAAATCCATATTATTCCATTATAATCACTTATGTTTTAATAAACCAACCCTATCTATCTATCCCTATACTCGATTTGGTCTACCACAAAGCTTAAATTTCATTCCTGACCAATAGGGGCTTGCAAAAAGTTCCAATGTCATAAATTTACACAATGGGAATGATTTATCCTAAATAAATATAAAACTAAAAAAAATTCCATAAGGGAACCTTGGATGAAAGATTCATATATTTTTCATTAATACATATGAAATAAATGTTTTTGAAATAAATAACATTCAAACATAGAATAATAACATAATAAAAATTAAATCTATTATAAAAAATAAAGACAAAAAATATAAACATAATAAATATATTTTAAATATATCCAACTATCATAGAATACATCCAAAATAATGGCAAAAAATATTTGAATACCAAGAGTCTAGAAACATAAAAATGTAAAAAATGTAAATTGAATAGAAAAAAACTAAGTCTACCCATATCAACATGAAAAGTATGCATATCCTATCTATTTATCATATAATCATGAGAAATAATTTGAATACCCATTATCCCAAGGTAGTTATTTTTCATTACAATCATGAAATGAGACCAAGTCTATATACACACACATTGTGTATAAATGTTTTTAGAATTGATTTCCTTTAAGATTCCACCAAATTATCTATGCACAACCTTTCAGAAAAAAATATGACATTATGTTTTCAAAATTCATATAAGAAAAGGAACCATTTAATTTTATGAAATAAAAGTAACAAAATAAAATCACATATAAATCATGTTTACTTAAAATGTACATTCAAATAAATAAATTTATCAATAAAATAATTATATTACATAATTTATTCCCTAACATCACCATAGATTAATCACAGGACCAATGAAATGATATCTATGATCCTTTTAGTCAATTCATAAACTAAATGTAGTCCTCTAACCAAATAATGATCCTAAACTAGAGGTATAGTAACTATCTAGTTGATAATCTAAACTAGCGTGGGTATCCCTAAAGGAATCATCCAAATAATAATTCTAAACTTGTCTATCCTAGCATGAGTGAATCTAAAACTATGGAAAATATAGGTAATGTGTAACCTAACCTAGAAATTGTACTTATTTATATAACCCCTTGAGTGTAGGAGTCTCTTCCATGATGCTTTATAAATATATCAATCAATAAATACAATAAAAACTTTTAAAAACCACCTACCTTATCTCTAAAAACCCTTCAATTAAATAGCCTATTTTCATATTTAAATCTAATAACACTTAGTTTTCATAACACTATTTTGTATCATGATAAATCATATCGTAAAAGTGAAAAAATATAAAGGAATTGAATCATGAAGTTAAAACTCTCTTGAAATAAGAAATACAACCTCATACAATTAGAAAACATTTATTAAACAATTGTACTAAATTTTTATACTTATGATTAAATCATTCCACAAATACATTATTAATTATTTCATGGTAACCCGATATTAACATTTCATAAAACACATAGTCGATGAAATTTATCAAAATATAATTTATAATAAACAATATCACTTATCTAGATTTATATTATTTTTAAGATAAATATAGATAAAAATCCCCCAAAAATATATAGGTCTACTGTATTTATGAAATTAAGAATGTAATAAATCACTTTTTAGGGTTTAATGGGAACCATCAAATCAATAAGGACACAAAAACTTCCAACCAAACTCAAAAAAAATCCAAAAGAACACAAGAAGAATACCTATAATCAAATAGCCACACACACTACTAGTCCAAGAGTAGTGCTAAAAACAACATCTATAATGCTAAAAAAAGTTGAAAACCAACAAAATTCATGAAACAAAAAAGAACATAAATACACATCTATAATAATTTAAAAGATTTGTAATGGTTTACTTCTTGTCATGAATTAAAACTCATAAAGTATAGAATGTAAAAAATGAACCAAAAATCATAAAATCTATATTTAACCTACATAAAAAAAATATTATCTTAGATTGATCACATTATAACATAGATAAAATTGAAAATAATACTTAGAAGAAGAGAAAAAATATTTGGAACTCACTTTTTTGATGTTGAAGAATATTTGAATCAAAAAATTATTGAAATAGAGGAGATCATTAGAGGAGATGGGTGGTCACTACTCGCTCGTGTGAGAGGTAAATTAAAGTAGGGGAGGGGGTATGCCAAAGATTGACCAAGGATGGGGGGGGGGGGGCGAATATCTTTTGATTAGTAGAGTGGGGGACACTAATAGAGGATTAGGGCTTCAAATGAGGAGGGGGAGGAGGTGCTCAAGAAAGGAATCCAATCAAAAGAGCCATACCCATGGTTTTTAAAAAACCGTTGGTATATCTCAGACTATACCAAGGGTTTTTTAAAAATATGGGTATAAGTTTGGGAAGACTATATATACCGATTATTTCTCTAATTCATGGGTATATATTCGTGGGTATAGATTGGATTTCTAGTTGTGGCCTCTGGTTTTGTCATTACCCCCCAAATTCAGGGTTGACTGCTTCTTTGGTGGGATAAAACCTAGTCTATGAAAATCCCTAGAAATCCGTGACTTTTATTACTATAAGAAAATTGTTCAATGTGAACTTAAAGTTGAAATAGATTTCGGATGATCTCAAGGGTATCATCTGGATAAGAAAAAGAAAGTGGATTTTAATTTTTGCAGCCTGATGGAGAAATCTAACAGTGATAAGAAATTTGAACATCCCACTTGTCAAAAGTGCATAAAAAAAACTCTAGAAATTTCATAAGGGGGACATGGAAATGAGTTAGGTTTGGGAATGAAGGTATCAAAGCCAATGATTACCGATATGAGAAACCCACTAATGGTAATGAGTAGAGGAATAATCCAGTTATCCCTCAACACATTGTTCATTGTTTCAAATGCAAGGAACTAAGACACTTTTCAAACCAATGCACTAAGATTGGTGTTTTCAAAGACAACAAACAACCTAAAAGAAAAAAATAGTGATCATTTTCCATCACAACTACTATGGTGGATCCCGACAATGAAGTGGTGATAGGTACACTAGTTATTCATTCAAGGATAGAGAACATACTTTTTGATTCTGGTTATTTTCATTCCTTCATATCATGAAAGTTTAGTAGAACTATTCAAACACCACCACAAATCATGGAAGTGGAGTTATCAGTGAAAATGGAAAATGTGGAAATTTTTACATCCCAAGTATATAAATCCCCCCTTTCCAAATTTTGTGGTATAAAATTACTAGAAAACTGTATCATAATACCTTTGGTGGAATTTGAAGAAATTATGGACATGGATTGAATTTACCTATATAAAGCCAATATAAATTCCCATGAGAAGGAAATCACTATCCATATTGTGAATTGAATCCCAATTCTATAAAAATTAAAGGAGGATGATGAATCTTCTGTAGTACCATCATTTTAAGAATGGATATTATTTCCCTATGTGTAAGCATATCTAGCTCAAATGATTGTTTGTAAGGAAAGGATAATACTAACAGACATGCCTATTGTGTGGAAATATAATTATGTGTTTCCCAAATAATTTCCAAGTCTTTCTCCTAGTCAAGAGTTTGAATTTTCAATAGAGCATATACCTGGGGAATTACCATTATCTGAGACTCTGTATAGAATTGATGTTGTGGAACCTGTGGAGTTGAATAAACAACTATAGGAGAATCTGGATAAAGGGTTCATATACCCAAGTGCTTTTCCATGGTGTGCACCTATCCTCTTCATCATGAATATGGATGGATCAATGTGAATTTTTATAGATTATCATGAGCTCATCAAGATCCTAATAAAGAACAGGTATCCACTTCATCATATTGATGACTTGTTTGATTAGCTATGTGAAACACAATAATTATCCAAGGTCGATCTATGGTTGGGATATTACCAAGTTAGGGTGAATAATGAGGATATCCCCAAGACTTATTTTCTTATAAGGTATGGGAACTATGATTTCATATTAATGATGTTGAGAACCTCTATCTATCCAAAAATCTTCATAGGCTTAATGAAAAGAGTCTATATAAATTTCCTTGGCCAATTTGTGGTAGTATTTATAGATGATATTCTAATATACTCCAAAAGTAAGGAGGAGCATGAGAATCAACTGATCACTATGCTAAAGTCCTTATAAAAGGATAAGATCTATGTGAAGTACAAAAAATGTGAGTTATGGTTAAAGGAAGTATCATTCTTGGGAAATATCAATACAAACAATAAGATATATATGGATCCTTCAGAGAAAAAATATATTGAAGGATGACCATGGAAAAAATATATGATAGATATACTTAATTTCCATGGATTATCTAGTAATTATTGTTGATTTGTGAAAATTTTCTCATGATTTTCAAAACCTCTAACCAAGATAACTTGGAAGGGGGTGAAGTTTTCTTGGAATAATTAATGTGAAGAGTGATTAATGGATTTTAAAAGGATTCTTATCATTGAACCTGTGCTCACACTACCCAAAAGTGGAGAACGTTTCATAGTATTCAGTAATTATTTAAAGAAAGTATTTGGATGTTTTTAATGAATAATGAAAAACTCAAGCCTAAACTTTAATGAAGTTGAAAGTTCATGAATATAACTAATCAATACATGATCTGGAGTTGGATGTAGTGATATTTACCTTGAAAATATAGTGTCATTATCTCTTTGGGGAGAACTGAGAAATATATATCAATAAAAAATCCTCATGTATATATTCACATATAAATAGCTAAATACACTCTAATAAAGATGGTTAGAGATGATCAAGGACTATGACTGCTCAATTCCATACCATCTTTGAAAAGTGAATAAAGTTGAAAACACTATAACTAGAAAGGATCCAAAATTTTTATCATTGATGAGAATTGAGAAGGATCTGATCTTCTTATACTTGAAGAGGATGGACATGCGAATCATAAATAAGGGAACATCATCAATCCTTTCACAAATTATCGCTCAACTATATATTTAGGAAAATAAAAATAATGCTCAAAGGGGTGATGTGGGAATTCATAATAAAGTGGAAACTATGAGAAAAGGTAAATCCTTAGAGTTCAGTGTTAATGAAGAAAGATTTGTGATATTTGGTTCACGAATTTGTGTACCATAAAATCCTTAGTTAAAGAAGAATATATTATATGATGCATATAGTTTTACTTTCTCCATTCACCTAATATGCACAAAGATGTATCGAGATCCTTGAGATCACTATTGGTGGGATAATATGAAGAAGGAGATCACTAAATATACATCAATTTTCTTGGTATGTCAGCATGTAAAGGATGAAAGGGATAAGTATAAGAGGATGATGAAACCATTACCCATACCAACATGTAAATGGTAAAAAATCACTATATACATTGTCATCGGGCATCTAAAGAAATCCATAGGAAACAATTATATATAGGTTTTTTGGATCATCTTACAAAAACTGCACACTTCATTACGATTTGAGAGGATTTCTCATTGGTTAAACTTTCACATATATACAACAGAGAGGTGTTAAGGCTTTATGTAGTACCAAAATCAATTGTATCTGATCGATATCATAGATTCACCTCCAAGTTCTGGAAAAGTCTCCAACATGATCTAAACACTGAGTTGAACTTCGTCAAGGATTATCACCCTCAAACTAATGGCCCATATGATCGAACTATTCAGACACTAGAAGACATGTTGTGAGAATATTCGATGGAATTCAAAGGAGGATGGAACAAACATCTACCTCTCATCAAGTTCTCATAAAAAAACAATTTCCACTCAAGCATCCAATTGTCCCCCTATGAATCCCTTTATAGGAATAGGTGCATAACACCAACATATCAAGATGAAGTAGGAGAATAGAAATGGCAAGGTCTTGAAATAGTCTATAAAATAGTGGAAAAGGTTATGAACATTTAGAACCACATCAAGTCTGATCAGAGTTGATGAAAGAGATATTTCAAGATCTGGGATTCCTCTGTATATCTCCATGGAATAAAGTGATGATATTTTGAAAGAAGGAAAATTTTATGCTAAGATACATCACCCCCTTTGAAATCCTTGATCGCATCGGAGTGGTGCCTTACCGACTTGTACTCCCACCTAACCTATCTCAAGTACATGATATATTCCATGTATACATCTTGATAAGGTACATACTAGACCCCTAACATGCACTCAATCAAGAGGTGGTACCATTAGAGATTGATCTCTCATATGTGGGACAACCGTTAAAAATCTTAGATCATATGGAAAAAGATATATTAAATAAGACAATTCACCTGGTCAAAGTGCTGTGGAGAAACCACCAGTTTAAAGAAGTGACATGGGAATTGGAGGAAGTGATGAAACATAGTCACCCTCATCTATTTTATTATGGGAAATGTGAATTTTGAGGGTGGAGTTTCTTAAGGGGGAAGATTCTAATGAATTAGACTTTTATAAATAAAATCCCCTTTTGATTTAATTAAATGTATTATTTTATAATATGGTTAAATAAAATACATGAAATTATTTGGTTTTATTTTATTCAATCAGATTTAAAATAATGTTAAGTTTCATTACCATTGATAATATAGCAATTTAACTGTGATCCTATGATTAATATAAATATAGAGTTTTAACAAATCCTATTGACATAAAAAAAAGTGATGGCCTCAACCAGTAAGATTGTACCATATGGATCCCATTTAGCAGAGCTCTCTAGGGAGATATAATCACTAGGCTTTGACGTTGACCAAGCCTAAGTTAAGATCCAAAAACTTATGTGTTAGTGAAATCATTTATGAGAGAAGTTCAATCTTATCAAGTTTACGACCCTAACTATATACGCCAAACCACTCCACGAATGTCTCATAGTCTCACACATTAATCTTAAGGTTTTTTGCTATATTAAATGGATTTATATCAAGAAACTAACATTATGATTATTTACATTTTTTTATATAATGATGAATATATTTTCATCATATTATGGATACTTTATAAATGGTTTTTATTTTGATATATTAAAACAAAAATATTATTTTTGGGTAATATTAAAATTCAATTAAAGAATTTGTTTTAATGAATCAATGGATTTTTAAAATAAATAATATTTTAATAAAATATTATTATTAATTTTTTTAAATATAAATTATCATATGATTTTTATTAAGTCAAATGTAATTTTTATGAGGGTTTAAAAACTATTATTGTAAAAAAATCCAAAATTTATCAATAAATGTTTATTTATGTTTTAAAAGTAAAAATTAAAATATTTATAAAATTGTTTATATAAAATCAATATTATTTTTGGAATCATAACATCAAAATTATACAGTGGTTAATTTTTTATTATTTTCGAAGAGTCAAATTTTCAGGTAAAAAATAAATACCGTATAAATAAACTTTGAGTATTGTGATATCATAATGACCCAAAAGTGATGTAATAAATACTATAAAGGGTATACAAGACCAAATATATATTTTAACTTTATAATAATGTGATTTTATATTTATTTTATAAATTTTATAAATCCCTTATGAATCCTCCATAACCATTAATATATTTTATGGTTTAAAAACCATTTCATTAAGAGTATGACTCACCTCTACATAAGCAATGGTATTTTTTTTAAGTTAGTCCCTTTGTCTTATAAAATAATTATAACCACTCCCATTTGGTAGATAACTTTGGAAAAAAACATGGTATGGTTTTTGGTTTTGGTTATTTTATTATGTATAATCAATAAACTAAATAATAAAAAAATCCCCTTTATTTTCTACATAAACCCACATAATCTTCCATTTCAACTAAAAATCATTTTATCACTTCCATAATATATCCTACACTATATATAGTCTTCAAAAGATTCACCCAAGCTCTTAATAATACCCTCCTAAGAACTTTGAGTCACACACTCAAGTAAGTGATCTTTTCGTTTCTCCTCTTTATTCAAGTATCTTCTTTACCTTATGTATTTTATCTTCATTTAATTAGGATGTGATATGGTATTACATATCCCCCTTAATTTAAAATATAATTAAAAATGATTATATACTCATTTCACTCTCATCAACCCTTTTTATGAATTTTTATATGACAAAGTTATGCTGTCGAAAGTTTACCTCGATTTTCCATGCCAAAACAATTGTGTAGTGAATACAATACCCATTTAATATCAAGGTTATTAACATTTATACTGTTATACATTTTTTAATTGGGACATACATGTATATATTCCACACTCATTGATCATAGAATAAAATATGATGATGAATGAATCCATGTTGTGTGATCTATGTGGCACACTTAAGTGTGAGAATGAAATAAAAGTGATCAGTGCACCCATGATTATATAACACTCCAATGAATTGGGTATTGTTTAGTCTCATGAGATGTATTGTTGGGACATGAAGTGAAAATGATTCCTTTATTAGGCCTTTCCCACCATGATGTCTTGGTGGTTCATCCTTGACCTATGTTTATGATGTAGTGTTTTAAGTTGTTTCCACATTTCCCTTGTTATTATCATCATGATATATTATATATCATTGTTTATGTTTATGATTGATATTATTTTTATTCCCCATTTATAAGACTATTGTCTAACATATATCACATTATACCATTTTTATTCATTTTTTGGTCTTTATAGCTCACCCATTTTTTATGTTTGTCCTCAGGTTATCCTATGGAGTTTTAAAAGCCCTGGAATTTTAGAATCATGTTATGGAAGTTTTCTATATTTTTATTATATCCCATGTTCAAGATGGTGTTCTATAAACCTTATTATGAAATAAACTAGACTTATTGACCATCTGTGTTTTATTATGTGTAATTTTATGTATAAAATAAATATTTAATGTGTAATGAAGATTTGAGTTATTATACATCATGTGATCAATTCCTTCCTCAAATCCTTAGAAAACTAATTAAACTCTCTGAAGTTCACACATATCAACCCTATTATAGTTTTACATTGGGTGTCATGAAATAGTACCTTAACCTCAAGAAATGGCCATAATACAACTCAGACACCACTATTCGATGCCTTTGTTTTTTATTAAAAATAGGATTCCACTCACACCATACACTCTTTTATAAGATAAAAAAATGTGCTCTAATCATCATGTGGAAAATCATAACACCATTAAAAAATTGATCAAATTCAAATATATAGAAAAATAAGGAATTCTCATTTATATACTATTATGATGTGACAAATGTTATAATGTTGTAATTTATATCTTCATATATTAATGATACTTCATAACTAAAATAATAATAATTTATTTTATGGAAAAAAATAATCCATTATAATAAACACGGACATAAATATATAAATATGAATCTTTATTAAATTTTAATCCATAATTAATAGTCCCTTAAATGTGACACATGATCCATTTCACATCCAAAATATTTGACTCATTAGGATTTCTTTGGAATCATGTAAAAAAAGTAATAGAAAACATGATTCCTGGTATTTATGCTATCTAGTAGAGTATGATTCTAATAAAAACTCAGATATATTTTTTAGTAATAATTCATAATTCTCTATCCAAGGGAAATATTATTCTTATTTCTATAGGAGTAATGACCTCTCCTAATTATTCTATTTTGTACATTTTTAACAAATCATGAGTAAACCTCTATTATGAGAGAAATATAAAATGCATTGTGTTTATAAATTGATAAAATAAAAATAATTTCTTCTCAAGAATCATTGAAATTTCAAAAAGTTATTTCAATAGGGAAGAAAAACCCACTCAGGTTTTCTCTTTGTTTATAGAAAAAATATTTTTGTTGGAATACAAACCGATAATAAGGGAAATTTTATCCATAAATAAGACATAAATGCCATGATATACCTTTATATTCTTGATATTCATACTCTTTATGTTTTTTTTATAACATTGAATACCAAGATTAGGGTTTTTTAAGTCCATATAATACATTTTTATTCTTATAAACTTGATAACCATCACAATAAACTATAATTTTTTTTGGATATTCTATATATACATATTTATTAAGTTCACCACTATGAAACATTAAAATGATTTCTATTTTGAACACATTGAATTTCTATTGAGGAAATATAATTATAAAAATACTAACCATTTCAATCCTTATAACCATAGAAAAATTATTATCAAATTATATACCCTAATTTTGATATTAACCCATGTATACTAGATGAGCATTATTTTATGCCACTTATCCTATCTAATTGATCTTTTTTTGAGAATAAATTTAGTCTTTATAATATTCCTGTATTTGATATGTGGTAAAAATTCCCATGTGTTTTTATTGTCAATTTGATTCAAAATTTCTTCCATCATTACTATCCAATCCTTATGTTGTAGAGATTTATCAAATATATTCAGTTTAACTTGTGAGTACAAGATGGTGTGATTATAATTTTTTAAACTTATATAGGTTTAAAAGCCCTTATTATTATTATTATAGACAAGTATAATTTTAGGCTCTAAATGTTTTCATTTTAATTTAGACTCAAGTCACCATTGTTATAGGCCATCTGCATCACTAGATAGTTCATAATAAACATGAAAATTTCCAAAATTTTATGTTGTGGGAAAATTAATCCCCTTATGTTGATCTATTTATCTATGATTTTCTTTAATTTAATAATTAATAATTTTTTTGATATATTATGATTCTAAAATACCATACCATTTTAAATTTTGATGACCTTATTCATATTTTTATGGTAACCCTGGTAAATACATCCACCGGATCTGTATCCAAATAAAAATATACTTACTGGATCTCCCCTCAAAATTATCCATTTGTCTTTAATTTTTACATAATAAGGGATGATGAATACATTAATGATCATCATGTTGGGATTTTTTTACAAACTAGATATCGTATGGTATATTATTGAAAATTTTCCAAAGCAAACACCACTCCAAGATGTATATATCCAATGTGGTAACTTTTCTCCAAAATTATTTTATCAGGTCAGGTTTTGATAACATGTTACTCCCCATGTAAAATAGAATCTATTTTTTTACTTTCAGTAATTCCTTTTTTAGGTTTGTTTTTAGGGAATTATATTCATACCTTATCCCGTGTTTTTAATGATCATATTTTGATTCTTCATTTTTATATATAATTATATTATTGGTTCAAAACCTATAGATACCACTTCTAATGTGACGTTAAACACAACTATTACTATTTATTAACCCCTTAAGGGACTCTTATTTAACTGAAATTTAATAAATTTAATTTACATGAGTATTATTATAAGAAAAATTAATGAAAAAATTATCTCAATGAGTTGATTTCAAGATCATTGGGCCATTAACATCCCATTCTTCCAATACATGAAGATTCTGAATTTTGAACTCTATAAGTTTTTGAATCTTATTAAAAATATTTCATTTGTAAAACATATCCCATGTATTGATTAATTCACGATTCATCATTAATATATTTCTCATATATTTATATGTCACAAGTTTATCCATGTTATTTTGACCCAAATAGCCAAGCCTTCTATTCCAAATCTCTTTCCCCTCTTTTATAGTCTTGTAATACATTTTTTTCTTTAGAAATTTAAGATAATTTTTTAGTTATTCAATGCACTTAAATATGATTATATCATCCTACATCCTAAAAACGACACATCCATTCTTTCAAAATATCTCCTCATTCCAATTTTTACAAAGTTGTGAAACACTACTGAGATTGAGTCTCAACCCAATTAAAAAGGGAATATCACTGGATTCAAACTTATTCTTATAAATTTTAGCATTTATATATCCTTTGAAATTATGTGATCTATTTATTCTAAATGAAATAACTCCTCTATAATACTTTTAATATCATTCAAAGGTTATTTATAATCGATCTTGTATGAAAAGATACTGCTATCATGTATCTTTGACTTTTTTACCTTTTGTTTCTTTTTAAGATACCTCAACCACTATAAATTATTATTCGTTACTACCCTCTTGATAGATTTAGATTTATCTTTTTTTTATTTAGCTGCTATTATAGTATATTAAGTCACTTATTTGTGGCATGTAAGTATAATTACCACTTCTATATTTTCCCTCATGATAATAAATATTGGGATATCATCCAAAAAGAGGTGACTGATGCTGTGCAAGAATTTTTCTATCATTCCTACATGAATTTTGGGATGAACTCTAATTTAATTTCCCTTATTCCAAATAAGGATAGTGCTTTGGATATCAAAGACTTCATGCGTATTTCCATTGGAAACTCGATTCATAAAGTTATCAGCAAAGTCATTGCAGTACGACTAGGTGATATTGCTAATCATCTTATTTCTTCTAATCAGTTTGGTTTTGTTCCCGGTAGGAATGTCTAGAATTGCCTCTTCACTGCTTCATAGTGTGTTAATATCATGAGAAGGAAAGTAAAAGATGGTAATATGGCCTTGAAGATTGACATTTCGAAGGCCTTTAACACAATAAAGTAGGACTTTATTTTCAATGTTCTGAAAATGAATGGCTTTTTAGGGAAGTTCATTGGTTTGATCTTTGTAATTTTTAAAAGTGCTAGCCTCTCGATTCTGATCAATGGATCCCCTAGGGGCTTCTTTCAATGTTCTAGAGGGGTTAGGCAGGGTGAACCTCTTTCTGGGCTACTATTTTCCATTACTGAGGATTACTTGAGTGTCTGTTTGAATGATCTGGTCAATAGTGGGTTATATCAAAGGATGAGAGCTGGTTGGAATTGTCTTGCACCCTCTCACTTGTTATATGCTGATGATATCCTCTTATTCTCTAAGGCTGATTGGAAAACTATCCGTTGCATCAAGAATCTCTTTGCACATTATGAAGAAGTGGCAGGTCAGGTCATTATCTCGGGGAAGTCTTTTGTTGTCTTTGGGGAAGGGATTCGAACACAGAAGCAGATTAGAGTTTCTAGTATGCTTGGTGTGAAGAGAGGTAGTTTTCCCTTTACTTATCTTGGACTGCCTCTGTTTTGGGGGAGGGTAAAAAGGGTATATCTGGACGAGATAGCTATAAAAATCACTAATCATCTAGCTAGCTGGAAGGGGAAAACCATGTCCCAAGCTGGGAGAGTATGTTTGGTCAACTCTGTCATCACCTCAATGTTTGTTTATTCGTTCTCATTATACAAGTGGCCCAGAACATTATTAAAGGAGTTAAGTGGGATGATACACAACTTTATATGGACTGGATCTATTAATCATAGGAATCTTGTCACGGTGGCATAGAAAGAATGTATCAAGCCGGTGGACATTGGTGGGATGGGGGTGAAAGATGTTAGGATCTTTAATGATGCTATGCTTATGAACTTGACATGGAGACTTATAAATGGAGATAAATCCTTGGAATTATTGACCAACTGGTTTACTCAAAGGCTGTATAATCATAGTAATGCATACCTGTAGTCCTCTGTGTGGACCTCTATCCGGAGTACCTATTCTCAACTCATGGCACAATCCAAATGGCTGGTATGTATCAATTCTTCTTTGAGCTTCTAGAATACTTTATGGCTTTCCTCTCCCCTTATGGAATCCATTTATATTCCATCATCTTGGAGGAAAATTTCTATATGTGACATGGAGAGGAATGCTGATGTTATGGCTATTATACCTAGTAATTTTCGTGTGGAAATTTCAAATTATGACTATGCTGATCATGACATTCTTGTTTGGAAACCTGCATTAAATGGACTTTTCTTGAGTCGTGATTTTTATAAGCTAGAATGTGGTACTGCATCTATTGTACCTTCATGGTTCAAAGACATTCGCAGGCCTTTTATTTTTCCAAATGACATTTTGCTGATTTGGAAAATCTGAAAGAAAAGGTTACCGATTCAGTCTTCCCTTCAACTCACTGGTGTAAACCTTGCCTCAGTGTGCCCTATCTACTTGAGTAATGAAGAATCTGCCCTCCATTTGTTCCTTGAATGTCCTCTTGCTGCTCGATTATGTCTGTACTTACAGTCCATTTTTCACTACTGTTTCACATTCTTCTCGGTTGATACACTTTTCAACTCGGTGCTTCAAATAAAAGCAAGTGACCAAGGGAAAAACCTGCTCACTGCTTCTACTATTTCAGTTTTTTTATTCATCTGGAGAGCTTGCAATAGTGTGGTCTTTAATAATGGCAACCCCATGTTTAAGGAAGGTGTATTTTTTATTCACCGAAGAATTCATATTGCTTCGGTACATCAATATGGAAGCATGAACAATGATATTTCTGACTTTACACTGTTGAAGACTCTTGGTGTAAGTGGCAGGGGGAGGCGGCCGCGTGTTATGAAGTACATTAGATGGATCCCACCAATCCGTGATTGGTTGAAGGTCAATGTGGATGGAGTGACCCATAGTGAACCGGGCCTGGCTGGCTGTGGTGGAGTTTTTCAGACTTTACGGGGCTTTGTGAAAGGTTGCTACTTTAATTACATTGGGATTGGGCATGCGATTGAAGCAGAACTTTGGGAAATTATTAAGGCAATCAGGTATGCGGTTTGATATGGCTGGAGAAAGTTATGGCTCGAGTCAGATTCCTCTGTTGCTGTGCAGATCCTAAAGGACCGGTCTAGGAATGTCCCATGGAGAATGCTACCTGCTTGGATAAAGTGTCTCAAGCTTGTTGATAGGATTTGTCTTGATGTCTCACATGTATACAGAGAGGAAAATCAGGTTGCTGATGCTCTTTCTAAAATAGCGATTATGGAGGTCATTTCCAGCTGGTCTTTTGTGTTACCCAGTTATTGCAATGGCCTAGTGCATGATGATAGTACTGGTGTTGTTTATACGAGGCTTTGTAAGGCTCCACTTCCTTGAGATGTACTCTGTTGTTTACCCCTTTTTTATTAATAATTTTGTGGGAGCAGGTTTTTCCTGTCTCTCAGACTTTTTTGGCTCTTCTTCTTCCTTCGACTAAGAAGCCCTATGACATGAGTGCCCTCCTCACAATCCACCGAGATCTGACTAGAGAGATCTTCTTCATAATCATCCTCTGATAAAAAGTTGAATGCACTTCCAATGCCTCTTGAATCTCCTGCCCCTGGATCAGCCATAGCTCCTGTTCAGACCCTTCCTCATCCAGCCCATCAAACTGATTACTTAACATTATAGATGGATTACTTCGCCTAGGACTCCTCTTAAGCTCACCCTCCTCATACAGGCGTGAATCCGGGGACCCGCGCCCCTTGCCACCATTCAACACACCCTCATGTGGAACCACTAGAGGCAAATTAGCACTTACAGACCACAGAACCCCTACATAGGAAATAGGACTCCCCACCACCGTAGTCACCGAAGGAGAATTCCCCCAGAGCTGTGGACCATACAGATCATTCATCAGACGCAATAAAATATCAGCGACCCCTGGTCCAACCATTTCGGGAGAAGGGTTGGCCAGAGCAGGGTCGCTATTACCAGACATAATCTTAGTTGACCCAGTGTCGACCACAGGATTATCAGACGAGGGGAGACCCAAACCCTCCTGTTCAGATACATTCCCTTGTGTTCCAGACTCTGGACTTACCACATATATCATCTGATCTTCCCCATGAGGATGCACCTGCTTGAGCTGACGCCCATTACAACAGGCATCATTAAGATGTCCTAGCCGCCCGCAGGAAGCACAATGATCAGTCCACGACTCGAATACAATAGATTGTTTCAACCAAATCTCTTCTCCAACTTTTATCCACACCCAGTCCACCGGAACCTTTTGAACATCGACCTCCATGCAAATTCAGGGACAAATGGGATGGATCAAAGCCTCCATTCTACTATCGGAGCATAGGAAACGACCAACAAGGTTTCCGAGTATCCGCAAAATTAAAGGATTTTGGAAGGGGAGCAGGAGATTTGGGAAACTTACCCATAACACAACAGTCGGAGCATCTCGCTTCATATGGAAATCGAACGTCCACCGAAGAAGATAGAAAAAACTCCCATTGCATTTGCGAGGAGCCTTGGACCATGCGGTAATCAGATCCTACATCGACGCAAATCTGGTCATAAAATGATTTCTGTCATGGAGTCCCACCACCGCACGATCTTGTAAACCCCAGTAACCAAAAACAAAACGATCGAAATCATCCACTAAAGGACAATGATTGGGGAATCGAGCCACCAAGGTTAAATTGAAGAGATACGAAGCATGAGTGAACTCCGACAGCGAGATTGGAACCTGAGGTAATCCTTTGAATAGATCAGCGACTTTAGGTCTAACCTAGATCTCCAGAAATGGAGGGAGAAACTCTGGATTCAAAAAGGGTAGAAAAGCGGGCAAGTGCTCCTTAGCAGGGAACGGGAGAAGAGAACCTCCCCCCTCCAGCGAGGAGGGGGGATCCGGGATCTTGACCATCAGGCCTAGGGCATCGTAAGGAGGGAGGGAGGGGAGGGGGAAGACTCCATTCAATGGGGGACTATCCAATGTATCACTACTTACACAATTTTGGTTATAAGGTTACGTGTGTAGGATAATGGTTCCAAGTAACATATGACAATTAAATATTCACTTAGTATAATTTTCAGCCTTCTCTATTTATTTAGATAACCCACCAACTTCATTGGAATTGATGGGATTATAATGATTAAATCTTGAGGATAAAATGATGCAATATGTTACGGGATGCCTAGTAATGTCTAGAATCTAGTATTATACCTGATATCATATGAAATACTAATGGAACCTAGGATCTATACATTGTACCTGATATAGGGTGATTCTTAGAATGTTCATAGGATCTGGATATGTTTCTTGATAATTTGTTGGAATTCTAGGATACTCCATAGAATCCCATGTTTATACATAATGAAGGTGTGTTCATGAGATCCTAGGATAGGACTTGTATCTTCCCATGGATATGTGATATGGTTAGAGACACCCTGAAACTAGGTGAAGTAGGTATATTTTATCCTATTTTTCATTTTGGAACCCATAGTTTAATGATGGTTATTTATTTATGATTATATAGTAAATTTATGTATTGAGAGCATACTTGCTACACACATACAACACATTTAGTGGTTATGTATAAAACCTTGTTGATGGTTCCCTATTGAGTTATACTCACACCTTTCGTGGGTGTCCATAGAACTTCGGTACCTAAGTAGACTTTACTAATCACATTTTAGGCTGGGTAGATTCCCTATGTTATATAGTCTAGAAGGTTATTGAGACTAAGGATTGTGTGGGATGGTATGTAAATAATATTAAAAAATATGCAATTTATTTATTTTATTGATTCCATGTTAATTACAACTACATTTTTTATAGTTTAGTATCGTGTATATAGTTTACTACTTTCTATACTAAATTTAGGAAGCCCACTTGGATCCCTATTTTATGTATAAATGTTTTGGGATGTCCATTATACATACATGTCATGATGAATTTTCAATAAATTTGGGCATGGTCCTCATGATTTAAATGAGAGGGAATAATCTCCCCATGAATGTTTTAATCCCCCTCCATATGTAAAAAAAAAATTGAATATGGTGAGTATGATCTAAGGTCAGGAAATGTCCCAACTCTGACACTGTTTGGATGATTTGTGTTGGGGTATTATACTAGGGATGAATTTGACAAGTTAGACTAAAGAATCAATACAATTTATTAGAGAAGAAAGGGGATTAAAATATATTACAATGGGAATGAAGGAACATAAAAGGATGTTATTAATATAATAAACTTGTTTATATAAATTATTATTTTCCTTTATATAAGGAAAATATGAATCATGATATAAAATCATTTGAAAGTGGTGATTATGAAAAATCTCTAACAAAGCTATGAAAGCTACATATAATGCATCAGAATAATCTATTGATGTATTGATAAAAAATGATTTTATTGAATATTTTATTTATAGTAAATTACATAATTTCCTCTCATTGTGTTAAATATTTTTTTTGTAAAATATTTGGGATTATATCATTATTTTGAAAATTTGATGAAAATTCTAGTTTTTACCTTTAAAGTGAAATGTAGTATTTTAAACATAAATTCTTTTTGGTGTCATATTTGAACATAATTTTTTTAATAGTGTTCCTAAATCAGTGAGATATAACTTTAATTTAGGACATCTAAGCTGAATCATGCATTTGATTGGAGTAAATGGGCCATAAAATCAAAGAAGGACTAGATTCACCAGATTGGAAACCACTTATGTATGTGGGCCATAACTTCTTTATATATGATTGGATTGGGAAATTTTTTTGAGATAATCTCTAGAAACCAATTAATATAAAATCGTAATTATATAAGGGTAAATGTTTCATGCATTTTTGTAGTAAAAAAGTTAGTAAAATTTGGATTAAAATATTTGGCCGAATTTTCCCATTCACACTTGAAAGATCTTATGAACCAATCCTCACATACACTATAAATATGTATTTTTATCATTTGTAGGGTTTGGGACGTGAATTAGGAGATTTAGGGTAGAGTAAAATTAGTTTCACTCCATTTATCCATGCATTTAAAGAGGGAGATCTCTTGAAGAAAGGATCCTTTCATCGAATCCTTCTTATTGTTTTTTTATATTGTAATGTTTGTGTTTTCATAATAAAATTCTTAGTTTATCTTCAAATTATTTTGTCATTTTAAATTTACTCGTTATTTTATTTACTTCTTTGGGATATAACTAAATATTAAAAACATTATTGGGTTATACCCTTTCTAATCCTTTGTAAATGTAATTTGTTTCTATGATGACTACACCGCCCATGGAAGAGTGGTATTTCTTATTAACCGATCTACCTATTACCGTATTAATTTAATTATTTTGAATCAATGAGATACTATAATTCACATAATATGATATATTAATTATGTTTTTATCTTAAAATAAACTAATCAAACAAATTAAAAATTAACATAAAAACACGCGAGGTTGAGTAATGAGTGAATTGTGAGAGCGCGATCTTAATCGGTAAAAAACGACCCAAGATCAATTTATAGAGTTGAAATGAAATCCCAATACACAATTAATCCTCAATTATAGAATTTATATGTTCCCTATTTTAATAATTACCGTAATCTATCCTTAGAACATCAATAAAATTAGGGTGATATGATTTCTTGTTCCGAATCTTGCATAGGTTTTAATTCATTTCATCATTATGGTTAAGTAAATTTTCATACGTATAATGGATTAAGAAATTTGGGGATTATAATTAATGGATTTTAAATTAATTTATAATGATTAATAAGAAATTAAATAAGTACAGTTATACCCATTATTACTTTTAAAAATATTTTCTAAAAAAATCATCTCTTTGTGTTTTATCAATATAATTTTAAAAAGAAGAAATACACAATCTTCTTCCAACTTACATATTCAAGATTTATAAATATCAATAAACCCCACATTTTTAATTAGTGCATTTATTTTATTTTAATTCATTTCCAAGATAACTTAAATATGTTGTTTTAATTATTTCATCTTTTGAGAAATGATCATGGTCAACTACTTTAATACACCTAATAAGTAAAAATTACACCCCATTTTCGAGCTCCCATTAAATAACCTTTCATGTATCTAACTTTTATTTATGAAATGATTAATAATGTTATCAATTAAATAGATTATTTATAAAAAATCTAATGTGTTACATTCAATTTGATCACCCATTTTTGATAGCGATGAATATTACTTTGATTAAGTAAAGGTTTATTGCACTATTTTAGAATAAAAATATACTTTCATGAAGAAAAATAATACATTACATTGAAAATATTTTATCTTTGTTTTTATGTATTTAAAAAAAATACCTTTTGATTTTAAATTAATTCTTGTTTCAATATTCTCTTCCTTTTCTAAAATTTAAAAAATAATTAATGAGTTTTAATTCAAGTTTATTACATTAAATTTATTAATTTATAAATTTATTATGGTGGAAGTATACCATGAAAAAATTAATGGTAGTGAAAATGGTGCTTAGGAAAGACACAAAATTGACTAAATTGGATAACAACCCAAGATGCATAGGAATTACTTTATTGACATTTCAAATATCAAATGTAGGACTGATGTTAATTTATATCAGTGTTATTTATATTTTATGAAAATGACTCAATCTTGATATTGGGTAACTTTTGTGGTGTAAAGCATGTTAATATTCAAAAAATATTTAATATTATTTTATATTTTAATAATTCTACAAAAATAAATAGATTTAGTATCATATGTCCAAAATTTATAATACAAATCGACCCAAAATAATATAGGTACCCAAACATATACTTGTTTAATATTTTTTTAGGATAGTATCCTTGAGAATTACAATGAAAAATGGTTTATAGATAGTTTTTATCCTAGATATGTGAGTGTTGATGTCTCATATTTTTATTTTGTATCTAGGAATGTTGTATTAAGTATCACTTTTGGTGTTATAAAAAATAAATAATTATTAGAGTTGGTTCTGTTATAAGTCCTAAAATAGTTTTTTATCAACAAGTCACTTCATATTTAAAGGTTAATTCATAAATTGATAATTATTTCTTAACTTTTTGATGATTATCATAATCTTTTCATTACAAACGATTCCATTTTTATTTTGAAGATATATTTATTAGATTTAAATTATCTTGAATTAAAAATGTTTATAAAATATTTTTTTTTTCATTTTAAAAAATATTAAATGTTTAAATGATGATGTTGATGAATCAATTATGTAATTACTTATGCCTTCATGTTCCATTTTAATGATAAGGGGGTCAAACTCCTATTGATTAGGTGTTTAGCTAAATTTACATTTTTAGAAGCGTTCAAATGAAAGTATATTTTATAACTTGAAAATAATGTTTTAGAATTTTCAAAATTCATGGATAGGTTTGGTGTATGGTTTTTATCTTATTCCAGACCACACGAGGCATAGTGAGTATAAGCGGGAACCACTAGACCCTTTTTGAAAGCCAAATGATTGTTTGGTGGGCTAGGAAGTGGGGTAATCTATAAGGCCCCGACCTTAAACCTTACTTAATATTGAATTAAATGAATAATTCACATTGAGGATCTTTTCAGGTTTAGAGTTTTAGAGAATTATGACATAACTATTACATCTCAAAAGATTACAAAGTAGACACTTCTACTAAGTTTCCATAAAATAAAAACTCTTAAAAAGAAACATGTCTAGTTCCATGTTTTAGATAGCATGACTTATCCTTGATCCTATCCTTGACCCTATTCCACATTAAGTCCTGTGAAAAACATTTCAAAAACTTGGGGTGAGCATAAAAAGCTCAGTAAGGGATACACAAAGAATGAAAACTGTTAGTTTTTCAAAACAACAAGTAAACCATGTATACTTTATCAAAGTAATACCTTTTACCTTTATGAATTAGTAAAAACTCTTCACTGAATAAAAGATCATTACTTACCCTTTTGTAACCAAAATATTACCATAAAACCCATATAAAGAACACATAACATATATAGGTAACTTGGGACATAAAAATACTTAAGTGGGATAACCATCCGGTCGACTTACACACATATCACTTAATGGAATAGCCATACGACCGACTTCCATTGTAACAGCCCAAGATTTTATAAAAAAATATTCTTTTTAATTTTATTAATGTCTTGTATTGTACGATACACCAAAAGGAGCTTGCACAACACGCATCCTTGTCTTGACTTGCATTATATGCAATCGCGACCTTCCTCGATAGCGTGTGTAATACGCAATACCGAGTTTCACTAAACAACGATGTGCTATTAAAATATTATTAAAACTAGCCGTTATGAATAGTAATAACCACTTTTTAAAATTCTGTAAATCTTATATTTCAAAATGAACTTCATTTTTGGATTCGGAGTATCGAATTTAGCCTAAGGTGAAATTTTGGTACATTTCGGATAACTTTCATATTCTGATGAATAGTGAAAATTACTAAATTATAATTAAAAAACAACTTTTTTAATCGAAATAATTAATAGTGATAAATTATTAATTTGAGTAGTTTTAAAGTATATTTAGAATATATTTTTACAATTTAATACAATGTTGGTCATTGGATGTAATTTTACATTTAAACTAGACATAAACAAGTGTCAATCTTTTGATAGATATTGTTTCTTAAAAACACGCTATTTGTTTTAACAGCGGGATTTAATTATAAAATTAATTAATGCAACTTTTATGTTATGAATTTGGTAAAATAGACTTCATTTTTGAATTCGGAATATGAAATATAGCTTGGGATGAAATTTTGGCATTGTTCTGAAAAACATCAATTTTTGATGAATAGTGAAACTACTAAGTGGTAGGTTAAAAACTGAATTTTGCATAAAACTTAATTTTACCGCTTCTGTGAATGGAATTTCGAAAATCCGAGAGACACGGTTAATATCAAGGACTAAAATGTGATTCAATGAGATGAAAATAATTTTTTTGGTGAATAGTAACTTTTTACTTTTTTTACCACGGTAAATAGTAAATAGGGTAACTAAGGGTAAATATGATATTAATATTACCCTAACACATGTCCTAATTCTATTGGACAAGTGTAATTCGACCAAAAACAAACTTAGGAATAAAATATGACCATTTAGGCCCACTTGGATTAGATTAGGACATTTATTATTAATTTATTTAAAGAAGGGTCAAAATAGTTAAAATCAAAGTTTAATAATTAAATCATTTTTAATATGGGGTTATACATAAGATAAATTCGAATATAAATATTCATTAGGAATCTAAAAAGATTTCCTACATGATGGTATTTTATTTGTAATTTTTAGACATCAAATAATATAATATATTTATGACACAAAGATGATGCAATAATTATCTTATTAATGAAATATTGACATAATTGATAATATAAATACCAAAATAAATGTAATTTAAGACTTTTTATGAATTCCACTAATTTTCTAGGTTACTATGATATATTATTGTTGATTTAATCAACTTGGTTCGAACATATAATTCTGTTATGACTTTCACAAAAATCATATATCAAATAGTGTCAAAATTGACACAAAAGAGTTTTTAAATCAAATATTATATTATTAATTGTTATTTTATTCCTAAAAATCTAAGGTTCGGCCAAATGACTTAGATAAGGATATATGTATTAATAATATACAATTTGGGGTTCGTTTGGCATGTTATAGTAAGTGTATTAACCATATAGTGAAAGAAAACAAAAAGACACGGTAAAAGTTAAATTATTTAACTTAGAGTTAAATCTAATTGATAAGGTTAAAATAAGAACCTAAACTTGTCTAAATCTTATTGGTTGATAGGATTTCGACCCATCCCCACTTTAGCTTCGAAATAAGACCCTTTGGAACCATTATAAACCGATTTTGACTTTAATATAAAATAATATTTTGAGATATTCCTAAGGTGCCCCTCTCCTCCCCTATAAAAGGACACCTCCTCCCCCTCCTCCTCACACCAATTTGAGCACTCAAGCTCGGCCAACCCCTGCCAATTTCTCCTCTCCACTTCCCTAGCCACATCCTAGAGGTTCTGGTCTTCCTCAAAGTCCAATTTTAGTGCCCTAAGAGGAGGTCTCAAAGAGGCACTTCAAAGAAGAGGTAATTACCGTTACCAATTCTTTCATCTTTATTTCTTCTTCCACTTCTTCTTCCTAGGTTGTTTCATTATGAAGTAATAACATCAGTATCACTCATATACTGATATGTTATTATAAGTATGAAACAACCCTATTTCACCATCTATCCATCCTACGGAAAAAGAAATCACCGCGCGTGCGTACGTACGGAATACCGTCTCCACGCCGTGGTGTAATCTATTTTCCACCACCACCTTACATGGATGGGTATAATGGTGTAAAGAATAACTGTAGATAGTTATTACAACATCATATTGATTCTGATATATTGTATAATCCACTCCAATTCAATTCAATAATTATGGAAATGATATCATCGCTCGTGCGTACGTACGGAATACCGTCTCCACGACGCGATGAGATTCATTCTCCATGTTAACCATTTAAGAATGATTATAATGTATATATAAGAAATAATAATGAAATATATGACATTATAAAGATACTGGATTTATGTATATATATACATATGTATGTCATCTACTTACTTCCATTTCAAGACAATAAGGAAAGGAAAACAGCGTTCATGCGTACGTACGGACTACCGTCTCCATGAACGGTGTTTTTCATTTTATTTATCTACCTATTATATATATATATATATACTGAATATATATGATATATAAATCATATTTTATATTCTGGAAGTAAGTAAATCATGATATAAGTAATAATTATGTCAAGAACAACAAGTCAAAACACCTACGATAAATGAAACGATTTTACCCAAAACGCTTCTTTAACATGGAATTTACAAAAGAACGGGTAATATAATGTCATAAGTGAACCATATATGATATCATAACAATGAATATGATTCTGTAAGAAGTCAATAACATGATTTAAATCATTATACAGGAGGTTCGGACACTTACAAAGCAAGTCGGACCTAAGGTAAGGGAAATATCACAATCTCATTTTTATCCGAGATTGTTTATTCGTAAATATTTACTGGGGTGTATTTTATCATCCACATCCATGTTCCTTCAATATGTAATATTGTTTCCATCCAATTACAATATTTTAAATCCAATTTTACTCTTCAGTGAGTTTTTAGTAAAGAATATGAAAGGAATCTTTTGTCGCTTTTTCATACGAGGTACTTTTTTACTTTTCTGACAAAAGTACGAAGAATGTTTTTTTTAACTTAAACGGCATGAACGGATTTTTACGGTTTTATAAAGCCTTATTTTCATGAAGCTTCCTCCAAAAGATTTCATGACTATTTTTAATAAAATCTCTTTCTTTTAAAATTGCATGATGTTTTGTGAAAAGAAATTAATTTTGAAGAAGAAAGGATATTTTCCTCAAGAATTCATTTCAAGTGTTTTATCAAAAGTATTTTCCATCTAAGATAATAAAGGGTTCTGTTTCTATCCATATTTTTACATTGATTTGACTATGTTGTGATGGAATTATGTTTATGAATTCCTTTATCTTATATGAATGGTTTTATGATGTCATGTTGTTTAAGAATCCCATTTTTATTACATGGGTTATGAAATGATGTATGATTTATGATTTTGTGGCACACATAAGAATGGTATCATTAAGAGATGGGTGGGACCTATATCTACCTCCAATGCATTGGGTAAAGATTTTATATCTCATGAGATAGACATGGCTGGAATGGTAGGTTATACCGGTTCAGTGAAACAGGACTGAAACGAGGATTACTCGATTCAGAAAGGGACTTTGTCCACTAAGATAGTCTTGGCAATGAGTCTTGACTAACAAGAAATGATTCTCTATGATTATGTGTGTATGCCACAATGAGTAATGTTTTAAGTTATGATTTCATTTTCACTTCTATGATTTATCTCATGTTATGATATTATGAGCTCTTTTGCAGGTTAAGATTTCCAAAAAAGCTATGTTCTTTTGTATATGATGTGATTGATATTTCTTTTGTTTACCCTTACTGAGCATTTGAGCTCACCCTTTTATGTTTTCTTTTCCCCAGGATATAAAGAAAGGTTTATAGGTAAAAAAAAGGGAAGATCTTTATGGGAGATATTGAAGATCTTTCACCACGATTAGAAGATTACGTTCCGAGTTTCCAAAGACACTAAACTATTACGATCCTTATGTGTGTGTTTTTGTTATGTACTAAGTATTCCGCAAAAGTAATGTAATGTCCATGTACGTCAAGCTTTGGGTCTCTACAGTTGGTATCAGAGGAAAGGTTTAGTCAACCTTTGGAAACTAGGATGCGAGAACTTTAGTGAGATCCCTAGAGATATTTCTAAGGTATGTCTAGGGATGTCTCTAAGGTTAAGTATGCGTATAGGTTATAGTACTAGAATTACGCTAACGATCATAGAATTAAACCTAAGATGTTAGATATTGAAGTTACTCCCCCTTTATTATGATTTTTGCCTCTCACACTATTCTTTTGGGTTTTAGAAAATGGCTGGAAACAAGATGATTCACGATAATGGAGGATATGATGGACAATGGAATGATATTCTTCATAATGAAATGGGATTTGGAAGTCCAAACATCATTATTATGCCGAATCAGCAATCTCATAATATGATCAATAAAGTAAAATTTGGTAAGTTTCCTGACTCGGCTAATAAGAGAAAGATGGAGTTTCATGATGATCATAGAGGAAAGAAAGTTCAATTTCCCCTATGTAAATCATGTGGGAAGAGGCATCAAGGAGAATGTTTCAAAGGAACTGGAAGATTCTTTGGGTGTGGAAAAGAAGGACACAAATCAAGTAAATGCAAAGGAAAAAGTTCAGTTAACAACATGGATGAGGATAATGGTATTGCTACGACATCAACAATGGTTAAATGTTTTAAATGTGGAATGTACGGGCATTATGCAAACCAATGCCCTAAGGGAAAGTCTCATGAAGATAATCAGTATGGTCGTATGGGAAGTATTTATGTGGATGATGATGAAGAGACTACAAATGATATGTGAGATGAAAGAATTGTTGAAGCTCGGTCAATGGTTTAAGAATGTAGTGGAATGATTACATGTTTATCATGTGTAATGTTGTATAAGTAATCTCATGGCACTATGGAATAAAGAGACATGTAAGGATTGTTACATTGTTGTCTGATTAATGTTACCAGTATCCATGAAAGGTTATTCAGATATTTTTGGAATGTAGATGATATGCGCATAATGAAGGGATAAGGAGAAAATAAAATGTTTGATAGTATTCATGAGCTCATGACTGATATAAGGAGAAGGTTATATCATGGTTTGAGTATATTGAATTTTTAGATTTTGGTATGTGAAAAGAGTTAACTTTTGACAGCATTCATGTTTTCACTAAGGTTTAATGGGTATTCATATTTTTCAAGAGAATACATCATTAAAGTATTCACATGATTGGAATGTGACCAACAAGATATATGGGGGATAAATGATGGTATTCACATGCTTGGTTGGCGACATTTCAAGTAATCATTTTCTTTATACTATGAGCTTGGACCGAAGTATTTTAGATAAGCCTAAATATTGTAATGGATTATGTTAACCATAAGTTAGTATTGTTTAAGTATATAACTTTTTTTTTGATATTATTTATGTGATGTTATAGTAATGTAGTTTTAGAAAAAGGACAACCTGCAGGACGGGCGACATCCCATCGCTTCGGACAAGGCTGTGGGAATCGAACCCACAACCGAAGTGCGACTGGCCTTTATCGCCTACCACTGACCTACATGAAGTCCCTGTTTAGTAGAAACTAGTTTTATTATATTAAGCAGTATGATATATGAAGTATAAGTCCATTTTAGGAACTATATATGATTAATCTCACTATAGAATGACTTATGTATATTTAATAACTTTTGCTTACCTTTTGTTTGAGACAGATGGAATGACCCGTCATTCTATCACATGATCTGCTAACACTTCACGAATAACAAATTCAACTTCATTTATTTAAGAGATGAAGTGGAAATTGTTCAAGGCACGAACAACAATGATATTGTATCAAAATAAAGTAAGTATTTATTCTAATTAAAATTTTCAACTTTAGGGAAATGATCTTGAAAACCAAAAATGTTGTCCTAGTGATCTTATACCTGATGAATCAGATGGTACCTTAGATCGTCACAAATTTATGGATTTGTGATTACTGGATTTTCCATAGCCATGTTCTCTACCACTCTCCATCAGAACATGATGTTTAGATTTCTCTTCCATATCCATATTTTCACCTATGTGGAAACCCAGTGATTAGTTTATTTGGGTAATCGTTACATTTCATACTTTAGTTTTTAAAGCCAAGTTTTGGTATTCCCTTTTACGATGTGGGTTTCTATTAAAGAAACTTTCAAATAGTAAACCATTTATAACCCCGACGAATTTCGAGGGCGAAATTCATTTTAAGGGGGGTAGAATGTAACAGCCCAAGATTTTATAAAAAAATATTCTTTTTAATTTTATTAATGTCTTGTATTGTACGATACACCAAAAGGAGCTTGCACAACACGCATCCTTGTCTTGACTTGCATTATATGCAATCGCGACCTTCCTCGATAGCGTGTGTAATACGCAATACCGAGTTTCACTAAACAACGATGTGCTATTAAAATATTATTAAAACTAGCCGTTATGAATAGTAATAACCACTTTTTAAAATTCTGTAAATCTTATATTTCAAAATGAACTTCATTTTTGGATTCGGAGTATCGAATTTAGCCTAAGGTGAAATTTTGGTACATTTCGGATAACTTTCATATTCTGATGAATAGTGAAAATTACTAAATTATAATTAAAAAACAACTTTTTTAATCGAAATAATTAATAGTGATAAATTATTAATTTGAGTAGTTTTAAAGTATATTTAGAATATATTTTTACAATTTAATACAATGTTGGTCATTGGATGTAATTTCACATTTAAACTAGACATAAACAAGTGTCAATCTTTTGATAGATATTGTTTCTTAAAAACACGCTATTTGTTTTAACAGCGGGATTTAATTATAAAATTAATTAATGCAACTTTTATGTCATGAATTTGGTAAAATAGACTTCATTTTTGAATTCGGAATATGAAATATAGCTTGGGATGAAATTTTGGCATTGTTCTGAAAAACATCAATTTTTGATGAATAGTGAAACTACTAAGTGGTAGGTTAAAAACTGAATTTTGCATAAAACTTAATTTTACCGCTTCTGTGAATGGAATTTTGAAAATCCGAGAGACACGGTTAATATCAAGGACTAAAATGTGATTCAATGAGATGAAAATAATTTTTTGGTGAATAGTAACTTTTTACTTTTTTTACCACGGTAAATAGTAAATAGGGTAACTAAGGGTAAATATGATATTAATATTACCCTAACACATGTCCTAATTCTATTGAACAAGTGTAATTCGACCAAAAACAAACTTAGGAATAAAATATGACCATTTAGGCCCACTTGGATTAGATTAGGACATTTATTATTAATTTATTTAAAGAAGGGTTAAAATAGTTAAAATCAAAGTTTAATAAGTAAATCATTTTTAATATGGGGTTATACATAAGATAAATTCGAATATAAATATTCATTAGGAATCTAAAAAGATTTCCTACATGATGGTATTTTATTTGTAATTTTTAGACATCAAATAATATAATATATTTATGACACAAAGATGATGCAGTAATTATCTTATTAATGAAATATTGACATAATTGATAATATAAATACCAAAATAAATGTAATTTAAGACTTTTTATGAATTCCACTAATTTTCTAGGTTACTATGATATATTATTGTTGATTTAATCAACTTGGTTCGAACATATAATTCTGTTATGACTTTCACAAAAATCATATATCAAATAGTGTCAAAATTGACACAAAAGAGTTTTTAAATCAAATATTATATTATTAATTGTTATTTTATTCCTAAAAATCTAAGGTTCGGCCAAATGACTTAGATAAGGATATATGTATTAATAATATACAATTTGGGGTTCGTTTGACATGTTATAGTAAGTGTATTAACCATATAGTGAAAGAAAACAAAAAGACACGGTAAAAGTTAAATTATTTAACTTAGAGTTAAATCTAATTGATAAGGTTAAAATAAGAACCTAAACTTGTCTAAATCTTATTGGTTGATAGGATTTCGACCCATCCCCACTTTAGCTTCGAAATAAGACCCTTTGGAACCATTATAAACCGATTTTGACTTTAATATAAAATATTATTTTGAGATATTCCTAAGGTGCCCCTCTCCTCCCCTATAAAAGGACACCTCCTCCCCCTCCTCCTCACACCAATTTGAGCACTCAAGCTCGGCCAACCCCTGCCAATTTCTCCTCTCCACTTCCCTAGCAACATCCTAGAGGTTCTGGTCTTCCTCAAAGTCCAATTTTAGTGCCCTAAGAGGAGGTCTCAAAGAGGCACTTCAAAGAAGAGGTAATTACCGTTACCAATTCTTTCATCTTTATTTCTTCTTCCACTTCTTCTTCCTAGGTTGTTTCATTATGAAGTAATAACATCAGTATCACTCATATACTGATATGTTATTATAAGTATGAAAAAACCCTATTTCACCATCTATCCATCCTACGGAAAAAGAAATCACCGCGCGTGCGTACGTACGGAATACCGTCTCCACGCCGTGGTGTAATCTATTTTCCACCACCACCTTACATGGATGGGTATAATGGTGTAAAGAATAACTGTAGATAGTTATTACAACATCATATTGATTCTGATATATTGTATAATCCACTCCAATTCAATTCAATAATTATGGAAATGATATCATCGCTCGTGCGTACGTACGGAATACCGTCTCCACGACGCGATGAGATTCATTCTCCATGTTAACCATTTAAGAATGATTATAATGTATATATAAGAAATAATAATGAAATATATGAAATTATAAATCTACTGGATTTATGTATATATATACATATGTATGTCATCTACTTACTTCCATTTCAAGACAATAAGGAAAGGAAAACAGCGTTCATGCGTACGTACGGACTACCGTCTCCATGAACGGTGTTTTTCATTTTATTTATCTACCTATTATATATATATATATATACTGAATATATATGATATATAAATCATATTTTATATTCTGGAAGTAAGTAAATCATGATATAAGTAATAATTATGTCAAGAACAACAAGTCAAAACACCTACGATAAATGAAACGATTTTACCCAAAACGCTTCTTTAACATGGAATTTACAAAAGAACGGGTAATATAATGTCATAAGTGAACCATATATGATATCATAACAATGAATATGATTCTGTAATAAGTCAATAACATGATTTAAATCATTATACAGGAGGTTCGGACACTTACAAAGCAAGTCGGACCTAAGGTAAGGGAAATATCACAATCTCATTTTTATCCGAGATTGTTTATTCGTAAATATTTACTGGGGTGTATTTTATCATCCACATCCATGTTCCTTCAATATGTAATATTGTTTACATCCACTTACAATATTTTAAATCCAATTTTACTCTTCGGTGAGTTTTTAGTAAAGAATATGAAAGGAATCTTTTGTCGCTTTTTCATACGAGGTACTTTTTTACTTTTCCGACAAAAGTACGAAGAATGTTTTTTTTAACTTAAACGGCATGAACGGATTTTTACGGTTTTATAAAGCCTTATTTTCATGAAGCTTCCTCCAAAAGATTTCATGACTATTTTTAATAAAATCTCTTTCTTTTAAAATTGCATGATGTTTTGTGAAAAGAAATTAATTTTGAAGAAGAAAGGATATTTTCCTCAAGAATTCATTTCAAGTGTTTTATCAAAAGTATTTTCCATCTAAGATAATAAAGGGTTCTGTTTCTATCCATATTTTTACATTGATTTGACTATTTTGTGATGGAATTATGTTTATGAATTCCTTTATCTTATATGAATGGTTTTATGATGTCATGTTGTTTAAGAATCCCATTTTTATTACATGGGTTATGAAATGATGTCTGATTTATGATTTTGTGGCACACATAAGAATGGTATCATTAAGAGATGGGTGGGACCTATATCTCCCTCCAATGCATTGGGTAAAGATTTTATATCTCATGAGATATACATGGCTGGAATGGTAGGTTATACCGGTTCAGTGAAACAGGACTGAAACGAGGATTAATCGATTCAGAAAGGGACTTTGTCCACTAAGATAGTCTTGGCAATGAGTCTTGAATAACAAGAAATGATTCTCTATGATTATGTGTGTATGCCACAATGAGTAATGTTTTAAGTTATGATTTCATTTTCACTTCTATGATTTATCTCATGTTATGATATTATGAGCTCTTTTGCAGGTTAAGATTTCCAAAAAAGCTATGTTCTTTTGTATATGATGTGATTGATATTTCTTTTGTTTACCCTTACTGAGCATTTGAGCTCACCCTTTTATGTTTTCTTTTCCCCAGGATATAAAGAAAGGTTTATATGTAAAAAAAAGGGAAGATCTTTATGGGAGATATTGAAGATCTTTCACCACGATTAGAAGATTACGTTCCGAGTTTCCAAAGACACTAAACTATTACGATCCTTGTGTGTGTGTTTTTGTTATGTACTAAGTATTCCACAAAAGTAATGTAATGTCCATGTACGTCAAGCTTTGGGTCTCTACAGTTGGTATCAGAGGAAAGGTTTAGTCAACCTTTGGAAACTAGGATGCGAGAACTTTAGTGAGATCCCTAGAGATATTTCTAAGGTATGTCTAGGGATGTCTCTAAGGTTAAGTATGAGTATAGGTTATAGTACTAGAATTACGCTAACGATCATAGAATTAAACCTAAGATGTTAGATATTGAAGTTACTCCCCCTTTATTATGATTTTTGCCTCTCACACTATTCTTTTGGGTTTTAGAAAATGGCTGGAAACAAGATGATTCACGATAATGGAGGATATGATGGACAATGGACTGATATTCTTCATAATGAAATGGGATTTGGAAGTCCAAACATCATTATTATGCCGAATCAGCAATCTCATAATATGATCAATAAAGTAAAATTTGGTAAGTTTCCTGACTCGGCTAATAAGAGAAAGATGGAGTTTCATGATGATCATAGAGGAAAGAAAGTTCAATTTCCCCTATGTAAATCATGTGGGAAGAGGCATCAAGGAGAATGTTTCAAAGGAACTGGAAGATGCTTTGGGTGTGGAAAAGAAGGACACAAAGCAAGTAAATGCAAAGGAAAAGGTTCAGTTAACAACATGGATGAGGATAATGGTATTGCTACGACATCAACAATGGTTAAATGTTTTAAATGTGGAATGTACGGGCATTATGCAAACCAATGCCCTAAGGGAAAGTCTCATGAAGATAATCAGTATGGTCGTATGGGAAGTATTTATGTGGATGATGATGAAGAGACTACAAATGATATGTGAGATGAAAGAATTGTTGAAGCTCGGTCAATGGTTTAGGAATGTAGTGGAATGATTACATGTTTATCATGTGTAATGTTGTATAAGTAATCTCATGGCACTATGGAATAAAGAGACATGTAAGGATTGTTACATTGTCGTCTGATTAATGTTACCAGTATCCATGAAAGGTTATTCAGATATTTTTGGAATGTAGATGATATGCGCATAATGAAGGGATAAGGAGAAAATAAAACGTTTGATAGTATTCATGAGCTCATGACTGATATAAGGAGAAGGTTATATCATGGTTTGAGTATATTGAATTTTTAGATTTTGGTATGTGAAAAGAGTTAACTTTTGACAGCATTCATGTTTTCACTAAGGTTTAATGGGTATTCATATTTTTCAAGAG
Organism: Viscum album; assembly: GCA_963277665.1. NCBI lineage: Eukaryota > Viridiplantae > Streptophyta > Magnoliopsida > Santalales > Viscaceae > Viscum > Viscum album. The sequence continues at coordinate 1,059,103,020 of OY728140.1, forward strand.
AATACATCATTAAAGTATTCACATGATTGGAATGTGACCAACAAGATATATGGGGGATAAATGATGGTATTCACATGCTTGGTTGGCGACATTTCAAGTAATCATTTTCTTTATACTATGAGCTTGGACCGAAGTATTTTAGATAAGCCTAAAGATTGTAATGGATTATGTTAACCATAAGTTAGTATTGTTTAAGTATATAACTTTTTTTTGATATTATTTATGTGATGTTATAGTAATGTAGTTTTAGAAAAATGACAACCTGCAGGACGGGCGACAGCCCATCGCTTCGGACAAGGCTGTGGGAATCGAACCCACAACCGAAGTGCGACTGGCCTTTATCGCTTACCACTGACCTACATGAAGTCCCTGTTTAGTAGAAACTAGTTTTATTATATTAAGCAGTATGATATATGAAGTATAAGTCCATTTTAGGAACTATATATGATTAATCTCACTATAGAATGACTTATGTATATTTAATAACTTTTGCTTACCTTTTGTTTGAGACAGATGGAATGACCCGTCATTCTATCACATGATCTGCTAACACTTCACGAATAACAAATTCAACTTCATTTATTTAAGAGATGAAGTGGAAATTGTTCAAGGCACGAACAACAGTGATATTGTATCAAAATAAAGTAAGTATTTATTCTAATTCAAATTTTCAACTTTAGGGAAATGATCTTGAAAACCAAAAATGTTGTCCTATTGATCTTATACCTGATGAATCAGATGGTACCTTAGATCGTCACAAATTTATGGATTTGTGATTACTGGATTTTCCATAGCCATGTTCTCTACCACTCTCCATCAGAACATGATGGTTAGATTTCTCTTCCATATCCATATTTTCACCTATGTGGAAACCCAGTGATTAGTTTATTTGGGTAATCGTTACATTTCATACTTTAGTTTTTAAAGCCAAGTTTTGGTATTCCCTTTTACGATGTGGGTTTCTATTAAAGAAACTTTCAAATAGTAAACCATTTATAACCCCGACGAATTTCGAGGGCGAAATTCATTTTAAGGGGGGTAGAATGTAACAGCCCAAGATTTTATAAAAAAATATTCTTTTTAATTTTATTAATGTCTTGTATTATACGATACACCAAAAGGAGCTTGCACAACACGCATCCTTGTCTTGACTTGCATTATATGCAATCACGACCTTCCTCGATAGCGTGTGTAATACGCAATACCGAGTTTCACTAAACAACGATGTGCTATTAAAATATTATTAAAACTAGCCGTTATGAATAGTAATAACCACTTTTTAAAATTCTGTAAATCTTATATTTCAAAATGAACTTCATTTTTGGATTCGGAGTATCGAATTTAGCCTAAGGTGAAATTTTGGTACATTTCGGATAACTTTCATATTCTAATGAATAATGAAAATTACTAAATTATAATTAAAAAACAACTTTTTTAATCGAAATAATTAATAGTGATAAATTATTAATTTGAGTAGTTTTAAAGTATATTTAGAATATATTTTTACAATTTAATACAATGTTGGTCATTGGATGTAATTTCACATTTAAACTAGACATAAACAAGTGTCAATCTTTTGATAGATATTGTTTCTTAAAAACACGCTATTTGTTTTAACAGCGGGATTTTATTATAAAATTAATTAATGCAACTTTTATGTTATGAATTTGGTAAAATAGACTTCATTTTTGAATTCGGAATATGAAATATAGCTTGGGATGAAATTTTGGCATTGTTCTGAAAAACATCAATTTTTGATGAATAATGAAACTACTAAGTGGTAGGTTAAAAACTGAATTTTGCATAAAACTTAATTTTACCGCTTCTGTGAATGGAATTTCGAAAATCCGAGAGACACGGTTAATATCAAGGACTAAAATGTGATTCAATGAGATGAAAATAATTTTTTGGTGAATAGTAACTTTTTACTTTTTTTACCACGGTAAATAGTAAATAGGGTAACTAAGGGTAAATATGATATTAATATTACCCTAACACATGTCCTAATTCTATTGGACAAGTGTAATTCGACCAAAAACAAACTTAGGAATAAAATATGACCATTTAGGCCCACTTGGATTAGATTAGGACATTTATTATTAATTTATTTAAAGAAGGGTTAAAATAGTTAAAATCAAAGTTTAATAAGTAAATCATTTTTAATATGGGGTTATACATAAGATAAATTCGAATATAAATATTCATTAGGAAGCTAAAAAGATTTCCTACATGATGATATTTTATTTGTAATTTTTAGACATCAAATAATATAATATATTTATGACACAAAGATGATGCAGTAATTATCTTATTAATGAAATATTGACATAATTGATAATATAAATACCAAAATAAATGTAATTTAAGACTTTTTATGAATTCCACTAATTTTATAGGTTACTATGATATATTATTGTTGATTTAATCAACTTGGTTTGAACATATAATTCTGTTATGACTTTCACAAAAATCATATATCAAATAGTGTCAAAATTGACACAAAAGAGTTTTTAAATCAAATATTATATTATTAATTGTTATTTTATTCCTAAAAATATAAGGTTCGGCCAAATGACTTAGATAAGGATATATGTATTAATAATATACAATTTGGGATTCGTTTGGCATGTTATAGTAAGTGTATTAACCATATAGTGAAAGAAAACAAAAAGACACGGTAAAAGTTAAATTATTTAACTTAGAGTTAAATCTAATTGATAAGGTTAAAATAAGAACCTAAACTTGTCTAAATCTTATTGGTTGATAGGATTTCGACCCATCCCCACTTTAGCTTCGAAATAAGACCCTTTGGAACCATTATAAACCGATTTTGACTTTAATATAAAATAATATTTTGAGATATTCCTAAGGTGCCCCTCTCCTCCCCTATAAAAGGACACCTCCTCCCCCTCCTCCTCACACCAATTTGAGCACTCAAGCTCGGCCAACCCCTGCCAATTTCTCCTCTCCACTTCCCTAGCAACATCCTAGAGGTTCTGGTCTTCCTCAAAGTCCAATTTTAGTGCCCTAAGAGGAGGTCTCAAAGAGGCACTTCAAAGAAGAGGTAATTACCGTTACCAATTCTTTCATCTTTATTTCTTCTTCCACTTCTTCTTCCTAGGTTGTTTCATTATGAAGTAATAACATCAGTATCACTCATATACTGATATGTTATTATAAGTATGAAACAACCCTATTTCACCATCTATCCATCCTACGGAAAAAGAAATCACCGCGCGTGCGTACGTACGGAATACCGTCTCCACGCCGTGGTGTAATCTATTTTCCACCACCACCTTACATGGATGGGTATAATGGTGTAAAGAATAACTGTAGATAGTTATTACAACATCATATTGATTCTGATATATTGTATAATCCACTCCAATTCAATTCAATAATTATGGAAATGATATCATCGCTCGTGCGTACGTACGGAATACCGTCTCCACGACGCGATGAGATTCATTCTCCATGTTAACCATTTAAGAATGATTATAATGTATATATAAGAAATAATAATGAAATACATGACATTATAAAGCTACTAGATTTATGTTTATATATACATATGTATGTCATCTACTTACTTCCATTTCAAGACAATAAGGAAAGGAAAACAGCGTTCATGCGTACGTACGGACTACCGTCTCCATGAACGGTGTTTTTCATTTTATTTATCTACCTATTATATATATATATATACTGAATATATATGATATATAAATCATATTTTATATTCTTGAAGTAAGTAAATCATGATATAAGTAATAATTATGTCAAGAACAACAAGTCAAAACACCTACGATAAATGAAACGATTTTACCCAAAACGCTTCGTTAACATGAAATTTACAAAAGAACGGGTAATATAATGTCATAAGTGAACCATATATGATATCATAACAATGAATATGATTCTGTAATAAGTCAATAACATGATTTAAATCATTATACAGGAGGTTCGGACACTTACAAAGCAAGTCGGACCTAAGGTAAGGGAAATATCACAATCTCATTTTTATCCGAGATTGTTTATTCGTAAATATTTACTGGGGTGTATTTTATCATCCACATCCATGTTCCTTCAATATGTAATATTGTTTCCATCCACTTACAATATTTTAAATCCAATTTTACTCTTCGGTGAGTTTTTAGTAAAGAATATGAAAGGAATCTTTTGTCGCTTTTTCATACGAGGTACTTTTTTACTTTTCCGACAAAAGTACGAAGAATGTTTTTTTTAACTTAAACGGCATGAACGGATTTTTACGGTTTTATAAAGCCTTATTTTCATGAAGCTTCCTCCAAAAGATTTCATGACTATTTTTAATAAAATCTCTTTCTTTTAAAATTTCATGATGTTTTGTGAAAAGAAATTAATTTTGAAGAAGAAAGGATATTTTCCTCAAGAATTCATTTCAAGTGTTTTATCAAAAGTATTTTACATCTAAGATAATAAAGGGTTCTGTTTCTATCCATATTTTTACATTGATTTGACTATGTTGTGATGGAATTATGTTTATGAATTCCTTTATCTTATATGAATGGTTTTATGATGTCATGTTGTTTAAGAATCCCATTTTTATTACATGGGTTATGAAATGATGTATGATTTATGATTTTGTGGCACACATAAGAATGGTATCATTAAGAGATGGGTGGGACCTATATCTCCCTCCAATGCATTGGGTAAAGATTTTATATCTCATGAGATAGACATGGCTGGAATGGTAGGTTATACCGGTTCAGTGAAACAGGACTGAAACGAGGATTACTCGATTCAGAAAGGGACTTTGTCCACTAAGATAGTCTTGGCAATGAGTCTTGACTAACAAGAAATGATTCTCTATGATTATGTGTGTATACCACAATGAGTAATGTTTTAAGTTATGATTTCATTTTCACTTCTATGATTTATCTCATGTTATGATATTATGAGCTCTTTTGCAGGTTAAGATTTCCAAAAAAGCTATGTTCTTTTGTATATGCTGTGATTGATATTTCTTTTGTTTACCCTTACTGAGCATTTGAGCTCACCCTTTTATGTTTTCTTTTCCCCAGGATATAAAGAAAGGTTTATAGGTAAAAAAAAATGGAAGATCTTTATGGGAGATATTGAAGATCTTTCACCACAATTAGAAGATTACGTTCCGAGTTTCCAAAGACACTAAACTATTACGATCCTTGTGTGTGTGTTTTTGTTATGTACTAAGTATTCCGCAAAAGTAATGTAATGTCCATGTACGTCAAGCTTTGGGTCTCTACATCCATACCCAATGCATTCAAGGTTATAACATAACCACCCATCCTGGTATTCACCACACGACCCGTCATATGGTTTATCACATAACCACCCGTCAAATGTCTAAGTACCATTATAAAAACATAACAATTTTAAAGGAAATAATACATTTCCACATTTCAATCACAATATATCACTTAAATATATTGACATAAAAAAATCCCTTATAAAAACCCTTTTCAATACCCAAATACATAAAAGAGTATATGGTATTTATTTCATTTTAAAAACATTATGGCTTGTTGAGGAAGACAAAGACCAAATAATACTCATGGCGGCAGAAAAGGTCATTGTCACCACGTACATTAAAAGAAACATTCCTTTTAGTTGTTTTGTAAAATGCTTCATAGAAAAAGATTCCTTTTGTATAAAATTAAAAGTCAAAGGGTTTTATATACCGTATAAAAGAAAGCCTTGTATTAGAACAAAATATGCCTCAATGAAAGGAGATTGAGACAAAGTCCCTTATTTTGGTTGTTTATCATGGGTGAAATCATTCCTAAATTTAAGGTTTAACAGTAAGGAACTATTTTCTAGTCCATGAGGATTGGGAACACACTTAAGTCCATGCCATGGGATAGATCAGATGTTGAGTTGGATGGAATCCCAAGATAGTTACTAAAAAATGGTATCATAGGGAGGTTTAACCCTTTATTTGGGTCATGATATTTGGGAAATTCTGGTTTAATAGGAGATAAGACTATCAAGGCTTGAGGTTCTAGTTGTGTGTGGGGAGTCCAACCAATACAACTCATGAAAGACCTTGGGTCACTATGGGATGTTGGGATTTGGATTGAATCCTCTTCTAGGCGAGAGGTACATGCTGTAGACTGTGCACAGACACCATGTGTGGTGGAGTGTTCAGACATGTTATTGTGATTATCTTGGTTTTGGTTTTTATTTGATTAAAGGAAGTGTTTGGAACTTGTTGTGGTTACTGAAATGTTTCAAAAAGGTGTGTAGATTATTTTCCTTGTGTTTTTAAATTATTTTATAAATATGAGAGACTTATTTTACAATCATGTTAAGAATATGGAGAGTGTTATCCCTCACCAATTGATCAGAGACTAGTAGAAGTTTTGGTTTGTCCTGTCCAAGATTTGGTTTAGGGAGCAGGCTCTGGTCTTGATCATGTTGAGGAAGCTGATCTAGGTCCTACAAAGGAAAATCCTTAGGAGTTCCTCCAGAATAAGAATCCTTCCTTTTGGGGTTTCATGGACCCCAAAGAATATGGGGATTGTACTTAGAAAATAAAAAGGATGTTTGGGGTTCTTAACAATCCTATGGTGATAAATGTAAAATGTGATACATTCTTGTTGAAGGTCTCCAGTAAGAGGTGGTGGGACACAGTGGTTCAAGCTGGGATGCATGAGTACATGGGTTTGAAGGACATTAAGGTCATTTTCAAAAGGCAGTACTGTCATGAGATCTTGGACTTCTCCAAGACCCAAGAGTTTCTAGATCTCTATCAGGGGGATTAGAATATGTTGGAATACTCTAGATGTTTATCCATGTTGGTTAGGGTTTTACTTGAGGATGTTTCCAATGATTAGCTAAAGGCTCAAAGGTTTAAAATGGGGTTGTGGTCAAATATCTGATCTCAATTCTACTTATTTAAATAGAATACCTATGTTGAGGTGGTTGATTGTGTTTTGTTAATGAAGATCAATTTTAGTGGAAAGCCTAGTTTTTTTGGGACATCTTCGATAGTGGGATATATTAGTCGTAGTTTTTTTGAGAATAAGAGGAAGTGACATAACCAGGGAAAGAGGGGAGGTGGTATTTCGGGCAATCTTTCATGAATATCTTCGTTTGTGAATTCAGATGCTGGGTCATTCTTGTTCCATCAGTGTAGAATGGTAGTGAACATGCAGTCTACATGTACAACTCCCTACAGACCATGCCATCAGTGTAGACATATGGGGATATTTCAGTGTTTTTTATAGATACAACTCTATATCAGGGTGGTGAAACTTAAACAATATCCTCAGGGATTCCAGCCTAGTTAGAACCATCTAGGATAGCTGGTTCACCATTTGGTGGTTTGGGTAGTTGGATGGATCTTCTTCTGGAAATATTCAGATCAAGGATAAGTCATAGGTTAGTGCCCATTCTCAAGATAAGGCAGAGACAAGGAACATACATTCTCTAGATCAACCACCAGTGTAATCAGATGTAGTACCTATAATAGTTTGAGGTATTGTTATTATTTCATCATCTATAGTTATTTTTTATTTTGATACAGGTGCCTCTATTTCTTTTATTTCTGACTAGCTTTTGGATTTTTTGATTTTTTTCACTAGAGCTCATTCCATATGAGATGGATTTGGTGACACCTCTTGGTAATAAGTATGAGAAGGGCTTTTTGGTGTCCATATTGTTCTCTCACCTTGTAAAGGGTTGAGATGGAATAAGATTTATTGGTTTTGGAAATGGACCTCTTCGACATGATCTTAGGTATGGATTGGATGGTTCATTTTGACATTTTTTAGTTAATATGATTATAAATCAAGAATTTCTAGAACCCAACTTAAAAAGTTTAGAAATACTATTTTTCAGATCTCATTACTAATGTTGGAGGATGATGATTTAGGTTTTGAGGTTTGATTACCTCCTATGGTGGATTTGTTCCGAGAGGTATTTCTAGATGATTTACCAGGTTTTACTCCAGAGTGGGATAAAGAGTTTACCATTGATTTGGAACCAAATAAAAAGTTGATATCTCTTCCCTCATACCATATGGACCCTACTAAGTTAAAGGAATTAAAGATATTGATGAATAAATTATAATCCAAAGGATTCATTCACCTGAGAATATCACATTGGGATCCCCATTTTTATTTATAAAAAGGACGATGGCTCTCTTCAGATATGTATTGATTAATGAAATATGAATAAGGGGATGATCAAAAACACATACCATTTTCTCTATATCGATGAACTTTTTGGTAAACTTAAGGGGTGAGGTGGTTATCCAGGATCAATTTATGTTCTGGATATGAAATGGTTTGAGTTAGAGTGGTGGATGTTCTAAAAAAAACTTTCTGAAGTAGGTATAACCACTTTGAGTATTTGGTAGTTCCATTTGTGTTGAAAAAAATGACCCATCAGTCTCTATGGTGATTATGAAATTGTTATTTCACAAATATCTTGACCCCTTTGTCATGGTATTTATGGATGACATCCTGGCCTAATTTGGGATCAAGGAGGAGTATGAGGTACACTTGAGGATTGTTATTTGAACTCTTTTGGATCATATTCTCCATAAAAAGATCTCCAAGTGAACTTTATGAATTAAGTAAGTGAAGTTTCCATGTCATGTGATCTCGGAGGGTGGACCTTGAGAAGATCTGTGTTGTGATGTCATGGGAGCAACCAAAAAACATTTTCAAGGTCATGATATTTTTGGGAATTATAAGGTATTACATGGGTTTTTTCACATATTTCTCTTGGATTTATTTTCCCATGACTGCCCTTACCAGAAAGGGGTCTAGTTTGAGTAGATCCCAGAATTACAGATGTCTTTTGAGGAGCTAAATTGGTGGTTAACCACATCCCCTGTTTTGATCTTTCCAGAATCTAGAATGGGATACATGGTGTATTTTGAAATCTTAGGTATGCGTCTTGGGTGTGTGTTGATGTAGGATGGACATGTGGTGATTTATGGTTCTCACCATATTTGACCACATAAAAATAATTATCTAACCCATGACTTGGAATTAGCGATAATGATGCATGATTTGAAGACATGGAATCATTATCTTTTGAGGGAAAAGTTTTTGGTATATTATAATCTCAAGAGATTAAACTACATTTTATCTCATTAGAATCTGAAATTGAGGTAGTTTTATTGGGTAGAGTATCTTCAGGGTTTTGATTTTGATATCATTTACACCATAGGAAAAGGTAATGTTTTATCATATTATTTGAGGAAGAAAGTGAAAGTAAAAGCTTTGAAAGAGTCCAGTAATGAGTATGCCTTGATGGGTATTTTTTTTTCAATTGAATATAAATACCAAGTATCATATTAGTTGTGAATTCTTGGGTATTTTTCAGCTGAAACATTCCCTCCCAGAGTTGATTGGTAGGAGAAACCTAATTATGAGCTGTTCCAGCATTCTATGTAGTTTCTAAATAATGGAAAGATTCCCAGTGAGTCATCTTTGTCTTTATATGGAGTTATTTGTTTCAAGGTATGTGATTTAGATTTGATGTTTTTGTAGCAGGTGGTGGTGTTGGATAGCCACTAGTCTCAATGGTCTATTCATCCTACGACCAATAAGAAATTTTATGATGTGCATCATCAGTACTAGTGTCTGAGCATGAGACGAGACATTGCTGACTTTGTATATCACTATTATACCAGTTAGTAGGTTAAAAAGGAGAACCAGAGGACCTTAAATTTGTTTCAACCATTTCCCATTACCACAATAAAGTGGGATGACGTCACCCTGTATTTCATTATTGACTTACGTCGTACTCCTTGGAGACGGAACACAATTTTGGTAGTGGTTGACCATCTGACCAAATCATTCTAATCCATTATGATTAAGGATTCATCCCAAGTGGATGAGTTGGGATAGTTGTATATTCAAGAGATATAGAGGCTTCATTATGATCTATTTGATAATATTTTAGATATAGACCACCATTTTACCTCATGGTTTTGGGAAGTCCTTCAGAAGTCAATTGGGTAACTGGTCAAGTTGAGTACGACATACCATCCTCAAACAGATGGTCAGATGAAGCAACAAATTAGATCCTGAATGAAATTGTTAGACATGTGTGTTATTTATCAAAGGTTCATGGGATATTAGTTTGTGGTTTTTCATGTTTTCCTATAACAATAGTTACCAATCCTCAATTGAAATGTCTCCCTTTGAGGAGCTTTATGTTTGGTCGTGTCAGACCCCTTTATGCTAGGAGGAGGTGTTTGAGACCTCATTTTTGGGACCAAGCCTCATGAAAGAGATGGATGAGAAGGTCCATTTTATTAGGATGGTATTGTTGACAGCATAGATCTACAAAAATGTACAATGCTAATCAAAGGTGCTGAGCCTTGGAATTCTTAGTTGGCCATTAGGTGTTTTTGAAACAGGACCCTCACTTGGGTCACCATTGTTTTGATAAGAAAGGAAAGATAACGACGACGTTTGTCATACCTTTTCATATTACTAAGAGAATTATTAATATGGAATATTAGTTATATTTTCCTTCTCAACTGAAATCAATTCATAATGTTCTCCATGTATCTTAGTTAAAGAAGTATATTATGGATCTGTATCATGTATTTAATTGGGATTAATTAGAGTGGAAATATGATCTATATGTGTTTGAGAATCTAATACAGATTATGGAATCTCAAGATAATTTTCTTCAGGGGAATTCTATATATTTTTCCAAGTTCTTTTACGAAATGGGAATGATGAGCATGATGCATGGGAGTTGAAATCTTAGGTTAAGGAGCAGTACCCATTTTTGGTCTATTAACAAATTATGGGATGAATTTATGAGGGAGGAAAGTTTTCATTGTGGGGAGATTTGTCACACAATTGATTTTAATTTTGGTATTATTTTTTTTATTTTTGTTCCTATATTTATCCCTTGGCATTACTAGGCATTGTTGGTGAAAAAATGGAGGTTTGGAACCAATAGAAGGTGGTTCATGGTTGGTGTTTAGTTAAGGGAAACCATGATCCAAACAAGAAGAAATTGTGTTCCTTGGATAGTGTCACTATCTAGGATGAACATCCTACCACACATGTGTGTGCCCCCCCAGGAAAATTGGGTGGCTGATTTTCTCTTGGACAGAGGATGCCACACAGTTACCATATAATTTGGCAGACCATGAAACAAAATCATGCGACCTATCCAGGACATTAAAAATGTTCAGTTTACCCTTTATAACTCATTTAATTAAACCCCAAATACACCATTTATCCTTACTTTTCGGTATTTCTAGCCTTAGGTGTCTCTTCCCCTCCCTCTTAGCTCCCTTGGATTTTAATATTTGGGTAAAGTTCACCTTGGATCTTCAAGGAATCATCAAGTCTACCCTCTCTTGATTTATTCCTTATTCTTGGGTTCTTCTTTCCTCTTTCTTAGGTTCTTATTTTACCAAGAGGATTGTTTCCTTAAAATGGGTTGAACCTTGTTTAATTGGGTTTAATATTGATATTTTTTGTGTGATCTTACTTTTATATGTTCCCCATGTGATGTAGTTTTGGTTTTCCACTAGATTCCATAAATTTCCAAGGTTGAGGTAGGTGATTCCACAATTAAGCATTATTATATTATTTTGGTATGGTTGATGTGTATTCTAAATTTGTTCTATAAAGTGTGTGAATGGTGATAAATAAGTTTTCAAAGGGTTTCGTGGTGCATATGGGTTGGACGATGATTTTCTAAATTAAATTGGTTGGGTTTCATGTGTGCCTTATTTTTTATTCCTTTTAAATGTGTTCTATGAATTGTTTATGTGGTGGGAAGAATGTTCTAAAATGGTTTTGGTGTGCATATGGATTTGAAAGAGGTATTTCCTCTGGAAAATGGTCATTTTTCATGTGTATTCATATTGTATGGTGTGTGTATTTTAAACAGGTGATCTATGTGACTTGGGAAATGGAATTGAGCACAAAGGGAATCCTAGGTATCTTAGTGGATGGTATAGGAGAATTAGACTTATTGTATTGGCAGGGTTGAGGCCTGTTTCCCACTAGAAGGATTGACACAACGACACTAACTAAACTATGATGATGATTTGGGACTATTAGAACTTTGGATGGATTCCTCCCTAGTGGCTTGTGCATGAGGATGTTGTTTTTCAAGGTTTCTATACCATATCACTGAGATACAAGGTTCATATGGACCTAATATTACTAGTACCATTAGTGATTACCCAGGGTGATTTTGTGATGTTGCGATTATTGTCAGAATACAATTGACCACATTCTCATTTTAATTTCAATGAATACTTTTCTTGAAAATGTTTTACTTAATTTTTTTTTATTAAAAATGTTTCCAGGATTTTAATTTCAAAGAATTATTTTCTTGAAAATGTTTTAAAAATTACCCAAATCCAAGGGGTATCCACCCCATGAAATTTTTTATAATGAATCTTTCATAATCCAATGGATCTCTTGAGGCATTACAGAGTATTCTACCACTATGAGTCCAATGGTTTCATCATACCATGATAGTTATATGAGTCCCCTAGTGGAATCCAAGGGGTTATTATGGAATCCTGCACATTTCATGGTTTATAAGGTATCCACACTCCGACGACTTCAGACTTGTACAATTAGCAACTCTGTGAGTGGCAGCGACAGTAGAGGCAACTGGGTTGGGTGGACACCACCCAACAGAGGACTCAATCTAAACTTTGACGGGTCATGAAACATGGGGGTAATCCGTGGAGGAGGGGTGGTATGAAACCATTTCGGGTCAGTTATCATGGCTTTCTCTGGGCGCTTGGGGCACAACTCTTCTCTCCAAGCCAAGGCAAAGGCACTGTTATTGGGCCTCTAACTCTGTTTCCAAAAGGGATCATCTTATCGGTGGTCAAAACGGATTACCAAATCCTCCACAACTCTTTGCATGGCTCTGGTTCCATTCCATGGTGCATCTATTACACTACGAGGGCATGCAGAGGTATGATCACCAACAACATCAACGTAACCCACACTTGGCGTGAGGGAAATAAGGTAGCGGAACACCTTTTTTCTCTTGACGTCCCCAGTCCATCCCACTTCTGTTTCCATACTGCTATCACTATGAAGCTAGAGGGGGTCAACCTTGTTCGAGGGGATGCTCTGGGCCTCCACTACTTTCAGCCTCCCTAGGAATGTCGTTTTTGGGTGCTTTATGCCCGCTTTTTCTCTGGCCTTTGTTGTAATTACCTTTTTCTCAATTAATAAATGTATGTAATGGTTCTAAATAAGGTTCAAGCCAACCGATAAAACCTATTTCATTACAAAAAATATTCATCAATTTATTTTTTTAAACCATTAAAATACATGTTAACTTTGGAAAAGTCACTTTTAAAAACCCATTCCTCATTTTATAAAAAGGGGGATTCATAATTACCAATGAATTTAAACATTATAAGATCCAATTACACTACACATCTATGGATGGAAAATTTAATTTCACAACCATCAAGTTAATTCAAAATACATTTATGACCATTCAATATAAGTTCCCCTTTAATTAAATTCAATTACCCATTCATAGATAACTTACCATTAATCTTTCCAATTATAAGGTCAACCCACTACCAAAGTTCTTTAATAAGGGTTCTCAATTATATGTTTCATGTAATACTTGGAGTGGCATTTAACTAAGGAAACCTCAAAATAAAATAATTAATTTTAACTAAATTCAAGAACAACATGACCTACTTGACCACACAAATAATATATTCAGAAATGATGAAATTCATTAGGTTAAATAAAAGAGACTTCTTACCTCATTCCTAGAGAATACAAACCAACCAATATCGTCCACTATTTTGGATTGAAATAGGATAAATCAAGAAACCTGCTAAATGTCCTAAAAATAGGAAATATTAGACATAACCAGTGAGTAAAAACTAAATTATGAAGGAAACTAAAAATAAAAAGAAAAAACACCTATAATTACCTCAAGATTGCAATTTCATCGCATATAAGTGAACGTAGATATCATATGAAGGAGATAATCCCATGGAGGTGGGGAGGGAGATCCATGAATTTGGAAAAGCCTATAGGTGATTTGGGGGGCCAAAATCCCACATAAGAGGAAGTGGGGGAATTCCCATGTGAAATAACGAGGTTCCCCTTGTAAAAAAAATACAATGGGTCCACTATCTAGCCTCTGGTCCCCACTAGGTAGCAGATTTGTCTAGAAACCCTTACTAGCATTCTAGATACCCCACTAGCTGGCTAGTGTTACTACGATAACCTTAATGGTGGCCCCATCTTATCCCATTACCTTTGAAAAACTCGAAGACCAACAAGAAGTCCAATTCCATGTATAAAAATACTCTTTTGAGGGTTTCTAACCTTATGAATTTAGTTTGAACAACAACTAATAATTCAACACCTTTACTAGATAAAAATTATAAAATTCACTAAGATATTCAAGTCCCATCCATACACCAAAGAACTACAAACTCCCATGTATAAAACTTATCATCCTAGAGATGTACTGGTGGATATATAATTTTATCATCCCACCCATGTAAGTTATCAACTCGATGATTTATAGTCACATTTCAATCTAAAACACATGATACATTCCCAAAGTTTATCCCCATATAGAATAAATATGGCCACTTGATCTCGATATAATGCTTGTATTATCATAAAACATTAACACAATTCTCCATGATATCCATCCATCCTAAGATAACCATGTTTCATTTTCCTACTAATTATGTAGCCTATGGTATCCTACACCATATGAATCATCTCACAATGTCATTTTTGAACCTCAATACCTCCTACCATTTGAATTTACCTTTTAGAGATTGTTTCTAGAGGTATACTGAACCACATAGAATGATTCCCAACATATCATATTTCAATATACACGAGAGAACTGATCAATTGTAGTGTTGGATCCCATTCCCAATATTTAAATCCATAATGACTGTACCTTCACTTTTTAAGCTTAACTAGAACATGTGGAGTCCTCCTTATAAACCCCCAACCAACTATCGAAGATTTCAACTCATCAAATACAATATTCTTGCGATAATATAGGGAGAACCTCATACAACTGTCCTAACTCAAAAGATTGGATACCACTAATATGTTTCCCCGCTTCCTAATCCTGATGCCTACATTTGAAAGAATCCCCTTGGACATGCCCGATGCGAATCCAAACCCACCACATCCAATTCCACATAAAATAGCTGATTGGACCTCCTCTAGATAACATTCTATAAGAGAACAAAACTTCCAATGTTGAAACACCTTAAAACCACTAGAACATGATTCCTTGATCATTATAGGAATCCAAGGATCATCTTGACACACTTAGGTATAAGTATACCTCTGATATGATTCCATGGAGAAAGCAACATCACCCACACTAATTGATGTGCTCTCAATTGATTACTAGAATTCCACCACACTGAATAATGTTTTGATCTAGCTACATCTTTTGGATCCTAAAACATCCACTCATATATCAAATCAATCTCCATTGAAAACAACCTCTTTAATTACCAATTAAATCCATATTGGATTGAAGGTACATGTGAATTAGAATATAGTTCCATTATGACTATCCAAGACTGTTCTAGAAACTTAACAAACCTTCTTGCATAATGGTCACATGCCATCGACTGAAAAAATAATACCCACCAAATGAGAGTTTTAGCCATTATTCTGTTGGGTCAATACAATATCCCTATAACCCACATACCATCCATCATTGATCACAATGGTTGGATGCAGAAAAAACTACTCAAACATGAACATCATTCCAATTATTGAATACTAACCACTTCCTCTTCATGGAGCCTATCCTAGATATTCAACGAGACTCATTTTAGAGAGGGTTATTCCCAAATGGATTATGGTGTGATCCCCACCATATTTCTTTTCTCATACTTCTCCTTTAACACTGAACCCAATTGATCATATCCTTACAACCTTCTAGTCACTCCTCCCTAGCCACATCCAATATCTAATGAAAACGGGATTAGAATGGATCTCATATATCAACTACATCACCACATTTCAACCTAAACCTAGACCACCATCTCAACTAGGGGTCTATTACTCTTCCTCCCAAACCCCAAGAATCATTTCTTGCAATGTATATTTAAGGACACCAGTCGTAAACTCACACATTAATGATCACCAACCCAAAATCATTATTGGAACCATGCTTACCATAACAAATTTCCTCAATCCATTAAACCAAAATGAGTACACACTCGAGAACCACCCACTCAAACATCCTGAATCACACTCCCAGGTGTCACATTACAACCAAAGTAAGCTTGAATGTCAACAACATTGACCATGCTCATGTGAAATTTAGCCTTACACAGATGGGAGTACAATCAATAGTCCTTTTTAAAAGAAAGAATTTCACTTATTCCAAAGTCCTTCACAAGACCACACAATAGATGGTATTATCTAAAAACTATAAGCATCCATTCCTACTCACACCAAGAAGCTAAAAGTGTGCTCTAATATTGTCATGGATTAAACCTTGACTGATCAAACCTTATTCCCCCCGCTTTGATAATGAGCACTAGTATCCTAGGTGCTTTCACAGTTTACACCATCTAATTCATCACCTCATCCATGAAATACACCAAGTTACGCCTCATATTCACTAATCCAAACCCCAAGAATAACCTCAATTTCACCTAGAAAACAGGTTTACATACTCACACCATCCAACCTCACTAAGACCCAAGGTTTATATACTCAACTTAGAGCTGTTTCCAGAACCCAAATCAACACCCTGCAAGTAAAGAGTCACTGATCCTAGGATCACACACCTCTCCATGAAATGAAACAGGCTCCCAACATGAGTCATCCACTAACTATAGGCTTTATATATTCCCTCTTAAAACAAACACGACAACTCACATGTGTCATGGATATACACAAGAACACCTATCACCCCAAGAATCGCTTAAACATCTTGAAACACTTACCTATAGGGGAACCACACATCTATATGATACCCAAAACTGATAGGGTTAGGAAACCAAATTATCCCACCCTTTTAAACTATCTTAGACACCAAACCCTAACACCATGAGTGGTCAAACATAACTATCTCTTCACACAGTCACACTAAACATGCACCAACCATATAAACTAAGGTATCTACCCCTTCTTCACACTACTAAAGGAACCTAAAAAACGAGGTCAACCCCTATCCTAGGTAAACCTAAAAGGTCAAAAGACATTAACTCACCCAAATTGACTTTCCCTCAAGGGTCACAAGGTCATACCACATATCCCCTAAACCAATCCACACAAAATCACCTCTCAGGGGTTAACACTTTTCTCTATCACAAAGACACATAATATCTAGCATACCAAACTCCCATATCAAGGTTTTCAAAAACTAATTTTTCTATATGGCCCCACATATCCTCACTTGGGTAAAGATAAATATATTATTACTCTAAGTCACCTCATCCATTCAAGGGAAAACACCATAAAAATTACACCATTCACCCTTTACTGATTCAAAAGGTTTACATTCCAAGGTTGGCTAAATAGAATTCAATTAAATATTTATAATGGAATACACTTTATAGGTTTCTTATTGAATTTTATTTGACCCAACAATCACTTACCACATAACTAACAATTCACAAGGGATTTTACCACCATAAGACATAAAGTTTATACTCTCAATCAGGTTCACTTTATATAAACAAATATTTACATTTAATATTTCAAGGGTTTTCAATATTTCTGTATTTAAAAGTCTTATATAAATAGGGTTATATTTATAAGCTATAAAATAAAAAACCTTAGAGGTTTTTTGTTGGAACTCTTTTTAACTGCCATCATCATTTAATGATTCGCTTAAACCATTCTGAAAGTTACACTTTGGTTCTATATAGGCTTTAACAAGCTTAAAAATTATAAAAGATTAATTAATTTTTTTTATTAACATGTTATGAGGGAAAAAACATTATAGGATGCTTATCAGAACATTATTTAATTAATTCCATATATAATCCATTTATATATACATATATATCAAGGATAATCATGAGAGTTGGTCAAGTATGATTCCACCATAGACATATATAGAAACCACCATGTACCACACTACAAACATTTAAAATAATAAATTCCACATTACCAGTAACTATAAACCATATACGTACATAAATTAGGCTAATATAATATAGAAAATTTAATCTAAATCATATAAAAAGAATATGTATCATGTAATCTACATCTAAAACTGATGTTCCTAGCATAATGAATGTCATGTGAATCCATACATTTCTAAAATGACGCATGAATTCATACACAACTTCACAATATACCATAAAAGAGTATAAATACCACCAAATAGTAACATCAAACTCAATTTGTGACATCCAATGTGAAAATCATATACAACTATAACGAAAAAAAATCCAAGAACAACATGTCCCATCCTTGATGAGCTGGGATTTTTCTCGTGGGTGGTTTAATCACTCCCAGGTATGATTTTATTTTTCATGTTCCAATACAATCTTATTATCTTGTATAAAAATACCAAATCGTAAAAAATGGAAATTACTATGATACCATTTTATAACACAACACCCCGGGAGCCACTGAACTGGTTCTCTAGGACAGTGTTCCACAAGGCCTTAGGAGAACCTCCCCATATGCCAGAGGCTGTTGAATAGTAGTGAGGTCATGTGTGGTTATCATGGGGTGACTATGAACTCATGTAAGAGTAGATAAAACAACATAAATAGTAATAACATAAACCAAATAGAAAAAACCATCATATATAGTCTAGTTAAAGTGTCAAACATAAATACGTGATCAAAATTCTACCATAGTGAATGATTATAGACATTTATATATGATCCCCTATTGGTTGATGACATAAAAAAGTATAATAGAAAAAATAAAGAAATAAAAATTTATCCTTAATATGGTCTTCATTCTACCCCTCTTCCCACATCCATTCTCTATTCCATACAAGAAAAACAAAACACCATTGGGCCTTGCCCTAAACCTGTACCTGCAAACAAATAGAATTATTCTCAGGTTACCAACCTCTATGGTGGCCTAAGCATACTGTGAGTAAAAATTAGTAGAACACCACTAATGAAATACCTAAAATAACTATTCCATAAAAGAGTGCACGAGAAAGTTCTACAATTAAAAAATCATAATTTATAAGTTTAACAATTTAACAGTTTAATATTACAAATAAAATTGGTAGTGAACAATAACCATTACTCAAGTATATGGTGAAACCTGACATCAGTCTATAACTACTTCAACCATTTTTTGTGAGTCTTTTGTTATAGTACATATCATAACTTGAATGGTTGAAAGGTATACTTCCAAGGAAACCATGGTCGTGAAACATGAGGAAACCCATATGGATCCACCAGGAATTACCTCACAAAAAACACCTTAGGTAATATAAGGGTGGGGTTCACCTTGGCATTCAACTAATATGAACTACCAGTATAAACTCAATGGACCATCCTTGAAAGTCAGAAGTATTATTTTAGGGTAATCTGTAGCTTACAACCAAGGTAGTCCCCTAAATATATCCCTGATAAATCTGAGGAAATCATATCTTAATATTCAAAAAGGTACCTCGCACGAATCCATGAAATTAGTGTGTGGAATTTTAATAATAAAAACATTACCAAAATCCAAGGGGATCCACCCCAAGGAATTATTTATAATCAATCTAGCAGAAGATAATGGATCGTTTGAGGCATTACATAACATCGAGACTCTATGAATTTAATAGTTTCATCGTACCATGAAATTCATACAACATCCATATTTCTATACAAGTTTTTCTCATGACATCCCACACATTTCGTAGTCAACATAGACTCTAAGTAATCCTCCCTAGTAATTATAACCCATCATTAGATTAAAAGGATTTTTTTTAATTTTTCAATCAATCACTTTATAAAAAAATTAAAGAATTAAACAATAACATTCCCCCATTTTTCTCATCATGGTCCATTACCATCTACTATAAAGAAGGTACAATAAATCCTATTTCATTAAAAAAATTATTACTCAATTTTTTTAAACCATTACAAAACTTTTCAACGTAGGAAAATTCATTTTTAAAAACCTTCATCACATTTCATAAAAAAGGGATTTTTAAATTACCAATTCATTTAGCTATTTAAATTCCTAATTACATTACACATCAATGGCTCTGAAATTACATTTCACAACCATAAAGTTAATTCTAAATCCCTTTTAAACCATTCAAACATAAGTGAAACTTTAATTCAATTCATTTACTCTTTCATAGAAGACTTACCATTTAAAAAGACAATTCCAAGTTCAACGCATTACCGAAGTGTTTTACTAAGGTTTCTCATTTATAAGGCTGAAGGGATACCATGATGGGTTTTTAACTAATGTAATCTAAAATTAAAATTATTAAGTTTAACTAAGGTCCAACATGACATGTCTGACTTGACCGCACCCAGAATACATTCATAAATTAAGTACGAAATTATGTTAAAATGGAAGAATTGTCTACCACATTCTTAGATAAGCCGTATTATCCTGTAAAACCCATCAATTTTACTTAAAATGAGGGAAACCAAGAAACTAAATAAATGCCTAGAAAATAGAGTATATTAGACATAACCTTTGAGAGAGTACTAGACAGTGAAGGAAAGTAAAAATTGAAGGAAACTGACACTTATAATTGACTCAAGCATGAAGTCACATATGGAGGAAGTGAAATCAGATATTAGATTGAGAGGAGCCACCCATGGAAGAGAGGAGGGAGCTCCATGAATTTTAAGAGGACTATTGGACATTTAAGGGTCCAAAATACTGAATAAGAGGAATATGTAGAGAAACCAAGTGAAATGAAGGGTATAACCCTTATTAAAAATTTACCATGGCTCCACCAACTAGGGGATATTTCCAAGAACACTTACTGGGCTACTAGAAACACTAATATTTAGCCGGTGGCTATAAAACTTCTAGCAAATGGCACTGTAACAACCCTACTACTATCGCCATCTCCCCTTAACTCTCCAAACACCTTCATGGCCAACCTAAACCACCATTCCATATAGAAAAATTATCATTTTAGGGGTTATTACCCCTATTATTATATTCTAAGTATGGATTGAAAATTTTAACCTTCCACCTAATATAAATTCCAAAATTCACTCCAATAGCCAAGGCTCATTCACGCACCCAATCACTATATATATATTTATATTTATTTAATTTCAGAAATGATACTATATAATCAATTAGAAACCAATTATTCATTGAAAATTATTAAATTATAGAATAAGATGCATTTTATTCAAATCTTAGATATATTTTCTTGAAATTATTTATTATTTTAATGCATTTAAATTTATAAATAATTTATCATGGGATGAAACATGAGTATGGTTTTTTTGTTTGGAAAATGATAGTTTTTATTCTAAATAAATTGTTTCCCCATTTAGTATATGGTTATATTTAAATGCTAATATATCTAAATTTTATAATTTTATAAACTATACATAATTTTTGTAGTCATCACATTAAAATTATATTAGGTTGAGTTTTTGATATTTTTTTTGAAAATATTGATTTTTGGTGAATTGATAGAAAATAATGTTTTTATGAATTCCATATATTCTATGACATAATTATAATATAAATATGGAATAAAAATTTATAATACTAATGGAATGTATCTTACATGATAGTATACTCTAAATATCATTAATTAATATAAATTAAGTTTTATTTCAAGATTATTATGAAAACATATTTTGGTATAGGTGTAGTGTCTTCACAACATAGAAAACATGGATATTGATGGACTAGTGATAAGATTTGGAGAGGATAAGTGATTTTTTTGAAATAAATAGAAATATATGATGACTAATCAATTATTTTGATCTATATTTTTTAATATTAAAGTTATATAACAAGTTAAATTTAAAAATGATTACCTGGTGCTTGTTGGGCTTACGAGCTATGTAATGGGCTACAAGCCCACTAGGCCTTCAGGCTATGTAATGGGTCTTCCTCTACCCAGTTAAAAGAGGTCTTTGCTTTTCTTTATTAATAAAAATGAGGCTTCGGCCCCAACCTTTAAAAAAAAGATTACCTAGTGCTTGCACATGGTGGGGAAAGTCAAAACAATATATGAAATATTTTTTTGAGATAAAGATGAGAAAAAAAACATAATATGAATGGTACAATATAAATTAGATTATTTCATGGTTTTTATTGAGGAATATAATAGTTATATATTATTTAAAATATTTAATGTTTAATTCCATAGGCATCAAGATATTTATAATGTCAAATTACAAGAATAAACCTAAAAATTGATTTAAAGGATATTTAATGTTAAAAATGATTTATAAATTAATAAAAAAAATAAAACAATATAATGAGTTAAGTGGGTATGGTTAATAGTTGGCCATATCATCCATTATCCATTTATGAACCACTTTCCATTTTAAAATTACATTTTTATCCTTAAAGTCCATATACTTTTGAAAATGCCATTAAAAGTTACGCATAAATGGGGTCTTAATATATCATTTCCAAAACACATATAATGTTTTTTTCTCTAAATATTATACTATAATACCTCCTTAAAATTTATTTTTCCATGTTCATAAGGACTTATCATTACCACATGTCCTTTCTATTTGGGCGTAATACTCAGTTCAAATGAGGCAATTCATAGAGCATGGTAGAGGGTTTCTTAACTCAATTTCTTTTCATTGTGCTATATGTTTTCTTCATTGAAAATTTTATTCAATGATTATTTGAATTATTATGAATTATTTATTTATATTTTATTTCTAATTATTTTATTTTTATTTTTATTTCTTTAACATAATATATTCTATGATATATTTTTACATGATAATATATGATATTTATATGGGATTATTTTAAAATCTGTCTTTGGATTCAAGATTATTTATATTAAATTTGAATTGTGAGAAATTATTTGATATTATTTTCATAAACAATATTTATTTTATTATCTTATGGTTATTTTTGGGTATTTCATGTCTTTCTACCATTTAACATTCTATTGGTTTAGAAATCAACTAAAAGGATGCCAGTAAGTGGAATTAACATTACCACTTAATTTAAGTTGGAAATCTTTCTCTACCATGATCATATTATTTAACTAGTTTTATAAAATTACTACTCTAAACCTCTTTGATTTTTAAGGTCATTTAATATTGTCATTGAATTTATTTACAAATAATAGAAGTAATTTCATTTAAATTTTTTCCACATGGGTCATTTTTATTATCATTAAAATTCATTACAGAGGTGTGATTTGAATATTAATCTCAACATATTTTTTATGAATACATTTTCCAAACATCTTTATTAGTTTTATTTATTAATGTTCATATATCAATTTTAATTTTTTTCTAAAGTAGATTCTATTCACATTGTTCCATGAAACACTAATTTTAAAGTAAAAGTTGTTAAAAATGAAATGGGTATTTATTCTATTTGTGAATGTGCATATATAATGACAGTTTTATATATCTTCATCTATTATAACGTCATTTAATATTTATTATGGGTATATCCTCAAATGGTACCATCTAACTTATTTCTCTGGATAAAATTTGATCATGTTTTGTAGAAATTTTCATGAATACCATTTATTTCTCTTTGATTAATAATATTATGATAGGAATTAGGAATATTTTATTATTCATGTATAACACATAGGTATGGATATTGGATATTATATATGATAAAGGGAGATATCCTGATGTTATTTAATTTTTTGTTAATAATTAATAAGGAATGGTGATTATATATTACATTCATTCCTTTCATAAGATGAATGAGTTTGTTTTATTTAGTGGTGATGGGACTTAGAATTATATATCCCTTAGGTGCATCAGTAGGTCTAATGAGACAAACTTGTTTAAATATTTAGTGTATGCATGCCCATTTATTTATAATTCCTCGAATAAGTCCTTGATGTTATGGTGATGATAATTTAATAATGTATAAGGCCTAGAATTATTTATCTCCTAAATGAATCGATGGGTCTTATGTGACAAGATAGATTTTTTTATTCAGTGTATGACTTTATTATTTATGTATTATGAATTAGAGGAGGCCTTGGAAGTTATAATTATACATCAAACATCATTTATTCCACCACTATGAAAATAGTTATTGTGAATATTTATATCATTATGTTATCCATGGATATATTTCACACAAATTCTATTAGTTATAGAGGATGTTTGATTTTTATTTATTCCTACCATATTACGATCATATTATTCATTCCTTTTTTATTCTATGATATATTATAGTTTATATTACCACTTTGTATGCATATAATCCCAGCCTCTTATTTTTTTATTTTTCTATAGGGAACAAAAAAGTGTATTATAAATTATTAATAGGATATAATCTAAAGAGAAATATTTTATATTTGAATATAGTAGGTGTATCATTTGGAGAATGTGGTTTTTTGGAAAAAAATATCCATTTAGTAGATTTTATGTATTTATTTTTGTAATATATTTTCCCAATTATTTAAAACTATAAACCTAAAAGGTTTTGGGAATGTTAGTTATAAAATACTTGATATAAACCATGTAATTATGTGATGGATATGTTTAGGTTGTTATAGTTGGTTTCAAAGTAGGGTTTAGATATCTTTAGAGGTTATAAAATTATCAATTATGAATAATTTAAGACTTATAGATACCATCAAGGGTGAAATTTTTTAAAGGTATTGATAGAGTCAAAAGAATTTATACCCTTTTAAGTTTATAAGTGAATGAATATTTTAGAGATTAATGATATTTTAAAATATATTTATTGTTTTTTAGTAAGAATACGAAACTTTGGTATAAATAACCTTTAGGACTTGTATTTAATTTTATGTTGAGGTAATTATGGTTAATTTGGATATAAGTTTAACTGGTTTTGCAAATATAAATTGGATAGTATAGATAACATTGGGGTTTGAAATTTTATTTGGTGATATGGTGATTAGATTTATTTTGTAATAATTCTGTTATATTATTTTTGAGCATACAAGATTAAGTTATACATAGAAAATAATTGGATGGTATGTTTTTTCTTGTTAAATATATTGACATTATTTGAGAGATAAAGTGTGTGTTACTTTTTAGAAACATATATAATATATTATGGTTTTATTTTATAGTGATTAATGTTATTTTATAAAATTTTTAAAATAATAAGGAAGATTTTTGGTGATGTATGAGGTTCAAAATGTTTTAAGATAAAGGTTACATTGATTTTTGAAAATAACATTTGAACTGATATTTAATTATTTTTTTGGGTTTTGAATTTATTAATTAAAAATTTAGAGATTTTTTTTATGGTTTAGTTATTTTTTGTGATTAGATATAGAGAAATTAGTGGATAAGATATAGCATAACTAAGGATGAAATATTGGTATTATATAAACCAAGGTTTTTGGATGTTAATGAATTTTATAATTTCTTTGGGATTTGTCTTTAAAAACACTAACCATTTTGGTTTTTTGTAAATTACTAGAAAAAATTAAAATATATTATCCTAAAAACCTTCATAAAATTAATAACAATATCTTTTATTGGATATTATGATCAATTAATAATTTATTTTTTTCTTCAATCAGGAAATATTCATCTTTGACATTCATTATTTGGAATATAAATTGAATCCATGTTTGACTTCGATTAAAATAGAGAATCCAATTATGAAATTTAAATATTATAATTGATAGAAATCATGTAAATATATTTTCTAATACTATTTATTTCATTGGTAAGATAATTACTAAAAACCAAGAAAATTGAAGATAAATATATTGAGGATCATGTTGAGAAAATCACTTGACTATCAAGGAAGGCCATTGGAAACTCATTCAGAAGTATAAATTTATGATATTCTCATTTTGGTGAGAACAAATTAAAAATTGTGAGGATTAAATTTATTTAAGGGGTAGACTATTACATTACTTGTTTTTTTAATAATATATCATGGTTATTATTTATTAATAATAATAATTATTATTTTATACATTTTCATTAAATATATATGTAATTTCATCAAATATATTAGAAGAATTTGGATAGGATATCCTCTTTTAACAAGAATTATCATCTTATATCAAGATGTTCTCATTATAAACCTTAATTATATTATTTAAATGGACTTCTTCATCTTTATATAGGTTGATATTTTTTCAAAGGCATATCCCATCCCTTCTTTGGATATGAAATTTTCTTCTTCATCAACAACATACAAAATTACATCCACAAGTTCAATATGATCATCAACTATTATAGTATTAGGAGTAGAAAAAATTAAAATAATAATCAAATAATATCTTCATTTATAAAAAACATTCTATCATGTTATCTAGTACCATTACGGAGAATATTGGAATACTGAAATGGAAATTCACTATTGAATATCATAGTGACCCAATTTCTAAGAGAAGGGTTTGAGTTTATCACTTGGATTGTATTTTCAATAAAATAATTGGAAGAATTAAAATTTGGTTGATAAAGTTTATATCATTTTTAGGTAATATTAATTTGGTTAATATCTTGGTGACTTCCATCCCAATTCACATTATTTTACTATATATGAATCCAAGTAATTTTACCAATAATATTAAATGTATTATCTACTATTTTATTTGGGATTCTCATAAAAAATGGAATCATCACTTAACCTACTAATCTAGACTAACCAAACATGTTAATGAGGAGGGAATTAATATGATTAGTATATCTAAAAACATTTAATGTTTGAAAGACAAGATATATTGGGAGTTAGTTTTGGGTCACTATTTTTGGGCTATGTTTATCAAGTGGAAATATAGGAGTTCCCTGGTTTGTTGTCTTGAGGGTTACTAAGGATCCTATATCTTGTATAGGCCTCATGATAGAATTAAAATAATTTATGAAAACTCCCAAAATATTTTTGGAATATGTGATATTTCCTTTTGGTCAAGATAATTAAGACATTCTCCCTCTCTACTTATCTTGATTCCCTTTTTTGTACCATTACTATGAGAAGGATACAAATTTTTCTCATCTCTTTAAAGTGTTTCTAAATGATTACCAAAAATACATATATAACAAAAACTAACTGGTTTAAAATACTAAAATCTATATTTTCAAGATATTACCCTCAATATCCTTACCTTTTTTATCGTTTTCTTAGATGATCCATTTTTCATATACACATTAGAACATGTCCAACAACCTTTGGTGTAATCATATCTATACCATAATCAAGTTCATGATTTGGAATCTCAGAAATAATGCTATCACCATCATTTTAATTATTCAATGGAATTGAATAAAACATTCCTTTAAATGTCTCCACAATAAGAATACATGTATTGAACTAGTGTTTCACCTATTTGTGTAAGGATATTATGCCTTCTTTATATTGATATCTCTTAGGTGGAATTATGGTAACTTCAACTATGTAAATAATTTTATTCTTTATTATTTTATAATTAATGGAGGTAATTAAATTAATGATAAAAGTAGAAGAATTATTGTAATGATAGGCTGTTTGATGATTTAGGACACTCAGAATGCAGTTTAACATAAAGATATCACCCCTGAAAACATGTATCTCAAAACCAAAATCCTTTCTCAAATCTAATCTCACAGTAATTTTTTCTATGAGGACAATATTACTCATATAACCAATCTATATAACCCCATAGAATTTTAGCTGGTAACAAATAAAATACAAGGTCAAGTGGTGTTTGAAAATGCTAGAAAGCTCTATGACATAGTATAAAACTCAATATAGACTGATCATGTAACCAAGGTTTTATGTGAAAAGGTTGTATGGTATGGGATGGGATATGTTCATTATTTATGGATTAATCTTCCTACTATAAAGAGGGAGCTTTAATTGAAGTAGAAGATGAAGTTACATTCATTGGTATTAATATATGTCAGTCTAATACCATCATGTTATCCTCTATTGAATCTGATTCATCCATTATTTATAAATATATCTTGGGTCCCTATCCGAGTCCATGTAGTATCACTTATACCATCAGTGAATGGTTGAGTATGGTTTCTTTTTATTTTTGAGAATCTATATACTTTGTGATATAGAATAAGGATTCAGATCTTTTGGCTTCTAAAGGTAACAAGGTAGTGGCTTTGAATACGTTTTCAAGTTTAGAATCCTTACATTTGGACGATGTTAATATCCTCTAAAGGGATACCCTTAGTCTTTACAATTTTTGGCCTCTGTGAACCTTTTTCTTTACCTCATCTTCTTCCTTTTATCCATTTTTTCATAATAATAAAATTTCATTTTTCTCAAATTATATATCAAGTAAATATTTAAAAGTATTAATTAGTGGTAGAAGATAATATTTATTTAATAGCTAAATATAATTTCTTAAAATAGTTATTATTATTATTAATTTAGAGGATAATTTAATTATTGCATATTATATATATGGATATTAATTTTATAATTATATATATATATATCTATAATTATATATATATATATATATATAATTTTAGAAATGTATGAAGCTTGGATATTGTTTTTTATTAAATAAAAAGAATAATTTCTATTCTAAATAAATTTTTTCTTCATGTACAATATGAGTTTATTTAAAATTTAACTTTATAAATTTTATAATTTTATAAAATTTACTTATTTTTTGCATTAAACACATTAAAATTAGCATATGTATTTTTTTTCATATTTTTATGAAAATGGTTTTTTAATGAATAGATAAAAAATACCGTTTATTTTATAAAATCATCATAACAAAATAGTTTATAAATATTTATAAAACTTATGGAATATATCTTAAATGATAATATAATCAAAATATAATTAATATAATATAAATTATGATTTATGATAAGATAATATGGTAATATTTATTAGTGCTAATAGAGTTCTTTCAGAACATAGGAAAAATAACGATTGATGGATTTGTGATATAGAGTGTATAAGACTTTGATAATATTTAAGAGATATATTTGATGAATAATAAATTATATTTATGTATATTTATGAATTTTGGAATTATGTAACAAGTTTAATATAAAAAGTCTTACCCAACACATGTTCAAGGTGAAAAAAGTTAATATTATATATTAAATATGTTTTCATGATCAGGATGAGAATAAAAATATAATTTCAATGTTACTAGATGAAATTAATGATGAATAATGAATTATGTTTATGCTTTTAATTATTTTTAAATTTTAATAAGTGGATAATGTTTCAAAACACTAAGACAACATTGATGTAGCACTTTCACAAACTACATTATTGAGGTGATAAAATTTAGATGAATTAGAGATTTTCATAGTTTTTTGGGATGAATATGATATTTATATATTGATTTAAATATTTAGTGTTTAATTATATAGGTAAATAGATATTTTTAATATCAAATTTTAAGAATATCTATTAAAATTAGATTAATATATTTTTAATGTTGAAAATTATTTATAAATTAATAAGGAACAATCATAAAACATTATCATGAGTCAAGTAGGAAGGATATATTCTCTATAGCATCCCGTATTTTTATAACATAACTTTTCATTCCATTACACGGAACTGAGGATCTTTAAGTTTTAGTGTCTTGGAAACAAGGAACATAAAACACGAAACAAAAAAAAACATTCTTCTTAAACACTTGAAAGGCTTCTCCTCATGTTCACCCTAGGCTCATTACTGCATCTCATAACCTGGGGAGATACATCAAAAGGAAGGGTGAGCAGAAGGCCCAGAAAGGGAAACAAGTGAAACATTTTACATATGAACTTGAGATACATCAATAAAGTCATGAAAAGAACTTTAAGGCATGAGAAAGAAAATCATGAGGCATTTCATAATAAAAATAACATTTTCCATAACTTGAAGATGTGGCTACATCATTTAACATAGACAATCATGAACATATCACCAAGGTCCATCCCCAAGGTGTCATATGAAAATTACCAAGGTTATTCACCAAGGTATCATGAAAATTGTAATCTCTAGTGGTTACATCATTACCCAATGCATTGGAGCGCTATCAGGGCACACCCTTAAATTTGCCTTTATTATCATGTGAGCCACATATATCATCATCAAAAATTTCATAAATAACCCACATAGCATAAAATAAATGGGTTTCATTTCATAATCATAACGTTTTAAAAACTGCTTTAAAGACATGATCTTTACGTCACTTTAAACCCACAGAAAGGGAAAGTGGGTCTCATGTCTGTAAATCCCAGAATTTAAAATGGAACATTTTGATATATATGTGAATAACCTTGTAGAAATAAGAGCTTTGAGTATTCACTTTATAACATAAAATAATTTTTGAGAAAAGAGAGAGGCATTTTGAGGGGAAAATTCTGCAGCATAACGGCTAAGTTTCGGGGTTTTAGAAAACATTGAAATGAGAGGGGACATGGGTCAAATATTCATAAATGACCCATAAAACAGTATATAGGAAAAATATAAGGGTTTTAAGAACATGGTAATGAAATTTTAAAATATACCATATGAAATGAAGAACATGAAAGGAAGAAAAAAAAGATTTCTCTTGTGAGAATTCGGCAGCCTAACGGCGCCACTTAAACTTCAAAAAAATTGAATTGACAAGGTCAAATAGGGTCTCTCATCATATGAACATAAGAGTCCAGTATGATAGATATAGAGATCACACCCCAAAATAATAGAAAGGAACTTGAAAGAATTGACGTGAAAGTAGAACTTCAAAACGAGAATGGTGAAGAACCACTTAAAAATTCGGCAGCCTAACGGCGCCACTTAAACTTCAACAAAATTGAATTGACAAGGTCAAATAGGGTATCTCATCATATGAAAATAAGAGTCTAGTATGATAGATATAGAGATCATACCCCAAAATAATAGAAAGGAACTTGAAAGAATTGACATGAAAGTAGAACTTCAAAATGAGAATGGTGAAGAACCACTTAAAAATTCGGCAGCCTAACGGCGCCACTTAAAACATCAAAATACTGAATTGAAGCGATCAAATGGGGTCTCTCATCATACGATCATAAAATATCAGTATGATAATTTAGAGATCATACCCCAACATAATAAAAAGGAACATGAATGAATTGAATGAAAATAGAACTTGAAAACGAGGAAGGTGAAAGAATCCCTTAAAAATTCGGCAGCCTAACGGCGCCACTTAAACATTCTTAAAACGAATTGATGAGAGCAAGGGGGGGTCTCTCATCATATGAACATGAAATAGGCAGTAGGATGAATATAAAAGAACATCCTCCAACATAAGAACATGGAGTATAAAAGAAATGACATAAAAGAGATTACTTGAAAAGAAAGAGAGAGGTCGGATCCCTTACCTTAAAATGTAAATCTTAAACCTCAAAGGTTGGGACCTTGAGGGCTTGGGGCACCTTGGGAGGACTCCTTGGGAGGTAATGAGACCAGAAATTCGTTGGTAATGAGTGGGGAGTCGAATGGATGAGAGGAGGGCTTGGTATTTATAGGGAAAGTGAGGGGACAAGGCATTAATGGCCAAGGGACACCTCACATGTGCTTTTCTCAAACCCATGTGCTCTCCCTTGTCATTTATCATGGAGTTAGGCCACATGGGGCCCCCAAAACAATAATTCATCACCCTTGGCCGGCCAACCCTCAAAAGATCTCATGACATCATCATGACACAGTTATGATGTCATTAAACATACCGAAACCCTAAAACTGTATTTTTACTATTCACTGAAAATTCAACTTTCTCAGAAAAATCCCAAAATTTCAAATTAACCAAATATCAATGCTCTGATTTAAAAAATGAAATCCATTTTATAAAAATAATTTTATAAATATTTTTAATTTAATTTTTAAATAAAAACACTATTCATCGAAAATTCATTTTTTTCAGAAAAAACCCCAAAAATTACCATAACATAATATCGATGCTCTGAGTTCAAAAATAAAGACATTTTTATAAAATTAATTTTCTAATTATTTTTAATTAAATTTTTAATTAAAAAAACACTATTCACCCGAAAAAACTAATACTTGAATAATAATTAATGAAACTGTTATTTAACTACTTTATTGAATCACATTACTTAATCAAGGTGCCTAGATTATTTTAAAACTTTCTTTAAGTGAGATTACTAATCCATTTGGTCATATTACTAATCCTAATCATAAAATCACTATTCATAATTTACTATTCATCAAAAATCAAGTTGATCTTATTAGACTCTAAATTTAGTACTGAACATAATTGCAGAAGACCATTTTTTGAAAATCATTACACATTTTTAATTATTTAGGGTTTACATAAACATATTTAAAATATCCTTTTTCTAAAATTCATCAAAAATATGCATACTATATTTATCCGGTCATTT
This sequence comes from Viscum album, assembly GCA_963277665.1. Taxonomy (NCBI): domain Eukaryota; kingdom Viridiplantae; phylum Streptophyta; class Magnoliopsida; order Santalales; family Viscaceae; genus Viscum; species Viscum album. The sequence continues at coordinate 1,059,135,436 of OY728140.1, forward strand.
CAAAATTCATAAACTTCATCATAAGAAGAAATCCCAATTTTTATTTAAAACAAGGATTACACAAGGTAGTTACGGTCTCATTACATAACCCCTTATAATACCAGCATAGGACCTAAGAGTAAGGTGTGCTAGGGTGATAGAAGCTTGGGGCGGCTCAGTCAACATTGCCCGAGTAGTAATTTCTATCAGTTTGAACTTCTCACGAAGGCAATTTCGTTCCAGCTTCACATGATGAAGTTCGGCTTGGATTTGATCCAGAGCAAAGCCCAGTGGTGCTACCTCCTTCCCAAGCTCTGTTAGATGGGCTTCGATTGGTCCAAGACTACTAGGTGAGGCCATCGAATCTTCTTTCTATAATAATTAACCAAGATTACTTATATTTAGAGACAATAATCAAAACATTTTGTTCACAGCGGTCATGTTGACCGATGGTTATATAATAGTCAAAACCCACTGATCTCATTTTAATTATAATCATGTTTATCAAATAAAACATTTTTGTTGAGTATAACAATAACACATAAAATTAGGAAACAAAATTTATTTAAAAATTTCGGGTCGTTACATTCTCTATAATATCATATATTATACATTTAAGATCTACTTTCCATTTTAAAATTTTATTTTTAACCCTTAAAGTGTATATATTTTTAAAAATTACAACAAATTATTCATGCAAAAGGGGACTCATTATAAAATTTCCAAAGCACATATAATATTCATTGTTATCTCCATATTCTACTCAAATCACCCAAAAAATAACTTTTTATACATTTATAAGGCTCTATAACTTCCACAATTATTTATTCTAAATGATTGAGACTAAATTCAAGTGAGGTGATTCCATGAGTGAGGTAAGGAGATTCTTAAATCAAATTTTTCCTTGATTTATGTCCTTTTATCATTTATTATGATATTATATGATTATGTGTTTTATAATACTTTATTTTTTCATGTTTGTTTTCAAATATTTTATGTGTATTTATACTTATTTCACCTAACTTATACCTTGATATATTCTCACTTAAAATTTTATGATCTTTGTAAGGATTTATTTTACAACCAAACTTTAGAATCGATGTTGATTTTATTATATTTCCATTTATTTAAATTATTTGTTCTTACCCTCTAAAACCCCATTTATTTTATTCTCCTCCAGTTATTTATAGGGTTTACATGTTTTTGAACCATTTTATACTCCTTTAGTTCATAAATTAACTAAAATGATTCCTATAAGTGGAACCAACCTAATATCCTCTTTTCAGTTATGAATCTTTCTACTCCGTGTTTATTTTCCTTATCTTTTTTTTATAAAATTCATCTGTACCCTTATTTTCTTTATTAAGTGAATTTATTATTTTCCTTGATTTTATTTAAAAATTATAAAAGGAACCTAATTTAAATTATTTATCTATGGTTAATATTACATTAACATTGAAATTATTAATGAGCATGTGAAAAGAATATTATTTTTAACATATTCTATTTGAAAATTTTTTATACCATATTTATTTTTTTCTTTTTAATGATTACTTTCTATGTTTTCATGGTTTTGTAATCTAGTTTATATTCCCATTTTTTGTAAAATATATCTATTAAAATAAAATTTGTTAAAAACATAAAGCGTATTTGATATATTTTTCAAAGTAATTTTCTAATTCTCTTAATATGTTATTTTTATCTATTTGAACATATTTTAACATTTATGATAGGGATATTCTCTAATGATTCCATAAACTTTAATTATCTTGATTAATTGTGATCATTTTCTATAATAAATATTATAAAACCCATTTATTTCTTATTGTTTAATTAATCTATGATGGAAATTATGAATGTTTTCATGCTCATGTGGTAGACATAGGTATTTTCCATGGACATTATATATGGCGAATGGTGTGCTTGGGATAATATTCTATTTATTAACTAGAGAAATAATGATAATCCATATATTTTCTATTTTAATATGGATGATTATTGATTACTAAGTCATCTTGATTATATATTATATTGAAACCTTTAATATAATTAAAACATTGGAAGTTTTTAGTAACAGGTGGGAAACTGAATTATATATCCCCCTAAAGCATCGATAGGTCTCATGAGATAAAATAGTATGAGATTATTTTTATGAGTACCCATTTATTTTTAATATCTTGTTAGAGGAATTATCAGTTTGGTGATGATGATTTATTAAAGGGTGGGTCCTGAAATTATATAGCCCTTCAATGAACTGTTATGTATTAGGAGACAAACTAGTTTTGGTATTTCATGTATGAATTACTTATTTTTGTATAGTGTCTTGGTCAGTGCCTTATAAATTTTAAATAGATATTTTCTCATTATACATTCCACAACTTTGATACCAATTATTATGAATAATTATGTCATTATGTTATACACGGATATATTAAATCTATATGTTAATATTTTTTTAAATATTTGTTTATTATTTATTCTTACTATATTCCTATAATATTACTCAGTCCTTGTTGGTTTTTTGATAGATTCTATTGTATGATACCCCTTAATATGAATTTAACTAGACTACTTTATTTTTTTAACTTTTCACTAGTGATATAAGAAGAGTAATTTGAATTATTTCAAGGAAATAATACGAGGAGTAATATTTTCTCATTAAAAAAGTAATTTGTTTCATTTGGAAAACTTGGTTTAGTGTGATCAATTTATACATGATTGAAATTATGGATATGTTTTTGTAATTTGTTTTTATAATTCTATAAAACTATAAAATTAAAAGGTATTGGATATGTAAGTTATGAAATATTTTCTATAAATCATGTAATTATGGGATGGTTAAATTCATTGTGTCGCATTTCAAGATCTTGTCATTTTGACACCACCTAGTAACATGTTTTAATTTTTTTTTAAAATAAAAAACTCCACTTGTTTTAAGATCATAAACCCATGGATTATATCTCCCCTATTTTTATACCAAATTAACTCTTGCAAATATAGGTTCCTCCATGATATGAAGGCTCCCCTATTAAATCAAAATTGTGTTGGAATTGAATACCTTTTCTACCCCATTGACAATAAAGCTTAAGGGATGTCTTATAACATTGAAATAACCAAGTTTGATAGTAAATTCATATGGGTGGATGATATTTTCCTAAAATCACCATGCCAAGGGAGGTAGTTAAACACCAAGCTTCAATAGATGTTTCTAAAATACTTTTATGACTAATGGTTATGAGAATTTGTTTTCTACTTAATGATTTACAGCAAAATGATCCAAATTAATGATTCATTGCTCTAACTTTTCCTTATAAAAATAACACTAGTCCTCAATATTTTTTTTACAAAAATGTTGTATTGGATTCTTCATCATAATTATTTCCCACTTTTCATCATAATGGACTGCCATTGAAATCTTGATATCTTCTATGATACCTTCCATTTTATTTTTCATCCAAAATAATTGTGTACACTCCATTATATTAAAGATGTATTCCTTTTTAGATGTATTAAGAGAAAAAAATTTGCAAATTTTATTAAGACAACCAATGTAATTTCTCTCGTTAATAAACCTTCCTTTTCTTGTTGAATTTATATCCACAACATTTATAGGTCAATTTGTTGTATCAGACTATACTAAATATACAGAAGAGGGGGGGGGGGTGAATTGTGTATTTTCAAAAATCTTTATGAGATCGTGTTATTCCCTTTAACTTTAATCAGATGAATTAATGTAGAGGAAATTTAAATAGCAGAGACATAAGATATATAGTGGTTCAGGGAACAGAAGGCCCCTAGTCCACTCCACCAACGCTCTACTCCACGAGCTTGGTGATTTTCACTATCTGGTCCTCATTTCCACAGACTGTTTCACAACTGAGTACAGCTAGTTGACACCTTTACAATATAAGGAAAAACAAAGCCTTTTGGTTCAATCATAGATCCTACACAGCTTAGTATGAGGATCCGGTCACTCGATAATAGATAAGAAAGGTATCTATATTTTTAAAAATACTTTCTAGGTGTTCTTCACAATTGCAACAGAATGCAATCAACAGTAGATGGATCATCTCCTTTAGAAATAACGATCTTCAAATAAGATTCGTTCTGAGTCAATCATATTGCAATAGATATAGAAATAAAATTCACAACTTCAGCAATAGAATATTCACAAATGATCTTCGATGTAGAATGAGTGAATCTTCTATCGTGTTTCTTCTTATTCAATAAATAGAGCTTTTTCATTCTTTTGAATTAGAAGATCTATGTTTTTCTTGATATTCTCTGTTTTTATTCCTTTTTGTGAATAATATATTGATGCAGTTTGAAAAATAACCATATATATAATAACATTTATCACCTATCCTATTAATTTAGATAAAAAAAAGTCTCCTTCTAACTCGTGATATTCAAACATTTGAATTTACAGAGTAGTCATAACTTTCCTTGAAATTCCCCAAGAAAATATCAATTTAATTTGATCCTTAAACGGAACTGAACTCGTTAAAGACACGTTTTAAAATCAGCTTTTAATCCGGCTTGAAATAAACCTAATAAACAGCTTGCTGGACATTGCATAATAATATCGACTTTAAACTCTCTGATGCCAAATGTAAGGTTGAGTTGTACAGTATGCATCCTCTGAATGTAACGTAGATAATAAATATAATATTGATGATGTAGGCTTCAAACGTAAGGTTTTCAATGTATGGTTGATCACAAACATAGGTTTGGCCATCGATACCTTTTCTCTTCAACTTTCAAATGTATGATAAAAGATCCATAGTTTTATAAGCTTTCAAACGAAAGGTACTTGATCCATACTTTCTAAAAGAACATATAGTTGTTTACAAAAGTAAGGTTGACGAACCATACTTTTGAGAAACAAACGTAACGTCTAAAACTTACGTTTGGTTCTTCTTCCACACTTTTTCAATAACCCAAAAGTAGGGTTCCTTCCTAACGTATGGTTCCTCTTCCATAGTTTTCTGATAACTCATAAAGTATACACTGTATTTCATCCATACGCTAGGTTTCTCCACGTAGTGTATGAATAGTGTTTCCAGAACACGCTTAAGCAGATCCCGAATATGTAGAGCATGAATAGTGTTTCCAGAACACGCTAATGTGAATACTTTATTAATTAATCCTCGTTGTTCAAGAACTGAAATATTTCGTCCAGAAATAAAAATATAATGAATAATAAATTCCTGTAATATAATTAACAAATAAAATCATTATAAAATAATTAATGGTATTTCTGAGAATCAAAATTATCATAAAGAGATAGAGTATTGTTCTCAACAAACTCCCCATTTAAATAAAAACATTATGAATTTTAAAAAACAACACTTTCTCAACAATATCCCCATTTTTGATGATCACAAAACCCACAAAATAACCAATGAAATTAACTTGAAAAATTAATTAAATATAGTTTTGAATGTTGCAAAGATAAATACAATATTAGATTTAACTTAATTTCTCCCTCTAATTTCTCCCACAATAAAGAGTAAAAAAGACATTTAAAGTATATAATATGAAACAATTAAAATAAAATGTTGTGTTTATCTAGATTTCTCCCCCTTTTTGTGATATAAAAAATAATCATATAATATGGAATAGAACACATTTAATGTAGCACTGAACTATAGTAAATGCTATATTATTAACTGTTTGTCAATAATTAAATCTGGATTACTGGCATATCGAAACAAGGACAGTAAAAAAAAAAATGAATCCAGATTTTCATTGAGAACATGGAATAGGTAAAATCATGATGAACACATGAATTAAGGTTTGGTAAGGGTATGAGATAGGGTCTATCTCTTCAGAACCACAGACTTGATTTCTACCAACTGCTCCCTCAACCGTTTCATCATTCCATCACCAAGCCTAACAATAAGATCCCTGTTCTCTTGAGTCATAAGAATGTCTTTTATGAGGTTTACTCTGAAAAAATCATGAAGTCTTTCTTATTTTTCCATAAATGAGGACAGATTTTCTGTGAACTGAGTGAGAACATTTCAAGTATTTTGTTCACTTGAGGTGAACTGATCAACCAAAAATTTCTGATTATATAACAAGACTGATAGAGGAGCACTGTTACATTGAAGATATTGCAATCTGTCATTCATATTTCTCTTGGAAACTATGATATCTTGAAACCTTCTGATTAAATCAGGTGAAGTACCTGATCGACTAGCAGCACTAGTCCCTAAAGATGAAAATTGTGTCTCCAAAAATTCTTTAAACTCTAACAGATATAGCTTCTTTATCATTTCTGATTTCAGCTTGTATACCTCTATCAACATCTCCTGCTTAAAATTTTCAACTTCTTGTCGTGAAACTGTACTTACCTTAAGTCTCTGAAGTTTTAACTGTTATGTTTCTAAGGATCTCCTCAGAGTAACATTTTCATATTCCAAATTAGACAACTTTCTATATAGTTTTTTAATTCCTTATTCACTGAATCAGAGGCACCATGTTCTTGATTCTCACTCTCAGTTTCAATGTAATTCAGTAGTACTAAAGGCAGCGAATCTGCATCAGATTTTTCTTTTTTCCTTCTCCTGAGCTGGTTGATCCACAGATTTTTCCTCAGAGTCTTTTCTAGACTCTTTCACATAAAAATCCACATGAATTACCTCAGTTTTAACTTTAGAAACATTCTCATCACAAACATCAGTAATCTGTTCTTCTATTGGATTTTATAAAATAATATCTTCCGTATTTTCCTGAGGACTGGCCACTTTCACACCAGGCTCTTCCTATTTTTCCTATTGAAATGTAACTTCAGCGTCAGCTAAAAAATGAGGTTTAATTTCAGTTTGGACTTGTGGAGTCACTGTAATTTGAGCAATATCCTCTTCCTGTGGCTTCTCAATAGCTTTTTCTCTAACAAAACTATAAGAGAGTAAATATCTTGTTGTCATTATAGGGGAAACAAGTTCCTCATTAACAGTTCTTTTTCTTTGTGTCTGAAGTCCCTCCTAACTTATTTCTTCTTGAGTGTCTTCAATTTCAAATCTTATTCTTCTTGCAGCAGTGCTTAATATCGATTTAGCATGTCCCTCTTTAGACTTAGTAGATTGAGCTTGAGCACTCTCTGCTTCTTCCTCAGCTCCTACCGACAAAAGTTTCCATTTTAATGTGCTCAAGAAATAGCCAATTTTTCTCAGGGTCCCAGAATCAAAGGTGTTACTATGATGGAACCTAACTCCGGATTCCTCTAGCCTCACCATATCCTTTTTGAACATAATTTTTGAGATAAATCTACCAAACGGATAAAAATTCATCCTAAATTCACTTTGACAATAGCAATGAAGATACCTTATCATGTACCTAGGAAAGTTAATACTTATATCACTCATTAATAGAAACATTATATACATATCTAGATACAATATTTTTTCCAACTCAGACATCCTCGGTGCAATCCCATTTTGCACAAATTTTACTATAATTTATTGATCTGGCTCCAGGTCCATTATGAACATCTTCTTTATATGAGTAGAACCAAAAAGAAAAGACCCGATATCTTCAGACTTATGCACAGAGTCTCCTATATTTTTCAAATCAAAATAAAAAACTCTCTCATGAGGGCAGTTCCGAATCTGACCAATCTCCACAGAGGATATCAAGACATCTCAATCTTCTATCTTAGCTACCATAGTATCCTCATCATCTCTCAAAATAAAATTTACAGACTTAAATAAATATCACAATTCTACTTCATACAAAAACTCAAACTTCTCACCATTGAATGTCTATTCTAGATTTTGAAAAGTGAGATCTTGTTTCAGTAGAAGATTCATCTCATATAGCCATTCCAGGTAAATGACCTTTCCTTGCAAAATTTTTCATCCTTCGGAGTGTTGTTTATTAATGGTTCTAGTCTTATCCTCATCGGTTCTCTTGGTTTTGGCCGTTTCTGCGAGAAATCTCTAAAGGTTCTAAAGAGGATTAGGGTTTAGAAGGTTTTTAGGTTCGAATGGACAAAGAGCAATAAATCGCCACGAGTTCGAAAGGGTTTTGGGTAGAAATTAAATGATTCATAATTCGAACGGTTTATGACAGCATTGATTCTCGTGTCATCAATAATTATTACTTAGATTTTAAAAACAAATAAAATTGATTCATCATGGAAATAAAACTTATTCTATTTAAAAAAAACTAATTTACTTTAAAACAGTATTAACATAGAGAAAAATCATAATAAAATAAAAATTTATTTAAAAATTAAATAAACCTAGATCCACCTTAATAAAATGAAAACTTGCAGTGAGAAGTCGTTTAATAAAAATATCACCTAATTGAATTTTAGTACTTACAAATTCCAAATATATATCCTTTTTAAGAACATGATCTCTTAGAAAATGATGTCTGATATCAATATGCTTAGTCCTAGAATGATTAATAGGATTTTTTAGAAATACTAATTGCATTAGTATTATCACATAAAATATGTGTATTATTAAAATTTAGTCCAAAGTCCATAAGAGTGTTTTTCATCCACAACACTTGTGCACAACAACTTCCAGTAGAAACATATTCTACCTCAGCTGTTGACAGGGCAATTGAATGTTGTTTCTTACTTGAACATGACAATTAGTATTTCAATAAAAAGTGACAAGTTCCTGAAGTGATTTTCCTTTTAAATCTGAAACTCCCAAAGTCAGCATCTGAATATGAAATTAAATTAAAATCAGACGTTTTGGGATAAAGAAGATATTGAAAAATAGTTCTTTTTAAATATCTAAAAATTCTTTTAATCGCAGTTAAATGGGATTCTTTAGGATTTGATTGAAATGTTGCACAAAGACATACTGAATACATTATATCTGGCTTGCTAGCAGTAAGATATAATAAACTACCAATCATAACTCTGTATAACTTTTTGTCAACTGATTTTCCAGTTTCATCCAAATAAAGTCTTATATTAGTATATATAGGTGTTGTATATGTCTTCCTGTTTTCAAGTCCAAATTTCTTCAGTAAATCAGTAATGTATTTGATTTGATTTATAACATTTCCAAAATCTTTTTGATAAATTTGAAGTCATCAAAAGAAATTTAATTCTCCCATCATACTCATTTCAAATTATTTTTGCATTAGATTTGAAAACTCATGACAAAGCGATTTATTAGTTGATCCAAAAATTACATCATCAACATAAATTTGAACCAATAAAATATTAGAATTTACTGTTTTCTTAAAAAGTGTTGGATCTTCCATTCCCATAGTAAAATCATTTTTCAATAGAAAAGAGCTTAATCATTCATACCAAGCTCTAGGTGCTTGTTTAAGGCCACAAAGAGCTTTAGTAAGTTTAAAAATAGAATCTAGTTTTTGTGAATTTTCAAAAACAAGAGGTTGCTCAACATAATCTTCCTGCACTAAATAACCATTTAAAGGGAAGACTTAACATCCATCTGGAATAATTTAATGTTCATATGAGATGTATAAGCTAAAAGGATTCTTATGGATTCTAATCTATCTACAGGTGCAAAGGTCTCATCATAATCTATACCTTCTTCCTGATTATATCCTTTAGCTACAAGTCTTTCTTTATTTCTAGTTATTATTACTTGATAATCTTGTTTACTTCTAAAAAACCATTTGGTTCCTATCACTGGATAATTATGTGGTCTTTCAACTAATTCCCAGACTTCATTTCTTTTGAATTGGTTTAATTATTATTATATTGATATGATGTAGATTTCATCATCTAAAGCTTCTTCTATAGACTTGACTTCTAATTGGGATAGAAAGGAAGAGAATTCTACAAGATTTCCTATATTTATTCTAGTTTTTATTAATGTGTCTAAGTCACCTATTATAGTTTCTAAAGGGTGATTCTTTAGTGTTCTAGTCTATCTAGGCAGTACACTTATAGGTTATTCAGTATCATGTTCTTCTGAACTGGACTGAATTTCATTTATATCTTTTTTGAAATCATTTTACAAGTTCTCAAGTCTCATGTTATTATTAGAGTCCGATTCATCCATTTGATATGTCCTTTTCTCAAAGGGATCATATTCCTCAAATTTCACATGAATTGATTCTTCAACAATCCTTGACATCTTATTATAGACTCTATAAGCTTTGGAAGTAGCAGAATATCTTAAGAAAATGCCTTGATCAGATTTTGGATCAAACTTACCAAGATTGTCTTTGGTGTTTAAGGTGTAAACCTTGCAACGAAAGTTTTTAAAGTAATATAATTTAGGTTTTATGTTATTCTGGAGTTCATAGGGTGTATTTTTCAAAATTGGTCTAATTAATACTCTATTAATTATATATCAGGCTCTGCTTACAGCTTCTACCAAAAAATAAGTAGGAAGACTGTATTAATTTAGCATAGTCCTAGTCATTTCTTGAGTAGTTCTATTTCTTCTTTCAACAATTCCATTTTGTTGAGGAATTCTAGGTGCAGAGAAGGTGTGTTTAATACCCATATTTGATCAAAAGGAATTAAATTCCAGATTCTCAAATTCTCCACCTTGATCACTTCTTAATGAAATTATTCTAAAACCTCTTTCATTTTGAATAGCTTTTCAAAAACTTTCAAATAAATTAAAATCATTATTTTTAAATTTTAAAAAAAAATCCATGTAAATATAGAATAATAATAAACTAAAACATATACATATAATTTACCAACCAAGCTTGCTACTCTTGAAGGTCTAAACAAATCCATATGGATAATTTCTAAAGGTTTAGATGTAGAAATTTTGTGAACAGATTTGAAAGATGATTTGTATTGCTTTCCAAGTTGACATGCATCATAGAATCTGTCATTTTCAAATCTCATACTAGGAAAATCAGAAACTAATTGTTTCTTAGATAATTTATGTCAAACATATACACTACAATGCCCATGTCTTCTATTACAGATCTATGATTCATTTATTTTAGTAGTTAGGCAGTTTACTTGTTGTATACACAAGGAATTTAAATCCATGGTATACACATTGTCAGTTCTAGGTGCTCTAAATTTAAGCAGTTTATTTTTAAAAATAGAACATCAATTGTTAGAAAAATCAACAACATAACCATCATCACATAGTTGAGAGATAATTATCAGATTGTGTTTCAATCCTTGTATATAATGTACTTTATTGATTGAGACAACTTCTGGATATCCAACTGTTCTAATACTAATGATTTTCCATTTGGAATTGTCCCCAAAAGTGACAAGTCCAGCATCTTTTTGAGTGAGTGTAGAGAAATATGATGAGTTTCCACTCATATTCCTTGAGAAGACACTATCTATATACCGTATGTCCCTTTTTATTTTGTGACCTTTCCCTGAAAAGGAATTTACACAATTTACTTTGGTACCCATATTCTGTTGGGTCCAGGGGTGTTAGCCAACAAAGATTTGGGAATCCAGACTTGCTTTGATTTTCTTATTATAGAATATTCAAATAAATTATTTGTTATAAAGGATTTCTTAATACCACTTATTTGGGGTTGTCTTAAGAAACAGTTTTTAGAAATATGTCCCCTTGTTCCACAGTTATTACAATTTAATCTTTTTGTACTTGGAATAAAATAATTCTTGTACAACTTAGGTTTTTCACCTTTATTGCCAATTCCAAATATTTCCTTATTAATGACATTTTTCCCAAGAATTTCATTTACAGTATTTTTTCCTTTATAAAAAATAGGGGATGCATTTTTATAAGTTTCCACTTCAGTTTGCAGTGTTTTTATCTTTGATTCATAATTTGTATTGTTAGTGTTAATTGAGTTAAACTTTTCAGTTAACTCTTTATGTTGTTTTAGCATTGCATATCTTTCATCAGAAATAGCCTTATGATTGTTCATTAAAGACTTATTCTTCTTTAATGTAGAATCATATTTTTCTTCAATAATATTATAGTAGGCTGAAAGTTTTTTATTAGAGTAACTAGATTCAAAACTAGAGTCAGAAGAGTAGTAAGATTGTATCTCATCTGTTTTTTCCGTAAAACACATGTTAGCTTTCATATTTTATTCTTCCTTCTCTGAGTCTAATTTAGAAGTGCTATTGGAGTCTTCAGATACACTCCATGTAGCTTTCATTGCTTTCTTGTCCTTATGCTCATAATCATTTATTTTGAAGACTTTATATTTATTATCTTCTTTTAGCTGAGGACAATCAGGTTTGATGTGCCCCATTTTCTTGCACTCATAACATCTGACTTCCTTTTCATCCCTTTTGAATTATTTTCTGAAGCCCTTCTTCTTTATATAGAATTTATTGAATTTTCTGGCTAGATGATCTAGTTCCACATCAGAATTTGAAAAATCAGAACTTTCTGATTTCACTTTTACACTTTTCTTCATCTTTATGTTTTTCCTCTGTGATGACATTTTCAAGGAAATTTCATCTCTCTTGATAAAAACTTTATAATCATTTGCTTCATCTTGCATCTCAGATGCATACATCATTAGTGTTTCAATAAGTTCTCTCATGGTTAAGTCTTTGACAGGTGTCGACTGTCTGATTGTGCTAGAGATTCCATTCAATCTTATAGGCAGTACTCTTAGTACTTTTAAAGAACGATCAGCTTGTTTAATGGGATCTACCAAGGTGGTTAGGTTATTGAAAATATATGTCAATCTTCCATTCATTTGAGTAATACTTCCATCTTCAACCATTATGAATGTATTAACTTTAATCTTAGTAGTAGCATTTCTCATTTCCCTGATATTGTTATTTCGTTCATAAGCAACTACAATAGTTTTCCACATTTTATATGTTTTAGGGCATTGAGATACTCTGTTAAATTCATCAGGTCCTAGAACACATATAATTGCATTCATTGCCTTCGAGTTCATATCATATTCTACTTCAGTAGCTGCACTCCATGTTGCAGGTTTTTCTGGTATTTCATATGGTGTTAGAATCTTAGAATATACTCTATATCCAAGGTTTTTCAGATAGATAATCATTCCCGACTTCCAGCATCCATTGTTTTCTCCATTGAAGTACGGTGCTCTGATCATAGAAATTCTATCTCTTGTATCAGTCACCTTGCTCTGTGTATAATCACTTTCATCTTGTTAAAGCTTTATCAGAAAGCTCAACCTCTAATACCAATTTTTGGATCAGATTATATTAAATATACACAGGAGGGGGGGGGTGAATTGTGTCTTTTCAAAAATCTTCATGAGATTGTGTTCTACCCATTAACTTTAATCAGATGAATTAATGTAGTAGAAATTAAAATAGTAGACACAAGATATATAGTGGTTCGGGGAACAGAAGGCCCCTAGTCCACTCCAGCAAATCTCTACTCCACGAGTTTGGTGATTTTCACTATCTGGTCCTCGTTTCCACATACCGTTTCACAACTAAGTACAGAAAGTTTACACCTTTACAATCTAAGTCAAGAAAAAGACTTCTGGTTCACTCACAGAACCTACACAGCTTAGTACGAGAAGCCGGTCACTCGAAAACAGAAAAGAAAGGTATCTGTATTTTTGAAAATACTTTTCAGTTATTCTTCACAATTGCAACAAAATTCAATTGACAGTAGATAGATCATCTCCTTCATAAATAATTATATTCAAATAAGATTCGTTCTGAGTTGATCCTATTTCAGTAGATATATAAATATAATTCACAACTTCAGAAGTAGCAGATTCACAAATGATCATCAATGTAGAACGAGTGAATCCTCTATCATGATTCTTCTTCTTCAAAAAACATAGATTTTTCATTCTTTTGAATCAGTAGATATGTGTTTTTATTGATAGTCTTTGTTTTTCTTCCTTTTTATGAATAATCGATTGATGCTTTTTTAAAAATACCCATATATATAATAACGTCGAGCACTTCTCCTGTAAATTTCGATCCACAAAAGTCACCTTATTACTCATGATATTTAAACATTTGAATTTACCAAGAAGTCACAACTTCCCCTAAAATTTTCCAAGAAAAGATACCTTTAATTTGATCCTTAAAGGGCTATGAACTCGTAAAAGACACATTTTAAAATCAGCTTTTAATCCGGCTTGAAATCAGCCTGATAAACAGCTTACTGACTGTTGTATAATAATATTAACTTTAAACTCTCCGACGCCAAACGTAAGGTTGAGTTGTACAGTATGCATCCTCTGAACGTAACATAGATAATAAACTTAAGATTGATGATTTAGCCTTAAAACGCAAGGTTTTCAACATATAGTTGATCATAAACGTAAGGTTGGTAATGTATGGTTGATCACAAATGTAGGGTTGGCAATCCATACTTTTTCTCTTCAACTTTCAAATGTATGATAAATGATCCATAATTCTATAATCTTTCAAATGAATGGTACTTGATCCATACTTTTCTAAGAACGTATGGTTGTTTACAAATGTAAGGTTGATGAACCATACTTTTGAGAAACAAACCTAACGTTTAAAACTTACTTACGGTTCTTCTTCCACACTTTTTCAACAACCCAAACGTAGGGTTCCTTCCTAACATAGGATTCCTCTTCCATACTTTTTTGATAACTCATAAAGTATACATTGTATTTCATCCTTACGCTACATTTCTCTATGTAGGGTATGAAAAATGTTTTCTTGAACATGCTTAATTAGATCCCCAATATGGAGAGCATGAAAAGTGTTTCCAGAACACACTAATGCAAGTAATTTTGTAATTAATCCTCATTGTTCAAGAACATAAATATTTCTCCTAGAAATAAAAATATAATTAGTAATAAATTCCTGCAATATACTTAACAAATAAAATCATTAATAAATAATTAAGGGTTTTTGTGAGCATCAAAATTATCATAAAGAGATAGATTATTGTTCTCAACAAACTCCCCATTTAAGTAAAAACATGATTTATTGTTGAAAACAACACTTTCTCAACACAATTAATATATGAAAATTTATATATATGATATATTTATTTCCTACATAATACAAAAAACCTTGATTAACCAATACATTAATTTATTTTTGGGATTCATTTCATTATTATAAGATATTATTCCATTACAAATATCTAAAAATGAGTATTCAAGCATATTGAATAATAAATATTGGTTCTTATTGTGGAAATATAAAACTAATTTCTAATCATCTACTATTATATAATGGCAATAACTGATTTTCCATATTTGTGCTCCCTAATATTGGTTCCAACTACTATCAATGTTTAAACTAATATTATATCATAAATTTAAAGCATCATTATTAGTTCTCTTGCATATTTCTTTTGGGAAACAAATGTACATCACCCATTTTGATATATATGAAACCTGGGGAAACATGTTAGCTTTCTAATTATTTATATTTCAAACCCTATATGCATTAATAGTGATAAAAACATTATTTATTTAATCTGTGTAAACCAAATATGATCTCATTAACAGAGATTAATACCATGAACTGATCATACATGATTTATTTCATGTAAATATCATAATCAAACCACATATTTTAAATTGAAATTTCTTCAAAGATGAATCTAATCGATCATTCTATGCACCAAGAACTTGTTTAAAGTTGTAAAAAGTATTTTTTAAATCTTATCACTTTTGATTCATCATCACCTATTAGGAAACCCAATAGTTGTTCTTAATTAACCTCTTCATTAGTCAATGTATTCATGAATTCCATCTTGATATACATTTGAAAAATTATAAAATCTATTTGAATATCCATATTTAGAAAGAGTATTATTGACTTGATTAATTCCATTTTTGGTAAGTTTCATTTACATAAAATCTATTAACATGTGAAGATCCTTCATAGTAAACTCACCATGTTTCCAATTTCCTCTATTTGATCATCATATTTATTTTTTAACACCCACTTCAAAATTATTCTATTGTGATCCACTAGCCTCTTTACATGATATTTGGTTTCAGTATACTATATTTGATCCCAATCAATATTCATACCCTTGAACCATAAATTTTATTTTTACATATTCCTTAAATGATGATGTATCATACTTAGATGATAGGGAAATGTGATATTTATTACTCATTATCTAATTTTGTGAAAGAGTATATTACTATACCAATAAAATTTGGTTCATTTTCCTAATCTTATCTATTCAATTATTGTGTTGTTATTTGATTCTATTAAGTTGTTTCTTCATCCACTAATTCAATCCTAGAATAATCCTTACACACCAAATTTTGTGAGCCTCAAGAATTAGTATCATCCTAATTCTATTATTCACAATATTTACTCAAATATGGAATTTTGGATTTATGTCCATCTTTTTCTTTAACAACAATGAGGTTTTCCTTTAATAATGTTGTTTAAACTATTATTAAATCAATTATATGCCTAAATATTTAATTAGTATCCAAAAATATCCTATAATATTCCATATCTCTATATATTTATTGATTCACACCTTTTTTCATTTAAAACATGAACTCAAATACTTTAGAGTGACAGAGTTGGAATCCACCCCTGAAATATTTTGTATGATGTATTCTTCTCTATGGGGCTTAATGAAGACTACTTTTTTGTGAACACCACCAATGGTAAAACTTTTCTTCAGTACTGTTGAGCGACACCACTTCTAAATAGAAAGGATTTTCCTTGTTCTTCACCATTCAGTTTTCTATGACACTTTTTTATTACAATGTTCTTATTTCATAGACTTTATTATTGATAAAATACTTCTCTAAGGAACTCTATAGCTCACTAAAGGTGTATTTAATTCCATTATTTGATCATAGATATTTAGTTTCATTTTCATATCTTTTTTAGAACCACTGAATATAGTTCATCATTCCATTTTTTCTTATATAAGTGTGATATGACCCATTATACTATAGTCATTAAAATTTAATAGGATGTATCTTTCAAAAAAATTTCTGAAAACAATTTAGGGACCATACACATTAGTGTAAAGTAGTTCTAATAGTTTTTAATCTATTTTATTTGTTAGTCAGCTTTAATTACCCATTATTTTTCCTCTTAGACATGCAACCCATGTCTTCATCGAATCAACTGTCAAATTTGGAAGTTCAAATAAAGTCTTCAATTTTAAAAAATTATGTATGCATTGTTTTTTATATTCCCGATCCATTGATTCTAATTTATATTTTTATATTCTACAATAAGGATACAAGTGTTCTCATTTCTATCCACTTGATATATGTCGTTATTTGTTCTCTATCCTTTCATCAAGGAATTTATAGATTTATCTTTTATCAGGAACCCATTTTGATTGAATGTGACTGAATTCCTTGAGTTACATAATAGACTTATACTCCGAAGATTATATTATAAACATTCTACATAGATAAGTTCTATATTCTTTAATTCATCTTTTACTAATATTTTCATTATATTTTCTATATTTTTAAAGCTATATAATTTATAAAACAAAATTTTCCATCAATATGTCCCTACAATAACTTCAAGAGGTGTATGTTTTAGGTAATGTGGGATGAACACCCTTTATCATGAATACATGTTCAACTATTCTTAAATTATTTGAGTTAAATTTCATCAAATATTTATTTCTTATTTTCTTCTTTTACTTATAATATATTCCTAGTTTGGTTGACACAAGAACATGTTACTTCTCATTCCCATTGTTATAGACAATGATTTTGTACCATTCTTCCTCTAATAGATAAAAATTATTATCTACAAGAATTAATTCTAATTGTATTTCAACTATTCTCCATTTATTTCTATTAGAATATTATTTACTCCTATAATTTCTTCAATTTATAGACCTATTACTAATGTAGAAAAAATGATAAAAACATCCATGAAAAGCGATCCTTCGATAAGGTTCCTAATATATTCTCATTTTTCATTATTTAATTCTTGGTTCTTATCTTTACAAGTAGCCAAAAACCTCCTTACAATAAGTCATTATATGTATATATAGTCACAAAACTAACACTTAATATAGGGAAGGATCGTCTAATAATCTCACCATATATTTATAGACTTTTGAAAGATTTTTTGTTTTTATTGTGTTAATAATGTTTAAGAATTATAATATATAATTTTTTAACATTGTCTTTTATAAAAACTCATCTTGTTTTAGATGAAAAATCTTTACAACCAAGTCAACCTTTTCTCATGAGTGTGGATCTTTATTCACTAATAATTTTCTCAACACTCATTATAACTAATATTTCTCTCCCTTTATCAATTAATTATTATATTAATTTCCAAATTGGAACTTCATTTTTTATAACCTAACTTTTATTTAGCTTTGAGTTCCTTTTAAAATATTATAACCTCTTATTTGAGTTATTAAACTCTTTTTGTTCTTTTTTCGACCTGATCATTGAGGTTGTCATTCATCTTTGCAGTTCTCCATTATCTAACTTTAAATCCATAATATATTTAGAGTTTTTGAGTAGTTACATGTTATTAATATTTCAATTTTATTTTAACTTCTTGTTTTTTAACATATTTTGATGATTCCTTCAATATAATACCAATTTGTCTTTTCTTATTCGGCTGTAGATCATGCTCTGGATGCACCCCTTCATTTCATACTTTTAAGTCAAAAATTCCTTATGGTTGTTATTTTTCCTATGTTTTATGTTTTATATTCTTATATATTACCATTATTTTATACTATATATCTAAGATAAATTTGTCATCATTATCTTCCAAACATTCCTCATCCTTTACTTCTTCTTTATCACTAATATATTTCCATTGAAAACTTTTCATGGATACATTTCTGGATTTAATGATTCTTTTTAGGGAAAAAATTTACCATTTTTTTAGTGTGAGTTAATCTTTGAATTATTAATCTAAATTTACTTTAAATATCACTATAATATGATAAATTCTTTCATAATTAATGAATTCTAGATATAACTAACCTCTAAACCTGTCTTTTCCTTTCTTGAAATTTCTTTCAACAAGTGATAAAATTTTTCACTGACATCATTATATTTATATTAAGTGGAATGTATATCAAGGAACTCCATTACATTAAATAATATCTTCTTTGTTGATTAAAAATATATGTTCTCTATCTTAACTTATATTTTGTATTCCACCAACTTTCTATAAAGATCATTAAGAAGAAAATTTGGAAGACTTCCTTCTTCAATTACTGATACCTATGAATTCTATAATAGTGAGAATATTATAAGAATTTTCATCATTATTTCAAAAAAATATATCTCATTTCCATGTCCTTGTATAAATACCACAACATCACTAAGATAGTTAGAGAAACTGTTAATGTTAGACTATGATATCATTTTCAGATAATCAAAACAGATAAGAAAAACTTATAGTTTTTATTCATTTACTTTGGTATATCAGTTTTATATATTGGAAATTTTTTCCCAATTGATTTACCTGAAGTAAAATTGATCACCATTTGGTATATTTGATTTGAAAAATCTTTGAATAGATAATTTTTATCCTTTGAATCATCATCGATAAGCTTCCCATCCACTTTAGTCATTAAAATCTCTATAAATTAGATTTTATTTGGTTTTTCCATTTTGGTAGCTATATCTATTAAATAAAGGAACTCCTTTTACATTTTTAGCATTATAAATATTTTAAATTATTAATTGAAATCACTATAATGATTAAACCTTGTCTCTAAAACCAATTATTAAAACCATAATCTAAAATATACCATAAGGTGGTGGGGGTAAATTTGGGTGTTCAGTTTTTATCTCCTTTAACCAGATCTTGTTCTGATATTGGTAATAACTCATTGAACATATGAATATTATTTTCATAAAATATAATGATAAATTAAATAATTGCTGTGATATGAAAATTTTACATGGTTCACCACTATGGGCCACCCTAAAGGGTATACACTAAAGTTGTGTGAACATACTCTAAGATATCACTACTCACTATAGATGATTAGAAGGTTTTGGAAAGACTCATTATCGGTGTAAGTTTCACTCACTATTTATTTCTATTCATTCACTACATCAAAAGAAAGTGGTAAATATTTCATGGAATAATTATTTATCATAAGAATCCTTTATTAAAAATAAACACCAAACCATCATCAGTGATTTCATTACTCCTCCATTCTTCTCCTAAACACTATATCATTAATTAATTTCATTATAACAAAAATAGATCCCTCTCAAATTTCTATATGTTTTAATTGAATCATTTTAAAAACAATTTTCAATTCTTCCCCAATATCCCAAGTATCAAGGCTTAAAAGTTACATAATATTCCCTATCAATTAACAGTGTTTAACCCCTTAATTGGGTCCTTAAACTTCCCATTAATCTCTAATTAATTCAACCATGTTCTACCAAAATCACATAGAATATGATATGTAATTAAATTTTTCAACTTCTAGATTTAACAACTTTATTCCATGACCTTCATTGTTACAGTGCGATATTCAATCAATATCCTGATCCAGTAAATTTGGGTGATATCTTTTATTTAAATGAATAAAATATTATTCCATGATCTTCTCAAATTTCTATAATGTTAAGTCTTATTATGGAATTGTATTATAATTAAAATGGAGAGTCATTTTTCTTAATACTGTCGATGTTTATGTCATTTATGAAAAACCACACCTCTATGTCATAGAAAACATGATTGTGGAATGACCGAATGAACTATCACATTCCAAAATGACACTTATTTTTTATGGGGTATTTAATATGGGACACCCTTCTTCTTTATAGTGAATTCTACAATATTACAACATTACTATACCACTTTTCATTGAACCAGCTCTTGGATTCACAAAACCCCTTATTAATTCAAAAAAATATTATGGTGTTATTATACACGTTGCAACAAAGTAATCATGTTTTCACTCTTATGTACTCCGAGTTTATTCTTTTTCATGATAGGATTTGGTGTGGTCACCATGTAGATTGTTCTATACTCTTCCATCTAGAAAAAATATATTCATATTTAACCACTATTGTTGAATAACTTATATGCTTATAGTGTAACCTCTAGATAATTAATATTATATAGAATATGATTATTCTTATGTGATATTGGTTTATTATTATACATATACCATTATAACATGATTTATACCATAGCATAATGATTGAAATATTTTTTCGAAAACAACTCAAGATAATAATTTGATCTCATCTAAAACATTTAAAAGTACCTCATAATATAGTTCTATACCAAATAACAAACAAAAAACATCTACTAATTCAAATACCTTGGTTTAATAATTAATCCATATAAAAAACAGAACTAATTGAATCCATTTTTCTAACATTATGAAATATTTGTGTACACTGACTTTTCCATCACCCATGAATGATATTTTAAGTTCTAGAATACCACCATTAAGATTTTTTTCTTAGGACAGACTTCCCATCACTAAAATTAAACTCATATATGGGAATTATTTATTACCGTATTATATTTTTTGCACAAAATATTCCCTTTATTCATGTAGGGATCATGATATACATTTACAACACATCCTTGAATATCCAAATTTAGTCAATTAGTCACCTATCTTGAATCCTGGGAAGAGATAAACACAGGGGTCCAACAACCTCCCACAAACATTACTGAAGTGGATCAAAATAATGAACTAACTTTGATACTTTGTAATTTTCAACTATGTTAACTTGGCCCTTTTATTACTCACACATGATATTTTATACTATAATATCCCAAATTCTTTATTGACATTCTAATCATTCATTCTCTATAACTGTAAGAGGCATCATGAAGGGGGGGGGGATTTCTAAATGTATTATATTGTGTTATGAAATCCTCTCAATCCCCATGTGGGACTTATGAAATGGGTACACAACTCATCCCTAACTATCCATGGGTGGGTGATTTGTCCACTATTGTGACATAAAAGGATAACAAAGAAATATAGTATGAAAAAATATTAAATTTGATAATACAATCACAATTAACATCTCAAAAAACATTGATTTTATTAGTTTTGTTGATTACATCATTTTCAAAAAGGTGATATTTACCCAGAATTTATTGATATCGAACCTCAATAGGTAGATATATTAATAAATCCTTTTGATTATAATAATTTTTAATTGATCAAGAGTGGGTTGGGTATATTTTATTTTGTTGGGAGATGGTAGACCTAAATAATCCTGAGGGAGGGGCATGGTTCACAGTGTACACATTTAAAATTTTACTCCACTTTTTTTCCAAAAGGCTGTACAGATATTGATCACTTTTCAAAAGGAACACATTTGATCTATCATAGTCTTACACTATTTATCTCCCTAAATAATGAAATGAATTTATAAATTCAAAGAATACACATGACATGTTTAACTTACTTGTTTGGATATAGTTCTTGAGGAATGATTGACCACTAGGGGGTGGGGGGTGAATAAGTGGTTTATTTGAAAAGTATTTCTTTTAGAATTCAACCTATCGAACTTGTTAAGGCTGTTGATCTACTCAGTGATATCTTGAAGTCTCACTTTATATTAAGAAATAATCAGATAGAGAACAACATATGGTATTTACAAGGTTCAATACAAATACATTCTCCTTTCTATATTTTTTAATCTCACCAACACATATTATAAACTATATAATAAGTTGATCATAATGAATAAGGAATCAACAGGTTATACACTCCAGAAGTGGATCCTCTAATTGATCCCAGTTATGTATCCTAACAACTAAATATTTTGCCTTGGTTGGTTGGACACACTAACTGTATTATTTTATCCTTCTTATAGACTATCACGACACCCCAACCTTGATACTCTTCAATAACTAGTTAGAAACCCCTGTCACAAGATCCTTCTTCTTAATATTGTTGATGCAAAAATATTAAGATCTTTGTTAACTTTTTGTTTCTTCTAAAACACTTGAAATAAATATTCCTAAAAAAGTGTTCTAGATCTATTATACTCATGTACAAATTTAATATCTTCAGCAGCTTCTTGAGTTAATATTGTTGGTCATGAAACTGATTCAAACCAGATCTTGAATGAACAAGTTATTCTCATTTTACTGAAATATCAGAACTGACTATATAATCCTGCATATATATTTTTCCTCCAGTATCTTCAACATCTGATATGTAGTGAAAGATAGGATATTATAATGATTACTTCTCAGGCAAGGATTCTTCCTTATTCTGATGAAATATCGATCTCAACCAATGTGTGCAAGTGATGAACACAATTTCATTAATATTATTTTATGAAGGATTAAACATAAAAATCTAAAAATAATCCTTATTCTCAATCTAAACTCAAATAATTCATGAAATCATGTGTATTACATGGATTTACCATTTTCTTCTCCACTTAGTAAAATTTAAACAATACACTAAAATTATCCTATACACATAAAATGATAATAGCATAATAAAAATCATTTATTACATACTGTTGGTCTGCTTTCTTGATGCTTCTCATATTGATGCTTCAAAAAACAAGTTTATCATTTTTCATGTAAGAAACACTCTTTTTATGATACTACAACAAATTTTAATTAGTATAACATTCCATATGTATAACATTTATCTTCATAGAATCTCCTCCTTCACTAAAAGCACAATGTTATTTTTGTAACTCAAGTAGAGAAATATAAATTCATCCACTCAAAATGATGGAATACTCAAAAATTCTTGATCAATTGGATAATAGAAAGCCAAAAATATTTTTATAGACAATAAAAAGAGGTTATTAAGCATTTATCACATGATAAAATTTTGAAATGTGGTAGGTAGTTTTTAATGTGGTCCATATACCATGAAACATTTTCTCCACAAAGGACTTTTTCACCATATATTTCATGCACTACATACTGCCTTCTCTATAGAGAACTGGTTCTCACAGCACATGATCAAAATTTTAGTACCACATATAATTTCATTTGATATATGGATTCACATAGGATCTTCAGTGTAAAATCTCATCACAAAGCACTCTCCCCAGATCTCTTAGTTCATCCCCATAGAATGTATTCCAAAAACATATATACCACATGACATGCATATCTAAATTTTAATACATATACGCATTGGATATTTCATCCCAAAAGGACCATCCTCAAATCATGTTGTTTTCATATGACGATGGGTCTAATTATATTATCGTAAACACTCACCACATGGCTCCATACTGCATGATTTTAACTCAAATATTATTCTCTCGACATAATTTAACTCTCACTAAAAAACTAATTGATTGATCTAAAATTGAACTTCACTAATATCTAATTGTAAAGTATTTCATTTATAGTTGATCATTGGACCACTTATTACTCAAAAAACTAGGTTCTCATATTGGGGAATTTATTTGAAAAACATCTATTTTTGAAGCACTCATCCTGAAAGGCATCATCAAAAATCAATTTTATTGATTTGAAAAAAATCAATTCTTAGCCAATTTAAAAACATCCAAAGATATTTGATGATCCTGCATGGTGTTTTGATTTTTTGTGGTTCCATGTTCTGAAATTATTCATTCATGAAGGGTTTAGTTTGTGAAACACTCTTCATCCACATACCACCTTCTCAAAGCATTTATTTACTTTACAGCAAATCTTACTTAAATAAATTTAAATATCCTAAAGAGTATTATAAGATCTCATATGGTATCTAGGTTCTTTGTAGGTTCTCGATCTAAAAATCATTGTTTGTGAGGGGTTCATTCATAAAGGCTTGTATGCGGGAGTTTAAAGATGAACTCTCAGATAGAGCATATGAATAGAATTTAAAGGGGAAGAAAATATCATACAAATTTTTTATGAAAATATTTTAATGAGGGTGAATATTACTAACAAAGTGATCATCCCACATTGAACTCTCCCATATTTTCACATCAGTATATCAATTAAGATAAACTTGCTTCACTCTGATATGGATACTAGAGATCAGCCCCAGTTACACACAAAAACACACACCATGAGCATATGGACAAACATTCTTTGGCCTAACCCATGAGAATCTAGAGTCATGCCCTTTGTAGGCCCTCTAAATTGGTTTATTACTTGACTTATACACAATCCACTATTGTCTCTTGTGAGGCTACCTATAGCAGGCCTTCCCATGGGGGTAGACTCTTTAGGCCTCTCTATGTGTGGTAAAGAGATAGCCTTTGTGTCTCCCTTGGTTGGCCTTAATTTTTTATATAAGGAACATAATAAACAATTAGAAAAATGATAAGTATCTAATGAAAGACAAATACTTCTTGATTAAAATTGCAATCCAAACTTCTACTCTTCTCAACGATATTCTTCATGCAAATTTCAAGTGTGTTTTTACATTTCCACCTTTAAAATCATCTTAGATTATTCTTCACTTGATGTAATATAAAATTTAAATTTCATGGTCTTGTTTAAACTTGTAATTTTTTCTTGTAAGCAATGTGTCCTCCTTAACACTTGTCTTTGACATTAAAGATAAACACCAACAATCATCACATTTGTACTAGGAAGAACTGTCCAAGCATGTCCAATTCTATATAAAGAAGAATTGTCTAAGAATGACATCCAATGCTATAAGATGGATCGAACATAATTCTCTATGAATCACCACTTAATCTATAAAAATTATCTAGGAATCTCCACTATAAAAATCCTCATATCATTATATAAGGATTCTATAAACATCGACTTTATTATATACTAACAACAAAGACAACATTTATTCATTAATCTTGAACTTTTTCTCTTCAATCTCCCAATTTTTATTTTTTATTGACAATTTTTCACTTTATAAAGTAAGTATTTTTCTTAGCATTATTGAAAATAAATAGAAAGGGTATGTGGGGTAATCTTATTGCATATTTCTTATACAAAAATGTTTTTTACCTTATATACATTTCATTAGATCACTTCTATGAGGGGAATGACCTCACATGGTTCACTTAGAAAAGTTATTTTAGTTAATAAAAACTAGGTCTTTGTGGGATAACCCAGTGTAGAAAATAAGATAGATAATACCAAGTATTTATAAGAAATACATAAAATACTATACATGTAAAATATTTCTTAGAAAGTCTCAATTATTATTTTAGTGTATTTGAAATAATATGATTTATCAATGAAATGATATATATGGTACACACTTCAAAAAACAAATCTTAAAGTTAAAGTGCAATATATGTATCTCCCCTACTTTGTACTAATTTAACTCACCCTTTAAAATGATTATCAAATAATTTAGAGTACATATTTGGGAGTTATTGACATAAACCAAATTTTTTTTCCAACCTTTACAGAAAATTCAAAATTCATATTAAAATATTTTATTTAGACTTCCATATTAAATTTTATCCCTCTAAATGGAAACCTTCCTCAAAATATTTATGATGATGAGTCTAAAAAAAATTATTTCAAGATATTCTAATTTTGGAACACATCAAAATGAAATTCTTTTTCTGGCTATCCAATTTTGACAACTTCCACATGTCCTTGATATCTAGAATATGACAACATCCATTAATTCTCAAGTTCTTCCAATAATACCATGTTGAAAATTTAATCATCTACATTATAAATACAAATACATACAAAATACTTAAGGGAATATGGTGGAGTTACTTGTTTCTCAATGTGAACAACAAGGTTGAGATGGTTTTCTCAACCATGCTACTTCACTTTCTTCAATGTTCATGCCTCCAAATCTAATTTTCAAATATGATTTGTTCTTTGGTAAAATGGATCTTATCAAACCTATTATTTAATTACGTGTGATTTTTATTCTATTTTATCCATCATGTCATATTTATTTTTCCATGAATGCTTCACTATCTTCAAGACTTCTTCTTATACTTGATATGTGGTTAAACAACCTCTTGTATTATGTCAAGCTTTATTGGATTTCATAGAACATTTTCAATACACATGTCTAACTTTGACAAAAACCCCTCTTGAAATTCATCTTATTCATGTGGAATATTCATTTAACCTTAATAATGCAGGTTTTATTTTGCTTATTATAACATTAAGGATTTATCCAAATCAGCTGAGAAAATTTCAAGAATGTATTTTGGATTTTTGAAAGATTTTTTTGAGTTTTCACATAGCTTCACATGAGTAGATTTATTCATATCTTTATTCTAATATGTATCACCCATATTTATCTTCATGTACTTTGTTTATTTCTGATGTTTTTATGCATTATGTACAAAAATGAATTATCTTTAAACCTATTGTGAGTAATATGATTCATAGTATTATTTATATTTATACCCATGTTTGTCACTTTTTTCTCATATGGTATTCTATAACCATAATTTCATGACACATGTTGATATTTACATGTATCAATTTTGGGACAAACTTTATTTTAAACATCATAGAAATAATCAAGAAGTTAAAATCTATTTAAACCTAAAATGTTTTTCTTATTCTGTAAATTTTGTTGCATCTTCCTCTTATGAATTATTCCCATTAATATAGGATTCCTTTATGCTTTATCATTTAAAGGATTATTCCAAAAATCCACTGCATAATGCAAAATGTTTTTGAAACACCAAAAATGAACCACATCCCTTGTCCTTGTTTTTATTTTCTATATGTTTTCAATAATTTACAACACAACTATTGCACCCCGACTAGAATTTCCACTCGAATAGTGCTACAGGATGAGTGCCACTAGGCCTTAAGCATGCATCCACAAATGCCAAAATCTAGCATATAGCAGTGAGGGTGTAAAAGGATGATAGTGGGGAGAATAGACCCTTAGGTGATGATATAATAATAGTCTATATAAGTATAATTTAGTGTAAAACAATTTCCACAAGGAACTAGAATAGTAACCTGTCCATGTTAGAAACATAATAATAGTAACAGTAATAAGAAATAATGGAAGCAATATCCAATAACATTAGTGGAATAAAATAAAAAAGACAAACATACCATTTTTAAACAACAAAATAGAACATGAATACATAATAGGTCACACACATCAATAATAAGAAAGTTCACCCATGGACGACCATCAATATATACATACAGAAGCATGCTGAAACAAAAATGGGACTAAAAAGAAGAACTCCAGCTGAGGTAAGAACCAATGGTCACTTTCCTTCTATCCCATGGCCACTCGATCACTAGTATCTGTATACAGAGCCCAAACCCTTACCTTGATAAAATATAATAAAGTCTACACTTATCCCGAAAGGCCAATGTATGGTGTGAGAAAGAATCTCAGTAGGACACCACCAATGTGTGCCTATATTACATTTGTGATTTGGGATGTGTATCTAAAATAAATAAATGCATCACATGAATTCAAATAAAAACATTCTTCCCTGGTACTCTACATACACCAGGAAGCTATAAACTACTTTATCCTACATAGAAATACTATAAAGAAGAGGATTCTTAGCCTAAGTCCAAGGAATACTATGATGGAAATTCTCCTAGGTTAATCCTCAGGTTCCACCTCAAATAAAGACACATGGAACCTCATGAAAACCAATTACTCATATCCAAATCAAGAAACCAACATCCTGAAGGCATTCCCTATAATCTGTACCTAGTCCCTCAAACCTCATCTCATAAGAAACCCCACCAGCTCATATCCTGATGTTTGAGGCACAATGATATCAACCCAACAAATAATATCTCAATTAGCTTAAAAACAGACTTCTTGAGGAAGGATGATTTCCATCTTCCAAAATAAGTCATGGAACATAAATAAAATAAAACAAGCCTCAAAAAACAATCAATAGTGTCAACACTATCATCCAATGGCTCCTCACCATCCCCATGGATTTCAATGACAAGAACCTCCAACCAAAATTACTGATCCACAACTACCTAATGCCTCTAACCAAATGAGTTGTCAATACCACCTCATCATCTAATTCATACTGTGTGAACACGACTCTAAATGACGTTTTGGGAAACACGAGTGAGTAGAAATCACAAAAAAGAATCTAATACACACCAATTTGGTACCTCATGTACATACGACCACATTTCTCAAACCGATGTCCATGCCTTCAAACATCACACATGCCATGCTCATAGACTAAAGGCCTCTCTGCCTCAATCTGATTATTGATTCACCCAACCCAAGATCAAAATTACCAATATATATCTCATTCCACACCCAACATGATGATCATATCACCTCAGTCCAGATGTCCAATTCTATCTGAATACTCAAGACGATCCAATCATGATACGATGGATTTCATCCCAAGAAATGCACATATATTATTCAATTCATTTTAAATAAAACAAATAAAATTTAATAAGACATCACCCTAGACTAATCCTCCTAAGCTATCTAGCCACCCACACGGTTCTAAAAATTTTTAGACTTGGGTGTGCATGCCCATTGGCATATCACATAAGTGAAAATAATTTATTATGAAAAAATATTAAATTTAAATGGCCTCAGTCTTTTAATGAAATGTAATTCTCAAGGAAAAACCCCCAAAAAACCCCAAAATCACTGATAAATACAAACACCATCTACCTTCTAGTCATAGACATAGGCACATCCGATATTAGCTATAACTTAAACCAATTTGGATGAAATTATCATTTTAAATGAACACCCTGAAAATAGGAAAAAACAACTTACAAAGATTTTGTGGTCCGTGGGGGAAGAGGAAATGGAAATAAAAGAAATTATATGATATACCTTACTAAGATGAATCCAAC
The DNA here is from genome assembly GCA_963277665.1 of Viscum album. Classification (NCBI taxonomy): domain Eukaryota; kingdom Viridiplantae; phylum Streptophyta; class Magnoliopsida; order Santalales; family Viscaceae; genus Viscum; species Viscum album. Next base: position 1,059,164,978 of record OY728140.1, read on the forward strand.
ACAATTGATAAAGATCAAAATGGATCCTAGATGAAGGACATAGTCACACCCTAGGGGAGGAAGAAAGGGAGGATAACCCCCTGATGCATGCGACCCATGGAGGAAGAAGGAGGACGAAAATAATAAAAAAAGAAAGAAATAGATAGAGGGGTAAAAAGTTAAATTCAACCTTTTTATAGGTTTCACGGTTATCTCACATGGTTTTACAAATTTATAGAAACCATCTAGATCCTACTACTTAAGTGAAAAACCTCAAAATGTTAGACAACATGGTTAAGACAAACCATTCTGAAACTAGGAATTCTATAGTTCATAGGTATAGACCATTTGGAACTAAGTGTGTGACATGTGCATGATTTTGAAAATTGTTTGTAGAATTTGAGAATTTTATCTGATAAAAAAAGAAGAGGTATCACATGCCATGTTCCACATCTTGTATAGTTTTCCAAACCATGCTAACTTTAAAAAGGGAATGTATATTTTATCCTAGGAGGCCTCAAGATGTGTCCAAACTATGAGCCGCGGCCTATGCACTTTTGAAACTTGGGTTTTAAACCTCCGATGAACCCAAAATCCAACCTAACCCCCCTAACACTGGTGAAGCCTTAGTACATGACTAAAATCATGGTATTAGGTTAAGTAAACTCTTGGAATTAAGTTCTGTTAAATGAGAATGATGTTGGTATACCCACCAAACTCTAAAAATTCAAAACAGGCAAGGAATTAGACCCGCTAAAAAAAAGGATGTTCCAATATCACCACCATAACATTTATCATACCCAAGATATAAAACATAAAGTTGAGATGGTAAGGAAATACCCATATATCTAAAATTGACATGGAATACCCTAGTATAAATTCTATTGGTCAAATACCTCAAGGGGCTCACAACCATAGGAGTTACCTACCCCAATCACATCCTAACTCAAAACAAAAAACAAACCGACGGTCCATCGACCATCCACTAACTCAAATTTTATCCCGTGATGCATCATAAATCTTGAACCTCCTCAGGTTTACCTATTTCATACCCAAAACCAATCAGAATCCTTCACCACACTAATGCCTGCCTCATTCCCATATCACACATGGTACCTATGAGGTCCCTCATCCCAATTGATGCTAAAAAGTAATGGTGCCTCACACCCCAATCAAGTAATATATCACATTGATTCCCATATATAAAATATCCTCAATTAGTCCCGTATCTCTTCGACTCCCATATGTGAACGTACCTCATAAGCCACACACCAAACGATGCTCACAAGAAATCCCTGTTCCAGACACCTCGTATATATGGATATATAATGCATCCAAGCAGATTCCAACCTACTAACCAGCATCTGGTTAGTTCATAAATACATCTTATACACCTCATGCACCCAAAATAGGCATGAATCTAAATATTCCTATAGAAAAACAAAAACATCGATCATGCCTACAATGTACCAATGAACATTGTTGAATCAAAAGCCTAGTCTGACCCTGATAGCTCCAAAATAGGAACTTGTCCTGAATCCTGACCTCCATGCGATGCTGAAGTAGCCACTATCCATTAACCCTACTGCTAGGTCATGATATCTATTCCATAACCTCTGGTCATATCGAAAACTGACATACCATCACCTAGTTCCGTAACTGGTCTGATCTAAAAAACCCAAGTCCACCCCTATACTTGACAGCCAGCCGTCCGAGATGGCTTCCTGTAGAACCTCTCAAGATTCCAGACCTTTTCACATGCTCAAAACTCTTTCATCAAATAGTCATACTAAGCTTAGAAATGACCTAGATTCCCACACTCAAATAAAACCATCAATTACCCACTCCAATGTATTTTTCTAGATTCATTATGTTGACCGCCTTATTGAGACTTCTCTCATCCCTGCTTCCTTCTATCTAAAATTCTGCCACTAAAGTCACCTATGCTATCACCATACTATAATATTACCTATATATCATTTTCCCCTAGTATATGAGATTATTATTTTCCAACTTTGAGAATGAGGCCAAACAGAAGAGAATGGAATGTTGTAAACCATCCTCAAAACACATCACCCTCAAGGTGTCATCTCTGACCATATACGGTGCAAAGTGAGATAAATCAGTGAATGTATTTTCATATTCTATGAAGGAAATGTTACCATATTTTAGGCTAAAGAAATGTAAATTTATCTCTTCACTCAGTGTATCTAGGAAGAAGTACTTACAGAAACTGGCTTCAAATTCCTTATAAGCTAGTCTCTCATGTCTGCTTTCCTATACCTGCATGTTACACTATTTCTTTTCATTCCCCCGAGGATGTACATCGTCTGCTTCACCCTCTACCTTGGAGGTGTCTCAAGATGATCAAATATCATCTACATAAACTCAATCTAGTTCTCAGCCACCTATGGTCGACCCTCACCCTAAAAAGTAGTGGGTGTTGAAACATGAATTCTCGAGTCAAGAATTACATAGAAGGCTATACTCATTGAGCTCCCCTATAAATCCCCTAGATGAAACATACCAGACTCACTTTGAAATTATCTTAAAGCCACAACCCAAGGGATATGAAGTTCGATGGCTGAACCGCTTACATTGGAACCTGTACCTGATCCAGAACTTGTAGTTCATGATCTGACTAACCCTCTAGGGAAACATAACAACTCTCAAGGGTCTCACCTATGCATGCTCTAACAGAACCACATATCCAAATGAATTATTCTCTATAGTATCCCATCTATGTGGAAACCCTTTGAATTTCAACAGATTTTCTGAAAACCCAAATATATATAAAATTAATATTGGGATAGTAGTAATAATAAGCATAAACTCACTACCCTTTACAACCACATCACAACCAAGTCACATAACTTCTCGGCCACATGAACTCATTACACACCCATATTAGTGCCAATTAGATCATATTCCTCAAGCTATACCCATCCTAGTGAACCATGTCACCTCAGTTTGATGACCACATCGCCTAACCAGAGGATCATCATCACCTCGTATCATCGTACCTACATTATCTTGTAAGATAAATGTCCATATATATATATATATTATACATCAAAAGAAATTTTTATCATGTAACATTCATATATTTATAAACTTAAAACATCCTATGTGCCTAATCAGGATAAAAAAAATCACCCCTTTCCATACAGGGCCAAGGATCCAAATATCCTCTGTTTCCATACCAGGACAAGACATGTCACAATAAATAATAATCACATTATAAGTGTAGCACTTGAGGTGTAAATTAAATCCACAATAAAATTATAAAATAGAACAACATTTTCCCCCTGGTAACTTGGTCAATCCATCATGAATGGGGTTTCAAGCACCTTATCATGAGTTCTAAAACCATTTATGACAGAATCCTAAGCTATGGTCCACCAAATCCCTAATAGTAAGACCAAGAAATAGTTAAAATAAATCTCTATGATAAAATTTGTAGCCTCTAAACCCAGATAGTCACCCAAATAGTGAAACAATCCATTCCCCACTAGGCCTTAAGCGCGCCTCCACGAATACCAAAGGCTATCGACTAGCAGTGAGGGTGTAAAAGGGTGATAGTGGGGAGAATATACCCTCAAGTGATTATATAATAATAGTATATATAAGTATTATTTTGTAGAATAAAAATACCATAATAAACTGTACTAGTAACCCACCCATAGTGGAAACACAACCATATCATGGATAATAATCAATAACAGAAGTAATAAACAATAACAACTGTGAAATAAAATAAAAAAGAAAAACATTACATTTTTAGCTATCGAAAAAGAACATTCATACAAAATAGGTCATAACTATCAATAATAAAAAAGGTAACCCTTGGTCGACCCTCAGTATATACATATACAAGCATGAAAATAAAAATGGAATTAAAAATGAGAAACTATAGATGAGGATAGAACCAATGGTTTCTTACCTTCCATCCCATTCTAACTCGATCACTAAGATCCATATCCCAAGAATGATCCCTTATCTAAATAAAAAATAAAAAATTATACATGCTTCATGAATGAACCATGTTGGTTTTGATGAATAATATCAGTAGGTCACCACCAATGTGTGACTATCATAAATTCTTCATTTAGTAGGTGTATCAAAAATAAATAAAGGCATCACATGCATTCAAATAAAAACAATATTACCTGGTTCTCAATAGCCCCAATAAGGTATCACCTTCTTCATCCAACACTAGAATATAGTAGAAGAGAGGATCCTTTCCCTAATTCCAAGTCATCATCTGATGGAAATCATTCAAGGTGAACCCTTGGGTCCCACCTCAAATAAAGTCACATGACACCTCATTCCAACTGACACATCATGTAAAAATCAAGAAATCGACGTCCTGAAGGCACACCCAATAATTAGTACCTGGTCCCTCACACCTTATCTCACAAGAAACCCCTTTAAATCATGGACCAACATTCGAGGAAAAATGATACCTACCCTCCAAATAATATCACAGTTGACTCAACAGTTGATGTCTTGAGGAATGGTGATTTATATCTTCTTAAATTAGTTCTAGCCCATCTACCTCAAGTATGGTGAGAATAAAACCGCAACCAATAATATCAAAACTATCATATGGTAGCTCCTCATGATCCCAAAGTATTTCTATAACAAGCACCTCTAACCAAAATTCTTAAACCATAACTATCAGAGGCCTCTACCCACACATGTTATAACATCGTAACCCAAATTCCACTCACCAGTTCCCTAATCCGATCAGTTACATGATCTCAACCGTGCCTCCCCATATGATAGAGTATGATGACTAGAAAAAAGGTCTAAAATCAATCTTGGGGAGATTATAACATTTTTATTAATGTAGAAAAATAGAAAAAATAAATAACAATATCTAACTGATATAACTAATAACCAAAACAATACCAATATCACATTTTGAAAAAAGGGTAAATACAATATCCAAAACTAAATAGTTGATATGTTATGCCAATAAGTGTCAAGTGTCCATTTGCAAGACCCAAAAATAAAAAAAGACATTGAAAACTCCTAGTTGGGTCTCGAACCACGACTGTTTCCCTCATCCATGATCCATCATAACCCATCCATATAATAAATGGCCTTTTACTTTATCTTATCCTACTACCATGAAGTATATTCAGGTATCAATCAGGTAGTTCAAGTAGGGAGTGATTACAACTCAATAATTCACCACCAACGATGTCTAAAACAATATCTAGCCTATAACAATGTATGTAGTTATATAAATAATAAAATTTAAGCAATAAAATAAATAGTTTTTGCGTATTCAATTACTCTTTATTTAACAACATAAACCCCCCGAGTTCTCAAGGACACTCAGAATTTCAATTCACATATGAATTCTAATGTTACAATTCATCTTTTCATGTCACATATGAATTCCATTATTACCATACATCATTTCAAATCACACATAAATTCCATTGTTACCATTCAACATTTCAAATCACACATGATTTCCATTATTAACAGTTATAATATAAAATCACACATGAATTCCATTGTTACAATTCATCATCTCAAGTCACACATGAATGATATTGTTACCATTCATTGTTTCATGTCACACATGAATTACATTGTTACAATTCATAATTTCACAATCACATATATCACAATACAATATTACTTAAATCACCAATCAATTAATAAAATAAAAAATTTCATATTCACGTCCTTCCATTAATTAATTCAACAATTAATTAATCACATTTATCTCATTACTAATTCAACAATTATTTTAAAACATCAAAACCCTTAATTAATTTTCTAATTAATTAAGCACATAAATCCCATTAATTAATTCATCAATTAATTAATCTTATTAATCCTATTAATTAATTGAAAAATTACTTATCCTAATTGACAATATTAAATACACCATAATTAATTCAACAATTAATTATTAAATTCTCAATACTAGAAACCCATAATTAATTTAACTATTAATTATTCAATTCAAAATCCCAATATCACATAATTGATTCAATAATTAATTATTCAATTCACAATCCCAAAATACCATAATTATTTCAATAATTAATAATTCCAATCACAATCCAAATAATCCCGATTGCACAACTATCCTAATTAATTAATTACAAAAATCAATTAATACAACATATGAAACTCTATTTCTAGTAATCTAATTTAAATTCTACTGTTATATACATGTAATTGAAATAAATAATTTGGTATTTGAATTATAGACCACCTACCTCAAGTTTGACTATGAATGATTACCAAGGGATATACCCTATTTGAGTAGAATAGTGACGTAGAATGAGATCTGGATCTTAAATTCGAATTTAAGATCAAACATTCAAGACCCCCAATTATAGATCTAGAAAAACAATCCTAGATCAAGATCCAACATGATAGAGGATATATTCCCTATAAAGGATGAGGGAGATATGGGAGCGAAGGAGGAAATAATGTGGGATATGATCCTCTTACCAGGAGGGGTGGAGATCTTCAATCCAAACATTGAATCGTGAATAATAGAGACCAGAAGGGATTAGAATCAGTCCTAGAGACACCAAAATCATGAAAGACTATTAGGGGTCAAGTAGGGTTTTATTTTTTGGTTAATATAAGGGTTAAGGTAATTAAAAAACTAATTTTCTAGTTAACCTAAATCCCATGCATGGTTTGATGGGAATAAGAATTTTTTTTTCTCTAACCATGCACCTCTTCTGGGGGGGGGGGGGTGGAAGATTTCTTCTTTTAGGTGGCGTAGTTTGACAAACAGTATGCTAACCATGAAAACCCTCTCTATCCAGGTTTGTATTATTTTCTGGTCTAGGGTCCATGGTTAAGGAAAACCATGTGCCAACCATGAACTTCCCTCCTTTCATTTTTCTCAAATTTTCACCCAAACAAACGCCAAGGTAAAACCCAAATGAAAAATACTTAGCACAAAAAGAAGAGTACCTATAAACAAGCCCATGGCATCTCCATAAAATGTTTGGATCTTACAATCTCAACACCGTATAACAGCTCATCCTCAAGATGTACTCCCAAGAAACTCTAATATTACGAGTCAAAAAGATTGGTCCACTAATCCCTCATATCTAATTATATGTCACATGTTTCGTCCTAATCATGTCCATATTTCCACAACACATGAACTACGATCACAGTATTTCTCTACAACACTTTTTCACTGTGATCCAACACATGTATCAAATGATCCTCAAAGGACATATCTATCTCAAGATCAACATAATCCACATAAATCACATGAGAAGTTCTAGGGTGATATCATTGAAGCTGTGACACATGGAAAACATCATGTATAGCACTGTACCTATGTGGAAGATCCAATCGGTATGCCACCAGCCTGATTCTCTCCGCAACCAAAAATGGTCGCACAAACATAGGTTCCAGGTTTCCCTACTTCTACATCCTATAGTGACCCAACCTAGGAGACACCTGAAAGAATATATGACCACCCTATGTAAACTATAGGGGTCATTGACTTCTATTAGAAAATGAATTATATCTACTCTTATATATATCCATATGATTCTGAATCAACTAAACCTACTCTGATGTCTCTTGTATGAGACTCAGTCCCAACAACTATGACTCACCTACCACTATCAAGTATAGATTTGATCTTTATGGCCTACCATAAAGATCCTCTTATGGTTCTATCTAAATAATTTTTTGATAACTGTTTTTATTGGAAAAATCCACTAATGCTAGGTGCTTCTTATATGATCCACTAAAGTTGAGGACACATGCACGTAGCATATCCTCAAGACCCTAAATAGAGCAATCTAACTTCCCATTTGTTTGTGGGTGGAATTACACACTCAATAAAACCTATATACCCAACGCCTTCTGTAATCCCTATCTGAAGTTCAAAGTAAAGCGTGTGTGATGATTTGAAACTATGGTCCATGAAACCCCATGCAGACGAACTATATCTCGAACATACATGTCCCCTAACTGCTACATCGAGAAAATCTCTTGTATTGGTAAGAAATGATATTCCTTTGTATTACGATAAAAAATAACCCAAATAGTGTCATTATTCCAAGATATCATTGGGATACCCACTACAAATTCTATAGTCATATTATCCCACTTCTATTTCAGAATGGGAAATTTCTGGAAGAAACTATCAGGTCATTGATGCTCATCCTTCGCCTGCTGATAGGTGTAACCTCATGTCATAAACCCTACTATCTCCTTTTTCATTCATAACCACCAAATCTTTCATTGTAGGTTGCGGTACATTTTCGCCACACCTAGATGCACCACCCACTTTATGGAATGAAATTCTCACATCATATCCTACCACATACTCATAGGCAAAATAACCTGATTCTTGACATAGATGATATCATCCTCATATATCATCTATTCTAAAGGTGTCTACCCACTTTCAAAGATTTTCCTAAAGGAAAAACATTCCAGATCTTCATACTGTCTATCTCTGATCTGACTCAAAAGTGTAGACTCCACTAGAACTGACACTAGAGTCATATATTCCTGACAATCCTAAATCACCACATGCATCTCATCCAGTAAAGCTAAAATCTATCACTCAACATTAGACTCTTGAATATCTTAAGTTTGAGTTTTCTTTCATAAATTGTTAGCCACACTTTTCCTGTTACCAGGTGTATATACTACCACAAAATAGATATATTTCATCAACTTAAGTCATATAAAATAACAAAAATTCAAATCTCACTGTGAAAGGATATACTTCAAGATTTTGTGATACATATACACAACGAAATTTTCACCCAATAGTTAATGCTGTCAACACTTTGAATAATAAACCACTATAGCTAACTCAAAGTTGTGTGTAGGGTAGTTATGTTCATGTGGCCTCAACCACTGAGAACCATATTCCATAGCTCAATCATAATGCTTCAATAATACTAGAAAACTGGTCCTAAAATCATCACAAAATACTCTATACTCCTCACCTAGATTGGGTAGGATCAAGAATGGTGCTGATATCAAGATATTCTTTAACCCATGGAAGGAATTCTCACATGACTCAAACCATAAATTTTTTTCCCTTTTTAGTCAAGAATGAAAGCATCAATGCTAATTGGTAAATGTCATGGATGAATCTCTAATAATATCCTTCTAACCCCAAAAATCTATGAATATTGAAAATGTTCTTGGGATGCTCCCAAGAAACAAATTCCCAAAAAATTCTCTTGGTTTACAGACACACATTCCTATGAGATGATATGACACAAGAAGTGTAACCAATTAATCCAAAATTGAGACTTAGATTTCGTGATGTATTTATGAATTTCTATCGTGTACTCTAGATAATGTCTAGATTTTGGGAATGATTGTCTTGAGTCTTGGAGTACACCAAGATTTCATCCACAAACACTACCAAAAACTGATCCACGTATGGATGAAAGATTCTGTTCATCAAGTCCATAAACACCAATGGTATATTCTTCAACCAAAATAGAATTATGATGAACTCAGTTAGGCCATACCTAATTATAAAAGTAGTCGTTGATATATTATAAGGTTGAACTCTCAACTGATGATACCCTAATCTCAAGTCAATCTTTGAGAAAACACAATCTCCCCTCAACTGGTAAAATTGATCATCAATGTATAGAAGAGGATACTAGTTCTTCATATTCATCTTGTTCAACTTTGGGTAGTCAACACACAATTGTAGATCCCATTAACCTTATTAAAAAAAATAGAGAACCCCATGGTGATGTACTCAGATGGATAAATCCCTTATGCTCCAACTCTTCCAACTGAGTATTGATCTCTTGAATCTATGTCGATGCCATTCTGTATGGTGGAATAGAAACTGGCTTATACCTCAGCATGATCTCAATTGTAAATTCAATATCTCTCTCAGGTGGCATCCCTGAGAAGTCTTTTGGAAACACAACCTAAAACCTGTCCACTACAGATGGAAAGATATCTTATTTTACACCCCCATCATCCAGTAATAGAATTTAAACCTAGGTGGGAAGCTCCCCAAGTTGATGATGCACTGGCCCTACATGACCGAAATGTATATTGTATTCCCCATGATGAATATAATTGTCACACTCAAGATATGTAAAGGTTAATCTCCCATGATAAATATCAATATGGGCTCAGTATTCAAATAACCAGTCCATACCCTAAATTAGGTCAAATATTGACATGTCATGAATATGAATATCCCATATAAAATGATACTCCCCAAACTCGAGAGAGTATCCCTTTAATAAGTATATTCCTGTAGACCAAACTCACAGTGGTGTATCTATCATCAACACCCTGCTCATGAACTCCACCACTAAGCTCAAACCATTCACAAGATTTGTAGAAATACATAAATGTGAAGAACTGATATCAAATAAGGAACTAGATAGCTTAGAATCTATATGAATAGTGCCTCTCACTATCGATGGTCCCACCTCTCTACCCACAAGTGTAGTCTGAAACACATGAAACTATCCTACCCCTCTTCCCCGAAATGCAGTCTAAAATCTCTTAGCTGTACCTCTCTAATGATATGGGTGGTCTTTCCTAGAAGTACCATCTCTACTACCTCTATCACCATGTCCATCAAAACTCTAACTACCAGATTGATATGGTAAGGAAGATTCCCTTCCCATACCCAGGTTATATCTATCTCTTGTATCACTAACCATTTTTTGTGGGTTCCCACAATACTTCGATATATGTACTATCTTTCTACAATATTGACACTCTAATGGTGGTCGGGAACAATGTCAATGATAGTGGCCCAACCTATAGCATTTATGAAAAACTGTTTAGGTAAGGTCCTGAGTAACAAACCCTTCCCCCTTTCCAATTTTCCTGCTATTCCCCTAGATAAAACCCTCATATAGATTATTCATACTCTTAGAAGATGTACCACATGACTGCCCTGAATCAACCATCTATCATATAATGGAAGCCTCTTTCAGGTTTCCCTTATCAATAAGAGCCCGATCCCCCACCATAGAAAAATATTTAACACATTTTTTAACTCGGGACTTAATCTTACATTTAAGTCTGTCCTAGAAATGCCTCACCATGGCTATCTTGTCCCCTGGCAACATTGGATTAATGTGATCCAAATATTTAAAGCATCTTGTATAGTCCATCACCAACATACTTTCTGAGTAAACCTCATGAACTCAGATACTCTCTCCTATCTCAGGGTCTTTGGATATAAGTGCTCTAGGAACTTCACCAAGAAGTTCTTCCATAACATATCATCAACCTATCTAGTCTATGTCTGGAAATCCCACTAGTATTCTTCGATCCTCTCATCATATAAGTATCCAACCTGAACCTGTTATCTTTAGGAGTCTCCAAATGTTCAATTATAGATTGAATAGTTTCAATCCATAACTCAACTACCTCAGGTTCACCCTCTCTGATAATAATGAGAGGGTTCCACAACTGTAACTCTATCATCAGATTAAACATTCTTTTCACAACCCACCCTGGGTCTCTATCCATGGATTTCATAAAGTGAGAAATGTTCTCAAGGAACTGATCTCCTTCTTCTTCAACTCACACTATTAGTTTCTCAGGTTCCACTATTGGTAGATCATATCCTACCATATACTTCTATCATCCTATCAATAATAATTATTGTAGAGGTATATAATAATTTGATTATAATAAATAAGGTAGAAACTGGGAACACATCCCTATATTCGATCCTCCTACAGAACCTATTTCTATACCCTAGTAACTAAATATTCTATATTGGTGGTTTAGACACCCAAAAAATATTCTTTTATCCTTCTTCTATATTTGTTAGACACCCTAGACTTCAAACTATTTAGAAACTAGTTAGAGAACCGAATCATATGCTCCTTCTTCTTAATGTTTTTAATCCCCAGATAAAAAGATATATTTTTTGCTTCTGGTTTATTTTTCAACACATGATATTGATATTTCTACATGATTTTACAAGACTATTATAATTGTGTACGAATTATATATCTTCAACAAATTCTTGAGGTAAGACTGGTGGTCTTGAAACTCATTTACTCTAGATATTGAATGAACGAGTTATTATCAGATTACTGAAATATCAGACCTAACTATGTTCTCATGTAATTATATTCTACATTTAGCAACTTCAACTTTTTATCATTAGGGAATGATTATATATTCCTTACATTACACTTGGATAAATGATTTCTCCTCTTCTGATAAAGTTTCAACCTCAACAAATTTGTGTAAGTATTGAAAAACATTTATTCAATATTATTTTATGAAAGATTAAACATGAAAATATCAGAGTAATCCTTCTTCTCAATCTCAAAATAAAATAATTCATGTGATAATATTTTTTTCATATAATTTTCATTCTGTTTAAAAGTTTCTAAACTTAAAATAGTATTCTAAATTCATCTTGAACACATCAGTTGATAATAACACAATATAAATAATTTATTGCATATTATTGGTCCAATTTCTTGACAGTTCTCATATAGATTCTTTAAAAAGATTTAGTTCTTTTTAAATTATGTGAAAATCTCTTTATGAAACTAAAAAATAGTATAATTATCATATAATTCCATCTACATAACATTTATATTCATGAAATTTCCTCCTTCCCTAAAAGAATAATCTAATTTATAAAATTAAACTAGTTAAATATAAAATATTCTTATCATAATGATATACTACTCCAAAATTATTGATCAATTGGATAAGTGAGAGTTATCATTGGTTTTTATAGTAAATAAAAATTGGTTATCAAGAAGATATCACATGATAAAATTGATGAGCATGGTAGGCATTTTTTCAAGTGGGGTTTCTACCACAAAAAATTTTCTCTGAAAAGGATTTCATCACCACATATTTCATGTACCACATATAGACTTATCTTTATATCCCTGGTTCTCATAGAATGCGATCAAATTTTGATTCCAATATAAAATTTAATTTTATACCTGGCTTCACATATGATATTCACTGCAAACACTCACTCTAAACCACTCTTTGCAGATCTCTTGGTTTTCCACAAAGAATATCTTCCACAAACATATATAATTTATAGCATGAATATATGCATTTCAATACATCTCCACATATCATATATCATCCAGATATGATTATCCACAAACCATGTCATTTAAGGTTGATCATGGGTCCAAATATATTTACGTAAACACTCACCGCATGGCCGCATAATGCATGGACACTAACTCAAATAGAATTATATCGGTTTACTTTAAATCTCAATGCAAACCCAACCAATTCATATGAAAAGGATATTCACCGATTTCTTACTACAAAGTATTCTATTTTTGGCTGATCATGGGACCATTTTTTCATCCACAAAGTAGGTTCTTTCATAGCTAGGTTGATTTGAAAAGCATCTCCTCACGAAGCACTCATCCTAAAAAGAAAAACCACAAATCATTTTTATTTTTTTAGAAAATAAATTCTTGGCCAATTTTAAAACATTTGAATACCTATGATTATCTCTCTTGGTAGATGGATCATTTTTGGTTCGAAATTCTAAATTTTTTTATTCATAAATGGGTTAGTTTGTGAAGAACTCTTTATCTATGTACTAACTCAAAAAAGCATTTATTTTCTTTGAGGTAAACCATAGTTATCCCCATTTAAATCTCTCATAGAGTATATGAAGAGATTTCCTAGTAGCTGGGTGATTTTTGGGTGCTCAGTTTGTAAACCGTCATTCATTATGGATTTGTTCGTGAAGTCTCACACATGGGAGTTTAGAGATGAACTACTTCCTAGATCGATTAACGCACATTCAAATAGGGAGATCAGATTGGATGGATGAAATTAGATGCATATCATTTAACATGGGTGAAAAATACATGCATATTTCTCATCCCACATCAAAATATACCATAACTAGTGCTTAAGTATATCAATTAAGATGTGGTTACTTCACTCTGATCTGGATACTGGGGATCAACACCGGTTACAAACGCACAGACCACTAGTATATGACCCAATGGGCTTCAGACTAACCCGTGAACACCCGTGGGAGTATGCTCTATAGGACCTATACATGGGACCATGTGTTTTATTATACAAATCCCACCTCCTCATCTTGTGGGGATACTTATGAAAGGCCATCCCATGGGGGTAGTCTCTTTGGTACCCCCTATGTGCGGTAGATGGATATCCTTGGTTGATCCCATGGTTGGACTTAATTTTTTATATGAGGACCATAATATAAACTTAGAAAAATGATAAGTATATAATTATATATAAATCCTTCTCGATTAAAATAAAAATCCAAACATTCACTCTTCTCAACTAGATTCTTAATGAAAATTGTCAGTGTGTTTTTGCATGTCCACCTTTTAACTCATCTTCGATTATTCGTCACTTCATGAAATATAAAACTCATATTTCATGGCCTTATTTAAACTTACAAACATTTTTTAAACAACTTTTCTTCATTAACACATGTATTGGACATTGAAGATAAATACAAACAATCATCACATTAAAACCAAGAAGAGCTATCCAAATGTAATATCCAATTCTATATAAAGAATAATTGACCAAGAATGACATTCAATGATATATTATGGATTTATAAAATTTCTCTAGGAATCACCACTTCATCTATAAAAATTCTCTAGGAATAACCACTGAAAGAATCCACATATACTAAATTTATGATATAATGACAAAACGTACAACATTCATTCACGAATCATGAACCTTTTCTCTTCATTAAACAAAAATAACTAACCTAAGAAGCATATGGTGAGAGAGTGTCTTCATACCAGGAGTTTTGAATATAGATTTTATGTATTAATTTTTTTAGGAAATTTTCACTATTAGTCCTAAGGTAACATTCTCTTTTTCTCCTCTATTAACTGTTTCAGTAAAGGTTTTTTTTCAGTTAATAAATGTGGGTCTCATAAATAGTTTGTATATATTATTATATCTTTTAAGTTCACATATCTTGTTGATAAAAATGTCAACTCCATCCAAATAGAGATACCCTATTACGCACCTCTTTTCCATACACTCCTTCCTCAATGTTGAATGAGATCAACTCCTTAACATAAGGGATGATAATTTTTAATTCTCAAATAATAGAAACAAATTTTTTTTCCAATTGAAAATAATAAAAATCTATAATTACAATTTTAATCTCTAATTGATTATAAGAGTGTAATATCTTCTTATTTAATCATTCTCCCCTAAAATGACGTAGATAAGGAAATATAAAAATTCTTTGGCTCTCAATATTATCACTATGAATTATATTTTTCAATATTATTTAAATCACTTATAATTAATTTAAATTTGGTATATAAAATATTACCAATATCATTTTTTGAATTTCTATAAGTAGTTAAATATAAATTCATTTTAATAACCCTTAATTTGATGGTCTGGATTTAATTATACTTTCTGTAATCTCTTAAAATCATGCCAGGTGTACCTATAGATTTAATGTGTTCATTATGTTATAATTAAAATTAGTTACTCTAAAGAATATTGGGCCACCATATGATAATAAATCCAAAATAAATCTACTAGATAATCTAGAAACCTCATATTCATAGTGTGACTCTGTCCATCACAGTGTGGTCTCCTCTTACATTAATCGAACCACATAGTGGAATTCTTCTTCTACGGTATGGCCTCCATCAATATTCAAATCCAAATTTCTGAATAATATGTTATTTTAACTCCCCATTTCATCTCGGTCTAATTTCTAAAACTCATCTCGATCTATAAATGTATTGAATTATGACCATTTTCCATTGTGTGAACACCTTCAAATAACTAACACCATTGAAAATTGAAAAGGAATATTCATGATGTTGCTGGTGGTTACATGGTGTGATAAATCTAATGATCAAAACATTATTGGATAACACCACAAAATCCACCTAAAAAATATAATTTATTTCCTTTTTGTAAATATTAGTATGTTTTTTATCCTCACAAAAACCATACACATACGAGGATCTACCTTAATTTTCCATTTAACTATCATTCAAAAACTATGCACAACTAAGGATGGTTTTGATAAACCTTGTTCATTACATTGAGTGATTTTAGTTTTTAATATTTCATCCACCTCTTATAAATACCTTATGTAATTTTTAAATATGTTATATATACAAGACAACTTTATAATTTTCTAATTTTTCATTTTTTCAAATATCACATACGTACTAGTGTCTCCAAATGCTTATAAATATTTGTATGAACTATAATCAATGTGTGGTTCTTGTAATCACACTGTGGTTTCTTCTTATAACTTCAAGAAGGTAACTTAACCTTCTTATTTACACCTTAAACAAGTACAAACCAGGGAACACTACTTCCAAATCCATGAGCTTGGTATATAGAGATATCTAGGTTTTTTTTTTCATTTCTACATTATTTCTTCCATGTGTACCTATTCTAAAAATATTCTATGAACATCATCACACTACCAATTCATAAATGATTTCTCATACTCCATACATGTATTAAAATATCACACTATCAATAAATCTAATAGTTATTCTTAACAAATATGGCCCACAACCACATGGATGTGGTATTCTTTCCATTTATATTTTATTAATGATACAACCATATATCATTCTCTACCTTTTAACTATATTCTCTTCTAAACATAGTCTGGATTTATAGTCAATCCATCTCTCAAACCCATTATCAATAAAAATGAAAATGGTACACCCACTACCATATATATATTTTTATGATCACTCCCTTGTAATATAATTCCATGGGGGTACCTCCTAAACCACACACCCCAATTTTTAATTGAAAATTTTACTCAGATATTATCTATGTTTTCCAAAAAGATATTTTTATGGAAAGAAGATTCCACTATAAGACATTATTTATAGCTTAATTATAACCATATTTTACAAAATTGAATTGACCACATGGAATTGAGTTTTTTAAAAATCCTTTAATATTTCTAAGATAGAACATGGTATTTGAAATAATATTTTGTGTCAGAAAAATCAATGTTTTCCATGTTAGTCACTTAATTCAATAAAAATATACAGATTGAGATTTTCCGTATCATAAACACAACATCTAATATTAATCAAACTAAAACTAAAAAATCATCCCATAAATAATAGAGGAAAAGTGTGCGAGACATATAACCAATTGACTCAACTAATATTAATTTTTTGTGATAAACATGTTATGCCACTTGATATCGATGTATATATTTTCTTTACAAGTCCATTTATTTATTGGATAATGATAGAGAAACATAAAATGTCCATTACAAAATGACACTTAATGGTTCTAGTAATTGAGACCTTGTGTGAGATAATTTCCAACATGGTGAACCACTTGATGATTATAAATGCCTAATTCTTATAAAATTTGGTATCTTGAGAAACTATCACTTGATACCATATTGATAGTAAAAATAAAATCATCATGTATTCCATGAATGTAGATACTTTTTTCCTCTAGATATATTCGGTTTCTTGGTGGTCTTATACCATAACAAGTATGGATTAAAATTACTTTTTGATCTTAAAAGATGAACTTTTAATTAGAGATATTAAAACTAAATTAACTCCAACTCAGGCTCCAATTTTATTGTTACACTTATTTAGATATTGAAACAAAAAATGAATCTTCTAAATGAAATGTGGTTTCTTATAATCACATTTTGATTTAGATCCAAGCATTGATACCATTTTATCATTAATTTTTGGTATGAAACCAATTTGGAATGTAAATTAATAAGAGGCATCTTATTTATTAAACCATCATTAAACACAATACATCTCTATTTCATATCATAATAACTTTCCTTCAACCTCTATACATGTATAGTTTTTGTATAATAAACCCTTAGATCATGTCCTCCCCTAAATCATAGAACATTTCTAAAATATATTTAAAATAGTTTAATATATGGGGGGAGGGATAGCTCAAACATCATCATGTAGAGAAGCGTAGTTGGTTTTTATAAACTTACCATTTTCATTAAATATTCTTCCAAAACTTCATAGTGGTTATCCCTTGGGTGATACAACATATATAAAATTAACTTTAGATTCTTTCAATAAGTATCATTACATTCCATGTCTTTGGAATTATATCTATTGTGAGACTAATCCCACTTATTCTAGTTTCTAGTAGTGGTATATTTTTCTTAAATAATTTAACATGATTTCTCCACCACAAGAGATATTTTCCTCCATTATTTACTTCTCACCAAGTGGTATAATTTTTGAAATCACTATAAATGCTATTTATCTATCCTTTTTGGTTTCTAAAAGAGTCACTATAGACTTATTTTTATTTGGAAATTCTTTCCTAACATGCTCACAGTTATTTGTCCCAAATACAATAGATTTATTCATTTTCCTCCAAATCTTCTTTATTTCTCTCCATAATAGATATTGAGAGTATACCATAATTTTTTCTTGGGTTAACTTTACTTGAGATTCATAGTTTTCTTCCATAATAGAAAATATTTTTTCTATCACAACATATTTATTTTAAGAAGAAAACATCTTCCCATATATCATTGGAATGGAGGGAATCATTATAAATTCATTTGGTTTTTTATTACTATAATTTCTATCCATATTTCCATGTTTAAAACATATAAATGATCTACCATAAATTACATACCTCATGTTTTATGTCTTTGATTGATATGTTGTTACTGTAGTTATTTTTACACTATTGATCCCCTACAATTCTAGATACACACTCATAGTGTATCTCAATATTCCATAAAATTAGTACATTGTATCTAACATTTTTAGATATCATTATCATCTAGGAATAAGATATACCGCCTATTTCACAACTAATTCCATATTGGATTGTTTTCACTACCAAATTTTGGATGTATCTATGAAAGAGGTATAATATTTTCCCTTTGACTATTTGAGATTTGATTCAAGATCCTTGATCATTTAACTCTTCTCATTCTATTAGATAACCATCCTCTTTTCATTTATCCAACTTCTATTTTAAATTTTATCCTCTCATCAAGTTGTGTCTCGAGAGGAATAATGCTCAATTTATCTCATTTTCTTGTAAAGATTAATCATGTATACCACTTACTATTTTATATTTTCACCCATATATATTATATCTACATTAAAGGTAATCTATACTACCTTCATTATTTTATTATCCATTTGAATAACTTTAATAAAAATAAAATTCCACTATATTAGTTTGATTTGATACACCTTCTCATATTGAGATTAGATCTTATATTGTTCACTACCTAAATATTCTCCAGACTGATAACTAGATTTTATTTCCATGACATTATTAGAATCAAAAATTCTAAAAATACTCCTGAGTGATACTAATTTTTTATATTTTCATGCATCTTGTAAAACAATATTAGATTTATATTTGTTAATAAATACTAAATTAATCACAATTATTTGAGATTCTATATTCTCGGGAGTCTTATTATTCTTTTTCATCTTCATTTATTTTGAAATTAGATAATCAACACTGGCTATTGAGGTTAAAACCTCTATCAACATTACTTTCATTTACTTCTAATAAATTATTTCTATTTTCTTCCAAATCTCAAATATAGTAGCACAATAATTATTATTCTTATACCATTCACTTAAAGATGATCTAATCAAGATCTTCTATATAATACTATCACCATTTTTCACTATATTTTGTAAAATAATTTTTTTTAGGATTTACTTCATGGTATCCTTACCAATAGCCTATAGGAACATAATAATATCTTTTTTACAACCATCAAACTTAGCTCCTTCAAAAAATGAATGTTGCATTCTTAATTCTATGTGAACGAAAAATCCAAAATAGATTTAGAGATTGAACATCATGTTAGAATATTTTGGATTGGAAACCAAACATTGGGACTAGTTTAACCAAAATAATCCTAATAGGGAGGTATTAGATGAATTAGCGTGTATATTGATTAAATATTTTACCCATATTTTAATTATTTAGGATAAATAGATTTCTTTCTCATTTTATAAGGAACACATTTGACCCCTCATCTTCTAATACTGATGATCTCACTAAATAATTATATTTATATAGAAATTTAACGTGTATACAAGGTAACAATTTTATTTGGTACAATATAACTTGATAATATAAGAAGAATACACTAGAAATGCTTTCATGTACTTGGAGTAAACAAAAATCATTATATGTGATACAAAATTTCCTTGAAATATGTGTTATCGATCGAATGGTTAATTACGTTTTAACCCTTTGTTCAATGATTTAGTGAAGTATAGTACTATTTTATAGAATTGAGAGGCTCTTTAAAAGAAAATTTATATGATTTTATCTTTCATATCAATATAGGTTGTTGAGACACATTACATATCCATCTATAGATATAAAACCTATTATGTTTTGATTTGATACAAACTCATGGAATTATAGATTAGATGAACTCCTCAATGTGTGATTTGAGACATTATCTTTCACAAATTACAATATAAATATCTTTTTTTATTGATGGATATATTTCTAAACTAGAAATTATCTCACATTCAGACCGAATATTGTAATTTAATAACACTTTTTTCTTTGATCATTCTACCCTAAATTAAACGTCATATGGAAATAGAAATATTATATAAAACTACTTATTCTTCATCAAAACTAGATTTCGAAATATGATCAAACTCCGACCTTTTTTTATAAATTATAAATCTAAAATATTATCAACCTCATATTTTTTTCTTGAACATTTATGAGAAATTATATAGATCCTCATGTAACCAACCACTTAATTTGTTCTATTGGATTTAATTTTCCCATTTAAATTCACTTTAGATCATTCTAACTATACCGCATGATTTAATACAGTCATTGACATATGTTAAACCATTTTAATCTCTAAAATATAACTGCATTACCTTTTATTAAATTCCAAATATACCTGCGAGATAATCAAGATACCACATATTAGAAGTATGACTCCTATAATTATAATGTGGTATAATTCATCCATGGGCTCATAAAATAATGACGTTATTATTTCATGGTGTGGTCTCTAATAGTATCTCGATACAAAAAATCACCTAAATTTTTTCTTTTAACTCACCTGAATATTTCATCACAATTCGTTATACTCATCTTGTTCCTACAACATTTTATGTTATGACACACTACTTCATGGCATGATTTTTAATTAATCCCTTAAATAGCTTAAGATAAAAAAAATTAATAACCCTATATCCTTTCTATGGAAAAATGACATGGAATATCCCTTTCAATCATGGAGTACACTTTTTTATAACATCATGATTAACTTATATGTATTTTGAATCAGAAAATATTATTGTCATGTGCTCATTCTCAATGGTATAGGAGCCTTAAAATAAATAATACCACTAAAACATTCCTATTTATCCTCATGTAATTGGAATTAGTTATATATAATGATCAATTATACTTATTTAATCATCAATGGTTACAACCTTACATTCAACCAGGAAAATATTAAATTCCAACTTTCGTAAACAAGAGTATATTATGTATTCTTACAAAAACATAACACTTACTAGGATATTTATTTCTTTTTACATTTTATAATCAGTAAAAAACCATAAAAAACTCAATAAGGTTTTGAAAAACATCAAAAATTAATTTTTTGTGATTTTACATTATCACATTTATGAATCCTCTTACAAATACCTTATGAAAATTCTCTAATATATTTATTATAGACGAGAAATTTTCAAAGTTTTAAATTATCTAAATATCTGAAACATATTAGTTTCTCCCAATAATTATCCATATATGGAAAAAATCTAATTATGGTGTGGTGATTTTACTCACACCATGGTTTCTACCTATTACTTCCAAATTGAAACTCAACCTTATCATTTCAACCTTTTTAAGACCCCTACACAATACTTCTAAATCCATGAGTTGATATATTGAGATAGAAAGGTGTATCTATGTATTTATATACTAGTTATTCCATATGAACATATTCTAAAAATATGCCATGAACGTCCTAACATCACCTAGTCCATAATGACTATTCATACTCCATAGATGTTTTTTAATATCAAACTATCAACAAACCCAACAACAATTGGAAATAAATCCATCCTATAAAGTCTTGGTATTAATAAATTTCACAAGATTTTATTTGATTCCTTATATGAATTTAATATATATATATATATATTTAATTTCTCTATTTTTAGGAATAATTAATGTTACTTTAATAACATCTATTATCTTAAGTTTTACTTTCATGAGAAGTTGAAAATTAATTTTAATCACATGGAATTTTCAATTTAATTATATATATTAATTCAAAATTTCAAGTGAATATTATGTATCTCTTTGCATAATTGATATTTTTTCCAAGACATAAGATTAGTGTTAAATTTATAATGGCTGTTTAATGTTGAATTTCCTTTTGAAAAGATTATATAAGAATTATTTTATACTATGTATATGAGTTTTGTATATTATTAATCTTATAAATTTTTGATTTTTATTATATGCTATTTGTGAGATTTATTCAGATGAACCAAAGATTATATTTTCATTATAATGTCACATATTCATTTAATTATATTTTATTATCTTATTAGATATATTATTCGTTTTTTATTAAAAATATATTAAACGCAAAATGTTTTTAAACTTGACTATAATCCCAAACCTTTGAGTCCTTCGATTGATCAAACTCCCTCTCTGTAACTAGAATGTCAAAGGGGACATATATTTCTTATTCAACATCTTAAATGTAAAATAAGTCAAAGTGGTCTAATTATAAAAGAACAATTATTATATGTATGGTGTTTTATATATCTTAGCTGAATTAAAAAAATTATTATTAGTGGATTATTTTTAATTTTTGAAGTGATAGAATGTTTTTGATTAAATAAAAATATTTTTAATAAAGAAGTGGTTAAATAGTTTTACAAAAATGTTTTTTGTAGATCAGAAGGATATAAAATTCATTTAAATAAATGAAAAATGAGGGTTATTTCCATTTTATACTATTGAGATTAGTGATTGTTATAAAAGGTTTCAGTTTGATAATAATATAATTAATGATGGTAAGATAAAGGCAATGGATATATTGTTTTTCTCTTTTAGAACAACTTTTATTAAAATAAAAATTCATCTGTTTTTGATACCTAATCAAAAAGTTCAAAACAATTTTATTAAAATAAGAATTTATTAAACTATATGTGAGTTTAAAATAAATTTTATTTATGATATATAATTAATATTTACTTTATTATTTAAAAATCAAATAAATCTAGATAATATTTTTTTAATTGCTCCATAATTTGGAAGCTTTGGAAATATAACTTAAATTATTTTCCTTTTTTATATGACTTTAACCTTATAATTTTATAGAACAAATATTTCATTGAAGGATGGAGATGTATATAGGACTCATTATAGAAATAAGTTCCTTAAAATTTAATTATAAAAAGTGGTACAGAAATAGGAATTGTCTTAAAATAGGCAATTTTATTATAAAAATAATGAAGATGATGATGGAGAGATAGATATAGTTTGGGGGGGTTAATATGTATAATAGATACGTTGAAGTTCCTATTATAGATGTTTAAGGGAAGTGATCTTGTTGATATGGTCAATATAAATAAGTTTGTTAAGATGAAAAAAATAATAAACCTCGGTTGGTACCTCTTGTTAAAGATGTTCTACAAATTTCTTATATTGTGACCAAAATTACAATAAAAGAAAATGTTATAGAAGAAGTTTTTAGATTTAATGATGATGATTTAGTTATAGAAATTATTTCAGTTATAGATCCTATTATTGATCAACATATTTTTATTGAATGGATTAATACTATGGATGATATCGTAGGTTTCATAGATGAGGTTACTATGACTATTTTTGGTGGTATTAATGCTAAAATTCAGAATTCTAGAAAATATATTGAAATGTTTGAAACACATATTGATCAAAATGTATCTTTGAAAACTAATTATTAGTGATATAGTGATTATATATTGGTCACATTCCAAAAAATAGAAAAACTAATTTTTTTATTTTGTTGGGAAATTGGAAAATGGTGTTTGTGTCATAATTATTAAGAATCAAAATGTTTTAAATATTATTAATTCATATATGGTTAATTCTACTGAATATGAAGTACATTTAAAATATGAAGTACTTCATAGATATTATAACTATTTTTATTAGAACCTTTAAAATTATTCAATATATATTTCATAAGAATTTAATTTTTTTAAATGAAAATATTACTATAACTTAAGAAAAAAAGATCATATTAGAGGGGGACTGTAAAAAATCTTATTTTAATTAATTGTAAAATGTGGCCAATAGTATATATTTTTATACTATAAATCTAATCAATAATTTTGTTATATTGAATTTAAAATCCAATAGAGAGTCTATTTGGCTAAATTTGGATAAAATAATTTTAAAATGAATATTCTGGTATTTATTTCCAATGTTAAAGAAATCATGTTTACTAATTATTACTTGGAAGAGTTATATGTGGATTTAGTCTTCTATATAGAGTGTGAGACTCTTGAGATAGAGATGTTTCAAATGGGGTTGATGGATTTTTTTAAGTCATAGTTCTTATTTGTTGTCAACTAACATATGTTGTTAAATTAATTGTGATTGAGATCAAGATTACTTAATTAGAAAAATTTAATGACATATTTCAATTATAAAGTTACAAATATTGAAAAATAATTAACAAACAAATTGTAATCTACTTGTTAGGGTTTTTATCATAATTCACTGTTGGATGTTGAGTCTATAAAAGAACTCAATGTAATCTATATGTCCATGGTAGATATTATAGATGAAATGAAATCACATTTGGAATTTTTAAAAAAAATTCGAAGGAAAGATTTTGATTTTAGATATTTTTTAATATAATATAGATAAGTTATTAGAAAAAAATTCAATACAGATATGATAAATTTTGTTTAAAATTGGAGAATATTATTTAAATCCACTATTAAAAATTTTTAGAGAAGAAATAAGTCAAAAAATGAAGGATGGAAGGTATTTCCTTATTGAATGTTGCTATATGGCCATACATTATTATTATTGTCAAGTAGATATTGTCATGATATTAGATTATAATTGTAGTGACTTATTTTAATTTATTAAAAAGAAGGATGTTGGAATACGTTTTTGTCAAAATTTATAAATTCTTTTTTTTTGAATATGAAAAATTAAAATATAATAAATGTAAAGGAATGGATTGGGTTAGAAATTTCATATGTTTCTACAATGCAATATTCCATATCATATTTCCATCAAGGCTATTATTTAATTTCATATGTTAAATAGAGAGTTGATGTATAACTATAAGATAAATATTATTTTAATTACATTCAATACATTTCCCAATCAAATAGAGATCCATAAGAACAAAAAATGTATTCTATAAATGAGAGACAAAAATTTAAACCATATTTTTATATGACTTTATAATATTTTTATCACCCTAAATAATTTTTTTATGAATTGTGTTTTTTTATTAATGTTTTTACTTTTACATATTTCTTTTATTTACATTATTCGTAATTAAAAATTTTCAATTCCAATAACAGATTAAAAAGTGAAAATTTCTTTGAATTAAATTCAATATGATATATAAAAAATGTAATTAAATTTTACTGAACCATTTTTCATATTATAGAAACTAGGGGAATAATAATATTTTTTTATATAATTTTTAAATTTTTTAGTGTTTTATTATGCTTGTGATCATCAAAAATGGGTATATTGTTTTGAGGTTCAATGGTGTTTAATTCAATCCCTATATAGAATAGTATTTGAGATCATATGAACCCAATGTTCATTTAACTAATATTCAATAATGAGTGTGATAGATTATTCAAAAATAAATATATTATCAATGAAAAAGTTATATATTTGTATAATATACTATGAAATAAATTCTTTTAGTAGAAATAATTAGATTACAAAGTATTTAATTAGTTATAAAAACTCTAAGGAAGTATTTTGAATTAATCCTATATGAGACTTTTTGACGCATACATGATATTTTTATATCATAGATTTTATTTATGAAATATGTTTTCTTTCATACATAAGATAATTTTTTTTTAAGTCATTGTTCTGTGACCAATGAATTTTGAATACCTTGTTACTTAATTAATTTTGAGCTAGATGAATCTTAGATAAAATCTCTAGGTTTGAGTTTATTCTTATAAGGCTTGGACATTGTTATGAAAGTCGCATAATCCATTTTGTGAGTTAGTTACATGAGAATTATTCCTATGTAGTATGAATGAATATGGATTTGTTGTTACATAGATTACACAATGTTAAATTAATTCCTATACGGATTAAATAATTTTGAGTTCATTATAGTGTAAATCATTATTTTAATAATTCAATATTGCTTTAAAATGATTAGTTATGTTATGATTATTTATGTTTTTATGTCATAACTTATCTTTTATGAATACTATAAAAAATTTCAGACAATTTAATTACAAATTTATTTTTTAATATTTATTCATATAAGTGGAATATATTAATTTTATTTTAATGTTATTATTATGGATATATTTTAATTAGATTTGTGATATTATTTTTTAGGAAATTTTAGAGCTATTTATTTTAGATTTTATAGAGACTATTAGATATTTTCTACCTAAGGTTTTAAATATTAATTAGGATCAATTATATTTTTAATTATATTCTCATAAGTAAAATCAATTATAGGGAATATTTATAACTTTATTAGATAATTAGTATGGTTATATTCCATTAAAAATGAAATATAAGTTTTCTATAAAATAATGTAATATTGTTGTGTTGTGTTGTTCTATCTTTAAGTTCTTTATAAATAATCGTATACATATTTTCTTATTATTATACAATAAATTGGAAAATAAACATATGAGAAAGAGATATAATTTATTTAATCTACATGTTTCATTTTCTATATATTTATATATAATATTCTATCAATTATGTTTAATCATTGTTATGTAATTCAATATGTTTTCTAAATTATTTATTTCAATTTTATTTTCTTAGTTCCCAATTATTGTTCTATATGTAGAGGCACGTCCTTGCAATATTTTCTTATAAAATATCTTATTTGAATGGTCTTATGATAAAAGATCCCAATTATGATTGATTTTTTTTTTCAAAAAGCTATAGTTTTTTTAAAGATCCTTTGATAAATGTATCTAGAATATATTTATGAAACATGAATATGTTTTTTATATTATAAAATCAAGAATTTTATTGGATTCCTTAAATTATAATAAAAATTTGAAGTGTATCTCTTGGATTATCAGAGAATAAATTTTAAAAAATAATTATTAATATCTATTTTATTTTAATATAATTAATGAGATTATATGATTGTTTGCATGACTATGATCCATTATTTCCAAATTTTAGTTTTAATATAAGAGGAGGTAATGGAAAAAAATAATAATTAGGATAATAACAATTTATAATCCTAATGTGACTCGACCCTTACTAGTATTTTGGAATTAGTATTAATCTTAGTATTATGTGTGGTACACAAAATCACTCATAAACTATCTTTTAAATAAATTTCTAGTGTGTTAAAACTATATTTTCATGATGAAAAACATGATATATTTGTTTTAGGCTATTTAAAATCTACTAGCACTATAATAAATTTTGCAATCATCTTCACATTTCTACAAGAACTTCCATTATTTCACAACTAACACTTCCAAATCACAGTCAGAATCATCACACCATATTTGATGGTTACCATTATCTTATTTATTCCATATCTATCACATTCACACTATGGTAATCCTCATTATGGGTAAACATAAAATTCATTCCATTCATGAAATAATATATCGACTATAATAAAATATTCCACTAGGGTGGGGGGTAATCACAATGTAACCTAAATTATTATGGTGTGATCCTTCCTTTTTAATTTGTGGGGATTCAAAAAATCATTACATCGCAACATGACATTTATTTTAATACTAAAATACGACACCACAAAATATAGTCTCTCTATTTTTGCGATTTTTTTTCCACCACTAATGACTTAATAATCATGCCCACATTTCCAAACTTTGATGCCACATATTACCCTCGTATGGACTAGTGGTTTATTCTCAATAAAACCATGATAATAAATAGAATATATGAGAAGATTATTTTGGAATGAGAAATCATATTTGAAAGAATAATCATCAAGCATTCATTTTTAATGAGGGGAATTCAACTAGTGTTTGATAAGGATTTACAATAGTGACTATCATAGGGACACGACACAAAAAAAACAATCGATTGATCTAAAAATATATCATGTGATAATAGAGTATGAGATGATTAATGATTCCAAACTTGGATCATGTTCATCTATGGTACATGAATCCATAATCTGAGTGACAGGGGACCAAAACATGATCACCATTAGTTTAAATATCCTACAAGATTCCTAAGGGTAAAAAATTCACCAACAAAGACCAAGAGGTCAAGGGATGAAATAATAATTTGAGGGGGAGCGGGTTAGAACACAATTTATAAAGAAAACCTCAGTCCACCCCTTCATGGATCAATTCCAATGGTTTCATCAAAAGTATTTAAAGATGAACAATAACCATTATAAAATGATTACCATTACACTATAAAGCTCCTTGGTAAATTCGAGATCTTAAAATAATACCATGATCTATTCCCTCCTTAAGTCCCCCAAAATATGACCACCTCTCTTAAATTTACACATGTGAACCCCATTACGGAATGACATGGGGTGTCATGATGTAATCCATTTACTTATAAAAATTTCCATGGAGTAACCCAACCACCACAACAAAATTTTCTATATAATAATAATACAAGGGTTCCACTCATACCTCTTTATCTTACGTAAGATAAAACTAAAGGTGATCTACTCCTCACACCATAACCCATAAAACCAATATTCAAAATATCCCCCATTGAATATCTATAAATTCATGTAATTATCTTATATAGACTTAGACATCATAAAAAACATCATAACGATAAAATTTATATCGAAACATCATAAGGACAATACATAACTAAATAACAAAATAGAGGATTCAAATGAAAAAATACAAGATATTACATCCTAACCATATTGAATCCTTTTCATCAAAAAATGCACTACCTAATCAAACAGGTGGGTATATGAATTTAATATTTGATTCTTTTTCTATTAAATTAAATGTGATGGGTTATGGATATATATTCTCAGTTGTGAAAAGTTGAAGTTATTTGGAATCTGGTCTATATGCTGAGGTAACATTAGGTGGTAAAAAATCTCACCCATCATACACAATTTTTTTAATGGAAATATGAACCTCAAGGATGGATTTATTACCTAAAAAAACCTATAAAAACTAGTGTAAAATTCCCATACTCATCACATAATGAATAATACACACATGCTCAAGAAGAGCTATAAGTAAATGTTATCTTTTAGTTTGTGTTATATTTTCATCATCTCTTACCACAAAGTTAGATTCAAAAAACCGAGTCTTCTAACCCAACATCTTCATAAGAATTAATGAGAACTTTCAATATCAATATCTATCTCCTATTGGTTCATATAGACCATTGAAGATAATCTTATTGTATTAATTTCACATCCTTACTAATTCTATTAAAAACAGTATAATTAATCAACACCAACATTCTTTAACTACATAACTCTACTTCCAATTAGTGGACCAATTAATTAAAATATGAAGTGAACTATCCTAACTATTCATATAACCATTATTCATAGCCTCTAGACCCCAGGATAACACCTTCCAAAACCAGAGTGATAAAATGAAACTACCTCCTGATAAAATGGCCTCTTTCATTGCATAGAAAGATATTTATTGATGTAGTAATGTATATAAAGGTCTCTTAGACACCCCAAACCGAGAGAACCACCCCATTAGAGAGGTACAAGTTTAGTATGTCCACTTATAAACTTTAAATTAGCACCTTGTGAAATAACTATCTATTTATGGAGCTAGTTCATGTGCTCCCCACCCTTATAAAAAACTTTATGGTCCCTCACTTGTTAACATTTATTCATTCTAGTCTATAAAACTAAGATCTCAATAATGGCTTCATTCAAACCATGAAATGGGTGTGATACCACCATCATCTATTAAAGGTGGTAAATGTATCCCCTCCCAAAAATAATCAATTACATCGAAGATAGCTATCTAAGAACCTCCTCTTGCAACCAACCATAGATTTTTCTATAAGGGAATTATCCACCACAACACTGTTGCACCACTGTAATATCATTGATTACAACAAGTTCAATTTCAAGATGTTCTACTATTAATTCATTAATTCATAAGTCAAACTATGAGTGTTTATTAAAAAATTATTACTATAATAGTAAAACTAGGGAAAATATATGAATAACTTATAAGTTAGACCATGAACTATCATAAATAAAAATCTAGTCTATAAGTTTCATAATCTCAATAATGTAATTCATCATTCTACTCAACTACAACTAAGCTCCATATCTGGAATGTAAGTCAGTACATACATTGGTCTCCCTTCCATGTGCAAACTTGATTCCCTCTTAAAAAGAATATATGCATTCTTAACATTTACATGGAGTGATTATCAACCTCATACATAGTTGATAAAGCCATGCTTACCAATTTATGTACAACCAACTATTATCTCTTAACATATGGATTAACTTTACCCACCTAAGGGAATCCTGCTGACTATTGAAGGTTGAACACATCTCATTTACTTATATACCAATACATTATAATAATAAAATGGTTAATTAATTCCTATCGAGTTCAGTTGAATGTCATATATTTATTATTATGAATGAATCTATAAAAAATACCTATTTATCCACTAAAGATAAACTTACCTTTCCAAAAGTGGTGAGTAAAAGATTATTTTTATCAAATGAAGTTATCTAACTGATAAAGGTCTAATTAAGAGATATATTAAAAAATATAACTTCAAATCATATAGTGAACAAAGATTTACCCAATCCTATTCTATAACATACGAGGTTCTATGAAGATAGAACATAAATAATACTCCAAACTGCACCTGTTGGTGGTTGTTTATTACCAACTATAATGTCAATCTCCCAGTATCTCTAACTATTATCCCCAAATTTTTATCTAGAACGAACCAAATATGGTGAGTGTGGGAGTGGATCATTGTATTACCCATATAAAACTACCTCTTTCTCAACAAAATTTTCCACTAAATAACTCTTCTATATGTGAGTGGACCCACATTAGGGCATTATCTAATATCAATGCTATCTAATATATAGAGGTATTCCCATGATACCACTATTGATATCTCTTGAAAAATAGATAACTTACACTCATAACTAGGTTGAAACTCTCCCATGAATACTCAATTTCCAATTCTCCCTTAGAAGTCTTCAACAATGGTTTTGTTTCATGGAATCATAACACAAACTCAAAAATATACCTTTGGAGGCTTATAATGAACTACCAAGATCAAAAAATTATTCTATGAAACTTGTTTAAGGAACACCTCATGAGGAATGTGGGTTTTGAAACATAATTTAACATGGTTCAGGAATCCCTATATACGGGTTATCATCCTCAGATAAAACTTTTTATATAAGGGATCAAGCTCCATCCATGGTAGATCTGTCCTGATGTGAGTTTGAGAAAAACATTGTCCACAAATATCTCACTATATGGTGTATATATATTAATGGAGGAATATCTATTAGGTCAATGTAATTTTTAAATAGATGGAAATACTATTGTTAGACTCCATCCAATCCACTCTTAACCAAGGATTAGTCTTACCTTAAAAAATCATGAAACCTCTGTCATCTAAATTTTCACACCATATTTATCCCATGGATAGTCTTGTCCATATAAGCATAAAATATAAACCACTCTATGATAAGGCCTAAAATAATTATAAAGAGGGGATACAATACCTAAGTTCATGGGGAAAAGATATTTCTCAACCAAGTCATGAAAATAATTACCTATCACTCACTAGTCAATGATGAGAGGTCCAACTATGTACATAGGCTCATCTCAAAATTTCTATTACACACACGATGGATATATTTCATTAGCACCCTTAATTTTTCAGGATATAACCACCTAAATTAGTGGTTTTTTAGAGGATATTTTATGGGGAAGACATGAAAGATTATAACTAACTGATTGTTATTATTTAATCTTGATCAATTGTTCTTTGTTTTCCTATATTCCATACTTTGACACTATCTCATCCCTAGCAACATTGTTTCTCTTATCACTACATCACCAATGTTATATTATTCCATTATTTTACAAAATTTAGTTTTCGTTTTATTTTGTCTCTGGGTCATGAAAAGACATACTATGAGTTTTTCACTCTATATGGACACCTTCTCACCAGTAAACCTGTCTTAATTTGGGTTACTAATGATTAATCCTACCCTATCCTAATAAACAACCTATGTTCTGGTGCATCATATTTTGTGCCATTATTAGGTAATTCATGTGTGAATTAGTAAAAAAAATTCTCATATATATATATATACATATATATATAACTGAAAAAATATTTTTAATTACTGTGTGTGTATGAAAACTAGGTCTAAACCTAAAAAATTAGATCCTATCATTACAAAGGTAAAAATTCATTTAAGTGAAATAAAAAAGATAATA
Organism: Viscum album; assembly: GCA_963277665.1. NCBI lineage: Eukaryota > Viridiplantae > Streptophyta > Magnoliopsida > Santalales > Viscaceae > Viscum > Viscum album. The sequence continues at coordinate 1,059,197,644 of OY728140.1, forward strand.
CAAAACTAAAATTTAGGATAATATAGAATCTAAAAATTTCAATAATCAATGAGTTGGAAACACCAACCCACCTCAACATGGACATGTTCTGTTAGAGGAGAAAAGGTTTAGAGAATTTTGGATGCCCATAGTTTCAAGAAACTCATCATGGATTAGTCTTAAAAATCTATATAGAAACTATGAGATTAAACAATAAATGTTATAAACACTATTATAATTAAATTAAATTCTTAATAAAGACTCTATTGACTTAATTAAGAACTTCTATTATATGGTAGAGTATTTTTACATGAGAGGACTTAGTGAGAAATAATTTAAACTGAGATTATTCCAATTATTCATATGGGTAAATTATATAAATTGGTTTCAATTTTTTAAGAGAAGATTTTAGATACTTGGGGTAATTTTTCAAATACTTTCACCAAGAAATTTTATTTATAGAGGATGAATACTAAAAATAGGAAAAAAATAACTAGTTTTCTTCAAGATGAGATTAAGATATTCCATGAGGATTGGGATAGATTTAAAAGACTAGTTAAGTGGTTACCCAACAAATTATTTACACTATAATTTCTAATGGAAAAGTTTTACAATAGTCATACCCCATATAACCAAACATTGGTCAATTGTTCTTATAGATATGATTTTAGTGATAAAAATGATGAGGAACTGATTTTTTTTCAACATAATTATAAAAAATTCATAAATTAAAAGATGAATAATTTTTTGGAAGGAAACAAATATTTTTCTACAAGTTTTGTCTCAATATATTGGTTGTTATAATGATAATACTCAATACACACTTAGGGACAATTTCACCATTGTGGCATGTTTAGGCATTTACAATCACGCTAATCAAATTTTGAAATAATAATTAAGTCACATAAAAATATTAATATCACTGGTTATGGGGATATAATGGAACCTAAGTATGTAACATTCTAAAAAACATAAAAAAAAGGGCTACTGAAACCATCTAACTCTAACTGGGATAGGGTAGGAAGTGCTTAAAAATTCCCCTCTAACTTGATTTTAGAAATATCCTGGGAAAACATTTCAAAACCAACCTAGAGACAAATCTTCCAATTACTAAGGGAATTTAGGTAGAATAATATCCTATAATTTGGATCAGATTTTGAGTACAATGGGATATCAATAATAATTACATGAGGCCAAATTAGATCAAAATAATTCTAAATTTGATGTAGTATAATCCCAGATAGATGCTAGGATGAAAAACTGTGAATTGAAAATTGGATGACTAGGAATGGGAGTGAAATAAAAAAAAAGGAAAGTTTCTAAGAAGAAAAAAGTTAATACTTTTGATAATTTAATGGATTTTATAAATATAAGTGTATTCCAAACCCACTGGGAAGAAACAATAGAACCTCAAACTTCTTAAGAGAAACATTTGGAAGAAATTGAAAACCAGAATCTAGAAATATCTAAATTTGGAAATATGGATAGACCTAATAAAATCCCTTTTAACTATCTCTTCTAATTGGAAAACTACAAAAAAAATTCTTAAAAAATGATAATAAAGGGAAAAAAATGTTGAGGAAGAAACTCTAGGAATTCCAATTATTGTGAATTATGTTTCCTAAGTAATTCCCTTTCTAAAAAGAGTCATGAGGAATAATTTTGAAAAAAATATTCAAAATTTCTTAATACATTCCAAGAAAAAAAATTATAAATAAAATCATTGAAGATTTAATTCATGTTCCATATTATTTAAAATCACTAAATAAAATTTGTTCAAAAATAAAAACATTGGAATAAATTTCCACTTAAAATCTCACTGAGGAGTATAGTGTGTCTTTAAAAAGAGGCTTCCTAAAATTCAAGATCCTAGAATCTTTGGCATACCATATTCCTTAGGAGATATTTAACTACACCATTATATTTTTTTATCTTAGTGATTACATAAATTTTATACCTTGATCACTTTTTCAATAGTTTTTGTAGGAGAACTATAACCCACCATAATTATCCTTCAATTAGATAACTATTCTATTAACCACCCCATTAGATGGGTGGATGAACTACTAGTTTGGGTTAAGAAGTTATTTAAAATCCTTTACATATTAATTTTGGATTTATAGTGTGATACAAATGAGAAAATAATTTTGGGTATACATTTACTTTCCACTGGGGTGTTGTCATTGATTTTTTTAAAAGAACTTTTTATTATTAATATTGGGGAAAACAAGAGGAATTTATTATCTTTAAATATAAAATAACTATATTTTGGAGATAAATATTACATATTTGAGATGTTGGAGTTTGAGGACTCATTATATTTTCATGAAGAACTGAGTAAACACACATTGTTTGAAGAAACCCATTTGGAACTTGATAATGAAATTAAGACTTTGTATATGAATTCTATTATTAGACAGAGGAGTTATTTTGAGGATTAATGCTATGTTTCTCAGATTAGGTAGTTTTTTGGGGGAATTTAAGTTCCTATTACCGGCTTTAAATGAGAAGTAACACTTTCAAAAGTAAGAGGTTGAAAACATGGAAATCTTAGATGATCATTTTACTATGTATTTTAATTCTAAATATGGGTGGAGTTTTGAAAGAATTTTTTTACACATTAGTAAACATTGAGGAAAAATTCAATTTTTTCTATCTTTAGGAACTATCCATTGTTCACAATCACTTTAATAAACTCATTGATGAAATTATGCCTCCTCATCCCAAGTGCCCACCATCTAATGAGCAAGAACTACAACTGGAGATCAAACATCATTTAAGTTATTTTAAATATTTGTTTTTTGGGAGAGATATATTTAATACTTATTATAATATCATATGTTCTTGAGAAACATAAATAGGAACAACTATTGGATATATTAAAAATGTTTTAAAATTTTATTGGATAGTACCTTTCCAACTTTAGTGGATTCGTTCCTTCATACTACATGCATTATATAATCATGACACATGGCCGTAAACCAAGATTCAAGGGTAAGAGAAGACTGAATCCCAATATGAAAAATATTTTTAGGTAATAAGTTATTAAATTATTAAATTATAGGATTATATGTCTAATTTTAGATACCCCATGGTTCAGACTTGTTCAGGTGGTCCCTAAAAATAGTCGAGTCACTATTGTGTTAAAGGACCAGAATGAACAAGTTCAAGTAAGGAAAACAAAAAAATGGATAATCTATATTGATTACATAAAACATTGTGGCACCACTATGAAAGTACATTTACTAATGTAATTTCTAGATCAAATTCTTGAGAGTTTTGATGGTATTGAATAATACTTTCTAGATAGATATTATGGTCACAACCTGATTTCTATAGCTCCCAAGGACTAGGAGAAGACCACTTTTAGTTGTCTATTTTAGATATTTTCATGTAGGTGAGTTTCCTTTGGCCTATGTGGTGATCCAATGACTTCTCAAATATATATGAAAACCATTATTTGATATTATTAAGAGGATAATTAATCTTTTTATGGAAATTTTTTTAATATTTGGATATTATTTTTATACCTACCTTAAAAATATATAAACTATATTTGAACCATTTTAGGAAAAAAACCTATATGAAACTTGGAAAATATCTAATTTATGGTCACTGTGGGAATTGTTTTATGTCACAAGGATTATAATAGTGGCATTGAAGTTGAAAATTGTATGGTTTAAGTGATCAAGAAGTTACTACCACCTGAGAATGTCAAGGGAAGTAAAAGCTTTTTTAGGTTATGTAAGTTTCTACAAGAGATTTATTGACGAATTTCCTCAAATAACTAGGTGAATTTTCTCACTATTATTTAAGTATTCACCCTATAAGATGTATGATAATTCTTTTGAGTCATTTTACCTACTTAAGTATAAACTCACAACTTTACCCATTATCACTTCCTTCAATGATAAGTTACCTTTTGAGATTATGTGTGATGCTAGTAAGGATTATATATGGGTATTTTTGTGATAGAGGAATGAAAAGAGGATGTATATGATTTATTTCTCTAGTAATATGTTTAATTATTCATATAAAAATTACTCTATAATAGATAAGGATTATACATTATTTATGTTTTACCTTAATAAGTTTAGAAAAAATGTGATTGGGTATAAGGTTATCATTTTCATTGATCCTTCTGATCTTAAATACTTGATGGATAATAAATAATCAAAAGTAAAACTCATTAGATGGACACTTTTGCTATAAGATACTAACATAGAATTTAGGGATAACAAAGGAGTTAAAAATGTGGTTTTTACTAGTTTTTCGGGTTACCCAATACACAAGTTGATGAACCGAATGGTAAAAATACATCATCTCTAGACGAGAAACTATTTTTTACCTAAATTAGGAAAACAAAATAATATTATTATATAACATTTTTTTTATTTTAAGAGACATTATTAGGGATCATTAATAGAACCAATATAAGAAATTAATCTCTAAGTTGAAATATTACTTTTGGGATGAAACCGTACTTTTAGGGAGATATGTCAATGGTATTCTAAGAAGATGTTTGGATGAAGAGGATATGTTTCCCATTATTGAGAGATGTTATTCAACACCATGGTAGGGGAAAACACTGGAGTTAAAGGACATATGATAAGGTCATACAAGATTTTTTCTACCATACCACTATCTTAAAAGTTTCTAGGAGTCTTGTATTTGTACAAAACAAGTGCCAATAGATGGGAAATGTGGGAAGAATACAGGTGGTTCCACAAAAAGTAATTCCAGAAGTTTGTGTTTTTAATTAATTAGGATTATACATCATGAAAAAATATTCATCTTCTTTTTTCAATGAATATATACTTTTTGTTGTGGACTACGTGTCCAATTGGGTTGACTATGTGGATCTTCCCAATAATCTTTCTTATCATGTTTTCAAGTCCATAAAGAAGAATGAGTTATCTAGGGTTAAAGTTCGAAAATAATTCATCACAAATAATGGAAATAATTTCAATAATAATAAATTTATGGACTTAATGGAGAAATATGGGTGCTCTCATATAAATAGAACAACATATTCCCCATAATCTATTGGTTAAAATGATGTTTCTAATCGAGATCTCAAACAAATTCTATAGAAGATAACATCAATCTGTAGTAAATAGTAGTCAATAAAATTGGATTAAGCTTTGTGGTCTTATAAAATTATTTAGAATACCCAATAGGGATTTTTCCTTATAGTTTTTTTCTTAGGATAAATATGTCATCTGATTATGGAATTACAATATAAATATTTTTGGGAAGTTAAGGCCCTGAACTATGATATTAAGTCTTTTAGAGAGAGAGAATATTTACCAAGTTAATTTATTTGAAATAAATTATTAGATAATATTTTGAGAATGCCAATATTTATAAAGAGAGAAGAAAATACTTTCATGATTATTTTATTTAGAATAGGGGATTTATTTTTGAATAAATTATATTTCAATTTAATTCCAGATTGAATCTTCATCCAAGAAAACTCAAAACCATGTGTTCTTGACCATTCATCATTCTGACAGTGATTTTAAATGGTACATTTAATCTAGTATGAGAGGATAATTGATCATTTATAGTAAAATGTTAGAGAATGAGACACTACATTAAGGGGTATCCGAATGACATGTAATCTATCTCTTAACATGAAAGATTACTTTTCACTAATTCTAATTGAGGACATAATATTTCATTGGAACTAACCTATAGTTCTATTATTGTTTTATTTTAATTTAATTTCATAAAAGTTTTTCCTACTCAATTTCTCTGAGTTGTGTCCATGTGCATCAATGTTTTGATGTAACTAGAAATTCACATAAATTTTAGAAATACCACAAGAAAAATCCACATCCTAGATATTTTTTTATCAAACTTTGGTTTTTATTCACCTTTTGATTTTATATTGTTATTTATTAATGTTATGCCATTTAAAATTTTAATTTACATGAATATAAAAATGATATGGAATTATTAATAATATAAGATAGAATAAATTTTTAGTTGGACTCAATTTCATAAAACTTCCACATCAAGGGGAGTTTAATTTAATTAGTTAGTCCAATTATTTTTGATGTGGATATGAATTTAGTGTGGAAGATTTACCCTAGTTATTCTAAACTCAATTTAATCAATCCATTTTTCTTTATCTAGGTGTTTAGAGTCTACTTTATATAGATTTGAAAATCACATCTGGACCAAATTTCAAACCATTAATCATTCATTGAAATTCCATTGATTCACATGTTGTTGATATATATAATTTTCTTCATGCAAAATTTTGAGACAAATTGTAATTTTATGTGTGTCACACCCAAAATTTGGAAATAATTTAATTTCATAATTTTATCTCTCATTAAAATATATTACCGAGGTGCGGGCTGAGCCTGATTGATTTTTTTAAATTTTTGATGATACATGAGTGTTTTGGGAATGAAAACATCCAATGAAAATCAATACCTATATTAATAATTTTTTCTGGATGGGGATTATTCTGGATAGAAAACTTATTACTGTCCTCTAGTCTACTTGTTGTAAACCTATCAAAAAGGGAGGGCATGGAATTAAAAATCTCATGTTCTTTAATGAAGACCTCCAGGCCAGACTCGCTTGGAACTTAATTAACAGCAAAGCTAACACCATTTCCTTCTTCAAAAATCGTTTCCTGGATAATCTCAAATCCCGCAACTTGAGTTATGTTAGCTCTTCTATCTGGCCATCCATTAGAGATTCCTTTTTCAATATCATGCACAACTCTAGATGGATGGTTTCTTATGATTCTATTATGAAATTCTGGATTGAAAACTGGACTAGGATTCCCCTTAATTCAGTGCTTTCATCTAACAATGTTCCAAATTCAATAAACTTCACCATAAAGGATTTAATTAATTCCCCCTTCTTAGATCTCCCTGATCATATCAAAACTGTGGTTGATGACTACACCATCTCAATAGATGAAGACAGTCTTATTTGGGAACCAACACATAATGGGATCCTGAACTCCAAAGCCTATTACAAGCATTTCTTCTCTCACTCGGAGTCCAATTTCTCTTGGTTGAAGCCCTTTGATAAACCCTAGATAAAGCCTTCCAGATTTAATCTTGTATGGCGTATTACACACAAGAGCCTTCCCACAGAGGTTTGCCTTCAATATTTTGGGGTTCAACTCCGCTCTAGATGTCCATTTTGTCATCAACATAGGGAAGACATAAATCACTTATTTTTTTCCTGTGCTATGACCCCTGCTCTTTTGAATTTTGTTACTGACATTTTTGATAGAAGATGGTTAATTGCTGATTCTATATGCTCTTTCCTCAAATGATGTGTGGAGAAGGATCTTTCGCCGCAGATTAAAAATATTTTTCTTGCCGCTGTTGTAGAGATCCTCCACATTATCTGGTATAATAGAAATGATATTATCCACAATGGTGTCTCATTAAATCTTAATACAGGTCGCTTGAGAATTCTGATTGCTATTAGAGACGCGTCTACTCATCATAATTCCACCTGTTCTAACTTGGTTGGTGACTTTGGCATTCTCCATAGGCTCAGAATTAAAGGGATCTATGATCAGCCGAAGCATCTCTTCGAAGTGTTCTAGCAGGCTCTGATCCCTGGCTGGATAAAGATCAACGGAGACGGTGCATCTAAAGGAAACCTTGGACATGTGGGTTGTGGAGCCATCTTCAGAGACTATCTTGGTCAGTTCCATGGATGCTTCTTTGGTGGCTGTGGTTCTGCCTCCGCCCTGGAGGCGGAGATGTTGGCGATAATACATGCAGTCAACTTTGTCACGTTAAAAGGTTGGGACAATATCTAGATTGAAAGTGAATCCACCACCATCATCCAGGGCATTTAGAATGGTGTGGTTTACCTTTCTTGGCCTCTCAAAGCGGTTTGGAGAATTTGCCTTAGCTCACTCCACGAGATCAGATATATTGCCACCCATACCTATAGGGAAGAAAACAAGGTGGTAGATGGGATTGCTAATAAAGGGATCAACGAGACCATTACATGGAGTGATACTTTATCAGTTGATCTCCTTCTGTTCCATGAAAAGGATTGTAATAAAATTTCATCCTTCAAACTCTAGTAATTTTCCTTCCCCTTTATTAATAATAATTTTATGTCTTGGTCTTTGACCAAGACATTGCCTTTAAAAAATTGAAGCTGTATAACTTTGATGGGTTTATGTGTACCATACATGGTGTTCAAAAAAATATATTATTAATTAATTAATTAATGTGATGAATGATAAATTGAGAAAAAAATTAAATAAGAAAAATAAAGTGAACGAAAAATTGTAATAATAATAATAATAATATTGTTTAAGAATGTTAGTATTATTATTATTAATATTTTAATTGAGTTATTATTATTAATATCATTTATTATTATAATTATTATTATTAATATTTAATTATGTTATTTTTATTAAAATTATTAATATAATTTATATTATTAATATTTTATTAAGTTATTATTATTATTGTTATTATTATCATTATTAATTTATTATTATTATTATTAAATTATTAATATCATTAATATTATTATTAATGTTATTATTATTATTAATATTATTATTATATTTAGATTTTAGTTTTTTTAGTTTTTCTTTTATCCTGTTTTTTCTTTCTATATTTTCTTTTCTTTTCTCTTTTTTCTTTCTTTCCCTATTCCTCCATTTTTCTTTAACAGGTTTCCCCCTTGTGTCATACTAAACCCAAGGGCGCTCTACCCTCATCTAGTGCTTACCCTCCATCTCCCTTCTGGTGAAACTGACTAGATCCCCTCCTTCAATGAGTCACGCCATTCCCCTATCACCTTGGACACCCCCCTTCCGGCAAGACCAGGATGACATGATCCTTCCTGACATAGCTTGCCTCCAGACACTCTACCCTTGGCCAACGACTCTTCATTTGGCCGATGAATCCTTGGACGATGAATCCTTGTTCGGTGACCCCCTTTAGTCAGTGATCTACTATAGTAACTTTTTCTTCACTTTGGTAGGATTTCGGGTTAGGGTCACACTTTTTTTAGGGTCTAATTTTGATATTTTTGGTTTGATCCCCCTTTTAGGGTCAAGTTGAGTTTGTTTGAGTTGTGGATTCAGTGCGATTGGAGTTTCTAACTATGTTTTGGGGTTTCTACACCAAGGTAGGTTGTTTTATGTGAAAACATTATTTTATGTATTCATTTTCTTATATAATTTACATATCATGTTATTTGATTAATTATTTTGTTGAGAAATTAGATTTTAAAGGAATTTAGTTTTCTTCTGATATTTGGTAGCACTTTTATGGGAGATAAGTTTTACATTTTGATTAAAAACCATCTTGTGTTGTTTAATAGCTTTTACTGAATTGTGAAATTAGTTTATTTAAATGTGCAAGTGGTTCATATCCTATTTAGGTTTGTTGTTGGTTTGCACTTAATTCAAAAAAGTGATTTTAGGTGGAATCCTGAGTTCAAATACTTGTGATACCCTTTTGGAATTGTTTTATAATTTTTTAAATGGTTTATTAAACTTAGTTTGTGTTACGAATCATGGTTGGAAAGAGTTTTGGTATGTGTTTGGGTTTAAAGAGTTTTTTGGTCTAAATTTGTCTGTTTCTAATTTTTAAGAGTTTGATAATTTTTTTGTTGATTTATTAAATTATATGTGTAGTGCGTGGTCCCTGCTTTGTGGTTTCGAGTCGATGGTTCTAAGGATACTCTCCTGTATGTGCATATGTAAGTATATATATAGGTGGGTTCCCCCATTATATGTATAGTCATCTTTGGTAGTGAATATACATGTATGAGGCTTGGTGTGACCATGTGTATATATGAAAATGAATACGTAGGTGAGTGAAGACTAGTATATGTATATAAGCATATATATAAGGATCCCTTAAAACATGTTCATAGCTATGTGGGTGTGTGAATATGGGACATGTGTACTTATATGTATGTGAAAGGGAAAATGCTTCGTGGGGGAGCATTAGCTTCTACTAAGAAAGCACCAGGAGCCGAATGTTCAGTTTGGTTCCATCCTGAGGTAGGTCCCCTGTTCCTATGCCTTTCATTTAAATCCAATGACTGCTTATTATTTTAAAAACATGTTTTTTATATTTATGAAATATACATATCCTATGAAATATAGTTTCTGCTGTAAAAATGATCATGCCTTTGTTTTATGTAAAAATGATCATGACTTTGTTTTGTAAAATTAAATGTAATTCTAATACCCATTTTGGATTAAGTTACTTTTTATAAAAAGTGATTTCCAAAGTGGTTTTAAATTTGAAATTTACATTTCCAATGGTTTTTGGTGTGAACATGAGGTTAAATAGTGGTTTGACTCTCTTGAATTAATTGTGTTGTTGTAATCATGTGTTTAAGATTTCTTTGAAATGTGTAGTACATTTTTTGTTCAATTGAGATTTTAAATGATTTTTTAAACTTAAAAGTATTAGGTGATTATGTGTTTTAAATAAAAAATTATTCCTTTTAAATAATTAAGTTTGTTTTTATCTTTAAGAATGGTTTTTGAAAAAGGAAAATCCCTCTTGAGGCATGCCCCATTGTTTTAGAAAATGATGTGTATGTTGAATGTGTGGATTATGATACATTCCTAGTAAAGAGTCTTGTAAATATTTCTATGATAAAAGGGGGTGGGTGATGTGCTAAAGGAAGGAGATCGATGGTGAAATGGTGAGTGTGTTTTTTAATATAGAGAATGATATGTTGATGTATATTTGTTTTATGAAAACTCACCACCACTTGATATAGATTACATGGGAATCCCAGGGTATATAGGTGTGTGGACTAGGTCTAGTACACAAGATTATTCATAAGTGTTTCATGTTAGTTTCTTCTAGAAGGATTAACACTTTAATACTAACTAAACATGTGATTTTATTGGATACCACTAGTCCTTGGAATGGGATTAAACCCTAGTAGCTCTTGCATGAGAACGTAGTTAGTCATGGTTTATATAAAAATTCATTTGGTGGTGGTTTATATACCACATTTCACAATGCTATGAGGTTCCTAAGGTACCATTTGTTCCAGTTACCTATATGTATTGACCATGGTGCTCGATTATGACATGGTGTTTCTGAAATGATATCTATTTTTATATCACCAAGATTGTTTCCTTCCTTTTAAAATCCATGTTTTAAATTTGAAAAGTTGGCTTTTATTTTTAGAAAGTTAATGCATGTTTCGAAACTACTTTGAAAATATAGTTGAATTGAAGCACTTTCCTTAAAGATGTAATCTCATGAATATAATATAAAAAGAAGGAAAAAATTATTTTACTATGTCTTATTTCAAACTAATATGATGAGATTTATTATAAATGGAAAGGGAATAGGGAGTTGTTGTATTTTGGCATTCCCACTAAGAATCTTGATGCTCACACCTATATTAAAATTTTGGTTTCAGTTTCTAGTTTTGGGTCGCTCTTGCAGCGAGCCTGTTTCCGTGTTTGGTGGTGATCTATGAGGTTACATGGAGGAATGTTTAATTTGACATCTTTGTTTTATTTTCAACTTCTAGTATTTGTCTATTTTTCTCAGTTTAAATTTTTTTATTTATTTATTAACTTGTATTTAATTTATTGGGTGAATTGTTCCCAAAAATTTAAATGATACCCGGGCACTTATGCTAGTCCTTGGGGATCAAGAATCCACCTCGGGACTTACTGCACACAAGGTCAGGCGCCGAGATAGATGGATACCCGAATTGGTTTTTGAAAAAACGGTATGAGAGCCAGGTTATTCTCTTTTGAGTCTTGTTTCTTGGGAAAGATTATGGGTATACTGGATCTTGTATTTTTGGTAATTTACATTCCAATTAGGAGTGGGGTTCTTGGCCAGTACATCTCACGACGGGACTCAAATTATGAGTGGAAATAAGGTTTTGTCCATATCTTTTGGTCCTTGCAGTTTTTTTGGGAAATGAAAAGAGGGTTGAATCCCTAGTCTCAACAAGATCGTAGGGAATAGAAATCCATGTGGTGCTGGGGACATGGCCTATAACACTCTCTATTATGGTTGTGTGACTGGCGTATGGACACAAACCATATATTCGGGTCACCCATTGACACTAGTTTCCTCTTACATCATCATGTGTCTTATTTTATTCCTGATAATGTTGTTATGGGATATATTGAGTTTGAAACCACTTTGTTTGAATGATGTTTTTCGAGTTGTGTATTATCAATAAGTTAGTTGGAAAAAATGGTTCATGGTCTCTTTCAAGAAGTGTTGTAGGAAGTATTTTCTTTGGATCCCCTAGTGTGTTTCGTTTTGGTTCATGGCATGTTTTGGAAAACAGACCTATTTTATCAAGTGCTTAGACCTTTTACTTACTACCTATTGTACACCCCCATAAATAGTTAATTCCTGAATGAGGTATGGCCACAGGTAATTCACCATTGGAAGATCCTCCTATTGATCAAAGTGATAACATTCCTCTTGAGTTAGGGGTTGAGTCTACCCCTCTTATTATTTGGATAAGCGAATCCTCTCACATTGTGGAAGTAGATGCGGAAGGAGTTGTAGGACATATTACCTTCCTTGAGTCATTTATGTTGTCAAAGGTGATGTTTGACACCCATTTTCCTGAATAAACTACCTAGAAGTGGTAAAGGGAAATACGAGTGGGGAATTCTAGAAGTGGTATGGGTTTTTGGTTTTTTCCATTTTCTTAAAAACGTATTGGGACATATTTTTGGTTTCCATCTAAGAGATTGTGTTAGGATACCATTGTGGTAAGCCTAGCTGTACTTGTCTGTTATGGTTGTTTGCAGGAAGCGTGTGCTCTTTGGGACTTAGTTTAAGGTCCCTATCCTTGAATTTGTTTATATCGGTCACAATGGTCAGGTTTAGTGACACCTTGTGGTGTCGTGTTCTCTCTCTTCTTCAAGGGTGAAGGTTATGCAATATTTTGAGCACCTCTATTTTGAAAGATGTGTGTTTTCCATCAAGAAATTATAAATTCCTAAGTTTTATAAGAATTTGTCTACTATGTGTCTTTCCTCTCTAGGTTTATCATTCTAAGTAGAAAGGGGTGATGCTTATGAATCTTTTAAGCCCACATATTAGTTATAAGGACCCGACCTTATAACATTACATAATGTTGAATTAAATGAATAATTCACATTGAGGATATTTTCAGGTTTAGATTTTTATAGAATTAGGACATAACTGTTACATCTCAAAAGATTACAAGGTAGACATTTCTACACAATTTCCATTTTTTAATAAAATAAAAACTCTTGAAAAAAGGGTCATGTCTAGTTCTATGTTTTAGACAGCTTGACTTTTCCTTGATCCCACCCTTGACCCTATTCATCTTTAAGTCCTATGAAAACATTTCAAAACATGGGATGAATATAAAAAGCTCAGTAAGTGTTAAAAAACAAATAATGAAAACATTTTTTATAAATACAACCAAATCAAGAAATCTTTTACTTACCTCGTGAAATCATAAGATTTGTGAAAGTCGTATAGAAATCAAAAAACATAAAGGTAACTTGTGGAATCCATATCATACTTACATTGTAGCTATCATAGCTACATAGGGAGTTACTTTAGAATACCCATTATAGTATATTCCCTAAATCTCTTAGGAGATACATTCACGTTTACCTCTGTCACATTACCTAATGCATTGGAGATCTATCTCAGGCTCACCCGCCCTAGGTTTATCACCGAACAACCCATATCCATAAACAACGCCCAATAACCATAACATAATCATAACATATAACACATTTATAAAGGAAAGATAACATTTCCACATTCCAATATATCAAATCAAGATATTGAAATAAACAATCTTTTATCAAATCATTCTGAAAACCATTTAAAAATAGATTTTTTGAATCAAAGTGTCCCATACCACATTGAAGATTTTAAATGAATCATCATTTGAAAACATTAATGTCCATATAAATAAATCCTAAAACCAATTTTGTAAAAAAGGACATTAATAAGAAACATTTAGAAGAATAAATCTTTAAAACATTTAAAATGATATTTTTGTTAAAGAGTTTTTTTAGCAAAAAGGAAGATGCTTGAATACAAATAAATAGGAATAAAATTTAATCATAAATTTATAATATCATGAGAATAAAGGGATTCCTAATATAATATGTCAAAGATAGTATAAACACCATATAAGAGTGAATTGGTGTATAACAACAATGAGTCTCAATGGAAATGTAACTTGAGATGAAATCCCTTATAAAGATGGTATCCTTAAATTAAGGATAAATAAATCTAATAATTGTGTGTGAAAAATATAAATACACCAAATATAAGTGGATATTAAGTGAAAAACAATAATAGGACATTCACACATATTCATTGGTTGACATATTCAATAAGTACAAGTTGAACGCAATGAATTGAAATTGGTTTAAGAAGTTCCCTTGTAAAAAATTTGACAGCCTATCGGCGTCACCTTAAAATTCAAGAAATGAGTTGATGAGATAAAAAAGTAAGTCTCAAAAATTGGATATAAATTTTAAATCAATAAGGATATAGAATAACATATCCCAAATTAATAAGATGTAAATTAAAAGTCATAATAAAAGAAGTCTTTTATAAAGAGGAGGGTGAATGGTTCCCTTACCAATTTGGTAATTTACAAAACATATGCCACATGAAAGAAGGATCATACAATGAAGATTTAAATAAACATAAATTAAATTATATTACACAAAGATAGAATCATGGGTAGTACATACACCACAAAAAAAGAAATAGTGGCAAATATAGTATGAATCTCACAGGAATAAAAAGTGAGATGAAACCCTTTACCATGTTGTAATCAACTGAGTCGTATGAACAAAAGTTAATAACCACCAAATTAATCACAGAATACCATGAATATAATGATAATCATGATAATATATATATATCAAATGGAAGTACACAATACACCACATTCAATAAATTAGTGGCGAATAATGGAAATCTCACAGAATTAAATGTGAGATAAGAAAATCCCTTACCTAGTGTCCGAAATGACTCGATCGTTCTTTAATATCCTTAATAATAAACGAAAGATAATTTCTACTTTCTTAAGAACCTTTTTTAAGTTTATTTTTCCTTTTATATCACTTATTACCATGTAATAAACATTATATAATCATTTAAGTTAATAATGTTCATTTTGTTGATATTTGGTACTTGAGTAAAAAATGAACACCTTATATTACAAGTTGTCCATGTGGTCAATAGTACATTATATCCATAATGATATTAATTATTTAGATATCATATATATCATATATATCCAGTATATACATGTATTTATAATAGTAAATAACATTTAGAGGTAAGAAATGAAATGCACCATTCATGGAGACGGTAAGCCGTACGTATGCATGAACACTACTTTCATTTCTATTTCTTATTTTAATGGAAATAAAAAATAATGATACATATATATATTATAATTCCAGTATAATATCATATATAATATAATTAACTCCATTCCTTATACATCCCACATAAGGCATTAAAGAATCACATCACTTTGAGGGGGTAGTAGTCCGCACTTCCTCAAATGAGATTATCGTATTTACCCACTATAGAAACCAAAAAGGAGTGCTATAAATGGAAAATACAGAAGCATAAAGAAAACATATACATAATATATATCATATATAAATATAGTTCCATCATAATGGACACCATGAGTGGTAGTAAGAGATAATCCAACAATCATCGTTTTGTGAGGCGTTAGTTTTCCATCCATAGAAAGATTATGTTCTTCACCCATTAGATGAAGGTGTGTGTATGTTTAGTTCAAATAATCCTCATAAAAACATCATAGTATATTTAGGATACTGGGTTTGTTTCAAAAGAAAGTAATAAAAAGAGTTTAGGGGCTGGAGAAGTAAAATAAAAGATAACAATTTAAAATAAACTGTTACCTTTAATTTGGGTAACTCGCTTTGGTTTGAGTCAAAGGACTTCTTGAAGTGCCTTCTGCCTAAGGTAAGGTTTGTAAGTGGAGGATAGGGATATAGGAAGCTTAATTAGGTAGATTTTGGACGATATAAATGGCTTTATAGGTGTGAGTAATTGGATATAAATGGTCTCCTTTTATAAGGGAAAGGAGAGGCTCTTTAGGAAAGTGTGAAAATATTATTTTATTATATAATGATATTCAGTTTCAAAAGGTCCAAAAATAATTAAAGATGAAGATAAGATGACTCATGATCGAAATAAAACCATCCAATCAGAATTGGACATGTTTTGGAAAATATTTTAATCATTATAATTTTATTTATTTAAATCATTTATTAATGAGGTAAATACTGCATCATTATTGTGTCATAAATAACTTACTTTATTTGATGTCTAAAAATTATTAAAACAAATACCATGATGTAGGAAATATTTATATATTTTCAATGAATATTTATATTCTAAAATATGACTTATATAACACCATATAAAAATTAATTACTAAATGATTTTTGTTAATCTCAATTTTGTCGTTACATTATAGTAATTAATCTAATTTGTCATTATTACTCCCAAGTGGCTCCATGGGGTCCCAAAATCGACCCAAAGATGTCTATGGTTGTTAATGACTCAAAAAATAATTTTTGGACAACTTTTAATGTAATTTTTAATTATTATAAAATTTTTTTAACCTTGAATTACCCTATTTACCTTTAACCATGGTAAATAAAAGGCAAAGGTTACTATTCACCAAAAAATTATTTTCATCTTAATGAACCAAATTTTAATTCTTGATGATAACCATGTATGTAGGATTTTTTAAATTCAATTCACAGAAGTGGTAAATTTTCATTCAAAAGAAAAATTCAGTTTTTTTAACTACCACTAAGTGGTTTCACTATTCATCACAAATTGATGTTTTTTAGAAAAATACCAAAAATTCATACTAAGATATATTTGATATTCCAAATTAAAAAATGGTGTTTATTTTTAAAAATTAAAAACATAAAAGTTTCATTAATTAATTTTAAAATTAATTCCCATTGTTAAAACAAATAGCCTGTTTTTAAGAAACAATAACTATCCAAAGATTGGCACTTGTTTATGTCCAATTTCAAAGTGAAATTAATTCCAATGACCAAAATTGGATTAAATGGTAAAAATATATTCTAATTAAACTTTAAAACCAATTAAAAAGATAATCTAACCATATAAATAAATTATATTAAAACACAGTTTTTAATTAAAATACACTATTTTCACTATTCATTAAAAAATGAACTTTATCGGAAAAATTCCAAAAAATTTACAAAAAATAAATTTTGATGTCCCCATTCTAATAAAATTATTTAATTTGGTTATATAGAATGTATTAAAGTAATAAAAACTATAATTAAGGAGGGTTCTCCATTAAAAGGCGATAAATCGGCCTTTTAATGTAAATTATGCTTAAAATTAAATTCATTCAAATTTTAAGCCTCTAACATTTATTGGATAAATGTAAATACATTTAAAAAACGTGTATAATAAAATTTTATTTAGTTTTGTTCATTCCTGCCAATATAACAACTAGTATTTGACTACTATTGAAAATAATAATATTATATTACTAGTGTGCAACGTAAGATTTCAAAGAAACTTGTTGTTACGTATCAGGTACGCTATCGAACATAACAAACATTTTAAAGTAAAATTAATATTTACTTCAAAAATATTAATAAATATGAAATATATCTTATTCATTATTTACCTGGGATGTTACATCCTTCCCTCCTTTTGGGAATTTCCTCCTCGCAATTAAAAAAAAACGGTTTGGAAACTTCATTGAAAGTCCCATATTGGAAAAAGAGTCAATAAAACTATCACTTTAAAAGAAAGAAAGAGAAGCACAAAGGTCACCCGAGTTAACCCATACTAAGATTCCATGAAAACAGGGATATGGAGGAGAAAACAAAGGGTCAAGTTCTGATGGAGAGTGTTAGGAAACATGTTTAGGAGAAAGTTAACCACCAGAAAATCCCAAACTTGTTATGGGTTAAACAGACTTTGATTCCCCATTAGGAAATGTTAACAGACAAGGTTTTTGTTTAAAGTTACTTTTTTTGAGGAATTTATTAATGAGATTAACCAAAAACATAAGGAAATATACTTACTTTTCATATAAACATCTATCTTTTTCTATATTTCTAACACAAACTCATATTTTCTCCAAATGATGAAAATTTAGGATGACTTTTTTTTCACATTAAGAGCGCTATAATCAACATTGAGAGAATCACATAATCCAAAAAATATGAACTTTATATTTTCCATATCTTTAAATATTAACTAAAACCAAAACATTTAGTATAAGATTAGATAATCACCAAAAGGATAATACTTTATAAAAAAATACTACTCTTAATCTCCAAAATTAAACAAAAAGAACCCAGGGTTCAAGAAAGACCATTAAATAAACAGTTATCCTTAAAATTATTTAAAGTAATCCAAACTAAGATTGAAACCCAAATATCTGAAGGATTAAATCACATAGTATTCCAGGGTAAATCAAAACATTTATCACCAAATAACATTAGTTACTCTTAAAGTCTCATACTGAAAAGTAATTAACCTAATCACAAATCCTCCATGATAGGTTAATAATTTCCATAGAAAACCCAAAATCATCTGATTCCTGATTCATAAGATCATCTAACGAAAAAGAATTAGTCATACTAACCAGGGACTTCACGTAGTCCAGCGGTAGGTGATAAATACCAGTCACACTTTGGTTGTGGGTTCGATTCCTGCAGCTTCATCCGACGTGATGGGTTGTCACACGGTCTGCATGTTTTCCCTTTTAAAAAACTATATAATTTTATATAATTACTCAAAAAGAGATAAATTCATAAAAAATAACCATAACATAATTTAACCATGAAGGTTATCTAATAACTTTCATTTTTCATCCCAAAATGTATTAACCGGTAATTGCCTGAAATTCAAGGATCATATAAACCCAAATGGGTATTTATAACTATATCCACAAAAGATAAGATAATTATTCCCTGAATAAAATTTTCATATATAAAACATCAGGTTTAAGAATACTATAAAAATTCTTCTAATGTAATCCCATCATCAGAAGAGCCTTAATACTTTTAAGCATTTCACCATCCTAAATTCTACCACAACTCTTGAATCCCTTATATATTGACTTCTTACTCATTCAACATTCTTCATGATCCATTAACCATTCTTTTTCAACTTATTCTGAAATACTTCTTTCTTAAAAACAAATTTAGGAATCATATCCTAATATTTCAATAATAGGAAAACATATGTTAAGAAATAATACATACTTTTCAATGGTCATTTTCTGTTGATTCATCCTTAATCGGAGTGGCATTAGGTATTGGTAAACAAATATTTGTAGGATCCTGATGATCCCATTCCCAAAACTTCTTCGTAGGACATGTGTTTGAATAATGACCATGCACACCACATTTAAAACATTCAATTGATCCCTCGAAAAGGACTTCTTTCCCTTTCCTAGAGTAAACTAGATGATTCCTTTTTCCATGGTAGGTTCTTGCTTTATGACCTTCATTTCCACATATATAGAATCATTCTGTCCCTTTGAAACATTTTACTAGGTGTTTATTTCCACATCTTTGACACATAGGTTTTTGAACACACTTAACTTTATGATTATTACCTGAACTCCCCTAGGGATTTGTTTCTCGCATATATGATGCCTTATAAAAATCACTATGGTTTTGGTGGTCAATCATGACTCCAGATAGTTGGTTGAGAATAAGCACAAGAGTTTTCATTGAAGATCCCATATCATTCAGTTGCTCGTTCAGAAAACCGTAACAGTTTTCTTCATATCCACTGTTACTTTGGGGCCTGCTAGATCCCACCATTTATTAAAACCAAAAAGGTCAGTGTGAGTATATCAGTAAAATCACTTATAATAATAAGATATAATTATTCATGTTATCTTAAACTCATTTAATTTATCTAAAAAAACTATGACTCTTTCTTAAATTCTAACCATTATGGTAATTCCACTTATGCTTAAAATATACCCTAACCTCTAAAGTTATCTGAACCGACCTCTGATACCAACTATAAGGACCCGACCTTATAACATTACATAATGTTGAATTAAATGAATAATTCACATTGGGGATGTTTTCAGGTATAGTGTTTTAGAGAATGAGGACATAACTATTACATCTCAAAAGATTACAAGGTAGACCCTTCTACACAATTTCAATTTTTTTTATAAAATAAAAACTCTTTAAATAAAAGAGTCATGTCTAGTTCCATGTTTTAGAAAGATTGACTTTTCCATGATCCCATCCTTGACCCAATTCATCTTTGAGTCCTGTAAAAAATTTTAAAACTTGGGATGAGCATAAAAAGATCAACAAGGGTTATAGGAAAAATAATGAATTTTTTTTTCATAAATACATACAAATCATGAAATCTTTTACTTACCTCGTGAAATCATAAGATTTATGAAATTCACATAGAAATCATAAAACATAAAGGTAACTTGCGGCCTCCATATCATAATTACATTGTAGATATCAAAGATACATAGGGAGTTACTTTGGAATACCCATCACATCATATTCCCTAAATCTCTTTGGAGAAACATTCACGTTTACCTCCGTCACGTTACCCAATGCATTAAAGAGCTATCTCGGGCTCACCCACCCTAGGTTTATCACAGAACCACCCGTATACGTAAAAAATTCCCAATAACCATAACATAATAATAACATATAACACATGTATAAAGGAAATATAACATTTCCATATTCCAATATATCAAATCAAGATATTTAAATAAACAATGTTTTGTCAAATTATTTTCAAAACCATTTTAAAATATATTTTTTTAATCAAAATTTTCCAAACCAATTTGAAGCTTTTAAATTAATTATAATTTGAAAACATTAATGTCTATATAAATAAATCCTAAAACCCATTTTGAAAACATGGACATTAATGAGAAATATTTAGAAGAATAAATATTTAAAACATTTAAAATGATATTTTTGTTAAAGAGTTTTTTAACAAAAATAGAGATGCATGAATACAAATAAATGATAAATATCATTTAATCAGAACCTTATAATACCTTGAGAATAATGTAATTAATGATATAATATGTCAAATGGAAGTATAAACACCATATAAAAGTGAATTGGTGCATAACATCAATGAATCTCAATGGAAATGTAAATTGAGATGAAATCCCTTATAAAGATGGTATCCTTAAATTGAGGATAAATTAATCTCATAATTATGTGTGAAAAATATAAATATACCCAATATAAGTGGATATTAAGTGAAAAATGATCATAGGTCATTCAAACATATTCCTTGGTTGACATATTCAATAAGTACAAGTTGAACCCAAAGAATTGAAATTGGGTTAAGATGTTCCCTTGTAAAACATTTGACAGCCTATCGACGTCACATTAAAATTCAAAAAATGAGTTGATGAGATAGAAAAGGTAATATAATCACTTGGATATAAAGTTGACATAAATAAGGATATAGAAGAGCATATCCCAACTTAATAAGATGTAAATTAAAATACATAACAAAAAGAAGTCTTTTATAAAGAGGAGGGTGAATGGTTCCCTTACTGATTTGGTAATTTAAAAAACATATGCCACATGAAATAAATATCATACAATGAAGATTTAAATAATCATAAATTAACGTATATTACATAAAGATTAAAATCATGGGTAGTACATACACCAATAAAAAAGAAAATAGTGGCAAATAGAGCATGAATCTCACGAGAATAAAAAGTGAGATGAAACCCTTTACCATGTTGTAATCAACTGAGTCATATGAGTAAAAGTTAATAACCAAAAAATTAATCACTGAATACCATGAATATAATGAAAATAATTATAATATATATATATCAAATGGCAGTACACAATACACCACATTCAAAAAATTAGTGGTGAATAATGGAAATCTGATAGAATAGAAAGTGAGAAAAAATCCCTTACCTCGTGTCCGACTTGACTCGATCGTTCTTTAATATCCTGAATAATAAACTAAATTTAATTTCAACTTTCTTAATAACCTTTTTAAAGTTTATTATTCCTTTTATATCACTTATTACAATGTTATAAACCTTAGGTAATCATTTAAGTTAATAATGTTCGTTTTGTCGAGACTCGGTACTTGAGTAAAAAATGAACACCTTATATTACAAGTTATCCATGTGGTCAATAGTCTATTATATACAGAATGTTATTAATTATTTAGATATCATATATATCATATATATCTAGTATATACTTGTATTTATAATAGTACAAAACATTCAGAGGTAAGAAATGAGATGCACCATTCGTGGAGACGATAATCCATACGTACGCATGAACGCTACTTTCATTTCTATTTATTATTTTAATGGAAATAAAACATAATGATACATAGGTACATTATAATTACAGTATAATATCATATATAATATAATTAACTCCATCCTTTATACATCCCACATAAGGCATTAACGAATCACATCACTTTGAGGGGGCGGTAGTCCGCACTCTCTCAAATGAGATTATCGTATTTACCCACTATGGAAACCATAAAGGAGTGATATAAATGGAAAATAAAGAAGCATAAAGAAAACATAAACATAATATATATCATATATAAATATAGTTCCATCATAATGTCCACCATGAGAGGCGGTAGGATATAATCGAACAATCATCGTTTCGTTAGGCGTTAGTTTTTCATCCACAAAAACATTATGTTCTTCACCCATTAGATGGAGGTGTGTGTAGGTGTAGATAAAATACTTCCCATAACAACATCCTAGTATATTGAGGATACTGTGTTTATTGAAAAAAAAGGTAATAAAAAGAGTTTAGGGGTTGGATAAGTAAAATAATAGAAAACAATTTAAAAGAAACTGTTACCTTTAATTTGGGTAACTCCCTTTGGTTTGAACCAAAGGACTTCTTGAAGTGCCTTCTACCTAAGGTAAGGCTAATAAGTGGAGGGGAGGGATGTAGGGAGCTTATGTGGGCAGATTTTGGACAATCCAAATGGCTTGATAGGTGCGAGGAATTGAATAGAAATGGCCTCCTTTTATAAGGGAGAGGAGGGGCTCTTTAGGAAAGTGTGAAAATATTATTTTATTATATAATGATATTCAGTTTCAAAAGGTCCAAAAATAATTAAAGATGAAGATAAGATGACTCTTGATCGAAATAAAATCATCTAATCATAACTGGACATGATTTGGATAATATTTTAATCATTGTAAGATTATTTATTTAAATCATTTATTAATGAGTAAAATACTGCATCATTAATGTGTCATAAATAATTTAATTTATTTGGTGTCTAAAAATTATAAAAAAAATACCATGTAGGAAATATTTTTATCTTTAAAATTAATATTTATAGTTTAAAATATGACTTATATAACACCATATAAAAATTAATTACTTAAAGATTTTTGTTAATGTCAACTTCGTCTTTACATTATATTAATTAATCTAAAATGTCATTATCACTCCTAAGTAGCTCAATGGGGTCCCAAAATCGACCCAAAGATGTACATGGTCGTTAATTACTCAAAGAATAAGGTTTGGAAAAGTGTTAAGTTTTTTTTAATTATTATAATATTCTTTTAACCTTGAATTACCCTATTTACCTTTAACCGCGGTAAATAAAAGTCAAACGTTACTATTCACCAAAAAATTATTTTCATCTTAATGAACCACATTTTACTTCTTGATGACCACCATGTATTTTTATTTTTTTAAATTCAATTCAGAGAAGTGGTAAATTTTCATTTAAAGGAAAAAGTTAGTTTCTTTAACTACCACTAAGTGGTTTCACTATTCATCAAAAATTGAAGTTTTTCAGAAAAATACCAAAAATTCAGCCTAAGATATATTTGATATTCCAAATTAAAAAATGATTTTTATTTTTTAAAATTAAAAACATAAAAGGGTCATTAATTAATTTTAAAATTAATTCCAGTTGTTAAAACAAATAGCATGGTTTTAAGAAACAATAACTATCAAAAGGTTGACACTTGTTTATGTCCAATTTCAAAGGGAAATTAATTCCATTGACCAAAATTGGATTAAATGGTAAAAATTTATTCTAATTAAACTTTAAAACCAATTAAAAAGATAATATAACCATATAAATAAATTATATTAAAACACAGTTTTGAATTAAAATACAACATTTTCACTATTCATTAAAAAATGAACTTTATCGGAAAAATTCCAAAAATTTACACAAATTAAATTTTGATGTACCCATTCTAAAAAAGGATTTTATTTGGTTATATAGAATGTTTTAAAGTAACCAAAATGATATTTAAGTAGGGTTTCCCATTAAAAGGCGATAAACCAGCCTTTTAATATAAATTATGCTTAAAATTATATTCATTCACATTTTAAGCCTCTAACATTTATTGGATAAATGTAAATATATTTAAAAAACATATAAAATAATGTTTTATTTAGTTTTGTTCATTACTACGAATACAATGTCTAGGATTTTACTACCATTTAAAATAATAATATTATATTATTAGTGTGCAACGTAAGATTTCAAAGAAACTGGTTGTTGCGTATCGGGTAAAATATCGAACATAGCAACACTTTTAATGTAAAATTAATATTTAATTCAAAAATGTTAATAAATATGAAATATGTCTTATTCTTTATTTACCTGGGATGTTACATTTGTGATGGTTACATGCAAGGTTAAGATGATTTCAGGATGTACTATGTCAGTTGGTGTTTCTGAGGCCACAGTGTGGTTTCTTGTGGCACCAGTAAGGGAAGTTACCTTTGGGGGATTCAATGTATAATTGTGAGGAATGAGATGCTTCAATCAATAGAGTTCCAGCCTTAGGACCTAGAGTGAAGATGGTGTGTAGTCAGGGACCCCCCAGAAGTGTAAGGGATCTTGTTCCAATTATTTTGTTCAGTGTTAGAAAATGGTGACCCTATTCCTTAAATTTGCGACTCATGTAGGTGACATAGTCCCTTCTTGTTTTTTAAAGAGGTAGGGTCGTTTTGTTTTATGGAACCTCAGTGCTAGTACCCCAGTGGGTAAGACCCTCTTTGTGGTTATCCATGTATGAAAAGCATTGTAAGTCTATTTGGA
This sequence comes from Viscum album, assembly GCA_963277665.1. NCBI lineage: Eukaryota > Viridiplantae > Streptophyta > Magnoliopsida > Santalales > Viscaceae > Viscum > Viscum album. Next base: position 1,059,222,768 of record OY728140.1, read on the forward strand.
TTTCAGTTTGGATAGACTAATATGAAAATGGTAATGCCAATGGTATGGTGAACCACATAGTTTGTTTGGTTTGGGTTGGATTTGTGTGAATCAAGTCCCTTGTTGTTGGAGATTAGGTTGTGCAGGAAGCTCCAAAGTTTTCCCATGTTGGGTATCTCATATCGATTCATGATGGTCAGTTAATCTAGTTGGTCCTTATGGTGGGGAGACATACCATGGGTCTCACTGAAACTCATCTAAAATGAATTCAGGTTATCCCATTTTTTATGGTGGGGAATCCGTGCATCCCCCCTTGTTGGTGATTCTGTTAAGGTTATGATGTTGACTTTGAAATGTGTGGTCTTATTAGGAGATGCCTCATTTCAAGTCCCTTCCTTGAGTAAATATTAATATTAGAGCATGCCTAATAGTTTCAACGAATTAATTTTATGTGGGTATTCATTTAAATGTGATTGATTATGTTTTTTAATTTAGACTAGTGGTGTTATTTTCATCTTTTCGTTTTTCATTCATTCGGGAATCTCTTTGTGTAGCAATGGAATAACAGTTCTTTCTTTTGAATCAACATTTGGATGGATTTCTAGGGAAGGAAATAATTATGGTGGATAGAATTGTCACACCATGACTTCTGTAATAATTTTATTCTATAATTTTATCTAACATTGAAATAATTTATTGAGGTGTGGGTCGATCCCTATTGATTTTTTGTGTTTTTGATGATACATGAGTGTTTTGGGCATGACATCATTTGGCACTAGGACAAGGCATGGTCGAAGCCATGCAGATACACTGAGTTATCATGTGACTCACACTATATTCAACAAAATATTATTATTAATTAATTAATTAGTGAGATGAATGATAAAGTGACCACAAAATTAAATAATAAAAATAAACTGAATTAAAAATTGTTTTATTAACAATAATATTATTGTTTAAGAATTTTATTATTATTATTATTATTATTTTAATTAAATTATTATTATTAATATCATTTATTATTATTATTATTGTTAATATTTAATTAAGTAATTATTACTAACAATATTAATATTATTCGTATTGTTATAATTTTATTAAGTTATTATTATTATTATTGTTAATATTATTTTTACTAAGTTATTATTATTATTATTATTAAATTATTAATATATTTATTATAATAATAATTATTAATGTTGGTATTATTATTATTATTACTTTTAGATTTTAGTTTTTTAGGTTTTCTTTTTTTCTCATCTTCTTTTTTTCTTTTGTTTTTTTTATTTTTTATTTTTTATTTTTTCTTTCCTTCCCTCTTCCTCCCTTTCTCTCTAACCATTCACCCACTTATGTCGTGCTAAACCGTAGCACGCTCCATCCTCGGCTGACACTTCCCCTCCACCTCCCTTCCTGTGAAACCAACTAGCTCCCCTCCACCTATTAGTCATGCTGCATCCCAGTAATCTTGGTCAAACCCTCTTCTGGAAAGAGAAGGCGTGAGCACTCCTTCCCGGTGAAGCTCACCTCTAGAGGCCCATCCCTTGGCTGACATCCCTTCCCTTATTTGTATAATCCTTGATCAAAAGCTCCTTGGATGAAGACTCCCCTTGGATGGTGATATTCTTCATAAACTTTTTATTCTCTTTGATAGGATTTTGGATCAGGGCCTCACTTTGTTTAGGGTCCAATTTTGATGTTTTTGGTTTTGTCTCTTATTTTGTGGTCCAATTGAGTTTTTTTGAGGTGAGTATTGGAAGAGATTGAAGTTTCACACCAAATTTTGGAGTTCTACACCAAGGTAGGTGGTTTTATGTGCAAACATTATTTGATGAACTAATTTTCCAATTTAATTTATTTATCATCTTTTGAGATTAATTTTTTTGGTGTGAATTTTGTTTTTAAAATAATTTAGTTTTTTTGATATTTTTTAGAATGCTTATGTGAAATAAGGTTTGTTTTTGATGAAAACCCATCTTGGTCTATTTAAAATATTTTTTTTCAATTATTCAATTTGTTTATTCAACTATACAAGTGGTGTGTACTATGTTCTGGTATGGTGTTGGGTGCGCTTAATTTAAAAATGGGATTTTGTGTGGGGTTTTCCATGTAAAGCCTTGTGACACCATTTTTGGAATTATTTTATAAATTTTATAAATAGTTTATTTAATTAATTTTGGGTTGCGAATCATGGTTGGAATGAGTTTTGGTGTGCTTTTAGGTTTAAAGAGTTTTTTTGGTGTAAAATTTTTTAGATCTAATTTTGAAGTGTTTCATAAATTGTTTTATTGATTTATTAAAATATACGTGTAGTGATTGGTCCCTACTTTGTGGTTTCAAGTCATCGGTTCTAAGGCTACTCGCGTGCATGATCATAGGTAAGTATATATATATATACATGGGTTCCCTAATTACATGTATAGTCATCCATGATAGTGAATATACATATATGGGGCTAGGTGTTCCCATGTGTATATATAAAAATTATACTTTGGTGAGTGGTGACTAGTATATTCCTATAATAATTTATGTAAGTATCCCCTTGAACATTTTCATGGACATATGGATGGGTTTATATGGGACAAGTTTCCTTATATGTATGTGAAAGTTCATATTCTTATTAGCAGATCATCAGCTTCTTGTTAGAAACTGCCAAGAGCAAAATATTTGGTTTGGTTCCACCTTGAGGTAGTTCCTCTATTCCCATGCCTTTAATTTGAATCCCATGATTACATTATTGTTTTAAAAAATTGTTTCTATATTTATGAAATATACATATGCTGAAAAATCTTGTTATAGTTTTTATAAATGATCATGCCATTATTTTGAAAAATGAAATGTATTTCTAACACCCATTTGGTCTTAATTTACTTTTTTAAAAAAGTGATTTCCAAAGTGGTTTTAAATTAGTAATGAATATTTCCAATGGTGTTTTCCCTTTCAAATAGTTTAGTTATAAAAGTGTAATGACATGTTTGGTTTTCCAAAAATCTCCATTGTGATTTTCAAAGATGGGTTTTGGTTGGAACTTGAGGTAAAATGGTGGTTTTATTGTCTTGAAATAATTATGTCATTGTAAGAATGGGTCCAAGATTATTTTTTAAATGTATAGTATGTTGGTTGTTTAATTTATATTTTAATGAATTTTGGAAACATAAAAGTATTGGGTGATTATGTGTTTTAAACTAAAATTATTCCATGCAAATATTTAAGATTGTTTGGAACTTTAATAATGGTTTGTGAAAAAGTAAAACCCCTCTTGAAGCATGCCACTTATTTTATAAAATTATGTGTATGTTGAATGTGTGGACTATGATCAGTTCCTAGTAAAGAGGCTTGTGAATTTTTGTGTGATGGAAGGGGGAGATGTGATCAAGGAGGGAGAACAAGGGTGAGAGGTTGAGTATGTTTTTGAATAAATAGAATGATATGTTGATCTATGTTTGTTTTTGAAAACTCACCCCCCACTCGAAATAGTGCACATCGGTAGATCAGGGTATCTAGGTGGGTGGACTAGGACCAGTACACTAAATGATTCAGAAGTGGTTTGTCTTAGTTTCATCTATCAGGATTGATGCTTCAACACTAACTAAACATGTGATATGATTGGAGACCACTAGGCCTTGAGACGTGATTCTCCCTAGTGGCTCGTGCATGAGAACAAATTTTCCCATGGTTTCTATACTACCTAAGTTGGTTGTGGTTTTTATAACACATTTCACTGATTTATGAGGTTCCTAGGGTCCGATTTGTCCTATTTACCAATATGAATTTACCATAGTTCCTGCTTATGACATGGTGTTTGTGGAATGATAACTGTTTTTGTTGCTTTAAGCTTGTTTCCTTATTTGAAAAATACATGTTTTTAAATTTAACTGTTTCCCATTCTTTTTGGAATTTTAATTAATGTTTGGAAAATATTTTGAAAATATAATGGAATAAAATGATTTCTTTAGGGATATAAACTCCCGACTTGAATTTAAAAATAAGGTAAAAAATTATTTTATTATGTCTTAATTTCAAACTTGGATGATGGAATTTCTTATTAAAAGTAAAGGAATATGGAATTGTTATATTTTTTGCATTCCTACTAAGCATCTTGGTGCTCACTCTTACTTTATCCTTTTAGTTTCAGGTTCTTGTTTTGGATTTCAACTTCAGCAAGTGTTTTTCTATTATTGGTGGTGACCCATCTGGTCACCTAGAGGTATGTTTAGCTATACATAATTGTTTTATTTTCCACTTCTAGTATTCACCTATTTTTTTGAGGTTAAATTTATTTATTTATATATTTACTTGTCTTTATTTGTTCTTTTAATTCATTCCCAAACATTTATTTGATACCTGGGCCCCTGTGCCGTCTCGTGGGGATCAAGAATGCCCCTCGCGCCTTGGCCCAGACCGGGTCGGGTGTTGGGTCATATGGCGACCCAACATGGTTCATGAGAATGTGACTATTCATAAAATAAAAATCACGAATATTTATAATTATATCCTAGATGTGTTTGTTAATAAGGAAAACATTTAGTGGATATTATTGTAACCCCTTTAATATTCATTAAACTGATGAATTGAACACTAGCTTTGAAGAAAATATTCTCTCACCTTAATATTCAATATTGGGAACAATGTTGGGTTTTATGTTTGGGGGATCTGGGTAAATTTTTTTCTTTTATATTCTTTATTAATTATACACATCAATATTTGGGGGATTTTGATTTGTATAATTATTGAATCCTAAAAATGAACAAATGAAGTCCTCTTTCCACCACACTTCAAATCCAAAATTTTCCCCAATATTGAATCATGAGGTAATAGAATATATTTCTTTGAAACAAGATTTCAATTCAGCAGATAAATAAATATTTAAGGGGTTATAAGAATAATAATAGAATGTTTGACTCCTTAAACAAAACCACCAAAACATATTTAGAAAATTTCGTGTTTTTTTATTTTAAAAATGGACACATGAATTTATAATTTAGATCAAAATATAACATGATGATAATTATATAAAACATTATCTTGTGAATCAAATGATTTTCAATGGGTGCATCGAGGTTTGAAATTTTGTTAATTTTTTTTTCAACTCCCTTGAGATTAGAAATCAAAAAACCATATTAAGAAAAATAGATTCAATAAATTTATTTAAGAATAACTATGGGAACTCACCCACACTTAATCCACATCCACATAAAAAGGAATGGAATTAAATAATTGGAACAAAGTCTCTCAAATGTGGAAACATTATCCAATTGAGTCAAAAACAATATATCCCACCTTTTATAATTAAGAAGTCCCCCTAATTATTATACTCTAGTACCCAAAAAATTGAAATAGATTAACATTTATATGAAATAATATAAAATATCAATGTCACTTGTAACCAAAGTTTGAGTTTAAGAATATTTTGGCTATAAAACTTTAGGTTGTAGATCCTCCTTGTAGTCAATCTAAAATTTCTGTGAATTTATAGTTTCTTCACATGGTTGAAAGACTTGGGTAGAACTTATATTAGAATATTTGGAATTATTTTTATAAAAATAAATTAAAATGAAATAATAATAGAACCATGGTTAGTTCTAATGAATCACTAAGTTTATATTCATAAATTAGACAAAGTTCAAGAACAAATTTGAACATTGGATTTAGAATCCAATCCATTTGGATACCCCTCAAATAAGTGTTTGGTTTCTAAACCATTTACTAGAAATGATTGATTCTCCTATCTAAGAAAATAAAAAACCCCATTTTAAATGACTTTAAAAATAGTTAAGCGTATAAACCACTTGGTTTTGAGTTTCCCTAGAAAAACTTTTATCCTAAAATCAAAGAGAAAGGACCTTTATCCAACCTTTAAGTACCAGGTTTTGATTAAGGGAATCATGAAAGGATTTTTATCTATCTTTATATATCATGTAATTATCATAAGATTATATAAAAATATCTTCATTTTCAATCTGTTCCATTGAAATTATATCTCAATTAGATGTAAAATCTTAGTTCAAACCCATTATTTCCTAAAATTATTTGTGAATAAATTCTATAGGGTGATGAAATATCTTTCCAAATATCATCTTCTAAGAATACATCTCTATAAGGTTCATATATGTTGTTCTATAAACCCAATAATAATTATACAAATTGATTGATCAATCTTTCCAAGAACTTGACACTATCTTTTCTATAACGTGTTTGATGACTCTATTGGAAACATCAAATTGACCATATGATTGTGGGTGATATGTTATTCCAGATGTAGGATCAGACCCATATTTCTCCATTGAATCCTTAAATTTAAAATTCTTAAAATGAGAACCATTATCAATGATGAAATATTTAGGAAATATGAACCTAAAAAAGATATTCTTCTTGATGAACTTAACAACACTATGTGAAATATTTTCGAGAAGATCCAATACCTAAACCAACTTAGAGACATATTACACAACTATACGTATGTATTCATTCCCAAAAGAAGAAGGAAAATGGTCGTAGTAATTCCAAACCAAGACATAAAAACCATTAACCTGTAGAATTTCTTTTTTATGGTATCTCTTACCATCATCCAAAATTTCCTAACCATTGAAACTTATCATAGACAATTACAAGACACCTTACATATTTGAAGATAGTGGGAAATATAAAGTAGTGTATGATACCTTATTGGATATGATTTCACCCCATGATGTCCTCCCCATGGTGGATAACAATAGCTCTCAAGAATAGAAATCATATCCTATGCAGCCACACATCTTTTTAGAATACCATCAACATATCTCTTCAAAAGTAAAGGATCATCCCAAAAATAATATTTTTACTTAGATATTAATTTAATTATTTGTTTATATGGATGATCATAGGTAATTAATCATAAAAAAATAAAATTATATATATTGGGAAAAAAATAGATTTATTAATTATTGCAACAAATAGTTACTCCTCTTGTAATGAAGTATTTATCTCTTTGCGTTCTTTAACTGGGGTATGGGGTAACCTAGACAAGTGGTCAGAAACCAAATTCTCAGCTTCTTTCATATCCTTTACTTCTATATCAGACTATAAAAATTGAAGTTCATATCTCTTGATTCTTGGTTCGTATTATTTATAATTTAGTAAGTACTTCAGAGAAGAACAATTAGTGAATATGTTATATATAAACCTAATAAATAATTTCCAAAGCTTTTCAAGGTAAAAAAACATTAAAAAACTTCTTCTTTATTATGGATTAATTTTTCTAGGGATAATCAAACAAATTACAAGCATAATAAATCATATTTAACCACCATTCCTTTATCTTCCCTAAAATAACACCTAAATAAACATCACTAACATCACACATAACATCAAATGGTAACTTGAAGTTAGGGTTAGTGATTATGGGTTGTGCTTTTCTTCTTAATAAGGTTAAATGAACCTAAAAAATTATAATCAAACTAAAAGGGTTAATCCTTGACTAATACTATGAAATGGGGTATAGTGATTCTAGAAAATTTATTGATAAATATCCTATATAATTAATCATGACCTATTTTTTAATTACATAAAAATATCACGTGGTGTTAACTTTATGAAAACTGAAAAAATTGAATTTTTAACTTTGAAACAACTCTTATAAACCTTATGACCAAAAAAATTTCTTTATTGAGTATGAATTGGCCCTTTTCCTAGTTTAAGACAAGGCATGTTTTCTGAAATATTTCTAAAACAGCTTCTATATTCTATTGGTTGTTTTAAAAATAAAATCAAACTATTATGAAATCATACATAGAACCATTAATTATCCTATCAATCATATAAGTGAAAATTTCATTCATTTACCTATAAAAAGTAGATAGGGAACCCCACATGCAAAAGGAATTTCTCTAATAAGAAAATGTCATAATTGGAAAAGTGAAAGTGTTCTTCTCCTAGTCCTCAAAAGATATGGAAATATTTTTTTAACTGAAATATCCATAAAGAAAGTATAATTACTAATTACCATCCAAACTCTCAAGCATTTGATCCTGAAATGGAATCTTAAAGTTAACTTTCCCAGTGACACTATTATGTTTCCAATAATAAATGTGGACTCTCTATTTGTTTTCTTTACTAAATTGAACTTGTTCATTCTTCTCATTTTAAACAAAAACTACTATAATCTTTTTAGGGACCACTTGTAGAGTATTGAACCATGATCTATTTTAAATGGAATAGATAATCCCAACATCAAGTAAAAAAATCACTTCATTTATAACAAATTCCTTCATATTAGAATTAAATATTCTCTACCCTTCAACCCTTGGTTTATCATCAGAATCCATGGGTATATTATGCATGCAGTATAGAGGAATGATCCCATTAATGTTGATAATAGACTATCTAATAGATGTTACCCACTTTTTAAATAAAAGAAATAGTTTTTCCTATTGACTTTGCTCAAACACAAATTATATGACTTGGAAGGGGTTTGATCTCTAGTTATATTGCTCGCTCACTAGAAGGAATACTCTTTGGATGAGGTAAACCAATGTTGTGAATGTGTTTCTTAATGTTAGTACAAAAACTAGATAGTAACTAAAGAATAAAAAAATAATTCTATTTTCCTCAATGTTGTCAAATGTGTTAAACACTATAATTTCAAAACGTGAACAAGATATAGGATTAAAATCCCTAAAAAATGATCATATAGTTATTCCAAGTCCAATACCACATATTTTTCAAAGTGTTATAGTTCATTTTAAGTCGGGAAAGAGTCCTAAAATTCTCTAAAAAACTCTAAGGGTATAAATAGAGTATTCATATTCAAAATAATCCTCATAGTTGGAACATGATTGGTTTCTAAAGTCATATTTTCATTTTCAATTTTCAAATGGGTTTCCTCAATCAAGGTGTGTTTATTCTATTCTAATTGACTTTATAATGAGTCCTAAAAATCCATCATATTAAATATTGGATAGTTCTCCCTAAAAGTTGATTCATTGATATTTTAAAATATATTAAATTTCTATTATTTCTCCACATGATTAAAAATCAACATTCCTTTTAACACATAAATGAGAGAACCCCTAGTTGCAAGGAACAGTTGGTTGATAATTGTTGGCACATTAATATATAACAACATATCTTGAATGATAATGACAGTGGGTAAGCATATATTCCCAACCCCAACTACAAGGTCATTATCCCTCCTGATGGTGTGTGTAAATTAATGGTCAGCTAACTGACGGATAACTCTAATGGGTTATAGTTATCTTATCCCCAACTATTGAAGCAATGATTAAGAAATAAAATTAATTCTAAATTCAATTTCACAAAGACTTTGTACATCAAACTACATAATAAGGAACATGGGATAAAAAATCGTCATATATCCTGAAGTTTAGGGTGTATCCTATTTTGCATGAGAGTACAACAACCCTATATGAGACTATAAGTGTCAAATTATTCCAAGGTTTTATAGTTTGAATAGATTTTCCTAAATGAATTTAAATAATATGTATCTTTAATTAAAGACTATTGTAATTTGATAATAATGATTAGTTTATTGAAAATCTTAATAAAATTGAGAAGTTCAATTTCATGTTTATACTTCTTTATTATTTTAGGAATGATAATTAATAAGGATTTTTTTTCAATTATTTTTGTTAATACAGATTATTCCTAAAGATTATTATTCTTTTTATTATATCTGTTTTTCATGATTTTTTCTTGATATGTTTTAACTTGAAGGGAAGGTCTCAAATGGAATTCTATGGGGATATCTAGATTTCCAAATTCAGATATTTCAGTATTATGGTAGTTAATTTTCTCTCAATTTTCATCTTGAGTATTTTGATGTTCAATTCTAGATTCTTGGTGGGTTTTTAATCCACTTACAATTGTAAGAATTATTAAATTTAACCTAGGATTAGCTTCAACATTTATTTGAACCTTTCCTTTTCCCCTTGAGTTCACTTCCCTTCCTAGTTTTCCCATTTGTGATTCAATGTTTTTCATCCTATCATCTATTTAAGATCTGTCTCTATAATATTTAGCATTTTGTATTTATAATTAAGAATTAAGTATTTATTCTTAAGATTATATACTGATGAAAATTTTATTAATCTCAAAATACACCTTTATAACTAAATTCCCTTGGGAATTAGAAGATTTACCTCTAGGTTATGTTTGAAATTGTGTCATTGGATGTTGCTAACATATAGGGGGAGAAACAAGAATTATCCCTTCCTTCTATCTCCAATAGATATTTGGATGGTTTTAGTATCCCTAGCTATATTTATTTGAGAGTGGATTATCCATAGGTATAATAATATGCCCATAACCAATGAAATTAGAATTTTTAGGCGACTTTATAGGCATGTCAAAATTGGGAAAATAGGATTGTGAATTCCCAAACATTCCACAATGGTGATATTTCTCTCTAAGGGGGTTTTGAGCATTTTAATAGTAAAAAATAGCATATTTATAATAATATTATGTAATGAGTGTGGTTTACTCATTGTAAATTATTCTTCTTCTTGAGCATTTATTTTTTCAAATTTTGTACAAGTGTGTTGAAAATTTGTTTCAACTCATCAGTAGTTTTATTACTAAAATTCTCTCTATAGGACTAATCAACCAAATTTTGGTGGTATCGGGTAAGACAATTGTAAAAATTTTCCTTGATAAATTAAGGCTTAAAATGGTGGTTGGGTCTCTTTCTATGGAATCTTATGAATCTATCTAAAGCCTTATAGAACATCAAAAACCCATCCAAAAAGAAAACCAGTTATTGTTTTTCCTAATTTCAAAATTTATCCTCCTAGGATAGAATTTCAAAGAAAAATAATTAAAAATTTAATCCCAAGTGTCTAACATATCATCCTATAATAGCTGAAATAAGGTTATACCGTCACCCTTTAGGTAATATTTCTACACTATTAGTTTCAGATCTTCCTCACTAAGTCATATCAGTAGTAACTAATTCACCATAATGTAGATATCCCTAATAAAGTAAAGTGTGTATTCATTTAGAATTCCATTTAATGAATATACTGTTGACACCTTTGACTATTTAATATCCTAGATTGTAGAGTGAGGTGTAAGCTTAATACACGATGAGTTTCTTGAAACTATGGGAAGTTGTAATTATTTAAGTTTGTGTCTCTTTAACAACTCATGTCTTGGTTTCTGTTGGTTTAAATTCATATCTTGTTTGTTATTTGAAATTTTATATTCTGTATTATATTCTATTTTGGTTTTTTATTTTTTATTTTTTTGAGAGTAGAAATGTCCGTTTATCTTAGGAATTATGAGCACTAATTTTATTGGGTTTAGATGTATTTTTCATAAACACAATAATTTAATAGATTCTATGGTTTATATATATATATATATAAATATTTTGATATTTTTTTACTTGGTTACTCATGTGTTTCCTATTAATTGTACCAAAATATGACACACCTGAATGTACGTTATAAAATATGGAAAGGTTAAAATAAAACCTAATTAAGACCTGTTTAGTGGTAAGTAGTGGTTGATCCATATATAATTACTCAAATTATGTGTTCTTGTAACTAATAGAAAAAATAAAACCCAAAAATCCAATAAAAAATGGAATAATGAAACATTGGAGATTCAAGGATGAGAGAAAAAATGTTGGTGGTGATGAGATAATGTGAAAAAGGAAAATAGAAAAGTAGAGAAAAACTAATCAAGATTAATTAAGAACAATCAGATGATAGATTGAGGAATTTTTATTGGTTGGTTATATATATATATATATATTTTCTTTCATTGTTTCATCTTAATTAATCTTACTAGAACAAACCTTATTAGAAGGTCAACTTATGACTTAGTAAATAATAAAGTTCTTCAACAATAGAACCCACTGAATAAAAAAATGATGAAATAATTTTTACTAAGTTTAATTTGTCATTTAACTAATTTATTTTTCCTACTCATTGATATATATGTTGAAACTATATTTTTGATTAAATTTTGTTGAGGTTAATTTTCATTGACTCTCAATGTTTTGGAAAATGAGTTCAATAGAAAATGATTGAGAGAGAAGTATCTAGCAAAATTTTCATGAATTATGTAATAATAGTTACAAGAATAATCTCATTACCCTTATAAAATTTATCCAATCATGTTCATAAAATTGTATTAAAAAATTTTATTATAGAAGAATCCATTAAAAAATGGAAAAAGAAGAATAACAAAGGATGTAGATCTTCTAAATCGAGCATATTTGATTTCTTACCCCTATGTATTGTTCTCTATTCATGTATTTCTTTTTTAATTTCCTCATTTATATTTATAATCCTATTATTTTTTTTCTTCATGATGGTCTATCCTCAATCCCCCACTCTCTGGATTCTTGTTTTTCTTTTAATAATCAGTTTTCGTACAAAATCCTCGTATGAGGACCCAACCTTAAAATTATATAATCTTGAGTTGTAGTAAATATTTTAATTTATTTCACTTTTAAAATATTTTGAGGTTTATATTTTTATAGAATTAGGTCATAAATCGTTCATTACCAAACCATATAAAACAAAGAGGACACTTCTAATTAGTGTCTATTTTCCCCATAATATAATACTTTTAAAATAAAAATGTTTTATTTTCTGGAAAATATTGATGAATTTGAACATGAATTATTCCTTTACATACCCATAATTATATCCTATGATTTTTTTAAAAATGTGAGATGAGCACATCAATCTATGTAAGGGACATAAAAAGAAGAAAACCGTTAGTACAATGAAAAACATGAATACCAATGATTTTTTTCTTAAAATCCATTATGAAAGTTATCATTTTTAAAAAATATCATTTATATTACCTTTTAAAAAAATTATTTCCCTAAAAAAATATTAACATGAATAAAAAAATGTAGTCACCTTGGGATATCAACTCCTGGAACCCTTACAAAACCCTAACAAATTATAATAACAACATGTCCAACTTACAATATAATTTTCTGGAGAGAATAATCCTTACCCTATTAACTGGAGAGATATTTGGGTGCACCCATCATATAATATATAAAATACTAACCCGGTAATATTTGGGCACACCCATTGTATAAAATTCCCATGAACCACAACAAGAATATTTTTTTTTGTATTTTTACATTTTCATCATAAAAATATCGGAAAACACTTTTAACTTCTAAGAAAATCAATTTTAGATATCAAAATACCATATTAATTTCAAAACATACTTTCAATACCCAAATACCAAAAAACGATAAATAGGTTTTTTCATTAAAGAAAACATGAAAAATTGAAAAGGAAGAAAGAAATAAAATAATGTCCATGGGGGTGGAAGAATTCATTGTTATCTTTTACATTAGAAATACAACTTTCCAATTGTAAAATCACTCCATATATGATATATAAAAATATTAATTTTGAAAACATTTTAAAATAAATTAAAAAAATACCTAAAATTTACTTTTTCAATATTTTATGAACATATATAATTTTACATAAAACCATTTTAAAAACATCGACATGGAAAAGATAAATTTATAAGGATAAAATTGAATGAGATTTCTTTAATAAAAAGTACCTTATCCCATTGGAAATATTTTAATCATATATACCATGAAAAAAGAATATTAAAAAAATACCATGAGAATAGAGAAATTCATGATATAACATGTTAAAGGGTCTGCATATAGACCTCATAAAATATTATAGGTGTATAACATCAAAATATATCTCAATGAAAGGAAATAGAGATGAAGTCCCCTTACGCGTGTCTTTATCTTAATGAATAAAATTATATTAATTATTTTTTTAATTTAGAACCTATTTTCAATTTTATTATTTATTTTTTCACTTTTTAATGTGTTATATACATTTAATTAATCAATAAATATTACATCTAATGTATTAATGATATTTGGATTGTTTGTAAAAAGTGAATTTTGTAGATTAACTATGCTCAAGAAGGATATTATTTAAAAAAATAGATAATAATAATAATCAAAATTTTATCATATTTATAAATCAATTATACTTTAAGACTAATCATGAAATATTGTTTTGAGAAATGAGTTATGTTATAATCATGAAGATGGTAGGCTGTACGTACGCATGGGTAACGTTTCCATTTTTCAACGATCCTTATAGAAAAAAGTAAGTAATATTTTATCTTTATAGAATGACAATAATATCTTATATACCATATTATTTCATTAAATATAATTATATATATATAATTATTGTGGTGAGGCAATGAAAAGGGAGTAGTATCACTTCGTGAATGCGTTAGTCTACACGTACACTAATGGCGTTATAATATTTTTGTGGGTGAAAAGGTAAAAAGGAAAATCATATATTATATTTTCCAAAGGATACATATGTCATTAATATCATAATTATTTAATTTATATTTCATATATTCATTATTTTTACCCTTTTTACCTTCCATGTAATGTGTTAGTGAAAGAAGAATCACATTGCTTCGTGAGGTGGTAGTCTACAGTGCATAAGAGTGACGCTATCATATCCCCAAATGAATGGAATGTAGAAAGGTATATATGATATAATTACCATATTGGTATAATTATGTTTTAAATATTATATATATACATTATATCCATCATCAAACCCACCTTTTGGGAGGTGGTAATGGAAAAATGAATGACATTAGTTTGTGTGGTGGTTGTCTGCCGTGCACAAAAATGATGATTTCACAACCAATTTGATAAAAGATACGAATAATTTAGGTTATTACATTAAAATAATAACATATAAGTATATTTAATATACTTATGAGTAATTGAATTAGGGGGTGAAAGAAATAAAAAAACACTTGTTGGCGAATGCTACCTCTTCTTCGGGTAACTTCTTTTTTGTTTGAATCAAAGTCCTTAATTTATTGGATATATGACCAAAACAAGTATTATAGGATGATATATTGGAATTATAGATGTTATTTTGGAATTAATTTTCCAAACCAATGGGTTTTAAATGTGTGAAGAGAGGAGGATTGGGGGTGATCTTTTATAATTGAGGTGAGTGGAACACTAGTAATTTTCTAAAAAGCATGAATTCCACCCAAATTTTATTCATGAAAAAATATAAAATATTGGAAGATTATAAATAAAATAAGGTATATAGTCAAAATATTCCTATAAAATATATTTTAGACAAGTTTTTACATCATTTAATACCTTATCATTTTAGTTTAATCCCTTGGTAAATATGTTTTTACCTTAACCACAATAATTAAATTTTAATATTTCACTTTTTGTTTTGGTAAAAAATTGGGTTTAAATTATTATAGAATATAAATTATTCTGATTAAAAATTCTGGAAAAATTTTACCAAACTAAATTCCCATCATTGGAAAATTTTATTTTAAAACGAAACTGAAAGATGGGAAGAAAAAATGTAGTTTCTATCAGAGTATTTTATGATCAAAAGATGATGCTATATTAACTATTTTACTAGTAATAATAATTCCATGAATATAAATTAATATTTAATGATATATAATCTATATTTTTTTTAAAATTTCTATATTAGGGATTATTTTAACTAATTAAAATGGTTAAAAATTCTGCGTTTCAATTTTTTTTTAGAAAAATCAGTTCTAACACCCAAAAAATAATTTTACTAAAAACCAATATAGAGTTGATTAATAACTAATTAAGATGCTTAAATATAAATATATAATACCTATGTTACTTTAAATTATATTAAACACATAATGATACTTTTAAATAATATAATCTCTTTAATAGTAAATACTTTTTTACAAAAATCATTATTTTTAACTATTCACTAAAAAATCAATTTTTTCCCTAAAAAATACCAACAATCACCCTAATATAATTTTTATATTCTGGTTTAAAAAATGAAATTAATTTTTTTCAGATTAAAATTCTATAATTTATAAATTAATCGTTCAAATAAATACTTATAATAAAAGAATTTAATTTAATCTATTTCCTTTTTGATTTAAAAATTACTTAACATTTTTTTAATAAATATAACTATCCAATTCATATTAATAATGACCAAGATAATTTATTCTATATTTACCTAGGTTGTTTCACCACACCTCAATCTCATAGTTACAACTCCAAGAGTATATTCTTATCTTCCATGTGGCATTCTTATTAGTGTACATCTTTCTTACTGGTGATTCCAGTAAAGCCCTACTAACCTATTTATCTCCTACGCATGTGGGCCTGTTTTCCATATTTTAAAAATTTCAAAAATATTTTTTGAGAACTTATTATCCTGAAATAAATTTTAATAGTATGAATGAATCCCCAACATGGTATAATTTCTAAAAAACTTTAGAATGTCCCAACATCTCATATTCATGTTAGGCTTCTCCACCATTGATTTTAAATATTTGAATTAAGGTTCCTATGAAGGTATGGGGCATGAAAAAAAATCTAGTGGAATGGGAATTCAAAATTTTTATATCCTTGGAGGGATGTAACTCCATTTTCTTTGGAAATATATCCCGAATTTGATCAAATGATCTCATGTAGTTTAAATGGAGAACAATAAATAAAATGAACAAATAACTCATTCTGATTTGATATACTCTCATTCATCGAATGTTTTTGGAATCTATAACTCAAAGGATAAGATGAAAAATAACTCTATATAATCCAAACATTCTTCTATAATCTGCACATGTTCCATTTTTAAAATTTTAGGTGCTATCATGGAGCTCCGATGATCACTTCGATGCCACATCGATCTCCAAAATCCTCTACATTCAATCGACAAAGGTGAACTATGATTTCATTCTCGGTTTGTGCAATTTTATCTCTAGTAATTTTTATGAGTGATAATATATGAATTTAAACTAATCTAATAGTGCATTGGGATGATCTTATCTCTACTTATATAGTTTATATTCATACTACTCTATTAGGGTTCTTAACCCCTATGAAATAAACTTCCACTGAATATGTATTATAAATAATTATTTATGAAAAACTAAATTATGTCATAAATACTATTTTTAATTAATCACTTACCTATAATATATTACGTGGTAAATATTGATCCATTAACACAACTCGTAACTCCTTATAATGTTAAACTAACCTAGAATATAATAATATTAACTTGTCTAATGTTAATCCTTAATTTTACCTAATCACTTGTAAATATATGTAATTAATAAATTAAACCAAATTATTATTTACTTAAATTATAATGAATTTATTTATTTATTGGTTATCAAAAGAACATGGAAAACACTCAGAACCTATGGTGGGTCCCACCATGTCATGTATTCCTATTCAACAGAATAAGGAATATTATTGAATGCGTTAGAGTGTGTGACCCTCTAGGCCCTTATCTCAAGGGTAGTGAATCATATTCACAGAACAAGAGTGGAGTCTAGCAACCCATCAAGGCACCTAAAGAGATATGTATTAGGCATTACAATGAGAACCAACTTACGAACATACACTGTGTAATATAATATTTTTTTTCATACAATATCTCATAAATGAGGTTGAAAACTTGTGTCAACATCCTTTTTCTTGAATTATTATTTTTTGATCTATCTGGAAGAATTTACCTTTAACTACCATGGAAATAGATTTGTGAAGGTACTACCATCCTGATCAAAAAAACCTGAGATATCTCTTCCTCAAATTGGAAGTGAGAAAACATTTCTCAAACATTTAACCAATTTCATACCACTAATGATGTACCTAACATAAACTAACTCAGCACGACTTCATTGAGATGGTTTTCACCTTGCATCAAAGTAGACGATCAGATGGAACACATTTTTAATGATATCAAGTTAGGAGACCAATACACATGTCTATAAATAGGAGCAAACCAATGACACCTAAAACATATGGATTTCCTATTGGCGGGCCAATCCTTTTGATCTCAAATACTAGAGATCACAAAGTGAAAACTTCATTAGAAGAAGTCTCAATTCTTAGGAACACCGAAGTCCTGATAGTGACAGATGACCTATGTCCTATCAATATGATGTATTTGGACCATATGACATTATTTAAATATAAATTTCATAGTATCTCTATTTTATCATTAGTGCCTGGGATCTTCTCTATCCCTTTGATATGTAACGTGATCTAAGGAAATTTACATAAATATAGTGGAAATTGATGTATCAACACTATAATGGAAAGATAAACACATGTATAAATAATAAACAATATATATGTAATGGAAATGAAATTACATAACAAGTTGGGTATAGGGTACCCACTTTCAACAATCCCACTTACACTAGAGCCAACTGATAACAAGTCTCAATCCACTATCTATGACTTGTGAATTATTCTTCATTTGAGATATAGATTTTTTTCATGGGGCCTTCCACATTGTAATTTTTAGCTTCTTTTTTAACTACAACTGCACCTCTCTAAGTAAAATATCTCAAGAGTTGAAACTTCCCAAGTATATGCTTTTTCCTCTAGTATAGTCTGGGATTCTTGGAAAGCACAACTGCTAAATTATTATCATAATAAATTAGAATAGGGTCTGTACTACTAGGCATATCACCAATGTTTGAAAAAAATCCACATATCTATAATACTTCTTTACTGCATCAGAAGCCTCTATATACTCAGATTCTTCTATTTAATCAGTGACAATAGGTTCCTTCGAGCTTCTCCATCTCACTACACCACTATTCAAGCAATATATGTATCCTAAATCTGATTTCATATCATCATGATCTGTTTGAAAACTAGAAACAATGTATCCTCCCACTACTATTTCCTCATCTCCTCCATATACGAGGAATATATCTTTGTATGCCTCAAGTACTTCTGGTTAGTTTTAATAACTTCCCAATACAACTCTCCTATATTTTCTTGATATTTTCATGCCATGCTTAAATAAAAGACAACATTAAACCTAGTACATATCATGGCATACATGATAGATCCCACTGCTGAGGCATATGGTATTCTAATCATTCTATTAGTCTCCTCTTGTGTTTATAGACACATTTTCAAGGAGAGATTGATACCACGTGACATATGCAACAACCCTATCTTGGATTATCAGATATTTTACCTTTTGAGTACCATATCAATATATGTACTTTGAATCATCCCAATAACCCTTTGATATGTACCTCAATAGATCATGATCCATAGTATTTAAGAAACTTCACTTAATTTTTTCATAGAGAGACATTCATTTATCCAAGTCTTAACCGACTGTAAGACTTGCACTTCATTTACCATAATTAATATGTTATCAATATATAGTACTAAGAAAATGATTGCATTTCCGTTATCCTTATTTTATAAATAAGGATCAATTTTGATTTTAACGAAACCAAACTATCTTATGGCCTCATAAAAAATGAACATTTCATGATTGTGATGCCTATATCAACCCAAAAATGATTCTCTACAGCTTTCACACCTTATTAGAATTATTTTACCTAAAAAACCCTCTATATTCAGTCATAGAGACGTATTTAACCAACTTACCATTGATAAATAAAGTTTTAACATCAATTTTTCAAATCTCATAATCATATAAGGCCCCTATTTTAAGAAATATTCTAATGGATTACAACATTTCTTCAAGTGAGAAGGTTTCATCATAGTTTATATTTTGAAATTGTCTAAAACCTTTCTCTATCATTCTAGACTTATAGGTTTTAACCTTACCATCCATGTACAAATTTTTATTGAATACCCATTTTCACTCAATGGGTTTTACATTATCTGGAGGGTTTACCAAAATCCAAACATGATTTTGGTACATGGGATCCATCTCAGAATGTAAGCAATATTACCATTTAGAAGCTTCCTTTCCTTCTACTGCACCCCTATAAGTTATAGGATCATCATCCTCAAGGAGTAATATGCCACCTGGCTCAATGACAAGTAAAGCATAATGCTTTGATTCTCTAACCTATTTCATTGACCTATATAATACTTGTGTCATAGGAAGCACTTCATCTCGCACTGTCTCTTGTAGTGATTGTTTTCATACATGCTCCTATGTATCTGAAGTCAATCGTGCTCCCACTATTTCTATTGGAAATGCATTTCCTTTCTAGAAATATGGATTGTACTTCCACACTCACTTTTTTATATGAAAGATTATATAGGTAATATTCTTTGTTTTCTGTTGGATTACCAATAATGAAAAACTTTTCCCTTTTGGATGATAATTTGTCACTTGGTATAGTATTTAGAAAATCCATGAATCCCTATAAATGTATGTGTTATAAATTAGGTTTCTTTAAAAATCACAACTCATATGTAATTCCATCTGAAACTTTAGTTGGTACTCAACTAAGGGTATATTCTGTTTTCTATAATTTGTATCCCTAAAAGGATAATAGAAGATTTGGCTAACTTATCATTGATCTGCCCATGTATATCAATGTCTTATTCCTCATTTAACTCACAACATTACACTATGGTGTATAATGATGATTGAGTTGGGATACTATACCACACTCCTTGAAGTGATCAATGAAATATTGGTTAATATACTCTCAAACTCAGTCTAGATGGAGTTTCTTAATATTATTACCAAGATGGGTTTCTACTTCATGTCAGTTTTCATTAAATACCAGAAAGGAATCCATAATATAACACATTAATTATATATATCTATACCTACTATAGTCATCAGTAAAATTAATGAAGTACGAAAACCCACCCTTTGAATCTACTAGAAATGGACCAAATATATCAGTATGAATTAACTCTAGTAATTCAGTGGCTCTTTCTCCCTTATCAAAGAAGGTTTATTTGGTCATTTTCACTTATAAACAAGAATGAACTACATATAGGGGTTTTAAATGATCAAAGTCTAAATACCCTTGTTGATGTAATTTTTTTAATCGATTCTCATTTACATAACCAAGCTTGAGGTTCCATAGAAGGGTGTTATAAGAGTCATGTTTTCTAGCTTTTTCATTGATTATCAATACCATGTTTTTGAGTTCTAGTATATATTATCAATTGCTAATATGCTTCATACCATAAAAAAAATTATCCTTATAAAAGAGAAAAAATTTATTTCAAAATATGAAATAAAATCCCATTGTGTCCTAACATGACACTAAGATTACAATTATAGTTATATAGGGTACATAATAACAATTATTTAACATAAGAACCAAACCACTTGGCAATGTAAGGTGAGAATCTCTTACTTCCAAGGCTGTTAGATTCACACCATTTTTAGATCAGATTTCAGCTTAATCTTTTGTAATATTCTTGAGTCTACTTGGTTCCTATATATGAATACATACGTGTTACACACATTCCCTATCCAAAAAACAACTTGTAGATAAATAAAGGTTTCATTCAATGAACAAAATATCCGAAGTAGAAGTGTCAACTTTCTTCATTTTCCTAGTTCTGTAATTTTTCATCAAGTGGCCTTTATTTCCACATTAAAAGTAGAAAACCTATTGTTGATTTCATTATCTCTGTATCATTGGATTCTTGGAAGGATGGTGTACATGTGTCTTTTGACTTGACTTGGACTTAAACCCCTTATCTTTTCTTTTCCTTCTCTTTTTCACCTTGAGGAACAAAGAATTGGTACTCTTCATGTCCTTATCAGCTTATAAAACTAAATCCCAATGATCTAAGAGTGAATTTATCATGTTATTCATGTTACAATTAACAATAAAAGTCAAAAAGATTAATGATTAAGGGGTAATAATGAGAACAGTTGGAAGTTCTTTAATGAGTTTGATTCCAAGGGCTTCAAGCCTCTCAATGTACCCCTATCATCTTGAGTACAAGAGTTCCTTCTTGATTCCATTATGCTAGCCTAAAACTATACAGGGAATTGGAAATATCATTCCTTTCTTACCTTTATCTCTCCTGATATAATTCATGAAGATGATTCAGTATCTTGGAGGAATCCTCTTCCTCATGCAGTTTTTGTAATTGATTGGACATGGATAAAAACATGATACATATAACATGTATTTCTTCGTCTATAATACTTTTCCAATTTTCTTTATTCTCCATACTTTCTTCTTGAGTAAGTTTTTTATGAACTGAGGATTCCATCACGTAAATCTTTTTTTATTAGCATAGTACTATGTGGAAATTACTATACCACTCTTTGAAGTTATGACCAGTCTGGATATTGTTTTATACATTATTAACCATAGTGATAATGTACTGATGGTGTTGGTGATTTCCATTTTAAATATACAACAATTTTGTTTAGAAATTAGTACTTTATCATGACTACCCTTTAGAAATTTGTGACTAATTAATTATTATATAATTTAAATGTCTCCCACTATTTTATTTAACCCTAATATCCATCACTATTATATTCAGAATACCTTTTCAATTGTGTTTTCTAGTGTTAATGATCCTTGAAAATAGTATTTATAGTCTATTATCTTTGGCTATACCACTACTTGGAGAGTTTCTAGGTAGGCGCTATGCTAGCCAACTGTATTAACTTGCAGTTCCTTGAACCGTTGAGTAAAGTTCCATCTTTTTAAAATCGTAACTTGATTCAAACAATGCCTTGCATCTAAAGTGACAACAATCAATATTTTTATACTTCTTTTCTAACACCTTTATTAAATTCAACCCATTAATTTTATAATTACTCCCACGTAGTATGAGGAACCCTGAGATTTGAATGATGAGAACCCTGAACACACAGTTTTTTCCAAATTTAATAAATGGAAGGCTTTATGACTTGATATATATATGATGGGTTTTATTATTTTTTAATGAATGTAATCTACTTATATTAAATATGTTCAATATATGTTGTCATTCTCACAAATGAACATGCAATAGAAAAATATACATCACATATTTATGAATTTTATCTAGTTTATTATTTTATGTGATCATACAAAAATCATAAACTTGTATTAAATAAAAAATGATGCAAAACGGAAATAAATTCTACCCAAAGATTATCGAGCATCAAATTAATATTGATAAATAATGGATCAATTTTGACAAAGGGGGTTTTATACCTAAGTCAAGTCCTAAATTGTAGTGTATCTCGCTCCTGATCCATTGTATTTTCCTTAAATCTAGTGTACCGACTTTACTTGGTGGGGGTATACATCTTAAAGTGTCATCATCAGTGAAAAAATATACTCAAACATAGGTGAGGGGTTCTAGGGGTGAAATGCATAATAGGTTCATTTGATGCACATTCCATTATACATATTTTAATGAAAATAATATAATGTGCATACCATCATTTAATTAACTACTTATTATAATCATCACACATAACAAATAATTAAATAATCCAAAAATACATGGGTTGGCCATTAGCTTAAGACCAGTCGTTATAATAAATAAATTCCCCATAAAAATTAAATTCTGATAACATTAAAAGTACGAGGGTATTGAAATAAATTGAAAGAATTTTAATAAATTTAAATAATCTATTTTATTCTGTTCTCGATTTAATTTAATTTTAAATCCAAATATTAAATTAAATAAATTTATTTTGTTTTATTCAAAAATTAAATTAATATTTTTGATTATTAAAATTTTAAAACAAAATGAATTTTAAATAATTTAATTTAAAACTAAAATAAAATTAATAAAATTAATTAATTTTTTTAATTAATTAAATTAATAATGACCCCATACCCCACCTCAGCCATTTTGTGTACTAGTTCGTAGCCCAGTTGGCCCATTTGTTCCAAGAACACCCTGTACAGGCATATTATAGACTAGGTAGGCCTTCTCAAACCTATTCTGGTTAAGGCGGACCCACCGCAACTCCTAATAGGGTAGGATGAGTCCACATGGACCTGTGTCAGGGTTACCTCTTGCGTGGGAGGCAGATGGATAGACTTGGGACAATGAAAAGGCTAGCTTGACCTCATGGTGGCCTGTGCTTGATGGGAGGAAGCGAGATCTCAAGACGAGTGTTCGGGAAAAAGGATTTGATGGAGAGTGACTGGGATAAATCTCACAGAGGCCTATGCTCTTGGTTGACTGTGCTATATTGGAGGAGTCAGTGACCCAAGGGACCTCACTGTAGGTGAAATCTGATGAATCACCAAAGGCAGACGACGATAGACCTGGTCATGACAATGAAAGTGGTGTCTGGATCTGTGGGAGGTGATCCACAATGTCTTGAGTAATAATGAGGTATGTCCTTCTGAGAAGAGGCACCACCGGCAGTCGAAGCTCACGGTGGATGGGGCTCCCAGATCAGGATGGTGGCGATGTCCTATGGAGAAGGAGTATCTCATGAGGGAGAAGGGTACTGCCAGTTGATTCATGAACTAGGTGATGGGGGGGGGAGGCAACCATGGTCATCCAAGGGAGAAGGGATAGAGGTGGCCCACCCATGAAATAAAACCCACCCTATAAGAAGAGGAGGGAGGGAGACCCCAGTGGGTCTTTGTGAAATTAAGTGGAGACCCAGGTCTTGGTCTGTCATTTTTTTTTGTTTTTCTAACTCTCACTCAGTCAAGAAAATAGGTTTTCATTAATTTTAAAAAGTCTCTCTTCCAAAGAAAATTGTCACCCATTTTTTTAAAGATTTAAAAAACAAAACCAATAATATCATATAAAAATAATATTATATTTTAATGTTTTTCGAATTCCATAAACCGTGTGGAATATGTTTTCACTAGATTTACCATTCCAATAGCCAAATACTGATTGATACCATACTGGTAAAAATTAGGTCTCTTGAATATAAAAAAACATGATCAAATAAATAATTAAAATCATTTTCTTGAAACAAATTTAAATATGAAAAACATAAATCCAAAAATATCATTACGACCCATAAATGTTTTTCAGATAATCGTAACTTGGTTATCCGAGATCAGATTGATTCGTAGTTGGATTCATTGGGACATTTTTATTACCCTATACTTAAACATGTAAATCAATATAATTGACATGGATCAGATAAACCATGTGATCCCTTTGATACCAGTTGAAGGTACTAGGGTGCGTAGTAGAAGATGGTGGGTCGGGAATTTAAAATTTTTCTATCAGCGAAGTGGCATAACTTTTTTATCATCAACCTGCCATCCCCAGTATGGTCTGATGTTTCTATAGGGTTTAAACGGATAATAATAAATAAAACTAATGAATACCATTTTACAATTTGATATATGATCAACCTTTAAAAGACTTCGACATCTGTTACATGAAGGATGTGATGAAAAATCCCTCAATATTTTCCACACATGATTCTCGAATATGCATGCATGCTATTTTTCAGATTATAGATGCTAGCGTGAAGCTTCGATGATCTCTTCTACGCCACCTCAATCACCACAATCATCTTCCTTCAATCTGTGAAGGAGAAATTAGATCACAGGCTCAGTTTGAGTGATTATCTCTCTAGGAATATAGTGAAGAGAGAAGATCTCAATTCCAACAGAGTTAATAGTACATTGGGATGAGCTTCTCTACACTTATATAGTAGATATTCATATTACCAGATTAGGGTTCCCTACCTCCATTAAATAAACATCCAATAAATAAGTATTATAAATAATTATATATGATGAACTAAACTACGTTATAAATATTATTTATATTTTATCACAAACCTATAATATATTACATGATAAATCTCGAGCCATTAACTTGACTTGTAACTCCTGATAATATTTAACGAACCTGGAATATAATAATATTCATTAGTATAATATTAATCATTGTATTTACTTAATTACTTGTAAATAAATGTAATAAATAAATTCCACCCATTTATTCTTTACCTAAATAGTAATGAATTTATTTATTTATTGGTCATCAATAGAACTTGGAAAACACTCATACCCTATTGTGGGGCCCACAATGTCCTATATTACTATTCAAAAAAATAAGGAAGATTCTCAAATGCACTATTATGTGTGACCCACTAGGTCCTTATCTCAATAGTAGTGATAATATACATATACCAAGAGTAGAGTCTAGCGACCGATCAAGGTGCCTAAAGAGATAATGAAAATTCATAACAACGATAACAAACCTTCAAACATGCACTGTGTAATATAATCTCTTTGTTAATGATATCTCATAAAGAAGGTGGTACACTTGTGCCAAAAATCCATTTATTGATTTTTTTGATGATCTATCTAGAAACATTTACCTTTTACTACTATAAACATGGTTTTATGAAAGTACTACCGTGCTGATCAACCAGCCCTAGATTTCTCTTCCTCAACTTGAAAGTGATAAATCATTTCATGATCATTCAACCAATCTCACACCACTAATGGTGTACCCGATGTGAATTAACTCCCCATGTATTCATTTTCATGGTTTTCAACATAAATCAAAGTACATGATCAAATGCCACACATTGATAATGATATCATTCTAGGAGACCAATACACATGTCCAAAGATTGGAATAACCAATTAAACCTAAAACATGTGGTGTTCCTATTAGCAGGTCAGCCCTTATGTTCTCAATCACTAGATACTTCCAAGTGTGCATTTCATGAGAATTCTCAATGATTATGATCCCCCATCACTTCATATCCGCACATAATCTGTGTCGTATCAGTAAGCTGTATCTGGACCACAAGACATTACATTAACATTATTATCATAGTATCTATAGTTTCTCATTGTAGCATGATATCTACAATAACCCTTTGATATGACATGTAATATAAGAACATTACCACAAATATAGTGGATCGATAAGTATCAAAACTATTATGAAAAGAAAAACACATATATATATTAAAAACTATATACATGTAGTGGTAATAAATGTGCATCAAATAATGGGTCAAGGAAACCCACTTTAAACACCCCAAGGTATATTTAATTAACTGTACCTTAAGGAAAATTTGGGACAACCCCGACTAATATATTTTATAGGAATAATTTTGTGTAACCCATCTTTAAGAATTCATCTATAAAGCTTTGAATTAGGAATAACCTTTGGAAAATAAAACAACACCACAAACTCAATTAACTAAAGGCCTTGAAGAATTATAATCTCTTTATTTGGACCTGAGTTTGACCGAACCACTCAAAAGGATACTCATATTCTTCATTTTATAATAGTATTTTCTAACTGATCCAAGTGATGAAGTGCTTAGGAAAACCGTACTATAATGTAACATCATTCATCATCCATTTAATACAATTTTATTAGGATTTAACTTGATTCAAATTGGTATACACTTAAAATTATTTCATCACCACCCCAAATTTTCCTATCTTAAAATCAAATATTTTCATGTCAATAAGGATTTTTCTGAGTTTCATCAATGTGAAACCATGATTTTATTTCCTTTAAGAACCTCCTCATCACCAACTTGCATCCCAAAATCTAATGAAACTTTCCAAGGCATAAAATCTAAATATTGGAGTGCACACTAGCTAGGATCCTTGATCGAAACACTGGAGTGCAAGGAAGGACTCATATGTCTTCATGTTTACATAAGGAAAAAATAGTTTGATTCAATAATTTATTTTATATTCATTTTATTGATTTAATCCTCAAAAGTTTTGACTAGGTATCATCTCTGACTAATATACACAAAAGCATCTCAAATCCTTTATCACAGTTCTAGGTGTTTGACCTTCACTAATCAATCCACTTTGGATTGGTTCCCCACTTCCATTGATTGATCGATCTAGGATGACTGTCACAAGAGTCGGCCTATGATTTTACGTCTTCATCCTTTTTTTGATAATTCATCTCAGTATAATCATTCTTGATTCAATTTTTGGTATTGAGAGTTTGGGAATATTCTCCGAATCTTACTTTTTCCTAGTGTAGATGTCATAACTTGTAATTGGTTTTCCAAAATTCTCAAAGAACCATACTTAGTCACTTCAGCTGACATCATCAGGATTGGATTCCTTTATTAGAGTATCTTTAACCTAGGTTCTTAGAATATTAAATTACTCAAATATATCATTCACTCTTATTTTGATTTATTTTTGTGGCATGGATCAACCACCATTATTACTTTCATTTAAGTTAGTTTCATAATTCCTCATTGAAGTTCAATTGGATTACAAACTCAATCAACCTCCATTAACTTGGTCAATCGTGGAACTAGTTTGTTTTTAGGAAACCATTTTTCTTCTTTGGTCAAGATCACATCTTTAGTGAACACACTCTGATTTAAATCACCTATAGATTTCAATTGGAATTTTCAAGCTCTGCTATTTCCATCTTCATCAATAGGATTTATTCTGGGATGATTCAATTTTCATTCATGTTCGATTGAATCCTCCCAATGTGGTCAATCATAGTTTTTGATATGGAAGCTTCAATGGGAATATGGTAGATTAGGATGAGAGGCAGGGTTTGTTGGATAATTCATGAACACTCTAAAAGTTTTATAAATTTTGAAACTTATGTAAACACAATTCAACATGAAACTAGATTCTAAAAAAACATATTTTAAAATTTATTAAAAATAATAAATCTAAAAAATTATTTCAATATAATACAGTAAATAAATTTTCTAAGTCAGAATTAAAAATTAATTAATAAATGTTTAAAATAAAAATATAAAATTATGACAGATTTAATTAAAGAAATAGTAAAAAAAATCCAATTATTAATCAAAAAATCAAAAAAAGTTTTTCTTTAAATGTAAAAAAATTAAACCCAAGAAAAATTTCGCACTTAAAACCCAAATCATTTTTAAGAAAAGTATTCAATGAATAAAAAATTCAATATAAAATTACCCAAAATTTTAGAATTTTTCATTATTAGTATATTAGATTCATTAAAACCTCAATAAAAAAATATGTGCGAAAAAATGTAATAAAAAAATGACACATAACAAACCACTATATGATTTATGTACAAATTTTATTATACCCCACAATCGATTTTTAGAGTTATAGTTCCACTAATAGGTATTTAAATTCATATTGAATGGATATATCAATTGCTACACCAATGTTTCCCCCAAGTATGATAGATAAACTAAAGACCCCCTTGAAATCATTACCTTAAATTCATAAACTAGTCCTTACATGACTACTGACTCTGAACTATGTCCCTATGATACGACATTGATAATACATGACCTACTAGGGCCCACCCAAGTCAAAATTAAGTTGAGTGTGTTACCCCATGACTACTTCCAGTAGGTGAAGGGTTAATTAATAACACCAAGAAGGAATAACACACATGGGATGTCTTAGAATCTATCAATCCTCAATAAAAAAATATCGATAATTCACAAAAAGAACTAGAAATATGATATATATATATATATATATACAACTAAATTTATAGAATTCATGCATGATAAATCACCTAAGAAGTATAATGAAACATAAAAAAATACCTAAATTACTATACATCTGGAAATGGCTTTGAAACCAATAGGCATGAGACACTCAAAAGCTCATCCTCTCAATGTGTAATCTTTTATTTATCTCAAATAAATCTATTCATAACCACCATCATGATCAACCAATATCCATTAAGAATCACCTTGTGTTAGCTTCTAACATTCTACAGTAGCACCACATCCACATGGGAGACCTATAATCCATGCATCACTTACACAGACAGAACATGTGTGGGTAGGAATCTTATGTAGGGGTTGATATAAATAGACATGTAGTGTTCCCCAAAAAGCACAACGGTAAGACAAAGTAGAATGTTAGCTGAGTCCCCACAATAATATGAACCATTATAACTAAAAAATTCTAGCTATTATTTACAAATATAAGTATTAAGGATATAGAGAATTATTATCTATCTCAGTTCTGTCACACAAAGAAAAAAAATCAAAGGAGTAACTTGAGATTCATTGAGAAAATAGAAAACCCACCAATTCTTAAGTGCTTAAATTAATAATAAGTGACAAATTAATGGTTAATATGGATTACTAAGGATTTATAATTCTTAAATCATATTCACTATTCATCCTCTTCATTCTACCCCAAACTAGGATAAGTGAAACCCGCCTCTCACTGAGGCATGCATCAGTTGAGGGAGTACCCCGCCTTAACTCTAGAAACTAATGTGTCACTATTCCAGAAACATATTAGGGAACTGAAACATTTTCCATGATTAATTTTATATAAAGGGAGTAATGAACATAAATTATCCTAACATCTTAGACATGTGAAGCCCCATGAATTTCATATAAAATATAATGAGGAAATCCTGCCTTACATAAGTATATGAGTTGGTTGAGGGAGTACTGAAAACTGATGAGGGACCCTTGCCTCATTGAGTAATTCATGTTAGATGGGGGAGTTTCGAAATCCATATATAGTATAACCACATACTACGGAACCTAATAATTGAATCTTCCATTCTATAGAAAACCAACTCCATCTCATTATGTGTAGTCCAAGACCCATCCCTTTCTAAGATAACTGTTCACCAAGGGAGTAACAAATCACTAATGAAGGCCCCACTCCTCATCAATTTTTTTTGTATAGTGATGGATTACCTAGATTCATTAATATAGTACTTGTTCCCTAAAGATTTCTAGAACATTGATCATGGGAGTACAAAACTCTATTAACCCTATAGTGTACCCATTCAATGTTAGGTGTAAGGGAGTACCAAATCCATGCCCAAACTATAGAGGACCTACACCCTCTGAATTTGGGTGACACTAAACTATAGAAACCTTATAGAGGATACACGACCTATTATCGACATGTAGCTATGGGAGTGCCAAACCTTGAGGAACACTTCACTCATTATTCCCAAACTCTATAATCGCCTCTATGGATATAAAGTCTAAAACCAATTGAAAATAGATGTAGTCAGCCTTGGGTATTCTAAAGGATCATATCATCACAGACTACATGGTAAATTGATCAAGATAGTCCATATTTTTTCCTTAATATGTTATATGGTTTAAAATTTACATAAATTCACACAAAGGGCCCAGTCTATGTTTATTCTCTCTATGGATCAACACAGTCATGACATGAGATATACTATTATACCACAACACCATAACTATTGGTTTCACACCAAAAAGATACTTATTTCACTATATCTATGATTTTATTTGTCTTCACTATTCAAAAACCACTTCAATCAGACCAAAACTATACATCTAGAATTTTCATTCCATAGTTGATCACTATCTTCGTCCTCCTTATTATATAATCACTATGTTCATGCTTTGGAACACCTCACATAGGGTTAATATATAATTCCTTACCTCCATGTATGAATAACTCAAATATAACATTAGATACCACAAAAATGGGATGGGTGATAATTATAGAGAAACCTATATTATCCTTGAATTATCCTTCAATTATAATTATAGGGGATTCAAAAATGAACTGCATTATTGCATGACTTATTTTTTCAGATTATAATGAAACACTAGAGAACACTATCACACTATTTTCATCAATTCATTTTTTCTCTAAAAACTCCAATGATTCGCCTTCACATTTAAACAATAACACTATGAACCATAAAAATTTTATACATTGATTCTACTCAATTTAATAATAATAATAAATAAGTGGTTTTAAGAGGAAGTTTTTTAGTGCGATATTTTATATAAAAAAATAATCAACAAGGGTTACTTTTGCAATAGGGGAATTTACATGGGGATCAATAATTATTAAAAATTGTTAATATCCTAAAGAAATGCTGTAGTAATAACATAAATATTCAGAAATATATCATGATATAATAAATAATGAGATAGAAAAAGAGTCTTAACTAATATCTCATTAATCAATGCTAAACAAATCTATACTCAGGTAGCACCAAGGGATCATTTCACGACCTCCATTAGTTGATGGCCATCTAGGATTCCTCTGTATCCAAACATAGATCATCAATTTATGATAGGCTTAGAGTAGAAAATAAAATACAAGGGAGTGAGGGTTTGACCAGTATTTATAAAGAAATCCCCAGTCACCCCTTAATGGTAAAATACTAAAGGTTGTGGCATAAATTTTTATTGTGGGAAAAAACATGGTGTAATATGTACTATCATGTTTTATGGGACAATTTTAAATTCAGAATTATAAAACCATGGTGTAATGACCCAAATTTTTTTAAATAAAATTCCCCTTTTAATTTAATTAAATGTCTTATTATGTAATATGGTACAGGAAAATACATGAACTTTTTTGGTTTTTATTTTATTCTATCTCAGTTTAAAGACCATTAAATATCATTACCATTGATTATAAAGATATTGAATAGTTATTATATGATTATTATAAATATAGGGTTTTAACAAATCCAATTAACACATAAAAAGGAAGTGATGACCTCAACCTGTAGGATCATTCTCTATGAATCCCATTTATCAGAGATTCCAAGGAAGATAACATCACTAGGATTTACACTTGACCAAGAAAAATCTAATATCTAATAAATTAAACATAAGTGAATCCTTTTATACGAGAATTTCATGCTCATTGAGATCATGACCCAAACCATGTATAGAGAACCACCGCTTAAAAGTCTCACCATCATACACCTTACTATTAGGGAATTTGCCGGTGTATTAAAGGTACATGTATCGAGACCATTGTATTATGGGTATTTATATTATTATTTATATAATTATGGAGATATTTTTATACTATTATGGATACTTTGTAAATTATTTGTATTTTGATATAATAAAACAAAAAATCGTATTTTTGGATAATATTCAAATTAAATAAAGAAATTTATTTTTATGAATTAATTTGTTTTTAAAATAAATAATATCTTGATAAAATATTATTATTAAATAATTTTTATTAATTATAAATTATCATATAATTTTTATGAATACAAATGTAATTTTTACAAGGGTTGAAAAAATGTAATTGTCAAAAAAACCCAAAATTCCTCAATAAATGTCAAGTAATATTTTAAAAGATAAAATTCATATATTTAAAACACTATTTAGATAAAATTAATATTATTTTTATAATTATATTTTCATAATTATCCAATTGTAATTTTTTCATAATTTTCTGATGTTGTCAAATCTTCAGGTAAGAATAAAATACCGTATAAATATACTGTGTGCATTATAAAATAATAATGAACCAAAAGTGATGAAATAAATTCTATAAAGGGTATAAAAAATATATGTTTTAAATTTAAAATAATTAGATTTTATATTTATTTGATTAATTTTATAAAGCCTTTATGAAACCTTTAAAAATAATTAATATATTTTATATTTTTAAAACCATGTGCATGACTCACCTCCACATAAGAAAGGTTATTATTTTATTAATTTTAGTAATTTGACTTTAAAAACGATGATATGCACTCCCATTTAGAATATACCATGGTAAAAAACCTTGGGATGGTTTGTGTTTTTGTTTATTTTTTTATGTAGAGTCCATAACCAAAATAATAATGAAATACCCCTAATTTCCTATATAAACCCACCCAACCTCCCATTTTTCTTCACTAAAACCCCTTATATCACATGAACCCTCTTCTATACACTCTATAGAGTCCTCCCAAGGTTCCCCAATGCTCTTAAAAAGCCCCACACAATCATTTGGAGTCATACACTCAAGTAAGGGATCTTTTCCTTTATCCTCTTTATTAAAGTATATTCTTTAACTTAAGTATTATAGTTTCATTTACATATAATGGGATATTTTATTCCATATAAAAATTACTATAAAATATATTTTGAAATGATTAGGGAGCCCTTTCTCTCTCACTAACTCATTTTATGATTTTTATGTGACACAATTATGCTACTAAAATTTCATCATGATTTTCCATGCCAAAATAGTTGGGTAGTGACTACCATACCCTTTTCCTATAAACGGTATTCACCATTATACAATTATAACTTTTTTAACTGGGACGAAAAATTATGTATTCCACACTCCTTGATCATGGAATAAAATATTATGATGAATGAATCCATGTTGTATGATCTATGTGGCACACTTAAGAATGATATTGAAATGAAAGTGATGGGTGCACCTAGAATTACAAAGTCCTCCAATGCATTGGGTAATGTTTAGTCTCATGAGATGTCACATTGGACTAGGGAGTGAACCTGATTTCATTATGGTACTTTGCACACCATGATGTATTAGATGTTCATCCTTAACCTATGTTTATGATGTAGTGTTTTATGTTTTTCCATATTTCCCATGTCAAGATTATCAAGATATATCATGTCTCATTGTCCATGTTTTTTATTCCAAATATTTTCCGCAATTAGATGCATATTTTCTAACATGTATCAACTTATTCCATTTTTATTTCCATACAATGATTTATATTTCACCCCTTTCTTATGTTTTCCCCTGGTTATCCCGTTCTATTTTGAAAGCCATGGATTTTTTGTATCATTTTAAGGAAGTAGTCAATAATATTATTGTATCCTATGTTCAATATGTTATGATATATTCTGAATTGCCAAATACAATATAGTTCCCAATTTTCCAGGTTTTATTATGTGTACATTTATTTATTAAATCATGATTTAATATATAAAAAAGTGATGAGTTTTTATAGTTAGTATCGAAGAAAGTGATCATTTATTTTTCAGATTAGGATTAGAAAACTATAGAGAAAGCCTTAGGGATAACATTGAGTATAAGAAAAGATCTCTAAAATTTTGTAATTATAGAGTAAGTGGTTTATAAAGAAAATACACCCTTATCTATAAACTACAAGTGGACATGGTTTTGGCATAGATGTACCTATGGGTAAAAACTTCAACATGGTGTGTCGGGACTGACTCAGTGTAACCTGGTACATGAAAATGGCCATTACTGCACACTTGGTTTAACACACCTAGGGTATATGGTTTGGTAAATTAATAATCTAATTATGAACCATTATTAATGGGAAACCATTCACATAATAATATATGTTAGAAGATAGATCATGGATAACATAGATTGATGCCTAGAAATTCATAAGTTAAAGAAATAAATGTATGTTATAAATTAACACTTTTATGTCATTAAATTAACATATATGTGTTTCATAGTTTAAAAATACCGATCGCTAATTTTCCATTTATTCTTTCTAATGCCCTGAAATAGGTGGAATTTGGAAAACAATCAATGTGAATTGGAATGTGATGACTTCTCCAATGATATTCCCAACTTGATGGGAGTAGGAATCAAAAACTTCATGATGATACTCTCTCAGCTGTCTTAGGTTCTAAATATAAATCTGGAGTAGGAGAAGCATCCAAATAACCCTAAGAGAGAACAAGCTACTATTTATACCCTTATGTGATAAAAGACTTAAACTTTTAATGGATCATCTGATCCGTTATTCATGGAATAATTAATCACCTCCATTGAAATAATCTTTTATACCCTTCAATGTTTTGAGAAAGAGAAGGTTTTACTTTCTATTTATCCTATGTATAGATAAGCTAATTAGTGGTGGACATTGATCAAGAATATGAAGCCTGAAGAAGAGCTCAAAGCGATTGGGTGGATGGAATTTTGAAAAATATTTTTGATAAATATTTTCCTCACAAACTACCTCATAAAATGGAAAGTAATTTTATTTCCCTCAAGTAGAATGATGACGAATCAATCCACACGTATGAGGAAAACATTACAAGGCATTCTCAATACACCCAATAATGGAAAATCACTATATACCCATGATTTTATACCATGGGTATAGGCTATACCCACAGTTTTAGGAACCATGGATGAAAGAGATGTTGTATAGACATATACCCACGATGTCTATACAAACAGTGGGTATAGGCCCTAGAAAATCTATCATGTCCATAGTTTAAGAAAACCCATGGGTATATATCTATACCCATGGTTTGGATAACTGTGAGAATATCATATCCCAGTAGAGAAACTACACCCATGGTTCTCTAAACCAAGGTTATAGGTATTTGTTGCCATTTGGAACCAGCATCACTAACACCTCTTCCACTAGCACTTAAACCTATAAATAAAATAAAACATATAGTAAAAATTTAATTTAGTACAAATATAGTATATCCAAAATTAAAAAAACTACTTTAAACAATTTTCAAACCATTTACAATACTAACACACATATATAAATCCATGCAACAAGTCAATTCAAGTCATTAAACAGATTCCACATTTCTCATTAATAATAAGTAAAAAATGGAGGGGATTGATATCTCACCATCACCAATATTCTCATCATCATCACCATCACCAAAATCCTCCTTACAAGAAATATCATCTAGAGAAACAACACCACCATCATCAATAGCATCATCATCAACGACTTAATCAAGAGTAGAATTACCCCACCATCAGCTCAACTACCACTAGGAACCTCATTGGCATCACTCAAGTGATCATTTAAAGAGTTCATTGATTCCATATATGAATCAACAGTATTTTAAAACTCTGATGGAAGTGACTAAATTATAACTGACATAAATTTCAGGAAGTGTTTGGTTATCAACTTCTTTCATGTTCTTATAAAGCTATTTTTTATTCTCAACTACTTATGCATGAGCTCATTATAGCTTGGGGGTCTAAAAGGTTTGAGAGGAGACTGTTGAATACCAATACCCAGAGGGGATGATGTTTTTCCTAGGTGGACATTAGAATCTCCCCTTGTACTCCTCACCTAATACCAGACTCAAACAATCATTTGGCACAAAGTTGTCATCTTCTTTTTCATCGAGGGCCTTTATGGAATATTATTTAAAATATGAATAGGATATTTAATTATGAATTTCATATAAATATTTTAAATAAAAATAAAAATAATTAAAATCTTTTCTTATGTTTGTGCATTTACCGCACTTCCAACATTTTTCTTCCTACTCGAGCAGAATAATTTTTCTTGAGGAACGTGTACTTCAATGAACAATACAAAATACTGTAAATGACTTTGATTTTTATACACATATTCTTAATATATAAATTTTATAATCCTGAATAAAAAAATAGAATAAATTTTAAATTTATGAACAATTCATAAATTTAAACATGTGATAAACATTGATGAAAAATTCATAAACAATAGCTAATCATAAACTATATATAATTTTAGATACTCATTATGATCATTTCAGAAATATCATATATTATTTGGTAGTGAAAATAGAAATAAAATCCAAGTGAACACTACCATAATTCATTGATAATGGATATTACCACTATAGAACAAATTTTAAAGAGGGTTATATTATCTTATTTGATAAACTACAAAATTGAAATTTCAATGAAGTGTTGTAATCCTAAAATCCAAATAAAAAGCCTCAGTGAGTGATTAAATTTGAAATGGTTGACTAAATTTCATACATTTCTAGTCTATAAATTGTATGTTAAATCATTTAATAATATATTTTAAGATAGATAAAGATGAAACAAAAAGAGAAGGTATCATACACCATTATAACTCATTAGTAATAACTCAAATAAAAGAATGAATAAAATATGATTAATGAGATTTTTATTTCATATCATAGTTATAAAATGGAAGGAAACCACTTCTCTAAGATATAGAAACAATATCATAATATATAACTCATTTAGTTGAATAATAATATTGGAAAGAATGATGTTAAGAAAGGTTCTAATAATTAATCTTAATATTTCAATTAGATGAAGAATGGTGTCTCCAATGACATCTATGATATGGAAACTAAATCACATTCTCAAGAAGTTTTTTCATGTTAAAACATCATTATACATCACATTTTAAAACAATAGTTATCTTATTGTTCAGCTCTTGATGTAAATATTGATTTAAACATGTTTAAAATTATATTTTTTTATTATATATCATAATTATTTAATAACATAATATGACATAATTCGTAGAACATAAATATAAAAAATTAATGATGAATAAAAAAATATGGCATGAAAATATACATAGATAACTGAGTGACAATATAAATTGAGATTTTATTTCTATTCATATTAATGTACCTATCTCTTCTCATGATCTAGAATTGTATGGTGCCCTAAGGTGTGCATGTACCTCATTGAGTCTTTGTTGTTTTTGTTTTTTACCGACACTACCAAAAAAAATTCTATATAATTAATAGGAATTAAGTTCTATATAGAAACTATTAAATATTGGGAATACCTTTAACTTATAGATATTCCAATAAACGATCATTTTTTAATATTTTTTTTGGTTAGTCAGTGAATATAGATACACCCTATAAATCAGAACGGACTCTACTCCTCTAATCGACATATAACTCATGCTTGTCTGATCATCATAACTCCCCATGATCCATCAACCTTACAATCTTATAAGCTTCAATGTTGGGAAAGTTAAACCAAATATTCATGGAACATGTTAATTAATATAAAAAAATATTAATATAAATATAAATTTATAAAATTGTCTAACCAATATCTATGCCCATTCTTTTTCCTCGATGTCAATACCGAGATGGTACCATGATACAAGTTCCACTGGAAGGATTTCATGGAACTTGGATAAAGTGTCCATGAAAACTCTACAAAACCTAAAATTTTTACGTATCTTATGATTTTCATAATTGTAATCATCCATTATTTTTTTTGGTGATTCAAAAATTTCTTCATAGGGGTGCACCCACATCACCTACCAAAAATCACACTGAATTAGATAATAGTGGAAAAAGAAGAATTAAGTCATGTACAACATGGACAAAATTATGTGATATAGTTTTACATAGATATAATAAAAAAAACATGATGTAGAATACTCAATAGGCTCTGATAGATCTGTGGGATGTATTAGACTAGTATCCTCTATAGGATGTGTTTTTTCTAATGCATATTCCAGGTGATCTGCATACACTGGAGTGGGAGCTAAAGAAAAAAAACCATCAAATATTGGATAGATTGAATAAAATATTGGGGATATAGAATTTATAAGATATATGTAGTAGGGTTAAATATACATCAAATGATAGGAAAATGGTAAACGTGGAACATTTTTTGCTAGTGGTGTCAACATGGTATGGGAAGAAGAGTCTAAATGAGATGATGATATGGGTATGGGTAGGACTACAAATGATGTAGAAATGTTTTGTTAGAATAGGTAAAATGCGATGATGATGGATTCATGGGTGTGTACATCCCTACAAGCTCAAGTGAAGGATGAAAAGGTGTGGTAGATGGGGTGTTTGCTGGTGGGTCTGGGTGGAAACATGTAAGATGAGTGCTCTGTCTATATCAAGGAGCATCGCCACTCGAACCCATACATGTAGGATGAGAAGGAGTCAAATCTGGTGCAATTAAATTTCTCTAAACCAAATTTGATAAATAATTTGAAAATTAAATTATATGTAATGAAGTAGAAAAATATTAGAATTTTTATACTCATTAAGGGAAGTAGAGGAGCCTACCCATGCTTATTCATCTGTTGATCAAAATCAATTAATCTCTTTCTTTAAACCTCTGAAGTAATTTTCATAATATACAGAACAAGGAAATTTACAATTTTTTAGAAACATTTTTTAAAAAATTAGTCATAAAAATTATAGGTCAAATAAGTCATAAACAATGTAGTAACAACTTTTACTAACAATAACTTAAAACTAAGTTATAATTTTTCTAAAAACCCATTTTAAACCTAGTTTTATAAATTGAAATAAATCTAATTAAATGAAACAAATCCAAACAATACTAAAACATAAATATAATTCCAAACTAAAACTAAATTAAAGTAATTATAGTAATATGAACCTTAACAACTCATGTCGAGGTAAATTGAATGAGCTATAAACATATATTGTTGCTTATATATATTTACCACAACTACTTAAGGTTCAACATAAACTCCCAAAAGGTAAAAATTAGAGTCATCAAATACTATATTTTGGTCAACACTATTGGGTGTGTCAATGGTTTCAATTTCCTCCCCAACATAATAAAAAATATGTATTCAGATTACTTTATTATTGACACTATAATCAAGTCTCAAATTATCTTTCATAGAAAACACTTTTTTCAAATCATTCCAAAATGTGTGATACATTGGTAGACTATAATTGACTAATTTCAATAACTTTATTTAAAAAAAATCTATAAATGTACCCTACCACATCATTGAATCAATCCATAAACATTTCATCATAGTTACTCTACCTTGAGAGTAGTAATCCAATAACAATATTTTTTTCAACAAGTCCATAATAATACACATATTCATATCAGGGCCGACTAACTTATGCACTGAAATAATATTCCATTGTACTAGTTAACATAATTCCATTATTCTTTGTTCTCATTTTCACCACTTGATCAATTTTAACAAATTTATACCGATTTAATATTAAATATTTTCATTCACGATCCAATAAATTGGGACCAAAATCCAATACTATTAATTATTTAGAGATTTATTAAACATGTAAACTCAATACCTAAAAAATATATGAATAATAAAATTAAGTTAATTTCAATATTTTTACTTAATTAATGTAATGTTCATAACTTTGATTTCAAGATATAATGAAACTCATGGCTATGGAAAGCCTCTCTCCTTATCAATGGTAAAGTTCGATGAACTATACTTATAACTTTTTATATTACCTACCTAAAATTATAAAAAGTATAAGGTATATGTGAAATGACATAGTATGAGATAAAATATAAATATCCAAATTAATTACATGATATAGTGATCGAACAAACCTCAGTTAAACAAGACTCTGTGATGTTCCATATCCTGCTCTTCAAGTCTTAATTTAGCCAATGCATATAACCCATTAATTACTATTATTTGGGAAGAGATAGACATAAGGGATTAATTAACCCATACTACTCGTCATCATTTTTCATTTTCTGGTTATGTCTTGTGCTCAAATCATAAAAATATGTTGAAAAAAAACTCATATATTGTTGAAATAGATAACCTATCACAATTGAACCTTTAGGATAATTCTTATTTCAAACATAATATTTCATTGTAAACATATTTATTTCAGTAGGATACATCAACATAAAATAAATGGATCCCACGAGAAGTGTTTCAGTTGAAAAATGAAATGCTAAACATAGTA
Source organism: Viscum album (assembly GCA_963277665.1). Lineage (NCBI taxonomy): Eukaryota > Viridiplantae > Streptophyta > Magnoliopsida > Santalales > Viscaceae > Viscum > Viscum album. Next base: position 1,059,263,621 of record OY728140.1, read on the forward strand.
TGCATGTGAAAGATGATGGAGGAATTTTTATTTCCAACTCACATAAAATTAATGGTTCCTCTTGCTCCATTTTCATCAAGAATTACATGGATAAAATTTCATCCTAAAAGTCTCTAGAAAAATGACATAAGGGAGTCAATATCACCCTTACATTATTGGATTGGAAATGATGAATTTCTATTGGGATCAATTCATGAAGAAGGATATGAAAATCATGAGTTTTTATTGATTTTAGTTTCAAATCCATTATATTGACTCATTTAGAGATGTTTCTAGAATTTCCATTAGAAACTATGATATACACAAATAATTCCAAAAATTGATTTTTCTCTAATAGTTTCATCACATAATAAGAACAAAGAACTTTCTATTTTTCCTACCGATACACATAGGATGCCATTCTGGTCAAATAGACCGGTCTATAACGTCCTAACAAGATCATTAGTTATCATTGGCATTCTTCTTCACATTTAAAATAATTTAATGAATCATTCCACATAGAGTTTTCTTAATTTACATTAATTTTAAAAAATTATTTAAAAAATTGGTAGACCAATATAGATACTAAAAAATGATAATTCTCTTTTTTCAATTATTAGTGGCTTTAGTGTCAAAATTTTCCCTCTTTTTTAATTTCATATGGCCTTTCCATAATCAAAAAAATTAAATATTTCAGTTCATTAAGATATTAGTTCTTAAAATATGTCGAGGTGTTTGTTCAATGTCAATAGTATTTTCAAATATCTGGTGATTCTTTCTATATTAATGATCATTTGTCAAGAATTGTTGATGCCCCATGAAACTAAAACTATAAAGATATTTATGACTTATCAATCGTGTATTATTTAAAAAAATAGAACATGATAGTATTAGTTTTGAACTCCAACTATAAATCATTGCATAAGCAGGGGAATCATTTATAGTCAACAGAAGGGAAGCATGAATCAGAAATATTTTTTTTAAAATGTAGCGAATTTTTGCTCACCAAGATCCCAAAGCTACTTCAACTCTCTTATTAAAGGTTGCAAGTAGAATTATACATCATTTATAGGATCATAAGTTCTAGATATCATAATAATCAATAAATTAAATTCTTTTTTATACTCATACAGGGAGGAATATTATAAACATGAGTAAAAACTGGCTACATGATTTGATCAGTAAGCATCTGACCGAATAGATTAAAACCATCACAAGATTGACTCAACCCAAAATTATTCCCCTAAACTAAAAAATCATGATTTTGTGCATAAAATTCCCACCATACTAATCTATATATAGGTTGAACCAACATATCATTACCTTTAATTATCTATACATCATTCCATACCATATTAGTTGATCTTTTTGTAGACAAGAATAGATTTTGAAGCCATAAAATTAATGGAAAGTGCCACATAAATTTCTGTGGAACATTATATGGTGTTCTATTGGAATTTTCCTTCCATTGAGATATACCACATTATTTAAAATAATTAAGGTTATATGTTTCCTCCTAAATTATACTGTAATATTTCAGATAAACCTGAACTTTATTTATAGAAAATCAAAGATTCTTAATTAACTTCCCTGCCTTACAATGATTTTAGAGAAACTCTACACCATCAGGTATCAATTCCTTCAAAAGGGTAAGAATATAATAAATAGTTATATTATAATTTTCATAAATGGTTTTTTCATGATATAATCACATTAAAAATTCCAACTTGGTTATTTTAGAACATTCTCAATGTAATAGAGTTTTAGTATCATCCATTAAATTTTTTTACGCTCTCAATATCATCATCTTAACTATTTTCCCCATCTGTATTGATATAATTTTCTTATTTTATTGGAATACTATATATCTCTAGATGATTCACAAATGGAAGGTGATCAAATATTAAATTATCTATACTACTTCTTTCTATTCATTCATGAATAGTATAAGTTTGAACAGTATCTCCTTGGCGATACCAAACATAATAGTTTATTTGAAATCTAGGTTTTTTATATCGTAGATAACTTCATCCCACATTAACCACGGTCTTCCAACACAATTATCTCATGGACATTGTATAAAACATCTATATGATGAATTGTTAAATAAAAAATCTAAAAAAATCCCAATTTTGTTTTGAAACATAGATGGAATATGATCAGTATGATACATCCATCTTCTATCCATTGTATTATATGGGAAAAAAATTACGTTCCAATAAAAAATGTGAAACACAATTAAAATATTTAGTAAAACCAATTTTAAGGTTAAAGTCATTAAATCATACTAGTAGCTTGAAGAACAAAGAATAAGAGAAATAATATATACTAAAAGTGATATCTACAAATAAATAACCAAGGTAGGTATCCCTAAAATTTAAGAACTTGCTATCATTGTGGGCAAATTTAATAACTTTGAGACACTACAATACATATTATTCCATTATACTCACTTATGTTTTAATAAACAAACCCTATCTATTTATCTCTATACTTGATTTGGTCTACCTTAAATCTTAAATTTCATTTTTGACCAAAAAGGTCTAGAAACAAGTTCTAAGGATATCAACATACACAATGGAAATGATTTCACCTGAATAAAAATAAAACTAAAAATATAATTCAATAAGGGAACCTAGGATAAAAACATCATATATTTGTCATTATTACATATGAAATAAAGGTTTTTAAAATAAAAAACATTCAGATGTAGAATAATGATATAATAAAATATTAAATATAATATAAAACATGAAAGCATAAAACATAAATATAATAAATAACTTTTAAATATATCCAACTATCATGGAAAACATCCAAATAATGGAAAAAAGGATTTTAAGACCAAGATGCTAGAAAGATAAAAATGTAAATTTTTTTAAGTAGAATAGAAAAAAACCACAACTACCTATATTCATTTGGAAATTATATATATCCCATATATTATTTCATCAAATCATGTGAAATACTTAGAATACCCATTATCTTATGGAAGATATTTTTCACAACATTCATGAAATGAGACAAATTATAGACACACAGACATTGTGTATAAAGGTTTTCATAAATGATCCCCTTTAAGATTCTACCAAATTATCTATGCACAAAATTTTGGAAAAAATATGAAATTATGTTTTCAAAATTTATATAAGCAGATAGAATATTTATTTATATGAAATAAAAGTAACATAATAACATCACATATAAATAATTTTTACTTAAAATACACATTCACATAAATAAATTTATCTATAAAATAATTCTATTACATATTTTATTCCCGGACATCATCATAGATTAACCATTAGACCAATGAAAGGATTTCAATGACCCTTTTAGTCAATACATAAATTAAATGTAGTCCTGTAACCAAATAATGATCCTAAACTATATGTGGAGTAACTATTTAGTTCATAATCTAAACTAGTGTGTGTAGCCCCAAATGATTTATCCAAAACATAATTCTAAACTTTTCTATCTTAGTACGAGTTTAATTAAAACTATGGAAAATCATGGTAATATACAACTTTACCTAGTAAGTGGGCATATTTATATAATCCCCTTGATTATAGAAGTCTCTTTAATTATGTTTTTGAAATAGATTCATTTTTAAATACAATAAAAATATTTAAAAACCACCCACATTGTCCCTAATAACCCTTTAATTAAATAGCTTATTTTTATATTTAAATCAAATAATATTTGGTTTGTATAACACTATTTTGTAGCATGATAAATCATTTTATAAAAGGTGAAACAATATAAACGAAGTGAATAATGAAATTAAAACTCTATTAAAATAAGAAATACCACCTCATATAATTGGAAAACATTTATTAAACAATTGTACTAAGTATTTATACTTATTATTAAATCATTCCTTAAATACAATATTAATAATTTCTTGATAACCCAATATTAACATTTACTAAAAAAAAATTTAATGAAATTCACTCAAAATATAATTTTTAATAAACCGTATCACTTAAAAATATTTTTAATTTATTTTTATGATAAATATTGATAGAAATCAAGAAAAAATATTTAGGTCTACTGTATTTATGAAATTAAGAATATAATACATCACTTTTTAGGGTTTAGTGGTAACCCTCACATCAATAAATCCACAAACTCTTCCAACCAAACTCTAAAACAAATCTAAAATAGCACAAGAACCATACCTATACTCAATTAGCCACACACACTAATAGTCTAATGAGTAGTGATAAAAACCACATCTATAAAGACAAAAAAAATTGGGAAACCAAGAAAAGTCCTGAAAACAAAAAGAACATAAAACAATATCTAATAAAATTTAAACAAGATTCAATGATTTACTTCATGTCATTAATGAAAACTCATAAAGTATTGAATAAAAAAACATAAACCAAAAATCAAAAATTCTATATTTAGCCTGTATAAAAATAGAGACTGTCTTAGATTAATCAAATGATAACATAGAAAAAATGAAATCAATTCTTAGAAGAAGAGAAAAAATATTTTGAACTAACTTATTTTACGTTTAATAATATTCAAATACAAATGATTTAAATGTAGGAGATTATTGGAGGATATGGGAGTTTGCTACTCGCTCATGTGAGAGGTAAATTAGGGCAGGGGAGGGGGGTGGGGGACGTCAAAGATCGATTGAGGATAGGAGGGGGGATGTTGAAGATCTTGTGAGGAGTAGAGTGGGGTACCCTGAAGGAGGGTGAAATATTCAAAAGAGGAGGGGGGGGGGAGCCAAAGTGAGGCTTCCTATCAAAAGAGCTATACCCATGGTTTTTAAAAAACTGTTGGTATAGATCAAAGTATATCATCTGTTTTTTAAAACCATGTGTATTGTTGTGGGTAGACTATCTATACCCATGATTTCTATAATTAATGGGTATATATTCATGGATATATATTTGATTTCCAGTATTGGCCTCTGGTTTTTTCATTACCCCCAAAATTCAAGGTTGACCGCTTCTTTTTTGGGCTATAACCTAGTCTTTGAAAAGCCCTAGAAATCCATGACTTTGATATCTATGAAGAAATTATTTGATGTACTCTTTAATTTGAAATGTGGATTGGAACATATCAAGGGTATTATGGGGAAAATAAGAGTATAGTGATGTATAATTTTTATCAGTCCAATGGAGAACTCTAATGGTGCCAATAAATTTCAACATCGTACTTGTCAAAGGAATGGAAAGAAACTCTCTAGAAATTTCTTAAAGGTGATGAGGAAATGATTTATGTGTGGGAATGAAGGGTACCTAGACAATGATTTCTGACAGGAGAAACCCCCTAATGGGATAGAGGAAAGGAATTCTCTAGTCAACCCTCTTCTCATTGTTCATTTATTCAACTCTAAGGAACCATAGAACTTTGAAAACCAATGCACTAAGATAAGGGTTTTCAAAGACATCCAACAACCTGTAAGGAATCAAGGGTGAGAATTTTTCATCACGAATACTTTGGGGGGGGGGTCCTGAAAATGTAGTGGTGAGAGGTACAATAGTTATTCATTCAAGGATAAATAACATTATTTTTGATTTTGGTTCTATTATTTTTTTCATATCACCAAAATTTACTAGAACTATTCAAAAACCACTAAAAATCATGGAATTGGAGTTATCCGTTAAAATGGAAAATGAGGCAATTATAGTACCACATGTCTATAACTCCTTCCTTTTCAAATTTTGTGGTATTAAATTACCAGAAAACCTTTTCATACCCCCTTTGGTGAAATTTGATGAAATTATGGGCATGGATTGAATTTAACTATATAAATCCAATATAAATTTTCATGAAAAGTAAATCACTCACCATATTGTGAATCAAAACTCGATTCTATACAATTTAAAGGAGGAGGATGAATCTTTTTTATGACCATCATATTAATTATGTTTATTACTTCCCTAAGAGTAAGCGTATATAGATCAAATAATTGAGTCTAAGGAAATAATAATCACAAAAAACGTGTATTTTGTTAGGGAATGCAATGATGTATTTTTTGAGGAATTTCTTGGTCTTCCTCCTAGAAAAGAGGTTTAATTTCTAGTTGATCTTATACATGTGGCATTGCCATTATCCAAGAATCTATACAGAATGGATGTTGTGGAACACGAGGAGTTGAATAAACAACTATAGGAGAATCTAGATAAATGGATTATTTTTCATGTACTTTACCATGGGGTGCACAAGTCATCTTCATTAAGAAGAAGGATGAGTCAATGTGCCTTTTCATTGATTATCATGAGATCAAAAAGATCATAATAAAGAACAAGTGTCCACTTCCTCAGATTGATGTCTTGTTTTATTAGCTTTGTGGATCACAATAATTTTCTAAGGTTGATCTACAGTTTGGATATTTCTATGTTAGGTCATAAAAGAAGGATACCCCGAATAATTATTTTTGTATATGGTATGGGTAAGAAGAGTTAATAGTAATCCCATTGGTAATCACTACTGCTCCAACAATCTTCAGAGATATAAATAATGTGTCTTTATAAATTTCCTCAAAAAATTTGTGGTATTATTTATAGATGATATTCTAATATACTATAAAAGTAAGGACCACCATACACATCTGATAACTATGCCATAGACCTTAAGAAAGCAGAAGATCTATGCCAAGTACACCAAATGTGTGTTTTGGTTGAAGGAAATCTCATTCTTGGGGTATATCATCACATGAAATGAGATATATGTAGACCATTTAGAGACAAAATCTAATGAAGGATGGTCATAGACAACATATTTGATAGATATCCTTCTTTCCCATGGATTATCTCTGTACTATCATCGATTTGTGACAAATTTATCTTGATTTTCAAACCCTCTAACTAAGATAACTAGGATGGGGGTTAAGTTTTCTTATAATGATGACCTGAAGAGTGATTCATGGAGTTTAAAAGGACAGTTATCACTACAAATGTGATAAACTAACCATAAGTGGAAAAATTCTCACAGTATTTAGTGATGTTTTAAAGAAGGGATTGGGATATGTGTTAATGCAGAAAGACAAAGTTATGGAATACCCTTCAAAGCAGTTGAATGTTCATGAACAAAACTACCCAACATATGATCTTTAGTTCGATGTAGTATTATTCACTTTGAAAATGTAGTTTCATTATCTCTTTGGGAAGAATTGTGAAATATATATAGATGACAAAAGGCTAAAGTATATATTCACATAGAAAGAGCTAAATATACTCCAATGAAGATGGTTAATAATGATTAAGGACTATAAACACTCAATTCACTACCATCTCAGAAAAGTTAACAATGTGGTAGACACTCTAACTAGAAATGATCCAAAAATTTTATCTTTGATTAGAATTGACAAGGATCTGATCTTCTTATACTTGAAGAGGATGGACCTGGGAATCAAAAATATGGGAAAATAATTAATCCTTTCAGAAATAATTGCTCACCTGTCTCTTTAGTAAAATAAAAAGAATGCACGGAGGGTTGATGTGGGAATTCAAAAGAAATTTTAAACTCTAAGAAAAGTTAAATCCTAAAAGTTCAGTATTGTTGAAGAAGTATTTGTGAGATTTGGTTCATAAACATGTTTATCATCAAATCCTTAGTTAAAGAAGAAACTGTTGGATGATGTATATAGTTTGACTTTCTCCATTCATCCAGGATGCAAATATATGTATCGAGATCTCTGGGAACTCTATTAGTGGGACAATATAAAGAATGATATCACTGAATATACATCAAATTTCTTAGTAAGTCATTTTGTGAATGCTTAAAGGAAGAATTCTAAGGGGACGATGCAACTATTACCTGTACCAACATGGAAATGGTAAAACATCACCATATTCTTTTCCACCATAATTATGAAGAAATCCATAGAAAAAATTCTATTTGGGTTTTGGTGGATCCTCTTACAATGACTTCACACTTCACTGCAGTTTGAGAGGATTTATCACTAGATCAACTTGCATGAATATAAATCAAACATGTGGTAAGGATACATGGAGTAGAACTGTTGACTATATCCAATAGTTATTCAAGATTCACCTCCAATTTCTAGAAAAGTCTCCCTAATTCTATAAACCATTGTTGAAATTCATCACAGATTATCACAGTAAAACTAATGGAAAAATTGACCAAACTTTTCAAACTTGAGAATACATGTTGCAAACATGTTCTATGGACTTAAAAAGAGTATGTGACCAACATAAAACTCTCACGGAGTTCTCATACAACAACCGTTTCCACTCAGGCATCCAAATGTGCCCCTATGAAGCTCTTTATTGGAAGAGGTGAAGAACACTTGCATATTGGGATGAAGTTGGAGAACAAAAATTTCTAGGGACTAAAACAGTATAAAAAATGGTGGAAAATGTTATGACTATTTAGAACCACATCAAGGTTTCTAAAAATTGATAGAAGAGATATTTAGGGACATGGTATTCCTATATATATCTCCTTGGAAGAAAGTGATGATATTTAGAAAGAAGGGAAAGTTTAGGCTAAGAAACATTGACCACTTTGAAATCCTTGACCACATCAGAGTGATGGATTACCAACATGAACTCCCAATTAAGATGTCTCAAATAGATGTTATATTCCAAGTATCCATCTTGAGAAAGTAAAAACTAGACCCATCACATGTACTCATACAAATGGTGGTACCATTTGAGAGTTATATCTTATATGAGGAACAACTGATGGAAATCATAGATCATATGGACAAAGTTATATGAAATAACACATTACACCTAGTCAAAGTGTTGTGTAGAAAACAAAAATTTAAAGAATTGACATGGGAACCATAGGAAGTTTTGAAACATAGTCACCCTCAAGTTTTTTAGTATAGGAAATGAGAATTTGGAGTGTGCTGTTTCTTAAGGGGGGGATTATAACGACCTAAGATGTTATAAATAAAATTCACCTTTTGATTTAATTAAATGTTTTATTATGTTATATGGTTAGAAATAACACATTAAATTATTTGGATTTATTTTATTCTATAGGAATTAAAATAATATTAAATTTCATTTCCATTAATAATATAGTCATTGAGTAGTGATCCTATGACTAATAGAAATATAGAGTTTTAACTAATCTAATTGACATAGAAAAAGATAGTTATGGCCTCAAATAGTAGGATCATACCCTATTATGTCCATTTATATGTTCTCATAAGATAGATAAAATTAACAATATTTAACCATGAACAATCCCATGCTAATATCCTACAACTTAAGTGTTAGTGAAATCATTTATGGGATAAGTTCAATCTCATCATAATCATGACACAAACTATGTACGCAGAACCACACTAGGAAAGTATCACTATCACACACCATAATCTTAAGGTGTTTGTTTGTGTATAAAATGGATATGTCTCCATAGACTAACATTATGATTATGAAAATTATTTTTTATATAATTATGAATATATTTTCATCCAATTACGGATACTTTAATTTTTCTATTTTGATATAATAAAACACACATATTAATTTTGGGTAATATTCAAATTCAATTTAGGAATTTATTATGATGAATTAATGGATTTTTGAAATAAGTAAAATTTTAATAAAATATTATTAATAAATAATTTTTGTTTAATATAAATGACCATAAAAATTTTAAGAAGTCAAATTAAATTTGTATGAACGGTGAAAAACTATTATTGTCAAAAAACTCAGCATTTCTCAATAATTTATATTTTAAAAGTAAAAATACACATACTTAAAAAATTATATATATAAAATGAATATTATTTTTGGAATCAGAACCTTAAAATTATCCAATAGTGAATTTTTTTATAATTTTATGATACAACCAACTATTTGGGTAAAAATTAAATATCCTATAAATAAACTTTGAGTATTCTGACATCATAATGACCCAAAAGTGATGTAATAATTACAATAAATGGAATAAATGACCAAATATATGTTTACCTTTAAAATAATGTAATTTTATATTTATTTTTTAAAATTTTTAAATCTTCTATGAATCCTCCATAACCATCAATATATTTTATGGTTTTAAAACCATTTATTTAAGAATATTCCTCACCTATTCATAATAATGGGTATTATTTTATTAATTTAGTCCCTTGTACTAATAAAATAATGAGAACTACTACCACTTGTTAGAAAAAATGGTCAAAAACAATGGTATGTTTTGTGGTTTTGGTTATTTTATTATGCAGAATCCAAAGCCTAAATAATAAAGAAATTCCCATCATTTGCTATATAAACCCACCCAATCACCCATTTCTAAAAAATATCTTTTTATCATGTTCATACTATTACCTAAAATATCTATAGTCCTCCCAATATTCACCGAAGATCTTAATAATCGTCTCTCAAGAATTTGGAGTCACACACTCAAGTAAAGGATCTTTTCATTTCTCCTATTTATTCAAGTATGTTATTTACCTTATTTCTTTATCATAATTTCCTTATGATGGGATATTTTATTACATATCCCACTTACTGTACAACTTATTTCCAAATTATTATAGACCCCTTTATCTCTCATCACCCCATTTTATGAATTATTATATGACTCCGTTAGGCTGCTGAAATTTTACTATGATTTTCTATGCCAAAACAATTGTCTAGTGAATACCATACCCGTTTCCTCTCAAGTTTATTAACATTTATACACTTATATTTTTTTATTGGGACATAAATGTATTTATTACACACTCCTTGATCATGGAATAAAATATCATGATGAATCATTCCATGTTGTATAATCTATTTTGTACACTTATGCCTGAGAATGAAATGAAAGTGATGGGTGCACAAATAATTATATAGTACTCTAATTCATTGCATAATTTTTAGTCTCATGAGATGTGTTGCTGGGACCTGGAGTGAAACTGATTTCTTTTTTGGTAATTTCCCATCATAATGTCTTGGTAGTTCATCCATGACCTATGTTTATGATATAGTGTTTTAAGTTGTTGCCACATTTCCTATGTTATGATCATCATGATATATCATATCTCATTGTTTGTATTTATGATTCCTACTATTTTTATGCCCCATTTATAATCATATTGTCTAAAATGTATCATATTATACCATTTTTATTCTCTTACTGGGCTTTATATCTCACTCCTTACTTATCTTGGTCCTCAAGTTATCCTGTGTATTTTTAAAAGCCATAGAATTTTAGAATCATGTTAAGGATGTATTAAATAATGTTGTTGTATTCCATGCACATGAAGTTATTCTATATACATAATCCTAAAATACAATAGACATATTGATCTTACAAGTTTTATTATGTGTACTTTTATTTGTTAAATCAATATTTAATGTGTAATAAAGATATGGGTTCTTAATCCAAATGTGATAAATTCCCTCCTCAAATTCATAAAAAAACTTATTCTTCCCCCTAAACATCACAGATCTCAACCTTATTACAGTTTGAAATAGGGTGTCATGAAATAAGTACATAACCTTAATAAATGGCCATGATACAACTAAAACACCACTATTCAAGGACTTTTTATGTGATTAAAAATAGGGTTCCACTCACACCATACACTTCTTTATAAGATAAAATAAATTTTATTCAAATCGTCATGTAAAAACCCATAAAACCATGAAAAAATTCATCAATTTCAAATATCTAAAAAAACAAGGAATTCTCATTTACAAACTCTAATGATATGATTAATGTTATAATTTTGTATTTTATATCATCATGTATTCATGATACTTCATAACTAAAATAATAATGTATTTACAGGGAAAAAATTAATCCATTACTATAAAAATGGAAATAAATATTTATATATGAAACTTTATCTTATTTTAATCCATAATCAATAGTCCCTTCAATGTAGAACATGATCCATTTCACATCCAAATATTTAACTCCTTAAGATTATATTGGATTGATGCACAAAGAGTAATAGAAAACATGATTTGTGGTCTTTAGGCTGTCAAGTAGAGTAGGATTCTAATATGAATTTAGAAATATTTTTTAATAACATTTCATAATTCTCCATCTAAGAGACATCTTCTTCCCATTACTACAAGAGTAATGACCTATCTTAATTATTTTATTCCAAACATTTTTTACTAATCATGAGTAAACCTATATTATGAGAGTAATATAAAATTGATTGTGTTTATGAATTGATAAACTAAAAATAAATTTATCTCACCAATTAATGAAATTTTAAAAAGTTATTTCATTAGGGAAGAAAAAACCAGTCATGTTTTCTCTTCATTTATAGAAAATATATTTTCATTTGCATGGAAATTGATAATAATGAAAATTTTATCCCTTGATTAAACATAAATATTACAATATACCTTTATATTATTGATATTATTTCTCTTTATGTTGTTGTATAACCTTGAATAACATGATCTGGGTTTTTGTAAGGCCATATAAATCTTTTTTATTCTTAGAAACTCGAGAACCATCAATATTAACTATAAAACATTTTGGCTTTTCATTATATACCTTTTTATCAAGTTCACCATTACAAAAAATTAAAATTACCTCTATTTTTAACACATTGAATTTATATTGAGAACATATAATAAGAAAAATCCTAACCATTTCAATCCTAACAACCATAGAAAAATTCTTATAAAATTATATACACTCATTTTTTAGAGTAACTCTTGTATACTAGATGCACATTTTTCTATGGAACTTCGATAAAATTGTTCTTATTTTTTAAAATACATTTTTTCTAAATGATATTCATGAATTTGATATGTGGTACCAATTCCCATGGGTTATCATTGTCAATATGATGGAAAATTTTTTCCATCATTACTAGCCAATCCTTATGTTGCAATTATTTATCAAATCTCTTTAGGTTAACTTGTGAGTGGAAGATGGTATGATTATAATTTTTGAAACATATCAAGGTTAAAACACACTTATTATTATTATTATTATAATATCCAAGGATAATTTTAAACTCTAAATTTTTTTATTTTCATTTCGAATTTGGTAATAACTGTTACAAGCCATATACATAACTAGGTAATTTATAACAAACATGAAAATATCCAAAATTTTATGTTGTGGAAAAATTAATCCAATTATGTCCATACTTTTCTCTATGATTTTCTTTAATTTAAAAATTAATAAGAAATTATTTTGGTGATATATTATAATTCTACAATATAATACCATTTTAACTTTTTTATGACCGTATTCATATTTTTATTGTAACCCTGGTAACTAAATCCACTAGATGTGTATTCAAGATACATATGCTTATTGGATATCCCCTAAAAATTATCCATTTGTCTTTAGTTTTTACATAACAAGGGATGCTGAATAATTCAAAGGTCATAATGTTGGTATTTTTACCAAACTAGGTCTCATATGGTATATTATTGAAATTTTCCCAAGTAAATACCTCTTGAAGATGTAAATTGCCAATGTGTTAACTTGTCTCAAAAATAATTTTATCAGGGTAGGTTTTGATAACTTGTTCCTACCCATGTACAACAAAATAATTTTTTTTTACTTTCAAGAATTCCATTTAAGGTGTGTTTTTAGGGGATGGTATTCATACCCTATCCTATGTTTTTCATGATATTATTTAGAGTCTTTAATTTTATATTTAGATTTATTATTTACTCAAAACCAATAGATACCACATCTAATGTGACTTTGAACACAACTATTACTATTCCAAAAGCCCTTAAGGGACTATGGTTTAATTTAAATGCCATAAATTCAATTTTCATGAGTATTCTTATAAAAAACGTAATGAAATAATTAACTAAATTTGTTAATATCAAGCTCATTGGGCTATGCACATCTTATTCTTCCAATGCATGAAGATTCCAAAATTTTGACCTCGGTATGTTTTTCAATATTATTCACCGTATTTCATTTGTAAAAAATAACCCATTTTGTGATTCATTCATTATTCATCATTAGTACATTTCTCACAGATTTATATGTCACAAGTTTATCCTTGTCCTTTTAACCCAAATAGCCATGTCTTCTTTTCCAAATATCTTTCTCCTCTTCCATAGTCATGCAATTCATTTTTTGCATTAGAAATATAAAATAATATTCTAATTATTTAATGTACCATTAAAATGATTATATCATCCTTAATCCTAATAAATACACATCAATTCCTTGAAAAGATCTCCTCATTCTAATTTTAAAAAGTAGAGAATCACTAGTGTGATTGAGATTCAGCCCAATGAAAGTGGAATATTACTGGATTCAAACTTATTCTCATAAATTTAAATGTTTCTAACTCTTTTGAAGTTATGTGATCTATTTTTTTAAAAATGTAATAACTCATCTATAATACATTTTAATATCCTTAAAAAGTTATTTATTATTGATCATGTATGAAAACCAACCAATATCATGTATCTATGAACATTTTACCTTTTGTTTATTTTTAAGATACCTCAACCAACAAAAATTGTTCCCAGTCACTAACATCTTGATATATTTTTATTTCAATTTTTTCTTTATCTGATATTATATTATAGTAAGGCATGTTTTGGTGGAATGTACATGTTAATTACCCCTCCTAAGTATTCCCTCATGATAATAAAAATGGTTATTAAATTTAACCATATATTTTAAGTTTTTTTCTGGATAGAATATCTAAACATTAGTTTGAGTGGTCCCTCAAATAATTGACACCCTTTAATTATAGGAGTGATATATTAAAGTAGTACATGTATTATTTGTGTCCACAAACTCAGTAACATGAGAACCTTTATTCAAATGAAGTCTCCTCAGTTAGAAATATTATTATTGAATGTATACTCATTTATTTGGATTCATTTTTGGATTAGGTTCCTTTCTTTCTAGTTACTCATGTTTAGAAATATTCTCTCTCACCTTGAATTTTACAATATGATTATTCCCACTATCATTATTATTCTACACCTCAGTGTTTTTTTGATTTTCTATACCATCACTTAAAGGAGCATTGGGGTTTTCACCTTTATTTAGTGAAGTAATCACCTTCTTCCATTTGTCATCACTACTTAAAATTTTTTGGATATAAGGTTAAGTGTGTAGGATAATTGTTCAAAGTAACATTTGACAATCAAAAATTTACTTAGTTGCACTATCAAACTTCTATCTTTTTTTAAAAAACTCACCAACTTCATTGGTGTTGACATGATTCTAGGTATTAGATATTGAGTATAAAATGATGCAATATGTTATGGGATGCCTAGTATTGTCTATAATATGGTGTTATACCTAATATTAAATGAGATGATAATGGTACCTAGGATCTATACATTGTACCCAACGTGGGGGGATTAATAGAATGTTTATAGGATATAGATATATTTTGTGATACTTTTTTGGATTCTAGGAAAATATAGAGGATCTGATGTTTATACCTAGCATAGGTGTGTTCATGAGATCCCAGGGTTGGTATTGTGCCTTCCCATGGATAGGTCATATGCTTATAGATAACCTACACTTGGTGAAGTTGGTATAGTGTATCCCATTTTTCATGTTGGAACCTGTAGACTAATGATGGTTATTTTTGTATGACTCTATGGTTTATTTAGGTATTAATAGTATACTAGCTATGTATATGCACTAAATTTAGTGGGTATGTATAAAACCATATTGATTATTACCTATTGAGTTTTACTCACACCCTGCTTGGGTACCCTTGGAAGTTGGGTTCGTGAGTAGACATTTCTGATCACATTTTTAGGTTGGGTAGAGTCCCTATGTTACACGGTCTTGCAAGTTGTGGAGGATGAGGATTTAGTGGGATGATATGTAAGTAATATCATAAAATGTGATATTTATTCATTTTATTGATGCCATGTTAGTTACTACGACATTCATTTGCAATGTAGTATCACATATATAGTTTTACTAATTTCTATAGAAGATTGTGGGAGCCCACTTGAATCCCTTTTTTATGTCTAAATGTTTTTGGTATGTCCATTATATAGATGTTTCATGATGAATTTTCAATAAATTTGGGCATGATCCTCATGATTTACATAAGATGGAATAATATCCCCATGATTGTTTTAGGCTCTCTAGAGAAGTCAAAAACTTATTGAATATGGTGAGGTGCACCAGAGGTCCTACGATGTCCCAATTCAGACATTGTTTAGATGACTCAGGTTAGGGAGTTACACTAGGGATGAATTTGACAAGTCACTCTAATGAATAAATACAATTTATAAGAGAATAAAGGGGATTAAAATATATTTAAAGGGGAATAAAGGAACATAGAAGGATTTTATTAATGTAACAATCTTAATCATTTAAAATCTTATTTTTCCTTATATAAGAAAAATTTGAATTATGATATAAAATCATATAAAATCGGTGATTATGAAAAAATAGTAACAAAGATATAAAATCTATTTATAATGCATCAGAATAATCTGGTGATGTATTGATAAAACAAGATTTTATTGAATATTTTATTTATAATAAATGACATAATTTCCTCATATTGTGTTAAATATTTTTATATATATAAAATATTTGGGATTATATCATTCATTTAAAAATTTGACGAAAATTATAATTTTTACTTTTAAGTGAAATGTAGTATTTCAAACATAAATAATTTTTTTGTCTTTTCTAAACTTAGTTTTTTAATATTGTTCATCCCTCATTGTGATAAAACTTTAATTCAGTATATTTGAGCTGAATCATGCATTTTATTGGAGTAAATGGTCCATCAAATCAAAGATGTACTACACTCACCAAATTGGAAACCACTTCAGTATCTGATCCATAACGTCTTTAGCTAA
The DNA here is from genome assembly GCA_963277665.1 of Viscum album. NCBI lineage: Eukaryota > Viridiplantae > Streptophyta > Magnoliopsida > Santalales > Viscaceae > Viscum > Viscum album. The sequence continues at coordinate 1,059,280,342 of OY728140.1, forward strand.
GATTTTATTGAGCCCAAATTTTGAGATAAAATATTGAAACAAAATAATTATAAATAAAAATTCTGGAATGATACATGGTTCAGTATTTTTGGTGGTAAACAAGTTAGTGATATTTAGCTATATATACCCATTCACATTTTAAACCTCTTATAAAACCATCCTCTCTTACACTAAAATTATGTATTTTTATCATTTAGAGGTGTTGGGACGTGAATTAGGAGATTGAGGGTAGATGATAATTTGTTTCAGTCCATTTAACTTGGAATTTCAAGAGGAAGAGATCTTGAATAAATGATCCCTTCTTCAAAGACTTCTTCTTATTCCTCATATTGCAATGTTTGTGTTTTCCTAATAAAATTATTAGTTTATATTCAAGTTATTTTTTTATTTTCAATTTAATTATTATTTTATTTACTTATTTAGGATATAAATAATGATTAGAAACAAGACTTGGTTATACCCTTTAAAAACCTTTGAACATGTAATTTGTTTCTATGATGACTACACATCCCATGGAAGAGTAGTTTTATGTAGTAATAAATCTACCTGTTACATTGTTAATTTAATTAATTTGAATCAATGAACTACTTTTATTCACATAATATGACATATTAATTGTGTTTTAACTTAAAATAAACTAATCAAGCAATTGAACAATTAACATAAAAACAAATGATGTTGAGTAATGTATGAATTATAAGAGAGTGATCTTAATCTACAAATCAAATGACCTGAGATCAATTTTTGGAGTTCAAGAGAAATCACCAAACACAATTTTTCCTCAATTACAGAATGGATATTTTGAGAAGTTGAATAATAACTAGATCACATCCATTTAAGATCAATCAAAGTCATGTTCTATGATTTCATGTTATGAAGATAGCCTAGGTTATAATCATTTCATTATTGTGGTTAAGTAAATTTTCATAGGGTTCATGGATTAAAAAATTAAGGGATCACAATTAATTTGAGGTTATATTAAATTATAACTATTAATAATTAATTGAAGTGGTATATTTAGGTCTATTATTCCTTTTAAAAATATTTTATAAAAAAATCTTCACATTGGGTTTTATAAATATAATTTTAAAAAATAAAAAGAAATAAAATCTTCTTCATGAATATATATTAAATATTTATAAACATAAATCAAACCCATCCTTTTAATTATTCTGTTTATTTTATTTTAATTCTTTTCGAAGATACCTTAAATATGTTGTAGTAACTACTTCATCCTTTGAGAAATGATCATGGTCAGTCACTCTACTGCACATAATAAGTAAAAATTACACATCATTTGAGAGCTCCCATGAAAGTACCTTTCATATATCTAACTTTTATTTAAGAAATGAGTATTCATTTTAGAGAGTTAACATATTATTTATAATAAAAAACTAATGTGGTACATTCAATTTGTTCACCCATTTTTGATAGTGATGAATATTATTTTGATTAAGTAATGGTTTACTACACTATTTTAGAATGTAAATATAATTTCATGAAGAAAAATCATACATTACATTGAAAATATTTTATCTTTATTTTTATGGAATTTTTTTTTAAAATATTTTTTTTGATTTTAAATGAATTTTCGTTTCTATTATCTCTTACTTTTCTTAACATTAAAATATAATAAATGAGTTTTCATTCTGATTTATTGCTTTAAATTTTGAAATTATTAAATTTACTATGGGGGAGGTATAACATGAAAAAATTAAGGATATTTAAAATTGTGATTATGATAGACATAAAAATGACTAAATTGGATAACAACCCAAGTTGTATGGGAATTACTTTATTCACAATTCAAATATCAAATGTAGGACTGAGGTTAATTTCTAACATAGTGTTATTAATATTTTAATAAAATGACTCAATATTTATATTGTGTAAATTTTGTGGCGTGAAAAATGTTTACATTCCAAAAAACTTTATTATTATTGTACATTTTAATAATTCTACTCAAAGAAATTAATTTAGCTTCAAATCTTAAAAATTTCAAATACAACAAGACCCAAAATCATTTGGGTACCCAAATATATAATTATTTAATATTATTTTAGGAAAGGATCCATGGGAATAATAATGAAAAATGGTATATAGAGAATTTTCATCCTAGATACGTTAGTGTTGAGGTATCATATTTTTATTCTGTATGAAGGAATGTTGGATTATCTGTTACTTTTGGTGTTATAAAATACAAATGATTATTAGAGTTGGTTATTTTAGAAGTCCAAAAATTATTTTTAACAACAAGACACTTCATATTGAATGGTCAATACATAAATTGGTAAATACTTCTTAACTTTGTGTTGATTTTCATACTATTTTAATTAAAAAAATTCCATTTTTATTTTTTAAGATATATTTACTAGATTTAAATAAACTTTAATTGAAAATGTTTATAAATTATATTTTTATTCATTATAAAAAATAATAAATGTTTGAATGATGATGTTTATGAATCAATGATTTAATAACTTATGCATTCATGTTCCATTATAACTGGAAGTGAGTCTAACTCTAATTGATTTGGTGTTTAGGTGAATTTAATTTTTTAGAAGGGTTCTAAATGAGGTATATTTTATAACATGGAAATAATATTATGGAATTTTCATAATTCATTTATAATATTGGTTGTGAGTTTCCATCTTATGCAAGACCACATGAAGCATGGGGAGTATAAGGATGCCTCACAAGACCCTTTGTGAAAGCCTAATGAATGTTTGGTGGGATAAGAAGTGGAGTTACCCCACTACCTAATCTAGGTGAATCCTATTTACATACCATAAAACCCTGATGGACTCACCATGAGTATTATAATATAACCAAAATTTTTGTATCCCTTATACAAGATTTTTTAAATGAAAGAATATGATAAATTTTTTCTTTATATTTAAATATACTACTGCGGGATCAATTCCTTAATAGGATTCACATAGGTGGGACCCTATCTCCCCTACCTTTATTCCTTCTCATATAATTTGTTTTATTTTAGTGGTTCAGGCTCATTCTATTATTATAATTAAAAATAAGGATCATTCAATTCTTCCTACAAATTTCCTCTTTTCACATTTCTTGTTATGTTAGTGTTCTCTACTAGGATTTGGAGAGTGATTCCATCGATTAATGGTTGAATTTATATATCTTCATTGGGTTTTTTGTGTGGTGAATAATGGATGCTTAAAAAGGTTTGAATATAACTATTTCATGCCATTTTATTTGAGTTTTGTCTTTATTTTATTTTAATTAGTGATTTTATTGAAATATAATTAAATTGATTATTCATTCAGTTTTATAAATTGTGAATTTTGTAAATTTTAGACTCATGTTTGAATTTTATGGGTATCGAAATCGTTTTATAATAGTTTTAGTGTAATAATTTCACTCGATGAGTTTGGAACATATCTTTAAATTATGGGCAATTTATATTAACTAGTTATTGTAATTGATTTATTAGCATTTTTTGATAAGAAAAGTGTTCTTCATCTTGGTGGCAATTGAAATGGGATTGGATTATTAAATAGAAAGTTTGATTGATGTAGGTTTACACTTACAATTTAGAATTGGGTTTTAATGGTATTTAGATTAAAATATAGAATATTATGTTTGTATAATTTATTATTATTGTTTTTGAAATGATTGTGTGCTTTTATTTAATGATTTCTAAATGCCTATTTTTAAAATTAAATGATATAACTTTAAAATTTTATTTAAAAGGGACTCGATTTTAGAAATGGAATTTCTTAAGGAAATGGATTAAATTAAAGGGAATTTATTTAAATATCATTTTAAAATAATTTTTTTATTTTTGAAAGAGGGTTATATATATATTTTTTTCAAAGGCCACAATGACATTAAATATGAAATAGGATGTCATTTTAATGTTTTTGTAAAAGAGGACTTCTCATTTTAATTTAAAAGGAATGAAAATAGGGCTTATGGATTGGTACAATTATCTTTTGGAGTGAGATGCCCTATGTTTTTGGAGAATTATACCTATGTGTACACTCTTGATTCATTATTTAGTTATATGTTATCTCTATTATTATGATAAATCATGATAACATTGTAACAATTTACATGATGTCCCCTTTCGTGATAGTTTGGTTAGATTTTTTTTGAGTTATCTATATGATAATTATTGGAAGATGTTTATAATAATATTGGGATAACCATGAGAACGATATTATGTTTGGGAATATTGAGTGACCTTTAATACTTGGATTGAGTTATGGGGTTCACTGATAATTTGATTGAGTGGTCACACATAGTGTTTTGATCTAGTTATGGGATAACCTTGAGATAATATAATATACCTTTACATTAATAAAGTGATTAGTGAGACTATTCAATATTATACTTTGGGTTTTGATTGGAATTTGGGATAATATTTTTTTCAACTTGGTTCTTATAAGAGAGAGTATTGATTTAACTTAGAGTATGAGTTAGGTGGTATTTATTACAATGTTTTTATTGATATATATGTATGAGATCATGGATATTAGTATAAGTGTTGTAATTATTCTCTATATATATCAGGATATGCGATAAAAAGGAGAGTGAGGTGGTGATATTTTATAATGAACTTCTTGACTATGATATGACCCCAAGGGAGGTGATATTGAGGATAACCTCAGGGTTTTACTTAAGATCATAAAGCATGATTACTTTTATGTGAGATCACATGTGATTGTTTATTTTCCCAATTTATTTATACTATATTTTGTAATGATCTTGCCCATTGGAATTTGGAGATGAAGTTATTTTAGAAAAGGCACTATATAAGATATTGGTAGATTCATAGAAATTTTAGCTAACTATATGTGAGATAGTAAAACCACTTGCACTTAGCTTCCCCATATTTTAATCCCATGTTCATGAAATATGAGTTAATTGGTATTTATGTTGTTATATTTTTATATAAAGGAAGAATGTGAGGTCATAAGTGTATATGATCATGTAGTGGGATCCAACCCATCTAGGGAATTATTATTTAAGATATAACTGAAGGCACTATATAATGATTTTTTAAAATATATTCAATAAGGACCAATGAGAAAATATGGTATAGTTCATAAGATATTAGATTTTAATGTTCTTTAATTTTTCCTCATTTATTGTTTTTAACATTTTTATTGTTAAATTATATTTAATTTTTTGATGGTATATTTTTTGTGTCAATATTTTTTAATCTTTTTTTTTATGTTTTGGACCTTTTTATTTTTCAATATTTTCATTTTTATAGGATTATTATTTTCCATGATATTTTAGGTATTGGATGGCAATGGGAAGTGAGTTGACTATTGGGAAAGGTGGGACTCTTTTAAGTAAGTCATTGCGGATATATGGGAGATATCTTGATGGGATGATCTATTAATATAATAGAGATTATGTGGTATAGATCTTTAAATCCTGTGGGTATATGAATTTATAATTTTTATTAGATTTTACCATACTTGAGTTAGGTTGTATTAGTTGATAATTCTAGGTTTTTATGGCTTCTTTCCATGATGGAATGTTGGTGTAAAATTTCATAATCATGCTTGGCCTAGGTTTTCTTATAATTCAACATACAATCGCCCTAAAATTTCACTCATCACAAACATCTACATAAATCCACTTGATTTATAGCATTCAATTTTTCATATAATATGAGGTAATCTTAATGGGGTTTTAGACTCACTTCCAACCTATGTAAAATGCATGGGTTTTGATGTATGTTTGTATAACTTGTTTTTTTATCATATGTAGATGTATTTAATTAGAGATAAATTTATGGCTTGAAATGAGTAGTGTATTGGTGGATGATAAGTTCATGAAATATTATTATTATTTAGGCCTATGAATATTTTATTTCTTTTATAGTTTTAGTTGTATCACATCTATGTCACCAAGATTGTAAGCTATTATATTTATTATTACGTGTAATTTATTTATTTTTCTTCTATAACTCTATTATATTTTATACATTATTTTGAATACATAATTTTATATTCTGGATTATAGGCCATGCACTGGGATCACCTTTTACAACTATAGTTTTTAGATATGTATGCTATATGAATAAGTCATGTAGAAATTTTAGTACAATAGGGAATACACCTTATGATTTTTTTAATTTTTGAGAATATTATCCCAATGACTGTTTTATGACCTTATTTAAAATTAGTGACCTTCTGTGTATGAGGAAATGCATGTGTGGTCAGTAGGAAACTCAATTTGGTTATTATTCTTGTAAACTAGGCAAGGGGTTTACAAGTGGTGTCATAGAATGTGTTTAGTTTGTAAAAACTTACTTATACATGGATATTGGATGTCATGATTTGGGAGGTTGACTATGAGCATTCTTAGCCAACATATATTTAGTTGAATCCCTTTTGAGATGATATCTTATTTATTAAGCATCACCTATAGGTTGAATGGGGACTTTTATTATAATTTTGAGATGTGCAAGACTTTAAATGTATCATAGGGATCAACTAGTAGCTAATTTAATTTTCAATGCATCATGATAGTGGTTATCTTCAGTCTTGATACACGTTCCAATCAGAAGAGTTAAATAATATAATTCTTGAATTAGGTATGTTATTAGTTTAAAACAAATAATAATATATTGACTATTTTTAAAATACATTATAAGAGGTGATTAGACTAATATATATCAAAGGGATTGATTAATTGATTTTTAGAGATCTATTTACTAAATATGGTTGTTTTTCAGCAAATATAATGGACTTTTAGGTGTTTTGACTTTTTTAGAAAACATATTTTTTGAAATAAATTTATATAGCAACACGATGAATAGGTAAAACTATTTTTAGGTTTATTTTACATGGATTGGATCATTGGGATGGTGTTTTCCAAAGGAAAGGGATTTTTCTGAAGGGTTCTATTTTTGAAAAATGATCACTTGTGGTTTCCTTATGTATGTAATGTTGTTTCTGTGTAAATTTTCAGAAATTAATAGATGTGAAAACAATTTCATGAATTTGAGATTTTATGTAAGTTAGGGAGTATGATTTTTAAAAATGATTTTATTATTCTTAAAAAAGGTTTTTTTTGGGAAAATACTTACAAGGTTTGAGATTTTGTAATATTCATTTTTTTTAAAAATACCTACTATTCCAATGGAGGATTTGAAACTATACCGAGTACTAATATGTGTAAAAGAAATTTTATTTTTTTTAAAAATGAAAATATGATTTTCAATAAAGTTTTTATTTTTTGATTACGACTTAATTAAAAGGAACCTTGTTGTTCTACAATGAGTGTTTTTATTAGGCCTTGATGAGCCATGTTTTCATTATGTGCTAAATATCTAGGGATATACCCTTGTAGGATAGCTGAAGGATTAAATTATTTATTTAAGGATATAAAATCTAGATATGAGAATTTATAATTTCATGGATTAGACTACTTTGATTGGTATTTATTATAAGATCTTTATGATGATGAGCACCATTAAATAAAACTAGTTAGTAGTAGTTCATCCTTATAGTGGGGAGTGATATAGGTATATTTGGATGTTTATCACTATTTTAATATTTAAAGGTACATTAATGTTTCCTCACAATATTTAGTAAATGGATATGAGAAGGGCAGCTAAGGTATTCTTATCGGGTTGTTAAATCATGGATGGGTAATATGGAGTAAATCAATGTGAGTTATGAGAATAAAAATGTGAAATATCTGTTAATGAATCATTATTTGGATTATGTGACTCTTGGTGAGAAGTGAGATTATATGTGGGAGTCATAAAATGAAATAATTATTTGTTCTCAAAGGTGAAAAGTGGAGATTTATTATTAAATCAATGATCAATGATGGAAGAGATAAAAGGTGGGTTGTTTTGTAAGGCTTATCAGGGAGGTATAAAATCATAGTGGAAAGTTTGTAACAACCTATTACATAAATTGTTATAATAATAGGTGGTGAGTCATACTCATATTAAATTAGTGATTGAGTGGATTTTAATATTTCAGAAGAGATCAAAGTGGGGAAATATTAGACAAGTTTTATAAAATTAAATAAAATTCTAGAACCTAGAATAACAAATTGAAAAGTATAACAAATGGTTTTCTTTATTAGTGTGAGAACCTAGGGCATGTCAGGGGGCTATAGACACAACTATAATATCAGTTTTTGACCACTATAAGTTTAGTGGACTGGGAAGTGAGGCCATCCAACTTCCCATATAATCAAAATTTTGGAATACCAAACATCCATTTTGTTTAAAATAGTGTTAAAAGATTAATTTTCCTTTCCACATTTTAAGATTTCACTTAGGAAACTCTTCCTTGGATGGTGACACACATGGGGAGGTAATATCCCCCATTATATTCTCCTTCATCATTTTTAAATTTTATTTAGGTGGTTTAGGTTCATTTCATTAAGAAAATAGAAGATAAGATCCTTCTATTCTTCCTCCACTTATCCTCCTCACTTATTTAGGTGGTTTAGGGACTGATCCCTATATATCATGGCTGAATCAAATCCTTTGATTGGCATTCCATGTATAGTGAACATTGAATTTTTTATAATGATGGATTATCAGTGTTACACACAATTTTAATTGATGAATTTCATCATGTGATTTTATTTATAATATTTGATGAAATTGAGTTAAATTAATGATATAATATGTGTTACAAATTGAGTATTTTATACATCATAGTCTAAAGTGTGCATAGGGTAAGGACTACACCACTATTCTCATTGTTTTATTACTATAACACCAATCGGTATGTTTTATATTTTTAATGCATTATATTAAATTGATATTAAATTTTTTGAAATGTAAATTATTTATATTTACTTATATGATATGTTCTCACTAACATGATTATAGTTGGTAAAATACTAGATTATTAAAAGGTATGTGTGATTGAGGTAGTAGAGCTTTGATCATTTAGAATAATTATTTTTCTGATTGTTCTTTATTAATGGAATATCATACTTATATGATTTATAATTATTATTATTTATGACATGATAATGTGGTATTTCTCTACTGCATAAAAGGTATATGATCCTACTAGTCTAACAGTAAACTAGTAAAAAATAATTTTCTAAATACTTTTTGGGTGGTTCATTGTAAAATGACTATCAATGGAAAATTTTATGGATTTTAAGTAGAATCAATCTATTTTCACCTTTTTTAAAAAAGTTATGATTTACCCTTAAAATGGGATTTGAAAGTGAATGGATTTTTGAGATGTATTTTCTAATGAAAATGATTGGATTTAAAATAATTTATTTAAAAAGGATTTCCAAACAATTTGTTAGATATCTAAGATAGTATTCAACATGATATTGCCTAAGTTCATAACTAGGGTAAAAGAATATGTGGTTCCCTTTTAAATTTAATTTGTAAGAGGTTATTAAATTTGTATTCTAAATGAAGGAAAAATTTCACTGTTTAAATAAATGGGTTTTTTTGATTGATCTCTAATGAAAATAGATTTTTTAAAATAATTCTATGTATGTGGAACCTCTTCAAGTATGGTTTACATATATGTTATCTTCTATTTCATGATGATGCATCACATCAGAGGAAACACATATGAGACTTTACCTTGGGTAACGAGTTGGATAGAATAGGTTTTGCTATTTTTCTGGATCATTGTCTGTGAATGTTCCTAGAAACTTGAGACAATCATTAAGAATATATTGAGTCCTATAATCTTGAGTGAACTTGAAATAAAGGAGTGATTCACAAGGTAAAGTGAGACTTTTATAACATGATCATGTGTAGGGTTGTGATTAAATCATAGAACTACATTTATATGAAATGAGATATAACGAGGTTGATATAGTGATCAGTGAGATCATTCTTCATGAAACTTTGGGATATAAAAGGCATTATTTATGAGGTATTTAACTCTTAGGATCTTATATGAGTTCTTATTAATTTAACTCAATTCTTGAGGTAATAGATAAACTTTGTTACATTTTTTTTGACAATAAAAGAAAGAATCATGAGAAAAAGACCTATAATTTTGATGATCGATTGCGTAGATTTTGATGTTGGATAAGGATATAAAAGTTTTCTATCCATATTATATTTTATGGGAAGAGTTTGGGTTTCTATTGAGTGATTTTTCCTTTTTCCCACGTGTGATTGACCAACTGGGCATGCATACTATGAGGTAGTCATGTTGTGTTATCATCCTCTTGTAAATAATATTTCCACATGAGAGGTGACATCAAGGAGAAACCCAAGGTATAAATTGAGGTCATAGATCTTTATTTTAATATATATAGTGGTGTATTTGTTTTAGATAATTTATTTTATTTAGGTGGCCTTTATATTATTAGAGAGTTTTTGTTTGAAATTTTAATTTTCAAGATTTTTTTACAACCTTACAATTTTTTCTTAGCCACTACATGGTTGGAGTAAATTTTTTGGTCATATATTATTTACGATTCCTTTGATGCATGGTTAGATAAAAAAATTTATTTTAGACTATGTAATAAACCTTACATGACTCTTTTATGAACCATACATGTATTTTTCTTTGAACAAACATGGTTAAGGTTGAACAAGTAGTTTATAGTTTAGAGAGAAGTATACAAGTCCTAGAGGAAATGATTTGTCTTAAATTTCCATATGAGTCATGGGATGAAATAGTTACACACATTTATGATGAACCTTGTAGAAACTGATAAAATTGTGCTACAATTTAATAGATATGCATTTAAGGGTCAGTACACGGTTCACCAAACTGTGTGGTCAAACTATGCGATTTGACCAATTTTTTTATTGTGTGAAATTTATGATTTAATCATACTCATATTAATCAAACATCCCGTATATTATTTATAATTTGGAAAAGATATCCCTCCAACACATTAAGGGAGATCTCTCAGTTGTCCTATCTATTATCAAATCACTCCCTCTTTGGATTTATTTTGATTTTTCAAGGTAAATTCCTCAGGCTTTATTCCTTTTATCTTCCTCTTCCTTACCCTCATTTATTCTAACATTATTTTATACTATAATTCCAAAGGGTAACGACTTGGTCAAAATAGGTTATATTATGGTTTCAAATTGGGTTTTTATTAGAGCATTTTAAAGCTCCCTTGAGGCTATTTTGAGTGTTTTCCATTAATGGCGATGACTTTCAGCTCAAATTTCATTCGAATGTGGTATGTTTTTTGTGATATTACTTTATTAGGAATTTCTTTATTTGTTTAGTGATCCTAAATATCTACTTTGCTATAATTATAGATTTATGTGATAGGTTTAATGAGTTTTAAAAATGTTTTGAGGTGGTTTAACATTTGATATAACGGTCATTTAAATATTCTTCAGGCTTTTAAACTATATTTTGAATACCAAGTGTTATAGAAATGTTATGATGATTTATTTAAATTTAAATTGTGGTATTTTGAAAGGATTAATCCAATTTTTGTGGTGAATTTTTTAAAACGCAATGTTTCATTTTACATGATTTTCCAAAAAAAATATTTATGTTTTGAAATGGTTTTTCTAAATTTATTCCCTTAAATTTCTTTTTAAAGGATCATTTGAAATGAAATTTCAAACCATTTTACATTGTAATGGAATTACAAGACTATTTTATGAATGAAATTTTGGAATATTCAATGGGGTTTTATACATTCGGGTGTGTGATACACTCCTGATGACCTAATTTTCTTATTTCTAATTATTGGTGGTATGTGATGCTTGTGGAGACTGAGTGATGGATATTAGGGCCTTTTTCTTATGAGAGAGATGGAGGTGAGGGTGATATTATTGTTTATTTTTATGAGGTCTATATTGTTTATTTTATTTCTCATCCCCACTTTTTTGGTATTGGGAACTTGGATAACTAAGTTGGATATCTAAACTTATGTTGCACTATTTTGTTACAAACTACTAGTATCCCCTCTTTTCAAATATATAAATTGATGGGGAGTGCTTCTAATGATTTCTTGGTGTAGGATAGTTAGGTGTCTTGTGTTAGGATATTACACATGAGATTAAGTTGGTCCATATTTGGAAATATCTAAGTAATTCTCACTATAGAATCTAAATTATAGCCCAAGAAATTTATTCCTTATGTTTTTGGTTCTACATAGTGTATTTCCTTGATTTACCATATATTGACTAGTGTATCACCATGATTTGTTTGTTTTAATTTATCTATTTTCATGCTTCCTTTCCTTAAATATTATATATATGTGCAATGTGAGTTTTTTTCCTAATATATTTTGTTTTTTTTTTCAAATATATTTTTTAGTGAAATGTTTTCTTCAAAGCATGTTTAACTTTAAAAATAATTTCTCATGTGATTGTTCTATTTTATGAAAATTGGAAAAAAATTTCATAAAATGGATTTTGGAATATTTTTAGCTTTTATATAACCATATAAAAAAATATTTCATATATATATATTAAACTATAATGGATAATCTTTCATATGAAAGGAATAACACATACTCCATACTGGGATCATTCCGGGATTGGTTCGGTTCTCACCCTTTATACACTATAAAATGTATGTAGCTTTTATGTATCCTTTTATATACCTTGTATTTGATCGATCTTATTTTGGTTCATGATTTGTATTTGGGTATTCATGATATGGATTAGTGGGTGACAGAGAGTCTCATAGAGGTGGTGGTTTTTGTTTAAGCTTCTATTTTTATTCTAGGTTTCTTTTATATCATATTTTCAGTGGGGATTTTTCTTTAATTTATTTTTACATGTGATAATGTCTATTTATTTTTATTCAGTATATTGAGATTCTATATTTATTCATTCCATGAACTCGAATTATATCTATTTACTTATATCTTGATTATAAAATTATTCCCATGTGTATGCTCTATTGAATCTCTATCACTTGTTTCCAGCCCGGGATGATAGAGAACATGCCATGGGTATCTCATTAGGGATCTTGATTTCCCAGTTTCTGGGGAAGACTAGCTTGGTTTGTAAAAAAATGGAACCATATAACCCTTAAAATATTTGTAGTGAATCATAGTGGAAAGGATAATGATGAATGCATAATAACATGGGAAAAGGGTGTGAGGGAAGTGCTTATCCATCTCTTCATCACACAAAAATTCATGTTTTCAGTGGAATTTTTGACTTTAGTATTGATTTTGGTTTCATTTTATGAGAATATTTGATGGATATTGATATATTGTGATGATATTTGGATCCATGATGACTATTTTAGTAATTTTTGGAGTATTTTGATTTTTATAGAAGAATGTGGTGAATGAAATTGGGTCATACGGTTAACCCAAAAAATTTGTTAAACCATGTGATTCGTATACAGAAAAGTATGGAATCATTACTGTGCTAATCACATTGCTAGCACACAGTTTACTAGCCCAAGTGGTCAAACAATTCACAGTTCTTATTCTGCTCTAAATGTTTTGTTTCCCCACCTTTAATTTTGAAATGTTCCCTACAGTACATATATATTTTTTGTGGTGGTAACTAATAGAATTCTGGTGAAAGTTTTTGTTATTAAATGAGGCTTTAATATGATATTAATTTTTATAGATTTTATTTCATCCATTTCTATTTAGATTTATGAATGAAAAATGAGTATTGGATTTGATTTTTTTTTATAAATTCAATTATGTTTTGTTTGGTATGAGTTTAAAAGAGTTTATTTTTTTTAAAATATTGCATTTGTTTTGAAATTGAGTCTTGTGAATTTTTTGTGAACTTCTTAACCATAAGATATGTTTTTAAATTTTTTTATTCAAATATAAATTTTGTAACTACATTTGGATAAAAAAGGATTTGATAATCAATGGATTTTTTAGCTTGATTTGATGATTGTGAATAATTTTTAGAATGTATTTTAAATGCATGAAATATGTTTTCAAGTAAATTTATTGTAAAAAGTGTTTTGGTGTGAGATAAACTCATGAAATGTTTTTGTTTTGAAAGGAATAAGACCTTCTTGAAAGTTTGAAAATATTAATGAATGTTTTAGAACATCAATTTTAATAATTCAATTTAAGTGAATTTTGAAAATGAAAAAAGAATATTTTATATATGTTTTATTTAGGGAGTAGTGTTTTGTATTTGTTTGATTTATGTTAGTATGTAGTGATTTTATTTTCTTATACATGGATTGATCGAGGTTTGTATTTTGTGTGTTTTGACTACGCCTCCTTGAGATCCATTGATGTAAACCAAGAATTCCAATCATTAGTATGATCATTAGGATTATTACTCCCATCATTTTCGAGTTTCTTCTTCACTCACTGGCTCTACCCATACCCAAGATCGAGTGGTGGAGACGAGTTCCTCCTTATTCTTGGACTCTATCCAAACCATTCTGAACCATCATTTTTTTCAATGATGGTCAAAGTTCTCTTAAGGCTATTGAGTGGATAGAATGTATTGAGAGGTAATTAAACTCTCTCAAAAATTTTGAATCATTAAGACTAGAGGCCACTATTTATCTATTTGAATAACCTAGTCGAGTTTCGTGGCATGTTATACTTCCATCCATGTTATATGGAGGCATATATTGAGAGTTTTATAATTAATTTTTTTTATTGTCTCATCTTAGGAAGTCATTGCGAGGGAATTTTATATGGAAACGATGTATGAAAATATATCCCTCATGAGAGATGTACAGGTTTTTGTTAATTCAAATAATAATCATACCTATTTGGAGAATTATAATATTGTGGATCTCAAGATTGAATTGTGGCTTGACGAGGGCCAGTCCTCTTAGAAAAATAATAGGAACCATGTTAGGTGTTTCGAGTGTGGAGAACTAGAAATTTCAAAGACCTCCTATGTGAAAGATCTAATAACATGCTATTGGTGTGCCTAGTTTGTCCATCTTAAAAAGGTTTATAATTTGGACTACATGAAAGGGATGTTTTGGGAATAATCTAATTTTTTTGGTTGTATGTGTTGTGGTTTTATCTAATATGTGTTAGAGATTTCTATGTTTTTTTCTCCAAAGTGGTAATGGATTTTGTATTTGTGATTACCTCATCAGATTGGTAAATTATTTCCTTAGGTTTTATTTTCTTAGTATATGTGCTCATTTTATGGATGTTTTGAGGTTGTATGTTAAATTATGACCATGGAATATGTTGGTTTGATGCTTGGGTGCTAATGATTAGGGTTTACTTCAAGATTTTGATCACTCTAGGGTGATAGTTTCATTTTATAATATCAATGTGAGATACTATTCTAGATTAAATCCCGTCATTTATAATCTTGGGTTGGGTAAAAAAATATCTTGAACTGATGTCGTCTCTTGGGGAGGTTTGTCTGTGAGTCGATATTTTTGATTTTTGTGGTTGATAAGTATTTTTGAGCTTTCTGACATATTTTTTCTTAGGATATTGTGCCTTTTTATGCTGTGATTTGTTTTTGGGAGTTAGATCTGGTTCTTTGGTGTCGTGTTTTGCTGAGGAATTTTTGTCTCTTTATTTTTTAACTTCCTAGAGGTTCATTTTTATTTTAGATATTTTCTATTGGGTTATTCTTATACACCTCACTATTTAGAGAAATTTTATATGGTTGGGTTACCTTGAGTAATCTCTATATCCTGCTGATATGCTTTATCTTAGTTATGGATGGGTTTGTTAACGGATATTACATAAAATTAATGAGCTTGTATATTATTTTGGATAGGTTTTTACATTTTATAAGTTTATTCTTTAGATCAATCTCATGATAGTCTCCCCTCTTTCCCACCTCAAGCCATAATGTGTTTTTATATATTTCATCCACCTGTCTTTGATTGGTGAGATTATAACACCTGTTGTTATAGTTTTTTATAAATATTAGGTTATTTAAGAATCATTTAAAATTTTATAGATTTTCTTGAAATTTTAAATTTTTTTGAAATTTATCATAATGGAGTGTGGTTTCTAATTGTCCGGCAAATGGTTAGTGTAAACTGGGTAGTCAACCATTAAAAAATCTTATTAAAGTGCATGGTTGAAACAAAACATTTAGTAGAATCTATGAGATAGTCCTTACGTGACCCATCCATGAATCTTATTTGTAGTTCATTTTGAATGCTCATGAGTAAGGGCGTAAGGTTAACACACTATTGAGTGAGAACTATGTGATTCCTAGGGGAAACCGTGTGGCTTTCCATTCTGTGCGGGTTGGGGGATATATAAATTTCACATGAGTATGATGAACCTTGTGAAAAACTTGTGAAGCATGCTATATCTTAACAATTCTATTTTTCATGGTTTCACATAGTTTAACAAACAGTGTAGCCATACCGTGCGAGATTCCTATTTCATTAATTTATTGAAATTTTTGTTCTACCCTCACTATTTTTTACCCTATATCCCCACGTTTCCCTCATTTTTCTTAGCAAAAATCTCGTAGAGGAATTTATCTCTCTCCCGCCTCTCTGGGTTAAATCCACCCTACTATAGATTTCTTGTGAATTCTCTAAGAAAATCCCTCCTGCTCTCTTCCTCCTCTCCTCCACTTCCTACCCCGTGTTTATTCTAGTTTAATTTCATCCTAGAACCCTATAGGGGTATACATTGGATAAAATATGGGTTTTCATGGATTTAAATTTGTGATTTTATGTGTTAGGGTTTTTTCAGGCTCTATTAAATATTTTTTTTATGATTATCTATTGAAGATTTTGAAGTTCAACATGAATCCTATTTGATTGAGGCATGTGTTTCTATGATCTTCCTTTAAATAGAATTCTTTTGTGTTCTTGGCGTTCCTAAATTTCTAATTTGGTTTAATTATAAGTATATGGGTTGGTTTTTATGGGTTTTAAAAACAATTTATGTAATTTAACACTTTTCATAAAGGTTATTTAAAGGATCTTATTAATCTTAAAGTATGTTTTGAATGTCAAGTGTCATATAAATTCTTTAACAAATTAATTAAAAATAAATTGTTATTTTTTGAATTATTTTGACCTCAGTTGATTCATAAATTAGGGAAAATGAATTTTTTGTTTTCAATGGTTTCCAATGAAATTAAATTTCATTTTTAAATATATTTCCAACTTTTTTCTCCAATACTGATTTAAAAGGATGGTTTTAAATGAAATTTATAACCATTGGAAAATATCATGGAATCCCAAGCCCGTTATAATAAATGATTATTTGGTGAAATAAATGGTTTTCATGTTGTGTGTGTGTGTGGGACCCTCTGGTTTCCCCCTTTTAATTATTTCCGATTATGGGTGGTATCTGATGCACACAATTACATGGCTGTGGAACTCATGGTATGTTTTTATTAAGGGATCTTACGGAAAGGGTAAGACTTTTTTTATGTTTTATGAGGACAATACTATTTATTTTCTTACAAAACCTCATTTTTTAGTCATGGGAACCTATGAAACTAAGATTAATGTCTAGATTTATGATTCACTAGTTAGTTAAATACTAATAGTTCCCTATATTGTGTGAGAAATAACTAGATGTGGTGTACCCCAAATGGGTACTTAATGAAAGCTATTAAAGAGGATTATTTTGGGATATAATGTAGGCCAGATGGATGGTCCATGATTTCCAAAATATATAGCAGTCTCATTATAGGACCTAAGGTATATCCCATGAAATAAATTCCTTGGTTTTTGGTTCTATGTATAGAATTAACTTGATGTACACTATATTTACTAGAGGGAATCTATTATTATTTTTTCATTAATTTGTTTGCATGGAGACTTTTATTTGATCTTGTATATGTGTGACATGTAAGTTGTTATTCTAAAGTATTTTTTTGAAAATATTTACAAGGAAGGTGTTTTACGTAAAAATGTTATTCTATAAGGCTTTTATATTTTAAAAGAGAAGTTCTGAACTGATTATTTAAATTTAATAAAATCATAAAGTAGTGTTTACAAAATGGTTTATGGAATGTTATTAGATATTATATACCCATATATCAAAAATGTTCTTCTTATATATATTTAAAACTATCATAAATTATATTTAATTTTAAATTAATAACATACACTCCTTGGTGGTATCCTATTGGGCTTGGTTATGGTTACAGTTTATGTACACAATTTAGTGTATATAGCTTCTATGATTCTTTTTAAGTGTCTTGAATTTGGATGATCTTGTGTTGGGTGAGGATTATTCTTGGGATGTTTAGGATGGGGCATGGAGGGTGACCAAGTGTCACATAGATGAGGGGGTTTTGGTTTAGGATTCTATTTCTATTTTTTATTTCTCTTGTATCAATTTCCAAATGTGGATTTTGTCTTTGTTATATTATTTAATTTATTAAAAAACATTTTTTACAATTTTTTTTTCACTTTGATTATATGTTTCTATTTATATATTGAGCATGAAATCATTCCAACAACTATGATTTATTAATACCTCGGTGTATTGTTCCAGACCATAGTAATCGAGAAATCACCTAGAGTATGTTGTACTTTTCCTCGGGTGCTTGATTGAGGGGATACCTAGGTTGGTTCATGGTAACTTTTTCTTTTATATAGGTTTCTATCGTAACTCCCCGACCACAGTTACCCAGAGTCGGTGCATTATTGCGTGATATTGGCATGATCACAACAGATCAAGTCTCGAAAGACCGATTAGTTTAGTAGCCTTGGAAACACTAGATACATTCATAAATGTTACATTACATGATAAAGTGAAAAACTACAATAACATAGTCTCCATTTTCCACAGTCATATCCCATCAGAAGATCCCTACAGGTCATTCCTAAAATACTTCTTCACATCCTAGAAAAATCAAAACATTGAAAGGGGTGAGCTCAGATGCTCAGTAAGGATAACAATATAGAGGAAGCTTTCATAAATGAACATTAACATTTAAGGCAGTTTTAAACTAAAACAAAATCCTTTTAAACTTGAACTTCAACATAATATGGAAAAAATAAAAGGAAATAATTCCATTTACTTATTCACATGGATATTCTACTAGTCGAATAATCACATGAAATATCAATAACCAGTTTCATAATGATGGAATGCATAATGCCAGACTATCATAACCACGTAGCCAAGGTCTCGTGCCAAGACTACAAATAAGATTTTGTCAAGGCCTCATTCCAATACACTAGTTTTTCTCATGAGACCTTCCGATGCATCGAGGAGCTATAGCGGGCTCCACCCGTCACTTATTAAGTCCAATGCATTCCTCATATGAATAGGTTTAAACATATCATAAACCATAACATAATCGTATCACATAAAAAATTCATAAATGAAACATAACATTTACACATTTCAATAACAAGATATCAATACAACACATTGATATAATAAAAACACTTTCAAAACCATTTTCAATACCAAAATAAAATAAAATTAAAACTTTTTATTTATTTTTCATTTTAAAAAAAAGTTATGGCTTGTAGAGGAAGCCGAAACACAAATAATGGTCACGTCGGAAGAGAAGTCATTGTCGCCGCATAAGTACGACAAGAAAAACATTCTTTTTTGTTGTTTAGTAAAACGCTTCATATAAAAATATTTCTTTTGAATAGATGTAAAAGTCAAAGGGGTTTATACACCGTATAAAAGAAATTTGTGTATAAAACAAAATATGCCTCAATGAATGGAGATTGAGACGAAGTCCCTTAAAAAGATCATTTTTCTAAAATAAAATAAATATATTATGTGTATTCAATATAAGTACACATAAAGAAATTACAAATACAATATAGGACATAATAATATCATGACATAATTTGAAAGTAGGAGATTAACCTAAAGAATAGAAATTGTGTTAAGAAGTTTTCTTACCTTGTGTCCGACTTGACTCGACCATTCTTTAAACTCCTGAATAATAAACTAGATTTAATCTATACATGCTTAAGAACATTTTTAAAGTTCATTATCCCTTTTATATAACTTATTACAATGTTACGGAAATTATGTAGTCATTTAAGTTAATGACGGTCGTTTTGTCGATCTTTGGAACTTGAGTCAACAATAAACTTCTTATAATTACAAGTTGTTTATGTGGTAGAATATCCATTATCTCCAGAATTATATTAATTATGTAGATATCATATATATCATATATATCCTATATATACATTCATTTATAATATTACATAACATTTAGAGGTAAGAAATGAAATACACCGTTCATGGAGATGGTAAGATGTACATACGCATGAACGCTACATTCATTTCTATTTCATATTTAATGGAATGAAATAATAATTATATAAATGTATACTATAATTCCAGTATAATATCATGTATAATATCATTTACTCTATCCTTTATACATCCCACATATAGAATTAACGATTCAAATCACTTTGAGGGGGTGGTAGTCCGCACTTCCTAAAATGAAATTATCGCGTTTACCCATAATGGAAATCGTAAAGGTATGTAATAAATGAAAAATACAGAATCATAAAGAAAACAAAAACATTATATATATCATATATAAAAATAGTGTCATCATAATGGCCACCATGAGAGGTGTTAAACGAATATTGAACAATCATTATTTTAGGAGGCATAAATTTGCCAACCACAGAAACTGTATGTTCTTTAACCATTAGATGAAGGTGTGTGTAAGTTTAAATAAAATAATTCTCATAGAAACATCCATGTATATTGAGGATACTGGTGTTGTTACAAAATAATGTAATAAAAAGATTTTAGTGGGTTTGAGAAGCAAAATAAAACAAAAGAACACAAGAGAAGACATTACCTTAAAATTGGGTAACTCTTTTTTGATTTGAGGCAAAGGATTCTTGGGAAGAATTATTCCCAAAGTGAGGCTTCTATGAGTAAGAGAGAGAATTTGAGAGAGTATTTGGGCAGAGGTTGCCCGAGCCAAAAGGCTTTGATGGTGTGAATAAGGTGGTAGTGGTGGGGGCCTTTTATAAGAGGAGAGGAGGGGCACTCTTGGAAAGTCAGGAAATGTTACTTTATTATATAATGAGTTTAGGATTTTAAAGGTCCCACACATATATATTTATAGGATAAGGTGATAATGGTTCGAAATATACTCATCCAATAGGTTTTTTACAAGTGAAAGTCTTAGAGTTTACATTATCTTTTCATTTTATTTAAATCGTTAATTAATGAGGTAATCGCTACATCATCATGGTGTCATTAATAATTTAATTTATTTAATGTATAAAAATTATAAAACAAATATCATGATGTAGGAAATATTTTTAGCTTTCTAATTAATATTTATAGTAAGAACTATTACTTGTATAACCCCATTTAAAAATTGTTTTAGTAAAACAACTCATGTTTTTGACATTTTTATTTTAACATTAAATAAAAGGTTTTTAATATCATTTTCCTACCAAAGTGGCTCCATGAGGTCCCCAAGTTGACCCATGGATTTTTGTGGTCGGACATGACTCATACAATAGGGGTAGGACAAGTGTAAGTGTATTTTAATATTTTTATAATACCATTTTTTCCTTAAAGGTCACTAATTACCTTTAATCGCGATTAATTAAACTTAAAAGTTACTATTCTCCAAAAAATTATTTTAGTCCCATTAAACCAAATTTTACTTAGTAATGAAAACCATGTTTTTTGGGTTTTTGAAAATCAAATCACAGAAGTGGTAATGTTTCATTTAAACGAAAAATCAGTTTTTTAACTACCACATAGTGGTTTCACTATTCATCAAAAATTGAAATTTTTCAGAACAATGCCAAAATTTTACCCTAAGCTATAATTGATATTCATAATTAAAAAATGATGTCTATTTTAAAAAATTCCAAACATATAAGTTGAATTAATTAATTTTATAATTAATTCCCGCTGTCACAACAAATAGCGTGTTTTTAAGAAACAATATATATCAAAAGATTGACAGTTGTTTATGTCCAATTTCAATGTGAAATTAATTATAATGACCACCATTGGATAAAATGGTAAAAATATATTCTAATTACACTTTATAACCACTCAATTGTATAATTTATCACTATAAATTATTTTGATTAAAAATGTTTGTTTAAGTATTTTTCACTATTCATAAAAAATGGGAAGTTCTCAGAAAAATACCAAAAATTCAACATAGGGTAATTTCGATATTCCGAATCCAAAAATGAAGTCCATTTTGAAATATAAAATTTCTATAATGTTAAAAAGTGGGTATTACTATTCATAATGACTAGTTTGATTAGTCACGGTGTGTTAGAACTCGAAGTTGCGTACAATGCAAGCTATTATATTATTGAAGGAGAAGCGTACCGTGGAATCTTGGGGTGTTACATTCTACCCTCCTTCAAATAATTTCGTCCTATAAATTTGATATTGATCTTCAAAAATAAAAGTTTTAAAATAGAAAATACCTTTGTGGAAAACCCACATCAGAAATAGGGTTAATAAAAATATAACATTAAAAGAAAGAAAGATAAGTACAAAGGTCACCCGAGATAGCCCATACTAGGATTCTATGAAAATATGGATATGGAAGAAAAAAAATCATCAAGGTCTGATGGAGAGTTGTAGAAAATAGGATTAGGAGAAAGTTAATTACAAGAAAATCACAAACTTGTGATTGGTGAAACCGTCATTGATTCCCCAATTGGAAAAGTTAACCGACAACATTTTTGTTTTAAGTAACCTTTTATAAAGTTGAGGAATTTATTTAGGAGATTTACTAATAATGTAAGGAAATATACTTACATGTCATGTATACTTTCATTCTTTAATAAATTTTTACCACAAACCCATCATTCACTCCAAAAGGTAATAGAATTCAAAAATATTCTATTTATCCTAATTGTATAAGGTTCCAAATATTAACACATACCATTTAGATTAGGAATTTTTTTTGTAATAACCAGGGACTTCCTGTAGGCTAGTGGTTGGTAATAAAGGCCTGTCGCACTATGGTTGTGGGTTCGATTCCTACAGCTTTGTCCGACGCGATAGGTTATCCCCCGACCTACAAGTTGTCCTTTTTCCTAAAACTATAGTATTATAATATTCAAAAAATAATATTCAGAAATGTTTTAACCTTAAATAATACTGTTCAAGGTTCAACTTAATCCATTCCAACCTTTATAGTTATCGAAAATACTTCTGTCCAACTCACAGTCCAAATTTTATAAGGAAGGTAAAAATAACGAAGATCCTTTTTTCCACGTAACAACATGTGAAAACCTTCATCATGTATTCTTTTAAAACACTAAAACATCTTGAATTACCATAAATCCTTATTGATTACATTCATGATCCCTTTTTTCTCTATATAATACTAGATATACTCTTTCTATCCAAAAATGTATACAAATCATTAATCAGTTTCAAGGAAGTTAAGAATATCCAATATAATTTATCCAAATCAATCATGTATTATTCCAAAATCACTATCTCGGTATTAGAACCATATTGTGGTTTATCTTTCTCTCAACCAAATATTTTCCAAAAATTTAACCTGCTGTGGAGTCACTTTTCTTGGTTCCACACAATCTCAAGTCCTTGATGAAATAGTACTGCAGTACAATCCTTATATACTCCATAATTATTTTAACCAGTACATCATTAATACAACACTAAAATGACAAAATTCTTTAATAACAACATAATAAATCTAATCATTCCTCCGAATCTGTTGTAGTATCATAACTTTATTATTATCCAATAACATCATTTGGGGAAAACTCCGATGATTTGGAAATTGGTTTGCATAGTGTCCCCACTCCTTACAGATGAAGAATTGTACATTTGAAACCTTTTTCTTACCCTTGCAGTCACGCAAATGGTGTCCTTTTTCTCCACACTTATAACAAACTCCCATTCCCTTCAGGAAAGTTCCAATGTGTTTCTTCCCACATTTATCACATATTGGAAAATTTTTCTTTTCCCTTGTCCCTTTATCAATCATTCTCTCTTACATCATTTTCTTCTCTTTCTTCCTTTCAAATCGATAAGACTCAGAGAATTATTTACTTATCTTATTAACACATGATACGATTTCTTCATATGTTGAGAACACATGGGAGACTATTTCCCTTATAAATGTTGGCTTAATACCATGGAAGATATGATCCTTTTTACTCTTTGGATCATACGTATTTATGGAGTTCACATTCCTTATACTGGGCGCCATTTCTAAAAAATGGCATAAACTAGGTTAGTTTATGAATTGCAATGAATAATTCCAAACTTGTAAAATACTTAATGTAAATTGAACGGTTTATGGATATAATCCATAATAATAAAGAATGTTTTCTTTGAGGAAGTATATACTCATAAACCCTTCATAATGGTTTGTAAAAAAAATGAGAATTATCCTAAGCATATCCCTCGAGAAGTGTCGTAACCAAGAGTGCAGCAAGGCCTGTTGTCATGCACCAGTTCCTGTTCGAGTCTAGCTCAAAGCGGTGTTTTCGGGTTTTACCCCTAGGTACATCTGTGCAAGAGCCGCCTCTACCTGATCGTATCCAGACAGGGATGTATTGCTCGGAAAACTCACAAAATCTCTATAATAAGAAAAATTCTAGGAGGTTATTCTATACTAATCCTCAAAGTCAATCTTTGGGCTATGTTCTCTAATCAGAGTTTATCTAAATATAGCTTCCAAGGTTAGTACTAAACTGCCTCTGATACCAACTGTAATGCCCCAACCCAAGTTACCCATATTCGGTGCATCATTGCTTAACATTGGCGTGATCACATAAGATCAAGTCTCGAAATACTGATTAGTTTAGTAGCCTTGGAAACACTAGATACATTCATAAATGTTACATTACATCATTAAGTGAAGAAATACAATAACATAGTCTTTATTTTCCACACTCATATCCCCTTTAGACTATCCCTGCAGGTCATTCCTAAAATACTTCTTCAAATCCTGGAAAAATTAAAACATTGAAAGGGGTGAGCTCAGATGATCAGTAAGGATAACAATAAAGTGGAAGCTTTAATAAATAAACATTAACATTTAAGGAAATGTATAACTAAAAAAAGACTTTTAAACTTGAACTTCAACATAATATGGCAAAAATAAAATGAAATAATGCCATTTACTTATTCACATGGATATTCTACTAGTTGAATAATCACATGCAATATCAATAACCACTTTCATAATGATGGAATGCATAATGCCAGACTATCATAACCATGTAGCCAAGGCCTCGTTCCAAGACTACAAATAATATTTTGTCATGTCCTCGTGCCAAGACACTATTTTGTCTCATGAGACCTGCCGATGCATCGAGGAGCTATAGCGGGCTCCACCCGTCACTTATTAAGTCCAATGCATTCCTCATATGAATAGGTTTAAACATATCATAAACCATAACATAATCGTATCACATAAAACATGCATAAAGGAAACATAAAATTTACACATTTCAATCAAAAGATATCAATAAAACACATTGATATAATAAAAACACTTCCAAAACCATTTTCAATACCAAAATAAAAGAAAATTAAAACTTTTTATTTATTTTTCATTTTAAAAAAAAGTTATGGCTTGTAGAGGAAGCCAAAACTCAAATAATGGTCACGACGGAAGAGAAGTCGTTGTATCCGCATAAGTACAACAAGAAAAACATTCTGTTTTTTCATTTAGTAAAATGCTTTGTATAAAAATATTCCTTTTGAATAAATGTAAAATTCAAAGGGGTTTATACACCGTATAAAAGAAATTTGTGTATAAAACTAAATATGCCTCAATGAATGGAGATTGAGACGAAGTCCCTTACAAAGATCATTTTTTTAAAATAAAACAAATATATTATGTGTATTCAATATTAGTACACATAAAGAAATTACAAATACAATATAGGACATAATAATATCATGACATAATTTGAAAGTAGGAGATTAACCCAAAGAATAGAAATTGCGTTAAAAAGTTCCCTTACCCTGTGTCCGACTTGGCTCGACCATTCTTTAAACTCCTAAATAATAAACTAGAGTTAGTCTCTAATTGCCTAAGAACCTTTTTCAAGTTCATTATCCCTTTTATATCACTTATTAAAATGTTACGAAAATTATTTATTCATTTAAGTTAATAACGGTCGTTTTATCGATCTTTGGTATTTGAGTCAACAATAAACTTATTATAATTACAAGTTGTTTAGGTGGTAGAATATCCAATATCTCCAGAATTATATTCATGATTTATATATCATATATATCATATATATCCAGTACATACATTCATTTATAATATTACATAACATTTAGAGGTAAGAAATGAAATGCACCGTTCATGGAGATGGTAAGCCGTACGTACGCATGAACGCTAATTTCAATTATATTTCATATTTAATGGAATGAAATTATAATTATATAAAGGTATACTATAATTCCAGTATAATATCATGTATAATATCATTTACTCTATCCTTTATACATCCCACATATGGCATTAACGATTTAAATCACTTTGAGGGGGCGGTAGTCCGCACTTCCTAAAATGAAATTATCGCGTTTACCCATAATGGAAATTGTAAAGGTATAACATAAATGAAAAATAAAGAATCATAAGGAAAACAAAAACATAATATATATCATATATAAAAATAGTTTCATCATAATGACCACCATTAGAGGTGTAAAAAGAAGATTGAACAATCATCGTTTTGTGAGGCAGAAATTTGACAACCATAGAAACAGTATGTTCTTTAACCATTAAACGAAGTTTTGTGTAAGTGTAAATAAAATCCTTCTTATAAAAAAATCCAAGTATATTGGGGATACTGTTTTTGTTACAAAATAAATTAATAAAAATATTTTAGTGGGTTTGAGAAGCAAAATAAAACAAAAGAACACAAGAAAAGACATTACCTTAAAATCGGGTAACTCTTTTTTGATTTGAGGCAAAGGCTTCCTTGGGAATAATTCTGCCCAAATTAAGGCTTCTAAGAGTAAGAGAGGGAATTTGAGAGAGTATCGGGGCAGAGTTTGGCCGAGCCAAAAGGCTTTGATGGTGTCAATAAGGTGGTAGTGGTGGGGGCCTTTTATAAGAGGAGAGGAGGGGCACTCTTGGAAAGTCAAGAAATGTTACTTTATTATATAATGAGTTTCGGATTTTAAAGGTCCCAAACTTATATATTTCGAGGATAAGGTGATAAGGGTTCGAAATATACTCATAAAATATTTTTTTTACAAGTGTGAGTTGTAGATGTTACATTATCGTTTCATTTTATTAAAATCGTTAATTAATGAGGTAATCGCTGCATCATCATGGTGTCATAAATAATTTAATTTATTTAATGTTTAAAAATTATAAAAAAATACCATTATGTAGAAAATCTTTTTATATTCCTAATTAATATTTATAGTAAAAAATATTACTTTTATAACCCCATTTAAAAATTGTTTTAGTAAAACAACTCATGTTTGTGAAATTTTTATTTTAACATTAAATAAAAAGTTTTTATTGTCATTTTCCTACCAAAGTGGCTCAATGGGTTCCCCAAGTTGGCCCATGTATTGTCTTGGTCGGATATGGCTCATCCAATAGGGGTAGGACAAGTGTAAGGGTATTTTCATATTTTTATAATACCATTTTTACCTTAAATTTCACTAATTAACTTTAATCGCGATTAATTAAACTTAAAAGTTACTATTCACCAAAAAATTATTTTAATCCCATTGAACCAAATTTTACTTCATAATGACAACCATGTATGTTGGATTTTTGAAAATCAAATCATAGAAGTTGTAATGTTTCATTTAAATGAAAAATCAGTTTTTTTATCTACCACTTATTGGTTTCACTATTCATCAAAAATTGAAGTTTTTCAGAACAATGCCAAAATTTCACCCTAAGCTATAATTGATATTCCAAATTCAAAAATGATGTATATTTTAAAAAATTACAAACATATAAGTTGCATTAATTAATTTTATAATTAATTCCCGCTGTCACAACAAATAGCGTGTTTTTAAGAAACAATATATATCAAAAGATTGACAATTGTTTATGTCCAATTTCAGAGTGAAATTAATTCTAATGATGAAAATTGGATAAAATGGTAAAAATATATTATAATTACACTTTATAACCACTCAATTGTATAATTTATCACTATAAATAATTTTTATTAAAAAAGTTGTTTTAATTATTTTTCACTATTCATAAAAAATTGGAAGTTCTCAAAAAAATACCAAAAATTCAACATAGGCTAATTTCGATATTCTGAGTCCAAAAATGAAGTCCATTTTGAAATATAAAATTTGTATAATTTTAAAAAGTGGGTATTACTAATCATAAAGGCTACTTTGATTAGTCACGGTGTGTTAGAACTCAAAGTTGCGTACAATGCAAGCTATTGTATTATTGAATGAGAAGCGTACCGTGGAAGCTTGGGGTGTTACATCTATGATGTGAGTTATTCATTGAGATTGTTTATATAGATACTATGTTTTCCATTATCTGTAAGAGTTTGGACATGGATTGATAGTAGATAATTCTCTTGGAAAGACGGTGGCTTACACCTTAGGGCACTTTCAGTTGTATTTTAGAAAGATGATGAACTCTTTGGTTCCACCTATGAAAATTCCATATCCCAGACATACACTTGTTTTTGATAATGATAATGTGATAGATGATTCAAGTTTTTAGTGTATTGTTCTAGGGTTATTCAAACATGTAGTGGGATCCAAACCTTATAGAAACCTATTATTTGGGATAGAACCTGAGGTCTATTTGAGTATTTTCAATATTAGTTTTATAGATGAATTTTGAGGTAAGACATGGAAGGGAATGAAATTAATGGTTTTTATTCTAAATGACTTGGAGTCATTATCTTTTTTTTATAGTTTTTTATCTTGTTATTTCAGTTATGTTTCTATTTATTTCTTAGGCCCTATTTGAAATTACTTTTCTAAATTTCATTAGTATTTGGAATTTTTCATTGATGGTCAATCCCTCTTTGATTTCAAATTTTTATTAGTTTTTAAAAAATATTATTTCCCATGATATTTCTTATTCTATCTATTGAAAAGTCATAAGATAATTCTTGCGCCAGGTGTTAAATTTCAAAATTCTTCTTTATTGATATAGGTGAGACTACTTAGTGATATCATTTATTTTTTTGAGGACTATGTAGTATAAATATTTGGGTTCTATGGGTATAAATGTTGATGATTGTATTTCTGTGGGACTTAGTCTAAGTTGGGTTTTACTGTTTGGGTCTTTAGAGTGTGCATGTCTTCCATCCATGGTGGACCACACATATAACATTTCATGTGCATTCACAATTTATGTTTATAGGTTGGTCGAGTAGTAATAACAATAGACTTACATGCACCATAGAATTACAGATACATCCACTCAATCAATGACACATAGTGTGTTGAGGAAAGTGTTTTATGGATAGTATAGATACTAACATGGAGCTGGAGTTTCAGTTTTAGACATGTAGTGTATAGTAATGATATTGAAGGAGAATATTTTGGATTAATAGAATGTACATTGAATTTAATTAATTTATTTTAATTTTATTACATTTTTAATATCTACAGTTCAAGAGGTTTTTTTATTATGACATGTGATATATTTTTTATTAATCTGTAATATTTTATATGTAATGTGTAAATTTTAATTTTATATTATTTATTGCAATACACCCTTTTATATCTCTATTTTATGTCTATAGGTTTTTATGCAAGTCTATTATGTGAGCATGTATTATTGAAATTTTGGTAATTTGATGAAAAACATTATGATTAATATTTTTGGTCATAGTCTCTGCAAGATTGTTCTAGGTCCTCACTATTTCTTTGCAACCTTTTCCCTATTGATGGAAGGCGTGTTTGTAGAAAATTAGTGACTTGATTCAATTACTATTATAATATACTATGTTGTTGTGTCATATTGGATATATATATAACAAATAGACATTATATTGTTTCCTTTGAAGAATTTATTTTATTTATGTTTTATTTATGATTTTAATCCTGTTTTTGATGAAAATAGGTAGTTTGATGAATGTAAAATTAAAAATCAACCAATAATTATATAGAATTAACCAATTTTTTTTAAAATTTTTTCGATCTTTTGAACTTATCAACATTGATTAAAAAACAAAATTTATATGACTTAGAGATATTTTTTATTATTATTCTTATAAATGATTTCTCTATATGTTCTTAGGAACTATTTTTTTTAGAATTAAAATTAAGTTTTTTCTAGATTAATTTAATTTTCTAATTACTTAAAAATGAAAATGATTATATAATTATTTCTCTCAGATGTTAACATGAAGATTGTTTTGAGTCTTGATTTATAATTTTTTTCTTCTATAAAGGAATCAAATATAAACTTTATATGCCTAAAATACTTAATAATTTTATTTATTGAAATGAGAAATAGGTCACTATAAATAATTGATAGATAAATGTTTTTTAAATATATATTTTCAAAATTATTGTCAATATGAAGCTTTCAAAATAGAATGGTTAATCATTTATAAAGTTTTATTATTAAATATTTTCTAAAATTATATTTATGAGATATGTAATGAAAATAAACTAATGGTTTGATACTGTAATGTTATTTGGATATATTTTTACAATAAATACCATGGATTATATTTTCAAATTTGACATAAAATCTGATTAATTACTATTTCATGGACAATATAATATTAATAATTAATGATTTTTAGTAATTTTTTAAAGATAGTAAAATAATATATTCGTGTGATGTTTAGTGAAAGTGATACTTTTGATTATTTCAAATCATCCATTGGTAATCTTTATGATTAAATTACTATTAGAATATTTGATACATTAGTTAAAACTATCATGTCCATGATTTTAATATGAGGTATTATTTTGTTTATTTTTGGTATTAAATTAATCTATTTCCTTTCCCGATCATTTTTGGTAAAAAATAGAGTTTTTGGAACTTATAGTAGGAGAAACACAGTTGGCCCACCGTTTTTTGAAACTATGTGCCAGCCTAGAAGAGATCATGCACCCTGTACAATGAAACTGTCCAAGTCACATGGGCATTCACCCTCTCTAGGAAAATAGTTCAGATGGTTTCATCTTTGATAGGGGAGGATTCACTGTTTCTATATGGTTTGGCAGATCGTTCGAGAAAACCTTGCTGCCTATCCAGGTCATTAAAAGTGCTGTGTTTAGTATTTTACCTCTTCAAATTTAACCCCAAATCCCACATTTCTCTTCCATTATCAAGATTTACAGTACTAGAAACCTTCTCTCCTCCCTCTTGGCTCCCATATAATTCAATATTTTGTTGGATTTGGCCTCAGATCTTCAATGAATCATTAATTAAGCCTTTATTCTATTGATTTATTTCCTTTTATTGGGTTCTTCTTTCCTCTTTCTAGGGTTCTTATTTTTTCAACTGGTTGGTATCCCTAATATGGGTTGAACTTTGGTTCCTTGGGTTTAATCTTGATTTCTATTGTATTATATTGTCATTAAAGTTCCCGCATTGGGTGAGTCTGTGTTTTAACACAATATTTCAGAAGTTTCCAAGCTTAAGGTTGGGGATTACATGAGTTTTCATTATTGGATGATTTTAGTATGCTTGATTTGATTTATAAATGTATTCTATATAGTGATTTAGTGGTGGAGAATATGTTTTCAAAGCGTTTCAAGGTACGTATGAGTTGAAATGTTACTTTCAAAATTAAATTGGTTGGGTTTATTGTGTTCCTTCTTTGTTATGACTTTTAATTATATTCTATGAATTGTGTAAGTGGTATGAAGAAATTTTTAAAATGAATTTGGTGTGTGTGTAAATTTTAAAGTGGTTTTGATTATTGAAAATGGTTCTCTTTCATGTGTATTCATATTGTTTTGTGTGTGTATGTGAAAGAGGCAATCAATGTGAAATGGCAAATTGAATTGAGGACAACGGGAATCCTTAGTCTTTAGGTTAGTGGACTGGGAATAGTTTTCTTGTCAGATAGATAGGGTTGATGAATGGTTCCTTATAGTAGGAATGGAAGTACAAAAGTAACTATAATATGATGATTATTGGTGTCCACTAGAACTTTTTATGGATTCCTTTATAGTTTCTCATGCATGAGGACACTATGGGTCATGGTTTTTATACCATATCACCAAGATATTAGGTTCCTACGATCCCACTATTTTTAGTTCCATTATAGATTACCCATGGTGATCTTGTGATGTTTTTATTACTTTTTGAATACAATGGACCTTGATTTCATTTAAATTTCACAACATTGTTTTCTTGAAAATATTTTCATTAAAATATTTTATTAAAAAATTTTATATTATTTTTCATAAAACCTTTGTGTTTATTTTTATTATAATGTTTTGGAATTGAATCTATTTTGGGACATATCTTACTGGGAATTGGATTACACCCGATGTACACTATCATGTGTTTGTAGATATTGTTAGTTTTGATCAAGGTAAAGAAATGTTGTTCAATGGTGGTGATTGCGGATCTAGTTAATGGTGTTCCCCTACTTATAGGTATTGGAGGAAGTGGCATGAGGGTAATGACTATCTTGTTTAATGGTGGTTTAGTTTTATAGTTGGTATCACTCCCCATTTTGGTACTTCAGTTTTTGTTAAAGTTGAAATATGTTTAACTTGTAATAGTTTTTTCTCCTCTGGTAATTGATATTTATTTTGGTGTGATGATTCATTCTTGATCTTTGAATTTGGTTGTTTATCATGGGTGAAATCATTCCCAAATGTAATGTTTCATTCCAATGCACTACTTTCCAGCCCATGGGGATTGAGAACACCCTTCAGGACATACAATGGGCTAGGTTGTGTGTTGAGTTGGATGGAATCCCAAGATAGTTCATGAAAACATGGTATCAGAGGGAGGTTTAACCCTTTATTTGGGTTATTATATTTGGGAAAGTTTGGATAGGAATGAGTTGGGGGTTTCGGGGCTTGAGGTTCTAGTTTTGAATGGAGGGTCTTACAGACACACCACATTAAAGACCTTGGGTCACTATGGGATGATGGGATTTGTATTGAATCCTCTTTTAGATGATGCGTAAATTCTATATACCTATCATTGACATTGATTGGGTGGATTGGGTAGACATATTATTATGCTTGTCTTGGTTTTGGTTTTGATTTGATTGATGGAAGTATTTGGAACTTGTTGTGGTTACTGAAAATTTTCAAAATTGTGTGTAGATGATTGTCCTCATGTTTTTTAGTTTCTGTATAAAGATGCCCCCTAGAGAATTATTCTACAATCATGGGAATAATTTGGAGAGAGTAATCCTTCACCAGTTGATCAGAGACTAGTAGAAGCCATGGTTTAGGCTATCCAAGATTTGGGTCAGGGAGTAGGCTATGTTCCTTCTTATGTTGAGGAAGCTAAACTTGGTCCTAGAAAGGATAATTCTTAAAAGTTCTTTAAGAACAATCCGCTTTCCTTTTGGGGTTTCATGGAACCCCAAGAATCTGAGGATTGGATTGATAAAATCAAAAGGTTGTTTGGTTTTCTTGGCACTCTAGAGGTGATCAAAGTGAAGTGTACTTCATGCTTGTTGGAAGGCCCTAATCGAATGTGGTGGGACTTAGTGGTTCAAGTTGGGAAGAATGAGAACATGGGTTAGAAGGAAATTTAGTTAATTTTCAATTAGTATTACTTACCAGAGACCTTGGACATCTCCAAGATCCCAATGTTTCTAGATCTTCATTAGAGGGATTGGGCCATGTTGGAATACTCTGACTATTTCTCAAAGTTGGTTTGGTTTTGCCTAAGGTAGTTTCCAAAGAGTAGATGAAGGCTCAATGGTTTGAAATGGGGTTGTGGTAATATATACGATCTCAAGACTTTTTGTTGAAGTTGAAGACATATGATGAGGTGGTTTATCATTTTTTAGTGGAGACATATCATTTTGGAAAGCCTAGTATTTCTAGGGAAACATCGGTAGTGGGATATATTAGAGGTAGTTCATCTAAGAAGAAGAGGATGTGTGACAAGTAGGGAAATAAAGGAGGTGGTATTTTTGGAAATCCTTCATGAATGTAATATTGTATGGATTCAAATTCTAGATCAGTCTTGTTCCATCAGAGTGGAATGTTAGAGAACATGCTGTTTATAAGTCCATCTCCCTACATACCTTTCTATCAATGCAGATATATCAGTCCTTGAAATTATTTTTTAGAGATACACCTCTATATCAGGGTAATGCAACTTAATAAGTCTCATGATGGATTATATCCTATTAATTACCATCCAGGACAATAGTTTCATGGTTTGGTGGTTTGGGTTGTTGAGATGAAGCTTCTTTGGGAAAGATTCAGATTAATGTGGATTCAGAGGTCAGTGGTCTTTCCCAAACATAGGCAGAGACGAGGCACATCCATGCTCTAGAACAACGACCAGTGGAATAAGATGTAGGACCTTCAATAGTTCATGGTACTATTTTTATTTCATCACCTATAACTATTTCTTGTTTTTATATAGTTACCTCTGTTTCTTTTATTTCTAACCATCATGTGGATTTGTTTAATTTTTCAAAGGAGTTCATTCCATATGTGATGAATTTGGTGACACCTCTTGGTGACAAGTGAGAGATTAGTTTTTGGTTTCCATCTTGTTCACCCACCCTATAAAGGGTCGACATGGAATGGGATTTACTAGTTTTGTAAATGGTTCTCTTCTACATGATTTAGGTGTGGATTAGATAGTAAAGTTTTAGGTTCAAATTGATTGTTATCAGTGGTGAGTGTGTTGCGTTGCACCTAAAACAAGTACCCTAGTGTTTTTGGTGAATTTAAACAAGAATCAAGAAATTTAGACCTCCACATTCGAAGATTTTAAATTCTATTTTTCATTTCTCATAACTCATGTTAGAGGATGATGATAGAGGGTTTGAGGTTAGATTACCTCCTGGGGTGGATGAGTTCCTAGTGGTGTTTCTAGATTATTTCCCAAGTTTCCCTCTAGAGTGGGATATGAAGTTTACCATTGATTTGGCATGAGAGAAATGGTTATATCTATTCACTCATACCATATGGCCCCTACTAAGTTTAGGGAGTTAAATAATTAGCTGACAGATTTAGAATCCAACACATTCATTCACCTGAGCATCTCACCTTGGTTAGCCCTAGTTCTCTGCTTAAAAAAGGCTGATGGATCTCTTCAACTTTGTATTGTTTAACGACATAGGAATAAGGTGATGATAAAAAACACATACCTTTTTCCCAACATCGATTACCTTTATGATCAATTAAGGGGGAAAGGTGGTTTTCCATGTTCAATTTATATTTTGGGTATGACAAGGCTAGACATAGAGAGGTGGATATTCCGAAAACAACTTTTTGATGTAGGTATGGCCACTTTAAGTAGTTGGTCATTACTTTTGGGGTTAAAAAGTGCTCCATCAGTCATTATGGTGACTATGAACATGGTGTTTCACTATTATATTGACTCATTTTCATGTTATTTGAGGATGACATCCTAATCTACGTTGGGACCGAGGAGGAGTATGAGAGACACTTGAGGAATTTTATTTGCACCCTTTGGGATTATCGTATATATAAAAATCTCTCAATGTGAACTTTCTGGATTAAAAAAGTGATGTTTCTGTGCCATGTGATCTCTAAGTGAGGGGTTTCATTAGACCTTGAGAAGATCAATGATGTGATTTCATGGGAGCAGTCGAAGAAAATTTTTAATATTATGAGATTTTTAGGAATGATTGGGTATTACATGCGGTTTGGAAGATATTTATCTTGGATTTATTTTCCCGTGACTTCCCTTACCCAAAAAGGGGTTTAGTTATAGTAGATCAAAAAATTCCATACACCTTTTTAATCCCTTAATAGGTGTTTGACCACAATGCCTATTTTTATCTTTCCAGAATCCGAAAAGGGATACATGGTCTACTGTGACACCTCATGTATGAGTATTGGGTGTGTGCCGATGTAGGAATCCAATGTGGTGATTTGTGTCTCTCACCACCTTCAACCACATAAAAAGAGTTATCCAACCCATGTCTTGGAATTAGAATTAGATATAAATGCTCTGAATACATGGCATCACTATCTCTTTAGGGATACGCTTTTGGTCTATTATAATCATAGGAGTTTAAACTAAATTTTCTCTCAATAGTATCTAAATTATAGGTAGTGTATTTGGGGAGAGTATCTTCAGGGTTTTGATTTTTATATCTTCTACACCCCATGAAAAGGTCAAGTGTTAGCAGATTCCTAGAGCAAGAAAGTGAATGTGCAAGCATTTGAGTCTAATAATGAGTACACCGTGATGGGGAATTTTTTCTCAAATGCATCTAAAGACCAAGTAGCATAGTATAGATAAATTATTGGCTAGTGTTCAGCTGAAACCTTCCCTCCCAGAGTGGATTTTGCAGGATTATCCTAGTTATGAGACGTTACAACATTTTATATAGTTCTTTAATAATGGAACGGTTCCAAGTGAGTCATCTTTATATTTATATGGAGTTCTTTATTTTAAGGGGTGTGTTTTGGTTTCTATTTTGTTGTAGAAGTTGGTGATGTAGGATATCCACTAGTCTTAGTGGGCCATTCATCCCGAGGCCACCAAGAAGTTTTATGATGTGCATCATCAGTTCTAGTGGCCATGAATAAGACAAGACACAGTCGACTTAATATCTCACTGTTATACCCGTCAGCAGGTTAAAGTGGAGCACTATAGGCCCTTAGGATTTCTTCAACCCTTTCATATACCCCCATGAAAGTGGGATGAGGTTTCCATGTATTTCATCATTTTCATACCTCGTATACCCCAGGGATGGAACATGATTTGGTTGTGATTGACCATCTGACCAAATCATCCCATTTTATTTTGATTAATGATTCATACAAAGTGGATGAGTTGGGATAGTTGTATATTAAAGAGTTAATAAGGATTTATTATGTTTTGTTGGATATTGTTTCATATTGAGACCCCAATTTTTCCTCATAGTTTTTGGAAGGCCATCAGAAGGTAATGAGGTCAAAAGTCAAGTTGAGTACAATAGACCACCGTCAAATGGATGGTCAGATGGAGCAGCAACTCAGATCCAAGAAGAAATGATTCAATAATGAGTGTTATATTTAAAGGATCATAGGATATCAATTTGGGGTTGGTAAAGTATTCTTATAATAATAGTTACCAATCCTCTATTTGAATGTATCCCTCTGAGGCACTTTATCATCGTTCATGTCACACTCTTTTATTTTTAGAGGAGGTGTTTGTGACCTCATTGTTGAGACCTTGCCTTGTGTAAGAGATGTATAAGAATTTCTATTTGATAAGGAAGTGAATTTTGATTGCATAGAGTTTCCACAAGTCTTATAATGATCAAAGGTATCAATCCTTGTAATTATCAGTCGGTGATCAGTGTTTTTGAAATCGGGCCCTTTCTTGGGTCACCATAATTTTTGTAAGAAAGGAAATATTACACCGAGGTTTGTCATACCTTTTGATATTATCAAGAGAGTTAGTAATGTGGCATAATCGTTAGATTTCCCTTCTCATTTGACATCAATTCATTATGTCTTCCTTGTATCTTAGTTAAAGAATTCTATTCCAAATCCATCTCATGTATTGAATTATCAATAATTGGAGATAAAATATGACATGTATGTGTTTGATCATCCCATACACATTGTATAATCCCAAGATAATGTTCTATAGGGGAAGTTTATACTTTAGTTCCATCTTCTTTTATGGATTGGGAATTATGTGCATGAGGAATGGGAGAATAAATCATGGGTCGAGGAGAAGTATCCATTTTTTTTCTATTATCAGATTCCAGGATGAATTTTTGAGGGAGGAAAGTTTTCATGGTGGGGATATTTTTCACATACTTGATTTTAATCTGAGGTATTTTTTTATTATATTTATCCCTTGGTATTCCCAGAGATGTTTGGTGAAAAATGGTGTTTTTGTACCAAACAATTGGTGGTGCACTTTTGGCGCATGATTAAGGGAAACCATAAACCAACCTAGAAAAAACTATGTGCCCTGGATAGTGGCACAATAAAGGTTACACAACCTTACACACATGTGTGTGCACCCCCAATAAATTCTTGTTGCTGGTTTACTCTTGGATAGAGGAGGCCACACAGTCATCACACAATTTGGTACACCATATGATAAAATCATGTGGCCTATCAAGGTCTTTAAAAATGTTTATTTTACCCTTTTTAACTCTTCTAATTTAATTCCAAATGCACCATTTATCCTACCCATTTGTAATTTTATACCCTAGGTGTCTCCTCCCATCCCTCTTGGCTCCCTTTTAATTCAATATTTAGGTGTATTTTCCCTTGGATCTTCCAAGAATCATCAAGTAAGCCTCTTCTATCTTGATTTATACCTTATTCTTGGGTTTATCCTTCCTCTTTGTTGGGTTATTCTTTCTCCAACAGGTTGGTTTTCCTAAAATGGGTTGAACTTTGGTTCCTTGGGTATAATATTTATATTTATAGTATGATCTTTCCTTTATTGGTTCCCCACGTGTTGTTATTGTGGTTTTTAACTGGATTCCAAAAGTTTCCAAGGTTGAGGTAGGTTATTCCATACATTAGCATTATTAAATTATTTTTGTTTGATTTATTTTTATTATAAATATGTTATTTTAAATTTTTGAATGGTGAGAAATACGTTTTCTAATGGTGTCAATGTGCGTATGGGTTGGATGATGATTTTCTAAATTAAATTGGATGGGTTTCATGTGTGAATTATTTTTTTATTACATTTAAATATTTTCCATGAATTATGTATATGGTTCGAAGCATGTTTTCAAATTTTTTTGGAAGGCATATAGATTTGAAAGTGGTTTTCCCTATAGAAAATGGTCATTTTTCTTGTGTATTCATATTGTATAGGGTGTGTATTTTAAAGAGGTGATCTATGTAACTTGGGAAATGGAATTGAGCACAAAGGGAATCCTATGTCTCTAGGTGGGTAGACTAGGAATAGTAAAATAGTTGGATTGGAAAGGAAAATGCATGTTTCCCTCAATATGGATTAACACTACAACACTAACTAAACTATTATAATGATTTGAGACCACTATAATATTGGATGGATTCCTATCTTGTTTCCTATGCATGATGATGTTTTGGGTCTTAGATTCTATACCATATCACTGAGATACAAGGTTTCTAGGGTCCCAATATTGCTAGTCCCTTTAGGGATTACCCAAAATTCTTTTGTGATGTTCTGATTACTTTCAGAATACAGTGGGCCTTTTTTTCATTTTAATTTAAAAGCATGCTTTTCTTGAAAATGTTTTCCTTATAATGTTTCATTAAAAATGTTTTCAGGATTTTTCTTAATATTTCCATGTTTATTTTTCTTTTAATGTTTTTGGAATGAAATATATTTTGGGTGAAATTATACTGGTAATTTGATCACACCCTACATTCACCATTGGGTGCATGTAGATATTGTTATGTTTTATCCAGGTAAAGTAAAGTTGTTTTGTAATGGTGAGAGTGGATTTAGTTCCTAGTGTTATTTTTATTGCAGGTGTAGGTGGAGGTGGATTGAGGTTGGTTACCCTCTTTTTGCATGGAGGTTTAGTTGTTTAGTTGGTACCCCTCTCAGTTTTAGTACTTTGGTTTTGTTTAAAGTTGAAATATGTTTATCTTGTAATAGTTGTTTCTTCTTTGGTTATTGATATTTCTTTTGGTGAGGTTTCATTCTTGAGGTTTCATTTTTGTTGTTTATAAGGGGTAAAATAGTTCCAAAATGTAATGTTTAATGCACATAAACTATTTTTCAACCCATGGGGATTTTGAACTCCTTTCAGGCCATGCCATAAGCTGGGTTTGGTGTCTATTTGGATGGAATCCCAAACTTTTTCGTGACAAAAACTAATAGGGATAATGATGTTGAACATGTTTTTAAAGAACCTTATTTCTATGTGTAGGAAAGTATTAAATAGAAGAGTGTACAGACTAAAAAATAGAATATTTTGGTACCATCACTTAGATTATATTATATGCTTATACATTTAGTATTTGAAAATACGAGTTGTGTTGGAGATATCCCATACTTATCAAAATTTATTTCTCTCTTATAACATAAATACATAGAAGATGTTCTGAGTGATGATATTCATGTTTTATCAATACAATAAGAGTGAAATTAATTTAATTTAAAAATAGTGTGGTAGTTATTAGATAGACCCTCTAAATATCCATTTATTTTTATAAATTATGTCTTAAGAATAATCATTCTGAAGAAGGTGTAAAGATTAACAAAAAAGATAAGATAGTGTATAAATGTTAAAATAAATATGAAGGAATAAATTATTAGGATCCATTTGGAACTATTTATAGTTTATAATCCATTAATATCCTCCTTTCTTATTCATCTAACAAGAATTTAAGAAAATTACTTATAGATGTTAATTTTGTTTTTTGTAAAAAGTTTTATTTGGGAGGATGTTTATGCTAAACAAACTCTTATTTTTTGTAAATTCACTTCATTATAATTTTGTTTTCAATATTAATAATTCAATATATTGTCATAATAAATAACTTAGTTCTTAGTATAGATGTATTAGTTATTTTATTCAATAAAATATTTTTATAAGAGGCAACCACAGTCCTATAATTGATAATAAATATTTATCAACAAATATATTTCATGTTTAGATTTGTTTTCATGGTTTGTTTTTTTTGATTTAGACTTATAAAATATATTCAATTAATTTTTGAAAATAACATAAAATTATTTTAAAATACTCATGATGGGTGATTTTAATTTGTTTTTTCATTTCTAAATTTTTATAGATATTTTTTGATGGTTTTGAATTGAATAAAATATACACATGATTCATTTATGATGTTTGGACTTGAAATAGTAATCTATATTCAATACCTATGAATTATAATATTAAAATTCATATGTGTGATGTTGGGGAACTTGTTAAAAGCATGGTATATATAGGAATCATTAATATTTTTGTATATCTTATTGTAAATTGGTTAGAAATCACATATTTTATACATTTTTTGATAGAATCTAAAAAAGATATTATGGAATGACACTTAAATGATATAAAAATTACTTTAATGCATTTAAAATAGGATATATAATATAGCATGTTTTTTTCATAAAACCTTTGTTTTTTATGGGATTTCATACCCAACATATAAATTTAAATGATTTTGATTAGAAAAGAATAATATATTAGAATTTTTTTATTCCTTTATAATTTATTCAGTTTCAAGGTCTTTTATGAAAAAACATATTTTTTAACATTTAATAATGGTTTAAAAATATATTTCCATTGGGGGTCATTGTACTAATGTGTTTCAGAGAAAAAAATTCAAAAGTGATGCTATTTTAATTTTTCACCTATAACTATTTTGAAACTATAGATCTAAATTTACCCAGTAAGGTCGGGGGGGGGGGGGGGTGGTTGAATTGAGCCATTAAATTTTCCTCTCCTAAAAATGTATATTAATCATTAATTGGAAGAAATATTTAAAATTTTAAATCTTTTACACACATAATGTCTATATATAGAAAAGTAATATAA
Source organism: Viscum album (assembly GCA_963277665.1). Lineage (NCBI taxonomy): Eukaryota > Viridiplantae > Streptophyta > Magnoliopsida > Santalales > Viscaceae > Viscum > Viscum album. Next base: position 1,059,321,741 of record OY728140.1, read on the forward strand.
ATACATGAATATTTCACATGGTCCACCACTATGGGATACCCTATGGGGAAGACACCAACATTGTGTTAATATACTAGGGGAAATCATTAGTTACTATAGATTATAATAAGGTTTAGGAAATATAAACTATTAATATAAGTGTCACATGAAATTTATCCATATAGAATCATTAATTTAAAGAAGTATTACAATTATTGTTCAATGTGATGATCACTCACAATAATTCATCATAAATAATCAACACCAAACCATCATGGGTTTTTTCTTCATGATTTCATCATGAATTAAAACTCTATATGTTAAATGAATTTCTTCAGAGCATCAATAACACCCTCTCAAAAGCCATATGTATTAATTGACTATTTTTAAAAACTACTTTCATTTCTTATTTGATCTCTAAAATTTCAATGGTTTAATCTTATATAATTTTCCCAATAATATGCCACATGTCACCACATAGTTAGGTCATTAAACCACTTATTTGTCCAAAACTAATATATAAAAGGTTAATCAAAATCACATAGAAACTAAGTTAGATTTAAATTTTGAATCTTATTAGATTATAATTATTTTTTGTGTGATAAAAAATATTTTGGAATTATATTAAATCAACATATAAATTCATTAAATTTGTTTGATAACCCTTATTTAGACCACACAATGTTTTTTATGATATTCTCAAATTTTCATAAACCGTTGACTTATTATGATTTGCTATTCAAATTGTGGAATGTATTTATTTTTTCTAATCATCTAGGTGTTCAAGTTATTTTGGTGAAATTTCTCATCTATGTCATTTTCACAATGATTGAATCATGATCCAATATACCATAAAATTCATGAACTGCACCAATTTATTATGGGTCATTAATACAACATAATTTTTATCTTCATGGTAAAATAAGTATCCCCACAACATGAATGTGACTAATTTAATTGAACCATATCCAAGATTCTCAAAATCTATTATTCACTAGAAATAAACCTTGGGATAAGATGATATATGTCATGGAATGATACTCAATTAGTTACCCTTATGCACTATGAGACTATTTATTTGTGTGATAGTTTGTAGTGAAACCACCTTGTTTATAATAAGATTATCTTCCTACTCTAAAAACATTTACTCATCAATAACCATTGTTTCCAGTATATATGGTTATAGTGTATCCACTGTGGATTTAATATTTTAGTGAATAATATTATTCTTTCATGATATTGATTTATCCTTACACATAAACCATTTTGGTATGATATAGATCACTACATTTTGATTAAAAATCCTTTAGGAATAAAAAGCTCTAGATAGCCCTCCAATATTTTCTAAGTATTTTTCTAGTACCTCTTATTCCAGTGCTATGTTAAATATAAAAAATAATATTTCCACTTATCCAAACACCTAGGTTCTATACCTATCCAATTTATCTAACAAACACAACCAATGGAAACTACGGTTCTTATATTCTCCCATTGTGTTTTATTGGAAACCCAAGGCATATCCAAGGAAATTCTACTTTTGAAAGGCTGTTAAACCAATAGTGAACCCAATACACTTCTCTAAGTCAATGTGTTCTATAATAATTTTAGAAAACAAGATATCAAGGGATAATTGTATTCATACATCAAACTTCTAATCCTTCACTGTGGTAATCTAAGTACTTTTAATAATATATCAATTTTATGGTTTATTAATATTATTGATTATTAATTTAAATATTTATATTAAACATATATATTGTAAAACCCCACCATGGGATCCTCTAAAATATTTATCCAAGATAGTGCAATGATTAGCCTCATGTGTGCCTCCCCATAAGCTAGAGGCTACCGACTAGCGGAGAGATACTGTGTGCTCACTATGGGGAGACTATTCCCTTGTGTAAGAGTAGCTAAAATGATTAAAATAGAGAAAACATAAACTATACCAAATAACCATCTTAGATACGAAAGGTATTGTTCCAAACATAACTACAATATCAGAATTCTACCATAGTGAACAATTCTATAAATACCATAACCTATCCCCTATAAGTAGATCATATACAAAGGTAAAAAATAAAAAATAAAACAAATTGAAAACATATCCCTAATATGGTCCCATTTCCTAACAAGTCTTGAAATCCATAATAATCTTTAATTTATCAGAATAAAAATCACCCATCCTTTTCCTAAACCTATGCCTATAATTTTTTTCTTCTAACGTGACCAAGTCCCATTGCGGTCCAAGAAGGGTGTGAGTTATACTTAATAGGCCACCAACAATGGTGTCCCTAATACAAATAGTCCATAAAATAGTACATTTCAGACTTCTATAATTAAACAATAATAGATTATCAATTTATAAATTTAAGAGTTAAATACTATAAATAAAACGTGTAGTGAACAACTACTAATACATGGGTTTCTTGATTTTAATTGACATCAGTTTATACCTAATTCTTCTATAGATAGTGATTCTATGATCACAATACATATCATAACCAAAAATATTTCCACAGTATACTTCCTAAGAAAACATGGATATAGAACCTACGAAAACTCATGTGGATCCATCAGGAATTCCCCAACAAAAAATCCCATTGGGAATCCAATGGTGGGGTATCCCATGGCACTTTATAAATCTAAACTACAAGTAGTAAATGAAGAAGCATCTTTTAAATTCTGATTCATGGCCAAATGATAATCCTTAGCTTATTCCTAAGGAATTATTCTAAAAAAACCTAGAAAAATTTGGGGAGATCATCCAGTTACATTCACAAAGTCACCTCACAGAAATCCCCCACATTAATCCTTAACATTAAAATAATATATAAGTTACCCCAATTAAAGGGGGAGACACCCCAGGGAATTTTTGATAATAAATCCTGTAGAATCCAATGTCTTTCTAGAGTCATTCCATAGTATTGGAAAACTATGAATCCAAGGGTTGAATTATACCATGATAGATATATGAGTACCCTAGTAGAATCAAAGGGTTTATCATGGAATACAACACATTTCATGGTTCATATGGTCTCTATGGAATACAACCTTAGCATTCAAACCCACCATCATTCCAATAGGAAAAAAATTAACCATTTTTATTTATGAATTAACTACTTTCAAAAAAATGTAATCATTACATAAGAACAAATATTCATGGTCCTATTCATGTATTATTTCCGTAAATTATTAATAAGGGTCAAGAAAACCGATGAAACCCATTCCATTAAAAAAATAATTCCTCAATTTTTTTAAACCATTAAAAGGAATGTTAACTTAGTCCAAGTCTCTTTTAAAAAACCATTCATAATTTCATAAAAATGGGGATTTCCAATTACCAATTAAATTATCTTTTATAAGATCTAATTCCATTTCACATCGATGGATGTGAAATTGAATTTCATAACCATCAAGTTAATTAAAAATACATTTATAACCATTCAATATAAGTGTTACTTTAAATAAATTCTATTAACTATTCCTAGATAACATTCCATTTAACTTTACAATTACAAGGTCAACCCATTACCCAAGTGGTTTACTAAGGGTTATCAATTCTTTGTATCAAGGAATACAAGGAGTGGAATTTAACTAATGAAACTGTAAATTAAAATAATAATTTTAACAAAAGTCATGCACAACATAACCTAGTTTGATAATTTAAATAATATATCCATAAATGAGTTAATACATTAGGTTAAATCCAAGGGGCTTCCTACCACATTCCTAGAGAATTCTGATCATCCAATATCAACCACTATTTTGGATTGAAATGGGAGAAATCAAGAAATCTGATAAATGTCCTAACAATGGAAATATTAGAAATAACAAACAATTGAGAAATAAAAAGTGAAAGTCAATAAAAATAGAAGGTGACAAAGACCTATAATTACAACAAGATTGAAATCACATCTCATAGAAGTGAATGTTGATATCACATGGAGGAGATAATCCTATGGAAGTGGGGAGGGAGATCTATGCATTTGGATAAGCCCACAGGTTAATTAGGGGTCCTATATCCCATATAAGAAGAAGTGGGGGAATCCCCATATGAAATAACGAGGATTCCCCAGTGTTAAAAACATCCAACGAGGCCACCAACTAGCCTCTAGTCCCCACTAGGTATCAGAGTGTCTAGAAACACTTACTAAGCTATTGGAGGCACCACTAGCTAGCAGTGTAACTACAATAGCCTTGCTGTAGGAACCATCTTATCCCAATATCTTTGAACATCTCCATGACCGACAAGAACTGCCATTAAAAGTTAAAAAATACTATTTTTAGGTTTTATAACCTTCAGAAATAAATTTTAACACTGACTAATAATTCAAACCCTTTACTAGATAAAAATTCTAAAATTCACTAGGATGTTTCAAGGCCCATCCAAACACCCATGAACTAAAAACTCTATACTATAACACTTATCGTCCTCAAGATCTCATGGTGGACATATAAATGTATCATCCAACCTATGTTAGTTATAATCTTGATGACTGATAGTCACAGTATAGTCCACAGATGATTCATTCCCCAAATTCAACCCCATATATAAGAAATAATGCCACTTTATCCCGATCTAATTATTTTATTATCATAAAACAATAACACATTTTCCATGATATTATCCCATCCTAAGACAACCTTGTTTCATTATCCTAATAATTATCTAGCCTATGGTATTAACAACTATATGAATAATCTCACAATTTTATTTTTGAACCTCACTACGTGCCACCATCGAAATTTACCTACCAAATCTTGTTCCTAAAGGTATAATGACCCACATAGAATGATTTACATCATTTTATATTTCAATATACATGTGATCACTGGTCAATTCTAGAGTTGAATCCTATTTTCCATCTTTAAATCCATAATGAATGTGCCTTCAATTTCTAAGACTATCTAGAACATGCTGAGTCCCCCTTAGAAATCTCCACCCAACTCCCAAAAAAATCATCACATCGAAAATGATAGGTTTGATATATCTATCAACTCATCACATACAATATTCAAGCAATAATATAGGGAGAACCAAATAAAACAAACCTACCTAAAAAACATAGATACCACTAATGTGTTTCCCCACCTCCTAATCCTGATGCCTATCTCTAAATTCATCCCCATGGACATGCTCAATGCATCTCCGAACCCAACACATCCAATTCCACATGAAATATCTATTTGGACCTCCTATGGATAACCGACTATAAGAGAATACTACTTCCAACACTGACACACATTAAAACCAATAGAAAATTAAGCCTTGATCATTAGAGGAATCCCATGATCATCTTGGTACATCGAGGTCTAGGCTTTCATCTGATATGATTCTATTTCCAAAACACCATCACCTATAATAATTCACGTGCTCTCACTTAAGTACTTTCATACCACCTTGCTAAACATTGTTTTTATCTCACTACATTTTTGGAGCCAAAAACATCCACTCATATATCAAATCACTCCCCATGGAAAACCTCCTATATAATTACCAATTAAATCCATATTGCATTAAAGTTACTTGTTCATTAGAATCCTATTCCATTACGACCATCCAAGACTGATATGGAAATTTAACAACCCTTCTCTTATGATGGTAAATGGAAAAAAATTGAAAAAATAATCCCCACCAAAGTATTTTTCTAGCCATCATCCAACTAGGTCAACACCCTATCCCTATAACCCACATCCCATTCATTATAGAACACATTGGTTGGATGTGGGAAAACCTACTCAAACCAGAGATCCATTCCAACCATTTAATACTAACCTCTTCCGTATTACAGAACCCATTCCCAATATTCACCAAGACTCATTTAAGAGAGGGTTATTCCATCATGAATTATGGTGTGCTACCCACTATATTTTGTTTCCTCATACTTCTCCTTGAGCACTGAACCAAACTGGTCCTATCTTTACAACCTCCCAATCTCTCCACTCAAGCCACATCCAACATCCAATCAAAACCCAATTTGGATTGATCTCATATATCAAATATATAAAAAACATTTCAACCTAAACTAACACCAAACTCTCAACTAATCGTGTGTTCCCCTTCCACCCAAACCTCATGAATTATTTCCCACAATGTCCAATTAAGGCCATCACACCTTATCTCACACATGAATTTTCACCAACCCAAAATCTTTATTGGAACGGTGCTTACTATAACAAATATCCTTGAACCATTAAACAAAAATTAGCACACTAAGGCACCATCCATTCACACATCCCAAATCATTATCCCATGTGTCACAATACATCCAAACTAATATTGTATGACAACAAAAATGACCATGATCATGTGAGAGTTATCCTTACAAAATTTGGAGTACCCATGATACTCCTTTTAAAAATCAAGCATTTAGCTTATTCCAAGGTCATTCATGAAACCACCCATCAATTCGTTTTATTTAAAAACAATAAGTGTCCATTCCTACTCACACCGAGCAGCTAGAAGTGTTCTCCAAAATTATCATGGCTTGAACCTTGAACAATCAAACCTTATTACCCAACATCGAAATTGAGCACTAGTATCCCAGGTGTCTTCACATTTTACACCATGGAAGGAATCGACTTTTCCATGAAGTACACCAAGTTACACCTCATATGAACTGATCTAAACCCCATGCATCACCCCAGTTTTACCTTGAAAATATGTTTTCATACTCACTCTATAAAATCTCACTGAGACCCAAGGTTAATACAACCAACTGAGACTAGTTCCTAGAACCCAAATCATAACCCTGTAAGTCAAGTGTCACTGATTCCAGGCTTACACGCCTCTAAATTCAACATAACAAGATCCAAAAAACATCCTCCAATAACAATATGCATCATATATTCCCTTATAAAACAAGCTTGACACCTCACATGTGTCATGGATATACTCATGAAAACCTGTCACCCCAAGCATCACTTATAGATCTTGAAAAACTTAACTATAGGGAAACCACAAACCCAAATCGTACCCACAACTTATAGGGTTAGGAAACCAAATGATCCCATACTTTTAAACTATCTTAGACACCAAACCCAAACACCACGAGTGGTCAAACACAACTATCTCTTCGTATAATATCACTAAACATGCACCATCCATATAAACTGAGGTTTCTACCCCTTCATCAGACTACTAATGTAACCTAAAAAAATATGTTAACCCCTCTCATGGGTTACCCTAAAAGTTCATAAGGAATTAACTCACCCAAATTCACATTACCACAAGGGTCAAAAGGTCCTACCACCTATCCCCAAAGCCAATCTTCACAAAATCACCACTCTTGGGTTAACACCCTTCAATGTTTCAGAGACACAAAATAAATATCATACTAAAACACACAGATTAGGGTTTTCACAAAATGATTTTTTCCATCTAGCTACACATATCCTCAGTAGGGTAAAGCTATATATATAAGTCCTTTATTTCACCTCATCCATTAAAGGGAAAACACCTTTTAAATTACACTGTTAACCCTTTAATTTTTTAAAATGTTTACATTCCAAGGTTGGTTATAAACAATTCCATTAAGAATGTATAGAGGAATACACTTTATAGGTTTATTATTGAAATTTTATATGACCCAAGCATCACTAACCACATAGCTCACACTTCCCAAGTGATTTCCACCACCACAAGCCATAAAGTTTGTATTCTCAATCAGGTTCACTTTCTCTAAACAAATATTTACACTTCAAATTTACAGGTTTTATCAATTTTTTTATATTTCAAAGTATTATATAAACAAGGTTACATTTATAAGATATAAAATAAAAAACCTTATAGGATTCTTATTCGATCTCTTTTTAACTAGCATTATCATTTAACAATTCATTTACACCATTTTAAAAGTTACACTATCATTTTATATGGGATTTAACAACTTTCCAAATTTCAAAGGCTTGATTAATTTTTTTATTTACATGTTTTGACTGAAAACACATTATATGATTCTTACCGGAACCCTATTTAGTTAATTATATCTTCAATCCTTTTATAACTTCATATATATCAATGACCATCATGATAGTTGGTCTAGTAATATTTCACCATATCTATATATAAAACCATCATATACCACACTTCAGAAATTTTGAATACTAAATCCCTCCTTACCAGTAACTATAAACCATATTCATATATAAATTAGGATGACATTGTCATGAACCGTCCTCAAGGACATGCCATGACTACCCCAAGCCCGCCTTCTATAGGCCAGGGGCTGGAGACTATCACCAAGGCTTAATTCCCAATAAAAAGGGAAGGCATTGCCTTTGTAAAGTAAATAAACACACAGAGCAAGCCAGCAGAAGTAAACACTAAGTAAAAACTGGGTACAATAGTAAGTGCGCGAAAAGTTAGTGGTCCAGAATACCAACCCAAACTAAAAGTAAAGTACAATTGTAAAGGAAGTAAAACAACTGAAGGTAAAGCCGCAACGTCGAGCCGTCCACTGGATGTCCCACCTGAAGGGTGGGTACAGATAGCCTCCTCAACTCCATGGTCCAACCGTCCATTCCATGTATGTCCCGCCCAGTGGTCCATCTCCGGGTACCGACTTTCTCCACAAGCCTCCACCAGGATCATTGCTATTTTTCGTCTGCATCCAACACAACTTAGTGCGGGCATAGCCCATGAAGGGGTGAGTATAAGCTACTCAGTAGGGACCCCGAGACCCCCGAAGGTATCCCAGAATCCACAAAGAATAATCCACAAAGTAAAGATACAATCACGAAGTAACATCCGACATTACTTAGGTATATGCCCATACATATACTTAAGTCATCAATTAATCTCCAACATCCGAGACCAAGTACATCCCAGTCCACATAGGAAAACATAACCAGTTCCACATAGGAATTCACAACCTAGTCCACACAGGAAAGCATAATGTAATCCACATAGGATATCAAGTCAATCTTATTGAAGATAAATATTGAAAGTCAAGACTCAGATCACACAAGTATACTTCTTCGTAAGATGATAAAGATGATCAGATATAGCCACTGATTAATCTAAGCCATCAGACCCACAAATGATCGATATGTACTAACCCCCACAATGACCCACAATGGATCGATAGGTACTAACCCCCGCAATGACCCACACAGGATCTGACCCACGTAGGATCGGTATGCACTGGCCCCCATAGGACCGCTGAGCGCTGACCCAAAAAGGATCTGACACACACAAGATCGGTTGAACTCATCCACATAGGATCTCTGAGTGCTGTAGTCGTCACCGTCAAATCCAAGGAGGATTTCTGTACAGTCGTCATCATCGTCGTAATCGCAGCCAGCTCTAGGGTTCCCACACACAACAAGCTCGTTCAGGAGGGTCCACTCCACGAGCCGAGGGGAATATACATCAACTGACATGAAGTCCGGAGTTGATGTATCCAAAAGTTCTGTATCTTCAACAGGAACTCAACGTCACAGACGACACGTCATTCGGACGCCCGGTCTGAGAGTTATTGGCTTTTTAGTCCCAGGGGACCGGTTGGTTTTTAAGTCCAAACCAACCCGACCGTACTCCAACTGCATCCAAACCTCGATCGGAGTATGCCAAAAGGTCCGTCTCCCTAAGAGGAATCCAACAAAGTCAACGGCATGTCAATCGGACGTTCGGAGCTCAAGTTATAAGCATTTCTGCTCCGAGGGCCCAGTTGGTTTCGTGTTCGAACCAACCTGGCCAAACCCAAAGTTCTCCGAAACCTTGAGTGTAATATATCAAAAAGACCGTCTCGATCCAAGAATCGCATCGTAGCTAACGGTGCATCGATTGAAGGTCCGTAGCCTAAGTTATGGGAAAAAACGAAAGAGGTCTGCTAGTTGGGGTTTTGGGCCCGGACCGACCCGGACCGAGACCCCCTGGGTCGGTCCGAACTGGGTCCAGGTCTGGCCCGCTTGGGCGCGGCCCGACCAGGTGGCTTGGCAGAAACGGCCGAGCGGTTTGGGGGGGGGGGGGGGCGCTGCCCCCTGGTTGCTTAACCGCGACCCCCATGTGGGGGGCCACTGCTGTCTAACCAGCCAGGGGTTACGAACCATTGGATTCTCCTCTGACTGGATGGCCCGCTCTGGCCAGCTAGCTGCTGCCTCCATGGGACCGGCTGGTCCCGTCCCCCTGCTCCGATGCCAGCGGCCGGAAACTGGCCGCCGCTCCCTGCTCCGCCGCGGCCTAAGGCCGCGGCCCCGCTCCGGCCGTGGTGCCTTCAGGTTTCTCCGGCGCGGCGTGACGGCACCGCGCATCCTTACCGCATGATCCCATGTGGTGCAACGACACCACTCCATTCCCGTTCCAAACCACTACAAGGTAGAAAACAAAATTAAGGGAGGAGGGTCGGCCATGTTTGTGCGGTTCTGCCCCCTCCCATTAATTGATAGCAAGCGGTCCAATTTGAAATGGGGAACAATGACAGAAGAATTCACGAATAAAAAAAACATTAATAAAATCCCCAACCTCGTCGAATTCCTTGAGCGAGGGTTCGTCACAGAAGAAGGCATTTCAGAAGGAGATGATCGTTGGCATCGCGGTACACGACATCACGTAGTCGATCTCCAAGGATTCGGAGTTCTTCGTCGGAGATCGACACGTTCTTAGAGTTATTTGCATTCTTCACGTTCTTCGACGAAGAATTGAACTTCAAGACTCCCCTTTTTCTTCCAATCCACTCTCAACACAACAAGCTCCAACCAAAAATAAAATAAGTGATTCACTTATTTTATTACTCATGACTTAAGTTTGAAATTCAAAAATTGAATTAAACCACTTAATTAATTAACTCAAGTTGTTTTAATAAATGGAGGGTTATGGAAGGTTTGGGGAAATGTAGGGGCGGGGTTCATGTGGGCCCCACCCCCCTAATAACCACACTTGGGTGGTTACCCAACTTCCACCCAAAGTTTAACCACTTAGTAAAAATAAAAAATGTAGCTCAATTTTATTTTTAACTTCTACAATTGTTAACAACTTCTCCTGTGAAAATGCAACTCTGGAAAAGGTGTTCCTAAGCAATTACCAGCGCTGCGGTTCCATCGGCGCCCTCAGAATTAGATTCCGAGCACCAGTCCAAAAGTTAGGAAATCCCGCTCGTTCGTTCATTGAACGTACCCGAGCTAAACTTTGGATAAATATTCTAGGCACACCGGGCCTTGAAATTGGGTTCCGTGAGAAACCGCGTTCTTGTATAATCTCAAATAAAATTAAGAAAAAATTTCCCTTGAATTTTACGGGTCTTTACATTACTCCAACCTCAGGGATTTACGTCCCCGTAAAGATACATCATAAACTAGGGGAACAAATGTGGGTACTGTGCACGCATCTGAGCCTCCTGCTTCCAAGTGCTCTCCTGGAGGTTCCAGTGCTACCATCTGATGCGCACTAGAGTAATCGAACGTCCAAGTAGGACCTACTCCTATTTATCCTCGATCTCTACTGAGACCTCCGTAAAAGTCGCCCCATCATCTATGTCCAGCTTCCCATGGTTAGTGACATGTATCGGGTCATGCACGTATCTCCTCAGCTGAGATACGTGGAATACGTCGTGCACCCGATGCAACTGAGATGGTAGAACCAGGTGATAAGCCACCTCGCCAATCCTGATGAGAAACTGGAATGGTATGATGAAGCATGGAGACAACTTGCCGCATTTGCCAAATCTCCATAATCCACGTTGAGGTGAGACCCGCAAGAAGACGTGGTCACCATCCTCGAACTCCAGTGGACTCTGCCTCCTTTCAGCATAATACTTCTGCCGGCTCTGAGCTGTCCTCATCTGCTCCTGGATGACCTGGACCATCTCTATCATGGCCTGGACCATCTCCGGTCCCACAAGTGTTGACTCCCCAGGGTCTGTCCAGCATAGAGGTGATCTGCAAGGCTGGCCGTACAACACCTTGTATGGTGCCATCCCGATGGTGGAGTGGTAGCTGTTGTTGTACGTGAACTCCACCACGGTTAGGTGATCCTCCCAGCTATGACCAAAGTCGAGGACACATGCATGGAGCATGTCCTCGAGAGTCTGAATGGTCCTCTCTGTATGACCATCTGTCTGAGAGAGAAAGGTGGTGTTCAGACGTAGCTGCATCCTGAATGCCTTCTACAAACCCTTCAAAAGCTTCGAAGTAAATCGATCATCTCGATCGGAGATGATGGATGATGGAACACCATGTAATCGTACAATCTCCTGAACGTAGAGGCATCCCATGCTCTCCACTGAGCCCTGCTCTCTGATGGGTAAGAAGTGTGCCAACTTGTTGAGTCGGTCAACAATCACCCAAATAGAGTCGTGACCTCTTGAAGAGTATTGAAGTCCAGTCATGAAGTCCATAGATATCCCGTCCCACTTCCACTCCGGAACCTCCAAGGGTTGTACCAAGCCTGCTGGTACCTGGTGCTCCGCCTACACTTATTGGAAGGTGAGGCATCGAGAAACGAACTCTGCCACAACCTTCTTCATACCCGACCACCAGTGCTATCGTCAGAGGTCCTAGTACATATTCGCCACTCCTGGATGTACCGCTAGAGGGGAAGAGTGGAACTCCCTTAGCACCTCCTCCAGTAAAGAAGCTGGTACCATGGTACGTTCTCTGAAAAGGATGATGTGCTCTCCTCCCACAGAGAATCCATCAGCTGCCTGTCCTGAGGATATCTGTGCACGCCACGTCTCACAGTCATCGTCCCCATGCTGTGCCTCTCTGAACCACTGTAGAAGTGGAGGAGTGACTGTGAGTGACTGTATAAAGGCTTCTCCATCGCAATCCACAAAGGATATCTGCAAAGCAGCTAGCTGCTCTATCTCCTCCCCAAGTAGGTGAATGTTCGTCCTCCAGTTGAGAGAATCAACTACTATGTTCCCCTTCCCAGGAGTATATACTATCTCAAAGTCATAATCCTAGAGGAACTCGAGCCATTGCCGCTATCTCAGGTTCAGGTCCTTCTGCGAGAAGATGTATCTGAGACTCTGGTGGTCAAAATAGACTGTAATGCGCTCGCCCATCAGATAGTGTCGCCACAACTTCAGAGTGAAGACCACTGCTGCTAAATCTAGGTCATGGGTAGCATAGTTCTGCTCATGCTGCCTTAACTGACATGATCCATAGGTGATCACTGCCCACTATTGCATCAAGACACATCCGATTCTAGTCCCTGATGCATGTTAGTAGACTAAATACCCTACTCCCTCCTCCGGTAGCCTCAAGATAAATGCACTAGTCAATCTCTGTCTCTGATCTTGGAAGCTCTGCTGACATCTGTCTGACTACACAAAGAGTTTTTCTTTCTTTGTCAAAGCCGAGAGTGGTTCCGAAACTCTGGAAAAGTCTGGCACGAATCTCCGGTAGTATCCAGCTAGCCCCAAGAAACTCCGCACCTCCGTCACGCTCCTGGGTGGCTCCCAAGATAGTACCGCCTCGATCTTCACAGGATCCACCACAACTCCCACCTCAGAGATGACGTTTCCTAAGAAGTGGACCTCGCGTATCCAGAACTGACACTTCGAGAGCTTACCATAAAGCTGGTGCTCTCGGAGTATGTCCAGTACAACCCGCAAGGGGTAGGTGTGCTCCTCATCAGTCGTCGAGTATATCAAAATGTCGTCAATGAATACCACGACAAATCGATCAAGGTATGGCTGAAAGATCTTGTTCATGAGGCCCATGAACACTGATAGAGCATTGGTTATGCCGAATGTCATAACCAAGAACTCATAGTGGCCATACCAACACCTGAAGGCCGTCTTCTGCACGTTCTCGTCCTGAACTCTGAGCTGATGATATCCTGACCTGAGGTCTATCTTTGAGTACTACTGTGCTCCCTTGAGCTGATCAAAGAGGTCGTCAATCCTCGGTAGTGGATAATTGTTCCTCACAATCACCCGGTTCAGGTGACGGTAATTGACACACAGTCGGAAGCTCCCGTCCGCCTTTTTGGTGAACAAAATCGGGGATGCCTAGGGTGAAACACTGGGCCGGATAAATCCCTTGCCCTGAAAGTCCTCCAACTGTACCCATAGCTCTCGTAGATCAGCAGAAGCCATCCGATATGCTGGGGTGGATATCGGGGCTGTCCCAAGGTACAAGTCAACAAAAAAGTCTACCTCTCTACAAGGAGGTAGTCCTGGAACGTCGTCGGGAAAAACGTCTGCATACTGATCCACCACTGCAGGTAAGCTCGGACTCCGCACGTCAACTGCTCCAAGGATGAGTCTAGCCAACTGATGAGTGATGGGATGCCCTCTCCTATGTGTGAGACCATCATGTGCTCCATAGGATCCCTTCTCACCGGTGAAGGTGAACCTGCTCCCATCGGTGCGAACACAATGCACCTTGCACCTAATGCAGTCTATCTGAGCATGAACCGTAGTTAACCAATCCATGCCCAAGATGATGTTGTAAGGCCTTGAAGCCACTACAAGAAGATCCCAACTAAAGCTCTCACCTCCTAGAGTAAGCTCAAACAACCAGCACCAGTTCGTAATCGTCGAGTCTTCTCCCGTAGGAGTCTCTAGCCGTAAGGATCGAGCAAACTGCTCTGTCGGAATCTCCGAGCTCCGAACAAGGGCAGCGGCTATGAAAGAATGACTCGCTCCTGTGTCTATAAGAACTGCAGCAAGGGTGGAATAGACACAGATAGTACCTCGAATCATCTCGGGCACTCCATGGTCGTAGGCCTCTGCTGCCTAGAGTTGTGCCTATCTCTGCCCGCCTGCTCCCTGTGGTCGTGGTGGACCTCCTGGTGGTGGTGGTGGTAGAGCCTCAAAGCGTCTCCCGCCACCTGCTGCTCAGCCAGCTCCTCTGCCTCGTCCGCCTGCTCCCTGCGGACCACCACGGTCGACCCTCTGCCTCTACCTGGGTGGTCTTTCAACCGTCTGCTGCTCCTCGGCAGGGCGGGTCGGGAAGTCACGAGCCGTGTGGCCCTGCCCGCCGCATGCATAGCACTGCCTGCCCCTCTAAAGACTGGCTCTACGCTGAGTACCCCACACCTATGATCTAGTGTGCTGAGGTCGTCTTCTTGAGGGTCTGGTCTGCCTGGACCCATGTGTCATCCGTCCACTGCCTACTGCAGAAGTCTCTGCTACGTGCCACCCTGTGGTAGGTCTCGCTGCTGATGTAGGCTCAGCAAGGAAGCTCTCGATAAGAAGAGCTCGCTCCAGTACCCCTTCCTATGTCGGAATGCTAAGGGAGATTAGCAATGCCCTAATCTCATGCCTCAGTCCCTTCTCGAAGGTCCGGGCCTAGAAGAACGGGTCTCGTACCATGTCCGTCGAGTAATGCGAGAGATCTGTAAATCTCACAGAGAACTAGGACACCGTCAAGCTGCCCTTCCGCAGCTCTAGACGCTCCTGGATGCACACCGCACGGAGGGTGGCCGAGATGAAGTTTGAGTGGAAGAGGCTCTCAAAGTCCTTCCAGAGGAGAGATGCTTCATCTTGCACCTGGAGCATCATGCTCCACCATCTGCCTACTACTGCATGCAGGAGACTCGCTGCAAGGATCACCATGAGGTCTGTTGGTGTCCCTACCAAATGGAAAACTCATACAACTGCCTCCAGCCAATCCTCGGCTGCCTGGGGGTCCGTCTCCCCATAGAACCTGGGCGGTCGATAACACTGGATCTCGTGCAGTGCACTAAGGCGACATGCACTCTCAGCAGCTGGGGCTGGTGGCATCGGAGGCTCGGCGGGTAGTGGTACCGCCGGTGCCTCTGCAGTAATAGGGCCCTGCACTGGGGCCTCGTTGCTTGGTGGGCTGTCGTCATGTACAAAACTCGGAACCCTAGCTGGCAGCCATCGTGGGGCCATCCTGAGAAGAGACAGGTGCGCCACGGTCAAACAATATACTTGGTGAGCTGACACAAAGTAATCACAATTAAAACATGAAACACACATGCAATCAATGTTTTCGTGCACTAAGTCAGAAATCAGAAGTCAGGGTCCTGGTGTACGGATACGTCGGCAACCGCACCAACACTGGACTCCCTAGACTGATAACCACACTCAATACTCTTAACACTATTTCTTCACATAGAAAAAGATCAGAGTCCTGAGTTCTACGGTAGAACCGAACTCCTCTGATACCAATTTTTCATGACCCGTCTTTGGGGCCCGTGCCGTGACTACGCCAAGCCTGGCTTCCATAAGCCAGGGGCTGGCGACTAGCACCAAGGAATAATTCCCAATAAAAAGGGAAGAAATTTCCTTTTTAAAGTAAACAAACACACATAGCAAGAAAGAAGAAGTAAACACTAAGTAAAAACTGGGTACAATAGTAAGTGCGGGAAAAGTATGTGTGCCAGAATACAAACCCAAACTAAAATTAAAGTACAGCTGGAAAGGAAGTACAACAACTGAAAGTAAAGCCGCAAAGTCGAACCGTCCACTGGATGTCCCACCTGAAGGGTGGGTACAAATAGCCTCCTCTGCTCCATGGTCCAGCCGTTCGCTCCATGTACGTCCCGCCCAGTGGTCCACCTCCAGGTACCGACTTGCTCCACAAGCCTCCACCACGATCAGCGCTATACGTCGTCTGCATCCAATAAAACGTAGTGCGGGTATACCCCGTGTAGGGGTGAGTATAAGCTACTCAGTAAGGACCCCGAGACCCCCGGAGGTCTTCCATAATCCACAAAGAATAATCCACAAAGGAAAGATACAATCACGAAGTAAAATCCGACATTACTTAGGTATATGCCCATACATATACCAAAGTCATCAATTCAGCTCCAACATCCGAGCCCAAGTACAACCCAGTCCACACAGGAAAACATAACCCGTTCCACATAGGAATTCACAACCCAATACACATAGGAATGCATAACTTAATCCACATAGGATATCATGTCAATCTTATCAAATATAAAGATTGAAAGTCAAGACTCATCTCACACAGGTATACTTCTTCGTAAGATGATGAAGATGATCAGATATTTCCACTGATTCAACTAAGCTATCAGACCCACAATGGATCGATAGGTACTAACCCTCGCAATGACCCACAAAGGATCGATAGGTACTAACCCCCGCAATGACCCACACAGGATCTAACCCACACAGGATCGGTATGCGCTGGCCCGCAAAGGACCACTGAGCACTGACCCACACAGGATCTGACCCACACAGGATCGGTAGAACTGATCCACATAGGATCGCTGAGTGCTGTAGTCGTCACCGTTGAATCCACGGAGGATTTCTGTACAGTCGTCATCGTCATCGCAATCACAGATAGCTCTAGGGTTCCCGCACACAACAAGCTCGTTCACGAGGGTCCGCTGCACGAGCCGAGGGGCAGATACATCAACTAACACAAAGTTTGGAGTCAATGTATCCAAAAGTTCCGTATCGTCAACCGGAACTCAACGTCACAGATGACGCGTCATTCAGATGCCCGGTATGAGAGTTATTGGCCTTTTCATCCCAGGGGCCTGGTTGGTTTTTAAGTCAAAACCAACCCGACCGTACTCAAACTGTGTCCAAACCTCGAGTGGAGTAAGCCAAAATATCCGTCTCACTAAGAGGAATCCAAAAAAGTCGATGGCATGTCAATCGGACGTCCGGAGCTCAAGTTATAAGCGTTTCCGCTCTAAGGGCACAGTTAGTTTCGTGTTCGAACCAACCCGGCCGAACACAAAGTTCTCCGAAACCTTGAGTGTAATATATCAAAATGACCGTCTCGATCCATGAATTGCATCGCAGCTGACGGTGCATCGATCAGAGGTCTGTATCACAAGTTATGGACAAATGACCGAAAGAGGTCTGGTAGTGGGGGTTTTGGGCCTGGACCGACCCGACCCGAGACCCACTGGGTCGGCCCGAACCGGGTCCGGGTCTGGCATGCTTGGGTGAGGCCTGGCCCGACTGGCAGGGCGCGACATGGCCCGGCGTGCTGGGGTGGCCAGCGCGGCCCGGTGGCTCAACCGAAACACCGAGCGGTTTGGGGGGGGGGGCGTTTCCCCAGTTGCGTAACCGTTTACCCCTTGTGAGGGGCCGCTGCTGTCCGGCCAGCCGGGGGTTACGAACCCCCGACTTCTCCTCTGACCGGCCGACCGGCTGCTTCCGCCACGGGACCGGCTGGTCCCGTCCCCCTGCTCCGACGTTGGCGGCCGAAAACCAGCCGATGCTCCCTGCTCCGCCGCGGCCCCGCTCCGGTCGCGGTGCCTTCGGGGTTCTCCAGCGTGGCACGACGGCGCCACGCCTTTGTTCGATTTCAACGGTGCGGCGCGACGGCACCATGCATCCTTGCAGCATGATCTCGTGCAGTGTAATGACACCGCTCCATTCCCGTTCCAAACCACTACAAGGTAGACAACAAAATTAAGGGGGGAGGGTCAACCGTGTCTGTGCGGTTCGGCCCCCTCCCGTTAATTGATAGAAAGCGGTCCAACATTACCTAACAATAACCAGTACTCTAGATCCATGTTGAAACATAACATTAGTTTATACCAACATCAACCATTTATAGTGAGTCTTTAATTATATTTAAGATCTTAAATTGCATGGTTCACAAATACACTACCAAAGAAACCATGGTCATGCAAACGTAAGAAACCCATATTGCTCCATCCAACATTACCTAACAAAAATTCCCTTAGGTAATATAAGGGTAGGGTAATCCTTGGAAATATACTAATATGAACTACTAGTATGAACACAATGAACCACCCTTGAAAGTCATATGTATGATTTTGTGGTAATACCTAGCTTATGACTAATTTATTCCACTCAATATAACCGTGATGAATATGAGGATCTTAAATTTTAACATTCACAAAGGTAACACACATGAATCCATGACATTAATGTGTGAAATTTTAATAATATTAACATTAACCAAATCCAAGGGGAGCCAAACCAATTAATTATTGATAATGAATTGAGAAAAAGACAATTTCTCATTGGATTCATTACATAACATTAAGACTTTGTGAATCTATATGGGTTATCACACCGTGAAATTCATACAAGTTCCATAGTTGTATACAAGTATTGCTCATGTCATCCCACACATTTCATAGTCCACATAAACTATAAGAAATCCTCCCTTGGAATTAAAACCCATCATCACATTAAGTATAAAATGTTTGACAATTCTTTATTTTTATAGAAATCACTTTATAAAAAAGTAAATCATTAAACAAGAACAATCCCCCATTTTCCTCTTCATGGGACATTACTGTCGATTAAAAATAGGGTCTAATCCAAAAAAATAAACCCTATTCCAGAAAAAACACTAATTACTCACTTTCGTTAATATATTACAATACTTATCAACTTAGACAAAGTAATTTTTAAAAACCTTTTATAAATTTCATAAAAAGGGATTTTTCAATTAAAAATTCATTTCGCTATTCCAAGTTACAATTCCATTTCACATAAAAGGCTGTGAAATTTCATTTCAAAACTATCAAGTTAATTATAAATCCCATTTAAACCATTCAAACATAAATAAAAATTTAATGCAATTAAATTACATGTTCATAGAAAACTTTCCATTTAACAAGATAATTTCATGTTCATCCCATTACCATTGAGTTTTAATAAGGTTTTTCATTTCTATGCTTCAAGGCATAGAAAGTAGGATGTTTAATAATGGTAATATAAAATTAAAATAAATAATTTTAACTAAGTTATAGCATGACATTTTGGGCTTTGACGCACCAAGAATACATTCCGAAATGAAGTAAGACATTATGTTAAAATATAATAACTTCTTACCTCATTCCCAAAGAAGTTCTGTTATCCATTACCAGCCTTCCGTTGTCCTTAAAATTAGTGAAACCAAGAAACCAAATAAATTCCTAGAAAATAGATTATATTAGACATAACCTTTGAGAGAGAACTAAACAACAAACGAAAGTAAAAATAAAAGAAAATTGACACTTAGAATTTTCTCAAGCATATAGTCACATATGGAGAAAGTGAAATCAGATATTTGATTGAGGGGAGATACCCATGGAAGAGAGGAGGGAGTTCTATGAATTTGGAGAGGCTTATTGGACATTTAAGGGTCCAAAATCATGAATAAGACGAATATATGGAGTAATCAAATAAAATAAAGGGTCTAACCTTTGTTAAAATTCACCATGGGTCCACCGACTAGTAGATGTGTCCAAACAAAACTTAATGAGATACTAGAAACACCACTGTCTAGCCGATGGCTATAAAACAGCTAGACGGTGACACTGTATCAACCCTAATTTTGTCCCAAGTTCTTCCTAACCCTCCAAACACCTTAATAACCAACCTAAACCCCTATTACATATATAAAAAGCCTCATTTAATGGTTTTTTACCCTTATAATTAAATTGTATACATGAATTGAAAACTTAACCCCTCCACCTAATAGAAAATCCAAAATTCACTCCAATAGTCAAGGCTCATTTATAAACCCAAACACTGTAACACCCCAAGTTTTCACGGTACGTTTCCCTTTGAATAATATAATAGCTTGAATTATACGCAACTTCGAGATTATAACACACCGCGACTAATCAAACTAGGAATTATGAATAGTAATACTCGCTTTTTGAAATTTTATAAAATTTATCTTTAAAAATGGACTTTATTTTTGGATTCTTCATATTGAAATTATCTTAGAGTGAATTTTTGGTATTTTTCTGAAAACATTCAATTTATGATGAATAGTGAAAAACACTGAGTTATAGTTTAAAACAAAATTTTTATTTAAATAATCACTGATTTTATTTAAATTTATTTTAGTTCAAAATAGATACATAATACCTATATAAGTTCAATGTAACTCATTAGAGTAAGTTTATAATAATTTTAGATATATAAACATTTTATTGAACTTTTTAACCATCTTTTACCCACTTCCTAGGAGTATTTTCAAATTTGAATAAAACATAATTATACCACTTATGTGAATTTAATTTCAAAAATATGAGAGACATGGTTGATATCAGTTAGTAAAATGTGGTTCAATAAGATAAAAATAATTGTTGGTGAATAGTAACTTTTGACTTTTATTTACCACGGTTAAAAGTAAATAGGGTAATTAAGGGTAAAAATGATATTTTTATTACCCTAACACATGTCCTAATTCTATTGGATAAGTGAAATTCGACCAAAAACAAACTTGGGAATAAAATATGATCCTTTAGGTCAACTTGGATTAGATTTGGACATTTATTATTATTTAATTCAAAGAAGAGTTAAAAGTTTTAAATTCAAAGATTAACAACTAAACCATTTTTAATATAGGGTTATACATATGATAAATTTGATTATAAATATTCATTAGAAAAATCAAAATATATTCTATATAATTCTATTTTATATATATTTTTTAGACATTAAATAGCTTAATTTATTTATGACACAACGATGATGCAATAATTACCGAATTAATGAAATATTAAAACATTTGATCTTATAAATATTAAAATAAATTTAATTTAAACCTTTATATGAATTAAAATAATTTTATATGTTAATATGACATTTTAGGGTTGGTTAGATGAATTTTGTTTTAAGTAATAATGCTGTTATGAATTTAGAAAAAACAAAATACCAAATAGTGTCAAAATTGACATAAATGAGTTTTTAAAACAAATATTACATTATTAAGTGAAATTTTATTCCTTAAAAAATATGGTTCAGCCAAAACACTTATATAACGATAGGTGTTTCATTAATAAACTACATGGGGTTATCTTGAAAGTATATAGTATGTTTATTAAAAATATAATATAAAAAAACAAAGATACATGGTAAAGGTCAAACTATTTAACTAAGAGTTAAATCTAAAAGATAAGGTTAATATAGTGACTCAAACATGTATAAAAACTATTTTTTGAGTGGTTTTAAACATATACCCACCTTATCCTCCAAATAATTCATTTTGGAGTCATTATAAACCGAAAATGATTTTATTATAAAATAATATTTCTAGCTTTTCCTAAGGTGACCCTCCCCCCTCTTATAAATGGTCACTCCCACTTCCCTCAAATTCACACCTTAAAAGATTTTTTATCGGAGAAAATCTGCCCAAATACCATATCAACTATCCTCCATTCATCCTAGAGTCCTTCCTTTAGTCATAAAGCCAACCTACGGAGCCATTTTGATCAAATCAAAAGCAAAAACCCGGAGAAGAGGTAAATGTTTTATCACCGCTTTCAAGTTTCTTTCTTCTTCCACTTCCACTTTCTTTGTAGTTTCCATTATAAAATAATAAATCCATTATATGATATATAATTTGATTTTATTATAAAAATGGTACAACCATATTCATTATTCTATCCATCATGTGAATGACATGTCACCATACGTGCGTATGTACGACTTACCGTCTCCATATCGTGGTGTAATTGATATTCAATACATTATTATTTGGATGGGTATAATAATGATGTGTAATTGATGTAAATAAAAAATATAAAATGATAATTGTTTTGTATATATGATATACCATCCAATTATATATTATTTTAATATCAAAAGAATTATATTGTCGCTCGTGCGTACGTATGTATTACCGTCTCCACGAACGCGACGTGATTAATTCCCCAATGTAATCCATTCAAGAATAATTTTAATTATATGATTAAAAATAAAGTTTAAAGACTTAATATTATTATGAATATGAATATGATACTTCCTATTCATAACAAACACTACTTACAAAACAAAGCATATAATGGAAAATGAATCAGTTAACACCTGAAACAACGATAATACCAAAATATTATTAAGAAATCAAAATTAAAAGATCATATAAGATATCATATTAATGTATATGGTTCTATTGTAACTTAATAACAATTAGTTCACCATTATATAGGAGGTTAATCTACCCTCGACTGTGGAAAATTACAAAGTAAGGGGTTTCTTATCTCACATTTAATTTAGTGATATTTCCATTGCTCGCCACTTATTTATTGCACCTGGTGTATTGTGTACTTACATTTGATATATATTATCATGATTATATTTATATTCATGGTGTTATGTGATTCATTTTGTGGTTATTCACTTTTGGTCATATGACTCTATTGATTACAACGAAGTAAGAGTTTTTCATCTAATTTTTTATTCCCATGAGATTCATGCTATATTGGCCACTATTTGCTTTTATGTGGTGTATGTACTATCCATGATTGTATTATTGGTGTAATATAATTTAATTTATTAGTATTTACATATTCAATGTGTGATCCATCTTTCATGGCTTGTATGTTTCATAAGTTACCAAATCGGTAAAGGAGTTTCAAATTTCAATTTCCACTCAGTGGGCTTTACGCATACTTCATTGACTATTTTAATCCAAGAATATTTGAGGAATCACTATTTATTATTTATGTAGTATTTTAAACTATAATTTGGGTGTGTATACTTTTGATACACATAATCACTTCATTGATAATATCTTAAGTCATTGATATAAACTTGATCTTAACTCAATTTCCATTCATTGAGTTAAACATCCAAGTCACTGTTATTGTTTTTACAAGAATATTTGTGAAAGTAATATGATTTATTTACACTAAATATCCAATCATATTGAGTGTATTTATATTTTTTACACATAATTATGTCATTTATTTATCCTTTACCTAAGGATACTGTCTTTATAAGGGATTTCATCTCAATTTACATTCCTTTGAGACTTCTTTTTTGTTATGAACCAATTCACTTTTATATGGTGTATATACTGTTTTTTGACATAGTATATAATTAAATAATTTATTTTCATGGTATTATAATGTTTTTATTACCTAAATTGTTTGTATTCAAGAGTCTTTCATTTGGATAGTCACTCAAACTAAAATAATATTTTAAATATTTTAAAAATTTATTCTTCTAAATCTTTCTCATTAATGTCCTTGTTTTAAAAATGGTTTTAAGGTTTTATTTATATTGATATTAATGTTTTAACATTAAAATTCCATTTAAAAGTTTCAATGTGGAATGGGACACTTTGATTTAAAAATATATTTTGTAAACGCCTTTTTGACAAATAGTGTGACTTTTAGATGTTTTCAAGAAAAAAGGGGGATATTTCCCTCAAATAGTTTTGATGATTATTTTCATCTTTGTCAATATCCTTCATTATTCTAGATGGAGTTTAATCTGTTACAATACAATTTTCCATATTGTGTTGAATAAGATATGTTTTATTGTGGATGTTCTATTTTTATACCATTCATGGTTTGTGGACAATGTATTGAACTTTCATATGCTTGTTTTAAAATGAATGTTTATGTTATTTTTCAAACTTTTCATATGAGGAATCAATTGGAATTAGTAAGTGACGTGCAAAGATCGTTATAGCTTCTCAATGCATCAGTAGGTCTCATGAGACGAACTAGTGTCTTGGCGCATGACCTTGAAAAAATCTTATTAGTAGTCTTGGGAAAAGGCCTTGACTATGTGGTTATGAAGTCTGGAATTATGCATTCCATCATGATGAAGGTGGCTATTGATATTTCATGTGATTATTTGACTAGTAGAATATCCATGTGAATAAGTAAAGGGAATTATTTGATTTTATCTTTGCCATATTATGATGAAGTTCAAGTTTTAATGGCTTTCTTTTTAGTATTATACATGTCCTTAAATGTTTATGCTTATTTATGATAGTATTATCTATATTATTATCCTTACTGAGAATCTGAGCTCACCCATTTCTATGTTTTATTTTTCCCAGGATGGGAAGAAGTATATTATGACTGACCTGGAGGGATTTTCTATGGGATCTCAGTGTTGTCTATGGAAGCAATGTTGTTGTCATTTTCCATTTTATGATGTAATGTAAACCTTATGAATTTATCAAGTACATACAAGGCTACTAAACTAACCGGTATTTCAAGACATGATCTTTTGTGATCATACCAATGATACGTATCAATGCACTGACTCTAGGCTTTTGGGGTCGGGGCGTTACAGTTGGTATCAGAGGAAGTTTAGTACAAACCATAGAAACTAGATTCAGATAAACTCTTATTAGAGAACATAGCCCTAAGGTAGACTTTAAGGATTAATATAGAAGAACTTATTAGAATTTTGGTATTGTAGAGATTTTGTGAGTTTTCCAAGCAATACATCCCTGTTTAGATATGAGCTTGTAGAGACGGATCTGGCATAGATGTAACTAGGGGTAAAACCCGAAAACACCACTTTGATCTAGAGTCGAACGACAATTTGTGAACGACAAGAGGCCTTTCTGCACTCTTGGTTACGACACTCCTGGGGGATATGCTTAAGATAATTTACATTTTATTTACAAACCAATTTGAAGGACTTTAATATAAGATGAGAATAAATTACCTTGGTTAATCCTAAGGTGTTTCAAATTGAAAATATGGTGTCATGATATTCTATAAATGATTTTATGACTACTGTTACTCACACAATGATTTCTATTTTTAGTCAATGGATGGATTCCAAAGAAGTCATAGTAAATTTGAGCGTGATGGACAAAGTGGGAACGGTGGTGGACATGAGAAAAAATGGAATGTTGATAGGCGTAAAAGATATCTTGTTCAAGAAAAATCATTTTCCCCAAAATCGAATCAATAACATATATATTAACAAACTCCCAGACTCAACAAAGAAGAGAAAGGTGATGAATGATAAGAGCTCCAGTAGTGGAGACCTTGGGGAAAAGAATCCTCAATTTCCATCATATAGGAAATGTGGAAGGAGACACCCAGTAAAGTGTCTCAATGTGTAAGAACCCGGATCTTCATTTCAGGTATGTCTTATTTTCCTAGTGTTTTTGAGAAAAGTGGGGTTTTCTTGAAATTTTTGAAGTACGCTCCATGTACTTTCTGAGTACACACCGTGTACTCCCTTTCCCCGCCAAGCCGTGTGTTGTCCGTGTCCGGGCCACACACACGATGTGTAGGGGTGATGTGGTGGCCACTTAAAGAGGAGTACAGAAAAAACAGAGTACATACCATGTACCCCAAAAGTACACGCTGTGTATTTATTTTCATTAAACGGACCGGGGCTGCGCCTGATGGACAGAATGCACACCTTTTTTAGGTTCTTCATCCGAGAGCAACCTGTATGTGCACGATTCTTCTCCAGATTCCAGAGCCTCCATCCATGCTCCAAATCAACCGCTGTCGATTGTGTTGGAACCATAGTGGTGAGTTCTTCCTTCTCCTAGAGATTTGTTTTCCAATTCCTCCTCTTTCTCAAGATATCATGGGTTGAGCATTTTGGACGTTTTCTCAGATACTCGACGTTATAAGGATAATAAATCATTGTGGTTCACTTATACTGATATCCTAGCTTCGAGGTAGGTGGGTTGTGCCTTTCCGTAGGATGTCTGTGGATATTTTGTGAAAATAACACCAATTCCCTTGAAAGAGGTATTGCGTGTTTCCTGTTTTTCCCTTATTGTTGCCTTCTTACTTTATTGCTTGAGTAGAGGTAATTTCTTATGTGTAGGGTAATTCTTTTACTATACTCTGTATTTTTTTCTATTCCTTTTTTTCTAGGTCGGCATTTTTCCTGTTGGAATGCCTTATTTTAGGATAGTGGAACTATTGAACTGTTAAGCTTTTATGCCTTAGAATGATAGCAAGTAGTTCATGAGGTTTACTTGGGCTGATACGCATGCTATTCATGTTGTTTTACACAGGGCTGTGAGAACCTAGTGGAGTGGACCATAAAGAGAATGGACGTAAGGGCCACTCCAGAGTGTCTTTAATTTATGATGCGAGACCACATGGGGAATAGACGTTGAGTGCTTCCTCAGAGAGTCTGTAGTTCCTCGACGTGGGACATAGGGGGAATAGACATTGACTGCTTCTCCAGAGAGCCTTTAGTATGATAAGAGACTATAGGGGGAATTGATGGTGAGTGCTTCCTTAGAGAGTCTATTATTTTAGCTGAACCAGAGGGGTGAGACTGTGTGTACCTCCCAGAGGGTTTCTATTACTTGTAGGTTGAAACTTAGGGGTTATTCTATGAGAACTACCAAAGGTTACCTTTTGTTCTACTTACTTGAGTGGTTGTTTCTTGTTGGTAGATTATATACTAGAGACCGTGGTTTGTTACTGTTGTGTTTTATACTGTTTAGTGCTAACTGTTTACCGCTTACTGTACTTTACCTGTCATATTTTCACTGACTATTAGGCACAGATCTTTGGGTGGTTAGCTATTGGGACTTTGTCTCACACTCTATTTGGGTCATGCTTTTGGGCCCAAAAATATTATATTATTTTAGGTAAAGATAAGGGTAAGCACCCTTCTACTTCAGGTACTTGACTTGATGTGGAGCTGGAGAGGACGGGACCAAGCTGTGGCTTGTGATGCTGAAGAGGTTTACCGGTTTTTTTGCACATAGGTCTAGTATTGTACTCAGAATTGTGAATTGTTTGGCTGATTTCCTAGACATATGTATCATGCATCATTTTATATACACGTGTTTGTGCTCCAGTTGTTTTCTGTTAGTCTTCTTCTATTTACCATTAACTCTTGTATGGATGGTTATGGTTTATGCTGATATCTATTTCTTTCTTTTCCACTGTGTACTCTACTAATGAGGGCATAGTTTCCCCACTATCACATCCAAGGCCCTCGCTGCTAGTCGGCAACCTCTGGCATTTGGGGAAATGTGCTTGAGGCCATGTGACCAACTAGTTACAGGGCGCCTCTAGGTGGCTTCCGAAACTAGGACGTTACAAAGTGGTATCAGAGGAGTTCTATTCTCTTGATTTAATATTTGGTCCCTTTATCTATGGATAGGACAGATTTGGTACATGGTATTAAGCTGTGCTTGGGAGTATCTTACCCGTGTATAGGGAAAATCCATAATACCTTGATTATTGCAGTTTTCTTTTTTATTGATTTTACGATTTATATGATTTCACCTAGAGTGATTCACATGATTTGTGTTGTTATTGTTGTTGATATTGTGGTTCTGTTTCTGTCGCAACCCGATGAGATGAGGGTGTTCCATCTCATTCATCATATAGGCACTTGTTTGAAATCACATGCCATGCATTCTTGCCATGCCATCTAGGGTGTATTAGCAATTTCATGTTGTTGTGATAGACTCTGTGTAGATTATGCATGCTATTGTGATAGATTCTTGATAGAATCTATGTTATGGATAGGGGACTGTTGTATTGTACCTTGCTTAAATGAACGCCAAATTTTGGTTCTTAATGTGTTATGGGACCTCTTGAATCAGAAATTGGTAAATCATTGACCTATGATTCCTTATATATAATTGCTTTGGATGCCAATATTTGATTCGTGGGGATTATGGGTCCTCACGAATTGGAATTTGGAACCTTCATGCTCATTTTTTAGTGTTTTTTGGGATTCAGTGTAGTTTTAGAGCTAATGACTGGAAAAACCCAGAATACACAGTGTGCACTTTATATATACACAACGTGTAGTTTTTAAAACTATGTCACTAACTGTGTGAGCAAAAACACGGGTTTTGAAAAATCTCCAGGAACACACCATGTACGGTAGTAGCATCCCGTGTAGTAGTAAGCTGTGTACCTGGCCGTGTCACTAACAACACGGGTCAGGGAAGCTCATGTCATACATACCGTGTTGTGTGTGAACACACCGTGTATCCTTGTTCTCAGTACCTGGCCATGTCACAAACAACATGGGACAATGTTCTCTCATCCTCTACATGCCTTGTTTGTTCAGAACTCGCCATGTAAGGGTCAATCGTGTACTTGGATGGGTCACCAACAACACGGGTTGGAAAAGTCTTCTAGTACACGCCGTGTTTTTTCGGAAGATTCTGTGTATTCTCAGTCAAGTGATCAGCCGTGTAACTAATAAAATGGGTTGGTGAAACCTTGTCCACTACTCGCCGTGTCCATAGTTAACACGCCGTGTAGTCCCAGCTGTGTATCTGGCCGTGTAACAAACAACATGGGTCGTTGAAACATTGTCTACTACACGCCGTGTCCACCAGGAACACATCATGTAGTCTCAGTCTAAGAAGACCGTGTGGGTTAGCCGTGACAGGAGACACGTGTAGGGGAGTAGGGTTAAGTACATGCTGTGTAGGGTTTATTCATGCCGTGTAGTCATGTTTTGTAAAATTGACTATTACCTTCTCCTATTTCCATTTTGTACTCCTTTGTTCTCTATCCTTATTTTTCTGTTCTAAGGTATGCTTTTGATCATTCAGAGCTATGCCTCCGATACATCCTCCGGTTGTACGACAGTTGTCAGGCAGTGAATCGACGCCATATATGGCTGATCAGGACTTCCTGCCGATCCTCCAGTCGAGCATGCCTTGGCACCAACTGTCATACCTATTGCAGGCGTGGATGCATAGTTTAGGGAAGATTTTATGATGATAATGCAAACCTTTCAGGGAGCACCTCCTCCTACCACGACTATGGTAGACTTGATGCGGGTTTTCCGGCAGCATCCTCCTCCTAATTTCTCAGGGGAAGGAGGAACACAGGATTCAGAGTCATGGATGGAAGCCATACTGACTATCATTGAGAATCTGGAAACACCTCCAGTGAGGTGGGTCAAGCTCGCTACCTACATGCTATAAGACTCCACCAAGAGGTGGTGGGATGTGATCCCACAGGTGGGTCAATAAGAGGTTATGGCTTGGGAGGAGTTCCAGCGCGTGTTTTACGACTACTTCTATCTGAAGACCCTGAGGTCCGATTGAGCCCGAGAGTTCCTGAGTATAGAGCAGGGTACTCTTTTTTTCATGGATTATTCCTCTCGTTTCATAGAGATGTAGTGTTTCACACCCCTACGGTATAGAAATGGGGTGTTCTTAGCAAGGAAGCTTGAGGATGGTCTAAGGTGGGAAATCCACTCATTGGTGAATATCTTCCAGTTGACTTCCATCACATCCATCGTCAACTAGGCACTGATTGTGGAGCACAATATGAGAGACACCGGAGCTGCGAGCTAGGGCGGTTTTGCTTCCAGAGCTAGTGTTCCTCCAGTTGACAGCAGGAAGCGCCGTAGGGAGTCTACGCGCGATGATTCGAGTAGGTGAGATACATCTTCAGGTATCCAGGTAGTATGCTACCAGTGTAGAAGGGTAGGGCACATGAGCCCACAGTGACAGAGAGACCTAGTGGAGTGCCGATCTTGCGGCAAGATGGGTCACCTTCAGCATTTCTTCCAGGTTTTCTCACCAGTAGATGGTGACATGGGTTCTTCCATGACTCCTCATTCAGAAGCAGCATGACCAGTTTCTCACCAGTCAGGAAACTGGAGTTCATTCATCCGTTCAGGCTGAGGTGGAGGTCTAGGTAGTGGAAATCAGTCACTAGTCCTTCAGCGTCAGCAGGGAGGACTAGTTCAGAGTGGTCAGGCAGGGTCACAGGGCTGTAGGGCAGGCCAGTCTTTTGTGGTGGAGAATACCTATCAGGAGCATGATCTCAGAACTTCTACTATTCGAGGTAAGATTTTAGTAGCCTCAGTTTTATCTTCACCTGTTTTCGATACTGGTGCTACACATAGATTTATATCTGTTGCTGTTGTGGAGATCCTTGAGCTCGACATCTTTTCTTCTTCCAACTTGTTGACACTAGACACACCTTTGGGGATGAGGTCATCTAGTGTACGTCAGTGTAGAGAGTGACCTCTCAAGGTTTCATGGTATCGTTTCTTATGCGACCTCTATGTCCTAGAGATGTTAGGCCATGATTTCATTATCAGGATGGACTCGTTGATTCCCTTCCTAGAAGTCATCGACTGTTATCACCGCAGGGTGAGTTTCATTTCACGAGAGGGTGAATCTTTTCTTCATATAGGGGAATGTGATATCAAGGCAAGTCAAGCAAGACTCGAATATCATGGGCTAGGAAGGGTTACGACCCATATTGGTAGTCTTTATCTGGATGATCAGGGGACTTCACAGTTGTACTTTCCTCCAATAGGGGATCGTTTTAGAGATGTCTTTCCAGAGGACTTTTCAGGTTTACCTTCGGAGCGTGATGTGGATTTCTCTATTGAGCTCATGATAGGAGCGGCAACGATGTCCATTACTACCTATATGATGGCTACACCTGAGTTGCAGGAGCTCAAGAAGAAGTTAGAGGAGTTGCAGGAAAAGGGTTTCTTCCGACTCAGTACTTCTCCTTGGGTTTCGCCTGTACTGTTTGCGAAGAAGGTAGACAGTACCCTTAGGCTCTGTGTGAATTATCAGAAGTTGAACCAGTTGACGATCAAGAACCGATATCCCTTGCCGAGGATTGATGATCTCTTCGATCAGCTTTGAGGAGCCCGAGTGTTCTCAAAGATCGATTTGAGGTCCGGTTATCACCAGTTGCATGTCAGACCATCATATATACCTCTGACATCATTCAGGAGTAGGTATGGTCTCTACGAGTATACTATTATACCATTTGGTTTCACGAATGTGATAGCTATTTTGATGGCACTGATGAACCGAGTGTTCCATCCTTACATGTATTCCTTCGCTGTGGTCTTCATGGACGATATCTTGGTGTACTCTCACACTCGACACAACCTTGCTACCCATCTTGATATCATTCAGAGTACACTGAGATTGCATCAAATTTATGCTAAACTCTCGAAGTGCCACTTCTGGATGGATTAGATTCACTTCTTGGGACATGTCATCTTAGAGGTAGGAGTATCAGTGGACCTAGAGAAAGTTAGAGCTTTAGTTTCCTGGGTGAAGCCGAAAAATGTTTTTGAGGTGCGGAGTTTCCTAGGGCTGGCTGGATACTACAGACGCTTCATCTTGGAATTTTCACGCCTTACAGCACCTTTGACAGGTCTGACCAAGAAGAGGGAAAAGTTCTTATGGTCAGATTAGTGTGAGTCATCCTTTCAGGAGTTGAAGGGAAGGTAGACATCAGCACCGATAATAGACTTGCCAGAGCTAGGAAAGAGCTATACAGTTTATTGTGATGCATTGGGTATCGGGTGGGGGCACTGTGCTTATATAGGGAGATGGGTTCATTGAGTACGATTCTCGGCAGTTGAGGTCACATGAGAGGAACTACCCGACACATGATCTAGAGTTGGTAGCTTTTGTTCATGCCTTATTCTATTGGAGACATTTATTTCTGGGAGAGCACTTTGTGGTTTTCACCGACCACAAGAGTCTCAAGAAAATCTTCACTCAGTATGATCTGAATCTGAAACAGTGCATGTGAGTCGAGTATCTTCAGTCTATTGATTTTGAGCTTTCCTATACACTGTAAAAGGTAAACGCAGTGGCAGATGCGTTGAGCAGGAGAACTCAGATTCAGGCAGTTCAGGAGGCTAGCAGTGAGTGGCATATAATGTCTCTATTCTATGAGATACATCTAGAGGTGCACAACAGACAGGGACAAACTTTCCTATCTTCTGTAGCTGTTACCTCTACA
Source organism: Viscum album (assembly GCA_963277665.1). Classification (NCBI taxonomy): domain Eukaryota; kingdom Viridiplantae; phylum Streptophyta; class Magnoliopsida; order Santalales; family Viscaceae; genus Viscum; species Viscum album. The sequence continues at coordinate 1,059,354,052 of OY728140.1, forward strand.
CTTCTTGACCAGGTGCAGATGAGGTAGCTATCAGACTCAGAAGTCTTAGTCCTGCGAGAGAGCGTGTCAGGAGAGGACCCTCTTCCTGGACGGATAGTGGGCGAGGATGAGATCTTGCATTTCCAGGGACACGTATGGGTCCCAAAAAACATACGTGAGGATATGATGAGAGATTTTTATTCCTCAGTTTGTGTAGTTCATCCTGGCATCACCAAGATGTATCAATATCTTCATCACCAGTACTGGTGGCCAGGTATGAAGAGGGAGGCTGCTGGTTTCATCTTGAGGTGTTCTACTTGTTAGGATGTGAAGGTGGAGCATCAACGACCAACTGGCCTTTTGCAGTAGTTGCCCATTCTGGAGTGGAAGTGGAACAATATTGCGATGGACTTCGTGAATGGATTTCCGAGGTTTCCTCGAGGGAACGATGCTATTTAGGTTGTCGTCGATAGGCTTACGAAGGTTTCTCACTTCTTACCTATCAAGGAGACCTTCAGTGTTGATGATCTGGGATGAATATACATCTGTGAGATTGTACGTATACATAGAGTTCCACACTCCATTGTTTCAGAACGGGATGTGTGCTTTACTTCTCATTTGTGGCAGGGACTTCAGAAGAACCTAGGTACACAGGTACTTTTGAGTACAACATACCATCCTCAGACTGAGGGCTAGTCCAAGCGTACGATCCGGGTGCTTGAGGATATGCTAAGAGATTGCAATATAGAATTGGTGGTTCTTGGGAGAAGAATATTCATCTAGTGGAGTTTTCCTATAACAATAGTTTCCAAGAAAATATTCAGATGGCACCTTACGAGGATTTTTACCGTAGGCCATGCCGATCACCCTTATGCTTGCTGGTGACAGGAGAGGCAGCTTTGCTAGGACCTCGTCTTGTTCAGGAGACCTAAAAGCAGATAGAGTTGATTTAGAAGAGGATGGATACAACACAGTCTCGACAGAAGTCTTATGCTGATCAGCGGAGATGACCTCTAGAGTACGTGGTTGGGGATCAGGTTTTCCTACGTGTCGCACATAGGTTGGGACACAAGAGGATTCAGAGACAGAGTAAGCTTTCTCAACAGTACGTCAGGACGTTTGAAGTATTGGAGAGAGTTGGGCCAGTTGCCTATCGGTTGCAGTTACCTCAGAGATACCAGGCCATGCACGACGTCTTCCATGCCTCTCAGCTCCAACTTTACTTCTCAACCTGTCTCATGTCTTTCAACCTGAGGATGTTGAGCATGAAGTGGATGCATCGTTTGAGGATCATCCTATCCGGATTTTCGGTCAAATTATGAAGGTTATTTGTGGGTGGTATGTTCCTCTAGTACTGGTGTTATGGCAACATGGGCGAGTACATGACGAGACCTGGAAAAGGGAGGCTGATGTACAATCATAGTGGCTGGAGCTGTTTGGGGTTTCTCCTTCTCCGCCTCATTAGGGAAATTCGGGGACAAATTTCTTTAAGGGGGGAGGTTTGTAAGAACCCAGATCTTCATTTCAGGTATGTCTTCTTTTCCTGGTGTTTTTGAGAAAAGTGGGGTTTTCTGGGAAATTTTGTAGTACACGCCGTTTAATTTATGAGTACATTCCATGTACTTCCTTGTCACACCAAATCGTGTGTTGGCCATGTCCGGGCCACACACATGGTGTGTTGGGGTGATGTGGAGGCCACTTAAAGTGGAGTACGGAAAAACACAGTACATTCCGTGTACCCCAGAAGTACACACCATGTATTTTCTTTTTTTTTTCATTAAACGGACCGGGGTCGCGCCTGATGGACAGAACACACTCCTTCTTCAGGTTCTTCGTCCGAGAGTGACCCGTACATCTGTGATTCATCTCCGAATTCCCGATCCTCCATCTGTGCTCTGAATCGACCGCTTTTGATTGTGTTGGAACTGCAATGGTGAATTCTTCCTTCTCCTAGAGATTTGTTTTCCAATTCCTCTTCTTTCTCATGATATCGTGGGTTGAGGGTTTTGGACATTTTCTAAGATCCTCGAGATTCTAAGGAGAATCAATAATTGTCATTCACTTATATTTATCTCCTAGAATTGAGGTAGGTGGTTTGTTCCTTTCCATAGGAAGTCTGTGGATATTTTGTGAAAATTCCACCAATTACCTTGAATGGGGTATTGTGTGTTTCCTGTTTTGTCCTTGTTGTTTCCTGCATTGCTTGATTACTTGAGTAGAGGTAATTTATTGGGTGTAGGGTAATTATTTTAATGTACTCTGGATGTTTTACCATGCTTGTTTTTCTAGCTCGATGTTTTTGCATTTTCCATGCCTAGTTGTAGGATAGTGGAACTGTTGAACTATTATGCTATTGTGCCTTAGAATGATAGCCAAGTAGTTCTTGAGGTTTACTTGGGCCGATACGCGTGAAATGGATGTTGTTTTACATAGAGTTGTGAGAACCTAGTGTAGTGGACCATAGGGAGAATGAACATAAGGGATTCTCGAGAGTGTCTTTAATTTACGATGTGAGACCACAGGGGGAATTAACGTTGAGTGCTTCCTCAAAGATTCTGTGGTTCCTTGATGTGGGCCATAGGGGGAATAGACGTAGAGTGCTTCCCCAGAGATCCTTTAGTACGATACGACACTATACGGAGAATTGACAGTGAGTGCTTCCTCAAAGAGTATATTATTTTAGCGGAACCAAAGAGGTGAGACTGTGTGTGCCTCCTAGAGGGTTTCTAGTACTTGTAGGTTGAAACTTAGGGGTTAGGCTGTGTGAACTACCCAGAGGTTGCCTTTTGTTCTAATTGATTGGGTGGCTGTTTCTTATTGGTAGATTATATTCTAGAGACAGTGGTTTGTTACTGCTATGTTTTATCCTATTTACAGCTTACTGTTTACCGCTTACTGTACTTTACCTGCCATATATTCTCTGACTATTAGGCACAGATCATTTGGTGGTTTCCTATTTGGAATTTGTCTCACATCCTATTTAGGTCATGATTTTGGGCCCAAATAGATTATATTTTTGAAGGTATAGATAAGGGGAAACACCCTTTTACTTCAGGTACATGACTTGCTATGGAGCTGGAGAGCACGAGGCCAAGATGTGGCTTGTGATGCTAAGGATTTTGAACTATTTTCTTTTGCACTTTGGTCTAGTTTTTTATTTAGCATTGTGACTTGTTTGGCTTCTTTCCTAGACATATGTATCATGCATCATTTTATATACATGTTATTGTACTCTAGTTGTTTTCTGTTAGTATTCCACTATTTACCATTTACTCTTGTATGTATGGTTATGGTTTATGCTTCTATATATTTGTTTCTTTTTCGCTGTGTACTCTTCCAATGAAGGCATAGTTTCCCCACTATCACATCCAAGACCCTCGCTGCTAGTCAGCAGCCTCTGGAATTTAGGGAAATGCTCTTGAGGCCATGTGACCAACCGATTACGGGGCACCTCTGGGTGGATTTTAGAACTGGGATGTTACACAATGGAATGAAGAAACTCTTTACGTGTGGTAAAGAAGGATATAAAGTAATGAATTGTTGAGAAAAAATGAAGAGTACTATAGCAGAAAATATAAATGGCCCCAAGAATCCATTTTCAGTCATTTTCCATAAATGTAGGGGACCTGGCCATTACTCGAGTGAATTCCCTATTCTATAGGATATTTTCTTGGTCAAAGAAGAAGCTATGTGGAAATAAATGGTTGGAGAAATGTTTAAAAGTACAAGTGCTCCTTGTTGATTGGAATACTTTGGAATAATTTTCTCTTGTATTTGTAACCCGGTAGTTTGTCATGTGAAAATGACATTTCAAGAAGAATTATCTTTTATCTTGTGGATATATTTATAAATAACCATTTGGTTTTATATGATCATTGGTTTTAAGGTAATTACAAGTTATTATATTTTGGGATGAAAATGAAAGGTATGAGATAAAATTGGTGGTTAAATTATGTTATGGTTATTTTTAAGAATTTATCTCATTTTGCTAATTTATAAAATATAGTTTTTGAAAAAGGATAACATGCAGATCGTGTGACAACACGTCGCATCAAACAAATCTGTGGGAATCGAAACCAAAACCAGAGTGTGATTGGGATTTATCGCCTACCACTAGAATACGTGAAGTCCCTGATTAGTGTGACTAATTATTTTTAGTTAAATAATTTTATGGATCAATAATAATTTGATTTGGGATCTTATGCCTTATCAAATGAATATCCTTATTATAGGAAAATGATTTAATGATTAAGTGATAAAAGTTATTTTGGAAGACATTCGCTCTGTTGGGAATACTATATGCCTAAGGAAAATAGAATACTATAGGATTTCATTTGAGAAGTAATGGTGGATTTTTATCTTTGTTTTTATTGTGGATTTATAGTGATTTGGTTTATTTGTGGAAATGATTAATCTATAATAGAGAATATGTGATTAGGTTAATTACTTTTAAGTATGTGACTTTAAGAGTAGTAGTTGTCATTTGGAGATACAATTTAACGTGGAAGACTACATAACCAAATTCTTCTATGTTTTGGGTTTCAATATTAGTTTGGATTATATTGAAGGATTTTATGGACAATTTTTTATTGAATGGTATTTATTTAACTTTGTGGTATTGTGGGTTTAATTTTAGAAATTAAGATTAGCGTTTCATTCTCTAAAGGAATATTCTTCTTGGGGATCATCTGATATTGTACTAACCATTTTGGTTTTGATTAATATCTAAAGACAAGGTAAATATATAGTTTATCATTTATGGATTTGGTAATTTTTTGGAAAATGATTCTAGCTCTTCCGTTGTGACCATGTCATCTTGAATACTCATCGTTTGAAAAAAAATGAGTTAGTAGAAGAAATTTATTAAAGAAAGAACCTCTACTTAAAAATTAAGTATATCTCTTTATGTTCTTGGTAATTCTCATAAATAAATTCCTCATCCTTAGGAAATTTAACTTAATTTTTTTTGTCCATTTACTTTTTCTACAAGGAAACAAATGACCATTTGTCCCATCACAAGTTTATGGTTTTCTTGTTGTTAACTTTATCCTGATCAGGTTTTCTATCCCTCTCCATTAGAACTTTACACTTAGTTTATCTTCCATACCCATGTTTTCCTACATGGAATACTAGTATGGGTTATCTCGGGTGACCTTGGTACTTCTCTTTCTTTCTTATAAAGTGATTGTTTTATTGACTCTTTTTCTGATGTGGGAATTTCAATTATGTTCTCATGCCCAATTTTAAAAATTGTGAGGACATAATTTCCAAAATGGGCGAAGAATGTAACACCTGAAGCTTCCATGATATGTTTCCCTTTCAATAATGTAATAGCTTGTATTGTACGCAACTTCGAGATTCTAACAAACCACGACCAATCAAACTAGCTGTTATAAATACTAAAACCAACTTTTTAAACTTTTATAAATTCTATCTTTAAAAATGGACTTAATTTTTGGATTTGGAATATTGAAATTATCTTAGGGTAAATTCTTGGTATTTTTCTTAAAACTTTCAATTTTTGATGAATAGTGAAAAACACTAAGTTGTATTTTACAACCGAATTTTTATTTAAAAATTATTTATTTTATATAAATTTATTTTAGGTAAAAATATATACATAATACCTATATAATTTCAATGTAATTTATTGGAGTCAGTTTATAATAATTTTAGATATATAAAAATTTTATTGAACTTTTAAACCGTCTTTTACCCACCTCCTAGGAGCATTTGTAAATTTGAATAAAATTTAATTTTACCACTTCTACGAATTTAATTTCAAAAATCTGAGAGACATGGTTGATATCTGTAAGTAGAATTTTGTTCAATAAGATAAAAATAATTTTTGGTGAATAGAAACTTTTGACTTTTATTTAACAGGGTTAAACGTAAATATGGTAATTAAGGGTAAAAATGATGTTATTATTACCCAAACACATGTCCTAATTCTATTGGATATGTTTAATTTGACCAAAAAAAACCTTAGGAATAAAATATGATCCTTTATGTCCACTTGGATTAGATTTGAACATTTATTATTATTTTATTCAAAGAAGGTTAAAAGTGTTAAATTCAAAGATTAATAACTAAACCATTTTTAATATATATTTATACATAATATTAATTTGATTATAAACATTCATTATAAATATAATAATATTTCATCCATAATTTTTTTATTGTTTTTAGACATTAAATAATTTCATTTATTTATGACACAATGATGATGCAGTAATTACCTAATTAATGTTTGATATTATAAATATACAAATAAATATAATTTGAGACTTTTTATGAATTGAACTAATTTAATAGGGTAATATGACATGTTTGGGTTTGTTATATGAATTTTGTTCAAAGTAATAATGCTTTTATGAATTTAGAGAAAACAAAATACCAAATTGTGCCAAAATTGACATAAAAGAGTTTTTAAAAAAAATATTATAATATTAATTGATATTATATTACAAAAAATCTATGGTTTGGAAAAAATACTTATATAATGATATGTGTATAATTAATGAACCACCTGGGGTTCTCTTGGAAGTATATAGTATGTTTATTAACCATATAATATAAAAATAAAAAGAGACATATTAAAGGTCATACTATTTAACTTAGAGTTAAATATAAAAGATAAGGTTAATACAGTGACCCAAACCAATCTAAAACCTATTAGTTGAGTGGTTATATTACCATCCCTACCTTAACCTTTTAATAATTCATTTTGGAGTCATTTGAAACCGAAAATGATTTTATTATAAAATAATATATCTAGCTTTTCCTAAGGTTCCCATCACCCCTCTTATAAAAGGGAACTCCCCCTTCCCTCAAATTAACACCTTCAAAGACTTTTGTCTCATCCAAACTCTGCCCAAATACCCTGTAAAATATCCTACCTTTATCATAGATTCCTTCCTTTAGTCATATGTCTAACCTAAGGAGCCCTTTTGATCAAATCAAATGGAAGAACCTGAAGAAGAGGTAAATATTTCATCACTTCTTTCAAGTTTCTTTATTCTTCCACTTCAACTATCATTGTTGTTTATATTATAAAATAATAACTCCAGTATATACTATATACTGTGATATTATTATAAAAATGTTACAACGATATTCATTATTCTATCCATCCTTTGAATGACATGTCACCATACATGCGTATGTACGACTTACTGTCTCCACGTCGTGGTGTAATTGTTGTTCAATACATTATTAGTTGGATGTGTAAAATAATGATGTGTAATTTATGTAAATAATAAATATAACATGATAATGATACTTTATATATTATATACCATCCAATTATATATTATTTTAATATCAAAAGAATGATATTTTCGGTCTTGTGTACGTACGGATTACCGTCTCCACGGACGTGATGAGATTCATTCCCCATCATAATCCATTAAAGACTAATTTTCATTAGATGATTAAAAATAATGTTTAAAGACTTAATATAATTATTAATATGAATAAGATACATCCTATTCATAAAAAACACTACTTACAAAACAAAGCATATAAAGAAAAATGAATCAGTTAACACCCGAAACGACGATAATACTAAAATATTATTAAGAAAGAAATATTAAAAGATCTTATATGATATCATATTAATGTATATGATTCTTGTATAATTTAATAACAATTATTTCACCATTATACCGGTGGTTAACGTACCTTTGACCATGTAAAAGTACAAAGTAAGGGATTTTTTATCTCACATTTAATTTAATGAGATTTCCATTGCTCGCCACTTATTTATTGCAAGTGGTGTATTGTGTACTTCCATTAGATATATATTATCATGATTCTCTTTATATTCATGGTATTATGTGATTCATTTTGTGGTTAATAACTTTAGTTCACATGACTCGATTTATTACAACGAATTAAGGGGGTTTCATCTCACTTTCATGGGTTAGACGTTTCATAAGTTACCAAATCGGTAAGGGAATTTCAAATTTCAATTTCCTCTCAGTGGGATTTACGCATAATTCATTGATTATTTTACTACATGATTATGTATGGAATCAAATTTTTTTATTTATTTAGTAATTTCCACTCCCCTTTGTGTGGATATAATTTTGATACACATAATCAATCCATTTATATTCTCAAGTCATTGATATAAAGTTGATCTTAACTCAATTTCCATTCATTGAGTTAAACATCCAAGTCATTGTTGTTGTTTTTACAAGAATACTTGTGAATGTACTCTTATTTATTTACACTGAATATCCAATCATATTGAGTGTATTTATATTTTCCACACATAATTATGTCATTGATTTATCCTTTACTTAAGGATACTGTCTTTATAAGGCATTTCATCTCAATTTACAATCCTTTGAGACTTCTTTGTTGTTATGAACCAATTCACTTTTATATAGTGTATATAATGTAATTTGACATAGCATATAATGAAATCCTTTATTTTCATGGTATCATAATGTATTTATTACCTCACGTTTTTCTATTCAAGCATCTCTCACTTGGATAGTCACTCTAACTAAAATACCATTTTAAATGTTTTAAAAATTTATTCTTCTAAATATATATCATTAATGTCCATGTTTTAAAAATGGTTTTAAGGTTTTATTTATATGGATATTAATGTTTTAAAACTAAAATTCCTTTAAAAATATTCAATGTGCTATGGGACACTTTGATTCAAAAATCTGTTTTTAAATAGATTTTTGACAAATAGTGTGACTTTTAAATGCTTTCACGAAAAAAGGGGATATTTCTATAAACTAGTTTTGATGATTGTTTTAATCTATGTAAATATCCTTCATTATTATCGATTGAGGTTAATCTGTTACAATACAATCTTCCATAATGTATTTAATGAGTTATGTTTAACTGTGGATGTGCTATTTTTATACCATTCATGGTTTATGGATAAAGTATTGACATTTCATGTGCTAGTTTTAATATGAATGTTTATGTTATGTTTCAACATTTTCATATGAGGAACGAATTGGACTTAGTAAGTTACGGGTGGATACCACTATAGCTCCCTGATGCATCGGTAGGTCTCATGAGACAAACTAGTGTTTTGGAACAAGGCCTTGAAAAAATCTTATTTTTAGTCTTGGCACAAGGCCTTGACTAAGTGGTTATGAATTGTGGAATTATAAATTCCATCATTATAAAAGTGGATATTGATATTTTTGTGAATATTCGACTAGAAGAATATCCATGTTAATAAGTAAATGAAATTATTTGATTTTATCTTTTCCATATTATGCTGAGGTTCATGTTTAAATGTATTTTGTTTTAGTTTTATACATTTCCTTAAATTTTTATGCTTATTTATGAAAGTTTCCACTATATTGTTATCCTTAATAAGAATTTTATCTCACCCTTTTCCATGTTTTATTTTTCCCAGGATGTGAAGAAGTATATTATCACTTACCTGTAGGGATATTCTATAGGATCTCAGTGTTGTCTATGGAAACAATGTTGTTCTAGTTTTCCATTTTATGATGTAATGTAAACCGTATGAATGTATCTAGTACTTATGAGGCTACTAAACTAATTGGTATTTCGAGACATGACCTTTTGTGATCATGCTAATGATACGTAATAATGTACCGACTCTTGGCTTTTGGGTTCGGGGAGTTAAAAACACTATATATATATATATATTTCAAGCTTGAAATGATATTATATATTCAATAAAAAATAGTATTCATTAAATTTTTTTAAATTATGGAAGAAGAGGCATTTTATTTAAAGCATAGATAAATTTTCTTAAACAAATATGTTATTTTAATCCATTTTAATTTATAAATAATTTATCATGGTGTGAAATGTGAATATGGTTGTTTATTTCAGAAAAAGGATTGTTTTTATTCTAAATAAATTATTTCTCCATTTGAAATATGGTTATATTAAAAAGTTAATACTTCTAAATTTTAGAATTTGGTAAAATGGACATCAGTTTTTAAGTCATTATGTTGAAATTATATAAAGCTGAATTTTTGGTATTTTTTTTTCAAAATGTGTATTTTTGGTGAATTGTAAGAAAGCAATGTTTTTCTGAATTTCATATATTTTATGACATCATAATAATACAATTATGGAATAAAAATTTATAAAACTAATGGAATGTATCTTACATTATTGTATACTATAAATATAATTAATTAATGTAAATTTTGTTTTATGTCAAGATTATTATGAAAACATTTATTGGGTTAGGCATAGGGTTTGCACAACATAGAAAACATGAATATTGATGGACTAGTGACAATATTTATAGAGGATAAGTCATTTTTAGATATAAAGAGAAATATATTATTACTAGTCAATTATTTTGATCTATATTTTTGAATATTAATGTTATATAAGAAGTTAAATGCAAAAATTCTTACCTAATTCTTGCACATGTAGTGGAAAGTAAAAATAATATATTAAATATGTTTTCAAGATAAAGATGAGAATAAAAAAACAATACAAATGGTACTATATATATTATATTATTTTATGGTTTTTATTGATTAATATAATATTTATATATTACTTAAAATATTTAATGTTTAATTCCATAAGAATTTTGATATTTATAAAGTCAAATTATAAGAATAAACCTAAAAATAAATTTAATGTATATTTAATGTAAAAAATGATTTAAAAATTAAGAAAAAAATAAAATCATATAATGAGTTAAGTGGGTATGGGTAATGGTTGATCATATCACCCATTATCCATTTATGAACCAATTTCCATTTTAAAATTATATTTTTATCATTAAAGTCTATATACTTGTGAAAATGACAATAAAAATTGTGTATAAATGAGGACTCATTCTATTCTTTCAAAAATACATCTAATTTTTTTATTTTCTATCATCATTATATAAAAATTACTACATAAAATTTATTTTTCCATGTTCATAAAAATATTTCCTTTCCATATGCACGTTCTCTTTGGGCTTAAGACTCAGTCCAAATGAGGTAATTCATAAAGCACAATAAAGGTATTCTTAAGTCAATTTCCTTTCTTTGTGTTATACTTTTTCTTCATTGAAAATTTTATTCAATGATTTTTTGAATTATTACCGTTAATTAATTTATATTTTATTTCCAAAATTTTAGGTGTATTTTTCTTTTTATTACATAATATAATCCATGATATATTCTTACATGATAACATACGATCCTTATAAGGTTTTATTTTACTATCTCACTTTTGAATCGAGGGTTTTTATGTTAAATTTAAATTATGAAAAATTATTTGATATTATTTTCTTAAACAATATTGCTATTCTTCTCATATCATTATTTTTGTAGAGTTCAGGCCTTTCCACCATTTAAAAATCCATTAGTTTAGAAATCAAATGAAAGGATGCCAATAAGTTGAATTTCCATTATCACTTTTTTATGTTGGAAATATTTATCAACCATGATCATATTCATTAATTGGTTTTATAAAATTCATACTCCAAATATATATTATTTTTATGGTAATTTACTATTTTGATTGTGTTTATTTACAAATAATAAAAGGATTATCATTTAAATATTCCCCATGTGTTATTTTATATTTTCATTGAACATCTTAACAAAGGTGTGATTGTAATCTTACGCTCAACATATTTCTCATAAATTAATTCTCCCACCATCTTTATTAGTTTTATTGATTAATGTTTATCTAAATATTTTCTTGTTTTTCCAAAGTAGCTTCTATTCATATTTTTCCATGAAAAACTACAATTTAAATAAAAGTTGTTAAAAATTATATGTTTATTTCTTCTATTTTTAAAATTAAATTTATTAACACCTTTTTATGTATTTTAATCTATTATAACATCCTTTAATATTTATTATGGAGATATTCTAAAATGGTACCATCTACATTCTCTCTCCAGATAAAGTTTGATCATGTTTGGTAGAAATTTTCCTAAAACCCATTTATTTATATTTGATTAATAAACATATGATAGGAATTAGGAATGTTTTATTATTCACGTGGAAGACATAGGTATGGATATTGGGTATTATATTTGATAAAGGGTGATATCTTGATGTTATTCCACTTGTCTATTATTGATTAATAAGGAATGATGATTATATATTATATTCATTCCTTTCATAAGATGAATGAATTAGAATTATTTGGTGATGAGTGTCCTTAGAATTATATATACCCACGACACATCAGTAAGTCGTATGAGACAAACTAGTTCAAATATTTAGTGTATTCATGAGAATTTATTTATAATTCCATGGGAGATGCCTTGATGGCATGGAAATGATATTTTAGTAATGGGTGAGGCCCTGAATTATATATTAACTCAATGAATTAGTGGGACTTATGTTACAAGCTATTTTTTTATTTAGGGTATGAATTGATTATTTATGTATGGTGACTTAGATGAGGCCATGTTTGTTTGAAATAGAAGGAAAACATTATATATTCCCCCACTATTAAAAATTTAATTGTGAATATTTTTATCATTAATTTATCCATGGAAATATTTCACGTAAATACTATTAGTTATAAAGGATGTTTGGTTATTATTTATTGCCAACATATTCTGATTATATTATTCATTTTTTTTATTTTTTGATATATTTTGGTGTATACTACTACTTTGTAAGCATGTAATCCCACCCCATTTTTTTATTATTCCATAGGGAATAAAGAAGTTTATTATAAATTATTACAAGGATATACTCATAGGAGAAATATTTTATATTTGAATTTAGTAGGTGTATCATTTATAGAACATGTTTTAGTGGAAAAAACCTTCGTTTAGTAGATTGTATATATTTATTTTTGTAATAGATTTTTATGAATTATCTAAAACTCTAAGTCTAAAAGGTGTTGGTATTGTTAGTCTTGAAATTCTTGATATAAAGCATGTCATTATATGATGGATAAGTTTAGGTTGTTATAGTTGGTATCATTGTTGTTTTTACATTACTTTAGAGGTTATAACATTATCATTTATGTATAATTTTAGACTTGTAGATACCATCAAGGGTTACTAATATTAGGGGTATTAATAGACTCAAACGAATTTATACCCTTTTAAGGTTATAGGTTAATGGATATTTATGTGATTAATGATATTTTGGAATATATATATATATTTTTTAGTAAGAATGTGAGATTATGGTATAAATAACCTTTAGGACTTGTATGTAATTTGATGTTGAGGTGATTAGGGTTAATTTGGACAAATGTTTAATTTATTTAGAGAGTATAAATTTGATAATATAGAAAACCTTGGTGATTGAAATTTTATTTAGAGATATGGTGATTAGATTTATTTTGGAATAATTTTGTTTGAGTCCTTTAGATCATAAATTATTAAGTTATATATAGAAAATCATTTTCTAGTATGTTTTTTCTTGTTAAAGATGTTGACATTATTTGAGAGATAAAGATTGATTTAATTTTTAAAAACAAATATAATATAATACAGTTTTATTTTGTATGGATTAAAGTTATTTTGAGAAATTATTAAAATAATAGGGATGATTTTTGGGGAATCATGAGGTTCAACAATTTTTTTTGGGTAAAGGTTATGTTGATTTTTTGAAGAACATTTGAATTGAGATTTCATTATTTTTTTTGCATGTTGATTTTTTTTAAGGAAAAACATAGATACTTTTTATTGTTTTTTTATTTTTGGTGGTAATATAATGAGGAATTAGTGGAAAATATATATAATGACTAATTTTGAACTATAGGTGTTATATAAACAGAGGGATTTAGAGGTTAACTTATTTTAGAATTTATTTTGGGGTTGTCTTTAAAAACACTCAAAATTTTTGTTTTATGTTAATTAATAGAAATAATTTGAATATATTATTCTAAAAACCTTCATAAAATTAATAATAATATCATTTATTGATCTCACGATCCATGAATAATTTTTTTCTTCAATCATGAAATATTAATCTTTGGAATTTATTATTTAGTATATGAGGTGAATCAATGTTGAAAATTGATTAAAATAGGGAATCTGATTATGAAATTTCACTTTTATAATTGATATAAATCAAGTAAAAATATATTCCCATACTATTTATTTAATTTTTAAGATAATTAATTAAAACCAAGAAACTTAAATATAAATATTTTGAGTATCATTTAGAAATAATAAAAATACTACCAAATAAGGCCATTGGAAACTCATTCAGAAGTATGAATTTATGATATTCTTATTTTGGTGAGAACAAATCAAAAATTGTGAGGATTAAATTTATTAAAGGGGTAGAATGTTAAAAACATTGAATTATTAATAATATATCATGTTTATTATGTATTTGTATTAATTATTATTAGTTTATATGTTTTTATTAAATATATATTTTATTTCTTCAAATATGTTAGGGGTTTTCGAAAGGAGATCCTCTTTCACCGATTCTTATCATATTTTCTCAAGATGTTGTCATTATAAAACGTAATTATATTATTTCAAATGAATCTTTGTATCCTTATTTAGGTATATATGTGTTCAAAGGTATATCCCATCCTTTCTTTGTAGATCTAATTATATTCATCATCAATGGAATAATAAATTACATCAACAAATTCAATATAATAATTAACTATTATAGTAATCGGAGTGGAAAAAATAAAAATACTATTTAATGTAAGGTATTCATTTATAAAACCTACTCTATCATGTTATCTAGAACCATTAAGGAGAATATTGGCATACTGAAATTGAAATTTACTATATAATATCTTAGTACCCCACTTTTTAATGGAAGGATTCAAGTTCATCACTTTGATTGTGTTTGCAATAAAATCATCGGAAGAATTAAAAGCTGGAAGTTACGGTTTCTCTAATTTTTCAGGAATATTAATTTGGTTAATATCTTGGTGACTTCAATACCAATTAACAATCATTTAGTATACATAAATCCAAGTACATTCACTAATAATATTGAATGTATTCTCTACTATTTCATTTGAGATTATCCTAAAAAGGGGCATCATCACATAACCTACTGATCTATACTAGCCAAAACTATTAATTATAAGGTAATTAATATTAGTTGTATATCTAAAAACATTTCATGTTTTCAAGACATGATATATTAGGTGATAATTTTGAGTCACTCTTTTTGGGTTATGTTTATCAGGTGGAAAAATGGGAGTTCCCCAGTTCATTGGCTTGAGGGTTACTAAGGATCCTATCTCTTGTATATACCTCATGATAGAATTAGAATAATTTATTACAAAACCCCCAAATTATTGGAATATGTGCTATTTAATTCAGGTAAGGATAATTAGGCCAGTCTCCCTCTCTACTTCTCTTGATTCCCTGCTTTGGACCATAGCTTTGGGAAGGCTACAACTTTTCCCCATCTCTTAAAAGTTGTTTTAAATGATTACCAAAAATACATATATTACAAAAACTAACTAGTTGAAAATAATAAAATCTAAATTTTAGAGATATTAACCTCAAGATCCTTCACTTTCTCATATTCTATGAGGTGATCCATTTTTCATATACACATGAGAAAAATGCCAACAACCTTTAGTTTAATAACATCCCTACCAAAATGAAGTTCTTAATTTGGAATCTCTGAAATAATTCCCTCCCCAAAATTTTCAATGTTCAAGGGAAGGACAAACACATTGAATTTAATTATCTCCACAATAAAAATACATATACTGAACTGGTGTTTCACCTGTTTGTGGAAGGTTATTGGGCCTGCTTTATATTGATATCTCTCAATGGGAATTATGATAACTTCAAATATGTAAATCATTTTATTTATTTATTTATTTATAATTAATGTTGGTAATGACCTGAATGAGAAAATCAGAATGAGTGTTATCACGATAGGATGTTTGATGATTTGGGATACACAAAATTCAGTCTAACATCAAGGTCGCACTACTAGAAAAAAGTATCTCCAAAACATAATGGTTTCTTAGAATAATTATCATAATAATTAGTGATAGGATGATAATATTCCTCTGGTATGAAATTTCTAGAACCCCCATACCATTTTAGCTGGTAACAAAGGCAATAAAAGGTCTTGTGGCGTTTGAGTACACTAGAAGGCTCCATGACATGGTATAAATCGCAATATCGATAGATCATGAAAGCAAGGTGTTATGTGTAGAGGTTGAAAGGTCTAGGATAGGAAAGGTTCAATATTTACGGATTTATTATCCAAATATAAAGAGGTATCTTTAATTGGTGTATAATCACAAACTACACTCCCTGGAATTAATATATTGAGGTGTAATAACAACACATTATCCTATGTTGAATCTGAATTTCCACGCTTTATAAATATATATTTGGTCCTTATCCAAGTCATTGTAGAATCACTTATTCCATAAGTTAATATTTGAGTATGATTACTTTAGATTTTTGAGATTCTGCATACATATAAATAGGGGAACCAGGATTCAAATCATATGGCTTCTAAAGGTAACAATGTAGTGGTTTGGAATAAGTTTTCATGTTTTGGATCCTTACATTTGGACTGTGTTAATATCATCGTATGGGATACCATTAGTCTTTACCATTTTTGGCCTCTGTAAACCTTTTCTCTAACTAATATTCTTCCTTTTATCCATTTTTTCATAATAATAGAATTTCAATTTTTCTCAAATTATATACCAAGTATATATTTAAAATTATTAATTTTTTTGTAGAAGATATGATTTATTTAATTGTTAAATATATATTTTAAAGGTGATTTATTATTATGATCAATTTATTGGATTATTTAATTATTGGATATTATTTATATAAATATTAATTTTATAATTTTATAAAGATATATATAATTATTATAGACATATTGATATATATATATATATATATAATTTAATCAATGTTTGAAGCTTGGATATTGGTTTTTATTTGAGAAAATGAATTGTTTATATTCTGAATAGATTGTTTGTCTTTGTAAAAGATGAGTTTATTTAAAATTTAAATTTCTAAATTTTATAATTTTGTAAAATTTACTTATTTTTTCGATTAAACAGTTTAAAATTGTCTTAGGTATTTTTTATGGATTTTTATGAAAATAATATTTTTAAATGAATATATTTAAAATAACATTTCTTTTATGAAATAATCACAACACAATAGGTTATGAATATTTATAAATCTTATTAAATATAAATTACATGATAATATAATTTAAATATATTTAAAATAATAGAAATTATGATTTATGCTAAGATGAATATGAAAATATTTATTGGTACTAATAGAGTGCTTTCAGAATATAGGAAAAACAATGATTGTTGGATTTGTGATATGGATTTTATAAGACTTTTATCATATTTAAGAGATTTATTTGATGAATAATCAATTATATTTATGTATATTTATGAATTTTTAAATTATGTGACAAGTTAAATATTTTTTACCCAATTCTTGTTCTAGGGGAGAAAAGAAAAAATTATATATTAAATATGTTTTCATGATAAAGATGAGGATAAAAATATAATTTTAATACTTCTAGAAGAATGTAATATTGAATAATTATTTATAATCATGTTTTTAATTAATTTTAAATTTTAATAATAGGATAATGTTAAAAAACACGTCGACAACCTCAACGTTGTGCTTTTACGAACGGTAAGTTTTAATTTATTGAAGTGATAAATTTTTATATGAATTAGAGACTTTAATAGTTTTTTAGGATGAACATGATATATATTTATTTATTTAAATATTTATTGTTTAATTCTATAGGTATATAGATATATTTATATTCCAATAATATGAATATCCATTAAAATAACATTCATATATTTTAAATGTTGAAAATGATTTATAAATTAATAAAAAACAACCCTAAAAATTATAAGGAGTCAAGTAGAAAGGGTAATTTCTCTATAATATCTTCTATTATGCATTTAAAATACAATTTACATTTTAAAATCATATTTTAACCCCTAAAGAGTATATATTTTCGAAAATTCCCTCGAATTATGCTTGAAAAATTAGACTCATTCTAAACATTCCAAAGCACATATAATATTAATTTTTATATCTATATTCTACACAAATCCATCACAAAATTACTTTTTTGTACATTTGTAAGGATCTATATTTCCATAATTATTTCTTCCAATCTCTTAATACTCAACCCAAATGAGGTGATTCTATGAATGAGGTAAGGGGATTTTTAATTGAATTTTATCATTGAGTTAAATCCATTCATCATTGGTTATGTTAATATATGATTATGTGCAATATAACCCTTGATTTTTTATGCTTTCTTGAAATATTTTATGAGAATTTATACTTATTTAACCTAAATTATACCTTGATATATCCTAACATCAAATGTTATGATCCTTATATATAATTATTTTACAACAAAACATTAGAATCAAGGTTGATTTTATGATATTTTTATTTTAATAAATCATTTGTTCTTTCCCTCTACAACCCCATTTATTTTCATCTACTCTAGTTATTTATATGGTTTACATGTTTTATAACCATTTAACACTCCTTTTGTTTAGAAATTAACTAAAAGGATACTAGTAAGTGGAACCAACTCAATATCCTTTTTTCAATTATGAATTATTATACTCCATTTACAATTTCATTATTTCTTTATAAAAGTTCATCTTGAAACATATGTGATTTATTAATTCCATTTATTATTTTCCATGGTTATAAATAATAAAAAGAATTTAATTTAAATGATTTCAGTAGGGGTCATTTTATAATATCTATGAACATCTTAATTATCATAAGAAAATAATCTTATTTTTACTATATTCTATATGAATAAATGTTTATACCATATTCATTTGTTTTCTTTTTAAAGACTCCTTTCTATGTTTTCATGTTTTTTCAATCGAGTTTACATTCCCATTTTTTATAAAATATATCTGTGAAAATCAAATTTATTAAGAAGATAAAGCATATTGCATCTATTTTCCATGTAATTTTCTAATTCCCTTATTATGTGTTTCGATCTATTAAAACACATCTTATATTTTATTATTGGGGTATTCTCTAATTAATCCATAAAACTTGATTTTCTTGATCTATTATGATCATTTTTTGTAAGAAACATCATGAAACACATTTATTTCTTTTGGTTTAATTAATCTATGATGGGAATTATGAATGTTTTCATTATCATGTGAAAGAAATACGTATTTTTTGTGGACATTATATATGGTGAAGGGTGGTTTTGAGATATTATTCTGTTTATTAACTATGTTATAAAGATAATGCATATATTGGTTATTTCAGTATGGATGATTGTTGATTAATAAGTCATATCAACTATATATTACATTTATACCTTGCATATAATGAATACATTGGGCGTTTTAAAAAATGGACGGGACAATGAATTATATAGCCACTCGATGCGTCAATAGGTCTCCTAAGACAAAAAAGATTGAGAATTTTTTATATGCCTACCCATTTATTTTTGATATCTTTATAGAGGAATTGTGAGTTTGGGGATGAAGATTTATTGAAGGGTGGGGCCTAAAATTATATATCCTTTCAATTAATTGTTAAGTATAAGGAGACAAATTAGTTTTGGTTTTTAGTGTGTGACTTACCTATTTTTTTATTGTATCTTGGTCCATGCCTTGGAAATTTTAAATAGATATTCCAAATTATACAATCCACAACTATGAAACCAATTATTGTGAATAATTATATCTTTATGTTATCCATGGAAATATTATATTCATATTTTATTATTTATATTAAATATTTTATTATTATTTATTACTATTTTATTCCCTCCAAATTACTTATTACTTGTTGGTTTTATGATAGATTCTATTGTATAATACCCCTTACTGTGAATTTAACCATAATAATTTATTTTTTATCTTTTCCACAGTGATCTAAGAAGAGTAATTTGAATTATTTCAATGAAACTCAAGGAAGAGTAATATTTTTCCATTGAAAAACAAATTTGTTTCATTTGGATAACTTGGTTTAGTTTGAAAAATTCCCATTTGAGAGAAATTATGGATATGGATTTGTAATGGATTTTTTCTAATTCTCGAATACTATAAAATTGGAAGGTACTGGGTATGTAAGTTATGAAATATTTTTTATAAACCACATAATTATAGGATGGTAACATTTAGTGTATCACATTTCAAGATCACATCATTTTGACACCACATAGTAACATGGTTTAGTTTTTTTAGAACAAAAAATTCCACTGGTGTTAGGATCATAAACCCATGGATTGTATTTCCATTGTTATACCAAATTAACTCTCTAAAATATAGGTTTCTTGAATACCATTTATTTCCCCTTGATAATAAAGCAAAAGGGTTGTCTTATAACATAGAAATAACCAAGTTAGATAGTAAATTCATATGGGGGAGGTGATTTTCTAGAAATCCTCCCATAAAGGGAGGTAATAAAACACTGAGGTTCAATAGATGTTTCTCAAATACTTTTATGACTAATGGTTCCAAGAATATTTTTTCTACTTATTGATTTTCATCAACAAGCTCGAGATTATTGATTCATTTCTCTTCTTTTCCATAGGAAATAACACCATAACTCAATATATTTTATACAATAATTTTGTATTGGATACTTCATCATCACTATTACACAATTTCCATCATAATGGACTATCACAGACATATTAACTTCTTCTATGATACCTTTTTTTAAACCACTATAATTGTGTACTTTCTATTGTAGTTAAGATTTATTCCTCTTTTTCCATATTAAGAGAAAAACTTTACCAAATTTTATTAAGATATCCAATGTGCTTGCTATCGATAATGAATCCACATTTTCTTGTTTAATTTATATCTATAACATTTATAGATCAATCCATATATAAAAATGTATATATTTTATATTTTCATTTCCTATATAATACACCAAACCATGATTAAACATTACTTTAATTTATTTTGGGATTCATTTAATTATCATAATATTTTTTTGAATTGCATAAATCTAAAAATGATTAGCCAGGCATATAGAAAAAGAAATATATGTTTTTATTTTGGTGAGATGCAACTAATTTCTAATCATCTACTATTATATTGGGCCATTAACTACTTTTCCATATTTGTGCTTCTTAATATTGGTTACAACTAATATCAATGTTAAAAATAATATCATATCATGAATTTGAAACATCATTATTAGTTCCCTTACAAATTTACTAAGGTAAATAAATGAATATCCCTCATTTTGATTTACATGAAACCGGAGGAAACATGTTAGCTTTCTAATCAATTATATTTCAAACCCAATACACATTAATATGGAAAAATAATTTATTGATTTTGACTGGGTACTACCAAATATGATATCATTAACCTAGACGAGTACCATAAAATACACAAAATTGATTGATTTCATGTAAATATCAAAATCAAGCCATAAATTTTAAATGCTAATTTCTTCAACGATATATCCAATCAAGAGTTATAAGTTCTGATAACTTTTTTGAGGTTGAAAAATTATTTGTTAAACCTTCTCACTTTTTATTCACCATCCCCAACTAAGAAACCCACTAGTTTTTATTTATTAACCTCTCCACTAGTCAGTGTATTCATGAATTTCATCTTGATATACATTTGAAAAATTGAAATATTTATATGAATACCCATTTCTAGGAAGAATATTATTGACTTTATTAATTCCATTTTTTGTAATTTTCCCCTATATAAAATCTATTAATATGTGAAGATCCAACACAATAACCTCACATCATTTTGAATCACCTATCTTTGATCATCATATTTTTTTAAACACCCACTTCAAAATTATTATACTATGATCCACTAGCTGCTTTAATTGATATCTGGTTTAATTTTACTCTGTTTGATCCCAATATAAATTCATACACTTGAACCAAAAATTTTATTTTTTTGATTCCTCAAATAATGATGGATCATACTTGAATGATAGAGAATGTTTCTCTTTATAACTCATTCTTTGATTTTTTGAATGACAAGATTACATTACCGATAATATTTGGTTCATCTGCCTCATCTAATCTATTATGTTATTGTATTGTTATTTGATTCTATTAATTTTTTTATTCATCCACTAATTCAATACATGAATACTCCTTAAATATTAGATTCTATGAGCCTCTAAAATTAGTATCATCTAAATTTTAATATTCACTATATTTACTCAAATATGGAATAATAGATTTATATCCATCTTTTTCTTTAACAAAAATAAGGTTTTTCCTTCAATTATCGTGTTCAAACCATTATGAAAGCACCTATATTCCTAAATATAGAATTGGTAGCCTAAAATATCCAATAATATGTTATATCACTATATGTTTCATGATTTACATCTTGTTTTTCATCTAGAAAATGTACTCAAATACCATAGAGTGACTTAGAGTTGGAATCCACACATGAAACATTTTGTATGATTTATTATTATCTATGGGTCATAATGAAGACTGTTTTTTTGTAAACACCACCACTCGTACAACTTCTCTTCAGCAGTGTTGATCAAAACCACTCTGGAAGAGAAATGATTTTTCATGTTCCTCACCATTCAGTTTTGACTTCTATAAAATATTTTTTTGCAGTGTTCTTATTGAATAGAGTTTATTCTTGATAAAATACTTCTATATGGAACTCTTTACATCACTATAAGTGTATTATGTGACATTTTTTGGTCATATATCTTTAGTTTCATTTTTAAATCTTATTTAAAACCACTGGATATAGTTTATTATTCCATTTTTTCTTATATGATAGTGAACAATCTATTATACTATATTTATTTAAAAAATAAAATGATGTATCTTTCAATAATTTTTTTTAAAACCTTTTAAAGACCATATACATCAGTTTAAAATTGGTTTAATTATTTTTAATATCTTTTATTTGTTATTTAGTATTAATTTCTCACTATTTTCCCTCTTAGACATAAAAACCATGTGTTTTCACATCATGTGTCAAATTTGGATGTTCAAATATAGTCTTCAATTTTAAAAAATTATGTAAGACTTGTTTTTGTATATTATAGATCCATTTATTCTAATGAATATTTTTTTCTTCGATAATAAGGATAAAAATATTCTCATTGCTATCGACTTAATATGTGTTTTCATTTGTTCTCCATCCTTTCCACAAAGAATTTTCAGCTTTGACTTTGATCAAGAATCCCTTTTGATTAAATGTGATTTTTATCCATGAGTTATATAATTGAAATATACAGTGAATATTATATCCTAAATTATCCACATAGTTAAGTTCTACATTCATTAATTCATATTTTAATAACATTTTCATTATATTTCATTTAATTATTAAAGCCATATCATTTCCAAAACAAACTATGCCATCAACATGTCCCTAAGAACAATTCAAGAGGTTTATGTTTTAGGTCACGTGGGATGATCACCCATTATCATAAATACATGCATTACTATTCATTGTTTCTTTGAGATTAATATCATCCAAGATTTATTTCTCATTTTTCTTATTTTAATTACAAGACATTTTTAGTCTAGTTAACACACGAACATGTCACTTTTCATTTATGTTGTTATGGATAGTGATTTTGTAACATTCTTCCTCCAATATATAGAAATTATTATCTAAAATAAATACTTCTGATTGTGTTTCATCTATTCTCCAATTATTTCCATTGGTATTTTTTTATTCCTATTATTACATAAATTTATAGACCTATGACTAATGTTAAAAAATGTTAAAAACATCCCTAAAAAGTTCTCATTCCATAAGGATCCAAATATATTCTCATTTTTCATTATGGAATTACTATTTATTCTCTTTCTATGTAGGCATAAAACACTTCAAAATAATTCATTATATAGATGATATAGCCACAAAACTGACACTTTATCAAGGTAAAAAGAACATATAGTCTCACCATATATTTATAGACTTTGGAAATATTCTTGGATTTTAATGAGTTATTAATGTTTAAGAATTATAATTAATATTTTTTTGACATTTTATTTTTCAATAACTACTATGGTTTTAGATGAATAATATTTACAACCAAGTTATCCTTTTATCATTTTTGTGAATCTTTATTCGCTAATAATTTTCTCAACACAAATTATAACTAATATTTCTCAATCTCTATCAGTTCATTATAATCTAAATTTCCTAATTAATGCTTAATTTTTTAAAACCTAACTTTTTTTTAGATTTTATTTTCATTTCAAAGATTGTAACCTATTATTTGATTGATTAAACCCATTTTGTTCTTTTTCGTTGTAAACATTGACATTGTCATTCAACTTTCTCAGTTATTCATTCCTTAATTTAAAATTAATAATATATTTAGATTTATTTGAGTAGATACATGTTATTCCTATTTCCATGTTATTTTAACTTCATGTTTTTAATATATTCTAAAGATTACTTTAATAGAATACTAATTTTTTATTCTTCAACTATAGATCATTATCCTGAAGTACCCCATCAATTTATAATTTTAAGTCAAAAATTACTTATGGTTGTTATTTTCCCTAATTTTTAGGAATTATATTATAAGATATTACCATAATTCAATCCTATATATCTATGATAAATTCATCATCATTATATTCAATACATTCCTCATATTTGATTTCTTTTTTCACAATGAACTTATTCCTTTGAAGCCTTTTCTTGGATACATTTCTTGATTTAATGTTTCTTTTTAAGGAAACATTTGACCAATTTTTAGTGTAAGTTAATATTTGGTTCTTAATTCACATTAAGTTCACATATTATATAATATGATAAATTCGTCTATAATTAAATAATTATAGATATAACTTACCTATATACCTCTCTTTTCCTTGCTTGATATTTCATCTATTAGTGATAGAAATTGTTCATTGGAATCATTATCTTTATATTAAGTGGAATGTATATTAATGAACTCCATTATATTAAATAATATCTTCTTTTTTTATTAACATGATATTTTTTCTTGATTCACATATATGTTTTATTCCACCAACTAGCTATAATGATAATAAATAAACAACTCTGAAATACTTCATTATTCTATTACTGATTTTTATGGATTGTATAATAGTGGAAATTTTATAAGATTTTTCATCATTATTTCAACATATTTTATCTTATTTACTTGTGATTATATAGATACCAAAACATCACTTAGATATTTATAGAAACTATCAATATTATCCTTTGAGATCATTTTTAGACCATCAAACAAAAAAATAAATTTTCTCTTCATTTAATTTGGTTTATTAGTTTTATATATTGGAATGTTTTTCCAAATTTATTTCCCTATAGTAAAATTTATGACAATTTTGAATATTTTATTAGAAGAAGCTCTGAATAGAGAATTTTTCTCCTTTGAATCATCATTAATAAGATTCTCATCCACTTTAGTCACTGAAATCTCTATAAATGAGTTTTCATTTAGTTATTCCATTTTTTTCTACATATATTAAATAAATGAACTCATTTTTAATTTTTTTGAATTCTACAAGTTAGAAATTATTAATAGAAATATTTATAAATATTAAACCTTTTTCCTCTAAAAATATTATTAAAACCATAAGCTAAAATATCCCCAAAGTGGGGGGTTGGGGAATTAAGGTGTTCAATTATTCTTTCCTTTAACCAGGTCATGTTCTCATATTACAAATAAATCATTGGTCATATGAATATAATAATCATTAAATATAATTATATAAGAAATGAATTCTGCAATTAGAAGATTTTACATGGTTCTCCACTAAGGGATACCCTAAGGAATATACACTAACGTTGTGTTAGCATACTCTAATATATCACTACTCCCTATATATTTTTACATGGTTTAGTAAATACCCTTTATTGATCAAAGTGTCACTCTATATTTGACTCTATACACTCACTACATCAAAAGAGAGTTATACGTATTTCATTTAATAATTATTTCTCATAAGAATCCTTTATTAAGAATAAAAAAACCATCATTGATGATTTCATTACTCTTTAATTCTTCTCATCAACACTGGATCATTAATTAATTTCATTATAATATAAATACATCCCTAAAAAAATTCTAAATGTTTTAATTGAATCCTTTTGAAAAAAAATTCAATTCATCTGTAATGTCTCAAATATCAGGGGTTCAATATTATATCATTATCGCATGAATTTACCATGTTTAAACGCTTAATGGTATATCTATGTGAAGACCTAAAATTTCATTAATGGAAATCTGTCTTGATCTAATTAACTATCTATTTATGTTAAATCTTTATATAAAATGTCAACTTCTTTGGTTTTATGTTAAGAATTGTGGCCATTTCTAATATAGCCATTGAACAGTGATCACATGATTAGTATAAATATAGGGCTTTAACGAATCCATTTTACTCAGACAAAGGAAGTGATGACCTCATCCAGTAGAATTGATCCGTACGAATCCCATTTGTTGGAGCTCATAAAAGAGGTGGCATCATTGTGCTTCACTCTTGACCATGTCCAAGATGAGATTCATCATGTCAAGCTTGAAAGAAACCATTTATGGGAGAAGTGGAAGTTGTATATAATAAGGAATATAATCTCATTTTATTATTGTTACCTTGTAATAGTTTTAAAGGAAAAATAGTGTTATTTGTTAAAATACAACTAAGAAATCTATTTTAATAAATTAAGGGATTTTTGAATTAAATAATATTTTAATAAAATATTGTTATAATTAAATTAATTTTTATTAAATATAAATGATCGTATAATTTTATGAATGAAATTGTAATTTTTTATTAAAGTTCAGAAGCTGTTTTTGTCAAAACCCGTGAATTTTCAATAAATGTCAGTTTTTGTTTAAAAGTGAAAATTAACATATTTAGAAATTTTTTTAGATAAAATAATTATTATTTATGGAATCATGATGTCAAAATTATCCAACGGTGAATTTTTCGTAATTTTCTAAGACAATCAAATTTTTGGGTAAAAATTAAATGTCGTTTAAATATATAATGTGCATTATGACATCATAATGACCCAATAGTGATGTAATAAAATAATATAAGCTTTATATTCAGCCAAAATATGTTTTACCCTTAAATGTATGTGATTTAGGGGTTTTTGGACTTAATTTACAAAGCATTAATGGACCCTTCAAGACTTATTAAACATCTTGTCTTTTTAAATTGTTTTCCTTAAGAGTGTGACTCACCTCCAGATAAGAAACCCCATTATTTTAAGATGTTCGGACTTTGGACATATAAAATATTCTTTTCCACTTCTCTTTTCCAAAAACCATTTTCATAAACCATGGGATGGTTTGTGGTTTGGATTAGTTTAATGTGAGATGTCCCAAACCTAAATAATAAATAATTCCCTCACCTTTCTTATATAAACCCACCCAATCTCCCTCTTCATCCCCACTCAAAGCCTTTTGTGTTTTTCCAACCTCTAAACTCCTTTCTCTATAATCCTCCCAAGGTTCCCCAAGCTCTCAAGAATCCTCTCTCAAGCCTCCCTCAAGCCTTTGGAAGCACACATCCAAGTAAGGTTTTTTTTCATCCTTTCGCATTTTTTCCAATATTCTTTAAGTTGTTATTAACTTTTAATTTCAATTATAAATATTGTGTTACAGTTTCAAACCCCCTCGATAAATCCATATTTATGTTTGAATGATGGGGTACACCTTTCCCTTTAATTAAATACCTCCCATGTACACCGATTACAATGCCGAAACTCCGAAAGAAATTTCTCTCTCCTCATTTACATTCAAGAAATTCTTTTGTATCATGAATGTAAATTCCATTACATTTGTTGGGACATATTTCTATATGACCCCCTTATTGTCCATGTAATGTAAATATGATTAGAAACCCCTTTCTCTCTCATCAACTGTTTTTATGATTTCTTATGTCACGCCGTTATGCTGTCGAAATTACACCGCCCTTTTCCTATCCAAAGTCATTATGAAGTGAATACAATGCCCATATATTTATCAAGGGTATTCAACTTTATGAAAATTTAATTATTGTTTAAATAGTTTCATTTATGTATTCCACATTCATTTATCCTGGAATAAATGATTATGTTCAATGATTGAATGATTTATGATCCATGTGGCACACTTCTGCATGAAATGAAATGTTTAAAAAGGGTGCACCCTTATAGTGATCCAATGCATTGGGTAAAGTATAGTATCATGATACGTCATGTAAAATGGGTGTTTACTCATGCTAATTCAAGTTCAATGAGGTTTTACTCATTCTTCATGTGCAATTAGGGTTTACTCATTCTCCATGTGCAATGAGCCTTGGCTCAATCTAATTCCATGTTAAGTGTCGTTGCCCCATTTCCATGTTATGATTGTCATGCTTTATCATGACTTTAAGTTTATGATCCCCTTTTTCTCTATTTATATGTCTATTTTCTAACATGTCCTTTATTCATCATTTTATTCCATGATTATTCCCTTAATAGGCTTTATATCCCACCATTTTCTTATGCATGTCCGCAGGTTATCCCGTGCAAAGCTAAGTACGAGGAAATGTAGTGGTCATGTAAAGGAAGTTTTCAATAAATATGTTGTTTTTTAATGTTTTATGTTGTTATATAATGATTATAAGCCCCAAATACACTAGAATTATCAATCTTTTATGTTTTATAAAATTAAGTTTATGTAATAAATTATGTTTAATTGTGTAAAATAAAAGATCTGGATTGTCATAGTTGGTATCAAGGGATAGTTTTAGTTACTTTTGGGGTTAAGATTAGAAAACCTTAGTAAAGCCTCATATACAAGGCTAAGAATAATAAAAACATCCCTAAGTTTTGGTGATTATTTATTAAGTGTTTTATCTAGAAAATACATCCCTGTCAAGATACGAGCAGGTAGAGGCGGCTCTAGCACAGATGTACCTAGGGTTGAAAACCCTGACAAGGAGTTTCGGGCTTGACCCTGGGTAACCTGGTACATGACAACAGGACTTGTAGAACTCTTGCTTATGACAATCCTAGGGGATATACTTTGGTAAATTCACAAGCGTAGTATGAACCCTTATTAAGGGAATTAAAAAAATGCCCTTAAGAATATATGTTATAAAGTAGATCACGGATAACATAGATTGAAGCCTATAAATTCATATATTAATGAAATAAAAGCTATTTATAAGTCATAAGCCTTTGTCTTTGGATTAACCTTTATGTCTTACCCCTAACTCTCTTTTTTTCCATCCAATGGTCGGTAATATGAGGACTCAGGCTTACAACCGATGTGAAGATCAATGTGACAATTGTACTAATGAGATGCCCAATATGATGGGAGCAAGAAGTGCGAACTTTGTCATGCTTCTCTCTCAGATAACTCAAGATCTGAATAGAAACATTGGTCAATAGGAATTTTCACCCCCCTAAGAAAGAACAAGTCACTATAAAAAGTTTCAGGAGACAAAGGCCTCTTACTTTTAATGGATCATCCGATCCCCTAATCACTGAAAAATGGATCAACTCCATTAAAAAGATCTTCTCCATCCTTCAATGTTCTGAACAAGAGAAGTTTCTCCTGGATTCTTATCGTATGGAGGGTGAAGCTAATCAATGTTGGACATTGATAAAAAATACAAAGCCTGGGGAGGAGATTGAGGTGTTGGAATGGAAGGATTTTCAGAAGATATTTTTCAAAAATTATTTTCCGCACACCCTCTTGCTTAAGATGGAAAGGGACTTCATTGTACTCAAGAAAAAAGGTGAATAATCTATTGGATCATACGAGCCAAACTTCACAAGGCTTGTACGATATGATTTTGTCTTTGTCATTACCCTCGAATGCAAGGTTGACAACTTCTTTGGTGGGTTGAAACCTAGTCTGCGGAAAGAGCTAGCGATCCGTGACTTCGACAACTATGAGGAAATTGTCCGATGTTCCCTCAAGGTTGAAATAGAGATTGAAGAATCTCAGGGGTATCATTGGGAGAAGAAGAATACCGTGGACTTTAATTCTGGTGTTCCGATGGATAAATCCAACGGTACTAAGAAGATCTAGCACCTCACATTCCAAAGGTGCAGGAAGATGCACCCTGGAAATTGCCTGAAGGGGACGAGGAAATGCTTTACGTGTGGAAGAGAAGGGAACCTAGCTATTAAATGTCAGTAAGAAATACCCATGGCTACAACAGAGGAGAGGAACTCTCCATTTGAACCTCAATGCATGGTTAATTTTTATAGCTACAATAAACAAGGGCATCATGAAAATTAGTACCCTAATCCAAGGGTTTTTGGAGGCAACCAATAACCTTCAAGGAAGTAAGGGCGAGCTTTTTACATCACTACTACCAAAGTGAACCCTAAAAACAAAGTGGTGACAGGTACACTAGTTATTCATTCAGGAATGGTGAACATACATCTTTATTAAGGTTCTATTCATTCTTTTATATCTTGAAATTTTAGTAGAACAATCCCAGCACCACCACAAATCATGGAAGTGAAGATGTTAGTGAGTATAGAAAATGGGGAAATCATTGCATCCCATGAATATAACTCCCCCCTATCATAATATATAGATTAAACTTCCTGGATAACCTCTTCATACTCCCTTTGGTGGAATTTGATGCAATTCATGGCATGTATTGTATTTCATTATATAGAGCCAACATAAATTGACGTGAGAGGGAAATCACTATTCTTATGGAGAATCGTCCCCCAATTCATTACAAGTTCAAGGAGGAAGATGAATCTTCTTTAGAACCATCATCTCAAGCGTGGATATTAATTCCCTATAAGCACAAATATCTAGATCAGATGATTGAGTCTAAGGAGGAAACCATCCTTGAAGACATGCCTATTGTGGGGAAATTCGCTAAAGTGTTCCCTGAGGAATTTCCTGGTCTTCCTCCTAGAGGAGATGTTGAATTCTTAATTGATATTATACCTGGGGAATGGCCAATAACCAAGACTCCATATAGAATGGCAGTTTTGGAGCTTGAGAAACTGAAGAAACAACTATAGGAGAATCTGGAAAAAGGGTTTATACGCCCAAGTGCTTCACCATGGGGTGCACCAGTCCTCTTCATCAAGAAGAAGTATGGGTCAATGCACCTTTGCATCGATTATCGTGAGCTCAACAAATTCATGATAAAGAACAAGTATCCTATCCCATGAATTGATTACTTGTTCGATCAGTTGCGTGGAGCACAATACTTCTCAAAGGTGGATTTATGGTCAGGATATTATCAAGTAAGGGTAAAAAAGGAAGATATCCCCAAGACTACTTTTAGTACAAGATACAGGCATTATGAATTCATAGTAATGTCTTTCAGACTCACCAATGCTCCAGAAATATTCATGTTCTTGATGAATAGATTCTTTAGAGACCACCTAGAAAAGTTTTAGTAGTTTTTATAGATAATATTCTAATATACTCTAAACCAAGGAGGATCATGAGGAGAATTTATGAACTATACTATAGACCTTACAGAAGGAGAATCTCTATGAAAAGTATAGAATTTTTGAGTTCTGGTTGAAGGAGGCTTCATTTTTAGGCCATATCATCACAAGTAATGATATATCTGTTGATCCCTCCAAAATAGATGCAATTGAGGGATGAACGAGGCCAACATCAGTAATAGGTATCCATAGATTCTTGGGGTTAGCTGGATATTATCGACGATTTGTGATAAATTTGTCACGATTTCCCAACCCTATTACCATGCTAACTCATAAGGGAGAGAAGTTTTTGTGGAGTGATGAATGTGAAGAATGTTTCAAGGAGTTTAAAAGGGGGCCTATCACTACGTCTGTTCTCACATTACCCACAAATGGAAAACTTTTTTTGGTATTCAGTTAAAATTAGAAGAAGGGACTAGAACATGTGTTGATGAAAAATGACAAAGTCTTTGCATATGATTCAAGGAAATTGAAATTTCATGAACAGAACTATCCAACACATGACCTCGAGTTGGCTGTTCTGATCTTCACTTTGAAAATTTGGCAGAATTATCTCTATGGGGTGAAATGTGAGATTTAAACGGACCAAAATAGTCTCAAATATATATTCACACAAAAAGAACTTAATATGCACCAATGAAGAAGGATAGAGTTCATCATGAATTATGACTGTTCAATACACTACTATCCTGGTAAAGCAAACATGGTGGCAGATGCTCTACGTAGAAAGGCTCCTACATCTTTATCAATGATGAAAATTGAAAAGGATATGATCTTCTTAGATTTAAAAAGGATGGAAATGGGAATCATTAAGGGAGGAATATCATCAATCCTTTCTCAAATAATTTCCCAACCATCCCTCTTGGAGATAATAAAGGATTCTCAATGAAAAGATGTGGAAATTCAGAAAAGGGTGGAAGCTTTTAGAAGTTGGAAATCCATTGATTTCAAAGTTGATGAGGAAGGAGTTGCAATATTTGGGATGCGATTATGTGTGCCATCTGATCCCAAGATAAAGGAGTTATTTAATGATGCACATAACTTGACCTTCTCTATCCACCTAGGGAGCACAAAGATGTATAGGGATCTCCGAGAGAATTATTGGTGGGATAATATGAAGAAGGAGATCATTGAATATATATCAAAGTGCATGGTGTGTCAGCAAGTGAAGGTAGAGAGGTAGAAGTCTAAGGGGATTATGCAACCATTGCCCATACCAGAATGGAAAAGGAAGAACCTCACCATGGATATTGTCACCAGACTTCCAAAGACATACAAAGGCAACAATACAATTGGGGTTGTTGTGGATCATCTTACAAAGGTTGTACACTTCATTGCAATTCAGGTGGATTTCTCATTGGATCAACTGGAATGGGTATATATCAGGGAATTGGTAAGGATACATAGAGTACCACTACTTATTGTGTCTAATCAAGATCCATGATTCACCTATATGTTTTGGAAGAGTCTTCAATATGCTCTGAATACTGAACTGAACTTCAGTACGACCTATCATCCTCAAACTGATAGCCAATACGAACGGACTATCCAAACACTTGAGGACATGTTGAGAGCTTTCTCAATGGACTTTAAAGTGGGATGGGATCAAAATCTTCCTCTAGTTTAGTACTCTTATAATAACAATTTCCACTCGAGCATCCAAATGGCACCATATGAAGCCCTTTATGGGAAAAGGTTCAAAACAACGATGTGTTAGGATGAGGTCGGTGAGTGTAAGCTGCTTGGACCAAAAATGGTCGAAGAAATGGTGGAGAAGGTTAAAACCATTAAGTAGCATATCAAGGTAGCCCAGTGTCAAATAAATAGTTATACAGATTACCATTGACGAGGCCTTGAGTTTAAAGTTGGAGACATGGTATTTCTACGCACATCTCCATGGAAAAAGGTCATGAGGTTTGGAAAGAAAGGGACGTTAAGTCCAAGGTACATCGGCCCCATTGAGATTATTGATTATGTCAAGGATGTGGCCTATCGACTAGTACTTACACCTACCATGACCAAGGTACATGAAGCAGAGTTACCAACATCTATTTTAGTGTGGGAAAAGTAAATTTTGGCGGCAGAATTTCTTAAGGGGGGAAGATTGTAACGACCCAAAATTTCATTAATGGAAATCTATCTGGATATAATTAAATGTCTCTTTATATAAAATGGTTATATAAAATGTCAAATTATTTTGTTTTATGTTAACAATTGTGACTATTTCTAATATAGTCGTTGAATAGTGATCACATGATTAGTATAAATATATGGATTTAACGAATCCAATTTAATCAGACAAAGGAAGAGATGAAATTATCCAATAGAATTGATCCATATGAATCCCATTTGTCGAAGCTCGAAAAAGAGGTGGAGGCATTGGGATTTTCTCTTGACCAATCCCAAGCCGAGCTTAATGATGTCAAGCTCGAACAATACCATCTATGGGAGAAGTGGTCGTTGATAGAGATCACCACACATACAATGTTATCCAAGCCACATCAAGAGTCTGTCACCATCACACACCTTACTCTTCAGTGTTATGTAGGTGTTATAAGGGGTTATGTAACCATACCATAACACTATGGTTATGTACATTATTTTTTTATATACTAATAAATATACTTTCAATTTATTATTGTTACCTTGTAAATAGTTTTTAAAGAACAAATAGTGTTTTTAGTTAATATTCAACTAAGAAATATATTTTTGATGAATTAATGGATTTTTGAAATAAATAATATTTTAATAAAATAATAATAATATTATTAAATTAATATTTATTAAATATAAATGATCGTATAATTTTTTGAATAAAATTGTAATTTTTATTAAGGTTCGAAAGACATTTTTTTTCAAAACCCATGAATTTTCGATAAATGTCAGTTTTTATTTTAAAAGTGAAAATTAACATATTTAGAAAGTCATTTAGATAAAATAAATATTATTTTTGGAATCAAGACATCGAAATTATCCAATGGTTACTATTTCATAATTTTCTGAGACAGTCAAAGTTTTGGGAAAAAATTAAATACCGTTTAAATATATAATGTGTTTTATGACATCATAATGACCCAATAGTGATGTAATAAAATACTATAATCTTTATGTTCGGCCAATATATGTTTTACCATTACAATAATGTGATTTTGGTTTTGTTTTACTTATTTTACAAAGCATTAATGGACCCTTCAAGACTTATTAAACATTATGTCTTTTTAAATAGGTTTCCTTGAGAGTGTGACTCACCTCCACATAAGCAACCCCATTATTTTATGAATTTCGGACTTTGGACTTATAAAAAATTGTTTTCCAATTCTATTTTCCAAAAACCATGGGAAAAAACCATGTTCTGGTTTGTGGTTTGGATTAGTTTAATTTTTGATGTCCCAAACCTAAATAATAAAGAATTCCATCACCTTTCCTATATAAACCCACCCAAGCTCCCACTTCCTCCACACTCTAAGAATTTTTACTTCATCCCACCTCTTACCTACTCTCTTTAGAATCCTACCGAGGTTCCCCAAGCTCCCAAGAATCTTCTCTCAAGCCTTTCTCAAGCCTGTGGAAGCACACTTCCAAGTAAGGGTTTTTTCTTCCTTTCTCATTTTCGTCCAATTTTCCTTAAGTTGTTATTTCCTTTTAATTTCAATTATAAATTTTGAGGTATAGTTTTGAACCTCCACCATACTACCCTATTTATGTTTTAAATATTGGATACCCCTTTATCTCTCATTAAATGCCTCCCATGTATACCCTTTACAATACAGAAATTCAAAAAGGAATTTCTCTCTCTTCATTTACATTCCAGAAATACTTTTATACCATGAATCTAAATTCCATTACATTTTTTGGGACATGTATCTATATGACCCCCTTAATGTCCATGTCATGTAAATATGATGAGACACCCCTTTATCTATCATCAACCATTTTTATGAGTTCTTATGTCACGCCATTATGCTGCCGAAATTGCACCGCGCTTTTCCAAGCCAAAGTCATTGTGTCGTGAATACCATGCCCATTTCTCTATCAAGGGTATTCAACTTTATGTAAATTTACTTATTGTTTAAAGAGTTTAATGTAGGTATTAATCATTCTTTTATTTTTGAATAAATGATTATGTATCTTGTTTCAATGTTTTATGATCCATGTGGCACACTTATGCAAGAAATGAAATGTTTAAGAAGGGTGCGCCCTTTAGCGCTCTAATAATTGGGTAAAGTATAGTATCATGATACGTCATGTGAAATTGGTGTTTACTCATGATAATTCAATTGAAATGAGGTTTTACTCATGCTTAATGTGCAATGAGGGTTTACTCATGCTCCATATTCAATGAGCCTTGGCTCATGCTAATTCCATGTTAAGCGATGTTTCCCCACTTCCATGTTATGATTATCATGCTTTATCATGCCTTTATGATTATGATTCTCTTTTTCTATATTGATATAACTTTTTTTAACATGTATGGTATTTATCATGTTATTCCATTATTATTCCCTTACTGGGCTTTATAGATCACCCTTTTCTTATGCATGTCCTCAGGTTATCCCGCACAATGCTAAGTACGAGGGAATGTAGTGGTCATGTAAAGGAAGTTTTCAATAAAGATGTTGTTTTTTCATGTTTTAAGTTGTTATGTAATGATCCTAATCCCTAAATACACTAGACCTATTGATCTTTTAAGTTTTATAAAATGAAGTTTATGTAATAAATTATGATTAATTGTGTAAAAAACGATCTGGGTTGTCTTAATCTAAACATTCCATTAATTTGTAATTAATTCAACCATGGTCGAAGGAAATCACATAGAATCTGATATGTAATTGAATTTTGAAACATTGAAGATTTAACAACATCTTTCCATGACCTTCATTGCTATAGTGTGATCTTTAATCAACATACCTATCCAATAAATTTTGGTTATTTATTTTATTTAAATGACTAAAATATTATTCCATTATCTTCTCAAATTTTTATAATGTTTGTTCTTATTATGGAATTTTATTCTAATTACAGTGTGTCTTCATTTTTCTTAATCCTCTAGGTGTTCATGTAATTTTATAAAAAACACACCAATATGTCATATAAAACATTATTATGGCATGATCCAATTAAATATCACATTCCAAAATGAAATTAATTTTTGACAGGTTATTTATTATGGTGCACCATTTTTCTTTATGGTGAATTCTATATTATAACAACATTACTATAACTCTTTTCAAATGAACCATCTATTTGATTAACAAAACCCTGTATTAATCCATAAACAATATTTTGGTGTCATTATACATGTTATGAAAAAGTACTCAAGGTTTCCCTCTTATTTACTCTATGTTTATTATTATGCATGATAGGCCTTAGTTGGGTTACCGTATTGATGGTTAAATACTCATCTATCTCGAAATATTTTTATCCATCTACAACCACTCTTATAGAATAACATACTCGTTGGTGGTGTAGCCTCTAAATAATTAATATTATACAAAATATGATTATTCTTTTTTGATCTTGGTTTATAATTATATATATACCATTACAACATGATTTACACTATATCATCATGATTTAACTCTAAAAAAAACTCAATAAAATCCTTTGATTTATCCTAACACATTTACAAGTACCTTAAAATCTTGTGTTATGTCAAATATCAAACACAATACTTCTACTAATCCAAATACCTCTGCTCTATAATTCACGCACAAAAAAATGAAACCAATTGAATCAATTTTTCTGAAATTACACAATATTTATGTACACTGAACCTTCCATCACTAATGAATGATATTGTCTGCTCTAGCATCCCACTATAAGGAATGTTTTTTCCGAGGGCTCACAACCCAACAGCAAAATCAACCTCATACAGAAGGAGTATTTTTTACCATATTATATTTTATACATGAAATATTCCCACACATCATGTAGGGATCATGATATACATTTAAAGCACATCCCTAGATATCCACATGAGGTCAGAAAGTCCCCTATTTCAAATCTGGGGGAGTGATAAGCACAAGGGTTCAATTACCTCTCCCTGAACATTACTTAAGCGGATCAAAACCATGAAATAACTTTGATTCGAAGTAATTTTCAGCTATAATGGCCCTTTTATTACTCACACATGATATTGTCTACTCTTATATCCCACCTTTTTTATTTATATTCCAAGGGTTCATTCCCCATAACTGTAAGAGGCATCCGGAAAGGGGAGGATTTGTAAATTTATTATATTGTGTTATAAAATTCTCTCAAACCCCTTGTGGGACTTATGATATGGGAATAAAACTCATCAATAACTATCCATGGGAGCGTGATAAATCAACTGTTGTGACTTAAAAGGTGAAAAAATAATGTCTAAAATACTATTACATTCTATAATACAAGTACAATTAACATCTCAAAAAAATATAATAATAAATTATATGACAAAAATTGATATTATTAATTTTTTTTCATTAGATCATTTTAAAAAGGTGATATGTACCTTGAATTTATTGATATATGATATATTGATAATTCCTTTTTATTATAATTATTATTATTTTATCAAGAGTGGGTTGGGTATATTGTATTTTGTTGAGAAATGGTAGAAATAAAGTATCTGGTTAGAGGGGCATGATTCTGGGTGTATAAATATTTAAATTTTACTCCACTTTAGTTCTTAAATGTTTTACATATCCTGTTCAATTTTATGATGGAAAACATTCGATCTATCATACCATTTCACTATTTATATAACTAAATAATGAAATGAATTTATAAATTCAAAGCATACACATGACATGGAGAATATTCTTGGTTAGCTATAGTAAACTAGGTCGGAGTGACCACTGTGAGGGGGTGGATGAATAAGTGGTTCAATTTTTTTAAAATTATTTCTTTTTGAATTCAACCTATAGAACTTGTTAAGGTTATCGACCCCCTTAGTGATATCTCAAAGTCTCACTTCATATACAGTAATAATTAGAGAGTGAAGAACACATGGTTTTTACAAGGATCAATATAAATACCCACTCCTTTCCATGTTGGTTAATCTCCCCAACAAATATTATACACTATATTAGTAGGTGATTAAAATGAATATGGAATCAACTGGTTATACACCAGTGTAGTCGATCATCCAATTGATCCCAGTTATATAGCTGAACAACTACCTCTTGTACCTTGGTTGGTTAGACACCCCAACCGTCTTGTTTTCTTATTCTTCAAGAATGATAAGTCTCCCTGTCCTTGAGACTCTTTTGTAAATGGTTATATTCCCCAGTCACAAGCTCCTTATTCTTAATTTTGTTGATAAAAAAATAGCAACACCTATGTTTACTTCTAGTTTCTTTGGTAACACTTAAGATTGATATTCCTACACAAGTGTGCTAGATCTATTTTACTCATGTACAAATTTAAGATATTTAATAACTTATTGAGGTAAGATTTTTGGTCATGAAACTCAATAAAACTATATTTAGAATGAAATTTTTTTTCTCATATTACTGAAATCAACGACCCAACTGTCTTCTCCTATATGTTTATTTTTCCTTCAGTCTCTTCAACTTATGATCTTCAGTGAATTATAGGATCTTCCTATGATTAATTATCATACAGAGATTCTCCCTTGTTATGATGAAGTCTCTATCTCAACCAATGTGTTCAAGTGATGGACATTATTTCATTAATATTATTTTATCCAAGATTGAACTT
Source organism: Viscum album (assembly GCA_963277665.1). Classification (NCBI taxonomy): domain Eukaryota; kingdom Viridiplantae; phylum Streptophyta; class Magnoliopsida; order Santalales; family Viscaceae; genus Viscum; species Viscum album. The sequence continues at coordinate 1,059,393,085 of OY728140.1, forward strand.
CAAAATCTTAAAATAATCCATTTTCTCAATATAAACTCAAATAATTATTGAAATCATATGTATTACTTAGATTTACCATTTTCTTATCCACTTAGTAAACTTTAAACAATACACTAAATTGATCCCATACACATCAAATGATAATATAACATTATAAATAATTTATTACATATTGTTGGTAATTTTTTTTGATGATTCTCATTTTAATGTTTCAAACAACAAGTCCATTCTTTTTCATGTATGTATCACTCTCTTTATGCAACTAATTTTTTTTAATTATCCTAACATTCCATATGCATAACATTAAACTTCATGGAATCTCCTCCTTCACTAAAATAACAATGTTCTTTGTGGAACTCAACTGGAGAAATATTAATTATTCCACTCATAATGATGGACAACTGAAAAATTCTCGATCACTTGGATAAGAGAGAGTCACTCATATTTTTATAGGTAATAAACATCATTTATCAAGCATTTATTTAATGATAAAATTTCTTAATGTGGTAGGTAGTTTTTAAAGAGGTTTTTTTACCATGAAAAACTTTCTATATAATGTACTTTGTCACCACATATTGCCTATGCCACATACTACCTTCTCTATAAAGAACCTTTTCTCATAACACATGGTCAAAATTTCAGTCTGACATATAATTTGATTTACTAAGCGGAATAAAAAAAATATTCAATGTAAAAACTCATCACAAATCACTCTCCACATATCTCTTGGTTCATACCCATAGAATGTATTCCAAAAACATAAATACTGAATAACATGAATATCCACATTTTAATACATATATTCATATAATAGTTTATCCATGAAGGATCATCCTCAAACCGTGTTGTTCATGGTTGATCATGGGTCTAATTATATTCTCATATGCATTCACCACATAGCCACATAATGCATGATTTTAAATAAAATAGTATACTCTCTAGATAATTTAACTTTCACAACAAATCCAACATATTCATCCATAAAGGAACTGCACTAATATATCACTTTAAATTATTTCATTTACGGTTGATCACATGACCACTTATTCATCCAAAAATTAGGTTATCATATAATGGGATTCATTCAGAAAACATATTCATGTTGAAGCACTCATCCTACAAGGAACAATCAAAAATAATTTTTATTTAATTTAAAAAAAATCAATTCTTATCCAAATTAAAAACATACAAATTAATTTTAAGATCCCACATAGTTGTTGGATTATTTGTCGTTTGATGTTCTATAACTAGACATTCATGAAGGGTTTAGTTCATGAAGAACTCTTTATCCTTATACCAACTTATTAAATAATTTATTTATGTTATAGTAAATATTACTTACCCACATTTAAATCTAATAAATAGTCTTGTAAGATCTCATATGGTTTCCATGTTTTTTGTTGGTTCATAATCTAGATGAATTGTTAGTGAGGGGTTCATTCATGAAGGATCGTATGTGGGATTTTGAATATTAACTCCCACATGGATTGAATGACTAGAACTTAAATTGGGATATCTTATTAGACAAACAAAATTATATGAAAATATTGTAATGAGGGTGAATAATACCCATATATTGATCATCCCACATCTAGAACTCCCATATTTGGGACTTCAGAATATCAATTAAGCTAGAACTTCTTCACTCTAATATGGATACTAGGGATCAGAACCAGTTAAGCATGCACATACTATGAGCATATGACCTAATGGGTTTCGTCCAAACATATATGAGATTGCAGGCATGCACTTTGCAGGACCTATAAATAGGAATATTCATGGACTTATACACATCCCACCTCTTCCTCTTGCGGGGCTACCTACAGTAGGCCTACCCACGAGGGTAGAATCCATGTCCCCCAATACGTGGTAGAGAGCTATCCATGGTGGCTCCCTTGGTTGGCATTATTTTTTTTATATGTGGCCCATAATAAACATTTAGAAAAAAGACTAATTATAGAATGAAATAAAAAACCTTATTGATTAAAATTCCAGGACAAACTTCCACTCTTATCAAACATACTTTTCATGAAAATTGCATGTGTGTTTTTTAATTTCCACCTTTTAAATCCTCTTTAAATCTTATTCACTTCATGCAATATAAATTCACTTTTCACGGACTTATTTAATCATATAATGTTTTTTTGTAAACAATGTGTCCTCTTTAACACATGTCTTGGACATTGATGATTAGAAAAAAATAAACACATTTATACTAGGAATAACTATCCAAGTGTGACATACAATGCCATATAAAGAAGAATTATCCTAGAATGACATACAATTCTATGATATGGATGCAATAAAATTCTCTAGGAATCACCACATCATCTATAACATTTCTATAGGAATCAACACTGTAAACACCCTCATCTCATTATATAAGTATTTTATAAATACAAACTAGAAAAGATTTATTATTCTATAAAAAAACTTTTTCTCTTGAATCACCACATTTGTACATGTTATTGATACTAATTAAATTTATAAAGTAATTAATTTTTACCCCATTATTGACAATAAATGAAAAGGTTATGTGGTGTATTATTATTTCATATTTCTTCTCAAAAACATGTTTCCTCCCTAATATGAAAATTTCAATATCAGTTCTACGAGGGGAATGATATCACATGGTTCTATTAGAAGAGATCCTTTAGTTAATCAACACTAATCTATGTGGGATAACCCAGTGTAGGAAATAAGAGAGATATAACCATGTATGTTTATGTAGTCCATAAAATACCATGCATGTGAAATCATGCCCAGAATGTCTCAATTATTCTTTTAGTGGATTTTAAATAATCTGATTTATCATTGAAATTCTATATTTGGTACACACTTCAATAAAAAAACCCAAAATTTCAAGAACAATATATTTATATTCCCTATATTTTACTAATTCAACTCACCCTTTAAAATGACTATCAAATCATTTTGAGTAGATATCTCGGAGTTATTGAACTAAATCAAACCTTATTTTTTTCATTCTATCTAGAAAATTACAAATTCATATTAAAATGTTTTGGAAACCTTCCCTCATAACTTATCTCCCCATCAAGGGAAAAATTCACCAATATGTTCAGGATGGTGAGTATATTAAAAAAATTATTTCAAGATATTCCAATTTTAGAACACACCAAAATTTAATTCTTTTTATGGCTATCCAATTTTGACAACATCCACATGTCCCTGCTATCCATAATATAACAACACTAATTAATTATTATGTTCTCTCCTTGAGAACTTGATACAAAAATTATAAGGGAATAGTGGGGAGTTACTTGCTCCACAAAGGAAAAAAACAAGGTTGGTATGGTTTTCTCAACCAAGTTGCTCCACTTTCTTCAGTCTTCATCCCTCCAATTATAATTTTATAATTTGATTTTTAATTTAGTAAAATGGATATTATGAAACCTATCCTTTCATTGAGTGGGATGGTTCTTCACTCTTTATCCACCAATTCGTATTAATCTTCTTTGGAACGCTTTATTCTCTTCAAGACATCTTCATGTGCTGGAAATCTGGTTCAAAACCTCTTGCATTATGTCCATATTTATGTCATCTACAAAGAACATTTTCAAAACGAATGTCTTAATTTGATAAAAAACCCTCTTTTTATTCATCTTTTTCATGTGGAATATTCATTTTACCTTTGGCATGAGGTTTTTCATGTTCTTATCCTAACATTATGTATTTATGAAAATCAATTGGAGAAATTACAAGAATATCTTTTAAAATTTTGAAAGATTATTTATAGTCTCCACAAAACATCACATGAGTACCTTTATTCACATATTTATTCTAATATATATCACCCCTATTTATCTTCTTGTACTTTTTTTGTTTCTAATATTTTTTTCATTGTGTCCAAAAATGAATTCTCTTCAAAATTTTGAGTAATATGATTTGTATTATTATTTAGGTTTCTACCCATGGTTGTCACTTATTTCTCATATGGTCTTCTTTTACCATAATTTATTGATACATGTTGATATTTACATGCATCACTTTTGTAGCCACTTTTATTGCAAACATCAAATACATAACCAAGAATTTCAAATCTATTTAAATCTACAATGTTTTCTTAGTATGTGAATGTTTTTGAATATTCTTATCTAGAATTATTCCCCTTTATATAGGCTTACTTTGGGATTTATCATTTAAAGGATTGTTCCATTAATCCACTATATAATGTAGAAATTTGTGGAAACACTAACAATGACCCCAAAACCTTTTCCTTCTTTTATTTCTGCATGTTTCCATAATTTTCAGTACAACTATTTCACCCTAACCTGAATTTCCACCCAAACAACACAACAGGTTGAGTGCCACTTGGCCTTATGTGTACCTTACTGAATGATAAAAGATTCCAACTAACAATGAGGTTGTAAAATGGTGATAGTGGGGAGAATTTACTATTGAGTGATGATATAATAATGGTCTATATATGTATAATTGAGTGGAACAGAAAGACCATAAGACACTAGAATAGTAACCTCCCCATGTTAGAAACACAACAATAGTAGTAGTAATAAGAAATAATGGAAGAAAGAACCTAATACATCAGTGGAATAAAATTAACCAGACAGACATACCATTTTTAACAACATAAATATAACTAGAATGAATAATAAGTCATAAATATCAATAATAATAAAGGTCTCAAATGGATGTCCATCAATATAAACATATACAAGCATGTTGATAGAAAAAAAGAAAAGAGAAAAGAGAAACTATAGATGATGTAACAAACAATGGTACATTTCCTTCTATCCCATGACCACTTGATCACTAGGATCCAACTACATAGCCTGATCCCTTTACTAAATGCAAAAGTATAAAGTCTACACTTGTGCCGAAGTTTCTGTGTAGGGTGTGAGAAGGAATCTTAGTAGGCCAGCACCAATGTGTTCCTATATTAGATTTGTTATTTAATATGTGTATACAAAATAAATCATGGAATTACATGAATTAAAATAAAAACATGCTAACCTAGTTCTCTATAGCCACCAGAAATCTATCACCTACTTCAACCAATGGTGAAATACTATAGAGGAGAGGATCTATATCCTAAGACCAAGGCATCCTCAGATGGAAGTCATACCGGGTGAATCCTTGGGTTCAACCTCAAATAAATTCACATGGAACCACATGCCGACCGATTCCTTATGTATAAATAAAGAAACCAACATACTAAAGGAATGGCCAATAATCTATACCTAGTCCCTTAACCTAAGCTCTTAAGAAACCCCAATAGCGAATTGCCCGATTTTTGAGGAACAATGATACCATCCCTCCAACTAGTATCACCATCAGCTTAATAGCCAACATCCTGAGGAAAGATGATGTCCATATTCACAAATAAGTTATATCCCATAGACCTCATGTACAACAAGCCTTTTTTTCCAATCATTAGTCTCAATTTCAATATCCATGATCTCCTCTCTGTCAATGCGGCATTCTATGACATGAACCTCCATAAAATATTTCTGATCCACAACTACCTGATGCCTCTACTCAAATTATTGGTCAATACCACCTCAAAATATTAGTCCTACTATGTGAACATGACTCTAAATGATGCTTTTGAAAACAAGAGTGAGCAGAAATCACCAAAAAAAATCAAAGACACGCTAATCTAGTACCTTGTGTACCTACGACCACATCACTCAAACCAATGGCCATGCCTTCCAATATCACACAGGCCATGCTTCTTGCCTGAAGGCCTTTATGCCTCAATTAGATGATTGATTCAAAAAACTATGATCAACATGAACCACCCCCACACATCTCAGTCCAAACCCAGCATGGCGATAGTATCGCCTCAGTCTAAATGTCCAATGCTATCTAAATTCTTGAGGCAAGACTATAACGATCCAATTGATTTTGTCCCAAGAAATTCACATATATTATTAAATTAAATTTAAATAAAACCACTCAACTTTAATAAAATATCACCCAGCCTAAACTTCTCATGGTCCGTAGCCACCTACATGGTTCTAAAAATATGTAGACTTGTGTGAGCATGCTCATTGGCATATCACATGGGTTAAAATAATTTATTAAAGACAAAATCCAAATTAATATGTCCTTAGCCTTTCAACAAAATGGAATGATCAACGAAAGAATCCCAAAACATCCTCGAAATCACCAATAAAGATAAAAACCACCTACCATATAGTTGTAGATGTAGGCACGCCCAATCCTAGTCTATAACTCAAACCGATTTTGAAGAAATCATCATTTTAGATGAACACCCTAAAAATAGGGAAAAACAACATACAAGGATTTAGTGGTTCGTGAGAGAAGTGAAAAGGAAGATAAAAGAAATTAGATGATGAGACTTTCTAAGATGACTCCAACATAACCAATGTCAATCAAAGTGGAGCCTGGATGAAAGATATAGGTCACACCATAGGGGATAAAGAAAAGGGAGGAGAACCCCCTACTGCATGTGACCCAATGAAGAAGGAGGAAAATAACAGGAAAAGAAAAAAATAGAGGGAGGTGTATAATGTTAAATTAACCCTTTTTATAGGTTGTATGGTTAGATCAAATGATTTTCCAAACTGTATAGCAACCAAGAAGATCCTATTTTTATGATCCAAACATTGCATGGATAGACTATATGGTTAAGACAAACCATTAGAAAACCATACGTTATGTAGTGCATAGGTATAGACCATTTGGATCTAAGTGTGAAACATGTGAATAATTTTTAAAACTGTTAATAGACCATGCGAATTCTCTCTTATAAAAATAGCATAGGTCACACAAGGTAATTTTCCCCATCCAGTATGGTTTCCCAAAAAATGATCAGTATAAAAATGGGATGAGTAATTTATCCAAGGAGGCCTAACGGTGTGTCTAAACTATGAGCCATAGTCTATGCACTTTGGAAACATGGGTTTTAAACCTATGACGAATCTGAAATCCATCCAAAAACCCTGAAACTGGTGACGTCATAAAACATGACTGAAAAATGGTATTAGGTTAAGGAAACTATCAAAATTAAGTTATGTTAAACAAGAAAGATATTGGTATACCAAAAAAATCCAAAAATTGAAAATGGTTATTGAATTCGACCCACTATATAAACCCATGACGTTATAATCTCACCAACTAAACATTTATCTTCCCTAAGATATAAAGAATAAAGTTGAGATGGTAACGAACATACCCATATAATTAAAATTGACATGTAATACCCTTGTATAAATGTCATAGGTCAAATACCTCAAGGGGATACCAACCTTTGGATTTACATACCCCAGTCACATCCCAACCCAAAATAAAAAAATGAACTGATGGTCTATCGACCATCCCTTGAATCAAAAAGTCATCTCGGGATGCATCCTCACTCTTCCACCTTATCAGGTGAAACAATTTCAAACCCGAAACTTATCAGAATCCTACTCCACACCAATTCCTACCATATTCCCTTGTCCCACATAGAACCTATGAGTCCCCTCATCTTAAAAGATTCTCAAAAGTCATGGTCCCCAACACCTCAATCAAGTTCCGTATCACACTGATGCCCATATTTCAATGCACCACAAGTAGTCCTGTATCTCTTCAATACCCATAGGATAATTAAACTCAGAAGTCACACACCCAACGATGATCATAATAAATTCTAATTCAAAAAACCTCATATATATAGATGCATTATGAATATGAGCCATTTAAAACCTACTAAACAGCGTCTTGTTAATCCATAGATACATCTCATGACCTCGTGCAAGAAAAACAGGAATGGATCTAAAATTTCATACAAAAAAACAAAACCTCGGTCACAACCATGATGCACCAATGAAAATTGTAAGATCACCAGCCTACAATGACCCAGGTATCTCTAAAACAAGCACTTGGACTGAATTCTGACTACCTAAATCCTGAACTCCCTATAGTAATGCACTATTAATTGACCATTAACCCAACTTCTAGGCTATGTTGTCTCCTCTACGACCTATGGGTGTAACTTAAACTCAACTACCATCACCTGGTTCCACTACTGGTCTGATCTCAAAACCCTGAGTCTGCCCCTGTACTTGACTACCAGCTATCCGAGATGGATTTCTGCAGAACCTATCAAGATTCTAGACGTTTTTTCATGCTAAAAACTAATTAATAACTATGTTGTACTAAGTCTAAAAGTGACATGGATTCCCAAACTATAATTACACCATAAATGAAAAACTCCAAGGTGGTTTTCCTGGGTCCTTGTACTGACCATCTTATTGAGACTACTCTCAGATTCAATTCCTACAATCTGAAATGTTTCCACTGAAGTCACCTACACCATCACCTAGATATAATATGACCTATCCATCAATTTGCCTTCAAATATGATCATATGATTCACCACCTCTGATAATGAGGAAAAACTAAAGATAATGGAATGCCATAAACCATCCTCTAAACACCTCACCCTCATGGTGTAATTGCTCACAATATAGGGTGCAAAGTGAGACAAATTGGTCAATGTATCTCCATAGTAAATGAATAAAATATCACCCGATTTTTAGGTAAAAGAAATCCCATGGTCTCTCTTCCCTCAGTGTCTATGGTACAAAATGCTTGAAGAAACTGGCTTCTATGTCCTTCCAAGATAGTCCCTCATGTTTTATTTCCTAGTACTTCATGTTGCACCAATACATTTCCATTCACCTAGTAATTTACATCACTAGCTTCACCATCCACCATGGGGGTGTCTCAAGATGCTCAAAGATCATCTACATAGACTCAGTCCATTTCTCTGCCACATGTGGTCCACCATCACCCAGAAATAGCGGTGGGTTCTGAAACAAAAATTCTCGATTCAATAATTTCATAGAAGGATCTACTACTTGAGATCTGTTATCAATTAATTGGATGAAACATTCTAGACTCACTTCGACCTTCTCTTAAATACACAACCCAAGTGATATAAAATTCAGGGGCTGACACACCTACACTGGATCCTATACCTGATCCTATACTAGAATCTTATGGTCTGACTAACCCATTGAGCCCTCATATCGACTCAAAAGTGTCACAAACTATACATGATCTAGTGGCACCAAATAACCACCTGTTTAACACTCCATGATATCCCATCTAGGTAGAATCCCTATTAATTCCAAAACATGGTTAGGCAACCAAGTTAACATATATATAAAATAAAGATAGGGAAATTAGTAACCAGAAGCCTAAACTCATTACCCTTACCAACCCCTATCACAACCATGTCACCATACTTTTTGGCCACATGGCCCCCTTACAGACCAGTATCAGTTCCAAATATCTCATAAGCATCGGACCATGGCAATCCTGATGAACCATGTTGCCTCAATTTGATGACCACATCGCCCAACCTGGTGATCATCATTATCTCGTATTATCATACATTCCTTCTCCAATAAGTTACATGCCCATGAACATATATATATATATGTATTACACATAACAAGAAATTTTTATCCTGGAACAGTCATATATTTGTAAATTTAAAATATCCTATGTATCTAATCAAGAGCATAACAATCACCCCCTTCCATACCGGGCCAAGGATCCAAATCTCCTTTGTTCACATAATAGGAAAATATGTGTCACAAAAGTTAATAATCAAATTATAAGTGTACCAATTAATGTTGAAATAAAATCAACTATAATATAATAAAAATAGAACAACATTTCCCACCCTTGAAAACTTGTTCTATACCTCATGCATGGGGTTGTAGGCACCCAAGTTTGAGTTCTAAAAACTATTCTAACAAAATTCTAATATATGTTCTACCAAAGAAAAAATAGTAAGACTAAGAAATAGTTAAAATACAATCCCCTGATACCATTTGTAGAACCCAGACCTGAATAAACACCCAAATAGTTCAATGATCCAAGTGCCACTAGGCTTTAAGCGTTCCTCCCATAATTCCAAAGGATGTCGACTAACAGTGAGGGTATAAAAGGGTGATAGTGGGGAGGCTATACCCTCTAGTGATTATATAATACTGGTCAATATATGTATAATGTTGTGGAAGAGAAATATCATAAGGCAAATAACTAATAACCTTCCCTTGGAGGAAATAGAACAATATCAGTGATAATAAGAAATAGTGGAAGTAATAACAATTAATAGCCGTGAAATAAAATAAAGAAAAAAAATACATTTGTAGCTACCAAAATAGAAAATGCATACATAATAGTTCATATATATATATAATAATAAAGGTCACCCATGACCAACCATCAGTATATACATATACAAGCATGTAGATACAAAAAAAAAGAGAAAAGTAAAACTCTAGTCGATGTAAGAACCATTAGTTCCTTAGCTTCCATCCCATTCCAACTTGATCACTAGGATCTAGCTCCAGAGTTAGAACCCTTGCCTAAACAAAAAATCATGAAGTTTACAAGCTTCCAGAAGGACCCATGTAGTGTGTGATAAAGAATCTTCGTAGTCCACCACAAATGTGTTCTTATATTACATTTTTCATTTAGCAGGTATATCAAAAATACATAAAAGAATCCCATTAATTTAAATAAAAACAAGATTACCTAGTTTTCAACCACCACCCGGAATCTATCACCTTCTTCACACAACAGTAGAATACTATAGGGGGGAGGATCCTTAGCCTATTTCTATGGTATCCTTTGATGGAAATCAGCCATGGTGAACACTTGGGTTTGACCCCAAATAACGTCAACTGGCACCTCATTCGAACCTACACCATGTTTCCAAATCAAGAAACTGATGTCATGAAGGCACACCTAACTATTAGTACCTGGCCGATTAGACATTAACTCATAAGAAACCCCATTGTCTCATGGACCAATGCCCAATGATCAAAGATACCTACACTCTAAATAATATCATGGTTGACTCAATAGATTATGTATCTAGAAATGGTGATTTCCGTCCTCCAAAATTAGTCCTGTCCTATTAACCTCAAGTACGGTGAGCCTCGACCCCCAACTGATAGTCTCGTCATTATCTTCCAATGGATCCTTATAATACCCATGGCGTTCTATGATAAGATCCTATATCCAAAATTCCTAAGTCAAAATTATCAGAGGCCACTACCCACACAATCATTAACATCCTCACCCACATGCCACTCACCGGTGCACTAAGTCGGTTGGTCACACGACCTCATGCATTCCTCCCCATATTTTGGAGGATGACAACTAGTAGCGAGGGTCTAAAATTGATCTCCGGGAGACTATACCCTCTTTATCAAAGTATAAAAATAGAAAAAATAAATAACAATAGCCAAATGATATAACCAATAACCAGAACAATACTAATATCACATGATGAAAAAAAGAGAAAATACAACATCTAATGAATAAATACTTGATCTGTCATGCCAATACATGTGAAGTGTCAATATAAAAAACCCTAAAATAAATAAATACATTGAAAACTAATAGGTGGGTCTCAAACCATGTCATGTTCTCTTATCCATGCTTTAGCTATACTCAGGCATATAATACAAGGCCATTTACATTATCTTTTCCTACAACCATGAAGTATATCCTGGTATCAGTCAGGAAACCTTAGTAGGGAGTGAGTACAACTTAGTAGGCCACCACCAGCGACAACTAAAATAGTATCCAGTCTATAGTAGTGTATGTAGTTTAATAAATAATAAAATACAATCAATAGAGTAAATAGTTTTTGTTTATTTAATTACTCTTTGTTTAACCCCATAAACCCTCTGAGTTCTCAAGGACACCTAAAATCTTAGTTCACATATGTATTCCAATGCTACCATTCATCATTTATGTCGCATATGAAGTCCATTTTTACTATACATCATTTAAAATTACACATGAATTCCATTATTACCATTCATTATTTCAAATATTAGAGGAATTCCATTGTCACCCATCATCATTTAAAATCACATCGGAATTCCAGTGTTACCATTCATTATTTCAAGTCACACATGAATTCTATTATTATCATTCATTAATTCAAGTCACACATCAATGTTATTGTTACAATTCATAATTTCATAGGCACATATATCACAATTAAAAATAAATTAATTCAGAAATTAATTAATAAGATTAAACAATTTCATCTTGACATAATTCAATTAATTAATTCAAAAATCAATTAATCACATATATCTCATTACTAATTTACTGATTAGTTAATCCCATAAATCCCCTTAATTAATTCAACAAATAATTAATCACATCAATCCCATTAATTAATTCATCAATTTATTAATCAAATCGATCCTATTAATTAATTAAATAATTAATCATCTGAATCAACAATCTCAAATACCCATAATTAATTAAACAATTAATTATTCAATCCACAATACTAATATTCTATAAATAATGTGGTAATTAATTATTTAATTCACAATCCCAATATCCCATAATTAATTCAACAATTAATTATTCAATTCACAATCCCAATATTCCATAATTAATTCAATAATTAATTATTCAATTAAGAATCCTAATATACCATAATTAATTCGATAATTAATTATTCAAATCTTAATCCCAATTTTCTAAATACCATGATTCACCTAATTAATATATTCACAAAATCCATTAATTTAACCTAAAAAACTCAATTTCTAGTCTTATAATTGAAATTATACAATTATATATATCTAATTAAAATTTATATGTCGAGATTTTAATTATAGAATACCTACCAAAAGTTTTTCGATGAATGGTCACCAACAGATATACCCAGTTTGAGTAGAATAATGACATAGAATGAGATCTTGATCATAAACCCTAATTTTAGATTAAACAATAAAGACCCATCGATTCTAGATGTAGATAAACAAATCCTAGATCAATATCCAACATGATAGAGGATATATTCCCTCTAAAAGATGAGGGGGAGATGATAGATAAGTAGGAAACCATATGGGATAAGATCCTCTTAATTGGAGGAGTGAATATATTCAATCTAGACCTTGAATCATGAATAACACAAGCCATAAGAATTTGGAATCCTTCCAGGACCCTCAAAAATCACAAAATAATGTTAGGGGTTGAGTAAGTGCTGATTTTTTGTTAATATGTGGGGTTTGGTAATTAAATGTCTAATTTTATGGTTACTGTAAATCCCACACACAATCTTTTGGGAATAACTGTATTGTTTTCCCTAAAAATGTGCTTTAACCATGCATCTCTTCTGGGTGGGTGGGGGGGTGCACAGTTTGAAAAAATGTGATCCATCCATGAAAACCCTCTTTATCTAGGGTTTCATAGTTATATGTTCCAAGGTACAAATTTAGAGAAAACCATCCACCAACCATGACCTTCTCTCCTTCATCCATTTCTCACAAAATTTCACCCAAACAAACCCCAAGGTAAAACCCAAATTAAAAATACTCAACAAAAAAGAAGAGTACCTGTAAACAAGCCTAAGAAATATCCAGAAAAGATCAAGATGTTACAATATCCTCACCTCATAATACTTCATCCTCGTGCTATACTCCGAAGGATCTCTAAGATTACAATTCAAAATATTGGGCCACTGATCCCACTTATGTAATTCTCTCTCCCAATTTTTCTATTTAGCATGACCATGTAGCCACAATACATGAACTATGAGAATGATATTTCCCCAAAACACTTTTTCATTGTGATCTAATATAGGTATCAAATTATCCTCAAAATAAGTATCCATCTCAAGCTCAACATCATCCACATAAATCACCTGAGAAGGGATGGGGTGATATCGCTGAAGTTGAGACACAAGGAAAAAATCATGCATAGAACTGTACCTCTATGGAATATCCAATTGATATTCCACCAGCCTGATTATCTCCACAACCTTAACAGATATAACAAAACTAGGTTCCAGGTTTCACTATGTATGAATCATATAGTTACCATACCTATGTGACACCCGAAAGAATACGTGACCACCCTCTGTAAACTCTTGGGGTCCTTAAATTATATTGTCATATGAAAACTGTCTACTCTGATTTGTATCCATATGATTCTGAGTAAAATAAACCTACTGTAATGTCTCTTTCACGAGACTCAGTCCCAACAACTATGACTCCCCTACCTCGATCCATCATAGAGGTGATCTACAAGGCCTACCATAAAGAGCCTCATATGGTTCCATCTAAATAATTTATTGATAACTATTTTCATAGGAAAACTACAAAAATGATAGGTGCTTCCCCCATGACCCCCAAATTCTATGACACATGCTCGTAGCATATCCTCAAGAACTTGAATTTTGTGCTCTAACATCCCATTAGTCTGTGGATTGAATTCCATACTCAGAAAAAACTGTTTACCCAATGCCTTCTGTAATCCAAATTTGAAGCATGAAGTAATGTTTGTGTGATGATTTGAAACTATAGTCCATTGTACACCGTGAATATGAACTACATCTCGGACATACAAGTCCCCTAAATGATCCAATGATAGTCTCCCATAATGGTAATAAATGTGATTTCTTTGTCAAATGGTCCACAATCACCTGTAGGCACTAGAAAACATGTCTACGTAATTCAAAAAAAATCCAAAAAACTAGATATTGAAGCCTATATCATTTTGAAAGCATTTAATTTACTAGATTGGGAGCCTGAACATAGTAACATATCAGAAGATCTGGTTGTTTGAAGTCATAATACTTTAAATGGACATCCTTGATTATTTGGGGAAAAAGTATGGTTTTGTGTGCACGAATGGAAATTTGGCATGCCAGAATGGATGTTTTCATGTAAGAATGGATTCTTTCATGAAATAACAAAATCGTGTGTGCAACCAATCATACAAACGATTTACACGCCCAATGATATGTCATCTTCCACCCCAACCACTTGAAAAATATCTAAGTATGGTGCATGGAAGTTTTAATATGTGCGTACGAGATTAGCATATGGACGCAAGACTCTTATGTGCCCAATTTGACTTCAAATTCCCCTTGTGCGCACACAAACTTCAATGTGTGCAGAAGATCTCTTCCATGCCTGGAATCTTATGCACTATCCCTTATGGTTTCACCTATAAATACAGGTGTACCCCCCCTCTGGGTAAGTGTACAATGGTTAGACACTGCTTTGTTGCGCATAAGACCACCTCTTCTATTCCTACACAAGAGAATAGAACCCTCCATGTGGAATCTAGCATGAGAGGTCCCATATGGGTCCTCCTTCACATGGTCCAGAAGTGGGTTGATCCTTGCCTGATCTATTGTTAACCTAACTCATGTTCACACAAGATCTCCTCTGGCACACAAGATTACATTCATGTACAAAATATTTCAATATTGCATGAAAGACTTCAAATCTGGCATGCCATAACTTTATTCTTTTGCACAACAGTGCCGATGTTCCCATCTTATGCGATCTAATGATGCATAACCCAATATTTCATGCAACGAATCCTATTCATATCACATCTAATGAACAAAAGATCCCAAACCTATACCCATTGGTCCATACTGAAGGTTCCGGGCATAGAGGAAGCGCGTGGGTGGATGTACCCACTTGGCTTTTTGTCATTAGCAATGATCAATCCGGGATCAATACGGTGTTAAACGCCAGTCTCTACGGAGTTAATCACAGAAAATGACAAAGAAGATGGTTTGTCCCGGAACCACAAACAGGGATCGTTAAAGGTTGATTATAATTAATTTAATTAATTATAAAGAAATATATTTTGGGCATTCTTTCTTCATTGATGTTCTCGATCACGTTTTCGATGTGATCCGTCGTTGCGTCGCAGAAGCCAAGTATAGACTCTCTCTAGCAGTTATCCACACGTGTACCTCATATCTCTGGACGTCGCCAAAGGATTCTCTGGGTGCTAGAATAGAGAAGCATTTGCTTGCGTCGTCCTCCTTAGATCGTCTTGATCTGATGAAGGATGATCTCTCTCGGTCTTGAGAGCGTTCTTGGAGGAAGAGGTTCTTTCGGTCTTGAAAGAATTCTCCAGAGATGTTGTGCACAATGATTCTCTTGTGTGTCGGAAAAGATTTGGGGTTGTGAGGATATTTATAATCGGGTGTGTGGGGTTATAGAGTTATGATAATAAATAAACGCGTTACACGTTTTATTAATTTCATTGAATCTTTATTTAAAACCCCCATGTCTAATAATTCCTTGACATGCGCCCACGCTGATTATAATAAATATCATTTAAAACAATTTTATATCCTCAAAATCCCGACTGGAAAAACTACACGGCGTGTAATTGTTTTTCATTGAAAACTACACGGCGTGTACATTAAATGTACACGGTGTGTATATATTGTTTTCATTGTTTCATTTCCTTTCCAAAATAAAACTACACGGCGTGTAATAATAATACACAGTGTGTACTTGTTTTATTTTATTTTTCCTTCATCATTAAAAACAACTTAGGCTTCCTTGAATAATTATTAAACCACGTACGGGGATAATTTTTATTCAACTTGAGATACTTGGATACACTTAGTGTGTGACCCTCTAGGCCTCTTTCTCATTGGTATTAGGCAGTCTTGCCTAAAGTCCAAGATTACTGTCTAGCAACGGTTCAAGGCACCCAAGAGAAAGAAGTTGACGCCGCATTGACGTATCACCTTATACGAACACTTACTGTGTAATTTAATCCCTTTGTCTCAATATCTCATCAAGTAGGTTTCATGGTAGTGTCATAAACCTATATGCTTGATATGTCGTTCGTTGACTACCTGAAATAAACTCGTCATTTACACCATGGCCATGGAATTTAATGCAACAGTTCTATTTAAATAAAAGGGATGAGATATGAACATACATAAATGGAAGGGACAAATCCTTCCTCGACTTATCCATTAACAACATGTCACTCGTGACGCACCCAACATACCCTACTTCCCACCAACTGTCTGCGTGATGGTTTTCGTCAGTAAATCTAAGTGCGCGAGTCATGACATGAGTTAATGATAATCTTCCAGTCTAAGGACCATTACAAATGCTCGTAGATAGCAATATCTGATGACACCAAGACATGCAGAATTACTACTGGCGGGTCTGTTCTCATAATCTCCCATCTTAGAGATTACCAAGTGCGAACTCCATGAGAGAGAGTCTCGTCTTCTTACGAGTACTCACACATGATGGTCTGTATACTATGTGTCCTATCATTGTATGTCATCCAACCGCAGAACTTTACTTAAGAATATTGTTATAGAATTTCAAGGTTCTCATCATAGCGGGGATCTGCTATGACCTTATTAATGCAACAAATATTCCAGGAAATTATTATATTATAGTCATGTAGAACAATAAACAATATATAATAAGTGAACATTTATGTAACCAAAGTAAGAAACAGTTGGTTCTGAGGACACCAACCCTTACAAACTCCCACTTGGACTAGAGCCAACGGCCTACGACTTTTAGTCCGCTAGACCTCACATGATGATCATGTTTCTACTGAGTCAAGGCTTTAGTCAATGGGTCCGCCACGTTGTCCTCCGTGGAAATAATTCTCCCTTCAACTTCATCTCTCTGAGAAAAATCCCTCAAGGGATGATACTTCCGAAGTATGTGATTTGTCCGCTGATGTGACCTTGGCTCCTTTGAAAGTGCCACCGCTGCAGTATTATCACAATAGAGTGTGATAAGATCTTTACTGCTCGGTACAACATCCAGCTCTTGGACGAAGCTTCGCATCCATAATTCTTCTTTAACTACCTCAGAAGCTGCGATATACTCGGACGCTGCTATAGAATCATCCACCACACTTTGTTTTGTGCTCTTCCAGCTCACTGCACCTCCATTCAAACTGAAGATGTATCCAGTCTGCGACTTCATGTCATCTTGATCAGTCTGGAAACTAGCATCTACAAGTCCTCTGATGACTAGTTCCTCATCTCCTATATAAACCAGGAACATATCCCATGTATGACTCAGATAATTAAGGATAGTCATGACTTCCATCCAATGGAGGTCTCCTGGATCAGCTTCATATCTTCCTACCGCACTTAATGCGTAAGCAACATCTAGCCTCGTACATAGCATAACATACATGACAGACCCAATCGCGGATGTGTAAGGGACCCTTGCCATCCTCATTCTTTCCTCATGTGTCTGAGGACAAATTTTCTTGGAAAGATGAATTCCATGTGACACTGGAAACAATCCTCTATTGGAATGTTCCATACTGAATCTCGTCAGTATCTTGTCAATGTATGTACTTTGATTTAGGCCCAACATTCTCTTGGATCTATCATGATGGATCTTGATCCCAAGAATATATGCTACCTCGCCCAAGTCTTTCATGGAGAAGCATTTATGCAACCATGCCTTAACTGACTGTAAGACAGGTACTTCGTTTCCAATTAGCAATATGTCATCAACATATACTATTAGGAAAACGGCTGCACTTTCACTAAACCTTTTGTAGACACAAGGCTCACATTCATTCTTAACAAAGCCAAATTCCGTAACAGCTTCATCAAAATGAATGTTCCATGACCTTGATGCTTGCTTTAATCCAAAAATGGATTTCTGCAACTTTCATACCTTTTTGGAATCCTTTGGAATCACAAACCCTTCAGGTTGTGTCATGTAGACATCTTCCTGGAGGTTCCCGTTAAGGAAAGCTGTTTTGACATCCATTTTCCAAATTTCATAGTCATGGTAAGAAGCAATGGCCAATAGAATTCTGATGGACTTCATCATCGCAACCGGTGAAAAGGTTTCATCATAGTCAATTCCTTGATGCTGTCTAAAACATTTTGCAACCAGTCATGCCTTGTAGGTTCTGAATTGCCACTCCATGTCCAGTTTCTTCTTGAATACCCATTTATTACCAATAGGCTTTACATCAACTGGAGGATCTACCAAAATCCAGACTTAGTTTTGGTACATGGAATCCATTTCAGAATTCATGGCTTCTTGCCACTTGGCAACGTCTGTGCCTTAAACTGCTTCCTTGTAGGTAAGATTATCATCATTGTCAACCAATAATGGGTCACCATCCTCAGTGATAAGAAAACCATATCGTTCTGGTTCTCTCACCTCTCTCGTTCTCCTATGCAGTTCCTGTCACTCGGGAACATATTGTTCTTCCACGAGGCTTTGTGGAATCTGTTCTTGTACCAACTCATGTGTATCTTGAGCCTCGACTTCATCGAAGTCTATCTCGCTCCCACTATCTCTTTTGGAGATGTGTTCCCTCTCAAAGAATATGGCGTGTCTTGCCATTGTAACCTTTTTTTTGAGGGGTTGTATAGGTAATATCCCCTTTTTTCCTTGGGATATCCTATAAATATACACTTTGTGCCTTGGAGTGAAAGTTTGTTACCTGAAGAGGACTTAACAAATGCTTCGCTACCCCATACGTGTAAATTCGATAACATGGATTTGCGTCCACTCCATAACTCATTTGGAATACCATTTATCGATTTAGATGGTACTTGGTTTAGTATGTGTGCTGCTGTTTGTAATGCATATCCCCAAAAAGATAATGGAAGACTCACATGACTCATCATTGATCACACCATGTCCAATAGGGTGCGGTTCCTCCTTCCACTTACACCATTCCACTACGGTGTGTAAGGAGGAGTGAGTTGAGATAGAATCCCAAACTCCCGTAAGAAATCAATGAAGACTTGATTAAGATATTCTCCTCCTCTTTCTGAGCGGAGTTTCTTAATCTTCTTACCAAGCTGGTTCTCAACTTCATTCATGTATTATTTGAACCGATCAAAATAATCAGACTTATACCTCATAAAATAGATATATCCATATCTACTAAAATCATCAGTAAAAGTTATGAAGTATGAGAAGCCACCCCTTGCTTCAACTAGAAATGGTCCACACACATTTGTGTGAACTAATTCTATAATCTCTTTAGCTCTTTCACCTTTCCCACTAAATGGGGCTTTGGTCATTTTGTCGTGTAGACACGCATGACATACACCAAGTGGTTTTAGTTCAAAATAATCTAAATACCCATCTTGATGTAATTTTGTCAAACGTTTCTCATTGACATGAACTAGCTGGTGATGCCAATTTTGGGTGTGGTATGAGTCATGTGAATTAACTTTGTTATCAATTTCCATTACTTGGTTTGTGTATTCTAACACATAAAGGCTGTTATATAAATGTGCCCTACCAAAACAAATGCTATCTTTATAAAAGTAGTAATATTCATTTCCAAACATGAATATGAATCCATTAGTATCTAATATGGATACAGAAATAATGTTTTTAGTAACATAAGGCATGTAATAACAACCCTTTAACACCAAGATCATTCCAGTTGGCAATGTGAGGTGGTAGTCCCCGACAGAAACAGCAGCAAGTCTGGCTCTGTTGGATGCTCGTAGATATACCTCCCCTCGATCAATCTTCCTGAATCTACTTGGTTCCAGTATTTGGATACAGATGTGAGCACCACAAGTTGTATCTAATACCCAATTAGTAGAAACAGATAGATTTCATTCGATAACAAATGCACCTAAAGCTTCCCCTTGCTTCCTTGGCTGGGTGCAGTTTTTCTTCCAGTGGCCCTTCTTTCCACATGCAAAACAAACATCATCATGTTCCTTTGCCTCCCCTTTGATCTTCCTTTTCTTGGAAGGACTTGAAGAAGATTTGGGCTTAATGCTCTTCGCCTTCCCTTCCTTTTATTCACCATAAGGATAGAAGGCTTTTCACGCATCATGTCATTGTCCACTTGGCGAATAAGGGTAAGAAGATCAGATAGAGACTTATCAATATTGTTCATGTTGAAATTAACAACAAATATTGAGAAGCTCTGGGGGAGTGATGCGAGAATGAGATCGGTACCCAGTTCCTCAGGGAGTTTAAAACCTAGAACCTCCAAGTGCTCAATGTAGCCAATGATCCTGACTACATGAGGCCCAGCTGGGGCACCCTCTCCAAGCTTTCTCTGAAACAGAGCCTTGGAGATCTCAAACCTTTCCTATCTTGCTCTCTCCTGGTATAAACCACAGAGGTGCTCGAGCATGCTGTAGGCATCCATTTTTTCATGAGACTTCATGAGATCACTAGACATTGATGACAACATCAAACATTGAACGTCGAGAGCATCGTTCAAATGTTGATCGTAGACTAGGAAATATTCATCACTTGCCCCTAGGGCAGGAGAATCAAGAAGTGAGGACTCCAGCACGTAAAACTTCCGTTCATGGCATAGGATAACCCGAAGGTGCCTAAACCATTCCTGAAAGTTACTGTCGGTGAAGATGTGTTCTTTATCCCAAATTGATCGTAGAGAAAATGTGGTTGTTGTGTTTGTCATATTGATTCTACAATTTAAAAGAGCAGATTCATCAGTACTTTCTTGATTACATTTTATGAGAAATAATAAATTTTATTAAGTCTCCCACTATTTTAACAAGTCCCAGTGGCCCTCACCATTGAACTCGGAATGTCTAGTTGCTTTGACATTCTAGTGGCAGGGATCCATATTTCCCTTCGCATAACCCCAACAAGGGTTGTTCAAGCTATTTGAAGGTATTTAGGTAGGCAGGTCTTTGCCAACTGTGAGCTTACAGTTCCTTGATCTGTTGAGTGGACTCCCCAATCCTGAAATCCTAGCTTGGATTTCCTCAACTCTTGCCTCCAATATTACATCAAGTCTAGCAAGGGATACTTCTCTTGATGTAATATGGTTATGTCAACCCGAATCCTTTCATAAGGTCTTCCTTTATAAAAGTAAGTGTCCCAACAAGGGTTGGTCAAACACATAGTTTTATTGAGTCTTGCCCTTATTCAAGTAACGGAAGGCTTGGAATGACTTAATATGGTATTTAGGGATTTTATTCTTTATGTGTATCTTGGCATTATCACATACTTTTTAATATTAAGTGACGCTTGCTTAAGTGATTTACCATGTTCCGATAATGTTTACTCATAGTCTGATTTTTATTTTATTCCATATTTGCATGCTTGTTCATTTTATTAATAATGTGATCACGACAACACATGCATAATAAATAAACCATGCAATCAGACAGAAATAAAATAATACGGCATGATCATGAGCATCTATTTGGTTAGCTTAGCTAGCGGTTTTGATAAGCTAACCCTGACCTAGGGAAAACACCTTGAACCTGAGGGTTTGTGTTTTGCAGCTCCCACCTGTCCACATTTGTATCTTCTTGTGTCGGTTTCGCCTCAGATTCGGGATTTGAACCGTCTCCTCTGGCTTGGGAGATCCTCCAATACATGGGTTTACATTAAAGAGACCATGGGCATGTAGGCCCTACATTTTATTGGAAGAGGGCTCGCCAGCCAAAAAATTTAAATTAAATAAATTTAAATGAAACCATACACATAAAATGGGTCTTTGGTCTAGCCCATGATCATCCATAGTAAGCAACGACATTTACGCATATTTAGAATTCAAATTCTTTTAATCGTTCTTTTATTTAAGATAAGACGTGCTCAAATTCAATTAATTATGATCTTATAATTAATCAATTATTTATCTTAAATTCCTTTCTGAATTTCCTTGGGATTCTTCTCATCCATATTCCTTGTACGAGTCTTTGTACATTGGAGGAAACCTGGTGAAATTCCATTTCTGGAAAGTACACGGCGTGTAGTTTATAATTACACGGCGTGTATTTTTCTTTTCACCCTTTATCCAAAGTACACGCTGGGGCTTTGGCGTGTTTTCTGTACTTTGGAAATTTTAGAGTACACAGCGTATAGATGAATCATACACGGCGTGTACTTCCTTGTTATGTGGTAACTGGCCTAGCGATCCCGTGTACGCGGTATGCGGCTTATCTTTTTACACGGTTTCACCTGGGTCGGAACGGACTACACGGCGTGTTGCTCCAACATACACGCCGTGTATTCCGGTTTCCACGTGCCATTCAATTCTAGTCAACACGACATGATTAAAACATAGGCATAATAAATTCACACTACGTGGTTTGGCGGACCAGTGCTGGTTCGTTGAACCTATGTACACGGCGTGTAGTTTTAATTACACGCCGTGTAATCCCATGTTGTACAGACAGAAAGAGCGGCTCCTCCGAATGAGTTCATCGTTTTTATTTTAATCAAAATTAAAATTAAAAGGTCGTTTCTGTGATATGAATCGAGAAATTAAGGAGGAAGAATAGATCTCGTTATTTCAGATTTATAGAACGATTTATTTCGAATTGAATCAAATATTAATGCATAAATTATCAACGAAAATTAAATAACAATAATCAATCTTGTAACCTCCCTCTTATACCATTTGATGGTTCCGGGCGCAACTGAAGCGCGTGGGTGGATGTGCCCACTTGGCTTTTTTTCATTTGCAATGATCAATCCGGGATCAATATGACGATAAAATCTAGTCTCCATTGATCGAATCACAGAAAAAGACAAAGAAGATGGTTTGTCTCGGAACCACAAACAAGAATCGTTACAGGTTGATTATAATTAATTTAATTAATTATAAAGAAATACCTTTTGGGCATTATTTCTTCATTGATGTTCTTGATCACCTTGTCGATGTGATCCGTCGTTGTGTCGCAGAAGCCAAATGTATACTCCCTCTAGCGATGATCCACACGTGTACCTCATATCTCTGGACGTCGCCAAAGGATTCTCCGGGTGCTACCGTGGAGAAGCCTTTGCTTGCGTTGTCCGCCTTTGATCGTCTTGATCTGATGGAGTAGGATCTCTCTCAGTCTGGAGAGCATTCTTAGAGGAAGAGGTTCTTTCGGTCTTGAAAGAATTCTCCAGAGATGTTGTGCACAATGATTCTCTTGTGTGTCGGAAAAGATTTGAGTTTGTGAGGATATTTATAATCGGGTGTGTGGGGTTATAGAGTTATGACAATAAATAAATGTGTTACGTGTTTTATTTATTTCATTCACTCTTTATTTAAAACCCCCATGTCGAATAATTCCTTGACATGCGCCCACGCTGATTATAATAAATATCATTTAAAACAATATTATATCCTAAAAATCCCGACTGGAAAAACTACACGGCGTGTAATAAGAAATACACGACATGTACTTGTTTTTCATTGAAAACTACTCAGCGTGTACATTAAATGTACACGGTGGGTATATCTTGTTTTCATTTATTCATTTCCTTTCCAAAATAAAACTACACGGCGTGTAATAATAATACACGGCGTGTACTTGTTTTATTTTATTTTTCCTCCATCATTAAAAACAACTTAGGCTTCCGTGAATAATTATTAAACCACGTACGAGAATAATCTTTACTCAACTTGAGATACTTGGATACACTTAGTGTGTGACCCTCTAGGACACTTTCTCATTGGCATTAGGCCATCTTGCCTAAAGTCCAAGATTACTGTCTAGCAACGGGTCAAGACACCCAATAGAAAGAAGTTGACGCTGCATTGACGTATCACCTCATACGAACACTTACTGTGAAATTTAATCCCTTTGTCTGAATATCACATCAAGCAGGTTTCATGGCAGTGTCATAAACCTACATTCTTGATATGTCATTCTTTGACTACCTGAAATAATATTTTCGTTTACACCATGGCCATGGAATTTAATGCTACAGTTCTATTTCAATCAAAGGTCCGAGATATCAACATCCATAAATGGAAGGGAAAAATACTTCCTCAACTTATCCATTAACAACATGTCACTCATGACGCACCCAACGTACCCTACTTCCCACCAACTATCTTCGTGATGGTTTTTGTCAATAAATCTAAGTGCGCGAGTCATGACATGAGTTAATGATAATCTTCAAGTCTAAGGACCATTACAGACGCTCGTAGATAGCAATATACGATGACACCAAGTCATTTGGAATTACTACTGGCGGGTCTATTCTCATAATCTCCCATCTTGGAGATTAGCAAGTGTGAACTCCATGAGAGAGAGTCTCATATTCTTACGAGTACTCGCACATGACGGTCCGTATACTATGTGTCCTATCATAGTATGTCATCCAACTGCAGAACATTATTTAAGAATATTGTTATATCATTTCAGGGTTCTCATCATAGCAGGGATCTTCTATGACCTTATTAATGCAACAAATATTCCAGGACATTATTATATTATAGTCATTCAGAACAATGAACAATATATAATAAGTGAACATTAATGTAACCAAAGTACAGAACAGTTGGTTCTGAGGACACAAACCCTTACACATACCACAAGGGATGCACCCCCACAACCCCTCATCGGGTTACTGTCGGGCTGCAGTCCCGAACCTCTGGGCCCGTTCATTTTCTACAGTCACTAACCCCCTTAAAAAATTGAGAGTCACACTGCAAACTTTTCGGGACGGGCTGTTGATATTTAACCTTGCAACCTTACGCACATCCACATTCTACCTATGGAATACCATGATTCAAAATAATTCTCCATACTCCATGAAACACCTTGAGTTGAAAAATTCCTCTTGGTCCCTCTCCCATGTAATGAGTTAAAATCATCGTCTTTGATTTCCCGAGTACCTTGGGTCGAAACATTTCTCAAGAAACTCCTCCAAACACCATCACCTAACTCTTATGCCAAGTCTATCTAGAAATGGACACTCTTGCATGAGTCCCACACCAGACATTTCTAGGTTCCTTATACCGAACATTCCTCACTACATGACTTTAAAATGTTGTGTAACCTATAATTTAAGAATATTATTAATTTTTCACCAAGCATAAGATGCCTCATCACGAGACAAATAGAAAAAATCACTATGAGACTCCCATTATGGTGCAAGACCCAACCCATATTCCCTCAACCAATCATCATTTCGAGATTCTCTCATGGCTTGACATGAGGTAGATAGAATAAGCAGCTTAGTGCATAATCCCTACAAAACTCATCCATTCAGATGATGTTAAACTAAATCATTACCCCTTTAAATGCACATGGTATTCCCTCATGACCTGACATGAGGAAGGAATTATGGGTTGCTTCGATGCGTAAGAAACATTCACCATTTTAGCTCCTTATCAGCACCCGAGATACATACACGCGTAAGCCCCATTCACCATTACCACTAGTTTGCAGCACCCAGGATGATTATGTGCTTAATCTCAATTCAAAATTTCCACTACTTAGTAGAACTAGGGTTGCTTCCACATGTAAGCCCCATTCACCATTGCTTCACCTTAGTAGCACTTGGTTTGGTTCCATGTGATTAGTCACTGAAAGTGGCTAATATTAATTGTTAATATCTTTATATTCATTGTTCCAAAGTTCATAAACATTGTTTTTAGTGCATTACATAAATAGAACTTCATTTATCATCAAAAATGCAATTCATGTTTAAAATGAAAATTTGGTCCCAATCATTCATTTGTTTGTTGACAATATTATATTCATTTTCTGAATTTGATATTTTGGGATATTATTGATCACTTTGTTTGGAACATTTTATCTTTTAGGTCTGCTGGATGAATACCAAAGGAAGATGAAGAATTTTGCGCATGAAGACAGAAACTTTCTAGAAAAAGCATGATGGGCCTAAGGCCCATCAAACAAATGCGGGGCCCATAAAACAAGACCAATGAAGCTCAAATTTATACAGTAGAAAGATAAAAATATTAGGATCATTTTATTCAACTATGGCCGGAGCTAATTCTGAAGTTTTCATGACAATAAAGGGATCTAAAGTTGATATTTAAATGGTGGACCCGACAATAATGCACAGAAATCCGTCCCACCATTTCGACCATAACATCCAAACGGATGAGCCAAATTTCCTGAAATTTTTACATCTCATAGAAGACAGATGTACAAAGATATTTCCCTGCTACAACCCCTCCAGATTCTGCTTTCTTAATTTTATAATTCACACGTCAATATGGTAGACGAATCTGGACAGTTTTCCGGGTCAAATTCGAAACATCAATTTCATTTTGATTATTCACCCTCCATTTGACTCTATTAATTGTTGGGGGGTGAATTAATTGTTGGGGGATGTACCTAAGGCTCCTAATATACCTATATAAGGATATAGTGGCAAAGGGAATATGGGTGTAAATTTTTCTTATCATCTTTTGTTGCTTGTTTCATTGTAAGGTTATGCTTCCAAATTTCCTTTGTAATGTTTTCCATTTCCATGTAAGTTTCTTTTTTGTATCTTAATGGTCTTAATCAACTTCATTCACTTATATATTTTCCATTTCTTTTATTAAAACTTTATTATCACAAAGAACAGTGATATCTCTGTGTTGTTGTGAATTAGTTCACACATAGGTGTGAATTTCATTCACACACACGGAGGAGTGCTCGTTATTTCCGCGGTTTTAATTTCTTCAATCCAATTCTTGTTTGCCATCTTCCGCCCACCATTGAGAGTATACCATCAATGGAGGGCTAAAACCTTAATGGGATGATCTTAGAGGATGAAAAGGCTGGATTGAATGTTATTTTATGAACGAATTGTTGTTAATTGGATAATTAATTTAAGACATCCATTCTTCAATTATTTCTACTCTTCATCTTTACTGTGTTTGAGAAAACTAAATTCAATTACTAAATGACCATATACCTCATAGAGATCATGAATTTGGTTCTCTAAGTGTATACGGGATTAGTAATTGTGTTTAGTAAGCACCAAACCAGAAAATGATGAATGTAATGTCATTTTTGAAGAGTGGATTCATAAAAAATTAATAAATCCAAAATTGTCTAATGGAGTAAAATTCATTCAATCCACCCCGAGCGTAATCCTAAGATCAACCCATTTCCATTTAATTGAATTCACTTAGGTTTATTAGTGTTATTTAAAAACCATCGAAAATCAAACTTAAAGTTGGCTACTTCATAGCCCATCCTTCACACAATCATAGCGTCTCAAGGTTACTTCTTCGGTCCCTGTGGATTCGACCCCTACATGTAGTACATAGATCGCATTTACCAGTAGGGTAAATTTTGGTGCAACCAAATTTTGGCCCCATTTCTGGGGACCAAGTATGTTCCTTAGACCAAAAACCTTCTTTTCTTACCCCCATTCTTCTATTCTCATCCCAATTCTCTTATCTTTTCCCTTTCTCGCTTTTTTTTCTTTTGGTGCATGTCCGCCTACACCCGCGATATCTCAAACAGATTAGTTAGGGTGGATACTCCTAGGGCTGGGGAGTCAAGCACTAAAAGAGGTATATTTCCTTTAGATCCAAATCTTCATAATACTCCAAATTCAGACGTTGAGTTCGATACAATTGATAATCTCCCACAAAACCAAATCATAAACCGGGGAGGAAACACAATAACGGGCAAGACCCTAACTTGGGAATTGTTGCAGACCCGACCATGAATGACTACCTCACACCAACCTGAACCAATGCACCCTCATGCATTAGGCATGATAACATAGGATATGCCCAATATGTTTTCAAACCCCATGTCCTGAACCACCTTCCAACCTTTCATGGGATGGAGTCTGAGATGCCTTAACTTCATGTTAAAGAATTTAATGACATTGTCGAAATCATGTGCCCACCAAATCAAATTGAATCTGCTAAAATGAGACTTTTCCCTTTTTCCCTTAAGGACAGGGCAAAGAATTGGTTATAAAATTTGAGACCCGCATCCATTCACTCTTGGGACCAACTTCAACGAGAATTTTATAAAAAATACTTCCCCCATCACAAAACAATTGCACTTAAAAGGAGCATACAAAACTTTTTTGAAAGAGAGGGAGAAACATTCTATGAAACATGGGAAAGGTTCAAAGACACATTAAACAAGGTACCGCACGATGGTTTCTTAATCCCATAACAAGTGAGAATTTTCTATGAAGGGTTGGGTCCCGGAAACAAACAATTCATTGATATGATGTGTAATGGAACCTTCAAAAACAAATCCCCAAATGATGCTTACGAGTATCTAGAAAATCTTGCTGAACAAAAACAAACATGGGGAACATCACCATACTATGAGAAGCCACCCAAATCTGGTGGAATGTACATTCTTGGAGAAGAAGAAAACCTTAGATCAAAACTTGCTGCACTCACGAGGAAAGTTGAGGAGATTGATCTTAGGAAGGTCCACAAAACCCAAACTATTGAGCTTGTTTGTACAATTTGTGACAATAATGACCATAAGACTGATAATTTCTCAACCATTCCTTCCATCAAGGATGTTCTTTTAGGAGGACCACTAGAAGAAGTTAATGCAATGAACTTTCAAAAGCCACAATTCATGAACACCTTCAATCCAAGGTATAATGACCATCCGGGCTTTCGTTGGAAGGACAATCAACAACCAACACAACAACAATGCATCAACCCATACACTCAACAAAACTTTCAACATCACAATCAGTTCCAACCACAACTGGTCCAATTCCAACATCCTCATATCCAATATCAACAACCTATCCAACAACCCATTCAACAACCTATCCAACAACCAAATTATCCTCTTGGGATAAACCCCCAAGCTCAAGCACCAACCCAAAATGTTCCACAAAGCCTACGAGAACAACTGTGCAAACAAATGGACAAAATGAACTCAGAATTCTCATCCATTAAATAAGAACTTCAAACCATAAAAACTGGAAAGGTACCCATGCCCACACATGCCATTCCACAAAAAACAGCATGGGGAGAGACAAGTTTCACTCAAACAACTCACGAACAACTAAAGGATGTGACCGTTTTAAGAAGTGGGAAATCAATTGAAAAACATGAACAGATAATTCAGAAACCATGTGAATCTTCAAAATCTAAAACTAAAGAAACTGATAATAATGTGAATGAAACAACACTTCAACAAACAACTCCACAGTCTACACCATTTCCTCAACGCATGAGGGGGAAAACCAAGCCTGAATCGAGTGAAACATTAAGGGAAATCTTCTCACAAGTCAAGTTGAACATTCCCCTTCTCGATGCCATCCAAACCATACCTTCCTACTCAAAATACCTTAAGGACTTGTGCACTTTTAAAAGTAAATTTTTACATAAAAACCAAGTCCTTTTGGCTGCTAATGTGAGTACCACCATTCAAGGGACCATTCCTCCTAAGATGAAAGACCCAGGATGCCCTTACATAAATGTTGAACTAGGAGAGAACAAAGTTGTCAAAGCCTTGTGTGATCTAGGTGCTAGTGTGAACCTCATTCCTTATGACATGTATTGTTAGTTAGGGCTCGAAGAACTCCAACCCACATCTGTCACTCTTCAACTTGCTGATCGTAGTGTTCGAGTTCCAAAGGGGATCTTAAAAGATGTTTTGGTGAAAGTTGAAAATTTCATTTACCCAGCTGACTTCATTGTTCTGGACAATCACCCAATCTTAGGTCCTAGGTAGTAAACCCCAATCATACTTGGTCGTCCCTTCCTTGCAACAATCAACTCTGTAATCTGAGTCCGAAATGGGAACATGACCATCACCTTTGGGAACATGAGTCTAGAATTTAACATCTAAAATGCAAACTCTAAAATTGGGGATGATGAAGAGATCCATGAGGTTAATTGGATTGGTAGTATTGATAATTAACTCAATGAACATCAAAGAGTTACCGAAGGATGGTTAAGTCAAGAAGAGATTGATTTTCTTTATTCACATGAGGGAAATTTTCCTCCTTGGATTGAATCTCTTTCAGAAATCTCTATTGATGAATTTCTAGAATCACCAATCAATGATACCATGGTTGAAATCAATAACATTGAGTCCATATCCATTCATGACACTACTCTGGAAAATTTAGTGGATGAAAATTCTATTCACAAGGAACCAATTTTGTCAAGAAATCTGAACAAAGAAACTAAGTTCAATACAAAGTCTCATCCATTTTTGGAAAGTCATGACCAATATGATCTTGAATTTAAAGTCTTACCTTCATCACTAAAGTATGATTTCTTAGGGGACAATAAATCCTTTCCTGTTGTCATTTCTTCCTCCCTTGAAGCCGATTATGAGATGATGCTTCTAGATGTTCTTAGGAGACACAAGAAAGCCATTGGATGGACCCTATCTGATATCTCTGGGATTATCCCACTTATCGGGACTCATAGAATTATTCTTGAATCTCACTCAAAGCCATGTCGTCAACCTCAGAGGTGACTCAATCCTAATCTCAAGGAAGTAGTGAGAAAAGAACTTTTGAAATTGTTAAAAGCTGATATCATCTTTCCTATAGCTGAGAGTGAGTGGGTTAGCCCAATCCATGTGGTTCCAAAGAAGGCTGGAATCACAGTAATAAACAACAAGGATGGAGAGATTCTTCCAACAAGGGTTAGTAGTGGATGGAGAGTTTGTATTGACTATAGGAAGCTCAACTCTTGTACCAAGAAAGACCATTTCCCCTTACCCTTTATTGATCAAGTCCTCGAGTGAGTGGCGGGTCATCAATTCTATTGCTTCCTAGATAGATTCTCAGGGTATAATCAAATCGAAGTCTCCTTAGAGGATCAAGGAAAAACAACCTTCACTTGTCCATTTGGCACTTTTGCCTTCAAACGCATGCCCTTTGGGTTATTTAATTCCCCTGGTACCTTCCAGCGGTGCATGATGGGAATATTCTTGGATATGGTGGGGGATATTTTAGTGGTCTTCATGGATGACTTCTCCATCTTTGGGGATACTTTTGAGGGATGCCTTATAAATGTTGAAAAGGTTTTGTCAAGGTGCGAGGATAAGAATCTCATACTAAATTGGGAAAAATGCCATTTCATGGTAAGGGAAGGACTTGTTCTAGGTCATGTGGTATCTGGTAGAGGGATTGAAGTTGATAAATCTAAGTTTGACATCATTCGTCACCTTCCCTCTCCTAAAACTGTTAAGGAAGTGAGGTCCTTCTTATGACATGCTGGTTTTTATAGAAGGTTCATTAGGAATTTCAGCTCTATTTCGCGACCACTTTGTGCTCTATTGGTAAAAGATGCTCCATTTTTATGGACAGAAAGTTGTGAGGAATCATTCTCTACACTCAAGTCAACTCTTATATCTCCACCTATAATGCAATCTCCAAATTAGAAACTTCCTTTCGATCTCATGTGTGATGCAAGTGATTTCGCTGTAGGAGCAGTCTTAGGACAACGATGTAAGAAAACTCCACATGTCATTTCATATGCAAGAAAATCTTTAAATGATGCACAAATAAACTACACCACCACTAAGAAAGAGTTTCTTGCTATTGTCTTTTCCTTAGAGACATTCAGGTCTTATCTCTTAGGATCACCCATCATTGTCTTCACTGATCATTCAGCCCTAAAATACCTTTTCCAAAAATAAGATGCCAAGGATAGATTGATTAGGTGGGTCCTTCTTCTTCAAGAGTTCGCTTTAACCATTAAGGATAAAAAGGGTGTTGAAAATATTGTAGCTGATCACATCTCTAGGATGGAATTCAAATACAACTCACACCACCTCTCTGTGTCTGATTCATTTCCCGATGACCACCTCTATTCAGTGAGTGATTTCCCTTGGTATGCTGACATAGCAAACCATTTGGTGACGGGTGACATTCCAAAATTCATGGGGACCCAAGCTAAGAGGAAATTTTTTTATGATGTAAAACACTATGTGGTTGATGATCCTTACCTCTTCAAGTTCTTTCCTGATCAAATCATCAGGAGATGTATTCCCGAGTCTGAGCAAGAGTCCATTCTAAAATTTTGTCATGGAGAGGCATGTGGAGGCCACTTTTCAACAAAGAAAACAACTGAAAAGGTCCTCCAAAGTGGTTTCTACTGGCCGAAACTTACTAAGGATTCCTTCCAATTCTGCAAAAGTTGTCCTCAGTTTCAGAAATTAGGATCCATTACCAAAAAGAATCAAATGCCCCTCACTCCCATTCTAGTTGTTGAAATCTTTGATTGTTGGGGAATTGATTTCATGGGATCCTTTCCAAACACTAAGGGATACCTATATATCCTCTTAGCTTTTGATTATGTCTCAAAATGGGTTGAAGCCATACCCACCAAGTCCAATGACCACCATGTTGTGATCTGATTTCTGAAAGAGCATATATTTTCTCGATTTGGAATTCCTAGGGCTATAATCAGTGATTGTGGAACCCATTTTTGCAACCTCCCATTCTCTTCACTCATGTCTAAGTATGGTATTACTCATAAAGTTTCCACTACATACCATCCTCAAACCAATGGTCAAGTTGAGTTGGAAAATAGAGAAATTAAAAAAATTCTTGAAAAAACTGTCAATCCCTCTAGGAAAGATTGGTCCGAGAAACTCTTAGATGCCCTTTGGGAATATCGAACTGCGTTCAAAACTATCCTAGGCATGTCACCGTATAGATTGGTTTATGGAAAAGCATGTCATTTACCTGTTGAAATTGAGCATAAGGCCTTTTGGGCAATAAAAAAAATGAACTTTGACATTTCTTTTGCTGCAATAAAAAGGAAATTAGATCTTAATGACCTCGAGGATCTTAGGATGGAGGCTTATGAAAATTCAAGGATCAATAAATCTAAAGTTCAAGCCTACCAATCTAGTAATCTCAAAGTCAAACACTTTGAACTGGGAAAATTTGTGCTCTTGTATAGTTCAAAAATTCATCTACACCCAGGAAAGCTAAGGTCCAGATGGTCTGGTCCATACCTAGTGCATCATGTGTACCCTCATGGGGCAATAGAGATTTAGGATCCCACAAGTGGTCATGTCTTCAAAGTCAATGGTCATAGGTTAAAACCATTCATTGAATCATTCAATAAACATGAAACCAAGGAGGAGTTAACTGAGCCAACATATGAACCAGAGAAAAATTGATAGATTTAGGGTAAAATTCGGGCTAACGACGTTAAACAAAAGCGATTCATGGGAGGCAACCCGTGGTTTTCATGTTTCCAATCACTGTGAATCATCTTTTGTTTCCTTCTGCTTAATTTTGATATTTTTTTTATATATAGACTGTTGACCTGTTCTTCTTTTATAAGTAAGGATGGGTATGAAAAGGGAGCACCGTATTTATCCATGTCACATGGTGTGATCCCTGAGTAATACCTTACCCAGAAATTTAATGAAGACAATGTATCATCAGTTTATTTTATTTATGTTTTTGTAGGTTAAAAAAATTAGACTCTTGACCTGTTCTTCTTTTATGAGTATGGATGGGTATGAAAGGGGAGCACCGTATTCATCCGTGTCACGTGGTGTGATCCCTGAGTAATACCTTACCCAGAAATTTAAAAGAAGACAATGTATCATTAGTTTGATTTAAAAAAACATGAAAATGATGGTACTTGGAATTAAATAAATCATTGTGTTGTTTGTTTTTTCTGCTTTGTCCTTCTTTTTATGGTTCATGAACTATTTTGGGTGATACATGTTCAATCAAGGAGGTGCCTACATCCCCAAAGAGATCAAAGGAGTAATTTGGAGCCTCATGAACTTCAACTTTAAAAACCAGGTGAATTAGTTCCATGTTTATCATTCTCAGTTTCATCTTTGAACTCCTCTCCTACCCACTTCTAACTTTTCTTTTCTTTAAACACTAGGGACATTGTTATTCTATGTTGGGGGGACATAAAAAATGATTTTTTTTATTTTGTGAATAAAAACATGCATGAAAATAAAAATTCCATTAACCATAAACATGATAAACACACATTGAAAACTCTAAAATTGGATATCAAATAAATTTTTCATACCTTGATTCTGATTTTAATGCAAGTTTAAGTTCATGATCATAGTTTTTGGAAAGTGCGGTTGTACGATGTGATTTTTCAATGCTTATAATTTCATCCTCTTAGTAAAAATGCCACAATGCACGTCTACTAGATCGTGGGTGTAAATTTGAGTTCTTGGGTCCCTTTCATTATAGAATAGGGTTCTGGGGTCACTTTTAGTTTAATTTGAGTATCCAAAAAAAAAACAAAAAAAATGACCACATAGAGCAATGTTTTGTCCAAATGCGTGGCGTCCGGCACTTGGGGATCGTGACTCCATAGTTGTCTTGCCCAGAGTTAGGCTTTATATCTCTATTGTAGAGCATGAAATTGACAATATGTGTGGCGTCCGACACTTGGGGATCATGACTCCATAGTTGTCTTGCCCAGAGTTAGTCTTTTCATATCTATTGTGGTTAAAAAAATAAAATCCAAAAAAAAATAAAAAAAGGATACTCATCTTAAGGTTTAATGTGATTCCCACCTAGTGCTTCCATTTTTCCCCTTGAACAATAAAATGGGACCCATATATTTTATGATGCACAACACTTTATCATGCTTAATTGGAATTGGATGAAATGTGGCGATGAATTTGAACAAAGGAATGGGCTTGGGATTGGGATATTCTTATGGACCTAGCTTGTTTTTAATGATTTTGATGGGTTTTCATAATTTTTTTCGTATTAGATATTTGGGTGAGCAATGTGTATTAAAATGTTTTTGGAAAAGGGGATTTGAATTTCATATTTGTAATTTATTTTGCTCGGGACTAGAAAAACTCAAGTTGGGAGCTGTGATTAGTCAGTGAAAGTGGATAATATTAATTTTTAATATCTTTATATTCATTGTTCCAAAGTCCATAAACATTGTTTTTAGTGCATTACATAAATAGAACTTCATTTCTCATCAAAAATGCAATTCATGTTTAAAATGAAAATTTGGGCCCAAATATTCATTTGTTTGTTGAAAATATTATATTCATTTTATGAATTTGAAATTTTGGGATATGATTTATTACTTTGTTTGGAACATTTTATCTTTTAGGTCTGCTGGATGATACCCAAAGGAAGATGAAGAATTTTGTGCTTGAAGGCAGAAACTTGCTGGAAAAATCATGATGGACCTAAGGCCCATCAAACAAATGTGGGTCCCAGAAAACAAGCCCAATGAAGCTAAAATTTATACAGTAGAAAGATAAAAATATGAGGATCATTTTATTCAACTGTGGCCGGAGCTAATTCTGATTTTTTCATGACGATAAAGTGATATGAAGTTGAGATTTAAATGGTGGACCCGACATTAATGCACAGAAATCCATCCCACCATTTCAACCATAACATCCAAACGGATGAGCCAAATTTCCTGAAATTTTTACATCTCATAGAGGACAGATTTACGAAGATATTTACCTTCTACAAACCCTCCGTATTATGCTTTCTTCATTTTAGAATTCACACGTCAATATGGTGGAAGAATCTGGATAGTTTTCCGGGTCAAATTCGAAACATCAATTTCATTTTGATTATTCACCCTCCATTTGACTCTATTAATTTTTGGGGGGTGAATTAATTGTTGGGGGATGTATCTAAGGATATTAATATTCCTATATAAGGAGCTAGTGGTGAAGGGAATAGGGGTGGAAAATTTTCTTATCATCTTTTGTTGCTTGTTTCATTGTATGGTTATGCTTCCAAATTTCCTTTGTAATGTTTTCCATTTCCATGTAAGTTTCTATTTTGTATCTTTATGTTCTTAATCAAATTCATTCACTTATATATTTTCCATTTCTTTTATTAAAAATTTATTATCACAAAGCACAGTGATATCTATGTGTTTTTGTGAATTAGTTCACACATAGGTGTGAATTTCATTCACACATACACGGAGGAGTGCTCGTTATTTCCGCGGTTTTAATTTCTTCAATCCAATTCTTGTTAGCCATATTCCACCCACCATTGAGAGTATACCATCAATGGAGGGCTAAAACCTTAATGGGATGATCTTAGGGGGATGAAAAGGCTGGATTGAATGTTATTTTATGAACGAATTGTTGTTAATTGGATAATTAATTTAAGATATCCATTCTTCAATTATTTCTACTCTTCATCTTTATTGTGTTTGAGCAAACTAAATTCAATTACAAAATGACCATATACCTCGGAGAGATCATGAATTTGTTTCTCTAAGTGTATACAGGATTAGTAATTGTGTTTAGTAAGCACCAAACCAGAAAATGATGAATGTAATTGTAACGGCCCGAAATTTTGAATAAATCTTGTTTCCTAATTTCATGTGTTATTTTATTTTATTTTTATACTCAAAAAAAATGTTTTATTTGATAAACATGATTATAATTAAAATGAGACCGTTGGGCTTTGACTGTTATATGACCATTGTTCAATATGACCACTAGAAACTAAAGGTTTTGATTATTGCCTCTAAATACAAGTAATCTGGGTTAATTATTATAGAAAGAAGATTCGATGGCCTCACCCAGTAGTCTTGGACCGATCGAAGCCCATCTAACAAAACTTGGGAAGGAGGTAGCACCACTGGGCTTTGCTTTGGACCAAACCCAAGCCTAACTTCATCGTGTGAAGCTAGAACGGAATCGCCTTTGCGAGAAGTTCAAACTAATAGAAATTACTACTCGTGCGATGTTAGCTGAGCCTCCCTCAGATTCTCTCACCTTAGCACAACTTACACTTAGGTCCTATGCTGGTGTGATAAGGGGCTATGTAAGGAGACCGTAACTCCCTTGTGTAATCCTTTTTTTAAATAAAAATTGGGATTTCTTCTTATGATGAAGTTTATGAATTTTCAAATGACCGGATAAATATAGTATGCACATTTTTGATTAATTTTCGAAAAAGGATATTTTAAAAATGGTTGTGTAAACCTTAACTAATTAAAAATGTGTAATGATTTTCGAAAAATGGTCTTCTACCATTATGTTCAGTACGAAATTTAGAGTCTAATAAGATCAAATTAATGTTTGATGAATAGTAAATGATGAATAGTGATTTTATGATTAGGATTAGTAATGTGTCCTAATGGATTAGTAATCTCACTTAAAGAAAGTATTAATATAATCTCGGCACCTTGATTAAGTAATGTGATTCAATAAAATGGTTAAATAACGGTTTCATAAATTATTATTCAAGTATTAGTTATTTCTGGTGAATAGTGTTTTTAATTAAAAATTTAATTAAAAATATTTAGAAAATTATTTTTATAAAACAGATTTCATTTTTGAACTCAGAGCACTGATATTATGTTATGGTAATTTTTGGGGTTATTTCTGAAAAAAATGAATTTTCGGGGAATAGTGTATTTATTTAAAAATTAAATTAAAAATATTTATAATTTTTTTTTATAAAATGGAGTTCATATTTGTAATCAGAGCACTGATATTTGGTTAAGGTGAAATTTTGGGATTATTCTGAGAAAGTTGAATTTTCGATGAATAGTGAAAATACAGTTTTTAAGTTACGGGTGTCTAATGACATCATTAAATGATGTATTAAGTATTTAGTCAATATGGTCGACTTATTAATAGTAAGATAAGGTATAAGGTGTCCCAAGTGGCCAATACCATGGGCAGATACCATGGGCAAGCCCATGGTTTTGCCAAAACCACTAATGAGGTGTCCCTTGGCCATTAATGCCTTGTCCCCTCACTTTCCCTATAAATACCAAGCTATCCTCTCATCCATTCGACTCCCCACTCTCCTCCAACAAAGTTATGGTCTCATTACCTCCCAAGGAGTCCTCCCATGGTGCCCCCAGCCCTCAAGGTCCCAACCATTGAGTTTTAGGAGTTATGTTTTAAGGTTAGGGATCCGACCTCTCTCTTTCTTTTCATGTAATCTCTTTTATGTCATTCCTTTTTGCTCCATGTTCATATGTTGGAGGATGTTCTTTTATACTCCTCTTACTACCCTTTTTATGTTCATATAATTAGAGATCCCCTCTTAATATCATTATTTCATTTTATGAAGTTTTAAGTGGTGCCGTTAGGCTGCCGAAATTTTTGTAACGGATTCTTTCTCCCCTCTCATTTTTCAAGATCTATTTTCATGTAAAGTATTTCATGTTCATTTTTATTATGTTGGGGTATGATATCTAAATTTATCATACTGATATTTTATGATCATATGATGAGAGACCCCATTTGATCTCTTCAATTCAGTATTTTGATGTTTTAAGTTGCACCGTAGGCTGCCGAATTTTTAAGTGGTTATTCACAATTCTCATTTTGAAGTTCTACTTTCATGTCAATTCTTTCAAGTTCCTTTTTATCATGTTGGGGTATGATCTCTAGATTTATCATACTGATCTTTAATGATCATATTATGAGAGACCCCATTTTATCTCTTCAATTCAGCATTTTGAAGTTTTAAGTGGCGCCGTTAGGCTGCCAAATTTTTGAGGGATTCTTTCACCCTTCTCTTTTTCAAAGATCTACTTTCATGTCAAGTCTTTCAAGTTCCTTTATATTATGTTGGGGTATTATATCTATATCAATAATACTATATTCTTATTTTCATATGATGAGAGACCCTATTTGAACTTGTCAATTCATTTTTGTTGAAGATTAAGTGACGCCGTTAGGCTGCCGAATCCTCACAAGAGAAATCTTATTTTTGTCTTCCTTTAATATTCTTCATTTCATATGGTATATTTTTAAATTTCATTACCATGTTCTTAAATCCATTATATTTTGTCCCTCTACTGTTTTATGGGTCATTTATGAATGTTTGACCTATGTCCCCTCTCTTTCAATGTTATCTAAAACCCCGAAACGTAGCCGTTATGCTGCAGGATTTTCGTCTCAAAATGCCTCTCTCTTTTCTCAAAATAATTTTATGTTATTAAGTGAATACTAAAAGATATTATTTCTACAAGGGTATTCACATATATATCAAAATTTTCTATTGTAAATTCTGGTATTTACATACATGAAACCCGCTTTCCCTTTTCGTGGGTTTAAAGAGACATAAAGATCATGTCTTTAAAAGCAGTTTTTAAAACGTTATGATAATGAAATGAAACCCATTTCTTTTATTCTCTATGGGTTGTTTATGAAATGATTGATGATGATATACATGACTCACATTATAATAAAGGCAAATTTAAGGGTGCGCCCTTACAGTGCTCCAATGCCTTGGGTAATGATGTAACCACTAGAGATTACAATTTAAGGGTGCGCCCTGATAGCGTCTCATTACATTGGGTAATGATGTAACAACTAGAGATTACAATTTTCATTATATCTTGGTGAATAACCTTGGTAATGTTTTTTAATGACACCTTGGGGATGGACCTTGGTGATATGATCATGATTGTCTATATTAAATTATGTAGCCACATCTTAAAGCTATGAAGAATGTTATTTTTATTATGATATGCCTCACAATTTCTTTCTCATGCCTTAAAGTTCTTTTCATGGACTTATTGAAGTATCTCAAGTTCACATGTAAAATGTTTCTCTTGTTTCCATTACTGGGCCTTCTTCTCACCCATTCTTTTGATGTATGTCCCCAGGCTATGAGATGCAGTAATGAACCTAGGATAAACATGAGGAGAAGCCTTAAAGTGTTTAAGAAGAATGTTTTATGTTTTCATGTTTTAAGTTCCTAGTTTCCAAGACACTAAACCCTAAAGATCCTCAGTTTTGTAAAATGTAATGAATTTTTATTTAATAAAAAGGCGGGATGCTATAGTTGGTATCAAAGGATGGTTTAGTTATTTGTGGAAATTAAGATATGAAAACTTTAGGAAGAAGCCTATAGAAAAGTTAAAATATAGGAAATCTTCCTAGTATTTTGGTGAGTATTGAGTAAGGGGTTTACAAGAAAATACATCCCTGTCTGGATATGAGCAGGTAGAGGTGGCTCTGGCACAGATGTACATAGGGGTAAAACCCGAAAACACCGCTTTGAGCTAGACTCGGACGGGAACTGGTACACGACAATGGGCCTTGCTGCACTCTTGGTTACGACACTCCCGGGGGATATGCTTTGGTAAATTCATAAGCTTGGTATGAACCATTCTTAAAGGAACAAAGATAAAATAAAATAAAGATTCACATAAGAATATATGATCATGGATATCCTAGATTGGAACCTAGGGGATCACAAGTTAAGGTATACTTTTATTCTAAAAGTTATCCTTATATGCTTTCAGTTCCTTTTCATGATTATTGGCTAAGTACTTAAGCCCCTAATTATGCTTTCTCTTCTTAGTGAATGGTGGGAAATGGAAGAACATGTCCCAACAACCAATGTGATAGGAAATGTAACGATTGTCATATTAATATGACAGGGATGATTAGGGGATTAAAATATGATTTTTATTTTGGAAAACGTTCACTATTTTGGGGACCTTATATGATCGAGGTAAATAGATTACAACGATATTTTCATTGAGGAGTAAGGTTGACTTATATTTTGAAGAATCGATGAATTTAAGGTGGACTTATAGTAATTTAGGTTACTTATGGGAATGATTAACCTATCTTGGGTAAAATATGTTTAGGTTAGATACTTTTGTTATAAGATGTCAGGAGTGGTTGATGTTGTTTGGAGATGAACAATGACGTTTATTTTGGAAGACTATGTTATCAAATCCTTCTTGTATTTGAGTTTCAATCATAGTTTGGTTTATTTTGAGGAATTTTAAAGACCGTTATTTATGGAATGGACTATGATGAACTTTCGGTAGTACCATGGAACTTTGAAGATTTAAAAGTAGTTTCCATTCCTATGGGATTATTTCTTTTTGAAGAGTTGTTTTACCTTACCCTTTCTGTTTTTGGGATAATGTTTAAAGACAGAAGAAATAGATAGTTAATCTTTTGTGGATTATGAAGATGATTCTTGTCTTTTGATGAGACAAAGTAGTTTTGAATGATCATAGTTTGGAGAAAAGAATAGTTTTGGGTAGAAACTTATTAAAGGATGAAAATCTACATGAAGATAGGTATATTTTCTTATTTTTTTGTTTTATGTTGTAAATGAATTCCAAAAAATTATGAAAAGGAACATAATACAAAAACGTTGTTGGTTTACATTTCCTACTAGGTAATCAAAGACCATTTACACACATCATAAGATTGGGATTTTCTTATGGTTAACGTTCTCCTAATCATGTTCTCTATCACTCTCGCCCAGAACTTGACCCTTTGTTTTTCTTCCATGTCCATGTTTTCCTCCATGGAATCCTAGTATGGGATAACTCGGGTGACCTTTGTACTTCCCTTTCTTTCTTTTAAAGTAATAGTTTTTCTGACTCCTTTTCCGATGTGGGACTTTCAATGAAATTTCAAAACCCAATTTTTAAAATTACGAGGATGCAGTTTCTTAAGGGGGGAAGATTGTAACGGCCCAAAATTTTGAATAAATATTTTTTCCTAATTTCATGTGTTATTTTATTTTATTTTTATACTCAACAAAAATGTTTTATTTGATAAACATGATTATAATTAAAATGAGACCGTTGGGCTTTGACTGTTATATGACCATTGGTCAATATGACCACTGGAAACTAAATGTTTTGATTATTGCCTCTAAATACAAGTAATCTTGGTTAATTATTATAGAAAGAAGATTCGATGGCCTCACCCAGTAGTCTTGGACCGATCGAAGCCCATCTAACAGAACATGGGAAGGAGGTAGCACCACTGGGCTTTGCTTTGGACCCAACCCAAGCCGAACTTCATCGTGTGAAGCTAGAAAGGCGTCTCCTTTGCAAGAAGTTCAAACTAATAGAAATTACTACTCGTGCGATGTTAGCTGAGCCTCCCTCAGATTCTCTCACCTTAGCACAACTTACACTTAGGTCCTATGTAGGTGTGATAAGGGGCTATGTAAGGAGACCATAACTCCCTTGTGTAATCTTTTTTTTTTAAATAAAAATTTGGATTTCTTCTTATGATGAAGTTTATGAATTTTAAAATGACCGGATAAATATAGTATGCATATTTTTGATGAATTTTAGAAAAAGGATATTTTAAAAATGGTTGTGTAAACCTTAACTAATTTAAAATGTGCAATGATTTTCGAAAAATGGTCTTCTACAATTTTGTTCAGTACGAAATTTAGAGTCTAATAAGATTAACTTAATTTTTGATGAATAGTAAATGATGAATAGTGATTTTATGATTAGGATTAGTAATGTGTCCTAATGGATTAGTAATCTCACTTAAAGAATGTATTAATATAATCTAGGCACCTTGATTAAGTAATGTGATTCAATAAAATGGTTAAATAACGGTTTCATAAATTATTATTCAAGTATTAGTTTTTTCCGGTGAATAATGTTTTTAATTAAAAATTTAATTAAAAATATTTAGAAAATTATTTTTATAAAATGGATTTCATTTTTGAACTCAGAGCACTGATATTATGTTATGGTAATTTTTGGGGTTTTTTCTGAAAAAAATGAATTTTTGGTGAATAGTGTATTTATTTAAAAATTAAATTAAAAATATTTAGAATTTTTTTTTATAAAATGGAGATCATATTTGTAATCAGAGCATTGATATTTGGTTAAGGTGAGATTTTGGGATTATTCTGAGAAAGTTGAATTTTCGATGAATAGTGAAAATACAGTTTTTAAGTTACGGGTGTCTAATGACATCATTAAATGATGTATTAAGTATTTAATCAATATGGTCGACTTATGAATAGTAAGATAAGGTATGAGGTGTCCCAAGTGGCCAATACCATGGGCAAGCCCATGGTTTTTCCAAAACCACTAATGAGGTGTCCCTTGGCCATTAATGCCTTGTCCCCTCACTTTCCCTATAAATACCAAGCCATCCTCTCATCCATTAGACTCCCCACTCTCCCCCAACGAAGTTCTGGTCTCATTACCTCCCAAGGAGTCCTCCAATGGTTCCCCCAAGCCCTCAAGGTCCCAAACTTTGAGTTTTAAGAGTTATGTTTTAAGGTTAGTTATCCGACCTCTCTCTTTCTTTTCATGTAATCTCTTTTATGTCATTCCTTTTTGCTCCATGTTCTTATGTTGG
Source organism: Viscum album (assembly GCA_963277665.1). Lineage (NCBI taxonomy): Eukaryota > Viridiplantae > Streptophyta > Magnoliopsida > Santalales > Viscaceae > Viscum > Viscum album. The sequence goes on from OY728140.1 coordinate 1,059,436,649, forward strand.
AGGATGTTATTTTATACTCCTCTTACTGCCCTTTTTATGTTAATTTAATTAGATATCCCCTATTAATCTCATTATTTCGTTTTATGAAGTTTTAAGTGGTGCCGTTAGGCTGCCGAAATTTTTGTAACAGATTCTTTCTCCCCTCTCATTTTTCAAGATCTATTTTCATGTAAAGTATTTCATGTTACTTTTTATTATGTTGGGTTAGGATATCTAAATTTATCATACTGATATTTTATTATCATATGATGAGAGAACCCATTTGATCTCTTCAATTCAGTATTTTGAAGTTTTAAGTGGCGCCGTTAGGCTGCCGAATTTTTAAGTGGTTCTTCACAATTCTCGTTTTGAAGTTCTACTTTCATGTCAATTATTTCAAGTTCCTTTTTATCATGTTGGGGTATGATCTCTAGATTTATCATACTGATATTTTATGATCATATGATGAGAGACCCCATTTTATCTCTTCAATTCAGCATTTTGAAGTTTTCAGTGGCGCTGTTAGGCTGCCGAATTTTTGAGGGATTCTTTCACCCTTCTCTTTTTCAAAGTTCTACTTTCATGTCAAGTATTTCAAGTTCCTTTCTATTATTTTGGGGTATTATCTCTATATCTATCATACTAGACTCTTATTTTCATATGATGATAGACCCTATTTGAACTTTTCAATTCATTTTTGTTGAATATTAAGTGACGCCGTTAGGCTGCCGAATCCTCACAAGAGAAATCTTATTTTTGTCTTCCTTTAATATTCTTCATTTCATATGGTATATTTTCAAATTTCATTACCATGTTCTTAAATCCCTTATATTTTTTCCCTATACTGTTTTATGGGTCATTTATGAATGTTTGACCCATGTCCCCTCTCTTTCAATGTTATCTAAAACCCCGAAACGTAGCCGTTATGCTGCAGGATTTTCATCTCAAAATGCCTCTCTCTTTTCTCAAAATTATTTTATGTTATTAAGTGAATACTAAAAGATCTTATTTCTACAGGGGTATTCAAATATATATCAAAATTTTCTATTGTAAATTCTGGGATTTACATACATGAAACCCGCTTTCCCTTTTCGCGGGTTTAAAGAGACATAAAGATCATGTCTTTAAAAGCAGTTTTTAAAACGTTATGATGATGAAATGAAACCCATTTCTTTTATTCTATATGGGTTGCTTATGAAATGATTGATGATGATATATGTGTCTCACATTATAATAAAGGAAAATTTAAGGGTGCGCCCGGATAGCGCTCCAATGCATTGGGTAATGATGTAACCACTAGAGATTACAATTTAAGGGTGCGCCCTAATTGCGTCTCATTGCATTGGGTAATGATGTAACCACTAGAGATTACAATTTTCACGATATCTTGGTGAATAACCTTGGTAATGTTTTTTAATGACACCTTGGGGATGGACCTTCGTGATATGATCATGATTGTCTATATTAAATGATGTAGCCACATCTTAAAGCTATGAAGAATGTTATTTTTATTATGATATGCCTCACGATTTCTTTCTCATTCCTTAAAGTTCTTTTCATGGCCTTATTGAAGTATCTCAAGTTCACATGTAAAATGTTTCTCTTGTTTCCATTACTGGGCCTTCTGCTCACCCTTTCTTTTGATGTATGTCCCCAGGCTATGAGATGCAGTAATGAACCTAGGATGAACATGAGGAGAAGTCTTCAAGTGTTTAAGAAGAATGTTTTATGTTTTCATGTTTTAAGTTCCTGGTTTCCAAGACACTAAACCCTAAAGATCCTCAGTTTTGTAAAATGTAATGAATGTTTATTTAATAAAAATACGGGATGCTATAGTAATGTTTTTTTTGAGGAATGGATTCATCAAAAATTAATAAAACCAAAATTGTCTAATGGAGTAAAATTCATTCAATCCACCCCGAGCATAATCCTAAGATCAACCCATTTCAATTTAATTGAATTCACTTAGGTTTATTAGTGTTCTTTAAAAAACATCAAAAATCAAACCCAAAGTCGGCCACTTCATAGCCCATCCTTCACAAAATCATAGCGTCTCAAGGTTACTTCTTCGGTCCCTATGGATTCGACCCCTACATGCACTACATCGATCTCTTTTACTAGTAGGGTAAATTTGGGCGCAAACACCATGCATAAGCACCATTCACCATTTCCACTACTTAGAGGAACCCAGGTTTCTTCCACACATAATCTCCATTCACCATTATTACTACATAGAGTCACCCGGGAAACTACTATACCTAAGCATCATTAACCATCTCCACTCCTTAGCGACACCCGTGCCACTAACCATGAGTAATCCCAAAACCATACCTTCTGGTCTCACCATTGCAACATGATAGTCAGGTATTTTTTCCCTCATATTTCTCACACCGAGAATGAATAACGTGGAATTAGATTAAGAATCGACCATTTCATCATCTTTTTTTTTTCATTCACCATACTTAAAACCCAAGATCCTCTATACGGAATTATGTGGACTTTGATACTTTTCACAATTCAATAAAGATACGTACGAAGCCTCCATGAGGTTCAAGCCTATCTTTCATTGGTCTTAACCACTTAGCATCTGATTACCCTCATCCCACATATCATAAAATTGTCAAACCCTTTCGTCCTGTATGACGTTAAATTATTTGATTTTAAACTACATTAGTTTTTATTCTGGTCTCCTAGACAGGGTATATAGGAAGCCTCCCCGAGGTTCAACCCAAACACTGGTTAACATCTGTGTCTCCTTTTTTTGTAACCCACATCCTTAGTATACCCCCTTAGTGATGTCAGACTAGTTCTTGGGACATCTCGGTTTATACGTCCAACACATAATCTACAATCCCCCAACCATAAGTGTCCCTCTTGTGATTGGATGCTAACCACGTGCATGTCCCTATGCTACTTAGGATTGATGTCCTTTGTGTACACTTCAATTCTATTCCCCATTTTTGGAATACATAGACTTTGATATTTTTCCTTTTTGAGAAATGTATGTAGGTTTCCTCACTTAGGTTCAATCACTTCTTTAATTTCATATCCTAGTCTCTCCCTCGAGACTTTGTGTCTAGAGAATATCATTCCTTAACCCATTGGTCCCACTTCCTTCGGGCCCCATCAATGTGCTCATTTCTCACGAGCCGCCTCCTTAGGTGACTCATCGCCCAAATTTCAATTTTCTGTGGACTTTGTTCTTTTCTCTTATTGAGAAAGGTATATAGGAAACCTCCCTGAGGTTCAAGCCCAATACCGACACCTTCAAACTAGCTCTCAGTACAATTCCCATTCATTCCATCCTTAGACACTTCATCTGTATTCATCCTGATTCTACTTGGGTCACCACATCCATGTAAAATCATGTCATACCTATGGGAAACTAACCATGTGTAAGCCCCATCCATTTCATCACTCTTTTCAGAACTCAGAAAACTGACCACGCATAAGCCCCATCATGTCTCTAGGTCATTTTCCTTTGTGTACACCAAAACTTCATGCCTCAATCATTAGAACTAGATGGGTTTTGATCCCTGTCTTCTATACAGGTTACACAGTAGGACTACCTAAGGTTAAATCCCCACCTGGTAAACCTTCCAGGTGCTCCCTCCCACGGAAGTAACTATATAATCCACCCTCATCAGTGTTTTAATCAGTCCGATTTGTCTTTGATAGACGTAAAACTCATGAAATACCTTATGTTAAACATGGGAAGCTATGGAAAACCTCAAGATACGTGATTCTTGCATAATATAACCCACAATAAATGTGGTATTCCTTAGGTTTATATGTCTTTGAGAGGCCTTATTATGAGGAAGAATACATGTTACCAATGTTCCAACATCATGAGATGTACCGACCTTACTGATGTTACCATCTACTCAAACCGAAGGTTGTTGACCTATCATGACACTTCAGGTTTTCCAGACAGAAGAAACATAATTAACTACCATCCACAATGATATGGAACTGGGAATGAGATTCATTAAAAATAACTCAAATCTATGAGGGAGACCCAGGAAAGGTGATGAATTCTATGGAGCAATCCACAGAATGAGAGACTGACATCCCATAATCCCTTTTAAATCATGGTGAAGACATCACTAAAGAAGTGGTGTATGCTGCCCACATTTGGAATGTGGGAACACAAGGAAACAAGTGTGTGTCACCACAATGATTCACCCGTCAGCCAAAAAAAATCTGAAACTTCTCCCAAATAAAGTCATTATTCAAAGACATCCACAGTATACCCACCACAAAGTCCACATTCACATCATCCCCTTCCATTTTAGAATGGGAAACGACTGCAAAAAAGGTCGTTATTGCTCACCCTTCACATGAAGATAGGTGTATCATTGTTTCATTAACCTTGTTGTCTCCTTTTTTCATTCCTTTCCATAAAAAATTCTTTGTAGGTAAAGGTACATTTTGGTCACACTTGAATCCACCGCCCACTTCGAGGCATGGAATTATCGCATCAAATCCTCCCAGATACTCATAGGCAAAACAACCCGATTCCTGACATAGATGTTGGAATCCTCAACTTTGATCTATTCTGAATGTTTATACCCATAATAAATTCTTTATATTATGGGAAAATATTATATATCCTCATACTAAATATCTCTAATGTGACTAAAAAATGTATACTATACTAAAACTGACACAAGAGTCATATGTTCTGGACTCTCATGAACCACCACATGCATCTCAACTAGGAAAGTAATCACCATCCACTCATAATTCGACTCTTTAACATCCCGAGTTTGAGTTTTATTTCTTAAAGTATTACCCACACTTTTTCCCTTACTAGTCTAGGCATATATGGTAGCTCAAAATTGAAAGATTTCATATAGTTAACTCGTATACACTATTAGAGATTCAAATATCACTATGAAAAGATATACATTTATCTATTTTTATCCAAATACACAAAAAAAATTCATCCAATAGATAATGCCATCAACATTTCAAAGCATAAACGAATGCAGCTAACTCAAGGTTGTGTGTAGGGTAGTCCCATTCATGTAACCTCAACCACTGATACCCATACGCCACATCCCAATCACCACATATCAATAATACTCAAAGATTGATCCAAAACGCATCACAAAACACTGTATACTCATCACATAGATTGGGTAAGATCATGACTGCTGCCGATATCTTGATCTTCTTCAACCCATGGAAGGAATTATCACATGCTTCAAACCATCCAAAATTTATCCCCTTTTTTTCAAGAATGAAAGTGGAACTAACAATTGGAAATATTCCTAGATGGTTCTCCTATAATATACCGCTAACCCCAGAAATATATGAATATAGAAAAAGTTCCTAGGATGCTCCCAAGAAACAAATTCATGAACCTTTTCTTGGTCTGCACAGACACCATCTTCTGAGATGATGTGACCCAAGAGGTGTACCTAATCAATCCAAAACAAAGAATTAGATTGATTCTTGTATATAAAATTTTTACTCAGAGTACTCTAAAAAATGTCAAGAAGTTGGGAATGATTTTCTGGAGTCTTAGAGTACACCAAGATGTCATCGACAGACAGTACCACAAACTGATCTAGGTAAAGATGAAATATTTTGTTCATCATGTCCATAAGTACTATTGGTAAATTCATCAACCCAAACAATGTTATGATGAACTCATATAGTTCATACCTTATTATGAAAGTTGTCCATATTATATTGGATGTTTGAACTCTCAACTGATGATACACCAATATCAAGTCAATCTTTGAGAAAACACAAGCTCCCCTCAACCGATAAAATAGATCGTCAATGCATGGAAGAGGATACTGGTTCTTCATAGTCTTATGGTTCAACTCCCGGTAGTCAACAACCAATTATAGAGTCTCGTAAGACTTATTTGAAAATAAAACTAGAGAAACCTAAGGGAATGTACTCGGATGGATAAATATAATATCCCATAACTCTTCCAGCTGAGTACTGATCTCTTGAAGCTCTATCGGTGCCATTCGGTATGATGGAATAGAAACTGGATCATACCTTTTCATGAGATGAATTGAAAATTCAAAATCTATCTTAGGTGGCATCACTGGGAAGTCTTTTGGAAACACAACTAGAAACCTATCCACTATAAGTGGAAATATTTATTTTTTCACACCCCCATCATCCAGTAATATAATTTAAATATTGGTGGTAAGCTCCCCCATTTGCTGATGTATTGGACCTGCATGAACCAAATATATATCCCATTCCCCTGGATGAATATATTTGGAACCCTCAAGTTATGTAAAGTTCACTCTCTTCTGGTAACAATCAATATGGGCTTAGTATGCAACTAACCAATCCATACCCTAAATTTGTTCACAGACTATCATCTCATGAATATAGAGATTCCATATAATATACTACCACCGAAACTCAAGAGAATATCCCTTTGACAAGTAGATGTCTCTAGACCTAACTCACAATGGTGTATCTATAATCAAAAATCATCTTAAAAACACCACCTCTAAGCTCAAACCGTTCATTGGATTTGCAAAAATAAATAAATGAGAGGAAGCAATATCAAATAAGGAACTAGATAGCGTAAAAGCTACATGAATAGTGTATATCATTGATGATAGTATGACCTCTCTACCCACTAGTGTAGGATGGAACACAAGAAACAGTCCCACCCACTTCCCTGTAATGAAGTTTGATCTCTCTGAATGGCACCACTATGCAAATATGGTCTATCTTTCCTAGAAGTACCACATCCATAACCTCTACCACCATGTCCATCATAACTCCTACTACCAGATTGATATGGTGTAAAAGATCCCCCTTCATAACATTGTTTATATGTACCCTACCATTACTAACCATATTTCATGGGATCCTTTGGTGATTCTATAGATATCCCATATTTCTACAAGATCGTCACTCTAATGTTAGTCAGGGAAAATGTCTACGATAGTGGCCCTTCCTACCCCATTGATGAGAAACTATTCGGGTAAGGTCCTAAGTAACTCACCCTTCCCCCTATCCACTATTACTAAAATTCCCCAAACTGAAACCCTTATAGAGATGCTTCATAATATCAGAATATGTACCTCATGACCACCCATAATCAATATCTATCCTATAATAGAACCCACTTTCAGGTTCCCTTAGATAAGGGAGCTTGATCCCCCACCTTGGAAAAGTCTTTAACCAAAAATTTTAACTTGGTACTTAGTATCACATTTATGTCTGTCTTGATAATGCCTCACCATAGCTATATCATCCCCTAAAAAATATGGATCATAGTGCTGTGAATCTATAAAATATCTAGCAAAGTCCACCACAGACATACTGTAACACTCCAAGATTTCATAGTACACTATTTCTTCAATGTAATTCAATAACTTGCACTACACACAACACTGAGTTCAAGTGCCCAATGACTTACCAAACTAGCCATTCAAAAGAGGTTATGAATATTATTAACTAAAATTTTAATTTTACATAATACTTATAATTTTAGAATTCATATTATGATTTTTTAAAATATAATATAATAACAAATTCATTTTTTAGATAAAAGAGTATTTTTTGAAATTGCAATTTTACCGCCTTTTAATGGAGAATCCTGTTTAAATCCAATAGTTGAAACTTTTCTACATTAAATTTGAAAAAATAAACTTCTTCTTTAGAATTGAGACATAAAAATTAAGTTTTGATAAATTTTTGGTGTTTTTCTGATATCATTCATATTTGGGTGAATAGTGAAAAATACTAAATTTTAAATGAAAACCAATTTTTCAATCAAAATAATTTATAGTTTTAAACTATACATATGAATGGTTTGGAAGTGTAATTAGATTATATTTTTACCATTTAATACAATGTTGGTCATTTGAAGTAATTTCTCTTTGAAATTGGACATAAACAAGTGTCAATATTTTGGTAGTTATTATTTCTTAAAAATACGTTTTTTGGTTTTGAAAATGGGAATTAATTTTAAATTAATAAATGAAATTTCTATGTTTTTAATTTGGTAAAATAGAATTCATTTATGAATTTAGAATATCATAATTATCTTAAGGTTAAGTTTTGTTATGTTTCTAAAAACATTCAGTTTTTGATGAATAGTGAAAACACTACGTTATTGATTGAAACTGACTTTTAATTTAAATAATTATTTAGTTTAATTAAATTTATTTTAGGAAAAAATAGATACATAATACCTATATATGATCAATTTAACTCATTATAGTCATTTTAAAATAATATTAGATATATAAAATTTTATTGAACGTTTCCCCGCCTTTTACCCACCTCCTATGAGAATTTTGAAATTCACATAAAACATAATTTTACCGCTTCTGTGAGTAGAATTTTGAGAATAAAAGATACATGGTTTACATCAGTAAGAAAAAAGTGGTTCAATAAGATGAAAATAATTTTTGGTGAATGGCAACTTTTTTACTTTTATTTACAACTTTTAAAAAAATAGGTTAATTAAGGGTAAAAATGATATTATTCTTACCCTAACACATGTCCTAATTCTATTGGATAAGTTTAATTCGACCCAAAACAACCTTATGAATACAATATGATCCTTTAGGTCTACTTCTATTAGTTTAGGGCATTTATTATTATTTTATTTAAAGAAGAGTTAAAAGAGATAAAATCTATGTTTAATAACTAAAGCATTTTTAATATAGGGTTACACACAATATAATTTAGACTATAAATATTAATTAAAAATCTAAAAATATTTTCAACATAATTATATTTTATTTATAATTTTTAGATATTAAATAATTAAATTTATTCATGACAAAATGATGATTATGTAATTACCTTATTAATGAAAGAATCAAATAAAAGATATTAAAAATATTAAAATAAATATAATTTCAATGTTTTTTTGACATAAACGAATTTTTTAGACGAATATGACATGTTATGGTTGATTCAATGTATATTTTTAGAAGCAATAAATTTTTTATGACTTTCGAAAAAAAACAAATTCCAAATAGTGTCAAAATTGACATAAATTAATTTTTAAAACAAATATTATATTATTGGATGATATAATATTCTTAAAAATCTAATTTTAGGAAAAAGGTATTAAATAATATTATATATTTCATTAATGAACCACTAGAGGTTCTCGTTTATGTTTAGAGTATGTTTATTAACCATATAGTGTAAGAATACAAGAAGACACGATAAAAGTTAAACTATTTAACTAAGAGTTAAATCTAAAGGATAAGATTAAAATGGTAACCTAAACTTCTATAAAACCTATTGGTTGAGATTATGTATACCCATAACCATATTATCCTAGAAATAAATTATTTTTGATCCATTAGAAACTGAAATTTATTTTATTATAAAATAATATTTCAAGCTTTTCCTAAAGTGACCCTCACCTCTCTTGTAAAAGGGCACTTCCCCTTCTCTCATATTCACACATAAAAAGCCATTTGGATTGACCAAACCCTACCCAAATATCATAAAAACTATACTACCTTCATCCTAGAGGCCTTAATTTGGTCATAAAGCTATCCTAAGGATCCATTTTGATCAAATCAAAAGGAAGAACCCGAAGAAGAGTTATTGATTTCACCACCCTCTTTCAAGTTCTTTTCTTCTTCCACTTAATATTTCTTTGTTATTACCATAACAAAATAATAAATACAGTACCTTATATATACTGTGATGTAATTATAAATATGGTACAACCATATTCATTAATCTATGAATCTTATTAATGATAATGTCACCATGTGTTCATACGTAAGACTTACCGTCTCCACGCAGTGGTGTAATTTTTTATTCAACACAATGTTATTTGGATAATATAATGATGAGTAATATGTATATAAATAATAAAAATTAAATTATAATGTCTCTGTAAAATTAATATATCATCAAATTCAACACCTTTAAGGAAAGGATATTTTTGCTCGTGCGTATGTACAGATTACCGTCTCCACGACGCGATGAGATTCATTTCCACATTCACCATTCATCGACGATTATAAAAATATATATTACTAATAAGTATGTAATATATGAAATAATAATTATACTGGAGATATATATATTTATTTTTATATGTATTTATGTTGTTACATATATCTTATTCACTTACATCTGTTTAATACGATATGAAAACAGAAACAACGTTTATGCGTACGTACGACCTACCATCTCCATAAACGTTGTTTTCCATTTCATATATCTATCGATTTTAAATATTTATATTATAAATATATATGATATATAAATCAATTTTTATATTCTTTAAGTAATTAAATCATGATCTAAATGATACGATCAAGAATAACAAGTTAAAATACGCATGATAAAGAAAGCAATTATTACACAAAATATTAATTTAACATGAAAATCATTATTAAATCGGTAGAATAAAGTAATAAATGAATCATGTAAGATATAATAAATATGAATATGGTTATGGTATAATCTAATATCATATAATTTCCATTATACAAGAGGTTAAATGTACCCTCGACCAAAGGAAAGTGCAAGGTAAGGGTTAATTCCTCAATCTTATTATTATCTGAGATTGTTTATGTGTACGTATTTTCTGGGACATGTTTATTATACATGTACATATTTCTTCAAAAAAATTTCAAAATGATTCTTTTAAGGTACTCTTTAACTAATACATCATTTTAACTGTTTTAAATATTTATTCTTCTAAATCTTTCTAATTAATATCCATGTTTTTAAAATGGGTTTTAAGGAATTATTTATATGGACATGAATGTTTTTAAAAGGTTAATTCCTTCCAAAATTCTTAATTTATTATGGTAAACTTTGATTTTAAAATTTTTTCAAATGTATTCCTTTCAAAATTGTGTGACTATTATATTTTTTCATGAAAAAGGGGTATTTCTCTCAATGAATTTTACAGATCATTTTCATCTATGTCAACATCCTTTGATGGATATTGAACTTGTTGGAAGTTGATACAAATATTCCATATTGTATTTAAGGATTTTTGATATGTTTGACTATGTATGAGTTATTTTTATGAAATTCATGGTTTATGGTTAAATTTTTTCCATTTTGTATGCTACTTTTAATATGAATGTTTATATTATATTTCAACCATTTCTTAAGATGAATTTATTGGACTAGTATGTTCTGGGTTGGGAACTGGTAAAGGTAAGCCCTTCAAGTTGGAGTCCAGTTACAGCAGACTCTCTGGGTTGGAGTCTGGTTCTAGAGACTCTCTAGGTTGGAGACCAGTTACAGAGGATCTTGGGGTTGGAGTTCGGTTACAGAGACTCTCCGGGTAGGGGTCTGGTTACAGTATCCCATAGGTCATGGCACGAGGCCCTAACACATAAATTAATGTCTGGTATAATACATTCCATCATTATGAAATTAGTAATTACATGTGATTATTCGACTAGAAGAATATCCATGTGCATGTTTATATGGTAATTTTTGATTTATTTTTTCAATATTATGTTCAAGTTTATGTTTGAAAGGAATTTGTTTTTATTACACATCTTTCCTTAAAAGTTTACTGATTCTTCTAAATTATTTACCTTTACTGAGAATCTGATCTCACCCCTTTCTTATGTTTCATTTTCCCAAGATCCCAAAAAGTGTTTTATATTTGAGATGCAGGGTTAATCTAAAGGAACAATGGAATTCTCAGAGTATTTTTTTAGTGTTGTATGTTAGAATGTATAATGTCACATTCTTGTATGTAATCTATTTTCCAAGACTATTAAATTGATCGGTATTTTGGGACTTGATTCCTTGTAATAATTTATATGTATTGAAATAATGCACATACTATAGGTAACTGGGGTTGGGGCGTTACAGTTGGTATCAGAGGAAGTTTAGTACAAATCTTGGATACTAGATTTAGATAAACACTAATTAGAGCACATTATCCTAAAATAGACTTTCTGAATTAGAATAGAAGATAATTCTAGAATTTTGGTAATGTAGATATTTTGTGTGTTTTCCAAGAAATACATCCCAGTCTGGATATGAGCAGGTAGAGGCGGCTTTAGCACAGATGTACCAAGGGGTAAAACCCAAAAACACCACATTGAGATAGACTCGAACCGGAACTGGTGCACAAAATTGCGCCTTGTTTCACTCTTGGTTACGACACTCCTGGGGGATATGCTTAGGATAATTCTTTTTTTCTTTACAAACCACTATGAAGGGTTTATAGGTATATACTCTTAAAATAAAACATTTTTATGATTATGGATTACATCCATGAACTTTTCAATTTATGTTAACTATTTTACAGGTTCATAATTATTCATTTTGATTCATAAACTAACCTAGTGTATGCTATTGTTTAGAAATGGTGCACAGTAGATCGAATGAGACCTCCCAGAATACGCATTATCAAAAGAGAATGAAGGATCATATATTTCATGGTATTAAGCCAAAATTTAGAAAGGAAATAGTATCCCACATATTATCATCATATGAATAAATAGTATCATGCTTTAATAAGATAAGTAATGAATTTTCTGTGTCATATGGATTTGAAGGGAAACCATAGAAGAAAAGGATTGTAGAGAGAAAGATGGATAAAGGGAATAAGTGAAAGAAGGATTTTCTTATATGTGATAACTGTGGAAAGAATAACCTTTGTAAATGCTTGAAGGGAATGCGAGTTTGATATAAGTGTGGAGAAAATGGACACCAAGTACGTGATTGTAAGGGTGAGATAAAGGTTTCAAATGTACAATCCTTCATCTGCAAGGAGTTGGGAAACTACAAGAATCAATGTAAAAATTATCAGATTATACTCCAAAAGCTGATATTAGATAATAATCATGTTATGATACTACCAAAGATGAAGAGGAATGATTATGATTTCTTATATAGTAATTAAATTATAGTTTCATTTGAGTATTGTATTATTGATGTACATGTTATGCGAATTATAGAGTATATAAGGATTGTACTACATTACTATTTCAATAAGGACTTGAGATTGTGTGGAACCAATAAAAGCGACTCAATGGAAAGTTATATTTTTTGGAAAATACATGGTTGAAGGAAAGAAAAAACCTTTAATATAGTCCTGATACTGAGGTATTTATTTTGGAATAAGAGATGGTTTATTTGGATAAATTATATCAGATATTCTGGACTATCTTGGAACTAATTAATGGTTTGTTTATTTCCTCATTGTTGTAGTATTCAAAATTTTTGGATATAAAGAATATACCTAGTATTCTATAAGGAATAAGGGAGAATTAATGTAATCAATAAGGTTGTACGGTAATTCAATGTGTTACCACCTTTTAAAAGAATACAAGATGATGGTATTCACATGTTGTTATGTGGAAAATAGGATCTTCATTGTGTTTTACATCTTTATGAATTTTGTATTGTGTGTTTAGAAAGAAGTATTTTGGATATGTCTAAAGGTTGGAATTGATTATGTTTGACATTGGAATCTATTGTTAAGGTAAAATCATTTCTTAAGATTACTTTTTTGGAGTTTTTATAAAAGGACAACCCAGAGGTTGGGCGACAACTAGTCACGTCCGACAAGGCCTCGATACATGAACCCACAACTGAAAGGCGACAAGGGTGCATCACCTACCACTGGCCTACGTGATGTCCTAGATTGTATAATGTAGTTTTTCTAATAGTTCCGATATATGAATTATAAATTCATTTTTATTGGAACCATATATGATGAGGATAAATATTGTATTTTAATTATCTTTTATAGTGAAAGATGAGTTTGTGGTAGAAATTAGTTAAATTATGGAAATATACTTGTCAAGTATGTTTTTTTCTCTTATTCTATGAAGAAATTAATTCTTAAACTTTAGTTAAGGGATCCTAAAACCAAAAATGTGTTATCCTAATACCTTATGTTTTGTTGAACCGATGATATTTTAAATCATCATAGATTAATGGCTTTGTGGCCCTCAATTTTACAGTTGTTTGTGATTTATGAGCTTAATCACTCCCAATAAATATTTATGTTTTTCCTCCAATTATGTGTCTCTAATTGCCACCATTGTTCTCCTAATTGAGATCATAATTTTTTTGGTGACTTTTTCATTTCCCTTTCCCCCTTATTAAGACAAAAAAATTAAACCCAATTTACAATGTGGTTTCTCCTAAAAGGTATTTGTCTATTTTTAACATTTTATTTTTGAAGAACAATTTCAAATTGTGAGGACACAATTTATTGAAGGTGGGGAGAATATAACACCCCATGATTTCACAGTACGTTATTTCTTGGACATGTTTATTATCTATGTACATGTTTCATAAAAGACATTTCAAAATGATTCTATTAATCCACCCTTTAACTAAAACATCATTTTAAATGTTTTTAATATTTATTCTTCTAAATATTTATAATTAATGTCCATGTTTTGAAAATGGGTTTTAAGGATTTATTTATTGGACATTAATGTTTTTTAAAATGTTTATTCCTTCCAAAAGTTTAAATGTGGTATGGGATAGTTTTTTTCAAAAATGTCTTTAAATGTTTTCTTTTCAAAATTGTGTGACTTTTAAATGTTTTCATGAAAAGAGGTATTTATCTCAATGAATTTTACTAATCATTTTCATCTATGTAAACATCCTTTGATGGATTTTAAACTTGTTGTAAGTTGATAAAAATATTCCATATTGTATTTAAGGACTTGTGATCTGTTTAACTGTGGATGAGTTATTTTTATGAAATTCATGGTTTTTGGTTAAAATATTGACATTTCATATGCATGTTTTAATATGAATGTTTTTGTTATAGATCAACCAATTATTAAGATGAATGTATTGTACTATTATGTTCTGGGTTGGGGACCGGTAAAAGTAATCACCCCAGGTTGGGGTTCAGTTATAGCGGAATCTCTGGGTTGGAGTCTGGTTACATAGGCTCTCCGAGTTGGAGTCCGGTTATAGAGGCTCTCCGGGTTGGAGTCCAGTTATAGAGGCTCTCTGGGTTGGGGTCCGGTAATAGTTATCCCCTAGTTCATGTCCCAAGGCCTTGACACAGAAATTAATGTGCAGTACTATACATTCCCTCATTATGATATTAGTTATTACATGTGATTATTCGACAAGCAGAATATCCATGTGCATGTTTATATGGTAATGTTTGATTTATTTTTTCCATATAATGTTCAAGTTTATGTTTGAAAGGCTTTTGTTTTTATTACACATCATTCCTTAAAAGTTTATTTCTTTTGCTAAATATTAACTCTTACTGAGTATCTGAGATCACCCCTATCTTACGTTTTATCTTCCCATGATCCCAAGAAGTGTTTTATGTTTGAGATGCATGGTTAAGATAAGGGAAAAATGGAATCATTAGATGATTTTTTTAGTGTTTTATGTTAGAAATTGTAATTCCACATTCATGTATGTAATATATTTTCCAAATACTACTAAACGGATCCGTATTTCGGGACTTGATTCCTTGTAATCATGCCAATGTATTAAAATAATGGATCGAATCTGGGTAACTGGGGTCGGGTAGTTACCCATAATCCCCCAAGTAAACCTCATGTACACAACTTATCAATCTTATCATAGGTTATTTATATATAAGTGATTTAAAAAAATCTCCAAGAAGTCCATCCATAATTAAAAATCAACTTGTCCAGTCCAAGTCTGGACATACCTCCAGTCTTCTCTGATCCTCTAAAAATATATGTATCCAAATTGACCCTATTCTCAGTAGGAGTCACCAAATGTTTTAGTATAGTCCCAATATACTCAATCCAAAACTCAGAAACATCAGGTACACCCTCTCAGATAATAATCAAAGGGTGCCTCAACTAGAAATCCCTCTATAGATTAGTCATTGTTCTCACAACCCACCCTCTGTCTCATTCCATGATTTTCGTGAAGCAAGCGATGTTCACCTGGAATTTATCTCCTTCTTCCTAACATGGAACTATCACTGCCTCTGGTTCCACTATTGGTAGATCATCTCCAGTCATATCCTCATATCATCATATCAACATGCATCAACACTGAGGTATATAATATGGTGATTATAATGAATAAGGAAGAAACTAATTATACATCCCAGTAGTCAATTGTTCTTTTGGTCTTGTTTCTATAACATAGTAACAAAATCTTCTACATTTGTTTCTTAGACACCCCAACCATATTCTTTTCTGCTTCATCTAGACTGGTTAGACACCATTACCTCCATACTCTTCAAAAACTAGTTAGATACCCCACTAATAATCACCATCTTTTTAATGTTTTTGATCTAAAAAAAATATATATGATTTCTTATGGTCTCTTCTATAACACATGATATAGATCTTCCCACATGAGTGTACTGGATATGTTATAAATGTGAAAAAATATATATTTTCAAAAAATTCTTGAGGTAATATTGTTGGTCTTGAAACTCATTCACTCCAGATCTTGAATGAACATGTTATTCTTATATTACTGAAATCTCAGAATAGATTATCTTATCATGTATGTATATTCTAGATTTAGTCTATTCAACTTCCGATATTTTTTAAATGATCATATCTTTCTTAGATTACTTCTTGGGAAATGATTACTCCTCTTTTGATAAAGTCCCAAACTTAACCAATGTGTGTAAGTGATACACACAATTTCATCCACATTATTTTAGTCCAGATTAAACATGAAAACCACAGAATTATCCTTATTACCAATCTCAAATCAAATAATTGATGCGATCATTTTTATTTCATTGACATTACATTTTGTTAACACTTTGTAAACATTAAATAGTGCACTAAATAGATTCTATACACATCAAATGATAATAGCACAATATAAATAATTTATTGCATACTGTTGGTCCACTTTCTTGAAGTTTATCAAATAGATGTTTTAAAAAAATACATTTTTTTCATGTATGTGAAACTCTCTTTATGAAACTACACAAATTGTACTTATCATAGAATTCCATCAATATATCATTTAAATTATTGGAATTTTATCTTTTTCTGAAAGCATAAAGTACTTTTTGAAACAAAACTAGAGAAATATAAAAGCTTTGTATCATAATGACAAGCTACTGCAAAATTATTGACTACTCGAATAAGAGAGAGTTATACTTGATTTTAGAGGCAATAAACGGTGGTCATTAAGAAGTTATCACAAGTTTAATTTAATGATCATGGTAGGTTGTTTTTAATGTGGTTTGTATACCATAATGAATTTTCTCCGAAAATGATTTCATCACCACATTTTTATGTACCACATATATCCATATCTGTATCACCTTGGTTCTCATAAAATGCAAGAAAACTTTCATTCCCATTTGAAATTTAATTTTATACATGGATTTACATATGATATTCACAATAAATAGTCACTGCAAAACACTCTCTGTAGATCTATTGGTTTATCTGTATAGAATATATTCCACCAACATATATACTATATAGTATGAATATATGAATTTTAATATGTCTCCAAAAATCACATTTCATCGAGAAATGGTCATACAGAAACCAATTAATTTATGGTTGATCATGGGTCCAAATATATTTCTGACACTCACTCCATGGACGCATAATGCAAGGACACTTACTCCAATAGAATGATATCCACATACATTAACTCTCACCACAAACCCAATTGATTCATCCAGATAGTATACTCACCAGTTTCTCACTAAAAAGTATTTTGTTATCGGTTTATTATGTGACCATTTATTCATCCTTAAACTAGGTGATCTCATAAATAGGTTGATTTGAAAAGAATCTAATCATGGATCACTCATCTGGAAAAGAATCACCACACATATTTTTCTATTTCTTTTAAAAAATAAATTATTATCCAATTTAAAAATAGATGAATACCTTTGAATATCCCAATTGGTATATGGAACATTTTCGGTTTGAAATTATGTAACTCTTTTTTCATAAAGGGTTTAGTTTGCGAAGAACTCTTCATATGTGAAATACCTTCAAAAATAATTTATTTTCATTGATGTAAATAATAATTTTCAACATTTAAATATCTCATATAGAATTGGCAGATATTTCATAGAATCCGAGTGATTTGTGGGTGTGTAGTCTATAAAGCATCATTCGTTAGGGTTTGTTCATGAAGTCTCATACATAGGATGTTAGTGATGAACTCCTTACTAGATCGATTGGCTCACATTTAAATAAGGAGATCTGATTGAATGGATTGAATTATATGCGTATCATTTAACATGGGCAAAAAATACAGGCATAGTTCTCAACCCACATCAAAATAATCCATATTCGATGCGTAAGTATATCAATT
This sequence comes from Viscum album, assembly GCA_963277665.1. Classification (NCBI taxonomy): domain Eukaryota; kingdom Viridiplantae; phylum Streptophyta; class Magnoliopsida; order Santalales; family Viscaceae; genus Viscum; species Viscum album. The sequence continues at coordinate 1,059,454,868 of OY728140.1, forward strand.
TATCTCTTCTTACATCACTGTGATTTGGCTACTAAGGATTTACACCAGTTACACATGCACACACCAATAGTCTATGAACCAACATGCTTTAGCATAACCCATGAACACCTATTGGAATGTGCTATGTGGGAACTTTATATAGGACCATGTTTGGTCTAACAATTATCCCACCTTTACCTCTTATAGGGTACATATGAAAGGCCTTCTTATAAAGGTAGTCTTCTTGGGACCCCTTATGTGTGGTAGAGGGATAGCTGGGTGGATCCTATGGTTGAACATAATTTCTTATATGAAGACTTTCATATACACTTAGAAAAATTATAAATATAGAATGAAACACAAATCCTTCATGTCTAAAATACAAACCTAAGCATTCAATCTTCCTAACTATCTTATTAATGAAAACTGAATGTGGGTTTTTCATGTCCACATTTAAACTCTTATTTGATTATTCTTCACTTTATGAAATGTAAAATTCATATTTAATGTCCTTATTTAATCTTACTATCATTTTATTTAATATTGTGTCTTAATTAACACATGTATAGGACATTGAAGATCAACATAATGAATCAACACATTTATTCTAGGAAGATATGTCTAAGTGTGACATAAAATTCCATATAAAGAACAATTATCCAAGCATGACATGAAATGATATAATATTGATTCATAAATGTTTTCTAGGAATCTCCACTTTATCCATAAAAAATCTCCAGGCATCACCACTACAAGCATCATCATCTATTTATATAAGGCTTACATATAAATTGAATTTATGATATACTGACAACAAGTACAACATTCATTCATCAATATTAAATTTTTTCTCTTGATTGAAAACAATATACTAACTGAAGACCCATACGATGAGAGAGTATCATCATACCATGAGTTTTGAATACATATTTTATGTCTTATTTTTTTTAAGAATGATGCACAATTAGTCCTATGGTAACATTAACCTTTTCCCCTTTATGAACTGATTCATTAAAAGATATAGTCAATTAATATATTCAAGGGCCCCTTAAATAGTTTATATATATTATTTTATCTTTTAAGTCAATATAGCATGTTAAGGAACATTTCATCTCAATCTCAAGATAGATACCCTATTACACCTCTCTTTTCCACACACTCCTTCTTCAATGTAGAATGAGATCAACTCCTCGATGTGAGGGTTGAGAATTTATATTTCTCCAATAATATAAATAACAAAAAATTTATCCTACTGATTATAATTATAGGGTATAATTACCTTACTATGATCCAATTGATTATAAGAGTGTAATATCTTCTTCTTTAACTATTTTCTCCTAAAATGAACTAGACAAGGAAAAAGAAATATTTTTTGGCTCCATATCATATCACTATGAACTGAATTTTTAAATATGATTTGAATCACCTATAATTAATTTAAATCAGGTATAAAAAATATTATCAACCTCATTTTTTTGAATTTATATAATCAGATAAATATATATTCAAATGAATAAACCTTAATCCAAAGGTCTAGATTTAATTATCCATTATTTAATCTCTTGAAATTATTCCAGGTGCACCTACATATTTAATGTGTTTACTATGTTCTAATTAAAATGAGTTAATCTCAAAAATCATGGATCGACATCGGATAATAAATCAAAAAGATAATCTAGAAACCTCCTATTTATAGTGTGACTCTGGCCATTATATTGTGGTCTCCTCATACATTTTCTAAAACTCATAGTAGAATTAATCTTCTATGGTTTAGACTCCATAAACATAAAAATCTAGAAAATATAAATAATATCTTATTTTAACTCTTCATATTATCATTTACTAATTCCTAAACCTAAAATAAATCTATAAAACTATTTCCCCATGACCATTTTTCATCACATGAAAACCTTCAAATAAACAGAACTATTAAAAATTGACAAAGCAACTTCATGATGTCGCTGGTGGTCATATGGAGTGATAAATATACTGATAAAAATATTATTAGATAAAACATCAAAATCCAGCTAAAAAATATAATTTATTTACTTTTGTAAATTATAGGATGTTTTTTATCCTCCCAAAAACCATACTCATACATGGATCTAGCTTTACTTTTCCATTTTACTATCATTCAATAACTATACACAACTTAGGAAGGTTTTGATAATCCTTGTACATTAGATTAAGTTATTTTCCTTTATAATATTTTATCCACATCTTTCAAATACCATATGAAAAATTTCAAATATTCTATATATACACAAGAAAACTATAGACTTTTCGAATTTTTCATTTTTCCAAATATCACTAACGTACCAATGTCTCCAAATGCTTATCAATATTAGGATAAACTATAATCATAGTGTGGTTCTTATACTCACACTATGGTTTCTTCTTATGACTTCAGAAGGGTAACTTGACCTTCTTGTTTACACTTTAAATATCTATAAACCAAGGCACACTACATATATATCCATGACCTTGGTATATTGAGGTATAAAAATTTATATTTTCTTTTCTATACTAGTGCTTCCATGTGTACCTCTTCTACAAATCTTATACGAACTTAATATCACTAATAAGTCATGAATGATTTCTCATACACTATCCACGTATTGAAATATCATACTATTAATAAAGTCAATAGTTATTCTAAAAATATTTGGCCCAAAATCCCAGAGTTAAAATATTCTTTCAATTTTTATTTTATTAATGGTACAACCATAAATCATTATATACCTTTTAAATCCATGTTGTTCAAATATTGTTTTTGTATTTATAGTGAATATATCCCCCAAAACCATTATCAATAAAATGAAAATGGTTTACTCCCTACCAGATATAGATTTTTATAATCTATCCATTTCTCATAGAATTCTATGGGGGCACCTCCTCAACCATACACCCCCATTTTCTATAGAAATCTATCCTCAGATATTATCTATGTTCTCCATAATGATATTTTTATGGAATTATGATTCTATTCTAACACATTTTTTCTAGCACAATTATAACCATATTTTACACAAGTAAATTTACCACATGGAATTGAGCTATTGAAAATACTCTAATATTTCTTCGATGGAACATGGCATTGGAAATCATAATTTGAGTAAAAAAATAATTGTTGACCACCTTAGTCAATTAATTCAATAAAATATTAAGATTGATATTTTCATTATCTTATATGCAATGTATGATCTTATTCAACCTAACACTAAAAAACCTTCCCATAAATAATAGAGGAAAATTGTGCGAGACAAACAACAAATTGACTCACCTAAAACTATTTTTTTGTGATAAACATGTTATGATAGTTTAAATCCATGTACATATTTTCATTAAAAATTTATTTCTTTCTTAGATAATGATAGAGAACCAATATATGTCCATTAAAAATTTATGCTTAATGGTTTTAGAACATGAGATCATTCATTAGATAATTTAGAACATGGGGAACCACATGATATTTATAAATCCTTCCTTCTTATAAATTTTTGTATCTAGAAAAACTATCACTTGATACCATTGTGATCGTAAAAATGAAATAATTATATATTCCAGGAATATAGATACTTTATCCAGCAAGGTATCTTCTCTTTATTAGAGGTCTTATGCCATAATAGGCATGGATTTGCATCACTTTCTCATCTTCATATATGGATTAATACCACTAGAACATTTATTTAGAGCTATTAACACTAAATTAACATCCACTTAGGATATAAATTTATTTTTTACTTATTTAGATAATGAATCAAAAAATTAAGATTAAAAAAATTGGTTTATTATCACCACTTTTTCATTTAGATCCGGGACTTGATACCATTTTATCATTCTTTTGAGGTATGATATCAATTAGGAACATTAATTAATAAAATGCATATTATGTTTTAAATCTCAATTCAATAAATTACATATCCATCTAATCACATAAAAACTTTCCTTTAACCACTATATATGTCTAATTTCTAAAAAATCAACCCATGTATCATGTAGTCCCATTAATCATATAACACTTGTAATTGATATTTAAAATATTTTTACACACGGGGAAAGGGTACCTAAAATATCCTCAAGTAGATAAGTGTAGTTGGTTATTAAAAACTGCCCATTTTATTCATATATTATTTCAAGACTACCTACTAGTTCTACCATGTTCGGTACAATATATTTAAATTTCATTTTAGATGATTTTACCAGGTCTCATTACCTACCATGTCTTTGGAATTATCTCTATTTCAAGACTAATCCCACTAATTCTAGCATATAGTAATGGTGCATTTTTCATGCATCGTTCAATGTGCTTCCTTGAAAAAAAGAGTATTTTACACCATTATTCACTTGTCACCAAGTGGTGAAATTTTTGTAATCACTATAAATGCCATGTATTTATCCTCTCTGATTTCCAAAATATTCACTTTAAAATTATTTTTATCTAGGAATTCTGTCATAACAAGGAAACTCTTTGTTATCCCAACTAAAATAGTGCTATTCATTGTCTTCCAAATCTTCTTTCTTTCTCACCATAATTGATATTGTGAGTGTAGCATAATTTTTTCTTGGTGTACCTTTCCTTGAGCTTTATAGTTTTCCTCCATAATAGTAAATATCTTTTCTATCATAAAATATTTATTTTAAGAAAACATATCTACCCATATATCATTGGAATTGATGGAATCATTCAGAATCCGTTTTTTTTCATTTATACTATAATTGTATCCATATTTCCATGTTTAGAACATATTAAAAATATACCATTAATCACATACCACATGTTTTATTTCTTTTATTGATATGTTGTTACTGCAGTTTGTTATACACTATTGATCCCTTGGGATTCTAGACACACACACATAGTGTGTCTCAATCATCCACAAAAGTAGCACTTTGTATCTCCTTACATAGATAAAATTATCATATAGGATTATAATTCACCTAAAATTTCATCACTAATTACATATTTGACTGTTTTCACTTCCCAATTTCAGATGCACCCATGAAATAGGTATTATATTTCCCCTTTGAGGATTTAAGCATTGATTCAAAATCATTGATCATCTAACTCTTCTACATCAGTTGGGAAACCATCCTCTTTATCATATATCCAACTTATATTTAAAATTTTCTCCTCTCATCAATTTGTGTCATGAGAGGGATAATAATAACTTTTAACTCATTTTCTTATAAATATTATTCAAGTATACCAATTACCCTTTTATATTTTCACCCATATATATCATAACTATATTAAAGGCCATATATACTCCCTTTATTATTTTATTATTCATTGAATTAACTTTCATAAAAAAATCCACTTTATGATTTTGATTTTATCCACCTTCTCATATTGAGACTAGATATTGTATTATTCACTACCCCAACATTCTCCATAATGATAACAAGATTTTATTTCTTTGACATTATGAGAATAGATAATTATATCAATATCCAAGAATTATTCTAATTTTTTATATTTTCATGCATATTGTAAAAAAAAATTAGATTTATATTTATCTATAAATCCCAAATTACTCACATTGATTTGAGATTTTATATTCTTATGAGCCTTATTGTTTTTTCAACCCCATTTATTTTGACATTAGGTAATCATCACCAGGTATTGAGGTTGAAACCTTTCTCACCATTAGTTTCAATTAATTCCTATAAATTATTTCTATTTTCATCCAAATCCCAAATACAATATCACTATAATTAATATTCAAAAAACCTTCATTTAAAAATTATCTATTCAATACCTTCTATATCCTAGTATCACCATTTTTACCATGCTTTTTAAAAATATAAATGATATAGGATGTAATTCATGGTATCCTTACCAATAGCCAATAGGAACATAATAATCTCTTTTTTTCTAACCATAAAACTTATCTCCTTTGAAAAATTCAGGCTTCATTATTATGTTTATGAAAATAAAAAAACTAAATTAGATTTATAGATAGAACATCAAGTTAGAGGATTACAGATCTAAAAACAGGCTTTGGGAATAGTTTAACCAAACTCTTTCTAATGGGGGGGGGGGGTGGGTGGATGTATTAGGGTGTGTATTGATTAAATATTTTACCCCATTTATTTTTGATATATAAACATGTTTTCTCATGTTATAAGGAATTATTTTGATACCTCATATTATTATATTGATGATATCACTAAATAATTAAATGGATATAGAAGTTTAATTTGTATTGAAGATAATGATTTTATTATTTCCAATATAACTAGATAATATAAGGAGCATACACTAGATATTTTTTAATGTACTTGGAGTTAACACAACTCATCCCATGTTTTACAAAATTTCCTTGAAATTGGTGTTGTTGATCCAGTGGTTACATACCCTTTTTACCATCTATTCAATGATTTAGTGTAGGATACTGCTATTTAATATATTTGAGACTCTTTAAAAAATTTATAGATATGATTTTCTCTTCCTGTTCTATATAGGTTGTTGATACACATTGCATCTTCATCTGTAGATATAAAACCTATTATGTTCTTCCTTATTACACAGTACTTCTATAATTCTAGGTAATATGAGTACCTCAATGTTTGATTTTTGATATTATCTTCTATAAACCATAGCATAAATATCTACTTATTCCTAATGAAGGTAATTCTAAACTATATTTTTATTCTCACTCACTGACCAAATATAGTAATTTAATAACTTATTTTTGAGCCTTATACCATAAATTATACTTGATATGGAAATAGAAATAAACAATAAAACTTATTATTATTCGTCAAAACTGGATTTCTCAATATGATCAAACTCCCCCCCTTTATTTTGAATTAGTCATGTAAAATATTCTCTACCTCCTTTTTTCCATATCTTTTATGATCACTTATATATATATTCATGTTACCAAACCCTTAATTTGATTAATGGGATTTTATTTTCCGATTTCCATTCACTTTAGATCGCTCTAATTACACCATATTATTTAATATAGTAATTAATATATGTTAAACCATTTTAATATCTGAAATAAAAATTCATAACCTTTTATTAAATTCCCAATATACCTTCCAGATGATCAAGATATGACCTGTTAGTAGTATGAATCTTAACATCACAATGTTGTATCATTCTTCCATATGATCACAGAATAATGACATTATTATTTCATGATATAGTCTATAATAGTATCATGATCCAAAAATATACACCAAATATTTTGTTATTTCCCCCTTAAATATTTTAGTATGTTTATTAATGAAAATCTTGATCCTTAAACATGTCATGTCAGGATAGAGAACTTTATTAAATGATCTTGAATTAAACCCCTATATAACTTGAGATAAAAAACATTAACATCCATATATCTTTCACATGAACATATGACATGGAAAATCCCTGGAGTGAACTTTTTACAACATCATGACTAACATATAAGTATTTAGAATAAGAGAACATTATTTTCATGTGTTCATTCTAAATGGAATGGGAACCTTGGAATAACTAATACCACTAAAACATTCCCATGTGTCCTTATGTAATTTCAATTGTTTACAATGCATGATCAATTCTACTAATACAATCATCCATGGTTACAACCTTACATTCTACCAAGAAAATTTTACTCTCAATCATTGGTAGACTAGAGTATATTACGTATTCTAACAAAAAAATTACACATACATGAATCTTTCTTTCCTTTGAAATTTTAATATTAGTAAAAAAGCTTTAAAAACACAACAAGATTTTAAAAAACATCAAAAATTAATTTTTGTGATTTTTTATTGTCATATTTAGGCATAATTATTCAAATAACTTACACAACTTCTCAAATTTATTTCTTATAGATGAGGAATTTTAAGATATTTCAATTATCTGAATATATAAAACATATTAATGCCTCTAAATAATTATCCACATATGAAAAAAATCTAATTATGGTGTGGTGATTTTACTCACACCATGGTTTCGACCTATAACTTCAAAAATGCAACTTAACCATCTTGTTTTAACCATTTTAAGACCCCTACACACTAGTTCTAAATCCATGACCTTTATATATTGAGATAACAAGGTGTATCATTGTATTAATACACTAGTTCTTCCATAAGAATATCTTTTCAAATATTACATGAAAATCCTAACATCACCAAGTCCACAACAACTATTCATACTCCATGGATGTATTTTAATATGACACTATCAATAAATCCATCAACTGTTGTCAATTAATCCAACCTACAATGTCTTGGTTGTAATAATTTTTAAGTGATTTTATTTGAATCTTTAAATCATTGTAATATTTTTTTTAATTTCTTCTATTTTTAGGAATAATTCATGTTAGATTAATAAAATCTATTATTTTTGGGTTGTCTTACATGAGAAGATGAAAATAACTTTTAATCACATGGATTTTTTAATTTAATTACATATAATGATTCAAAATTTCAACTGAATATTATGTATCTAATAGCAAAATTGGTAGTGCTTCTAAGATATAAGATTACTATTAAGTTTATAATGGGTGTATAAGGATTAATGTAATTTTTAAGAACTATTATATGAATTATTTTATATTATGTATATGAGTTTTTTATGTTATTCAACAAATAAAATTTTTATTTTTTTTATTTTCTATTGGTGAGATTTATTCACAAGAATCAATGATTCAATTTTCATTATAATGTAATACATTCATTTACTTAAATTTTATTATCTTATCTGAAATATTTTTTATTACATTTTTTTGCTAAAAATATCATAAGCATAAGCGTTTTTAACATTGACTATAATCCCAAACCATTGAGTCCTTCAAATGATCAAACTACCAGTATATAACTAGAATGTCAAAGGGGAATTATATTTCTCCTTCAACATCTTAAATGTTAAATAAGTTGAAGTGGCCTAATTCTAAAAGAAATATTATTCTATGTATAGTGTTTTATATATTATAGCTGAATTAAAAAAATATTTTTAATGGATAATTTATAATTTTTGAATTGAAAGTAAGTTTTTTATTTAAGTAATTTTTTTTGAAGAAGTGGTTAAATAGTATTCAAAAAATATTTTTCTGTAGATGGAAATAATAGAATATTTATTTAAAAAATTTAAAAATGTGGGTAATTTTAGTTTTATACTATTGATATTAGTTCTCATTATAAAAGGTTTCAGTTTGATAATAATCTAATTAATCATAGTAACATATCAACAATAGATGTATTGTTTTTCTTTTTTGGAACAATGTTCATTAAAATAAAAATTACAATGTTTTTGATACATAATAAAAACGTTCTAAATAGTATTATTGGAATAATAAGTTCTCAAACTATTTGTGACTTTTAAAGAGATTTTATTTCAATTATATACATAATATATACTTCATTAATTAAAAATACAATAAATATAGAAAATAATTTTTAAGTGTTTATTAATTTTGTAGCTTTTGTAAGACCACATAAATTATTATACTTTTTATAGGATTTTAACATTACGATTTTATAAATAGATATTTCATTGAAAGATGGGGATGTATATAGGTATCAATATAAAATTTTTTTTGCTAAAGTTTATTTAAAAAAATGGGACAAAAATAGTATGTACCTTCCAATAGGCCAATATCTATTCCAAATAATTAAGATGATGATGAAGAGATTGATATAGTTGAGGGGGAGGATTAATATGTCTAATTGATAGGTTGATGGTATTGTTATAGATGTTGAAGGGAAGAGAGATAGTTGAGATGGTCAATCTAAATAACTTAATTTAGATGAAGAAACTAATGAAGGGTGGTTGATACCAATTACTAAAGATGTTCATCAAAATATTTATTTTGTGACCAAAATTACTATAATTTTTTTTTATAAAATAAATTTTTAGAGTTTTAAAAGATGATGTAATTAAATAAAATATTTCAGCTATTGATCCTATTGTGTATCAAAATATTTTTATTTAATGGATTGATACAATGGATGATTGAATATGTTTTGTAGATGAGGTTTCCGTGACAATATTTTGTGGTATTAATGCTAATATTCATAATTCTAGAAGATATATTTAAATGATTGAAACTCATATTGATCAAAATGTATCTTTGAAAACTAATGTAGAGTGATTTAGGGATTAGATATTTTAAACATTTCCAAAAATAGAAATAATAATTTTTATGATTTTTTTGGGAAATTGGAAAACAATGTTTGTGACCAAGTTATTAAGAATAAAAATGTTTTAAATATTACTAATTCATACATGGTTAATTATAATGAAGATTAAGTATGCTTAAAAGTTTAAAATAAGTTGGATATGAAGTAGATTTTGACTAGAAGCTTTAATAGTATAAATATATATTTTATGGGAATTTAATTTTTTTAATTGAAATTGTTAACATAACTTAAGAAAAAATAGATCATATTAGTGGGGAAATTATAATGAATTTTATTTTAATTAATTGTAAAATATAGTCAAGAGTTTATATTTTAAACTATAAATCTAGTTAATAATTTTGTTATATTGATTTTAGAATCTAATAGAGAGTTTGTTTTAATTAATTTAGATAAAATAACATTAAAATGAAAATTCGTGAATATATTACCAATGTTAAATAAATATGGTTTAAAATTATCACATGTAAGAGCTATATGTGGATTTATATTTCTATCCAGAGTGTGACTTGTTGAGATAGATATGTTTCAAATAAGTTTATGGAAGTTTTTTGTAATAGTTCTTAATTATTATCAACTAAAATATGTTCTTAAATTAATTATGATTAATATCAAGATCAACTCAATAGAAAAATATAGTGAAATACTTCAATATTAAAGGTAAAAATATTGAGAAATAATTAACAACCAAATTCTTATCTAGTAGTTAGGTCTTTTTCATGATTTAATATTGGATACTGAATCTATCAAAGTATTAAATGTCATCTATATGTCTAGGATATACATTATATATTAAATGAAATCAGATTTAGAATTTATTAAGAAACTTCTGAAGGAATGTTATAGATTTGAGATTTTTTAATATAATATTTTGAAGTTGTTAGAAAAAATTTCAATACATATTTGAAAAGTTTGGTAAAAAGTTGGGAAATATTATTTATATTGAATATCACAATTTTTAAGTTAAGAAATAAGTTATAAATTTAATGATGGAATGTATTTCATTATTAAATATTGTTATATAGACACACATTATTATTATTATGAAGTAAATATTTCCAATATATTATATTATAATTATAGTGATTTATTCTAATTTATTCAAAATAATGATGTTGGAATATTTTTTTCTTATACACTTATAAATTTCTGTTTTTAAAATCTGAAAAATTAAAATATAAAACAATTAATGGAATGTATTAGGTTTGAAATTTCTTAGGTTTCTATGACGCAATATTCAATATCATATTTCAATCAAGGATATTATCTACATTCATATGTTTAATGGAGAGAGGATGTATAACCGTAAGATAAATAATATTTTGGTAACATTTTACACATGAATAAATCAAATAGAGATCCATAGAAACAAAAAATTAATTCTTTAAATGATAGAAAAAAATTTGAACCAGCTTCATTATATTGCATTATAATATTTTTATCATCCTAAATATTTTTTGTTTCTGGAATTTTGTTTTTTATTTAATGTTTTTACTTTTACATATTTCTTCTGTTAACATTAATTATAATTAATAATGTTAAATTCCAATAATAGATTAAAAAATAATAAATTTTCTTGAATTATGTTCAATATGATATAGAAAAAATTTAATTAAGTTTTATTGAACCATTTAATTATTATAAACAGTGGGAGAATAATAATAATTATTTTTTTATATAATTTTTAATTTTTGAATAATTTAATTAGGGTTGTTGTCTTTAAAAATTAGTATTCTTTTATCAGGTTTTGTGTTGTTTAATTAATTCCATATATAACTTAGTATTTTTAGATCCTATGAATCCAATGATTATTTTACTAATATTTTATAATGAGTGTGACAAGTTAATTTAAAACCAATATATTATCACTGAAAATTCTATGTATTCGTTTGATATACTATGAAATAATTTATTTTAGTGGAAATAATTAGTTTACAAATTATTTCAATAGTTATAAAAACTCAGGAGAATTATTTTTAATTAATCCTATATAAGAAGTTTTGACACATGCTTGATATATTTTTTTAGTAGATTTTATTTACGAAATATTTTCTCTTTCCTACATTAGAAACATCATTTTTATTTCATTATTGTGCGAGAAAATGAATTTTAAATTCCACGTAACTTAATTAATTTTGATCTAGATGAATCGTACATAAAATATCGAGGTTTGAGATTACTCTTATAAGTATTGAGCATTGTTATGAAATTTTAATAATCTCTTTTGTGAGTTAGTTACATGGGAAATATTTCTATGTAGTATGAATGAATAAGGATTTATAGTTACATAGATGTCATAATGTAAAATTCATTACTACAAGGATAAAATAATTTGTAGATCATTGTTGTGTAAATAATTATTGGAATAGTTCAATATTACTTGAAAATGACTAGTTATGTTATGATTATTTAAGTTATTATTACAAAGATTAAGTTTTATGAATACTATAATTAATTGAACACAATTTTGTTAAAAATTAATTCATATAAGTGTAAAATATTTATTTTAGTTCACTTTTTTATTAAAGATTTATTTTATTGAGATTCATGATATGATTTTTTAGGAAATTTTAGAGATATTTTTTATATATTTTATAGATACTATGAGAGATTTTAAACCTATGTTTTTAAATATTAATTAAAAAAATTATATTTTTAATTATATTTTCATAATAAAAAACAATTATAAGAAATATTTATAACATTATTAGATAATTAGTAAGACTGTATTCCTTTTAAAATAAAATATAAGTATTATATAAAATAATTCGATCATGTTGTGTTGTGTTTTGATATCTTTATGTTCTTAAAAAATAGAATCAATTTTTTATTATTTATCTAAAATAAATTTCAAAACCAAAAAAATGAGAAATTGATAAATTTTAATGCTATAGAATTAATTTTAGATTCATGTTTTATTTTATAAATATCTATATATAATATTATATCAATTATTTTAAAACATAGTTTTTTACTTAAATATATTTTCAAAATTATTTATTTATATCTTATTATCTTACTTCCAAATTCTTTTTTTATGTGTAGAAGAATGTCATTGTGAGTTTTTCTTATAAAATATGTTTTTTAGTGGCCTTATGATAAATGATCACAATTATCATTGAAAAAAATATTTTTCAAAAACCAATAGTTTTTAAAGATCCTTGGTTGAATTTATTTATAATAAAATTATGAAAAATGAATATGTTTTTTTATTATAAAATATGAAATTTTCTTGGTCCCCTTAAATCATAAGAAAAATTTGAAGTGTATCATCTAAATTTTCAGAGAATAATTTTAAAAAACAGATTATTCCAATATTTAGTCATTTGATTTAATTTATGGGAATATATGATTTTATGCATGACTATGATTCATTATTGCCAAAGTTTTCTTTTCATATCAGGGGAGGTAATGGAAAAAATAATAATTTACCTAATCATAGTTTATAATCTTAATGTTACTCAACCCTTTCAAGACCCTACCTAAGAGTTTCATGAGATCGAGCATGTCTCCATAATTTTAATGACCAGGGTTATGACTATATTGATTAAGACACTTCCATAAATAGTAAATCTTTATGATTAATTAATAATACATTTTAATTTTTAATTTTATGTTATGTGGTTTATTTTACTTTGACATGTTGGATATAATTCCAGGAGTTTGAGTTTGAAATATTTGGAATTTTTGGATAATATGAAAATCTAGGGAGGATTTTTTGATGTTTGAAGGTACATACTAAGGGGTTTTTCCAATACATTAAAATTTTAGGAGACACTATGTACATTTTATAAATCCATCAATTACTTTATAGTAGTGGTCTAGATGGCCGAGAGATATCACTAGGTACTCAATACCCTCATATCGGGTACATAGTGGCCTAATATTTTGTTTTCTAACTAATGGATGTTTCCCTTTTTCCTTAATACCTCACATATTATCATCTTCTACTCCCTCATATTTTATTATGTCATATACTATTGGGATCCCTTTCCAGGATCTATGGGGCACTGTTATTCCCTCTTCCATCATTTTTTATCAAGGTCTAATCGAGGATCTATTTCATTCCAAAACAAATGATAAGCTTACCTTATGAATTAACCTTAAATATTCTTCTTATCCTATTATAATAAATTACTCTAAACATATATTTCCTTTTTAATTCCACTGGATCTTAGTAGAATTGACCACAAACTATGGGGATTGATTTTACATTGTTTTTTGAAGTATTTTTTGGTGTACTACTCTTTATCAATCCCTATTTCAGTGAAAGGCGATTAAGGTATGACATCAGATAAAGTTCATGAATATCAATAGCAGAATTATGGATGGTTCCTTATAGATTGTTTAGAGATTATGTATGCTATGTTATTTGGATTATTAATGATATTGATCATGGAAGTTCTCTTTGAGTTATGGTTATTCTTGATTTATGGTTATCATGAAATGTGTTCCATTAAACATGGATTTTGGATAAATTATGCATAAGTGTTTCTTGGGGATCTTGGAAATTTTTAATGATTTTAATTGATATTGGTAGGCTGTCTCAAATCCCTTAGTGAATAAATTCCAGATTACTACCCTTATACTCAATTTTATTCATAGTCCATACTATTCCATTGATAAAATCTATCATTTGAATTTTAATCCTTTTATGTAATAAAAAAATAATCCATCTTGAGGATATCCTATAGACTATGATACTCTCCTTGGAATAAATCATCAAATATTATTATTACATTACTAATGGAAACATCCTTGATTCCAAACCACACTCTGTAATATTAAACATATATTCTCACTTTTTATTTAAGGGGATATTATCCAAATAACCATAGTTTACCAATAGTTTCTTTAGTGGTGATGTGGAAGTTGGTTTTTTTGGTGGGAAGTAGTGAATCAACATGGAAGGTTTTATTATGTTCATACTCTCATCATATGAAAACCACTATTTTTTTAAGGACATGATGTATATATTATTAAAAAAACCATGACTTGGAACTAGTATCATTTATGATATGTTTTCCAAATTAGATTCCTCATATCATATCTTTCATTTTGTTTTAAATATATTACTAGACTTGTTTTTGAAATAACACTCCCTCTCTATTTTATTACTGGATTATTAAAGAAAACCCAATTGTATAATGTTTTAGTCTTACATCCTAAATTAGAGGTTGGGTTTTAAAGTAAAAATTTCATACTATTCAATTAAAGTAGATCATATGTCACAAATAGACACCCCAAGTTATAGTATATTATTTCCCCATGTTATCCCAACCACTACCCCCTATACGGCTCAGTCAAGAACCATGTTTAGTTCATGTAATCTTGATTAGAATTAATATAATGAAATATCCAATGATTTAATGGGTACACATTTAGTATTACTTGGGGTTCAATAGTTTCAACCATTTGGCCATAGATTCATATCGTGCCATGCATTTTATTACCCTGTTATACAAATCATGATAAATTTATCATTATTATTTTGTCTTTATAATGACTCTAAATCATATGTTTCGATAATAATACTTTTTTTTTCAAAAATCATGATCAATGATATTATTGAATGTGTTTATTGAGATTAAATATAATTTTGTATCCTGATTATTTTATTTATTCACCTTGCTCTATTTCTCCATAAATGGGAGCATCTTCACTCAAGCAATAAAAATCTTGGTTGAGATTATTATATTTTTATTGGAGAGAATCACTGCCTTTTATCTGAGAAATATTCTCTGATGAGTCTCAAATTCATATTTTCCATCATGTCATACCCATGTAATTTTATGTACCTAAAAATACTTACACCAAAAATCATTGGAACATCACATTTATCCTAACTTTTAATCCCTCATGTTCATTAATATATAATTGAATTGTCTTCATTTATTATGATCGAACTCATCTATAATTAGAATACACACAAACAACTGACTATAACATTTTTGGATTTTAACATCTTATATTACTCAATCTATAGTTTGAATGGAAATCAAATCTTATATGAAAGGGGATTAACCATCTCATAATTTGAATCTCAAAACACCTATGTAAGGCCCAGGAATGATCGATAGTGGTTTGACCAACTTTTGAAATGAACAACATCAATGTCTAGAGTTGGAAGGGCATACGTATGCATGGAAAAACATTTCATAGTGTGCTTCGCATAAGTATGTAGCCTTATAAAAACATCATGACATAGTGTGTATGTATACCCAGTCTTGTGGTGTCTATGTTCCCAAATTCCAGGGAGACGTGTATGTCACTATCCAAAAATTGTTCATTGAATCCATGTTATTTCATGAAACATAATTAATGTGGTTGGAACAAGTCAAATTTCCACAATTTTCTTATCCTTCACACAATTAGTAGATGTGAAATAAACTTATCCTCATGAAATAGTATTCTCATTACTATATTTCTATATAAATAATAGACTCTTCACTCAAGTAATGAAACTTTTGTCTGAGATTATTATCTTTTTATAGGATATAATAACTACCTTTGATTTGGGAATTATCCTATTATAAATCCCAAATTCACATGTCCTATCATGGAATACCCAAGTAATTTTGTATTACTAAAAATACTAACACCAAAATTCATGGAAACTTCACATTTATCCTCAATATGAAACCCTCATGTTCTTGAAAAGATAATTTCATTGTCTTAATTTTTTAAGCTTGAACTCATAATTTAACGGAAGAAACAAAAACAACTGACTATATTTTTTTTGAATTCAACATATTATATTCCCCAATATACAGTTTGTGTGAAAATAAAAGATTACATGAAAGGGGATTCACCATCTCATAATTTCAATCTCAAAACACATATAGCAGGCTTATGCATGATCGATGGTGGTACTACCATCTTTCCTGAAAAACAAAATCAATGTCCAATATTGGGAGGAGGAATATAAACCAAATCCTTTAAACACATGGGAATGGGAGATCAGATGATGAATATTAAACAAATTCATAAGCCTGTGTTATATCTATATAATTTTAAGCAAATATGAACAATACCAATACCATGATTCCCCACATTAATCGTTTGGTTGGAATATCCTCTCTATTATTACTCATATCATCCTACTACCTATTTGAGATGACTATAAGGGATCATTACCCACACTCCAGTATCAAACACCACATGGTCTTTAGACAACTTGAATATTTATGGGCATTATACATGGTCCCATGAATTCTTTTAGAAAATCTCTCTTATGGTCTTTATAAAAAAGGACCACCCTCTTACGTACCACTATACTGGCTAGCCCGAGTTGAGATCCCTTGGGTGAGGTTGACCTCTGGGCTCCAAAATTAATTTGTTGAGCTTGGATAATGCTTCCATTAATGGTCGGACATTAATTTTTAATATGTAAACTAATTTGTATACTTAGATAATTAACTATACATATAATATCTACAATATACATTTCAAATGTTTTTCAAAACATTTTTGTAAAAAATGTTTCCACCTTAACACATGTCTTTTACAATTATAATAGTTCAAAACAATTTCAGAGTTGTTCAAGGAGACTTTTATAATCAAAAAATCAAATTCCATTAGATGAATCCATAACAAATATTCAAGAATCAACAATTCAAACAAACTCAATAAATAGATCTTAACACATCATTGAGAAAAAATTTAATACTGGGACCAATAATACCCCCCTTTGTATTTTGTTGTAAATATCCTTTTCACATATTCAAAATCCATTATGTGGGCTAATACATTCCCCCCTATGATGAAAAAATTCAAAGGATTATTTAAGAATATTTATCATCTCATTTTTATTCAAAAAACATGATCAACTCATTTATATGAAAATTCCATTAGAAATTCAAATAGTGGAATGATATAATACAATTTTCATAGAAAATAGAATTTATTTAATCAACTACATGTCTACATGGGCTAAATCAGTGTAGAAAACAAGAGAGATACAACCAGGTATGTATAAGTAGCATATATAATACATTTTATGTTAAATCATACACATTATTTCTCAACTCTCATATATGGATTGGTAAATAATCAAATTTATCAATGTAATGATTTATCATGCACATACTTTAACAAACAAATTATAAAGTTCAGTTTTAAAATGATATACCTCCCCTGTTGTCATATTTTTTCATCAACCAAGAATATACCTTAATTGATAAGATGATACAAATAAGTATAATGAATGAATGTGTGATTGGAATACCTTGAATTTGATGGTGGAAAATATCCAAATGATTTCATATTCATTCTTAAGGGTTCCCCCTTAAAAGATGAAAAACTATTATTCTATTTCCTAGAAGTTAGTCAAATTTGTGAAGTAAAACACCATCATGTTTTCTATAAGTAATAACCTTGAAAATCACTTTAATTACCTAAATTGTTTTTTGAAAACACATAAAATAATAAGGAATAAGAAGCGGCCAGTTGGTTTCTCAAAAACAATATTTAGATTGAGATATTCTTCTCAATATGGGCCATTATTTTTTTACCAATCCCTATATGGGAAGACATTCTTGGACCCTTCTTATTTGATTTGAGCCTCATCTATTTGAATATCTTATTTATTCCCTTGAACTTATTCTTTGTGAAAAATACCTTTTTTACAAATCATTCCTCTTATCATTTAAGTTTCCAATTGTGAATTACTTATCGTCACCTTTATATTCAATTTTTGAGACCTCTTTCTTTCCTTTATCTTTAATAAGTTTCTAAGGCTCCTACAATTTTTAAGATAATTTCAATTGATTTGGTTAAAAAAACTGGGAAATATTTAAATTCATTCTCATACTTCTCAACTTCATCAAATAAATTTCCACTAATTTTAATTTGAATCCTTTTTATATTCCAAACATATAGAACCTCTCTTTACTGTCTTGTCATAAAAAATAGATCCTTATGACCTTATAAAATACATATACAAAAAAAATATTCCAAAATATGATTTTTTTCTATAGATAGTTGTGGTAATATCTATTCACATGTTTTTTTATAAGAGTTCTTATGATTATATTCTCCTTGAACCCCCTTCATTCTTTCCTCATTCCTATTAAAGTAATTTTGAACCATAGAGTGTTGGCTTTGTGACCATGCTTACCAAAACACCAATAAAAGTCTTGAAAATTTATTCTCCTAGATTGATGGTATATAAATTCATGTATTTGTAGTTATTTTCATATATTAAACCTAGCCTCGCATTGGAGGTTATGGTCTTCTTGGCACATTTTCCCCTTTCCTTAAGGGGAAATATTGCATCCCATTCTTCTTGGACCACATATCCTTAATTTTAGTTTTCACGTCTACACTATTTTAAATAATAGTTCTAATAGAATGTTTGAATTCACTTTTACGTTACTCCTATCCTGATTGGGAAGATTATGAAGGGTTCATGTGCGTAGTGAAAGGCCCAAATAGTGGGATTTTGAAAAAATCTCCACCGAAAATTGATATTAATTTTTTCACCGCCTATAAAATACTGCACGATTACCTCCTATATATATAATGTGGGGAATCTTAAGCACAAAATAAAATAATAAATACATGGTTTAATCCAAATCTATGCGTTCCTTCACCTTTTATTGTCGACGATCACTTCCTAAAGAATCCAAAGTCAAATTTCTCTAGATCCTCCACACACACGTTATAAATCTATAGGATTGGTGATCATCAAATTTTCGGTGATAGCATTGATATATAATGATTCATTCAATGCTATAATGATCACCACATCACCTTACTTGCAATGATCAAGAGGAATATTGATCTGCTTACTTAAATTGAGATCTTTTCTATTTATAAAGTTAGAGAAGAGAGATAATATCTCATAGAGCATTCCATGAATAGTCTTTGGCGAGAGTCTCTCATCCCCTATTTGTAGCGTGTTATGTAAGTTACAGGGAAAGGCTCCCTAACTCATGAATAATTAACACTTAAAATAAATGATATTATGATTACCATACTGAGTCATAAATATCATTTTTATTTTTGTCACCTTTCTGTAATATAATAAATATTTTATATGGTAATACATGATCATTAACATAGCTCTATATTCCTATAAATATAAAAAGATCCTTTAATATTTTAAACTAATATTCATTCATAAAATTTTTCCATGTGTTTACATTAAAACTTGTAAATACATATAAAAAAATTTACTGCCAATTATCCTTATCTGGAATAATGTGAATTTTTTATTTCTGTGGTGATTTTGCATCCTTTAATGAAACCCGAACCCTATTGGAGATGACCACCATGTCCTGCATACTTATTCAACTAAATAGGGATGATTCTTGGATATTCTATTGTGTGTGACCCTCTAGGAATTTATATTCATAGTAGTGAATAATATTTACATACTAATAATGGAGTCTAACAACCCATCAAGGACCCTAAAGAGATGCGGAATGGTCAAAGTAATGATAACCTCCCAACGAACACACATCATGTAATATAATCTCATTATATTTAATATCTCATATTGCATGCCGGACACCCATGTCATCATAATTTCTTTCATTACTATTTATTGATCTTAAGCAGATCTATTTATCCTAGACTACCTTGTCCTTGGTAATATGAATGTACTACCATCTTAATTAAAATTTATTGAAATATAACCTCTTCAAGATAGAAGTGAAAAACCACATCTTGACTATTCAACCAATGTTATACCAAAAATGATGCACCTAACACAAGCTACCTATCCATGCTTTCATTATCATAGTTTTCTCCTTACATAAATGTACATGATCAAATGGAACACACTGGTAATGATCTCATTTTAGGAGACCAATTCAAATATCCATAGATAAGAACTACCTATGACACCGAAAACATGTGGTGTTTTTTAGGTGTGGTGTTCTCATTTTCTCACAACTAGAGATCACTATGTGAAAAATTAATGATAAGAAGTCTCAGTTTTTTTGATCCCCCAACACTTTATAGATAAACATTGATTGTGTCCAGTCAATATGATGTATCTAGATTATATGACATATATTTATGATTAATTTCAAAGTATCCCGAAGTTCTCATTATAGTCTAGGATCTTTTTTATAGTTTTTATATGAAAATTAATCTATGTACATTACCATTAAATAGTTTACATAGAAATATCTTCACTATAATGGTAAGAAAAAATCTTTCATATTTAATAGTACACATAATATTTTACTCAAAAGTACTGTATAGTTGGGTCTAGGGAACCCAAAATTATAATATATTATCCCTTCATCTAAAATTATTTATTGAAATTATGTCTGGCTATATTAAACTCATATTGTACTTTGATACCTATTTCTTGTGTCTTAAACACATCTTCTTCTGTGGATGTCCAATTCTCTTCAGGCTCACATATCATCTTATCTTGTTTATCTATTTTTAATTTTTGAATCTTGATCTCACTAAAAAAGGAAAATAACTTATTGATCCTCCCATATTCTTCATCAATAGGAAAAAAAGTCACCCTTATTTTGTTTAGGATTTGAATAATTGTTTTCTTCATAAAGCTTATTCATTTCATTCATGAGATATTTTATCAGTCCCATGATCAATTCTAATTTTTCTTTCATACTCTATTAAATATTTATTATTTCTTATTATTTATCACTAATACATGATGAATTGGTTTCTCTCCTATCATGGGAAAAGAAACCAAATTCATTATCCAAAGAATAAAATCATGAATAATCTTTCTTTTGATTTATCATAAGATTCCACTTCTTGATGTTGTAGTCTTTCTCATTCTTCTTATCCCATTTGTACCTATAAATTGTTTCATCATCTTATTTTGATTCTTCAACCTTCTTCTTTGGACACTTGAAAAAAATGACTAGATCTACCATATTTGAAGAACATTAACGGTAGTTTACTCCTTCCATTACACTTGAAATTCCGGAACCCTTTTGATTTAAGGGAAACAATATGATTGATTTCATCATCACACTAATAACTATATAAATAATTAAATTCATAAATATCTTATTCCTTTATATTTCATTTTCTTTTCTATTTACTAGTCTTTAAAAAATAATATTTCTTATCGAAAGCTATAATTTTTCTTATCTCATAGCCTACAATAATTTTGTGTAGTTCATCAAGAGACAAATTATATATTTTTTATAGGTATTGGAATTTTTTATAAAAATGATATATAAATTCCTCGTCAATTTTTTTGACAATGATATAGTCATCCAGCTTCTCACAAAATACTCAAATGTTAATGACTATATCATTCAATATATTAAAATATTTATTAATAATGTCTTCATCATTAATTTTAATTTACTCAAAATTGAACTTCCAAACATGTAGTTTGGATTCCTTGACTTCGACTTTACATTCATAACAACTTCTATGTTTACCCCACATCTTTTTGGAAGTTTGGAGGCCCATCACCTTTCTGTAAAACTATTCTATTAGAGACATAAAGATGGAATTTTGATCCTTTCCATAAAACACTATATTTATCTTATTATCTTGTTTCATGGAAGATACATTGATAATGGGTGGAAACCCCACTACTGTAACATCTCTCACTTTTTGGATGGGCGATAAGAGATCGGGTAGCATCTTATTCTTCTAAATATGATAATTTTTTTGATCAAATTTTAAAACTACTTAGCTATTGAAAAAAGTAATATTCTTCCTCTCTTAGAGTGATTCTTATATGTTTAGAGGTAACCTAATGCTCTGATACAACTTGTAGGGAGCCTGAATTGATTAATAACTAAGAGGGGATGGGTGAATCAATGGTTTTATTTTTTTAATTAATTTTCAACTAAGCATCATGAACTTGTTATAGTTATTAATCCCCTCAATATTATCTTTATAAAACTGAACTGAATACCCTCTCAAATTGACACCTAACCCTAATCATCACATACTTGATGGTCATTACCAATACCATGAGATGGCGACTTGCACCCGAGAATCACACAATAACCAAAGAGAATAATTTCTCCCAAAATGAAGTAGCAACATGAAAAACACACACATATATATATATAATATAAATATTTGAAAAAAATATTTATATTCCCTAATTGAAATAAATAGATGAAACAAAAGAAACAAAGAAGTTACAATCTCTAGGTACAAGTCCAAATATAAAAGTACAACAAAACTAAAACTGGTACACCATGTGGTAGCATGGGTATACCCCCAGCATCTCCCCACTAGCTACCCAAAATTAGAAGACTAGAAACCTTTCCACCTCACTGCATTGGCTTAAATTTCCCTATAATGAAATAAAAGCAATGCTATATAAACCCCTAAATAAGTGTTCATGTTGTGAGATAATAGACTTAGTAGGGTCCCACCCAGGTGTTTCAAAAAAAATATCTTTTAAAATAACTTAAGAATACACATTTTAAATAAAACATGGCATGATTAATAGTAAATAAGTTTTATAAATGTCATGGTAAATATTTTCCTTTTCCCAACATTTATAAAAAAAAGGTAGGTATATCAATTTGAACCATATTTTCTTGTATTATTTATAAAAAAACATAAAATGCATATCAAATCCAAAATAGAAAAAACAAGCATATGTAAATCATGATAATAAAATCATCATGTCAGGATAGAAGACTAATCATACCACAATAAATGACTAGGGGAAAAAAATTCCTTCGAACACAGGCCAATGGAGAATAGGAATACAAAATGAGTGAACCCCCAACAATGTCCAGAACATGTCCCAAGAACAATATGCCTATGGAGCCATGGAAATACACATGAGGAAACCTCCCGATATTAATATGGATGGGGATCCTAAGATAAAATTCCAAACTACATACCCATGTATTAGGATGTGATTATTTTTGAAAATAAACTTAATTCTTTTAAAATAACAATTTCTCTATTTACCAAAAACTAGAAAAAACAAAATTTTATCACAAATCCATTAACACACATGAAACAATCACGAACATTTTTGTTATAAATTAATATGTATAAAACAAGAGTAATATAGTGTATCCAACACATGATAGATATGGAACCACCTACCTCAAACTCAGGTCACACACACCTACAACCGAACCTAACAACATGAAGGTATATAACCTTGAAAATGGTGTCCCTATAACCAAGATCACACAATGAATTTAGATGGAAAAACATGAAAATGTCACTACAGATCAACACGTTTGATACTGAAATGAAATGATGCTACCATGATTAAAGAATAGAAGTATTAGAAAGGTTTACTCACTTGTAGAGGTGATATCCAACCAAAATGGTGATCCAACACTGAATGAATCAATCCAAATTGAACGGAGACTCCAAAAAATTTAAAAGGAAGCCTTCTAGGTTGATATCCATAGGACATGTAGATTAATGAAATGTAATTTCAGCCGATTTTCAACCAAAAATCAATCCTCTAGATTGTTAGATAGAGTGTAACACCTTTAAACATCATATAATCTATGATGCTTATGTATGTCAAAAAAACCATAATCTTTTTAATAAAAAACTATATTTATATCTTACACGGTGTGTAACTCTTACACAGCATGTATTACTTTCATTCCATATACCATGTTAATGACTTGTGTCTTGAAACCAAGTGAACATCGTGTATACCCTTTACACACTATGTAATTTCCCAATAGACAACAGAAAACTCATATTCTTACAAAAACCCCCTAAACCAAAATGGTCATTCCCCATACTCAGGAAGAACCCCAAAAAACCATTAACCCATTTATATCAGAACTCCCTTGATTAAAATAAACACACACCCCAAACATTATATCGTTTTCCCGAAAAAATTCATTCCATCCTCAGGAGTCCCAAGATGATCCCAATTAGAGATAAAAACAAGTAAATGAAGGTAATTACCTGGAAGAGGGTAACAAGATGTTACATTATCTCAAAATATCACCTCATGTGTAGTTATAATAACAGAGATAGATAAACACACATGAATTTCAAGGTTCATGGGAAATCCATATCCTTTCTGAAACTAGTTATTCTCCATGTTATAGATTCTTCACCATCAAATAAGTGGATACAAGTGATCTATCTCCAACTAAGAGACTTCCTTGGTTTTTAGCTCTAACCAAAAGACTTCTTACTCTAGCTCTAATTGAGATACTCCATTTTTTACTATCTCTAACTCAAAACCTTAAACTTCTAAAAAAACTAATTGGATGACATTACATTACATTATTATTTTATTTTCTTCCATGATCTTGTAAGATATTACTCTCTCATGTACTCTAAATGTATCTTTAAAAACATCAGTTCGAGTCTATTGGACTTTCTCAATTATTTGATCACCTATAACTAATCAATTTACTTAAAAAAACAAGTGATCAAGATATAAATCTTCTTTCTGATTGATATACTGGCCACAACTAGATGTGTGAATGTATTTCACACAAATATTGTTCAATACATAATGCACTAACAACACTTGAACAATCTCAAACCAATTATACTTCATTCCTGAGTTACATGGAATCAAAAACCCTAGAACACACACACACACACACATTATTTGTTATTAAGTGCTTCTAATTTTTTTTGGTTATATCAATTTTTAATCATGGGTAAGAGGATCACATAAATATGATAATTTATTATGAAAGAATGTATAAATTCATGGAATTTCATGTACTCTTAATTATCCATTGTTTCATTTGAAACCCACAAAAACACACAGTTTTTGTTTTGGTCCAATGAATCATAATTATTCAATTATTAATAAATCATGTGTCCATGGGTATAAATATGCATGCACAAACTATTCATAGCTTGCTTCAAGTACGTACTCGACCTTATCAAACTATCTTCATGAAAATCAGTTATGAAATGTAAATTACTTCACACAAGAGTATAACAGTGATCCCATTTTTCACAAGACTTGGTGTGTAACTATACATAATCTTATCCCGTATAATTTCATCAAAATCAAGGTCAAATTTATCACTTTATGCTGATATGGTTTATGGAATCTCAGTTTCTTCGTCAAACAATACAAGTTGTCATAGCATAAGTCGATCATCCATGGTGTTATTCTCCTTCACATTTGTAGTAAATATTCAGAACAATTATCCTCTTGAAAAAGTATTCAAAACATTATATTTCTTTGAAAATGTGTGCCTCTTAAGTAAAGAAATATCAATCATGTAAATATTCTTCTCCTTTTATATGCAATCACCACCACCTTTGATTCAAGAATTATGCTATGTTGAAGCACAATTTTATATATAATATTATGGAATACCCAAGTTTTTTGGGTTTACTCAAAATACTTACACAAAAAACCATGGATCCTTTATATTTAGACTCAATGTGAAGTACTCATTCACATACCACGATAGTCACATGATCTTCATTTTTTAAGATTGAAAGCATCCATGAATGAAATATTCGTATGCATCTGACTAAAACATCATTTTTATTTAGAATCTCATATATCCCAATGTCTAGATTGCATGAAAAACATATCATGCATGAAATTGGATTATTCATATCATAATTTTTAACTAAATGATCATATGAAAATATTGGGATCAATCAATGTTGGTTCTACCATCTTCTTTGGTGAACAATAGTGTTGTTGAGAGTCTATTGATGGAAGGAGAACCCACTCATTTAAACTCATGGATGTGGTACATAGAATGAATGAACCATGTTATATCTATATCATTTTAAGTTTAGAAGATCAGTACTACTATTCAACTATACCACATAGATCACATGGTCAAAATACTGCTCCTTAATTACTCAAATCATTCTAATACATTTTTGAGCTACCCACAGGGGACTAGAGCCTGCACTACTCCATCAAACACCACATGGGATTCAGCCGACAAGAATATCTACAAGACTTACACACATTCTCATGCATGACTTCAGGTTAGATCACTGGAAGGAATTATGCAAAGGCCATACCTTCTACATTTCACCATGAAGGGTGGACTGAGATGAGGTCCCTTGGGAGTGGTTGACATTCAAGTCCCACAAGTTCCTTGTTTGAGCTTGGTGAAGGATTCAATGTCTGGTTAGACCTTATTTTTATAATACTCCCAAAAATTCATATACATATAGAAATAAATAATTTTATAATATCCTCATGACTCTCATAAAATGTTTTTCAAAACATTTTTGTAAACAATGAGTCCCCTTTAACACATGTATTTTCCATTTTAAACTATTCAGAAAATATTCAGAGTTGTCCAATGAGAATTATCCAAGCTTGAAATTCAATTCCATTAGATAAATCTATAATATTTTTCTAGACATCAACCCTTCATCAAAACTCACCAAATACATCTTAACACATCCTTGACAACAAATGAAACAATGGATCTATTAATATGTTGGGTGTTGAACACTAACTTTCTTATGTCACTTATTTGGGATTATTTTCAAAGGCTCAAAGTAGGTAGCATATGTATAGACACTTTTGGTATAGGGTGTTACCAGATATAATGAGTATTGAATTTGAACATCCCTTACTATTAATATACCATTATATCTTTTATCATTATTGATAAATAGTTAATTTAATAATATATAATCGTGTATACATGTTCTCTTATACACTCGTTCCTTCACTACTTTTCTAAGACACTACTTGGGATGCATTATATACTATTCTATTTTCAAACCATATAAGGAAACCATAGTCGATATAAAATGAATCTTCTTCTACCAGTATTTTATAAGTTATAAATACTAGTAGTTATTGGATCACCTTAGTGGATTGTACATGTTTTATATTGAGGATATATTTATTCCTACATCAGAGTTAATGATATTGTAGTTGGTTATAGGTCTTGGTCAGCTATTAACTTATTATTCCTTCTCCATCATTTTTCATATGTGTCATTTAGATTTAATATTATTTTATTCTTCCTGTAAACTATGCATTTTATTTTTTTAATGATATATGAATTCACGTAGAGAGAGTTTTGAGAAGTCTATAATCTTGTTTATTCATTTTTATCATGTTGGGATTCTGTTTTATTTTTGGGAAATATAATCTGTGGATGAATAATTAAATATTTTTAATTGATACTATAAATGTATTTTATTTATAAAAATTATGTAAATTTTAGCATAAAATTTATGTAGAGACTCGTTGTGTTGTTCTTAAGCCCCTGAGTATCTAGGAGATCCCCTTGGGTAGTATCATATCTGGTCTATGTTTCTTATGGGTTTTAGTGTCATTTACTTCAAAAATTATTTTAGAGAGGTATTTTGAGGTTATTTTAGACCTATTATATTAATGTTTATATAGAAGTTAGTATGATAAAAATTTTAGAGGTAACCCATGAAATGGCACAGTGAATTTCCTCATAGAAGAAACTCATGTTACTAGGGTATGCCCAAGTTTTTAGTAAGAGAAATAGGTTCAAGTAATATTTTTCTACCTATAATGGGAATGCTTTAATGGAAATAAATTCATACAGACATTGAATCAATTCATATATGGCCTATTTTTTGGTTCATGCACTATGCTAGGCATTGACATGTAGGAACATGTTGGATGTCCTGTCATTTTACATGCTTTCCTGTGCATGTTATATTATGGATGAAACCAAATGAGGTTTGTATTAACTAAGAAGAAAAAAATATAAATATTTATATTGTTATATATATATATATATTAGTGTTTATTAGGTAAATACCAACACAAAATTTGTTCCATTGAATGCGATAAAAATACTTATTTTTCTGAAATCTAATCCTTCCCATTGAATGTTTTATTTTTTAAAGAATTATTTTTAATATTCTTAAATTTATACTAATAATAATTTCCAATATTTTATATTTATTTTTCCATCAATAATTAAACTTAAATTTTTCTTTATCATGGTTCACATGCATGTCATTTGGTTTGTCTCTATATAATAAACCCCTTCAATACATTCCTCTCTTTTGTGTATTTTTTTTATAATAATGCAACTAGTATTATTTATATAAATCCTATACTTGTTATGTTAATTTGTTGATTTTTATTTACTTTCAATCATGAGATATCTTACTAGTTTTTATTTTTTAGTGTGTTGATATGCTACTAGAAATGCTGCCTAAATTTTATTAAAAAGAATATATCAAACATTCTAGTATTTGGTTACTAGTAAAGCCAAAGATGAACCTGTATAACCTTGTATGAGGGACTATACATAGTATAATAGGGTTATAAATTAATAAAAATATTTATAATATTAAATTTTATAAAATAAAAATGTGATTTTATGTAAATGTATTTTAAATAAAATTATACATGGAGGGGGGGGGGTTGTTTTTTTTATGTCATTCAGTGTTGAAAAAAACATGGTATTTATATATTAGAAAATATATTTTAAAATTTTATAATTTAATGGGTTTGGAAAAACTATTACATCATTATCTAAATTTAAATAGGGAAAGAGTTCATGACCTCATAGACATGGTTTACTCATATGTAACTCAACCTGGTTGGCGACATTGCCTCAATTTTGCCTCCCAATACTCTAGATTATTCCCACAAGGAGTTAGGTTCTATTAGTGGTATGGCGGGGAGAAACTACCCTCTTTATTTGAGTGAATCACAATTATAAAATATCAGAATAAAAAATAAACACATTAGAAATAATGAGGCAGTAAAAGTAAATTGTCTTGTTATAAAAGTAGGAAATGAAGTAGTAAACAACACTATATAATGCCAATTCCCTGAAAATAAAAAATTTAAATAATGAAAACATAGAATAAATCATATAATAGTACCATTATAAAAAATAGAGGATGAAAATACATAAACAAACTCTACATGAGTATCCTAAGAACTAGATCAGTCATTTTATCTAAGGATCCATTCCTAAAAAGATAATCAACTGTCAAAATTTGATTTCTTCCATTTATCGTTATGTGTATCTATGATGTCTATCCCAATACTAAATGGATTCTTGAAAATGGAGTGAGTAAAAATAAGTTGGTTATAACCAATTATATATAATGAATATATGATGTAACAATTGGTAGTCCAATAAAGTAAAGTTGAAAAGAAATTAGAAAATATGTAAAGTGGAGTTGAACTAAGAAATGAGACCAGATTCACCATAATCAAGTTATCTTCTTAGATATTACCATTTAGTAGGATAGAAACCCATGACCCATGAGAAATGTTCTCTTAATGAATCTAAGGATCACGTACAAGGTATCCTTGATACAAAATTTACTGGATTCTAAATAGATAATACATAGAAGTCTGTGTGTGAGGGAATCAAGACAAATCCTAGGAATTCATCTTAGCTATTATAATTTTATAGAATTTTTAGGTGAATAACTAGTGATAGACTAAGAAGTTCATGAATATAATACAATAACTAAGTCCAAGGCTGGTGTACCACAGGGATGTCACATCAATAAATCAGGTGGTGTCCAAATATTTCACTCATGGGATTTTGAGTTGGTAATCCAAGTCTTCTTCAAGCTAGGTAATTCATTTAATAGTATCATGAAGTTTATTAATAATAATAAAGAATAATATAAGTAATCAAGAACCAAGAGGCATGTCCTTATCATCTATAAATTCAATTCAGTTTGTTATTGTATACATATCATTTGAAATCTAATTTAATCCAATTTTGGCCTTCCAATTACAAGTGGAAATCTTAATACACTCAAGGAGGGGTTTGATTAGAAGGAAAGTCTGATAGTCCTTATAATTTAATAAAAGCCACCATAAGGGGTGGTTCGTGTTGAGTTTTTTATCCTCCAACAATGAAAAATCATCCAATGAAGGGTCTAAGTCATGGTCTTTAAAATTAAATAGGGGAGTTAAATATTTAGAGGTATCCCCTGGAAAGTCTAACTTGCAGTATGGTGAAAAAATTTTATAAACACAACAACTTTTAAGGAAAATTGAAATACCAACTACCTTATCCCTATAGTATAATCCTCATCTAGTATTGAGGTTAGATATTGGATGGAATTATATAATATAGAAACCACAATAAGTACCCTAAGAAAAGGGTATATCAAGTCACATAGAGTTAATGGTGGAGATAAAAAATAAAATAGATAAAGGAGAAAATATGTGTGCTAAAATTACTGGGGGGATCCAACATGACGAATGATAGTCAAAAAAGAGTCCAGATGAGGGAGATAATCAGAATCCCAGTGGATAAGAATATTGAGAGATCATATGTGACTACAAAAAACAATTGGGGATAATAGTGGGGTGACTTTGGTATTAATTTTTAGGAGGAAAAATGGACATTTCAAGCATTTTAAATGGGCATGCAATTTGGATTCACGGTTAGCCAAACCATGCATCATCCATGCATTCTGACTACTACACCACCTCTCACATGATTTATGAACAATGTTTGACTAACCATGCACAAATTGTGCTTTCATAACATTCTTTTATCCCACACCCCAGATGCTCTAGGTGGATTGTAAGATAAACCATGTGAAAACCATGTCTGGTGAACCTTTACTAAATTATAAGCATTTCAAAGAGACGTGACCTCAGTTTTACATTTTGAAAAACCACACAGCTTCATTTATGGGATAAATGGTTAAGATGCCTAGTTATTTTTTTCTATTCATACACCTTATCGTGATCAATCATTCGAATTGTTTAGGCACACAATTAGATAAACCATGCATAAATAGTGAATTCATAACTATATGGAATTCCACACTGCCCACAGTCAAGGTACGCCATGAGATAAACCATATAAAAACTATATTTTGCACACATGAAATAAATTATTTGGGTTCTAGGGTTCTACATCCCCTATTTAATGGTTTGGAAAATCATGTTTCAGCCTTTTTAGGGTACATGGTTGATTCACCCGGTCATTACAAACTGTTTTCTCATCATACGCCTAACCCCAATCCTCCAAAACTCGAACTCTGGGCCCCAAACCCAAATTGAATACTCCTGAAACATCCATGAACTTTTTATAAGCTTTCATTAATTAAAAAAGTTTGGTTATATTGAAAATTAAAGGATCTATACCTCTCTTAAAAACTAAGATCTTAAAAACTTCTCTCATTAAAAAAATAAACCTTGTGTTTCCATTATGAGTGTGTTTGATCTATATCCAAAAATAAATTTAACCACTGAGAACATATATAAGTATATATTGTTCCCAAGTATCATCTGATAATTGATCATGATTCGATAACTCCCAAACTAGAGGAACTATCTTATCCCAAATATTATTCATGATACAATCAATGATACCATCTAGATACTCCTCAAAATAATCATCAACCACCAACTCAGCTTCCTCATAATCAATGAAAAGAGATGTGTTAGAATATAAATGATGAAGCTGAGAAATATATAAGACATTATGCAAGGATCATTACCTATAAGGTAGTGATACTTGATATTATACTATCTAAAATCTCTCTGATATATTGAAAAGCCAGACAAACCATGGTGATAGATCACATTTTTTAAGAATTCATGAATGAACCAATATCAGTGAGACATGAAAAAATAACTGATCTCCTACCTAAAAATCTAGATGCCAAAAATAGAGATCAACTTATGAATGAAATATACACTAAGCTGTATACATACATTTATTGATTAACTATACATGTTTAGAAGTTACATGAATGAGATAGTGTCTTAGTGGAACAACCTACTATGCCTCTAATGAATACATAGGTGAATGAAAAGGACTACCATATAGGGCCTATTTAGTCACTATATTTCTTGTCACTTGGTAATTTTTATTATAATAAAACTGATATAGATACATTGGTTTCTCCATGAGACTCCAAAATCAAGGATACATGCCTAGAAAATGTTCTATAGTACCTATATACTATACTTGGATTGACCATTGATCTAAGGGTGATATGATGTAACCAAAAGCTCTTATCAATCCAGATCTTCTCCCACCCCTACCTAAATAAATATGGGAACATAGTATCACAGTTTGATAAAATGGTACATGGATCTCCCAGAAGGCGTATGATCTCTCAGACACAAAGTATCATATGTTCATCTATTAATAATGTCTTACATAAATGAATGAAGTGGGAGACCTCTGTTAACCTATCCACGATCGCCCATAAAATTTCACTATCTTGAGGTGATTTCTATAAGCCCATCAAAATATACCCAATGAATTCATCCCATTTTAACTTAGGTATGGGTAATGTCAATAATAAGATAGAAAGATGCTGGTGTTCCACTATCACCTACTAATTGGTTGAACACTGATTAATGAATGTAAGAATTCTCATTTTCATCCCAGGATGCCAATATCGGGATCATCCGTCACAATACATCTCAGTGAGTCTGGGATGTACTATCCATTTTAAATATTGATATTCTCTCATAAAATCCTCTTACATGACTAAAACTACCTAGACTCTCCAATGGATATGTAGGACCCATTCCTCATAAACAACCGAATTAGGCACTAGGTCCTCACACAAGACACATTCTCTTAGGATTTATAGTATTGGATATAATAGTTTCCTACTATATATCCTATTTAGGCATGATTAAGTCACCACTATATCCCTGGTTATTGGTTTCCTATGACATTCAAAAACATGCAGATGAATTTATGAAAGAAAAACCATTAACATCCATTCATTATGGGCCTCCTAAAAAACTTGAGTTTACGTCCTTTAGGTTATATCATCAGCAGCTACATCACAATTACATGTAATGTAAGAAAGATCAATGTCTAAATAATGATTATATTAATCCCTTCATTATAGTCATAAGTTCAAGTTATACTGAGTGAATATTTACTTCCTCCTATTAGGGTCTATGTATACTATTAATTACTCTTCCAATAATTAATGTCCCCATCAACATAAGTCATGAATAATAGGAACTAACTCGATGTTTTGGTTCAAATAATTATTCTTGTGAGGCATCAATTGATGTAACCATTACACAATTAGTTACCCTCTTACATTAAAACATTTCATAGTAAAATGTTTGATATATCATAATACACTATATACCCTCTTATTGGATTAGGAAAAACTATTATCTACTATGATTATATCCTTCCTATCATCTCTTGAAATTCCTCCTCATAATATTTAGACTGTGTAACTTTTCCACCATTCTTGGTCAATATTTTAATTGATTAAACAAAAAATTCATAGTCCATAATAAAACGTTAATAGTAACCAGCTAGCACAAAGAGTCACTATATATCTAATACATTCCTGGAATTCTCCTTGGAAACAATGGATTTCACCTTCTATTGATCACTAGATACCCCAAATTTTGATATAATGTATCATGGGAAGTAAACTTTAATAATTAAAAAGTGAAATTTTGTGAGAATATCATAGAACGTATGCTCACTTAGTGTACTCATTATGATTTCATGGAGTTTGGAATGACTGTTTCTAGAATGAGAATAATCTAATATATCATCCAATAAAAATACCATAAAAGAATCTAGATACAGGTGGAATTATCAATTCATTAAGGTTGTAAAGATAGAGGGTATATTAGTTAGATGGAATGACATAACCAAATACTTGAACAAGCCACACATGCTTCAAAATTCTTACATGGTATATCTGAAGTACTAACTTGTAATTAATGGTATAATGATCTCAAATAAATATTTGATATGACCCTAGATCCTTGTAGATGGTCAAAGAGAATGTATAACATGGAATTTTCTATTGGTTCTTTATTTTAAGATGATTAAAATACATATAATCCACACATAGCCTTAGGATGTCACATGATTTCTTGGAAAAATGGAAATATTAACATCAAGGGGATGTACTGGGTCCTATAAACCATTTGGCTTTTAGGTCTTCCAAACACCTCTTGATTTCATGAATATTAATAGGATCTATATAATATGGGGGAATAAATACTTGTTCATATTATGTAAAATTATCAATGGTGAACTCCACCTATCTCTCAATAGGTTGCCCCAAAACATAATCAATAAATACATATCTGAATATATCCTCAAATTGAGGAATGAAATTCTATCATACACTTCAATTATCTTTATGATTTTAGGAAATCACGGATAACAATATAAAGATAAATTCTTTTCATACATAGATATTATATGCATGTAGATAAATATTCATTAAATAACATTAAAACCCATTCTATAACCATATTTTTTTAGTGTCATTTGTAACATGGAATCATAAACAGCTAGTTCGTGAAACATCTACATATTCTCCATATTTATTCCTTATTCACTAGAATCCTTTTTTAAGTATCATAGATGATATATTTCTTCATATCATGAGGAAAAGAATCATAAATAAGAGTGATCTCAGATACTCGGTAAGGGTAAGTATAGAATATATCAATCCATAATCATTTGAAACCATAAGATAAGAATAAGGTTATGTGATTATGAACATACCCTACAAATTTTATATCCATCCCATCATAGATAATAGACATGATTCATGGAATAAACATTATCATTTCTGAAAACAAGGACCATAAGAGTTAGAATATCCCTCCATAACATGTAATTTCCTCTAAGTATATAATTCATGAGCTTCACCCTCTTTTCCAGAGGTTTTTCCAAATGCCCATAGATCATGAGTGTAAAATATAACAAAGATTCAACAACATGGGGACTACATTCCCTGAGAAATTTAAATGGATGTTTTTTCTATGACTCTCTTATAAACATAGACATTGTAGGTGAAGTTCATAGACATCCCTCTATAGACCAAACTAGTCATAAGAAACTCTCTCTAAGGTGATAATTAATGGTTAGTCTTGGTATAATAGGTGGTACTATAGAATGTGCCATTAGTGAGACCATTTGAGGTTCATTACCCTCTATATTTGAAGCATGTTAGTCACCACTCTCCTAATGCTCAACCTGTGTACTTAATAAATGAATCTATCTAGAATACAAAGCACTTGACTCAGAATGAATACTAGGAAGAAAGGATTACTGGTAAATAAAAATGGAAACATTCAATGCATGGCTATAAGAGACACACTAACCAACTAACCACTTCAAAATCATTCTCTAGTGTTATTGTTTCAGTATTTAATAATAATTGTTTAGTAATATTGGGTTTTAATCCCATGTTATTGAGAGAAAAACTCTTTAGTTTGTAATTAGAATCCCCATTTCATGACAACCACTTCCATTAAATGTTACAATTTTAATAAGTTTAAATATGAAATGGGTCAATTAGATATATTATTGTTCCCATGTTATAAGGTTCTTTGATTTGTAAATAACAAATTTAATTTCATGTATCTACAATAAATCTATTATATATGGTATCCTGAAGTAACAATTCTATATAAAATGGTTTAATAATATAGATTTCCATTCCCAATGTATAGAATAAAAAATTTATAAATTATAATTAGCATTCATTTAATCATAACCAACTAATGTTTCATCACATGCATCTAAAGTTACGAGGATAAAATATTTCATAATTGGTTAGTTAAGGTAACATCATAAATCAATATGGGAAATTACTATTTCGTAATATTAATTAACAAAATATTTCCCCCTTTTCCTAATAGAAACATTAGAAAAATACATGAATGAGAGTTTGGGAACATAAAATAAGAAACATGCAATAAAATAAATATCGAATGAAACACACATGACATATATAAATACCCATGTTCCTATTTTTGTTCATAAGAAAATGATCCATTGAAAAACTGACCCAATGGTTAAAATCCATAGGGTAGAGTATCATAAAACCTTTGAATCACCCAATAGTAAAAATTATACAAATTTAATATTTGAAATCAAGAATAAAAAGCCCTTTCCCTTGTGACCTAGATTTTCCCCAGATATTGGGTTAGAAATTACCATGAATTAATTACTACCATTTTCTAACACATCCTTGTCTCTTATATACCAACACAAAATAGAAATTTAAATAAAAAGAAAACACTGAAACTACATTGTGATGTTTTTGAGTAGGTTCACTCATAAGTAGCCAAACCTGGTTGGCCACATGGACTCATGCCCACCTTCCCATTTGCCAGAGGATTCCAACTAGCAGTGAGTGTCCATGGTGGTATGGTGCAGAGACAATTACCTCTTTATCATAGTAAAACACAAAGATAGATTATAATAAAATATTATAATAATAGATTAACATAATTTAAATAATAAGGTAGTGTATGTAATCTATCAAGATCAGAAAAATTAGATTAAGAAGCAGTAAACAACACTATATAAGTATGATGGAATGAATATAAAAAATGTGAAATAAGATGACATAGATATAGGCATATAATAGTACTAGTGTACATAAAAAGAAGAAAAAAAGAAAAAAAATGTCCCTTGGAATCCGGAGCATTGACTCAAACATTTTTCCAAGATCCTTGCTTAAAAAGATAATCAAGCATACAAAACTGGGCACTTCCCTTTATCCTTACTGTCATCAATGAAGTCTATTCACGTACCAAATGTCTGGAAAAGTTGGATGAGGCTAAAATTAAATAGGCTAAAAATAATGGTGTATAATTATACTCCCTTATGTAAATATAAGATGTAATAACGTGCAATATAATCAAGTAAATTAGTAAATAAATTAGATAATTTTAAAGTAAAGGCGAACTAAGAAATACCACCAACTTTAGAATAAGATAGTTTTCTCTAAGCATAATTTTAACCACCATAGATTTTGTAAAATATTTTTAAAAATGAAATTTATTATTTTGAATATTTTTAATTACACGTAACAATTAGTTTAGCTTGCATTACACACAACCTTGAGTTTAAACGAAACCTATCATATTATTAAAATATTATTATATAATTTTTATCAAAAATGAATTCTAATAGCATTTATTAATATTATTTACTAGATTTTGAAATTATATGGTTTATAAATGTAAATTAAATGAATTATTTGGGGAAAATTTAATTAAAAATGAAAATAAAAAACTCTTTGTAAATAATAAATATCTTACTCTGAAGAACTATTTTTATGAAAAAAACACATATTTACTAAATTAATTAAACAAACCAATTTTTGTGAATTATTTTAATGAAGTTTATATTGTATAAGTTCAATCAATTTTTTAACATTAATCTTTTGTGTTTTCAAGGAAAAACATAGGAATTAATTCAATTTTATGCTTAAAAACTTTATTTTCTTATAAATTATGTTTGTCGCCATTGGGCACACTTATTTTTAAAAACAATTATAGAAATTATCGAAACATATTTTTAAAAATAAAATTTATTTTTTTAATCAGAATATAATAATTATATTAGGGTGAAATTTTGATAAATTTAGGAAATGTTATTTTTTGATAAATAGTTAAAATTTTGAATTTTAATTGAAATCAAAATTTATATTTCATCTTTTTTATAGTTAAATTATATTTTAAATGAATATTAATTTAATATTATTCAAATTATATACAGATTAATCCATTTTAGGACATTGAGATCTTTTTTTTATATTGGTTTTTGATATAAAGAATCAATAATTTTTTTAATATTTTTTCATCTGAAAATATGTTTTCTTATCATGTATTCTAGAATAATTTTAAAATAAAATTTTCAAATTCCATGAATTTAATTTGTAAAGATAGATTCCATATTTTTAATCATCATAATTTATTCTATAAAATTATTTAAAAATAATATTTGACCAAAACTAATAGTAAAAATAGTAAAAATTAATTACTATGATTAATGTAAAAATGAATTTACTAGGGGGATAAACTAAAATGATAATGGTTAAAATAACATAATTTTTTTACTAAATATATTGTATGGGACTATTTCAACAATATCATTTGAATGGATTGAGAAGAATCCATTTCTGACACTTTTGGAATGTGAAAATTTTGGGTACACTTTTTTTCCAAAAATTACAAGTGTTGCACTAACCTCACTTATAAAAGGATACACCCTCTTCTGACATATTGATACATTCAATCCATTTTGGTTAAGAAAATAGATTCCAAAATAAATTCCCAAATTAACTCCTCCCATTATATAAACCCTATTTTTTATAATTCCATCCTTGGAATGTTTTTGGTGAAAACCTAAGGAGGTAACCCGAGGAAGAGGTAACATCTTTCATTAAGAGTTTTTATTTTACTTCTTCCTCCACCTATTCAAATTTTTATTAAAACATGATTATATTATAATCATACCGTTTTAAATATAATAAGAATTTTTTATTTTAAGGTAATGACCAACAACCATCTCTACTTCCCTTAAATGGGTTACGAAATTATCATTCATGTGTACAGCAGACTACTACCTTACAAGCTGAAATAATTTGTTTTCCATTAAAAAATATTAATATTGGTTATATTGATGGATATAAAGTATATAGATGAAAATTTTAACATAAATATACATCTGGATTCATTATATCATATATTCATTTTTTTACTTTTTCCATTCCATAGGGGACACGATAACATCACTCATGTGTATGGAAGACTACCACCTCCCAAAGTGATATGTTTCATTTTTGAATTAATATTTTCATCGAAGGTAATAAATATAATGTTAACTAATATATGTGATATAAATTAATAATTATGATATTCATGAATCATTTTCTTTCTCCCCTTTTCACTCTCTTAAATATTATAACATCGTTCGTGTACATGCTGAAAACCACTTACACGAAGTGATGTGACTCTATTTTAATTACTAGACCTCATTGATGATATATATAAGGATACATTAAGAAATTATAAGGTATTTGTGATTTTAAGATCATTCTAGATTTATAATTTAATGTCTAATGTTTTTGAACGAGTTGGAATTCCTGGGTAAACTTTAT
The DNA here is from genome assembly GCA_963277665.1 of Viscum album. Classification (NCBI taxonomy): domain Eukaryota; kingdom Viridiplantae; phylum Streptophyta; class Magnoliopsida; order Santalales; family Viscaceae; genus Viscum; species Viscum album. Next base: position 1,059,494,759 of record OY728140.1, read on the forward strand.
TTTTTGTGTCGGTGGTCGAAAGAACATTTCTTTTGAAAACCAGCACATAATTATGAGAGTTTTATTAACCCAAGGTATTATTTTTAGAAAGGGTTTAATGCTAAAAAAATAAATTCGGTTTTCCAATATATTTCTGGTTCATTGGGTCCATGAAATCTAGTTTCAAGAAAGAACAGACTGAGGCACATAATGATATTTAACCATACGACCAGCTAAGATAAATAGTGGGTCCAATTTCTACATTGTACATGGTTTATTAAACTATGACGGTGGAGGAACATGAACATAAAATACACTATAGTTTTTAATGGAGGGTAATTACATGGTCTCTGAATGGTTTCATAAACTGTGCGCCTATAATATGCAAGGGTTGTTCTTGAACATTTAGAAATACATGATTGGCACAGAATTAGTGAAAACGTGCATCAAAATCATTTAGGTCATTAAAAAGTAGGAAATTAGAAATTTTACCCTCCTCCCATTATATTATTTTCCTCACATTTCATCTCTATTCTACCAAAAAGACAATGGGATTTCACTATTTTCTTCTCCACCTTGGAATTGGGCTTCCTCTCTTATCAATATTCAGATTCAAGATCCATTTGTGGCTTCTGATTCATCCTAGTAAGTTCTTCAATACATCATGTTATTTTTTCATTTATATCATCATATATAATGCTTAATTCCTGGGGGCCAATTTTCCAAATTTCTTGGGGGTTTAAAAAAATCTCGATTTATGCCATTTTAGTTCAAGTTAGAAGATGATATAAGACCATAAATGGCCAATGAGTATAAGGTTTGTGAGGACTAGATTTCTCCATATGTTTATTTCTATTTTGGGGGTGAATTCTATATATTCCCATGTGGTTATTTATTGAGACTCCCCTTATTAAATAATGTTATTTTTTAAAATTTTAATGTGAAATTATAGGATGTTGTTGGGGATTATGTAGCTATTGGTTGTATATTCTAATCCCTCTAAGGTGTTTCTGACCAATTGGTATGGATATGATGTGCTTATGATTAAAATTATTAAAATTATTTATATTTATTTTAATTTTTACATGGGGACATGAAGGTATTGGCCTATGGATTGAGGTGATGATGATCACCTAGACTGAGGTTATGTGGTTCATCAGGTTGGCAATGTTCTAAGACATATGGGGTGAAGATGATCACCAGGTTGAGGGGTTGACGTCTTTAGGATGAGGACATGATCCATGTTACTTTTCATGGTGTTGACCATTGGGATTATGCAATATAGTTTAACGGGAACAATGTTACATATGATGTGTCTTAAGTTATTTTTGGTGATTCCCCTCAATATTGTTGGAAATTGTTTTTTTGGAGTCATGTTCACACATATAAGACTCACTTGATGTATTGTTGACCAATAATTGTCGGCGGATGCCTCTGTAGATATTCTAGATTAGGGTATGTTGTAAACCATCATATATGTTGGAGTTTATCATCACAGAAATCCATATAGATGGTGATGGATAATCATGTGATATTGTTGAGACCATCAATTAGGGGTTGAAGCTCACCATAATACTTAAGGCAATATGCTATTATTATAAGAGGGTAGATATCACTATGCCTAGGGATATCATCTCTTAGGTAATAAATGATTATTTATTGTAGGGAGGATATTATAATTCCTCAATAAACTGAGATGTTATGCTGTTGGGGACTTTTGATTAGTGGTCTGAGTGATCAAGTGCTTATTTTTTTGGGCATACAGTTAGGACGCTGACTACGTGATTGTTTGGAAGTGGGTTCTAGGTGAAATTTTATAGGTGGAACCTGTGGGTTCACTTGACACGATATTCATCATAGGATATCAAGGGAATTATACATGGGTCCTCACCACTATATATATATATATATCAAATATATATATATTTGGGGGAATTAGTTTAGAGATATTTCAGAAATGGATAATGAAGGTGATCACTTCATTATGGATGTTGGGCATAAGGAAAGTGGATTATTTATTAAATTTGCATGAATTAACTTTTATTTATATTCTTTATACACCTGTATAATTAAGGATGTAAGATTGGAAAACATTTTGTGGTGACCTACTGAGTTCATTATCACACCCTACATGGGCCCCTCGAGATGCATGTAGAATTTATGTCTTCGAGATCAGGTAAGAGATTTTACTCAGTAGCTAGACCTTAGTGATCATAAATATTCCTTTTCCGAGAGATAAATGGAAGTGGAATAGGTTGTTCTTATTCATCAGGAATGAATTTGTTTTGTTAATTTTCATGCTTATGTATATACATAATGATATGTTCAGTCAAGAGTGACCTTGATTTTATAGTACTTGAATGACCTATTGTGGCATGTTTTTTTTCTACAAGTGGAATTATAGATTTGGGATTATTTATTTTTACTGATTCTATTTATTATTCTTCCATAGAGTTGATTTTTATACTATATATTTGTTCCTTGAAATGTGATTCATACATATTGTCCAACTATTATTATTTTCACCACATGAGGGCATATCCTCCCCAGTACCACCCAATCAGACCCTCCTTCTAGTCAAGAACCTTTTACTTATGGGGAGGAGTGCATATGACCTAGTGTCCTACTAGCCTAGAGCACTATTTGGGTGAATTCCTAGGTAGGGGAGCTATAAATTTATCATGGGAGTTTTATTTTCCTTTTTTAGTCTTACAATTTGGGATATGGTAGACTGTAGAGTTGGATAGAGTAGGAACTAGGTACAAAGCTCGTGTTTTGGTGCATGGAGCCCCATGCATAGGGGACATACCAAGTTTCCATAGGTGGTAAATTTATTTTATGCTGTATGATTTTATAGTTGATGGATTTCAACCTTTAGTGACACATATATGTGTGATGGTTATCTATTATGTGGATTGAAACTTAGCCCAATATGGGAAGCTGAGATTTTTTATGCATCATGAGAGGATGTTATGATAATATGACTTATGTTTTCTTGTGATTGTCATTGGGAACCTTGAGTGTGCTATGTGGGGTTAGGCTACTTAAAGTGTCAACAATGAAGCTAAACATTGTTTTCCTTCTTATCCTTTTTTGAGAGAATTAAACATAGACAACACAGGCATGTGGTTCCTTATGATATCAGATGTGATGCTATGTGTATATAGTGTGTATTCTCTAGACCCTAATAAGGGTAGGCATGCATGTTAAAGTGGTGACATATTTAGTGTGTCAATAATGAATATAAATAGTGTTTTTATATTATTCATCTGTAGTGGCATTCGACTAAGCTACCTCAAACTAAAATATATGATATGTGGTGCTAAAAACTATTATGGGTAGGAAAGGGGACAAGTGGATAGATTATATAGGATTACTAACTCTTTAATGGGTAAGAAGGGGGATACATGGAGAGATGATATATGAAACCTAACCCTAATAGTGGTGGGTAAGGATCTATGAGGACGGATGTCACGTGACATGGATGTGGTATGGGAGTGTAAGGGTGGTGAGATGTGATTCTAGTTACAGCTTTTCATATATACAATATATATATATATATATATGAATGTTACTGATGTTAGACCATGGTATTGGTATTCAATATTATTTAACATTGTTGGATTCTAGTGGATCATCTAAAGGGTGGGGATATAGTGTAGCATGATCATTCATGGGGACATGCCCTTAAGGTTCAAGATGAGGCCCCAAAGGGTCCGGTTAATCATGAGCCATAGGTAAATGTTGGGATGTGGTAAAAATGATGGATTTTTTTTAAATATTGGGATGAGTAGCTTAGGGAAATCTTGGTTCATGTCATAGAAGGTATTGGTTGACGATCTTAGGAAGTTGATCCATCAATGGAGTATCTTGATTTTGAGTTCTAGTCTCCGAACCCAACTTTATTTAGGGAGTGGTTAGATCGTAGGTATTCGAAAACTCAATCAAGTACATGCCGACTATATTCGACCAACTTGGGACACTACCAGGTCAGAGAATATAGCTTGTAATGTATATGTTTAGTGTCTTTTTATGTAACTAATGGGATTTATAGGTTCATCTATGATTCCATGAGGGACTACCATGGAAAGATTTAAATTCCAGATTATTCAAGATCATCATCCTAGAGATGTTAAGGGTGGATAGGACCTGTGTGTACATGAACCTCCAATAGGGATATATTTTGGTTAATGATTATGTGGCTAACTTAATTGACCTGTTTCATTTTGGACCTCTTATGTTTTGAGACAACATATATAGGGTGAGGAGTTTGATGGAAGGTTTATGAAACACGAAGAGAGTGTAGATGAATATATTTATGCTAATATAATTATTTGAAAGAGTCAACTAGGAATTGATAGTTGAGTTACTCTTGAAATACTAGTCATATTTGAGTTGGTTGATGAAATATGGTGAAATAATAGGGGATGATTCAGGTAGCAAGAAGCAGGGCCATGATCAATCTCAATAGTGAGGTTAGGCAAGAGATTTGGGTATACCACTGGGGAGTGGGTCTTCAACATTGTGCATCTAGTGTTGGTTATTGAGGCTTGTTCAGACTCACTGAGATCTAGTACTAATGGAGTGAAGAGAATGTCATTTTATTGTCCATTTAGAGATGTTATGTAGGAATACTTTTTAGATATCTAAGGCTTTGGTACTGGGTCAGACTCAAGGACACGAGGTTGGTCTGGGACTAGTACTAAGATTTGGTAGCCAAGATTCATCTAGACATATAGTTTAGAGTAGAGATTTTCGGACCCCGTAGTGGGGTTAATGGCCAGTGGCTGGTACAACTCCATAGGAAGGCCAAACCGTAGGTACTCAATATTCAATACAAGTGTACACATTTGACATTCTATATGTATAGTTGGTCAATAAACCGATGATAGTTATAGGTATACGGAGAGTTTGACCAATTATCCTTTTATTTAGCATGAAAAGTTTTGGTGTATGAGGTGCACATGTATTGTTTTAGACTAATAGGTCACTTGTTAGTTGGTTAGAATCGATAACGATTAATGTTGCATATGAGGTGAATAAGCATGAAGAATTATCATGGGAACAGATATATATACATGTGTGTGTGTGTCTGTATATATATATATATTATGAAATATTATTTTGGGAATCTATTGAGATTCATGATCTTTGTGCATCTGATGAGATGTGGGGTTTGATGAGTGTCAAGTATGGAATATGTATAAATGGGAATATTATATGATGCATGACTTGATGGGTGTAAAGTATGAAAAATGCATTATATAAGAACCTGATTAGGTACAAGAATGAATATGCATCATGAGAGAACTTTTATGTCCATAGATGGTTGATGATACCATCATAATTTTAAATTTTTGGTTTGGAAGAGACTGGGTAGGTAATTTGTAAGACGAGGAGTACAATAAGGGTAATGGAACATGTTATAATCACCAGGGTATATCAGTTTGATGAAAATATGATGGATTTTTTGGTACCATATTCGAGTAAATTAAAATAACATAAGGGTGAGCTATATAAAGGTGGGGAGATTTTAAGGTTCCAGGATTTTGAAAGGGATAGATTTCATGGGTAAATATTCTATGTTGGTGGTTGGAAAACATTTATTTTGATCTTCAGAATCCAATTCTGTGAGTTTCATTGACTGAATTCCCAGTTTTTAGATGGGTTTTTAAGGAAAAAACATGTGACTAGAGTTTTGAATTTTTTTCTAGTGTATTGGGCCTGAGAAACATAGTTTCATGAAATCATAGAAAAAAGTTGCACAGTTGGAATTAACCATGCGACATGTAAGGAGAAACCGTGCATCCCATTTATGAATTGTAAAAGGTTTGTTTGAAATAGTGGTTGGGGTTACAATTCCCATTTTATTTTTAACTGAGGGAAATCTCATGGACAACATATGGTTTGACAAACCGTGTGCTTAAGACATGTGAGGTTGGTTTCTGGATAGTGATCACCACACGGTTAGTGCACAATTTTACAGACCATGGGACCAAACCATGCATCTCATAAAAAAGTAGTAAATTAATAAATTTACACTCCTCCCTTTATCTTCCATTCAACCAATTTATTTTGTATTCTTCTTCATGAATGAGTGGGGGGGAGGGGGTTTCTCTAACTACGATTTGGTCTTACCCTCTCTTTCAGACTCTAATTCATTATCCATTGGTGGATACTTATTCCACTCAATATGGAAATATATCCATATGGTTATTTTTCCCTTTTATCTCACCATATGGAATGATATATCCATGTGATCCCATTTTCTCTATTTTTAGGGTGTTTGACTAAAATCCCAATTTCTATTGTTTTGAATTAAGTGGCAGGTTTATATCAGATGATTGAGCACCGATGAGTATAAGGTAGGTTGTTCCTAGCCTTATCCTTACTTTTATGGGGATTCGGGGGTAAATTCTACATATTCCCATGTATGTAGTTCACAAGATACACCTAAATACATAATGCATATTTTTTAATTATTAAAGTGATTTTATAGGATATTGTTGGGCATTCCCTAACAATTGGATTTTTATTCTATGTTTGGTAAGGGTATTTTTAGCACTTGAAATGGATACGTCAAGTGTATGAATGATGTTAATTAAATTTTTATATTGATTTATATTGTTCCATGGGAACATGATTGGCTAAGACTGAAGATAGAAGTGGTGATGATTACTCAGAATGGGGTGATAGGGTTAGCCTAGTTGGGCATGGTCTTATACATATATTGTGATGATGATCACTAGTTTGAGGTGGTGAGGTCATTGGGATGAGGTTAATGCCCATGTGACTTTGGATGGTGTTGACAATATAGATCTAGTGACATTATCATAGGGGTATGAGGTGGAAAATTATGTGTCCTAGGTTATTGTTTTTGACGCCTCTCACCATTGTTGAATGATGCACTATTAGATTTGTGTGTACACAGATAGGGATTAATTAGGGGATTTTGGACCACTCGTTTTTTGTGGAAGTCTCCATAAATATTATGAATTCAGGGATGGTGTTTACCATCAAATGTATTGGTGGATGTCACTATATAAATCCCCTTGAACGGTGATGTACTACTAAGTGATGGTGGTGAGACTATCAGTTGGTTGGTGAGTCTTAAAGTAATATATGAGCCATATGGGCATAGAATATTGGAGGATGGATATCTCCATGACTCAAGATTTAAAATATTGAGAAGGTAGTGATCTTTATTGGAGGATAGATATCATTGTGGCTAAGGAGGTTAGGATCCTATGTTAATGTGGGAATTTTATTGGATATATGTGGGACTTGGGAATTATTTTTAGGTAATTCCATTAGGATGATAACTATTTGATTGGATTACATGGGGTTTCATGTGATATTTTATCAGTGGAAATTTGGGGTTCACCTAGAATGATCTTCACTATGGGAAGCATGGACAGTAATCCATGGGTCCTCACCACATAATATATATATATATGAAGAAATGTGTTGTATTCCATTTTTATATTTGGGGAAATGTGTTTGGAGATATTTTAGTGATATCCGAAGAAGGTGTCTCTTCCTTGTGGCCATTCAATATAAGCGATGTGGGTTATTTATTAAATGTTCACATGATGAATTTTATTTATATATTTAATAAAATTTCATAATTGTGGATGTATGATAAGAACACATTGGTGGTGGACTATTCATTTCATTTTCACACCCTACATTGGATCCTTGGGTTTCTTATAGAGTTTATGTCTTTAAGATCATGTAAGGGATATGGATTGGGAGTTTGACCTTAGTGATCGTAGAAGTAAATTTTTCATTGGTTTAATAGACGTTGACCAAGTGGTTCCTCTCCATTTTGATTGACTTTATTTTGATATTTTTGAATATTATATATATATATATATATATATACTAATATGGTTGACCATGGAAAACCTTGCTTTTCAACTTCTTATATAACCTGTTATGGCATGCTTCTTCTAAAAATGGAATTATGCCACTAGGATTGTTTATTATTACTACTATTGTTTATTATGATTCCAAGGAGTTTATTTTTTTGATTTCATTGATTCTTTCTTTAACCTTCTGTGTTATATACATATAGAACAATATTATAATTATTAACACCATATGAGGGTATAGTCTCCCCACTGTCAACTAATATGAACCTTGAAACTAGTCTGTAACCTTTTATATATGGGGATGCACGTTTAAGGCCCAATGGCCAATTAGACTGGGGCATTGTTTGAGCTGAAAACAGTTCATGGTGATATATATAAAATATTATTTACCTCATTTCCACTATGATATATGATGTTGGAAACATTACCCATGCATATGTACAATCTACCATCTCAATGATGGTAACATAGTTCATTTTTGAAAAACATCTTTCATGATTGGTTTTAAATTTATAATTGATATATAACTATTATAATTATGTCCGGATTAGTATTATTAAGATGATATAAAAATATAATTTATATATGAACCAGGAATATCATGATGAATAATTAATGAGAAAATAAGGAAATTAACATATGATACAATGAAAATAATGAATGATTATAAATGAACAAGTTATAAGATATTAAAAAAAGATAATATATGAAATCAGAAATATTAAAATGATTATGGTATAAGTTAATAGAATATTTAAAACTACTACCCATAAGTTTAAACCACATTCAACCAAAACGAAGTGAAAGGTAAGAGATTTCTTAACTCAATTTCCATTTATTGGTTTAAAAATATAATTGATTGAATTTTTCATGTAAAGATTATGTTTTTAAATAAATTTGAATATTTTATGTTTTATTTCAACTTATTTTATGTGGATTTTCATTTTATAAACATAATAAATTAATTGATTAATCCCCATTTCAATTATATGAACTTTATAAAGGGCTTTATCTCAATCTCTCTTCATTGTGGTATGTTGTAATTTTATGCACATAATTTATTTTATATGGTGTATATACTAACCCTTTGAAATGTAATATCAGGATTATTTAATAATTCATTGTATTTTTAGTTTAATTTTTTAATTATTATATTCATGGGGATTGTACATGAAGGTTACTAAGTAGTAAATAATTTCATAACTCAATGTCTTTTTTATTGGGTTATATTACTTCTTTTTTTGCCTATAATATTATATGATTATGTGAATAATGATTTTTTTTATATTTTGTAGTATTTACAAATTTTCTATGTGGATTTTCATTTGATATACAAAATCTATTCATTGAAGAATTCTCACTTCAACATTATGATCTTTGTAAGAGTTTATTTCAGAAGCATATTTTAATCAAGATTGTTTATGATTGAATTTCCAATGAAGGAAATTATTTGATATTTTTATAACAAAAAAATTTTATTTTATTCTCTTATATATATTCCTGAAATTTTTTAATTAGTAGTAAAATTTTAAAAATCTTTGGTACAAAAAATGATTGATAAAATATTTTTAATAAAATAAGACTTTGTTTCCCTCTTTGTTTAAAAAACCGTTTTCATCAAAACCCATATTTTATAAAAAAATTGATTTTTTTAACATATTCAGAATAATTTATTAAATATTTTTTCCCCATTTTATATTTTTTCAATTTTTTTTAATGAAATATTCTTTTAATTTTCAAAACAATGCATGTTTGTCTTTTACCAAAAAACTGAAAGGTATATATGTTGTAATGTGTGTAATAGGAACAAAATTTCCAACTGCTATGAACAATAAAATGTTTTAAAGGTAATTTTATAAGATCCAAATATTATTTTCAAATAATTTTGTTTTAAAATTATTTTTAACATATTTTTTTAAAATATTATTTTCAAATTGAAAATTATATTTTCCTCAAGAATGTTTTTATGGTACTTATATTCAACAATGAAAGAACCCCTTTATTTTACATATACTCCACTGAGAATATGTTGTATTTATACCATCCTTATTTTTAATATAGATGGTTTAGGATAATGTTTTACAAAATAATGCATTTTTTTATTTATTTTTTATTCATTAACTTTCGTTTGCAACATTCATTTTCTGGTGATAATTATATAATTAATTTATCTATAATATCTATATTTTTTATATAATGGATAAGATTATTTAATAAACCATATAAAAAAATATATATATTGTTTTTCTGATAAATATCTATATCCTTATACCTTGGATAAGATTATTGCCTAAATTGAATTCCATTTTTACATACGGTGTTTCCTTTGAAAGTTATTTGTTTGAATGAGGAAATATTGATAATGCATTTTATTTCATCAATACATATATTTCAAGATATGTATCGTTGTTCATGTATTATATTGATTATTCGATATATGAGGAATGAATCAGACATGTAGTGATGGGTGTGACCCATAATTAAGTATCCCCTCTATGTATCAGCAGTATCATGAGGTGAATCAGTAACCTAACATTAAATGAGATTTTACTTGTAGATTGAAAACATCTGATGAAAGGTATTGTTATTAGAGGTATCTTGATATATAAGTTCATGATGTCCAGTAGTTAATCATTTAATTCATTAATAATTCATTTATTATTATCCACGATTATTTTATAATGATATTATCTCTAGATTCATTTTATTCTCAGTTAATTAATTAAATGGAATGTATTTTTAGTTATTTACCATACCATATTAATTGCACCTTATCCAGTTATCATATCCATATTATTAATTAAATGGAATATTTTTTCAATTATTTAACATTCTATGTTGATTATTCTTATTGAATCATGATATATTATATTGTATTTAATCTTTACTAAGCATTTGAGGCCACCATTATTTTGTTTCTTTTTATATGAATTTATGATGCATTCTATGATTGATATTAGAAGATATGATATTGGGAATAATACAATTCTTAAAAAATGTTTTAAATTGTGTTTTAAAATGTAATGAAATACTCAACTATATATCTAGTTTACCATTACTAAAAAACTATTCTCTCCATATGAATGTGATTCCTAGTATCTTATACCAATGTAGTAAAGTAGACATCAGCTCTGGGCTTCTAGGGTTGGGTTTGCTGTAGTTAGTATTAAGTTTAGTAGAATCCTTGGGAACTAGATATAAGAAAACATAGATTAGAGATTAAAACCCAATGAAAGAATTTAATGATAAGTATATGAGAACACATTAATGTTCTTATAAGATATAGATTATGTGGTTTTACCTTTAAATACATCCTTTTTTGGACACTACATGTGGACATGGTTCTGGGAATTATTTACCTAGGGGTAATAACTCTAAGGGTGAATTGGGTTTGACCTGATCATCACCTACTACAAAAAACAATTCCGACTGCACACCTAGTTTGGCAGTCTTGGGGTGATATGCTTAGTATATTTCATGTTATATTGACAAATCATTATAAAATATTTGAATAAATGATTAATATTAATGAGCTAGTTTAACATTATGGTGTCATATAATGAAAATATTGTGTTATGAATTAAACATCATACAAAGGATTCTTAATGAATATGTGGTTTCCCATAATGATATTTGGATCTCATACAATGTTTTTTGGTATTAGTCAATGTATTTAAACCCAGTGAAATGGATTGACATTGAATGTGATAGAAAATTTTATGATGAGTATCCAAATGATATGATGACTGGATTCAAGGATAATGTGATTATAACTAATAAATTATCATGGATCATTATTAACAATGTGAACCTTAACCTACTATCAGACTCACCAAAGAAGAGAAGGATAAATTTCTCAAAGACTTCTATTAGTGGATACCATGGAGGAAATAAGATCTATTTTTTTTACCCATAATGTGGAATTAATCACTCAAGGGAATGTATTAGTGGGACAATAAGATGTTTTGGGTGTGGAAAAGAAGGACATAAATAACGTTACTATAATGGAAAAATGAAAATCTTGGTTAACACAAAAGATATGAATAATGCTCTCCCTACAGTATCCTAATCTGGGGAATGTTTTAAATGTGGAAAGTATAAACACAATGAACATCAATGTCCTAAGGGGAAAGCTCATGAACATAATCAACATGGTTATATTAGTAGTAACGGATTTTGTATTGAATATAAAGATACTACAAATAATATATGAAAGGAAATAGGTTTTAAAATAATGTGATGATGAATCCTAGTTATTGGATTAAGGATGAGAAGGAAAAATTTATGTTTTTATTTATTGGAATTTGAGAATTATGATATATTCATCATAATATATATAAGTATTATTAGTAGAATTTTTCATTAAGAATTTTGAAGAATGTGATAAATGGTACTGATAGAATAGAATAGTGTTATTTTGATTAAGGGAAGATAACCCATATTATAGTTAATATGTTGAGACAATGATGTTAGGATAAAAAGATGTTTTATATTAATAGGTAAATAGGATAGTCATGATTACCTTGGAAACGATTAATTATTTGTCATCAAAGTTTTTCATAATATCATTGATGGATTTTACAACTTTTTTGGATATAAATAATATATTCAATAAAGGTGTTTTATGTAAGGAATAAGGAAGAATGTCTATTTTTAATAATTTTTTATGGTAATTCATGTTATTACAATGTTTCAAGTGAATAAATGATATAGTTATTCACATGTTTAGTATGTGAAAATTTATAGCTACTTCATGATATATAAGGGATGCATGATTTTTTTAGAAATATAGTGTCCTTATTTATAATTTCTTAATTTTGGATGGGTTATAAGGTTAACCGTTTAAGGAATGGTTTTATTTGAACTTTGAAAATGATTTTATAGATTAATGCATTACTTCACTAAATGAATATTTATACACATTGTATGATAGATATAAAACTTTTTTTAACTAGAGATATAAGGAATGGATTATTTTTATTTTATGGGTTTTATCAACTGCTTTATAGATGAAAAACTATCATCTATTAGAGTAAGAGATAGAGTATATATTGATGAAAGTGGAACCAAAGGTTGAAATTGTGCCTATGAAATAATGTTTTTAAAGTATGTACATTTTCATATTTTCTCATTCTATATGGATACTAAATTCCATAACATGTTGAAGATGACATAAAAATAACTTTTTGTCCTCTTATCATAATTTTTAATTATATCAATTACATTTGTATTCTACTTTGGTTTACATTTTTGTGGTTGTTAACCTTATTTGGATCACCAATTTTCTTATGATTAGTTATCTTTATCAGTCTATTTATATAATTATGATTTTATTCCATCTACATATCTTAACTTCCCATGTATTGTCTCTTATTTTGATGCATATTATGTGCTATTCAGGATTATTTTGTCACATTTCTTTCTAATTTTTAAAATGATGTCCTATAAAACATTCTTCGATGTGGGTTTCAATGAAGAAATTTTCAAATATTAAACCTTTGATGACCTAGATGTATTTTACTGGAGAATTTTTTTAAGGAGGTAGAATGTAAATACCATTTATTTATTTGAATTATTTCTTCAAATCAATTTAATATTTTCTATATTTTTCATTACGTGTAACACTATGTTTAGCTTATATTACACGCAACACTATGTTTACACAAAAACCTGTCATATTATTAAAATATTATTATATAATAGTCATCACCTAACTATTGGAATTACATATATAAATAATATTAAAAAAATTATGAAAATATATATTTTAAAAAATTTATATTAAATGAATTATTTGATGACCAATTAATTAAAAATTATAATAAAAAACTATTTTTATGAAAAAATGGGTTTCCTTAATGAATTAAAAAACCTAATTTGGTTAATGATTTTCGTGAAATTTATATATTAAATTTTAAATCAATTTTTTATCATTTATCTTATGTTTTTTATACAAAAGTTAAGAATAAATCCAATTTTACTCTTAAAAACTATTTTTTTTCAAAATCAATGTTTTATCACCTTTTTTCACACTTATTTTAATATATTTTGGAACATTTAATTAATTATTTGAAAAAATAAATTTCAAAATTTTAATCGGAATATCATATTTATCTTAGGGTGAATGTTTTGGAATTTTCTGACAGGACTATTTTTTGATGAAAATGAAATATATTGAATTTTTATTGTATAATGTCTTTTCTTTTAAATTATTTATAATGTTAAATTATACTTCAAATTTAGTTTAAAGTAACATTAGTCTAATTTTATATATATTAATTCAATTTATTTAATTTTAATAATTTTAATATTTAATTTTGATGTAAAAACATTATAAACATTTGAGCATTTTTTCTTGAAAATATGCATGCTTGTCACGTCTCTGGGAGAAATTTTATATTAACTTATGAAAATTTTATATATAGAATTTATAAAAATCCATTCAAAATTTAGTATACAAATAATTTAAATAATATTATAATTATAAATAATTTATTTGATAAATTATCATTGAAAATAAAAAAATTTAATTACCATTGTTAAGTTAAAAATTAGTTTACCGAGGTGTTAAATTAAAAATATAAGGGTTAAAATGGAATAAAATTTCTTCTAATATCAATTTTATGGAAGTATGTTTACCCTCTAATTTATAATTATACAAATTCATTTATTTTGACCCTTTTTGATTGTGAAAAATGTGGGTACACCTATCATTTTTAAACATTACCAGCACGCCACTCACCACACATATAAAGGGACACCCCATTTATCTATTCTTCACACCATAAAATACTTTTGGCTTAGAAAATAACTACTAAATAATCTAATAAACATTATTCTCTCATACTAGAAGTCTTATTTTGGTCATAAATCTATCCTTGGAAGGATTTTGGTGCAAGCATCATGAGGTTACCTGTGGAAGACGTTTCATTTTTCATCGAGTGTTTTTATTTAACTATTTTCCTCAAACTTCATGAATTTTTATTAAAAAACAATTATATTATAATATCATTACCTTAAATATAATTATATTTAATTATATTAATTTCATGACATACAACCATCTCCACTTCCATCAAATGGGTTACAAAATCATCGTTCATGTGTTTGGTGGACAACCGCCTGAAGATCATATGTCATTTGTTTTTAAATTATAAATTCTAAAATTTAGGTATAATTATAGAAATAAAGTAAATATATATGATATTTTTAACATAATTATACATTTTTAGTAATTATATAATATATTTACTTTTTAACTTTCCATTCAGTATGGGATATAATAAGGTTCGCTCCTGTGTATGGTGAAATACTGTCTCTCAAAGTGATGTGATTTTTTTCACAAATGATTTAAATATAAGGTAATAAGGATAATGTTAATAAATATATTTTATATAATTGAAATAATTATGATATTTATGAATCATTTTATTTCTTACATTTTCATTCACTTAATGATGATAATATTGCTCATGTACGTGTGGACTACCTCTATTACGAATCGTTGTTAGGGTCTTTTAATAACCACACCATTTGGATGATATATATAAGTGTATTTAAAGAAATAATATGATGTTTAATTCATTTTTATAATAATATTATGATAAAAGATTACTTATTTTATTTTTATCATGATCATTAAAAATGAAATCATTACCCATGCACACATATGACCTATTGTCAACATGATCATAACATATTTAATTTCTCTAAAATGTCTTTCATGATTGTTCATTAAAGTATAATTAAGGTAAAAATATGATTATTATTAAATTATATGTATTATAGAGAATATTTAAATATTCGATATACAAAAGAACCATGAGTTTCATTTTAAAGAATGAATAAGAAAACAAGGCAATTAACACCTCAGAAAATGAATATAATGATATATTTGTAAGAGAAAAAGTGATAATAAATTATAAAAAGAGAATATATGACATTAATAATAATAATAATATGATTATGATATAATTTGATAACATATTTAGAATGATTATACATGATTTTAAATCATGTTAACCCAAAAGGATGTATGAGTTAAGGGATGTTTTTAATCAATTTACATTCATTTGGTAATATTACTTTGTTGTTTGCTTTTTATTTTATATGATTATGCATATTATGAATTTTTATTATATTATTTTTTATTTTTATTTGTTTTATTTTGTTTTAAATTTGATAAACATAATCTATTCAATGATTAATTCTCACATCAACATTTTAATAGTTGTAATAGTTTTTTAACAATCACATTTTAATCGGGATTATTTATTCATGAAATTACATTGAAGGAAATTATTTTATCATTACAGAATAAAAAAAATTTATTTTCTTTCTACATTGGTTATTAATGAAAATTTTCAACTAGTAGTACAATTTTTACAATCATTTTTGCTTAAAATTACTAGGAAAATGCATTAAACAAAATCTAACATTATTTCTTTCTTAAATCAGAAAACCTTTTTCATCAAAAACCATGTTTTATGAAAACGTTATAAAAAATGTTTTTAACTATAAAAAATATATTATTAAATAATATTTTTACCATTTTTACTTATAATATTATTTTTGAAATGAATATTCAGGTAATTTTTAAAACAATTCCCATTTGGCTTTTACTGTAAAAGTGAAAGGAACCACTGTTTTAATAAGTACAATATGAACAAAATTCCCATCTTTCATGACCAGTGAAATTTTTTAAAGATTATTATATAATTTTAAAAGTTTATTTTAAATTAAAATCATCTTAATAATGTTTTGTGAAATTTTATTTTTAAAAGGAATTTTTTCAAAATGAAAAATATATTTTCCTCGAGAATGTTTTTATGGTACTTATATTCACCAATTCCAACAGTAATTATTTTTATATATAATCCAATAGGTATATATTGTATTGATTATATACGTATTCTCACACTATATGGGTTATGATCATATCTAACTAAGATATTATTTAAATTCGATTTCTTGTTTTAACTTTTAGCTGTTTAAACATCCTTCAAAATGTTCACTTTCATGTGATTATTATACAATTCAATTGTCTTAAATATCAATATTATTTTTATCATGATTATGATAAATTTTTACACAATACATAATTTTTAAATATGGTGATTCTATTAAAAATTCATATCGTTTTTATCATTGATTTTATTTTTTCTTAAACCGTATACGATTTTTAAAAATGACGCTTACTTTGAAAATTATTTGATTTTCTGTGGAAATATTGATAATTAGTATTCATTCTAAAATAAATATATTTAATGGTAAGGTAAATCCATCATGAATTATATCAATAATTTGATATATGAGGAATGATTTTGATATATTTTAATCGGTGAGGTCTAGAATTATTTAACTACTCTATGCATTGTTAATCTCATGAGGTGAATCAATATGCTTGAATTAAATAGTGTTTTTCCTATATTTTTAGACTATGTTGTGTATGGTCTTAATAGTATAGGAACAATTATGTTCTATATAAATCCGTTTTATATTTAAAATTTTCCTTCATAAAAAATTCAATTATTATTATCCATGATATTTACACAATGATATTATCTCTTGATTAATTTAATTTTCAGTTTATTGATTAAATGTAATGTGTTTTTGTCATTTAAACTACCATAATAATTATTCCTTATCCATTTATGTTAGGCATTATATTGATAAAATGTAATTTGTTTTCATTTATTTATATTTCAATGTTGATTGTGCTTATTGATTCCTGATAGCTTATGTTGTAGTTAACGCTTGTTGAGAATTTGATCTCACCCTTATTTTTTTCCCTTACCAAGAATCCATGAATATTGTGATAGATTTGTAAATATATTCTAGAGGGAATAATGATATTTTCTAAAAACATTATTTAGATATTATTGGTTTTATATATAATGAAATATTCAATTTTATATCTAGTTTATCGAGACTACTAAACTATTCATTAATTTTGGTTGTGATTACTTTGTATTATGAAAATTTAATAGAGCAAACAATGTTTCTAGGTTACTAGGTTAAGGGATACTACAATAATACCTTTCAGTAGGCTATAAACCTAAGGCTAATGGATAAGGTCTCCATATAATGTTAGATCTGTATGTACAAGGTAACCTCAATAAATATTTGATTATATTACAAAGAGACAATACATGGATTTCAATGTTTGAGAAAATCAAGATAAATCCTGATAGCTCATCCCATGTATTCAATTTTTTTGGATTTTACACATGAATCATCAGTTTTAGACTATAGAATTCACTCGTCTAAGATATTGACCAAGTGGAAGGCTGATGTAACACATGGAAATTTCATTAATTAATAAGGTTCCCTCCTAATATTTATCTTATGTAATTATGGGTTAAGAACCCAAGTCATACTTAGGGAAATCCATGGAAGTAATGATATCATAAATATACAAAATATTGGCGAATAATAATATAATTAATCAATAACCAAGATCCATGTCCCTATAGTCTAACAACTAAATTCATTATGTTAGTTATTTCACTTACATGTGATCAAGAGGGTCAAGTGTTGTAAACTTATTATTTAAAAACTCGTTTAACTAAATTATGGCATCCCACTTACAAGTGGAAATTCCAACACACCCAAGGGGTGGTTTGGTTACAAGTAAAAGAAAATAGTCATTATCATTCAGTTGAACTAACCTAAATGAGTAGTTCATGTTGAGGTATTTAGCCACCGCCAATGAAAACTACTCTATAAAATGGTCTAGGTAATGGCCCAGGTAATTAAATAAAGAAGTTACATGTTTATAGGTTTCACATATAAAGTTATCTATGAATCACGTATACAACATATTATAAACACCACAAATTTTAGGGTAATGATAAAGGACAAATAACTGAGCCTTTTGGTATACTCATAATAAAATATTGAACACTTATTTCGGGTGTAATGAGAGAAGACAACAAACTAGAAAAAAACTCAAAATTGGGTACATTAGGTCACATTGAGATGACACTAGAGATGGTGGAGAAAATTAATAAAAGAAGAATGTGGATAATTGAAATTAAAAATGGTGATACAACATGATGAAATGTGATAGAATTTGTGTCTGGATGAGGGAGATAATAAAAATTCAATAAAAGAGGGATATTGAGAGATCCCATGAAACTGTTCTGCACAACCGATGAAAATAAAGACGTGATTTTGGTTATAAAGGATATAAAGGAAAAATATACTTTTATAATTTTTTAAGGGGTGAAATTTTAGCCATACTATTCTCTAACCATTACTTCCACGTATCTAAATTCATCACCCCTCACACATATTAGGCACATAATTAGAAATACCATATGGAAACTGTGAATTTGGAACTCTCTTGAAGCCCACACCCCATATAGTGTAGAATCATGGTTAGAAAAATCATTTGTGGTACACATTCATTAAATTTCAGTTTTTACATTGTTTTGTGGGTCTTATTAAAAAATGTGATAAACTATGATTCACCCTTTCTAGGGCTCATGGTTCAGACATGTGGCTAAAACAAACCATGTGATAAACATGCACCATAACCTGATCCTCAAAAACTAGATCTCTGTGCCCCAAACCAATCCTAATATCTCTTCAAACCTCTTGGTATCCTTTAATAACATCCATTAATGTAAAATAGAAGGTTTATAATGAATATTATTGGATCCATACCTCGATGATAAACCTAGTTCTTATCATTTTTTTGGAATGTATTATATATTTTGATATGGAAATGTCAAAGATGAATTTGAAAGGCAATTCAGTTTTTATTTTGTAATGAAAATTAAATTTAATATAAATTTTAATTCAAATAAACCACTTTAAAATTCATGATACGTTTTTATAAAATGAAATGTGTGTACTATTTTAACATAAATTGAAGTTTTATAATCGATTCATTTGTATAAAATGTGTTATTTTCTTATATAAACGGATATTATTAGATGGATATTAAATTAAATGGGAGTCTCAAAATGATTCAAGGCATTTTAATTAGAATTTATATACATCTTTTATGATGGTTAAAGTAAGTTCCTTCATACTGGAAATTAGTTCACTGATTAAATAAAGGTAATCATCACTCTCTATTAGGAATATAATTCAACATTAGGGATCAAAAGTAAAAGTTTAAATTCGATAGTATGTTGGGTTTGATTAAGATATTCAAATACATGTATAGTACTACACACCAATAGATCTTGGGGTCAAGATATCATATTGGGTGAGTCATCAGTCAAGATTTGTAAGGGACCATGGTTATGGCCTTCATTATATTTTATGAGCCTAAAAACTCTCAAATAGATGATTCTAAGTAAATTAAGAGTAGTTACATATTTACATTCTCTATAAATCATTTTGTCTAAGTTTTAAATAGAGTCTAACCTAGATAAAAATATCCACTTAAAAAATTTTCATACACATTGGTCCATAACATTCAAAATCAGGGCATGTATAAAGGCTCTTAACAAGTAGGTAGATATCTTCCATGCTTGGTATAAGGGTTACATGGAAGATTTAATTCCTTACATAATGGGAATACATGATGATACTATTATTTTATATTCATTCATGATGTATTTTACTCAAAATTGTATATTCATTATGAAAGGGGATACCCCAAGGATCCCCCTATTTAGGATATAGTGAAAATGGTTTATCTTAATCCTTCATGACAAATAACTATTTTCAAGTGGGTGATATTATTTGATTAGTTGTTTTTAATGATTTTAGTTGTTCTCAATAAATATTTTAATAATTTTTTATCTCTTTTATAAATAATAATTCATGGTAGGTCCTAAACAAATAACCCTAGTACAATACTGTGGAGTAGAGTACGTCATTTTGTATTTTGACTTTCTAAAAGTATTTGTAGACTTATAAGGATGGTGGTACATCCTTATTAATTATGTCTCATTTATTTTTTAGTATCTTTATTTAGTTTGATAAGCTACACCTCAAAATTTTTATAAGGAATTTGAGGAAATTCAAGAGTTGTATTACAATTTTGTTATATAGTTATTAGAATATAGTTTTTTTATGGTTATAGACAAGGATTTTTATTATTTTTGGGTGACTTATTTTATATTTAGAAAATATGATTTGGAATTGAGATTAATATATTGAGATATGATTCAATGTGGGTTCTGGGATTTTTATATATGATATTATATTTATTCAATGATTTAGGATATGAAATTTTATTGTCTTTGGTAACTTGAGATGGATTTGGAAGTCATGCATCACGACATTAGTGAGTATAAGATAGTATGAATTAGTGGATTGAGATTAAGTGAACATTGGGTGAATATCTCATGGGAATTATTTGTGGGGGGGAGTGGCTGTATGGTGGGGAGGTTTTGTTGCCCAGTTTCATAGATACAATGATTTGGCCACCATTTCTTGATTTGATAAGAACTCTTGAAGGTTAAATTAAGGATAGGTTTAATTTTTTACTTTTTTATTGAGGATTAAATTTCTTTTCAAGGGTTTATATGTAGTTTTATTTGTTTATGTATGAGTTATTATGAAATTTTTGAAATGGTTTATGGATTAGAAATAATTTTTGAGGTATTGGTCACCTATAAAGGGGTTCCACCTATTGTTTAGAACATTAGCTGACACTAGTTTCTTAGTTGAAGGACATTGGGTGTTCTATGGCCTTGGTAGTGACCTAGGTGTTCTAGTGGTTCCCTCTAGTACCTAGTGTCCCTATAATAGGTATATAGAGGCCCTATCAATTATTTTTAGTGAAGTATTTTTTGGATTTTTCTCTTTCACCCCTCAATTTGTATCATCTTCATGCCACTCAAATTTCATTACATCACATCTACTTTAGATCACTTAAATGTCACCTAGAGTAACACTTAATAATCACAATCATTTCACCTAAATAATGGTGGATCAAAGACCCTTTCACATGTTTAAACCAAGATTATGTTTCCATTATCATCTTATCTTCACTATGCATCCCATACTCTTTAAATCTCACATAATAAATAGGGATTTCGTGGTGACTTCCATTGGATCGGGGTGGAATTTATCAAAAACCATGGGGTATAATTTCCAATTCTTCAATTTAGGTTTTTTGTGGGTGTTCTACTCTCCAAAAATTTCAATTTGAATGGATAGAGATTTTGGGATAACATGAATTTTGATAATTCAATTTCTAGGGTTGAATTAAAAATTGATTCCTTGGGGGTTGTTTATGTACTAGGGAGCAAATGTTTTTTGGGTTTATTTTTTGATGTTGATCATGTGAGTTTTATTTATTTTTTGGTTAGTCATGAACTAGGGTGAATATTTTTTGGGTTATTTTAGCCATGGATTTTATTGGGAGATTCCAAGGTTTGTATTAAGGATTATAGGAATTCAAAGGTAACTTCTAATATTGGTAGCAAGCCTTGACTCACCGAGTGATTCTTAATATATGTTTACAACATGATTTATATTGGTTTTAATATGTTATTATTGAATCCTATTTATGTTTTAATGATATGAAAGAATAATTTTCAAATATATTTTTATAAAATGGGTTAATTATTTTATAATGCCTTCTATGTAAGTATGCAAAAAATCCCCATTCCCTGTGGATCATGTGGTAACTCTTAGTCAAGAATTATTCATTTTGAGATCCCAAGTATGTCTTTTATATTATTAATCAATTTTCATTGGAATATGAGTGGGTAAACCATGCTAGAGTCATTTTTATAACCTATTGTACTAGTCTTTCAAGCATATCCCATGCTAAAAAAATGACTTGAAATTAAAACCCTTCATTAATCAATAGTTTTTTTTCATCTTAAGGACACACTATAGACTATGAATATTTAATTAAATTTAATAACATTATAATGGTCTTACATAATATAGGTGTAAGGTCACATGTTTTTGGTCGGTAAGAATTTACAATGGACTTTGATCTAGAAATTTAATGTATGGTCCAAAATCCAACATGTACTTTAAAAGGTAAATCTAGGAGTTTTAAAAATTAATGGTGTTATTTTTATTAGGGTTCAAGTCCCAAGAGGTGTATTAAGTATTAATTTTATATTTAGATGAATTAGGATTTGAATAGTTAGTTTTTAGAGCATCATACTTGGGTGGATGATTGGTTAAGAGTTAGTATTATCGGTGTGGCTATTTTCATATAGGGAAATGGTTTGTTTAACCATAATAGACCCTAGGGGAAACTATAATAAATTATACAAAGTTTCTGTAGAGGTTCCACTTGGGTTGTGAATAGTTTTTCAAAATCATATGCTATCCATGAATGGGTAGTACAACTTAACTAGTGGTGGCACATAGTTAGTAACATGGTTTGAAAAACCATGAATCTGAATAGTTCATTTCTTAAAAATGGGAAAAATATCAATTTTACCTTTCTTGATTTATGTTTTTAGCCAAAAATCACCCCCACTTCCTCCAATAACTTTACTAAGCACAAAATGCTCCCTCAGCTTCCCATTGTATGTTATCCTTTTTCTATGATTGAAATTTATGACCAATTATTACATTGGATGTGCTCAGGTATGTCTAAGACCCCTAACCTTCCTTGTTTATTTTATTCAATATATGGAATGAAATTTCTATGAGATCACATTTCCCCTATTTCAAGGGTTTTTTATGATTGTTCTGAATTTTGTAGTTTCGACTCAGTCGAAGGCCTTTTAAGGGATGAGTGAAGCATAATAGCTACAAGATAGGTGGTATATGGATTATCCCTTAAAGTATCATCTTTTTATAAAAATTCTCCGTTATTCTGCACACTGGATTCTCTAAGAGTCACTATCAAATCATGAAAACCATAAATTAAATTAACTAGGATACAATTTCAAAGCCTTTTCAGGTTCCATTGTATTTATTGATGTTAAGAACTAAATGTAGACCACCCCATGTTTGTGTCAGTCACATATAACCCCCTGAGATTTTATGAGAATTATTATTTTTAATTTCTATTATTTCATTTGTTGTAGGATTCACAAACATTAGCTTGCTCTATACACAACACCATATTAGCTTGTCGTATACACAACACTATTCTTGTCTTGTGAAGCACAAAATCTCATGTTCTTTCGAATAAAATTCATTTTACACAAAACTAAGTATAGATTATGATTACTATATAATTGAAATATATTTTTAGTATGTTATACACAACACCAAAGAAAGATTTCCCTATACTCAACCCTAACTTGGCTTGCATTACACGCAAGAGCGACCTTCCTCAATAGCGTGTGTTGTACGCAATACTGAGTTTCACTAAATTACGATATATTGTCATAATATTATTATAAACAAGACATTATGAATATTATTAAATATATTTTAAAAGTTTATAACATTATTATTCATCTTACACATCTTATAGAACATGTTAAGAGAACAAAATAATTTTTTTGGGTAAAATAAGTATTTTTCAAAAAATACATTTTTGCCTCCTCTTGATGGCACACCCACATTAAATCTAGTTTTGGACTTGTTTATAAGTTCAATTTGATGAAATAAAATTCTTATTTGGAATCAGGATATAAAAATTTACTTTGGATAAATTTTTTATATTATTCTGATAACTTTCATATCTTAATAAATAGTTAAAACACGCTATATTTTAATTAAAAACAAATTTTTTTCATCGTAATAATTTAAATGGTTATATTATAATATTGAATGGTTTTAAAGTATAAATAGAATATAATTTTACCATTGAATATAATTTATGTCATTATCATTGATTTTACATTGAATTCATAGGCAAAATCTTTTCAATCTTTTACAATGTTTTATCTATTAAAACTTATTTTCTTAACAACGGGATTAATTTTCAATTAATTTATGAAACTTTTGTAATTTGAATTTAGAGAAATGGAATCCATATTTGGAATCAGGGGGTCCAAATTATGTTAATGGGCTATTTTTTATTTTTGGGCACTATGAATAGTAACTATGGTAAATTTTATCTACCATAGTTAAATGTAAATCGGGTAATTTAGGGTAAATATAATATTATAAAATTATCCTAACACTTTTATTAATATAATTGGATTATTATATTTCATCATAAAGGATATTTGGGTCGAAATTGATTTCATTGGAACCCACTTGGATGTGATTAAGACATTTAATTTATTTTCTTTTAATGAAAGTGAAATATGTCTCACTCAAACATTAATAATTAAAGTATTTTTAATATAAGGTTATACAGAATATAAATTATATTATAAATACTCATTTGAAAGATAAAATGTTTTTATTTGTTATGGTAATTTATTTGAAATATTTAAGTTATATTTAATTACATTAATAGCTTATACATTAATGATGCAGAAATTATTTATTTAGTGAAAAATAAATAATATTGTTTTTATTACATTAATAATACCCATCAAAGGGACCAAAAAATTGACCAAAACATATTGGTAGAGTATATATATACCATAATAATACAAGGGTAGAATTGTGGTCCATTTTGAGAATTATAAAACAAATTAGGAAATTTATATTTTTTATTTTAAATGATGTCAAAGTTGTCACCTTCATACTTTAATAATGATAAAATTTTAAATGTTGGGGGTTTTAGAAGAAAAATTCGACTACAAGAATTATTATGAAATATATTAGATTTATCTTAATCATAGTATTTTATTCTTATTTTTTATGCAGCAAATTAGTATATTAAATAATTATACCAAAATGTTGTAGTAATTATTTTATTAAGAGAAGTATCAAATAAATAGTTTACAAAAATATTAAAATAAATATTATATGAACTAATTAATGTTATAGATGAATTTTATAGGTTAATATAACTTTTTAGAAGGATATTAAATATTTTTTTTGAATATATCCTCTATGTGGATTTTATTTATATTCAAATAAATGAATAGTGTTAAAATTGACACTATTTTTGTTTTATAAAAATAACATATTAATTTTTTTTAAAAGCACAACAACATTTAAAAATTATAAATTGAAATTTTTATGCTCCAAAATTTCATAAATTATCCAATTATGGAAAATTCAAAACACATAAGTAATTATTTACAACAATTTAAAATTTATAATATTTTTACCAGAAATAAAATTAATTAGGTTAAATTAGGATAAATCTAGTTTATATGGTTTAAAATATTTTCCCAACATGTCTAAATTTCATTTTTTTATGTTATTAAAACCCTATATCAACTAATATTTGTATTTGAGTAATTTTTGGAGGTTTTAAGAGAGGGTTGAATTTATTATAAATTAATATTTCTCATGTTTCCAAAGGTGCCCCTCTCCTCCCTTATAAAAGGGCATCTCCTCCCTCTCCTCCTCACACCATTTTGAGCCTTCATGCTTGGAAAACCCCTGAAAATTTATCTTCTCTACACCCCTATAAGCATACTAGAGGTCCTGGACTTCTTCAAAGACCAAATTTAGTTCCCTAAGAGTAGGTTTAAAAGAGGTGCGTCGAAGAATAGGTAATATCCATTACTGATTCTTTCAAATTCATTTATTCTTCTACTTCCTCTTATTTTGGTGTTTCATAATAAAGTAATAAAATCAGTATCAATAATATACTAATATGTTATTATAAATATGAAACAAACCTATTTCACCTTCTATCCATCCTATAGAAAACAAAATCACCGCGCGTCCGTACATACAGAATACAGTCTCCACGCCATGGTGTAATCTATTTTCCACCACCACCTTACATGGATGGGTATAATGGTGGAAAGAATAACTATATATGATTATTATAACATGATACTAATTCTGAGATATTATGTAATCTACACCAATAAAATTCAATAATTATGAGAACAATATCATCGCTCGTGCATACATATGGATTACCGTCTCCAAGATGCGATGAGATGCATTCTCCATGTTAACCATTCAAGAATGATTATAAAGTATTTATATAATAATTAATCATGAAACATATTAAATAATAAGTCTACTAGATTTATTTATATATATGTCATTTACTTCTATTCAATTTAATAAGGAAATGAAAACAACGTTCATGCATAAGTACATCCTACCGTCTCCATGAACGGTGTCTTTCATTCAATTTATTGATATATTATATATATATATGATGAATATATTTTATATAAACATCATTTTTGACATTGGGGAAATATTTAATCATTATCTATGTAATCATATGACAAATTACAGGTCAAAACATGAATGAAAAATGAAACAATTTTACCAAAATACTACTTTAACATGGAATTGACAAAAGAACGGGTAATATAAAGTCATAAGTGAATCATTATGATATCATAAATATTGTTATGGATCTGTTACAAGTTAATAATATGTTTAAACCCACTATAAAGGAGTCCCAGACACATACGGATGAAATTTAACCTAAGGTATGGGATAAATTTTCAATCTCATTTTTATCAAATATTGTGTACATGTAAGTATTTTCTGGGGTTATATTTATCATCCATTTCCATGTTTTAGAGAAATTCTCTCATAAAGTATTTAGTATTCTTCAATGTATATTTAAATTCATCTTTGCCAATTTTTGACTTTTACTATGTAGTATAGAAGGAACCATATTTTGTTTACCATATTAGGAAATTTTTTACTTTTCCGGAAAAAGTACAAGAAAAATGACTTTTTTTAACTTGTACGACATGAATGGATTTTTAAAGATTCATAACGACTTATTTAATTGAAAATTAATCTACCAAAATTTCATGATTATTTTCAACAAAATGATTTACCTTTAAAATTTCATGGCATTTTGAAAAAATAAAATGATTTTGAAGAAGAAAGGATATTTTCCGCACGAATTCATTTCATGTGTTTATCAAAACTATTTTCCACATAAGATGAAATTATTTAGTATGTTTATGTTTCAAGTATAATGTATATACTATTTACATGGTTTTATTTTTCTTATGATGAAATAATATCCATTTGTTTTGTATGGATTATGTTATGATAGGATAATGTTTATGAAACTCATTTTATTCATTGGGTTATGATGAGTGATTTATATTGTGGAACACAAAAGAATGATTTCATTATGAGATGGGTGGGACTTATATCTCCATCCAATGAATTGGTTAAAGATTTAAATATCATGAAATAGACATGGCTAGAATGACAAGTAAATCCGGTTTATTAATATAGGGCTGGAACAACAAGTGAACCCGGTTCAGTAATGGACATTGTACACTATGATGGTCTTGGAAGAAATGCCTTGGATACTATGGAAATCATAACATGTGATTAATGGTTTTACAAAATTACATGTTTTATTCCCATGAAATTTTATCATGATCGGTGTTCATTTATGATCTATGCCTTATGTACTATAAGGTTTTATGTCATTGCTCATGATTTTGATGTTTAAATTTTATGTTCATGTTTTTACGTTCAATTGTTTATGGATTTTTTCATGTTCTCCATGTTTACGCTTATAGAGCATTTGAGCTCACCCTTTTTATGTTTTCTTTTCCCCAGGATATAAGTAAAGGTTTTAGGTATGAAAAAAAGGGGAAGTTCTTTATGGGAGATGTTAAATATCTTTCACCATGTTTAGAAGATTATGTTCCGAGTTTCCAAAGACACTAACCTATTACTGTACTTGGGTGTCTGTTTGTGTTATGTATTTAGTATTCCACAAAAGTAATGTAATGTCCATGTACGTCAAGCCTGGGTCTCTACAGTTGGTATCAGAGTGAAGGTTTAGTAACCTTTAGAAACTAGGATGCGAATACTTTAGTGAAATCCCTAGAGATATTTTTAAGGTATGTCTAGGGATTTCCCAAAGGTGAAGTATAAGTATAGCTTATAGTCCTAGAATTATGGAAATGATCTGAGAAGTAAACCTAAGATGTTAGAGATTGAACGTAATCCCCTTGATTATGTTGTTTTCCTAGGATGAGTTTTTCTTCTTCCACTATTTATTTTGGGTTTTAGACGACAGATTGAACCCGAAGGGACCGTGTTAATGATCAATGCACTGGGAAATGCAATGATTTTCCTCCCAAAAAACCATATGTTATGGGATATGGAGTGAAAAATCTTATTTCTATACTTACACAAGCTATGAATCATTATGGGCTTCAAAATGAGAAGTGAAGGGAACAATATTCTATTGAGTCCTTCATGAGGCAACGTCCATCTTCCTTTAGTGGATATTCTAATCCACTTGTTGTTAAACAAACGATCAATACCATTGAAAAGATATCTTCCATAATTTTCTTTTCAGAACATGAAAAATTAATTCTGGATATTTACCGTTTATAAGGTGAAGCATACCAGTGGTGAACTCTAATTATGAAGATGAGGCCCCAAGATAAAATTGAATCCATGGAGTGGGATGAGTTATAGAACTTATTTTTCAATAATTAATTCACTCATATTCTTCGAACAATGATGGAAAATGAGTTTCTTCATCTTAAGAAAAAGGATGATGAATCTATTGGTATATTCAAGGTGAATTTTACAAGGCTTCCAAGGGATGCATCTGGCTTTATCATCCAACCTGAAAGTAAAATTGATCGATTCTTCAGTGTCTTAAAACCAAGTCTTTGAAGGGAATTTTCTATAGGAGACTTCAATAGATATGATTAAATTGTGTGTTGTTCTATCAAGGATGAAGTGGAAGTTAGTGTTATATATCCATCTCATGGTTTTGACAAAAAATGAAAGATGGAGTTAAAGGAAAAATATCAGAACCATGGTGAAAAGAAGGTGAATGTTTCTTTATTCTCAAAGTGTGGAAAGAAGCACGACGAAGACTATCTAAATGGTACTATAAAATTTTTCAAGTGTGGAAAAGAAATTCATCGAGAATCTGAGTCCTGAAGTAATGGGAAAAAAGTTTCTAATGATGTAAATAGTGAAAAGACTACAAAGAACGCTCCACCAACACTACAATGCTTCAAGGGAAAGGAAATGGGGCGTTATGCTAACCAATGCCCTAATCCAAGGGTTAATGATGATCGACATCAATCAATTCTCCAGGAAAAGGACAAAGGGAAGTCACATGCGATCACTATTGGCGATATTGAATATGATAACGATGTGGTGGAATGATAAAGTGTTTATGTAATGGGATTCCAAAATAATGTTGTACATTCTTGGAATATTTGAATATTTATGTTTTTGGTATATTTTGGTTTTAAATAAAATTATGGTACCCGTAACCATGAAAAGTGATTGAAATATTTTTGGAAAGTAGATGAAATGAGCATAATGATAGGATAAGGAGAAAATAATATGTATGATAGTATTCATGAGCTCCTGACTGATATAAGGACAAAGTGATATCATGGTTTTAGTATATAGAATTTTTTGGATTTCGGTATGTGGGAAGAGTTGCCATTCATGTTCTCACTAAGGTTCTATGGTAATTTATGTTTCAAGAGAATACATGATTAATGTTTTCACATGTTTGGAATGTGATCAACAAGATATATCTTATGATATGTGGGGGATAAATGATGGTATTCACGTTCTTGTTACGTGACCTTTCTAGTAATTGTTTTCTTTATACTATGAGATTGGTCAGATGTATTTTGGATAAGTCTAAATATTGGAATGGATAATTTTGGAAATTAGATAATATTATTTGAGGCTAGAAATTTTTTTCAATTTTATTTCGGTAATGTTATAATAGTTTAGTATTAGAAAAAGGAAAACACGTAGGATGGGCGATAACTCATCGCGTCGGACAAGGTTGCGGGAATCGAACCCACAACTGAAGTGCGACATGCCTTTATCACCTACTACTAGCCTACAGGAAGTCCCTAGTTAGTAGAAGCTAGTTTTATTTTATTAAGAGGTATGATAGGTAAAGTATAAGTCCATTTTAGGAACTATATACGATTAATCTCACCATAAGATGGACTTATGTATATAACTTTTGATAAAATTATGTTTGCGACAAATGGAATGACCTATCATTCTATCGCATGATCTGCTAACACTTCAAAGAAGACAAATTCAACTTAATTTTTTTAAGAGATGATGTGGAAATTGTTCAGGGCACAAACAACAATGATATTGTTCCAAAATCAAGTAAGTATTTATTTTAATTCAAAAATTATTCAATATTAGAAAAATGATCTTGAAAACAAAAAATATTGTCTTAGTGCCCTCATATCTGATGAATCAGATTGTACCTTAGATTATCACAAATTTATTGTTTTGTGATTGTTGGATTTTTCAAAGCCATGTTATCTACCACTCTTCATCCAAACATGATGGTTATATTTCTCTTCCATATCCATATTTTCACCTATATTATCCTATGTGAAAATGAAGTGATGAGTTAATTTGGGTATCTATTTTGTTTTTTAGGTTCCTTTTTAAAATAATGATTTAGTATTCCTTTTTATGATGTGGGTTTCTATGAAAGAATCATTCAAGTTGAAAACCATTTATAACCCTGACCAATTTTGAGGGTGAAATTCATTTTAAGGGGGGAATAATATAATGCCCGGAAATTTTATGAGAATTATTCTATTTAATTTTTTTGATGTCTTTTTTTGTACACTTCACCGAAATTAGCTTGCGTATATGCAACACCATATTAGCTTTTAGTATACGCAACAGTATTCTTGGCTTGTGATGCAAAAAATTTCTTGTTCTTTCGAATAAAATTCATTTTACACAACACTAAGTATAGATTTTGATCAAGGTATAATTGAACTATATTTTGAGTATGTTATACGCAACACCAAAGGAAGATTTCCCTATACAAAACCCTTAATTGGCTTGCATTACACGTGAGAGTGACCTTCCTCAATAGCTTGTGTTGAATGCAATACCAAGTTTCACTAAACAACGATATATTGTTATAATATTATTATGAAGTAGACGTTATGAATAGTATTAGCTACATTTTTAATTTTATAAAATTATTAATCATCTTACAGATTTTCTAAAACATGGCATGAGAACAAAATAATTTTTTCAGGTTAAATAAGTATTTTAAAAAAAATGCAGTTTTTCGGCCTTCTGATGGCGCACGACATTAAATAATTTTTTTACATGTTTATAAGTTTAATTAGAAAAAATAAAATTATTCTTTGGAATAATGACATAAAAATTTACTTTGGATAAAATTTTCATATTAGTCTGGTAACTTTCATATCTTAATGAATAGTAAAAACACGCTATATTTTAATTAAAAACAACTTTTTTCATCATAATAATTTATATGGTTAAATTATAATATTGAATGGTTTAAAAGTATAAATAGAATATATTTTTACCATTCAATATAATTTATGTAATTATCATTTATTTTACATTGAATTCTTAGGTAAAATTATTTCAATCTTTTGCAATGTTTTGACTTTTAAAACTTGTTTTCTGAACAACAGGATTAATTTTAAACTAATTCTTGAAACTTATATGATTTGAATTTGAAAAAATGGACTCCAAATTTGGAATCATCAGGCCCAAATTATGTTAATATTCTATTTTTTATTTTTGGGAACTATGAATAGTAACTACGGTATATTTTATTTACCGTAGTTAAAGGTAAATCAGCTAATTAAGTGTAAATATAATATTATAAAATTATCCTAACACTTAACATAATATAATTGGATGATTATATTTCATCCTATGAAATATTTGTGTCGAAATGAAATCCATTGGAACCCACTTGGATGTGATTAAGACCTTTAGTTTATTTTATTTTAATGATATTGAAATATGTCTCACTCAAACTTTAATAATTAAAGTATTTTTAATATAAGGTTATACAGAATATAAATTAAATTATAAATACTAATTTGAAATCTAAAGTGTTATAATTGTTATAGTAATTTATTTTTAATTTTTATGTGATATTTAATTACCTTAATAGGTTATACATTAATGATGCAGAAATTATTAATTTAGTGAAAAATCAATACTATAGTTTTTATTACAATACTAATACCCATAAAAAGGACCAGAAACTTGACCAAACCATATTGGTAGTTTATATCTATACCCTAATAATACAAGTGTATAATTGTGGACCATTGGAAGCCTTATAATACATATTAGGAAATTTATATTATTTTATTTTAAATGATGTCAAAGTTGTCACCTTCATATTTCAATAAAGATAAACTTTTAAAAGATGGGTGTTTTAGAAGATAAATGAGACTAAAAAAATTCTTATGAAATCTATTATATTTATATTAATCATTTTATTTTATTTTAAATTTTTATGCAACAAATAAGTATATTAAATAATTATACAGAAATGTTGTAGTAATTATTTTATTAAGAGAAGTATCAAATAAATAGTTTACAAAAATATTTAAATAAATATCATATGAACTAATTAATGTGCTCCATGAATTTTCTAGTTTAATATGACTTGTTAAGAGTCTATGAAATATTTTTTTTTCGAATATATCCACTGTGAGGATTTTATTTATATTCAAATAAATGAATAGTGTCAAAATTAAAAATATTGTTATTTTATAAAAATAATATATTATAAATTTTTTTAAAAATCAAAAAAATATTTAAAAATTTAAAATTAAAATTTATATAATCTATAATTTCATATGGTATCTAATTATGGAAAATTCCCAACACATAAGTATTTATTTACAACAATTTAAAATTTATATTATTATTACCATAAATAAAATTAAATAGATTAAATAAGGATAAATGAAGTTGATAAGGTTTAAAATAATTTCCAAAATGTCTAAATTTTATAGGATGATGAGATTACAGCCCTATATCATCTAATATTTGGATTTGAGTCATTTTTGGTGGTTTTTATGTGGGGATTGAATTTATTATAAATTAATATTTCTCATATTTCCAAAGGTGCCCCTCTCCTCCCTTATAAAAGGGCACGTACTCCCTCTCCTCATCACACCATTTTGAGCCTTCATGATCAGTCAAAGCCTGCCACTTTCTATTCTCCACTTCCCTTTAAACATACTAGAGGTCCTGGTCTTCTTCAATGACCCACATTAGTGGCCTAAGAGGAGGATTAAAAGAGACGCGCTGAAGAATAGGTAATATACTTTACCGATTCTTTTGAAATTCATTTCTTCTTATACTTATTATTTTGTTGTTTCATAATAAAATAATAAAATAAGTATCACTAATATACTTATATTTTATTATAAATATGAAATAAACCTATTTCACCTTCTATCCATCTTAGGGAAGACGAAATCACCATGCGTGCGTACGTACGGAATACTGTCTCTACACAGTGGTGTAATTTTTTTTCCACCACCATCTTACTTGGATGGGTATAATGGTGGAAAAATAACTATATATGATTATTATAACATGATACTAATTCTGAGATGTTATATAATATACTCCAATAACATTCAATAATTATGAGAATGATATCATCACTCGTGCGTACGTATAGATTACCGTCTCCACGACGCGATGAGATTCATTCTCCATGTCAACCATTCAAGAATGATTATAAAGTATATATAAAATAAATAATCATGAAACATGTGACATAATAATTCTACTGGATTTATGTATATATATATATATGTCATTTACTTCCATGAAATTTTATAAGGAAATGGAAACAGCGTTCATGCGTACGTACGACCTACTGTATATATCAACGGTGTATTTCATTTCATTTATCGATATATTATATATATTTATATTATTAATATATATTATATATAAATATTTTTTACATTCTGTAAATATTTAATCATTATCTTAGTAATTATATAAATAATTACACGTCAAAACATGTACGATAAATGAAACAATTTTACCCAAACGTTGCTTTAACATGGAATTGACAAAAGAACAGTTAATATAAAGTCATAAGGGAATCATGTATGATATCATAAATATTTTTATGGTTCTGTTATAAGTTAATAATATGTTTAAACCCACTATACAAGAGTCTCAGACACATATGGAAGAAATTGGACATAAGGTAAGGGATAATTTTGTAATCTCATTTTTATCTGAGATTGTTTATACGTAAGTATTTACTAGGGATATATTTATCATCCATTTACATGTTTTATAAAAATGTTTTCATAAAGTATTTAATACTATTACATGTATGTTTAAAGTCATATTTACCCCTTTTTGACTTTTACTATGTAGTATAGATGGAATATTTATTTTGTTTACCATACGAGGAACTTTTTGACTTTTCCGACAAAAGTACAAGAAGAATGTCTTTTTTTAACTTATAAGGAATGAATAGATTTTTATGATTTCATAACAACTTATTTTAATGAAGCTTACTCTACAAAATATCATGATTATTTTCAACGAAATCCTTTTCTTTTAAAATTTCATGGCATTTTGTGAAAAGAAAATGATTTTAAAGAAGAAATGATATTTTCCTTAAGAATTCATTTGAAGTGTTTATCAACACTATTTTCTATCTAAGATGACATTATTTAGTATTTTTATGTTTCAAGTATAATGTATCTATTATTTAAATGGTATTATTTTTCTTATAATAATATTATATCCATTTTTTTATATGGATTATGTTATGATGGGATGATGTTTATGAAACCCATTTTATTATTTGGTTATGATGAATGATTTATATTATGGCACACGGAAGCATGATTTCATTATGAGATGGGTGAGACCTATATCTCCCTCCAATGAATTAGGTAAATATTTATATCTCATGAGATAGACATGTCTAGAACAGCACGCAAATCTGGTTTAGTAATATAGGGATGGAATGGCAAGTAAACCCGGTTCTGTAATGGACATTATCCACTATGAAGGTCTTGGCAAAAATTCCATGGATACTATGGAAATAAGAACATGTGCTTAATGGTTTTCCACAATTACATGTTTTATTACCATGAAATTTAATCATGATATATGTTCTTTTATGATCTATGTCTTATATATTGTAATGTTTTATGTCATTGCTCATGATTTTGATGTTTAAATTTTATTTTGATGTTTTTATGTTCAATTGTTTACGGATTTTTTAATTTTCTCCATGTTTACCCATACTGAAAATTTGAGTTCTCCATTTATATGTTTTATTTTCCCTAGGATATAAAGAAAGGTTATAGGTATGAAAACAAAAGGGGAGGATCTTTATGGGAGATGTTGAATATCATTCACCATGTTTTGAAGATTATGTTCCGAGTTTCCAAAGATACTAAACTATTACGATCCTTGGGTGTCTGTTTTTGTTATGTATTAAGTATTCCACAAAATTAATGTAATTTCCAGGTACGTCAAGCTTGGGTCTCTACATCACATGCCCTTGACGATGAATTTTCTTAATTAGCTAAACACCACTATGTTTGTTTGGTATGGACATTAAAACAAGAATCATCTAATGGAGTTAAATGAATTGGTTGAATAATTAAAAATATTGTGTTCATAAAAGTCTCATGTAAAATTATTATGTAATCCCTTGAAATAAAATGGGATAGAATGTGGCCCATGATTCATACCATTAAATAAATATTATGACCATGTTACTTGTGAACCAAACACCCTTATAAGTTGTGTTGGATTAAATTAGTTAGAGGGAATGAATAGATGATAATAATAAAAGAGAAATGTTATTTCCACTCATAATTTCCACCTATATCACTGGGAAGTGATTTTATTAAATATTTGGTTTTTTGATGAATTGTGATTGGGAATGCATACTAAAATAGACCCTCCTTATATCACTTTTAAGTGAATTGATCAATGTTTATAATGAGATGAATTTAATTATTAAAAATATGTAATAGACACTGTCATGACCCACAATTTTATGAACCAGTATCTTTTTAAAAATAAATATAGGATTATATGGTTTAATTGGAAATTGTAAATGAGATTGGTGATATCTCAGTCTATGAGCCCACTGTAAATTGTTAAAAGGGGAATGGAAATTAACAAGGGCCCTTCCTTTTATTTCTTGAAGTGAAATGACAAATGAAATGAATGAAATTAGTTAAACATAAATATGGAATGGAAACTATCATGTTCACTTGCTATCTTATATAAAATGGTAAATATGGAATATTTCGGTATGGAATCAACATCACGGTATAACACCAATGATTCATTTATATTGAATTCCTTGGACTATAACCTTGGATTTGGATTGCTTGGTCTACCATGTATTTAATCCTTGGAATCCTCCCAAACCTCTATCAAGTTTTCTATAGAAGAGATCCATGTACCAGATAAGGATTTCATTGTCTAAGTATTTATGTCCTGGCCTATGTTGGTCTCTATTATACCATGTTTTTTGTGGAAAAGCTCAATTGAATCGATGAGGATACCTTGGACAAAGACTATGGGTCCTAGACTATATAAACCAGATACTTGAAACACCCATCATATACAATGGATGATATTTTATTCTTGTATATAGAATTTAATCAGTTTTATAATACTTCTTACACCATGTCCTTATATAATGGATTGTATCATTTAATTATTTCATCTTATATGGGTATACATCATTTTTTATAAGAGACATTTTTGGTGTCCTAGTAGGTGTATATCACACCAAGTATAGGATGCAAATTAGTACCTGAATAGATCTCATAGTTTAAGGTTAGGTATTAGGCCATGTTATCTGTCATTTTAATTCATGGATTATGAATTTACATGGGTTCTAGAATGTATCACCTACGCATATACTTGGTATTCCTTATGAATATTATACACTATTAATTATTGACACTTTTTTATCTGTTTAATCTTATTATTTTTGTCTTCTATATTCTTTACTGCTTGTAATTATATCTTTGCATGATCATGCATGAGTATTCAATCATTATTGATTGATTTTACATTGTTGATATATTATTATACCTTTATTTATAACTTCTTAAACTGTATTTATTACTGATTCAATGGGTACATTCTCTCCCACTGTATAACCTTTAGAACACCCATGTTAGTCAAAAGCCTCGGACACACTAGGAGGCACACTTAAGGCCCAATGGACAATCAACTTGGGGAATCATTTTAGTGGTTCTTAGGTAGGGATTCTATAATTGATATCAAAAGATATTTAACTTTAGTAATACTATATTAGGAATGTAACTTCATGAACATAGAAGCCACTTAAAGGTTCCATGAGCCTGGCTGGCCACATGGCCTCAAGCATATCTCCCCAAATGCCAGACCTAGCCAACTAAAAGTAATGGACTAGGGTGC
The DNA here is from genome assembly GCA_963277665.1 of Viscum album. Classification (NCBI taxonomy): domain Eukaryota; kingdom Viridiplantae; phylum Streptophyta; class Magnoliopsida; order Santalales; family Viscaceae; genus Viscum; species Viscum album. The sequence continues at coordinate 1,059,532,753 of OY728140.1, forward strand.
ATCTATGGGTATACTATTACATCTTTCATGAGTTTAGAACATCAGAATATAAATTATAGTGAAATACTAGAAAAAGACAACCATGCAGACAAAAGATACCCACTAGGAATACAAACAAATATCAAAAGAAACTCATATACAATGATGATTATAATACATGACATAGGTGTCTAATAAAATAGACAAAACTTTTATTGAAAGAAGTAATAAATTACATATTACAAAAGTACCAAAGGAAAAAAATTTCCCACCTAGCATAACAAGCCTCAGCTCAGTCCAGTGCTACCCTGATCCTAAAAAATCAACAAGAATGTGTATTAGGGTGGTTTACCTTATCCATACCGAAAATCCTAGTATTTTTGGGTTCCAAAAGTTGTCCCAAATATGTTGTGTGATATAATCCCAGTATAAAACAACCCAAGGTCAGGTGCCAATCAGTCAGTGAATATATAACAGTCACAATGTGCCAATAATAATATAATAAACAATGGAAGTACTAAAAGTAAACATCTTATAACATCCAGGTTCCCATTAATAATAGTTCATTTAATCAACAAGTGTCAGGACCTAGATTTAGTCTGAGCATCCCCCATAAGACATGTATCCTAGGATTTATATAATTGGAATCCCTAAAGTATATGTCAAGAACGAATCAAATCTTGTTCATTAGATTGGATGGCACATCATATAAACAATTTTTTAATTATTCAATTCATAACCAAATCTTGTCCATAGAATTTTTATTTTGGAATATAAGTGTCACTATATGTGTAAAATAAAGCAACACCCTACAATCCCATCCATGGTGAACCCCTAAAGAACCCCGGGTATGGCTCTAGGTGTGGTTTAACATCACTGCCATTCAAGTCCATCCTTGGAAGTCCACTAAGAGATTCAGGTATCACAAATATAATATATGTTCAATTCCTTTTGATTATATCCATGTAATAATTATGAGAATCCATGTATCTATCATCATATACAGATCAATTCCATCGAATCCATCCTTGGGGTCTATATCCGGAGTTGAAGTGTCACTCGGGCATAAGCAAGGTCAAAGCCATATGAATATGTCCCTAGAATTACAATATGAATCCATGTATCACCCAAGGGATATAAGTATTCCGTATCATTTAATCAATTCCAATTAAACATGTCATGGTCAATGCTAAGAACATTACAATTTAGTCCTTACCTCAAAAGGTGGATAACAGAACTGACTTAGCATAGAAGGCATGCCTCTCAAAAACTAATATGTGAAATTCATTACAACAAGTGTCTTATGCATAATAAACTATCACATGGAATTGAATACATTTGAATAACATGGTCATATCAGTAAAAATATAAATTCATTCTTAATCATGAAATATAAGGCATATTTCTAGGGGCATGGATTCCATCCCATCTTTTTTTAACGATGTCATTTAGAATTGATATCACAATTCATAAAAATAATAATTCATCACTTTGATTTAAAATTCAATAAAAAATTTACATCCCAAAATAAGTAGGTGAAAGGGTACACACTACATATTTCTATTCCAAGAGCCTCCCATAGTGGTCTAGTTCACTTAATCATCACACCCAATGGGGTGGTTCTATTTTCAAGGTATTCAACCTTTATCCAAACATTAATACGCCTCGTTAATTTCATAGTTTATACTAGTAATAAAATAATTTGATTTCATTTCAATGTAACACCTAAAAATTGGTTATATGACACAACGACGTATATAAACACCTCAATATTTAACAAAAGTCATGAGACCACATACCTTATGTTCGTAGTTGATAGCTCGTCTTATATCAGCTCCAGACTCAACTAAGATTTGCGATAAAATCAATGAACAGGTGAAGAACCTAATAATATCGAATATCATATTTCACCTAAACAGTATAACCTATATCCAAACAAATAAATAATGGAACAAAAGGAATGGATCAATCATCGAGATAGATTTGATGCTTCCAAAAAATCTTGATTCTGAGCTAGGATGATGAAGTTTTATCGATTCCAAATTTAGGCACCAAAAGAGATCTCAAAGGAGGGATGTTTTCCATAGGAAGAGGAAAGTTTAAAAATTTTAGGTTTTAATAATTAATTAAGGGAAAAACAATCATTTTACAAAAAAATATATATGGGTAACATGGTTTTGGCACACGATTTTTCTAACTGTGTGCCAATCGTGCACTGTCTACTATAGAGAAGTACACCCCGCATTGTTTTTTGAAAAATTTGACTACCAATGCTGAAAATGTGTAAATACCAACTATAAAAATTATAGACCTGATCTCATGTCCATGAAGGTAAAATTTCACGGGTTTCACTAATCATGCTCTACGCCCTCTCACACCAAAACATGGGTTTCGGTCTCCAAACCAGCCCCGAATGCACCAAAAACCTCCATGAACTCAATGGTAATATATATTAGGCCATAATTAAAAATTTTAACCTATATGTTATGGATGAAAATGGATTTTTTACTTCAAATAAGAACTGGGTTCTTAAAAAATCCCCCCTTAAACCCATTCACCCCTAAATTGACTTCTCAAGGGTGGTCAAGCATGTATGAGAACAACTCTAGACCCTACGATCATACATGGACATACCAATCCAAGGTTATGTTATATACATGGTTGTGCTACCATAATAACTATACTAATGGAACTGAATGACCTCAGAGAACCTTCATACTAAAATCCATAATAAATATATGATGCTCCTCAAAGGATACATCCACCTATAACCCAATCTCCATGGGCTGAAAGGTGTGAGTAATATTTGAATAATGGTGTTGTAGATAAGAAACATAGAAGTCATTGGTAATGTCCAGGTACCTATATGGTAACAATAATAGATAATTTAGCATCCCAACTCTCTCCATAATCTCAAATGACTTGATGTATTTTGGTGAAATCTTTCAAAATCTCATGATCCTTATGTGTCCCAGCCCTGGTGAGACATGCAAGAAAAGTCGATCCCAGACCTCAAATTCATGAGGTCATGTGAAATGATCAACATGTGATTTCTGATGAGACTATGTAGTATCCATACACTTATGAATCAAATGAACTTGCTTGATGGTCCCCTGAACAAGGCAATGTCTAAGCATAGTTGTCTCTTCAACCTCTAACCAACATAAGGGTGATCTGAATAACCTACCATAAAAAGAACAATAAGGTGCCATATAATTAGTAGCATAAAAGATGTTATTATAGGAAAACTAAAGCAGGGGTATGTGCCTCACCTAATGACACCCAAAATCCAAGTTTTATGATTGTAGCATGTTTTTATGTACCTGAATCATGTGTTATGACTGACTTTCAGTATAAGGTTGGTATGTTGTGCTAAAGAAAACATGTGTACCTAATTCCATATATACCATTCGTAGAAGATTAATGTAAATCAAGATTCCCTACCTAAAACAATTGTATAGAAGACACCATGAATTCATACTATCTCATGGACATACAACCTTCCAATCTCATCAACACTAAAAGTTTCCAGGATCGGTTGGAAATGTACAACTTTCATGTGCCTATGAACAACAACCCATAAAAAATAATTAACTAGAGGTGAACTTAGTAAACCCATAATGAAAATATTATATTTCCACTCAATAATGGGTAGTTGCTGTAAAAGTATGGTTGGTCACTGGTGTTCCACCTTCACCTACTCAATGATGAAACATGTGATGAAAAAACCCACTACATCTATTTTCATACCTATCCACCTGTATTGAAGGTGTAAATATTAATACATATTTGTGATGTTAGGGTGAACTTTTAACACCCCAATCTTCCACGATACACTTCTCTTTGAATAATATTGTACCGATTGTTATACGCAACATTGAGTTCTAGCACACTCCACAACCAATCAAACTAGCCGTTATGAATATTAATACCAACTTTTTGAAATTTTATAAATATTATCTTTCAAATTGGACTTCATTTTTTGATTCATAAGATCAAAATTATCTTAGGGTGAAGTTTTGGTATTTTTCTGAAAACTTTCAAATTTTGATGAATAGTGAAAAACACTCAGTTATAATTTAAAACTAAATTTTTATTTAAATAATTATTTATTTTATTTAAATTTATTTTAGGTAAAAATAGATACATAATACCTATATATGTTAATTTTAATTCATTGGAGTCAGTTTATAATAATTTTAGATATATAAAAATTTTATTGAACTTTTCACTGTCTTTTACCCACATCCTAGGAGAATTTGCATATTCATATAAAACATAATTTGACCACTTCTGTGAGTGGAATTTTAAAAATATGAGAGGTATGGTTAATATCAAGTAGTAAAATGTGGTTCAATAAGGTAAAAATAATTTTTTGTGAATAGTAAATTCTTACTTTTATTTACCACAGTTAAAAGTAAATAGGGTAATTATGGTAAAATATTATATTATTATTACCCAAAAACATGTCCTAATTCTATTGGATAAGTATAATTCGTCCAAAAACAACCTTATGAATAAAATATGAACCTCTTTGGTCCACTTGGATTAGATTAGGACATTTATTATTATTTAATTCAAAGAATAGTTAAAAGAGATAAAATCAAAGTTAAATAACTAAAATATTTTTAATATAGGGTTATACATAAGATAAATTAGATTATAAAAATTTATTAGAAAGATAAAAATATTTCCTCCATAATAGTATTTTATTTGTAATTTTTATAAATTAAATAATTTTACTTATTTATGACATAATGGTGATGCAATAATTACATAATTAATGAAATATTAGAATAATTAATATTATTAATATCCAAAAAAATTTAATTTAAGACTTTATATATATTACACTAATTTTTTAGGTTAATATAACATATTAGGGTTGGCTAGATGAATTTTTCTCGAAGTAATAATGATTTTATGAATTTAGAAAAAACAAAATAACAAATAGTGTCAGAATTGACATAAAGGAGTATTTAAAACAAATATTATATTATTAATTGATATTCTATTCCTAAAAATCTATGGTTCGGCCAGATGACTTAGATAAGGTTATATATATTAATAATGAACCACTTTGGGTTCTCTTGATTTTTTATAGTATTTTTATTAACCATATAATATAAAAATCCAAAGAGACATGGTAAATGTAAAACTATTTAACTAAGAGTTAAATATTAATGATAAGGTTAATATAGTGACCCAAACCTGTCTAATATATATTGGTTGAGTGCATTTTTGTCAATCCCCACCTTATCCTCGAAAAACGTCTATTTGGAGGCATTATAAACCGAATTTGAATTTATTATAAAATAATATTTAAAGTTTTTCCTAAGGCGCCCCTCACCCCTCTTATAAAAGGGCACTCCACCTACTCTCAAATTAATACCTTCAAAGCCTTTTATTTCTGCCAAAACCTGCCCCAATATTCTCTCAACTTCCCTAAATTAAACCTAGAGGGCTTATTTTTATCAGAAATCCAACCTACGGAGCCATTTTGATCAAATCAAAAGGAAGAACCCGAAGAATAGGTAATATTTTCACCACTCTCTTCCAAGTTCTTTTCTTCTTCCACTTCTTATTTATTTGATATTTTCATTATAAAATAATAACTCCAGTATTTTCTATATACCATGATTTAATTATAAATATGGTACAACCATATTCAGTATTCTATCCATCCTTTTAATGACATGTCACCATACGGGAGTACGTATGGCTTACCGTCTCCATGTCGTGGTGTAATTGTTATTGAAAACATTATTATTTGTATGGGTATGATAATGATGTGTAATGGAAGTAAATAATAAATATAAAATTATAATGATTCTTTATATATGATATATCAAACAATTATATAATATTTATATAACAAAAGAATGATATTGTCGCTCGTGTGTACGTACAGACTACTGTCTCCACGAACGCGATGAGATTCATTCCCCATAGTATCCATTCAAGAATAATTTTCATTTGATGGTTAAAAATAATGTTTAAAGACTTAATATAATTATGGATATGAATAATACACAACCTATCAATAACAAACATGGCTTACGTAGCAAAGCATATAAAGGAAAATGAATCAGTTAACACCTGAAACAACGATAATATAAAGATTTTATTAACAAAGAAATTTTAAATGATCATATATGATATCATATTAATGTATATTATTCTATTATAACTTAATAAAAATTATTTCACCATTATAAAGGAGTATATACTACCCTCAACCAAGGAAAAGTACAAGGTAATTATTTATTTCACAATCTCTTCATTTTCCGAGGTTGTTTATACGTAATTATCTAATGGGACCTCTTTATCATCTACATCCATGTTTCTTAAAAATATATTTCAAATCATTTTTACTATTTACTAGACTACGGATTAAAGTCACTTATACCCTTGTTTTACTTTTCATAAAATGTTTTTAAAGAAATATTTATGTCATTTTCCAAACAAGGTCCTTTTTAACCTTTTCGACAGAATTAAGGTAAGAATGATTTTTTTAACTTATATGGTGGGTGTGGATATTTTCTGCCGTTAAAAAACCATTGAATCTTACCTTAATAGATTATAATAATATTTTCAAAGTAAATGTTTTCTTTTATAATTATGTTACTTTTAAATGATTTTAAAAAAAGAGATATTTCTCTCAAATAGTTTTGATTTCATCTATGTCAACATCCTTTGATGGATTTTAAGCTTGTTTGAAGTTGATTTATTATGATACAAAACATCCATATGTTATTTAAGGTTTTGTGATATGTTTGATTGTGGATGTGTTATTTTTATACCATTCATGGTTTATGGAGAAAGTATTGACATTTTTTATGCTAGTTTTAATACGAATGTTTATGTTTTGTTTTAACCTGTTCATATGAGGAATGCATTGGACTTAATAAGTGATGGGTGGAGCCCACTATAGCTCCTCAATGCATCGGAAGGTCTCATGAGACAAACTAGTGTCTTCAAACAAGGGCTTGATAAAATATTATTTGTAGTCTTGGAACACGGCCTTGACTACGTGGTTATAATTGTCTGGCATTATGTATTCCATCATTCTGAAAGTGATTATTTATATTTCATGTGATTATTAGATTATTAGAATATCCATGTAAATAATTAAATGGAATTATTTCATTTTGTTTCTTCCATATTATGCTGAAGTTCAAGTTTAAAAGGCTTTTGTTTTAGTTATACATCACCTTAAATGTTTATGCTTATTTAGGAAAGTTTCCTCTATATTGTTATCCTTACGGGGCATCTGAGCTCACCGCTTTGTATTTTTTATTTTTCCCAGGATGTGAAGATGTATTTTATGAATGACCTGTAGGGATAGTATGAGGGGATATGAGTGTGGCTTATGGAGATAATATGTTATTTTAGTTTTTCATTTTATGGTGTAATGTAAACTTTATGAATATATCTAGTGATTCCAAGGCTACTAAACAAATCGGTCTTTCAAGACATGATATTTTGTGATCATGCCAATGTTATGTAATACTGCACCAACTCTGGGTAACTACTGTTGGGGCGTTACAGTTGGTATCAGTGGATGTTTGGTACAAACCTTGGAAGATAAATTTAGATAAACACTGATTATAGGACATAGACCTAAGATGGAATTTGAGGATTAGTATAGAAGAACATCCTAGAATTTATGTATTGTAGAGATTATATGTGTTTTTGGAGAAATACATCCCTGTCTGGATACGAGCAGGTAGAGGAAGTTCTGGCACAAATGTACCTAGGGGTAAAACCTGAAAACACTGGTTTGAGCTAGACTCGAACAAGAACTGGTGCACAACAACTGGCCATGCTGCACTCTTGGTTACGACACTCCCGAGGGATATGATTTGGATAATTATCATTTTCTTTACAAACAATTATGAAGGGTTTATGAATATATAATTTCTAATAGAAAACATTTTTTATGATTATGTATTATATCCATAAACCGTTCAATTTATTTTAAGTGTTTTACATGTTTGGAATCATGTATTTCTATTGATAAACTAATCTAGTTTATGAAATTGTTTAGAAATGGTGCCTAGGGGATGGAATGTAAACTTTATCAATGCATGCACTCCATGTAGGGATTTCCCTCCGGCTCAAGATAATTATAGTGGAGCTCGTGATGCAACTGGTTCTGATCAACTAATCACCAAACTGGGACGGCTCACTCATGTTATGAATAAAAAACTTTCCTATATGAAGCACCTTGATTTGCAGCATGGATGACCATTGTTAGATCGCTTCATGAGGAAACAAACACCAACATTCAATTGGGATAAAAATCCACTACTAGCTGAGTAATGGATAAATTCCTTAGAGAAAATATTACATGCCTTGGGGAGTAGTGAAAGGGAAAAAGTTATCATGGAAGTTTACCGCCTCACTAGAGATGTTGATCAATGGTGTTCATTGATTCAAAACATGAAAGAGGATGATAAATTATCAAATATGGAATGGGGGGAGTTAGAAGATGTTTTCATAGGAAAATACTCTTCTCGTGACCATTAAGAAGATATGGAATAACAATTTCTGAGTCTGAGACAAAAGGAGGATGAGAATGTCATAAAGTTTGAGGCTAAATTTACAAGGTTAGTGAGGAATGCATCAGATTATATACATAACCCAAGGAGTAATATTGATCATTTCTTTGATGGGTTAAAACTATTTCTCCGTCGAGCAATATTCTCACATTCTGTCCCGTCGTACGAAGATATTGTCTCATGTGAAATCAAGATAGAAAAAAATTATCTAAGTCTTATGACATTAAGGAAAAGAAAGAGAAGAAGAGATATAAGGCCCCAGACTTAAACCTTACTTAATCTTGAGTTAATACAAGATTACAGATTGAGGATCTTTTCAGGTTTAGTGTTTTAGAGAATTAGATCACAAAACTTGCATTACATTCCACATTTAAACAAATTGGTTACATAAAGATAGTATTCATTTTTTTCCATCAATGGAAACATATTTAAAATAAAACATATATTCTTTCTTGACACTTCCTTGACACTATCATCATATCATGTACCATTCCCTTGACCGGTGAAAAACATTTCAAAAACTTGGGATGAGCATAAAAATCTCAGTAAGGGATATAAAAATATATGGAAAGGAAACATGAGTACTTGTACACATAAGAATCAATGAAATCATACATTACTCATAAAACATAATCACTTTAACATACCTCATCAAATCATGAATAAATCATAGAAATCATAAGACATAAAGGTAACTTGAGGCATTCATAACATTCTTACGTAGGGAGTAACCCTCTTGGTTATGTTTGGAATACCCACCACAGTATATTCCCTAAATCTTGTCGGAGAAACCTTAACGTTTCACTACTTTGCGTTACCCAATGCATTGGAGAGATATATTGGGCTCACCCGCCCTTAGTTTATCACAGAACCACCCGTCTTCATAATAATTCCCAAGAACCATAACATAATATTACCACATAAAACATGCATAAAGGAAACATAATATTTCCACCTTTCAATAACAAGATATCAATACAACACATTGATATAAAAACATTATGAAATCCATTTTCAATACCAAAATAAAAGAAAAGTAAAACATGGTATTTATTTATCTATTAAATAGAAGGTATGGCTTGTAGAGGAAGCTGAAACTCAAATAATGGTCACAGCGGTGGAGAAGTCATTGTCGCCGCATACGTACGACAAAAACATTCCCTTTTGTCGTTTAGTAAACGATTCGTATAAAAAAGATTACTTTTGAATAAACGTAAAAGTCAAAGGGGTTTATACACCGTATAAAATAAGGTTGTGTATAATACAAAATATGCCTCAATGAAAGGAGATTGAGATGAAGTCCCATACAAAGACGGTATCCTTGGATTAAGGATAAATCAGTTACATAATTATGTGTGACAAATGAATACACGAAATATAAGTGGGTATTAAGTGTAAAAAAATCAGCGGACATTCACACATAATCATAGAAAGACATATTCAAGGTGTACAAGTTTATCCCAAAGAATCAAAATTGGGTTAAGAAGTTCCCTTGCAAAAATTCGATAGCCTAACGACGTCACATCAAAATTCATAAAAAGAGTTGATGAGAGATAAAAATGGTATCTCATAAGTTGGTCATAAAATTTACATCAATAAGGATATATAAGAACATATCCCAACATAATATTATGTGAATTAAAAGACATAACAAAATAAGTCTTTTAAAAAAAGGAGGTTGAAAGGTTCCCTTACCGACCTGGGTAACTTTCGAAACGTACACTCCATTGGAGAAGGGTCATACAATGAATATGTAAATACCCATAAATGAAATTATATTACAAAAATAGTATAATAATGGGAAGTACATACACCTCTCAAAGGAAATTGTGGCAAATGTATCATAAATCTTACGGGACTAAAAGTGAGATGAAAAATCCCTTACGAAAACTCGGCAGCCTAACGATGCCACTTAAAACTTCCAAAATGGATTGATGAGAGAGAATAGGGTCTCTCATCATATGAACATAAAAATTACAGTAAGAGTAATATAAAATAATATCCCAATAACAAGAAAGATGGGCTTTAAAAGGAATGACAAAAAAGAGTGTACTTTTAAAGAAAGACATGAGTCAGATCCATTACCTCAAGTCCGACTAGTCTTGTTCGTTTATTTATATTTTTGAATAATAAACATTGGTCAATTTATAATTTCATAATTTCCTCCATTAATTATTATTATTCACTTCATATCACATATTATAATTTTATAATAATTATTTAATAGTGTTAGTTCATATCAGATGTTTTTGCTGATGTTTGGTACATGAGTCAAAAATGAACTTGTTTGAAAAATGATTGTACATGTAGTTATAATTAAATAATTTCCAGAATAGTATTAATGATTAAAATATCATATATATCTAGTACATATTCATTTTATACTATTCCATATCATTTGGAGATAAAAATGAAAAGCACCGTTCATGGAGACGGTAGGTCGTACGTACGCATGAACGCTACTTTCATTTTTTCTTTGTCATATTAAGGGAATTAAAAATAAATGATATATACATATATTATAATCCCAGTATAATATATATGTTATATAGGTCACATATGTTCATTAATTTCATTCTTTATACATTCCATGTATTGCATGTACGAGTCACATCACTTGAGGGGGCAGTAGTCCACACTTTCTGATATGAAATTATTGCATTTAAAAAACATGAAAAGAATAAAGGTATGGTTTAAATATAAAATACAGAAGCATATAGTAATCATAAATACCATATATATCATATATAAAATATAGTTACATCATAATTTCCACCTTTAAAGGTGTTAAAAGAATATTGAACAATCATCATTTCGTGAGGCAGAAAATCACCAACCACAGAAACAATATGTTCTTTAATCATTAGACGAAGGTGTGTGTAATTGTAGGTCTAATCCTTCATATAACAACATCATAGTATATTTTAGATACTGGAGTTGTTACAAAAGAAATAAATAAAAATATTTTAGGGGGTTGGAGAAGCAAAATAAAACAAAAGGACACAAGTGAAGACATTACCTTAAAATCGGGTAACTCCCTTTTGTTTGAGCTCAAAGGCTTCCTTGGGAAGACTTCTGCCCAAATTTAAACTTCAAGGAGTTATATAGGGATGTGGGGAGACAAAATGAGCCGGTCTTGGCTGAGCCAAATGCTTTGGAAGTGTGGGTAAAGAGGTAGAGGTTGGGGCCTTTTATAAGAGGAGGGGAGGGGCACTCTTGGAAAGTAAGGAAATGTTACTTTATTTTAGAATGAGTTTCAGATTTTAATGGTCCCACATTGATGTGTATCGAGGATAAGGTGATAAGGGTTCGAAATACACCCATCCAATAGGTTTTGGACATGTGTAGTTCTTAGATTTTACATTATATTTCAGTTTTATTTAAATCGTTAAATAATGAGGTCATCGCTGCATCATCATGATGTCATAAATAATTTAATTTATTTAATGTCTAAAAATTATAAAAAACTACTATGATGTAGTAAATCTTTTTATCTTTCAAATTAATATTTATAGTCAAAAATAGGACTTGTATAACCCCATGTAAAAATTGTTTTAGTAAAACATCTCATGTTTGTGTCATTTTTACTTTAACATTAAATAAAACGTTATTTATGTTATTTCCCAACCAAAGTGGCTCCATGGGGTCACCAAGATGACCCATGGCTTTTCTTGGTCAGCCATGGCATATATAATAAGGGTAGGACATGGGTCTAGGTATTTTCATTTTATTATAATATCATTTTTTCCTTTAAATTGCACTAATTACCTCTAATCACGAGTAAAACTGAATAAGTTATTATTCACCAAAAAATTATTTTAATCCCATTGAACCAAATTTTACTTCATAATGACAACCATGTATGTTGGATTTTTGAAATTCAAAACACAGAGGTGGTAAAATTTCATTTAAACAAAAAATCATTTTTTTTAATTACCACTTAGTGGTTTTACTATTCATCAAAAATTGAAGTTTTCCAGAAAAATACCAAAACTGCACCCTAACATATATTTAATATTCTGAATTCAAAAAGGATGTCTATTTTACAAAATTCAAAACGTATAATTTTCATTAATTAATTTAATAATTAATTCCCGCTGTCAGAGCCAATAACATGTTTTTGTGAAACCATAAGTATCAAAAGATTGACACTAGTTTAAGTTGAATTTCAAAGTGAAATTAATTCCAATGACCAATATTGGATTAAATAGAAAAAATATATTCTAATTTCACTTTAAAACCAATTCAAAAGATAATCTAATCATATAAATAAATTAGATTAAAAAGTGGTTTTGAATTAAAATACAACATTTTTCACTATTCATTAAAAAATAAACTTTATCGGAAAGATTTCAATAATTTACTCAAAGTAAATTTTGATTTTCCGATTCTAAATAATAATTTTATTTTGTCAAATATAACACATAAAATTGTCAAAAATTGGATTTAAAATAGGTTCCCCTTCAAAAGGTGGTTAATCGTCCTTTTAAAGAATATTAGAATGTCTATACTTAAAATTGGATTCATTCACATTTTTAATCCTCTAACATTTATTGTAAAAAGTAAAAATATTTGACAAACATATATAATCATTTTGTAGTTAGTTCTTTTCATTCCCACCATTACAATGGCAGAGGCGTTAACTACTATTTAAAATAATATTATTTTATTATTAGAGTGCAACGTAAGATTCCCAAGAAACTCGTTGTTGCGTATTGGGTACGCCATCAAGCATAGCATCCCCTTTAAAATAATATTAATATTTTATTTAAAAATATGGATAAATATAAAAATGTCATATTCTTTATTTATCTGGGGTGTTACAAGAGATATGCTGATCACTCTAGGAATGGGAATAATGGGAAGAAGCGAAAGGTTGAATATCCATCATGCAGCAAATGTGGGAAGAAAAACCCTGGTACTTGCTTGAATTGAATGGGAGTATGTTACAAGTGTGGTGAAAAAGGTCGCCAAGATCATGATTTCAAGGGGAAGAAAGAAGATACTGATTTTCAATGCTACAATTTCAGGTATATGGGACATTATCTAAATGAATTTCCTAATCGTTAGGGGAACTTATCTTAGAAAAGGCTAAGGGATCAAGGCCAAGCTTATACTGTCACTACTGCTGAGGTAGATGCTCAGAAAAACGTGGTGGAAGGTAATTTAATGGTTTCCTTGTAGAGACCCAATCTTGACATACATGGACATTACATTACTTTTTTTGGAAAACCTAATACATAAAAAAACAGACACCAAAGGACCGTAATAGTTTAGTGTCTTTGGAAACTCAGAATATAATCTTCTAATCTTGGTGAAAGATCTTCAACATCTCACATAAATATCTTCCCTTTTATTTTACCTAAAACCTTTCTTTATACCCTGGGGAAAATAAAACATATAAAGGGTGAGCTCAAATGCTCAGTAAGGGTAAGCATGGAGAAAATAAAACAAACCCTATACATTTGAACATCAAAACATGAAAATAATGTTTACACACCAAAATCATGAGTTGTGAAATAAATCTTGGAAGTACGTAAGGAATAGGTCATAAAGGAATATCAATCATGATAAAATAGCATGAGAATAAAACATTTAATTGTGGAAAATCATTATGCACATGATATGATTTCCATAGTACCCAAGGCATTGCTGCCAAGACCATCTTAGTGGACAAAGTCCCTTTCTGAATTGAGTTCACTCCTCATTCCAATCCTGTATCACTGAACCATATTAACTTACCGTTCCAGCCATGCCTATCTCATGAGATATAAATCTTTACCAAATGCATTGGAGGGAGATATAGGTACCACCCATCACCTAATGAAATCATTCTTATTTGTGCCACAAAATAAACATAAATCACTCATCATAACCCAAAAAGTGAAATGGGTTTCATAAACATCATCCCATAATAAAATAATCCATATAAAAAAAATGGATATCATTTCATCATAATAAAAGTGAAAACATGTAAATCATAGAGACATTATACTTGAAACATACACATATGAAACAATGTCATCTTATATGGAAAATGGGTTTGATAAAACACTTGAAATGAATTCTGGAGAAAAATATCCTTTCTTCTTCAAAATCGTTTTCTTTTCACAAAATTCCATGAAATTTTTAAAGAAAATGATTTTGTTGAAAATAGTCATGAAATATTGTAGAGTAAGCTTCTTGAAAATAATGAGTTATGAAACTGTAAAAATCAGTTCATTCAATATAAGTTTAAAAAAACATTCTCCTCGTATTTTTGTCGGAAAAGTCAAAAGGTTATTCGTATGGTAAAAAAAAAGAAATATTCTTTACATAACACAAAGTAAAAGTCAAATAGGGGTAAACATGAAATTAAAGATACATGGAATAATATTAAACACTTTATGAAAAACCATTTATGGGAAAGGATGAAAAATATAACCCCAATAAATACTTACGAATAAACAATCTCAGATAAGAACGAGATTGGAATAATTATCTCTTACCTTAGGTCCGATATACTTTATACGTATCCAAAACTCATGTATAATGATTTAAATAATGTCATTTACTTATTATATAATCATTTTAAAGGTTATGAAAACATATATGGTTCACTAATGACTTTATATTACCCGTTCTTTTGTAAATTCCATGTTAAAGCAGCATTTTGGGTAAAATCGTTTTATTTATCGTATGTGTTTTGACTTGTTGTTATTGATATTATTATTATTTCTTATATCATGATTTCATTAATTCAAGAATTTAAATCATGATTTATATATCATATATCTTCAGTTTATATATATATATATAATAGATAGATGAATGAAATGAAATACACCGTTCATGGAGACTGTAGGTCGTACGTATACATAAACACTGTTTTCCATTCCTTATTGACTTGAATGGAAGTAAGTAGATGACATATATATATACATAAATAAAGTATCTTCATTATGTCATATATTTCATTTTTATTCATTATATATACTTAATATTCATTGTTGAATGGTTAACGTGGAGAATGAATCTCAACGCGTCGTGGAGACGGTAATCCGTACGTACGCACAAGCGATGATATCATTCTAATATTTATTTAATGGAATTGGAGTGTATGATATAATATATATGAATCAATATGATGTTATAATAACTATATATAGTTATTACTTACACCATTATACCCATCCAAGTAAGGTGGTGGTGGAAAAACAGATTACAGCACGGCATGGAGATGGTATTCCGCACGTACGCAAGCACTGTGATTTTGTTTTCCGTAGGATGGATAGAAGGTGAAATGGGGTTGTTTCATATTTATAATAACATATCAGTATATTATTGATACTGATGTTATTACTTTATAATGAAACAACTAAAGAATAATAAGTTGAAGATGAAAGAAAACTTGAATGAATCGGTAGAAGAGATTACATCTTCTTCGATGCACCTCTTTTAAGCTTCCTTTTAGGGCACTGGAATTTGTCTTTTGAGGATACCGGAACCTATATAATGTTTCTATGGATGTTAATAAGAGAAATGGGTAGGGGTTTCTGAGATTGAAGGCTCAGATTTGTGTGAAGACAAGAGGGAGGAGGTTCCCTTTTATAAGGGAGGAGAGGGGCACCTTTGAAAAAACTTAAAATGTTATTTTATAATAAAGTCATATTCGGTTTATAATAGCTCCAAATTTAATTATTTCTCAGATAAAGGGGGTATGGGTATAAATCCTTTCATGAAATAGGTTTTAGACAAGTTTAGGTTTCTATTTTAACATTATCAATTAGATTTAACTCTAAGTAAAATAATTTAACCTTTACCGTGTCTTCTTGTTTTCATACACTATATGGTTAATAAACTTACTATAAAAAGACAAAAGAACCCCAAGTGGTTAATTATTAATATATATAACCTTATCTAAGTCATTTTTCTAATCCTTAGATTTTTAGGAATATAATATCAATTATTAATATAATAATTGTTTTAAAAACTATTTTATGTTAATTTGGACACTATTTGGTAATTGATTTTTGTGAAAATCATAACAGAATGGTTAGTTCAAAAAACGTTAACTAAATAAAAAATAACATGTAATATTAGCCTAGAAAATTAGTTGAATTCATAAAAAGTCTGAAATTACATTTATTTGGGTATTTATAATATCAATTATTTTATGATTTCATTATTTAGGTAATTACTACATCACTATTATGTCATAAATAAATTAAATTATTTAATGTCTAAAAATTATTAATGAACTACCATTAGGTAGGAACTCTTTTTATCTTTCTAATGAATATTTATAGTCGAATTTATCTTAAGTATAACCCTATATTAAAAATATTTTACTTATTAGACATTGATTTCAAATATTTTAACTCTTTTTTTAAATAAAATAATAATAAATGTCCTAATCTAATCCAAGTGGATCTAAAGGGTAATATTTTATTAATAATATTTTTTTAGTCTAATTACAGTTATCCCATAGAATTTGGACATGTGTTAGTGTATTAATAATATCATTTTTACCCTTAATTACCCTATTTACTTTTAACTGTGGTAAATAAAAGTAAAAAGTTACTATTCACCAAAAATTATTTTTATCTTGTTGAATCACATTTTACTCCTTTATATTAACCTTGTGTCTCGGATTTTCGAAATTACACTCACAGAAGCGGTAAAATTATGTTTTATGTAAATTTTCAAATTCTCCTAGGAGGTGGGTAAAAGACGGTGAGACGTTCAATAAAATTTTTTATATGTCTAAAATTATTATAAAATGACTGCAATGAATTACATTGAACATATATAGGTATTATGCATCAGTTATGAACTATAATAAATTTAAATAAAATAAATAAATATTTAAATAAAAAGTAGGTTTTTAAATATTAACCTAGTGTTTTCACTATTCATCAAAAATTGATAGTTTTCAGAAAAATACAAAAAAATAACCCTAAGCTAATTTCGATATTCCAAATCCAAAAATAAAGTTCATTTTGAATAATAAAATTTATAAAATTTCAAAAAGTGGGTATTACTATTCATAATGGCTAGGTTATATAATATTTTAATAAGATATATTTGTTTAGTGAAACTCGGTATTGTGTACACCACACGCTATTGTGGAAGGTAATGATTTCTTGTAATGAAAGCCAAGTCAGGGTTGCATGTAGTGAAAGCTCCCTTTGGTGTTGTGTATAACATAATAAAAACTTAATTCATTTATAC
The DNA here is from genome assembly GCA_963277665.1 of Viscum album. Lineage (NCBI taxonomy): Eukaryota > Viridiplantae > Streptophyta > Magnoliopsida > Santalales > Viscaceae > Viscum > Viscum album. Next base: position 1,059,550,509 of record OY728140.1, read on the forward strand.
ATTAAAGAAAATGTATACTCAATGTTGCATAGAATGATTTCCACAACACAAACTTGAAATTGTGGGTAACAGAATCCAATAATAGTATTGCGTATACTGCAAGATAATATGGTGTTGTGTATAGTACAAGATAATATTTGTGTAGTGTAAAATAGATGACATCAAAGAAATTAAATAGAATATATCTCATAAAATCTCGGGGTGTTACATTCTACCCCCCTTAAAATGAATTTCACCCTCGAAAATCGTCGGGGTTATAAATCGTTTACTACCTGAAAGTTTATTTCATATAAACCCACATCTTAAAAAGGAAAACTAAAACTTTATTTTAAAAACTAATGTATGAAATGTAACGGTTACCCAAATTCAATCATCACGGGGTTTCCACATAAGAGAACATAGGTGAAAATATGGATATGGAAGAGAAATATGACCATCAACTTCTGATGAAGAGTGGTAGAGGACATGGAAATGAAAAATCCAACAATCACAAAGCTAAAAATTTGTGATGATCTAAGGTACCATATTATTAATCAGATATGAGGGCACTAGGAAAACATTTTTTGTTTTCAAGATCATTTCCCAAATGTTGAATAATTCTTGAAATAAAATAAATACTTACTTGATTTTGGTACAATCTTAACATTGCTCATGCCTTGGACAATTTACACTTCACCTCTTAAAGAAATAAAGTAGAATTTGTCTTTTGCAAATTGTTAGCAGGTCATGCGATAGAACGAAAAGTCATTCCATATGTCTCAAACATAATATTGACAAACGTTATATACATAAGTCCATATATGGTTCCCAAAATGGACATATACATCATCTATCATACCAATTAATAAAATAAAACTAGTTTAGACTAACCAAGGACTTCCTGTAGGCCAGAGGTAGGTGATAAAGGCCTGTCTCACTTCAGATGTGGTTTTGATTCCTGCAACCTTGTCCGACACGACATGTTGTCTCCCATCCTATATGTTGTCCTTTTTCTAAAACTACACTATTATAACATTCCAAAAATAATTTCAAAAATTTAAATCCTTAAACAATACTATCTGATGTCTAACTTAATCTATTCCAATCTTTAGGCTTACCCAAACTCACAATATAAGGAAAATGATTGATAGAGAGGTCATCTACCAAGCATGTAAATACTGTTTTTTATCCCCAAATATCATAAGATATGTCTTATTGGTCACATTCCAAACATTTGAATGCCTTAATCATGTATTCTATTGAAAAATAAAAACCCATTGAACCTTAGTGAAAACATGAATGTAGTAAAAAGCTAAATCATTCCACATACCATAATCCCAAAAATTCTATATACTCAAACCATGATATCACTCAGTCCGTATATCAATCATGAGCTCATGAATACTATCAAACATTTCATTTTCTCCTAATCCCTTCATTATGCGCATATCATCTACTTTCAAAAAATATTTCAATCACTTTTCATGGTTACCTGTACCATATAATTATCAAAAACCACAATAAACCATTACATCGATATTCCAATGTTCCACAATACTATAAATGAGATACCTTTACATAAACACATAATCATTCCACCACATCATTTTCATACTCAAAATTTCTAATAGTGATTGCATGTGACTTCCCTTTGTCCTTTTCCTTAAGAGGTTGTTGATGTAGATCATCATTAAACTATGGATTTGGGAATTGGTTATCATAATTCCCCATTTCCTTGCACTTGTAGCATTGAAGTGTTGGTGGAGCATTCTCTGTAGTATTTTCTCTATTCACGTCATTAGAAACCTTTTTCCCATTACTTCAGCACTCATCTGCTCAATGACCTTATTTTCCACACTTGAAACATTTTCTAGTACGTTTTAGACAATCTCCACCATGCTTCTTTCCACACATTGAGCATAAAGAAACATTCATATTCTTTTCACCATTGTTCTGAGATTTCTCCTTAAACTCCATCTTTCGTTTCTTGTCAAAACAATGAGATGGATATGTAACACCAACTTCCAAGTCTACATTGATAGCACGACACACAATTTCTTCATAGCTACTGATGTCTCTTATAGCTTATGCTCTTTGAAGGCTTGGTTTTAGGCCACTGAAGAATCGATCAACTTTACTTTCAGGTTGGATGATAAATCCATATGCATACATTGCAAGCCTTGTAAAATTTGATTCGTATATACCAATAGATTCATCATCCTTTTTCTTAAGATCAATGAACTCCTTTTCAAACTTTGTTCGAATAATATAAGGGAAGTAATTATTGAAAAATAAATCCTTGAACTCATCCCATTCCATGGATTTAATTTCATCTTGGGGCCCTATATTCTTAATTAGAGTCCACCACTGGTCTGCTTCACCTTCTAACCGGTAAATAACCAAAATTAATTTTTTATGTTCTGAACAGCGAAGTATGGAAAATATATTTTCAATGGTACTGATCCATTGTTCAACAACAAGTGGATCCGAAGACCCATTGAAAGAAGGTGGAAATTTCCTCATAAAGGACTCAATAGAATATTGTTCCCTTCTCTACTCATTTGGAAGTCCATAATGATTCATATCTTCTATAAGTATAGTAATAATATTTTTCACTCCATCTACCATTACATTGGTTTGTTCAAGAGGACAATCATTACATTGTCTATTACATTGAACAACACAGTTCCTTCGGGTTCCAGCCATCGTCTAAACCCCAAAAAAGAATAGTGTGAGAGGCTAAAATCATGCTAGGAAAAAATCATAATAAAGGGGGATTACATTCAATATATAAAATTGTATGTTGAATTATAAGATCATTACCGTAATTATAGGACTATAACCTATACGTATGCTTATCCTTAGGGATATCCCTAGACATACCTTAGAAATATCTATAGGTATTTCATTAAAGTATTCACATCCTTGTTTCCAAAGGTTAACTAAACCTTTCCTCTGATACCAACTGTAGAGACCCAATATTGACATACATAGACATTAAATTAATTTTTCGGAATACCTAATATATAACAGAAATAGACACCAAAGAACCATAACAGTTTACTGTATTTGGAAACTCGGAATATAATCTTCTAATCTCAGTGAATGATTTTCAACATCTCCCATAAAGATCGTCCCTTTTTTTCTTACCTAAAACCATTATTTATACCCTGGGAAATAGAAAACATATAAATGGTGAGATCAAATACTTAGTAAGGGTAATAATGGAGAAAATAAAACAAAACATATAGATTTGAACTTCAAAACATGAACATAAAGTTTACACCCCAAATCTTGAGTTGTGAAATAAATCTTGGTAGTATGTAAGGAATAAGTCATAAAGGAACATCAATCATGATAAAATAGCATGGGAATAAAACATTTAATTGTTGAAAATCATTAATCACATGATATTATTACCATCGTATCCAAGGCATTGCTTCCAAGACCATCTTAGTGGACAAAGTCCCTTTCTGAATTGAGTTCACTCCTCGTTCCAGTCCTGTATCACTGAACCAGATTAACTTACCATTCCAGTCATGTCTATCTCATGAGATATAAATATTTTCCCAATGAGTTGGAGGGATATATAGGTCCAACCCATCTCATAATGAAATCATTCTTACTTGTGCCACAAAATAAACATAAATCATTCATCATAACCCAAAAAGTAAAATGGGTTTCATAAACATCATCCCATCATAACATAATCCATATAAAACAAATGGATATCATTTCATCATAAGAAAAGTGAAACCATGTAAATAATAGAGGCATTATACTTGAGACATACACATATGAATAAATGTCATCTTAGATGGAAAATGGGTTTGATAAGACACTTGAAATGAATTCTTGAGGAAAATATCCTTTCTTCTTCAAAATCATTTTCCATTCAAAAAATTCCATGAAATTTTAAAAGAAAATAATTTTGTTGAAAACATTCCTAAAATATTGTAGAGTAATCTTCTTGATAATACGGAGTTATGGAATCGTGAAAATCCATTCATGCCGTATAAGTTAAAAAAACATTCTCCTCATACTTTTATCGGAAAAGTCAAAAGGTTCCTCGTATGGTAAACAAAAGAATGATTCCTTCCATAACACAAAGTACAAGTCAAAGAGGGGTACATATAAAATTAAACTTAGATGGAAGAATATTAAACACATTATAAAAAACCTTTTATGGGCATGGATGAAAAATATAACCCCAATAAATACTTACGAATAAACAATCTTAGATAAGAACGAGATTGGAATGATTATCCCTTACCTTAGGTCCGATATGCTTCGTATGTATCTGAAACACCTGTATAATGATTTAAGTAATGTTATTTACTTATTAAAGAATCATATTCATTGTTACCACATAATATATGTTTCACTTATGACTTTATATAACCAGTTCTTTTGTAAATTCCTTGTTAAAGCAGCGTTTTGGGTAAAATCGTTTTATTTATCGTACATGTTTCGACTTGTTGTTCTTGATATTATTATTAATTATATCATGATTTAATTACTTCAAGAATTTAAATCATGATTTATATATCATATATCCTCCGAATATATATATATAAAAAATATAGATTAATGAAATGAAATACACCATTCATGGAGACGATAGGTCGTATGTACAAATGAAAGATGTTTTCCTTTCCTTATTGACTTGAATGGAAGTAAGTAGACGCCACACACATATATATATATACATAAATCTAGTATCTTAATTATGTCATATATTTCATTATTATTCATTATATATACTTTAAAATCATTCTTGAATGGTTAACATGGAGAATGAATCTCATCACGTCATGGAGACGTTAATCCTTACGTACGCACGAGCGATGATATCGTTCCAATATTTATTTAATGGAATTGGAGTGGATGATATAATATCTCAAAATCAGTATAATGTTATTAATACTATATATTGTTATTCTTTACACCATTATACCTATCCAATTAAGGTTGTGGTGGAAAAACAGATTACACCACCGTGTGGAGACGGTATTCTATACGTACGCACGCGCGGTGATTTCATTTTCTGTAGGATGGATTGAAGATGAAATATAGTTGTTTCATATTTATAATAACTTATCAGTATATTATTGATATTGATGTTATTACTTTATAATGAAACAACTAATGAAGAATAAGTTGAAGAAGAATGAAAACTCGAACGAATCAGTAGAAGAGATTACCTCTTCTTCAACACACCTTTTTTGTGCTTCCTCTTAAGGCACTAGAGTTGGTCTTATGAGGATTCCAGAACCTCTATAATGTTTCTAGGGAAGTTGATAAGGGAAATGGGATGGTGTTGGCCGAGCTTGAAGTCTCAAAGTTTTGTGAAGAGAAGTGGGAGGAGGTGCCCTTTTATAAAGGAGGAGAGGGGCACCTTAGAATAAAATTAAAATATTATTTTATAATAAAGTCATATTCGGATTATAATAGCTACAAATTGATTTATTTCGAATAAAAATTTGGGAGGGGTTGAAATAATCTCAACCAATAAGTTTTAGACAAGTTTAAGTTACTTTTTTAACCTTATCATTTAGATTTAACTCTAAGTTAAAGAATTTAACCTTTACCGTGTCTTCTTGTTTTCTTCCACTATATGGTTAATAAACTTAATATAACAAGCCAAAAGAACCCAAAGTGGTTCATTATTAATATATATAACCTTATCTATGTAATTTTTCAAAACCATATATTTTTAGAAATATAATATCAATTAATAATATAATATTTGTTTTTAAAACTATTTTATTTCAAGTTTGACACAATTTTGTTATTTATTTTTGTGAAAATCATAACATCATGATTAGTTAGAAAAAGGTTGATTAAATAAATACTAACATGTCATATTAACCGTTCAAATTAATGACATTCATAAAAAGTCTGAAATTACATTTATTTGGGTATTTATAATATCAATTATTTTAATATTTTATTATTTATGTAATTACTGCATCACCATTGTGTCATAAATAAATTAAATTATTTAATGTCTAAAAAATATAAATAAAATACCATTAAGTAGGAAATCTTCTTATATTTCGAATTAATATTTTTAGTTGAATTTGTTTTATGTATATCCCTATATTAAAATTTGGTAGTTATTAAACTTTGATTTTAACTATTTTAACTATTTTTTAAATAAAATAATAATAAATGTCCAATTCTAATATAGTTGGACCTAAAGGGTAATATTTTATTCCTATTATTTATTTTGGTAGAATTATACTTATGCAATATAATTAGTAGATGTGTTAGGGTATTAATAATATCATTTTTACCCTTAATTACCCTGCTTACTTTTAACCATGGTAAATAAAAGTAAAAAGTTACTAATCATCAAAAATTATTTTCATCTTATTGAACCACATTTTACTCCATTATAGTAACCATGTCTCTCATATTTTCGAAATTCCACTCACAGAAGCAGTAAAATTATGTTTTATGTAAATTTTAGAATTCTCCTAGGAGGTGGGTAAAAGACGGTGAAAAGTTCAATAAACTTTTTTATATATCTAAAATTATTATAAAATTATTCCAATGAATTACAATGAACATATATAGGTATTATGTATCAATTTTGAACTAAAATAAATTTAAATAAAATAATTAATTATTTAAATAAAAAGTCAGTTTTCAAATATTAACCTAGTGTTTTCACTATTCATCAAAAATTTAAAGTTTTCAGAAAAATACAAAAAATTCACCCTAGTCTAATTTCGATATTACGAATCCAAAAATGAAGTCCATTTTGAATGATAAAATTTATAAAATTTCAAAAATTAGGTATTACTATTCATAAAAGCTAGTTTAGATAATATTTTAATAACATATCGTTGTTTATTGAAACTGAATATTTTGTACAACACACACTATCGTGGAAGGTCGCGATTGCGTGTAATGAAAGACAAGTTAGGGTTGTGTGTAGTAAAATCTCTATTCAGTGTTTTTTATAACATAATCAAAACATAATTCATTTATACATTAAACAAAATCTATACTTAATGTTTGGTAGAATGATTTTCACAAAACGAACTTGAAATTGTCTGTAACACGAGCCAAGAATAGTGTTGTGTATACATCAAGATAATACAGTGTTGCGTATAGTACAAGATAATCTTGGAGTAGTGTACAATAGAAGACATAGAAAAATATATAGAATATATCTCATAAAACCTTGGGATGTTACATTCCACAAGTTTAGCCTATGCTTTATTTGATTCTGGATCATCACATTGTTTCATATCTTCCCATTTTGCTAAGAAAATCAGATATTTCCAATTTGATTTAAAAATAGTGTTGTCATTTAAAACTCCCAAGGGAAGTATCATTGGAACAATGTTTTGTGAATCAGTCCCCATTAGAGCACATAAATGTTCTTTATCTGCTGATCTCATCGTCATACCCATGATTTAATATGATATAATCCTTGGTATGTATTGGTTTTCAGATCATGATGTAAAAATTTATTGTAAGAAGAAGGAGGTTACTATTTTTGATGACGATGATAAAGAACTCCTTATCTTTAGAGAATAATCATCACCGCCTAATTATTATCTAGATCCACCACTAGTAGCTCAACTAAATTCAATTGTTGGGGAGGAAGAGAATGAAATGACCATGGGTGAGGAAATAAATGTTAAAATAGAGGATGTACCTATTGTGAAAAAATATGTTGATGTGTTTCCAGAAGATTTACATAGACATCCTCCGGAAAAATAAATTTTGTTTTCCATTGATTTAATTCCTGGATCAAGGCCCATATCGAAGACCCCTTATAGAATGGAAACGGTTGAATTAGTGGAACTAAAGAAACAACTAGAGGAATTGTGTAATAAGGGATTTATTCACCCCAATTTTTCTCCATAGGGAGCCCCTTTCTTTTTTGTTAAGAAGAAAGATGGATATATGAGGTTATGTATCATCTATAGGGAGATCAATGCTATAACAATAAAGAACAAGTACCCTTACCTCACATTGATGATTTATATGACCAACTGCATGGAGCTCAATACTTTTCAAGGATTGGCGTTCGATCTGGATATCATCAGTAGTGTGTGAAGAAGGAATACATTCTGAAAAAAGCATTTTCGACTAGGTATGGGCATTACGAGTTAACGATAATGCCTTTTGGGAGGACTAATGCACCCTCTGTTTTCATGGATCTAATGAATAGAGTTTTCAAGGAATATCTCGATGATTTTGTAGTGGAATTTATTGATGATATCTTGGTATACTACAAAATCTACGAAGATCATGAAAATCACTTGCGCATTATCCTGAAGTCTATGAGATAACATGAATTATATGGGATGTTTAGCAAGTGTGAATTCTGGCATCCAGATATTTATTTTCTTGGCCATATTTTCTCTAAGGATGGAATCTTTGTCGATCCTTCTAAGACAAGAGCAATCTAGGAAAGGAAAACACAGACGATTATAACTGAGGCACACAGTTTTATTGGTTTAGCGGGATATTATCAACATTTTGTACGGAAGTTTTCCCGATTGGATAACCAGTTAATGAGGCTCACACGTAAAGGGGTTAAATTTGTTTGGACAAAAGCGTGTGAAGAATTTTTTTGAAGAACTGAAGATAATATAAGTCAATGCACCTATATTGACTCTTACATCGGGGAATGATGGGTTCGTTATTTATAGAAATTCATTAAAGAAAATACTTGGTTATGTCCTGATGCAGAATGATAGGGTTATTGCCTATGCATCAAGACAACTGAAAATTCCTGACCAAAACTATCCTACTCATGATCTTGAGGTGGAAACTGTAATCTTTTCTTTGAAGATTTGGAGACACTATCTCTATGGTGAAAAATGTGAGATATATACCGATCATAAGAGTTTGAGGTATACTTTCTCACAGAAAGAACTGAAACTGAGGAAAAGGAGATGGATTTAATTACTCAAGTATTATGATTTCATGATAAACTACCACCCAAAGAAGGAAAATAAGGTGGCATATGCTTTGAGTAGAAAGGATCATGGAGTTTTGAACAAGATGAGAGTTAAAAAGGATCTTATATACATAGATCTAGTGAATATGGATATGTGAATCACCATGGAAGGTGAAACATCAATACATTTTCAAATGGTTGAAAACCCATCTTTAATATAAAGGATTAAGAATTCTCAGACTGATGATCAAGAATTTTAAAATAAGATTAAAGCTGTGAATGATGGGAGATTGAATGACTATGTGTATAAAGAAGGAAATTTGAAATTTTGGAAGAGACTTTGTGTTCCCGATACAGCTGATCTAAAAAATGAATTGTTGGATGATGCTCATAGTTCCAATTTACATATACCCCCTAGGAGCACCAGAATTTATATAGATTTGAAGGAAAATTTTTGGTGGGACAACATGAAGAGGGAGATTGCTGATTTTGTGTAAAGATGTATGGTCTGTCAACAAGTGAATGATGGAAGGCAACAGTCTGGAGGATTTATGAAACCTCTTCCCATACCTGAGTGGAAATGGAATAATATCATGATGGACATTGTCTTGGGGCTACCAAAGTCTCCAAGAAGGAACGATGCAATATGATTCATTGTTTGTCGTCTTACCAAGTAAGCACATTTTCTTGGTGAAAAGAAGATCTACCACTTGAACGTCTAGAAATAATATATATTAATGATGTTGTGAGACTTCATGGAGTACCCCTATTGATTGTTTTTTAACATGATCCTCGTTTTACTTCAATATTCTTGAAGAGTCTTTAGAAGGCCTTGGATACTAAACTTCGTTTGAGCACTGTCTACCACCCTCAAATAGATGGACAATCAGAAGAGCTATGCTAACAACCGAAGGAAGGATTTAGAATTTCAGGTAAGAAATCATGTTTTCTTGAAGGTATCTCCCTGGAAGGGAGTTATATGTTTTGGTATGAAATGTAAATTGAGTCCCAGGTACATAGGAACTTTCGAAATTCTAGAGCGAATTGGGGATGTATCTTATCGTTTGGAAATGCCACCAAATCTCTCCAAAGTTCACGATGGGATCCATGTATCACTATTGAGGAAATTCATGCCTGAACCAATGCATGTACTCACCTATGGGGAATTAGAACTGGAACCCGATCTGTCTTATTGCAAAGAACCCATCAGGATTCTTGATACGATAGAACAAGTGCTGAGAAACTGTACGACTCATCTGGTAAAAGTTCTATGGAAAAAACATAAGATGGAAGATGCAACATGGGAACCCGAGGAACTTATGATGAAGAACCACCCAATTATTTTCATGCGGTAGTATTCTAGAAATTTAGAGGATGAAATTATTTGAAGTAGGTGAGAATGTAAGACCCCAAGCTTCCACAGTACACTTCTCTTTGAATAATACAGTAGCGTGTGTTGTACGAAACATCGAGTTCAAACACACACCACAACCAATCAAACTATCCGTTATGAATAGAAATACCCACATTTGGAAATTTTATAAATGTTATCATTCAAATTGGACTTCATTTTAGGATTCAGAATATCGACATTTGCTTAGGGAGAATTTTTGGTATTTTTCTAAAAACCATCAATTTTTGATGAATAGTGAAAAACACTGAGTTATAGTTTAAAACCAAATTTTTATTTAAATAATTATTTATTTTATTTAAATTTATTTTAAGTCCAAAAAGATACATAATACCTATATATTTTCAATGAAATTAATTGGAGTCAGTTTATAATAATTTTAGATATATAAAAAATTTATTGAACTTTTCACCGTCCTTTACCCACAACCTATGATAATTCGAAAATTCACATAAAACATAATTTTACCACTTCTATGAGTGGATTTTTAAAAATTCGAGAGACACAGTTAATATCAAGGAGTATAATGTGGTTTAATAAGATAAAAATAATTTTTCGTGAATTGTAACTTTTTACATTTATTTACCACTGTTAAAAGTAAATAGGGAAATTAAGGGTAAACATGATATTATTATTACCATAACACATGTACTAATTCTATTGGATAAGTATAATTCTACCAAAAACATCCTTAGGAATAAAATATGAACCTCTTTGGTCCACTTGGATTAGATTAGGACATTTATTATTATTTAATTCAAAGAAGAGTTAAAAGAGATAATATCAAAGGTAAATAACAAAATCATTTTTAATATGGGGTTATACATAAGATAAATTATATTATAAATTTTAATTAGAAATATAAAGAAATTTCTTACATAATTGTATTTTATTTATAATTTTTAGATATTAAATAATTTATTATATTTATGACATAATGGTGATGCAGTAATTACCTAATTAATGAAATATTAAAAAAATTGATATTATAAATATCAAAATAAATGTAATTTAATAATTTTTATAAATTACACTAATTTTGTAGCTTAATATAACATATTAGGGTTGGTTATATGAATTGTTTTCTATGTAATAATGCTGTTATTAATTTAGCAGAAACAATGTACCAAATAGTGTCAAAATTGACATAAAGGAGTATTTAAAAAAAATATTATATTATTAATTGATATTCTATTCCTAAAAATCTAAGGTTTGGCCAAATGACTTAGATAATGTTATATATATTAATAATGAACCACTTGTGGTTCACTTGTCTTGTTATAGTAATTTTATTATCCATATAATATAAAAATACAAAGAGACATGGTAAATGTCAAACAATTTAACTAAGAGTTAAATATAAATGATAAGGTTAATATAGTGACCCAAACCTATCTAAAATATATTGGTTTAGTGGATTTCGACCCCTCCCCACCTTATCCTCTAAATAAGTCACTTTGGAGCCATTATAAACCGAATATGAATTTATTATAAAATTATATTTTATGATTTTCCTAAGGTGCCTCTCACCCCTCTTATAAAAGGGAACTCCCCATACTCTCAAATTCATACCTTTAAAGCCTTTTGGTTAGGCCAAACCCTTCACAAATATCCTTTCAACGTCCCTAAATTCAACCTAGAGGGCTTAGTTTGATCTTAAATCCAACCTATTGAGCCCTTTTGATCAAATCAAAAGGATGAACCCTTAGAAGAGGTAATTTTTTCACCACTCTCTTTCATGTTCCTTTCTTCTTACACTTATTCTTTCTTTGATATTTCGATTCTAAAAAAATAATTCCAGTATCCTCTATATACTTTGGTGTTATTATAAATATGGTAAAACCATATTCAGTATTATATCCATCCTTTGAATGACATGTCACCATACGTGCGTACGTACGACTTACCGTCTCCACGTTGTGGTGTAATTGTTATTCAAAAAATTATTATTTGTATGGGTATGATAATGATGTGTAATTGATGTAAATAATAATATATAACATTATAATGAGATTAATTCCCACGAACAGATTACCGTCTCCATGAACGTGATGAGATTCATTCCCCATCGTATCCATTTAAGAATAATTTTCATTTGATGGTTAAAAATAATGTTTAAAGACTTAATATCTTTCTGGATATGAATAAGATACAACCTATCTATAACAGACATGGCTTACGTAACAAAGCATATAAAGAAAAAAGAATCAGTTAACACCTGAAACAACGATAATAAAAATATATTATTAACAAAGCAATGTTAAAAGATCATATATGATATCATATTAATGTATATGATTCTTGAATAACTTAATAACAATTATTTCACCATTATATAGGATGTTAACCTACCCTCGACCAAGGAAAAGTACCAGGAAAGGGTTTATTTCATAATCTCTTCATTATCCGAGGTTGTTTATACATAATTATCTACTGGGAACTCTTTATCATCCACATCCATGTTTCATAAAAATTTATTTCAAAACATTTTTTCTATTTACTAGACTATGGGTTAAAGTCATTTATACCCTTGTTTGACTTCTAATAAAATGGTTTGAAAGGAATATTTCCATCAATTTCCAAACAAGGTCCCTTTTAACCTTTTTGACAGAATTAAGGTAAGAATGATTTTTTAACTTATACGGTGAGTGTGGGTATTTTTTGCCGCAATAAAATTGTTGAATCTTCCCTTACAAGCTTATAAGAATATTTTCAAAGTAAATGTTTTCTTTTATATGTATGTGACTTTTAAATGATTTCAAAAAAACAGATATTTCCCTCAAATAGTTTTGATATCATCTATGTCAACATCCTTTAATGGATTTTAATCTTATTTGACGTTGATTTATTATGATACAAAAATTCCATATTGTATTTAAGGTTTTGTGATATGTTTGACTGTGGATGTGTTATTTTTATACCATTCATGGTTTATGGAGAAAGTATTGAAATTTCGTATGCTAGTATTAATATGAATGTCAATTTTATGTTTAAACATGTCCATATGAGGAATGCATTGGACTTAATAAGTGACGGATGGAGCCCGCTATAGCTCCTTGATGCATCGGTAGGTATCATGAGACAAAATAGTGTCTTGGCACAAGGCCTTGACAAAATCTTATTTGTAGTCCTAGTACAAGGACTTGACTATGTGGTTATGACAGTCTGGCATTATGCATTCCATCATTATGAAAGTCATTATTGATATTTCATGGTATTATTCGATTAGTAGAATATCCATTTGAATAAGTAAATGGAATTATTTAATTTTATTTCTTCCACATTATGATGAAGTTCAAGTTTAAAAGGCTTTTGTTTTATTTATATGTTTCCTTAAATTTTTATGATTATTTATGAAAGTTTCCATTATATTGTTATCCTTACTGGGCATCTAAGCTCACCCCTTTATATGTTTTATTTTTCCCAGGATGTGAAGAAGTATTTTATGAATGATCTGTAGGGATAGTATGAGGGGATATGAGTGTGGTCTATGGAAACAAGTAGTTGTTGTAGTTTTTCATTTTTTATAGTAATTTAAACTTTATGATTGTATCTAGTGATTCAAAGGCTACTAAACTAATCAGTCTTTCAAGACTTGATCTTTTATAATAGTTCCAATGTTATGTAATACTGCACCAACTTTGGGTAACTGGGGTCGGGGAGTTTCAGAACATCCCAACATTAATCTAGAAATTCATGTATCATCTCCTCATGCATGTCTTTAAAAACCCATACACGACCATGTACATGCAGAATTTCATCCTCAACTATGGTCCAACTAGGAGGATGGTCCTCACCAACCAAAAAATCCCACAAGACTAGTCCCTCAGAATCTGATAGATACCTCATACTTACGCTATACCGTAGGGTAGAGTTCACTGATAATGATTACGGAAATGTCTGTCCCTCATGGTTATGCCCCTCCCGATGTATCTCAGAGAACAAAACTATAATTCACTACTCGCTGATAGCCTATTGGACTGCTTATATCTGATTCATCATGTTCATTGAATCAACAAATGCATTTCCTTTACAAAGAGTTTAGGAAGGCTCAATGTAAAAATACTATAGGTATTCTTCCCACCTTAAGTTCCTCATAGTCAGATCACATTATGTAAATATGTACTTGATTATTTTTTTGGGTAGTATACCCCCACAAAACACACTCTCGGTATGTAATGACTCCAATAGCACAACACACGATCAACAACTACTAACGTGAGATCATGAGTTAGGTACTTCCTATCATTTGGCCTCATCTTCTATGACCTATACATTATGACACAATCCCCATGTGTAAGAATTACTCCCAAAAAGATACTTGATGCACTATATTAAACAATTTAACCCATGCTTGGCTCTGGTAGAATCAATATTAGTGTAACATTTATGCTCTCATTCATATTTTTAAAAGGACGTATCATATGAATTTGTAAATAAAAACATGAAAACCATCTCATTCAAGCCCATAAGTGGAGATTCAAGGCATTAGAAGTCCTTTATGACATTCCTACAGTAACCATCCATCATTAAAAAACTCTTCACCATAATGAAGTTCTTGGGATGCTCCAAGGATACTATAAATATCACCTTCAATAAGACAACTAATAATATTGTCTAGGAGATAATGTGACCCATGAAGTGAATCTAATCCATTCAAAAGAGTTACTTTGTGAGATTCATATATAACTCATGCTCTCTCAGTGTACTCAATACGATTTTAAGATGTTTATCCTGGTTGTGTTGATTTTGAGAATACACCAATATATCATCCACCAAAACTACAAAAAAGGAATCATGATAAGGATAGAATATTCTATTCATCAGTTCCATAAATATTGCTCGTACATTCATGAGACCAAACAACATAACCGAATACTCCTATAGACCATACCTGTCCCGAAAGGTTATGCAAGGTATTTCTGGTGATCTAACATGCACCAGATGATAAAGAAATCTCAAATATATCTTTGAGAAGACCCATGTTCCTGGGAGATGGCCAAATAAATCATCAATCCATGTTAGAGGATATTGGTAATTAACCATTAGTTGTTTCAATTACTGGTAATCTAATGATAGCATGAGAGTTATTTTCACCTTTTTTGATAAAAGGACCGGAGAATCCCATATAGAAGTACTAGGTTGGATAAAACCCTTTTCTTCAAAATCCACTATCCAAATCTTGAACTCTTTCATCTCAGTTGTAAAAATACAATAAGGAGGAATGGATACATGTGTGGATCTTGTAACTATCTCTATAAGTAACTCTACCTATCTCATTGTAGATAATACTGAAAAGTGGTTCGGGAAAATGTGCCTAAAATGATCAACTGTGGGGGGAAATCAATATGTCATGTCCCCTCATCATCTATATAAAAACTCAAAATTTTGGTTATCATTACATCTATCCCATCATGATCATGTCCTACAATTCTCTCCCGGACTTCCCATTCACCCTTGTGAATAAACTCACTACCCTCTAGTGATGTGAAAGTCACCCTTTGATAATAGAAATCAATGAAATCATGAGATGGAACCAACTTGTCCATACTAAGAATGATGTAAATATCTATCATCTCTTGGAAAAAGATGTCCCATATGAAGGGGAACCAACAAATATCACGGGGGAACTCCGTAAACTGATTTATATCCTCTATTATAATCCCTGAAATAGTGTCATGTATCACAACACAATAATCAATTTGAAATTGAGCCCATTTATCCCCAAAATGGGAATATATAAAAAGTTGTGGGAAGCCCCTATATCAAAAAGTGTATAAGTTACTCTAATAGTACTTATGAAAGTAAAAGGTTTAGGATCCTGGTCTTCAAGGATTTGTTACAGTATATATATCTGGTATATACCGTAGCCCTGTGATATGACCTGGGTACCCTGAAAAGATCCTCTCTGCTTTCATTGATCAACTTGTGTATGAATAATAATACTAGGTACACCTCCTCAACCTAATCAGATGGCTATACTCTAGATACCGATCTAATGAGAAGATTTTTCCTTTCTCTTGGGTATGGAGTCGGTGCAGACCCTATCTCACTAGCTTCTAGAGGAATCATTCCGCAGAAGCACTATAGATGAACCATATTTCCATAGTGCTAGTACACGACTCGGTCACTCATAATATATGGCATCATATTTCATAGATTACCATATTGGTAGAACCTCTCCAATAAACCTGAGTATGTTTTATGACTACTAATATTGCAACATGTAATCTCTTGATGATTCTTCCTATAATCAGTTGATGTAGTACTAGATCTCGATCGGTGCCAAACCACCTTGGCTTGCACCCCAGCCTCTCTAATGTTAATCTTTATGATAAGTTCCCAATTTAATATTCCAAAAATGGTAGTCTGTATAATTTCATTCACCTACCATTAAAATCAATACCTAAGACCATCCTCAAATTTCCTAGCTGTAGATAATGATTCATCCATTAGAATATGTGTGAATCACTGGAGCTCAGTAAAATGGGCCAAATAGTCCATAACCGATAACACAACCTACTCCAGGTGTAAGAAGTCTCATGCTCTATCTTCCCTCAATGCCTCATTGTAGGATTAATCATATAATGTTGTTTTAAAATACATCCAATCCATCTACTAATGAGGATCCTTCTGAGTGATAACATCCCACCATCTCATGGCGGAATCACCCAACATATACGTATCAAGATTTACCCTCATCTCGTGTGGTATCCCTAGATGCTCATATATAGATAACATGACCTCTATTCAGGAATCTATATCCTATGGTACTCTATACCTTGAAAATGTAGGAGGATATTATTACTGGGACTCACACGTCAACTCTCCCATAGTCAGAGTTATTGTATTGTGCTCCCTAAATGGTATGCATGAAGCACAAAAGAATATCTGGGAACTATACCTCAACACTCATGTTTGTTTCAATGCATTGTGTTATAGCTGTAACTACTAGAATATCCAATGGTATCCCATGGACTATCCCCTTCGGAGTGTGGACATCACCACCCTCCTAGTGTAGGATTGGATTTCTTCGTGGTGGCATGCCTCTACAATTCCAAATACACATTTGAGATCATGTTTTATTAATCAAATTTTGCAGCTAAAAGTCATAGATATTGAAATAGTATTGGTACAAGCCTTCATATATAACAACACACCCCCTTCCTACACTATGATTTAGGTATGAGTGTCAAACAAATTGTATACAAGCAATAAAAACTACCTTCTTCCAACTACTATGGTTGGTTCTGGGTAATGTTATCCTCTCTAAGAAACATAAATTTCCATTTTAATTCCACATTCATTTCATATTTCATTTTCATTTGAATATATAAATTTAGTAGTTGTCCAAAATCATTTTTGAAGGTTGAACTAATGGCCCTCCATATTCTGATCCATGAAGGCCCATACTCCTTAGAAAACAAAGTATGGAATCCTCTTGATTCACACTATAACACATTCTCAAATACCTATCACAATAGTAGGTATATATATATATATATCACGACACCAATCAAAACAATATTCCACAATTAATTCATCCTATATGGCATAGCATAATGCATGGAATTTGAAATCTAGTAGGTTCCTAAGACGATGCAGGAGATGACATACCCTCATATCATTAGGTTTGAACATAATAGAACCCAAATTTATACTTATAACAACATCAAAAATCAATTAAATCCTCCAATAGTTGAATAGAATAAACCACAACAATGAAAATCTAGTAAATGGAAATTTAATTCGAGGAAAATTTTCTTTTTTCTAATATGTGAGTTAGCTAATCTCGGGTATAGATCATTACTAAATTCAATTTCCTTAATATCCCTTTATTTTGTTTCTAGATAATAATGAAAACCATAAAGAATGATCTGATACCACTATATAACATCCTGAACCTAGATTCCACTGAATCGTGGCCTAAGCCCTATTGTACACATGGCCTCAAGTTCACCTCCCCCAATGCTAGAGGCTTCTAAATAGTAGAGTGGTCTTGGGTGGGTCTGTGGGGAGACTATACCATCTTAATAATGTATAGCACAACAAAATATCAATATTAGTCAAATATACCAAGTAGTAATTCATACATACAATCAATACATAGTATAAATAGATAAAAATATTAAAAGGAAACTCAGATACAAAGATGGTGATAATACATTTCATATTTCTCTAATAATGTACCCAAAATATTTTTACAAGGAAAGAATAAAATTCATTGAACAAATTTAATTTTTTTAAATATCCTAGCTATAATAATGAGCTTCATATCAATCCCATGCTCCCCTTCTCCTAAGAAATCATCAAGAACCAGTATTAGGGCTCTTGAACATATCCATTCCTGCAATAATAAAGTCTATTTGGGTACCCAGTAGTGGAAAAAACAGGTTGATATATATAATCCCATTAGGCAACCATCCATGGTCAGGTTCCAACCAATAATTTAATATATTATATTCATAGTGTTCTAGAAGTAATATAATATACAAAGGAATTAGTGAAAGTAAACATCCTATAACATCTAGGTTCTCATTTATAATAGTTCATTTAATCAAAAAGTCTTGAGACCTATCATCAATCCCAACAACCTGAATAAGCACATGTATCCAAGTATTCCTAAACATGACAGCCCCAAAGTATAATTAAATACTGAATCCAATATTTTTTTTTTGCTTGGAAGACATGTCATAAAATGCATTTTATTAAGTATTCAATTTATAACCTAAGAATGTCCATGGAATTCCGAACATGGAATCCAAGTTTCACTCCAATTGTAATATAAACCAAAAACCTACAAGCCCATCCATGAAGAGCCTCTCAAAAACCTAGGTATTTCTCTAGATGTGGTATAACATCCCTCCCATTTGAGTCTATCATTGGAAGTTCAGTAAGGGATCCCAAGTATCATCTATCAAATATATGTTCAATGCACATTGAGTCATTACACAAAAATCTAATATTAAATCATGTACCACTCGGCCTATAAATGTCATATTAATTGATTCTATCCTTGGTAGTCCATATCAGGAGTACAAGTATCACTCAGGCATAAGCATGGTAAAATCATTATGGGTCTGTCAATGGAATTCTAATATGAATCCATGATTCACCCATGGCATATAAGAATTAAATATCATTTAACTAATTCCAATCAAACATGTCAAGGTCAATCCAAGAACAATGAAATTAAATCATCACCTCAAAAGGTGGCTGAAGGAATGGTCCAAGCTTAGAAGTCTTGGATCTTAAATACCAACATAGGCAATTCATTGTATCAAGTGTCTCATGATTAATAAACTATCAAATAAAATTTCCACCATTCAACTCAAATGGGAATATCTATAAAACAATAAATTCATTCTTAATCAAAAAATACAAGGCATATGTATACTGTCATTGAATCCATCCCCTTTTCTTTATTCATTTCATTTACAATTGATATAATAATTCAATATACATATAAATTTATCACTTTGTTTTACAATTCAATTCACAATTCATATCCCAATTCAAGGGAAAAATGAAACACCCCAAGGCATCCAATTTTAAGATCTACCCATGGTGGTATAGTTAAATTAATTAGAACACCCAATGGGGTTGTTATGTTTTCAAGATATTTAACATATAACAAAACATTAACACACCTCTTTAATTACATAGTCCAAGCCTAGTAATAAAAATATTTAATTTAATTTTATGGTGACACTAAAAAATTAGGCACATAGTATAATGACATATATAAACAACAATAATTCTAATGAAAGGCATATGTCCACCAACCTTAGGTTCGTAATTAATATCTCATCTAGTATCATCTCCAGATTCGACTCAGATTTTGATGAAAAAAAAGAAATTAAAAAGAACCTAACAATAGGGAATATTATCTGGAATCTAAATAGAAGAACCAATATTTAGAAGAATGTAGAACAACATAATAGTAATGGAGTAATCATAGAGATGGACTAGATGCTTTTGATAAATCTTGATTCCGAACTCAGATGAAGGAGTTGTCTCGATTCATAGTTTAGTAATAAAAAGAGATGTAAATTTGGGATGCTATATATAGGAAGAGAAAAGAGTAAATAGGTAGGTTTTAAGAATTAATTAATTTTATAATGGTCATTTTACCCAAAATACACAGGTTTCACGGTTTAGGGACATAGTTTTAATAAATGTGCACCAATTGTGCACTGTATTCTATAGGAAACGACACCATGCATAGTTTTTTGAATGGTTTTAATAACCATGCAAAAACCACGAAAAACCCCACCATCAAAATTGATTTCCTTATTTTGTGGCCGTAAAGACCGAATTTCATAGTCTTCAATAACTATGTGCCAAACCATTTCACACCAAAACATGTGATCTAGGCTACGTACCAACCCTGGGAACCCCCGACACCTCCATGAACTCAAAGGGAATTCATATATGGCCATAATTAAACATTTAAATTGATAATTGATATAATTTAAATGAACTATACCGCAAAGAAGAACTATGTTTTTACAAGGATGGTATACAAGAGACTAGGAAAGTGTCGGTACATGGTAAATAGCTTATGTTTGGGTCTAGATAACACACACATGAGAGAAATATCATGTTTTTTGATGTGATTATTCATGCTCGTTATTATAGTATATGGGGTTTTCAACCGGTTGATTGGTGTATTTCCACTTTTTAATGATTCATGGATTTTTACCAATAGAATGATATTGTAAGGCAGTGTAGTTACATGAATCATCGTAGGCACAAAGAGATTCACATGTCATTCATTTTTTATTCCACGTATACTGCAATGTAGATTTACCTGATGCATGATCATCTTTAAACCATCCATGTGATGTAATTTAAAATGATTAGTTGTATAACATGATAGAGTGATCTATACCATGTTCATAGTGTTTCCTTTTTATGTAGTAGTCTTCCATGATAATTTCGATTTTACTATTCTTTTTTCTATGTGATATCAGGTTTTGTTATAGTTATGATATATGATTTATTATTAATGTGTCTATATAAACCAAAATAGTGTTCTCTCATATGGGTTGATTGTGGAACATTAATTAACCAATCATGACATTTTAGAACCATGAACCATTGGTTTCATGGGATGAAACATATATAGGTGTGATTAAATGTGTTCCAATAACCATTTATAAAGTGTATAATTCAATATAAATTTGAAAAGGGTACCCATATAATAAAACAATCTCATATGGAATTTCAATATTCGTAGAATGAAAGAAGGAAATATATTTGTAGTTACATGTATTCCAACTGCAACTTATAAGGGCCAGTGCAATTGTGACTTGGAAATGACATATGAATATAACTAATACATGATATATATACACATGATGAATTTTATTGATGGTAAAAAAGGATTATTGCTAAATTATGATGTGTATTGAACATTATAAAGGTTTCTACCTCTATAATTTGGGCATGATTACTATAACGTCCCAACCTGGGTGCCACGTAAAGGTGCCATGATCCAGTCGGTCACATGAACTCAAGCATGCATCCATGTATGATAGAGGCTACAAACTAGCATAGAGGGTCATGTAAGACAGTCAGGGGGAGACTATACCCTCTTTTATTAGAATAAAACACCAGTTGAAGTAAATAAGAAATAGAAGAATCATGTATAATACTAAATCGTACAAATGTATCAAAATAACCAAAACCAAAAACATGGTACTCAACTGTGAGGGAAACATGTCATGCCAAATTTTCTAAAATGAAACTAAATGTAAAGAAAATACCAACACCTTAGTAGGTCCCGAACTATGTATTGTTCCCTCATCAATTATCCATTCTCAATCAGTGATCTAATACATAGAACTTTCCCTTAACCTGTCCTGCAATAACAAAGTCTACTCAGAAACAAATCAGGGAACCCAATTTGTTTGAGTATGACATAGTAGTCTACCACTAATGGTGTATAAAACAAATCCATCCAACAATAGTGTATAAAGTTGCAATAAGAATAATTACAATGAACAAAAAAAATATTTTATCACATTATTATATATGCTCTATTTAATCACATAAAGCCCCAGGTTCCCATAGATAGACATACCTCAATACCTTCTTTGTGCCAACGAGCCTATACCCAAGTGGTAAAGGCTCTTGCTTGGCATCCAAAAGACCCATGATCAAATCCAGGCAGGGACTAATTTCTGGGTACTGTAGCAGCAATGTAGCAGGTCATTATAGATGTACTGTAGCAACTGTGGAAGTATTGCAGCGGGAGAACTGTAGAGGTGGAGGCATTATAGAAGGGACTATAGCGGTGGTGGTACTGTAGCAGGTAATGTAGCAGACCGGGTACTATAGTAGTACTATTCACCGATGGGCTCTTTGGGCCAAAAAATGGGCTTTTAGGCCTTGTATTCAGACAAATTGTATTTGGGCCTTCAGACTATGTAATGGGTCCCCCTCTACCTAGTTTGAATGATGTCTTTGCTTTAAATAATAAATGATGCTTCAACCCCAACCTTTCAAAAATATCTCAATACCTTCTTTGGTCCCTACAAAAATCTGATCTTTCACCATGATTTAGAATGTTACCATTATTATTTCATGAATTAATGAACATGTTACCATTCAATTAATCACATAATTTTATTGACTATGTTATCATTCTTATTTCATAAATTAATGACCATGTTACCATTCATTTATACACACAATTTGAATGACCATGTTACCATTCATAATATTTGGGAAAATTTGCATGTTATAAATCTTAATTTCACACATATCTCATGGAAAGAATTTATAATGGTTAACAAAAATTTACCACATTATCACATAGAGAACATTATCAAGTTAAGAAAGATTAATCAAAATTAAACCTCTTACACAAATATCGCATTAATTAATTTATTAATTTATTAATAAACTCATCCATATTGCAAACTCAACAACTAGTATTCAAATAAAACCTCCTTAATTAATTAAAAGATTAATTAAGCACATTTATCTCTTTAGTTAACTCAACTGTTAATTAACCATTTAATCATAATTAATGCGTTGATTAATTATCTCAACTTCCAAAATAAGCATATCATAATTAATTCATCAATTAATAATCCAAATACAATATTCGAGAGTGATATAATTAATTCCCGAATTATGTACCCAATTTATGTAATCAATATCCCCAAATTTAATACCAAATTAATTACTCAAACTAGGATATTAGTTTCCCATAATATATTTCACAATCATTTATCTATAATCACAATACCCAAAAGCCATAATTAATTATCTCATTTAATGATCTCTAAATCTCACAATATCATAATCATCTCGATTAATTAATTTACCACATTAATTAATTGAATTAGGGATTATAATTTCATAAAAGTATAGAAATTATACAAATTTCATATATATAAACAAATAAAAAATACCAGATTTATATTTGTGAATGCATTCCTTGATTCATTGATGGATGCTCTCTCAATAAAAATTACCAAAATCCATGCAGCATGATGATGTAGACATAAGATCTAGATCTAATCCCCAATCCAAATTAAAATATATCAATATACAATTAATCTATATTTGGATCCACAATCCTTGATCTAGATCTCAAAAATTAGTTTTAGATATAAAAAAACAAAAAATAAACTCCACCAAAAAGTCAAGAGAAGAAGGAAGAATAGACAAAATAAGGTTTAGGATGATATCCACTTTTCGGTGAAAGGGTGGATCTTTGATTCAAGATTTGAATCTTGAATAATGTAGTTCATATCTCCTTGTAACCCCTTATAAAAGATATCAAATTTCCCAAAAATGTTAAGTCCGAAGCCATGGATGAAGTAACTGTGTTTTGGGGGGTTGGGGGATTTTAAAATAAATTTTCAGGTGTTACAAAACTGCGCATAGATTTTTTTGGAAAGGGGTTCATGGTTTAACAAAATATTTTATAGTCATATGGCCCCTCAATGTTTGGGGTGGCACAATTTCATGGGGTTGGGCATCAAATTTTTCAAACCATGTGCCAGCCGTGTGTATCCTCTCCACCTGGGTCTACACTATTAGCTGGGTTGGGTGTACGATTTACTCTAAATATTGACCAACCATGGACAATCCACTTTTCTCAAAATGTTCCCTCAAATTCCACCCAAAAACTCTCTATGTCATAAATCCAACCAATTTTACTTGAATAAAAAAAATTACATGAATTTGTACCCAAGATAACTCTAGAAAATGATGAGATCTAAAAATCTCCCCACCTTATGACAACTCTTCCTTGACCTATACTTCCAATATTTTATAATATTAGGAGCCAAAAATATTGGTCCTTTTATCTATCATATCTGTTTCCCTTTCACATATTTCCTATGGTAAATGTCCATGTTTTTATAACACAAGAACTAGCGGCACAATCTTTTTCCTCAACACCTTCTAAGTTTTATCCAAAACACAAATAAAATACTCCTCAATGGACGCATCTATCTCAAGATCAACCTCATCCACATAGATCACTGGAGAGGGGTTTGGGTGATACCTCTATTGTTGTGACACGTGAAAAACATCATGCATTGGAATGTATTTATATGGAAGATCCAATTGGTATGCCCCTGGCCCAATTCTATCCATTATCTCAACAGGTCCAACAAACCTGGGTGCTAAATTTCCCTATCTCCATATCCTGTGGTGACCCAACCTAGTAAAAACCCAAAGGAATACATGATCACACTTTATAAGGTGTAGAGGTCATCTTCGTAGGTCATAATACGAATTCTTCCTTCTTTGGACCATAACCATATGATTCTGAATGATATGTATTTTCTCTGATGTCTTCTTCTTGAGACTCATCATCAACAACTATAACTCACCAGACTCCATCCAACATATCTATGATCTACATAGCCTTCTATAAAGGGCCAAATAGGGTTTTATATGTATTTTTTCTTGATAATTGTTGTTATAGGTGAACTATACTAAAGTTAAGTGGTTCTCCCATGACCCACCAAAGGAAAGAACACATGCCCACAACATATACTCAATCACCTGTGTAGTACGCTCCAACTTCCCATCTATATATGGGTGAAAAGTTGTACTTAATAATATCAATGTCCCTAGTGATCCCTAAAATCCCCACAAAAAGCATGAATTAAAGGGTGAATCAGAATATGAAACTATTTCCCATGGAACCCTAGGTAGATGAACTATATCCTGAACATAATGCTCTCCCAACTGATCTACTATAAAGGTTTCCAGAATTTTGAAGAAAAGTACTACACAGGTCAATAAATCCAAAAAAAAGATAACATCATTATTCCTAAGAATATTTGGAAGAACTACCACAAAGTCTATAGTCCTGTCATCTCACTTTCACTCAGCAATAGGAAATATATGTAGCAAACCTCCAGGTTGTTGATTATCTTCCTTCACCTGGTGAAATGTGTAGCTTCATGTCATGGACCTTGCTATCTCCTATTTCATTCTTGGCCACCAAAACTGTCTTCATTGGTCATAATACATTTATGTCATACATAGATGTACTGCCGTATTCGAGCACAAAACCGCGACATGAGCTCCTCTCACATGTTCATAGGTAAAAAACTCTATCCTTCACATAGAATATCTCTTACTCATCTATTACCAAATACAATGGTGTCTCCCCTCCTTCAAATATTTTCCTCATGTATAAGCACTCAATATTCTCATACTATCTATCCCTACCCTCTCTCAAAAGTGTATTTTCAACTACAATTTAAAATAGAATCATCTACTTCTAACTCTCCCGAACCACCAAATTATTTTTATCTAGAAATGTATTCATCTTTTACTCATCACTGTACCCCTGATCCATTTAATTCAATGTTTTTCTATTCTAGGAATCCACCGCACTATTTCATTTTCTGATAATATATACCAATTCAATGTCTAATGACTAGATATATTCAAAAAATCACCACTTCCTAAGATTTAAATGTCTCTATGTGAAGATATAATTTATGATCTTATGGTTCGTGTAAAATGTAAAAATTTTCCCCAAGATATAGAGTATCCAACACTTTAAATTACATACCACTGCTTCTAACTTATGTCCATGCATAAGGTAGTTTCATTCAATAGGCTCTAACATTTGATACCCATACACCATAAATCTGTCTCCTTGAATAATCACAACACCGATTCCAATTCTAGAAGCATCACAATACACCATGTAATCCTCACCTGACACAGGAATGATTAAAATTGGCTCCAATATAAAATTCCTCTTCAGCTCTTAGACATCACTATCACATATTTCTGTCCACTCAAACTTTATCCCCTTCTTGTTCAAGACATAAACTAGCAATTCCAATAAAGAAAATTCATGGATGAACCTCATATAATATGTATATAATCCCAAAAAGCTTCAGATATCAAAAAAATCATTGAATACTCCCATGAAACCACTGAATATACCTTCTATAGGTCCACTCACACATCTTCCTCCAAGATGATGTGAACTAAGAAATGTATCAGGCCAGTCTAAAACTGACACATAGATATCATGGAATATAACTGATGTTATCTTAGTGTAATCAGGACGAAGTCCAGATATTGGAAATGATCATCATGTTTTTTGATGTAACTATGATTTCATCCATGAATACCACAATGAAGCAATCTAGGTATAGATGAAACATCTTTTTCCTCAAGTCCATAAATATTTCTACCGAGTTTTTAAACCCAAATGTATTTATAAAAATCTCATAAAGGCCATACCTTCTCATGAAATATATCCAAAGTATTTTAGAAATCTGTCCTCTCAACTAATGATTCCCCAATACCATGTTAATCATTAAGAACATGTAATTTCACTTAAAATAGTAAAAAATATCATTGATACATGGAAGATAATATTAGATCTTCATAGTCACATTGTTCAACATTTTGAAATTGACACAAAAACGTAAACTCCAACCATCCTTATTTCTCAAAAATACAGGTGATCCCCATGGTGACGTACTCAGATAGATAAACCCTCAATCATGTAACTCCTCCAACTGAGTCTTCAGCTCTTAAACTCTATTGGTGCCATTCTGTGTGGTGGAATATATACTGGCTTAGCCCCTACCATGAGATAAATAGTGAATCCCACATCTCTTATATTTTTAAGTTGAAAAAATTATTCAAAAATGACATCCAAAAATAATAACACTTATAGTGGATGTAAATTTTTTCTAACAACCCATTCATCTAATAATAGATGAGAAAATTGGCCTTTGAGATCTTTTAGTAGCTATGTAACTAGACCTGCTCAGCCTGCCCAGATATCCCACTCTCCCTGGTGAATGTAATGGTCACCCTTAGCAGAAGTAAATGAAACTCTTCTATTGTAACAATCTATGTGGGCTCGGTATGTGACTAGCTATTCCATAACCATAATTAGGTCAAATCCAGTCATATAAAGAATATAGTGATCCCACATAAAATGGAACTCCCCGATCTCAAGGGAATATCACTTGCACATACAGATTTTTATAGAATGTACACCCAAATGTTTATCTATCTTCATAACCCCGATCAAAAACTACACAACAATGATCAAAACAGTAATAAATTAAGTAGATATAATGTAATGAGAGGCACCGGGCTCAAAAAAAGGAACTAGATAATGAGAAATCTACAAGAATAGTTCCTCTTATTATTGACGGTCCATCATCACTATGAAAAAGTGTAGGATGTAAAATATGCAACCATCCTACCCCTCTTCCCTATTATTATAGCTGAATACCCTAAGTAAAAAAACTCTACTGATATGGGAAATGTTTCCCAGAATTACCACATCCAATACCTCTACCGTATTGGATAGTAGAACTCCAACTATGAGAATACTTAGATGAAGAAGATCCCATTCCTACACTCTGACACTATCTAGCTTCCCTATCACTACCAGACTACCTAGGGTTACTACAGAACCTATATAGATGTCCCATTCCACCACAAGATTGGAACTCCACTGGTGGTTGGGAACAGTTCCTATGATAATGTCCCTGCCCACCACACTGATGATAGATCACTATAGTAAAGTCCCATGCAACTGACCATCCTATCTATGTACTCTTCCTCCCACTACCTTGGCTAGATTTGTAATAATAGTGCTTCCTTCTCTGGGAAGTCGCACATCTTGATTTTCCATTAGAAACTATATTTATATTATTGGATGCATCTATTAGGTTCCCTTCAGCAATGGGTTCTTGATATATCACCTTATAAAACATATTTAATGGAAAAATATTAACTTGAAACTTAATATTGCACTTAAGTCTATCCTGAAATCATTTTCTCTAGCTGCCTCATCTCTAACTAACACTAGAGAAAAGCATTTCATATCCTTGAATCATCCAACATAATCCATAACAGACCTTCTATACTATGTTAGCCTCACAAACTGGATTACTTTATTCTAACTCAAGGTATCTGGAATGAAGTGCTATAATAATTACTCAAAACATCCTTCCTTTATATTGCATCATCCTATCTTGTTTGGGCTTGAAAACCCCACAAGTTCTTCACTAATCCTCGTAGAATATAAGTTTACATCTTTTCCCTCTTCTCAATATGAGTCTCTCGATGGTCAAGTATCATCTTGACAAACACATCACAACCCTCAGCTTCCTCTAGTCCACCCTCTTGAGTAAATGTTAGAGGGTACTGCAATTGAAACTCCCTTTCCAGATCAAACATGTTTTTTCACAACCTTTCCTAGGTCTCTTTCCATCAATTTCATGAAATGACTGAATTTATCTAAAAAATAATCTCCTTCTCCCTCCCTCCACACTATCAGTGCCTAAGGTTCCAATATTGGAGGATCATCCACAACCATGTCCTCCAGTCGTCCTCTCAACAATCACCTTCATGGAGGCATATCTCTACAAGATAAACACATAGTTTAGATCTAGGATTCATAAAACAACCTACCACATTTTATGTTAAAGGGAATATCAAAACATGTGAGAATAAACCTTTTTCCCAAATCACTCCAGACGGTAAAAACCAAGGCTTTATTAGTACCCTAAACCATTTTACGCCTAAGTCCAATTTATATGGGTAACCATATTATCATATTCAGGATCCTGATTTAGACACCCTATTTTACACATTTTTTCACCATATTTATGTTCATCATGGTAGAAACCATTTGAATTTAAATTTCCAAAGAAAATAAAATGTTTTATGTCCAAAACCATACATATTACCCATTTTCTTGTGTATTCCTAAAATGATGCACATCACAATAATCCTAACTGCCTAGAATTATTCATGAAAACTCAACTGTCATTCCATTCCGAGCCACAAATCCATACTCAATAATTCTTAGAAACAGTAATCACATCATACCAAAAGTGTTTCACCCAAGGTCAAATAATGTTCAACTATAACAACAAACAACAACAATACTCCCACCCTTAGTACTCGGGTTTCCACCCATACACGTGTTTGAAAATCCAATGCACAAGCTCATTAATAAGCCCTATATCTTCCTAGAATTCATTCCACCACTCCCAAATAGTAAGAAAAAATATGAAGTAAAACTCCTTGGAAAACAATTTGTATCATCCCATCCGGGGTGCCATGCAATGGTTACCGGAGCTGGTCTGTTATATGACCACCAACGCACCTCTCCATACTCCATTGGTCACCGAATGGCAGTGAGGGTCTGGTAAGTCATTAATGGGTAGACCATACCCTCTTTTATCATATTAATACACCAGAAGAAGTAAATAACCAAAAGAAGAAGAATATATAATCATAGACATTACCAATGTCACACGATAAAAAAACCTGAAACATGGTACTCAACTAAAATCGAAACATTCCGTTCCAAAGTAACTTACAGAGTGTTTAAAATGAAAGTCAAAGTAAAGACAATAACGACAACCAATAGGGTCCCAAACCATGTCTGGTTCCATAATCCATGATCCTTCTCTAATCAACAATCTAATCAAGGGACCTTTCCATTAACCCGTCCTAAAAAAATAATGTCCATTGATATATTAATCATGTATAACGAATAGGGTGTGAGTATGACTCAATAATCCACCATAATTTTTTGTGAAACAAATAAATAAAACAAAAAGTTTTACAATTTTAATAATAATAAGTATAATGAATATATAAATAGTTTATCATATTATTAAATATTCATTATTTAATAACATAAAAACATGATTTCCTATAGATACCGATACATCAATACCTACTTCGACCCATGCCAAAATCTGATCTTTCCCTATGGTTTACCATGTGTTTGAATGAACGTGTTGCTATTATATTTTAATAAATGAATGAAAATGATTCCATTAATTTAATCACACAATTGGAATAACCATGTAACAATTATTATTTCACAAATAAACGGACATGTTACCATTCATTTTATCAAACAATTTAAATGATCATGTTACCCATTCATACTAGTGTCCAAATGAGAATGTTACCATCCACCAATTCACAAATATATCATGGATAACATTTATCATCGATAATAAACATTAACCACATTATCACATAAAGCACATCATCACATTAAGCAGGACTAATCTACATTAAACCACTTACCCAAATATCACATTAATTAATTTATCAATTAATTATTCAACTCATCCACATTTCCAATTTGATAAATATTCTTAACATAAAAATACCCTAAATTAATTCGCCAATTAATTAATAACATCAATCTATTCAGTTAACTCAACCATTAAATAATCACTTAATCGTAACTATCTTAATTTCCAAACTCAACATCTCAAAATTAATTAATCAATTAATTTTTTAAATAGAATATTCCAGTGTCTTGCATTGAATTACCTAATTAATTATCCATTTCATGGAGTATATATATCCCATAACTAGTTCCCTAATAAATTACCTAAAACTAGAATATCGTTTTCACATTATTAATTTCCCAATTAATTGTCTCTAATCACAACACCCGTGATCTAAAATTAATTCCAAAACTAATTATCTCATTCAATGATCCTAAATCCCATTGTCTGACAATCATCTCAATTAAAAAATTTACGACATTAATTAATTAAATTAGTTACTATAATTTCTAAACAATTTTAGAAATTAAATAACTTTCATATACATAAAAAATCACAACTATGAGATTTATATATTTTTACCCCTACCTTGATTCGTCGATACATATTCACTTAATATAAATCCAAAAAATTTCAGTAGAACGATGAAATATATATGTGACCCAGATCTAATCCCCAAACTAAGATAAAAGATATCATGATATAATAAACCCAGATTTAGATCTAGAATCCAAGATCTAGATCTCACCAATTATGTTTATATTTAAAAAAATAATGAATAAACTCCACTAAAAGGTAAACAGAGGAATGAAAAATTGTCAAAATAAGGATCAAGATGAGATCCACTTATCAGAAGAAGTGAGAGTCATCAAATCAGTATTTGAATATTGATAAACGGATGTCGAGAGAGCTTGGAATCCATCTAGAATGCTCTTGAATCACCCAAAAAACATTAACTCCCAATACGACATCAAAATGAGGGTGTTTCGAGGGTTTGGGGGATTCTAAAATAACTTTTTGTGTGTAATAAAACTATGAAACAATCATGAGAACCCTAAAAATATGTGGTTTAATGGTTAATAGTGTTTGGGCACCAAATTTTTCAAACTGTGCATCGAGCATGTAGATCCCCTTAATCTTGGTCTGCACAGTTAGTTGGGATGGGGAAATGGTTTACTCTAACCATGTGCCTATCATGAATAGTCCCCTTTTCTCAAAAGTGTTCTTAAAACTCCACCCAAACACACCCCATCTCATTAATCCAGCCCATGGTACATAAATAAAACAAAAATTACCTAAATTTTCACCCCTGATAACTTCAGAAAGGGCCAGGATCCAACACCGACTCTTATGGATGTGTTACTAAATGATCATCTAAACCCAATTAGGTTAGTAGGGGTATATTTCTTATGATATTAACCAGTTAATGGTGTTTTTAAACTTTTTAATTAAACTATTATAGGTTTCACTTAAATAAACTCTTGGTGGACTGAATAGGCCCTAGGATGTTTGCTTAATCTTCTATGTTTCATTTATTGACCTCGTGGGGTATATTCATGTTATGTGGGATGGTAATTTAAATTTCCAATAGCCACTAATACATGTTACGTAAATAATTATGGTTGAATCATAATTAACTGATCTTTTTTAAATAATAAAGACAAATTTTTAATCTGATTTTGATATTTATTTTAATTAGAATTTCACTAATAAATTACCACATAAATGGAGACCTCCCCTATAGTTTTAAGTTGACATTTTATTTAACCAATTATGCACATGGGAGCATTAATAAAAATAATGATTAAAATTATGTTTTTTATAACTTTATTTTATGCCCTGTGGTGTTAGCTAAATAAAGAGTTTAATATAATTTTTTTTAATAACTGGTACCTGATATATCATATATGCGAGTTTCTTAAAATGTTGTAATAAATGTGAATTGGTTAAATTACATTAAATAAAACGTTTTAGAGGTTTTTTAGTAGAACCCTAATGTAAGGGTTAGATTTAGTTTTCCTTAGGATATTTCTTGAGTGTGAGGACGAGTGTTACCTAATGGTCTTTATTACCCATTTCCTTTAAAGTAAGATTAGAGGTTCGACTAGTAAGGATAGTGATATTTTTAGCACAACCAAATTATATGGTCGACTATTTATGATTTTGTGAGGTGATAGCCCAGTTGATTTTGCTCCCATGGAAATGGGAAACTGGTAGACTTTGGAGCTAAATTCCTAGGCATAAAAACTATGGTCCATTTGTTTATTTTTGTTGGGTCGGACACATAGTTGATGAAGCAAAACCACATGGGATACATGTGTTTTTTTGGTAAGTTAAAACTTAAAGTAGTATTACTGTATGTATATAAACATTGATTTTTATGTCATTTACCTTTTATGTTGACATTGTGATCCTTTAGGGAGTACTACCTTATGATGATACTCAAAACAAATGAGGTCCTAGTAGGCTGATGCTTATAAGGTGATGCAATTACACCTTAGTTGATAGGTTATTACACTCAAAGTTTTATATAATTTTTACTTGACTTTAGTTTTACCACTCTGGAATAGTGTTATAGGTGTTTTAGATTCTATATGAGAAAATACATCATCTAGGATGATTTAATCATGATAGAGACCTTCGAGCTAGGTGAATAGACTTATATTCCTTCACTTTTCAATGATACCCAAGTAGGTCATCATTGTTTTTGTTCTAGAAAAACCTGTGGGAGAGTTTTTCAAAAGGATTACATTCTCCTTAAAAGATATGAGCTTGGTAATACTCTCACCTTGAGAATGATTCATATAAGGTGATTGGGTTTTGTATTATAGCCAGGGCAATTATTAGGGTTTCAAGGAAGCAACTAGGGTTCTTAGATATCGAATCTTAGAAAAAAGGGTTGGATCTGTATGATGATTAGACCAGTTGAGTAGTGTTTGTGTTTTAGACTATATAATTTAAAAAAAATTCCTTGAAATAGAATTCATTTATTAAATCATGGATTAGGTAGGTTCTTGATTTTGATGTTGATTTCTAAAGGATCTTCTAGAGTTATAGAAACAGATTTTCCTTATAACATAGTCAGCTTGAGCTTATTTATAGATGAATCATTGTAGGGTGGGTCATAACATGAACAAGGTGGTATGAGATATACAACCACTGTGAAGGGTGAGTTTCTTTTATTATAGTTTAATGTGAGAGATTGTTGATATGAAACATTGGTGAATGGCTAGGTGAGGGATGTTGATCGATGGTTAAAACAATTATGAATTTACGTATAGTGACAAAATGATTTGGTTAATTTAAAACTAAGTTCCATTGTGTTTGAGGATATATTGGAAATGTAATAGGTTCCATGAGATAGTTAACTATGGTTGGAACTAGACACACATCATCGAGACATCTAGTGTTAGAAGTAAGAAAACAAAAGTGTAGCCTTGTTTGATGAGAGCATGTATTTAAGGTAAAGTACAGACATGTTGATATAAGTTTATTGTAATCATATTTGAAAGGGTAATTCTCTTATCTTGAAATCACCATGAGTACACTAAGATAAAATGTCCTATATTCTGAGAAACATATCTAAATATCTTTCTAGGGTTAATGAAAGTATTCCGTGGGATTTTCTCTTTTGGATAACATTAATAGTAATATTGATGGTTTGTAGGACACCATATTCCATTTAACAGTGGTTCCCTCGCTGTATCATTGAATTTGATGAAAAAAATGGGAATAATTTCTAGGAACAGGGAACATGTGATGATTGATGTTTTCATTAGTGGTCCAGATTATCAGTTTTAAGCCATAAAAGTTCTTTTGTGCATGGGGTCATGTAATTGGAAGTGTAAATATGGTTTTATTTTCACTAATGTGATGAAAATTATGTTCCTACTGTGGGGAGTGGGATGTTGGTCACTGATGAGAAGCTCTCATGAAATAGGGGTCCCTGGATTTCGAGTTCGGTAATTGGATATTCATTTTGGTCCTCTTATTCCATTTAGTAATGAAATAATGTATTAATATAATCCCAGATAATTTTTGGGTTTATATTTAATTATGGATTTAGCAAAAATTTAGGTCCATGTGTTAAACCTGATATATCTTATGACAATGCATAGATGATGGATTATGATAGTGTATTTTCTGGTACTAAAGCATGACAACCATTTTGTTTGGGAGATGGTTCTGCCAAGATATGTCACTAGAAATTGAGTACATGATTTAGTCAGTGTTCTTAGAACAATATCGATATGCTGTAGGATATTTATTTAGAAGATGGTTTTGGTGATGAATTTTCAGTAGGATCCAAGAATTTTTTTAATACCCAACCATAGGTGGTTCAACAAGATTTATCTAAATATTTGGATTTAGTTGGTGAGAAAATATCTTTAAAAATTATTTCAGGATGATAAGGGTGTAGCTAATAGTGTTAATATAGTATTTTCATGGAAAATAATGTACGTAGAGGAAATATTGTGTCGATTGGAATTCAACAACTATTTTAAATTGATAGACATGTTGGGTGTGTCTTGAGAACACAAAGGTCATATTTAAATAGAAAATTGTGATAGTGTGAGAACTATAAATAGAAACATGACCATTTGAAAAAAAAATAAAACCCTAGTTGGTTGATTGTAGTTTTCATTATCCCCCAATACCTCTCCATAATTGGATGTTCTAAGGTGGGGAGTTAATAAGGTCCTATGTTTTGGACCAACTAGAATTTCTAATAGAATATGTTCTTATCTGTTAGTGGATGGTCAAAATTATGAATTAGTTTCCATAGGGTAATTGAGAGAGTTATAATAAGTAAGTCTATTTTTTCTAGATGGGGTTTAATGTTTAAGAGGTGTATTGAGTGTTCAGATGAGTTTTAGGAACATTGGGATCAAAAAAATTAGTTTTGGGTGAATCAGATAGGGGTTCATGATTTGTACATGGTTAGTAGGAACCATGTAGCTTATATAATGTGGCATATTTTTATAGGTATATGGTTTTTTTGAACAAGTTACACCGAAGAGGAAATTGTGTGAAATACTATAGAGTGTTTTCATAGTGGATTCAAGGGCTGTCTATGGTCTTCCAAAACCATTGTCTAAACATGTATAAGTAAATATGCTTAACCAAAAGATTCACATGGTTTGGTGAATGATTTTACCAACTATTATTCCCTTATAAATGAATAAATATTTATTTCCCCTTCCATATTTAAGTTTTTTACCCCAAAATCAACATTCATATCCTCTGGAATCTCTCCCATGAACCCAAATCCTTCTCTTATTCCCATGGAGGGTTCTACTTCATTCGAGATTAGAATGGACCAATGTTTATTGCATTAGAAGTTTAGAGGTAAATCTAAAAATACTCTTACCTTAGTTGTTTTTTTACAATACATAGAAATGTTATTTTGGGAGGAAATAATTTTCTCTAATTATTTAGTGTTTGATTATTCTTTTTTATTTCTATCATTTTGGATCAAACCAAATCCCAATAATAGATTAGTGAAGAATCATAATAATGAGGTAGGTGGTTTATGGATTATTCCATAAAGTCTTATGAATTTATAAAAAATTTTCATTGTGTCATGTGAATGATTCTAAAAGCGTTTCTCCTAAATTGTGAAACCCTATAATTTAATTTTCAAGGTTATAATTTAGATAACATTTATGTTTCCTAGATATTTTTGGGCTTAATAAATAAATGTGGAACACCCCATGGATGTGTCACTCACTTGACCTAGATGAAATAAGTGCATAATTATCCAAACACCGCTAAGTGTGTTTGGATTGGACTTTACATCAAGAATCTCTAGATGATGTTAAATGAGTTTGTTCAACTATTATTAGGAATGTATCTAGACTAGGCCTATATTAAATAATGAATTATGAACATGGAATAAATGGGGATATAAGGATATGTAATACCTACATAATTAAATGATTATTATGAACATTATTCTAGTGAACCAAACACCCTTCAATGGTATGTCGAAGTAAATATGTTAGATAGAACAACAAGATAAACATGATAAATGGAAACTGTTATATCTAATGAAACTTTTCCCCTAGTATCAATGGGAGGTGATTTTATTAAATTTTTGGTTTGGTTATGAATTGGTATTTTTCATGGACTATAACATGGACCTCCCTTATATCACATTTGAGTGAATTGATAAATTATTATAATGTGATGAATTCAATTGTTAAAAAGGTGTCACAGACACTATCAAGGACCCACAGGTCATAAAAACCTGTATGTTGTAAAAAAGGGAGGGTTAAATTGTTTAATTAGAAATTTTAAATTTGATGAGTTAAGTCTCTATTTTGTAAACTATTATCAATTATTAAAATGGGAATGAAAATTAACACGGGACCTTCATTTTTTACTAGAAGTGAAATAATAAAATAAAATTAATGTGATGTGTTAAATTGAAATAGGAAATGGAAACTAACATGTAACCTTGATATCTTATATAAAATGGTTAATATTGTATATTTCTTTGTGACATCAACATCATGTAATGGAACTAATGATTCATTTATATTGTATGAAATAGACAATAACCTTGGATCCAACTTTTATAGACTGCATTGCATTTACTCCTTGGGATCTTTTAAGTATATCATGAGTTTTAAAGGACCTGATCCGTGAAATCAAAGATGATTCCTTGGTCTATGGGCATGGTTCCCGACCCATGTTGGTCAAAATATTTGCGAGTTTTCAGTGTACAAGTTTAATGGACTCAAAGAGAATGACTTGCTCAATGGACATAGTTCTTTTCCCACATTGGACTATTACTTGATACACCAAGTGTATGTTGTAGAGGATGTTTTAACCGTATTTATTAATTAATTTATTTATTTAGTTTATTCTGGTTGTATATTTGTGTTTTATTCTTGAATACTTGTACTAATGTCTCAATATGTTCATACCTGAGTATTTATTGCTTATTTATTGACTATTAATTGTAGATATATTTTCATGTATTTATTTATGATTACTTCCAATGTATTTTTTATTGATCTAGAGGATATAATCTCCACACTATACCACCTTTACACCTTCACTACTAATATTTGTCCTTGAGAGTACAAGGAGGAATTCTTGAGGGAATGTTGACAACCAACATAGGGAATCAATTTATTAGCTCCTAAGATAGGAAAGTACAATATGGAAACATCCATGAGTCATAACCTTTTTATGTAAAATGAATAAAATATTCACATCAGAAACCTAAAAGGGATATAAGCTAAAGATCTACACTCAACCTATTATTAGGAGAGTGGTTTCGTGTAGATGTAATGGTTGGTGTTGAATGGTAGGAATATGTGACTCAAAAGGAAAACATAATTGTCTTAGAAGGCACCTATTCTTGAAACATGAAAAATACTATGGCCTGTGATAATTATCAAGGAAGTTTTATAAAAACCAATAATAACATACAAATGGTTTTTTAATAAAATATTTCTATATTAGGTACATCTCATATTTTCCTTCATATTATTTTAAATCCGTTAACAAACATATTTCCCATGACATACAAACTCCCTATTCAGAAATGGGGTTAGTTAAAAAACTATTTGTATTAAGTTTCAATTTTGAATCATAAATCACGGGTTAGAGTATAAGTCCTATACATAAATTTCTTAAATAAAATTTCATTGAATCTCAAAAATATATGACAATAATTTTAGGTTTTTCCCTTTTTATACAAAAAATACCACTTATTTATATCAATATAGAAACATCTTTGGATTGTCTATAATCATTGTTTCATAGTTAATTGAAATGTATATTATAGTTTTAACAATCACAACTTTTAGGTGGTTTCCATTGGATTTATTTATGGAACTACAATATTTCAATATTTCTTAATCCAAAGGGGACCTGGTTTCCAAAGGTAAGAGTTCATTATGGTTGAACTTTACAATACTTAAGAACGTGCATTAGTCAAGTGGATGTGGGGTCGGACTCATCACACCATTTTGGGGGGAATTATTCTCTACTCCGGGACGCTATTTATAATTTAAGATATTTACATTAATTCTTATTAATTCACCTAGTATATCATAAGTATCTGTGGGAATTTTCAATCACTTATTTAGCATGTGAAAAGTTAAAATCTTCTGTATGTATTTGAGGTTCTTTATTAATGGAGATATCCTTATGTATTCGAGGTTATTCATCAATGGTATCTTCTCATATGATACTTAGAGATTATTTTAATCATCGTTATGATGATAGTAGTTTTAAATCCACTCAGTGGGGTACTCTAGAATTTATTGTCATCTAGAGAGAGGATGGTTTGATTTGATTTTGGGAATGTTCCCATAAAATGGGATACCTATGTATCCTTGTGAAAGGAATCAGAACCCTTATAGTTTGGTTCCACTGAATGGGACACATCATACCTTTTAAGGTCATGTGATAAGGACCTAGACATACAGTTTAATGTCATGTGGTTTAGACATCTAAGAAGAAGGTGCTTAGTCAAAACATTGTGTGGGACTAATAATGAAGCAGCCCCAGGAACATGAAAAGGGTATGCGTTTCCAAGTAGGATCATACCCCATTGAGAATATGGCCCCTAAGAGAATAGGGTTGATTTAAGGTATTGGGTTTTAATCTCAATTATGCATCCAACGTATCCCATATATATGGGAATCGAAGCCCACATAATTCGATGAATTTCATAGGATAGTACAAACATTTGAGGGAAATGAGTTTGGGATTACTTCCTGAAAAGGATGTGTTGGAGATTTGAGGGTTTAATTTGGGGTTTATTCCTAAAGAGGATGCCCAGATGAATGGAATTAGGGATAGATTTTTGAAGAGGATATCTATTGATCTCAGGCACTGAAAGGGCTTACTACGTATTCTGGATTGAAAAAGTTATCATAGTTCTCATAGTTCCTTCAATTGTGCAAAAGTTTTGATCAAAAAAAATCTCTAAGCCCATGTGATTCATTCTCAGTGTGAGAAACTAGAGGATGTAAAAGATTTAAAAAAGGCATTCACAGTTTCAAAATTTTCCTCAGCTCATGGAAGAGGGAGCACCTATGGTGGTGAGAGTGGATGAGGTCAAGGCAACCCCAGAAGAGGGCGAAGTAGTGAGCTATCCCTCTATTCTATTCACATTGGACAGTGGTCCAATGGAAGGAATAGGGGATGAAGGTTAAGGGCTTAAAACTCGAATGGGTTTCCATGGTGACAAAGCCCAACGAGAGAGGGGAAGGGTAACAAAATTCCATGTCCCCATCTCCCATCTTATATTTGGAACCAAAGTAGAGAGGAGGAGCAATGATGCTTCCTCCTAAAAGAAAATCTAGGGGATTACGCCAGAGTGGTTTTGCTAACTTCATTCTAATTGAGGAGGGAGACTTATACTATGCTTTCATGAGAAAACAAGTGTGAAGTGTACCTTTCCTACTAGAGACCTAAGGTTCTAGGTCATCTCTTTGAGAAGGGAGTGGCCAGAACCCAAACCCTCCTCCAAACCAGGAACTTCCCAAAACTATTAATGGGAGAAAGTTTTATGAGACTGTGGATATACAAACCCACAGAAATTCCAGGAATCCTAACCCCATTGTGAAAAAAATGTGGGAAACCTATTACTGTTGAAATCCAAACCCAAATAGAAGATATGTTGAAGTACCTTTTCCAAAGGTTTGATATGTCAGGAGGTTTTGGTGGAGGTCTCAACATAATTCATTTCAAACAATGGAGCCAAGGGAGAATAAGACATTCCATGATTTGATTTGAGGGTGGATTGATGGATTGCAGATTGAAGAGAGTAAGTGAATCAAAGAGGGGTGCCCAAGTAGGTATGTGGGCGCAAGTATGGGCGCGCAAGTAGGGTTGGGCGACCTGATGTTCACTTAAGAGATGAACAACCACTATAATAATACTTGGACGAGACCTTGTTCGAGCGATCATGAGTATTCACAGGTGGTC
Organism: Viscum album; assembly: GCA_963277665.1. Lineage (NCBI taxonomy): Eukaryota > Viridiplantae > Streptophyta > Magnoliopsida > Santalales > Viscaceae > Viscum > Viscum album. The sequence continues at coordinate 1,059,591,358 of OY728140.1, forward strand.
CTAGAAGTGGGGCGCTCATGTTCCTATGAAAGTAATAGGCGACGTGCAAGTATTTTTGATTTTGGGAGGTGGGGCACTTTTGGTGAGCAACTGTTATGTTTTTCAAACAAGAAGAGGACCTAAGTACAATGATCCTCTCTTAAATCATTTTCTCAAGGTGTTGACGAAATACGTTGATAGTTTCGGAAGTCTGGGGTGATGTTCTAGGGATATAAGCGCAGAAATTTGGCTTCAAGGAAGTTAGTCCATACAAATGAAGGCCTCATGTGTTTATTTATAGGAAAAAAATATGACATTGGAAAAAAGAAGATTAGGTGCACAAGTGACTTGTGTGCCAAATTGTGGCGTGAATGTACCTTGCACTTCGACAGTGTTTTGGATAGACAATGGTGATCCAATGAGGAATTACAAAAAATAAACACTACAATCTGCTCTAGTAAGGGTGGCGCGTATGTGTTTATGCGTACGTATCTTGGGCACCTCTTTGAGGACATATCCAAAATAATTGTTCTATAGCATGGGGCTGCACCCCTACGCCTCTGATTGTGATCCGTGTCGGTCTGTAGTCCTGAACCTTCGTTCTAGTGCCTTTACTACCATCACTGACCCCCCTTAAAAAAAGCAGGGTCACACTGCAAAATTTTCGAGCCCGATTGAGGACATTTTGTAGAAAAGTGCATGAAACACATTTTATGGTATCTACAAAAGCCACCCATTAGAATCTGATTCATTCAGAATGAAATGAATATTATTCTAAGGTAAAATGTTGTCACTTTGACTTATTCCAACATCATTTGGTTATATTTAGTGTGGAAGAATGTTTTTAAGGATGATATAATTTTTCCTAATCCATGGGGCCTAGCGAGCATAATTTGATTTATACAAGGGTAATACAAAAAAACATAAAAACATTATATCATTTAACTATTCATTGCCTTATATTTTCTAAATCATACAAAATGTACATCTAGTGAGCTGGGAATCAACTTTTTCTCAGAGTTACCTTTGTTGGTTCTCAATCTAGTGAGTACCACGTCTCTTTTTTTTTGTAGTTTAGAGTCACACATATTGGAATATAAAGGGCTAGCATTTACGGTCGAATATATTTAACCATAAATTTTGGAATTAGATCCCAAACAAGACTCTATGGATAATAATATCTTTAATAATCTTTAAATATTCCAAGGGGAATCTTGCGTCATGATTTTTATGGTCACCAAATCTAAAACATGTATCAACATAAGGGGAGTCCCCTCCAAGAACAAATTTATCATTATTTTAACAAACCCGTTATAGGGGTTGTATTATGCAAGTACACTTGTGGAATATGTTGTATTACCAAATAGTGGCATCTTTTGGATGACAGTCCTATTATGTAGGAAACTTATGCAAGGCCAAATAAAAGCATGTACTGCATAGTCAAGCAAAAGGTATCATTTAGGAATTTAACATTTTATTGCTGATAGATGGGGAAAAATAAGATTTGGGTGACTTAAGACCATAGTGGGTGATTTTCCCATGGAACGGAATTTTTGGAATGAAAGGGTTATTTTATACCGACCTATGTCTTGAATAATAAAACCATATCGATAAAAATTCTATGTATGAGGAATGGTTAAAATTTATCAAAAAGGGTGATTTCTGATATCATATTGTTCAGTTTTAAGTCATGTAGTGAAGACATTGATAATGTGTAGTTTTATGTCATGTATTGAGAAAATTGGTACAGTGCAGTTTTAAGTCACGTAGTGAGGACTTTGATACTATTTAGTTTTAACTCATGCATTAAGGAAATTGGTACTATGCAGTTTAATGTCATGCAATGATGACATTGGTACTGTTTATCTTTTTGTCATGTAGTAAGTACATTGGTATTGTGGAGTTTTAAGTCACACAGTGAGGACATTGGTATTGTGCTATTTTAATTCATGTAGTGAGGGCCTTGTGTGGCTTTAATTTAAGGTCTTTATATTTTTCCAAAGGTATGAGACTCTTCAATTTTTTTGATAATTTGTTTGGAAACATACTATCATATTCAGGTATGGAAGGTAAAATGGTAAATTGTGATATGAGAATTTCTAAATCTAAAGAATGATATGGAAAAAGAGATAAAGGCATTAGGGGAAGTTTTTTTTTCAAGAATGAAGTTTCCATTATTTTACAAACTCGTTATGGGGGTTGTTTTATGCAGGGCCAACTAGGGTATATGAAACATAAAGGAATAGTATCATCTTTTTACTGACAGACCTATTATGTAGGTAACTTATGCAAGGCCACCTAAGGGAACGTGCTGCATAATACAACAAAAAAGATCTCAAAAATCTGACTTTCAACTACTAAAAGCTAAAGAATGTTTATAAAGATTCAAATTTTCTGAAGCACATAGTTTGGATTATATATAAAGGTACCTGAATTTAGAAAAGGGTATTTCTAACCAAGATTTCCATACAATTGGAGGAATAGTACTTCTACGATGGTATGACCCAATTTTAGGGGGTATGTTGTTTGTAGTTTTTGGTCATACAACTAGGACCAAAAATGGAAACAATATGTGATATATGGAAAAACGGTTCCATAGTTATTTCATATTGATTTGAACAAATGGAGAAGGAAATGTTTAGACCATGGTGTTGAAGGGTTTCAGATCAAATGAAATATAATGGTATAAATATACCTGAATGACTGTTTTAAAATATATATTCTTGTATATGGTCATCAAATCTTGAATGGGGAAATGATTATATAACCAATAATAAAGTTACAATTATTTAAAAAACCTATTACGGGGGCTGTGTTATGCAGAGTCAACTGAGGCATATGCTGCATAGCCAAAAAATGGAATCTTATGACTGATGGGATTGTTATGTAGGAAACTTATGCAAGGCCACCTAAGGGAACGTGCCACATTGTTAGAAAAAATAGTTCTCTGTTATTAGAAACTCTATCACTAGAAATCAAACGAAATATTATGAATATATGAACAAATTCAAGATTACGATTGTGAAACTTGGAAGGGGTTTATGCCCAATGCATATTAGAAATATTTGAACCAATATTGTCCATGAGTTGGATGTCATTTTAAATAGATCTGACTCATATTTAAAATGAAGCCATTCTTTGTTTCCTCTAAATTAATATTATGATGTGTAGTTTTTAATCTTGCAATAAGGACAATATACTATGTAGTTTTAATTCATGCAGTGGGGATATTAATTTCCCAATAATAATTTGAGACAACTTATTTATATAATTAAGGCTTTTACTCAAATCCTAAGCCCACATGAGCTATGCTCGATATGAGAAACAAAGAGTAGTTAGGGTTTCTTCTATAATACAACAGTGACATGGGTGAAGAATGGGGTGTTAGATTTCCATGCAGTTTAACGTCATGCAGTAAGGATGAAGATGAACCGTTGTGAAAAGAATGAAATATTGTAACAAGATTAAGGAATAAAACCTAAGTGTATTTTTTTGTCTTGTTAGGACAAGAATCAAGTCATACATAGTTCTTAAAAAATTCCCTAAGCAGGAAAGATTCTTATAAAAGGAATGAATGGTTTTTTATTAATGTTGTGCCTAAAATTGGGGATCTTGGCATCTCTACGTATCTCCTTGAAAATGAGAATAAAGACATACATATTTCTTGAAACAATCCTCCCTCACACCTATCGAGTTTGACAAGAAGAATGGGGTCTTTGACATGTTTTGAGATAACAATAAATCGTAATACATAAAATGGTATGAGGACCAGATCATATATCTTAAGAAAACACTATGTATATATTTAATTCATATACAAGAGGAGAAATGGAAATAGGAAGATTTTTTGACCACATCTTGGCCCAAAATTGGAGATTTCAGAATCTCTATGCATCTCACTGAAAATGAAAATCATGCCATTATTAGTTCTTGAAACAGGGTTCTTATGCAGATCTAGCTCAGTCATAAGGAAGAGAGGGACTCATGTACCACTAAAGAGTAGCAATGATGTCAATTATGTTTTCTTATCGAAGATCCTAATGTCTAGCATAGAAGACGTTAACCAAACAGTTTAATGTCATGAAATGAGGAAAAATGATGTCATTCCATTTCACGTCATGCCACAAGGACCAAGATGCTACGTATTTTAACATCATGCAGCATGGATGCTTATGATTGTTATCCAGTTTAATTTCTTGAAACTAGGATGTGTTACTATGCGGGTTTCAGTCTTGCAGCTTAGACGTGAGGGCTATAAAATTTTTAGTCTTGCAACAAGGACGTTGTACTGTGTAGTTTTAAGCCATGAAATGAAGGCATTGTACTATGCATTTTTAAGACTTGCAGTGAGAACAAGATGTATAACTTCAGAACATATTTCTTTATGTATCACACATTGGTTGGAGATGTAACAATCTCTCCCTCCATTGAGATTAAAGAATAATATCCATTTGAATAGAACTTATGCATGGAATGAGGTCCTTCGCACTTTGCCTCATGCTTTGGAGGTTTTTCTCTAGTATCATTGGAGTGATAAGGAATAATACCAAATCTTCTAGAAAACATTAATGGAGGTGAACATTCTTATTAAAAGATAACACTATTCTATTCTGGTAGACTTCTAAGTTATTCAATGTATGAAATATTGTTTTAGTCTAATTGTTCCAGGTCATTGAACTACTTCTAATACCTCTCATCTGTGGATAATTGATCAGATATTGCTACTCTGATTGGAGGCAATTGAATTTAAATTGGAAAAAACTACTTCTGTTCCATATACCAATGAATAAGATTTTTTAGGGTGACAGTATGGGCAGTGGTCCGATAATCCCACAAAGTATTCACTACTGGAAATATCACCTATACCCACAGTTTAGAACGTTAGTTATATCCCATGAAACCGTGGGTATAGGCTATACCCACGGTTTCATGAACCGTGGGCTAGAGTGGCGTCGCAATAGCTCTATACCCATGGTTCCTATAAAACCATGGGCATAGCCGAAAAAAAACTCAGATTACCCACAGTTTACCAAACCATGGGTATACAGTTTTCTAGCACCCATACTATACCCATATTGCACAGCAGAATTACCCATGGTTTAATAAACCGTGGGTATAATCATTTTACCCCAGAAATTGATTCTTCTAGCTTACCATCCTACACCTCTGCAAATTCTAGCTTCCTACCATCCTGCACCTACTCCTACCATCCTGCTCTTAAAAACAATAAAAACCAAAAAAAAAATAGATGGATTTCAATCATGGTGGTGGGAAAATTAAAAATTCCAACCTGGATGGAGAAAACGTGATAAAATTCCAGCATTCCAAAATGATGCATATCTTAAAATGATGAAAAAAAGAAGACATTCTCTATTTTACTAAGGTTATTACTAATCCAAACTCAATATTCCCATCAGTGATAGAATCAAAAAAAAAATGGAGGAAAATTCATGTCACACTGGAGTTCCCAGAACAAAACTGACTTACATTATCAATAATGATTACTACAGTACTAAGTTAAATCTAGGATATTATAAACCAACACAATACTAACCATTTATATTGCCTCTTGTCCAAGATTGTGTAACTATCTGTATTGCCTCATACTAACTGCAAGAACATAAAAACAACTAATTATGAACCTTTATTGCAAATGATAACAGGAATTAAGTACGATAAAATCCCATACTAAACTTGCATGAATAATAAAAGATCATTTTTGGTCAAGGATCATGGAATTCAGTGAGGATCTATCCCAAATGAAAAGAGAAAATATAATGTAATTTCAGCTATGTCAAAAAATAAAAATCAAAACAATAAGACCATGTTTTTAGCAAACTCAATTGACCATCTAGATTAAGGAAATTTGGAGTGCACTAACTTGAATATAGAAACTGCTAAAAAAAGTGAAGAAAAATATATCTAATAATATGTTGAATATGAATATAGAAGATTCAGACGTTCACCAAAATTATGGTTTTTATAGAGGATCTAAAACTAATTGTGGGAAGAATTTTGATTTGTGTCTGGATGCAGTGGGTATACAATTAACACTGCCAAAATTTATGATGAAATTGTCATGACCGAGTTTACTCAATGTATTAAGACTTATAATGCCCTTATAAATGAACTGGCTCAATTGGGAAATTGGAAAGCAGTAGAATCCATCTTTCTAGACATGAAAATAAATAACATGCTACTCTCACACACTCAAACTACTCACTAACTCCATGCTTCTTGTTGTCCGACTGTTCACTATCAAAGAATGAATTTACATGAACATAGGTGTATCAATTCTTCTCCACGTTCATCTAATGACGAACTCAATGAATCTCCAATAGGAATACCTCCTAGATCTCTTTTATCTAAAATTCCATCCCACATATGGAAATACTTAGTTCTCACTTTATACATGCTTGATGTTGTCCTACTCTTCACTAAAAATGAATGAATTTACACCAACATAGGTGTATCAATTCTGCTCTACATTCATCTAATGATGAACTCAATGAAACTCTAATAATAATACCTCATAGATCTCCTTTCTATGACTTTCCATCCCACATATGGAAATCCTTAGTTCTCTCTTTGTATCTTTGATATCTATTTCTATTGGTATATTCCAAGATATTTCTTCCTTCTTCTGAAAGAAAAATATATCTATTTCTCATATCCATAGAATCACCATGTCACCCTCCAAATATCGAGTCATGATCACCAATTTAATCCACTAATATTCTTTCTGAAAGATAGAAAATTTTAACCTACAAGCTTGTTAAGTCTATTCTAAAATAGTGTGTTCATTACCACCATGGTGTGGAACCTTCATCTTCTATTAATACCTACAAAAAATTTCATGATCATTACTTCTAAATAATCCTCCAACATGAATACCACAAACATCAACTGTATGACTATATGAGTGAACCACGTTGTATCAAACATGAAAATGATGAAAAAAAATCCTTTGATGATGCATTTGTTGGTCGACTCAGAAACTGTATTCAGGACTATTTGGGCTTCTGAATTTATGATGAATTTTCATGGGAAATCTGATTTTAAGTACTTAGGAGAATTTGAAAATATATGTACAGTAGCCGATGTGTATATATGTTTCCTTTTTCTAACAACTCACTCTTTTCTTGCATTTTAATTTGAAGTGCAAGGTAATAATTATCGACATCAAAAGAAAATAATTTCTCAACACACTCATATTAATCCCACCTAGATGATGAGTAATGAATTATAGTACTCAACCCACCATAGTGGTTGAAGAATTATAGAATTTATTGTCCTAAAGTTACAAGATGAGTTATTGATACTAATCTAAAGTGAATATAAAAGATGATAGATGAAGAAAGGTTTACATTTTGAAGATATGTTGAAGTGAAGAAATAATGAAGATACATTTTCAAAAGATGACTCATAGACAAAAGCTATTGTTTATCCAAAAGATAATGTACCGATCACCGAAAGTAGAGGAATCAATGGAATATAAATGATACAACCTTGAAAAAGTTCATAAGTCTTTACTAGATAACAAAAGATCTTAAAAACATGGAATAAATTCTCATAGTGATACATAATATTAACAGTTTCCTACATGATAGATTAGAAGATAATATGTATGTGTTACAACAAAGTGATAAATTAGGTTTATTTGTTTGAAATTATTTGAGTTTTCTCGATTTTATACTGACCATTTAATGTAACAATAATCATGAATGTTTGAGAATAATTCATGATTCATGCTAAGTATGGAAGATGGATTTTTTCTATGATTGATGAAGATGTATCTGAATGTTTTTATTCTAAAACATGAACCAAAAAAATGAAGGAGTTTGGAATGTGAATCTAGAAATTAAATCGATACATGCTACGGATTATCATAGAGCATCACATAGTAGGAAGAAATTCCAAAAGGTGAAGTAAAAATTAAAGAGGTTGATGTGGATGGCTGGAAGTTAGTAATTCTTCATACTTCAGTTGATGTAACTCTGAAAGTGTTTTGAGTGTTGAATGTTTTATTTACTAATTTAGATGTTGAATAGGTCCATGAGTAGAATATAATTATCTAAAAGTTAGAAAATCAAAAGTTAAGAAAAAAAGAGTTATTCATAAGCTAAATGATTGGAAATGGACCTTGTACAGGAGCTTATAGAAAGTAAACATGAAAATTAAGAAATAACATGAAGTCACCATGGTTGAACTTAGAAAACAGTGTAAAGAGAAGATGATGGAAGTTCATGTTGAAAATAATTCTCCCATTGAGAATTTAGAATAACTACTAATGGTGAAGTAGCTGAGGGTCACTAAGCTACAGGAAGAGTTCCATGTAGTGAGGGATAAGCTTAAAACAATAGAAAATAGCAAGAAGTGTTTTGTTCTAGCATCAAAAAGTATGCAGTACAAATCCATGGGTAATTTAAGAAGTCCATATAGAAAGATGTTACCAAAGTGTCATGTCTATGCCATTTCAACTATACCACTATGAAGCATAAATGGAAGAATGATGGAGCATATCGTATAAAGAGAAAGAGGGATGAAAAAACTCAAAATATCATGCTTCGAAGGAAGAATTATTTACCAGTGACATGGTCATTACAAAAGGGGTTAATTCCAATTCATGCAATGAGGAGGTTTGTCCAAGTGTTTCACATCAATGAAAACCCTGGAAAAATAATGGAAGGGGTTGGTTCACAAGGAACAACCACATAACACAGAATGAAGATATTAGAGATACCCCCTATCCACTTGGTCTATATTGTTTAAACTGATGAGTGTATTGATTTAGGGGAAATTCAATCCAAGGGGGAGTTGCACTATGTTTTCATCAAAAGAAGACACATTGAGGATTTGAGGAATAAATTAAGTGAAATAGGTGTTTAAATCTATTACCTTGAAGGTCGCAAGCTAGAATCTGTCCAGCTGTATTGTTAAATCTGTTATCTTCGGGGTTTAATGCTAGAATCTGATTGTATTTTCTAGAATTAGTATTTTCATTGATGAAATATTTCTATAAATATTATAAGTTAAAGGATATTAGGAAATCAATGGCAACAGAAATCATTGAAACAATATCATCTCATCCATCGCCTTGGATAAAACTATGGTGAAGCTGTAAAGACATTCTAGAATATGTCAATGAATGCTGAAATATTATAAAATAGTGAATATCATGGCTTATTTGAAGTGATCCAGGTTTCAAAGTCATGTACCTTGACCCCCCAACATTTTTGATACATGTATAGAAGGCTCCCAAAGTGAGTTCAGAACCTATTTGATGATGACAGACCTTGGTGAAGTGATTGCACAACTTTATGAGGAAGTCGCATTATTTAATATTTCATGTAAATTTATTTTTCACTAACATGATAGTATTAGATGAGTGTTTTTTCAAAGACAACCTTGAAGCTTTTTGAAGAAGAAAATATTATCAAGTGACTCTCATGGTAAAATCATTCCACCATGTGGGAAGGAAATGAAGACATTAATGGGGAGTTGAAAAATTTGCTCATACGGGTTGTTTAGCCTAATTTGGAAGAAAGGAGATGCCTTGTGATATGGGTTTCAAGCAACATTACAGTGGGCTGATATATTAAGGCTGGAATTGATCTTAATATCTGAAGTCTAAAACTGATTTAAAATACATGAATGTTGGAGCAATTTTTAACTAATTCATTAGGCTGAGGTTACACAACATTTCAATGGCCTCTATAAATATTATTGCATAGGGAGTCAGAAGATTTCATGAAGCTGTAATAGAATGGGAACTACAGCTGTAGGTGTGGACAAGTAGTCTAATAGGCAGTGTTCAGGAGGGAAAACATGTAAAATGTGAATGCAACTCTTTCATGGTTCACATGGTTGCATGAATCATGTTTTCAGGTCTCATGTCAATGATGTTCTGAATGAAGATTTTTGGATATTGGAAAATTTCAATAAATCACATATTTGACTATGTTGAAGGTTTTCACACCTGTAAAACCAGAATATGAGGATGAAAAAAATAGGAAACTGTCTATTATATGTGTTTTGTGGCACTCCTTTTGGTTTCCTAGACAAGGGATTAATCACTATGCTCCTGGGTGCAATATGTTCGAATGTTGAAAGTCTTACAGGGGGAATTTAGTTTTTTCTTGAAGAGATTGTCAAGTCAATCCATAGATACCAACTATTATGATGCATTTACCATTCCTTTTCCAGATGAGTGGGATTCCTAGGAAAAACAAATCTATGTGGGGTGGCTCTAAGAATGAACAAAATATTCATAAAAGAACCGGTGGAAAGATTCACCCTGTTCCTGACTTTGTATCAGAGAACGAAGGTAGCTTCATACAACCTCAGGTATTTATTTTCGGGATATTTTTTTATTTAGGGTTTTGTGGCACTCCACTCAGTGTATGTGATAAGGGAATAACTACCTTGCCCTCAGTTGTGATCTGCTAACAAGTCATGAGTCCTACCATGTGGTCAATGAAGGTTTTATTAGGAATTTCAAAACAAACTATCTAATGTATGATAGAGTATTTTTGGCACTAAGGTATTATTACCGTTGCATTAGGATGGAGTCTATTCATCGACTCCAACAATGTACAGTACCTCAGGATCTGATATTACATTATAAAGTTTGTTATGAATGTGATTTTCCATTTATTAGTCCCAACGCATTAGAATTTCACCACATTTTACACCCATAGCATTTCCAGAATCAATATATAGTGCATAGTCTCCCATATCTTCTCATTATAAATTCTAATGTCCTCAATCCTTATTCATGGGAATCCACAATTCATTCCTAGACATTGTCAATCTCTCCCTAATTATCCATTTTTTCTAGGAATTCTCATGGTTTAGACATAAACACTAATAGAGGAATACTAGGATGGACTCAGGGGGATGGGCTACACCCACAGGCTGGGACAAGTGTCTAGGCATCAAGGAATCACTACTCAAGAACAATTTCACCCACAAACAATTAATTAAAACGACAGCAAAAGGTATAAAAAGGTATAAAAAGATGAAACACACTAATTAATCCCTCCACTACCCCGATCTCCCTCCCCTGCAAAGAAAACCACGTAGCCACCTCCAGTGCCCTTCTACCCCCTTCACAGAATAAAGCTACCCTCCATCCATAAAATGTTGTAAAAGACCTAAGTGTCCGATACGATAAAGAAAATAAAATAAAAACTAAACTAGAGCATACCTGTCTCTTGTTACTATACAAGTCACTTCTGCAATACAAGAACCACCACACCTCATGGGTCAAAACATGTTCCTGCATGCTAGGGGGAAACAAATTATATTAGTTCAAGAGGATGTACATCCATATATTTTTTTTGGGTTTGTTTACCTAGGAACTATTTTTCTTGGTTATGTTATGTATAGTTTAATTTGGTTAATACTATTTATTTCAATTTGGCCCAGTTCACATTGCATTAGTTTTGTACACTAAAATTTTGTTTTATTTATTTCATGCCAAATCCAATTGATTATGGTTAATTCACCTCACTTCACTTCACTTCACTTCAATTCAATTTAGTTATCTATTTTCAATGTATGGTTCATTTTAGGTTTTTCCCATTCATATTAGTTTGGATTGAATTATCATAAACTCGAAAATGTTGGGTGGGTTTTCAATATATAATAATTTAAAATCATTTAAAAACAATATTATATTCAATAATATCTCCCATAGACTTTGATTATAATCTCCATGTAATATTTCAATTATCATGTCTTCATCATCTCCATAGATCCCACTTATTTAAATCTATTTAAATCATGTATGTATGAATGACCTAGAAACACAACATAGACTTAGGTATGGGTTTACCTATGATAGACCATGATTAACTTCTAGCTTCAAAGGCTAATCAAAACGGTCACCTAGAAATTACCACAGTGTGGTCCTCACAATTTTGAAGCTCATCCCTCGTATTATATGTGCATCATCCTAACTTTGAACATGGTATTCACCATAGTATAAATCATTATATGTTTCTCATAGATAACCATCTTTCTTGAAATGCACACAAATTTTTGGTGTTATTTTTTCCCTATTTTCCCCCATGACCTCCCCAATGCCTTGTGCAATGACTATCATGTCATTCCAATACTCCATTTGATTCATTAATCCTCTATGATGACCAAACCTCCCAAATTTATATCTTCCTGGTGTCATCATATTAATTTTATAATGACCACAACCTTCACTACAGTATGGTTTATCTCATCATACCATTTCATCATCTTCATTTTTTCATTGTAATGTGGCATGGATATCCCTCAATCTTAAATATAAATTTATACACACTGAAAATCATATTCCCCAAGTCTTATGCATCATGAAATGTATTAAGCTAGCTAATGAAATTCATGCCCATTAGCTCTTAGAGTTTTACAAAGCTCCCTATAAAGTCATGTTAAGGCAATCAAAAAATTCATATTCATGCACAAAATGAAGTCGCATGTGCAGATGGTCTGTTTCAAACTTTTTCATTTTTCAATTAAAGAAAAAGTAATTACAGATTTCACTCAAATGACATCAAAACCTATTTGGATTAATCTAATGCCTTCTCAAAGGATCAATATTTGTCAAAAAAACTTCTAAAAATTCTCCATAAAATATAGTAGGTTTCATATTTGAAAGATGAGATGGAATTTAAAATCAGGGGAACATTTGAATCAAACATACATGTGATGCGAGGAGACCAATGTAAATTAGGATTTACGGACAGGTAAGGGAGGGAGTTGAGGAGGAGGAAGAGCATGAGTGTGAGGTAGGGAGGTGGATGCGAACGATGAGAGGAACGCAAAGGTAGGACGGTGGAGGGAGGGAGGTGAGGACTGAGAGGCGCAGGTTGGGAAGTTGGGGCGGAGGAAGGGAGGCGGACGCATAGGGAAGGAAGTAGGGGTCGGCAGGCGAATGCGGATGGAGGGAGGAGGCACTCGATAGGCGGGGGGGGGGGACGCGGAGGCCGGGATGTCGAGGCAGAGGCCGAGGTGGGGAGGGGAGGGGAGGGGGAGGGGAGTGGAGATTAGGGCTCGTCGAGGGGGAGGGGGAGGAAAAGCCCGAGTGTGGGTCATGTTTTAAGAGATTATTCCCACGATTTCTAACAAACTGTAGGTATTGGATTAGAAAAATGATTTATCCCCACGGTTTTTTAAACCATGGGTATAGAACTTTTGTCTTAGAGCCAATTTTTAGTAGTGATTCAAAATATTATCTAGCCATGATTTCTTATCTTTATCCACCATATTATGGAGTATATTTTATTGGATCTTTTTGAAGGCCACTATCTGTCCATTGGCCAATGTATGATAGTGATATGAATGGTTGGATGTGATATTATGTTCATGATATAAATTTTTTACCTTAGCACAACAAAAATAGTTCCATTATACATCAAAATAGTATGAGGGACACCAAATATGGTGATTATATTAGTTTTGAAAAAACTAAAAATGCTTTTGGATCTGATATTTTTGAGAGGTATTTCCTCATCCCATTAAGAAAATAAGTCAGTAGAAATAAGTATATACTTTAACTACATAGCTATACCTAGAGGTTAAGGCCCTACTACATCAATTCCCAATATTGAAAATGGCCAAGAGTTTTAACTATATATAAAAAACTGAGGTTTGATGAATGAAGTTGTCAAGAAGTTGGCAGGGATGAAATTTCTTAGTGAAATCTGTGCAATCCTACGTTATTGAAGGCCAAAAGTGTCCAATACTTCAGATCTGATCAGAGAGTCTATTCCCATATTGGTGGGAACCAAAATCTTTTGAATGCACTTCTTTAATGAATGCTATAATCTCTTCTCCATCAATACATCTAAAGAGGATTCCATGAAAGCCTCATTTATAATGGATCTTTAGGTGGACTAGACTATTATAATGTGTGAAATAGGTTTCTCATCACCATATCTATTCTTTTTCATCCCTATTTAGTGTAAGTGTTCCATTTTGTTGATATTCCATTATGGATGTTCTACATCATGTGGTGTGACCATATGGCTCAAAATAGGGCTAATTTCATTAATTTCCTCTATTGTAGATTGAATAAAAGGAGTGACCACACGATGATGGGTTATGCTAATGACTGTCTCATCCTGATTTGGATCTACCAAGGCTCTAGCTACATTTTATAGTGCATCTTCTAGGGAATTTTGTGATCGTGGGACATAAGACAATATGAAATCTAAGGAAAATTCTGATATTAACAATCTGGCATAATCATACAAACAAATTATCTCTCGTTTATGATATAATATTCTTCATTGATTTTCTTAATTTCCAGTTCTGAATCACCTTTCACGTTTAAGTGATTAACTTTCACCTGAAGGGGTAATTCTAAAACTACAATGAGAGCTTGATATTCTACCTCATTCTTGGTACGACCTTCTAAAAAAAGGAAGGAATAAGGAAAAACAACCATTACTAGGGAAGGAAGTAAAATTCCATAACCAAATTTGTTGATTTTAGGGTTTTCCATTATCTTCTCTATTGGAATTATGGAAGCACCATCAAAGTACATTTCTCTTGATTGGAAATTATCCTACATAGATAATATATCTTCCTTAGGAAATTACATATTTAACGATGTATCTTCTGTAGATGGATGCTCAGTAAGGAAGTCATCTAGAGTTAGGCTTTATATTTCCTTTTAAGGAATTAACTAGATATGATACTATTTTAAAATAACTACTGAACGTGCCAGATGCCATGTAAGCATAATACCATTGAAGATAAATTTGTGCAGGTTATTGCGAGTTACCAATTAGACCTCATGGTGTTACAGGCAGTGCCTCGATCTCTAAAATGCAATGATTAATGTTAAGCCACACCTTTCAAAACTTGTATATTGAGTTTCTGCATCATGCATAGTTTTACTGAGATAGTATATGCTGTTTTCATTCCCAACATCATTCTTTTGGTCAAGTAAGTCAACCATTGATCACCCTAAAGCTGTCACATAGATGATTAGTGGTCATCCTCCAACATTTGGAATTAATATTGTTGGACTCAAGATATATTTATTGAGGATATAAAATTATTCTTGGAAGTCTTCAGTCCATTGGTTGGTGACTCCCTTCTTCATTAATCTGGTGAAGGGAAAACACATGCCTGTCAAATTGGCGATAAATCACCGAATATAGGCCAAGTTTCCTTGGAGTCCTCTTAATTCATTCAAATTTCAAGGAGGTGACATACCAAGGATTGATAATTTTTTTCTCAGGATGAACTTCAATACCATTTTTGCATACAACAAAGCCAATAAAAATTCTTAAGGTTACCAGAAATCACGTTTCAATGAGATCATCTTCAAACTGTGTTGCTGAAGTTCATAGAATATGGTCTCCATATCAGCCATGTGATTGGAACATGGTCTGTATTTGACCACTAAAACATCCACACAACATTCAACAAATTTACCCAATAAGGGATTGAATATATGGTGCATGGAAAATTGGTATATTCTACCTGCATTATTTAAACCAAAGGGCATTAACTGATAGAAAAATACACCATGAGTTGCTCTGAAGGCTATAGATTCTTCATCTTATGGGGCTATATGGATTTTATTATACCCATAGTAACCATCCATGATGGAAATATCTTCATATCCAAATGTTGCATTAATTAAAAGTTCTGTAATCGGATTTGTAAAATCATCTTCAGGAAAATGTCGGTTTAAAAATATGAAATCAGTGCAAACTATAATTTTCCTCTTATTTTTTTAACTGGGAAAATGTTTTCTAGCCATCAGGTAAATTGAACTTCTCTCACAATTTTATCCTATATAATCTTATCAACTTTAGCTTCAATTTTAGAGGCATGAGTTGGGTGTGTTATTATTGCCGCTTGCTTGAATCCAAGATTTTATTCTGGAAAACCCAAATGAAGGTTGGATACATTAGGATTAAGACCTAGAATATATGTATAATTCCAATAAAATATATCTCAATGTTTATTTAGAAATTAATTATACACCTCTTGCTCTTTAGAGGCCATGGCCGCACTAAATAGAGTGGGGCATGGATCTTCATCTATATGTAGATATATTTCTCTGAGTACATCCACATTGGTAGAGACACATACCACAAATGATGTAGGGGAATCCCCATGATCTTCCTATTCTTTTTCATTATGTGTTACCTCTTATGTTTCCACTTGAATAGTAGATGACGAGTCAAAACTCCCACAGTTAGAGGGGGAGTTAGTATTTGAACATCCTAAAGTGGAGGTCACCATATCTGACCCTACTAATAAAGAAGGGTATACCTGTGGTAATAAAGAGGATATGATGGATTGAGAATCAATATATTTTTCTTCCTCTAACATTGCTAAAATTTCTTCTACTCTGATTGATGAAGTAGAGTCTTGTTGTAGTTTAGAAAATGAAATGAAAACATCTGTATTTAGGTTTCCATCACTACATTGTGAATAAATAATCTCTTCCAGGCGGTCAAGATCAGTTGCCACAATTGACTTTATGGAAGTTATTGAATGAGTGATTGGATTTGGTTTTACACTTTGAATTTTATTAATAGGAATCACATAATATTTTCTCAAATGTATGAATGGATTTTCCTGGAACTTTATCAGTCCATTGAGAGAATTAACTCCAGTTATCTCTTTTTTATGGAACTAGTTCATTTTTTGTGATAAAACTCTACGTAAATGTATCGATATTCACACATTTTTAATGGAGGCACATCACCATACAATGTCATGATTTGACCACTGAAATAGTACTAAAGGCACTGGTGGTATAACGAAGGTATGGCAACATATTGATACTGCCAAGGTATAGAAAGCCGAATATTAAAGGTTATGTCCTGACTAACAACCATGAAGTCTGAATTTGATACAATATATCCAAAATGAGTTCTGAGTGTAATTTATCCCAAAGGTTCTTTCTCATTATTATAATAGGCATGCAACATTAAAGTAGATGAAGATAAGTCAGATTTAGTCAGACCTAATCAATGAAGTGTACAAACAAGAATGAGGTTGACTCTGGAACCATTCCAAATGAAGGCCCTTTAGATGTCTACATCATTGAATTTTCATGAAAAATATAAATGACTAATATTTCCGTCCACAACATCATCTTCATCTGCATTTGTAAAAGATATGACTTCCCCACATGATGAAGGATCATTCTCTATACGGTAAACCTCAGCAATAACATCTTCAGTTTCAAACTCTTGAGGACTTGAAAAATCCTCAATGAGTGATTCCAAAAGATCTTTTGATAGATTCAAAGAATCCCGAATTGATAACCTAGATGTTACATGGTCCAATTGTTTCAAGACATCACACTTTTTGTCTAATGGTCTGTGTTTCCCAACATGGAGATGCTATTTTGTAGTCTATTTAGAAGTTGATGCTTCTGATGTAGACATATTCCGTGTTGAAGATAAAGTTGGAAATACTCCTAGATATGGTAGATCACACCGGATAGGTCAATTCAATTGATAAGAAGAAGAAGTTTTTACTTCTAATCGGTCTTCCAAAATAATCATGTGAGAACTGATCCTGTTTTTCATAAAAGAAGCTCCTTGTTCTTGTTGATCCAACTGAAGGGTTCTTCCACAATTTTTTGATGCATATATGGTTTGTGAAGGGGTAGAGTTAAAATGGAGGTTTCTAGAATTCCCAGGTCTTCCCCTATATCCTCGAGCTTAGCCTCTTCCTCTAGTTCTCCAATTAGGTACAAGGAATTGTGGCTAATTATTATCATAATTACCATCAGTATAAGGATCTGTTAAGTGGATAACCTTAACAGAACCAAAGATCAACACATCATCTGATAAATATTATTCTTGACAGTTTACATCTGGTTGTGCCATTTGGCTGGGCGGTGCCCATGCTTTTGATATAGATTGCATGAAATCTACCTGGGTCAAGGACAACTTTGGCCTTAACGTGAGCACATATTCTACTAACTACTCTCTTTTTTTCATTATGATCACTATGTTTCTTGGAGGAATGACCTTTTGATGAAGGTGTATTTTCTATGGCAGAAGTGGAGGAAGACACAATTGGTTGTTTCAACTGTGTTTGTAAAATGGCATGAGTTTAGTGGATCATTTTTTGGATCATCTGATCATTATATTTCTGCGCATTTATACTTTGGACATCCTACCATGTGCCTTCTTCCTCCGGTTAAGTCAAAGTAACACATGCTACTGGAGTTGAAACACTTTTCAGTTTTAATTTTCTAGAATCTACTATCTTTTCCAAGAGGTCATTAAAAAAAATTCCTATAAGGGATGCCCTAAAATCTGGTGAATGGGATAATAATTCTAAAGATATTCATCTGTTTCATTATTTGGTTTCTTTGGCCTTGGAAACTGAACCAAATATTTTCCAAGGCTGAGATAAAGTATCCAAGAACTTGTTCATTTCAGAAAGAATAATCTTTAATCTTTAATTCTTTGAACTATTTCCAACTTTTATCTCATTGATCATCTTGACATGGTGGTCATTTCCGCTGATGCTTAAGAGGAGGATCCCTTCGATATGATGAACGTATTGAAGTAGAAGGAATTATAGGTTCCTGCTTGAGTGTAACTATAGTATATTTTTCCTTTCTTATCATCCTCCCTAGATTTAATGGAATTATATGAATTTTAGCCTTAGTTTCTATAATAGAGTCTTCTATCAATTGAGCTATTTAAGTAAAGTATCTATACCATCCTGTTTATTTCACAGGGATCAATAGTGTTCGTAACTCATCACATAGATTTTCCACACTAATTGGCAGAAAATACTATTGAGGGAGTTCTAAACATAAAAAATATGTTAATCCATTCAACCGCATAATGAAATATGAAACTCTTTCATTATCCCTTTTCAATAATTGTTAAGATAAAAAACTAATGTATTTGGTAGTTTTTTTCTAAATTGAAGAAGGAATTTATGATGGAGATCTTCCCAACTAGTAATTGATTGAGATTGTAAAGTTTTATAACAGACAAAATTTGGTCCCTGTATTGACTACACGAAACACCTATGATTTACTTTTATTATTATTGAGGTGTTACCATCATGTGATTAAAATGAGAAAAAAATGTGGTATGTGTTTTTCCAAATCACCTGAACCATTAAATATAGGGAATGTGGTATTCAAAAAATTTGGGTGGGGAGGAATTGCATCCAACCATTTTGGGTAAGATATCTTTTCCAACTAAACAGGTTCATGTCGTTCCTCTATAGCTTCTAATTGAGTCGTTAATGCCTCAATTTTGTTCATAAGAATTTGGGTAACATCTGGATGAGCTGGAACCTCTGTAGGTATGACAACTAGAGCTTGATCTAGTGCAACGATTGGAAAAACCACTGATAGTGGTGCTGATGTTCTCTTGGATTTTGAACCCAGTAGATGGATTTCATTATCCACATCTGTGGTTACTAAAAATCACTTTTGTTGAGGATCTCCTTCAGTATGTGAAATTTGAGGACCTTTTTGGTGAGCACGTCTACCAAAAATGTTTTTTCAATGTAACTCTATATTTATTATTTTCAACTCCTTCATTTACACATCTTACAGTAAAAATCTCTCTTCAAGTGAAAGAGATTGACCTTATCCCTTTGAAACATGAGATGAAATATGAACTTTTCCTTTACTATTGTCAGTATCCTTTTGGAGGGGTGGGATTTGGTTATTTGAAGGCATACCTATATCTTGGGAAATCCTCTGATTTTGGGTATGCACACCTTCTTAATTTTCCTTAGTGTGTACCGTATTATGAACAAGAACTTCAACTTTTGATTCCCTAGAACTGGATTCATTTTTTATTGGACATTCTGTAGTGTTGTTAATGACATTCCCTGATGCATAATGCATCAATGTAATTCTGTCAATATTTTTGTAAGATTGTCTCCCTAGGTATCTTCCATGAGACTCTATTCTCTTATATGATTAATTCATTGGAATTGTTTGGCCAACAATAACTCAAAGGGAATCCTCTGATAGTTTATTTGTACTCTCTACTTATGGATTCTTCCCAAATTAGAAGAAAAATGACTTCCGTTGAGGAGGGGATTGTAGATGTGAAAATCCCTCAACCGTGTATGCTTGGGAAGTTCCTATTCTTCTTATTCAAATCTATGAACAAGGATTAATGAATTTGAAGGTTGAATTAAAGGAGCCCCCAACCTTGCAAGCTGGGGTTATTATTGAACAGTTATGGTAGAAATTTGTGTAACTACTCTTTTGATTTTGTGATTTTGGTTTAGACATTAGTTGGGTGCATTAGCAGACAACCACTCAAATAACCTATTTCATAAGATAAATTTTAAATTTCAGAAATTTTTATTCTCTGATGGCTGACATCCTCTAAGCGGGATGCATACTCAGGATTCTCTGATGCTTGATGTAAAATTAAATCAACAACATCTTTTCTTTGGGCCTAACTCTGATGAGAGAAAGTTGAGGATTTTTCTTTAACTTATACTTGATTACATAAAAAATATGTTGATTTTTTCCGAACATGGGCAATAACATTTCCTAAGACCAATTTCGGTGGACATTGTGGATTTTGGAGTGTAGTGAAATGAAATGCTCCATGTGCACCCCATCCTCTAATATGAACACTAGATGGGGAATCAGAAATTAACTGGAATAGTCTATTTAGTGCATTGAGGGATGCACACTGAATTATTATCTGTTGTCTTTCAACATTTGGATGTTGGATAAAAGAGAGATATGCCAAGGCAATTTGGTGTTGAATACCTTCTCTTACCTTTACATGATTTTGATATTCATCATATGGTAATTATTTGGTTTTTAAATGAAAAATATTCTACCATAGGTAGATGTGGATATCATCAATGGAATCTTCTGTAATAAATTCTTGAATGTTATAGTGTGAATTTTCCAAAGGCTAGAACATAACCGGTTCTTCTCCCTTAGCCAATTGTTTCCTTATATTTAACACATCTTCATCATCTTTCACTAGTGTTTTCTGCACTTGGTCTGACCAAAGTGGATGCTATGTATTAGAATAAAAATGAATAAAGAAAGTTTCAGAGAATGACTGTTCCCTTAAGATTTCATCTGGTTGAAAAATTGTTTCACCTATCAAGATCAAGGCATCAGACATGACTGGCCTTGTGTTTTCAAATTCCTCAAGATAGGAGGGCATTCTTGTCGCTACATTTTCAATTATAGAATTGTCTTGATAATGACAAATACTACTTTAGGTAGGACATTTGAAAGAAATTCTTTCATGGGGAGGATCACTGTGGTGGATTGGAATAAAAGATAAATCTTCTTACTCCATGGTCTTTTGTCCACATGGTGGGCTTCCATGGATCTCATCTAGAGATAGGAACTCTGGATTGATTAAATATTCATTCATAAAGACTTTATGATGAACTGTTCAATGAAGAACATCAAAATTACTACGACCAATCTCATAATTTAGTAATGATAGGATTGGATCTTGAGCTGCAACATATAAATGTATGAGGGCTTCAAGGACTCTAGCATTAAGAGGATCCAAACTGTAGAATGACTATTGATTTTCCAATAGTGCTTGGCAAGACTTATTAATGGATGTTATCTTATACTTTGTTGGGACCACATTCTAGGAAAAGTGGTTATCATGGGCAGGTGAATGTGGCCGCCTTGGATTGGTTACCAAAATGAACTGATTACCTTTAATTCGAAAGGGTGTATGTTCCAGATCATGTTTTCTGTATGATATGGGGTAGTATGTCCCATTACCCTCCTAGATTGGAACAAAGGTGTGTATCTGTTCCAGGATGTCATGTCGATGTGTAATCCCTTGTGTGGGGACCGATTTATGTGTCTGTTCCCCTGGTACTATTGAAGTACATATTTTAATATCCTGCCTACTTCCAGAATATGGGTAGGGATTTGTGTCTTCCATTTCACCATTGATAAGATGCGTTTGGTGACTACAGCAGCTGGAATGGGAACATCCATTACTTATCTTGAGTAGGTGTATTTTCCTGCTACTATTATTCTTTTCCTATCTATGGGTATTGACAGTACTCATGAATGGGGGAAGAGAGTTGAGTCTACCACAAATTTTTCATTAGAGCTTTTCGACTGACTTCTATGGGTGCTACCAAATGAGACTATTGGACGACTTGATGAACATTGTCATGTGTATGTGCATGTTGGCTATTTCCTATCATATATGGTTGACATACTTCCTTCAATACTAGAAGACGAGACTGCTGACAGAATTAGTGATTGTAAATTTGTGTATATTCCTGTACACAGTACTCCACCAGATTTATCTGGTGGGATTGGTATGTTGTTTCCACATGAGTCTATTGAGTATACAAATTAGGATGGATCAGAGTATGCTCCCACTTGTTGTTTTCCATCATGTTTGGTTGATGGACTTCTCCATAGAAGGCATAAGTGAGAACATGCTCCCTGTTGACCAGACATTATCTCTAATGGTTCGTCTTGAATCCCTAGGTCTGAGAGACTTAGGCCAAATGTCTAGAGGTAACACACCCATCATGTTTTGGTTTCATTACCACATGATTCTGCTAGTAGTGATTGATGGTTGGAGTCCTCAATAAGGACCCATGCATCTTTTAATTGAGACCCTGAGTGACCTCTAGATCCACCTACCTATAGTACATGCTGGATTGGTTGTTGCGTTCTAGGGAGAAGGACCCAAAATGATTGAATATGGTAGTTGGAATTGTCTGTTTCTTGTTCATTAGTCATCATTGGACATATGATCGAGGATTATTATTGACCTAGAGGGCCTTCAAAGAAACATCCAATGTCAGGATTATACCATATCAGTAATATTCATTTACTAGAACATTACAGACCTAGCGTTGAAGATGTTGGGTTGGTGATGATGTCATTCCCATGGATGGGGATCCAACTTGAGCCGTGGTCCATAAGTTCAAAGATGTTTTCATGAGGAAATCAATTTTGAAGTGAAGGAAATGCTGAGAAAAATATGAAACAACTAAAAACTCAATTAAAGAAACAACCTTTTATATTGATACATGTGAGATTGATCACTTTTTATGGCCTTCCATTATCAATTTGATAGGGTCCTAATTGGTGGGTAAAATTATTAATTTGGTTAAGGTCAAGAGATAAGTAACTAGCAATATAGATTAATGTCATGTGGTATAAACATCTAAGTGGAAGGTCTTTAGTCAAAACATAGTGTGGAACATATACTGATGAAAACAAAGGAACTTAGAAAAGATATGGGTTTTCAAATAATACCAGATCGTATTGGGAATATGGCCCAAAGAGAATATTGTTTATTTAAGGTATTGGGTTTGAACCTCAAGGAGGCTTCCTACGTATCCCATATAGATGGGAATCAAATCCCACATAGTTCGATGAGTCTCATAGGATAGTATAGTTCTTTGAGGTAAATGATTTGGGGATTATTTCCTGAAAAGGATGCCTTGGTAATTTGAGAGATTAATTTGGGGCTTATTCTTAAAGAAGATGCCTAGATTAAAGGAATTAGGGTAAGATTATTAAAGAGGATATCTAGTGATCTTGGGCCCTGAAAGGGCTTCTTATATATCATGGTTTGACCAAGAATTAGAGTTTTGATGGTTCCATCAATTGTGAAAATTTTGTGATGATGAAAATCTCTAAGCCCACACGAGTCATGCTCGGTGTGAGAAAAAAGTGGATGTTAAAGATTCAACAAAGACATTCACGCTTTCAAATTTTTCCTCCTCCGCTGGTGGAAGAGGGTGCAACTATGGTGGCGAGAGTGGATGAGGCCGAGGTGACCCGTGAAGTGGGTGAGGAGATGAGCCCTCCGTCTATTCTCTTCACATTTTACAATGGTATAATGGAAGGAATATGGGATGATAGTTAGGGTCTTAAACAGGGTTTGCTGCCCATGGTGAGAAAACCCAACAAGAGAGGTAATTATTAACAAAAGTCCCTGTACCCATCTCCCTTATGGACTTTGGCACCATAGAAGAGAGGAGGAGAAATGATGCTACCTACTGAAAGAAAAGCTAGGGGATTATGCCAGGGTGGTTTCCCTAAAATTTATCCTAGTAGGGAGTGGGAATTTTCTTATGACTGAGTGGAAAAGAAATAGTGAAGTAAACCTTTCTTACCAGAGACCTGAGGTTCCAGGTCATCTCTTTGAGAAGGGAGAGGCCAGAAACCAAACCCTCCTCCAATCTGGGAACTTCCCAACACTGTCCCTGGGAGAAAGGTCCATGCTATTGTGGATATACTAACCCACATGCATTCCATGAATATTAATCCCATTGTGAATCAAAAGTGGGGAATCTATGGCTATGGAAATACAAACCCAAGTAGGAGACACTCTGATGTGCCTTTCCCAAAGGTTTTATAAGGTAGAAGGTGTTGGTGGAGGGCTCAATATAATCCTTTTTAGACATTGGAGCCATGGAAGATGATGCCTTACCATGAATGGATTTTATGAAGGCTTGATGTCTTGTATAATAAAGAGAGTAATTGAATCAAAGAGGGGTTCTAAATTAGGTATAGGTGCACAATTATGGGCATGCAAGTAGACTTGGGTTACCTGATTTTCACTTAAGCGATGATCAACCTGTATAGTAATACTTGGGCAAGACCTTGATCGAGCATTCAAGAGTATTCATAGGTGGTCCTAGAAGGGGGGAACTCTAGTTCATATGAAAGGAATAGGTGGCGCATAATTATTTCTAATTTTGGGAGATTGGGAACTTTAGGAACGTAAGTGTTATGGTTTTCAAACACTAAGATTACTTAAGTCCAATGACCCTCCCTTAAATCCTCTACTCAAGGGGTTGATGAACTACCATGAATGTTTTAGAATATTGGTGCAAAGTACTAGGTTGACTAGAGCAGTAATTAGGGTTCAATGAAATTCTTTCATACAAATTAAGGCCTCAAGGGTCTATTTATAGTAAAAAATAGGACCTTGGGATAAAGGATATTGGGTGTTCAAGTGACTTGCATGACAAACTGTGGAGCGCATGTACCTTACGCGCCGATGGTGGTTTGGATAGACTAAGGCAATACATTGGTTACTTAGCCAAAATAATCACTTCTATCTACTCCAACAATGGTGGTCCACAGGTTTTTATGAATAGGTATCTTGGGCGCTTCATTGGGGACTTAGCCAAAATAATTGATCCATACCGGGCAGGATACTCCCTCGCACCACTACATGGGATCAGTGCCGGGCTGTGGTCCCGACCCTTCAAGCCAGTGACTTCGCAACCATAACTAACCACCCTTGAAAAAATCATGGTCGCACCATGAAATATTTGAGCCTGATTGAAGATATTTTGAGGAATATAGCATTGAACACATTTCATTGTATCTAAACTCATTCATAATAAAAATAAAAATATATATAATACTTTAACTAGTACCTATCAAGTATTTCTTGGTGGTTGATTTTGTCTATCCCATTCCATTCTATTGGAATTACTTTTTCTTGTTTGGATATTGTGAGATTGTAAATTGTTTTATATTAGTTTACTAACTAAATTTATTATGACAATCCATATTGATTTCTAGAATTCTTGAGTGTTATTATGGGTGTACATATCATGAGTATTGATGTAGTTTCAAGTTGTAAAAAAAACTATTACATTTTTATACAAATCATGATAAATTATTTCATTTTTATATGGTATTACACATAGATATCAATCTTATATTATGACAAGCATGTTTCTAAAATTTCGTCAAAAATTAGTATGAGTTACATTTTTTATTAGGTTTCTTGAGAATACAAATAATTTTTTTATTGAATGTTTTTTCTTAATAAAATTAGTAAGAATTTTATTATGTAACATTTTTTGATATGTTGAGTATAAAAACTACTTTGATAATTGAGTTTCATGGTAGAAGGGTATTATTTATGTTATTCTAAATTGATAAAGTGGGTATGTAATCCATTGATGTATAAGATTGAATTGTAAAATATTTAACCCTAAATCTATCTAATAGTATAAAATGATTACTTCACATCAGTTTTTAACTAATGGATTTTCTACCAAAATTATAAGCAGGGTATTCAATACTATTTTCTATAAATTGATGTAGAAAAGTAAAATGCAAACCTTTTGACATCAGTTTTTTTAGAACCAAGTTCGAAAGTCTCATTTGATATGGTTTTTAATGTTATTTTTTTGTATAAATAGACATTAAAAGTCTTTATGAATGGATTTTAATATATTTTATTTAGTAATTGACATTAAAATCATATTTTTAATTTTGTTTTAAGAATATTGGATTCTAAAAGTCCGGATAGAAGACTTTTAATGTCATTTTTTACAGATATATTGTTAAAATACAATTTTGATGTTGTTAAAAAACAACATTATAAATATTTACAACATTTTAGTTCATTTTCCATGATTTGATTTGAATGGTTGTTGAGATAAAATTGAGTTACAGAACAAAATTTATGGACATTTGAAATTGGAAATCTTTATGTTTTGATATGTACAACTTATTTCAAATAAAACATGAGAAACATGAAGTAAATATTAAAAAACCAAATGAAAAAACCATAGATCTTAACACTAATTTTTATTTTTTTATCAATTCCCTTCAAATAAATATATATTTTATCAATTTTTTACTTTTTTTGGAATAATTTATTCAGTAATGAAAAAAATAATCGATAAATAAATTTTCAACACAGTTCATAAATCTCAGACCGATGTTTTATCTTCTTAAATTGATAATAAGAAGACTAAATCATTTTAATAATAATTATAAAAATTATTACAAATAATGTAAAACAATAATAAATATATTACATGATTAGAATAGATACCTTGTTCAAATTGTTAATTAAAAATTTGTTAAAAAGGTTTGTTGGATAAAAAGGTTAAAAATGTTGAATGATAGAGAATATAGATTTTTATAGAGTAAAAAATATATATTTTTAGCAGCATTATATTAAAATTTAGATATGGTTTTATAAATTGAATCATACTTTGTAAAAAAATTGAAATACTGATCCCACATATTTGAAATTTTACTTTTAACATTAGGAAAATATATAAATAAAGTTAAAAAACATCATGTATTAAGGTTTTAATGTCATTTGTTCTGAGACAAGAATTAATGGATCCTCAAATCACATATAATGATTATTATTCACTAACCAACATTAAAATACTACTTTTAACATGGGTTCATGAAAATCCATGTCAAAAGTCGTCATGGAAGACTCTTAACATCAGTTTTTTTTTCAAGAAATGTCATTAAAAGTCACTTTTGAAATTAGTTTTTTAAATAAAAAACCAAAAAAATCATAAAAATATTACTTCAATTTCCAAAGAATCTATTTGACTGGTATTGGAGCCCAAATAGAGTTACAAATCGAATTTTATGGCCATTTAAATTTAGACTCGTTTAAGACATCTCTTAGAGAAGTCCAAATTATGAAGTACATAAATTTGTACTTGTATATCGATTTTATCTACAAAACTAGTCAAATCGAACCATGGGAAATGAAATATAGAATTTTCATAATTTTTAACCTTGTATATTTAAAAAATTGATATCAAAAGTGACATTTAATATCTTTCATTAAAGATAATCGATAATAAAATCCTACTATGAGGACATTTTACAAAATTTTATTTAATGAAATGATGTTAAAAGTGAATTTTTTTTATATTTCAAAAAATTAATGATAAAAATGTTTTCCAAGATTTATATCATATCTTAAGTTTCTATTTGATCATCTTGGTGCTCAAATAGAGTTACGAATCAAAAGTAATGACCATTAAGAGCTTGAATTCTTTAAGACTTATCTTAGAGAAATTCATCTCTCGATGTCCATAATGATTGATAAAAATGTTTGTTTTACCTAAAAAAAGTGTAATAAAATATTTTTAAATTAACTAAAACTTTATAAACATTTATAATGTCAGGTTTTTGAAAAAAAACATCAAAACATTATTTTACATCAAGTCCTGAAAAAACCATCTTTGATAGCCTTTAATGAAGACATTATTTTCATTTTTTGATGAACCTACATTAAAATTGGTTTTTAACATCAGTTACTAGATATTCGATGTTACAATTATTATATGAGGTCTTTTAGTGATAGTTTTTCTAGAACTAATGTTAAAAGAGCAAATTTTATACTTTTAACATCAGTTTGAAGAAACCATGTTAAAATGCCAACATTGAAGACCATTTTTATTCTAGTGATTATACCCCTTCCCCTATATCTGAATTGGAATGTTAACTGGGCTTACCTAAATATATTATAAATTATTCCCTTTCCCATTTAATCAAAATGGGTATGGAACATAGTTTTCAGTATGATAGGATGTGTTTTGAACCCTAACATCAATATATAGTTCATCATAGATTCCAAGATGATGCTCAAAGTTGATAGTATTAGTATAGAACCTTCCAATATAAAAAACCTTTTATACATGTTATTAATCTTTGAATTTATTTTTTGTTGATCTACCAATATATATTATTATAATAGCTTTATTAATATAATATGTATATAAATATCTATATTTCCTCTTGGATACAACACATCGATTACTCCTATGTTGAGACCCCATTGGTGGTGCCCCAATGATTATTTTATACCCAAACCCTGAATGAACACCATGGTTGACATGTATCATTTATTCTAGTGATGTTAAATTATATAATATTATTGGTATCTATTAGATAACATTATTAGACCATTATTGTGTTTATGGAATCCAGATTGGTTCCTACTTTATATTAGGAGATAGTGAAGGTTTTCAAAATTCTGAGTCAACCAATTTCATCTTCTTGAAGGTATATCCTAGTTTTTATGTTTTGTTTGGTTAGAATTTTTTCATGGATATTATTTATACTACATGTTTTATGGTGTTTGGTTATTTTTAAATAATATAAAGTGTGTTATGGGAACTTTATAAACTTCTTCATTATTCTTATGTCCTTTTTAGTCTTTGTAATATTTCTAGGCTGTTCAACTTATCAATAATTCAGGTTAGATTTTTGCAATAGAATTTCCAAGACATATATTTATGAAAATTTGGGTAAACAATTCCACAATATTTACATAATGTACCATGTTGTTGGTTATTATAAAACTAGGTTTGGCTACCATCCAACCCAATGCTCTAACCAGCTCATGGTATAGCCTAAATAGAATTCTTGATCCCCACGAGCCAAATAAATAGTTCATGGGAATCAAGTAACATCATTGGTAATGGTTTAGAATCTGAAATACAACTACAATTAACCCCAAAGAATCACACATTACAAAATAACTAATATCTATAATATGATTCATCAAAAGACTCAGTAAAAACAGAAGTTAAGAATTTAACATTTATGACCAAAATAAAAAATATCCGAATTGTAGAGGGAAACAAACTAGACTACAAACCTCCATGAATGATGTGAGTCAATGTCCTCATTCCAATTCAACCAACACCTCTACAAAAAGTAACCACCACCACCTAGAACCACCATTTATACTAGAGAATGTCTTTATTTTACCTGGTTCAAACATAATAAGTTCTATGTACACCTTTTGGTGTACTTAGGGTGTGATCCAAATTTTCCAGTAGGATACCACCAAAATAGATTCCCAGAAATGACATTAGATAAATAATTTACATATAATTATTTTTAATGAATTGAAAGGTAAAATTTTAAATAAATCATGTTTTGAAAAAAAGTGGAAATAAATATTAAAAAAAAGATGAATGGTAAGAATAGGATGAGAACCTTGGGAAATACCTAATTATGAAGGTTAACAGGGTCCTAGGATCCTCATAATCTTGGTGATCAAAACCTAGACACATACATCTATCTCTGGCTTGAGCCAAAAAAACCCCATCATGTATGTTTAGTAAGTGTTGTTATGTAATTATATTGGAGAGACCAGACATTGGCCCAACCAACTCACCCAATTTACTAGACCTAGTTTTCCAACCTAGATACCTAGGATTTTCATGTTCTCTATTCTGAACCCTATATTCATGAAATCACCTATTACATAATCACCATTACAATAATAAAAAATCTTATTTTATAAACATCATTGTATAAAAGGTAAGGTCAGTATCAAACTTTTATATCACACCAAAAACCTTAATAAACACATTTATCATGACCAACACAATTTAAGAAACTTATTTGGAAAGAAAATCAACCATTATAAAATCATTAAATAATGTCATGGTATAGAACAACCTACCCCATTCTTGGAAACCACACAAATCTAGTTGAAAACCACAAATAAACCAACAGGAAACTATATACTAGAATGAACATAACAAAACCATCAATATACAATCCAATGAAATAATATTTAACACACTTATGGTCAACCCATCCACTAGATAAAATAGATTTCAAAAAAGTAGAATGAAAGAACTATAAAGATTGTAAAATTAAGATAGGAGTTGCTTACATGATTATTTCCAGAAGAATCCAAGATAAACAATAGAAGATATAGATCCAAAGGGATATGATAAAGATAGGGAGGTGAACCTATGGTTGGGGAGGCCAAATGTGGAGATAAATGGGTGATTTGGTGTTAAAATTAGAAAGGGAAAAAATGGAATTTCAATTTTTTCGAAGATCTAGTTGTCCTCATGGGTTTCCAGACAATGCGCCAACCGCGTGGAACTTCTGAGAAAAGGGAAAGGTGTTCTCATGTTTTTCTTAGAGGGGGAACATGACCTTTTACCTTGGAAAATACCAATATATTGAGATCATAATTATCCCTAGAGTAACAAAATTCTGTGTGATAGGTCGTCCAGCTTGGGCATTTCTATTGGGATGGAAAACAATTTCTACTAACTATGCACCAACTATATGCATCCTAACATAGATATAAAAACTACCTTTTTTCTTAAAAAATACTCGAGAATTCATGAAATATGGTCAATAATTAATATAAAATAGAAAATACCTCAAAATAACACCATTTATGTGAAAATTCTTATAACCCTGAAAACATTCTATCCTCGAAAAGTCAACCAGTTGTTTTATTGGAGAATAAATATTTATAAAACTTCTCTACCCATGAATTTAATTCCCTAGAATGTTTTTCATCATTTCTCTGCTATCAAAGAATCCAAAATAGTCATATGGATCCTCACCAATGAACTTTTACTTAGGAGTATGTAATCTTCCACAATTGCTCAAACATAAAAAAAAAAAAATTCCATATCAAATTAATCCCAATTAAGTATATGTGAAGGGTATCAGTCATACTTATTTAGTTTTGATACATGAAACAAATGACGGTTTAATGCCAAGTATCGTGGAGAATCTAACCTATATTCCAACTTACCAATTCCATTGATAATCTAAAAAGGTCAAAAATACATTGGCGTAATCTTCCCCATCAGACCAAGATGACGATGACCCAAATAAGGTGACACCTTTAGATACACCATGTTAGCCACTAAGAGCTTTAAGGATCAGTTCCATTGATTGAAATACGACATATATAAACTCAATTACATAAAAAACACTAATTGATCAACCAAAATTCATGAGACATATCTTGCACATAGCTCAGTCTCAAAAAAGAAGTCTCACCCATTTCTTTCCAATAATGGGGTGACTGACAATGACTACCATAATGAACCAAAAAGTGAATCATTTTAAATGAGGATTGATAACTATTATAATATAAAAATTACACTAATCTCAAATTGTTATCCAAGGAGACTATGAAATCCAACACACATTCACAAATCATTTCTTCCATGATTTGATTTACCCACTCCATCTGAAATTTAGTTTATGTTGTTCTGATTTTGACCTTTAACCCCATTGATTTCTAAATGCCTCCCAAAAGAAAATATGTAATGAAGGGGTCCTTGTATGAAATGATTGAAGACAACACACCACGACTCTTTATAATCTGTTGAACATAAAACTTTCATAGTTAATTCAATTTGATTATGTCCTTGATCTGAATGAATTAGGATAACATAGTCAAATGATCAATTCACACACAAAAGGATTTACTTACTTGAAGTTTATAAAGAAATCCAATGATGATTTTGATGGAAACCTCATCCCACTTTGAGGTAGGAATGGGGAGTGGTAGAAAAAAACCTGAAGACCTATGGTTCTAATTATTAACTTATTTAAAAGTGTATTATCTAGATATGAAGTTTTACATATCACATCTCATACAGGGATGCTAGAACCAATGTCACACATCCTAGAAAATCCAAGTTGTCCTTGGATGAATGACACAATAAGACTGGTGGAAATCCTGCATCACCAACTTTATCAATGATACTAGTACCACAACCATTGAATCAGAAAATTCCCTCATAAGATAATGAACACTCTCTAGAAACCACCCAACTATTTAGAAATTTTATACAATGATGAGATAACAAATCATTATGTTTTTTCTCCTAAATAAGCTACATAAGAGATGGATTCAATTGAATGATATCGAGGAACATGCCTCCACTATACTATTTCAATTCCTGGTTTATCTCAACATAAATACCCATTAATGTACACTCATCATTGGGAAACTTCACAACAAGTATCAACATCATCCAACATATAAAACCTACTAAAATGTTACCTTTACCTTGATTGTAGACAATATCAAAGTCAATACCCCGAAAGACCTCCAACCATCTTCACTACCTTAAATTCATTTCTTTTTAGAAGAAGATGTTGATCATGCTCTTTGGGTCTGATTAAGTCCTGAATTTATCCCTGAAGAGGTTGTCACACCACATCTTCAAGTCAAGCATAACTGCTTCTAACTCTTGGTCATTGGTTGGGCAGTCCCTTTAATGTGCCCTGAGATGGTGAGAGCCATATAGTACCACATGGTTATCCTGTCTCAACACAGACCCACAACCCATACCTAACACATCATAGTGGATAGTTTATCCCATTATAATATAATAAAAATCTAAACTGGGACAGTGATCAATTGCCTCCTGAGATCCCTAATAATCACATCACTCTAAGATCCTTTCAGACCTTACCCTTTTATGGGAAAATGTTGTCATTGGTGATTATAGTTGAGAGAAGTCACTAATGAACAAGCTATAATATCTTGAAAGTTCTAATAATCTCATAACCTTAGATATGTTCCTTGTTTTCTCCCATAAAATCACCAATTTGATTTTATTAGGATCCACTAAAACGCCACATTCTAAAATCACATTTCTTGGAAGCATGATTTCCCAGAACCAAAAAGCGCACTTGTAAATATTATCCTAAAGGTAGTTATATCATAGAGTACCTACCATGATCCTAAAGTGTTGTTTAGGATCCTCTTCTATCGTGGAGAAAACCATGATGTTTTCCATAAACACTATGAAAAACGAGTCCAGGTATTTGTGGATACCCAAATCATAAGGCCCATGAAGATAAAAATAGAAATTTTCACCCATAATGGAATGACCAAATACTCAAAGGGGACATACCTAATTTGGAAATCCATATTGAAAACATTTTCCTTCCAAAATATGACCTGGTGATACCTAGAGTGAAATTTAATCTTTGAAAACCACATTTCCCCTTAAGATGATCGGAGAGGTCATCAATGTAAGAAAAGTGATATTTATTCTTGATTGTGATTTTATTAAACTTCATGTAGTAAATTCCCATCCTGATGGATCCATCAACCTTTTTAAAATAGCACTAGGGTGGCCCATGGTGTAATGATCAAGTGAATGAATCCTAGGGATTCTAAGTCATCCAATATATATTTAATTCACTCTACACAAAGGGGTCCATACTATACAATGGATGGGATATTTACTATATTCCTAGTAAAAAATATATGATAAAATCCACATGATGATCCATAGGAAAGCCTGAAAATTCTTATAAAAAATTATTGAAAATCATCCCACATATGAGGAAACGTTTCCTTATAATCTATACCATTAGATAATTTAATTAGAAATAAATTTTTCCGAAATATTTAAGTGGAAATATAGCTCACCATAACCAGGTTTCCTATTAAACATTAAATACCCAATTAATCCATTTGAGTTCCATAAAGGTTACCAAAAAACAAATTGATGTGCACCAAAAAATGAACCATCCAATCCATGCATAGAATCACATAAAATTGGTCCATATCTATAACCAAGAAGTCCCCTTCCATTTTGACACCTGAAAGTGTAGGAGCATAGGATGTACATATGAAACCCTACTCCCTCCTCTTTCTAAGTGGGAGAACCTACTCCATGGAATATGTCAAAATCTCTATTAATAATTTAAGTATTTTCACAAGGTGAGTATAAATCAATGAAATAGAATAACCTATTTTAAATAAAGAAATGATATTTAAAGATGAAAAAACAATACCTCAAATAGTAACTAGTCCTACATTAGGTTTTACTAGTTCTTGGTATTATTCATGTGGGTGATTTATCAGGCCTAATTCCCCGGGTCAGTTACTAACTCTGAAAATTTCATTAAACTGACTCTTCCGTAAGAGGATTTGGCCTTACCACCCCGACCAACACACTAAGAACCATTGTCCTTGATGAACTAGACTGAGCTAGGAATTCATTGTGAAATGAGGAGGCCACATAACTATGATTTATAATTACAATCTAAAATAAACTTTTCAAGTGACCCAAGTGTGCACACTAATGGTGGGGTCTAGGGGGATGTAGACACATTGATCTCACATGCCCCAGACATCCACACTAGTAACACACAACTAACCCACTACCCATGGTTGAAAAAGTCAGTGGTCATGATGGGGGGATAGAGCTATTAAACCCTTATTCTCTAACTTTTCATGATTCATTTTCTTCTCATAAACGCCACTTCCTTGGCCCACTATTGGGAAATCCCTAGAGAAATTCAATTTACCAATGTGATCAATCTCCACCATCAGGGATCTGTCCACCAACATAGATTTCATATTTTACTTAAACAAGATATCATGGGATAGAATTTCTGACCACAACCTATTTAAAACAATTTTTACTTTAGATGATCATTATAAACTCCCTTGGGTGAAAAGAATACTAGTTATGAAAAGTAGTTTGCATAATCCAACACGGTCTGATACCCCTAATGGAGATCCTAAAAGTCCTTGTTATTGGAGAGGGACAAGGTATGAGTGAAATACTAGTCATTAAAAATAGAATTGAAATCATTCCAACCCATTTTATCATGTTTCCTATCATGACCTATATATTCTCACCACTTATGAATAGTTCCTTCCATCAAGATCACCACAAACATAACTTCAATAACCTCAGGATTCCTAAGGAACTCAAAAATCCTATCAAGCTTTTGGATCAACTCCTCTGCTTCCTTGGGGTCCATGTTATCATTGATGTAGGATGTTTTGTTCTTATTGAATTCACGATCCTTGTCTTTCTGAAGCATGATTGAGCTTTCTTAATATGAGGAGGACTAGTTCCAACTAGTAAATCCAATTTCCGAATTTCCCAAACCAAAAATTCAACTAGTCTCTGATCAAATAGTGAGAGAGAAGTATCTCAGGCCTCTTCCCAGGGTTTCATGGGTTGTCTCCTCGGAGGATTACTAATACATCAATTAACAAACACATTATGCACCATTAATACATCCCCCAAGAAAAGTTCAGTAGTGGAAATATAAAAAAATTCCCATAAGTCACTATGAAACTATAAAAAACACAATAAATGATTAATCCACTCCACCCAAAATCAGTGTCCATGCACATTCTGCATCCTGTACATTACACCTGGAGGATGAGTGGATCAAAATCTCAAATATCCCAAGGGGATTGAAGGTCTTTCAAGATATGTTTTTCCTAGAACCCCCATTAAAAATAGAACCTCAATTACATAAAATACTATATTTATTATATCCAAACTCTCTAAAATAACATTATCCAAGCATAGGTTAAAACACAATTTGATAACATTTTCTTACAAAATATCCTCATATTCCATCCACCCTTACACCCGACATATCCCATGGAATAGCCATGAAGGGCGTTCCCAATCCCCGCATATTGGAAACTTGTGCCTGGTAGTAAATTAACACCTTTGGGAATAATACATCACATGAAATCCAACTACAATAAACCCATAAGAATAATATGTCACATCCTAAACAACATCCATAATATGAGAGATCAAAAGAAGTACTGCAAACATGAGTTTATAATTTCACATTGATCACAAAAAAAATATAATCAAAAAGAGGAAGGGGACAAGTAAATCACATGAATCTCTAAAATATGAGGGTTATCACCAACATGCCACATACACCAACACCTTTCAATAAATTTACCAATATCACAATGAACCACCATATCCACCATTGAAAGGTCTTTCTTTTATCCGGGTTAAACATAAAAATCTCTACATAAACATGAGGGATTATGTAGGGTGTGAAGATATTTTCTTATAAGGGTACCAGTAATAGATATTTCATGTAATATCATTAGATGAAAAATTAACATGCTAGTTTTTTAATGAAACAATACATATAATTTTAAATAAATCATGATTTGAAATTAAAGAGGAGGTAAATATGAAATTAAGATTAATACTAAGCATATAATTATCACCAAGAGAAATCCCTAAGGTATTAGGGTTATCAAGGTCATTGAATCCTTATACTCAGTGGTTTTAACCTAAAAACATCCGTCCATATCTTGATAGAGGAAACCGTACCCCATCATGCCTATTTAGTTAGTGTTGTTATTTAATACTTTTAGGGAGACACAACCTCATCCTTACTGACTCACCTAGCCAAATATACCTAGCGTTTTCACCTAGATTCCAAGGATCCCATGTACTCTATTCCTATCTCTATATCTAGGATATCACCTCTTACACAATGTTTATCCCAATAATATAAATAACACATTAAAAAAACCATGTACAAAAGGTTATGACATTAGGAAACATTTAACTGATATTAAAACACATGAGAAACACATTTTACACCACAAAAATAATTTATAAAATATATCTAGAAACCAAATCAAAACAAATTGAATCATTAAATAAAGGTTATATTAGACCAAAACCATCAAGATACAACCCCAAAAAATAAGATTGAATGTAATTATGGTCAAACTATATATTGGGGAAGACAAAACACATGAAAGTATAATTAGGTAAAAGAGAAGAAGGGAAAATAGAATATAAGAGGGGTTTACATGATGATTTCTTAAATAGCCCATGCCAAAAGACCAAGGATTTGGTGCCAAATGGAGAGGGGAAGAAGGGACAAGAGATCATAGTGCTAGGGAATAATAATGGGAAGGGAAATGTTTGATTTTGGGATAAATCTGTGTGAAAATACTAGATATTGAAAATTTTAATGATCTGGAAGGATCCATGATTTTCAAGACCAAGCGCCAACCGTGCGAAACCTCATTCCAAAGGGAAACGGGTCTTCACAGTTTTCTTAGAGGGGGTTTGTGTTCATGGACCTAGAGGTTCACCTTAGATAGTTCTTCTTTCATAGGCACATAGTTAGCCCTATAATCCTTTATGCCCATGTGCTGGTATGTGCTGCCCAGATTGTGCCAATGTGCCATGCACATCGTTTTCACTAGGCTAGAACACAATTTATACTGACCATACACCAATGATACGCATCCTTCTGTCTAACCCAAAATGACCATTTTTCATGAAAAATCATCAGAAGTACATGTAATAAGGTTAAGAGCAAAATTAAATGATAAAATACCACAAAATAACCCCGTGGATGTGACATGGTTGCAAGCCCATATGGATTGAGAATCACTCCAAGGGCTGTATCACAAGTGATTTAGTTGTCGTACAAGTATTCATGTCATGGAAATTACATCAAGGATGCCTATAATATATTATTTATTGGTCACTAGTATGAAGTCATTAATTATAGTTATAAGAGTAATTTATATCAAAATATAAATGGGCAACAAAAAAATCAAATGTACACCCCAGAAGACGTGTTATGAAAATGAATGTTAAATAGGTATAATTATGTTAATTAACAATGAATGAATTATAAAGAATCAAAAAAAATATGATGATAATTACTATATAAAATAAAGGGATATACATAAGATAGGTTAAAATAGATCACCTAAAAATCCATCTATGACATCTACGCATAGTAAGTATTTAACATTTCATGAATAATTAATTACATATATCACTGTATATAACATGTTTATCATGAAATAATAATAACATGTGCTGTTCTTATAGTAGGAAAATTATAAAAATACTTATTAGTTTCTCCGTAAACTATACACTCCACCCAATCAATGTGAATATAATATACAATGTTATAGATATATTTTAAATAATCCAAAAAATATGATTCTAACATAATACATGGAAATAGAAACATGTGATAAAAAAACAATTGATACATGTAAAATGGAGAATAAAACTACCAAAAATGGATATCTCATTACCATGGACTTATATAAAAAAATTTTATATTACTGTTTTGAAATTTGTGAAAGGATAATCATTTCAATGTCTATTCAACACATCTAAAAAATAGTCAAAATAATCTAATATACCCCATATCATTATTAAAAACACGTGATAAATAATGAGTAT
The DNA here is from genome assembly GCA_963277665.1 of Viscum album. NCBI lineage: Eukaryota > Viridiplantae > Streptophyta > Magnoliopsida > Santalales > Viscaceae > Viscum > Viscum album. The sequence continues at coordinate 1,059,629,896 of OY728140.1, forward strand.
GAAGTTATCTTGGATTCATGGAAGAAGTTTTATTTGTTTTAAACCTTGATTTAAATGTTATATGACATGGTATATAATTGTTTTTTAATGATTGATAAGGAATCAAGATTTTCATAAAATGCTTTGGAAGTATCTTCGACTTTCTTGAATCAAAATGTGAAAAAATATTACAATCTATGTGATAATCAGTGTATCCTCATATGTGGGGACCATGTGTAGAAAATAAATATCATTTATCCTTATGGTGAAACTTTTTATGAATAAAATAAGGATGGTATTCAATAATATTGAGATAATAAATAAGATTTTTTACGTTCACATACATCATATCATAATCATCAACCCATAAAAATTAGGGACATATAAGGGTGAATTTGTAAATGCATGACCACGTGTAAGTGTAAATATCTATATATATGGTTTCTCATATAATTACGATCCCATGTAAGTATAAAGGCTTTTAAGGATAATAGGCAGAGTTCATAAGGGTCAACACTTATTGAAAAATAATGTAATTGGAAGTTTTAATATAATGAAGCTTTGTTGTTTTATTATTTCAAAAATATCACTATCTTTGTTAAAAATTGATTCATGTTGAGGCTTACAGAAGTTTTAGTGGAGATTTAATGAGATATATCATGAAAAATATTATTCAAATTTTAAAAATCAAATATTTAAAATTATTCTACATGATTTTTCTCCTATTTTTTCTGTGAATATGGACTGATAAGTTTACTATAGACCAAAATGAAATTGTTTTATATAGTTTATTTAAATAGTTTTATTCATATTCAACATGTGAATATAAAATTATGAATATTTTATGATGATACATGTGTGAGAGAAATGAGAATTGATATTGGGTTGCATTTATGATTTTTTTATGTCCATGAGAGATATTGAAGAATAACCAAACATTCATTCCAATTATATATTGTTTGGAGATAAAGATAATCCATTACTATTTGGGTAATTTTAGAATGTTATGTTGATGATAAAGAATATATTTTTATGTATTCGTGTTCTTATGTTTCAAAGGATCATCCTGAAGAATTTTGAGGTGAATCCTTGATACATTATATTTTTCTAAAAACATCCGTACAGTAAATTTGTTTTACGAAACATATTATAAAATTGATTTAGAGATTTTTGGGGTATTATAAATATCTTGTTCATACAAAAGGGTGAGAATAATATCTTCATGAACAGATGGTTTTTTTCTAAATAATTCCATACTAATATAGTAAACATTTAACGATACGTTCTAGAAATTAAATGTTTATAATTTCTCTTCAAACCATTTTGTGACATTTATAAGAATTTATAATCACTACAAATTACAGTGACAATATAATGCATGGAACAATTAATGGTTTAACCCAATGATGTCTAGGCTGTCACAGTGAGGTTTAAACATGTAATAAATTTATATTTTCTCATACTATGTTGAATATTTAAATACAGATGAGGATGAGGATTAAGAGATTAAATCATTACATTAACATTTAATCATGGACAAAATATAAAATTATAATTTGTAAAAAAAATATTTGGTACCATTGATTCACTCCCTACCCCCCTTAGTGGTACCCCCATAGGAAATGGGGAGTACAAGTGGTATTCAGGGAAAACCATGTTCCACTAATATTATAAACATTCATGGTTAATCATCAAGAATCAGAATTTCGTGAAAAGAAGAGGAATTTATTCATTGGATGGTAAAACATTAATGGTTGGAAGAATATAATTGTAATATATCTTTTATTATAAGGATTGGAAATGGGTGATACTATCATTCTGTGATATCTACCAATTCTATGAGATTGCTCTGAAATATTCTATGCATTGTAATCTCGAGATAAATGGAAATGATAGAAATGTTATATTATCATCTTGATTATGAAATGTTTACACTAATTTTTTGGGACTACAGATTGATAATGAGAAGTGGGGTTAGTATAAAAACATATATAAAGAAATTTTAAGATCAAGGATGCAAAACTACAAATATATAGAGAGATATTTGAATTTATATGAATATCTTAAGATGATAATGTTGATGAATATTTCACAATGGTGAAAGAGATAATTAGTCACATAACGAGTATTGGAAACAAACTATATGGTTCAAATATTTACAAAAAACTATTTAGCTTCATTGTATATTGATTTGACCCAAAGATCTCATCTTTGGAAGAGTTTCATGATATGTCACCCAAGGAGCTCCACAAAACCTTCCTAAATTATGATTTCAAAAAATAACTTTTTGTTATGAAAAATACAAATGAGGGGAAGGATTTTAAATCCATAAATATATTTAAGATCAAAGGGGAGGATTAGTTCTCAGCTAACTGAAAAGGAGATGATGAGAATGGTTAAAATTACCCCAAAATCATGGTTCTTATATTTAAAATTATCATGAATTGGAAGTAAAAATATAAATGGAAGATACCCATTAAATATTTTAGTTTTGTAGGAATTTGTCCCTTAATACTAATTTTCAATGAAATAATAATGATATGGTATTTTTGGATGAAGAGGATAAGGTAAGATTTCATTTAATTTTTAAAAATATACATATAGATAATTGTAAAATATCTAATGAAGATAGAAAAAAGATTTCAATGAAAAAGTAATGAAATATTATAAATAAAGAATAAAGTAAACTATTTATTGTGATCCTATCCTTTTTCAGATAACATTAGATTATTTTAAGAATAATTATACAACATAAAACAATCCATGTATCATAATGTCTAGTGTCTCAGAAGGCTAGATACATAATCAAACATCATAAACACTTTATTTTATTAAATCTTTATAATGAGGTCTTATCTTCTATTGTGATCATACATCTACATAGGATAAACTGGGGATAATATAAACAATGGTATGAGCTAAAAGTCCAATAAAGGAAAAAACATAGTAGTAATGCTTTATCACATGGGTTAGGAGGCATGAAATAATGATATTAAAAGGCATAGATCATGTGAAATCATAATATATTAATAAGGGATCATGAAAAAATTGGAGTCATAATAATGTAGAAGGAATATAAAACCTGAAAATTAGTAGGATTCAAGGATCATTTCACATAGAGGAGCACAAGTCAAGGTTATCCACTAAGACCGTTGCACATGGTAGCACGAGTCGAGGATAAATGCCAAGACCATTGCATAAAACATCTCATGAGACTAAAATTTACCCAATTACATGGATCACTATTTGAATTCACCTATCTTAACATGTTCATGAATATGGTTTTCACAATAATAATCATACTTAATCAATCATAAATAATCATAAGGTTATCCAGGTAATGAAATGGGTGTCATGATTATGTCATACTGAATAATGAATGGGCATAGCGAAAAAGTGTGAATGAAATAAAGTAATTAAAAAACCTGGAAATAAAAAATTTAAAATAATAATATATCATGGTAAGTTTTGTTAAACTGAATTGACAACATGTAAGATGATTATTTAGGAAATTTTATCATTAATATATTTAAGTGAGGTATTAATGAGAATACTAACAAGCATGTAAAATAGAAAAGGGAATAATATTTTATATAAAATAAATAGTGATCCAATATGGTTTTCATAATAAAAACAAATGTTTTATGAAAAAATTGATGCTTAAAACATATGTTTGGGTGAACTTGAAATTGGGATCGAATTTGGGATGTTCCTTAAAAACTGGTTTGCATATCAGGATGTATTGAGGAGAGAATCATTTAAAAACCTGTATATCCCAAAAAAAGAATGATTGATGGATATTAAAACTTTATTTTTGAGCATATATTCAGTATTTAAATGTTTCATATGAAAATAAAAATAAAACGTCATTTGGATAAAAAGAAAGATAGAGTGACTCGATGGAATATAGTAGGTTTGGGTAGAATCCCTTACAAAATATTGGCATGGTACCAGGTCTACAAAAGAGGGATTAATGAGAGAGAAATGGGTTTATCTTATTTTATAAATCATGAGGTATGTATGGGGGAGGTAAAAAAATTATACATCATCATTAATAACTACACATAAATGGACATAACATAGAAGTGATTTCTGAATAAATCTGAGAAAGAGGGGATCTCTTACCTTAAGTCGGATGGTGCACTTCACTAGATCTTAATGAAAAGAGTAATAAAATTAGTTTCAGGAATTAATAATTATAAAACCTCCAATACATGTTACTGATTTATTATAATGTTACTGTGTTCATTCATGTCTTTTTTGATGAGTTAAGTGGTTTAATTTCATTGTTTATGAGCGTTTTCTTTCTTGGTTTTAATGATCAGTTCACTTATATTCATTTTTGGATAAACATGTTTGATGAGAACGGTTATAAATAATTTATGTTATACTAAATAAATGAAAATCCATAATATTACATGTCAATAAAATTTATTTGGTTATTTTTAGTGACGGTGAATAATTATATAAAACATTAATGATAAATGCATGGATTAATTTGGCGATTTTGCTAATTAATAACTTATTTTGTATTATTATTTTAAATAATTTTTGAAATGGATTACGAAAAATAACATAAGATTAAATAAATATTTAATACTGTGGTTCAACAAAAGAAATGGTTTCATGAGCAGAATTTAATATGTTAATAGAAATTGATAACCCTTCATCATTGAATGTGATAAATTAACACATCTCAGATTGTGTTTTAAATTATTTTGTATAAAATCAGGGGAAATGAGATATAATAATGAATTATAACATTATCATAACAAAATTATAGTAAATGTATGGTATAAGATTTTTCATACCATTTGGATGAGGAGAGTGTAGGAAAGAAAACGGAACAAAGGAACATGAAATGAAAATAAATGAAAATAAAAGTGGAATTTACCTCTTGATCTAATCATCCATGACCGCCTCTTAAAGGGAGAGGATTTGATCTTTTTAAGAGAATGAGGGCTGATTGATGGAGGGGAAGATTTTGGGGAGAGATTTGCGTAGAATATATTAAAGGAACAAGTCTAGGGAGGAGTGAAGAGAAGAGGGGAGTGTGGGAGGTTTTTATGGTAGAGGGGATGATGGTTTTCTTAATATTATAATCATTAGTTTATTATTTCTCAATATGAAAAGAAATAGTGAATATTCCATGACCAAAAAAAGAAATAAGTGCATGTGAGTTAGAACTAAAGGTTCTTACATCATAAAAACATCACCCATGACTCATTAATTAATGAATTTAGCTTATTTTGTAAATTATCGTATTTCACTATTCATCAACAATTCAAATATTATTAGAAAAATCCAAACAATTAATCCCAACCATTTATCAATGTGTATAATACCAAAATGAAATCAATTTTTATAAATATTTTTCTAAATATGATTAATTTAATTTTTATATTAAATCATAATTTTCATGAAAAATACATATTTTAAAACTATGACAGATTTTATAATGAATTAAAAAATAACATAAGGTCTTATAAAATTATTTTAGATCCATAAGACATAAAATTGTTAATTTATGAACACATTTTTGGGAAAATACATTTTCATTTTAATTAATTAATTAATTGTAATTAATTATTTATGACTTAACATAATACCAATACTTTTACTATGGTCATATTATCACTTATTAGATGGTTAAATTCTATTTATACATTAAATGGAGAAGTTACTATTCCTTTGGATGATTTAATATTTATAAGTATCAAATTACTACTAATAAGGGTATGTTACTATTAAAAAAAATTAATTTTGTCTTATTAGATTCTAAATAGATTAATAATCATAAACATGTATGTGAGATTTTAGAAATTAAAATCACAAATGTTACAATATTATGTTTAATGGTAACATAGTTATTATTAGTTCATTGTGTTTTGATTTCATGTGATTATATGACATAATAATTAGAAGGTAATATCCATTGGTAAAACATTGGGTCGTTACACAGTTCCTCATGTAGTGAATCATAGGAATAATATTCTAGTAGAGAAAGTTACATTATCATAAGAGATGACTGTAAATAAGTTACCTCAAGAAGTGAAATATAAGAGGTATAAGAAGAAGCCTATATGGATCACTTATTGTGTAAAAAACTAGAAATCTATCTTGAGAGAAATTCTGACATTAAAAAGGAGGAAAATTATTTAAAACGTTATTCATATGATAAAAAAATGTGAAAATGATTTTAACAACAAAGCGAATGAATATATTGAGAAGATTAAGCTTATCAAAGTAATAGATACCAAGCTGAAATAAATGATAATAGAATTTGAATATAAATTGGATTCTTTATGAGAAAATATTATTTAGGTATAATGATGGTATTATAAGGATGAAACTACCCTCGAAATAGTAACAACTTATTTTCAAAATATTGTTCCATATTTTAAAAGTCATGATCAGGTAAAATATACAGTTGTAATTCTTGACAATATTTTTAGAAAAATATTTAAATTCCAATGAAAAATTTGAGCAAACCTAGATAGAGAAGAATCCTGAAAATAAGTCCCTTACATAAAATAGAGTTGTGAATAACTATAAAAATATAAATTCTACAAAACATAAGTTGAAAAATTATATATCTATACAGAAATGTGTATTAAAATTTCTATCTCAGATGAAATAGTTTCATAGATGTACCAAATTCAATGGTTTTTGTTGTTGTTATAGGTTTATGGGAATATAGAATATTTTTCATAAAATACATCACTTATTTGGAAGTATATAGGGCCTAAATTTCTGGTGAGTCACTCAAAAAATCAAAACTAAAATTTTGGAAAGAATCATACTATATATTGAAGTATAGTTTGTGTACATATGCAAAATAGATATGATTATATTCAATATATTTGTGGAATATGTTTCCTCCATGTTCATTGTATTAAAAAGTATATAATTATGATGACCAGGACTCAAACTCCCTGATCTTATGCCAAAACCTTGTACATTATATATTTACATAGATACTACCTGTATAATCATGGATATAACTATCTAAAATAAAAAAATCACAATTTTTTTGGAATCTATTTTACCTAATTAATCATTTACAGTTGAGAGATTTAGAGATTTAGGATGCATCATAATCTAATTTCTCCCTTGTTATTTTTACAAGACAACATTTTTTAAACTATATGAAAATATATTTAATTAATGTTAAGTATTAAATATCTACAATAAATTATTCCATTCATGTTATACTTATAAATATTTGACACGTATTTCTATTACTAATATCATGGAGAATGGAATCAAAAGTAGGGATGATCTAAAAAACTCTGTAAGGGAAACATATAAATGAAGAAAAAGGGGAATATATAATATGGAAGGAATAAGTGAAAACATTAAAATACAATCAATGTGACAGTATGAGGATCCTATATTCATGTAAATAAATAAAAACATGTATATCAAGGATATTTATCACATATCGATGGAAGGTGTAATGTTAGACATAAAAAACCTATTTTATGACCTTGTTTCAGGAAACATCACATGTCACAAAGACTGTAGTAAGGAAATCTCTATGAATTTGGTACTCATACACCAAATACCTAATCTCATCTCATCTCATGATATATATTGATTCATTGAGGGACTAAATAATTATAGGCCCCACCCATCACTTGATTATGTCCAATGCATCCACCATAAGAGTAATCAAGACATTTCATACCATTCTATGAGGAAAATATTAGTATATAACATTTTTCTTTTATTATAATGATAAATTAAGAAATAAAATATATAATCCACCCATTCTTGAACTCAATCACCACCAAGAATATAAATAATTTTACCCATGTCAATAAAATTGTTAACACAATCATTACCCATGTAGAGGAAGCGGTTGGATTAATAAATAATATATAGTCAACTTCTCAATAATTATCTATATTGGAATAAAAATATATAGAATGGTAATATTCTTAAACATGTCAATAGAATAAAAATATTTATAGGTGAACATAAATAAATCTAAATTAGGTAAAAATGTGAAGTTCACACCATATATTGCAATGAGTATACAATTAAGTCAATTACAAGACAACATGATCATAAACCATCTAAAGAAATAAGGTGGATATCTATAAAAGGACATAACCCAAGAAGTGGTAGATAGTTATAGAAGTATTTATGTGGTAATATTGTATATACTAGAAAAAATTATATAATACCACATACTAAAATAAATAGTTGTAATAGACCTAAATTATATTAAATAAGTTCATAATGATCAAAACTCAATGAATGAAAATTGAGTTACAAAAAATCATCACTAATAGAAAAACATATAAAAAAATTAACATGTGAATAAGAGAACATAATTTTAATAGTAAATAAAATGAAATATAAGGAGTATGAAAATTATATATTCATGTATACTTAATACACAATATAATGGAAACATGGTGTAGAAAATATATTATGTCTCAAAAAATCAAAATTGAGACCATGAAAACCCTTATGGATTGCACAACACATTGAATGCACTTGAGAGTGAGTGGTATATTAATTGAACATAAAAGACTATGATTGATATATAATTCATGTTATTATGTTCCAATTAGTATATATTTCTCCAAAAAATTTTACTATATGCATAGTAACAAGCATGTCTCAAAGAGATGAAGTGAGATGAAAACCCTTATCTGATTTATCAAATTTAATAAAATAATTTAAATCCTATATGAAAAACATAGATATATTATCAAATTTATTAATTAAATTAATAATATTAATTTTCAGTTTATATTTTCACAAATATTCATTCCCTACATGAATTATTCTGATTTTACGAATCTAGTGACTATGGTCTTGATCATTTTCTCAAGTTTCATAATTGCGATGTCCCTATTTATTATTATATGAAATTTTACAATTAATAGGTCATTATGTTTACTTATTTGGATTTTATATAATAATTTATGATGTTCCCAAATCCATTCATTAGTGTTTTAATATTTATCCTTGATGTTGAAATTGATAAGAAACATGTTTATATGATTCTTTAAAATCAAAGTATGTTTTATAAATTAAAGAAATAAAAATTAATATAACATCTAAAAAACAGATACTAATTTTCTAGTTTATATCATATGAAACCAATAATTATGTTCCCATATTGAATAAAGATATAAATTTTAAGAACCCGGAGCTTCAGTTTCAGGTATGGATCTCTTTTACGGGCTTTTTAAGGAAAAATAAAGAATAAGGAAATTTTCAGAGTACACGCCATGTACTTTTTGAGTACACGCCGTGTACTCCTTAGACACTCGAAGTCGTGTGTTGGCTGGGACCGGGCCACAAAAACGGTGTGTAGGGGTGACATGGAGGCCGATTTTGGCAGAGTACTTAAAAACCCACAATACGCCGTGTACTTTTAGAGTACACACCGTGTATTTTTTTATTTAATTAATCGACCCGGGGTCACACCTAATTACAGAAAACATCTTCTTCTCCACCTAATTCCATCCAGAATGTTTGAGGAGGCCATTTCTTCTCCGAGCCACCGATCCATCACCAGTTTTCCGAATCAAACTCCATCGATGGCAGAAGAATCGCAGCGGTGAGTTCTTGGTTCTTCTTTAGCCTCGTTTTCTGATCCTTCCTCTCGTGTAAGTTATTTGAGGTTGATCATTTAAGACATTTTTGAAAATCTACTCCATTCTAGGATGATTCACGGGCCGAGATTCAAGTATATCGATCTCCGAGGATCGAGGTAGGTGGTTTGTTTCCCTACGTTGAAGTTCTTTCAGTTTTGGTTGCAAAAGTATCGGATACCCATGTATCGGGTATCCCGGGTTTAGGATTTTGATCCTATTGTTTTTCTGCCCTAGATTTAATGTTATCTTATGTTGAATTTCTGCTAATTTATTCTTGGTTTCATGTTTGAGGATCACCATATGGGTGTTTACCTCTTTCGATTGGCTGTTTATCGCCCTCTGGCACCATTTTCCTGTGCAGCAAACCCTATTGCAGTTGCTAGTTTGCTTGTTATAACAGATTACATGTGTTGCCTACTATTTAAATGATATTGATGTATGGTAGCTATTATCCAAGTAGTTGTTTAACTTACATAGGGATGTTATCAGTTGATTATTCATGACTGGACTGCTTAGGGCTGTGAGAACCTGGTGCGGGATATCAAAGAGGGAATAGATGATTAAGTGCTTCCCTAGAGGGTCTGTTGGTTTTAGTTTCATATACAAGACCTATGGGAATATGAATTTGTGCTTACTAAGAGTGTTCTTATTTTACCCATGAATCGAGACCACATGAGGAATTAGATGTATGTGCTTCCTTAGAGAGTCTGTTTCTATCGTTGCAAGACCATAGGGGAATTGACGTAAGAGCTTCCCAGAGTGTCTGTGCCTTGTTTTTTGACTGGACTATAGGGGTCTGCTAGTTTTAGCCACCCATAGAGTCAGTTTGAATTTTGATGGTTGGTTGTGATGAGTCCACTGAGCTAAAGAACATGCTTGGGATTTGTACTGCTTGTGTTAGGTAGTCTTTTAGTCAACTGTTGTGTTACTTTCTTATCCTAGAATAGAAACCTTCCTGGTTTTCCCTGGTTGTGTAATTAAATGAATGTGAATGGTAATAGGTAGAATTGTTTGCAGTTCCTTTTTATATATCAGTCACTAAAATTAGGGCACAAATCTTGTGGTGGTTGCCTACTGGGATTAGTCTCACACCCTGTTTGGGTCCTGCTTTTCGACCCAAACAGATTATATGGTTGCATGTATAGGTAGGGATTTGGCCCTTCTACCGAATGTACTTGATTTCTGGTTGGTGCTAGAGAGCGTGGGACCGGGCTTTGGTCCACGATACTACTGGAGTTGCTGTTTACATTTAGTACTTTGGTTTCGGTTGTATTTCAGCATGTTGATTTCTTTACTTCTTTCCATAGATACATGCACCATTCGGCATCATTATTATATCAATCATTGCTTCTACTTTTAGGTCAATTGTTTCATTCTATTTACTATTATCGCTATTGTTTATGCTTATTTTTCCACTGCATACTTTAACAAATGAGGGCATAGTTTCCCCACTGACTCACCAAGGCCCTCGCTACTAGTCGGTAGCCTCTGGTGTTTGGGGAAACGCGCTTGAGGTCATGTTGCGAAATGGGTACGGGGCACAAGTTATGCGGCTCCAGACTCGGGTCGTTACAAAGTGGTATCAAATGGAGGTTTCTTTCATTAATATTGCTTACTGTTTTGCGACAATAGCCTAGGATAGGAAGAAATGGGTAGTTAGAAATTAACTGTGCCCAGGAGTAATTCACCCGTGTATAGGGAAAAGCTATATTACCTCATAATTGCAATTTTCTGTTTTTTTGCAAGTGTTACAGTTTATTATATTTCACCGTTGGGTGATACACGTCTTTTTTGTTATTACAGTTTATATGATTATGGTTTTTATTGGGTTGCAACCTAATGAGATGAGGGTGTTCCATCTCATGCATCATATAGGCACTGGGTAGGAAATCACTTGTCATGCATTTTACCATGCCATCTAGGGTGCATTATAATTGCATGCTATTGTGATAGATGTCATGATAGATTATTCGTGCCATTGTGGTATTTTCTGTGATAGACATACCTGTTATGATGATAGAGTATTGTTTATTTTACAACCTATTTACCATGGATGCCAAACTTTGGTCTTAGAGGTGTTATGGGCCCTCAAGGATCGGAATATGGTGAATCATTGAATTGTTGTGCTGTTTACTTGTTGTATGCATTGTCATGATTCCAAGATTTGATTCACGGGGAGTATGGGCCCCCATGGATCGTAATTTGGCTCATAGATGGCTGTTTTTCAGTGTTTCGGGCGTTCGGATTAGTTTCAGAGCTACTTCCCACAAAAACCCAGAATACACGGCGTGTACTTTATTCATACATTCCGTGTAGTTTTTAAACCGTGTTGTTATCTGTGTAAACAAAAACATGGGGTGTCGGAAAGTCTTCGGGGAAACACCGTGTACCTTAAGTACACATCGTGTTGTAGTCAATCGTGTACCCAGCCGTGTCGCGAACAATATGGGTCGGGGAAACTCGTGTAGTACAGGTCATGTGTTATAAGAACACACCGTGTAGGTTTATTCTGGGTGCTCGAACGTGTCACGAACAACATGTTTCGTTGTTATCCATCCTTATACACGCCGTGTTTTTTCGGAACATGCCGTGTAGGGGTTACCCGTGTAGCCGACCATGTAACCTGCTACACGGGTCACTGAGCTTGTCTAGTACACGCCGTGTAGTTTTCTCCTAGGTACACGGTCGTGTCACGAACAACACAGGTCAGTATGATCTATCCTTATACACGTCGTGCTTGTTCGGAACACTCCATGTAAGAGTCAGCCGTGTAGCTAGCCGTGTAACCGCTACACGGGCCGCTGAAACCGGTCTTATACACACCGTGTCCTTAGTGCACACGCCTTGTAGTTTAGAATTTGTAGGACCGTGTAGGTTAGCCGTGCAAAGAGACTCAGGAAGGGGAGTGGAGTTCAAGTGCACGCCATGTTTTGGGACAACACGTCGTGTTGTTTGGAATGTTACATGACCAATAGTGGAAGAATTGCACGCCATATAAATGGCTTTAACAAACACGCCGTGTATTTTAAATACACGCCGTGTAGTTCAATTTTTCGAATTTAAGTGTTTCTCTCTCCTGTTCCCGTTTTTGTACTCTTGTGTTTTCTGTCATTTTTAATCCTAAATATGGAGTGTTCTTTTGAACTTTTAGGGTTATGGCACCAAGAAGTCCTCCCGTTGCACGTCAGGAACCAGGCGGTGACCGTACGCCTGATATGATAGACTAGGAACTACCAGTAGTTCCACCGATTATTCCGGACATGGCACCCGCAGTGATTCCAGAAACTGGTGCATACACTCAGTTCAGAGAGGGTTTCATGAGGTCCATGCAGACCTTCCAAGGATATCAGCATCCTACCCCGTCTATGGAAGAGCTGACGCAAGTCTTCTAGCAGCAGCATCCTCCCACTTTCACAGGGGATGGAGGACCTCAGGTTGCAGAGTCATGGATAGAAACCATGCTTTCCATTTTCGAGAATTTGGAGACACCCCCATATAGAAGGGTGAAGCTCGTGACTTATATGATGTGAGATTCTTCCAAGAGATGGTGGGATGTAGTCTCATAAGCAGGGTGCCAGCGGACTATGGCTTGGGAATAATTCCAGCGTACGTTCTACGACTAATTCTATCCAGCGACGCTCAGGGCTGACAGGGCCAGGGTGTTCAGGAACCTACAGCAGGGTACTCTTTCGGTTATGGAGTATTCCTCCATCTTCACTGAGTTATAGCATTTCGCTCCCATTTGGGGAAATGATGAGCTGTTTTTGGTAAGAATGTTTGAGGAAGGTCTCAAACTAGATATCAGATAACAGGTGAACATCTTCCAGTTGACTTCTATTACTTTGATAGTCAACCAGGCACTGATCACCAAAAGCAATATTAGGGAGACTGGATCTGTTGACAAGGGAGGCTCAACATCCAAGGCTGATTCATTTATTACCGACAACAGGAAGCACCACCGAGAGTCCACTCGAGGTGACTCGAGGAAGAGAGGTACTTCCTCTTGAAGATGAGATCTTCCTTCTGGCAACTAGGTGGTGTGCTATCAGTGCAAAAAGAGTGGGAATAAGAAGACTTAGTGCGCAAGGGATCCAGTGGAGTTCCGATCTTGTGAAATTATGGGTCACTTACAGCGTTTTTGCAGGGTTCTCCTTCCAGCAGTTAGTGAAGTAGGCTCTGTTTCTACTCCTCATGCAGGAGAAGGATTACCAGTCCTGCAGGAGACTGGGGGATGGAGTCCTTCAGGTCGTTCAGGCCATGATAGAGGTCACAGATGCGGTGGTCAGGCTCAAGGGGGATCATCTCAGAGATATTAGGCTGCTACATAGGGCCACATTACTGGCCAGACGTTTGTAGTAGAGTAGATTCATCGAGAGCAGGATCCTGGACCTTCCACAGTTCGAGATACGATCCTAGTAGCATCAATTTTATCTTCTGAACTTTTGGATATTGGAACTTCTCATAGCATTATTTCTGTGCACACTGTGGAGAGCCTTAGACTTACTGTCTTTACTTGTGAGGATACCTTGACACTTGACACTCCTTTGGGACATAGAACTTCTAATGTGTGTCAGTGCAAGGAGTGCCCCCTTAAGGTTGGTGGGTGTCACTTCGTGTGGGATCTTTAGGTCCTTGAGATGACAGGTTATGATGTGAATCTCAGAATGGACTGGCTAGTTCCTTTTCAGGCCGTTTTCGACTATTATTGTCGTAGGGTGAGTTTCACGTCACCATAGGGAGGGTCTTTTCTTCACAAGGGCTAATAGGATGTCTAGGAAAGCAGAGTTTGACTACAGAATCATGGGTTAGGTAGTGTTACGGCCCAGATTGATAGTTTATATCTGGATGATCAGGGGACCTCTCAGTTAGATTTTCCTCTAGTGGTTGATCTCTTTCTAGATGTCTTTCCAGAAGACTTTTCAGGTTTGCCTCCGGAGCGTGATTTAGAATTCTTGATTGAGCTCTTTCCCAGAGCAACACCGGTGTCTATTACTCCTTATAGGATGGCTACACCTGAGTTGCAAGAGCTCCAGAAGCAGTTGGAGGAGTTGCAGACAAAAGGTTTCATCTGACCCAGTACTTCTCCTTGGGGTTTTCCTGTCATGTTCATGAAGAAGGCAGACAGTACCCTTAGGCTTTGCATGTATTATCGGAAGCTGAACCAGTTGACGGTCAAGAACCGATATCCATTATCGAGGATTGATGATCTCTTCAATCATCTTCTAGGAGCTCGGGTGTTCTCGAAGATCGATTTGAGGCCCAGTTATCATCAGTTGCGTGTTAGGCCTTCAGATATACATCTAACAGCCTTCAGGAGCAAGTATGGTCTGTACGAGTACTTGGTTATGTCGTTCGGTCTCACGAACGCGCTGGTAGTTTTCAGGGTACTGATGAACAGAGTTTTCCATTCTTACTTGGATTCTTTCGTCGTTGTCTTTGTGGACGATATCTTGGTGTACTCTCACACTCGACACGACCATGGAACCCATCTTGAGATCGAATTGAGTACACTGAGGGATCATCGTCTTTATGCTAAACTCTCAAATTTCCACTTTTGGATAGACGAGATTCACTTCTTGGGTCATGTCATCTCAGAGACAGGAGTATCAGTAGTCCCAGAGAAGGTGAGAGTAGTAGTTACCTAAGAGTAACCGAAGAATGTTGTAGAGACCCGAATCTTGACGTACATGGACATTACATTACTTTTTCGGAATACTTAGTACATAACAAAAACACACACACAAGGATCGTAATAGTTTAGTGTCTTTGGAAACTCGGAACGTAATCTTCTAATCATGGTGAAAGATCTTCAACATCCCCCATAAAGATCTTCCCCTTTTTTTCTTACCTAAAACCGTTCTTTATATCCTGGGGAAAAGAAAACATTAAAGGGTGAGCTCAAATGCTCAGTAAGGGTAAACAAAAGAAATATCAATCACATAATATACATAAGAACATAACTTTTGGAAATCTTAACCTGTAAAAGAGATCATAAATTCATAACATGGGGTAAATCATAGTAGTGAAATGTAATCCCAATAATCATAACTTAAATCATGAATCTTTGTGGCATACACACATAATCATATAGAATCATATCTTATTAGTCAAGACTCATTGTCAAGACTATCTTAGTGGACAAATTCCATTTCTGAACCGAGTCACCCTCATTTTAGTCCTGTTTCACTGAACCGGTATAACCTACCGTTCCAGCCAAGTCTATCTCATGAGATATAAAATCATTACCCAATGCATTGGAGGGATATATAGGTCCCACCCATCTCATAATGATACCATTCTTACGTGTTCCACAAAATCATAAATCATACATCATTGCATAACCCATGTAATAAAAAAAATAGGATTCTTAAACATCAAAACATAATAAAACAATTCATATAAGATAAAAGAATTCATAAAAATATTTCCATAACAACTTAATAAAATCAATGTAATAATAGGGATAGAAACATAACCCTATATTATCTTAGATGGATAATAATTTTGATAAAACATTTGAACTCCATTCTTGAGGAAAATATCCTTTCTACTTCAAAAACATTTTCCTTTCTTAACACATCATAAAATTTTAAACTAAAAAAATTGATTAAAAATAAACTTGAAAACTTTTAAAGGATGATTCCTGGAAATAATGTTTTAAAAATCCATTCCTTCCGTAAAAGTAAAAAAAACATTCTTCGTACTTTTGTCGAAAAAGTCAAAAAGTACCTCGTACGAAAAACGACAAATGATTCCTTTCTTATATTTTACTAAAAACTCACTGAAGGGTAAAATTGGATTTAATCAATTTTAGGTGGATGGAAATAATATTACATATTGAGGAAACATGGATGTGGATGATAAAATACACCCCAGTAAAAACCAAAGTATAAACAATCTCGAAGAAAAATGAGATTGTGATATTTTCCCTTACCTTAGATCCGATTTGCTTTGTAAGAGTCTGAACCTCTTGTATAATGGTTTAAAAAATGTTATTGACTTATTACAGAATCATACTTATTTTTATGATATCATATATGGTCATATTATTAGCATATTATTAGTAATATTTCATTACTACTTGTTATTCGGGTGTTTATTACTTTTTGATCTTATGCGTGTTTTGTCGAATAAATTCTTATTATTCTCTTTAGGTTATAGATACCTCATTTCCAGAATGGTATTAGTGTAATATATATAATATTAATTCATTAAATTCATTTATATAATCATTATGAAATGAAGATCATGCAGAACGAGTCGCATCACATCGTGGAGACGGTATTCCGTACGTACGCACGAGTGATGATATCGTTCCTATGATCATGGAATTGTATTGGAGTGTATGTATACAATTTCAGAATCAATATAAATTTATAATAGTCATATATAGTCATTATTTACACCATTATACCCATCGAAGTGAGGTGGTGGTGGAAAATAGATTACATCACGGCGTGGAGACGGTATTCCGTACGTACGCACGCGCGGTGATTTATTTTTCTGTAGGATCGATATATGGTGAAATAAGGTTGTTTCATAATTATAATAACATGTCAGTATATGAGTGATACTGTTGTTATTACTTCATAATAAAACAACTAAAGAAGAATAAGTGGAAGAAGAAATAAAGATGAACGAATTGGTAACAGACATTATCTCTTCTTTGAAGTGCTTCTTTGAGACCTTCTTTTATGGCACTAAAATTGGTCTTTGAGGAAGAATAAAACCTCTAAGATATTAATAGGAAAGTGGAGAAGAGAATTGGGTAGGGCTTGTCCGAGCTTGAAGGCTCAAAGTTGTGTGAGGAAGAGAGGGAGGAGGTGCCCTTTTATAAGGGAGGAGAGGGGTACCTTTGGAATAACTAAAACTATTATTTTATTATAAAGTCAAATTCGGCTTTTAAATAGCTCCAAATTGATTTATTTCGAAGCTATGGTGGGGATGGGTCTAAAAACTCTCATCCAATATAATTTAGACATGTTTAAGATCCTATATTAACCTTATCTTTTATTTTTACCTCTAAGTTAATTAGATTGACATTTACCATGTCACTTTGTATTTTTATATTATATAGTTAATAAAATTACCATATACATCCCAGAGACCCCCAAGTTGTGTTTTATTAATATATATAACCTTATCTATGACATTTGGCCGAACCGTAGATTTTTAGGAATCAAATAACAATTAATAATATAATATGTTTTTAAAAAACTATTTTATGTCAATTTTGACACTATTCAATAGTTGATTTTTTTGAAACTCATAACAGAATGATTAATTCGAAAAAAGTTAATTAAAGAAATCCTAACATGTCATATTAACCTATAAAATTTCTTTACTTCATTAAAAGTCTCAAATTATATTTATTTGGGTATTTATAACATCAATTATGTCAATATTTCATTAATAAGATAATTACTGCAACATCGTTGTGTCATAAATAAATTAAATTATTTAATTTCTAGAAATTACAAATAAAATACAATTATGTAGGAAAGGTTTTTAGCTTTATAATGAATATTTATAGTTGAATTTATCTTATGTATCACCCTAAATTAAAAATGATTTACTTATTAAACTTTGATTTTAACTGTTTTAACCCTTCTTTAAATAATTTAATAATAAATGTCCTAATCTAATCCAAGTGGGCCTAAGTGGTCATATTTTATTCGTAAGGTAGTTTTTGGTCTAATTACACTTGTCCAATAGAATTAGGACATGTGTTAGGGTAATAATATTATCATGTTTAACCTTAATTACCCTATTTACTTTTAACCGTGGTAAAAAAAAGTAAAAAGTTACTATTCACCAAAAAGTATTTTCATCTCATTGAACCACATTTTAGTCCTTGATATTAACCGTATCTCTCGTATTTTCATAATTCCACTCACAGAAATGGTAAAATTATGTTTTATGAAAAATTCAGTTTTTTTTTAACTACCACTTAGTGGTTTCACTATTCATCAAAACATGAACGTTTCCAGAAAAATACCAAAAATTAGATCTAAGCTATATTGGATATTATGAATTAAAAAATTATGTCTATTTTATCAAATTCAAAACATATTAGTTTCATTAATTAATTTAAAAATTAATTACCATCGTCAAAACAAATAGCGTGTTTTTAAGAGATAATAACTATCAAAAGATTGACAGTGGTTTATGTCTGCTTTAAATGTGAAATTACATCAAATAACCAACATTGTATTAAATTTTAAAAATATGTTATAAATATACTTTAAAACCAATCAAATAAATAATTTATCACTATTAATTATTTCTATTAAAAAGGTTGTTTTTAATTAAAATTTAGTAATTTTCACTATTCATCAGAATATGAAAGTTATCCGAAAAGCACCGAAATTTCACCTTAGGCTAAATTCGATACTCCGAATCCAAAAACGAAGTCCATTTTTAGAGATAAAATTTCTAAAATTTTAATAGGTGGTTATTACTATTCATAACGGCTAGTTTTAAAAATATTTTAATAGCATATCGTTGTTTAGTGAAACTCGGTATTGCATTCTACACACGCTATCGAGGAAGGTCGCGATTGCGTGTAATGCAAGGCATGTCAAGGATGCGTGTTGAGAAAGGTTTTTTTTGGTGTAGCGTACAACACAAGACATTAATGAAATTAAAAAGAATATTTTTTTTATAAAATCTCGGGCTGTTACATTTTTCCCCCATTAAAATGAATTTCGCCCCCGAAATTCGTCAGGGTTATAAATGGATTACTACTCAAAGGTTTCTTTAATAGAAACCCACATCGTAAAAAGGAATACCAAAACTTGGCTTTAAAAACTAAAGTATGAAATGTAACGATTACCCAAATAAACTAATCACTGGGTTTCGACATAGGTGAAATATATGGATATGGAAGAGAAATATAACCATCTTCTTTTGATGGAGAGCGGGAGAGAACATGGATATGGAAAAGCCTGCAATCACAAAGCCATAAATTTGTGATGATCTAAGGTACCATCTGATTCATCAGATATAATAGCACTAGGACAACATTTTTGGTTTTCAAGATCATTTCCCTAAAGTTGATGAAATTGGAATTAGAAGAAATACTTCCGTGATTTTGGTATAGTCTCACCGTTGGTTGTTCTGTGGACAATTTCCACTTTATCTCTTAAACAAATGAAGTAGAATTTGTCATTTGTGATGTGTTAGTAGATCATGTGATAGAATGATGGGTCATTACAACTGTTTTAAACAAAATATTAGAAAAGTTATCAAAAAATACATAAGTCTATCTATAGTGAGATTAATCATATATGGTCCCTAAAATGGACTTATACTTCATATATCACACTGCTTAATATAATAAAACTAGTTTATACTAAATAGGGACTTCCTTTAGGCCAGTGGTAGGCAATAAAGGCCAGTTGCACTTCGGTTGTGGGTTCGATTCCCACAGCCTTGTCTGACACGATGGGCTGTCACCCATCCTGCAGGTTGTCCTTTTTCTAAAACTATATTACTATAACATCTCGTCAATAATATCGAAAAATACTAAATTATGTCCAACATAATCCATTCCAATATTTAGGCTTATCTAAAATACATTGGTCCAAGCTCATAGTATAAAGAAAATGATCACGTGAATGCCATCATTTATCCCCTTAATCATGTATTCTCTTGAAGAATGAATATCCATTGAACCTTAGTGAAAACATGAATGCAGTTAAAAGTTAATACTTTCCACATACCAAAATCCTCAAAATTATATATCCTCAAACCATGATATAACTTAGTTCTCATATCAATCATGAGCTCATGAATACTATCAAACATATTAGATTCTCTTTATCCCTTCATTATGTTCATATCATCTACATTCCAAAAATATCTGAAAAATATTTCATGGATACTGGTAAGATTAATCATACACTTTCAAAACTCAAGGAAAGACAACAGTGTAATAATCCTTAGATGTCTCTTTATTCCATAGTACCATGAGATTACTTATACAACATTACACATGATAAACATGTAATCATTCCACTACATTCTTAAACCCTTGACCGAGCTTCAACAATTCTTACATCTCACATATCATTTGTAGTCTCTTCAACATCATCCACATAAATACTACCCATACGACCATACTGATTCTCTTCATGAGACTTTCCTTTAGGGCATTGGTTTGCATAATGCCCGTACATTCCACATTTAAAAAATTTAACCATTGTTGATGTCATAGCAATACCATTATCCTCATCCCTGGTGTTAACTGAACCTTTTCCTTTGCAATTATTGGCTTTGCGTGCTTCTTTTCCACACCCAAAGCATCTTCCAGTTCCTTTGAAACATTCTCCTTGATGCCTCTTCCCACATGATTTACATAGGGGAAATTGAACTTTCTTTCCTCTATGATCATCATGAAACTCCATCTTTCTCTTATTAGCTGAGTCCGAAAACTTACCAAATTTTACTTTATTGATCAAATTATGAGATTGCTGATTCAACATAATAATGATGTTTGGACTTCCAAATCCCATTTCATTTTGTTGCTCATGAAGAATATCATTCCATTGTCCATCATATCCTCCATTATCGTGAATCATCTTGTTTCAAGCCATTTTCTAAAACCCAAAAAGAATAGTGTGAGAGGAAAAAATCATGCTAGGGAAAACAACATAGTAATGGGGGAGCACCCTCAATATCTAACATCTTAGGTTAAAATCAAAGATCGTTATCATAGTTTTACGACTATATCCTCTACGTATACTTATCCTTAGGAACATCCCTAGACATACCTTAGAAATATCTCTAGGGATCTCACTAACGTTTTCGCATCCTAGTTTCCAAAGGTTGACTAAACCTTTCCTCTGATACCAACTGTAGAGACCCGAAGCTTGACGTACATGGACATTACATTACTTTTGTGGAATACTTAGTACATAACAAAAACACACACACAAGGATCGTAATAGTTTAGTGTCTTTGGAAACTCAGAACGTAATCTTATAATCATGGGGAACGATTTTCAACATCCCCCATAAAAATCATCCCATTTTTTTTCTTACCTAAAACCTTTCTTTATATCCTAGGGAAAAGAAAACATAAAAGGGTGATCTCAAATGCTCAGTAATGGTAAACAAAATAAATATCAATCACATCATATACATAAGAACATAACTTTTGGAAATCTTAACCTGCAAAAGAGGTAATAAATTCATAACATGGGGAAAATCATAGTAGTGAAATGTAATCCCAAAAATCATAAATTAAATCATAAAACTTTGTGGCATACTCACATAATCATAGAGAATCATATCTTATTAGTCAAGACTCATTGCCAAGACTATCTTAGTGGACAAAGTCCGTTTCTGAACCGAGTCACCCTCGTTTCAGTCCTGTTTCACTGAACCGGTATAACCTACCATTCCAGCCATGTATATCACATGAGATATAAAATATTTACCCAATTCATTAGAGGGAGATATAGGTCCAACCCATCTCATAATGATACCATTCTTATGTGTGCCACAAAATCATAAATCATACATCATTGCATAACCCATGTAATAAAAACAATAGGATTCCTAAACATCATGACATCATAAAACAATTAATATATGATAAAAGAATTCTTAAAAATATTTCCATCACAACATAATAAAATCAATGTAATAATAGAGATAGAAACAGAACCCTATATTATCTTATATGGATAATAATTTTGATAAAACACTTGAACTCCATTCTTGAGGAAAATATCCTTTCTACTTCAAAAACATTTTCCTTTCTTAACATGTCATACAATTTTAAAATAAAAGAAATTGATTAAAAATAAACATGAAAACTTTTAAAGGAAGCTTCTTGGAAATAATGTTTTAAAAATCCATTCATGCCGTATAAGTAAAAAATATATTCTTCGTACTTTTGTCGGAAAAGTCAAAAAGTACCTCGTATGAAAAACGACAAAAGATTACTTTCATATATTTTACTAGAAACTCACCGAAGGGTAAAATTGGATTTAAACAATTTTATGTGGATGGAAATAATATTACATATTGAGGAAACATGGATGTGGATGATAAAATACACCCCAGTAAATACCAAAGTATAAACAATCTCGGATAAAAATGAGATTGTGATATTTTCCCTTACCTTAGATCCGATTTGCTTCGTAGGTGTATGAACCTCCTGTATAATGGTTTATGTAATGTTATTGAATTATTATAGAATCATACTTATTTTTATGATATCATATATGGTCATATTCTTAGCTTATTATCAGTAATATTTCATTACTACTTGTTATTCGGGTGTTTATTACTTTTTGTTCTTATTCGTGTTTTGTCGAATAAATTCTTATTCCTCTCTTTAGGTTATAGATACCTCATTTACAGAATGGTATTAGTGTAATATATATCATATTAATTCATTAAATTCATTTATATAATCATTATGAAATGAAGATAATGTAGAACGAGTCGCACCACATCGTGGAGACGGTATTCCGTACGTACGCACGAGTGATGATATCGTTCCTATGATCGTGGAATTGTATTGGAGTGTATGTATACTATTTAAGAATAAATATCAATTTATAATAGTCATATATAGTTATTATTTACACCATTATACCTATCCAAGTGAGGTGGTGGTGGAAAATAGATCACACCACGGCGTGGAGACGGTATTCCGTACGTACGCACGCGCGGTGATTTCTTTTTCCGTTGGATGGATAGATGGTGAAATAGGGTTGTTTCATACTTATAATAATATGTCAGTATATTAGTGATACTGATTTTATTACTTCATAATGAAACAACTAAATAAGAAGAAGTGGAACAATAAATAAAGATGAAAGAATTGGTAACGGACATTACCTCTTCTTTGAAGTGCTTCTTCGAGACCTTCTTTTATGGCACTAAAATTGGCTTTTGAGGAAGTCCAAAACCTCTATGATATTTCTAGGGAAGTGGAGAAGAGAATTTGGTAGGGTTTGGCTGAGATTGAAGGATCAAAGTTGTGTGAGGAAGAGAGGGAGGAGGTGCCCTTTTATAAGGGAGAAGAGGGGTACCTTTGGAATTACTAAAACTATTATTTTATTATAAAGTCAAATTCGGTTTTAAATAGCTCCAAATTGATTTATTTAGAATCTAAGGTGGTGATGGGTCGAAATCATCTCATAAAATAGAATTTAGACAAGTTTAGGTTCCTATATTAACCTTATCTTTTAGTTTTAACTCTTAGTTAATTAGACTGACATTTACCATGTCACTTTGTATTTTTATATTATATAGTTAATAAACATACCATATACATCCAATAGACCCCCATGTTGCGTATAATTAATCTATATAACCTTATCTAAGTCATTTGGCCGATCAATAGATTTCTAGAAATAAAAGAACAATTAATAATATAATATTTGTTTTAATAACTATTTTATGTCAATTTTGACACTATTCAATAGTTGATTTTTTTGAAAATCGTACCAGAATGATTACTTCGACCAAAGTTAATTAAATCAATCATAACATGTCATATTAACCTAAAAAATTATTTTAGTTCATAAAAAGTCTCAAATTATATTTATTTGTATATTTATAACATCAATTATGTCAATATTTCATTAATAAGATAATTACTGCATCATCATTGTGTCATAAATAAATTAAATTATTTAATGTCTAAATATTACAAATAAACTACCATTATGTATGAAATAATTTTATCTTTCTAATGAATATTTATAGTCGAATTTATCTTATGTATAACCCCATATTAAAAATGATTTACTTATTAAACACTGATTTTAACTGTTTTAACTCTTCTTTAAATACATTAATAATAAATGTCCTAATCTAATCCAAGTGGCCCTAAATGGTCATATTTTATTCCTAAGGTTGTTTTTGGTCGAATTACACTTGTCCAATAGAATTAGGACATGTGTTAGGGTAATAATAATATCATTTTACCCTTAATTACCCTATTTACTTTTAATCGTGGTTAAAAAAAGTAAAAAGTTACTATTCACCAAAAATTATTTTAATCTCATTGAACTACATTTTAGTCCTTGATATTAACCATGTCTCTCGGATTTTTGAAATTCTACTCACAGAAGCGGTAAAATTAAGTTTTATGAAAAATTCAGTTTTTTTAACTACCACTTAGTGGTTTCACTATTCATCAAAAAATGAAAGTTTCCAGAAAAATATCAAAAATTAGATCTAAGACATATTTGATATTATGAATTCAAAAATGATGTCTATTTTATCAAATTCAAAACATATTAATTGAATTAATTAATTTAAAAATTAATTACCGTCGTCAAAACAAATAGCGTGTTTTTAAGAGATAATAACTATCAAAAGATTGACAGTTGTTTATGTCTGGTTGAAATGTGAAATTACATCCAATAACCAACATTGTATTAAATTGTAAAAAGATATTTTAAATATACTTTAAAACCAATCAAATTAATAATTGATCACTATTAATTATTTCTATTAAGAAGGTTGTTTTTAATTAAAATTTAGTAATTTTCACTATTCATCAGAATATGAAAGTTATCCTGTCACACCTGTTTATTTTATTTACTTTATTTATTTTACTTATCTTAAAGTCAGGTGTTTTTTCTTGTGTGCGGGCGAGTTTAGGTCTATGTTTTTATTTTTGGAATGAGTTTATGGTTTGTAATAGTGCGCGAACACCATACGGTTGTGACGCGCAGCCCGTTTGCAGTCCTCTTGGGTACCGTGCAGTGCATGTGTACCCCGCAGTATTTTAGTTTTCACGTTATTAAATTCGCTCGTTGAGTGGATTAATATATATATATATATACATATATATATAGATGATTATATATGTGTATGTATATGGGTATATATGTTCATACATTATTATTATTATTTTTAACGTAATATGCATATATGTATGTATATATGTGTATATATACTCGTATGCTGATGCATATATATTTATTAACATTATATGTTTATGCGTAAATGTGTTTATGCATATGAGTATATATATGCATATATGTTTATAATATGTCATGTTTATTCATATATGTATGTTTATAAATTTGTTCATGTGGGTTTATATATATATGTATATATGTTTGTAATTATAATAATAATAATTATTTTTAATATTATTATTATCAATATGTTTATGTATTTATATATGTTTAGTTATATGTAAATATGTGTATGTATATTTATAATAACTTTTGCCATTATAATTAATTAACAAATTTATTATTAGTATTATTATTAAGTTAAATTATTTTATTTTATTTTTTTTTGTTTTAATTTTATTTTTCCGTTTATTTTATTTTCATTTTTCTTATTCTTTTTGTCCTTTTTTTCTTCTCCTCTTTTTCCTTCCCCTCTATTCCTCTCCTCTAACCCTACGCTCTCCCTCTCTCCACACGCCGCCACCCTCCGGCGCTCCCTTCTCCATCGCGTGATTCCTTCTCCCCGCACCCCTGTCCGTGCTCCACACCCAGCCGATGACCTCCCTCTTCTACCGGCCTCTCCAACAGCCGCCCTCCTTCGATCACCCCCAGTGCCGCCCTGTCTTTCCTCCGACAGCGGCGCAACGCCCTCCGGCCACCGGCACTACACCAGCTGCGCACCCTCCGACCTCCGACCCGATGCGAGTTGCTGCTGACCATCTGCATCTCCTACTCCCGTCCGGCGTCCCTCCTCCGACGGCGCTCCCTCCGGCCGCGCCTCCCTTCACCGGCCTCCCGTTCCGCCTCCCGTCCAGATTCCCTCTCCCGGCCTCCACCCGTCGACCGCCAGCCGACCTTCCTAGTTGGTAATTTTTTTTCTTTTTCTCCCTCCTCGTTTGATTCTTAGTTCTTCCGTGGTTAAGGTTAAATTTTCATGGTCAAATCCTTGTTCGTTGGGTCCATTTTCGATTGTGTCGGGTTGGGTGCACCATTTTGCTGATTTCTTGCCTTTTTCAGCTTTATTGACAATTGATTAATGAATTAATAGGTTTAGAAAAATTTGTTTCATGTGAATTAAGACGTGTTTTTATGGAAACTGGTCATGAGTTGTTTAATTGTTTTTTTATATATATAATTTTTCAAATTGGTTTATCTAACCATGCAAGTGGTGCGTTTTTGTTTTAGTGGGACTTAGGTGCTTGTTTCATCTGAACCGTGTTTTTGAATGAGTTTAGTTTTTGTAAAGTTGCAAGTTACTTTTTGAATTTTTATTTCATAATTTTTAGAGTGGTTTAGTAATAGTGTGGATGGTGCGAAGCAGGTTTTGATATTTTGTCCAGGTGGTCCTTTTGCGCAGGTTGTCTGTTTGTTTTGTTTTAAGTCTAGTGGTTATGTGTTTTTAGTTGCTGTGCGGTTATTGCATCATGTTGGCGAGGTGACTCCGCGACAGCACGATCATCAACTTTCGCGTATTTGTACGTCTGTTCGAGGCGTGTCGCGTCGCCGTGTTTGAGTTGCGAGTTGAGGTAGGTCCCCCATTACACTCACCTTTAAATTTAGAATTTATTAATTTCTTGAATCTTTGTTAATTTTAATGAATGATAAATAATATTAGATGATAAAATTTTAAATGATTATTTAGTGTGAAAAGAGCCGTTTATTTTATACCGAACACTTGGAACATTTTCTTGACGGGAAGACACCCAATTTTGAAAGAATGCCTGTTTGGCCTTTAAACATAATTCACGGAATTTAAAACGTACTTCTTGTTTTAAAGATAATTGATTTCTTCTGAACAAGTGTTTTGGGATTTCTTGAAAAAAATGAGGTTTTTCGTTAAATGTTGTGAAGGCCCGTTTGGCACTTTAGTAAAATAAATTATTTTGGAAAACCCATTCAGGGGTGATATTTGGTGTGCATTGATTTCGTGAGCTGTTTATGATGTGTGTGCATTGTGACTGATTGTTTGGCATTGTTGATTCACCCCTCATTTATGGTGTGTGTTGGCATGGGAACCTGACATATTGAGTGAATTTTCTGAGAACAATTGCTGCACTAGTTTAGATTACACACTGGCTAGTGGCCCCATAGCAGGGGAATACTAAGTTATTGCTGCTATGGGGATTGGGCCCCTCGGTTAGGCCATGTAGGGCTATGCCGAGCGTTAGGGCGTTATGACGTCATCGAGTTAGGGCATGCCTTCAGGATGAGTCACATGTATAGTACGTTCTGGTTTGTTCACGATCTCCTAGGTTCGACCCATGTCTCTTTTAGTGTTTATTTTTATATGGAAGGCGATTGAGAGGTCGAGTTTGGGTGCCAACCCTTGTGGGCCACTTTTTCCCATTGCCCTTAGTGGGTGTTGTGTGTGATTTTATTTTTGACTAACAACTAAAGTTTGGTTTTCTAATTGTTCGCAAAATATTTTAAAATGCAATTCACCTGTTTCTTTCAACATTAAACTTGTTATAAATTAAAAATGGAAATGGACTGTTACTTGTTTTCAAGATGGAAAGCGTGTTTGTGTGAAAACCCATATTTTCTATAATGTAGTTCAAACTTGAAGTTGGTAGATTCTTCTTTTAATGGTAGTGCTTTCGGAATATATTTATCGGGCTAGCCTACTGAGTTTTAATACTCATGCCTATAGTGTTTTCTTGTTTTTAGTTTCTGTTGCAGGATTGACTTGAGCTTTCTCGTCGTGGACGAGAGTGGGTTGTAGTTTGACGATCGACTCTCGGGGTCACAAGGAGTTTGGTTTGAGGACAGGTTAGTTATGTTTTTGGATGTTTTATTTTATTGTCATTTCTTTATTTCTGCTTCTTAGTAAATTTTATTGGGAGAAATCATTCCCATGTGTACTCTATGATGCCCTGGTGCTTGTCGCCAGCCCGGGAGGATCGAGAACGCCTCTCGGGCCATGCCGTGGACCGACTCAGGTGACCGGGTCGGGGTCGACCCGGGTTGGTTCATGACAAAATGGTATCAGAGGAGGTCAGCTACTGAGCAGACCTTGTTTTTCAGAACACCCATTGCTATCTGGAGTTGTCATGGTAAAGGGAGTAATGTTTCTCAGACTCGAGGCATTGGAACAGGAAGGACATCATGAACCCTTGCTCGTTCTGAACCTCAAGTTACCATGAGATGTCCGGGTTGTTAGTGTCTTTTGGGTCTTCTGGATTGTTTTATGTTGGGAAATGAAAAGGGAGTTGGGAAAGTAGCTTCGTGAGCTCACTGGACCTGGCAAGCCTTGTGGAGCCGGAGACTTCCCCCTACAATGCTCTCAGTGATGATGGTATGGATGACTTAAGGCCGCCAACCATATGGTCGAGTCACCCATCATTACTAGTTTCCCCTTTAGTGAATGGGTTTTTCCTTCATTTTGAAACTCATTGAGTAATGATGAATTTCAAATGGTATTGGTTATGTTTTGATCAAGTTCCTCGTTTCTTTGTTACATAGTGTTCGCCCCCACGAAGGCTGGATGGATGCTCAAGGTGCATCTTCAAGTGGTGCATCCTCAGCTAATCCTCCAGTTGGTCAGCCCATCGATTATGTTTTGGAGTTACGGAAGTTGAACCCTCCTCTCTTTTATGGACAAGTAGGGCCTCTTGAGGCAGAGGAGTGGTTGCATAAGATTGAGAGGAAGTTCAGTTCCATTGGTCTACCTAAGTCATTAAAGGTGAAGTTGGATACCTTCATGCTTGAAGGTCCAACCTGGAAATGGTGGAATTCCATGTCTCAGAACAAGTCTGGGGAAGATTTCACATGGGAGTTTTTCAAGTCATCGATCATTCAACAACACTTCTTTGAGTTGACGAAGCTGAGGAAGAGGATGGAGTTGTGTTGTCTTCAGCATGGCGTTGAATCAGTTCTGGAATTCTATCGACATTTTTTAGACCTAGTTCCATATGAACAGTGGTTTGTTGCAAATGATCCCAGAAAGGCTCGACAATTTGAGTCTAGACTCCGACCTGAGCTGCGATTGAGAGTGGAAGAGCTCAACCTAACCACCTTCCCGGATGTTGTCGAGCAAGCATTTCTTGCTGAATCTGAGCTAGTAGGAGGACTTGAGGTGGCGAATCCTCCAGCTTTGGGAAGCATTTCAAATGATGCTAGTAAGAAGAGTAAGAAGAGACCTGATGCTAGTGGTACTGGTAGAGGAATCAATAGGCCTTCAAACCTTCAGTCTTCTTCTTCACAGTGAAATGTTGTGATCTGTCACCAGTGTGGTAGACATGGTCACAAAAGGCCGACATGTCCAAGTGCTCCAAGACCCTGCCACACCTGTGGACGTATGGGTCACTTGAAGCGATTCTGCCGAGGTGTTTCCAAGAAGCGTGCTAAATACAGACCTGGATTGTCGAAGGTCACCTCAGCCCGTCAGCAGGAGTAGGGAGATGTTGGTGGATGAGCTTGATGTTTTCCTTTTTCATGATGCTTCATGGATGTGGTAATCGTTACCTGTACTGTTTTGTGGTGTTCTTTTCTTTCAGTTGAATGAATGGTTGTGGCTGAATTCTTTTAAAGCTTTGATCTTATGGATGTGTGATTGTTAAAAAAAATTCTGGTTCTGGTGTCATGCTTCTGGGGTTTCATAAACCTGACTGCGAAGCCGGAAGATGCTTCATTCATCAGAGCTCCAGCCACAGGCCTTGGAGTGATGCTATCGTGTAGTTGGGAAAACTCCAACGAAAGGTGAAGTCATGCGGCATGGTGTTGTTCTCAGTATGTGCACACAGTCAGAATCATTTTTCCTCATTATGCCTAGTTTATGTGTAATGACTTCCTCGTCATGTCGTTGCTCCCATTTATTAAGATTTGCTCGCTTTAGGCTTTCCGGGTGGGGGTGGTGTGTTGGACAGGGCCCCCCCTCCCACCTGTGGGCAGTGATGGCTTGTGATAGTGCTAGGAGGTCCTCTTATTCTTCTCTTCTTGAAAGCTTTATGGTGGGGAGTCCATTCGACCTCCCCATGTTGAAAACTCATGTGATCATGAATTTTTGTCTCATGTGATGGCGTTCTGGTCCTATTTCGGGAACTGACTTGACACTTGTGGTGGAAATAACTGTCACGGGACTCGCCAAATTCAATTTAGCTTGTTTCTTATGGTGGGGAATCCATTCGGACTTCCCGTGTCAATCTCCCAGTTTTGTTCTAGGTTTTGCTTGGGTTGTGGTTGGTCTTATATGGAACCACAAAAATTCTATATTCATCTTTTGGTAAGGAGTTGTGGTGTGAGAGTTCCAGTGTCAGATTGGAGTAAGGTTTTAAGAGATACACATTGGATGTGGTTTTGATCTGTTTCTTGGTTTCAAAAGAGTCGTCGTGTTTTTATTGGCGTTGTTCCGGATGTTGTGTTTTAAGGTTGAATTGAAGATGGAGAATTGGTTGAGTTATGTTGAATGGTGTTAAGGTGGTTGTATGTTGGGCCTGGATCTTCTATTGTTAAAGTTCCTTGTCCTTTGAAGCGATCAACTGGAGGTGGTCACACTTTTGGGGGTGGGTGACACTTAGTGGGAAATTCCTTCATATTATATGAGTTCTTTTGGTTTATCACTTCCCTTTTTGGGAGTGTTTCAGAATCTCTTTGTTGTCTTTATTTAGATTTTTCTTTAAATTGTGAATTAATGTCGGTTTTCATTTGGGGTTTTGAACTTGTTATGGCATTCTGGGGGCGGAAAGTTTTATGGTGGGGAGAATTGTCACACCTGTTTTATTTATTTACTTTATTTATTTTATTTATCTTAACGTCGGGTGTTTTTTCTTGTGTGAGGGTGAGTTTCAGTCTAAGTTATTATTTTTGGAATGAGTTTATGGTTTGGAATAGTGTACGAACACCATACGGTTGTGACGCGCGGCCCGTTTGCAGTCCTCTTGGGTACCGTCCAGTGCACGCGTACCCCGCGGTCTTTTAGTTTTAACGTTATTAAATTCGCTCGTTGAGTGGATTAATATATATATATACATATATATATATGATTATATATGTGTATGTTTATGGGTATATATGTTCATACATTATTATTATTATTTTTAATGTATTATGCATATATATATGTATATATGTTTATATATACATGTATGCTGATGCATATATATTTATTAAAATTTTATGTTTATGCGTAAATTTGTTTATGAATATGAGTATATATATGCATATATGTTTATAATATGTCATGTATATTCATATATGTATGTTTATAAATTTGTTCATGTGGGTTTATATATATATGTATATATTTTTGTAATTATAATAATAATAATTATTATTAATATTATTATTATCAATATGTTTATGTATATATATATATATAGGTTTATATATACGTTCACATGTTTTATATATGTTTAGTTATATGTAAATATGTGTATGTATATTTATAATAACTATTTCCATTATAATTAATTAACAAATTTATTATTAGTATTATTATTAAGTTAAATTATTTTATTTTATTTTGTTTTGTTTTAATTTTATTTTTCCTTTTATCTTATTCTCATTTTTCTTATTCTTTTTTCCCTTTTTTTTCTTCTCCTCTTTTTCCTTCCCCTCTTTTCCTCTCCTCTAACACTACGCTGTCCCTCTCCCCGCACACTGCCACCCTCCTGTGCTCCCTTCTCCATCGCGCAATTCCTTCTCCTCGCACCCCTGTCCGTGCTCCACACCCAGCCGACGAGCTCCCTCTCCTACCGACCTCTCCAACAGCCGCCCTCCTTCGATCACCCCCAGCGCCGCCCTGTCTTCCCTCCGCCAGCGGCGCAACGCCCTCCGGCCACCGGCACTACACCAGCTGCGCACCCTCCAACCTCCAACCCGCTGCGAGTCGCTGCCGACCATCTGCATCTCCTACTCCCGTCCGACGTCCATCCTCCGGCGGCGCTCCCTCCGGCCGCGCCTCCCTTCTCCGGCCTCCCGTTCCGCCTCCCGTCCAGCTTCCCTCTCCCGGCCTCCACCCGTCGACTGCCAGCTGACCTTCCTAGTTGGTATTTTTTTTCTTTTTCTCCCTCCCCGTTTAATGCTTAGTTATTCCATGGTTAAGGTTCAATTTTCACGATCAAATCCTTATTCATTGGGTCCATTTGCGATTGTGTCGGGTTGGGTGCACCATTTTGCTGATTTCTTGCCTTTTCCAGCTTTATTGACAATTGATTAATGAATTAATAGGTTTAGAAAAATTTGTTTCATGTGAATTAAGATGTGTTTTTATGGAAACTGGTCATGAGTTGTTTAATTGTTTTTATATATATATAATTTGTGCAATTGGTTTATCTAACCGTGCAAGTGGTGCGTTTTTGTTTTAGTGGGACTTAGGTGCGTGTTTCATCAAAAGCGTGTTTTTGAATGAGTTTAGTTTTTGTAAAGTTGCGAGTTACTTTTTGAATTTTTATTTCATAATTTTTAGAGTGGTTTAGTAATAGTGTGGATGTTGCGAAGAAGGTTTTGATATTTTGTCCAGGTGGTCCTTTTGCGCGGGTTGTCTGCTTGTTTTGTTTTAAGTCTAGTGGTTATGTGTTTTTATTTGTTGTGGGGTTATTGCAGTGTGTTGGCGTGGTGACTCCGCGACACCACGATCATTGACTTGCGCGTACTTGTACGTCTGTGCGAGGCGTGTCGCGTCACCATGTTCGAGCTGCGAGTTGAGGTTGGTCCCCCATTACGCTCACCTTTAAATTTAGAATTTATTAATTTCTTGATTCTTTGTTGATTTTAATGAATGATAAATAATATTAGATGATAAAATTTTAAATGATTATTTAGTGTGAAAAGAGCCGTTTATTTTATACCAAACACTTGGAACATTTTCTGGACGGGTGGACACCCAATTTTGAAAGAATGCTTGTTTGGACTTTAAACATAATTCATGGAATTTCAAACGTACTTCTAGTTTTAAGGATAAGTGATTTCTTCTGAACAAGTGTTTTGGGCTTTCTTGAAAAAAATGATGTTTTTCGTTAAAAGTTGTGAAGGCCCGTTTGGCACTTTAGTAAAATAAATTATTTTGGAAAACCCATTCAGGGGTGATCGTTGGTGTGCGTTGATTTCGTGAGTTGTATGTGATGTGTGTGCATCGTGACTGATTGTTTGGCATTGATGATTCACCCCTCTTTTATGGTGTGTGTTGGCATTGGAACCAGGCATATTGAGTGAATTTTCTGAGAACTATTACTGCACTAGTTTAGGATACCCACTGGCTAGTGGCCCCATAGCATGGGAATACAATGTTATTGCTGCAATGGGGATTGGGCCCCTCGGTTAGGCCATGTAGGGCTATGCCGAGCGTTAGGGCGTTATGACGTCATCTAGTTAGGGCATTCCTTCAGGATGAGTCACATGAATAGAACATTCTGGTTTGTTCACGATCTCCTAGGTTCGACCCATGTCTCTTTTAGTGTTTATTTGTATATGGAAGACGATTGAGAGGTCGAGTTTGGGTGCCGACCCTTGTGTGCCACTTTTTCCTATTGCCCTTAGTGTGTGTTGTGTGTGATTTTATTTTTGACTAACAACTAAAGTTTGGTTTTCTAATTGTTCGCAAAATGTTTTAAAATGCAATTCACCTGTTTCTTTCAACATTAAACTTGTTCTAAATTAAAAAGGGCAATGGACTGTTACTTGATTTCAAGATGGAAAGCGTGTGTGTTTGAAAACCCATATTTTCTATAATGTAGTTCAAAATTGATGTTGGTAGATTCTTCTTTTAATGGTAGTGCTTTGGGAATAGATTTATAGGGCTAGCCTACTGAGTTTTAATACTCAAGCCTATAGTGTTTTCTTGTTTTTAGTTTCTATTGCAGGTTTCACACGAGCTTGCTCGCCGTGGATGATAGTTGGTTGTAGTTTGACGATCGACTCTTGGGGTCGCTAGGAGTTTGGTTCGAGGACAAGTTAGTTATGTTTTTGGCTGATTTATTTTATTGTCGTTTCTTTATTTCTGATTATTAGTAAATTTTATTGGGCGAAATCATTCTCACGTGTACTCTGTGATGCCCTGGTCCTTCTCGCCAGCCCTGGAGGATCAGGAACGCCTCTCGGGCCATGCCGTGGACTAACTCGGGTGACCGATTCGGGGTCGACCCGGGTTGGTTCGTGACATATCCGAAAAGTACCAAAATTTCACCTTAGGCTAAATTCAATACTCTGAATCCAAAAATGAAGTCCATTTTGAGAGATAAAATTTCTAAAATTTTAAAAGGTGGTTATTACTATTCATAACGGCTAGTTTTAATAATATTTTAGTAGCATATCGTTGTTTAGTGAAACTCGGTACTGCGTACTACACACGCTATCGAGGAAGGTCGTGATTGCGTGTAATGCATGGCAAGTCAAGGATGCATGTTGAGCAAGCTTCTTTTAGTGTAGCGTACAACACAAGACATTAATGAAATTAAAAATAATATTTTTTTATAAAATCTCGGGCTGTTACAAACGTCTTCGAAGTACATAGTTTCTTGGGGCGGGCTGGTTACTACAGGCGGTTTATACAGGACTTCTCACGCTTAGCAGTGCCATTGACGGACTTGAATAAGAAGGGTGTTAAGTATGTTTGGTCAGAAGCTTGCGGCTCAGCCTTCCAGGAGCTGATGGGGAGATTGAATTTTGCACCGATTCCAGTTTTTCCAGAGCTGGGCAAAAGTTATACAGTTTTCTATGATGCATCTAGCATTGGGCTTGGAGAAGTGCTTATGTAGGAAGATCGTGTTGTCATGTACGGATCTCGGTAGTTGAGTCCACATGAGTAGAACTATCCAACGCACAACCTGGAGTTGGCTGCTGTTGTTCATGCTTTGCATTGTTGGAGGAACTATCTCATGGTATAGCATTTCTTGGTATATACTGACCACAAGAGCCTCAAGTACATCTTTACGCAGTGTGACTTGAATTTGAGACAACGGAGGTGGGTCGAGTGCCTATAATCTTTTGACATCAAGCTTGCTTATATGCCTGGGAAAGGTAATGTTGTTGCAGACACACTGAGCAGGAGGACACAGTTGCAGGCAGTTCCAGAGGCCAGCAATGAGTGGCAGCTCAAGGCTCTATTCTCTAAGATGCATCTGGAGGTGAACGACAGACAGGGTTATCCGATTCTTTCTTCTGTAGCTGTTACCCATACCCTTTTTGATCGAGTTCGAATGAGGTATCTATCAGACCCTGAAGTCCTAGTCCTACATGAGGGTGTGTCAGATGGAGACCCTACTCTGGGGTAGACAGTGGGCGATGACGAGGTGCTACGCTTTCCTGGACGCATATGGGTTTCAGTGGACATACGTGAGGAGATGATGCGGGTGTTTCATGCTTCAACTTGGGCGGTTCATCCTGGTGTCACCAATATGTACCGAGACATGCACTATCAGTATTGGTGGCTAGGTATGAAGAAGGATGTGGCTGGTTTTGTTATGCGGTGTTCCACCTGTCAGCAGGTGAAGGCAGAGCATCAGCGACCAGCAGGGCGTTTACAACAGCTACCCATTCCTGAGTGAGAATGTAATGATGCCACGATGGACATCATGATGGGTTTACTGAGATCACATCGAGGAAATAATGCGGTTTGGGTTGTTGTGGACAGGCTCACGAAAGTTGCACACTTCTTGTTGAATAAGGAGACCTTCTGTGTTGATGAGCTAGGACGGTTGTACATCTGAGAGATTGTACATCTGCATGGAGTTCCACACACCATTGTTTCAGACAGGGATGTACATTTTACTTCGCACTTCTGGATGGGACTACATAGGGTGTTGGGCACACAGGTAATTTTGAGTATAGCATACCATCCCTAGTCTGATGGCCAGTCTGAGCGTACAATCCAGATGCTTGAGGATATGCTCCAAGCTTGCATTCTAGAATTTGGCGGTTCTTGGGAGAAGCATATTCCTCTGGTGGAGTTCACCTACAACAACCAAATTTAGGGGACTATTCATATGGCACCTTATGAGGCTTTTTACGGTAGGACATGACGATCACCTTTATGCTAACTAGAGGTAGGAGAGGCAGCTTTACTGGGACCTCGTCTTATTCAGGAGACCTCAGAGAAGATAGAATTGATTCGGAAGAGGATGGAGACAACACAGTCTCAACAGAAGTCTTATGCGGATTAGCGGAGGCAACCTCTGGAGTTTGCGGTTGGGGATCATGTTTTCCGTCATGTCGCACCATGGTTGTGATAAAAGAGGATTCAGGGATAGGTTAAACTTTCTCTGAGATATTTCAGGCCATTTCAGGTTCTGGATAGAGTCGGGCTGGTTGCTTACAGGTTTCAGTTACCTCAGACGTACCAGGCTATGCATGAATCCTTTCATGTTTCTCAGCTCCGACAGTATTTTTCAGACCCATCTCATGTTTTTCAACCCGAGGAGGTTGAGTTAGAGTAGGATGAATCTTTCGAGGAGCATCTTATCAGGATTGTTGATCGTAGTGAAAAAGTACTCTGTGGCTAGTCTGTTCCTCTAGTATGGGTGCTATGGCAGCACGACCATATACAGGATGAGACTTGGGAGAGGGAGGCTGATATGCGATCACAGTGGCCAGAGTTGTTCGAGGTTTCTTCTTCTAGGCCTTTCTAGGGAAATTCAAGGACGAATTTATTTAAGGGGGGAAGTTTTTAAGAAATCGGAGCTTCGGTTTCAGGTACGGATATCTTTTACAGGCTTTTTAATGAAAAATAAAGAATCTGGAAATTTTTAGAGTACACGCCATGTACTTTTTGAGTACACACCATGTACTCCTCGGCCACTCGAAGCCATGTGTTGGCTGAGACCAGGCCACACACACAGTGTGTAGGGGTGGCATGGATTCTAATTTTGGAAGAGTACGGAAAAACCCACTACACGACATGTACTTTAAAAGTACATGCCATGTATTTTTTTATTTCATTAATCGAACCGGGGTCGCGCCTAATGACGGAAAACATCTTCTTCTCTGCCTAATTCTGTCCAGAATGTCCGAGGAGGCCGTTTCTTCTCCGAACCACCGATCCGTCACTAGTTGTCCGAATTAAACTTCGTCGGTTGCAGAAGAATCACAGCGGTGAGTTCTTGGTTCTTCTTTAGCCTCGTTTCCTGATTCTTCCTCTCGTGTAAGTTAAATGAGGTTGAAAGCTTTAGACATTTTTGAAGATCTACTCCATTATAGGACGATTCACGGGCCGAGGTTCAAGTATATCGATCTCCAAGGATCGAGGTAGGTGGTTTGTTTCCCTATGTTTAAGTTCTTTGAATTTTGGTTGCAAAAGTGCCGGATACCCATGTATTGGGTATCCTAGGTGTAGGTTTTTGATCCGATTGTTTATCTTCCCTAGATTTATTGTTATCATATGATGAATTAATGCTAATTTATTCTTTTTTTCATGTTTTAGGACCACCCCATGGGTGTTTACCTCTTCTGTTTGGCTGTTTATCACCGTTTGGCACCATTTTCCTGTGATGTAAACCCTATTGCAGTTGCTAGTTTGCTTGTTATAATTGATTGCATGTGTTTCCTGCTGTTTAAATGCTTTTGATGTATTGTAGATATTTTCCAAGTAGTTGTTTAACTTACTTAGGGCTGTTATCAGTTGATTATGCATGACTCGACTGCTCAGGGCTGCGAGAACCTGGTGCGGGAGATCAAATAGGTAATAGACGATTAAGTGCTTTCCTAGAGGGTCTGTTTGTTTTAGTTTTGTATGCAGGACCTATAGGAATAGGACTTTGTGCTTACCAAGAGTGTTGTTAGTTTAACCGCGCATCGAGACCACATGAAGAATTAGACGTAAGTGCTTCCTCAGAGAGTCTATAGCTATCATTGCAAGACCATAGGGGAATTGACGTAAGAGCTTCCCAGAGTGTTTGTGCCTTATTTGTTGACTAGACTATAGGGGTATACTAGTTTTAGCCACCCATAGAGTCAGTGTGAATTCTGATGGTTGGTTGTGATGAGTCCACCATGGCAAAGAACAAGCTTGGGTTTTGGACTACTTGTGTTAGGTAGTCTTTTAGATACCTGTTGTGTTACTTGCATATCTTGGAATAGAAAACTTGTTGGTTATCCCTGGTTGTGTAATTAAATGAATGTGAATTGTAATTGGTAGAATTGTTTAATACATTTGTTTACCATTACTTTTTCTATATCAATCACTGACAGGAGGGCACAAATCATGCGGTGGTTGCCTACTTGGATTAATCTCACACCCTATTTGGGTCTTGATTTTCGGCCCAAACAGATTATATAGTTGTAGGTATAGGTAGGGATTGTGGCCCTTCTACCTCAGGTACTTGATTGCTGGTTGGATCTGGAGAGCAAGGGATCGTGCTTCGGTCCGCGATGCTGCTGGAGTTTCTGTTTACATTTAGTACTTTGGTTTCAGTTGTATTTTAGCACGTTTTTTTGTTTACTATTTTCCATAGATACATGTACCACTCTGCATCATTATTATATCAGACATTGCTTATACTTTTAGTTCAGTGGTTTCTTGCTATTTATTGTTTCCGCTATTGTTTATGCTTATTCTTCCACTGCATACTTTACCAAATGAGGGCATAGTTTCCCCACTGACTCACCAAGGGACTCGCTGCTAGTCGGCAGCCTCTGGCATTTCGGGAAATGCGCTTGTGGTCATGTGGCGAATTGGGTACGGGGCACCATTTATGCGGCTCCGAACTCGGGTCATTACATAAATTCATAGTTTCGTTCAATTAAGTGGTTAAACCGACCTAATCCTTAATATACCATAATTTAATGACTGATTATGAGGAGGATTAGTTGTAATATCATTATAATACAAGCATAATGATTTTATTTATTTATTTATTAATTTGATATGTTAAAATTGGAAGGATGTGGAGTAATAAATTTTGGATATGGAGATATTAACAAAATTTAATAAATAGTTATCCTCTAAGTATGCTTATTTCAAATGTTTAATTTAACGATAATAGTTTTGTGATCATATATTTAAATGTTTATCTAATTTTAAAACCAAAACTGTAATTATAACATAAAAACAATACTTATAATTTAATACAATCATTATATCAATACTTAATAGGAATTTATGAAAAAAACTTATTTTTTCATTGAGGCGATAGTCTTCACCATAGTTAAAAAATTAATTCTTTTTTAATAATGTATTGGGTTCAGGAATATAAAATTATAATACAATTAACATAGTGAAATAAAAATATATAAATTATATTAATATAATATTATTAGTGTGGCTAAAATAAATCTTATCAATTTTAATTAAGTGTAAAATCTATTGAAATTAGAATTCGCTTCAAAGTGGATTTAATTAGTAGCGTTTCTAGAGGAAATTCTATGTAGATGTGAGTCTAGAAGTGGGGGCGGGGGGTGATACAATTTATAGGTGGGAAGAATAGCCGTTTTGGGAGTAACCCTAACATTTTCAATAATATAATGTTCATATTCAAGTAAAAGGGCCCCAACATGGAAAAAAATAAGAGAATAAATTGGTTCTCAGTTGACACTCACCTAAAACACACCATTTTGAGAAACGTTTAATTGTTTAGGGATTTTTTTAAATTTGTATCTTTTAGTTTAATTTACATTTCCCTTGGTAATTAATATAAAACCTTAGTAATTATTTTAAATGAAATATATTAATATTGATCATTGTTAATTATTTTATAATTATAATTACATGTTTGAAAATAATTTTATCAAATAAAATTTTTAAACTTTTGAATTGCTTGTTTAAAAATTAATACAGTTAATTGAGTAAAAACTTTTTTTAAAGTGATAAGGTTTTTATGATTTAAATTTATAAATAAGATGAAATTAAATTATATACTTAATCTAATAACATAAATTGTTTTATTAAAAAAATTAATGATGTAAGGATTCTAAGTTGAAAAATTTGAATATTCCATAAAAATAATTGATTCAAAGAAAACAACAAACATAATTTTTTTAATAATTTTTTTAATTACTTCAGAAAATGTTGGAAATAATATTTATAACCTGAAATAATATTTGAAAATGCATAAT
This sequence comes from Viscum album, assembly GCA_963277665.1. Classification (NCBI taxonomy): domain Eukaryota; kingdom Viridiplantae; phylum Streptophyta; class Magnoliopsida; order Santalales; family Viscaceae; genus Viscum; species Viscum album. The sequence continues at coordinate 1,059,670,411 of OY728140.1, forward strand.
TTTATTCCATTTATTCATATTTTATCTTGTTAAAGGTCTTTTTATTTTATATATCATTCTTATAAACATATAAATTCATAAAATTTACATATATCTTGAAAAACATATTTTTTTTGATTAAAAGACATCTTATTTTTAGAAAACCTCAAAAATTAATACTAAATTAAATTTGAAATATGGATTTCAAAAATGAAATTCAATTTTATTAATTTTAAATTCCAGAATTTATAAATATATTTGGGTAAAATCATAAAATATAATAGAAGAAGATTTAATTGGAAAATGAAAATTTCAAATATTAAGAGTTATTATTATTTCATATCATTTAATAATAAAATTTGTTTAAAATTAATATTAATATAGAGAATATTTTATAATTAATCATATAAATCTTGAAATAGAAATTACTATCACATAAAAAGGTAATTTTTATGAAAATAAATTTATATGAAATAAATGATCTTATAAGGAATTTTAGGTATTCTAATTGAATTTCATTAAAATTAAAAGTTTAAATTATTTTCATTATAAATGTTATTCATAAAGATGTTACATATGTATTAATGTTTTAAATTCAATGGATTAGTATTCAATTATCAAACATAGATATTCATATTCCATCCATATATATCATGGTTTCATTTAAGCCTGAAGTTGCATGTGGAGAATACTATCGAACACATTGTATTATCTAATTGTAATCATATATTATTATTATTGAGTTTTAAAATAACCATTATTATAGGTTATAAATAAAATATTTAAAGATAATGGAAATCATGGGATAGAAAAGGTTTATAAAACATTGATTGTAGAGGTACCTTGGAAGAATAACAAGAAATGAATGACATGGATACATAACTGTAGTTAGGATACACATATTATAGGAGATAACAAGGTTATTAAAAATAATGATGAACATTATATAGGTGTTGTTTCTTTTGGGAAGAATATCTCTTTATTGATTAGGGAATTTGATTTCTTGAAATGGAGCCATCCAAACAAAATTCCCTGGAGGTTTTATTTATATATGGGCTTATAAATTACATGTTCAGTGTTAGTAAATTATGTGAGGAATGAAATGATATGATTTTAATAATAAAACTTATCGGATTAAAATAGGTAAATATAGTATGATTTTTTAGGAGGATAAATTAGTCATGATAATTTATTTCTGATTACAGATCCTTGTAATTACTACTATCTCAAAGCTAGAGAATAGAATAATCTATGAAATAGAATATTTATCCACAATAGCTAATATAATATTAGTAAAATATATTATGATAATATAGTGAGGGACCTCCCAAAACTTTTTCATGATAGAGGAAAGGTTTTTTTATCGATAAAATGGAGAAAATGTTCCAACGTATAAACAAAAGAGTAGAGACACAAACAACATGATCTCTGGAACTAATCTACATGTATATGTTTGGAAATATGAAAAATTCATCCATAAGTTTTGAATTATATTTTATCATATTTATCTATGATTATAAAATAAATATAATCTTATTTTTTACAACAAATACGTTTTGTTTGGGATTTTTTAATGATGTGGTTAAAGTATTTACTGATATTAATATATAGTGATATGAAGAAATTATTTGAAGATAAGAAGATTAGGGGAACATGTCAACACAAAAGTGTAAAATTTAATGATTAACCATGATATAAGTATATTTAAATTATATAAATTGTTTCATGATAATAATATATTATAAATCTATTTGAATATCCAGATCATTCGAGGTCCATTTTTTGAATCATAGAAGATAGTTGGTGTATAAGATACAAAGCACGTTAAATTTTACACAATAGTGATGATAAAGATATTTATGTCTATTTAATTTATTTTAGTAAAAACATGATGAAAAGTGAAACATATTAAAATAACTAAAGATAATATAATATTTGTACATGATAATTTGATGGTTTTGATGTTTTGAAAATTAGGTGGTTGAAATGGAATACTATTTTAAATGGTAAACTTTCATAGTGTTTAGGATCATTTTATAAAAAAATAAATATTTTTATGAAGATATCGAATTTATTTAAGATTAATGATTGATTTACATGTTTTCAATAACATTTTTTCCCATTCAATCATGCAAAATAGAGATGTCTATTTCATGAAGAAGCTTGTTCGACCACAAAGTTAATTATTTAGTTCACATAGAAGTACACATTCTTATGGTGGATAATTTTATAATTACCAAAAAGGTATTTTTAGGTTTAATTTTAGTTTTAAAAAATGCGTACATGACCTTATAATGGTTGTTTTTAGCTTTTTCCATAGGCAATTACACCATTCGTGAAGGATCATTCAGGCTGGAGGTTCATGAAGGAGGTTCACAGTGGGAACTCCATAAGGTGAGTACATGGAGGGTATTTGGAAAATTATTTAATGGTATTTAAAGTGGTTGATAAGATTATAAAACGTATTTTCCTGTAAATACCAATCTAATGGATTTAATTTTGATTGATTATAATTGAAAGATGATTAAGAAATCGATAATGGTAAAATCATCCATACTGTTAGTTCTACATTATAAGTGCATGGGTCTAAATCTAAAAAGTATTTTATGAATGGTAAATTCCATTTGGATGAATTTATGAGGTCAATAAAATGAAGGAGTATCCATATATTTAGTACAAAGGGAACATACCATGACAACTATTTGTGAAACATGCATTACTGTAATATAATAAAGTAAATATTGTTGGGTTGATTTAGGAAGTGGAATCTAAAAAAAATGATTCATGAGGTGGAGCTACAGAAAGGAATAATGTGAGGGTGATTCATGAAACATATTTCATGGTATAATATGTGTATTATTTGGTATAGAACATTGTTATTTTTTTAGTAGAGGCAACTTTCTAGGTATCTCTACAAAGTGGAGCACACACTCTGTGAAGGGGAGTATGTGGTGAATACTGTACTATGTGGTTTCATCACATAAGGTATATTCAGAAAGGTATTTTTTACATGATAATAATAGTGGTTATTTGTATATTAAGGTGTATATTATAGAACCCCATATAAATTCATTTTAGTTGAATAAAAAGGAGAGTGAAATAATGAATCTAAGTGTCATATCCTTTAGTTGAGGAGTTTAAATGTAACATGATTTTCTTCTGAGAAATTATCCTTATTCAAAGAAAATGTAATTCTATGGTGGTTTAATTGAATAAACATACCCAAATCTCACATTGGGATGTTAATATTATCTTACATTTAAAAAGGCTAATGAAAAAATAATACGTACAATAGAGCATAGAATTTAGGGCAATGATGCAAGCAAGGTATCGTGCTGATCATTGAGAGACCATCAAATCTATTATCAATTAATGATAACTATAAGTATTTAAAGTATAAAATATAAAACACTATATTATTTAAATTTAGAGAATAATAAGATGTTTTACTTGGGAGAGGAGATACTGAGTGCATTGAAATTATAAAGGAAGTGATCCTGGAACAGAGTGAATATATTCAAAACATTTCATCCATATAAGTAGTGAAGATTATTGATTAAAAACATATTATGTATTCTCCTAATACTATACCTTTTTGGTGAAAGAATTAAAATTAATGTTATCTATTATTTCTTAACATTCTATAATTTTTTTTAATTTGTGATTAGAAGTGATTGTTTGAAATTAGTTTAATATGTTCCTAAAAAAGTTATAGGGATTAAATAGAAAATATTAATTTCTCAAACATCATGATTAAAAAATTATATCATTGGGTCTTTGGATTAAAATATATTCATTATTAAGCACATATCATATAAAATGGATATACTCACAGCTTATTTAATAGAAGTTGAATGAGATAAAAGAATATGAATTTAAAAACTATGAACAAATAATGTAATATAATACACTAAGAGTGAATTTGAATCATATATTTACATGTATGGTATAATAAATTATTATATCACCATATAAACACCTTATTAGAATGTGATTGATGAAATAATGAATATAATATTTATTGAAATGGAGAAAACCATGATTTTTGAATTTTAAATATCTAATTTCATTTGGTGTGAGACAATGTGTGATACATTAAGAAATAAAAATTGTTTATTTTTGAGGTCAAACATGAATATTAATTCATATGAAATATTGTAAAAAGAATACTATGATGATTAATTTTCAGGGTCTTTATAATTTATTGTTTAATTAAAATAAAAGGTTCAAATCATGCAAAGTTTTAGGAATGATCTATGGTTGGTATCATTCTCGAATACCAATCTATTTGGAATGGATACAAGAATAAAAGACATGATAAGGTGGTTTATTATTATAAAATAAAAAAATGATAATTAACTCATAAATAATATTATAGATTTTTATTTTCTTGATGATAGATGAATCCTACAAGAATATTTCTAGATAAATTTTTGAGGGATAACTTCAGACTAAACTAGATAAAATGATAATGAATTTTATCAAATCAATGATAATGAAAAGTATATGTAATGTAAAAACATTTGTATAAAGGATATAAGATGCTTGTGGATGAATAAAACCTCATTTATGATCAAATTTCTAATAAAAAAACTAAAATAAAATAGGTATTTGACAATCTAGTAGCTAAACCATATTATAAAATGTTGAAGTTTGTTAATAATACATCAATTATTTCTTCGGTTAAACTAATATTATTTGAATAGTATATTAACTAAATATAAGGTATTAAATAAATTAATTAGGTGATTGATTATAATTATAATACTTTCATTTAGGACCTTTTTTCCATACCTAATAGTAAATGTCATTAAGATGAAGTGGGTATTTAAAAACAAGTTAAATGATAATAGAGAAGTAACTAGGGGCATATCTAGACATGTGTTGAAGGGTCATTATCAAATTTACGATGTTTATATTGAAGATAATTGTGCACTAGTTTCTAGTTTAGTGGATATTAGGTTGTTTTTTATTATTTTAGATTACATGAAATATAATTTTTATAACATGGATATCAAATGTTCCTTTTTAAATGGCGATCTAGAAGATGAAAATGAATATAGAGAGAAATATGATGATTTTTTATTTATGATAAGGAAAAATGTGTGAAAATTGAGAAATGATATATATTGATTAAATCAGGAACCTAGTGTTTGGTATTCAATGAAATATATTGACATATGATATTTAAAAAATCATCAGATGAAACGTTTAAAACGACCTATACATCAAAGAATTGACATATCGTTCAATTATTGTGTTAGTGTGTTTTAAAGATATTATTTTACCAGTTGATCATGATAATTGTTTTCAAGATTTTTCTATAGAAATGAAGAAACTATTGGAAATGTATATGTGGGGTGAGCTCAAAGACTTCTCTTAATTATATGTGTATAAAGATACAACCATAATTTTATATCCTATAAAAAATATACTATATAATTGTTAAATATGTTTGAGATGGAGCACTCGAAGACAATGTTTATACCAATTCCTGTGGGGAATAAATTTTATAAATATATTGATGGTAAGATAATAAATCATGAAGATTGAACAAAAATCATTGGTAGATAGTTTTATATCATATATTTTAAACTATATGTTGTCTATTCTATGAGATTGTGTTCTAGATATCCCCATTATACCAAATAGTCAAATCATATTTCTATTAAAGGGGTTCATAAATAGATTAATTAAACAATATATTATGGGGTGTTGTATAATATAGTAATGTTATTGAATCTATATGATATTATAAATACTGAATTATAATGTGATTGAGATTATATAAGGTCAACCTTTGGTGGAAATTTTATTTTTGGAAGGATCCGTGTGTGTTGAAATAGAAAGAAACATAACTTTGGTACACTTATTACTACATCATAAAATATTATGAATGTTTGTGTAATAAGGTGATTTAAGGAGGGAGTATCTAATGTATATTTGAGTGGGAGTTGAGATAACTATAAGAATTCATTATGATTATAAATGTGCAATATACCTTTCCTAAAATCATATTAAATGCCCAATATCTAAGCATATTATTATCATATTTAATTTTATTAAGGTGAATAAGGAAAATGGATGAATAAAGAAATAACTTCATCCTACCAATGATTAATTTAATGATGTATTAACCATGGTTTTCTAGGAATATATATTTAGAAATTAGGAATAATAATTGGTTATTAACACCTCTCATGTCATTAAATTTCTTTTGGAGGATCTCCACTGAGCCTTGGATTGTGTTGTTTAAATGTAAGAATTAATTTTACAACAATTTTCTTGATTATGTACATAGATAAATTTATTTCTATCTTCCCTAGTTATCAATTCAATGATTGTTTTTATTGTGGAAATTTGGAGTTTTTTAAAATGTGCGTGTGTGTTTGAATTATGATGGAGAGTATATTATCACTTGGGAAAAAATATTTCTTTTCACTAAGAGATAGAATTATCTAAAAAACACTACTCAAAACTATGATGTAGTGTGAAAATGTTTTACAAATGTCAAAGGAGGTGATTTTATGTCTATTATATGATAAATAATGTTTTAAGATGTGTTTTTAGAGATTATTTGGGTTGATAAAAAATAAAAACGGGTAGATTGAGGTAAACTTATATTTATGAAATAGATTTTATTTGTTACCAAAATTTATTGAAAACCTTTATAATATCTTTTAGACATGTTTCTGGATTGGTTGAGAATTATTACAGATTAGTTAATCCTGATTTAAAAGAATTTTAGTTATAATATAATGAAATCATGGAAAAAAATTTGATTATATATAATAATTAGATTATCCTTACACATTAATATCATGTGAAGAACTATAAGTTTTATTTATCATTTTAGAGAGACCTTATAAGTATGAGTTGAGGATGAGCTGTAGGAATATAGTGATTGTGTGGATTATTATCTAAATCTATAGCCATCATCTGGTAAGCACCAGTCATGTGTAAATATGAATACACTTAAGAATTATCTTTCATAAATATGAATGTATGTATATAAAGAGGCTCTCATTAGTATGAAATCACATAGGAATACAATATTATAAGGATAAAATGAAGGTTTTTTAAGGATCATCACATAATAAAAAATTTGGATATTGGGATTTTTAATATGATGATTCCTTTTATCCAATTTTTTCCAAAATACCACTGGCTTTTTCAATAATTGATTAAAGTTGGGATTCAAGAAGCCTGAGTGAATGTTAAATGAGATGCATCATGGAAAAGATTAATAAGAATTTCAAAGTAAAATATTTTAAATTATTCTTCCTTATTGTTATTTATATATTTTATTGTGTTTTTACATAGTTCATCGGTGAATCCAAATGATAACATGTTTTTCAAAATATGTTTACAAATATGTATTGTTTTATTAAGTGCTTAAATAAAAAATTAATGTGAATAATGGATAAGAAATGTTTGAGATAATTGAGGATTGATTCTATACATTGTTCAATATACAATAGTGTTTAAAAGATAAGAAAAGAATAATATAGCACGAAATCCATATTATTATTCATTATAGATTTAGGTATCCATTAGTGTTGTTTCACATTCAGGAACTTGCAACATAGGAATTATGCTATCTTTTCTTTCTTGCATGTTCTCATGTGTGAGTGGATCATCCTGAAGAGTTAGGTGGTGAAGATAATGTTTATTATTAAACCTTAAAAACATTTGTGTAGTTGAAATATTCACAAAAATAGATCTTATAATTATTGATATTGAATTAGAAAGTATTTTAATGATTTGTTTCATACCTAGGTGTAAGGAAAATTTCCTGATGAACTGGTGGTGCTATTCTGAATAATGTAATTTTGATAGTCAGAAGTGGAAGATATATTCCTGAAAATATAATTGAATAATTACATCTCGTAATTTTTTTTCATTTTTAAATAATTTTTAATCATGATATTTTTTTGATAACAGAAGCCACGACACAATAAGACATTTAGTGGGAAAATTAGTAGACTCTCATACTGAGGCTGAACCACGTAAAAAAATCTTATCTGCTATTTTTATATTAAATTTCTAGTATACATGTGATTAAGAGGTTTATAATAGAAAATAAAAACATTAACTTATCACAAAGGATAATTTAAATTATAATAATTTGTAAAAGGATATTTGGGACCACTAATTCTCACCCCCACAATGGGACCCTCACAAAAACATGTCTCTATAAAGGTATATATATAACAGTATTGGTGATTCCTTTTGATGTGATACATTACATTATAATGTAAAAAACATCAAATTTATGATGGAGATTGATGAAAAACTAAAAAGGAAATACACATCATCGAAAACAATTGGATTTCAAGTAAATTGACCTTGCATGTATCATTTTCATGAAGATTCACATCAAAAAAGTCCAACCTATGACAACCACTTTCTTGAGTTACCTTCCTTTTCCTTGGGTCCCTAATTTTCCTATAAATAGATGCATTGGGATCCTCATTTTAAACTTGTAGAAGATAAATAAATAGTTAAAGATTTTCTCACCCAACTCCCTCACCCAAGTCTCCAAAACCATCATGACTCTGATAAAGCTTTTAAATAGGATGAAAATAAAAGGAATAAAGGGTATTTGAGTTCATAATGGTCTAAATACAATGAAAAATTACAAGGAACCATTTTATCAAAATCCTAATAACACTAAGGTGAATGAATACTACCTACCTATAAACTGGAACAACACATTTAGATAAGAATATGAGGAAACCCTTTGTCATTAGAGCGAATCCTTAAGAAGTGAACTTCTCAGTATTCCCATGTATCACATGGAAGAGGTACTCCTCAATCAACGTATGTTTCACTTGGCTGAAGAACATGTCATCCTCTTCCAATAATCACATGGGTGAATATTGTGTTACTATTTACAAGTATCGATTAGGTGAGATGTGTCTTTGTTCCCCTAAGTATCACTTGGCAAAGGTACAATCATGTTTAACCCAAGTACATCTTGGGTGAAGTATCCTAAAAAAGTCCCAATTTTGTTATAAATGGTTAGTAAATCCATATAACATGTCTTGAGTATATGGAAAAATAAATTAGGACCTCCTTCTAAACCTCCATATGCATATGATCTGGGTATAGGGAACACCAACATGCTTGTATATGATTTTGGATTAATGTGGTAAAAATATCTAATAGTTAACATACCATGTATCTTGGGACCTAAAAATGTTTTCAATCATGAATTCCCATGGAAATGATGATCCCATATTTATGGGTAGTTGTGGGAGGCTTCTCATTCAGGTAATCTGTACTCATTTCATTCTTCTCTCTAGAAACATAAAAAAATCTAGCCATATCGATGAGTTTTTTCACCTATAAATGGATATGTAATCCCCATTTTTTGGGTTTATAAAAATATACAAAGATATAATTATTATGTCCCTTCTTTCCTCTGGACTCCCTAACCATATCCATTCCATCATCCACTAGTATACAAGGACCAAATATCCATCATGGGTATCTATCAAAAAGTAGGCCCATATACTTCCATATAGGTCACCAAACTTATAGTATCTTTAATATTACCACCCACATCCCCCAAAAGATGAGAAATAATGTTTCACTATGGTTTTCCAATATAAGTATAAGTCTATTCACCCACACAATCATGTGAAATGATGAACCTCGACACTATATTTTTTCTTAAACATAGAATGACATACATTATCCAAGATATCAATGGTGATCATATAACTAGCATAGTCAAAATACCAATATGAGACTCCCCCATAGGTTTATGTCCCAAATATTGGGAACTACATAATCTTTGATTCTCATCCTGATAAGATATGTAAGATGCCTCCATGAGGATTATAACCAACACCTTCAATCTATCATCATCTTTGTTGGTCCATATTCCTAGTATGATCAAACCCAACCTAGAAGGACACATTCCCTCTTGGTTCTATTTTTTCTGCTAAACCTTCCCATATTTCAGGTGAAATCCACATTCATAGGGTTTTACCCCTTATAGGATCAACCCTATCTCATCAGTACATATCCTCTCTAGGATTACCAAAACGGGTTTCAACGATTTAAGTACCACACTAGATGTTTCTAGGAACCTTTCTCCTAGAAATCCTCACAGTATAATTTTTAAATGCGTGGTTTGGTCCTTATCGCATGAACCTAAAATTTACAACATGCCTTGTTAAGTGGAATTGAACAGCATGGTTTCTAATTCATGTAAAAAGGATATTTAGCAATGCCATCTTATGGGCCCTATCCAAATACAAAAACAACAACTATATCCTTATATTGATGTAAATTTTAGAACCCCCATTTTGTGGATTAATACTAGAATTATAAAATAACTAAGGAATCGAAAATGGGGAACCTCTGATACCTATAGAGGAGGCCATTTATGGAGAACCTATTATATATATATATGGTAGAATTTATGTATTTAAAATGATATATTATAAAAAATTAACACCAAAACATGTCAATAATTGATTTTTATTATATGGGTGACCAGTCCCATACATGGGATTTTTGATGGATTCTTGAATATGCCATAAATCTATAAGAGATCCCCGAATTAGGTAATAGTTCTACATAAAATGGGTGTGATGATGATGATCTTACATCATCTCAACCAATGTGATAAGCTCAGATTCATTGAAAAAATTCTCAATAATCACCATCCTTTGGAATGTAAGTCTTTTCCTTATCATGGATGTGGGATCCTTTAGTTGTTTCTAGTTCAATGAATAAACCCCATTTTAATCCACAAGAAAAGGGGTGTGAAATAAGAATTATGAAACTATTGTGAATCATTCATTATACAAAATATATATATTTCACACATTTCCCAGAATTTCCCAACACTCATATGAAACTGATGTCAGCCAAACATGAATTTTTATGACCAAAAAATCAACATGTATTTATTTACTTATGATGATAATTTGATAGGTTTTCATGTTTATATTTGTTATATACCCTTATAAACATTTACCACAACTCCATATGATCAAAAAATGAATCCTTCTAATAGAGGTAGACTCATGCATCAACAATTTCAAGAGCCAGGTCCTTATCAAATAGGGTATGATGTCATCCACCCAAAATCTCAAATATTGGTTTTCAAATGAAATGATCTGGGAGTACCATGTCAATTTTACTCTACCAAAACATGATTCTACACATGTATCCCTCTATGAAATGAAGTAATTCTGACCATCCAACAACAATGTCTAGTGTCAATGAATCAAGCCACACATATTGCTACTTTGAATTATTTTAGCAGAATTTCCCCAGAGAACAACATTGATCCCCCCATTACATGGGAGAGGCAGACCCAAAGGTCTAAAATGAACTAATTTAAAATGTATAATATTCACATTATAGGAATCCTTCAATCCAATTCCACCACAAATTCCTTGTGTCATCATTCCACTAAACTACCGAGGATGCTTCCCTATAGGGTCCAGCATAGGCCACTTAGGCACATGCGCCTAGGAAAAACTACCAAGGTAAGAACAAAATCAACTGGTAGTGGTCATATATCCATGATTCCGTTAATTAATACTTATAATACAATACAATTAAAATACATGATTATGATGAAATCCCTTATTAAATCAATAAAGTCTGATAGTGTATCTAGTAAGTGCTCAGATAAATACATCAGTAGGTCCTGTAAACAAATAGGGGGTATACCCATATCTCCACCCCCACACACAACTACTGTTGGTATATCTCAATTGGAATTGGAGGATAGTAGTATGTATATATCTCTAATCGAACTATATAATGTGTATATATTACCGTTCTATCCACTGCAGTCACTCAACACATCCTTTCCGCAATATAAGTGAATTCATATATTTTATCCCAAATTCTACAAACTTGACAGGATATAATGATATCAGTTGATTTAGTTAATGATCAGGCACACTACCCAACACTATAGTTGGATTAACTCATTAGTATAATGATATAGTTACTAATGAGTGTTCACACTTTCTTACTCCCATAATGGTGGGTTGTTAGTAAACTTTCATGATAAATAGACATCTAGATCAGTCACATATCCCTAATACATCTAATGATCAGATAACTATTTTAATATAAACATAAGGGTAGTAAAATATCCTTTTCAAAACACAAAAAAAACATACCAATACATTTTCTAGCAACGACACTAGAGGTTCTAAGGAGGGTATAATATGTGATATTCGTTGTCCACTACATACGATTATATCAGTATGAAATAGAGGACCAAAAAACAAGTGTAACTAAAGATTGTTTGAAAATTAATATAAATCCATAAATCCTACTAAAATTATTTATAGTTTTCTAGAGTCCCTAAATCATCTAATAATTATGGGAAAATTCCAATATCAATGAATCAGTAGCTGCAGTTGTAAAGTTCCTCCCTAGAACAAGGATACTAGCATCTCTAACAGTATTCCCCAGAATTGTATATATGAAGGTTTCTATGGATATAATATTGAGATGAATCATGAGAACCCATATCTTGAATATTTTCATATATCCCCATATAATTATCATAGGATTAAACAACTAAAAGGTCCCAATATTTCAATTTCCACCGTAACGAACAACCATGTAATACACTAAAGGATTTTCCCATGTGGTTGTACAGTAAACCAAGGTGGTTTTTCAACCCATACTGGTCCTCAATAAAAATTTCCTCCACACGATGATTTTCCATCTCTAATAAAAGTACTCCACAATTGGATTAATTATTTGAGATCCCTCATATTATGAGAATCATTAGAAGATGAGTTCATCAATTATTGATTCCATATCAATAGGAAAAGATGCTCTTTCTCAAATAGTATACATTCCATGGAAATGATCATTCTATGAAAAACCACTCAATTATTTACCTTCATGAAAAATAAAAGATATTCTTTCTAATCCTACTATCTATAACAATGAAGTTGGGAAGAATTTTATTTTGTCAGACTAAGTTGGGGAATCTATTTAATATGATGAAGAGAATACATTGATTATGATGAAATAACTAGACAATGTCAATATACTGGTCATATTTTGGCCCTTAGTGAATCCCCAATGGATTTATGTCTTTTAACATTTAAGAGGATTCTTTCAATGTGATCCTCTAACACCTTGTGTTTTTGGGAACCTATTATTTCTTTGTATTCTTTCATCGAATGAATTAATTTTCATTGATATAATTCAATGAATTAAGTAAAAATTTACTATCACATGGAACAAAATTTTATTTCGCGACATGTAAAACCAAATTGGCATACGTTACACGCAATAATAACTTGTCGTATGTTACATGCAACACTGAGTTTTTACGAAACAACATTTTATTCAAAAATTTATTTGAAATAGATTTTTGTAACATAGTCATTAAAAATATAATATATATACTAATAAAAACAATAAAAATATTTTTAATAATGATTTTATATAATTTTAACATATTGATAATTAAAAATGAAAATTTTTCTAATGACTTTATAACATTAAAACTACCGTTTTCTCAGACAAACTGAATTTCATATTCTTTTATAAGAATAATAAAATTAATTTTAGACACATTAATAAATTTAATTTGATTAAATAAACTTCATTTTTGATGTTATAATATTTAAATTCTCATAGGGTTGAATTTTTGGATTTTTCTGAGAAACTTTATTTTTGGATGAATAGTGAAAAATAATGAATTCTAATTCAAAAATAATTATTCATCTAATTAATTTATATATTTAAATTATATTTTAATATGGTTTTAAGGATAAAATATATCAAATATAAATAAATTAATCCTATTTATTTATTGTAACTAATTTCAAATTGAGATCTGATATAAAAACATTACAAACATTTGATCATTTTTTTCTTTTAAAACCCACAGTGTCATCCCATCTGTGGGATTAATTTTAATTTAATATATTCCACTTTTTTTTGGAAAATGAAAAAATGGATTTTATATTTTGAATAAAAAAAATATATAATGTTTTATAAGTTCAACATAGTTTTTGATCAATATGATTAGTGAAAGTGAATAAAATTTGTTACAATGATAAAGAGAAAAATTAAATTAACAAAGAACTAAAACTTAATCTTATAGCCCAATTAGATCTACACACTTGCCAAAAATCCATTATATGGTCATATATAGACCCTATAATTCTTTTAATTGAATATTTTACATTATTGGAATCACATTAAGTGGAAATCATGTGGTTGGAATTCTATTTTTCAAAATTTACAAGAGTGCCACTACTCCTCCACTATAAAAATTACTCCTTTTCTCCCACTTACTCTCACATTTAAGTCCACTATGTATTGACCAATATGTGAAAAAATATCTCCTAAAAATAAATACTCTAATCCTATAATCCTATCCTTGTTCATAAATCCATCCTTGTAATCCCTCTTGTGCAAACAAAAAGGAGTTACCCAAAGTAGAGGTAATATACATCCTCAAGATCTTTGTTTTTATTTCCATTATCCACACCCTAAAATATATTTCATCAATTTTTTATAAAGAAACCATTATCATAAATATACTAATATTTTTTTAATATTGGTTTTTCCTACACCTACACATACTTCTATCTAATGTGTAACAGATATACGATTTATGTGTATGCAAAGAACCACCTCACGAAATGATGATTGTTTGTTATTCCATTAAAACCATACATGGTTATGATTTATTATTTAAAAACTATTTATATATTTTATATATTTTATATATTATTTATTTTGGATTTTTTAATTATTTTATAACACATACATTTATACTTACATTTTGTTTAAATATGAATACATCGTTAGTGGACATGTGGACTGCCGCCACCTCAAAGTGATGTGATTTGTTAAAACATCACATAGAAATAATTATAGATGGATTTAGTGAAACTATTTGATATATATAACATAGTTATTCTGTTATGATGATATTATATACATATATACCAATATTTCATTTACTTTCATTCTTTTAGTAAAACAATAATATGGAATCATTGTTTATTTGTATGTATGACCTATCGTCTCCATGAACGATGTATTAAATTTCATAATTGTATATTAAATATAATTTTATAATAAAAATATAATTAATATTAATGATATTTATATCATGGTTTACATTTTTGAAATCATTATATATGTATAAGGACCAAATATTTAACAAATCAAGACATATGCGAAAAACAAAGTGAATATTATCCAAAGCACATCCTTAACAAGGAATTTCCCACAAAAGGTAATCTAAAGTCATAATAAAACCATATATGGATATTTATATAACTCTATTATTATTTTATAGATGTATAATAAACTTATATTTATTTACAGGACGATTTAATGAGTATATTGAGAGTTAAGACACAAGGTGAGGTAATTTTATCTCACATTTTATATATGTGAAATATGTTCCATGCTCACCACTATTTACTTTTGAATGGTGTATATAATACCCCTTAATGTATTCTATGATGATTATTATTAAATCAATAATTATTTACCTAATAATTATATGAACTTATTAGATGGAGTTTTTGTTTTACAAGTTACCAAATCAGTAAGACGGGTTTGTCTCAATTTTCCTTCATTGAGACACATGTTTTGTTAGGCTAATAAATTCTTATTCAGGGTGTATATACTTTCAATTGACATGTAATATCATTAATATAAATAATTTCTTATAATATTGTATGAATCATGTATATTCATTTTCATACATGGGGAGTATGGTTCAATGATACAAATTGATAATAGTTAATTGAAATAATCTCATCGCTTTTCAAGATTGTTTTTTATTACACTTCCTTAAATGGAATATTTTAATAAATATCCCAATAACACTAATAAATTATCTTATGCATTTATTTTCATTGATATATTCATATATTAGTAACATTTACCTCTCTTTTGTATTTAAGATAATTAATAAATGTTTTAAGAAAAATATGACCATATTTCTCTCTTCGGTCAAAAATTTATTTTATTTCAAAAACATTATCTCAAAAAAGGTTTTAAAATTATCATTTAAGATTATTTTA
Organism: Viscum album; assembly: GCA_963277665.1. Taxonomy (NCBI): domain Eukaryota; kingdom Viridiplantae; phylum Streptophyta; class Magnoliopsida; order Santalales; family Viscaceae; genus Viscum; species Viscum album. The sequence continues at coordinate 1,059,686,451 of OY728140.1, forward strand.
AATTTGAAAGTATTTTAAAATGTTTTAGTTTTTTCAAAAATTTCTTTATAATTTTTCAGATTTATTTTCTACGATAATCTTTTAAAGATGTATTATGTTTTAAAACAATTTTATCAATGGAGAAAAGATATTTACCTCATGAAATGTTTCTAAAAGATAATTCAAAATAATTTCAAATCTAATTTGACATCCAGTGGTATAAATCTTGAATTTATGGGAAAATGATTCAATTTTTCAATTAATATAAATTCTCATAATGGTTTATGTTTTTATTTCTCTAGGTTTATGAAACCAGTTTCTCTTTCACAGGTTATATGATTTTGAAAACCCCTTACTCTAATAGGTAATTATTTTTATGAAATGATTATGAAACCTATATCTCTTTCTACAGTTTATAATATGATTTCATGTTTATTATACCCATTTTATTTATTGGGTTACAATATGATTTTTTATAATTTTGTGGAACATGTATATATGACTTAATTATGAGATGGGTGAGACCTATATCTCTATAAAATACATTTAGTAAAGATTTATATCTCTAGAGTGAGACTAATATGGTCTTGGGAGTAAACCCTGATTACTAAGATAACCATGGGAGTGAACCATGACAACCAATATGGTGTGGGGGTTGAACTCATACTTATAAGATGGAATTTAAAGTAAACATTGATCACTAATATGGACATTGGAGTGAACCTTGAATACCAAGATGGTATGTGGAGTGAACCCATAGTAATATGATAGTCTTGTCAGTGATTCCTTAACTACTATGGAAATCGTGTTAATTTATTATGTGTCTTCCAAAAACTCCATTAATTATTCCTATGTTATGCTTCCATGGCTTATGTCCTTTATTTTCTTATGATTCATTTCTTATGAAATACCAATAATTTTTCCACGATTAATGTTTATTATCTTTGATATTTATGGTATGATCTTATAGTGTTATGATCACATTATAATACCCCTATGATCATTGTTATGCTAATATGTCTCTGCTATCTTTGATGTTGGAGTATTTATGCTCACCCCTTTTTATGTTTCCTTTCTCTATATTTTGAGGACATGTATTATTTATTATGTTTATAAAAAGTGTTATAGTCTTGAAGGACCTATTGTGAGATATTTTTTCTCACTTATGTACCATTTTTTATGTTTCTATGTTTCCAATGGCACTGGACTAATATGGTCTTTGGGTGTCTATTTGTGTAATCTTTTAAGTATTTTGAAAATGTGATTTCATGTTAATGTGTGAAAAGAGAGGGTTTCAAATGTTGTTATCAAAACAAAATATTAGTTAACATTTGAAAACTAAGATGTTAAAATATACGTGTAAACCCTAAGGACATGTCTATATATATATAAGGATAATGAAAAAAATAAGAAATTATCTTTGAGTTTTCATTAAGGATAGAGTGAGTGGATTCCTAGAAATACATCCCTATCATGATACTACATGTGTATGTGGATCTAGAACATATGTAACTAGGGGTAACAATGCCAACAAGGTGTGTGAAGCCAAACATATCCTGACTTGGAGCATGTTAATGGGCCATTCTATACAACGGGTTTGACACTCCTAGGGGATATGATTTGGGATTTCAAAAACTCTTTATGAACCATCACGAAAGATATAAATATTTATTGTTGATAAATAAACTCGGAAAAACATAAAGTGTCGTATATGTAGGAAACTTTCATAATTTAAAAATCATATAAGTGAATTTTTCTAATTTTCTAGATCTTCATTATGGTATTTATTTTTACTCTTTGTTTTTGGTTTTTGTCAATGGATGGAACATGAAAGAATTGTGTTAATGGTGATTTCAATGAAAAATTTATTGATTGTCCTCTTGAGAAAATGAATTCATTAGGATATGTAATGAAATATATTTTTTCTATTCCCACATATATATCTCAAGCTCTGAATCATGGTGTTATTCCAAATGAGAAAAGGAGGGAACATCATTTCATTGAATCCTTCATGAGGCAACATCCAATATCACTCAAAGGGTCTCATAATCCATTTTTTTTAAAAATTTATTATAATGAATAAAAATATATTTTCCATTCTTAAATGTTTGAAACATGATAATGTTATTCTAGGTGTTTATATTGTAGAAGGTGAAGTGGACCAGTGGAAGACTCTAATCAATATTACGAGGAAGAGGGATGGAATTGAATCCATGGATTGAGATGAGTTTAGGAACTCATTATTTAATTATTACATTCCTCATATTATTTATACAATCATTGTTAATGATTTCCATGATTTGATTCAAAGGGATGTTGAATCTATTTGTAACTATGAGGTTAATTTCACAAGACTTATGAGATATGCCTTATGTATTTTTATCCAACCCGAATGTAAAGTTGATAGTTTATTTAGTGGCATAAAGACATGTCTAATAATGAAGTTGGACCTAATATACCATTGTAGCTATGAACATATAGAATGTTATTGAATCATGGTTGAAATGGATATTAGAGTCTTGTATCAATCCCATGGTTTTGATAAGAAAAGGGGGACAGAGTTTAAAAAAATTTAAAAAATAGGAAGAGAAGAATATGAGCTTTACTTTATGCTCTAAGTGTTTGATGAAGCCTGGAGGAAACTTCCTTAAGGGGTATAATACATTATTTATGTGTGGATGGGAAAGCCATAAATAATTTTTTTTCTAACGTGATGGGAAGAAGTTAAAAATGGTAAAAATGGAGAAAAAGTGGCACATACTGCACCTCCCATGATTTAGTTCAATAAGTTTATAGGGAATGGGAATTATGTTAAATAGTTCCCAAATCTATGGGTTGGTGATGATGACCGACATCAGTAACATCTTAAGCTAAGGGATAAGGGAAAATATCATGCATTCACTATTTCTGATGAGGGTGGTGATAATAACTTGGTGAAAGGTATACTTATCATCTACTCTAAAACTTCTAATGTATTATTTTATTTTTAATCTACCTAATCATTCATATCTATATAATTTTTGATTTAATATTCTACTAAAATGATTAGATGTGTAATTAATAGTGAAAAAACCCTAATGGAATAATGATTACATCTCATGTCTATGATTCCTATCTAATTCATGTTTTTGGGAATGTTCTTCCTAGAATTCATGTCATTCTTCCTTTAGTTTAATATTATTTTATATTAAGAATGGATTGGATTTACCTACATAAATCCTAAATCAATTTTCGAGTAATGGATGATATTATTGATATTTAAAACCCTCATATGATCATCTATCAATGCGATGATAAGTATGAACATCATGTGGATATTATATACAATTCCTAGCTATTAATTTCTATTCATAAGTATTTTTTTTATCTCAAATAGTCTTGGAGAAATTTGAAATCAATTATATTCCCATTATTTGGGAATTTTTAGAAGTATTTATGGAAGAATTTCCTATCCTTCCTCCAAAATGTGAACTAGTTTTCTCGAATGGAACTCATAGCTATGTCCAAATGAATTTGAAATAATCCGTATATAATGACCCCAATTGAGTCATCGGAATTAAAGAAGAAACTCCAAGAGTACATTGATGCAAGATTCATTCAGCCAAGTATGTCACCTTCGAGTGAACTAGTTCCGTTTATGAAAAGGAAATATGGAAAAATTTGACTCTACATTGATTGTTTGGAGTTGAATAAGATCACGTTCATGAATAATTATCCTCTACCTCATATTGATGACTTGTTTGATCCACCATGTGAAGCTCAAAAATTTTCCAAGATTGACCTTCATTTTGGATATCATAAATTTAGGTTCAGGAAAGAAAATACCCCAAAGACACCATTCAATATAAGGTATGTAATCTATGAATATATTGGAATGTCATTTAGTCTTACTAATTCTCCTTCCATGTTGATGTATTTCCGGAATAGAGTCCTTTGATATTACCTTGATTAGTCTACGACGGTCTTTGTAGATGATATTCTTATCTATTAATATAGAAAATAAGAGATTAAATACCACATGAAAATTATACTAAAGATCCAAAAGAAAGAGAAATTGTTTGAAAAATTTAAAAAATTTAAATTTTCAGCAAAAGGATTCGTTTTTAGGGAAAATAATCTCTAGAGGTGGTATAATAGTAGATCCATCAAAGAGAGAGGAAATTGAATGTTGGAATTGACCAACCACGGTGATTGGGATACATATAATTCTTGGTTTAGATGGATATTTTTTATGGTTTCTGTATAATTTCTCATTATGATCTAATACAATGACTATTTTATCTCCAAAGGGTGTCATGTTCCTATAGACAAATGAATATGTGAAAATTTTCAATGAACTAAGGATAAGGTTAGTTAGATCCCCTATGATTATCATACCATATAGTGAATAAAGGGGGTTTATCTATAGTGATTCAAATAATAAGGGATTGATATTTGTTCTTATACAGAATGACATGGTTTTAGGATATGCCTTTAGACATTTGAAGATTGATGAACAAAATTACCCAACTCATGTATTGAATTTAGTAACAGTAATTTTTATGTTAAATATATGGATGCATTATCTTTATGGTGAGAAATGTGAAATATATACTGATAATAAAAGTATTAAATATATATTCACACACAATGACTTGAATATGATCTAGATAAGATGGTTAGAGCTTATAAATGATTATGATTGATCAATACTTTTCCACAATTGTAAAGGTAAAAAGAAATAATATACATTGAATAGAAAGGATAATACTAGATTATCTATGATGAGAATAACAAAATATCCTTAATTAATGGATTTTTAAATTATTGATCAATAAATACCGAAGTAAGGGAAAAATATTATCTTTCTGAAATAAATGTTCAACCATATATCCAATTAAATAATAAAGAGGCACATATGGAAGATGTATCATTTCTAAATATAGTTTGAAATGAATTTCAGTTTAAATTTTATCAGGATGGAATGACAAGGTTCCGGAACTGTATATGTATTCTGTCCATGTGAGATTTGAGTAAGAAGATATTAGAGGAAGCTTGTAGTTCATAATTTTATATTCCTCATAGAAGTATGCATATGTAGAGGTATTTTAAAGAATACTTCTAATGGGATGGCATGAAAAGAGATATAATAGAATTTGAATCTTAGTTATTTGTATGCTAGAAAGTTATGGAAGAAGGACAAAAGTATAAAGGGATGTTGCATCCATTACCCATTGTAGAATGGAAATGGGAAAAATTACTATGGATTTTGTCATTGGACTCCATAAAACCTCCAATTGGTTTAATAATATATGGGCTGGAGTCAAAAACCTCAATATGTTAGAAAATATCATCTTTATCACAAAAGACTTATCTCTTGATCAGTTCACCATGCTATACATTAAAGAAGTGGTAATGTGGTATGGGGTACCACATTCTATTTAATTAGATCAGGTCCCAAGTTTTTCCACTTTGTTATAGTGATGTACTTATCTTGAAATTGATATAGAATTTAGTTTCATCAATTCATATCATCATTAGATAGATGGTGAGTTTGAAAGAACAATTCAAACCCTAGGGGATATTTTGAGATCTCATTATCTGGATATTAAAGAAGGTTGGGATCAACACATTCCTCTTGTTGAGTTTTCATACAATAATATATTTCACCTGAGTATTCATATGGATCCTTATGATGTCCTCAAGGGGATGAAATTTAGAGCTATGAAATGCTGGGATGCAGTTGGAGAAATAGAGCTATTGAGACCTAAGATCACTGAAGAATATGAAGAGAGGGCCAGATCAATTAATTAGTATATCAAGGAAACTCAAAGTAGGTAGAAATTTTATGTTGATTACCATTAGAATGATCTATAATTTGAATTTGTTTAAATATTTTTTCTCTGAATCACTCATTGGATAAAGGTTTTGATATTAGAGAAAGAAGGAAAACTAATACTTAGGTATACGACTCCCTTTGAGATTCTTGATCATATCCGGATGTTTGCATATCACATGTCACTTACTCTAAATCTATCATAATTACATGATGTTTCCATGTATCTCTCATTAATATGTATGTCCCTGAACCTTAACATGTATTGATCTTAGAGGTAATACCAGAGAAGTAGGATCTTTCTTATTAGGAATAACCAGTTGAAATTTGGGATTGTATTGTGAATGTTCTACGAAACAAGACCACTCACCATGTTAATGATATTTTTTAAAAATCACTATTCTGAGGACGATATTTGGGAACTAGAGGATATTATGAATCATATGTATCCTCTTTTTTTCTCAATTGTGTAATTTTGAGGGTGAAATTTAGAATAAGTACGGTACAATATAACACCATAAGATTTTATGGACCTTTTTATCTTTATTTTATTTTCATGAATGAATTAATTTTCATTTATTTCTTAAATTTCACTATGTATATAATTCCTTTCAAATGAAACCAACATATATTTCTTTACAATAAAATTGACTAGGAGTACATTACACACAATATCCACTTTGTGTACGTTACACGCAACACCAAATTTCTACAAAACATCATATTATTATTATAATTATTTAAACGAGATAGGTTTAACAAAGATATTAAAAATGTAATATGAATAATAATAACTACTTTTCAATTATTTTTAATAATTTTTTTATTTAAATAGAATATATTGATAATTTAAAATTTTATTTTTTTGTATAGTCTTTATATGTTTAAAAATACTATCTTCTAAAATAAAACGATTTGCAGTTATTTTTGGGAAAAACATTATTTCAGCCACATTTAAAAATATAATTTGATAAAATAAACATATTTTTTATATTGATTTTCAAATTTCTATTTGGGTGAATTTTTGGAATATGCTGAGAAACATCATTTTTGGATGAATAGTTAAAAAAATTGAATTTTTATTCAGAATTTCTTTTTCACATAATTTATTTATATTGTTAAATTATATTATAATATTTTTAAAGTATAAATACATATAATATACATCAATTAATCCAATGTAGGTTACATGGAGAAATTTTACATTGAAATTGGATATAAAAACACTGCAAACGTTTGATCATTTTTACTTAAAAAACCATAGTTTCATCCAATGTACGAGATTAATTTTATATTAATTTCTACCACTTATGTGTTAGGAATTTTGAAAATTTTATTCCATATTTTTACACTACATAATTTATAATTTCAAAATATTAAAACGTAGTTTTTGATTTAAAATATCAGTGAACGTGATTACAATTAATTATAGTGATTAAGAAAACAATAAAGCTAACCAAGAACTAAACCATAAACTTAAGGCCCCTGAAAGCCTACCCAATTGTAAAAAATCTATTTTATGGACATATTTTGACCCCAAAATCCCTTTAATCTAATTGGGACTATTATAGGATACAAAATCAATTGTAAAAATGCACGAGGTATTTTATTTTCCCAAAATTACAAGAGTACCACTCCTCTACTATGAAAAGGTCTCCTCTCCCCCCACTTTCACAAACCACTCAAAACACCTTGGAAAAGCCAATATATACCAAAATAGATCCTCAAAATACTTAAACTCTTCCTAAAAGCATCACCTTATGTAGAAATACGTCCAAGGAATCCCTTTGGTGCATACCAAAAGGAGTTACACAAAAAAGTGGTAAAATACTTCCTCAAGATTATTAGAATTATTTCTATTTTACACCCCTGAAACTGTCCTTATTTCATTATTATATAAAAAAATGTATTCTAAATTTACATATATGTTTTTACACTACATTTTCTTCCTACAACTACATAAAATTCCATCTAATGGGTGAAAGACCTCCCAATTATCGGTACGGTGAACTGTCACAACATGAAACCATTAATGTTCGTTTTTCCTCTACAAAATTTCATAGTAGAGAATTATGATTGAAAATATGTTTATATATGATATATATTATGTTCTTATGTATTTATTTTTTATTAATGCGATTATAAAACATTCTTTTATACGTTACATCTTGTGTAAATACGATAACATCGTTTGGGGACGTGTGGACTACCGTCTCCTCAAAGTGATGTGATTCCTTCACACTTTACATAGAATGTGTTAAATATTGTTTTAGTAGACATGTATTATATATATAACATATTAATTATACTTTATTGATATTATATACATATATACATATATACATATATTTCATTTACAGTATTTTTTTTCAATACGACAGTAATACGGAAATAGGATTCTTTCATACGTATGACATACCATCTTCTTGAACTATTTATTACATTTCAAACTTATATATATGTAAGATATTATTATATTACACATATAATGAATATTAATGAAAATAATATCAGGTTTTAAATTATATATATATTTTTATAAATTTATGAGGATGAAATATATAACAAATTAATACACCTGTGAAAACCAAAGTGAATATTACCCGAAGTGTAACCTTAACATGAAATTGTAACCAAGTGAGTTATATAATGTCACAATAAATACCATATATGGTATTATATATTAGAATATGGTAATTAAATAAATTTATGACCAAATTATATTCATTATACATGGGGTTTTAATTAGAACGATAAGAGTCAAGACATAAGGTATGGAAATTTTACCTCACTTTTTATATCCGTAAGATACATGACATGTTTACTATAATTATCATTTGTGTGGTGTACATACTTCCCATGAATATATTAAATTATTAGTATTATTAAATTTATTTTAATTTATGTATCTAATCTATGATCTTTTTATCATAGGTTATATATTTTTTAAGTTACGAAATAGAAAAGATAATCTAGTCTCAATTTTCATTCTATGAGAGACATGTTTTGTTAAGAACCTACATTATATTTTTTGGGGGTATAAAATTAAATTTGATTGTTTATATCATGAATATCCATATTTTAATTATATTTTATGATTCATGTAATTTAATTTTCTGATATGGGGATCATGGTTCAAAGTTGCCAATGTGATAATACTTCATTGAAAAAATATCGTTAGTTTTGGAGATTGTTAATGATCAAGCTTCCGTTGTTGAAATATTATGATAACTATCTCAAAAACACTCATGAATTATCGTAACCTATTTTTTTAGATGATATATTCTTGTATTAGAATCATTTTCCCACTCTTTGGTACTTTTTTAATTAAAAAAATAAATAAAAATTAGACTGTATTTCTCATCTTGGTTCGAAATCTATTTTCTTTAAGAAACAATATATTTTAAAAAAGGTTTTCAAAAAAATTTTAAAAATATTTTTAAAGATAATTTTAGTGGAAAATTGATTTTTAAAATATTTTATGGGATTCAAATCTTCTCCAATATTTTTTCAAATTTCTTTTTCTCAAAAATACTTTCAAAATATTATTTTGTTTTAAAAAGTGTTTTTTAATTAAAAAGGATAGTTTTCTCAGGAAATATTTTTAAAAGATATTTCAAAATTATTTTGTATATATGTTGACATCCATTGGTGTTAATAATCATTTTCTGGGGGAATGATTCAATTTTTCTATTCATATTCTTTCTCCAAATGGTTTATGTTTTCATGGAACGTTTTTTATGAAACCCATTTCTCTTGAAAACGTTATATAATATTGAAACCATCTTCTGTTCATGGGTTATTCTTTTGATAAAATCATACTGAAAATTTTATCTTTTTCATTGGTTAGATATGATTATATGTTCATGATACCAATTTCATTTCATGGGTTATGAGATGATTGTCTATGATTTTGTTCTACATCTATGTATTCTTTCATTCTGAGATGTGTGGGACCTATATCATCCACTAATGAATTGGGTATAGATTTATAACTCATGAGATAGATTATGATGGTGTTTGGAGTGAATCTTATCTACTAAGTTGACCATTTGAGTGAACCATGACTGCCAAGATGGCGTGAGGATTGAACTCGTAATACTAATATGGTCTTGGGAGAGAACATAGACTACTAACATGTCCATGGATGTGAACCATGACTACCAATATGATATGAGGAGTGAACACATACTACTAAGATAGTCTTGTATGTGATGCCTTAACTGAAATGGAATACATTTTATGTGATTACATGTCTCCCATAAATTCCATTTCTTATTCCTATGTTATTCTTTCATGGATTATGTTAGTTATTTCATTACGATTCTTGTCTTATAAACTTACATGATTTATATGATATCTAAGATGAAGAGCACGGTCTTCTAATGTTATGATATGATTCTCATACTCCTACGATCATGTTTATGCTTATATCTCTCCAATGTTTATCCTTACCAAGCATATGATCTCACCCCTTTTATGTTTCCTTTCATTAGGTTTTGAGGATATGTATTATTTATGATGTGTCTAAGAATGGTGATATTCAAGAAGAACATTGTGGGATATTATGTTACTCAATTATGTACTAGTTTTTATTTTTCCATGTATCTCACGGAACATGACTAATATGGTCTTTGGGAATCCTTTTGTGTAATGTTTTTAGAATTCTGAAAGAGTTATATAATGTTAATATATGAAATGTTAGGGTCACTATAGAGCCCTCCCAATGTTTTTCAGCTCATGACCCGTCTTCTCCATTGTGAATACACATGATGAAATTTTATGATATTATCTTCATATCACACTTTACTAAATGGGCATATGAGATAAATTGAAGAGAATTATTTGGTCCCATAGTATTTGTAATCTAAAGGGAACTATAAAGGGTATAATCACTACCTAAGATCATAACACTTTCAGTGGATATTTTTTGGAAAAGAAAACCTCTAATGTTTTTGATGCTAATGAGAATCTAAAATGTGTTACATATCGGTGAATGTCATTTAAACTTCCCTAAAAGACACTACTAAACACGACACTATTATAAGGAAACCTAAGGAGGATGATTCATATGAAATAATACCCACACTAAAGTAACTGAATATGGTGTGTATTCTAGTAATCATAGTTTTTCTAAGAATTTGCAGACTCCCTAAAAGTTTTATTTCCACCTAAGTGATGGGTTTCTATTAATTAAAGAATTAAATGTGTGGACGCATCCCACCCACTATTTGATGAGGGTGAACCTATCACACATATGTAATGGTTTTCTTAGTATGGGGTAGATATGAAGGATCTTCGAAAGCCTAATGTGGAACCACTCAAATGTATTATCCCTACTGAATATGGTATTAAATGAAAAACTCATCCTACCCACCTAGTAGATCTCCATCAATAAAAAGAACCATACATAATGAAAAAATGAAAGGAAACCCACTTAATCTTGGATCTAGACATCCAATATATCTTGATCTAGTGTTGGGACGATAAGAATAATTTTATTCATTATAAGAACAAAAAAAATATTTTATGTAATTTATAATATACCATACCATGTAGGTTATCAACCCCAAATATAGGTGGAACCACCATATCTAGATCAATCTGTTACTTCCCCTATTCATGCTCCCATGTAGCTGGACGTCCCATCAAAGCACATTGATACTATTTAGTCACTGAATCCTAAACTGTAATATATGTTAGGATGGTATGGAATAATACATCTAGAGATTAATTCATACCCTAAATGGGTAGATGAAACTTGTCTCTCATTTAATATTAAGAATCCTATGGTTCAAGTGTTCAATGGCTTTGGGGATCTAAAAAGACATAACAGATTTTTTATTTTGGTGTTTCAAAATTATGGGGACCCTTAAGAAATTAGAAACAACCATGCTCTCATATTTTGTGCAGACTATTAACGGGACATCCTTTTTAGGGCATACTAGTTTACCAACCATGTATATCAACAGATGGTAGATATTAATTATCAATTTCTATATTTATTTTTGTCTATACCAATGAAGTTATTAATCCCTAATATCTCAAATCAAAAACTATAAGAATATGATAGGGTCTCAGATTTCATCAATAGGTGGAATGGTCTAACTTACTCCATGAAATTGATATTTCCAGAAGAATTTTTTTGTCCTTATATAAAGAACCTCCATGATGAGTTTCAAATTCTACTAATCCCAATAAAATATCTAGAATAGTTTTTTAGAAATTTACATAATCACATAGTGGTTGGATGATTCTATTTTTAAACCAAATACCAGAATTTACTAATGTAGATAGTTCATGGAAAAAAATTAAAAAAGTGGAGAATATGACAATCACACATAATATAGATCCTATGTTGGATCTAGATCTGAATTTCCAAAAAAAAAAATAGGAATAGGTACCCCCTCCAGAACAGAAGAAACAAAAAAAATATCCCCATAAATACGAGAGAAGGAAACATATACATTTTTAATTTAAATATTGTTAGAATAATGTTATATTATTTTGAGACGAAAATGTTCCCAAATACTTTACAGAATCCATAGAAAATAATTTTCTAAAATTGAAAACCCCCAGAAAAGCTGATCTAGATGGCCTCAATAACTGCACAAATTATTTAACCTTTCACTAAACAACAGAGAACACCATTTGTGACTGATATTTTTTAAAATATATTCAATATAAGACAATTTATTCTAAGATGCTAAAGTTGGATAAATAACCATCACTAGTGGAACATGCTTCTACTACAACCCCAAAGGAAGAAGGTGAATGGAAATGGGTTACTAACCAAGGTATGAAGAAGTTAAATGATTGGATGTGTAGATTAAAAATAAATTGAAGTCTTTATATCATTAATGCATAACTAAAACCAAATTTTTTTCCCATAGTTTCTTTTTCCATAGTGAGACCTACATCATCAACTCCACAATCCTCTAAGAGAATATCCTCCAAGAAAAGTCATTACTGGATAAAAAAATCAAGTACAAGATGATGGAACTATACTAATTCCATTTCCATTATTAAACCTATCAAACTTCATGCATCCAGTCACAAGGGGATGGAAACCATACCCTAAAATGATACCATAATAATTGGACCCCAAGGAGAATCCTCATCAAATAAATAATTACTCTTTGGTTTTATTAACATCTTTCATTTAGTGGATCAATTTTTCAATGATGAGTATGATCATAGTCTCAAGTTCCCCATTATAAATTTGGAATCCATAGGTATAGGTTGTTGGATTCATGAAATAAGGGCAATAAATAATTTTTTCAATATTCAAATCCCATGACATAACTCTACTAAAGCAATATACGTAAACAAAACCCATGTATAAGAAATTCTATAAGAACATAATAAATAGGGAGAAATCCATACACCAATAATGAGTAAAGAAAATCCAATTATTTTGGAAGATATATTGTGGAATGTACAACATTAGAATAAAATTATACATTTGGGTAGACAAATTTTGGAAAATACATCCACAATGGGAGTTCCTCAAATGTCTTTTAAATTTCCCAACCCATCCACATCAAGATCTCCAACCCCCAAAGCACATGATAGAGAGTAGTCCTCATGTGTAAGTGTTGACCTTTGAATAAAAATATAAATCCACAAATATTTGGCCACATCCCAAACCGAAAATTAAATTTTGGATACTCAATTTATCAAAGGATCTCTATGAAGCATTTATAGAGTCCCTCCTCATACCTATAGATTTTGAAGATGAGGTCATTGCTATTGAAGTAAATCATTTATAGATTAACCCTATGGATAGTCCTCTGATTGTCAAATATATATAACAGGACATAGATAATGTTATATGTGGTGAAATTAGGCCTGTATATGTATTAGTTAAGTTATATAGCATTAACATCTGATTATTTTTCATTTACAATGGATCAAGGATCATTATTATCCTAGTTATGAAGATCCATCAATTGGGTTATAGAAAATTCATCTTTTCTCTTTAAAACCTAACACTTTTGAGTTATGAGAAAATTGAGAAAAATACCCACATCCAAATCATGCTCAGAGCTAATGTTGGCTACCTCAGGTACAATTCGGAATTCTAGGTTTTTCCATAGGATACAACATTAAACGTTCTTCAATAATACCATAGTTACATCAACAATTAAAAATACCTTTATTATAATAATAAAATTTTAAATTCTCTTTTAATGGATAGATAAATACATTTAACAGTGATAAATATCATTTTGTGTATTTCAAATCTCAATACACTGATTTAGTAATTCACTAGATATAAGGGAAATAATCCATGACTAATGATGTCACTTGGGTCAGTGCCCCAAATGGTCTAGAAATGACCACCTCAAACCCATTCAAAGGCTTTGTGATGTATGTATAGTACCCATAAAATAGATAAAAAACTTTATTTCAGATTTTATTTTGTAATAATATAGCATCATGATATTTGTTATGAATTAAAGACCCAACTGTGATGAAGTGGTATTTAATTCACACAATAGTTGTGACATCCCAGGTGAAAATGAATTTTATTTCTACCTAAAGATCAACATATAACTATAATAGCATCTAAATAAGAAATAAATCACAAATCATGGAAGAAGTGTGGCAGAACATCTAATTCATCATATAAATTTCAGAATGTTTAATTGTATTTTAAATTTGACGATTCCACTTCATCATCCAACTATACTGAGGATGGTGTAGAGGAAGTGGAAGAAGAAGAAGATGAAGAATAAGAGGACCTCAATGATTCCCCTATAACATTTATAGAAGGTGTCTCTACCACTATTAATGAACTGTGGTAGATAAATCAGTTTATAGAGGAGGATTTATGTCATACACTAATCCATGCGGTTATATCCACTGATGAAAAAGAGTTATATAACACTTTTATAAAATAATACCAAGATCTATTATCTTATAATTAAATATAAATTCCATGCCTTGATCCAAATATAAATACCCACCAGTCCTATTTTCTAAAAAATTACAATAGTTATATGATGCTGGCCATAAAAATGAATCCAACACACACTATAAAGGTTGATTACAAAGTAGATAACCTCATCAAAGAAAACTTTATTTGGGAGAACCAATACCTAAAATAGATTTCCATTATTTCCTCAGTCAAGGAGAAAAATTATAATATAAAATGATTCATCAATTATAGGGATATCAAATGGCATTGCTGGAAATATAAATTCCATGTATTGATTACAGAACTTTTGATTAATGAAACTGCAATTTATCTAGACATATCTATTATAAATGGTTACTTAGGATACAAAAAATCCAAATGGACCACGAAGATGGAGAGGTACCTACTTTTTATTGAAAATAGTTTTTATTATTCAAAAGGAGAAGGCTTCCTACAATGAAGATAAAAATCAAGGAGGTCTATAGTTATGGAGGCCAAGTGCATCCCCATGGAAAAAATTGTTACACACCTAAGGAAAAGACCCCAAGTTAGAGAAAAACACCAAGGGCTCATCAGGACTACTTCTCTAGGAAATGGAATCTGTAGAAAATTTGGCCTTTCTTGGAATATGATGAACCTCATTTCGATTAGGAATATCAATGCCACAAATAATAACCATGTAAGTCTACTACCGAGACAGATTAAAATTCCAATGAAGAGCCCGAATCCGCACCTGAGAGATCGATTCCACATTCAAAAACACCAATGATAATCTTTTTCAATGCCTGACACTTGTGGGAAATGCCCTAGATTCCTCCCATAATGAACAACCTAACCCATGAAAACTACTATCTGAAAGAAAAAAGAAGCATTATTGTCACTCAAGAGGCCTCCTCCACGCATCAGGTGATTCATCAGTTACCCATCAAAACTATGATTGAAAAAATTCTCTAGTGGATGCAATCTAATCAAACACCCCTGGGATCTTGGACATGCCACTGGTCTATTGAGAAGACTACAAATAATGTAGGATTTGAGTCCAAATTTAACCAATAAACCAAGTTAATAAAGAAAAGTCTTCATTATCACATGTAGTAAAGCCATCAGCGGTTGAACCTCTTCCCTTTCTTTATTCATTACCTCCCAAAGTGCCTAGAAAACCTATGTACCAATGAGACATCAGATCTTGGACTCCATCGCATGCTGTTTTGTTCCCAAAAACTAAATCATGAAAAAATCATTTATGGATTTACATGTTACATTATAATTTCCCCATTTATCAATCATATAACAAAGGATTACCTCCTAGCCCCCTGATAAATAGATGAACTGTCGATTGTGGTTGGGGATTATTAAAAAAACAGAAACATGAGTCCAGGTGAATTCTCCTCCTTTGAATATTATTATTTGTAGGTACGTTTTGACTCTATGCTCTCTAGACTAGAAAACGCATCTTCATGGGGAACTCCTTACACCATAGGTGTGATACCCAATTATCATGAGCCCCTACCTGCTGAATCAACCTATTGTTATACAACCCATTAAAGGCTCCAGATTTTGGCTTGAAAAATATTAATGATGAAATTCTTTAGAAAATACATCCTCATTAAAAATAATCATATGTTCTTGGCTCAAAATGGATTCAATATGACTGGGGTGTTGACATTACTCTCTTACCGACATGTTCAGTCCAGTGTAGTTCAAAAAAATAGTTTCTCCCCCTTGAAATTATCCATCCATAAATTAATATGTCCCCATCTGATCATCCAGTGAGAAAACCCCTGAAGAATATCTAGGTGAAATG
Source organism: Viscum album (assembly GCA_963277665.1). Classification (NCBI taxonomy): domain Eukaryota; kingdom Viridiplantae; phylum Streptophyta; class Magnoliopsida; order Santalales; family Viscaceae; genus Viscum; species Viscum album. Next base: position 1,059,702,972 of record OY728140.1, read on the forward strand.
TCATAGTTCTCCCGAAACTGGATAGTTTCCTAATGTCCCAATCCTCCCAGTTCTTTACATAAATTGTTTATAAGAGGTTTGGACCATATTGATTCTCCAATAGGTAAATCCCATTTCTGATGAGCCTGCATGGAATGCATGGAAGTTGAGACTTCCCTAAGACCAACTCTTCCTTCCTCCACCAGATTCGCTACCCAATACTAAGAGGCCTAATGAACTCTTCCTATGGAGATATAATCCCATAGAAATATGTTCATCAACTTACCCATTTATGAGATAATCCAACTGGGTGGAGTGATAATGGAAATGGCAATCATCGGTATTGAATAAATCACACTATTAAGTAATGCCACACGTCCATCGAAGGAGAGAAACCTATTCTTCCAGTTAATAAACCTTACAAGCATTATATTAATGAGATCCTCCTAGAATATCTTTTTTCACTCAACCATTAGAAATAGGATCCCCAAGATATATCATAAGTATTTTTTTTCTTTTGAATTCATTTAATTTATTGAATACTCAGAAGCCTACTTATTGGACATTTCATTGAAAGGGAAACATTACTATTCCTGGAATTGACCCATTGGACACTTAGGATACCACAAATCAACCTAATATACATAATATTCACTAGGTACAACCTAATAACATTCAAAAATATTAGAATATCATCAGAGGAAATAAGATGAGAGAGATAACCATTCTAATCTTGAGAATAGTATGAAAAAAAAATCCTCTGTTCCAATAGGAATATCTGTATATTTTTTGAGAGGGCCTATTGTACAAGTATGAACATGATGAGAGATAGAGTGTACCCTTGTCGCATACCCCTCACATTTTTTAAGGATACAAAAACTTTCCACATAAGCTGAATAGTGAGCCAAGGAGAGAATAAGCACTAAAAGCATAGACCACAAACCCACTCATGAAAACCCATATTTCTCATCAGACATTTTATGAAACACCATTCCATCTTGAATAATACTTCTCCATGTCCACTTAAATAATCATGTTGGACATGGCCACCATTTTATTCATATCCTCCCAAAAATCTTGATCGATTTCCAACAACCCTTGTATACTTCTAACTTTGATTATGCCATGTTTTTTTTTGAGATATAGCCTTTGGAACCACCTTTTTCAACCTATGAGTCAGTACACGTAGGAAGATCTTGTAACAAAAATAACAAAGGTAGATCGATCTATAATGATATATGAAAGAAGGATATTTACCTTTCGGTAAAAGAACCACCCTAGAAGAACATGTACTGCTGCATAGAAAACTCCCCAGAAATAATCTTTCACCACCTCGATAACATGAGGCCCCAAAAAGTCCCAAAACACCACATAAAAAGCACCTAGATAACTTTCTCGACTAGGCGAACTTTCTAGAAACATATTGCAAAGAACTTCCCATACCTTCTTTTCAGATGTTAAACTTATCAATGTATTATTATTATCATCATCAATCTTTCTGAAAATACTCCCCATGAAATACTCTTCTTAAATTACCAATGATCCCTCCACATCTTTTCCTGAAGGACCACCTGTAAGAAGCATTTAAAAATAATTAAATGCCATCCTTCCAGTGAAATTATCATTTGAAGAAAAAAATCCATCCATAATCATGATGTTGAGTTTTATATTATGATGTTCCTTCAAACATATATGAAAAAAACATTTTTCCGATCACCCTCCTTAAGCCATATGACCCTAGAAAATTTGTTTTAAATCCCTTTTGATCACGAGAAACCTTTTAGCCAAAAAATAACGTTTGCAAAACCAACATGATGGTAGGGTCATCCCAACTCTATTTCATCATGTCTTTCAATCGGTCGATCTCCTCCTACAACACTTCCACTGAATCATCCATTGATGTTTTGATCAAGAACCATCTTCTAATATCAGCCTTGAGGTGCTACAATCATCTAGAGAGACCAAACCATGATTTCCCATCCATTTTCTATTCCCATTATTCTTTTATCATATAGATGAACCCATCCGCATTGTTCTTGTTAATCGAGTACCTAAATGCCCTATTCTCCAAACTCCGTTGTTTATGTTACACTAGTAGCTGAGTGTGGTCTCAAGGAGCACAAGTTAGAAGAGTGATTGAGGTCCGGAAAAAGGACTCTAATCCTTGAAGATTAGAATGACATATGTCTATCCAACTACACATATGACTACCACCTTTGTGATTATTAATCATAGTGTATTTTCACCCTCTAAATCTCTAGTCCAGAATCCCCTTACCAGAAATCCATGAATTAAACTCAGTCATACCATTATTGTATAACCCTGATTTAACATTTTTCTCTGAGACTTCCATGATAGAATTTAATTCTGCCACAAAAATCTTAGGTAATCCAGCCACATCAAATTAGTCAAGAAATTCCCACATGTGTTTTCTTTCCATTACATCATAGAAGGCATAAATAAATGAGAACATAACCTCCTTTCCTTTGAACCCAATTTTCATAGTGACACATTGATCTGTAACCTGTACCAGTTCCCCTATAGAAAATTCTTCCATAAAATCTAAATGTGTTTATTAATCAGGTTTCCATGAAGGTAGAGACAAAATCCCATATTTTTTTCCAATAAAATGATCTTCCTTGGATCTTGTTTATGTTCCAAAATGACCAAAATCAATGACCTGAATCTCTTGGACTCAGAAGCAATAAAGTCATATTTTTAATGCCCCCTGAGACCTTGAGCATTCCAAATGAACATAGAAGACATTTCAAGAAGGAGTTCCTAGTCCTTTGGCCATTGCTACCTACTATCTGAACAAACAGATTCTTAAACACTCCTCCTTGGCTGTGGAGCGAGTAACTGGTCTTGAAGATCCTTCATAATAAAAACAATTATTTTGTATGAGAACATTCTTCTTCAGAGCTCTATCTGACTCCTCTAGCAGAGAGAGTCTATTCCCCACCATGGTTGGTAGAGACAATGGAGATTACTTCTCCTAAAGCATAAAAACCACCACCAATGAGTTCGATTAGTTATAGGACATTATATTTTCTTTCACCACCCCCTCAGAGAACCAACCCCTTAAAGAATTTTAATGCACATCTTTGGAACACCCTATCATTTCCTACAAAGATAGATTAGACGATCCTAAAGATAGTAATGAAAAAATCCAAACCTCTGACATCGGAAGCGAGAGTTTTTTATGAATATAAGGTGAAGAATTTGCAACAACTTTTCCCATTACTCTAGAAAACAAAGGAGACACTGAATACACATCCACCTCACACGATCCACCTTTAGTCACCCTCTTTTGTTGATAATTAAACAACCAATGGAAATATTTTGGGTTTCTCAATAACGACTGGCATAGGGCTGAAACTCTTCTCCATACCAGAAAAGGAGAGCCACTTTTTGGACTCAGGTCTGATATATTTTAAAATCTCAATCAATCTTATCGGGTCATTTACATTTTCCCCCCTTAACACTGATGAAGATAGCTGGTCCCATAGTGTCTCCACATTACCAGTGCTGCCTTGGACCCCTCCCTTTTCAACAAAACCCACCACCCACTCGGATGTCGAGTCTGATTGAAGGGAACATTGATTGTTTGGGTTCCCCCAGCCCTGAACCCTTCCATTTACATTCTTATAGAACTCCACTGATTATCCTTGAAACCCAAAAGTAATAAAGACACCACACTAATATTCAACGCTTCTTTGATAATTCGTGGGAAAATATTTACCCTTCACTAGAATAATAAAAATAGAGAAACTTATCAAAGGAGTAATGATTCAAAGAAGCATATGGAATTATCAATAAATATGTTTTTATTCTACTAGTACTAATGCTACCTGTAGGTGGAAATCCACTCATTTAAATTTTAGTGACCATAGAGGAATCATCAGGAACATTACTAACATAAAATAACTTCATTAGGATTAACAATAACCTCTATTATCATAGTTGAATCATTCATGATACGAAGAGTCAATAATCAATTATTGAGAAGACTAACCCTATGTTAATCTTTGAATTTTATAAAAAAGAACTAATAGAAGAACAATGAGGTCCACATGGTCTCTCACAATGATCAACTCAAATATATCCTCTACCAACCTATGTTGACTAGATGCTTAGAATGTTGGGAAACCATATTTTAGCACTTTAACATCTGGTTTATATAGAAAAATTTAGTAAAATGGGAAGTGTTTGTTTATTTCTTAAGAAAATATTTCTATATAGAAATAATTATATTAAATACTAAACACCATAATGAATAGATATTTAATATTCAATATTTCACCTAGATATAAAAGACTTATTTTGATAATTCATCCTGAATCACTAGATGAAATATAATAGAAGACCATAGACTAGACAGAATCAGTTTGGGAGTAATTATTATCCCTCCATCAAAGGAAGTTCTACACTATTCCTTCCTGTTGTTAGAAATCTACACCAATAATGAGGTAGAATACTAATCCCTCATTATAGGTCTATAAATGGTACAGAAAATACCATTTGATCACATAAAAGTAAATGCAAATTTATAGTTTGTTAAAAAGAAGATAAATAGTAACTACACTATTATAAAAGGAAGTGATTGTTCCCTATCTTGATTCTGAATTGGGGATGATGGAATAATTACCCTTTGGTCCAACATTAAATCATGTCTCACAGTCGCATAATTCCTATAAGGGAAGCTAAATCCTTGGTAGATCTAGACCAATATGAGATGCTTATTATCATTGGGAATCATTGTATGGTGTCACCATTAAATAAAATAACAATCAATAGATCAATGAGGTATATGAAAACCCTGAACCAGATAATCCTTTCAGCTAATCCTTTAAATGGATGGATTATACCCATTGTTGAATACCAACAAAATGGGGCTCTTCCATCAGACAAAACAAGAACTGATCAAATTCAATGATGGAGCCCACCATTTACAGATCAAAATTTCTCACGAAATCCAAAACTTTTAGTATTTCTAGCCTTGAATGATGTATAATTGCACAAAATTCACAAATAGGTTCCATTCATATCAAATACATTCCAAATTTATCCATAAAATATTGGATATGTTTCATAGTTTCTTATTATCATGACCATTTTATGTATGAGGAATTTATTTTATAAGGAAACACCCTCTAACTACAACCATGAAATTCACGTACACATGTACTACTAAGGAATTTTTTTCTAAATGGTGTGAGATAATACTCCTCAAGGAATGAGATATAAAGAACATCACAAATTTCGTGAATTCTAACATTATAAACAAATTTAGTTTCCCTTACACAATATTGATAGATTATGACATCAATGTTTGTTCTTATGAATTAAAATGGTTGTACTAGGTATATAACATTGAGTTCAACCATTCATCCCACTATCATGTAGTACAGATTTAACATATATAGGTTTTCAATAACATTTTATCAAATATACCTAAAAAATGGTGTAAAAATAAAATAAATAATAGAACAAAAAACATATATATATTCATTGTGTCTTTACCATAATATAACCCTTACAACCACATAAGAGAGCCCATAATCATTTTAATATATGAAATTGTATTTCTACTTATCAAGGTCTGGTTTCCTTCATATAAAATTTCCATTTATAATTAGCTATCCATAGAAGAGAAGTATTATCTGTGATTGATTGAATTGTAATATCTTGTTGAAAAAAGGATACATAAATTGAATCATTTGGTGGTTCATAAAAATTGAATAACAATATATATTACTAATAATATTTCCCTCCTTTATTTCTCTAAGGGGAAATAATTTTAGATCCTAGAAAACTAATGATATAAAAGAAAAAACATATGAATCTTTAAAAAAATGCGATGTACATTTTTTCATGTGAGATGTACATTATTTCAAGCATATGGTCTACTACAATGTCTCATATTCACTGATTTCCATGTACGGTGAGCATATCACACCCCTTACCAATGTAAGATTTATCAATAAGTATTTCATGTAATCTCCCCATAGTACTTGTAAAATGAATATAAAAGGAATGAGCTACGGTTTTTCCATAAGGCCTTAAATGTGATAACCAATGATCCTTGTCAGATGAACATAAAAGGAATTAGTGGTCGTTGTTTTTTGACATTAAAGGGCATGGCCAATGGTCCCTTTCACACTAACCTAAAATGAATAACCAATGGTCTATATCACACGAACCTAAATAGAAATACCAATGGTTCTTATTTCACATGTAATGCCCCGACCCCAGTTACCCAGAGTTGGTGCATTATTTTAAAAAATTGGCATGATTACAAGGAATTAAGTCCCAAAAAACCGATCAGTTTATCTGTCTTGGAAAATAGATTACATACATGAACATGACATTACACTTTCTAACATACAACAGTAAAAAAAATCCTCTGATAGTGCCATTGTTCCCTTAGCTGAACCCTGTATCTCAGAGATAAAAGACTTTGTGGGATCCTGGGAAAATAATAAATAAGAAAGGGGTGATCTCAGATGCTAAGTAAGGTTAAATAATTTGGAAGAAGAAATAATCTTTTAATGAAATATGTGTAATAAAAAAAGCCTTTCAAACCTAAACATGAACATAATATGGAAATAATAAATCAATCATTACCATATAAACATGCACATGGATATTTTACTAGTCGAATAATGACATGTAATAACTATTTTCATAATGATGGAATGTATAGTACTGGACTTTAATATATGTTTCAAGGCCTCGTGCAAGGACCTAGTAGCTAATGGTAACTGGACCCTAACACGGAGAGCCTCTGAAATAGGACTCCAACCCCAAGAGCCTCTGTAACGAAACTCCAACCCAGAGAACCTCTGTAACCGGACTCCAACCCAGAGAGTCTGCTGTAACCAGAACCCAACTTAGAGGGCTTACTTTTACTGGTCCCCAACCCAGAACATACTATTCTAATACATCCATCTTAAGAAAATGTTGAAAAACAACATAAGCATTCATATTAAAACTAGCATTTGAAATGACAATACATTAACCATAAACCATGAATGTGATAAAAATAACTCAAACACAGTCAAAAATATAAAAAATCCATAAATAAAATAAGGAATATTTTTCTAAACTTCCAACAAGTTTAAAATTCATCAAAGGATGTTCACATTGATGAAAATGATATGTAAAATTCATTGAGATAAATACCCCCTTTTCATGAAAACATTTAAAGTCAGACAATTTTAAAAAGAATACATTTAAAGACATTTTTAAATAAAATTGTCCCATACCACATTGAGACTTTTGTAAGGTATTAAAATTTTAAAAACATTAATGTCCACAAAAATAAATCCTTAAATACAATTTTGAAAACATGGACATTAATGAGAAAGATTTAGTAGAATAAATATTCAAAACATTTAAAATGATGTTTTAGTTAAAGAGTACCTTAAAAGAATCATTTTGAAATGTATTTTATGAATCATGGACATGGATAATAAACATTTCCTAGAAAATAATTACACATAAACAATCTCGAATAATAATGAGATAGAGGAATTAACCCTTACTTTGGACATTACTTTAGTCGAAGGTACGTTTAACCTCCCCTTCTTTGGGTTCATCATTTTTTTTGATCAAAAGGGATCCATAGGATGGATTTTTGACCAAAGGAGGGCCACTATGATGAAGGTAGGGTGGTTGGGAGTGTTGGGACCACTTTGTGTATAAGGTCATATTTGCTGTCAATAGTTGTCAATGAACATCAAAATGAAGGAGATCAAGAAGTACCCTAATGAACTGGAGGAATGGAAATTCAGATGATTGTTGTACTGATCATTAGTTCAAAGCACATGTGTCAAGGTAACACATTGTTTTCAATAGTGAAGAATGGTGAGATATAATCCATTTGAGGATTATTAAAGAATAATGGGGATTTGATGAAGACCATGCAATTCCTCATGATTTCATGAGTACCATGCAAGAAACTTCTTGAGGAATTTAATCATATGTTTTCATGAAGTAGAGAATGACGGTTGAAGAAGAAGAAAATGTGCGAGGGATTGGAATTATGATATGGACATGAAATTCACTTTGTATCAAAATATGATGCTGCTAAAGATGATATATCAAAGGATATATATTGTGATAGTGAAGTTTGTGTTGAAAGAAGAAGAGTTACAGAAGGATACAATCCACCGAAAAGAAGTGTTTTTTAGGTGATCATGCTTGTTGACAAAGCAAACAAATGACATAATTTTTTTTGGAAAAAGAGATTCCATGGTGGCATGTCATGTTCAAGGGCTGTTTTAAATGACTGAAGTTCGAATCAATAATGTTGATGGAGGAATGTATGATCTGGATGTGGTACAAAACGAGCAGATACAAGGTGGTTCCGTTTTCCAGTGTTTGCCAAATTTTTGGGCCTGAAAATCAACAAATGGAGAAAAGTGGTTTTGGAAAATAGACTTGAGCACCATTTACTTGAAGGAAAGGGAACATGTGCACCTAGTGTTTTCAAGATCAGAACATGGAAAAAATGGAATATGAAATAGGGTCGCGCAGGTATTTGGTTGGTCGTGAAAGTGACCTGCGCGATGTAAAGAGACTTGCGCGCCAGTTCCTAGGAAGATTGGAAACTTACGCGGATATTGTTTTTCATGATCATAACTTCATAATATGGAAAAGGAAATAAGTTCGTACAAGTATTGGTTTTTATGCTCAAGTGAGTTACACGACAGAGGATAGGGCAGAAGAGCTGCGCGCCAAAACATGTGCGCCGAGGGAAGACTTGCACGCCGCTGTGTAGGGTATCTGAATGCCAATATATAGAGGATAAAACCTCCTCATTCAGTACAAAGTTCAATAATTACAGATTGTTTGAGCTCTCATCGCGCATGTGGTTGAGCCGTGCAAGTGGTAGTTGGGTCGCGCAAGTGGAGGCTGTAATCCAGTTATTGGATGCACGCCCAAGCCAGTTCGGGCGAGAAAGGAAGTGAGTCGCATAGGTTTGAATTTGAAGTAGGTGGTGTCGCGCATGTGGTTGGGTGATACATGCGCGCCAGTATTGGACCTGCGTGCCAAAGACTTGCCCACCGTATTGGGACATGCATGCCAGGATTGGTGAAGAGCGGCAGGTGCTGTTGGAGTAATCCCGTCCTTTTTAGAGTTGTACGAAAGATGAAAGATTGCGTGATACCTTCAGTGAACCAGATGATGTATTCATTTGAGAAGAAGGAAGTATAGTGAAAAATTTGGTTTTATGAAGTGATGTGGTACCGCACACACATGACTGGTGTTTAACATCCTCGCTGTGCATTGAGAAGAGAATAAGAATGGCTCATGCAACTAAACATAGATCTACACAGAAAGAGGGGAATATATCAATACAATCAGGATGGGGATCAAAGGAAGAGAAGAATAATATTTAGTGCATTCATTTGTTGAACTAAATAGGAAGATTGAATACAAAAGAGTATCAAATCAGTACTCTGATGCAAGCATTGTCTCATGCGGAATAGAAGACAAAGACTTCATGGAAATCTATTGAAGAGACCTTCACGTCTCTAAACTGAGTGAGTCTTCACCAAAGGCAGTGATACCGGGGGAGTTAATGGTAGTGACCCAAGGGAAGCAGTGAGTAATCCCTGAACCTTTGTAAAGGAAGTGAGCCTGGGACAGAGTGACTGTGCCCAAACCTTTGTAATCCACATCTAGTGAAGTATAGTGGAATTTGATATGATCGACAACTTTTCATTGTATGCTCCTTGGACGTTGCCCTTAGTGGCGAACGAAGTGAAAATTGTTGTGTCATCTCTTTGCATGTGAATGTTTCATTACTGATCATATCAATCATATAGGTTTGACTAGTTCCTATCAACATGGGAACACGATCCAAAACTTTTAAAAGAAAAAGATGACACCCTGATTCACCCCTCCCCTCCCAGGGTGTCCCGGGGTCCTACAAGTGGTATCAGAGGGAAAGGTTCGCATATGTTGGATACTATACAGTAATCTTATTCAGAAGAGGATTTTAGTTTCTTTCCTAAAGTTAAAACTGAGGAGCAGTCCTGATAATGACTCCATCATTTCTGAGGAGAATCTTACATCCAGCAAGACCATGACAAATATGAAAAATAAAGAAAAGAAGCAGTTGAAGAAGTAACTGATATCCAATGAAGATACAGTCTCTGGTTCTCCATGCCCTTTAAATAGTGAAGAAATATCAGGCTTGGAAAGTATCCAGTAGGTGTCTGAGGTTCCTACCATAAGAAAGGAAGACACTTGTATCCCAAGTGATCAAGAGAAATTAATAAGCTATCTGCGTGATATTCCTAAAGAAAGAGTTGATCCTATTTTTAGAATATTACAATGCATGCAGGCTGAGATCAATCAATTGGAAAGAGAATATGATAATTTGGAAAAGGGCTTGGAAGGAAAAATGAATGAATTCTTAAATATCACCAAACATATTAATGCCTTTGAAGAAATAGAGGTAGTCAATAAGACTCTAAAATAGAAGATCTATGCGCTTGCAGCTGAGCTAAAGAAGAGCACTATAGTCAAGAGTTTTTGTTTGGAGGAAACTTCCAAGAGATTCAAGGAACTTGACTCATTGTTACAAAACAAAGTTAAGATGCGTGAAGATGAGGTTGAAATATTGGAGAAGACTTGTGAATAGAAGATGATCATTATTGAATAACAGAAGATCATCCTCAATATTGAATGTCAAAAATTGGAAGTCCAATTGACAGATCTTGAGAAAACACATATTGAGACATCACAAAATAATGAAACATGAGAAGCTAGTACTCAATGTAAATTGGAGGATACTAAAGCTAGAATACCTCCAATATGTGACTAGATGATTATAACAACTCTTGATTATTCATCTCAAGAAACAATATCTATTTCCATTCACTGCACACTAGAGAGTGATAAATCCAAAAGACATCCAATAAGTGATAAAAAGATCATGATTCTACTCATTGATCTATCACAAGCAACTGAGAATGTGAAGGTACCATCCAAATCATCTTGTACTCATGTTTCTAAATACATTCCCACAATCAGTGCAGGCTGGAAGAAAAGTTATAAACAAGAATGGATGTGGAAATACCGGGAGAAGAAACCTACCACCATGGCTAGGGTAGATGGGAAGAGAAAGGAGGAAGTTGGTTCCTCAAATAGAGCACATAAGATTAAGAAGATGGCCCAACATCCTCATACAAAATATACAAAGAAGAAAAGATTTGTGGGTCAATGTTGGTGCTACAACATATTTTTGCATTGTGAACTGGATTGTTGGTATAATCCCTTTAATGGAAAATCACAAAGAATGCCTGTATCAAAGGGAAGAAATATAGAGAAGAAGAAGCCACATCTACAGGTCCAGAAGCATCTATTTACAACAAACAGATTTTGAATGCTTGATAACATCTGTGATGTATGCAGAAATAGTGGTCATAAGGTAGGTACTTTCCCATCTCAACATGCTTTCACTGTTGATAAGAAAATAAGACCTCCAATGCCGTCTAATTATGAAGAAAGTAACTTGGGAAGAAATTAGAAGAATATTGTGAACACACATTTCCGCAAGAAGATCTCAAGTAGGGAAGATGAGAATACCTAGGATTTTAGATCCATGAAAATTATGGGTCATTCATCCAAAAGATAAACTAAGTGGGATGAAACTCAAATGAACTGATCTGGAAGATCCAAACTAGTTGCAATAGTTCCAAATGACATATTGGTCATCTAGTGAGAAGATTTAAAAATAATGAGGAAACATGAAGATAAAAAGGCCAAGGTCGGTGAAAAGGAAAATAAAAACTTTCATGTGATGAAGACATAGTGCATGAGAGATTGCAAACCAAGAGAAACACCCGTGTCAAAGAAGTTCTATGTGTGATATGAAAGAAATCACGTCACATTGAAAAACGTTGTCTAACCTTAATACCAGAGAAAGGAGAAGTCCTTAAAAGGTGTAAGAATTCATCATTCAAAATGGTTATTAAGAAGAATAATTCTCCACACCACGCAGAAGAAAATGTGAAGGGAACCATGCCATATAAACAGATCTCCGAACATATGTTCAAATTTGCAGGCATGAAGACAGGAGTGAACTGAAGAAATTTGTCAAGAAAAGAACCTCAACCATGCAGCTCATGTTGATGAAGCAAGGGGAACAACCTTATTCCCTTAATCATTTGTGTATTGTATTCGTGCTAATAATGCAGGTAATTGAAGGTGAAGCATGCTATCAGGGGGGAACCTGAGAAGTAGTGAATGATGTCAACTCTTGATAGCTGAGCTTAAGAAGTTTCTATCCTTGGAATATTCATCAATTTATATGAGAAGATTAAGATAATGAAGCATCACTCTTGATGAAGATGATGATGATTGTTTCCCTTGAGGATGAGAAAAATGAAGAAGCTTCCAAAATCATGGTTTCAATCAATATCATCTTCAGCTAGTATCAAATGCAGTTACTCTGTAAATTTCAAGAAGAACATGTCATTGGAAAAGGTATGTCATTTCTCAATCTCTCCCCCTTGGTTACTCAGAACAAAGATCATTCTACAAAGGGTGAGTAACTTAATTGATCAGTGACATAAGAAGAATTGAAGTTCCCCAAGGCCACATATCCATCCAGTTTCACTTGAATGTTTTCGATCAGTAGGCTAATATGAGTGTAGGAGTTTCCGGTAGATTATTCCCTATCACATTTGATATCTTTTTCCTGAAATGAAAGTGGTAAACCCCATGAAGAAGAAATAAATGAGTTCTCATCTTATGTTGGTATCATGATCTGTGAATAATGGGCATCATTGTTGCTTAAATCAAATCCTCTTGTTTTCTACATCGAGAATTTCTCAAGTAGACTTAGAGCGAAATGATTAATGAAACATTGATTAAGTATAGATTTATACCCTCCCTACTAGGAGATTTTTATTTTTTGTCAATAATGGGTAGAGAAAGTGAAATCAACGTTTGAAAAGAAATGTTGATTGAAGAGAATATTCTCATTTTGACATTGACGAATTCATTGTAGATGATATGTAAGGTATTGACAACAAAATACAAAGAGGGAGATTGTTGGGACCACTTTGTGTATAAGGATGTATTTGTTGGAAGTATTTGTCAATGAAGATCAAAATAGAGGAGATAAAGAAGTACTAAAATGAAATGAAGGAATGTAAATTCAGATTATTGTCGTACTGATCATAAGTTCAAAGCACATGTGTCAAAGGTGACACATTGTTTACAAAAGTGAAAAATGGTGAGATATAATCCATCTGAGGATGATTAAAGAATAATGGAGATTTGATAAAGACCATTCAATTCCTCATGATTGCATGAGAACCATGAAAGAAACTTCATGAATAATTGAATCATATGTTTTTCATCAAGTAGAGAATAACAGTTGAAGAAGAAGACAATGTGCGAGGGATTGGAATTCTGATATGGCCATGCACATCACTTTGTATCAAAATTTGATGATGCTAAAGCTGATATATCAAAGGATATATATCATGATAGTGGAGTTTGTGTTGAAAGAAGAAGAGTTGCTGAAGGATACGAATCACCGAAAAGAAGTATTTTTGAGGTGATCATGCTTCTTGAAAAGAAAAAAAACGACATACAAATTTGTTGACAAAGGAGATTCCATGGTAGAATGTCATGTTCAAGGGATGTGGTAAATGATCCAAATTTTATTCAAGAACTTCGACAAAGAAATGGATGATCTAGAGGCGGTACAAAAAGAGTATATACAAGGTGGTGTTGTTTTCTAGTGTTTGCCAAATTTTTGGGCCTGAAAATCGACAAATGGGGAAAAGTGGTTTTGGAAAAGAGACATGCGTGCCGTGTACTTGAAGGAAAGGGAACTTTCATGACTAGTGTTTTTCAAAATCAGAACATGGAAAAATGGAAAAGGAAATAGGGTCGCACAAGTATTGGGTTGGTCGCGCAAGTGACCTACGCGATGTGAAGGGACTGGTGCACTGTTGCCTAGGAGGATTGGAAAATTCTGTGGCTATTGTTTTTCAAGAACAGAACCTCAATATATGGAAAAGTAAAGTAGTTCACACAAGTATTGGTTTGGTCGCGCAAGTGAGTTACATGACAGAGCCTAGGGTGGATGAGCTGGGAGCTGGAACTTGCGTGCCGAGGGATGACTTGCGCTCCACCTTGCATGGTATCCGAATGCCTATAAATTAGAGAGAACCCATCCCCATTTGGTACAAAGTTCAAGACATAGAGATTGTTCGAGCTCTCTTCGTGCAGGTGGTTGAGCCGCGCAAGTGGTAGTTGGGTCGCTCAAGTGGAGGCTGCGCACCGGTTGAGTCACACCAGTTTGAGGTTGAAGGAGGCGGTGTCGCGCAGGTGGTTTGGTGATACTTGTGCACCAGTATTGGATTTGAGCACCGAATACTTGCACACCGTATTGGGACTTACGCGCCAGGCTTGGAGAAGAGCGCCAAGTGCTGTTGGAGTAAGACCATACTTTTTGGAGTTGCACAAAAGCTGAAAGATTGCACGATACCTTCAGCGAAATAGATGATGTATTCATTTTCGAAGACGGTTGACAAGTGAACAAATTTTTTTTTTATGAAGAGGAGTGGCACCGCACACACATGACTGGTGTTTGACACCCTCGTTGTGCTTTTCGAAGAGAAAAAGAACGGTTCGTGCAACTAAACACAGATCTGCACAGAAATAGGGGAATATATCAATACACTCAGTTGGGGATCAAAGGAATAGAAGAAGAATATTTAGTGCATTCATTTATTTCACTAAAGAGGAAGATTGAAAAAAAGAGCATCAACTCAGTACTCTGATGCAAGCATTGTCTCATGCTGAACAGGAGACAAAGAGTTCAATGGAAATCTATTTAAGAGACCTTCACGTCTCTAAACTGAGTGGGACTTCACCAAAGGCAGTGAGACAGTGGGAGTAAAGAGGGGTGACCCGAGGGAAGCAGTGAGCTATCCCTGAACAATTGTAATGGTTGTGATCATGGGATAGAGTGACTATGCCCGAACCTTTATAAACCACAACTAGTGAAGTATAGTGGAATTTGGTACGACTGAAAACTTGTCAGCGAATGATCCTTGGATGTATCCCTAAGTGGTGAACCAAGTAAAAATAGTTGTGTCATATCTTTTCATATGAATGTTTCATTTCTGATCATATCCATCATATAGGTTTAACTAGTTCCTACCAACGTGGGAACAAGATCTACAACTTTAAAAAGAAAACTTTGACACCCTGATTCACCCCTCCCCTCTTAGGGAGTCCCGAGGGTCCTACAGGGAGGTTATTTGGGCTGGGATTTGTAGAGCCAAATGGTTTTGGAGTTGTAAATTTTAGAGAAGGGGAAGTGACCTTTTATAAGAGAGGTGAGGTTCACTTTTGGAAAAGCTGGAAATATTATTTTATAATATAATCATTTTCGATTTCTAATGGATCCCAAATGATTAATTTAGAGGATAAGGTGGTTATGGGTGGAAATAATCTCAACTAATATGTTTTAGACAAGTTTAGGTTACCATTTTAGATTTAACTCTTAGTTAAATAGTTTAACTGTTACTATGTCTTTTTGTATTCTATATAGTTAATAAACATAATCTAAACATACAAGAGAACCTCTAGTGGTTCATTAATGGAATATGTAATATTATTTAAGATCAATGGCTGGAAATTATATTTTTAGGAATAATATATCAACCAATAATATAGTATTTGGTTTAAACATAATTTATGTCAGTTTTGACACTATTTGGTATTTGGTTTTTTTGAAAGTCATCACAACTTGATTACTTCCAACAAGATAAATTGAATAACCCAAATAAGTCATATTCACCTAAAAAATTCGTGGATGTCATAAAAACTTTGAAATTATATTTATTTTAATATTTATAATACCATTTATTTGATTCTTTCATTAATAAGGTAATTACTGAATCATCATTGTGTCATAAATAAATTTAATTATATAATGTCTAAAAATTAATAATCAAATAACATGATGTAGGAAATATTCTTTTCTTTCTAATTAATATTTATTGCCTAATTTATATTATGTGTAACCATATATTAAAAATGGTTTAGTTATCAAACATTGATTTTTAATCTTTTAACTCTTCATTAAATAAAATAATAATAAATATCTTAATCTAATACAATTGGACCTAAAGGATCATGTTTTATTCCTAAGGTTGTTTTTCACCGAATTACACTTATAAAATAGAATTAGTACATGTGTTTGGGTAAGACTAATATCATTTTTACCCTTAATTATCGTATTTACTTTTAACTATGGTAAATAAAAGTAAAAAGTTACTATTTACCAAAATATTATTCTCATCATATTAAAACACATTTTTCATACTGATCTCAACCATATATCTCGTATTTTTGAAATTCTACTCACAGAAGAGGTAAAATTATGTTTCATGCAAATTTGCAAATTCTCATAGGAAGTGGGAAAAAGACGGTGAAAAGTTCAATAAAATTTTATATAACTATTATTATTTCAAAATGAATCTAATGAATTACATAGAACATATATAGAAATTATGTATATATTTTGACCTAAAATAAATATATATAAAATAAATAATTATTTAAATGAAAATTTGGTAACTAATAATGGAGTGTTTTTCACTATTCCTAAAAAATTGAATGTTTTCAGAAACATACCAAAAAATCAACGTAAGATAATTTTGATATAACGTATTCAGAAATGAAGTCTATTTAACCAAATTCAAAACATAGATATTTAATTTTTTAATTTGAATTTAATTTCAGTTGTCAAAACCAAAAAATGTATTTTTAAAAAATAATAACTACCAAAAGTTTGACACTTGTTTTTGTCCAATTTTAAAAAGAAATTACTTCCAATGACAAAAATTAGATTAAATGGTAAAACTATAAACTAATTATACTTCTAAACCATTAATATTTATAGTTGAATACTATAAATTATTTTGATTAAAAAAGTTTTTTTGTTAAAATTTAGTATTTTTCACTATTCTCCAAAATATGAATGTTATCAGAAAAACACCAAAAATTCATCAAAAGTAAATTTTCATCTCCTGATTTTAATGAAGAATTTTATTTTTTCAAATTTAATATTTAAAAGTTTAAAATATTGGATTTAAAAAGGGTTCTCCATTAAAATGCGGTAAAATTGATTTTTTTTTTAAAATACATCTTTTATCTGATATAATGAATTTGTTCTTATATTATGTATAATAAACTCATAATATGTATTGTAAAATTATAAGATTTATATAAAATAAGAAATTCAGTTAATAATATTTGTAACTACTTTTGAACAACTAGTTTGGTAAGTCTTGGTGCACTTGAACTGAGTGTTGTGTGTAGTGCAAGTTATTAAATTACATTTAATAAATAACGTACTATGAAATATTGGGATGTTACATTCTCCCCTCCATAAATAAATTTAATCCTCTCATTTTAAAATTGTTCTTTGAAAATAAATTGTTTAAAATAAAAAAAATACCTTTGTGGAGAACCCACATCAGAAATTAGGTAAATAAAATTTAGTCTTAATAAGAGGGAAAGGGAAATGAAAAAGTCACCACCAAATTATCATCGAAATTAGGAGAACATTGGTGGGAATTAGAGACACATAATTTGAGGAAAAATGTAAATATTTATTGGGAGTGATTGAGGTCATCAATCACAAACAATTGTAAAATTTAGGGCCTCAAAGCCGTCAATCTATGATGATTGATAATATCATCGGTTCAAAAAACATAAGGTATTAGGGTAACACATTTTAGGTTTTAAGATCCCTTTACTAATGTTTATGAATTAATTTTTTCATAGAATACGAGAAGAAAAATATACATGACAAGTAGAGTTCCATCCTTTAACTAATGTCTACCAGAAAATCAACATTCACTATAAAAGATAATAAAAATACTCTATTTATCCTAATCATATATGGTTCCAAAAAAATGAATCTATAATTAATCTATCAGACCTTTTAAAAAAACTACAATATAAAATCCCGGACATCACGTAGGTAAGTGGTAGGTGATGCACCGTTGTCGCCCTTCATTTGTGGGTAGAAGTCTCGGAGCCTTCCCGGATGCGACTGGTAGTTGCCCGACCTCCGGGATGTCCTTTAATAAAAAATCCAAAAACAATAATCTTAATAAATTATTTTACCTTAATAATAGAATCCAATGTCAAACTTAATCCATTCCAACCAATAGAATTATCCAAAATTCTTCTTTCTAAACTCACAATTTGAAATTTTTAAATATGTAAAACACAATAAAGATCCTTTTTTCCACGTAAGAACATGTGAATACCATCAACATATATTCTTTTAAAATATGGTTACACCTTGAATTACAATAAAACCTTATTGATTACATTCATGCTCCCTTATTCCTTATAAAATACTAGATATATTTATTATATCCAAATAATTTTTAATACTCCAACAATGACAAAATAAACAAACCATTAATCAATTCCAAGATAGTCAAGAATATCCAACATAATTTATCCAAATCAACCATATCTTATTCCAAAATCAATACCTCGGTATCAGCACCATATTAAAGTTTTGTCTTTCATTCAACAATGTATTTTCCAAAAAAAGTTTAACTTTCCATTGAGTCACTTTTCTTGGTTCCACACAATCTCAAGTCCTTAATGAAATAATAATGTAGTACAATCCCTATATACTCTATTATTCTCATAACATGTACATCAATAATACGATACTCAAATGACTCTATACAATAATAACAACATAAGAATTATTAATCATTCTCCTTCATATTTTTTAGTATCATAACTTGATTATTATCCAATATCAGCAATTGGGCTATACTCTGAGGATTTGGACATTGATTTGTGTTGTGTCTCAACTCCCTGCATATCAAGGATTGTACATTTGAAACCTTTTTCTCACCCTTGAAATCACAGACTTGGTGTCCTTTTTATCCAGACTTAAAAAAAACTCTCATTCCCTTCAATCATTTACCAAGGTGATTCGTTCCAAAGTTATCACATACGATAAATTCCTTCATTCTCTTATCTCCTTTATCGATCTTTCTCTCAACAATCCTTTTCTTCTCTAGCTTCCCTTCAAAGCCATAAGACTCATAAATTTTTTGCATATTCTTATTAACACATGATACCATTTCTTCATATGATGATAATACGTGGGAGACTATTTAATTTCTAAATGTTGGCTTAATACCATAAAATATACACTCCTTCCTATTCTTCGGATAATATGTATTGCGAGAGGTTTCATTCCATATACTAGGTGAAATTTCTATATAATGGAATACCCTAGGTTATTTTATGAATCGAAATGCATAATTCCAAACTTGTAAAACAGTTAACGTAAATTGAACAGTTCATGGATATAATCCATAATCATAAAAATGTTTTTATTGAGGAGTATATACCCATAAACCCTTCATAGTGGTCTGTAAAGAAAACGAGAATTATCCTAAGCATATCCCCAATGAGTGTCGTAACCAAGAGTGCAGCAAGAAGCTAAGTCTTTCACAAGTTCCCATTCGAGTCTATCTCAAAGTGGTGTTTTGGAGTATTACCCCTAGGTACATCTGTGCTAGAGCCACCTCTACCCGCTCGTATCCAGACAGGGATGTATTGTTTGTAAAACTCAAAAAATATCTACACTACCAAAATTCTAGGAATATCTTCTACAATAATTCTCAAAGTCAATATTAGGATATTGTACTCTAATAAGAGTTTATCAAAATCTTGTTTCGAGGGTCTGTATTAAACTTCCTCTGATACCAATTGTAATGCCCTGACCCCAATTACCCAGAGTTAGTGAATTATTTTAATACATTAGCATGATTACAAGGAATCAAGTCCCGAAAGACCAGTCAATTTAGAAGTCTTTGAAAATAGATTACATATATGAATGTGACATTACACTTTATAACATAAAACACTAAAAAAATCCTCTAATAATTTCATTGTTCCCGTAGCTTAACCCTACCTCTCAAACATAAAACACTACTTGGGATCCTGGGAAAATAAAACATAAGAAAGGGTTGATATCAGATTCTCAATAAGGGTAAATAATTTAGCAAAATCAATAAAATTTAAAAGAAATATTTGTAATAAAAAACCCTTTCAAACATAAACTTGAACGTAATATGGGAAAAATAAATCAAACATTTTCAAATAAACATGCACATGGATATTATACTAGTAGAATAATCACATTTAATAACTAATTTAATAATGTGGGAATGTACAGTACCAGACATTAATTTTTTTTTCATGGCCTCGTGCCATGACCTAGGGGATTACTATAACCAGAACCAAACCCCGAGAGCCTCTGTAATCAGACTCCAACCTAGAGAGCCTCTGTAACCAGACTCCAACAAGGAATGTCTGCTGTAACAAAACCCCAAGTCAGAGGGATTACTATTTCTAGTCCCCAACCCAGAACATACTAGTACAATACATTTATCTTAATAAAAGGTTAAATATAACATAAATGTTCATATTAAAAGTAGCATATGAAATGTCAATACTTTAACCATAAATTATGAATGTCATAAAAATAACTCATCCATAGTCAAACATATCAAAAATCCTTAAATACAATATGGAATATTTTTATCAACTTCCGACAAGTTTAAAATCCATGAAACGATGTCGACATAGATGAAAATTATCGGTAAAATTCATTGAGAGAAATACCCCATTTTCATGAAAATATTAAAAAGTCACACAATATTGAAATGAAAACATTTAAAGAAAATTTTTAATAAAAGTTTCCCATAATAATTTTAAAATTTTTAATGGAATTCACATTTTAAAAACATTCATGTCCATATAAATAAATCCTCAAAAAACATTTTGAAAAGATATACATTAATGAGAAACATTTAGAAGAATAAATATTTAAAACATTTAAAATGATGTTTCAGTTAAAGTGTACCTTAAAGGAATCATTTTGAAATGTATTTTATGAAACATGGACATGTATAATAAACATGTCCCAAAAATTATTTACACGTAAACAATATCGGATAATAATGAGATTGAGGAATTAACCCTTACCTTGCTCTTTCCTTTGGTCGAGGGTACGTTTAACCTTCTCTTCTTCGGGTTCTTTCTTTTCATTTGATCAAAAGGGATCATTAGGTTGGCTTTTTGAAAAAATTATTGCTCTAGGATGAAGGTAGGATAGTTGGGAGGATATTTGGGAAGAGGTTTTCTAAGCAAAATGGCTTTGGAGGTGTGATTTTGAGATAAGAGGAAGTTCCCTTTTATATGAGAGGTGAGGGTCACTTTAGGAAAAGCTAAAAGTGTTATTTTATAATAAAATCATTTTCGGTTTATAATGGCTCCAAAATAATTCATTCCTAGTATAAGGTGTTTATGGGTCGAAATAATCTCATGCAATAGGTTTTAGACTAGTTTAGGTTACCATCTTAACCATATCATTTAGAGTTAACTCTTAGTTAAATAGTCTAAATTTACCGTGTCTTCTTGTATTCTTATACCATATGGTTAATAAACTTATTATAAAAATCCAATATAACCTCAAGTGGTTTATTAATGACATATATAATATTATTTAATCGATTTTTCTGATACATAGATTTTTATTGATATTATATCAACCAATAATATTGTATTTGTTTTATAAATTAATTTATGTAAATTTTAACACTATTTGGTATTTGGTTTTTTGAAAGTCATCACAACTTTATTGCTTAAAAAATGATACATTTAATCAACCCTAATATGTAATATTCACTTATAAAATTCGTGTATGTCATAAAAACTTTTAAATTATATTTATTTTAATATTTATTATTTCATTTATTTGATTCTTTCATTAATAATGTAATTACTGAATAATCATTGTTTCAAACTAAATTTAATTATTTAATGTATAAAAATTATAAATAATATACCATGATGTATTAAATATTTTTATCTTTCGAATGAATATTTATAGTATAATTTATATTTTGTGTATCCTATATTAAAAATGGTTTATTTATTAAACATTGATTTTAACACTTTTAACTCTTCTTTAAATAAAATAATAATAAATTTCCTAATATAATCCAAGTGGACCTAAAGGATAATATTTTATTACCATGGTTGTATTTAGTCGAATTAAAGTTATCCAATATAATTAAGACATTTTTTAGGGTAAGAATAATATCATTCTTACCTTTAATTACCCAGTTTACTTTTAATTGTGGTAAATAAATGTAAAAAGTTACTATTCACCAAAAATTATTTTCAACTTATTGAACCAAATTTTTATTACTGATATCAACTGTGTCTATTGGATTATTGAAATTCTACTCATAGAAGTGGTAAAAATAAGTTTTATGTGAATTGGAAAATTCTCCTAGGAGGTGGGTAAAAGACGGTGAAAAGTCCAATAAAATTTAATATATCTAATATTATTATAAAAAGAATGTAATTAATTACATTGAACATATATAGGTATTATGTATCTATTTTGACCTAAAATAAATTTAAATAAAATAAATAATTATTTATGTGAAAAATTGGTTTTAACAAATATCGCAATGTTTTTCCCTATTCATAAAAAATGACAGTTTTCGGAAACATACAAAAAATTCACAATAAGTGAATTTTGATATTAAAAATTCAGAAATGAAGTATATTTTAACAAATATAAAACATAGAAATGGAATTTTTTAATTTAAAATTAATTCCCATTGTGAAAACCAAAAAGCATATTTTTAAGAAATAATAACTACAAAAAGACTGACTCTTGTTTTTGTCCAATTTCAATGTGAAATTACATGAAATGACCAAAATTGGATTAAATTGTAAAAATATTATATAATTATACTACCAAACCATTCATATGTTTAGTTGAATACTATAAATTATTTTTATTAAAAAGGTTGTTTTCTATTAAAATTAAGTACTTTTCACTATTCACCCAAATATGAAAGTTATCAGAAAAACACCAAAACATTAGCAAAACTAAATTTTTATGTCCTAGTTCTAAAGAAAAGGTTTATTTTTCCAAATTTAATATATAAAATATTCAAATATTTTATTTCAAAAGGGTTTTCCATTAAAAGGAGGTAAAATTGCATTGAAAAAAAATACCACTTTTGTCTAAAAAATGAATTTGTTCTTATATTATGTCCCAGAAACTCATAATATTGATATTAAAATTTTAAGGATTATATATAATTCAAAATTCAATAAATACTATTCATAAACGCTTTTGAACATCTAGTTTGGTACGTCGTGGTGCAATTGAACTCAATGTTGTGTGTAGTGAATGTTATTGAATTAAATTGATGAAATAACGTACTTTGAAATCATGGAGTGTTACATCACATCCTTATAAGTCATGAAACACATTTCCTCTCTTGACCTTAAAAGGCATGGCCAAAATTCTTTACCACATGACCTTAAAAGGCATGACTAGTGGTCCTTTCCATAAGACCATAAAATGTATGGCCATCATCCTGGTCAAATTATTCTAAACTCTAAGTCCACATCCTCAATGTAATATATTAAAACTATATAGATGAATTTCCTATCACATGACATAAAAATTAATGATACTTTGTACATCGCTTTAGTGGACCCCTATTCTTTGTGTTGGTCTCCTAGAACCCCACAAATTCACTTTTTCTAGAACTATATATGGATTTGTTCTCATTCTAAAGATATATGGATTAATTCAAAGATCTCAAATCCTAGGCCAAGTTGTAAAGAAAGTCTCCCATATCTTACACATTACAATTGTCTCTATAGGATATTCTAACGATGGTTGATTTGTGATCCCATATAAAAAAATTACCCTCTCCCTACAAATGAGACAATTAGTTTTGGGACTCTCTCTATTCTTAGAATTGCACCTGTCTTCATTTTCAATACAATGTGATACGTATTGAGGTCCAAATTCTCAACACTGATCCTAGAAACAAAAAAAACCCAAACACCATTTTTTTATTATATATAAGATTGATCTATATAAGGAATCCTCAAATCAGTCATGGAAAATTATGACAGAATTGATTCCTTCACACATAGAAATACTCCTTTCACAAATCACACTATATTTTTTTTAAAAACATCGATCCAAATAATAATTACTTAGTTTTAATGATAAGATTAATTTAATCTGAAAGAAAAATATATATTTAAAATTTATAATAAGTCCGAAATATTGCTCCATATAATATGCCCCAAATGTGTCCTATCAACTGGCGACATTATTATCCTTAAGTGAAAATCCTTTTACCTCCATATGATCTGAATACATTGTATTGAGAGTATCCATTCACTTCAACGATCAACCCTTAAATATCAATACCATGTCAGTCCTTCAGATATAATAACCCCAATATCATGGTTTACAACTCCCATCCTCACGTTCTAAATCTATTGAAACTTTCTACAACTACGATAACTATTTTTTATATTGTCCCCATAGTATTGTTTGAAATGATATGAAAATGTAAAGTATATAAAAAACAATTTCCTTACCATATAAAGATAACAACATATTCAACATCCACACTGAAAGTTGTTAAAATTACTTGGGTGACCTACCTTTTGCACAAAATACAAATATGTGTCATTGTGGCCCTATCCTTAGTGGAAAATCAAGTCTATTGTTACTCTCTTAGGACACCACCTCTCATGTTTCTCTAATCTATGAAATTATTGAATCCCATTCATTTGTTGTTTCCTACACTGAGTAAGGATCTTGGGGGCCCTCCCCACATGAATGAAACACACCGTGCTAGCCTTTCTGCCCCAGCATCATGACCATAAATTGTGTATAACTCATTCAAATGATTATTATATAGAACAACGCCTCCTGAATAATCATTGAATGTCAGTTTTAAATTTGTCTTTCACCACATACTGATTCAAAAACACCCAATTCACCAATGTTCTATACACCATGGTCTAAAAATGTACGCCCTTGGCCCCTTATGGCCCCCATTCCACACCTATCTTACATAACCTATGGTGTTCCATATAATATTCCCATTTTAGTTGTATCCTTAATTAATAATGATACCTTCCTATGGTGACTATTTTTTACTACACCATATTATGAGAACTACTTGCTTCTTGATTATCTCTCGAACAATATATGTATTAATGAACATATCTCTTAATATAGTCCAATCCATATCATAAAAATTATTACCCATCTATAATTTATACAACCATGATTTGTGATATAGATTATAACATAGTTTTTCTCATTTATAACTCGTGATTGAAGAAAAAACCCCCTTCTTTACATACAAGACCGGTATGTGGAAGTAATTTCCACCCTACTATGGCTGATCCTAATCCAAATTCTACCACCATACTTCTTGAATACTCATCATTATTCAAACTTCATGTTTTGGTAGAATATTTTCTTGATAATAATTCCTTGGATATTATTAATAATGAAATTCCACTCTAAAGGACACATTTATTTTGACAATGCATACTGAGCTTCAATATGGATCTGCATAATATGACCCAAATATTGCCTGTAAACTAGTGAAATCTTCATCCCCATGAGAGATTTATTTTTTTCCCATAACAATTTATAGTATTATAACGAAAATAATTTTCTTAAATGGTCCATAGTTATGAAATATGTATCTTTCCCATCTCATCACTTTAGACCACAGATCCCCAAGATCATTTCATTCAATTTTCTCCACCATAACCAAAAGATGTTTCAAAAATCTTATCATTTTATCCCAGTTTTGGTCATTTTACCCCCAACAGGGTCAAATATGTTTGATGTAAAATAATATCTATATTGTTTACTATTTCATATCCTTTAATCTCCAATGGAAAGTGGAACAACACTCATAATGTTAAAAACATATTAAGGGATGCCTAAGAAAAATATGAGTCTTTATCATTAAATTTTCATCACATAAAGCATAGTAGATAAACCTAAGGAAATGATATAGAAGAAACAATGAATGTGAGCCCAACATATAAACCAAGAAATGATAAAGCTACACTCTCTATGCCACATGGCCAGAGAAAAGAAAATAAATTATAGCATTCTTTTATTATGGAGATGGTATTTACCCCCATATCATCCTCAATCTATGCGTAAAAGAAAAATTGAGTCTTGAATTATTGAGAATAATAGTTATTATTGTAAGTAATATTGAATTGAAAAAATTCAAAAACTAAAAAAATTATTTCCCATTTATATAATCAAATAGGGAGGGGATCATCTACAAGTTAGAGTCTCTAAACTATGTGTCGCAATATTCAATCAACATAGTATTTGGGCTTCTATATTGATTTTCAAGTCTCATCCATGTTTTGTAAAAGTATGGTTTGCTCAGTAGATTTTACTTCTTTAGTAAGGTGGGGGTCTTCCATTACAACAAATATGATATATTTTCCTCAGGCCTGGTCCTCCTCTAATGATTGGTGATGTTTATTAAGATCACACTTGGAATAAATAAACTTTTTCTTTATAGGATTAACTATTGGGAAGATTTATCTTAAATTTTCAGTTGACATTCCTCTATTTCTTTAGCATGACCAAGTTCTACCTAAGATAGTACAACTCAAAAGTCATCAAATTTGGTAAGTATCTTCACCCTAATGAGATGCTTTTGAGACCTTTTCTTATATTCCCATCATAAGATGAATTTATTTATGGAATATTGTATCTCATGATAGTCAATACTACCATTTCCCAATGTTGTAAAAATTCTATGGAGCAGTTAAAATCATGAGGATAAATCCTGTAGAGGCATCTCCAACACCAGCTTCTATATGTATTTGAAAATAAATTGGTTAGATAACTAGAATGAATTATGTGCCTCTATACTCACTTTAGAACCACTCTTAGTGCGATATGTACCTAGAAATTGAACCTATTAGAGAAAAAAATAATCTATGTAGTGCACTTTGAAGTGAAATCATCCCTAGATGGCACCCTCAATGGAACTGAATTTGGGGGTTCCTCTTCTAGATCAGTCAATGATACTGATTCCAATAAAAGTCAAAAAATATATGTAAGTTCATATACATTTGTAGATAACAAAAATGGGATATGGAAAAATAGAAACACCTATTAATGATTACCCACTAATTGATCAACTGAAAGGAGAGAAACAGCCATGACATCCGCAACTTCATTGATCTGATGGTTGTGGACCTCTTAAAGGGGAAAGTATTCATCAGTGTTCATGGGGACTACATAAAATGAATCACGGGGACCCCCTCTTCATGATTTAATTATAACATCACCTAAATTATTTGAACTCGGGAACCCTTGTTTACGTTTCCATTGATCACTTAGGAAATATTCTCTTTATAAAAATACGCATGAGTCAAGAATCTAGATTAATAAACCATGCAAGAATACATTAATTAGGCATAAAAAAAATTCTAAATCCTCCCAAATCCTAGTTGAAATCCACAAAAACAATAAATGATCTTCGGATTCTGATTTTTTTAAATGTTTCCTCCATTGACATTATTTCATAAATTGTAACCTTAAGTCTTATATGATCTATGCAAATATGAACATATGTGTAACATATTGGTCATTTAAGTGGGTCATAAAATTTAAGGGAATTCAATTTTTTGGCCAGTTGATGGTCTAAATTTTATTTTATTATTTGGAATGAAATTCCTGGAGTTACAAAATGTTAATTTGTTGTTTTTTATGGGGTCATGTTTTAGTAAATTTATTTGGGGTTCATTTTGGTATCAGAAGCATCATTATTTAAAAAACAAAATCTAGTAGACACAAAACTATTCATACCATTAAAACATAATTAGTGATTACCATGTGGCCCATAAAATGTGGACCATTTGTTATGAGGCATCATTATAGATTACCATGCAATTAGGGTTCATTAATGTGCAATCAACCTATAGTAAATTGAATAGGTGGTCGTACGGGCTATACATGGGTTGTAAAACTATGCACATTACCTTGGAAGGTGGGGTGAACTTTGTATAGTGGCATCACATATTCTATGAATGGTTTTCCAAATCGTGTGTCCTGAGTATGCAATTGATTAGAATGGATGGAATTAAAAAACCTCCCATACAACATTTATTATTTTTATCCTTATTTCCTCTACCTTTCATGCACACAGCAGTGATTGCTATCCAATCTCCTGTGTTAGGATATTTTTAGGATTCTTCTTTTTTGAGAATAGATTCAAGTGATGTTAGTTGTGTTGGATAGCTGGAGGTAAGGATACAATAAAACTTTCATCCTTTTTTCATTTATATAGTTGTATAGAATTATATTTCCATATGAGCTGATTTTTCCTATTTCTAGGGTGTTTTTCTGATACGCTGATTCGTACTATTTCATCTTAAATTAATGTCCTGTTATAAATGAGGGGTCATATATGAGT
Source organism: Viscum album (assembly GCA_963277665.1). NCBI lineage: Eukaryota > Viridiplantae > Streptophyta > Magnoliopsida > Santalales > Viscaceae > Viscum > Viscum album. The sequence continues at coordinate 1,059,731,366 of OY728140.1, forward strand.
ATAAGAAAGGGGTACTATAATTATATTTTTTATATTTTTTTTATGTGACATAATAAATACAAGTGAGTGGGGTTGTCTAGGTATGGATTTTTTTTAAAGTTTTTATTATTATTTTGTTATTATGTGATGTTGTTGGGTTCTCTAGAAGTTATTATGGGGTGGATGACCTGGGAAGGGATTTTTATGTGAGTGAATGGGTTTTCAAATTGGTTTGACATGATGTGACTGTTTTTTAATTTAATTAAAATTGTTATTTTTTATTTGGGCTATCCATGGGTATGTGTTGTTCTGGTCAATCATGCATGAGGTGATATTGATCACTGAAAATAGATGATGGGGGTCATTGGGATGAGGTATAAGGAGATAATCCATGTTGTGGTTGGTAAATGGGGTTTAAATGTAGTGAAAATGTTCTTCCAAATGGGGTTCCTCAGAATGGTTATTGACTAACATTCATCATTGTTGGATGATAGTTCCATTAGAGTCATTTTAAAAAATGTGAAAGACTCTAGAGGTAGTGTTTACCAATTGATGTGGGTGGAGGCCTCTATAGTATTTTTGGCTTAGGGGATGGTGATGAACATCATTTATGAGGGATGTTCTCATAATATAAATCCATGGGTGATGGTGTTTGAGACCATCATATTGTGGATAATTCTCTCCATGATATTGAAGCTGATGGTCTTGGATTAAATAAGAACACTATTTTCATGATTTAGGTTACTAGGATGATGATATGATTGTTATTGCTCAAGTAGATGTTCAATGGAATTGTGTTATGATTATGGGTAATGACTTAGGGATGCTAGTTTTACATGTAATGATGTATATTTGGTATTGATTAACATTTGGTTATGGGTGAACATTTTATAGATGATAGATTGAGGGATATCTAGTGTGAGTAACAATGGATACATCATTCAATTCTAGGATTGTTCAAAGATATTAAATTATTTTTATGTCTATTAAGAACATGTAGAGTTCATTATGTATTTATTTTGGGTTTGAAAAGATTAAATTTACTTATGAATCCATAAACTAGTATAAATATGGATGTAATACAATCACATATTAGTGGTGGTCTAATGAGCTCATACTCTCACCCTGCATAGGCCCCTTAGGAAACTTACCTACTTTATGGAATTGAGATCAATTATGGGATTATACTCATGTGATAGAACTTAGTGAGAAAGGATTCACTATAGGTTCAATGGATAAATGGGAGATGGACTGAAGATTTTTTTCGTATCCATAAAGAGTTCATTGTGGGATTTTTTTACTCTGGGAGATCATACATGTTATTTTTTGATTTTCATGACATGTTTACATTGTCGGATTTATTTGGATATTTATTTCAGTATTTTCACCAGTGCTATTTATTTATGCTTCCCTTGAGTTTTGATCACATTCTTCCCCAATTTTGTTATTGTTACCACCCTCTATTATTATTATTATTATTATTATTATTATTATTATTATTATTATAACCAGAGTATATAACATCCCCAACATCACCTAATATGACCTTATCTACATGTGAACATAAATTAAAATTGTAGGTGGCACTCGTGGGGGCCAACGGTCCTCCGTTCCAACTCATAGGTTAAGTGGATCATGAGTTGGGGGGGTACCAGTTGTATTGGGGGATTGGTTTTAATGATGGTATGATATTTACAAAATTGTTGACCGAAGACTATGATCTAGTCATAGCTAGGTAAAGAGATCTAGTTTGGGTGCATGTAGCCCCATGTTCTGGGGATATAGAGAGTTACCATGGGTGGGAAATCAATGTTATGGTTTTGTGATTTTACTATTAATTGATCTTCCATATTTAGAGGTTAACTTGAGTACAATGTTATTGGTTTATGTGTCTATGATCATTATCTTGATATAGAATGGAAATGGAATTCATGCATCAAGATTAGAACTTTGGTTAAAATGACACATGTGTGTCTTTGTGAATATTTATTAGAACCTCGAATATGAGAAAAGGGTGTTTTCCTAGTTAGATTCGGGTTAGAATTATACTTATCCCGCCTATATATATGGTTCCTAATGAGATTTATTTTAGATATTATGTATATTGGGTTTATATTTTTCATACTATGATAAGTGTAGATAGGAATAAACGAATTGGATAATCTTTATAAAGTTTCAATAATACGAAAAATTATGTTTTCATACATAGATTCTTGATGGAATTCTACTCATCCACACTATGATGATGATTTCTTGTATCCTTGGTAGTCGATTCTTGAATTTCATATGGGTATGAAAGGGTCCATGATGATAGATTATATGTGATTATGGGTTCAGTGGGGAAGTTTAAGGGTTTTGATATGTGTTTTCTATTTCACCTTTCATTATTTGAAATGTATATATATTTATTGTTGGTGTTGACCATTTTTTTATCTTCAATGATATTCAACCTAGATGGTATCTAATGGAGTACTAATAGTGTTGAATTGTGTTACCTTTAGAGAATGCATGGGATGTGGCTCATGAGGGTTGGGATGAGCATGATCCACATGTAATGGATCTATAATATGTAGTTTTCCATATATGTTGTAATAGTCCAGGGTATGAATAGATGAGTCTCTCAAGGTGAGATTGGTGATGGTTTTTTAGAGTTTCGAATGGGGAGGTCAAGGACCTGAGTCATTGATTGAATACATGAAGTTTAATTTCTTTTCATGACACCCACATTTATTTTAGTGTTATGGTGAACCACATGGAGTATAAAATGGAACGATTTTGTGAAAACATATTATATATAATAGAGACCCTTCTCCCTGGGTGGAGGGAGAAGTTAGATAATTATATTCTCAGGGGATTGGAAAATTATATGTAGGACGTATAGGTACATATAGGCATATAAAATCCAAGGCTTACATACATATAGATTATATATTTTTAGATGAATATTAATAAAATTACATAAAAACATTACCGAGGACCATAATAGTTTAGTGTCTTTGGAAACATGGAATGAAATCTTCTAATGTAGAGAAGGGTCTTCAATGTTTCCCACATAGATTTTACTACATAGTAATCCTAATACAAAACGTTTTTCATAACCTGTAGAAAAGAAACATAATAAAGGGTGATCTTAATTTCCCAACAAGGTTAAAAAAAGAGATACATAAGCATAACATGAATATAAAGGTATGAGAACATGAACATAACTTTTGAAGATTATAACCTATATATCAAAGATCATAGTCATGAGTCTTGTCATAAATATTAGTGTTTCATAATAAATGAATCATAACAAAATCAAAGAACATGAGTCATGAGAGCATAAAACATTCAAAATAAATAGACATTTGGAATACACATAAGAATAGAAAATCTTCTGTCAAGGAAAGAAAACAATAAATTTATAATTTTTTAGTCTTGGTATGACCAACTATATACCTTCTTTAGGATTATAATGTCATCCCATGTACCCTCATGTTTTAGGCTTGTGATGACCACCTGTATACTTGCTTGATTTAAGGTTGGTATGAAAACTGATTTACCCTATTATTTTGTTAATGGGATATACATCCCTTCACACTCATCTTTGGGCTTGGTCTGACCACATGTGTACCCTTTGAGCTCCTAAAAAATTTATCCTTACCCAATTCATTAGAGGGAGATATATGTACCACCCATCCCATAATGGAATCCATATTTGTCTGCTCCATAATATCATAAATATTCATCATATCATAACTCGTGAAATTAAATGGGTATCATAATTTTTTAATTATATCATATCCCATTTAAAAGACACAGGTTTAAAAATCATTTCATCATTGAATAACACATGAAAAGGAGAATTTTTCATAAGCGTTTTATCATGGTATAACTCATGGATGAGAAATGATTTTTATAAAAAAAACATATCATCATCAACATAAATCATTCATAGATAAATTATAATGGTATTTTTAGTTAACATCCTCAGTTAATCATAGGTTACCTTAAATAATTAAAACTTACATGGAAAATAATTTTTAAAGGCTATTTGGGATATTTCATAGAAAAAAATATATTTTCCTGGAAAATAATTTTTTAAAATATGAAAAATAATGAAAATATTTTTATTTTCAAAATAAAATTAAAAGATATTAATGAATAATTTTAAAATAATTTAAAATTTTCTTTAGGAAAATATCTATTACTCTTTGAAAATTACTTATCAAAACATAAAACATATTGAAAACCTTTTCCTTATAAAATAACGGTTAAAATTTATAAATAAATATTTAAAAAACATTTTAAGAACTTTTTATGACATAATAAATTTTAAAAATCATTTTCCTTGAAAATTATGTGAAAATATCAATTAAAAAAATAGAATCATTTTAATAAAACATTTTCTTTAAAATAACATAGACTTCCGACTGAAGATTGAAATAAAATAGGGTTCCCTTAAAAACATTTTCATAAGTATCTATAGTAAAAAAAAGTGTGAAAAAATGGAACCATTAATTAAATATATCCTAAATATCCATAATTGAATAAACTTCATTATAATTCTTGAGTTATTGATTATAATATTTTACTAGTGGAAGAATAATCATAAACAATCCTGATAAATGATGAGATTTTAGCAATAAAATCTAACCACATCAATAACATTGAATCATAATAACCATGAAATAATAACACTAAATTAATTTTAAAATTTAATTAAAATTATGATATTTATGTTATAAAATGACCAAGTGGAATTATATAACCCTCGTAAAAGAATATAGGCATACAATATAACATGTGTCTCAAAGAAGGGAAATTGAGAAAAAAATTCCATAACTGATTTGGAAACATTGAAACAATGATTCCATTAATGATAAATCCAAAAATGAATATTTAAAAACCAAGAAATTTATGTATAATAAACATAAATTAAATTCATTTTATTTATAAATACCACAAAGGAAAAAGATTTAGTGAATATAACTTTTGTCTCACAAAAAGTAAAAAGTGAGACGGAAATACCTTACCACTTGATTAACTTTTGAATCATGAGATTCATGAAAGGATAACATAAATTTAAACATTAAATATAATTCAAAAAATTAAATTAATTGTATAAAATTTCATTCGATTGTATATACACAACACAAAATAAAAGAGCGGTGAATATGGCATAAGTCTCGCAAAAATAAAATTGAGAGTATAAATCCCCATACATTAAGTCTTGAATTCATTCATATACATTAAATTATCCCATATAATAATTATAATTTTATTATACATATAACATAGAAAAATATTATTATATATCATACCATATTTTATTTTATTATGACATTATATTACCCATTTTTAACAACTCCATGTTAAATTTGAGTTTTGGGTAATAACCAACTTATTTTTCATATAACTTTTGACAGATTATTCATGGACATATTAATTTGATAATTATTTAATAAATTAAAAAATAATATAAATGATATAAATATCATATATATTCATTATAAATTTACATATACTATCCCTTATAATTTACTGTCAGGAAATAAAATACACCATTCATAGAGATTGTAGGTAATACATACGCATGACTACTATTTCGATTTTTTTATCATTTTAAATTAGAAATGTAAATGATATATATAAATATTATAATTATATTATAATTTTTTGTCTTATATATCACATATTCATATGAAACCCATCCTTAATACATTCAATGTAAATCATGAAAGAATCACATTGCTTTACGAGGCAGTAGCCCACCTTACATACGAACAATGTTAACATATTCTCTGAAAACAAATATATTGATCATATGTATTATATTAAAATTTAAGTAGTATTAATTCATCATGGATAAGATATTTATCATATATTAAAATCATGTACATAATAATTCCCAACCTTAAGAGGTTGTAATGGAAGAACAGACGACATTAGTTCGCAAGGCTGTAGTTCATTGTACACATGAACAAAGATTGTGTATCCCATTTCATGGAAGTGTGTGGTTTTAGAACATACCATTAATAAAAAATATATTTAAATACTTTTAATATACATATGTTATTATATAATCATTATATGAATATTATATAATGTGTTTTAGGAAGAAATAAAACAAAAACATTTGTTGATGTACTTTTCCTCTTTTCAGGTATGTCCTTTGGGTTTTCACTAATGGACTTCTTTGATAGGATTTGTGACCAAATTAAGGCTTATAAGAAGAGATAAGAATTTTTTGAAAGTTATTTTTAGTATTTTCCCTATCCAAATGGATTTATAGGTGTGAATAATTGGGGTGATTAAATAATTGGGTAGGAGTGCATTCTCATAAATACCAAAAGGTAAACACTATTAGGAGGTCTCCATTAAATACAATACCGCCAATAATGAAAAGTTTTATGTCAAATAGGGTCTATTATTTATATATTTCTGTAAAAATAGTTTTTGGATAAGTTTCTATGTCATTTTTCTCTTACGTTTAATGATTATACTCTTAGTAAACTCGTTTTTCAGTTAGTCAACCTGATTATTTTTAATTGTTTCGCAGATCATTATGGTAAAAATATAAGTTTTTGATAATATAAATTTTATTTTATTATGATTCCAAATGTTTAATTCATTTTTCTAAATTCATTTCTCATAAGTATAAAGTATATTTTTAATACTATTCCCACAGAGGGGTCGAGGAAGCAGGTTTTTGAATGAAAACGTTCATAAGTTTACAATGTAGTTATATTAAATTTCAATATGAAATTTATTACTATAAACTAAATTTGTATTAATATATTTATAAATGAATTAAATAAACTTTTAAACAAATAAAAATATAATTTAACTATATGAATAATTAATTTGAAAAGCAATTTTCAATTAAAATCTTGTATTTTTCACTATTCCTCAAAAAAACTGAATCATATTAGAAAAAATTAAAAAAATAATCCTAACATAATTTTTAAATTAATATTTATAAATAATGATTATATTCTAAAATATAAATAAAAAAGGTATCAAAATTTACTTTCAAAATAAGTTTGCCCTTAAAATGTGGTAAAACTACCTTTTAGAAAAATACATCTTTTTATAAGTAAAATTAGATTTATTGTTATATATTGTGTAGAAAAGTAATAAGATGGATGTTAAATAGTTTATTAAAATATAAAATATATAAATTAAAATAAAATAATTCAAAAAAAAAGTTGTTTTTTAATTTATTGGGATAAAACATTTTTGTTCAATGATTTTTTTTTTCAAAAACATAAATAATTTATTTTCAAATATTAATTAAACTAAATTATAACTAAATTAGCTACCAAATAATTCATTAAGAAACTATATTGTAAAAATTTATGTAATCCTTTTAATACCTTCCATTCCAACTATTTGGTTAAAATCACAATAATATATTAATATTAATATTAATGTTTTTTTTTAAAATTCAACAAAACTCATTCCTGCGTGTATTATAAGCTATCAAAAGGAACTCAAAAATGACTGTAAAAAATACAAATATTATGTTCTATGTAATACAAGATAATTTAAGATCAATATTAACTCGGTGTCATGTATAAAGCAATCACAAAATGGTGTAGATTATAAAGGAAGATATCAATTAAAGTAAATTTATTCGAGAAGAAATTAATTCATAAAAACATGGAGTATTATATTCATCCCCCATTAAAATTAATTTTCCTTATAAATTCATATGTTTCATCAAAGTATTAATACTTGAGAGTTACATTCATATAAATCCACTTGATAAAAAATACTAAAACATCCTTTAAAAAGTAAATGTTTGAAACTTTTCTATTACTCAAAGTAACAACTAATTTGGATTCCACATAAGAAAAAATAGGTGGGAAATGAAATAATGGACCTGGAAGAGAAAAATAGAACCCAAATATTAATGGAGAGTGATGTAATAGATGACCATGAGAATGTAAATGATTACTGAGAGGAATGGTTTGAGAAATACCTAACACTGTGTGTGTGGGGGGGGGGGTGAATTAGTATTGGGGTTTTTGAAAATAATTACAACTTTTATCCATATACCTCTTGACATGTTAGGATATTTATTATCTTATTCCCTTTTCCCTATTGCAAGCAATAATATAGAGTAGTAAAATATGAAAACAATATTTTTACAAGGTTCACCACTCAATAAGAGTAGCTATATCCATTCCATGAATTGAAATGACCAGTTCATGGATTTTCCACTATAAAGTGATATGATTTTATAGTGGTGTGGCTAATAAAACTATCCTCTAGCCAGTGTGAGTCCCTACACTTTAGAGGGGGGTGGGAAATAATCCTCTAAACTGGACTGGTGATGGCCTAGTCTAAATTGCAGCCTATAGCTGGTTCTTTATACTACCTATTGAGATAGTCTTCACCTTTTTGATAATACGGGTTCTGATCTTGGTCTTCTTTAGTGTTCTTAACTTGATTACATGCAAAGTAGTAAGAACACAATTCTTTATTATTTCTTTCTCTTCCTCTATAGTGCAACACCAACAGAACTAGACTTCTTCTTTCTTCATCTTATTGCAACAACCTACTGTACTAAAACTTATTCTCTATTTTTGGCTAGAATCACATACACCAATGTTTGATTATTCAGGAAATGAGAATCAGTTCACTTGGCATCATATGAATTTAACTTTCCTGATTAGTTTTTATCATTCATTTTGGAATACATTTTTCATCATATTCTTCTCTTATTTTGATTTGATAGAGTGTAATATGGAATGGTTCTACAGTGACTTAATCTCTTTCTTCAACACTCAACACCAACATGTGAGTGTGTTAGTATACTACCTTCTTTCTTTTTGCAGTTGTGAGTTTAGTTTCACATCCAGTTGGTCTTCACATCGCAAATCACAATGAGGGTAATAAACACCAGTCATGTGAGTGTGGTTCAGCTTCTCTTTGTGAAGCCTAATGTTTCAAAGTTAATTCATTTTCACAATGCTTTAAAGATTGTGATATTCACTTTTCAAAGACCTATGGGACCCCAATTTTTATTCCCCCCATTCGGGTGACTTGCGCGCAACATTAACGACATGTGTGCAAAATTAATCTTTTTTCTTGGAAGACCTCTTGTGCTCAGATGAATGACACATTTCCATTCTTCATTGATGTTAACAATGTGTTGGCTTTGACACAAGTTCTTTGAACTTAGGATTAGTTTAAAAATCATATGATTTAACATCTTCGAGAATTTCCCCCGCATGACATCCAAATCACTGATTTCATAACAATTATCTATGCATATTAACTTTATCCAATCTCCATTATCATTGGATTACTTCTTCATATCCTTCTTTATTTTCACCAGCATTGAAAACTATTGACAACAAATAAAATCTTCATACACAAAGTGGTCCCAACATTACCCCCCTTTGTATTTTATTGTCAATACCTTAATAATTATTTTAAAATGAATGTGCCAATTTCAAAATTACCATGAATTATTTAATTTCACTTCTCTCCCCCTTGTTGACAAGAAATACAAATTTCCTGGTAGAGAGGGTATCGGTCAATTCTAATGAAATGTGTCATAAATCATTTCACTCTAAGTCTACTTGAGAAATGATCGGTGTAGAAAACAAGAGGATATGATTTAGAAAATAGAGCTATCGATTATCCACTAAATCCTGAGATAAGAACTCATGAACATTACTTCAAGTGGTTTCCACTTCAATTCTAGGCTTTGGATAGTGAGTGTGATATGAAATAATCAACCTGAAACTCCTGCACTCACTACATGAAATGCATAAAAAACATTCAGGTATAAAATGCAGGATATGTGACCTTAGAAAAGATTATTTAATCTTATTTTACTGAGTAATTTTAAGTTAACCCCCCCTTAAAAAATAATATTTATTTTCAGTGACCAAGAATGAGAGATTGAGAAATGAAATACCTTTTCCAATGACGTGTTCTTCATAAAATCTTTAGTGTAATTGAATTTTATACCAACTATGTTGATACTAATTGAGATAATGACTTTGGAAGATTCTTCATGTGTTTTCCCCCCACAAGGATACACTTCTCATCACTTAATCTAAGGTTATCACTATGAGATCCTGCCTCACAGTCAATCCCTTGTATGATAAGAAAAAAAATAAAAAACACAAATATTTAATGTAGTATGGTGGATCCTCCTTGATCCATCAATGTGAAAAACATGGTTGAAATGATCTTCTCAACCTAGATGTTCCATTCTTCACACATTCACAACTAATCTTCAATGATGACTGTGATTGTGTGGACCTTACTATATCCTCATTCTCTTTGTGTGTGAATTTTCTTTCTTCAAGGGATTTCAAAGCACATGAATCTCTTGGTTCAACTATCATATTTTTTAGTAATTATTGTTGGGATGGAGTAAATTCAAAGCATATTTTAACAGTATGACCAGCCTTGTTTCACCTCATAAACAAAACTTCTATGTCTTCATGTATAATCTTATTTTTTTTATCACAAGTCCTAATATGTAAAAATTCCATCTTTCTCATTATTTCAAAATATTCTGGCCAAACCACCAATATATCCTTAGGGAATAAGGAATCAAGATTGGATCTTCTACATGACTTCTTCTGTGTGGCATCATTCTTAGTATTTCTTATATGTGCACCACCACTCACATTATTTTATTTAGAATCCAATGACTTCTTATCTTTCCTTCATGAAATATTCTTGGGAGAATTTTTTCACATTATTAATCTAATTTCTTTAAAAGGATGCTTCTTCATTCTTACACAGCTTCTATGGTCCTATTTTGAAATATGAACATGCACCATTAATATAACCACTCCTATTGAATACATCAAAGATGTTATATAGCATTCAAAATTTGTTTTCCAGTATACAAATGCTTTTGGATATGTTGATTTTGCTTCTTATTCTCTAGATTTCTCCCACTTGAGATGGTCTTTCTCTCTACTTTTACATTTTAGGGGTTGTACCAATAATATAGTGAACACTGCCCAAATCTATTAAAGCACCAACATTGACTAACAAACCTTGAGTTCTTCCCATATTCTTTATAAGGTTTTTGAATATTATTACTGAATTGCTGTTCATTATTTGGGGATTTATCTTCAACACTCTTTCCCTTATCCACCATATCCATGGTGGCAGATTTATTGTCAATTTTCATCATACATACTTGTTTATAATGTTTCTTCCAACCAGTACTTTTTGTAGAAACAATTTTAAAAACAATTATACATGTTGGTATGGATGGTACATTTACATTCATAGTTGATTGTGTCAGATAATTGAGTGAAGCCATGATATTCATATCACATGTTGAAGGTATTTTGACAATAGAATACTTTAGTGATCATTGAGTACTTGAAACTGCCATTTCCTTATTTTGTGGAGAATCAATATGTGTCTTCTCCAGATTGGTAAACTCAGCTTCCAATTCCAGACATCTCATATTGAGAATGACTTCATGGTCTTCAACAAAAGTCATATTATCTTCACAAGACTTATTCAATCTTTCAACATAATCTTCATGAATATTTACATTGTTTTGTAACAAAGATTCAAGTTCTTTGATCATCTTGGAGTCTTCTTCCAAATATAACTCCCTTACATCATTTCTCTTTTTCAGCTCATCTTGAAGTTCATGGATCTCCACATCTAGTGACTTATTGACTCCCTCATTTTCAACAACATCTTTGAGCCACTTTGAAGAACGTAATTCAAACTACCCCTTTATTTCTTCAAAGGCTCCAACTTGCATGAAGATATTTAGACATTCAATTATTCTTTCTTGTAATCCATTATCAAAAACATCATTTTCTTTTTCTCTCTAAGTGATATTTTCTTGAATGCATTGAAATACTCCACAAAACAGGAATGTAAACTCTTCAGAATTACGATGAAGAACCATTCTTAATCAATCAACTGATATTTCATGATATGTTTCAGATTGATCATCACCACATGGGCCATCATTTTCCTTATGAGAATAATTTTCAAATTTACCAACACAAACCTCTTTATCATTTGAGGTGGGATGGTTATATGTATTCATGGTGGAAACTTTATCCACCTTCTCATAACATTCCATGTTTGGTGGTTTTTCAGTGTCAACCAGATATGGTGAACAAGATGCTTTCTCTTATTTAGATAATAGGGACTTCATCTTCAACATTCAATTATCCTTATTTTTCCTGTTCATCATGGTCTTTGAAGATTTATTCGTCTGCTCACATATAACTGAATATTCACTGAAATTTCACTTCACTAATAACACAAGAAAGAAACTCATTTCTTCAATAGAGAATAACTTCACTGTATAGAATACAATAAGGGTGAACCTGTCTCTCTAATACCAACTGAGAGGACCGGTTTGGTATATACCTGACACTGAGAGGGGGGGGGGGTGAATTAGTGATGGGGGATTTTTAAACAAATTACAACTTTTATCCCTGTACCTATTGGCCTGTTAGGATCTTGAATCTCTTCTTCGCTTTTTTCTGTTGCATGCAATAATAAAATCAAATAAAAATATGCACAAAACATTTTTATAAATTTCACCACTAAATAAGAGTAGTTATGTCCTTTTCATGGATATATATGACTAGTGCATGGATTATCCACTATGATGTGATATTCTATTATAGTGGAGTGGCTAAGAAATAAATCCTCTAGCCAATGTGAGCCTCTACACTTTAGAGGAGAGTGGGAAACAATCTTCTTCCCTAGACTGGTGATGGACTAATCCAACTTGTAGCCTCTAGCTATTTCTTTATACTACCAATGGATATTGTCTTCTTCCTTCCTAATAAGGGAGTTTCTTCTCTTGATCTTATTTGGTTCTCTTCACTTGATTACTTACCAAGTAGTTGGTATGAAATCCTTCCTTCTTTCTTTCTCTTCTTCTCTAGTGCAACACCAACTGCACTAGACTTTTTCTTTCTTCCTCTAAGTACAACAACCAACTGAACTAAAAATTATTTTCTCTTATTGGATAGAATCACATACAACAATGTGATTATTCATGAAATTAAGATCAGTTCACTTGGAATCATATGAATTTAACTTCTTTGAATAATTTTCAGCATTCAATTGGGAATAATCTGTTCATCATATTCTTCTCTTCTTTTTCATTAACACAGAATAATATGGAATGGTACTGTAGTGTAATAATCTCTTTATTCAATTCTCAATTAAAACATGTGAGTGTTTCGGTATAATACCTCATGCCTTTGTATGGATTTGTGTTTAGTTTCACATCTTCACTTCGCAAATCACAACAAGGGTGATAACACCAGTTGTGTGAGTGCAGTTCAACTTATATATGTGAAGCCCAAAGGTTCATAGTTATTAATTCTTTTAAATTATACTTAGAGAGTGATATGAAGCTGACAAAGACATTCGGGACCCCATTCTTTCACGCACCCCTTTCAGGAATCTTGTGCACAACATTAATGAGTTGCACGCAAAATTAAACATTTATTATGGAAGACCACTTGCACGCAACTTCAATCTTGCGCCCAACTATCTTCTTGATCACAACTATCTTTTCTTTCTAGAAACTTTTACTTCTATCAGGATAATTTCATTTCATATATTTCTTATGTGCTTCAGAGCTATAATTTCTTTTAAGCATTGAGCTTCCCTAGTGTGAGGGGTCACCTTTTATTTATAGACCTCACTGACCCCTATGCACAAAAACTCCGATGTGTTGCACAAGATCCTGATTCGTCACACAAAACCAAATTTTACGTCGCATTGGGTGCGTAAGTATCTTTCACACCTACCTCATATTTCGTGCATTTATTGAATCATTTGAAAACTTAATTCCTTTTCCATTTAACAAAGATTTCACATCGATTTATGGATTGCGTGCAACATTTCAAATGTCATGCAAGATCCTGAAACATTTCAAAAATCCCCATTTGATGTCGCATTGGGCACATAAGTCTCTTTCGTGCCATCCTCTTCATTCGTGAAATTATTTGAATCTTTCGTGCAATTCATTCCTTTTCCATTTTTCGATGTTTGGACCTCAAAACATACCTTGAACACAAGATTCCAAACTCCCTTCCATATTTCACAGAAAAACCAGTCTTGCCCACAAAACCCAATATTTTGCGCTATCCATTCCTTAGATAGATTTTTATGTTCGAATCATTGATCTCGACATTCCCACAACATACTAGGAAATCTTCAAAATTGCGCGCATCATTATCTGCCAAAAACACATTTCTTCATCTCCCTATTTTCTGGACCTAATCTTTGGAAAACACTGGGAAACAACACCACCTTAAACTATCTTTTGTGCCACCTCTAGATCATCCATTACTTTATCAATATTTTCTTCAATGCATTAAATTTACATTCTTAATCTTTTATCATTAATTCCACTATCGTGATATATATCCTTTGATAGATCTGCTTTAGTATCATTAGAGTTTCAATGGGAAGTAATGAAACTTCCCTATCTTCTAACAACATCATTCCTTACCATCAAAACTTTATATGACAGGTATCATCATTTCTCCCCCATTCTATAATAAGGCTTGCACAAAAAAATCTCCTAACATAAGATATTTGTGAAATACATATCAACAAATCATCGTCTAATTTTGGATAGCATGTAAAATGCGAGGACTTCTCAGAATTCCATGTCCTTCCACATTCTCTATTCTTCTCCACCTATAATTCTCTACTTCATGCCAACCATATGATTACATTCATCATGTAAGATCTTATATGGTTCTCATGCAATCATGAATAATTTCATGGTCTTCATCAAATCTTCAATCTTCTTCAATCTTCCTCAGATGGATGATACCTTTACATTCTTCATTGCTTTAAACAATGTGTCACCTTTGACATATGTTTTTTGAACATAGGATCAGTTTAACAATCGTCTGATTTAACTTCATGATGAATTTCCCAAGCATGAAATCCAAATCTCTGATGTTATAACTATTCACAATACATCCCCACTTTAGTCGATCTCCATTAACATTGGGTTACTTCTTCATCTCCTTCATTATTTTGACTATCATTGAAAACAATTGAAATAAAATACAATTTTCATACACAAAGTCATCCCAACAATATCCCCTATTACATAAACCAATGTAGACAGAAAATGTACATTGATTTCATACAAAATGATGATAACCTGAAACAATTTTAATTTTAGATATTTTACTATATGTGAGGAATGTGATGAGAAGATCTACTTACTATATTTTATAAAAATATCACCCTTTGGTAAGGGATTGATCAATTTACACTTCATTTTGTACTATAAGAAATGAAGGGGAATTTTTTATGTATGAAGTAATGATAGATTATAAGACCCATAATGGTCATTCCATCAATCACTAATTAAAACTAATCATTAGTTATCCAATATGGATAAATATTCATATGGTGAATTCATAAATTAATATTTAAAACATCATCCAATGTTCAACTTCAACCATTCGATAAATGGTTAACCTTTTATCCCTTCAGAAATATGAAAATACAAAACGTTATAAGTAAGGTAACTTAGTTTCTCAAAATTAGCTTAAAATTGATCCCCCATATATTATAATGTATCTATTTTTTGTCACATACAAAACATGTTAATACCTTCATCTTATATTCTCTTGAAATATGGTAATAACATGAATTAAAATATAACCTTATTGAAAGCAATACATTTTCTTCATTCCTTGAATAAAACAAAAAGTTGTTGAATATATTAATTAGATTGAGTAATTTCGTAATCTCCATCAATGATATCATAAACTCCGTCAATGATATCATAAACTAATTTTTTGAAAATCCTTAATCAATTATAAGGTTATCGGTACTATCCAATTTAATTTATCCAAATCAATCATCTCTTTATCTAAAATAAACACCATTTTATCATCATCAAGAACATATTATGAGTTGTATTCCCTAAATAAAAATATTAAAGGTACATTAAATTGTTTTTCTATGTCATAAAAAACAATAAATATATTCTATAAAATATTTAAACATAAACATGTACTAAAAATTCCATATATATATATATATCATAATTCAGGAATTTAGATTCATAAAGACTTCAATTATTCCACCTCATCCTTATGCCATTAACTATGCTTCATCATATTATTTTTTAATACCTATTTCCTATAGTGTAAAATATGAATCACATATTATCATTTATAATCATAAATTTAATCATTATTCTCATTTCTAACAAAATAAACACTATTATGACATCCCATACATTTCATATGTAATTTGTATTCTCTTCATCAACTATATAAAAAACCATTACTCAAACTATATCACCCCTAGTTTGACATATGTAACATGTTTTCCCTTTTAAGGTGTATAAAGTGGTTGGGTAATGTTTGGGATATTTTGGAATGGTTTGGGGATGGTTCTGAGATTTTATAAGGGGTACAGTTTGAGAATTGTTTATGGAAAACATGAAGCTTCTCTATGAAATAGTGCAAGTTGAGGTAGAGGCAAGGGAGATGGAGCACAATTAAGGAACATGGTTAGACAAACCATGCGACCGCCCAGGTAAAATGTTCATATTTAGATAGTGGGATTTCACACATTTTGTTCAATTATTGTCTAACGATGTAGGACAAACATGTAGGTTCCCTCTTGAGGCAGCAGTAGGTGCTTGGTTAGCACACAGTTTTATAACCCATGCGACTAAACCAAGCAGGTCATAAAAATATGGTTTAAAAAAATTAATGGGCTATATATTTTCCCTAAAAAAACTAATTTCTCCTCCCAATCAAACCCCACTCTAGATTTCTTCTTCTAGGGGGTTAGGGAGGTTGTCCCACTAATTTTGGATGTGATTTGAAGGACTCTCAAGATGATTTGAAGGCGATTCTCCCTTGGTAAGTATCCTCTCATGAATATTTTGTGAGTTTTCATAGATCTTCAATTGTATCTCTCCCATCTTCATTTATCTATTTTTGTTGAATTTAGATATATTATTTTTTTAATATAATTGTGATATTTAGAGTATTTATGTTAGGGAAAGGGATTGAAGGATATTTTTTAGAAGATTCACCCAGATTCTACTTGTAGTTGTGTGCTGGGTCAATTTCACAAATCCCTAAAGTAGGTAGATTCACTCTTCATTACATTTTTCTAGAACTAGATGTCTTAATTTAAATTTATTGGTTTTTATTGAAATGGATTGTGAATGTGATGAGAAAATATGTATTGGAACCCATTTTGTGATTATTCGTGTAATATGGTTTATTTTCTTGAAATATTATTTGTTCTTGGATTTTAAAATTATGATTTTAAAATAAGTGGCATGTTTGATTTATGGGATTAAGATATGTGAAATATTGTTTTCAATAATATTTTGTTTTAGTAAAGTGTGTCTCGACATGGATATTGGCCTAAGGGTGTTTTAATGAAATGGTTATTTATTGAATAGGTTTTTCACATTATGTTAGAATGTTGTTGGTCTTGTTTAGTGAATTTGGTTTTGGAAATTCTTGGTTCGTATGAATTGGAATGTGTTGGTTGATATGATCTTGGTAATTTTAGATTGGAATGTTATTGTGATTTTGGTAAATATTGTTTGAAAGGTTATTGGATTCAGGGGATAGCATATATGAATTGTGGGATGGAAGGACCACTATAAAAAGGGGATGAATAGTGGATGTTAAGGGTCACCATCAAGGATAAGTGGGCATGAAGTGACAATATAAGAGAAGAGGGGCGGTTATGCTAGTACACGATGCTCTACCATCATGGGCACAATGAGTTTGTGCAGATATAGCTTATGAGTATGATTGGAATATGTGTGCAGACACACAAGGTGAGTCAAGATATGCTAATTTGTGTTGAAGAAATGGTTAATAATTAATTTGATTTTCTTTCTTGGTATTGTGTTGATTGGGGTAAAATGGTTTGGTAAGGTTGTCATTGGATGGTTGGAAATTATTTCCTTGTTTCGTTGTTTTATATAAATTTCTTATATAAATGTTCTTAATTGTTCTATCCTTGTGGTGTGTGTAGGGAAGCCATTTGGGTAAATCCAATTGAGTATTATTACTCACCCCCTAATTTTTCCCTTTGGGTCTTTAGTAGATATTGTACTCCCAGACATAGGTAAGTTTAAATCATATCATTTATTTAGTTTTTCACCACGATTCTTGGGCAGTATTAGGGTGTTAGATCGTGGCTCTTGGTGTGGAGCTATGGATCATCATCATGGTGTCTTGAGCTTTGTTGTTTTAGTCGTCCACTTGGTACTATAATTATGCATTATTGTAGATGGGTTGTAATTTTTCTTGGTTATTGTTGGACAATAAAATTTCATTGACAAGAATCATGTATTTTTTTTGTTAATGAAACATTTATATTGATGATTTTAGATCAAAGTGAAAATCTCCCCCATGTGTTTTAGTCCTTATGAATTTATATATAGCATTTAGTGCCTTGGGGATATCAGCTAAGGCAAATAAGAACCTCTACCATGACTCAAACCATTGAGGAGGGGTGGAATGATACTAGTGTAATCAGTTTTTATGGTCCTTGAATTTCTAGAATAATAATTTTTGTTCAGTCCTTTGTAACTGATTGTTGGTCTTAGATTTGGCACTCAATCATGGTTTACTCCTTGAGTTGGGATGGTAGTAAGGTGTTGGATCTTGGGAAATTTAAATTTATAGAAGAAAAGGGTAAAACCAACCCTTTTATGCTAAACATCAAGTTACTAGGGAGTTGGGTACATAAGTGTTTTGGAGACACATATAGGCATTGAAATCACATTATCATGGGTTTATCCAATGAGAAGATCATGACATGAATAGTCAAAATGTCTTCCCACTAGGATTGAATATTTCTTTGAGAATAAAGACTTATGATGTTTTATGCATGTTTTTATATTTAAAAAATATAGAAATTGTTTTCAAATGTGCCGATTTGAAAAGGGAATGGTTTTAGTATTTTGAAAATGGGCTGATTTTCCAAACATATTGTATTTTGTAAAAAAAAGATGAACATGGAAAACTAGAAATTTTTGAAAGCACGGTTGTGATATCTAGAATGTTCTACTTTTATAAATTTTATGAATTCATTTTCTAGAGAGTTTGACATACAGTGTTTACATTGTCTTGATAGAAACGGAAATGGATAGTCGTCGTAGATACCAACCGAAGGACGCTATGACAAAATGTGTTTTCACTTGAGACACAGGTGAACCCGTAACAAGTTCACAACATAGTTAATAATTTCCATCCATCTTTAGGGGTCATTCAGAACGAGGAAGGGTAGAACCGTGATTGAACATGATGAATCAAATATTCAATTTCCTAGGCACAGTAGTGGAGTTGAATGTTAAGTTAGAGGAATATATTTTGGAAGATCATTCATAGGAGTGGTGAGAGTTAGTGGTCCAGAAAAATATGGACCAAGTTATGGAATGTGACGATTCTGAGGGATTTTTTAAGAAAAAATTCAATCATAAATTGTTCAGAATTAAAAGAACAATATATTTATTTATATTGAATTATTATAACCTTTAATTGATTTAATATGAATCTAAAATCATGTAATTAGTTCAGTTTTCAACCAAGCTATTTTATAGTGCATCGTTGGTGGCCAATAATTTTTAATCTGGATTAAGGTAGGGGGATCGATTTGTAGATTTCAGTGCTTTGTATAAAATATTATACAGAGATGGTAAATAGATAAATAGTTGGTGAATGTGATAATTTGGGGTCTATTGGCCGGGAAAGCATGTCGGTACCCATGTGAAATGGTGGGAACTCTAATGTGGGGAGAAATAAAAAGTGGGAAACTTATTTATATGGTGGGAGTATAGCTTATAAATCGATATATGTATTTTTGAATCTTCCTCCAAAGCCTCAGAGTATGTCATCATGTTTTTAGTGTGGTTCTACATGAAACATTATGTGGGATTGTATGAAATTGTCTTGAGCATTTCACAACTACATGAATATGTAAAATATTAAGTTTTACTGGTGTAATGCTCAACGGTTGGGTGTTCATGAAAATTCTCAAGGGTTGCATGCATCTTATGCCTCGATAGGGAGGGGAAGAAGGATACCCATCATCAATAGAGTACTGTTAGTCATGGTGATTCTTGGAATACCATGACTCTTCAGTAGGGGAAGTTTCATCATGTTTATAAAGAAAGGAGTCTGGTGAGAAACCAACTATTTGGAGCCGAGTAGGTTGTGGTGGGTGATTAGATGGACATCCATGGTGTATGGTATGATTGTTTTTAATTCTACCCTATTGTCATTTTTTTGAAATGGGTGGATCACAATTTTTCAGTGCTTCCTATATCATTGAATTGTTGGGTTTAAATGTAGAAAATACACCTTCTATATAAAAACATTAAACTCTTATATGTCAAAGAGAGTGTCAAGGATTTATGTGTAGAGCATGTAGTATAAATGTTATTGGGGTTGATTTAATGTGAGAATTTTCAGTTCTTGATATATATGTTTATGATATAATCCCGGGTATGGACTGGTTGACCATGTTTAAGGCCCACATTGACAGTTATGCACAAACAATTTTTTTCAAGATGGATTACGGTGTCATTCATCACTATGAGGATAGAAAAATTATAAGGTGAGTTAAATGAGGTTGTTGGAACCAAAAATAGGGAATATGTCATATTAGTTATTGGTTTGTTCATTGGAATCGGTGGAACAAATTGATAAGAGTTGTTTTCCAACAATTGTTGATTAGTTTATGGATTCCTTTATTGAAGAATTATCGGGGTTTCCACCCATAAAAAAAGTAGATTTCATGATTGATTTCATTTTGTGGACAATTAATATATCAAATTCCTCTTAAAATATAGAAGTAGTAGAATTGGGGGAATTGAAATTATAGTTATACGAGTTAGAAAATAACGGGTTCATCTGACCTAGAATGTCTCCTTTGGTAGTAATGATATTTTTTTTAAAAAAAAGAAGATGTAAATATTTGTATATGTGATGATTATCCTAATATTAAACAAGTTATGATATAGAATTGATATCCACATGCATGAATTGATGATATATTTGAGCATTTTAGGTGAGGTTAGTTGTACTTTAAAATTAACTTGCAATCATGATATCATTAGTTACGGGCATATAAAGATGATATTAAGAAAAAAAGATTTCAGAAGTTAATATAGACATTATGAATATGTGGTTATTCCATTTGGTATAATTAATGCACCTGCTGTCTTTATGGAATTATAGAATAAAAATTTTTATAGATATTTGTATTCCTTCATGGTTGTGTTTATTGATGATACAATGGTGTATTATAGGAAAAGGGTTGAGCATGATCAATGGAGAGCCGAAGTGTTGGGTATTTTGAGAAAACATTGGTTTTATAGAGAATTATAAATGTGTGACTTTTGGATACAAGTGGTTCATTTCCTTATCAAAATTATTTATGAAAAGGTGTTTCAGTGGATCTGAAAAGATAAAGGATGTTATCTCTTGGAATCCACTAAAGAATATCATTGACATAAAAAGGTCCTTAGTCTAGATGGGTATTAGATTTTTTTTGAGAATTATCATGATTATCTTCACCGATGAATGATTTTACATGGAATAAATTCACATTTAAATGGAATGAAAAATGTTATAATACTTTTTAAGAGCTTAAGGAATGAAATATATCAACACCAATCTTGTTTTTTTAGAAATAGGGAATGGGTTCATGGTGTACTATGATGCATTAGAATTAGGGTTGGGGTGTGTTTTCATGGAAGGATATCATGTTGTTGTGTATGGATCACAACATTTTAGTTTTCATGAGAAAAACTACCCAACACATGATTTAGTGTCAGTAATTGTGGTGAATTATTTGAAAAACTTCTGTCACTATATATTTGGGGTGAAATTCACAATGATTACGAATTATAATATTTTGAATCATATTTTCTTTGAAAGTGATTTTAATTTGTGGATGTAGAGATGGATGGAGGGTATCCAGTTGTTTTACTTTAAATTGATGAACTTATTAGGTAACAGAAATTCGGTTCTAAATGCATTATGTATAAATTCATATGCATAGGTGGTGAAACATGCATCAGATCAGTGTCAATTGATGGAAGTTATAGCTAAAATGAGGTCGGAATGTGGAGACCAAGGTGATGCTATAGTTTTTTATCTAGTTTCTTTCGTTACTTATTTGGATGGTTTGGTGAAAGAGACACAGATGTCCAATTCAGAGTTTGTGGCTATGATGCCTAAACTCAATGGTGGGGAGACCATTGAGGGATGAAAACCCAATGGGAATTCGTTTTTGTTCTTTTGGAATTGGATTATTGTTCTGATTTATTTTTAGTATAAAATTATCACTCCTTATCATCATTCCAGATGGGTTGTCCATCATGGAATTCATAAAATTTATAAGGCATTAAAAGTATAGTTTTGGTTAGCTGGTTTGAAGAGGAAATTTTTCGAGTTTGTTTCGAGATGCTTTACTTGTCAGAAAGTCAAAGAAGAGAATCGGTTCCCAAAATATATATTAATGTATTTACCTATCCTTATGTGGAAGTGGGAACATATATGCATGTATTTTGTTATAAGTCTCCCAAGAATGTTTAGGAAACATGATTACATATAAATGATTGGGGATAATTTCCCAAGGCTAGATCATTTCATACCTATTGAATCTTATATAGTGGAGGATCTATATAACAACCCAAACTTTATATACATTGTTATTACTTCAAAATTGAAGCACACTTATTACAACATATAACAAAACCATGAAAGTACCGTATAGGAATAGTGTCTTTAGAAACTATAAAGCATAAAAAACTGGTTCATAAAGCATCTACTTTTCCTCCCATTTATTTCATCATATCTAGAGTCCCTTTTTGGCATATTCTACTTAATAACCTTCTTCCTGACCTGGGGAAATAAAACATACAAAAGGTGAGATCAAATGCTCAGTAAGTGTAAACAAATGAAATATCAATCACATCATATACATAAGCACATAACTTTTGGAAATCTTAACCTGCAAAAGAGATCATAATTTCATAACATGGGATAATTCATAGTAGTGAAATGTAATCCCAATAACGATAACTTAAAACATGAATCTTTTTGGCATACAAACATAATCATTGAGAATCATTTCTTGTTAGTCAAGACTCATTTCCATGATTATCTTAGTGGACAAATTCCATTTCTGAAACGAGTTCACTCCTCGTTTCAGTCCTGTTTCACTGAACCGGTTTAACCTGCAGTTCCAGCCAGGTCTATCTCATGAGATATAAAATATTTACCCAATTCATTAGAGGGAGATATAGGTCCCACCCATCTCATAATGATACCATTCTTATGTGTGCCACAAAATCATAAACCATACATCATAGCATAACCCAAGTAATAAAAATGGGAATCTTAAACACCGTTACATAATAAAACAATTCATATAAGATAAAGAAATTCATAAAAATAATTACATCAAAACATAATCAAATAAATTAAATAATAGGGATAGAAACAGAACCCTTTATTATCTTAGATGGAAAATAATTTTGATAAAACACTTGAACTCCATTCTTGAAGAAAATATCTTTTCTACTTCAAAAACACTTTTCCTTTATTAACATGTCATACAATTCTAAACTAAAAGAAGTTGATTAAAAATAAACATGAAAACTTGTAAAGTTAGATTCTTGGAAATATTGATTTAAAAATCCATCGATGCCCTATAAGTTAAAAAACATTCTTCTCGTACTTTTGTTAGAAAAGTCAAAAAGTACCTCGTACGAAAAATGACAAAATATTCCTTTCATATCTTTTACTAAAATCTCCCAGAAGGGTAAAATTGGATTTAAACAATTTTAGGTGGATGGAAATAATATTACGTATTGAGGAAACATGGATGTGGATGATAAAATACACCCCAGTAAATTTCAAAGTATAAACAATCTCGGATAAAAATGAGATTGTGATATTTCCCTTACCTTAGGTCCGATATGCTTTGTACATGTCCGAACCTCCTGTATAATGATTTAAATAATGTTATTTACTTATTTAAGAATCATAATAATTATTATGATATCATATATGGTTCACTTATGACTTTATTTTACCCATTTGTTTTGTAAATTCCCTGTTAAAGAGTGTTTTGGGTAAAATCGTTTCATTTGTCGTCCGTGTTTTGACTTGTAATTATTCATATGATTACTTAGATCATGATTACTTAATTACAGAATATAAAACATGATTTATATATAATATATATTCAAAATATACATATATATAATAGATCAGTAAATGGAAAAAAATACATCGTTCATGGAGACGGTAGGTCGTACGTATGCATTAACGCTGTTTTCATTTCCTTATTGAATTGAGTGGAATTAAGTAGATGAAATAAATATATATATATATAGATCCAGTAGTATTATTATGTAATATATTTCATGATTACTTATTATATATACTTTATAATCATTCACGAATGGTTAACGTGGAGAATGAATCTCATCGCGTCGTGGAGACGGTAGTCTGTACGTACGCACGAGCGATGATATCGTTCTCATGATCATTGAATTGTATTGGAGTGTATGTATACTATTTTAGAATCAATATCACTTTACAATAGTCATATATAGTCATTATTTACACCATTATACCCATCCAAGTACGGTGGTGGTGGAAAACTGATTACACCACGACGTGGAGACGGTATTCCGTACGTACGCACGCGCGGTGATTTAATTTTCCATAGGATGGATAGATGGTGAAATAGGGTTGTTTCATACTTATAATAACATATCAGTATATTAGTGATACTTAATTTATTACTTCATAATGAAACAACTAAAGAAGAATAAGTGGAAGAATAAATAATGATGAAAGAATCGTTAACGGACATTACCTCTTCTTTGAAGTGCTTCTTTGAGACCTCCTTTTAGGGCACTAAAATTGGTATTTGAAGAAGACCAGGACCTCCAGGATGTCTCTAGGGAAGTGGATAGGAGAAAGTATCAGGGGTTGTCCAAGCTTGAAGGGTCAAAGTGGAATGAGGAAGAGAGGGAGGAGGTGCCCTTTTATAAGGGAGGAGAGGGGCTCCTTTGGAAAAACTAAAAATATTATTTTATTATAAAGTCAAGTTCGGTATTAAATAGCTCCAAATTTATTTATTTAGAAGACAAGGTGGGGATGGGTCACAATCCTCTCATCCAATAGAATTTAGACAATTTTAGGTTCCTATTATGACCTTATCATTTAGATTTAACATTAGGTTAAATAATTTTACTTTTACTGTGTCTTCTTGTGTTCTTAAACAATAAGGTTAATAAACTTACTATAACAATCCCAAAGAACACCAATTTGTTTATTATTAATATGTATAATATTATCTAAGTCATTTTGCCGACCCATATATTTTTAGGAATAAAATAACAACTAATAATATAATATTTGTTTTAAAAACAATTTTTTGTTAATTTTGACACTATTTAGTAATTGATTTTTGTGAAAATCATGACAGAATGATTAGTTCGAAAAAAGTTAATTACATCAATAATAACATGTCATATTAACCTATAAAATTAGTGGAATTCATAAAAAGTCTCAAATTATATTTATTTGTTTATTTATAACATCAATTATGTCAATATTTCATTAATAAGATAATTACTGCATCATCTTTGTGTCATAAATAAATTAACTTATTTAATGTCTAAAAATTAAAAATAAAATACAATTATGTAATAAATTTTTTAATCTTTCTAATGAATATTTATAGTCGAATTTATCTTCTATATAACCTTATATTAATAATTATTTACTTATTATACTTTGATTTTAACTATTTTAACCCTTCTTTAAATAAATTAATAATAAATGTCCTAATCTAATCCAAGTGGGTTAAATGATCATATTTTATTCCTAAGTTTTTTTTGGTCGAATTACACTTATCTAATAGAATTAGGACATGTGTTAGGGTAATAATAATATCATTTTTACCCTTAATTACCCTATTTACTTTTAACCGTGATAAATAAAAGTAAAATGTTACTATTCACCAAACATTATTTTCATCTCATTGAACCAAATTTTACTTACTGACAACAACCATGTCTCTTGGATTTTGGAAATTACACTCACAGAAGCGGTAA
Source organism: Viscum album (assembly GCA_963277665.1). Classification (NCBI taxonomy): domain Eukaryota; kingdom Viridiplantae; phylum Streptophyta; class Magnoliopsida; order Santalales; family Viscaceae; genus Viscum; species Viscum album. The sequence continues at coordinate 1,059,757,479 of OY728140.1, forward strand.
AATTAAGTTTTATGATAAATTCAGTTTTTAACTACCACTTAGTGGTTTCACTATTCATCAAAAATTGAATGTTTTCAGAAAAAATACCAAAATTTCACCCTAGGATAATTTCGATATTCCGAATCCAAAAATGAAGTCCATTTTGAAAAATAAAATTTATAAAATTTCAAAAAGTGGTTATTACTATTCATAACAGCTAGTTTTAATAATATTTTATTAGCATATCATTGTTTAGTGAAACTCGGTATTGCGTACGACGCAAGCTATCGAGGAAGGTCGCAATTTCGTGTAAAGCAAGTCAAACAAGTGTTGTGTGTAAAAAATGATTCCTTTGATGATTTATATAACATAAAAGTCTCAGTTGTTACATTCTACCCCCCTTAAAATGAATTTCTCCCTCGAAATTTGTCACTTTGTAACAAACAGATGAGGATACCTCTCCCCCATCATATCCTCAAGATCCCATGTAGCTTATTCTAATTGGTGGTTCCTCGATAAAACTTTCACCAATCGAGTGGTCTTGTTTCGTAGGAATTTTTCTCTACGATCCAGAATCTCTATCGGCTGTTCTTCATAAGAATGATCCTGCTCCAGCGGTACAACTTCTGAGCTGAGTACATGTGGAGGATCAAGTATGTACTTTCTCAGGAGAGATACATATAACACATCGTGAACTTGAGAGAGATTTGGTGGAAGCACCAATCGGTAAGCAATCTTCCCAACACGATCCAGTATTTCGAAAGGACCGATATATCTTGGGCTCAACTTCCCCTTCTATCCAAATCTAATGACCCTCTTCCAGGGAGATATTCGTAAGAACACTTTATCACCCACTTCAAACTCAAGGTCTTTTCTTCGGTTGTCAGCATAACTTTTCTGTCAACTCTGAGCTGATATTATGTGTTGTTGAATAGATCTTACCTTTTCTGCCATTTTATCAACGAGATCGGGTCCTAATAGCTTTCTTTCCCCAACTTCATCCCAAAAAGTTGGTGTCCTGCATATCTTTCCATAGAGAGCTTCATAATGAGCCATCTGAATACTGGAGTGAATGCTATTATTATAATAAAATTCCTCCAAAAGAAGGTGTTGATCCCAACCACCTTTGAAATCCATAGAGCAAGCTCTCAACATATCTTCTAGAGTTTGAATTGTTCTCTCAGACTGACCGTCTGTCTGAGGATGATAAGCAGTGCTGAAACTCAACACTGTATCCAGAGTATGCTGAAGACTTCGCCAGAACGTCGAGGTACATCTCGGATCCCGATCAGATATAATAGAAAGTGGTACTCCATCTAATCTTACCACTTACTTTACATATATCCTGGCAAGCTGATCTAGAGAGAAATTATCTCTAATAGCAATGAAGTGTGCAGACTTTGTAAGAAGATCAACTATGACCCAGATAGCAATAATGCCTTTGGATGTTTTAGGAAGTCCTGTGACAAAGTCCACAGTGATGTTTTCCCATTTCCATTCGGGAATGGGTAATGGTTGTAACATCCCCTTAGACTTCTGTCTCTCAGCTTTAAATTGTTGACAAACCAAGCATCGAGAGACATATTCAACAACATCTCTTTTCATGCCATCCCACCAGAAGTACTCTTTCTTGTCCCTATACATCATCGTGCTTCCAGGATGAATATATAATGGAGAACTATGAGCCTCATCCAGCAACTCCTTCTTTAATTCAGGGATGGGAGGAACACAAACCCGATTCCTGAACTTTATTATCCCATCACAATCAAGGTTGAATTCAGGAACATTTCTCACCTTCTTTTGTAACTCGACATCTTCTTTCTGTGCCTCTATAATCTTCACATGTATAGATGGTTGAACATTCATTTGAGAAAGATACGATTTTTCCCCTTTCATTATCATTCCAATATCCATTCTTTGTAAATCTAAAAATATTGGATCTTTTATGATCCTCATCATGGATAAACTAGCATGGTCTTGTCGACTTAATGCATCATCCACCTTGTTTGCTTTCATAGGGTGGTAATGAATTGAGCAGTCGTAATCCTTAATCAGCTCCAACCATCTTCTTTAGCGCATATTCATCTCCTTTTGTGTGAAAATATACTTTAAACTTTTATGATCAGTATAAATATCACACCTTTAACCATAATGGTAATTCCTCCAAATCTTTAATGCAAATATTACCGCAGCTAACTCCAAATCATGAGTTGGGTAATTTTGCTCATGTATTTTCAACTGTCGTGAGGCATAGGCTATAACCATATTCATTTTGCATGAGAACACACCCCAATCCCTTCATGGATGCATCACTGTAGATCACAAACCTTTCTCCACTACATGGTAGTGTGAGCATAAGTGCACTGGATAACCTTCTTTTCAACTCCTTAAAATTCTCTTAGCATTCTTCCATCCAAACAAACATAACTCCTTTCCGAGTCAACTTGGTGAGTGGATTAGATAATCATGAAAAATCATTCACAAAACGTCGATAATATCCATCCAAACCAAGAAAACTTTAGATCTCAGTTACTATTGTTGGTCTCGACCATCTTTCGATAACCTCTATTTTTGCTGGATCCACATATATCCCCTCTTTTGAGATTATGTGACCCAAAAATGAAACTTTTTGAAGCCAAAATTCACACTTGGTAAATTTGGAATAAAGCTTCTCCTTTCTCAGGGTCTTCAGTATAATACTCACGTGATCTTCATGTTCTTCCTTGATATTTGAATAGACAAGAATATCCTCTATAAAGACTACCAAAAAATGATCAAGATAGTCTCTAAAGACTCTATTCATTAGATCCATGAAGATACCAGGGGCATTAGTAAGACCAAATGGCATCACTATAAATTCATAGTGTCCATACCTTGTACAGAAAGCTGTCTTTGGTATATCCTCCCTTTTGACCCTTAATTGATGATACCCTGAACGAAGATCAATCTTGGAAAAGTATTGAGCTCCACGTAGTTGGTCAAATAGGTCATCAATGTGTGGGAGATGATATTTGTTCTTGATAGTGATCTTGTTAAGTTCTCGATAATTAATGCAGAGTCTTATTGATCCATCTTTCTTCTTAACAAACAGAACAGGTGCTCCCCAAGGTGACGCACTAGGGCGTATGAACCCCTTATCAAGATTATCTTGGAGTTGCTTCTTCAATTCCTACAACTCAATTGGGTCCATTCTATAAGGTTTCTTTGAAATAGGCAAAGCATCCAGTACGAGTTCTATTGAAAAATCAACTTCACGATTCAGTGGCAGACCGGGTAATTCCTCCGGAAAGACATCATCAAACTCCCGTACAATGGGCATATTCTTAATCGTGAGTTTCTCACCCACAATTTGAGATAAATAACCTTCATTTAGTGGAATCAATACACATAAAATGGAAGAAATTTCCACTAGAAGGTTATGTTCATCCTTGTATCGATAGACGATCATAAATTGATCTGGAATATGAAATGTGACTTCCCTTATTTGGAAATTGATATGAGATCCATGTAGAGAAATCCAATCCATGCCAAGAATCACATCAAATTCCACTATAGTAAGGATCAGAAGATTTGCAGGAACCACTTTCCCACAAACTTCAATCGGAGAAGAATTATAAACTTTTGATGCAACTATTGTGCCATTAGGGGTTGTCACAGCTAACTCAACATCTAACTGTTGAGGTAATACGGTGATATCCTTAGAAAATTCTTCAAAAATAATGGAGTGGGTGGATCCAAAATAAAATAAAACATTTGCTACTTTAGAGTGGATGGTATGTGTACCTTTCACCACATTGTTGTCATACTCCACATCGCTGATAGAAATTGCATGTGACTTTCCTTTTTCTTTAGCCTTAAGAGTTTGTTGACGTCGACCATCATCATCAACCCTTGGATTTGGGCATTGATTGGCATAATGCCCCATCTCCTTGCACTGGAAACATTGAAGTGTAGTAGAGTCATTCTGTCTATCCCATCCTTGGTTTTCATCATTAGACATCTTATTCCCATCATTGTGGCATTAAAATGCCTGATGACCTTCCTTTCCACATATGAAACATTTACTTGTCCCTTTAAGACAACTCCCTCCATGTTTTTTTCCACACTTTGAGAATAAGGGAAAGCTCATCTTCTTTTCAGTGTGCTCTTTAGATTTCCCTTTGAATTCCATTTTCCTCTTCTTATCAAACCCATATGACTGATGGGTTACTCCAATCTCCATCTCGACTTTGAGAGCACATTGAATGATTTCCCCATAGCTATTGAAGTCCCTTATGTCTAACGCCCTTCGAAGACTTGGTTTTAAGCCACTATAGAATCGATCGATCTTACTCTTAGGTTGGATAATAATACCAGAAGCGTACCTTGCACGTCTTGTAAAATTCTCTTCATAAGTACCAACAGATTCATTATCCTTTTTTCTTTAGTTCAAGAAACACTTTCTCCATCTTTTTTTGGAGAATACGAGGGAAGTACTAATTGAAAAATAAGTTCTTGAACTCGTCCCATTCCATGGACTCAATTTCATCCCTTTGCCTCATATTCTTAATTAGATTCCACCATTGATCAGCATCTCCTTCCAAACGATACACTGTTTGGATGAATTTATCATGTTCAGAACATTGAAGAACTGAAAATATCTTTTCAGTAGTACTAATCCATTATTCAGCAACTAATGGATCAGTAGACCCGCTGAAAGAAGGTGGACGCTTCCTCATGAAGGATTCAACAGAATGTTGCTCCTTCCTTTGCTCCTTTGGATGTCCTGCATGATTCATAGCTTGAGAAAGTTGTGTGAGCATGGATACAAGATTTTGCATTCCAGCTCCCGTAACGTTTGGTTGCTCAGGGGGACAATCATTGCATTGCCCGTCGCATTCCACATTAACATGGTTCCTTCGGCTTCCAGCCATTGAAAAAAACCAAGAAGAGTTGTGTGAGCAACACTAATTATAATAGGAAAACCACCTAATCAAGAATAAAATTTCACGCTTAAGGTATTATCCTAGGTTATTCATGGTCATTTCTAAAACACTAAGATTGTGTTCTATGCTTGGAATTATCCTTAGGGATCTTACTAATTCTTTCACATCCTAGTTTCCAAAGGTTGACTATACCTTTCCTTTGATACCAACTATAACGACCCAAACTTTACATACATTGTTATTACTTCAAAATTGAAGCACACTTATTACAACATATAACAAAACCATGAAAGGACCATATAGGTATAGTGTCTTTAGAAACTGGAAAGCATAAACAACTGGTTCATAAAGCATCTACTTTTCCTCCCATTTATTTCATCATATCTAGAGTCCTTTTTTGGAATATTCTACTTAATAACCTTCTTCCTGACCAGGGGAAATAAAACATACAAAAGGGTGAGCTCAAATGCTCAGTAAGGGTAAATAAAAGAAATATCAATTACATCACATACATAAGCACATAACTTTTGGAAATCTTAACCTGCAAAAGAGACCATAATTTCATAACATGGGATAAATAATATTAGTGAAATGTAATCCCAATAATCATAACATAAAACATGAAACTTTGTGGAATAAACAAATAATCATTGAGAATCATTTGTTGTTAGTCAAGACTCATTGCCAAGACTGTCTTAGTGGACAAAGTCCATTTCTGAACCGAGTTCACTCCTCGTTTCAGCCCGGTTTCACTGAACCGGTTTAACCTGCCGTTCCAGCCATGTCTATCTCATGAGATATATAATCTTTACCCAATGAATTGGAGGGATATATAGGTCCCACCCATCTCATAAGGATACCATTCTTATGTGTGCCACAAAATCATAAACCATACATCATAGAAAAACCCATGTAATAAAAATGGGAATCATAATCATCGTGACATCATAAAACAATTAATATAAGATAAAGGAACTCGTAAAAATAATTCCATCACAATATAATCAAATCAATGTAATAATTGGGATAGAAACAGAACCCTTTATTATTTTAGATGGAAAATAATTTTGATAAAACACTTGAACTCCATTCTTGAGGAAAATATCCTTTCTACTTCAAAAACACTTTTCCTTTCATAACATGTCATACAATTCTAAACTAAAAGAAGTTGATTAAAAATAAACTTTAAAACATTCTAAGGAAGATTCTTGGAAATATTGTTTTAAAAATCCATTCATGCTGTATAAGTTAAAAAACATTCTTCTCGTACTTTTGTCGGAAAAGTCAAAAAGTACCTCGTACAAAAAACGACAAAAGATTCCTTTCATATATTTTACTAAAAACTCCTCGAAGGGTAAAATTAGATTTAAAAAATTTTAGGTGGATGGAAATAATATTACATATTGTAGAAACATGGATGTGGGTGATAAAATACACCCCAATAAATTTCAAAGTATATACAATCTCGGATAAAAATGAGATTGTGATATTTCCCTTACCTTAGGTTAGATATGCTTTTTACGTGTTCGAACCACATGTATAATGACTTAAATAATGTTATTGACTTATTAAATAATCATACTCATTGTTATGATATCATATATGGTTCACTTATGACTTTATTTTACCTGTTTTTTTGTAAATTCCATGTTAAAGAGCATTTCGGGAATAATCGTTTCATTTGTCGTCCATGTTTTGACTTGTAATTATTAATATGATTACATAGATCATGATTAATTAATTACAGAATATAAAACATTATTTATATATAATATATATTTAGAATATACATATATATAATATATCATTAAATGGAAAGAAATAGACCGTTCATGGAGACGGTAGGCCGTACGTACGCATGAATGCTGTTTTCGTTTCCTTATTGAATTGAGTGGAATTAAGTATATGAAATAAATATATATATATACATCAATCCAGTAGTATTATTATGTCATATATTTCATGATTAATTATTATATATAATTTATAATCATTCATGAATGGTTAACGTGGAGAATGAATCTCATCACGTCGTGGAGACGGTAGTCCATACGAACGCACGAGTGATGATATCGTTCTCATGATCATTGAATTTTATTTTAGTGTATGTATACTATTTAAGAATCAATATCACTTTAAAATAGTCATATATAGTCATTATTTAAACTATTATACCCATCCAAGTAAGGTGGTGGTGGAAAATAGATTACACCACGGCGTGGAGACGGTATTCCGTACGTACGCACGCGCGGTGATTTCATTTTCCGTAGGATGGATAGATAGTGAAATAGGGTTGTTGCATACTTATAATAACATATCAGTATATGAGTGATACTGATTTTGTTATTTCATAATGAAACAACTAAAGAAGAAGAAGTGGAAGAAGAAATAAAGTTGAAAGAATCGGTAACGGACATTACCTCTTCTTTGAAGTGCTTCTTTGAGACCTCATTTTAGGGCACTAAAATTGGTCATTCAAGAAGACCAGGACCTATATGATGTCTCTAGGGAAGTGGAGAGGAGAATGTGGTAGCATTCGGCCGAGATTGAAGGCTCAAAGTGGTGTGAGGAAGAGAGGGAGGAGGTGACCTTTTATAAGGGAGGAGAGGGGCTCCTTTGGAAAAACTAAAAATATTATTTTATTATAAAGTCAAGTTCGGTTTTAAATAGCTCCAAATTGATTTATTTCGATGTTAAGGTGGGGATGGGTCGGAATACTCTCATACAATAGAATTTAGACAAGTTTAGGTTCCTATTTTGACCTTATCATTTAGATTTTACATTAAGTTAAATAATTTTACTTTTACCGTGTCTTCTTGTGTTCTTACATTATAAGGCTAATAAACGTACTATACCAATAAAACATAACCCCAAGTTCTTTATTATTAATATATATAACCTTATCTAAGTCATTTGGCCTAACCGTATATTTTTAGGAATAAAATAACAATTAATAATATAATATTTGTTTTAAAAACTATTTTATGTCAATTTTGACACTATTTAGTAATTGATTTTTTTTGAAAATCATAACAGAATGATTAGTTCTAAAAAAGGTAATTAAATAAATAATAACATGTCATATTATCCTATAAAATTAGTGGAATTCATAAAAAGTCTAAAATTAAATTTATTTGGGTATTTATAACATCAATTATGTCAATATTTCATTAATGAGATAATTACTGAATCATCTTTTTGTCATAAATAAATTAAATTATTAAATGTCTAAAAATTAAAAATAGAATACCATTATGTTGGAAATATTTTTATCTTTCTAATGAATATTTATAGTCGAATTTATCTTCTATATAACCTTATATAAATAATTATTTACTTATTAAACATTGATTTTAACTATTTTAACCTTCTTTAAATAAATTAATAATAAATGTCCTAATCTAATCCATGTGGGCCTAAATGGTCATATTTTATTACAAAGTTTGTTTTTGGTTGAATTACACTTATCCAATAGAATTGGGATATGTGTTAGGGTAATAATAATACCATTTTTACCCTTAATTACCCTATATACTTTTAACCGTGGTAAATAAAAGTCAAAAGTTACTATTCACCAAAAATTATTTTCATCTCATTGAACCACATTTTACTTAATGACATTAACCGTGTCTCTCGTATTTTTGAAATTCCACTCACAGATGTGGTAAAATTATGTTTTATGAAAAATTCAGTTTTTTAACTACCACTTAGTGGTTTCACTATTCATCAAAAATTGAAAGTTTTCAGAAAAATACCAAAATTTCACCCTAGGATAATTTCGATATTCCGAATCCAAAAATGAAGTCCATTTTGAAAAATAAAATTTATAAAATTACAAAAAGTGGTTATTACTATTCATAACGACTAGTTATAATAATATTTTATTAGCATATCATTGTTTAGTGAAACTCGGTATTGCGTACGACGCAAGCTATCGAGGAAGGTAGAGATTCTGTGTAAAGCAAGCCAAGCAAGTGTTGTGTGTAAAAAAAGATTCCTTTTATGATTTATATAACATAAAAGTCTTGGGTGTTACAATCTATCCAAAATCTATATCAATGAGGTGGGAAAAGGCATGGTGTTCTAGTTTCTATTGTTTGATATAGAGATCCAAGGTTCACATATCATTTCTATAAATCCTTATAGTAGGACCTCGAGACTTAGTTGACGATGAGTATGAAATTTCATCTCCATATGGATCGAAAAACGAAAAGGATTATATGAAATTTGGATGACATTTTTCATGATTTATTTATGTATTTTCATTTCTAATGGGATGAGAATGTGTCCTTGGTGGTGTTCTTGTATAATAATAGTTATCATGCCTTAATACATATTACTTTGTATGGGCGACATCTCAGTGTTTGGAGGTCATCGTCTGCGTTCCGGTACAGATCTATCAGATCTTGTTTGTTTTGTTTCATTTCTAGGGCTGTTGCGCTACAATGTCTTCGGGTTTCGGAGGGCGCTCAACAGAGATGCTTCTGGTGGAGTGCTTAGCGGTAGGCGACGGGTGACAAGAGACGCCATTGTTCCAGTGTGCTTTGCAGCATGATGGGCGACGTGTAGCGTTTGGACGACATTGCATTTCTGGCCTAGTCCAGATCTAACTGATCCCGTTGGACTCAAAATGCTCCTTGGTACTCTGGAGTTCATGCAACTATGGATCATGATGAGTGGGGCATGGTCGAGCTGGATGGGGTCACATGATGGCGGGGGTATGGACACAGGTGGCGAGGCTTGTAGGAATTGTTGGCTCTCGACACGGTGGTGCTCAGGGTGCGCATGTCAGACAATGTCCCGGTGGTCACAACTATGGTTTGGCTTGGAGCATTGATTGCAGATGGAATTATTTGGGCCGTTGTTGGCTTTGTAATGGGATTTTTCCCTTTGGGCTATCGGACCACAATAATGGGCTATTTTAACTAATTTGAAATGAGTTTTATTGGCCTTGGGACTCTATTATGCTTTGGGCTTGGGTTTATATGGGACCTTGGGACATTTGTTTTGACGGGTTCTCCCTTTTCCATTAAAAGGGTTCTGTGTTTTTTTATTTTTTAATAAAGGGGTTTATCCCCAACCTTAGTAGTATATTAGACCTTTTGTGGTACTTAATCAAGTTAGAGAGGTGGAATTTCAATTATCTTTTCCTCCATGGTTCAGTGAGATGAATACTTTGTTTTTTGTCTCTCAGTTGAATAAGTAACTATAGGAATTTTGACCATGTGATTTAATGGGATCATGTCAATCAAGATCTGAATACTTCATTGGTTCAAGTGCCTGTGTAGAATGTGGAAAGGAAATATAAATTCCTCCACGGTAAACACATCTGTATAGGGTGAGTTTTTTAGAATCATGGTTAGATTCAGGTAGAGACATGGGAATTGGAGAAAGGGATATAAGAGGAATGGTCAGAGCTCATTCCACAATGTGACGGTTCAATAATTTTAAGGGGCGGAATGTCAAATTGTGGGGATAATGTAGCACCCCATATTTGAGGCATGTAAAATATTTTTGTGATTTTATCTGTATAAAGTGGTTGGGTAATGTTTGGGAGAGTTTAGAAGGGGTTTGAGAAGATTTTGGGGTGGTTATAAGAGGAAATAGTTTGAGCATGATTTTTTAAAACTATTCATCTTCTACAAGAAACTTTAAAATTTGAGGAAGTGGCAAGGGAGATGGTGCACAATTATTGTGCATGGTTTTCCAAACAATGCAGCTACACAAGTAAAACATGAATATTGAGAAAGTGTGATTTTCATGGTCAGAGCATGGTTTGTCTAACTATGTGGGCCAACCATGAAGGATTCCTCATTGAGGCAGTAGATGGAACACATTTATTTCATGGTTTCCAAACTGTGTGGCTAAATTGCTCGTAGGTTAAAAAGAAGGTTTTTAAAAAATGTGGGGGCTCGATATTTTCCCTAAAACCCTCATTTATTCTCCCACTCAAACCCCACATGATAATTAATCCTCTTAGGGGTTATGAATCCTCTTCTAATAATTTATTAAGAGATTAGAAGGGGTTTCAATGTTCATTGAAGGCGATTCTTCCTTAGTAAGTCTCCTCCCTTGGTGGTTTTGTTGTTTTCTTTAGATATTCTCTTCTCCCTCTCTGGGTTTTCTACATCTACATATATTTTATGTACATCTATGGTTTGGGTTCCCTATAATGGTTATATTTGGGAATATTGATGTTTGGGATAGTGATCTAAGGTGATGTTTTTTGAAATTTCACCAGGATTTATTCTGTGTTTGTATGGTGGGTTGATCTCCCCAAACCCTAAGCTGGGTGGATTCACTCCAGACTCAATTTTTCTTGAAATAGAAGTCCAAATTTCAATATATTGGTTTTTCATGAAATGAATTGTGACATTGATGTAAAAATCCAAATTTAAAACCATTTTGAGATGATTTTGTGATTTTTGCGCAAATGGTTTATTGTGGTAAAATGTGTTTTTTGTTAAATTTTAAAATGATTTTTTTAAAAAAAAATTGGATTCGTTTGTTTATAGAGAAAGTGCTTGTGTAAAAATGTTTTCAATAAAATGTTTGGAAATTGATGTTTGTCTTGGCATGGATAATATCATTATCATGTTTTGAAGAATGGTTTATTTATTAAAGTTGTTTTGAACATTATGTTGGAATGTTATTTGGATTAATTAGAGAATTTATTTTGGGAAATTGTTTGGTAGTATTATGTAGCATGTGTTGGTGGACATGATCTTGTTAATTGTTGATTGTGAATTTGTTGTGTTTTTTGTAAATTTTGTTCTCATGGTTATTGGATTTAGGGTTAAGAAAGGATGGGTAGTGGTTGGGAAGTACCACTATAAATAGGGGATGGATAGTGGAAATGAAGGGCCACCAAAAAGGACAAGTCAGTGTGATGTATCACTATAAAAAAGAGGTGTGGACAAGCTCGAACATGTTGCTCCACTAACACAGGTACACATAGTTTTGTTGTATAGAACATATGAATATGATTTGAATATGTGTGGAAAAATGAAGTGTGAATCGATATGTTCTAATATGTGTTTAGATGATGGTTTATAATGTTTTTGGTTTCCATTCTTACTATGGTGTTCATTGGGGTAAAATGGTTTGGAAATGGTGTGTTTGGATTGCTGGAATTTTCTTCCATGATTCATTATTTTATATAAATTGATTATTTAAATTTTAATACTGGTTCTATCCTAGTGGAATGTGTAGGTAATTTATTTGGGGAAAACCTACTGAGTATTATTACTCACCCTATACTCTTCCACTTTGTGGCTTTTGAAATGTTTTTACACCAGGACATAGACAATGCTAAAGCAACACATTTCATTAATGGTTTATCATGATGCATGGGAGGTGGTAAGGTGTTAAATATTGGTGATTAGTGTTGAGCTATGGAGATATATATTGGTGTCTTGATATTTGACGTTTTAGTCTTCCACTTAGTACTTTGATTCACAATTATTTTTTTTTGTTGTATTGGCCCTTTGGACGTTTTGTACTGTATAACATTATTGACATGCATCAAGTAGTTTTTTTGTAAGGACATGTTTGGTTGGTATATTTTACCTTAAGGGGAAAATCAACCCCATGTGTTAGAGGTCCATGACATTTATTTTCCATCTTTGGCTCCCTAGTGATATCGTTTAAGGCCAAGTAGTACCTCCGCCTACACTCCAGCCAATTAAGAGGGGGAAGATGTTACATGCACAACGTTGCAGATACTCTTTATTGTCTTTACCATTAAGATATCAATTTTTATAATTACCTTTCATTTCACATTAAAAAACATTCATTCCTTCATAATACTTTAGGCATACTGATATTCCCATCCATTTCATTAACTAAACTATTTATTTTTTCTCATCAATTACATAATCAATGGTCTGGTTCACCACACATAGGACATAATATCATTACTTTCAGAAATTCACTTGAGGAATTTTTTTTGAAATTATTGGCATATGTTAACCGGAATTTTCATTCATATATGGTCTCCACCATAAAATTCCTTAGTGAACTCTATCCTTCTCCTCCTTGATGATTATTATATTTGGCTAAGGTTATAATTCATAATAAATTTCCATGAAAATAGATTAGGCATGATCACAATGCCCTTAACTTGTTTGATTATCCCATTTGACTCCTCATCCGAAAATTTTCCATAACATTCAATGTTAACCCAGTTTCTTCGACTTCCAACAATGGAATTAAACCAGAAAGCATGGCGTGGGAAAAAATTATCGTAGCAGAAAACCTCATAATCATGAAAACCCAATATAGGATGTCTTAATCATGACACATCCTTTTAAATATACAAACACCCAATGTTTTCCCAAGGTTTTTAGGGTCATATTATATTCAGATCCTTCATATAAGTTTATTAAGAGTTTGTGAATTTCCAATGATTATCCCATGGTAATGTCATACTAGGTGAGAAGAATGGACCATTTTTGTGCACCTGTTTATGATCAAGACCATCTCAACACTGTTTTTTAGGGTTATTACCCCAATCTACATATATTCTATACGCGCATCCATTTTTAGAATCTAGATAGGGATGTATGTTATTGGAAAACACTCAATCAAAACTTTTCTAAATTCACTAGAATTTTTCGTAATCATTAACTCATCATTAGAATTATCTTTAGAGACAAAGCTAGAAATATCCTTAAAAATATCCCAAGGGATCTCAAATAATAGTTCTCATCCTAGTTTCTAAAGGTTGACTAAACATTTCCTGGGATAGAAAAAAATAGAATCAAATGCATATCATACATGGATAATACATCAATTTAGATGAATATTCATTACATTAAAAAACATGCATGATGACCTTAATAGTATAGAAACATTGGAAACCTGGAACAAAATTATCTAAATTGGAGAAAGATATATGATATCTCTCACAATGATCTTTATATTTATTAATCCCACTTCCAAAATTTCTTTGTATCCCAGTGAAAGGAGAATTAATAAACAATGTGTTAAAATGATCATTAATGGTAAATAAAGGACATCTATTAGAATAAAATGAACATAAGTGTCACATAACAGGAGAATAACATTTTAATATGATACCCTATAAATCAATGATCATAATCATGAGTCATGTCATAAGGATTGGTAGTTCATAAGATATGAATCTTAATGAAATCAGTGAATATGAGTAATGAGAGAATGACATTAGAATAAGACATAAAATTATAGTATAAAATTAAGTATAGAATATATTTTATCAAGTCAAGCCACAATGACATTAATAACGTATTTGGATTGGGATGGACGACCATGTACATTCTTTGGTCTTAGGATTCCCTCCTTCGTACCCTGTTGTTTGTGGCTTGGGTGGACCACCCATGTACCCTTTTGTTTTAGGCTTGGGTTGACCACACATGTAACCTCCTTTTTAATGCTTGGGATGACCACCCATGTAACCTATTGTTTTGGTCATGTGATGAATAGTTATTTACCCTCATATTTGGGCATGGTTTTACTATCAATGTACCCTATGAGACCATATATAATTTAACCTTACTCAATGCATTGGAGAGAGATTAGACCCCAACTATCTAAAAATAAATACCATATTTATATACTCTATAAGATCATAAATAATTAATAATATCAATACCCATGAAATGGTATTGTCATCAAAATAATTTAATCATATCATACCCTATGAAGAATAAATAGGTTTCATAAAAATTTCATCACAAAGTAACTGGTGAAAAGGAGCGAGTTTAATAAGTGTTTTATCAAGGTATAACACTAGGAAGAGAAATAGGATTCATAAAAAAACATTTCATCATAAACATAAAACATTTAGATAAATAAAAAGAATATGATATATTGATAAAATCCCCATTAAATAATGAGTCGCCTTAGAGAATTTCATCTTAGATAAAAAATAATTTTGAATTGAAACTATGGACTTTTTTTAGAGGAAAATATATTTTCGTCAAAAATAAAATTTTAAAACATGAAACATAATGAAAATAATTTTTATTTTGAATAAACGTGAATAAATATTAATTAATATTTTAAAAAAAATAAAAAATTTATTATGTAAAATATCCTTTATTATTTGAATAACCCGTTTTAATACAGAAAACATTTTGGAAAACTTTTCCATAAAAAATAACCTTGAAAACATTTAAAGGCTGATTAAAAAAACATTTTAAACACATTTTAAATAATATAACATTTTAAATACCATTTTTCTTGATAATATGTTTCAAATATTGTTTAAAAATATTTTAAGAACTATTTTAGAAAACATTGTTTTGAAGGAACAAATTTTTCTGACAGAATAGAGAAATAATGTTGGGTTACCATAAAGTCATTTTCTTAAGTATCTTACATAAGAAAGTGTGAAAATGGTTCCATAATTTAATATAACCTGAATAACTATAGTATAATAATATTTATGATAATTATTCAGTTATAGATCATAAAAATTCATCAATGAATGAAAAATATGAAACAATCCTGAAAAATGATGAGATTGTAGCAAAAACTCTTACCACTTAGGTAACTTTGAATCATAATATCCATGAAATAATAACAATACATAAAGCATAAAATATAACTAAAAGGATTATATTCATGATATAAAATTTCAAAGGGGATTTATATATGTAACATCCATTGTTTTGAATTGAACAATAAGTGATGGAAATTAAAATTCTCCACTAGTTGTGTAGGCCGGTTTCAAAACCTAGAGTCAGAACTTTTTATTTCTGACAGTTGACACTGAAATGTGTCTTTTAATAAATTGAATTAAATTAATTAGATTAAAATTAAATGGAAATAAATTAAATAAAGGGTTCAATCATTCTTTATTAATTTAAAATATTCAATGAAATATTTTAAGAGTTAGATTTTGAGTCATCATGGGATTCGAAGACCAATAGACCCTCAACACTGATAGAATAAAAATATTAAATATATTTATTCATAATAATGTTCATTTAAAAAAATTAATATATTCTCAAAGGGTGTGTTATATTAGAAATATGTGACCACCATTATATATGGAATATCAGGTTTACCCTTGACATGGTGTAACATTAATGTGCATCGGGTGTGTGGAAACCTCAGACATTACATAATAAATTAATTATTCTGATTTTTTTTAAAAATAAATAATTTATCACAAATGGTGTTGTGTATCAGAAATATGAGACCACCATTAGGCCCAGAATGTGGGGTTTACCATAGGATGAGTATAACTTTTGCGAGCGTCAGACGTTTGGTCTAATCACACCAGAAGATAATTAAATTGAGTTATAAATATTTTATTGGGAAGTTAGAAATAATAATAATTTCATTACTAATATTATTATTTCTATTGAAGACAGTAAAATGAAAATATACTTATGTTTTTATGGACTTTTTATGTTGTGTAAATAATAAGTGGACATTGTAATAATAGTGATATTATTAATTGTTTTAGTTAAATACCAATGTAAAATCTATATTAATTTAATTACAATTATCCCGCATGTAATGATTGTTGTTTTTAAATTACTAATGGTGTCATTTATGGGTTTTATTAAATAATAGTAATTTTAACTACTGTTATTATTATTACATTGGGACAAAAACATATATTTATTTATATGATGTATACATATATATATCCGAGTTAAATATATATGTAGGAATATATACATGTCTGGGTGTATATATATGAAGATATATACTCGTATACATATTTATATATATATAGAATGTATATATATATGTCGGTGGATATTATTATATTTTTTTAGATAATACATTATTAATTACCCATATAAATGTTGGTAACTTATTATCTTAAACCATTGTACTAACCATTTAAATTTTATTCAATTATAAATCCTTAAAGAGACATAGGGAACATGACAATTCTCCCTATTGCGGGACACTGGATGCTATTATATGTATTTAAATAATTTCTCAAGTACAATGTAAAATTGTACATCGTTCCATAGTGTAGTGTTTGAAGTAAAGTAAATATAAATAATTTTAAAAAGTAATACAGAATAATTTAATGTAAATTAAAATAAAGTAAAAGAGGATAAAATAGTTTTTAAAATAAAATAAGAAAAGAGTTATGATAATTTTAAAAATAATTAAAATGAGCATTATCCCATTTTTATAATTTTTATTAAATTTTCCTTCCCATCCCTTTATATTCTATTTATTTCTTATTCATTTTCAATTTAATTTTTTCTCTTATTTTCTTATTTGTCCATTTATTTTTCTCTTTTCTTTCTTCATTGTTTATTTCTTCTCTCCATCTCACATCCTTGGTGCATCGGCCCATGTAACACCCCTTATCGATGTGCCTCCTTCGCCTCCTCTCTCCCTTTGGAATCCCATTGCGACTACAACTCTCTTATTCATTCTTATAGTCAGTTACACAGTAAATATCTTGATAAGGCTAACCTCACACAACAAGAACCGTAAGATCTCATTCACTATCCGCTATGAAATCTTCCACATAATGTTTTTATCTAAAATTGGGGTTTTTCTAAAATCGTCTTATTTCATCCATTTTAAGAAAAAATAAAGGATCAGCGTTGAGTGTTTGATCCCCTAAGAGTACAAGGTTGGGAATCTACTCCATCTCCACTCATTCCATTATTTCCTTTAGATCACACGTTGTACAACTCATGAAGGCCTAGTGACGATGATTAATTTTACATTTTCTAAATTAATTAAACTACATGACCTAACCACTACAATCTGTTTTGAGATAATATTGCCTATCTAAATTGTTTCAACATAATTGGATACCACTTTTGGTGTTCCAATGTTCTTAGTATCATTTTCTATTAGACTAGAATAACTAAATATTTTAATAACATGTGTTGCATAACACCTTTAACTTGAGTTTTAAATTAAATAAATTATGTGTGATTATTTTGAACCATGAACCATGTGTTTTGATGGTTATTTAGGCTAAATGATTATCTTCCTTGTTAAATTATTTTCCTATTGGGCCATTATAAAGTGATATGTTAATTTTTTAATCATTAACCTATAAACTGCATTGGTTGTAACTTCTTGCCTAAAATGATCATTAGTAAGTGGCTTTTAGTTTCTTATATTATTTTTTTGAAATTATAAATTCATATCCTGTGATGTCTAATTCCTTAAAATATAATTCAATTCAGGGAGGTGAGGCAACTTGGGTTTGTTATTAATGACTACATAAGAAATCTTCATTCTTGAGATTAAGCTATATGCCATAGAGGCGATGTCTTAGGATTTTCTAGATGAGGGTCTCCGTGGGTTTCTAAATACAAGTGAGTGATACTAGTTCCCAATGGGACCTTCATGAAAAGACCCATTAGAAAAATGGATATGCTACGCCTCAGGTTATACTTGACCCCTTATGTGCGATACCAGGATACAGTAATGATAAAGGCATGCCTTGAGCGATACATGGTATTTTGGAAGATTTCCTTGGATGGGCTCAGTGGTATTGGATTAATTGAATGATGTACCCTATCAATACCT
Organism: Viscum album; assembly: GCA_963277665.1. Taxonomy (NCBI): domain Eukaryota; kingdom Viridiplantae; phylum Streptophyta; class Magnoliopsida; order Santalales; family Viscaceae; genus Viscum; species Viscum album. The sequence continues at coordinate 1,059,775,898 of OY728140.1, forward strand.
TAGGGATTGTCTCAGACTCCAAATCTCAAGTTAAACAAAATAATAATGATAATTAATGGAAGCTTATTATTCATACTGCTTGAGTTCTGTGTGAATGGTTATATCTTCTGTAGCTTTGAATCACACTTTGTTCGCACATAAATTGGACCCCAATATAAAGAAAATGCTTTTGGATATGACCATCATGATATATATATATATATATATTCTTCTTATCATAGGTACCTTATTCAGATTCCCAGCTTATTCCAGAGCAGATGATATGGGATGGGTGCCGTTGAGAACCAGGAACAAGTTATATTTATTTTATAATGTTTATTTAATTTCTTACATTTATCATACATTGGCACACTGATTTTGTTTACAACATAAAATAGAAAAGCCTATACACCTTGGGTTCCGACCTATTGTGATTCTATATCACACCATTCTCCGGTGCCGTTTGGTATACTAGTAGACTTTATGCTGTCAAGCATGGATTGTGGGAAGCATTCTTCTTGCAGTTTCGAGTGCTTCTTTCTACATAGGATGGATATTGGGGGTAAAGGACTGATTATTTTCTCGAGATGTAGTTGTTTCTTTGTGTCATTTTATTAACATATTTGATTGCCTAATTGTATTCCTTCTTTTTGTACATTAACTTTAGAACATACATCATTGCATAAAATATTTTTTTGATGTTTTATTTATCAGATTCCACCTTTGTTATTTATTCAGTCAGGATTATTTCTTTTCTTCTGCTGCATTTTTCTTATTTATAAGCTTCCAAAAATTTTTATAAATTGTTTTTAATTTTTATATGTATTACCTATTACTTATGATGTAATATTCTCTCCCATGGAAATATTAAAAATACCCTAACTTTTATTCGGCAGCCTTTGGAATTCAGGGAAATTCACTTTAGGTCATGTGGCCAACCCATCTCGAAGCACCCATCAGATGGATCCTGAATTGTGGATGATACAAAGTGGTATCATAGGTGGTTATTTTCCTTTTTCATACTATTTTGGGTTGGTATACATGAGACTAATAATTTATCGATACGTTTTTAATAACCATGACTGGGACTGATCACCCCACGTATAATAAAGGACCAAGTGGGAAGGCCTTGGAATTGATGTTCATGTCTTTTGTTATTATAGTTGATATGATTTCAACTCAAGTGATTGAGGTAATTCTGGCTACTTTTGGATTTTTGGGTTTTATGTATTTTACCCTTATCCAGTTAAGGTAAGATAGAAGAATTAAATGTATCATAATAGGATCATAGAGAATCACATGTCAGGCATATGCCATTCCATGTAGCTGCATTCATAAGTTCCCTACAGATATAATTAAGTGTGTTAACTCCATTCCATGTCTTGTATTTATTTATTATTCCTGTATAGATACCATGTTTTGATGATATATTTAGCATGATATCCTAGTTCCATCATACCTTTTTAATATCATACTTTACTTTTATCATTCTATTGTATTCATTATCATTTCTCTATGATTAAGATGTCACAATTTTAGGATATCAGCATGTTTAAATCTGTTAGATTCCTATGGTGACATGCTAGCTTGTTTGAAATATAATTGGTTGATTTTTATAAAATTTATTTTAATCAATTAAATTTTATCCAAATTCCACCTATAAAGTGTTTGGGTGCTTTATGGATTGGTAGATGGTCACACATATGACAAGATTGTAAAATATTTTCATGTTGTATTATGAAATAGGATTAAATATAAAGGGCTTGAAAATGAAACCTCAAGTGGTAACCTTTTCTTAAGACTCTTTTATTAGTATAGATAAAGTTTCCTTGAGTTTCATTAGAATGGAAGAATGAGCATTTTATTTAGGTGGTATTTCTTTTAAAAATGCCTTTAATAGTCATATTTTCATCCCAGTTAATTCTTTTACCGTGACCTGATGTTAGAGTCGATGCTTGTTATTCGTTAAGGGATAGACCATAGTAGGTAACAACCTTAGGAAATAAAAAACATTAAAATAAGGTGAGTTTTCTTTGTTTTTGGTATCATTCATGTCATGTATTCTCTAGTCTGACCCCTTGATTAAAATGAATCCCTTGTTCGAATGTGTGGTCATGTTTTCCGTGAATTTTGATTTAGGCATGAATATTAGGCAATGCTCATTTTCAGTAGGTTGGAAATGCCTTTGGCATGGTTAGATGCTTCATAATTTGTTAGACTCTCTCTTATTTAATGTGATGGATTACTCAGTGTGTCTTCATCAACGTTAAAAGTCAACATTATTTTTTATCACCTCTGGGTAGTATGATTTCATGTACGTGGTTCCCATAGAGTGGTTAATGTTGTTACAAACTGAACAAGTTTAATGTGACTGTCAATCCTAGCATTATTAAAAATGTTTCAGGTCATCTTCATAGTATAGTAACACATGTGTTAATGAAATCATGTCCATTCTAATTATCCTGATTACTTCTGGTGACTCAGGTGTTTTACCCACTAGTCATTTTTGTTTGTTTTTCGTACAATTTTTTTAAATGTTTTCCCATATAAACGATCCGACCTAGTGTTATTTTGAGCAGCTAGTCTATCTAGTCTATTTGAAAATTATAAAACTCCTAGTGTGGGAAGTGCCTTCTCAGTTTTTTGATGATTATCCTACCTAGTATAAGGAACACAACTAAATAGGACCATTGTAGGATGGTTGGTCTTACTTAAATTACCATTTGGGTAGTGAAATTTAAATTTTCTTGGTGATTACTTGGAAACATGACATCATTGTAGATGGAAGTGTTTTTAACTTTTGTGTAATGCCATTTGTCTAGGGTAGACTATGATTATTAATCTTTAATGATCATGGGATTCCTCAGGTGGTAAAGGCTCGTTGATCAGACAATGATATCCCATCGATAGGTAAAGACGATTTTCTCTTAAGTTATCAATTGTTCTGGGTACAAAAAATCTTCAGGATAACATTATAATCCTCTTATGGTACTCTTCCATAATTGATGGTCATGTCTGATTTCATTCCCCCATCCTTGATGCACTAACAGAGAATTAGCCTAATTCCATACTATTGCTTTAATTATTTTTGGCAGATTCAGTGGTCTCCCTGTGTTGTAAGCTAAATCTGTGGTTTATATTAATGATTTATTTTCCATGAGTGACACTTGAATTCCTAGGTAGGAATTCTTTATAAGAGATGTTGAACAATTGTTATTTCATCTAACATGACCTCCTGGATGATTTCAAACTGGGGTCAGTGAATCCCTTGATTTGGATGTTTTGAATTTGAACCAACGTCTAACTTTTATGGATGTCGATGTGGTGTGTAAGATCCCAGATTTCACAGTAAGGTATTTTTTTCTTACATTTCTATTTAGTCCCTTTATTTATTACAATTAAGTGATTTCCAATGTTCTTAAGGTGGCTCAGGGGTGTTCTGGGGTCCAGGATACGAATAAGGTAGAAAATGTGTTTCTGTGCTAGCCACATGGTCTACGCACAATTAGTGCTAATGATGCAGCTAGCCCAAGTAAACCATGCATGGGAAAGATATTTGGACAGTATCCTTTGCATAGTTTATGCATGGTTTTGAAAACGGTGTGGGTAAACCATGCGAGGGGGATCTTTGGAACATAAGCATCCTCTTGGTTTTCTCTTGGTTTGGAAAAGTGTTCAGGTAAACCGTGCCTCCCAGAATCCATTAAAATTTTATAAAAATTCCACTCCTGAATTTTATAACCCACATGGTATTTTTCTCCTCCAGCTCTCCTTCAACCCTAAAAATGAACCAAATGTACCAAGAGATCCCAATGATCAATCTATTTCATTCATGACCCGTTTAGGTCACAATCAGTTGTAGATTGAAGATCTGGGTAACACTAATCACTTTCTTGCTCTTCTATTTAGTTTAGAGTTCTGATTAATTTCCCCTCTCCATATGAAGCTCTAAAACCCTAAATTTTATGTTATTTTTAGCGTAAAGAATCAAGGGTTTGTCGAATCGAGATCTAAGTCTTCGATTGAGAGTGCCTTCACCAATGGATTCAAGGTTAGTGGTTTACAAGTTTTATCCATTGGGCATTGTGTAGATTTTTTCATGTAGGGTTTTAATTCTTTCCCTCTTTTGAAGAGTTCTTGGTGACTTTAACATGATGTGATTTAGTAGTGTATAATTGGATAATTCAAACTCTCTTGATACCCATGGGATGCAAGTAGGATGACTCGACCAAATTAGGGCTACCCAAGGGGTGTGCCGATATTTTGTAGACTTAGAGCAGGCTAAGTAAGTGTAGTCTGTTGTGTGAGAACACAGAGCCCAAGATGAATATGTTAATATGTTTGAAGGACGTGAAAATGGTGTTTAGTAAAACACTCTTTTTGGGTAATAGACTAAGGGGTTGTTTGGTTGGCATGAAAAAGGGTTAAATGGGGTCGTGGAAAAATACTTGAAAATTAGATTATTACTTGATCGTGATTAGTTATGGGAATTGGGAAATGAGTCTAAAGGGTTAAGCAATATAAATCTTGAATGTGATAATGGATTGAGGAAGTACTATTAGTTTTCAATTAATTGAGATTATTTTGATGTTGTAAATGATGTTGGATATGTTTTTTTTGATATGGTGTTTTGTGGTGAATGATAAATAATCATGTACACATGGCTTGGTAGAGTGGGGTATTGACATGAGGTTCTACGCCCATGGATTGTGTTGGATTGAGGTTATAGATTCTACCCTAAATGCATGGTTTAGGGATGGGGATGGAGTTCTATTCCCCTAAAAGTTTCATTCCACCTGGACTGAGGCTTCAAGGTGAGGATATTGGGAATTTTTATCATGTGAATCCTAGTGAAATATGACTTGTTAGATTCCCACATGTTGAGAATGTTGGTTATGCCTAATTCATTAAATGCATGAAAAGGGTGACATGATAAATAAAACTTCTTAGTAATAAACACTGGTTAATTAGTGTGTTAACATAACGGAACATAAAAAAAGATATACTATTGAATATTTTACCTTAAAATTCCTTTATTTACCTTTTTTATACACTATCTTATTTGGGGGATATTTTGTAGATACTGTTGGTGGTGGCCTATCGAGTCGTACTCACACCCTTCTCGGGGTGCCGTTGGGTACCCGAGCATATTTCATTCATGCAGGTTAGGAAAAGGGAAATGGACCTATACCAGGGAGATGTGTTGGACATGAGACATGTTTGGGTGAGGTTCTAGACTTGGTGTTCTAACCATTTTAGGAATTCAACTGTTTTATTTCATTTGGGTTTTATTCAGTAGACACTGTATTGTAGAATGGAATATTTATTGCAGCTTATGATTTTACCCAGCTTTGGGAGTTGGTCCCTTTTCCATGTTATGGATTTTTATCTTTTTTTATGCTATTTCAATTATTTTCTGTTGTGCCTTACTATGGTATTGTGGGTATAGTCTCCCCATGTGACCTTTTGGACCCTCGTTGCTAGTCGGAATTCTCTAGCATGTGAGGAGGCACACTTGAGGTCATGTAACAACCTGGATTGGGGAACCTGTTTAGTTGATACCGGGTTGGGGATGTTTCAAAGTGGTATGAGAGGAGTTATTTTATCTTTCTTACTATTTGGGGATGGTAGAAAAGAGATTAGGAATTCTTTGGGATTTGGTAATGAGATAGGGCTTCGGAGTAGCTAACCCAAGTATGGGGGAAAACCCAAGACATCCTATGAGGGGATTGTTGTTCTTGTTTTGTGATGATACATTTGAGGACACTTCACCATTGGGTGACGTACTTGTTGTGTGATCTGAATGTTTTGTGGTATTTCTCTGGTGACCGGAAAGTTATGAGGTTGTGAATTCATGAATCATTCTATGAAACTATGTTTGAATGTGACATGCATCATGATAGGCACACACATAGAATGGGTGTGTGGGATATAAATGTTAGGATGCAAATATTCTCTTAAAAGTAATGAATTATTCATAATAAGATGGCATGAATGAGTAAAAAGTGCAAGCGAATATAAATTGTAGTGATTAGAGAATGGTTTTTGATAAAAAATTAAAAGTATAATAATTTTTTGTAAGGGTAAATTATAATATGAAAATGGTTGAAATGGGAGTAAAAGATAAGGCTTGAAACCATGATAATTAGATACTATGTTGGCCATGGAGCTAGAGAGATGGCCGAGGTTAGTGATCTGATTGTTAGTGGAATATTTTGGTAGTGTATGAAATCTAGTTTTGGTAGTACATGTGAAGAGACTATATATGTCTATTTATTTTCATAAAAGATATATTGTTGCATTTAAATGTTCATATTTGGAATTGTAGAGAAATGACACCTCGAAGACGTGCACCAGTTAGACGACATGGGGAAATTACTAATAATTCTCTTCCATTAGTGGATCATGAGAACATGGTGGTACAAGAAGATAGGGAAGATAATTTCCCCAAGAACATTGGTTATTTTATGCAGAAGATGGAACAATACCCAGGGCGGGTTGTACCGAGCATGTTTGAGCTGATGAGTGAGTTTCAACTATGATACCCTATGACCATTACTAGAGATCGTGGTCTAAAAGAAGAAGAGTTATGGATAGAGTCCATCCAAACTATTCTCAAGTATATAGAGATTCCCCTCATGAAGCGAGTCAAGTTAGTAGCCTATATGCTGAGTGGGCCAGAAAAAACGTTTGTGGTACTTTATGGTTAAGATGGAGTAGGTTGAGAGGATGATGTGGAATGTTTTTCAAGAGATGTTTCTTAGGAACATATATCTAGAAAACATTATAAAAGATAACACTATTGATTTTATGTGGTTGATTCAATGGACAATGTTGGTGATGGACTATGCTAGCCATTTCACAGATTTGAGATGCTTCATTCCCACTTTGATGGGTCATGTGGCCGCTATGAAGAAACGATTTTATGATGGGATTAGACAATAGATCAAGTCTCAGGTGAATATATTGGGTCTAAAAAGTTTTGATGAAGTTATGTATCAAGCCCTTATCTTAGAAGGAAACTTGAAGGGAGCATCAAGTAGTGAACTTGTGGCACCAACTGGTTGAGCAAGTGGTGCTACTTCTGATAGGATGAAGTGCCACTTTGGAACCTTCCTGCAAGGGGGAATCACGCAGAGCAGTCATAATTGGGGGTCATCTTCTTAGGGTGGTGAACTGGTCATCTATTTTTAGTGTGGCATGCCGAAGAACAAGCGTGACTAGTGTCCCTACCAACCTATTGAGTGTCGAGCATGCAGAAGCCTAAGAAACGTGCATCGATTCTGTTAGAACCTATAGATGTCAGGGAATGATTGAGGTCAGAGGAAAATGCTGAGTGTAGGTAGGGGGTCTGTTACCCTATATCATGAAGGTAGTTTGAGCCCCATGGTTTGTACTAGTAGGGGCGATGGATGTGGAACTTCGGGACATGATCACCCTTACCAACAGATTAGTGCAGTGTAGGTTACTCAGGATGAAGCCCAAGGTAATGGGGCATCTAATCTCCATGAATTTCAGGCTACACCTGAGGGTGGTGATGTTGCAGCATATATTGTTCAAGGTACGATTCTTATAGCTTTAACATTTTTCTAGTTCTTCATTTTATATAGGTGCTACACATTCCTTTATTTCTAGTAAATTTATAGTTGTGTTGGGCTTAACTATAGAGATTGTATGCCAGGTAATGTCGTTGGATACTACACTAGGGGTGAGAGTCTAGCACATCAGGTAGTGTAAGGGATGAGCTCTAGAGGATGGTTGGTAACATTTTTTTGTGAGATATGGTTTTCCTAGATATGTTAGGTTTTGACCAAATCTTGGTAATGGATTGGTTGGTGTTATATGAAGACCACATCTTCTATTACCAACATCAGGTAACATTCACATATTTCGATGGGAGCGGTCATGTCCTTCATGGTTAGTGGGATACTCGAGTGGTTCACGTAGGGCTGATACACCGTCAGATGGGGGAGCTCACAACCGAATTAGCATGCCTTATGATAGATGATGGGGATAATGGACAGTCAGTCTCTCCTTTTGTTGGGAACTGTTCCAGGATGTGTTCTCATTGGACTTCTCGGGGTTACCACCCGAGAGATATGTTGAGTTTATGATTGAATTGTTTCCTGGAGAGGATGTAGTTTCCATTACACCTTACCGAATGGCACCATAAGGGCCCCAATAACTGAAGGTTTAGTAAGAATAATTGAAGTGTAAGGGGTTCAAATATCCTAGTGCTTCCAATTAGGGTTCGCCTATGCTTTTTTCAAAGAATGATAATGGATCACTGAGGTTATGTATCGATTTTAGGAAGCTGAACCAGATTAAAGATAAGAACCTATACCCTCTTCCAAGAACTGATGACCTATTTGATTAGCATTGAGGTGCCTCAGTGTTTTCCACGATTTATTTGAAATTGGAATACTATCAGTTAATGGCGAGACCTTCTAACATTCCCCATATGGATTTTCGATTCCAGTACAGTTGGTATAAATTCCTAGTAATGCCATTTGGTTTGACCAATGCACCATCTATTCTCATGGCCATGATGAACCAACTATTCCACCCGTATCTAGATCTCATTGTAGTTTTTTTCCGTGATGACATCTTGGTGTACTCCAGAACTCAAGATGATCCTTCCAAACATTGTGAAAGTGTTTCGAGTAGACTAAGAGGGAATAAGCATTACAATAAGCTATCAAAATGTATGTTTTGTATTGATGAGGGAGTATTTTTTAGAACTATCATATCTTATTCATGAGTGTCGGTGAATCAAGAAAAGGTGCAGGATGTGGTGTATTTGGAGCAGTGTAAGAGTGTCTCAGATTTTCAAAGTTTTCTAGGTATGACCAGTTATAACCGAAGGTTTATTAGAGATTTCCCTTGTTTAGTAGCACTGCTCACATTGATAATTAAGAAGTAGGTTATGTTCTATTAGTCAAAGGCTTGTGATAATAAATTCTAGGAGCTAAAGAGGTGGTTGACCACTGCATCAATTTTGATCTTACCTGAACCAGGTAAGAAGTATACCTTGTTCTGTGATGTGTCTAGTGTTTGACTTATGGGCAGTGTTGATGCTGGATGATCGAGTGGCGTCTTTTGGGTCGAGGAATTTGAGGCCACATGAAAAAAATAATCCTACTCATTACCTAGAGCTAGCTGCTATGGTAAATGTATTAAAGTGTTGTAGGAATTATTTTTTGGGAGAAATTTTACATTGCCTATCAACCATAAAAATCTCAAACACATCTTCTATTAGCGGGATTTGAATCTTCGTTAGTTATGGTGGGTTTAGTACCTTCATACTTCTCATTTTGAATAGGTTTACACACTAGTAAAAGGGAATAGTGTTGCTAACACTATGATCTGGAAGACTCAGAATCCTGTAGTTTAGGAATCCAGTTCAGAGTGGGTGATGATGGCCTTTTTTTCGGAAATGAATTTTGAGGTACAGTAGGGGCACGAGTAGGTGACCCATGCATCTACAAAAGTTGAGTCTGCACTATTGAGTCGAGTTAAAAAGAGTAAGTTGGTAGATCTGGAGTGCTCAAATATGAAAGAATGTTTTAAAGGTGGGGATTCACCATCTGGTTAAACCTTCAAAACTGATGGAGTTTCTTATGTCCATGGTCATGTTGTGGTGTCGACCAATTTATGAGAAGAGTTGATGTGCAAGATCCACACATCAAAGTGGTAAGTGCATCCATTCTTGACAAAGATGTATCATGATCTTTCTACTATGTTATTCTGGATGGTAATTAAGAGATAAGTTGTAGGTTTTGTGGCATGATGGGTTACCTATCAGTAGGTGAAGTCTGAACATCAGAGCCTAGGTTGGTTGTTGCAGATGTTTCCTATTCCATATTGGAAATGGATTTCCTTAACGATGGAAATTGTAGTGGTTCTTCTAAGGACTCCATGGAATAATGATTCCATTTGGGTGGTGGTAGATCTACTGACTAAAGTGGCCCAATTTTTTTCCAATTCTGGAAGCCCATATAGTCGACTAGTTCGGGGTGTTGTTTATCTAGGAAACAGTACAGTTGAATGGAATTCCGAGAACAATAGTTTCAGATCATGATCCATGTTTCAAATTGTGCTTCAGGAAGGGACTACAAAATGCACTTTCTACCCTAGTGATTCTAAGTACGGCTTACGAAACACATACTAATGGGAAGTCAGAGCGTACAATTCAGGTACTAGAATACATGTTGAGAGCATGTGTTCTAGTTTTTGATGGTTTGTGAAAAAAGAACTTTTCAGTCATTGAGTTTTCATATAACTATAGTTTTTCAGGCTATAGTTCAGATGCCACTTATTGAGGGACTATTTGGGAGACCTTTTAGATCTCTGTTGAGTTGGTTAGAGGCCGAAGAGTCTGAGCTGTTAGGACTGAGTCTTGTACATGAGACATCGGAGAAGGTTCATTTGATTGAAAAGCATATGACAACATTTCAGTGTAGGTATAAGTCATATGCAAAACAACATCATATACATCTTGAGTTCATGGTGAGCGATAGGTTGTATATTTAGGTGTCACCAGGGATGGGTCATCATCTAATCCGAAAAGATGGTATGTTGGCGCCTAGATATGTAGGGTCTTTTGAGATTTTATAGTAGATCAGACCGATGCTTACTGATTGGATCTTCCACAATTGTATAGTGGGATAATTGATGTTTTTTAGGTCTCCAATAGTATCACCCATATCCATCTCATGTGATTAATGCTTAGGATGTGGAGCTTGATTCTGATGCGAATTTGGGGAACACCCGGTTCGTATTGTAGATCATAGCGAGAAGGTTTTGCACGGTAGGGTTGTTCCCTTGGTTCATGTTTTATGGAAACATGGAAATGTTCTTGAGGAAACATGGGAGCGGGAATTGAATATGCTTGTCCAGTGGTCCAATATCTTTTCTTTAGAAACTCAACAATGATGTGGAAGGGTAGCTTGAGGATGAGCCGTTATAAGGTGGGGAGGTTGTAAGATCCCATATTTCTCCATACAATATGTTTTACTTACTTTTCTATATAGGAACTTTATTATGGTAAATTAAATTCTTTCCAAATTTCTTAATGAGGCTTGGGGTGTTCATGGGGTTTGGGACATGAAAAAGGGGGAAAATGAGTTTTTTGGGCTAGTCGCATGGTCTGCACATGGTTAGTGCTAATCATGTAGATAGCCCAGGTAAATCATGGAAGGGAAAGATTGTAAGACATTAGCTTCCACACGGTTAGAGGAACTTTTAGGAAAATGTGAGGGAAACCATGTTAGTGGTTTCTTTGGGACAAAAGCATCCGCACGGTTTGCACATGGTTTGAAATAATGTGCAGGAAAACTGTGGATCCCAAAAACCTGTAAAAATTTACAAAAAAGCCACTCCATGATTTTATATCCCACTCCCGATTTTCCGGCTCCACCTCTCTTGAAACACTAAGAACGATCCAAAGAAACCAAGAACTCCCAAGTATCAATCTTCTTCATTTATGAGCCACTTGGAGCACTACCAGTTTTGGATTAATGATCTGGGTAAGGCTAACCACCCTCTTGCTTTTCTTTTCTGTCTATGGTTATTATTCCTTTTCCCTATCAACATGAAGCTCTAAAACACTACCTTTTCGATGTGTTTTAGGGTAAAGCTTCATGTATTTGTTGAATCATGATCTAGGGCTTCTATTGGGAGTAAGTTCATCAACAGATTCATGGGATGTGGTCTACAAATTATATCTCTTGGGTTTTGTGTAGATTTGTGCATGTAGGGATTTTATTCGTGCCATATATTTAAGAGTTATTGGTGCCTTTGACTTGATGTGATGTACTGGCGTATAAATGGATAATTGAACGCCTATTGATCCCCATTGGACAGATGGAGGATGACTAGACCAAATTAGGGCCACCCAAGTGGCGTGGTGATATTTTCCAGACTTAGAGCTAGCTAAGTAAGTGTAAGCTATTGTGTGAGAACATAGATCCCATGATGAATATGTTAATATTCTTGAATGATGTGAAAATTGTGTTTAGTAAAACACATAGGGTGGGTAATGTAATAAGGTGATGTATCATTGGCGTAAAAATGGTTAAATGGATTAATAGGAAAATGATAGGGAATTAGCTTATTACATGCTAGTGATTAGTGAGATAAAAATATGAAATGAGAAATGGGGATAAAAGGTTGAGTAATATAAATTATGAATTTGTTAATGGATTGAGTCATAAATGTTATTTTCTCATTTATTGAGGTTATTGTGATGTTTTAAATGATGTTGGATATGTTTTTGCGATATGGAATTTTATTGTGAATGATAAATAAGCATGTGCACATGGCTTGGTAGAGTGTGGTATTGACATGAGCTTCTACACCCATGGGTTGACTCAGTCTGAGGTTCTAGATCCCCCCCTAAATGCATGGTATAGGGAAGGGTATAGAGTTCTATTCCCATAACGGTTGCATTCTACCCAGAGTGAGGCTTCGAGGCTAGGATAATTGGAATTTTTATCAAATGATACCTAGTGAGATAAGACTTGTTAGATTCCCACATGATGAGAGTGTAGATTATACATAATATATTGAATAGATGAAAAGTGTGACATGATATGTAAAATTTCATAGTAATAACCATGGGTTAATTGAATTATTAACTTAATGTAACACAAATAAAGATAGCCTATTAGACTATTTACCTTAAATGGCCTTTATTTATTCTTTTCATGCACTAACTGCCTTGCTGGACATTTTGTTGACACTGTTTGTGGTGGACTACTGAGTTAAACTCACACCTTGCTTGGGTTGCTGTTGGGTACCCGAGTAGATTTCATACTTGCAGGTCAGGACATGGGAAAGGCCCCTATACTTGGGAGATGACTTGGACATGGGGCATATTTGGGTGAGGTCTCAGACATGGAGTCCAAAAAATTTTGGGGGTTATACCATTTTATTTCTTTTGGGTTTTGTTCACATGACACTTAATCATGTCGTTGTTACATCCCGACCCCAGTTACACAGAGTCAGTGCATTATTGCATAACATTGGCATGATCAGAAAAGATCAAGTCTCAAATGACCAATTAGTTTAGTAGCCTTGGAAACACTAGATACATTCATAAATGTTACATTACATCATAAAGTGAAAAACTAAAATAACATAGTCTCCATTTTCCACACTCATATCCCCTTCAGACTATCCCTGCAGGTCATTCCTAAAATACTTCTTCACATCCTAGAAAAATTAAAACATTGAAAGGGGTGAGCTCAGATGCTCAGTAAGGATAACAATATAGCAGAAGCTTTCATAAATAAAAATTAACATTTAAGGCAATGTATAACTAAAACAAAATCTTTTTAAACTTGAACTTCAACATAATATGGCAAAAATAAAATGAAATAATTCCATTTACTTATTCACATGGATATTCTACTAGTCGAATAATCACATTCAATATCAATAACCACTTTCATAATGATGGAATGCATAATGCCAGACTATCATAACCATGTAGCCAAGGCCTCGTGCCAAGACTACACATAAGATTTTGTCATGGCCTCATTCCAAGACACTAGTTTGTCTAATGAGACCTACCGATGCATCGAGGAGCTATAGCGGGCTCCACCCGTCACTTATTAAGTCCAATGCATTCTTCATATGAATAGGTTTAAACATATCATAAACCATAACATAATCGTATCACATAAAACATGCATAAAGGAAACATAACATTTACACATTTCAATCACAAGATATCAATACAACACATTGATATAATAAAAACACTTTCAAAACCATTTTCAAAACCAAAATAAAAGGAAATGAAACCTTTTTTTAATTTTTCATTTTAAATAAAAGTTATGGCTTGTAGAGGAAGCCGAACTCAAATAATGGTCATTACAACGAAGAAGTAGTTGTCACTGCATAAGTACGACATGAAAAAAATTCCTTTTTGTCATTTAGTAAAACGCTTCATATAAAAATATTACTTTTGAATAAATGTAAAAGTCAAAGGGGTTTATACACTGTATAAAAGAAATTTGTGTATAAAACAAAATATGCCTCAATGAATGGAGATTGAGACGAAGTCCCTTACAAAGATCATTTTTTTAAATAAAATAAATCTATTATTTGTATTCAATATAAGTACACATAAAGAAATTACAAATACAATATAGGACATAATAATATCATGATATAATTTGAATGTAGGAGACTAACCCAATGAATAGAAATTGGGTTAAGAAGTTCCCTTCCCTTGTGTCCGACATGACTCGACCGTTCTTTAAACTCCTGAATAATAAACTAGATTTAATATCTACTTTATTAAGAACCTTTTTCAAGTTCATTATCCATTTTATATCACTTATTACAGTGTTACAAATATTTTGTATTCAATTAAGTTAATAACGGTCATTTTGTCGATCTTTGGTACTTGAGTCAATAATAAACTTCTTATAATTAAAAGTTGTTTATGTGGTAGAATATAAATTATTTACAGAATTATATTCATGATGTAGATATCATATATATCATATATATCCAGTAAATACATTCATTTATAATATTACATAACATTTAGAGGTAAGAAATGAAATGCACAGTTCATGGAGACGGTAAGCCGTACGTACGCATGAACGCTACATTCATTTCAATTTAATATTTAATAGAATAAAATTATAATTATATAATGTTATTATATAATTCCATTATAATAAAATGTATAATATCATTTACTCCATCGTTTATACATCTCACACGTGGCATTAATGATATAAATCACTTTGAGGGGGCGGTAGTTCGCACTTCCTAAAATGAAATTATCGCGTTTACCCATAATGGAAATCATAAAGGTATGCCATGAATGAAAAGTAAAGAATCATAAGGAAAACAAAAACATAATATATATCATATATAAATATAGTGTCATCATAATGGCCACCATGAGAGGTGTTAAAAGAAGATTGAACAATCATCGTTTTGTGAGGCAGAAATTTTCCAACTATAGAAACAGTATGTTCTTTAACCATTAGACTAAGGTGTGTGTAAGTGTAAATAAAATAATTCTCATAAAAACATCAAATTATATTGAGTATAATGGTGTTGTTACAAAATAAAGTAATAAAATGATTTTAGGGGGTTGGAGAAGCAAAATAAAACAAAAGAACACAAGAGAAGACATTACCTTAAAATCAAGTAACTCTTTTTTGATTTGAGTAAAAGGGTTCCTTGGGAAGAATTCTGCCCAAAGTGAGGCTTCTAGAAGTAAGATAGGGAAGTTGAGAGAGTATTTGGGTAGAGTTTGGACGAGCCAAAAGGCTTTTATGGTGTGAATAAGGTGGTAATGTTGGGGGCCTTTTATAAGAGGAGAGGAGGGGCACTCTTGGAAAGTCATGAAATGTTACTTTATTATATAATTAGTTTCGGATTTTAAAGGTCTAAAACTTATATATATCATGGATAAGGTGATAAGGGTTCTAAATATACTCATACAATATGTTTTTGACAAGTTTATGTCTTATATTTTACATTATCGTTACATTTTATTTAAATTGTTAATTAATGAGGTAATCACTCCATCATCATGGTGTCATAAATAATTTAGTTTATTTAATGTCTAAAAATTCTAAAATAAATATCATGATGTATTAAATCTTCTTATCATTATAATTAATATTTATAGTAAAAAATATTACCTGTATAACCCCATTTAAAAATTGTTTTAGTAAAACAACTCATGTTTGTGACATTTTTATTTTAAAATTAAATACAATGTTTTTAATGTCATTTTCCTACCAAAGTGGCTCCATGGGGTCCCCAAGTTGACCCATTGATTTTCTTGGTCTTCCATGACTCATCCAATATTTATAGGACAAGTCTATGGGTGTTTTCATATTTTTATAATACCATTTTTACCTTAAATTTCACTAATTACCGTTAATCGCGATTAATTAAACTTAAAAGTTATTATTCACCAAAAAATTATTTTAATCACATTGAACCACATTTTAATTCGTTATGAAAACCATGTATGTTGGATTTTTGATAATCAAATCACAAAAGTGGTAATGTTTCATTTAAACGAAAAATCATTTTTTTAACTACCACCTGGTGGTTTCACTATTCATAAAAAATTGAAGTTTATCAGAACAATGCCAAAATTTCAGCCTAAGATATAATTGATATTCCAAATTCAAAAATGATGTCTATTTCAAAAAATTCCAAACATATAAGTTGCATTAGTTAATTTTATAATTAATTCCTGCTGTCACAACAAATTCCATGTTTTTAAGAAACAATATGTACCAAAAGATTGGCAATTGTTTATGTCCAATTTCAATGTGAAATTTATTCTGATGACCACCATTGGATAAAGTGGTAATAATATATTATAATTACACTTTAGAACCACTCAATTGTATAATTTATCACTATAAATTATTTTTATTAAAAAAGTTATTTTATTTATTTTTCAGTATTCATAAAAAATTGGATGTTCTCAGAAAAATACCAAAAATTCAACATAGGCTAATTTCGATATTCTGAATCCAAAAATGAAGACCATTTTGAAATATAAAATTTCAATAATTTTAAAAAGTGTGTATTACCATTCATAATGTCTACTTTGATTCGTCACGGTGTGTTAGAACTCGAAGTTTCGTACAATGCAAGCTATTGTATTATTCAAGGAGAAGTGAACTGTGGAAGCTTGGGGTGTTACATTCTCCCCTCCTTCAAATAATTTCGTCCACAAAATTTGAAATTGTTCTTCAAAAATAAAAGTTTGAAAATAGAAAATACCTTTTCGGAAAACCCACATCAGAAATAGGGTTAATAAAAATATAAATTTAAAAGAACGAAAGAGAAGTACAAAGGTCACCCGAGATAGCCCATACTAGGATTCTATGAAAATATGGATGTGGAAGAAAAATAAACCATCAAGGTCTGATGGAGAGTTGTAGAAAACAGGATTAGGAGAAAGTTAACTACAAGAAAATCACAAACATGTGATTGGTTAAAAGGTCATTGATTCCCTAATTGGAAAAGATAACCGGAAACATTTTTTGTTTTAAGTTACCTTTTACAAAGTTGAGGAATTTATTTAGGAGATTTACTAAGAACGTAATGAAATATACTTACTTGTCATGTAGAATTTCATTCTTTAATAAATTTTTACCACAAACCCATCATTCACTCCAAAAGGTAATAGAACTCAAAAATATTTTATTTATCTTAATTGTATAAGGTTCCAAATATTAACACATACCATTTAGATTAGGAAAAACTTTTTTTAATAACCACGTACTTCCTGTAGGCTAGTGGTAGGTAATGAAGGCATGTCGCACTATGGTTGTGGGTTCGATTCCTACAGCTTTGTCCGACGCGACGGTTTATCCCCTGACCTACAGGTTGTCCTTTTTCCTAAAACTATAGAATTATAATATTCCAAAAATAATAATCAGAAATGTTTTAAACTTAAATAATACTATCCAAGGTTCAACTTAATTTATTCCAACCTTTATAGTTATCCAAAATACTTATGTCCAACTCATAGTCCAAATTTTATAAGGAAGGTAAACATAATGAAGATCCTTTTTTCCACGTAACAACATGTGATCACATTCATCATGTATTCTTTTAAAACACATCAACATCTTGAATTACCATAAATACTTATTGATTATATTAATGATCCCTTATTCCCTATAGAATACTAGATATACTCCTTCTATCCAAAAATGTATACGAATCATTAATCAGTTTCAAGGAAGTTTAGAATATTGAATACAATTTATCCAAATCAATCATGTATTATTCCAAAATCACTATCTCGGTATCAGAACCATATTATGGTTTATCTTTCTCTCAACTATATATTTTCCAAAAATTCAACCTACTGTGGAGTCACTTTTCTTGGTTCCACACAATCTCAAGTCCTTGATGAAATAGTATTGCTGTAAAATTCTTATATACTCCATAATTATTATAACCAGTACATCATTAATACAACACTCAAATGACAAAATTATTTAATAACAACATAAGAAATCTAATCATTCCTCCTCATCTGTGGTAGTATCATAACTTGATTATTATCCAATAACATCATTTGGGGCATACTCTGATGATTTGGACATTGGTTTGCGTAGTGTCCCCGCTCCATGCAGATG
Organism: Viscum album; assembly: GCA_963277665.1. NCBI lineage: Eukaryota > Viridiplantae > Streptophyta > Magnoliopsida > Santalales > Viscaceae > Viscum > Viscum album. The sequence goes on from OY728140.1 coordinate 1,059,794,029, forward strand.
AAGCATTGTACATTTGAAACTTTTTTCTTACCCTTGCAGTCACGCACTTGGTGTCCTTTTTCTCCACACTTATAACAAACTCCCATTCCATTCAGGTAAGTTCCAATGTGTTTCTTCCCACAGTTATCACATATTAAAAAATTCTTCTTTTCCCTCGTCCCTTTATCCATCATTCTCTCTTCCATCCTTTTCTTCTCTTTCTTCCCTTCAAATCCATAAGACTCAGAGAATTCTTTACTTAACTTATTAACACATGATACTATTTATTCATATGTTGAGAACACATGGGAGGATATTTCCCTTCTAAATGTTGGCTTAATACCGTGAAAGATATGATCCTTATTACTCTTTTCATCATATGTATTGATGGAGTTCACATTCCTTCTACTGGGAGCCATTTCTATACAATGGCATAAACTAGGTTAGTTTACGAATTGCAATGAATAATTCCAATCCTGTAAAATACTTAATGTAAATTGAATGGTTTATGGATATAATGTATAATCACAAAGAATGTTTTCTTTGAGGAAGTTTATACTCATAAACCCGACATAATGGTTTTTAAAAAAAATGAGAATTATCCTAAGCATATCCCCCGAGAGTGTCGTAACCAATAGTGAAACAAGGCCCATTGTGGTGCACCAATTCCCGTTCGAGTCTAGCTCAAAGCGGTGTTTTCGGGTTTTACCCCTAGGTACATCTGTGCCAGAGCTGCCTCTACCTGCTTGTATCTAGACAGGGATGTATTGCTCGGAGAACTCACAAAATCTCTATAATACCAAAATTCTAGGGAGTTCATCTATATAAATCCTCAAAGTCTATCTTTGGGCTATGTGCTCTAATCAGAGTTTATCTAAATCTAGCTTCCATGGGTAGTACTAAACTTCCTCTGATACCAACTATAACGCCCAACCCCTGTTACCCAGCGTCGGTGCATTATTTCGTAACATTGGCATGATCACAAAAGATCAAGTCTCTAAATACGGATTAGTTTAGTAGCCTTAGAAACACTGGATACATTCATAAATGTTACATTACATTATAAAGTGAAAAACTACAATAAAATAGTCTCCATTTTCCACACTCATGTCCCCTTCATACTATCCCGGCAGGTCATTCCTAAAATAATTCTTCACATCCTAGAAAATTTAAAACATTGAAAGGAGTGAGCTCAGATGCTTAGTAAGGATAACAATATAGTGGACTCTTTCGTAAATAAACATTAACATTTAAGGCAATGTATAACTAAAACAAAATCCTTTTAAACTTGAACTTCAATATAATATGGAAAAAATAAAATGAAAAAATGGCATTTAAATATTCACATTGATATTATACTAGTCAAATAATCACATGCAATATCAATAACCACTTTCATAATGATGGACTGCATAATGCCAAACTAGCATAACCAAATAGCCAAGGCCTCATGCCAAGAATATAAATAAAATTTTTTCAAGGCCTTGTGCCAAGACACTAGTTTGTCTCATGAGACCTGTCGATGCATCGAGGAGCTATAGTGGGATCCACCCGTCACTTAATAAGTCCAATGCATTCCTCATATGAATAGGTTTAAACATATCAAAAACCATAACATAATTGCGTCACATAAAACATGCATAAAGGAAACATAAAATTTACACATTTCAATCACAAGATATCAATAAAACACATTGATATAATAAAAACACTTTCAAAACCATTTTAAATACCAAAATAAAATAAAATGAAAACTTTTTCTTTATTTTTCATTTTAAAAAAATGTTATGGCTTGTAGAGGAAGCCGAAACTCAAATAATGGTCACAGCGGCGGAGAATTCATTGTTGCCGCATAAGTATGAAAAGAAAAACATTACTTTTTGTCATTTAGTAAAATGCTTCGTATAAAAATATTCCTTTCGAATAAATGTAAAAGTCAAAGGGGTTTATACACCGTATAAAAGAAATTTGTGTATAAAACAAAATATGCCTCAATGAATGGAGATTGAGATGAAGTCCCTAACAAAGATCACTTTTTTAATATAAAATAAATCTATTATGTGTATTAAATAGATCTACACATAAAAAAATTACAAATACAATATAGGACATAATATTATCATGACTTAATTTGAATGTAGGAGATTAACCCAAAGAATAGAAATTGGGTTAAGAAGTTCCTTTACCTTGTACCTGACTCGACTCGACCATTATTTAAACTCATGAATAATAAACTACAGTTAATCTCTACTTGCTTAAGAACCTTTTTCGAGTTCATTATCCCTTTTATATCACTTATTACAATGTTACGAAAATAATGTAGTCATTTACGTTAATAACGGTCGTTTTGTCGGTCTTTGGTACTTGAGTCAACAATAAACTTCTTAACATTTACAAGTTGATTATGTGTTTGAATATACATTATCTCTAGAATTATATTCATGATGTTGATATCATATATATCATATATATCCAGTATATACATTCATTTATAATATTACATAACATTTAGAGGTAAGAAATGAAATGCACCGTTCATGAGACGGTAAGTCGTACGTACGCATGAACGCTACATTAATTTCTATTTCATATTTAATGGAATGAAATTATAATTATATAAAGGTATACTATAATTAATGTATAATATCATGTATTATATCATTTACCCCATCCTTTATCCATCCCACATATGGCATTAATGATTCAAATCACTTTGAGGGGGCAGTAGTCCGTAGTTCCTAAAATGAAATTATCGCGTTTACCCATAATGGAAATCGTAAAGTTATGGCATAAATAAAAAATACAGAATCATAAGGAAAACAGAAACATAATATATATCATATATAAAAATATTGTCATCATAATGGCCACCATGAGAGGTTTTAAAAGAAGATTGAACAATCATCGTTTCGTGAGGCAGAAATTTTCCAACCACATAAACAGTATGTTCTTTAACAATTAGACGAAGGTGTGTGTAAGTGTAAATAAAATAATTCTCATAAAAACATCCAAATATATTTATTATACTGGTGTTGTTACAAAATAATGCAATAAAAATATTTTAGGCGGTTGGAGAAGCAAAATAAAACAAAATAACACAAGAGAAGACATTACCTTAAAATCTAGTAACTCTTTTTTTATTTGAGGAAAAGGATTCCTTTGGAAGAATTATGCCCAAAGTGAGGATTCTAGGAGTAATAGAGGGACGTTGAGAGAGTATTTGGGCAGAGGTTGGCTGACCCAAAAGGCTTTGATGGTGTGAATAAAGTTGTAGTGGTGGGGGCCTTTTATAAGAGGAGAGGAGGGGCACTCTTGGAAAGTCATGAAATATTACCTTATTATATAATGAGTTTCGGATTATAAAGGTCACAAACTTATATATTTCTAGGATAAGGTGGTAAGTGTTCGAAATATAATCATACAATAGGTTTTTGACAAGTTTAAGTCTTATATTTTACATTATCATTTCATTTTATTTAAATCGTTAATTAATGAGGTAATCGCTGCATCATCATGGTGTCATAAATAATTTAATTTATATAATGTCTAAAAATTATAAAAAAAATATCATGATGTAGGAAATATTATTAGCTTTATAATGAATATTTATAGTAAAAAATATTACTTTTATAACCCCACTTAAATGTTTTTTTAGTAAAACATGTAATGTTTGTGACATTTTTATTTAAAGATTATATAAAAAAAATTAATGTCATTTTCCTACCAAAGTGGCTCCATGGGGTGCCCAAGTTGACCCATGGATTTTCTTGGTCCTTCATGACTCATCCAATAGGGGTAGTACATGTTTAAGGGTATTTTCATATTTTGATAAATACCATTTTTACCTTAAATTTCACTAATTACCTTTAATCGCGATTAATTAAACTTAAAAGTTACTATTCACCAAAAAATAATTTTAATCACATTGAACCAAATTTTACTTCATAATGACAACCATGTATGTTGGATTTTTGAAAATCAAATCACAGAAGTTGAAATGTTTCATTTGAATGAAAAATCAGTTTTTTAACTACCACTTAGTGGTTCCACTATTCATCAAAAATTGAAGTTTTTCAGAACACTGCCAAAATTTCACCCTATGTAATAATTGATATTCAGAATTCAAAAATGATTTATATTTTAAAAAATCCAAACATATAAGTTGCATTAATTATTTTTATAGTTAATTCCCACATTCACAACAAATAGTGCGTTTTTATGAAAAAATATATATCAATAGATTGACAATTGTTTATGTCCAATTTCAAAGTTAAATTAATTATAATGATCACCATTGGATAAAATGGTAAAAATATATTCTAATTACACTTTATAACCAATAAATTGTTTAATTTATCACTAAAAATTATTTTGATTAAAAAAGTTGTTTTATGTATTTTTCACGATTCATAAAAAATTGGAAGTCCTCAGAAAAATAACAAAAATTTAACATAGGCTAATTTCAATATTCTGAATCCAAAAATGAAGTCCATTTTGAAATATAAAATTTCTATAATTTTAAAAAGTGGGTATTACTATTCATAACGGCTACTTTGATTAGTCACAGTGTGTTAGAACACGAAGTTGCGTACAATGCAAGCTATTGTATTATTGAAGGAGAAGCGTACCATGGAAGTTTGGGGTGTTACAATCAAGACATATTTTTTTTTTATGATTGTACCCAGATTTGATATTTTTTCACTTATGCGTGTTATGGATTGATCCCTTCTGTTTCTGTTATTTCAATTATTATCTCATGTGTCTTACTCTGGTATTGATGGTATATTGTCCCCATTCGACCTATTGGACCCACACTGATAGTCAGAAACCTCTAGAATACAGGGAAGCGCACTTGAGATCATGTAACTACCCAACTCAAGGCACCGGTTTAGTGGCTCCCAGGTTGGGGACATTACATGGTGATTGAAATATGACATGGAATAAGTCATAGGATTTTTGTTCATAAAAATGCTAACTTTATAGGCCAATCATCTTCTTCAATAGACAGCTAAAGTGGCTCGATGAGTTGTCTTTCTTGTTCAATAGAGTGATCAGTGAAGCATCGTCTATAGTACGTCCTCCGATGAGATGATTGTCTTTTGTGTCGGCTAGGGATTTTACAAAAAAGTTGGCACTACATGGGTTTTGAGGTCAATGGGGAATATACAGTTTTTAACATTTTATAAATCACAAAAGAAGTGTCTCAAGAAAGCTTATTGGAATTTTTATTAGGAAAATCCAATGGTGGAAGGTTTCATGACTCAAAATTTTCCCCATTCAATCATTAAAGCCTAAGGACAGAAGTAATTTGACTAGATTATTAATAAGAGGACAACATGGTTGTGTATCTAGGAAAAAAAGCATTGATAAGTAACACCTCAGTGTTTCAATTGGAAAATGTGTGTTGGGTCAAATCTTAATGACTTAGGTTCCACTTTCCAATCTAATGTTTGAATATGTGTTTGGTTTTTAGACACAAAACATGACCTTTGGTATGAGACTTCATGACCCTTTAGATCGGGTGAGAGATACATTGTTCATGAAAGCTTCTTGGGGATGAGAAGTTCTATGGTAGAAATATTTTAATGTCCCATGTTTTGAAACAAATGAAAAAGAGAAGGAAATTAAATTTTTCCATTAGCAGGTAGGCATGTTTTCAATTTGAGTGTAAAAAAATTTTATTTCTGACAGTTGACATTACAACGTTTCTTTAAAATAAATTATGTTAAACTAATTAGATTAAAATAAAAATAAAAATAGATTAAATAAAGATTAAAAACATTAATTTGAACATTGAAATATTCTACTAAATATTTTCAGAGTTAGAAACTGAGTTGTCATGGGATTCCAAGAACAATAGATCGTCGACATTGATAAAATATATCTTTCAAGTAAATTTTTCCATACACATGTTTATTTTTTAAAAAAAGGAAAATAATCTCAAATGGTGGGTCATATGAGAAATTTGAGACCACCATTTGGTCTAGAATTTCTAGTTTACCCAATGCATGGTATATCTTTAATTTGGATCGGGTTATTAGAAACCTCGCACGTGATAATATTTTTTATTTATTTAATTAATTATTCTAATTGTTGGTAATAATTAATTAATTTATAACAAACGGTGCATTGTATCAGAAATATGAGACAACCATTAGGTCAGGAACGTGAGGTTAAACCTAGGTGGAGTATGACTTCTTTGAGTGTCAGACATTTGGTCGGATCTCACCAGAAGATAATTTAATTGAGTTATAAATATTTTATTTTAATGTTAGAAATATTAATAATTTCATTACTAATATTATTATTTGCGTTGAAAACAAAAAAATTAAAATATTCTTCAATTTTTAAAAAATTGTGTTGTAGTATAAATAATAAATGACCAATATAATAATTGTGATATTATAAATTGTGTGAATTATATATAAATGTATAATCAATATTAATTAAATAACCTTTATCTCATTTTTAATGGATTTTTTTAAATTATAATTATGTCATTGATGGGTTGTATTAATTAAAAATAATTTTAAATATTGATACTTATATTATATTGAAAAAAATTGATGTATATATTTATGATGTATATATATATATATCAAGATTAAATATATTTGTAGGCATACATACATGTGAGGGTGTATATATATGAATATACAGATTTATATATATATATATATATGGGTGTATATTAATTTTATAGGTTAGATAAAACATTATTAATTACCAAATTTTTTTTTTGTAATGTCTCAGCTTAAAGAAAGGTTTGAACTGTTTAAATATTCTTTTAGTCTAAATCATTAAAGCGACCTAGGGCATATGCCTACAGACCCTGTTGTGGGACCCCGAAAGGTATTAAAATTATTTAAATAATCACTCTGGTTTTATGTAAAATTATACATCACACCCTATCATAATGTTAATTTAAAAATTAATAAAAATATATTTTAAAAAGATTAAAATAAATTAAAATAAATTTGAAGAAAGAAAAAAAGGATAAAATAAATTTTAAAATAAAAAAAGAAAGGAGTTATGAGAGATGAAAAAATAATTAAAATTGGCATTAACCCATTTTTTATTATTTATATTTCAATTTATTTTCCATACCTTATTATTTTATATTTATATTTATTTTTATATTTATTATTTATTATTTATAATTTTTCATTTTCCTTATCTTTTCATTCTTATTTCTTATTTTCATCTCTCCCTATCCTCTCATTTGTATGTCACCCTTGTAGTGCCCCCTAGAGGTGTGCCTCGTCTTCCTATCTCCCATTAGAATCCCACTGTGACTCTTTCTCTCCTACTTTTTCTTCACTGTTAGTTGCACACTAAAGCTCTCAATAAGGATAACCTCAGGCACAAATAATCATATGATTTCATTCACTATATTTCATGCAATATACCTAATAATTTTTTTATATTAAATTGGGGTTTTTCTAAAATCACCTGAAATATGATGTTTAGGTCAAATAAAATATCATCATATAGTGTAGGATCCTCCACAAGTAAAATGTAGGGTGTGTACTCTCTTTCTCCACATTTCATTTTATCTTTAAGATCTCACGTTGTGACTCTTGTTGGTGACAACCGGCGATGCTTAATTTTACCTTTTATAAATTAATTATACAAATTTTCATAACTATTGTACCATTTTATGAGATAATATATCCTATCTAAATTATTACAACATCATTGGATACCCCTAAGGATGTTCCAACATTCTTGGTCATATTTTCTGTTTGGCCCAAATAATTAAATTATTTAATTTCATGTGTTGTGTGATGCCCTTTAGATTGAGATTTAAATTAAATTAATTATTTGGGATTATTGTAATCCATTAACCCTGAGTTTTGTTGGTTATATATTCTTAATGGTTTCCAACATGTAAAATTATTATCCCGTTGTGCCATTATAATGTGATATATTCATTTTTTCTTCTTTTTCTTATAAATTGCTTTGGATGTAACTGCTTCTTTAGAATGATCATTAGTAAGTGGATTTGAGTTGATTATTTTATTTTTTTTGAATTATAAAATCATTCCCTTTAATATCTACTTTGTTGAAATATAATATAATTTGGCACTATGAGACAACATGGATTCTGAATTAAGCACTACATAATGATTCCCTGTTCCTAACCGATTACACAATAAGCTTGGGAGGTGGTGTCTTAGGCTTATCATGACAAGGGTTTCCCAGGGTTTCTAAATAATACTAATTAATAATGCATCCCAATGGGATATTCAAGGATGGACCTAGTAGAAAAGTGACTACTCCATGCCTCAGGTGACTATTGACCCCTTATGTTCAATACTTGGATAGAGTTAGGATAAATCCATTACTTGAATGATTCTTTTTCTTTTGGAAGACTACCATAGAGGGGTTCGGTGGTATTGTATAAATTGAATGATTTACCATAGATATACCTTCAAGAGGGACTCAGAATCCAACTCTCAACCTGAACATAATAATAATAATAATGCTAGGTGTTTTATTATTGATACTACAAGAGTTCTGTGTGAATTGTGATATATTTTGGTGATTTGAAGCACAATTTTTCGACACATAAATTATACCCCATGCTAAATCACAAGATTTGGGGTACGTTCCTTTTATCAGACTTCTGTTTTCTAGCTTGATTTATATATATACATTCTTCTTGTCACAGGTACCTTATATTGATTCTGGACTTAGGCCGGAGTAGGTGGTATGGCATGGGTGCAGTTGAGAACCTAGAAAATGTTATATTTATTTTATTATGTTTTTAATTGATTATATATATATATATATCATTAATTGGCACACTTATTTTGTTTAAAACATGAAATGGAAAGGCCTAGACACCATGGGTGCCGACCTACTGAGATTATATCTCACTTTCTGTTGGGCATCATTTGGTACCCAAGTGGACTTTATGCTCACATGTATGGATAGTGAGAAGCATGATGATTCTTGTGTTTGAGTGTTTATTACTACATAGGATGTATATTGGGGGAAATGGACCAATAATTTTCTCGATTTTAAGTTGTTAAATTGTGTTTTTCTTGAAATCATTGATTCTGTTCTTGTATTGCTGCTTTCTAAACCTTTACTTTAGTTCACACATCATGGCATGACATATTTTTCAATCTCATTTTATTTCTCAACATCCAAACATCTTATTTATTTTTGTTTGGATAATTTATTTTATTCTAATATAGTTTTCTTAATCATTTCTATCACCATTTTTCATAAATTTTAGTTTCATCCCCTATGTATTACCTATTATCTATTAGGGTGTAGTTTCACCCACATGCTTGATAAAAAAGATCTCACTGCTTGATGGAAGACTCCATCATTTGGGGAAATGAGAATAAGGTCATGTGGCCAACCAGAGTTGAATCCCCCAAAACGTGGCTCTCAAGTTAGGGAATCTACAATATATATCTCATAAAAGAATACAAGTGCATAATATAACATGTGTCTCAATGAAGGAAAATTGAGAAAAAATTACCTTACCAATTTCATAACATTGAACCCATAATCCCATGAAAGATAGATCCTTAAATGGATTAATAAATACCAAATATTTCATGTATAAAAATCACAATTTGAATTTATGGGTAGTATATACACCAATAATACGAAATAGGTTGTTGAATATAGAATGTGTCTCACAAAAGTAAAAAGTGATACGTAAATCTCCTACCACGTGAGTTACTTTTGAATCACAAGATTCATGAAAGAATATCATAAATAAAGAAATTTAATATAATTAAATAAATTAAATTCATTATATAACATGTCATAGGGTAGTATATACAAAACACAAAACAAATGAGTGGATAATATGGCAAAAGTCTCGCCGAAATTAAAGTGAAACTAGAAATCTCCTTATATTAAGTCTTGAATTCCTTTATAAACATTGAAAGCTCATGTATAATAAATATATGTTTATTAAAAATCTATCACACAAAAATATTCATATACTTCATACCAAATAAGATTTTATTATTTCTTTATATTACCCATTTCTAAAAACTCCATGTTAATGTTACGTTACAAGTAATAACAACTTTTTTTTATATATGTTATGAATTTTTATTCATAGTCCTCTTAATTTGATACTGATTTAATAATATTCATAATTATAATCATGATATATGTATCATATATATTCATTAGATATTTTTTAGTGTAACCCATAAAATATAGTGATAGGAAAAGAAATAAATTGTTTATAGAGACGGTAGGCCTTACGTACGCATGAACGCCATTTTGATTTTCTTGTCATATTAAAATGAAACAAATTAAATGATATAAACATAATATCATAAAAATATAAATTTTTTATGTCATATATATCATCTATTTCTATTAAAATAATCCTTAATACATTCAATTTAAAGCGTGAATGAATCACATCACTTTGTGGGGAGGTAATCTACTATAAACATGAATGATGTTATCTTATTCTCACAGAATGTGAATCATGATGTTATGTGTTATATAATTATTTAATAATCATAAATAAAATATAAATATTATATATATAGTATATAAATAGAATATAATTCCATATTATCCTCTTTAAGAGGTGGTAATGGAAGAACGAACAACATCCCTTCGCGAGGTGGAAGTCTGTCGTACACACAAATGATGATTTCATATTAAATTTGAATGATCTGTGTGTTATTGTAGGTAATACCATTAACATAACAAAATATTATTATATTGATTACACTAAGGTTATTATACCATCATGATATGAAAATAATCTAAGGGCTTTTAATAAGAAATTAATACAAAAACATTCGTTGATGAATGCTACCTCTTCTTCAAGTATCTCATTTTTTAACCAAAGGAATTCCTTGGTTGTATTTATTCCCATATTAAGGATTTGGAGATTAATTGAGGTAAATTGGGATGTTTTTCCAGTAGATTTTAGGAAATCAAAATTGCTTGATAGGTGTGAGGAATGGGGGAGAGTGAAATACCTTTTATAATGGAGGAGGGGTGACATTCTTTTAAATACTAGAAGGAATGTACTATTGGGAGGTCCAAAATACGTTATGTATCACCAATAATGAATAATTTTAGATAACAGATGGTATATGGTCGAAATATGGCCTGATAACGGGTTTTGGAAAAATTTTATTATCATTTTTCCCCTTATGTTTAAATATTATTCGCTTAGTAAACTTGTTTTTCTTTTTATCATTCTAATAATTTTAATTATTTTCACTAATAATTATTGTAAAAAACTTATTTCGACTTATTATACATTATAAATTATTATGATTCCAAATATTGAATCCATTATCTGAAATTTATTTCAAATAATTAGATGAAATTAAAACAATATTAAAATTTTAGACATGCTGAGGAGGATGGTTTTTAAAGCGAAAATATAAAAAGATTACAAAGATTCTATATTAAATTTCAATATGAATGTGATTAAAATGAACTAAATTGGATATATAGATGTATAAGTGACCAATATATACTATAAAACCAAATAAAAATGTAAATTAACATTGTAAATAAATTAAACAAAAAATACCTTTTCAATTAAAATTTTGTATTTTCATTATTCATCAAAAAATAAAGTTCATAGATAAATACAAAAAAACATCATGGAATAATTTTAAAATTATTATTTAAAATTTATTCATTATTATTTAAAATATAATTTATTGAAATGTTAAATTTTATTTTAAAAACAATTGCCCCATTAAATGACGGGAAAACAACCTTTTAGAAAAATTCCAATTTTTAATGAGTAAAATTGGATTTATTCTTATATATATTCTAGAAAAATAAAAATATGAATGTAAAATATACTATTGAATTTAAAATATATAAAATCATTTTAAATATTTCATAAAAAGTGGATTGTTTTATTTATTTAGATAAAATGTGTTTTTTCATAGAAAAATAGTTTTCCCAAAAAAGTGTTTCTTTAGTTTCAAATAGTTATTACTATAACTTATAATTAATATTTTACCAAATAATTCAGAAATAAACCATATTTTCACAATTTATTTAAATTTTTTCATACCCAGCATTGAAATATTTTGGGGAAAAATATAATAATATTTTAATAATTATATTCATAGTTTATAATATTTTGGTAAAACTCAGTCTTCTGTGTAATCAAAGCTATCGAAAGATATCAACATTATGGGTATCATAATCCAATTATAGTGTTTCATGTATGTAAATGTATTCTATGCGTTTCATGTATCAAAAGAGTAACTTGGTGTAGCAGGTAATGCTTGACATTAGTGAAATATAATTTATTAAAAAAATTAATTCCAAAAAACTGAGGGTGTAACAAGGTTGTCAGGGAGGGTTACAAGGAGGGATTGTGAGACTAGTTTCTTTGAGTACTTATTACATGATACATTTAGGTAAGATTTTGCCTATGATTTCTTGAAATTTTAGTAGAGGATACAACTATCGTGGATTAAACAGGGAGGTTTATAGACCTGAATTTTTCCCCATCCATGGAATGAGATGACATTTCTATAGTGAAGTGATTTGAGGAAGTCATGAGATATATCATTAAGGATTATGTTAATATATTATGGTTAACCATATTATCAGTGTTTTTGATTTAGTAGTTCGTTGTTTAGTGTAATCTCACATGAAATGATAACTTTGGGATCTTCCAAACATAGGTGGGGTGAATCAGTGTGGGGTACTTTTAAAATAAATAAATTTTTTATCCCATTACATCTTAGACCTTATAAGGATATCAATTATCTTATTCTCTTTTCTTTATCACATCCATGTATATGAAAGAATGTAAATTTGGTAGAATTTTTTTTATAAGTTTCACTTCTCAATGAGTGTGGCTTGTCCTTTCAATGTATAATGATTATTAGTAAATATATTATCTACTATAATAAGATTTCAAGTTATAATGGTTTGGATATGTAAAGACCCGCAAATTTCAAGGAAATTTTTTTCTTAAATTATCTTTGGAATTTTACAAGAGCGCAGCTTCAGACGGCACCTGATTCCGAGGCCCGGTGTGCCCGGAATCAATTTCCGAAGTTTGGCTCGGGTACGTTCAGTGAACGGACGAGCGGGTTTTTCTATCTTTTGAACCGGTGCCCAGAATCAAATTCTGAGGGCACCGATGAAATCGCAGCGCCGATATTTGCTTAGAAACGCCTCTTCCGGAGTTGCGTTTGCTCAGACGTGGTTTTTAAATTTTGCGGCTTTAAGTCAGAAATAAAATAAATTTGTGCGACAACTTTATTTTATTTCACTTAAACTGCTTGGAAGCCACTTAAAGTCACTTAAAGGCGGCTTGAACTGAGTTGAACTGGATAGGATGCTATCCAGAAATGTCCTACCCCTTGGTAGGATATTTGTGCGGTGGGACCCGCACGAGCCCCGCCGTTTCTTTCGCTAAGTAACGCACCCGCGAAAACCCGTCAAAGTAACTGAAAAGTCAACCAACGCGTTTTCTTTAATTCTTAACAGACCATTTAATTGGGCGGTTTATTTCGTGAATTAAATGGACTCTTTCTTCGTGAATTAATTGGGTCGTTACTTATGCGTTTTACGTTAGTTGGCAAAATAATAAAATAGACAAACTTGTCTATTTTGGAGGATTGCTATCGTTGTGCAATTCCTCTGAGCCTCCACCCTCTCCGCGAAGAACGCGAAGAACGCGAAGAACGCGAAGAACGCGAAGAACGCCGGAACCGGAATCCGACGACGCACGATCCGCGACGTCAACAGCTTTTCCGCGACCTTCTTCTTCTTCTTCTTCGGTGCCTCTTCTTCCGCGGCGAACCTGCGATCGGCGGTTAAAGGTGAGAATCGAAACTTCTAAATTCCCCCTTCTTAATTTCAATAACAACGGATTTAATTAATTAAATCTGTTTGTTCTTGATCCAGAGATTGGCGACGCGACGCCGGATACCGCGACGACGCGACGATCTCCTTCTTCCGCGACGAGCGAATCCGCGACGACCTCTCGTCCGACGACGACTTCAAGGTAGGGATTTATTTTGGAAAAGTTACCCCTTTTAAATTTTCTCGTGAACGTTCTTGAAAATTTAAAAAGTCGGTTTCAAACGAACAATTTTATCTTTAAATAAAATTGTTGGATCATGTGTTGATCATCTTTTTCTTTTCTCCCGATGATTATGGCTAACGCGGAGGGTGCGGGTCTAACGAACAAGACCCGACAACCCTCCGCCGATCTCTTTTGTTGTGCGGATATGACGGACGATGACAAACCGCGCGGCAGGGGCGATCCGTTGATTCCGCAGTGAAGGTCGGCAACCGGGAGAGGCATCGGCGCAGACGGGAGGCAAAACGGGCCACCGGAGCATCTCCGGCGGCCCGCGGAAGGCAGCGGCGGCGCGGGTCGCCGGCGCGGCGGCGCCGGCGACCGGAGGCGGCGGCGCCCGGCGCGCCGCCGTAGAGAAAGTCCGCCGCGGCTGAAGCCGCGGTGGCGGTGGCGGCCGGTTCCGCGGCCGCGCGGAACCGGGAACGGACGCGGCGGCCCGGCCGCGTCCGCGTGACAGGCGGCCCCCCCGCGGGGGCCGCGTTTCTTCAAATGCCGCGGGTCAAACCTGCGGCGGCGGCCTGTTCGGCCGCTCGGCCGAAGCCGAGCCGGCCGGTCCGGTCGGCCGGGCCGCGCCCTGGCCGAACCGGACCCGGCCGAGCCGGTTCGGGCCGGTTCGAGCCGGCCCGGTTCGGGCCGACCCGGTTCGGCCGACCCCAGGGGGGGTTCGGGCCGGGTCGCCCCGGGCCCAGAACCCCCGTTTTCGGGCCCTCTTCGGTCTTTCGCCCATATCTTGGGCCTGGGACTTCCGATTGACGAACCGTCAGCGGCTACGCGATCCTTGGATCAAGACGGTCGTTTCGGTATATTATACTCAAGGTTTCGGAAGACTTTGGGTTCGGCCGGGTTGGTTCGTACACGAAACCAACCGGGCCCTCGGAGCAGAAACGCTCATAACTTGAGCTACGGACGTCCGAACGACGTACCGTCAGCTGTGGTAGTTTCCTCTAAGTGAGACGGAACTTTTGGCATGCTCCGCCCGAGGATCGGATACAGGCGGAGTACGGTCGGGTTGGTTTTGCCCTAAAAACCGACCGGGCCCCTGGGACGAAAATGCCAATAACTCTCAGACCGGGCGTCCGTTTGACGCGCCGTCTGTCGCGTTGAGATCCTGTTGTCGATACGGAACTTTTGGATACATCAACTTCGGACTACGTGTCAGTTGATGTATCAGCCTCTCGGCTCGTGGAGCGGACCCTCCTAAACGAGCTCGCTTTGTGCGGGAACCCTAGCGCTGGCTGTGACTTCGACGACAGAGCAGAGATCCTTCGTGGACTGCGACGACGACAGAGCAGAGATCCTTCGTGGACTGCGACGACGACAGAGCAGAGATCCTTCGTGGGCTGCAACGACGGCAGAGCAGAGATCCTTCGTGGACTGCGGCGACGACTGTGCAGAGATCCTCAGTGGACTGCGTCGACTACTGCACTCAGCGATCCTACGTGGATCAGTGCTACAGGTTCTGTGTGAGCCCGATCCTATGTGGGTCCTTACTACCGGTTCTGTGTGAGCCACTGCCTACAGGTTCTGTGTGAGCCCGATCCTGTGTGGGTCTTCTGCGGGGGTTAGTACCTATCGATCCTTTGTGGGTCCGACGACTTAGATGGATCAGTGATCATCTTTGACGTCATCTGAAAAAGTATACCTGGTTGAGCTGAATCGTATGTTACTCTCCTTTGTGGATTGTGTTGAACTATCCTATGTGGATTTTACTGTTTACTCTCCTTGTGGATTTGAGTCTTGCTTTCCTTTGTGGATTGAGTTGTTCTTGAGCTCGTGAGCAGAGCTAGAATTGGGGACTTAGGTATATGTATGGGCATATACCTAAGTCGAGTCAGATGTTACTTCGTGATTGCATCTTTCTTTTGTGCTATATCCTTTGTGGATTTCGGGAGACCTTCGGGGGTCTCGGGGTCCTTACTGAGTAGCTTGTACTCACCCCTGCACGGGCTATGCCCGCACCTTGTTGTGTCGGTTGCAGACGACGGACAGCGCTGATCACGGTTGGGGCGTGGAGCAGGACGGTACCTGGAGGTGGACCACTGGGCGGGACGTCCTCGGAGCGGACGTGGGACCCGAGGAGCCTGGAGGCTATCTGTACCCACCCTTCAGGTGGGATTGCCAGTGGACGACACGAGGCCGCCGTCTTTTCTTCAGTTGCTGTACTTTACTTTTCAGTTGTACTTTACAGTTGGGCTTGTATTTCCGGCCCCTTTACTTTTCTGCACTTTACTTTCCGCTTGCTGACTCTGTGTGGTTGTTACTTATAAAGGCAATGCCTTCCCTGTTTACTGGGATTTTACGCCTTGGTGCTAGTCGCCAGCCCCTGGCCTATGGAAGGCGGGCTTGGAGTAGTCACGGCACGGGCCCCGAGGACGGGTCGTGACAAATTGGTATCAAAGGTGGTCGGTTCTACCGCAGACTCTGATCGTCCTTTCTTTCTATGTGAAGCAATAGTGTTTAGTGTATTGAGTGTGGTTATCAGTTCAGGGAGCCCAGTGTTGGTGCGGCGGCCGACGTATCCGTACATCAGGACCCTGACTCCTGATTTACGACTTAATGCATGAAAACATTGATTGCGTGTGTGTCTCGAGTTTTCTTTGTGATTACTTGTGTCAGCTCACCGGGTATACTGATCTGCTTTATGAAAGTCTCAAGTTTTCCTTGTGATTACTTGTGCCAGCTCACCAGGTATACTGTTCTGACTGTGGTGCTCTTGTTCTCCTTTTCAGGATGGCCCCGCGACGACAGCCAGCTAGGGTTCCGAGTGTAGGGCGCGACGGCAGCCCACCGAGCGACGAGGCCTCGGTGCAGGGCCCTTTGCCAGCAGTGGCACCGGCGGTAGCTTTACCCGCCGAGCCACCGATGCTGCCAGTACCAGACGCTGACGATGCACGTCGCCTCAGGGCACTGCACGAGTTTCAGGGCCAGCGACCGCCCAGGTTTCGCGGTGAGGCGGACCCCCAGGCCGCCGAGGACTGGCTAGAGGCGGTGGTGCGGACCTTTAGGCTAGTGAGGACACCAGCGGATCTCATGGTGATTCTCGCAGCGAGCCTCCTGCAGGCGGCGGTAGGACGATGGTGGAGCCTGATGCTCCAGGTTCACGATGAGGCATCCCTGCTCTGGGCGGACTTCGAGAGCCTCTTCCGCTCTGAGTTCGTCCCGGCCACCCTCCGAGCGGTGCGCATCCAGGAGCTTCTCCAGCTGCGCCAGGGCAGCATGATGGTCGCTCAGTACGCGGCGAGGTTCACGGACCTATCTCGCTACTCGACCGACATGGTACGGGACCCCTTCTTCCGGGCCCAGACCTTCGAGCAGGGCTTGCGACAGGAGATTCGGGTGTCGCTGATCTCCCTCAGCATTCCGACCCAGGCGGGAGTGCTGGAGCGAGCCCTCCTGATCGAGAGCTTCCTGGCAGAG
The DNA here is from genome assembly GCA_963277665.1 of Viscum album. Classification (NCBI taxonomy): domain Eukaryota; kingdom Viridiplantae; phylum Streptophyta; class Magnoliopsida; order Santalales; family Viscaceae; genus Viscum; species Viscum album. The sequence continues at coordinate 1,059,811,505 of OY728140.1, forward strand.
CCTTCTTCAGCGGTGAGACCTAGCACAGGGCGACAGGTAGCTGAGTCTTCGGCAGCAGGTAGCCGACGGATGACTCTCGGGTCCAGGCAGACCAGACCCCCACGCAGACGGCCTCAGGACACCGGCTCAGCAGTGCGGGGCACACAGCGGAGTGCCAGCCTTCCGAGAGGCAGGTTGTGCTACTCTTGCGGCGGGCAGGGTCACATGGCTCGTGATTGCCCGACTCGACGACCAGAGGAGCAGCAGACGGTGGAGGGGCCACCCAGGCAGAGGCAGAGGGTCGACCGTGGCGGTCCGTAGGGAGGAGGCGGACGAGGCAGAGGAGCTGGCCGAGCAGCGGGTGGTGGGCGACGCTTCCAGGCTCTACCCCCACCACCACCAGGAGGGCCACCTCGACCACATGGAGCTGGCGGGCAGGGACAGGCCCAGCTCCAGGAAGTGGAGGCCTACGACCCCGACTTGCCAGAGATGATTCGAGGTACGATCTGTGTCTATTCCACCCTTGCTGCAGTACTTATAGACACAGGAGCGAGTCACTCTTTCATAGCCTCTGCCCTTGTTCGGTGCTCGGAGATTCCGACTGAGCCGTTGGCTCGATCCTTACGGCTAGAGACTCCTACGGGAGCAGACTCGACGATTACGCACTGGTGCCGGCAGTGTGAGCTTACTCTACGAGGCGAGAGCTTCGGCTGGGATCTCCTTGTAGCGGCGTCGAGGCCTTACGACGTCATCTTGGGCATGGATTGGCTATCCACGGTTCATGCCCAGATCGACTGTTTTAGGCGCAAGGTGCGATGTGTTCGTACCGACGGGAGCAGGTTTACCTTCACCGGCGAGAAGGGAACCTTTGCAGCACAGGATGGACTCCCGCGGAGGAGAGTGCAGCCCATCTCTCATCAGTTGGCTAGCCTCATCCTAGGAGCAGTGGACGTGCGGAGTCCAGCTTTTCCTGCAGTGGTGGACCAGTACGTAGACGTCTTTCCCGACGACGTTCCAGGGCTACCTCCTCGTAGAGAGGTAGACTTTTACATCGACTTGTACCCCGGGACAGCCCCGATATCTACTCCAGCATATCGGATGGCCCCCACCGAGCTTCGGGAGCTGCAGGTACAGTTGGAGGACTTGCAGAGCAAGGGGTTTATCCGACCCAGTGTTTCACCCTGGGCTTCCCCGATTTTGTTCGCCAAGAAGGCGGACGGGAGCTTGCGACTATGTGTCGACTATCGTCGCCTGAATCAGGTGACGGTGAGGAACAAGTATCCGCTGCCACGGATTGATGACCTCTTCGATCAGCTCAAGGGAGCGCGGTGGTTCTCGAAGATAGACCTCCGGTCAGGCTATCATCAGCTCAGAGTTCGAGACGAGGACGTACAGAAGACGGCCTTCAGGTGTCGGTATGGCCATTATGAGTTCTTGGTTATGCCGTTCGGCGTAACCAATGCTCCAGCAGTGTTCATGAGCCTCATGAACAGGATCTTCCAGCCATACCTCGACCGTTTTGTCGTGGTCTTCATTGACGACATTTTGGTATACTCGACGACTGAGGAGGAGCATGCCTACCACCTGCGAGTTGTGCTAGACACGCTCCGAGAGCACCAGCTTTATGGCAGGCTCTCAAAATGCCAGTTCTGGTTACGTGAGGTCCATTTCTTGGGACACGTCATCTCTGAGGCGGGAGTTGCAGTGGATCCCGCGAAGATCGAGGCAGTGCTAGCTTGGGAGCCACCCAAGAGCGTGACAGAGGTGCGGAGCTTCTTGGGCCTAGCGGGATACTATCGGAGATTCGTGCCAGACTTCTCCAGAGTTGCGGCACCACTCTCAGCCTTGACGAAGAAGGGGAAACCCTTCGTGTGGTCAGACAGATGTCAGCAGAGCTTCCAGGAGCTGAGGCAGAGGTTGACCAGCGCACCTATCTTGAGGTTGCCTGAGGAGGGAGTTGGATACGTAGATTACTGCGATGCATCAGGGACTGGACTCGGGTGCGTCCTGATGCAGGAGCGGGCCGTGATCGCCTACGGATCACGTCAGTTGAGGCCGCATGAGCAGAACTACGCCACTCATGACCTGGAGTTAGCAGCAGTGGTCTTCGCTCTGAAGACTTGGCGGCACTATCTGATGGGCGAGCGCTTCACAGTCTTTTCTGACCACCAGAGTCTCAGGTATATCTTCTCTCAGAAGGACCTGAACCTGAGACAGCGGAGATGGCTTGAGTTCCTCCAGGACTATGACTTTGAGATAGTCTATACTCCTGGGAAGGGGAACGTGGTAGCCGATGCCCTCAGCAGGAGGACGGGCATTCAGCTGCTTGAGGAGGCGACGGAGCAGCTAGCCTCCTTGCAGATATCCTTCGTGGATAGAGACGGAGCAGCCTTTCTTCAGTCTCCCACAGTCTCTCCTCCACTTCTACAGCGGGTCAGAGAGGCTCAGCGTGAGGACGCTGACTGTGAGACCCGGCGTGCACTGATATCCTCAGGTCAGGCGCCTGATGGTTTCTCCCTTGGAGCAGAGCACGACATCCTTTTCAGGGGGCGTACCTTCGTACCAGTTGCTTTACGAGAGGAGGTGCTGAGAGAGTTTCACACTTCTCCCTTGGCGGTACATCCCGGAGTGGCGAAAATGTACCAGGATCTCAGACGACAGCACTGGTGGCCGGGCATGAAGAAAGCTGTGGCAGAGTTCGTTTCACGATGCCTCACCTGCCAGCAGGTGAAGGCAGAGCATCAGGTACCAGCAGGTTTGGTACAGCCCTTGGAGGTCCCGGAGTGGAAGTGGGATAGCATATCTATGGACTTCGTGACTGGACTTCCACGTACTTCCAGAGGTCACGACTCCATTTGGGTGATCGTCGACCGACTCACCAAGTCGGCACACTTCTTACCCATCAGAGAGCAGGGCTCAGTGGAGAGCTTGGGACGTCTTTACGTCCAGGAGATCGTACGGCTTCACGGTGTGCCATCATCTATCGTCTCCGATCGAGATGCTCGTTTCACTTCCCGGCTCTGGAAGGGATTGCAGGAGGCGTTCGGGACGCGGCTCCATCTGAGCACAGCCTTCCACCCTCAGACGGATGGTCAGACGGAGAGGACCATACAGACACTCGAGGACATGCTCCGTGCATGTGTCCTCGACTTTGGTCGCAGCTGGGAGGACCACCTACCCTTGGTGGAGTTCGCGTACAACAACAGCTACCACTCCACCATCGGGATGGCACCATACGAGGCGTTGTACGGCAGACCCTGCAGATCACCGTTGTGCTGGACAGACCCTGGGGAGTCAGCACTCGTGGGACCAGAGATGGTCCGAGCCACGACAGAGAAGGTCCAGATCATCCAGGAGAGGATGAGGACAGCTCAGAGCCGGCAGAAGTCATATGCTGACAGGAGGCGGAGGCCACTAGAGTTCGAGGATGGCGACCACGTCTTTTTGCGTGTCTCACCTCGACGTGGTTTACAGAGATTTGGCCGAGGCGGCAAGTTGTCTCCATGCTTCATCGGGCCTTTCCAGGTCCTCAGCAGGATAGGAGAGGTGGCTTATCGCCTGGCTCTACCACCTCAGTTGCACCGGGTGCACGACGTCTTCCACGTGTCTCAGCTGAGGAGATACGTGCACGACCCGACGCACATCATCGACTTTGGGGAGCTGGACGTGGACGATGGGGCGACTTTTGCGGAGGTCCCAGTGGAGATCGAGAATCGACAGGAGCGGGTCCTACGTGGGCGGTCGATTCCTCTTGTGCGCGTCAGATGGCAGCACGGGAACCTCCAGGAGAGCACTTGGGAGCGGGAGGCTCAGATGCGTGCTCAGTACCCCCATTTGTTCCCCTAGTTTTTGATGTATCTTTACGGGGACGTAAAGCCCTGAGGTGGGAGTAATGTAAAGACCCGCAAATTTCAAGGAAATTTTTTTCTTAAATTTTCTTTGGAATTTTACAAGAGCGCAGCTTCAGACGGCACCTGATTCCGAGGCCCGGTGTGCCCGGAATCAATTTCCGAAGTTTGGCTCGGGTACGTTCAGTGAACGGACTAGCGGGTTTTTCTATCTTTTGAACCGGTGCCCGGAATCAAATTCTGAGGGCACCGATGAAATCGCAGCGCCGGTATTTGCTTAGAAACGCCTCTTCCGGAGTTGCGTTTGCTCAGACGTGGTTTTTAAATTTTGCGGCTTTAAGTCAGAAATAAAATAAATTTGTGCGACAACTTTATTTTATTTCACTTAAACTGCTTGGAAGCCACTTAAAGTCACTTAAAGGCGGCTTGAACTGAGTTGAACTGGATAGGATGCTATCCAGAAATGTCCTACCCCTTGGTAGGATATTTGTGCGGTGGGACCCGCACGAGCCCCGCCGTTTCTTTCGCTAAGTAACGCACCCGCGAAAACCCGTCAAAGTAACTGAAAAGTCAACCGACGCGTTTTCTTTAATTCTTAACAGACCATTTAATTGGGCGGTTTATTTCGTGAATTAAATGGACTGTTTCTTCGTGAATTAATTGGGTCGTTACTTATGCGTTTTACGTTTGTTGGCAAAATAATAAAATAGACAAACTTGTCTATTTTGGAGGATTGCTATCGTTGTGCAATTCCTCTGAGCCTCCACCCTCTCCGCGAAGAACGCGAAGAACGCGAAGAACGCGAAGAACGCGAAGAACGCCGGAACCGGAATCTGACGACGCACGATCCGCGACGTCAACAGCTTTTCCGCGACCTTCTTCTTCTTCTTCTTCGGTGCCTCTTCATCCGCGGCGAACCTGCGATCGGCGGTTAAAGGTGAGAATCGAAACTTCTAAATTCTCCCTTCTTAATTTCAATAACAACGGATTTAATTAATTAAATCTGTTTGTTCTTGATCCGGAGATTGGCGACGCGACGCCGGATACCGCGACGACGCGACGATCTCCTTCTTCCGCGACGAGCGAATCCGCGACGACCTCTCGTCCGACGACGACTTCGAGGTAGGGATTTATTTTGGAAAAGTTACCCCTTTTAAATTTTCTCGTGAACGTTCTTGAAAATTTAAAAAGTCGGTTTCAAACGAACAATTTTATCTTTAAATAAAATTGTTGGATCATGTGTTGATCATCTTTTTCTTTTCTCCCGATGATTATGGCTAACGCGGAGGGTGCGGGTCTAACGAACAAGACCCGACAACCCTCCGCCGATCTCTTTTGTTGTGCAGATATGACGGACGACGAAAAACCGCGCGGCAGGGGCGATCCGTTGATTCCGCAGTGAAGGTCGGCATCCGGGAGAGGCATCGGCGCAGACGGGAGGCAAAACGGGCCACCGGAGCATCTCCGGCGGCCCGCGGAAGGCAGCGGCGGCGCGGGTCGCCGGCGCGGCGGCGCCGGCGACCGGAGGCGGCGGCGCCCGGCGCGCCGCCGTAGAGGAAGTCCGCCGCGGCTGAAGCCGCGGCGGCGGTGGCGGCCGGTTCCGCGGCCGCGCGGAACCGGGAACGGACGCGGCGGCCCGGCCGCGTCCGCGTGACAGGCGGCCCCCCCGCGGGGGCCGCGTTTCTTCAAATGCCGCGGGTCAAACCCGCGGCGGCGGCCTGTTCGGCCGCTCGGCCGAAGCCGAGCCGGCCGGTCCGGTCGGCCGGGCCGCGCCCAGGCCGAACCGGACCCGGCCGAGCCGGTTCGGGCCGGTTCGAGCCGGCCCGGTTCGAGCCGACCCGGTTCGGCCGACCCCAGGGGGGGTTCGGGCCGGGTCGCCCCGGGCCCAGAACCCCCGTTTTCGGGCCCTCTTCGGTCTTTCGCCCATATCGTGGGCCTGGGACCTCCGATTGACGAACCGTCAGCGGCTACGCGATCCTTGGATCAAGACGGTCGTTTCGGTATATTATACTCAAGGTTTCGGAAGACTTTGGGTTCGGCCGGGTTGGTTCGTACACGAAACCAACCGGGCCCTCGGAGCAGAAACGCTCATAACTTGAGCTACGGACGTCCGAACGACGTACCGTCAGCTGTGGTAGTTTCCTCTAAGTGAGACGGAACTTTTGGCATGCTCCGCCCGAGGATCGGATACAGGCGGAGTACGGTCGGGCTGGTTTTGCCCTAAAAACCAACCGGGCCCCTGGGACGAAAATGCCAATAACTCTCAGACCGGGCGTCCGTTTGACGCGCCGTCTGTCGCGTTGAGATCCTGTTGTCGATACGGAACTTTTGGATACATCAACTTCGGACTACGTGTCAGTTGATGTATCAGCCTCTCGGCTCGTGGAGCGGACCTTCCTAAACGAGCTCGCTTTGTGTGGGAACCCTAGCGCTGGCTGTGACTTCGACGACAGAGCAGAGATCCTTCGTGGACTGCGACGACGACAGAGCAGAGATCCTTCGTGGACTGCGACGACGACAGAGCAGAGATCCTTCGTGGGCTGCGACGACGGCAGAGCAGAGATCCTTCGTGGACTGCGGCGACGACTGTGCAGAGATCCTCAGTGGACTGCGTCGACTACTGCACTCAGCGATCCTACGTGGATCAGTGCTACAGGTTCTGTGTGAGCCCGATCCTATGTGGGTCCTTACTACCGGTTCTGTGTGAGCCACTGCCTACAGGTTCTGTGTGAGCCCGATCCTGTGTGGGTCTTCTGCGGGGGTTAGTACCTATCGATCCTTTGTGGGTACGACAACTTAGATGGATCAGTGATCATCTTTGACGTCATCTGAAAAAGTATACCTGGTTGAGCTGAATCGTATGTTACTCTCCTTTGTGGATTGTGTTGAACTATCCTATGTGGATTTTACTGTTTACTCTCCTTGTGGATTTGAGTCTTGCTTTCCTTTGTGGATTGAGTTGTTCTTGAGCTCGTGAGCAGAGCTAGAATTGGGGACTTAGGTATATGTATGGGCATATACCTAAGTCGAGTCAGATGTTACTTCGTGATTGCATCTTTCTTTTGTGCTATATCCTTTGTGGATTTCGGGAGACCTTCGGGGGTCTCGGCGTCCTTACTGAGTAGCTTGTACTCACCCCTGCACGGGCTATGCCCGCACCTTGTTGTGTTGGTTGCAGACGACGGACAGCGCTGATCACGGTTGGGGCGTGGAGCAGGACGGTACCTGGAGGTGGACCACTGGGCGGGACGTGCTCGGAGCGGACGTGGGACCCGAGGAGCCTGGAGGCTATCTGTACCCACCCTTCAGGTGGGATTGCCAGTGGACGACACGAGGCCGCCGTCTTTTCTTCAGTTGCTGTACTTTACTTTTCAGTTGTACTTTACAGTTGGGCTTGTATTTCCGGCCCCTTTACTTTTCTTCACTTTACTTTCCGCTTGCTGACTCTGTGTGGTTGTTACTTATAAAGGCAATGCCTTCCCTGTTTACTGGGATTTTACGCCTTGGTGCTAGTCGCCAGCCCCTGGCCTATGGAAGGCGGGCTTGGGGTAGTCACGGCACGGGCCCCGAGGACGGGTCGTGACAGGATATAAAATAAAACCTTATCTAGCATGGTTCGTTATTCGTTTGAAAGATTGAATATAACAATTATTGTTCTAGGAAATGGGGATTACCTATCCCAAATTTTAGTTCCTCATGGGTTCTTTATACTACCTATAAAAGAAAGTATTCAGATTCTTAGTAAAGGTACATTGTAATACTAGGAAAGTCTTCCACTAGACACGAAATCTTTTGGATATCATAGTGCTTCTTAGTTATTTCACTTAATTTTTTCTCACATTGTTACTTGTATAGAACTATGAAAGATACATTTATTACTTATTCGTAGGAGTGAAACGAAAGCTGTACTATCTTCTTCTTCTATCAGTCAAAAAAATATGATTATGTTGTGGATTGTTAAACATATAATTATTTCTTAACCAAATTACAATCAAATTAATATATATTTTTCATTCACTTATCCTTCTTTCTATGATATATGACACAAAATAACATCCAATAGTGTAACAATATATTTAACTCTTTATTCTACAGTAAAAAACATAATACACATAATCTTCTTCCTCCAATCATACTATAATCACAAACTTACTTTTTTATTATAAAAAAATGAAATATCTTATCATCTTATAATCATCACAATTAGTTATTCTTCAGTTATAATGATATGAATATTACCATGGACTGAAATTTCAGAATTCTTCTATCATACACAATATCAATAATGTTTATTGTTACTATTTTTCAATTTATTTTTCTTGGAACAAAAATTATTTATTTGACGAAATTTTACCACACATTAAATATTTTTTATGAAAGATTTATCTTGTATAACTAAAGAATTTAATTCAATAACATTACGTGAAACACAATCCTGATTTTGGATGACCATATATGAATATGTTATTTCATATTTTTATTTGGTTGTATCTTGTTCTTTAAATGATGACATGCATGGAAGACGTTGATTGCATGAATGTCCAGTTGTCTCCTTACTCTTAGGATATCTATCTTCAAATGATTTCAATTGTGGTATGATCATGTATGATATTTTATTGAATAACTCTTGTATTAAATTCTTAGATGAAAGATGTAGGTGTTGATCAAGTGTTGTTTTCAACAATGCATAATATTTAATTTAAAGGGGGAGTACGTTGAGAAAAATACTCTATATCTAATGACAATTTTGATGCCTTACAAATACCCTTAATTATTTTCAAATGATTTTATGTGTTAAGTATTTTTAAAGAATTTATTTTTCATTATATCTTTATTTCTGGAAGAAATATTTAAGTTCTTGAATAATGTGGTTTTATTTCTAAAGTATCCGCATTTAGCGTGTTCTAGAAACACTGATCATGCTCCACTTATTCAGAATCTACTTTAGCATGTTCTGGAAAAACTGTTCATACCCTATGTGGCGGAAATTACCGTAAGGATAACTTGCAGTCTATACTTTTTTAGAAAAGAGAAAAGTATGGAAGATGAACCATATGTTATCGGCAATGTTTGGAAAATAACCCTATATTAATAAGGAACCCTTCATTTGGAATATTAGAAAAGTATGGAATGAAATCCGTACGTAAGTGTTTGACATTATGTTTGTTTCTGAAATGTATGGTTCATTAGCCTTAATTTTGTAAACAACCATAAGTTCTTGTAAAATTATGGATCTAGTAAAATTATGGAACTTTTACCATACGTTTTAAAGTTGAAGAGAAAAGTATGGATGAACAACCCTTCGTTTATAATCAACCATACATTTGAAGAATGTGACATGAACCTTACATTTCTGATCAATCATACATTGTCAACTCTACGTTTGAAGACTATTTCATCAACCTTATGTTTAGAGGATGCATACAGTATAACTCAACCTTAAGTTTTGAGTCAGAAACGTTAATGTTTATATTTTTATGCAATGGTCAAAAAGCTGATTTTTAGGAGGATTTCAAGCAAGATTTAAAGCCAATTGTAAAGTGTGACTTTTACTGATTCAAATCCATTTTATCAATGGTTTAAAGATCGAACTAAAAGGATCTTTATATGATGAGGTTTTAGGAATGTTACGAATACTCTGTAAATTCAAATGATTGAATATTGCGAGTTAAAATGCGACTGTTGTGGATCTAATTTTTTTGGAGAATTACTTATCAATATATATGAGCTTTTTTGAACAACAACTATCAATCATATGTGATATCTTGATCATTTTGAGAATAGAGGAAGAAAAATAGAGACTATCAAGAATTCAGATATGGTGATTCAAGAGAACAACAATGATCTGTTTTCTGAAGAAGAAAAATCACGATAGAAGATTCATTTGTTCTACATCGAAGATCAATTTTGAATCTGGTATGGCTGAATATGTGAGTTATATTTCTATATCTACTACAACGAGATCGACTCGGAATGACTCTTTTGTGAATATGATTTTTTCCAAAGGTGAAAATCCATCGACTGTCAGTTGCATGCTGTTGCAATTGTAAAGAACATCTGGAAAGTATCTTCAGAATACAAAAAATTCTCTTTTCTATTCTTGAGTGACCTAATTCTTGTAATAGGTTCTGTAGGTTCTGTGAGTGAACTAGAAGGCTTTGTTTTTCCTTATATTGTAAAGGTTTCACCTGCCTGTACTCAGTAGTTGTAAGGTCTGTTGAAACAAGGACAAGATAATGAAAATCCCCATGATCGTGGAGTAGAGCATTGGTGGAGTGGATGAGGGGCCTTCTGTTCCCCGTTGCACTATATATCTTCTGTCTCTGCTATTTTAAATTTCCACTTCATTAATACATCTAATTAAAGATAAAGGTCAGAACACAATCTCACAAATATTTTTGAAAAGTCACAATTCACCCCCCTCTTCTGTATATTTGATATAATCTGATCCAAAAATTGGTATCAGAAGTTGAGATTTCTGATAAAGAATTAACAAGCTGAAAGTGATTATACACAGAGCAGGATGACTGATACAAGAGAGTTAATCTCTTTGGTCAAAGCACCATACTTCAATGGAGAAAACTAGGGATGCTGGAAGTCACAAATGATTATTTATCTGAAAAGCCTTTGATAGAGAGTATATTCTAATATTATGACTCCATATGAAATATCAGGAAAACCTGAAACATGGAGTGTAACTACTAAAGCAGATTATGACATGAACATAAAGGAAATGAATGAAATTATATATGGTATAAGACCTGATGAATTTAACAGAGTATCTCAATAACCAACAGCATATGAAATGTGGAAAACTATTGTTTTTGCTTATTAGGAACTGACAATATCAGAAAAATGAGATATGCAACTACTAAGATTAAATTTGATACTTTCAAAATGTTTGAAGGTGATATTATTAATAAAATGAATAGAAGATTGACATATATTTTCAATAACATAACTACATTGGGAGATCACATTAAAAAAGATGATCAAGCTTTAAAAGTACTAAGAGTACTGCCTACAAAATGGAATGGAATCTCTGCAGCAATTAGACAGTCGACACCTGTCAATGATTTAACCATGAGAGAACTTATTGGAACATTAATGAGGTATGAAGCTGAGATAGAAGATGATGTAAATGAACATAAAGTTCTTATCAAAATAGATAAACCTTCCTTGAAAGTATCATCACAGAGCAAAAATAGAAAGATGAGGAAAAGTGTAAAAGGGAAATGAGAAAGTTCTGATTTATCTAATTCTGATGTGGAATTAGCTCAGCTAGTCCGAAGATTCACTATATTCTATAGAAAAAATAAGGTCTTCAGAAAATCCTTCAAAAAGGATGAAAAGGAATTTAGATGTTATGAATGCATGAAAATGGGGCATATCAAACGTGACTGTCCTCAGCTAAGAGAAGACAAAAGAAATAATTTTTTTAAAAGAAATGATTACGAGAATTAATAAAAGAAAGCTATGAAAGATAAATGGAGTGTATCTGAAGACAATAGTAGAACTTCTGAATCAGACTCATAGAAGGAAGAAGAAAGTATGAAAGCTAACATGTGTTTTATGGCAGAAACAGACGAGGTAAAATCCTACTACTCTTCTGAATCTAGTTCTAAATATAGTTATTATAATGAAAAACATTCATCCTACTACAATAAGATTGGAGAGAAATATGATTCTATATTAAAAATAATAAGTCTTTAAAGAACATTCTTAAGGTTGTTTCTAATGAAAGAGATATAATGAAAAAACAATATAAGGAGTTAACTGAAAAATTTAACTCAATTAACACTAACAATACAGATTATGAATCAAAGATAAAATCACTACAAACTAAAGTGGAAACTTATAATGTATTCAGTATGTCTTTGTGCATGATTTTAAACAAATCCTAAAGAATCCCATTTTACTACTGTTAAAATAATTTTTAGATATTTAAAAGGAACAATTTTTCGACCTCTTCTTTATCCCAAAAAAACTTATTTTAATTTAATTTCATATTCAGATGCAAATTTTTGGATTTGTATACTAGATAAGAAAAAAAACTTCAGGAACGTTTCACTTTTTTGGAAAATCCTTAGTCTCTTGGTCAAGTTAAAAACAACATTCATTTTCCCTATCAACAACTGAGGTAGAATATGTTTCTGCTAGAAGTTGGTATACACAATTTTTGTGGATGAAAAACAATCTTATGAACATTGGACTAAGTTTTAGTAATATGCCTCTTTTATTAAGGATGAGGTAGATATATTTATTTTTAAATAATGTTTTATTTTACTATGTTGTTTATTTATTTTAATACTGTTTAAAATGTTTTGGTTATTTGTTTTTCAAAGAGAATATGTTTCTTTTCCGGACACAGTCAATTTGATTTGTATTTAAAATATATGTCATGATTAATGAAAATACGGGAATCAAGGCTGTCAGAAACCCTTTCGACTTCTAAATAATTTCATATATACTAAAACCTTTTCGAACCCGCGAAGCCACACCAGTTTTTATCAACCCTAATTTTCAAACCTATGAAACCCTAACATTCAAACCTTCCAAAATTCTCAAATAGATGGATAATTATAAGAGATATGACGAGGATGAGACTATCAATGCCATGAAACAACACTCAGAAGGAAGGAAAATCTTACATGGAAAGGTGATTGATATCTAATGGCTCTTTGAGACAAATATCTTGTTAAATAAAGCACTGTCTTTTCAGAATCTCTAACAGACTTTCAACAGTGAGTATAAGGAATTTTTTTATGATCTAGAACGTCAATATTTCTTCAATTTTGTACAGTTCAGACTGGGATACAATGAGGACACTATGCTGTATATGATAGAAGATAGGTATTTTTCAATCTCTTCAGTTGAAATTGGTCAGATTTTGAACTGCCCTCATGAAGGAGTCTTTCATTTTGATTTAAAAAATATAGGAGATTCTGTAAAGAAATCAGAGGACATTATGTATTTTAACATTGGTACTACTTTTATAAATAAGATGTTTATTAAGGATCTGAAGCCAGATCAGAAAATTTGAGTAAAATTTATGCAAACAGGGATTGCATCGAGGATGTCTTAGATGGAAAAGATATTATATACCAACATGTATATAATGTATCTTTTTCTCAGTAATATCAAACTCAATTTTCATAGATACATGGTGAGGTATCTTAATTACTATTTTCATAGTGAAGCTAGAATGAACTTCTACTATTTTGGTAGATTCATTTTCAAACTGTTGTTCAAAAAGGATATAGTGATACAGGTGGATTCCAGACTCAAATGTCATCACAATAATATTTTTAACGCTAGAAATTTAAGAAATATTTGCTATTTCTAGAGTACTATAAAAAGAAAACATTTTCCAGTAGGATCTGAGGATGAAACTGAGAGTGCGTGAGTTCAATCTACTCAGTCCAAAGAGGGACAACCTAAATCGTGAGTAAGCACTACGGCAAGGATAATAAAATTTGAACTGGAAGACACTGAGGAAGAATGAAATCAAGAGGGACTTCAGACACAGAGGAAAAGAATTATTATTGAGTAATCTATTTCCCCAGTATTGACAATAAGAGATTTAATCTCTTACAGTTTTTAAGAGAAGCTGATATTGAAAACCCAATGGAAGCTATTTTTGAGAGGTCAGAACCAGTGGAAGGACTTCAATTTCACTCTGAAATTCAAGAAGCAGCCGCAAAAGAGACTTAGGAACAGAATGTGGATGTTATAGAACATGACTCTAAAATAATTGAAGTCGAAAGAACATAACCACAAGTTATAGCTGATGTTGAAGTTCCACTTCAACATGAAAAGGAGGAAGAGCCGATAGAGGAAGTGTCCAGACCTCAGGACACTCAAGAAGATATTATCATAGAAAATCCCTTAGAAGAACAAGTTGGTGATGTTTGTGATGAGCATATTTCTGAAGCTAAAACCGAAGTACGTCAAGTGGAATTTCTTTCTATAAGAGTCTAGAAAAGGCTCCGAGGGAAAATCTGTGGACCAAAATGCTGAGGAAAAGTAAATGGACAAGTCTAATACAGATTCACTACCTTTAGTACTGCTGCATCACACTGAACCTGAGAATGCGAATCAAGAACAAGGTGCCTCTGATTTAGGGAATAAGTATATTGATGATCTATACAAAAAGTTGTCTCAATCGGAATCTAAAAATATTACTCTTAGGAGAGCCTTAGAATTAGAGCACTTGAAATTTTAAAAACATAAGGATGGTATAGTTTCCAGGCAAGAAGTTGAAATTTTTAAGAAGGATATGTTGAATGCTATTGTAAAAATTTATGTCTGAAATGGTTATGAAATCAGATTTTTTAGATCTCAAATTATTTATGGGGACACAATTTGCATGCTGCTAGTGGGCCAGGTACTTCACCTGATTTACTAAGAAAATTTGAAGCTGTGACAACTGCATTGAGCAATATGAGTGGCAGATTGCATGATCTTCAATGTAACATCGCTCCTTTATCTATCCTGTTAGACAATCGGAAATTTTTGATGGATCAATTGACATCTAGTAAACCCGGTATCCGATCAATGGTAAATAAATTCACAGAATAGCTGTCTTTATTTATGGAGAAGGAAGAATGACTTCACTAGTTATTCTGATTGAACCTCATAGAAAATATTCATATGACTCCAGAAGCTAGAGATCTTATTATTAAGCATGGTGAAGTAATTATGTGAAGACTCAAGGTACAGTTGACAAAAATCAAATATGATGTTCAGAGGAGATAGACCCTACCTAATCCTTGACCAAACCATGATTCATTTATTTTTCATATTTGTACATTTCTGTGTAAATCCATTACATTTAATTAAATTAATTTATTTTTAATATATTTGTTTTTATTTCCCAGAAATATAGATTTAATTATGGACAAACAGTTAATTATAACATTTAGTTAAGTTCAGTACTACATTAAATGTCTTATATTCCATCTTTTATCATTATTTTTGATATCACAAAAATGGGGAAGAAATTTGGATAAACAGAACACTTTTTTTCATTTTATTGGGGGAGAAATTAAAATGGTTATATTAAAGGGAGAAATTAAGTTTTTAAAATTCACAACTATATGTAATTAATTAATTTTTGTGTAAGTTAATTTCACTAATTATTTTATGGGTTTTGTGATAATAAAAAATGGGAATATTGTTGAACAAGTGTTGTTTTCAAAAATTCATAATGTTTTATTTAAAGGGGGAGTATGTTGAGAACAATACTCTATCTCTTTATGACAATTTTGATGCCTGAAAAATAACCCTTGATTATTTTCTAATGATTTAATTTGTTAAGTATTTTTCCGGAATTTATTATTCATTATATTTTTATTTATAGATGAAATATTTAAGTTCTTGAATAAAGAGGTTTTTTTCTAATGTATTCGCATTTACCGTGTTCTGGAAACACTGTTCATTCTCTACATATTCCGAATCTGCTTTATCATGTTCTGGAAACACTGTTCATACCCTACATGGCAGAACATAGCGTATGGAAAACTTGAAGAGTATACTTTATGAGATTAGAGAAAAGTATGGAAGAGGAACCATACGTTATCAGAAAAGTATGGAAAAGAACCCTACGTTATGAAGGATCCCTGCGTTTGGAATATCTGACAATTATGGAAAGGAAATCATACGTAAGTGTTAAAAATTACGTTTGTTTCTTAGAATAATGGTTCATCGAACATATTTTTTTAAACAACCATATATTCTTGAAAAAGTATGGATCATGTAAATATATGGATCTTTTACCAAACGTTTGAATGTTGGAGAGAAAAGTATGGGTGAACAACCCTACGTTTATGATCAACCTTACGTTTGAAGAAAGTGACATGAAACTTATGTTTGTGTTCAACCATACATTGTCAACTCTATGTTTGAAGACTACGTCATCAACCTTACATTCATAAGATGCATACAGTGCAACTCAACCTTATGTTTGGCATCAGAAACTATAAATTTGATATTTTTATGCCACGGTCAGTAAGCTGATTTTTAGGCAAAATTCAAGCCAGATATAAAGGTGATTTTAAAGTGATACTTTGACTGATTAAAATCCATTGTATCAATGGTTTAACGATTGAATTAAAATGAACTTTTTATGTCGTGTAGTCAGGAAAGTTACGACTACTCTGTAAGTTCAAATGTTTGAATATCACGATTTAATAGGGGACTCTTGTGGATCTAAATTTGTAGGAAAATTACATATAGTTATATATGATCTTTTTGGAATAGAAACTATCAATATTATGTGATATCTAGATCATTCAGAGAATAGAGGAAAAAACAGAGACTATTAAGAATTCGAATCTGCTGATTCAAGAGAACGACAAAGCTCTTTTTCTGAAGAAGAAAAATCATGATAGAAGATTCATTTGTTCTACTTCGAAGATCATTTGTGAATTTGATACTCTTAAAGTTGTGAGTTAAATTTCTATATATTCTACAATGGGATCGACTCAGAAAGACTATTTTGTGAAGATCATTATTTCTGAAGGTGACGATCCATCTACTGTCAATTGCATACTGTTGGAATTGAGAAGAACATCAGGAATGTATTTTCAGAATACTGAAATATTTCTTTTCTATTCTTGAGTGAAAGACTTATCGTACTAAGTTGTGTAGGTTTTGTGAGTGAACCTGAAGGCTTTGTTTTGCCTCAGATTGTAAATGAGTCAACTTCCTGTACTTAGTTGTTTTATGGTCTATTAAAATGATGATGAGATATTGGAAATCACCAAGCTCGTGGAGTTGAGCATTGGTGGAGTGGACAACACACCTTCTGTTCCCCGAACCACTATATATCTTTTGTCTCTACTATTTAAATTTCCGCTTCATCAATTCAACTGATTAAGGTTAAAGGGCATAACACAATCTCCCAAATATTTATTAAAATTCACAATTCACCCCCCTCTAGTGTATATTTGACAAATTTGATCCAAAAGTAGGTTGAATATAATATCCCACAATGATTAAACCACTTTAATCTTTCAAATCACGATCTTTTATCCATGTTTTTTAAAGAGGATGAAAAGAAAAACATTTTATACTTTCTACATAGATTGTTGTATCTTCATTGAACTATGTTTTATATTAGTGCATTTCATCATATCTAGACCCAGAACATGGGTGAGCACCTGGATACACATTCACACCCCAAATGGGATTCGACACACCAAAAATCCCTCACACATGAATGTGCTGTCTGGAACTTATAAGCATGCCGACCCACCCCATGCAGTAACTATAACTACATGATTCTCTTTCCACCATGCAAGCCACCTTGGGCCAAACATCCCGCATTGTTAACTGTGAGTACCACAAGTGGTTGATTGAATATCCCATTTGTCTTGTATTGGTTGGGTTATTTTTTATATTAGCCACACAAATTTACATTGAAAAAACCAAGTATTTACTTGAATTCCAATTTCCCCTTAAAATGCATGGCCACCAAAATAATGCCTCATGTAATAAAATTTGCATGATCTCACTTCTATAATTATTTCTACAATTCTATTTTTAATATAATTTCAAATTTATCTTTATAATATAATAATAAATAACCAATCGATGTATCAACCCCTTATTCTTTATTTTAAACATTGTTTCATGTCGATGCACTGAGTGACAAATGTATTCTGAACTAAGGACCAGTTCAATAATTGTTAGTGTAATAAACTAATAGTCTTAAAAATAACTTCCTCAAGATAATAAGACCTGGGTATCATCACTATCGTATTTTCATCTAGTTTGTATTAATATTCATATCAATCATGGATATGTTGTATAGTTTATTTATAGTGAAGTATTTATTTTTAACAAATTCAACATATTGAAATTAATGAAATATTTATCATTCATTGACTACCATTTACAACCAATAACTACCGTTAAAAATAATACAAATCATACCCAATGTGGTCTCTTTAATCCCCCTCATTGTATTTTTGGGAAATACCTTCAATGTTATTTTCAAACAAATATAAATAATATGTCAATATTTGAATACCCTTAATGTTTTGTTCAAATTAATATAATAAATATTTTAAATTTTAAAACTTTCTCTTCTTACTCAACCTATAATTTTTCATACTTTCCTTTCACTTTCTCTCCCACTTATTAGCAAGAAATACAAATTCTATAGGATACAGGTATTATTACTTACTAAATCATTCATCCATCATTTGGTAATAAATCTACTCTATCAATATTTAGTGTTTGAAAAAAAGGTTCTGATTTAGGAAATAAAGCTATCATTGACCAACTAATCTTGATACCTCATGAAATGAGAACTCTTAATAGTGTCTTCATGTTTTATACACTATTATTTTTGTTTGAGGATAGTAAATGAGATATGAATCATTGTTTATTTATATCAACAAAAATCACAAGCAATAACTTCAACAAATCGATCAATAACACCAGAATGAAATATACAAGATAATTGGTCCTAGAAAATTTCCATAATTTCCCATTTTATTATGTCTATCATTTATTCCATTACAAAAACTTTTTAGTATGTCATTATTTTTTTATAACCATGGATGGGTGAATAAGGAATATACAGCATTTATAATAAATTTATAGTTACGAAATTTATAGAATAATCCGATTTGATACTAATTGAAATTATGATTCTGGTGGATTCTTTATTTCTATGCATTTTTATCCCCACAAGGGAAACACTCCTCTACATAATAATAATGATTTTTCTTCTCAAGAATGGATTTCAAGCTATTTCAATTTTTGGAATACACCAAAATGGATCTTTAACTCGTGACCATATGGGTTGGAAAACCTCAAATACTTTACTAAGTAATATATTATTCAATATTTATTCATTAGGAAATCAAATATAAGATATAACCAAGATGATATATTCATTATCCTTGATATCTAAGATATGATATAGAAAAATCAACTTCATTAAAGATGGTCATATATCATATTTTTATTGGAATAATAATTGAGGAATCATTCATTTTTGGTTATTTATTTATCTTTGCAATGAAAAATTTAAAAAAATCCTTAATTCTTAGGTGAACCCCTAAAAACATGGTTCACCTTCAATTCCATAAATTATAATCAGAAATACAATACATAATGATTAATGAAATAATGTGTATCATTAATTTCTTATCAATTTGAACAAAAAGGTGGAGATATTTATCTGAACCTAGTTTCTCTATTTCATCCATTCTTCATTCTAGCACATCTAAACAACTGTTCTAATTTATGAAGGGGAAGAATGGATCTCTTCTCATTCTCTTCTTATTTTTGTGGATAACTTTTCTTCTTAATAGCTTTAATAGACGATGCACATTAACCCTATTAATTTCTTTTTCATTCTCTAGAATAATGGTTAGAAAAACATTTTTGATATGACCATATTTCTTACATCTCTCAGATATAAATTATTTAAAATAATAGATATATTTTATTAGAAAAATATAATACACTCTTTCTTCATCATGTGAGATTTTGTTTCACTAGCCTTATCTTTTTCATATACTATTTTCCTTATTCTTTCTAAATCCTCAGGATAGATAAATAACATATCATTAATAATTGTGATAACAAGTTTGGATATTATATATGATTTCTTCTAATATCCACCATTTTAATTTTTTCTTTTATATGAATCACTTTCTATAAACATGTTATATTTGGAATCCAAGGTCTTCTCAACTTCCTTACATGAAATTTTCTTGGGAGAATATGTGTTGTTTAAATTATTTTAATGTATTCCCTTTGTAGCTTCTTATTTTGTTACAATATTTTGTGGTCTTTATTTCAAATTATCTTTGGATATATACTGATATAATAACATTCCATTTTTTTGAATACTTCTATTGGATACATCACACATATTTTCAATCATTAAAAATCTGTTTGAAGTATACATATTTTTTTGATGTATGGATTTTTCTTATTCACCTCTAGGATTCCCCTTGATATGGGATTCCTTTGTGATTTATTCCATTAGAGGGTTGTACCAAAAATCCAATTCATTATTCCAAAATCTATTTTGGAAATATCATTGACCCATAGACCATGATCTTTATATTTCTTATGTATGAAGATTTCAGGTTTTATTCGAAAAATGTTAGTTTCTAAATGGAAAACCTGATTTCACACTCTTATTTCTATCCAAACTATTCATGGTGGGTGATTTCATCTCTCCTCTATTCATATATAATTGTTCTAGTATTTTTTTAAAACATAACTATTTGTGGAATAGATTTAGAAACATTATTACGAGATAGTATGAATGGTACCTTTTTCTTCTCAGCTTCTTGATATAGATCATTGAATGATGTTATGAAATTCTTGTCACATGTTGGATGTATTTTAACGTTATAATCATACATTGATAATTGAGTATTTGTAACTACAATTTCCTTATTTTTTTAATTCTCAATATGTGTCTTCTGAATATTTTCCAACTAAACTTCCAATTATAGGAATTTCATATTAGTGATGATTCTATATTCTTAAACCATAATTATATTCTCTGGAAAACATTTATACATTCTTTCCACCACATATTCCTGATGATTATATTTTAAAAAAATTAAAGAGTCAAGTTCTTTGATCTTCTTAGTTATAACTTAAATATTTGAATCTTTAACGTCAATTCTAGTTTTAAAAGTTTCTTCATGTTCATTGATTTGTTCTTCATGTGTCCTCTCAAATCCATCATTCTCTACCACTCCTCTGAGCCATCTTGAATAACATATTTCATATTCCTTATTTACTTCTTCAAATGAACCATCATTTTTGGATAGTTTTAAATATTCTAGAATTTTTTATTTCATGCCATTATCTATAATAATAGATTCTTTTTCCAGTCGGTTAATTTATTCATAAATACATTGAAATACTCAAAAAAGAAAAGAGACTATTCTTGTGGGAACACAATGTAAGATATATAATAATCTAATAAAATGTATATATTTAGAGGCTATGGATTTATTATCATCAAAACATCTTATATTACATTCTTCATGATAGTTTTGAAATGAACTAACAGATACTTCTTTACCACTTGTGGTAGAGAGGCCGGCCATCTCCTTGGTGGAAAATTGAGCCACCAACTCTTTACATTCCTTGATTGATAGGTCTTCATTATTTCCTAGTAATATAGATACTTATAATTCTTCTTAATTATATATGATGGATCTCATCTTCAACTCTATTTTATATTTCGTTCTCTTATTCCTCATGGAATTGTTAGAAATCAACTTCCACTTAGAAAGAAAATAAATATTAACAAAAAATGTACTTCATTGTTAATGTAGGAAAAAAACCGAAACATTCAAAATATAATAAATACATGATAAATAATCTAATAAAAGAAAAACATCCCTCTAATACAACATGAATAGAGAAGTTTGAGATATTCCTAACATTGAGAGAAGGGTGAATCAGTTTTGGAGTTTTTTATCCGATTAAAAAAATTAATTCCTTTACCTTTTTGAACTGTTGTGATCTTGATTCTCTTATTATATTTTTATTATTGCATGAAAGTATATAAAATCATGTAAATATGGTACATAATATTTTTATAAGGTTCACTACTCAATAAAATTATCTATTCCATTCAATGTATGTTTATTACCAGTACAATAATTATACACTACAATGATATATCATGTTTGATTGGTTTGGATAGGAAAAAATCCTTTTGAAAATATAGGTCTTAATACATTAAGAGTGGGGAATGAATAAATTATTCTTCCCTAGATTGGTTATAAACTAGTTCAACTTGATGTTCCTCACTGGTTATTTACAAAACCCTTGAATATTGTGTTCACATTCTTAGTTAATGTACTATATAACACCATGAATGAATTCCAATAAAATAGTATTCTATTGAATTTCACAAAACTACATAGTATATTTACAAACTTCTTCTTCACTTGGATACTTTCACAACATCAAACGATCAATACTTTTTCTTTCGAGTAACATACTGAAAGAGGATTTTTATTCCTCTTCTATTAGTTACAATAATGAGAATATGTTGTGAACTGTTAAATAATGAATTAATACTTACCCAAATGATAATAAAATGAATATATTTTGGCTAGTCACTTCATCTTATTCCATTTATAATTGACGCCTAATTATATACAATAGAGTATAAGTTTCTTGATCTCTTTTTTCTTCATTAAAAAATAAATTTCTCTAAATATTATTCTTTAATTAAAATTATAATCACAATATTAATTTATGATTATCAAAAAAATGAAAGAATATAATAGATAACATAATAACAGTTAGTTCTTCTTCTTTTAGAAGGATTTGAAAATTACTATGGATTGAAATATCATAATTCATCTTTGATACACAATATTAACAATGTTTATTATATCATTTCTTTTATTCTTCTTCATGGTTTAGAAATACTTTATTAAACTAAATTATCCCACACATTTAACATGTATTTATTAAATAATTTACTTTTACATCACAAGAAATTATTTCAATTACATAAAAAGAACATCCTGCATGTGATTTTTAAAATCATTAATCACCTCATGATTTTTTTTTGTTTTAGGGATAATATAATCACTAAAACTCTAAACGAAATTTTTTCATCATTTCTATTTATCAATTTTTATTTGTTAAATTTTCATGCATACATTATCCAATGAATTATTAACTTAATATTGTACATGATTTATCTTATCATTTATGAAACATATGAGTGTAGGTTATATGTATTCTTCTAATTAATAGTTTGGTTTCGTGGAACACTATTATTTCTCTGATTACTTGTTTAACACTTTAAAAATACATGGGATTGGATTTTCACTTCATCTCAAATGTTTTTATACATATAACACATTCTTCACATAGAACTATAAGAGTATTAATCACAAACTGATTTGGGACACTATTCATCATATAGGAAATGCGTATTTGGAAAAATCAATCACAATATCTCAGGATCCTTTAAAAATACTTGATTGTGTGAGATTCATATCAATTGAATATAGATATTCTTTTTATAAGCAACTAGAAAAAAGAAAAAAAATTATTCATCGCCTAAAAGATCATATGTGGCTTCTTCTTTTTGAAAATTAGTGCACTGAACACCCCTCCCCATATAGCCTAAGAGGCTCACAGTTTTGTTGTGTCTTTTCATAAAATAACAGACTTGAAGATAAATTATTTTCCAAAACAATATCTCTAAATGGAATACATGAGTGACATCCATTGCTAAACCTCATAGATTTGGCATTTATAGGAAATGGTCACCATATCTACCTAATTTAATCATAAAATCAAGTCAACAGAAATTATTCCATGTAAATCAAATATTTAATTTCCTAAACACCTCAACATTATTTTTAACACATGATTTCACAAAGGATGCTGAAAATAGTGGAATCCTTTATTATGTGGCAGTAGGTTTTTATTTTGTAATAAATCCCTCATGTTTATGTGAGAATATCACATTATTCAAAAGTACTCTTTTATGATTTCATTTGCCCATTTATCACAATATTACATCATTTTTATCTTCCCAAGTACAGTTTTCTTTAACTAATGTCATGAATTAAAGATGTATATTACATATATGTAATCAAATACCCATATTATAGAGATCCCTATAATGAAATTATTTTGAGCTCAGTATGATCATGGAAGATCTCAAAATTAAGATCTCTAATGTAAAATTCTATAGAGGAGGCCACATGTTAATGATTTTATCCTACAATGATAAAAAAACCATGTTCAATCAAATTAAATGGCCAACTTATATCCATAATTTTTTAATGTGGATAGAAAATACTATATCCACTACTATTCCAAATTTATTATCACCTATTTCAATCATTACATTTTATATCCGATCGTATTAATGGTTGAGAAAAAATTGGTGTTGGAACCCAGATACACATGCACAATTTAAAATGGGATTCACCCTACCCATATTCCCTCACATGGGGTCATGTTCTTTTTGTCTTATACACGTGACTTTCAGCACTATGCATGCACCTTGTCCAAACGCTCCTCTTGTAATGCCCTAACCCCAGTTACCCAGAGTTGGTGCATTATTACATAACATTGGCATGATCACAAGAAAGATCAAATATCTAAAGACCAGTTAGTTTAGTATCCTTGGAAACACTAGATATATTCATAATGTTATACATTACATCATAAAAATGAAAACTACAACAAAATAGTCTCCATTGTACACACTCTTATCCCCTCATACTATCCTTGCAGGTCATTAATAAATTACCTCTTAACATCCTAGGAAAAATAAAACATAGAAAAGGGGTGATCTCAAATGCCCAGTAAGGATAACAATATAGTGAAAACATTCATAACTAAGAATAATCATTTATGGCAATGTATAAAAATAACAAAAGCCTTTTAAACTTGAACTTCAACATAGTATGGAAAAAATAAAATGAAATAATTCCATTTACTTATTCACATGAATATTCTACTAATCGAATAATCACATGCAATATCAATAATCACTTTCATAATGATGGAATGCATAATGCCAGACTATCATAACCACATAGCCAAGGCCTCGTGCCAAGACTACAAATAAGATTTTTTCAGGGCCTTCTGCCCAGACACTAGTTTTTCTCATGAGACCTACCGATGCATCGAGGAGCTATAGCGGGCTCCACCTGTCACGTATTGAGTCCAATGCAATCCCATATGAAGAGGTTTAAACATAACATAATCATTCGTATTAAAACTAGCATACAAAAGGTAAATAATTCATCCATAAAACATTAATAGTATAAAAATAACACAATCATTGTAAAACATATCACAAAACCTTCAATAAAATATGGAAGTTTTTTATCATAATAAATCAACTCCAAATAAGTGTAAAATCCATCAAAGGATGTTGACATAGATGAAATCAAAACTCTTTTTAGAGAAATATATCTTTTTATTTTGAAGTCATTTAAGAGTCATATAGTTATATAATAAAACATTTTCTTTGAAAATATTCTTATAATCTTGTAAGGGAAGCATCGACGATTTTATAATAGCCGCACCCGCCGTATAAGTTAAAAAAACATTCTTACCTTAATTCTGTCGAAAAGGTTAAAAAGGAACTTGTTTGGAAAACGATGGAAAGATTACATTATAAACCACATATAAAAGTAAAAAAGGTTATAAATAACTTTAAAACATATTTTAGTAAATAGTAAAAAAGTTTTGAAATACATTTTTTAGAAACATGGATGCGGATGATAAAGAAGTCCTAGTAGATTATTACGTATAAACATCCTTGAATAATGAAGAGATTGCGAAATAAACCCTTACCTTGTACTTTTCCTTGTATGGGGTAGGTTAACCTATTTTATAATGTTGAAATAATTGTTATTAAATTATACAAGAATCATATACATTAATATGTTATCGTATATGATCTTTTAACATTCATTTGTTAATAATATCTTAGTATTATCGTCGTTTCGGGTGTTAACTTACTCGTTTTATTTTATATGTTTTTTATGTAATCCATGTTTTACATGTATAGGTTGTATATTATTCATATCCATAATGATATCATGTCTTTAAAAATTATTTTTAAATTATAATATGATAATTATACTAGAATGGATACGATTGAAAATGAATCTCATCGCGTTCGTGGAGACCGTAGTCCGTACGTACGCATGAGCGACAATATCATTCTTTTGATATTAAAATAATATATAATTGGATGGTATATCATATATACAGAATCATTATCATGTTATATTTATTATTTACAAGAATTAAAAATCATTATTATACCCATACAAATAATAATACATTGAATAACAATTACACCACGACGTGGAGACGATAAGCCGTACGTACGCACGTATGGTGACATGTCATTCAAAGGATGAATATAATACTGAATTTGGTTGTACCATATTTATAATAATATTAAATTATATAAGATATAATGGATTAATTATTTTAGAATTGGAATAACAATGAAATAAGAAGTTGAAGAAGAAATGAATTTCAAAAAGGATGGTGAAAACATTACCTCTTCTTTAGGTTCTTTCTTTTGATTTGATGAAAAGGGATCTTTAGGTTGGCTTTCTGATCCAAATAAGGCCTCTAGGTTGTAGTTAGGGAAGTTGAAAGAGTATTTGGGTAGGGGTTTTCCAAAACAATGGCTTTGAAGGTGTGAATTAATGAGAAGGGGGAGTGCCCTTTTATAGAAGGGGTGAGGGGCACCTTTGGAAAAGCTAGAATTAATATTTTATAATAAATTCATATTAGGTTTCTAATGGATAAAAAGTGTATTCTTTAAAGGATAAGGTGGGGATGGGGTGAAAACCACTTAACCAATAGAATTTAGACAGGTTTTGGCAATTAGATTAACCATATCTTTTAGTTTTAACTCTTAGTTAATTAGTTTGACACTTACCATGTCACATTGTATTTTTATATTATATGGTAAATGAACTTACTATATACCTCCAAAATCCCCCCGAGTGGTCCATTAATGATACACCTATCATGATATAAGTCTCTTGGCTGAACTTTAGATTTTATGGAATTGAATATCAATTAATAATATAATTTTTTTTTTAAAACTCTTTTATGTCAATTTTGACACTATTTGGAAAATCGATGTTTGTGAAAATCATAATAGAATTATTAATTCTACCAAAGAAAATTAAATCAATCCTAACATGTCATATTAACCTATAAAATTAGTTTAATTCCTAAAAAGTCTCAAATTATATTTATTTTGGTATTTATATAATCAATTATTTTAATTTTTCACTATTATGGTAATTACTGCATCATCAGTGTGTCATAAATAAATTAAATTATTTAATGTCTAAAAATTATAAATAAAATATAATTATGTAGGAAATATTTTTATATTTCTAATGAATATTTACAATCGAATTTATCTTAGGTATAACCCTATATTAAAAATGTTTTAGTAAATAAACATTGATTTTAACTCTTTTAACTCTTCTCTGTATTAAATAATAATAAATGTCCTAATCTAATCCAAGTGGACCTGAATGATAATATTTAATTCATAAAGATGTTTTTGGTCGAGATAAACTTGTCCAATAGAATTAGGACATGTGTTATGGTAATATTAATATCATTTTTACCCTTAATTACCCTATTTACTTTTAACCGTGGTAAATAAATGTAAAAAGTTACTATTCACCAAAAATTATTTTCAACTCATTGAACCACATTTTACAACTTCATATTAACTATGTCTCTCGGATTTTCGAAATTCCACTCAGAAAAGCGGTAAAATTAAGTTTTATTAAAATTTCAGTTTTTTTAACTACCACTTAGTGGTTTCACTATTCATCAAAAAATGACGTTTTTCAGAAAAATACCAAAAATTCAACCTAGGATTATTTCGATATTCAGAATCCAAAAATGATGACCATTTTGGAAAATAAAATTTATAAATTTCAAAAAGTGGGTATTTCTATTCATAATGGCTAGTTTGATTGGTTGTGGTGTGTGTTAGAACTCGAAGTTGCGTATAACACACGATATTTCATTATTTAAAGAGAAGTGTACTGTAGAAGCTTGGGGTGTTAAATTCTCCCCTCCTTAAAATAATTTTGTCCTTGAAATTTCTAAAATACCACCGCATGAGAAGACTCGAGTGGTTCTTCATCATAAGTTCCTCAGGTTTCCACGTTTCCTCTTCCATCTTATTGTTTCTCCACAAGACTTTTACCAGACGAGTCGTCCAGTTTCTCAGTACTTGTTCTCTCGTATCAAGAATCTTGACGGTCTCTTCACAATAAGACAGATCGGGTTCCAGTTATAATTCCTCATAGGTGAGTACATGCGTTGGGTCAGGCATGTATTTCCTCAACAGAGATACGTGAAACACATCGTGAACTTCAGAGAGACTTGGCGGCATTGCCAATCGGTAAGCTAAAGCCCCAATTCGTTCTAGAATTTCGAAAGGTCTGATGTTCCTGGGACTCAATTTACCTTTCATACCAAAATGTATGACTCCCTTCGATAGAGATACCTTCAGGAAAACATGATCACCGACTTGAAATTCCAAATCCTTCCTTCGATTATCGGCATAACTCTTCTGCCTACTTTGAGCTGCTTTGATATGGTTTTGGATTACCTTAACCTTTTCCATCTTTTCCTCCACCAATACTGGGCCTACAAGTTTTTTTTTCACCAACGTCATCCCAATAGGTTGGTGTGCGACATCTTTTTCCATATAACGCTTCATATGGTGCCATTTGAATACTCGAATGAAAGATATTGTTATAGGAAAATTCTCTCAAAGGTAAATATTGATCCCACATACCCTGAAAGTCATGTGTGCATGATCTCAACACGTATTCTAAGGTTTGAAGAGTCCATACTGATTTTCCATCTATTTGAGGGTGGTAGGCAGTGCTCAAATGAAGTTTAGTATCCATGGATTTCTGAAGACTTTTCCAGAATCCTGATGTAAAATGGGGATCACGATTAGAAACAATCAATAGGGGTACTCCATGAAGTCTCACAACTTCATCAATATATAGTCTTTCTAGACATTCCAGTGGTAGATCTTCTCTTATAGCAAGAAAATGTGATTACTTGGTAAGACGATCAACAATAACCCATATTGCATCATTCCTTCTAGGAGCCTTTGGTAGTCCCATGACAAAGTCCATCGTGATATTATCCCATTTCCACTCAGGTATGGGAAGAGGTTGCAATACTCCACCAGGCTGTTGCCTTCCAGCTTTCACTTGTTGACAAACCATACACCTTGACACAAAATTAGAAATCTCTTTATTCATGTTGTCCCACCAAAAATGTTCCTTAAAATCTCTATACATTTTGGTGCTCCCAAGGTCTATAGAGAAATTGGAACTATGAGCATCATCCATCAATTCCCTTTTTAGATCAGGTATATCGAGAACACAAAGTCTCTTCCCAAATTTCAAAATTCTATCTTCATACACAAATTCTCTCAATATCCCATCATTCACAGCTTTAATCTTTTTTTGAAATTCTTCATCATCAGTTTGAGAACTCTTAATCCTTTCTAGTTAAGATGGATTGGAAACCATTTGAAAAATCACTGATGTTTCACCTTCCCTAGTTATTCCCATGTCCATCTTCACTAGATCCATGAAAATTGGATCCCTTTAAATTCTCATATTGTTCAAAACTCCATGGTCTTTTCTACTCATAGTATCTTCCACCTTGTTTACTTTCCCTGGGTGGTAGTGTATCATACAATCATAATCATTGAGTAATTCAAGCCATATACTTTGCCTCATGTTGAGTTCTTTTTTTGATAAAATATACTTCAAACTCTTGTGATCAGTATAAATCTCACATTTTTCACCATAGTGATAGTGCCTCCATATCATCAAAGAAAAGATCAAAGATGCTAACTCAAGATCATGAGTAGGATAGTTTTGGTCATGAATTTTCAACTGTCGTGATGCATAAGATATAACCATATCATTCTGCATAAGGACACAACCGAGTCCATTCTTCGATGCATCACTATAAATAACGAACCCATCATTCCCCGATGGTAGAGTCAATAAATTATCACTGACTAATCTTCTCTTCAGTTCATCAAAACATTCTTCACACTCTTTTTTCCAATCAAATTTAACCCCTTTACATGTGATCTTTGTTAATGGGTTAGCCAACCGAGAAAAATTCTAGACGAAACGTCGATAATAACCTGCCAAACCAATAAAACCGCGTACCTCAGTTATACTCGTAGGTGTTGTCCGTTCTTGGACTGCCTTGTTCTTAGAAGGATCATAATAGATTCCATCTTTAGAGACAATATGGCCAAGAAAATAAATCTCCTGAAGCCAGAATTCACACTTGCCAAACTTCCCATATAATTCATGTCTTCTCAGAGTCTTTAGGATAATGTGCAAGTGATTTTCATGATCTTCGTAGATTTTGGAGTATACCAAGATATCATCATTAAATACAACAACAAATTCATCAAGATATTCCTTGAAAACTCTATTAATCAACTCCATGAATACATATGGTGCATTATTCAATTCAAAAGGCATTACTGTAAACTTGTAATGCCCGTACCTGGTTCAAAATGCTTTCTTTGGAATGTCTTCCTTCTTCACACACAACTAATGGTATCCAGATCGAAGGTCAATCTTTGAAAAGTATTGAGCTCCATGCAGTTGGTCAAATAAATCATCAATGCGAGGTAGGGGATACTTGTTCTTTATTGTTATAGCATTGATCTCCCTATAGTCGATACATAACCTCATAGATCCATCTTTCTTTTTAACAAAAATAATAGGGGTGCCCCATGGAGAAACACTAGGGTGAATAAATCCCTTATTACTCAATTCATTTAATTGTTTATTTAGTTCAACTAATTCTATAGTGGCTATTCTATAAGGGTTCTTCGATATAGGCCTTGATCCAGGAATTAAATCAATGGAAAACTCAACTTCTCATTCTGGAGGATGTCCAGGTAAATCTTCCAGAAACACATCTACATATTCTTTCACAACATGTACATCCTCTATTTGAACATTCCTTTCCTCACCCATAGTCGTTTCATTCTCTTCCTCCCCAAAAATTGAATTTAGTTGAGCTACTAGGGTTGGATATAGATAAGAATTTTTGGTGACGATTCTGCTCTAAAGATAAGGTGTTCCTCATCATCATCATCAAAAATCATAACCTCCTTCTTCTTACAATAAATCTTCGCATCATGGTCTGAAATCCAATCCATACGGAGGATTATATCAAACTCAATCATAGGTATGACGATGATATCAGCGGATAAAGAACATTTATGTGCTCTAATGGGGACTGCTTCACAAACCTTTGTTGCAATGATACTTCCCTTATGAGTTTTAACTGAAAACTCCCTTGTTAAATCAAATTGGCAATATCTAATTTTCTTGGAAAACTGGGTTGATATGAAAAAATTCAATGATCCAGAATCCAATACTGCATTTTCTAAACTTAAGGAAACTATTAAATTACCTGCCACCATGTCTTTTGGAGCTTCTACCTCAGCAGTAGTGATAGAATAAGATTTGTCTTAATCCCTTGGCCTTTTCTGAGATATGTTCCCCGGATTCTTAGGAAATTCATTTGCCTGATGTCCCATCTCCCTGAAATTATAGCATTGATCATCGGTAGATTCCTTCTTCCCCTTGCAATCACGAGCTTGGTGGCCTTTTTCACCACACTTGTAACAGACACCCATTCCCTTCAAGAATGTACCGAGGTGTTTCTTCCCACATTTACCACAGTATGGATATTCAACCTTTCCCTTCTTCCCCTTATTTTCATTCCCAGATTGATTAGTAGATCTCTTCTTCTCTTATTCTTCGTACGATGAGAAGGATTGTGAGACTAATGCTTGAAGGAGAAATGGTTTTAACCCATCAAGGAAATGATCAATATTACTTCTTGGGTTATGTATATAATCTCAAGCATACCTTGCTAACCTTGTAAAGTTTACCTCATACTTTGCGACATTCTCATCATCCTTTTGTCTCAGACTCAGAAATTTTCATTCCATATCTTCTCGATGGTCACGAGGAAAGTATTTTTCTAATAACAGACCATTGAACTCCCTCCATTACATATTTGATACTTCATCATCTTCCTTCATGTCTTGAATTAATGACCACCATTGATCAGCATCTCTAGTGAGGCGGTAAACTGTCATGATAACTTTTTCCCTTTCACTACTTCCAAAAGCCTATAATATTTTCTCTAGGGAACTTATCCATTGCTCAGATACTAAGGGATTTGTACTCCCATTGAACATTGGTGGTTTTTGCCTCATTAAGAGATCTAACATTGATCCTCCGTGCTGCGGATCAGGGTGGTCCATACAGGTAAGGTTATTATTCATAACCTGAGTGAGTTGTCCTAGTATGGTGATTAGTTGATCAACACCAGTTGCATCACTAGCTCCACTATAATTATCTTGAGTAGGAGGGAAATCCCTACACGGAGTGCATACATTGATACAGTTTCCATTTCTTCAACTAGGTTCCATTTCTAAAGAATGGCATAAACTAGACCAGTTTATGAATCAAAATACATAATTCCATACATATAAAACACTTAACATAAATTGAACTATTTATGGATATAATCCAAAATCATATAAATTTTTTCTTCGAGGAAGTATATACTCATAAAACCTTCATAATTATGTGTAATGAAAATGAGAGTTATCCTAAGCATATCCCCCGGGAGTGTCGTAACCAAGAGTGCAACAAGGCCCATTGTCGTGCACCAGTTCTCGTTTGAGTCTAGCTCAAAGCGGTGTTTTCAGGTTTTACCCCTAGGTATATCTGTGCCAGAGCCACCTCTACCAGCTCGTATCCAGAAAGGGATGTATTTCTCAGAAAACTCACAAAATCTCTACAATACCCAAATTCTAGGATGTTCTTCTATACTAATCCTCAAAGCCATCTTAAATCTATATTCTCGAATCAGATTTTATCTAAATCTAGCTTCCATGGTTTGTAATAAACTTCCTCTGATACCAACTGTAACGCCCCAACCCCAGTTATCCAGAGTCGGTGAATTATTACATAACACTGGAATAATCACAAGAAAGAGAAAATCTCTAAAGAACGATTTGATTAGTAGCCTTGGAAGCACTAGATATATTCATAAAGTTTTACATTACATCATAAAAATGAAAACTACAACAATATAGCCTCCATAGTCCACACTCTTATCCCCTCATACTATCCCTGTAGGTCATTCATAATTTACTTCTTCACATCCTGGGAAAAATAAAACATAGAAATGGGGTGATCTCAAATGCCCATTAAGGATAACAATATAGAAAAAACTTTCATAAATAATAATAATCATTTAAGGCAATGTATAACCAAAAAACAGCCTTTTAAACTTGAACTTCAACATAGTATGAGAAAAATAAAATGAAATTATTCCATTTACTTATGAACATGGATATTCTACTAATCGAATAATCACATGCAATATAAATAACCACTTTCATAATGATGGAATGCATAATGCCAGACTATCATAACCACATAACCAAGGCCTCGTGCCAAGACTACAAATAAGATGTTGTTAAGGCCTTCTTCCAAGACACTAGTTTGTCTCATGAGACCAACCGATGCACCGAGGAGGTATAGCGGGATACACCAATCATATATTAAGTCCAATGCATTACCATATGAAAATGTTTAAACATAACATAAACATTCATATTAAAACTAGCATATAAAATGTAAATACTTCATCTATAAACCATGAATGGTATAAAAATAACACATCCACAGTCAAACATATCACAAAACATTCAATACAATATTGAAGTTTTGTATCATAATAAAAAAATTTCAAATAAGCATAAAATCTATCAAAGGATGTTGACATAGATGAAATAAAAACTCTTTTTAGGGAAATATCACTTTTTATTTTGAAATCATTTCAGAGTCATATATTTATAAAATAAAACATTTTCTTTGAAAATATTCTTATAAGCTTGTATGGGAAGCTTCTACGATTTTATAATAGCTGCATCCACTGTATAAGTTAAAAAAACATTCTTACCTTAATTCTGTCATAAATGTTAAAAAGGACCTTGTTTGGAAAATGACGGAAATAATCCTTTATAAACCACATATAAAAGTCAATAAGGGTATAAATTACATGAACCCATATTCTAGTAAATAGTAAAACTGTTTTGAAATACATTTTTAAGAAACATGGATGTGGATGATAAAGAAGTCCCAGTAGATTATTACCTATAAACAAACTCGAATAATAGAGAGATTGGAAAATAAACCCTTACCTTGTACGTTTCCTTAGTCGGGGTTGGTTAACCTCCTGTATAATGGTGAAATAATTGTTATTAAATTATACAAGTATCATATACATTATTATGTTATAATATATGATCTTTTAACATTGCTTTGTTAATAATATCTTAGTATTATCGTCGTTTTAGGTGTTAACTTACTCGTTTTATTTTATATGTTTTGTCACGTAAGCCATGTTTGTCATGGATAGGTTGTATATCATTTATATCCAGAATGATATCAAGTCTTTAAACATTATTTTTAAATCATCAAATGATAATTATACTTGAATGGATACGATGGAGAATGAATCTCATCGCGTTCGTGGAGACGGTAGTCCGTACGTACACAAGAGCGACAATGTCATTCTTATGATATTAAAATAATATATAATTGGATGGTATATCATATATACTACATCATTATCATGTTAAATTTATTATTTACATTAATTAAAAATCATTATTATACCCATCCAAGTAACAATATATTGAATAAAAATTGCACCACGACATGGAGACGGTAAGCCGTACATACGCACGTATGGTGACATGTCATTCAAAGGATGGATAGAATATTGAACATGGTTGTACCATATTTATAATAATATTACATTATATATTATATACTTCATTCATTATTTTTGAATGGTAATAACAACGAAAAAATAAGTTGAAGAAGAAATGAATTTGAAAAAGGGTGGTGAAAACATTACCTCTTCTTCAGGTTCTTCGTTTTGATTTGATAAAAAGGGATCCTTTGGTAGGATTTATGATCCAACTTAGGCCTCTAGGTTGTAGTTTGGGAAGATGACAGAGTATTTGGGCAGGGTTTGGCCGAACCAAAAGGCTTTGAAGGTGTGAATTAATGAGAAGGGGCAGTGCCCTTTTATAAGAGGGGTGAGGGGCACCTTTGGAAGAGCTAGAAATATTATTTTATAATAAATTCATATTTGGTTTCTAATGGATCCAAAGTAGATTATTTAAAGGTTAAGGTGGGGATGAGTCGAAACCCACTTATCCAATAGAATTTAGACAGGTTTTTGTCATTATATTAACCTTATCGTTTAGTTTTAACTCTTAGTTAATTAGTTTGACACTTACCATGTCACTTTGTATTTTTATATTATATAGTTAATAAACATACTATATTCCTCCAAGAGACCCCTAAATGGTCCATTAATGATACAAATATCATGATATAAGTCTTTTGGCCAATTATTAGATTTTTAGGAATTGAATATGAACAAAACATATAATATTTGTTTTAAAAACACTTTTATGTCAATTTTGACACTATTTGGAAAACTGGTTTTTGGGAAAATCATAACAGAATTATTACTTCGAAAAAAGATAATTAAATCAATTATAACATGTAATATTAACCTATAAAATTTTTGTAATTCATAAAAAGTCTAAAATTATATTTATTTGTGTATTTATAATATCAATTATTTTAATTTTTCACTATTATTGTAATTACTACATCATCATTCTATAATAAATATCTTAAATTATATAATGTCTAAAAATTATAAATAAAATATCATTATGTAGGAAATATGTTCAGATTTCTAATGAATATATACAATCGAATTTATCTTATGTATAACCCTATATTAATAATGTTTTAGTAAATACACATTGATTTTAACTCTGTTAACTCTTCATTGAATTAAATAATAAAAAATTTCATAATCTAATCCAAGTGGACCTAAATGATAATATTTTATTCCTAAGGTTGTTTTTGGTTAATATAAACTTATCCAATAGAATTAGGACATGTGTTATGGTAATATTAATATCATTTTTACCCTTAATTACCCTATTTACTTTTAACCGTCGTAAATAAAAATAAAAAGTTACTATTCACAAAAAATTATTTTCATCTCATTGAACCAAAGTTTACTAATTGATATTAACCGTGTCTCTCATATTTTCTAAATTCCACTCACAGAAGCGGTAAAATTAAGATTTATGAAAAATTCATTTTTTAACTACCACTAAGTGGTTTCACTATTCATCAAAAAATGAAGTTTTTCAGAAAAATACAAAAAATTCACCCTAGGATAATTTTGATATTCCGAATCCAAAATTGAAGTACATTTTGAAAAATAAAATTTATAAAATTCAAAAAGTGGGTATTACTATTCATAACGGCTAGTTTGATTGGTTGTGGTGTGTGTTAGAACTCGAAGTTGCATATAACACACGCTATTGCATTATTCAAAGAGAAACATACTGTATAAGCTTGGGGTGTTAAACCTATAGCCCCATATAGGTCACATTGGGCGGAACGTCCAACATTTCTGACATTGAGTCCCACATGTGGTTGATGGACTGCCCCGTTCTTATTTAATTGGTTAGATTATTTTTTATATAATCCCCAAAAAATATTTAGTAAAATCAATATATATATAGAAATTTAAATTTCACTTTTAATTGAATGACCTCCAAAATAACTCATTGGGTAATAACATTTATATGGTCATCATTTAATTAATTCCTCATTAATTTAATTTAGGAATATAATTCCAAATGTTCTCTTCATAATCAAATCACGAAGCCCCATTGGATGAACTACCATCCTTATTCATTGTTTTAATCAACTTAACGTGTCAAAGCATTTACTAACATATTTATTTTGATCATAAGACCAATTCAAAAATATTTAGAGTTATAAACTCAAAGTATTCCAAATAACTTCCTAAAGATAATAGTACAAGGGTATCATCACTCTGACCTATTCATCATAGAATTAGTCACTTTGATATCAAGAATTGATATTATGGATATTTGTTTTCTTGAAAATTATTTATTTCTAACATCCTTATAATATTATTATCAATGAAATATTTCTATTTCATTGACTACAATTGGAAACCAACAATAGACATTAACAACAAATAAAATTCATACACAATGTGGGACCTTCATGAAATATAGGTCATATTTGAGATATGAAATGAGGTCAAGTGAGCTAGGTGGTGGTGCCTTTGGTAGCTAAAAAAAGTATGTGAGGCGCCTTTGCTGGTCAGTTAGTATAGAGATTCAAGAAGACCACATTAGAGTGGGTCATTAATAATGTGATTCTAGTGTGGGAAGCCAGATCATGTTCGGACCCATGATGCATAACCTACAAAGGATTTTTCAAATATCCGGAAGATGGTACATCTAGAGAGAGACTATAAGAATATATCTTGGAAACATATGAGTTTGGTACCGGGTGAGACTCATGGATCAATGGTGAGACCAGGAGTAGTACCAATAGCTGGTATGCAAGAAACTATTATGTGTGAAGGTAATTCCAGGGAGGGAGAGATGGAGATAGATCCAATAGTATGGTTATTATCCAGTAGCTGGTGAAACTTCTTAAATAGGAAAAGTTTTTCTCAACTAGGGATTAGTATAGGCTCATGTATTTGATCTAGAAGGTTCATAATATGTTAGGGATTGGATGATTATTAAAGTTAGGAATTGATAATGGAAATATCCCTTTTTCTTTTTGATATGATTGATTTTGGGGCATGAGGTGCACATGTACTTGATGATTTTACTAGGTGCTGGTTAATATATGGACTTTTGGAATGAGGCATTGTTTGTATGATATGTGTATGAATCATGATATTTTTTTGGGCCTTACATATAAAATTCAAGACATTTGGATCATTATATTTGATGTGATATCTCTATTGGGAATCAATTGTGATGCATGACAATGTGGAAATCATATGTTTCATGGAAATGATTTATCATCAGATAAGGTTCAAGTATGAAAATATTTCTAGTGGGGATGTGTATATCAGTAGGATAGTCAGAGGAGCCCAAATTATATTAAAATATGGCTGAGAAGTGATCATGTAGTTATTTTCTAAAGTGGGGATCTGAAAAAAGAATTAGCCATGAGTATGTGATCAGGGTATTCTAGGGAAATGTTATGAGACATGTATGTTCCGAAAAATCATAGCATGATACCACATAAATCAAGGATGAACTATCATAAATTTGCGGTGTTGTTAAATCTCAGGATTTTGAGTCGTTCATATAATCTAAGTGAATTTGATGTTTTGTTTTCTAGATGGTCGAACTTTTATTGTAACCCTTAGAAAAAACATTTTAGGGATAGATTTTGTTAATGGTTTATCTATTGAATAATGATATGTTAGGTACGTGTCTCATTTTTTTTAAATTTATATGTGTCGGGCTTTGATAAACCAAATATTAGAGACAAGTCACATAGAGTATGGAAATTTAAAAGTCAGTTATATGGGTGAGGCCCGAACAGTGTAGACAATTTTTGTAGAGGCATGGATAGAGCTTACCATTAAAGGGGGCCACATGACTATGTGATCCACTTGCAATAAATTTCAGAGGAGATCCCTTGGGTTGTAAATGGTTTGTAAAACCATGATCCTAGTAATGTGAGGTGGGGTTCCCTTTCAATAGTGGCACTGCAAAGTTGGAACACAGTAATCCATACTATGCAACTCATTGAAGGGTATGAAATTATAATACTTCACATCCCATATTTATATTCCTTCTCCTTATTTATTATCCCTTTTACGTGAACAATAGTGGTGGCCCTTTCTTCTAACCTCTATAGAGATGTTGGGGAATAATTTCCATTTGATATTCGATTAAATCGATGTCATTTTTTAGGAAAGCTAGTGGTATGGATAATTTTCCTCTCACATACATTATTCTCTCTTCATTCTTTTTGGAGGTATATTTTAATTCGAGATCAATTGATCTATTGTAGAGTTTTTTATTTAGATTCTAAAATTTATCCCATTCTTGGGTATAATTAGATTCCATAATTTCATGAGTGATAATCTATGAGTTTATGGTAGGTGATACCTAGAATTATATTATGTTATATGGGCATTTATGTGACAGAATAAATACAAAAGTGTGGGGTGGTCTAGGTATGACCACTTTGTTAACGTTTTAACTATTATATTATTATTGTGAGATGCCATTGGGTTTTGTTAAAGAAATTTTGGAGTTATTGAGTTGGGAAAGGCTTTTTATGTCAGTGAATGAGTTTTTAAAATTGTTTAGAATGATGTTATAGTTGTTTAAATTGAGTTAAATTATTTCATTAGTTATAGGAGTTCCATGGAGATGTGTTGATCATGACCCATGATGCATGATGTGATCTTGATCACTGAGATTGAGATGAAGGGGTTCATTGGGTTTATGAATATGGTTATAATCCATGACATGGTTGGGTGATGAGATTTTCATGTAAGGATATAGTTTCAGTGGATGGTGTGGATTAGAATAGTTATTTATTTTCTCTCACTATTATTGGTCGATAGTTCCATTAATTTCATGTGACATTATGGTTAGGGATCTATGAGGTGGTGTTCAACACCCAATATGGGTGGAGGCCTCTATTTTTATATCATATTAGGGGATGGATATGACCATAAGTTTTGGAGGAGTCTCATGATATAAATATAGGGCAGATGGTGTGTTAATCCTTATAATGGGGGATGAAAATCACCACGATATTGAGGCTTAGGGGTAACAATGATAGAAGGATATATATCACAATGACATTGGATTTTAGAAATATGTGATAATGATGGTCATTCTAGTGTTTGTCTCAAGGACAAGTGGTATGATTATGTGGTTACCAATTGAGATTAATATATTACATGGAATGATGTATAATTGGTATTTATTGCAACAAGGTGTCAAGTAACTTTTTTTTTTGGAATGGAGACCATGGTTCCTCTGGTGTGAGTGATATCAGATAAATTATTCCATTAAAAAAATTGCCTAAACTTTGTAAATTTTTACTTGTGTTTTTTTCGTAAAAGTAAAGCTGTTTAAGCATTTATTTGTTTGTGTGAGTTCATTCATTTAACTTATGTATACATACAAAGGTATAAATGTGGACGTAATATGGGAACACGTTGGATATGGCCTATAATGCTCATACTCACACTCTACATAGGCCCCTAAAGACTCATAAAAACGTCATGGATTTTAGATCATGTTAGGGATTGGACTCAGGGGTTTGAACTTTGTGAGTTGTGATGGACCCCAGGTGCATGGGATGGATGGGTCATAGTCTAGGGGATTATTCTATGTCTAAGAAGAGATGTTTTTTGTATATTTTCGTACGTACATATATAATCCATATTCATGATATCTTTCATTTTTTTTATGTCTATCATGAAATATATACATTGTCTTCAATATTTAGTGGTTATATTTGGGCATGTCACTACTACTGATTATTTATGATTTCACTGAGTTTTGATTACCTGCTTCCATGATAATTTTATTAAGACCATTCCTTATATTTATCATCATCTTCATCATCATAATCATCACAATAATCATTATCATTGAAATAAGAGGGTATAATCTCACAAACATCAATTAATTATACTCTCACTTCTATTTGGAATCCTTTTCTATAATTGGAGGTGCATATAAGGACTAGTGGACCTCTAGGCCATAGAACATGTTATGTAAATCCTGGGCCAGGGTGCTATAACATGTGATAATCAAATCATTGACCAAATCCATATCCTCACTAGTTACTCCCACCTAGAATTTGGAAGTTATCTATTCAAGGCATAGAATGGTCATGGGAGTAGGTAGGGATGATGTTGTTGGATCTATGGAAAGAATATCCTATGATGTATATGCCTCTTTCCCTCTTTGGATATACTTGGTGGATCAAAACGTGGAGAAAATAATTGGAAAAAGCTATATCTCTTAACAATCAATAACTACTTACTGCACTAGACCCCTTATAACAGATCGACTACATGATTCACATCAAATAGATCAAGATCTATGTTCACACCTTTTAAAATAGCAATAAGATCAGTAGTGGCTTACATAGGTTCCTTCAATAAACCTGATGAGTTTTAAAACAAAGAATAAAATAAATTTAACCATTAATTTATTAAATATTAAAAATATTGGTCTTAGTTACCATGATATTTTTTCCATTGAGTATTCAGAGTAGGTAGGGTCTTACCCTCAACACCTCTCATACTGAAGGCATGGGCTCATCAGTGAGAGTATCGATTTCACCTAGAAAATACTCCTAAATTTATAAACTATCAAATATTTTCATTTTAACAGAATAAATGGAAATAGATTCTGTTAACCATAAGTATGTAGAAATCCATATGGTCGGTTGATCAGGGAGAAGTGACATTTTTAAAACATAACATGGATAATGACATGTTTGTCTAATGATTTTCCCTCCATCAGAGTTTCAAATTGAACAATGTAATATTGGTTCATTTCATCTCAAATATAGGTACTAGGGGTTGCGTGTGAGAATTTTATCTAGAAATTTACTCTTTTATAAGCCTCTAACCGTTAGGATAATTTACCCATCTATGAGAGATTTGATTCCTTAGTCCCAACATGAATCCCAATAGTAGTAGATCTTTTCCATTCTAGTTCTTGTGACTCTTCTTCATCTGTATGAAAATCAAAGTTCATTATTTTTTTAGTAAAAACCACTAATTCACCTAAATGGTGGTGGGGGGTTGTTAATTACATCTACGAGATAAAAAACACATCATATTCATTAGTGAGATAATCACCAACCCCTTCAATGATCCTCTACTCTATTATATTAGTGCCCAATTTCATGGAAAGAATTTTTAAATTAGTGGTGTAAATTATATGATATTTATCCTTTATATATTTTCCCTATTCATAAAGAATAATGTCAAAACGAAATTCTGAGGGTTCTTGAATATCTCTGAGATACAAAATAATCATACCAAATTGAAGAAATGTATGTAAATTCCTAATTTATTATGGCTTATCTTTCCAAAAATTGAACTACATTAGGTCATACATAATCTATCGTATCCATGGATGAAAATTAAGAAGACCTAAAATACCTTGATTTTATGGACTTTCTTGGTCTCCCTATTCTAGAAGGAGTATGTACATTTGGATCCTAAATTTCTTCATAATCATGGAGTCCATATTTCCTTGGCCCATATACAACTGATGCCACCAATTCTACTCTGGTTAACTATGAAACCCTTAATCATGTCTATGGAGGAGATCTTGGAGCATCATCACTACGAATCTTTGCATGATAGCTCTTACTATACCTACCTTGTTGGAAAATCATGGCTACCACAAATTATAGGATTAACTTTTACAACATCACATGATTATATTATGAAATATAAGAGTTGTTATACCTAGGAGTTAACCAAATGGATGTGAAGAGAAATGATAACATTATTACCTCCATGGATTATTCATGATATATATGAACCCAAAGATGCCTAGCCACCAACATATTCTTATCCAAGTCAACCATGGGAGTTGACATGTTTTGCATTTAAGGAACCTAATTTAGCATGCCAATATATATGGCGTGTAAGATTCTCAAATTATTTCTCTATCCAATCTCATTTCCATCATGCAATATCTCTTTAACATCATGTACGTTGTTAGATCATAGTCTCTAAGAACATTATCAATGATAATCCTAGAAGGTGGATCCTTATATTGGAAGAAATTGAACTCCCTATATAGACATGAGATCCTAACAACAAACCTATTATTCAAGGTTAGGTATCTAATGCTAGAGGAAACAATGAGTAATGGTCAGATTCAACATCTAGAAATACCAACTTGACTAACCAAGAAATAAGAGATTAATTGTGACACTATCCACCCCTAATTTACCTAGAACAATCCAAAAACGTGGAAATAGTCCTTCCCAATATAAACCAACTCCATGTATTGATAGATCTTATTCAAGATAAGGTATTCCAACCCTGAATACCCCCATTAAAAACATGGCTTCTAAGAAAAATTTTCCATGGTCCACACTGGAATTTTAATCTTAGGCTAAAAGTAGATAGGTAATCAATCACATCTCTAGAAATCCATGAAGATGAGTCTTGGAATGTATGTAAGACATAATCATATACCCTAATTTATCATATTGTCTTTCCACAAAAAGTGGACAACATTTTCGTAGGACACCCCAATTTTTTATTATATGATTCCGATTTAGACACAAACAACTAGATCCCCATCCTTAGTGATTCATGAAAATATTCAACTACACTCCCTGATGAACATTTTCCCTTGGGATGCGATCTATCCCCATGACCTTTAGAGATTACATTAATAACATAGGTTCTAAGGTGAGTGTTCATTCAATGTCCACCCATGTAGATTTGGGTGGGATGAACTCATCACACAAAAAACCAAGGATAGGATGTCCAACGATCTTGTAGACATTACATAAAATGATATTTACCTATCCTTGTTTTGGATGAAATGTATTAGTTAGGGGAGTACTTAAAATAATCAGCTCAAGGATTATATCTAGATGCATTCATAAATGTGTTTGGGAAACCAATATAGCTTCATGGATACTAACAACCTTCTTCTCAGTCTCAATATCAACACATGTATGATGTACCAAATTTACCCACATCAATTTTTTCAAAACTAACCCTAGAGCATGGAAATCAACGACTTCATTAAAATCATTTGATTGGTTAGTGATAGAGTGATGAAAAATGTATAAGAGATAATGCATTTTTTCTCATATATATATTATTTAAAATTATCACTACACATACTATGGTTCATCAAGTACACATAAATTTACATTCCCTCATTAATATATGAACCCATTGATGAAATATTAGAACTCATAAGATTGTGTGTTAGATTAATGAAAAGTGTGTCTTATACTACTTCATCCCTGGGATGAGATTATCTGTTGAAATAATTTGGTCATATAATGGTAGTTACTCACTTTTTGGATACTCCCTGTGGAAATTATTTAGACATCCATAAATCAATTATAATGTAGCCTCACATGTATGAAAATATCATGGACTAACAATTTAATGTATCTCTTCAATACAAGAAGCATCATGCTCATCGAAATTGGAAGTCATCTGAAAATCCATTTAATGCATTCAAAGAGACATGAAAAATTATATTCATTCCAATTTTTTAGGCACAAATAATGTAAAATATTATATGACAGGTTAGTGAATTTTTCCCCAAAGGGGTTTTTCAAACTTGGGATAAGAATTTTTCAAAGTCGAGGATATCCCACTACAGTTTGTCTATTAGCTCACTTCACTCATTTTCCCAGGCATTGACACTTCTCCAAAGTTCCTCACTTAGGTCACGTTTCTAAGTTTCATTCCTAGGTCACATAAAGGGGGTTATATTCATTAATGTAACATTTTCTAGGGATACATTGCACAAAATAAATTCAAATTTTTATGAAAAATGAATATTTTCATATAATACTTTCATAGGATACTTTTTCAGAAGACTTTCATGGACATATTATTTCCTTGATAAGGTAAATATGTACATTATAAATAAATTATAAACCACTAGGTAGAATCCCCTATTTTTAGTTGATCCATGCTCTACACGTAGGATTCATGAACTACATTGATGTTTGAGTTTGGTA
The DNA here is from genome assembly GCA_963277665.1 of Viscum album. Taxonomy (NCBI): domain Eukaryota; kingdom Viridiplantae; phylum Streptophyta; class Magnoliopsida; order Santalales; family Viscaceae; genus Viscum; species Viscum album. The sequence continues at coordinate 1,059,855,648 of OY728140.1, forward strand.
AGAAAAAATTGTGAAACAAATGTGTGATCAAAGAAAAATATATGACATTGTTTCTCTCTACCTCAAGATTATCTCTTCCTATAATAATCAGATCCAATAATGAGGGGGAGGCATTTTGGGTGATCTAATTTGAAGCATGACATTACATTCAAAATTAAAACATTTTAAATGCATCAAGGATATGTAGGAAAATGAAAAGGGTAATATTCATTAAATAAAACTATTTGATTGCAGACATCAATTACAAGAACAGTCACCTTATGCAAGTATAACAATCATTATCCACCTATACCAGTCACTTGTGTTAGTTTCCATACTTCTATAAGGGTAAATAATTATTCTATAAATAGACCAGTTGTGATTAACATTTGGGACTTATAGAAGATATATAAATTGTTGAATTTCTACTTCCCCAATCCCTCTCCCTTGTCTCAAAAATTAATGGAATGTTTACAAAAAATTAAAAGAAGATGGAACTAAGAGAAAGAAAGTGAATTTGTGTTCTAGAAGGATAAAATACTTGGAAAATATTCTAGGAAACACTTCTTACCTAGTCTATCCATGCTAGGTTATAGGACGACAACTCCCCTACAAACATATGTGATCCAATTCCATAAGAACAAAAATAGACCCTTGGACATTAGAGGGAAGCCTCATTAAAGTGATTCCAACTGGGTTTTTCACTAGTAAAGAAGTAAAATCCGTAGTCTTCTTATGATTTACATGCGATAGGTAATTCTCGTTCTTCCAATGTATCACTTGGGTAAGGTAATTTCCATCCCATGCATGTATCTCTTGAGTGTGATATTTTTTCATTCAACCTACGTATAACTTGAGAATGATATATCTATGTTTGACCAAGTACCCCATGGGTGATGTTTACTTCATTTCCCGATGTACGACTTCGGTGAAGCATCCTCAGGTCCAAATTACCATTCTGGATATAAATGGTATGGAATTCATTTACATGGGTATTTTTTCTACGGGAATTCAAATAGAAATGTCCTCCTAGACATAAAATTGAACTTGATCAGGGCATAAGGAACACTATTTCCCCCCCCCCTAAAATATAGAATTTCCAATGTAAAATACCCCACACATGACCTCCCTTGTAGATATGGTCCTCATAATATTTTCAATCAATCATTCAATTGGTAATGAGGATCCCGACCATGGTGGTTGTTGTGGGAGGATTCATGGTTTGGGAAGGAATACTTATTTTCTACACTCCACCCAAAAAATAATGCAAATAAGGATGTATCCAGGCATTTTTAACCTATTAATCTGTACATAATTCCGAGATTCGGTTTTGGAAAATGGTATGTATATTATAATTGGTAAACAACATATTTCTCTTAAAATATTGAACCGTAGCATCACCAAAACCCACTAAAAAATAAAGAGAACATATCCATATTCATAATCTATAAATGATTAAGCCCCTAGACCTTAATATAGGAAATCAAAGATATCCTTCCTTCTTTACTAGACCCTCTTCCACCAGCAGATAAGGAATAAAATCTCATTATGGGCTTCCAATTTTGGTATAAGTAGCACCCTATACACGATCACATGACCCAATGATCCTATACTACATTTTTATCTCAAAATTATTATGAATCACATGGGATTAGCGATTAGTGGCGATCACATCACCATAAATGTCAAAACACCAAAATGGGATCTCCTATTAGTTGTATGCCCTGACTACTCAAATCTATGAGGGATTTTATTCCTATCCTCCTAAGATAAATAGGAAGCCTAGAAGAGGTTCATACTATACACCATCAATCCATCATCATATTTATTGGTCCATATTACCAATAAAATCAACCCCAACCTAAAGGAACACATTCCCTTTGGGTCCCCTCATCTCATCATCACCTAATCATATACCTATGGAGAGATATCTTTAAATGGTTATTGTCTTTGTAACATAAACTCTATGTATTCATACCATATCCCATGTCTAATTAAATACAGTGGCATAATCACATGTCGGTCCCACATTAGTGTTTTCTAGAACTCTTTCACTTAGATGTCCTCATTGTATGATGTTTAACTACAAGTTCTAGTCCTTGTAACATGCATCTTAATGGTATGTAATGTAAAATTGAGTGACACTGAAATAAACATATTCTAATTCCTCTTGAATGGATATGTATGAAAGTCCTCTCATGATCCAGACCGCAAGAAAAACAATAACTATCTCCTTAGATGATAGTAAATCCTAGAGATCTAGGATATGTGGATTAAAACTAGCATGAAAATATAAAAAATAAAAAAATGGAGAACCTATGATACATATAGATTGTACCATTGACAAAGAACCTATGATACAAATATATCATAAAATTGATTTCAAAAAATTGATACATATATATAGATTTACAGTAGCACTTGAAAATAATTTATTTCTTATATAATGTGAACTGGTCCCACATTTGGCATTTGGGAAGGATTCACAAACCTGTCTAACATCTATAAGAGAGTCCAAGAGTAATCATTATTCCCCTGAAATCTTGTGATGAGACTAAACACCCACAATATCAAATAATGTGAGTTCATAATAATCATTGGAAAAATACACAATGATCCCCTATCTTTAGAAAGCTAGGTTGTGACCCATCATGGATGTGGGAATCATTGGGTGTTTCTGGATCAATAAATAAACCTCATTTAATACCACAAAAAATGTGGTATAAAAAACACTAATAAATACATACCTATATAAAAACACACAAATTAAAATTTAAAGATTAATCTATAGTCTAAGACATTAAAAGAAACATCACTGGTCTTATGGTATATTATGAACCATTAATGAGATATACCTGTCAAAGGAGGACACTCAACCCATATTCAATTATCACACATCGCAGATATATATATATATATATATATATATTAGATAAAGGAATGCCTAAATTATATTACTAAACATATTAACTTTCATGGAAGTGTATGAAACCTAATGATGGGTTTATGGAATTCTTCATATTAATACTTCTACTCAGTGGCGCCTAATACCCTATATTATCAATTATTTATCCTATAACAGGAAATGGTGTTATTTATTATTAATGATTTAATCTATTTTATTCTAAATATTTTTTTAAAATTATTTAGCATATTATTCATCTAGATTTAATTTTGGTGAGATATAAGGTATATTAGGATATTTGAATAGCTTGTTTTAGATGTCACATGAAGAATTTGAAAAGGACGACTTCTTATGTTTCACACTAAATTAACTAAATATTTTTTTAATGTAAATACACATGATTATGTTAAAAATGTTAGTGAGTTATATTAACCTATATAATTTTATCTCAGGTTGGTTTTATGATTATTATATTTCTATATATTTGGTCATAATCATATTATTTGGTAAAAATTAACTATCATAACAATATTATATATTAAATTAAAATTTATTTGGTTGTATTGGACCATTTTGCAAGTAAAATTCCTATTAATCATATATTATGTTTGAGAGTGAACCCTAATAGCCACTTTAAATAGGTTATGGGTTGTAGAATAACAGCAATGTTATAATATTCAATCTTAAAAGAGACGTTAAATTTTTTAATATAAATACATCTATCTAATATATATATATATATATATATTAAAAAAATCCATTGAAATATATATGGAAGTATTAATAACCAAATACATGCTTTATATAAAACATATGTAAAAAATACAAATGATACCATGTAGTAAAAAATATATATGAAAGGTCCTCACCAAAGATGACTTTAGAATTAAGGGAAATATAGATTCCTCCAATTTTAGTGAACAACCACATACTCTGAACTATTAAGTGTCAATACTATATACATAATTATACATAAAATCTTAAAAAGAATGATAAAATTAGAGATAATTATTTTTTACTCATAGTGGGTTATTCTTTAAGGACTCAAATATGTTAGTTTCAATCAAGAAAAATACTTCCTTGGTTAATGAAATAGAAAACCATGATAATCACTCCCATACCAAGGTGAGGTAAAAAAATGGAAATATCATTACATTCATAATATCTTATAAATATTTATTATTATATAATTCATAATATTATTATTGTAACAATGTAAATAAATATCCCCCCATAAACTACTTACCCCCAATTACTTCACAATAATCGAATAAAATGTCCCTAAGAGAAATTAATATCCTATAATTAGGGTATTAGTGAGAAGATAAGAAATCGTAATGGTAATAAAAAAATAATATTGAATAGAATCTTTTTTGACATAAAATAAATTATGGATGTTGGGATTCAACTATATTTTAAAAATATGTGTTCAATGGATCATTCTAGATCTAAATGAGGTATTGATTTTGTAGTGAATATAGAATAAAAATCCATCCATTTTTAATGAAATAACATGAAATTATATATTCTTTGATTTTATGAATCAGTAACTAACCTCATCAGTAATAATTTTAAAAATCCAACCCAATTGTAAAACACATAATATATATTACTCAAATAAATAATAATGAAAAATAAGTTAATTTAATCACATATTAAAAATGATTTCCATATATTGAGTATAAAATGAATCTAAATATTTTTTTAACATCCATTTTAATAACTATTTAAATCTTTATTTCCACTTATCTAAATACTGTATCTATTTATCCACCTTAGAAAACAAAATTACAGAAAACATCCTTGAAATATCATGTCAATATAACCTTATCAAAACACCAAATCCGATGATTCTTTTTAGGGTGACACATCCAAACACCCTCATTAATATACCACATACAATAATTTACAAAAGAATAGAATATTTTATCATTCACACATAATGAATAATTATCTTTCATAAACATAAAATAGATAATAATAATATTAATAATCATGATTTTAATAAAGAATAATAAATAATTCCATTATATTTACAGTCAACATTAATTAATTTAACAAAACACCTTATTAAGAGACTTTTAATCCACTATCCATAAAAAATATTAGATGTATCAAAATATAGTATACAAAATAAATGTGATAAGATTTATAACTCACCTAACATGATTTTTTAATCAGTTTCCCCTTTCTCAAAATAAATGATTTTCTAAATAAAATCATAAATTTTCAAACAACCCTATATTCTCATTATCAAAATACTAAAACTAATAATCCCAATACTTAATTTAAATTACCTAAATTAGTTTTCAAATCTATATACCATTTTTTATAATACTTTTTTTTATGAAAATCTAATAGTGTGAAAAATGAGGTCAAGAGATGAATATATATACATATTTAAATTTTGACATGATAAAGATCTGATCCTTAAATGAAAATAATATAATGAATTTATTTATAGAGAACTAAAATCATACATTAAGATCCGTTGAATGTAAAATGTTGTTTCAGGTCATATTATGAAATTTGTATGGGGATATGGGGTTTTAAAAAGTCATAAAATAGATATTTTATTCATGTCCAACTGTTTTCAGGTTTATTTAACAACTTATGAAAGATGAAACCATCAATTATTAAAAATAAATGGATTAATCAATTTTTTATATGATTTTTCAGGTTATATGCATAGATATGAACATAAAAATTATTATCCATGAATGATTATCTAACCACACACACATATTTCTTTGACACCCCTATGTGTTCATTGATATTTATTATTCTTGAAAAAATCTGTTTTCCTTATAGTATTTTTTAGTTTTTTTGATTCCATCGTAGTTTTGTGTACTTATGGGGTGGCACCCAATTATTACATAGCTTGTAGTAGATATGTTGTAATAGTATAAGAGGTATTATACAGTTGATAATGGTTTTTTAATGGTGGGAACATGATTAACCAAGACAAGCTTGGTCTCTAGAGAACCGTGTGACTAAGATGGTGTGTAATAGTAATAATACATCATAGAACTCAATAACCATTAACAGTGAAACTAACCCATGTGAATAAAACATATGTATATTTAGTTCGCAAAGTGTTTTATTCATAGTTTTTAAGAAAAAAATATAATACCATGTGTCTAAATCATGCATCTAACACAGAATTACTTAAAAAGTGATTTTACCTATCCCCATTGGGATTTAATTATTCATATTTCCCTTATCCTCCCATTTTATATGGATTTATGTTTATGATCTCTAAGTGCAGAACCTTATTTATGTCATTCTATTTACTGCTTTATTCATGATTTATATGAGGTTTCCAAGGTAATCAATTCATCTCCACCTTTAGTCGCCCTACTTATCATTTAAATTTGATTTCTTCTTTTAAAGTCATTTTCAAGTCCCCTAAATAATTTTTTAATATAGGGTTTGAATTATATATGGTTTCATCCCAGTATTTTTTTTCATCAGGATTATAGAGGGAGGTGCATTTCATTTTTGAGTGTTATCCATGAGAGGTGACATGTAGAAAATTCTCACTAGTTGGTTTGATTTAGGTGCTTTTGTGAACCTCATATATTTATAAATTAATGATCTTCTTGAGTGTTTTTATATACATTATGATTATAGTTTGGTCATTTATATTAGATTAGATTGTTTATAAATTGTTTTTCATGTTTTTTTATCTTTTTATAAAGTGTTTATTTGAGAATTTAAAAAGTATATTTTAAAATTATTCATCAATGATTCTAATACCTTTAAGTAAAATGGTGATGTGGTATATTTAGGTTTTTTTGATGGCAATGGTGAGAATCTATCCATGTTTTCATTTTTAATAATAACATTCTTTGTTATATGAATAGTTTTGGAAAATCATGCGTGTTGAATACTCAAGGGGAATTATAATGAGATTTTTGAAATGTTTGGATTCCAAAGGTATATAATTGGATTTCAATATTTATTTATCCATATGTTAATGTATCATTTGGATCATTCAAATTATGGTTAATTTTTATAAGACCATCGAGGAAAACCTCTCTTATTCTTCTAAACTTGTAGTAGTTTTTATTAATATTATATGGTTTTATGATTTGGAAAGGGGTAGTTTTATGTGAGGATTTTATAAGTGAGGGAGATTTTTTTCATATGATTTTTTATGTACTTTTGGCTAATTGATTTCTCACCCTCATATCAATTTGACTATGGGAACCCAAGAATTATGCATGATTCCTTGATTTATTATACATTATTATAGGTGACCCACCAATATAATTCCCGTAGTTATATTATATGAATCATTTTTAGGAGACTTCCCATGATGAGGAAATGTGTAATAATGTTGGGTGTCTTGTGTTTTTTACTCAACATACAATGATAATTGGTCATTTGGATCATGTAATGTCTAAAATATACTCACTATATGACCCAAGGTGTAACTAGTAAGAAATTTTTCTTGATTTGTGGTCCCATTATAGGTATATTTATTTTTCTTATTTTTATTCACATATGATTTAATATTGGGTCACCCATGGTATGATTTGATTTTTCCTCATTCCATTAACATAATGGCACTGAATTTTTGTTTTGTTTTATTCATTCAATCATGTGTTTGTTTTCAAATGGTTTTAAATATTTATTTGATAAGTAATTTTATTTAATGAAAATATGAATACATTATTTCCATATTTGGAGTTTTTTGAAATTATTCAAATAATATAAAAGGGTTTTGTTGATTTCCATTAGAATCCATAGTTTTTTATTTTCAATTTAAAAGTTGTTTTAATGAAGGGGATGTATATTTTTAGTATTATAATGTATGAGTTTGGATTATTTTTATCATTATAATGAAACTATAAACCTTATTTTTGATTATATTTAAAAATTTAAATTATGGAATACATTATAGAAGGAATTTCAGAGAACATTAATGAGGTCTTATTAGGATAATTATCTCACACCCTACATATAAACCCTATACATATGTATGTGGTTATTATATTTTTTAATTGTTATCTTTTTAGATCTTTTTGATGAGTCACTTCTTCTATTGGGCTATTGATGTGGATTTTAGATATAGTGAGTGACTAAGTGTTTCATGGTGATGGTTCGGCAATATGTTTTAGGTTTGCAATTATATTTTGTTGATGATGTATATTCTAAGATGATCTATCATTTGTTTTAAATATTTTTTATTTCATAATACAATATTATATAATTGATGTAGATAATTTCCTTTTATGATGTAAATGTGGTTGATTAGATTTATTGGTTATGACATGTTTCATTCCTCTATTTACTTGTTTCAGTTTATTTCTTTAGATGGTCATCCAATATATGAACTCTCAATGTTGTAATTCATATAAAATATATGTTGTTCATTGAATATGTTATGTGGGAAAAATCCTACCCATGTCATTGTTATTTAATTCCAAAACACTAGCTTTTATCCTATTTCGATCAGGAACACCCTTCGAGATTTCTAGTGAGCATAGTTGAGACATGTGTTGGGTCACCTTTGGTATGTGAATAACAAATGGTACCAAATCCTAGGTTCAAAATGGGAATAGATTTAGGAGTTATCAATTTTTATATAGGGATTTCATAGAAATATTATTTTAATAATTTTTAGACATCAGATGAAGGGTACGAGAATGTGCACAGATAAATATTTATCACACCATACCTCATATTTCAATGGGTTGTAAGAATTAATTTTATGTTTTTAATATTCTTATCGGATTGAGATTTAAATTTTTATGTGATGATAATAAATGAAATTTATTTAATTTCAATGATAGATTATCTTAATAGGGTTATTGAAAACAAAAATATGACTAGAGGTGTGTTGTTGGGATTCATATCTTGAAAAAATGAATTTTGACCAGGATTCTTATTTTGGAAGAATTTCGGGGACAATCCAATGATTGGAAGATACCCTATGTGACTATGTGGCTAAGTCATGCATAGAATCAAATCATGTTTTGTTTGTTATTTTAAGCCTTTTATTCATGGATTTCCTAGAGTGGGGGTTATAATAGGAAAATTATCAATGATGATTTTGTGATATATTTAAATGATTGAAATATAGTATGGTTGAAATTTTAAGTATACATTGAAATGTTTTTCTTTATTTTCATAGAGGTTCTTATATTTTTTTGGGGGGTTTTGAAGATATTTTTTTTATGACAAATTATTTTTTCCCAATGAGAAGAATTTTTTTGATAATGTTGACATTGTTTTTAGAATCTGAGTGGCCTATGTTTTTTGAATTAAAAATTATGCATTATTTGAATACTAAAAAGGATTTAAAGAAGGTGTTAGGTTTTTATAATGAAATTATTTGAAATAATTTTGAAATCAAATGGTTATTGTATTTGAAATGTAACATTGTATTTTGATTTCTAATGGGATTTTAAACCAGGGTATTATTTGGTTTTCAAATTGGCCAAATTGTTTAAATGTTTTTGGCCCATTATAAAATTATGATTTCGTGTAAATATATTTTCTGACCCCTATTAAAGGTATATGGGTTTAAATAGTATCTTAATGGTGTTTTGGAAAATAATATATTCAAATGGTGTTCCAAAAAAACTCATCATTTAGGATTTGTTGGATTTGTTCCCTTGTTGGTGTAGAATACATTTTATTTGACTATTGGAAAGGACATGGGTGGGGTTAGTATTTCATGTTTTGTCATATATTCCTACCAGAAAGGTCATGATTGATAGTATGGAGTTTTTTAATCAGATTAATACCTCTAATTTATAGTCCATCGTGATTTGATTCATCCCAAACACCAAATGTAGTTTCACGTACCATTGGTCCATCTTGGAAGTGCAGTTGTATATTTTGGATTGTCTAGTAATTTTGTAGATGTCGTCGATTGAATTATTAAATATAACATTTGGTTGGATAATTGGGTTAGTGGGGGAATAAATATTCTTGAATTTTGTGGATTCCCTGTGAGATAATTAATTTCAGGTGATTACCTTTTTATGGTTACCGCCATGTGGATGTGGATTCAACTAAATTCTTAGGGTAATTTTTATTGGGAGTCTTTTCTAGTGAAACTTTGTTTTTCTACTTTCATAAGATATTGTATGTTTTTTTGGTAAGGATCATGTGTTTTTTGAGGAATATTCTTTCATGAGGAATATTTATGTTATGGATTTGTAATGAGTTCGACTATTTATTGGAATACAAGAGTGGAATACAGGGTTTGGTAATGGGGGGAATTGATGATCAAAAAACCAATTCAAGTTATGAACTAGATGATATTTGCTTCGGTGTTCATATTTTTTCTATAAGATATGGTTTAGGTACTAATGTCCAAGGTCACCCTTATGTTATATCTTTTAACCTAAAGATCGAATCATATCACTTTTTATTGAGGATGGTTGTTGATTTGATTATGTTAATTCTTTTTGTAGATTTATAACTAGATTCTTTGATGGTAATAATGAGTCTTTCCTTCCCTTAAGAAATGTTGGATTATTTTCCTTATTTATTATCATGATTGGTGGATGATAATATTTATTTGGGTTTAATAAGGGTATTGTTTTTAGTGTTAGTGATCTTTTTTGATACATATGCTATACATTTCATTATCTTGAGAAATTCTATATGGTGGTGAGATCAATGATTGGCCTTACTTCCCTCAATGTTATGGGGTATTTGGTTATGTTTTATCACTAGCTTGTATAATTCTTATTATTTATGGAATGTTCTAATAGGTTAAATGAATTTTTGTTATTGTTTGGGTTCCTTCGATTGTATACTTTCTAATATTTTCCCTTTTAAAAACATTTGGAGGTGAAGAATTTAGGTGGATTAATTTTCAATTTCTTTACTATTATATAGAAATTCAAGGAGAATAAAATGGAATAGTGGGGAGAATTATAACACCCCATGAGTCAATACTTTTATTCATTATATTTATTTTTTTGTCAATTTTTTAATTATTGAGAGTTTTTATGTATCCCAAGACATTTTAAGGGTCTTTGGTTGCACATTGTTTGATAATGATTAATAATAAATTTGTGGAAACTATATGTGGGGTTGTATAGAGGTGAAAATTTATATTTTCAAAATTGATGACTAGTTTTCCAAGATTTTAATGGTTTCTAATTTTCTATTTTGGCACCATTGTTCTTTAAGGGTAACTTTCTTGTTTGGTGTATGGTTATTGTATACATGAAACCATACCATGTGATTGAACCTTATGTTGGGGGAGGGTAGCTAGTTTCTTTTGGATATATGGATCATAGTTTTGAAAACTATTAAACCTACCCATAACCACTAAATAAGTGATTTTACATATCTCAATTGCAACCATTACTCCCTACCTTACCCTCCCATTTTGTGCATCATAAATATAGAAGATCTAGAGGGATTTCATTCAATATATACTTTAATTCTTGGTCCTTTCTACATGTTTTTGTTGTTGTTTCCAAGGAAACACTTCATATCCTCTTATATTGTTTCCACATATTTTTTTCCATTTAATTTTTCTAATGTTTACAATTTTCTTAGAACCCTAAATTATTAAGAAAGCTGGGGTTTGGGTTTAGGATGGGTCTATACATGTTTTTTGGATTCTTGTGGATTATATAGTTTTATTTCTTTCTTGTTTGAGTGTTCTCTATAAATGAAAATAAATTACCAGTTTTCAATGATCAATTTGATTTATATGTTTCTATGTACCTCCATTATATAGAAATTTATAATAAACATCAGTTTTCAAATATGTTTTTTGATTATGGAATGTGTATATATAATATTTTAAGGGGTTTATAATTTTTTTTGGAGTTTTAGAATTAACATAATCGGTTTCTTTAATAATTTCAAAAGTTTCTTAGAAACTAGTTTTTCATGCATTCCAGGCCCCTTTTAGAAAATGCTGATGATGATATTTCATGTGGTTTTCATAAAAAATGTAGTGCTTTGGACATTGTTTGTTATTTTTAATAATTTATTGGTTGTAATATTTGTTTTTAAAAGAGGAAATTTTGGAATTTCAAGGGAGTTTTAATGGGATATTTAAAATTTTGATATTATTAGTGGATTTGAAATATATTGGTATCATAATAAAGTTTTATGTTGAATCCCTTTAATTAAATTTATAATGATGTTTTATTATTATTGAGACCCTCTATCTTTCTTCTTGTGGAATTTTCCACTTATATGAAATATTATTTTTTATTTAACGGTTTTATGATCCGGAATGGGGATTTTTTATACGAGGGTGTTGTAGGTGTGGGAAATTTTTGGCATATGATTTTATTCTATATATGTGGCTTGCTAATTTCTGACCTTCGCATTAGTGTGGTAATTGGAACCAAAGAACTACACGGGATAGCTTGATTTTTGACACACATCCATTGTCAAAAACTAATATAGTGTCTTTTATTTGTAAACTATGACTCTGGATAGGTGAGTGCCCCCAACAAGGAAATGCATTTCTAATTCAGGTCTCTTTTGATTTGTTTAGTCTCAATGTACAAAAAAGTTAGTCTTGTGGATTAGGTAATTTCAGTACCTATATCACTGTAGGACATAGTGTATATCCCATGAAACAACATTCTTTACTGATGATTCATTGTTTTGGATATCTATTTGGTTCATTTCTATCCACCTATTATTGTTTTTTGTGTATCCCTTACAACTATTTTCTTTTTATCTATTCAAGAGACATAGTGGTTCAATATTTTTGTTTGGTTGAATTCATTTTTTCATGTGTTTGTTTTAAAATAGTTTTAATATGGGATTTGAGAAATATTGTTTCGAGTAAAAAGGGGAATGGTTTATTTTTCTATTTGGAGTGTTTTAAAATGTTTGAAATAAGATAAAAGGGTTTCAATGGATTCCTTTGGAAATTAATGATTTTTCTTTTTGATTTTAATGCTTTTTAGAAGATAAATGCATTATTATTGTGGTATAATGTGTGGAATTAGAATCTTTTGTTCATTATAAAGAAATTTAAAACCCTATATTCTATTATTTTTCAAACTTGTATTTATGATCTCTTTTTTAAAATATTTTCATAAACTCCTTGGTGAGATCTTAGTAGCCCTATTAGTTAACACCCTAATTGAAAACCCTATGTTGGTGTACGCAACTATTATATTCTTTATATGTTCTTGGATTCATGAATTTAGATTGGTCACATATTTTCTATGGAAAATGACGTTAATATGAGATTTAATGTGAGACCTTGGGTTTTTTGGAGATGTTTTTGTTGTATGACTTGTGTTTTGATTTATATTTGGATATTATTGAATCTTACAAGATGAACACTATCTTCTTATATTCAGTTTCATTATAACACCCCAAAATGGTTCACATTAGGTTCTAGTCTGACTAGGTTATTACATGAACTCTGGTGAACCTCCCTATATGCTAGCGGATGTCGACTAGCAATGAGGGACTATGGTGTGATAGTGGGAAGAATATACACTATTATTAGAGTAATAATAATCATGGGGAGACTATACCATACAATCATCTAATAGACTACCTATAAGAAATAAAAAATTAAAATCCTTCAATAGTAAATAAAAAAAGAAATAAATATTCACACAAAAACCCAACATCCCCTTAAAATTATCACAAATAAAGAATTAAAAAACGTTCTGGCTCTAATACATCTTTGTGTCTCAACTCATTCAACTTTCTAGTCCCATTAAAACTATCATACTTAGTAAAGCTATAAAGAGCCTCTACCAAGTGAATAGGTAAAGATTCATTCGCACCCAAGTGTAGTAGATGCCTGAGGAGGGTGTGGGTATAAAAATTAGTAGGGATCCACTAACACAATCATATACATATCAACTAAATGCATTGATATGTATATTCCATATACTCATAAGAATAAAGAAACATCCACATGTACATTTATAATTACAATCATAGACCCCTAGAGTAAATCATAGGTCTCTTTATTCATACTCAGTCCAATTATTTCTTCCACACCTACCACATTGAAACATAGTTGTGAGAAAAATAACACACTATAAAGAGATTAAAAAGGTTCCTTCTGAATCAAATCCATAAAATAATTATAGAATTTCAACCCCACCCTAGAATAATGACTGTAACATGATCCACAAAATTTTATGATGCATTTACATGGAATATCCTCAATGATCATGATCATCATCATCAACTATACATTTCTATACGGATGACATGTCTGGATCATTTTTATGACTCCCCAAATCCTTATGATAAAATTTTTAAAACTATGATATAAAACACACCTCCCTATCTAATATGATATTAGAACTCCCTAAATGAAATTATAGATTGTCCAAGAAAAAATATATCCCATATCATCCAATGAATAATTCTCCCAGATATAGAAAAAATGTGAAACTTTTCATCTGATTAATACTACACAAATAGAATATTTAATTCCTAGGGTCCTACAAAACAATATCATTTAATCCATCACACCTCATACCACTTCCACCCATGAATGTTAATTGTATGAAGTAATAATCCTTGTTTATTATGTTTTACATTGATACTATAACATTTCAGTCAATGATATCCCAATAACATGATGTATCTCATTATTCCCATCCATCACAATCATCACTTGATAACTAGATAAAACCTTTTCAAGACTAGGTTCACCAACAATTAAGGGGAATGGGACTCCCTAATCAACTATTACCTATTGGAAGCCTGAGCTACAATTCTCCCATGAATAAAGATCATTTCATCACTATTCATCGACCAATGTTGTATTGGTACACTTTTTGCAAACCATTATCACATAAAAAATCATTCAAGGATAGATTCTTGGCTTGTATTTTCGAAGTGCACCAAAATTGATATGATAATCATGGGAAAAAAATCATCACCAATTGGTCCTTAGATTCTTCTACAGTATATTCATCAAATAAGGTTATCAAACCACCATTCCCCCTCTGAAAGACACACCCTAAGATTCTTATTTTTCATACTATGTGAATTTATGACAACATACGTTTTATCAAGGCATAATCCATCTCAATATTATGGGTCAATAGATAATACACACAAAGCTTATAATATATAATCAAATATAGTGAGTAGAACATGTAAATCAATATTGAGTAGTCCATGTATTTTAAAATATCTCTCACCGAAGAGATAATGTCACCACCACCTCAGGGAGTTGACCATTGCTATAAATTGTAAGTAAATTTTTAGTTACACTCATAGGCTTGTAGCTGTTGAGATCCCTAAGATACAAAATGATCCTCTTGAATCATCACAACCCCTAATTAAATTCATAATGTGTGACTAGTAAATGTATATCCTATCCCATGCTCTGGAAATACTATTAATAGAGATTTCATCAATTGCATCATTTTATTTTTGAAGGCCTCTCTAAACTAATATATCCCTCAAAATATACCCCCTTTTTTGTGAGCCTTATCATAACTACTTCCAAAAAAAATATTCTACAAAACTTCTATAGTATCCTTCAAAACCTAAGGAAATCAAAATATTAAAATTATTTATCGGGAATTCCCAAAACATCAAAGCCACTAAATTCATCAAGTCCATATAAATTGTCACCTTTGAGATCATATACATAAGGAAAATTTCCCATGAATATAGAATATGCAATTAAAGATAATTCAAAGATATGATGTTCTCAAAATGTAATCCTCATATTCTCTATGAGTCTTTCTAGCATCTTTAAGGTCTTTCTGTCTATGAGGATGTCATCTAAAAACACAAAAATTAAGGAGTTTAGTTATGGAAGGAAGGTCCTCTTCAAGAGATCCATGAACACTATTGGATAATTTTTCAACAAAAAAGGCATTAAAAGATACTCAAAAAATCCTTATAATCTCTTAAACACTTTAACATGATTTTACTCCCCAAAGAAATGAATCAATTGATAGCATGATCATAGTTCAATTTTTGTGAACCACCAGGTTATCCGCATCTCATAAAAAATACATCAATACTCAGCAACAAGTACTTATTATTTTCAATCACCTGATTTTGCTTCCTGTAGTTTATAAAAAACTGAATAATACCATCCACCATCTATAATAATAGTAGATCACCCTATGGATATGTGATCGGTCTTATAAAACACTTCAATACTACTTTGTAACACCCCGACCCAAGTATCACATTTAGAGGAAACATGGTTAAACAATAACCCATAGGATATAGGATTGAATTCTACCTTTGATACCAAATTGTAATGCCTATATCCGAGTTCACTATAATTAGTAGTCAAACATGATAATTATTTGACCTTAGGAATGCCTCCCCATACACCAAAGGCTGCGAACTAGTAATGAGGGTATATGATGTGATAGTGGGGAGAATAAAACCTCTTATTAGGGTATAAATTATAATATAAATAACTCAATATCATCCAATTAGATTATATGCATGAAATATATTAACAAAACCTATCAATAGTAAATAATGAAATGCACCGTACAGTCCTACAACAAACGAATTCCAACCAGACTATCCATATATACAAAATAAAAAAATATTATATAGATTTACTATATCCATTAGACTCACGTACTTCCATATGAATGTACCATATGATCTATCCTTCTTAGTAAAGTTGCAACGAATCTCTTCCCATCATGGAACTATAAACAATGATTTTTATCTGTACCAAAGTTTAGTTGTAAACCAAGGTTGTTATGAATATATAACTTAGTAAAGAACCACCAATGTTGTCTCATGCATAGAAAGTAATATATAAAGTAGATATACCTAATATAATAAATATAATTCTGTATTTACATAAATAAATGAAACTATTGATCCCCATAGTATAACATTACACCCAATATCGACACTACTAGCTTCAGCCAGTGCCTTATTTATTTTTAGATAGTACCATATTCATGTATATAAATATATGGACACACCAGATCCATGGCCTATTTCTGTAGTCCCCCAAATTTATAGTAATAATGGGAGTATAAAATTTAAAGAAAAAAAACCAAGGCCCCACAAAAATATAATTATAAGCACTCTATATCCATAGAATCACCTCTAAGTCCCCCCATAAGAATATCATCATCATAATGAGAATACCATATCCTTGGAATCACATCAAGGTTCCCCAATAGTAATTAGTCACCATGATAGACAAACAAAATAGTTATAATCACATCAAAGTCCTCCAATAGTATATAACAATCACAACACACATACTAGTTAAAAAGAATCACATAATGTCCCTCCCACAATAACAAATAATAATAACCAGATTACCATATCATTGGAATCAAATAAATCATCCCTACAATATATAATAATCAAAACAGAAATTCCTGATCCTTGGAATCACATCATGGTCCCCCAACAATATATAATTATCATGAACTTCACATTTAATAGGATTAATTAATTAATAAAAGATACATTAAATTCATGTATCCAATCATATTATATGTTCTAATCTTCCTTGTAAAATACATTAATTATCATCCAACATTTTTAAGTGGGAAGATATTATTACTAAGGCGTAATTATCCCCTTAGTCTCATATCAAACACAAAGTGACGTCTTCAGACTTTCAAACTCTCATGGACTAGCCTTTGACCCAAGCTGATAGTCATGGATAACCTTAACTAGTTGATCTCCACTCTTAACCAAGGGGAAAATGAAAATTCTAAAGAACTCAATTTAGGTCCTCTATTTTCATTCTTTTCCTCCTCATGTCATCTATCCTAAATCCTCTATGGAATCACATAATTCCATATGCCCAAATGTGGATAATGAAAGAAATTCATAACTCATCCCTACCCAAGGGGTATATAAGAACCCATCTAGTCAACTATGATCACTTAATTATTTACTTAGTTTTTTACATGTATTCACATGCCAAAGGTATATGGTTTCAACTATGCTTTTGACCATCGATGTCCATCATGGCCATCGATTGCATAAGGGTCCTCCATGGACCTTGACACATTGTTTATTACATAGAATGAGGATTATATTTAATTTATGAATGTTCATTCTGAGTAAAATAATTTAATAATTTTTGGGTTTTCAACCCATAGTGGAAACACAATTTATCACATGTCACATCAAGTGTATAAATAAAACTTATATAAAATAGTGAAAATATGAGGGATCACCGCCCTTGTATGATGAATTGAATTTTTATTCCACTACCTTAAAAGTAATTAAAAAAGACTCTCCATGTTCATGTCTGCTCAACTAGCTAGAAACCATCCATTAGAGGCCCAATATCATTCATATACATCCCAAATGATTAATTATAAAAATTTATAATTAATGAATTAGCTTAATTTAAATAAGAATAATTGAATAAAATTTAGGGTTTAACAATTTTACTGGAACCATTTACAACCACACATGGTTGGTCTATAAGGCATCCACGATTATATTTTAAGAAAAATCCCCAACATGCTATGACGAAACAAACAATGATATAATTTAATTTTAAAGGGATCCTAAAAAAATTCTGGTGCAACACACTATTAACTAAATTGTAGCTAATGACGTACAATTTTTTATTGAGATGTCCTCTATAGAATCTAAAAAAATATCTTAGATTAATGGACAAAAAAAAGTCAATTTATCCCCATTTTATCAAACCCTAGGAAAAATAATTAGGCAATATTCCCTAATCCAATTGGTGCATAGTAGCTTGACATAATTCTTTCTCATTATCTTCTAGTCAATCTAGACCAAATCTCCATCATCCGTGGAATATTTTATCATGATCTAGTGAACTTTTCATTATATCCCACACCATATTTTAATGGAAATCAACAACCATTGATGAGATTAATGAACATGTGATGAAGGTCCACTCAAATAATAGATAATCTCCTAGAACATATATTTGTATAAATATAAGGGATAAACCATGTCATGTTATTTTCAACACCCTCCCATAAAGGACACTATCCTTAATAATCAACATGCGTAACTTCCTCAGAAGAGTAGGTGGAAAAATTTTGAATTTATAAACTTTGACCAACTTTTAACATTGAGTGACTATACCCACCACAAACTAGATGTTTTTAATCATTCCATTCCATGGAGACTAACAATGGTGACTAAACATGTTAAGGATGTGAAAACCATAGATATTTTTGACTCAACACTTCTTAATCCATGTAATATTGGGGCCATCTTGGTCATGGATAATAGAAAAATCCCCGCACTCCATGACAATGACTATACCCCTGTAGGTCATGTTGACCACACTAGAAGACTCCAGACACAAAAAAACATCCACCATTGTATAATCCTACCAAAATTGCACCAAATATTCCCAAAACAATAAAAATCACATGATGAGATTGAATTATCAAAATAAACCTTCCCTATAAATTTCAAATTTCTTAAATATGTTCTCAACTTGTCCACACATGTGGAATTACACCTTTTAATGTTTCTATTGTATTTTTAGTTTTTGATGATGTTATTTAAATATATAAATGAATTTGATTACATTTATTTGTTATGAATAATTTTTTACACTATTTACATATTTCTATTTTTATTTTTACATGGCCATCCAATATATTGGTTCTCGAGGCATGATTTTATGGGAAATGACTCTTTGTCCATTTAATCAAATTTGTGGTAGAAATAATCTCAGAGGTAGTGTTAATTGATACATAGGAATATTAATTCATCTTGAAGGGATTTATAATTCCATTTGGCCCTAATTGTGAGAAAGTTTATGTGGCATGCTTGGTCATACAATTCTACTTCATTAAAATTTTACTGCCTTAGAAAACCTCACCTAACATCTATAAAAATCCTATATTTTCAATAATTTTTTTCCCCATGGAAATCCATAGTTTTTAAAACCAATGGTATACTATAAATTCACTTCTTAGATATGTAATTCAACTATACAATAATATCAATAAATATGGTCATAGAAATAACCCCCCAAAATAATGAATTTAATAGAAAAAATCATGAAATATCAAAATTTATTATCTATTAAATTGTTTTCAATTTTTAAAATTCAAACCCTAGGCCTCTTTTCCCAAATATCATTACTATACAATCTTTTTTAATATGTTAAAAAAAATATCTACATTTTTAATCTCAACACTTTACTACATGAAATAATGATCAAAATAACCAAGGATATTAATCATGTAATATTTACGACACACATTTCATTATACACACAACCAAACCACCATGCCTCTAATGTGATCATACCAATGATATAATATATCAACATTGCAAATTCCCTTAATGACGTTGAATTTATAATTTCCAATAGTTGATTATATAATATTCCTTAAAATCGTGGCCACCCCTTGAAATATCATGAGATAAATCATAATGATATTTACAAATCATTAAAATAAGGTGAAAATCATGATCCTTCCCTAACCGTAGTGAATATGTTAATAGAAAAACTAATTCACTCATACATCCTGAAAACTTAATGGAACTTTCTATATGAATATGAAATTTTCAAGGTTGATTTATAACATCCCATTATTGGTTTAAAAATTTTACATAATAGACTCACTGGGGTCAAACTCTATTGATCTCCTCCTTTAGTCCATGAAAACAGTTCAAAAATCTATTTCATATTCATCTAGTATTGGATTATCTACAGTCCATTTATCATATCCATTACCATTTATAGTTTGTAAAAAATATATTGGCTAATATAAATCTAACATAAAGGTTAAAAATATAGCTGCACAAAAAATTTATTATATTATTACTTTCCAATGGAATAATTATAGATATAATTATAATAAATATCAACCAATTATAAATGTTCTATTAATGATCTCATTTGATCCCAAACACATTATATTAGTGTATCATTTAATTTATATGAGATAATTCAGATTAATTAGATGTAATGAAAACATTACTCTAAAAAAATATCATTCAAGGAACTATATGTGATCATAAGTAGTTATCTTTATAAATATGATCTAAACTCTCGATATAATTTTACTCCTAAATTAATAGGAATGGAATATCATGAATGACCATGAAAATGTACACTCTTATAAACTCATGGGGTTAATCGCATCCAAAAAATCAATCTAAATCCCTATATATTTCTATAATGTAATACTCAATTGGTTTGATTATCCAAAATAATCTTGATTCCTTTTTACTTATAGATAGATACAATATGTTTTTACACGAAAATAAATAGATTTTATCCTTTTTGGGCCACTAATAATACTGAGGGGTAACATGATACATTTTTACTGTATATGAATATATTATTTATGGTAAACCACGAATTTCCAACATTTGATTATCATTCAAACCCTAAGAAACTAATAACCATATTTAGTAAATAGGTTATTTCTTACAACATTCAATATACTATCTATGATGTAAGAATTAGTAAAATAATTTCCATATATTTCAATAATATTATTTCTAAGTAAAAAATATCACTTATTACACAAATAAAGAAGAAAAAAATCACCCGATAAGTAATTCTGTTTTCATCAATTTCAACATTAACAAATTTGGATGTGGGTAAATCTACATCGCTATGATTTAATGGTATATTAGCTCTAATGTTTTTATTTTCCATCCATTCATTAGTTATATTATTCCAATTTTTTTATCATATTTATTGACCTCAGATTCAAAATATGTTAAATTTTCTTCCATATAGATATGTGTGTGTCATATTTTAGTATAATTTATATTAAATATCATATATATGGTATAATTAAACCAAATCTATTTTATTTTATCATCATAAAACACTAAAATCGTAGTATAAATATATTCCATAAAATTAAAATTGGTATCATGAAATAATTAAAAAATAACTAACATCTATTCAATTTAGAAATCTAAATGGTCATGGTCTCCTAGAAATATCACACCAATTAACAAAAAAATTAAATTTAAACAAATATTAAAAACAATATTAACCTTGTTTAAATAAATATAACTTTTTAAGGAAATTAATTTAGTGAAAAATTAATGAAATAACATGTTTTTATAGGATGTGTAATGATTTTAGAACATTTGTTAACTTGAAAATTAGAATAGTAACATTCCTGATAAAATAGTATCCTAGATATTAGAATTGTGAAACTATCATTATAATAATTTATAATGTAATATTATATGTAACATGATAAAGGATAAATGATATTAAAATATTTTTCAAAATCACAGTCAATGTAACATAGTGTAGGTATCTGTATTGATTTTACAAAAAAAATATTATATTATTTTATAAATCATAAATTTTAAAATATAATAGAAATTTTAAATTAATTAATTTAAATCATTATTTTTTGGAAAATGAATTTCATATTTTTAATCATATTGTAAAAATTATGTAGTGCTCATATTTTATAATTTTAACAAATAAAAAAATAAGGAGGGGGAATTTTTTTTATTGTAATATTTTGTGAAATAATTTTTTCAAATGAGTTTAATATTTTCAATATTTGTCAATATGAATAACACTGAGTTTATCTTCTGTTACACAGAAAACTATGTTTTAGCGACGCATGACATAATATTGAAATATTATTATGATGATGTTGAATTGATGAGTTTGAATAAATTTGCCTAAATTATAAAAAAATATGGTTTAAGAATTTATACATAATGAATTACTTGTTAACCAATTATTTTGAAATAAAAATAAAAACCATTTGAAAATAAATGGAATCATTTTCTTAAAAAAACTTCTTATGTACGAAAACATGTTTTAACTCAATAAATTAAAATAATAAATTTTGTTAGATGTTTTTAATGAAATTTATATATTATATATTCAATAAGAGTTTTAATATTCATCTTTTCGGTTTTCTAGATAAGAAATAAAACTAAATATAATTTTATTATTAAATGTCACATTTTCTAGAAATTACTTTTTTTGATTTTGGTGAAATTATTTTAAAAATAATTGTTGAATCTTTATGAATAATTATTGGATAATATATATATTTTTTTAAATCAGCATGAAAATATTATATTAGGGTTGATTTTTATTAATTTTCCAAATTTTTTTGATAATTTTTGAAAAGTATAGAATATAAAATGAAAATGGCCTTTTTGTTGAAATTATTTATAAAAATAATTTCTATATTAATTTTTTTAAATAAAATTTCTTCAAATATATATATATATATATATATTAATTAAATTTACTTCAATGGAAATATTTTTATATTGAGTTTTTATACAAAAACGTTGTAATCATTTTAACATTTTCACAATGAAAACCCACTTTCTCAAAGCGTCTAGAGGATAAATTTAGATTTAAAACATTCCACTTATGTGAATTGAATTTGGAAAAATAAATTTCTTATTTTTAATAAGTATAATTTATCTTATCTAGTAATTCTAACTTAATTTTTGAAAAAATGAATAGTGATAATAGTAAAAATTAATTATCACTGTTAAGGTAAAAATGAGTTTACAAAGGGGTAATTATAATAATATAAGATCAAAAAATACTCCAAAAACAATTAAAAAATAAATTTAATAGATATATTTAGACCCTATAAATTATAAGCCCCTATAATACTCCATTTTTTAGAGCATCGTAATGAGAAAAACATGGGTAGACCTTTTTATTTTCAAAACATTTCAAATGTGCCACTCACCTCAATTATAAACGACCACACTTCCCAATATTCTTCACATCTTCAAACCGTTTTTATTTTTACAATACCAAATAAATAAATTTCCAAAATATTTCCACTCATCATAGAATAATAATTTTTTTATAAATTCATCATTGGATGGATTTGGTTGTAAACCTAAGTAAGCTACCTCAAGAAGAGGTATTTTTCTCCAATAAGAATTTTTATTTTATTTATTCATTCACCTCATTTAATACTTTTAAAACCATGAGGATATAATAACTATGGTATCATACAAATAGTTAAAATTTTATATGTTATGTTCATGACCACTATCCACTCCCACATCCATAAAATGGGTCATGAAATCATCATTCGTGTGTATGGAAGAAAGCATCCTTCTGAACCGATGTCATTCAATTTTCCATTACCACATCCCATAGTTCGGTTTGATTATGGTTATAAATTAAATATATGATATTTATAAATACAAAATACCCTATAGATTTAATATATCTTATATGAAATTTTACATTCCATTCTATAAAGGATATGAAAACTTTGTTCGAGAGTACATAAGACTACCTCGTCGCGATGTGAAGTCATTCATTTTCACTAACTATTTACATGGAAAATAATAATGATACAGTTTATAAATATATATGATATACATAAAATAATTTTTAAATTCGTGAAATTTTTAACATTATGAAAATAGAATGTATCATATTATTCCTTACCAATTCACTCACTGAAAGATGACAACACCTTCTGTGTACATGTGGATTACCGCCTTTATGATGCAATGTGACCATCTATTCATCATCCCACCACATGGATGATATGAAAAAGCAAATATAATTAAATATTATGGTATTTATTATATTATTAAAACTATTTAAATATAATATATATGTTTCATTATATTTATTATAATCGTTGAATAATTGAAACATTACTCATGCGTATGTATGGAATACCGTGTCCATGATCATACCATAATTTATTTATCAAAACCATATATCATGATTAATATAAAAATTATAATCGATGAATAAATATGATAATTATTTCATGATTATTATTCAAGAGATGATGGAACCATGATCAGAGTAAGATGACCAAAATTAAAAAATTAAAATACATACAAAAACAAAGACGTTATTACTGAAAATGTGTCATTAATATTTAATTATAGATAAATTGATAATAAAAAAATATATAAATTATATATGGTATAATATATGTAATTTTGGGTTTTTAATAATTGTATAATAAATTATATTTATCATATTGTATGTTTGGATGATTACGAAGGAATTCTAGACTTATAGTATGGTATTCTATTATCACTTTCTTTCTTTTTTGTGATACATTCCATATTCACTACCTATTTATTTTATATGGTGTATATATGAGACATGATTTTTTTTAATAAATACTATAATTATAATTTTATATATTTTCATATACATTTTAGGACCTCTCTATCATTGGGGTTTATAGTTTAGTATTTACCAAAGCGATATGGTATTTTTGACTCAATTTTACTTCTTTGATATATAAGTTATATTATACACATATCTTATTTTATGAGTTATATATAAATATAATTTTATAATTAATGTCATGAATTTATATATACTCATGATTTTTTATGTTTCATTTAATTTTATTCATTCATGATTCTTACAACTCAATGTTAACAATGAAATAAGAGTTTTATGATACAATCTCATAATTTATCTTGATTTTTTATATTAATTCTTCCAATAATGAAATATTATGTGATAAATATAAATAAAAACAATAAATTTATTATACTATGTTTATTTCTTGATAATACATGGTTTCTATTTGTTTTTGTATCATTATGTAATCAAGAGGTTAAAAAATGTTTTTATGAAAAATTATATTTTTCTCTTCATTTGATTAAATGATTCTATTCAAAAACCATAATTAATAAATTGGTTTCAAAAAAATGTTTTTAAAATTATTCAAATGATTTATAAAAGAAAATTTTATTCATGTTTAAATTTTTAATTTTTTTAAAATTAACTTTTATGTCATTTTACAAACTATGCAAATTTAGATTTTAACAAAAATGTTAAAAGAATATATTTTTTGAAAATTGAATGGTGTGAACAGTGTTTACCACTATCATGGCTAATAAATGATTTCAAGGATACGTTAAATTTTTGAAATATTATTTTTAAATAAGTTTTTTCATTAAATATTGTGAAATTCTTAAATATATGATTTCAAAATGGACTGGATTTTGAAGATGTTTTATGTTTAATTTTTTTTCAATGTGATGTTTTGTTCCCCAAGATACTTTCTAGGTGATTTAACTTTCAAAATTATTCTACTTATATAATGAAATATTTTTATGTAACTTATTATTTTATTGTGATATAAATTAATGACACTATTCTTATTATTTCTCTCAATGGTTTATGATTACGAGAGTTTTATGAAACCCACTTCTCATTGACAGGTTATAAACTGATAAACTTATAATAAAATTTTTTCCATGGGTTATTATATGATTAAATAATCAAACGGTTATGAAACCTATGAATTTTCAATATTTTATGATATAATAAAATTTTTATGAATCCCATTTTATTTCAGGGGTTATCATATCCGGGATATTTTATAATATTTTGGAACAATTTGGGTGAATTTTATTATGATATGGGTGGGAGCTATATATTCCTATAATGAATTATGTATATATTTATATCTCATGAGAAGGATATGATTGGAATGGTGAGTGAACCTAGTTTAGAAAGGTATATTTCCCACAATGATGCTATTGGGAGTGAACCTTGACTACAATGATATTTTCAGGAGTGAACCAATTCAAATATGATAGTCATGGTACTGAGGCGTGAATACTATTGAAATAATTT
Source organism: Viscum album (assembly GCA_963277665.1). Lineage (NCBI taxonomy): Eukaryota > Viridiplantae > Streptophyta > Magnoliopsida > Santalales > Viscaceae > Viscum > Viscum album. Next base: position 1,059,882,044 of record OY728140.1, read on the forward strand.
TCTATTATTATGTTTAATGAAAAATTTTATATCTTATACCAATGTTATTCCCTCATGGATCATATTTTTTGATTCTTTTTTGATTCATGTCTTATGGACAACAAATAATTTTTTCATGACTCAATATTATCATCTTGGATATGCTTGGTACAGTCTTCAATTATTAAGCCCATATTTCCATACTATTATGTTTATATTATACTTATTTATCTCCCTTATTTACCATTACTGAGAATATGAGCTCACAATTTCTTATTTTTCCTTTCCCTAGGTTATGAATAAATGTTTTAAGCGGGTTATCTCTATAAGGAGTACATAATGGGATGATATTTTCATTATAAATTGAATATTTTTAATAAATTAAGATGATTGTATTTCATGTTCTTGAATTCACTAAACTGTTACATTCCTCATCAATTTATTTCTGTAATGCAATGGAAATTAATATTAAAAGTTTTAATGTCTCTTTATGAGAAGCATCAGTCATTCTTGTTATTATCAAATTAAAGGTATATATTACCATTGGAAACTAATATTAGAAACTTTATTGAGATCACTAGGGATATATCTAAGGATATGTCTAGGTATATCTTTAAGGATATGTTTAACAATGAGTCAAAGTATAGGGAAATGACTTTTTAATTTAGGTAATAAAAAGAGAATTTGGTTTCCAAGAAAATTCACCTATATCCAGATACTACATGTGGATGTGACCCTGGACCAGATTTACCTTAGTGTAATAACACCTAAAAGGGTGTATTGCTATTGAATCGATCACCATCTGGTTCACAAAAACAGTCCTTCATTCTCACCTAGTTTGACAATCCTAGGGCAAATGCTTTGAAATTTCACAAACTCTTCACAAACCATCATGAAATATTTAATTTAATGATGACTATTAATGACATAGGATAAACCAATGTTGTAACATATTTAACATAATGTTTCATTATTTAGACATCTGATAAGTTATTTTTTCCTTATTATGTGGATGTAAACTATGATTATATTTTCATTAAATATGTTTATTTGGTTTTAGTTAATGGTTTTAACAAGAATGGACAGGGTTGACATTGAATATGAAGGATAATTTTCCAATGATTATCTTAATGGGATAATGATTAGAGTAAAAGATGTTATGATTATTTCTAAATGATATATGATTAACAACATGATCCTTAACCAACTATCAGATTAAGAGAATAAATTAAGGGTAAACGTCATAAAGATATTGGGTAATGGGGAACATAAAGGGAAGAAAATTCAATTTCCCATATGTTAATAATATGGGAAGAAATACTCAATGGAATGTCATAGAGGGATGTGAATATACTGTGAGTGTGGAAAAGGACTCAAATAAATTAATTATAGAGGTAAAATGAAAAGTTGGGTTAACAAGATGGATGAGATTAATGATATCTCTTTGATGTCATTGATAGTTAATTGTATCAAATGTGGAAAGTATGGTAATTTTGTAAATCAGTTCCCTAATGGTAAATCTCAATAAGAGAATCAGAATAGTGATATGAGTAATGGTTATTATTTTGACGATGAAGATTTTATAGATGAAATATGAATGGAAATATGTATTAAGGAATAAGATGAGTAAGTATTGTTAATGTATTAAGGTTGGTGTTGAATAATCAATGTGATTGTGTGATAAAAATCATATAATAATGGTTTATGAATATATATATGTCTTTTTTAGAGGTTTTTCATTAACTATATAAATAATTTTTTGAATGGTATTGTTGACCTATAAAATTGATTTATTGGAAAGATGAAACTTTAAAAAAAACATATGATGTAAGAAATATATCCCTTACTATGTTTATTATTTTTAAAAAGATTGTATTTAGTTAAGAAGAAGATATTATTGTCAACAACTATGTAAATTGGATAATAATGATTACATTGGAACTTTTTAATGATTTAGTGAAAAATTGGTTTATGATTTCATTGATGGAGTTTAAAACAACTTTGTATTTTTTGAATACGACCAATATTTACTGTTTTATGTATGTAATGATGCTGAATGAATGTTTTCAATAATGTTTTTTGGTAACTTAGGTTATTAAAATGTTTATAGGGAATACATGATAAAGTTATTCACATGTTTGTAATGTGAAAATCAAGATCCACTTTATGTTATATGGGGGATTATTGAAAAGATAATTTTATAAATTTAGTAACCTTATTTATAATGTTTTAGATTTTAATATTTTGGGAGGGTCATAAGTTTTACAATTTATAGAATGATTTAAGTTGAAATTTCGTTACATTTTTAGAGATTAAGGTATTAATTCACGGTATAAATATTTAATCATTTTGGATGACTAGTGTTATACAATTTTTCTATTGCTAGATGGAATTACTTATCATTCATTTATTGATATTATTTTGTGATTCATAAATGAAAAATATTAATCCATTATAGATATGTGTGATGTGCAAATATATCATGGAACAAACAAATGATGAAATTATCTATAAGAAATACAAATATATCAAGTATATACCATTATATTTTTTTCTCAATCTAGAATAAAGATGAGTTCCACATCATTATAAAAAATATCTTGAAATAATTGTTTTTCTGTTATCATGTGTTTTTTATATAAATTACCCTTTTCAAACCAATATGGTTTATTTTCACACCCAAATTTTTTAGATTTGTTTATTTTATTCTTTTGTTGGTTTTGGAACCTTTGGTAGAGGTTTTCATTGAGTCCAATTTTCAATTTTTGAGTTTGGGAAACATTGAATTGATTTTTTGTTAAAAAGTGGTGTTTTGGGAATGAAAATGTGTGGCATAGGGTCAGTACATAGTTAGGATAAATTGTGTGGACACATCCAAATAACCGAGAAGCTCCTGGTTTGGGGACAAGGGCATGGTTAACTGGTTGCATATGGTTAGGGAACTATGCGGCATGTGTGTGGTAGTGTTTTAGAATTAGGAAGTGGTGTTTGAAATAGTTGGAACATGGTTTGGTAAGTTGTGTGGCCAAACCATGGGGGGTTCCCTTTTAGGAAGCTAGGGGTGAATGGTTTGCACATGATTTGTAATGATGTGTGACTAAACCGTGCGAGTTTCCCAGGTCATTAAAAGTGTGAAATTCATCTTTTCCCCTAAATTTTTTTAACTCCAATTTAGGATTTCCTCCCCTTATTAGACTTGAACGCACCAGCAGGGGCCTCCAAGATCTTCTTACCAAGCACTACTGAAACAATTAATGTTCCTATATGTTTCCATTGTATGTTTCATTGGGGTTTCATTCTGTTTATTTGTCTTCCCTTCATCCTCTCTTGTTTTCTTGGTTTTTCATTATGAGGGCTCACTCTTGGATGAACCCTACAATGAAGCATTAATGTGTAGATCAATTTCATTGAGGGTAGGGGGTGTGGATGGTCTTATGGGGTTTATTCTTCCTCCTCTAGAAGTCTCGTTTCATTCTCTCATCGTTGAGGTAAGTGTTTCTAACCATTTAGTCTTCTGAACATTCTCTTTTATTCTTGTTGTTTTATAAATTCTTATAGATGTGTTTTTAATGATTATAATGTGAAAGTATAATTTTATGAGATAATTTTGGTGAAAAATGGGTTTAAAAGGGGTTTCCTTAACATATTTTTGTATATATACTCATAAGGTGTTTAATAAAACCCCCTTTGTTTTGTAAAATTGAAATTGAGAACTTGTGGTGTTATTGGACTTTCATGTTTTTTATAACGTTTTATAATGATAAATTGGGCATGATGTGTGATTTTGATGCCTCTTCATTGTTTGGTAAATTAAGGATAATGGTTTGGAATAGTTTTTAAGGTTTATAATGGTGTAACGACTATCTAATAATATTTTTGGATTTTTGTGTTGGCTTACAGTCAAACAGTGCTTCTTGAAAATGGTTCTTGGGATGATTCTCTAGACACATGAAGTAAGTCAATGGTTTTGGGACATCCATAGTTGCATAGTGCGAATGCATGAATGGAGATCCAAATGACGATGGAAGATAAAAGTGATCTACTTTTTTAACAAAATGATTCTTTTATTTTTAAATGGACTGTTGTGTAAAGACCCAAAAATTAAATGGTTTTTTTTAAATACATGGAAATTTTATGAGTCCGTAGTTTCTGATGACACTTCATTCCGAGGGCCGGTGTTCCCAGAATTAATTTATGAAGTTTTGTTCGGGTACGTTCAGTAAACATATGTGGGGGGTTTTGTATCTTTTGAACCAGTGCTCGGAATTGAACTCTGAGTACACCGATTAACTCGTAGCGTAGATATTCTCTTAAGGGGACCTTTACTGCAGTTGCGTTTTATTAGAAGTGGATGTTAATTTTTTGGGGACTCAAAAAATAAAAAAAAATTATGTGTGACCTTATTTTTATTTGGGTGGATAACATTTTCTCTAAATGGAAGTTGGAGGTGAAGCCCACCCCCACATAACCCCCTTTAAACTCTTGGACTTCCCATTAATGTGCCAACACACCCATGCAACTAATTATTTGAGACGTTTGAAATTATTGCGAACTCCATGCAATTAATTAATTGAATCAACATAAGTAATTATTTTGAGTGTTTGAATTCTTTTGAATTCACTTTTCCCAACAGTAAACTAAGGGATTATATTCTCTTATTTTGGTTGGCACAAACATTGTGGGGATAACTAAGGAGAAATAGGGAGAGCCTTCTTCGCACGAAGAACATAAAGAGCATGAACCTCTTGATAAAGAACGCTCCACGTCTCCGAAGAACGTGGAACAAAATCTCCTCCACTTCATCAACTAGAGCAAGGAAAGGAGGAACTATCGCCCTCGAAGTACACCGAAGGCGTCGTCTCACCTCGACTAAATGAAGCTCTATTTCCTCCAACATTGACGGAACGACGTCCGTCTTCCACGACTTCAACAACGTTAATTTAATCAAGTAAGTGGTTACATTAATGTTTGATTATACCCTCCAGTATACATCATTAAGTTAGTGGAATGATGTGACGATTGTTATTAATGTAATGAGGAGGGTTCAGAATGCACGAACATGGCCCGACCATCCCCTTTGTTGTTTCCATTTGATGATGCCAGAGGTGGAGATGAAGGGGTATGGTTCCATCGCACCGCGACGGAGAATAACAACGGTGGGTAAAAGGGGAACCATGGTCGGGAGGGTCGTGGAGGATGAAGAGGCACAGTGCCGTCACACCGCGTTGTGGAGCCGAAGGCCACGACCAGGTTGGGCCGCAGTGGTGGAGGACCGGCGTTGTCGCGTCCGACATGCAGTGAAAACCACAGCCCGCTTCTATGGGCCGCTCTGCTGGGCAAACTGGCCGGACACCTGCAAGACGGGCTGGAAACAATGGTGACCATAGGTGAAACATGGTAAGAACCACTGCTCGCTGTGCGAGCCGTGTGCACTGGGCAAAACCAGCTAGCTACGGTCGGTCTGGTAGGAGAAGGCGGCTCTGCTTGGTGTCGTCGGGCGAACCGAATCAGCACGCAGTGCAGGCCGGGACCGCAGGTGGGCCATGCCCAACCAGGCCAGGCCAACCCCCCAAACCGGGCTGGACCAGCCGAGCCAGGCCGGTCCGACCCCCACAGCCGGGTCGGACCCACCGAGATGGGTCAGGCTGACCCGCCACAGCCCATTGGGCTTGTTGGGCCGGGCCCAACATCACTTAAATACAAATATCTTCAAAACCGCGCATCCGAATGACGCGCCATCTGCGGCACTGGGACCCTCATGAATAGGCAGTCCTTTTGTGATACTCTAAGTGAGTTTTGGACAAATTTGTAAAATGTACGGGTTTGGGTTTAGCATCCGGGCCCCTGGAATGGAAATTCCAATAAATCTCTGACCGAGCGTCCAGTTGGTGCATCGTCTATCGCGCTGGGATCCTTTTGATGAAATAGAACTACAAGATACATCAACTCGAGACTTCATGATAGTTGATATATCAACACATGACTCAAGGAGCAGACCATCCCAAAATCGAGCATGTTGTGTGCGGAAACCCTAGAGCTGGATACGACGACTACTGTACCGGAATCCTACGCGGGTTCCACAATGATGATTACTAAATTGGAATCCAATGTGGGTTTTCCACTGATCATTACTGAACCGAAATCCTCCATGGGTTCGACAACAATGACTAATGTACCAGGATCCTATGTGGGTCTGACAGTTCTGACTTCACTTCCTGTATCCCGTGTGGATCTGACAGCTTAGTTGGTCCTATATCCTGTGTGGGTCTGACAACTTAGATGAATTAGTGACTACATCTGATCATCTCTATATCAATACAAAAGATGTATACCTATCTGATCTGAGTCTTGTCTATTCAATCATTGTCATCGATGTGATTGAACTTACTTCCTTTTTGGACTGGGTTGTGATTGGGATTGAGAGTTGGAGTCAGATTGTGACTGGTAACTTAGGTATATGTATGGGCATACACCTAATTAGGGTTGGATGATACTTCGTGATTGTATCTTTATACTATGGTTTATCATTTGGGGATTTCGGGAGACCTTCGGGGGTCTCGGGGTCCCCTATTAGGTATTTTTATACTCACCCCAGCATGGGGTTCGCCCGCACCTTGTTGTGTTCTTTACAGATGAAGGACAACAGTGATTGAGGATGAGGGTGACAGACAAAGGCTGATCGGAGATGGATTAAATGGGAGGTACCGCTGGGACAAGTTGTTCAAGTTGTGTACCTACCCTTCAGGTGGGATTCCCTGGAGGATGATCCAAGAGCTATTTTTCCTTTTGACTTGTACTTGTACTTGTTGTTCAGTTGGGTTTGTATACTGGCCCACTTACATTCAGCACACCATAATTTTCTATTTTAGTACTTGTTTCCTCTATTTCTAGTGTTCTGACTGTGTGTTTGTTATAGTTTAAAAGGAAATTCCTTTCCTTTTTATCAGGGATTCACCTTTTTTGCTAGTCGCCAACTCCTGGCCTATGGAAGGCGAGCTTGGGGTAGTCACGGAACGGGCCCTGAGGACGGGTCGTGACAAATTGGTATCAGAGGAGTCGGTTCTACTGTAGAACTTGGACTATGGTTCTTTTAACAACAATAATGTTAAGTGTTTTGGGTGGGGTTATCAGTTTAGGGAAACCAGTGTTTGTGTGGTGGCTGACATATCCATACACTAGGACTTTAACTGATGATCTCTGACTTAGGGCATGAAAACACAGATTTCATGTGTGTTTTCTTTGAAAAAGTTCTCTTTATGATTTTTTGTGTAAGATCACCATTGATACTATTTTAACTATGGAACACCTATTTCTTTTCAGGATGGCCCCATGTAGGCGGTCAGCTAGGGATCCGAGTTATGTACGAGACTGTAGCCCACTGAGTGACGAGGTGTCAGTGTAGGGCCCCACCACTATGGAGGTTCCAGCGGTACCACTACCCGCTGGGCCACCAATACCACCAGCTCCAATAGTAGAGAGTGCACACCCCATGAGTGTGTTTCAAGAGTTCCAATGCTAGAGGCCGCCCAGGTTCTGGGGAGATATGGAACCATAGGCAGTTGAGGATTCGCTGGAGGTTGTCGTGATGAGTTTTTAGATTGGTAGAGACACCAGCCAACCTCATGGTGATCCTTGCCATGAGTATCCTACGTGTAGCAGAAGTGAGATGCTGGAGCCCGATGCTCTAGTTGCATGATGAGGCATAATTACTCTGGACAAGCTTAGAGAGTCTCTTTTTCTCAGAGTTTGTTCAATACAACCTTGATATGGTGCGGATTCAGGAGTTATTCATCTGCAGTAGGGCAGTATGACAGTAGCTCAGAACACAGCAAGGTTCACCAAACTCTCGCACTACTCCACAGATATGTTACAAGACCCATTCCTTAGGGCTCGGACCTTTGAGCAGGGACTCAGGCATGAGATCAAGGCTTTGACAATTCCCCTCAGCATTCCGACGCTGGAGGGGGTGCTGGAGAGAGCTCTTATAGAGGATAGTTTTCTCACTGAGCAGTCACAAGCAGCGAGACCCACCACTGGGCGACATGTAGCAGAGTCTTCTACAGCTGGAAGCAGAAAGTTTTCATAAAGGACCAAGCGAACAAGGCAATCAGGTTGTTGACCACAGGATACAGGTTTGGTTGTGCGGGGTACACGAGACATAGCCAGATATATGGGGAGGAGGCAGTGCTATGCAAGCAGCGGGCCGGGCCACATGGCTCGTGACTGCCCAACCCTCTATGCAGATGACCAGTAGACAGTAGAGGGACCTCATAGGAAGAGGCATAGGTTCGACCGTGGTGGTCCTCTGGGAGCATGCAGACCTGGGAGAGGAGCTGGCTGAGTAGTGGGTGGTGGACGACACTTTGAGGCACTACCACCACCACTACTAAGAGGTATACCCCAACCACAGGGAGATGTCAGACAGAGGCGGGCTCAGATCCATGTAGTCGAGGCCAAGGACCACGGTGCACCTGAGTTTATTTGAGGTACTATCTATGTCTACTCCACCCTTATTGTATTACTTATAGACATAGGTGTGGTCATTCTTTTATTTCCACTGCGCTTGTTCGGAGATCTGAGATTCCGACAGAGTCGTTGGCTCCATCCTTATGGCTAGAGACTCTTACGGGATCAGACTCGACCATTATACACTGGTTCCAGTAGTGTGATCTTACTTTATGAGGAAAGAGATTCGGTTGTGATCTTCTTTTAGTGGCGTTGAGGCCTTACAACGTCTTCTTTGGTATGGAATGGTTATCCACAGTTCATGCTCAGATTTAATGTATTAGGTGCAATGTGCGGTGTATCCGCATGAATGGGACCAGGTTCACCATCATCGGTGAAAAGGTAGCCTTTGCAGTGTAGGTTGGACTTACGCATAGGAGGGGGAAGCCGATCACACATCAGTTGGATAGTCTCATCCTCGGAGCGGTTGATGTGTGGAGTCCGAGTTTTCCTATTGTGGTGGATCAGTATATGGATGTTTTCCCTGACGACGTTCCAGGACTACCTCCTCAGAGAGAGGTAGACTTCTACATTGACCTGTACCCCGGGAAAACACTGATATCTACTCCAACATATCGGATGGCACCTGCCAAGCATCGTGAGCTGCCGGTACAAATGGAGGACTTGCAGGGGCGGTATTTATCTGACCCAGAGTTTCACCCTCGGCATCTCCGATTTTGTTCACCAAGACGGCGGATGAGAGCTTGCGACTGTGTGTCGACTACCACCACCTGAATTAGGTGGCCATAAAGAACAAGTACTCACTCCCAAGGATTGATGATATTTTTTATCAGCTCAAGGGAGCACAATGGTTTTCGAAGATACACCTTAGATCAGGCTATCACCAGGTCAATGTTCGAGATGAGGATGTGCTGAAGATGGCCTTCAGGTGTCAGTATGGCCACATTGAGTTCTTGTTTATGCCCTTCAGCATAACAAACACACCAACAGTGTTCATGAGTCACATGAACAAGGTCTTCTAGCCTTACCTTGACACTTTTTCGTAATCATCATCGGCAACATACTGAATTACTCGACTACTGAGGAGGTGCACACCTACCATTTGCATGTAGTGTGGGACATACTACGAGAGCAACAACTTTATGGTAAGCTCTAGAAGTGCAAGTTCTAGATTTGAGAGTTTCACTTCTTGGTACACATCATATCGGAGGTTGGAGTTGCAGTGGACCTAGTGATGATCGAGTCAGTACTTTCTTAGGAGCCACCCAGGAGTGTGACAGAGGTGCGATGTTTCCTGGGACTTGCTGGGTTCAATCAGAGATTTGTTCCAGACTTCACCAGAGTTTCATCACCGCATTCCACATTGACGAAGAAGGGGAAACCCTTCAATTGGTAAGACACATGCCAATAGTGCTTTCAGGAGATGAGGCAGAGGTTGACCAGTGTGCCCATTTTGAGGATACAAGAGGAGGGTGTAGGGTACCCAGTTTACTACGACACATTAGGGACCAGACTCAGGTGTGTACTGATGCAGGTGTGATCAGTGATCATGTATGGTTCACGGAAGTTGACACAGCACGAGCAAGACTATGATACCCATGATTTGGAGTTACCAGTAGTGGTATTTTCCTTGATGATGTGGTTGCACTATCTGACGGTCGAGGGTTTTACAGTATACTCTATCCACTAAACTGTCAGGTTTATCTTCTCGCAGATGGTCCTGAACCTGAGATAGCGACGATGGCTCAAGTTCCTCCAGGACTATGACTTCGAGAGAGTCTATACTCCTTGGTAGGGGAACTTTGTAGCAGATGCTCTCAGAAGGGGATCAGGAATTCAGCTGCTAGGATAGGTGATAGAGAAGCTGACCACATTGCAGATATCTTTTGGGGATAGAGATGCAGCAGCCTTTCTACAGTCTCTCGCAGCCACTTCTACCCTTCTTTAGTGAGTCAAAGAGGAAAATAATGGGGAAATTGACTATGAGACGCGACGAGATCAGATATCCTCAGGGCAGGAACTTGATGGGTTTTCTGTAGGTGGGGGTAACGTCATACTCTTCAGAGGTTGTACCATGGTACATGTAGCACTACAGGAGGAGGTGTTGAGGTATTTTCACACTTCCCCTCTAACGGTACATCCAGTAGTGGAGATGATATATTAGGACCTCAGACGACAGCACTGATGGGTGGGTATGAAAAAGGTAGTAGCAGAGTTTGTCTCATGAAACGTCACTTGTCACCAAGTGAAGGTGGAGCACCAGGTTCCAACAGTCTTGGTTCAGCTATAAGAGGTCCTCGAGTGGATGTGGGATGGTATATCCATGGATTTCATGATGGGACATCCACGTACATCCAGAGGACACGACTCTATCTGGGTGATTGTCGAACGAATCAACAAGTCGGCCCACTTCCTAATGATCAGAGAGTAGGGCTCGGTAGAGAGCTTGGGATGACTCTCAGTACAAGAGATCGTATGACTTCATGGTGTTTCATCAATGATCATCTTCGATCAGGATGCATGTTTCACTTCACGTCTATGGAAGTGGTTGCATGAGTCTTTTGGGACATAGCTTCGCTTGAGAAACTCCTTCCATCTTCATATTGATGGTCAGACTGAGAGGACTATTCAGACTCTCGAGGACATGTTCCATGTTTGTCTTCTGGTCATTGGTCGCAGGTGGGAGGATCACTTTCCCTTGGTAGAGTTTTCGAATAACAACAACTACCACTCTACCATTGGGATGGAACCTTACAAGAAACTTTACGACTGAGATTGCAGATCGCCTCTCTGCTGGGCTGTCCTAGGAGAGTCAATATTTGTAGGACCATAGACGGTGCAGGCTATGATAGGGATGCTGCATGTCATCCATGAGCTGATGAAGGCTGCATAGAGCAGACATAAGTCCTATGCTGATAGGAGATGGAGACCACTGGGGTTCAAGGATGGAGACCACGTCTACTTAACAGTCTCACCTCGATGAGTTCTATGGAGATTTGGCTGAGGTGACAAGTTATCTCTATGATTAATCAGACCATTCTAGGTCCTCAGAAGAGTAGGTGAGGTGGCTTACCGCCTGAACCTTGCACCTCAGTTGCACCGGGTGCACGACAACTTCCACATATCGCATCTGAGGAGATACGTGCATGACCTGTCCCACATCATCGACCAAGGGGAGCTGGACATCAACGATGGGGCGACCTTCACAGAAGTTCCAGTTGAGATTGAGGATCTATACGAGAAGGTCCTGCGTGGACGGTCGATTCCTCTGGTGCGCGTTCACTGGCAGCATGAGAACCTCCATTAGAGGACATGAGAGTAGAAGGCTCAAATGCATGCTCAGTACCCCCATTTGTTCCCTTAGTGTGTTTTGTATCTTAAGGGGACATAAGGCCCTGATTTGGAGAGAATTTAAAGGCCCAGAAATTCCATAGATTTTTTTTTAAATACATGGGAATTTTACGAGTCTGCAGTTTTTGATGGAACTTGATTCTGAGGCTTGGTGTGCTCGGAATCAATTTATGATGTTTTGTTCAGGTACGGTTAGTAAACGTACGTGCGGGTTTTTATATCTTTTGAACCGGTGATCTAAATTTAAATATGAGCACACAAATGAACTCGCAGCACCGGTATTCCCTTAAGGGTAACTTTACCGCAGTTACGTTTTATCAGAAGTGGAAGTTAATTTTTTGGGGATTGACAAAATTAAATTAAAATTTCTGTGTGACATAATTTTTATTTGGGAGGTGGTTATTTTATCCGAAGAAAAGTTAGAGGTGGGGCCCACCCCCACATAACCTCCCATGGGAGAATATTTTGTGGTGGGGCCGAGACAAGCTCAAACCCTTCAACTCCCATTGAACTCCCTTTAAACTCATGGACTTCCCATTAAAGTGCCAAAACACCCACGTAACTAATTATTGGAGACCTTTGAAATTATTGCAAAATCCATGCAATTAATTAAGTGAATCAACTTAATTAATTATTTTGAGTGTTTGAATTATTTTGAATTCACTTTTTCCAACATTAAAATGAGGGATGATATTCTCTTATTTTGGTTGGCATAAACACTGTGGGGAGAACTAAGGAGAAATAGAGAGAGCCTTCTTCCCAGGAAGAACATAAAGAACATCAACCTCTCGACAAAGAATGCTCCACATATACGAAGAACATGAAACAACAACTCCTCCACTTATTCAACCTAATAAAGGAAAGGAGGCACCATCACCCACGAAGTACACTGAAGGCGTCGTCTCTCCTCAACTTCACCAAGCTCTATTTCCTCCGACGTTGACGGAACGCCGTCTGTCTTCTATGATTCCTTATTCTGTGACTTCAAAAATGTTCTTTGAATCGAGGTAGGGGTTACATTAATATACGATTCTACCCTCCATTCTACATCCTTATGATGGTGGAATGATGTGACGATTTTTATCAATGTAATTTGGAGGGTTTGGAACATACGAACATTGCCCGACCCTCCTCTTTGTTGTTTCTATTTGATGATGTTGGAGGCGGAGCCGAAGGGGCTCTGTGTTGTCACACCGTGCCGAAGAATAATCACGGCTAGGAGGACCACAAAGGAAGAAAGAGGAAACATGACTGGGGGGCAGTAGTGGATGAAGAGGCACGGTGCCATCACACTCCGCTGTGGAGCCGAAGGCCATGACCATGTAAGGCAGCGGTGGTAGAGGACCAACACCGTCGTGCCTGCCGCATGGTGGAGACCGCGGCCTGCTTCCGCTGGCTCCTCTGCTGAACCGAACTGGCTAGCCTGAAGGATAGTAGTGCCCATATGCGCTGCATGGTGAATACCGCGTCACGCTTCCATGGGCCCCTATGCTGGGAAAACCGGCCGACCACCTGCCGTCCGGGCTGGGAAAACGCAGTGACCGTAGGTGCCATGTGGGAAGTACTATAGCCCGCTGTGCGGGCCACGTGCACCGGGTAGAATCGGCCAGCTATGGCCGGCCGATCAGGAGAAGGCAATGCCGCTTGGCTCCACTGGGCGAACCGAACAGGCCCGCAGTGCAGGCCGGGTCCGTGGGTCGGCCATGCCCCACCAGGCTGGGTTGTCCCCCCAACTAGGCCAGAACTGCCGAGCTGGGCCGGGCCGACCCCCCAGTAGGGTCGGACCCACAGAGCCGGGTCGGGCCGACCTGTCACAGCCCACTCGGCTTGATGGTCCGGGCCTGACTTCACTTAAGTACAAATATCTTCAAGACCGCGCGTCCGAATGACGTGCCGTCTGAGACAGTAGGACCCTCACGATGAGGCAGCCCTTTTACGATAATCTAAGTGAGTTTGGGACAAATTTAGAAAATGTCCGGGTTTAGATTGAGCATAAATCCAATTGGGCCTATGAATTGGAAATGCAAATAACTCTCGGACCAGGCGTCTGATTGACGCACCATCTATCGCGTTGGGTTCTTTTTGATGAAATTAAACTAAGGGATAAATCTTTATGAGACTTCGTGATAGTTGATGTACCATGATCCTCCGTGGGTTCGACTGCGATCATTACTGAATCAGAATACTCCATGGGTTCGACAACAATGATTACTATACCAGGATCCTTTATGGGTCCAATAGTTCTGACTTCTATTCCTGTATCATGTGTGGGTCCGACAGAGTAGCTGGTCTTGTATCCTATGTGGGTCTGACAACTTAGCCGGTTCTATATCCTGTGTTGGTGCAATAGCTCAGATGAATCAGTGACTACATTTGATCATGTATTTCTCTATAAAAAATATGTATACCTATTTGAGATGAGTCTTGTCTATTAAATCATTATCATCGATGTTGAGGACCTTACTTCCTTTTTGGACTGGGTTGTGATTGGACTCGAGAGTTGGAGCCAAGATTTGTCTGGTTAAATAGGTGTATGTATGGGCATATACCTAAACAGGGTTAGTTGATACTTCGTGATTGTATCTTTCTACTGTGGTTTATCCTTTGTGGATTTTAGGGGACCTTTGGGGGTCTTGGGGTCCCCTTATGAGTATTGTTATACTCACCCCTACACGGGCTTCGCCCGCACCTTGTTGTGTTCTGTGCAGATGACGGACAATAGTGATCGAGGCTGAGGGTGACAGATGGAGGCTGCTCGGAGCTGGACTAGACGGGAGGTACCACAGGGATGAGTTTTTTGAGTTCTATACCTACCCTTCAGGTGGGATTCCCCAGTGGATGATCCAGGAGCTGTTTTCCATTTTTTACTTGTACTTGTACTTGTTGTTCAATTGGGTTTGTATACTGTTCCAGCTCTATTTAGCAGACCTTAATTTTCAATTTTAGTACATGTTTCCTCTACATCTTGTGTTCAGAATGTGTGTGTTACAGGTTAAAAGTCTTCCCTTTTTATCAGGTATTCGCCTTTGGTGCAAGTCACCATCCCCTAGCCTACAGAAGGAGGACTTAGGGTATTCACAACACAGGCCCCAAGGACGGGTCGTGACATGTTGCTTCTTCATGTGAATTTAAATTCATTTTATATGGATTTTTGAATTTATAGACATTTTGTAATTTTTATATACATTTAGAAAATATTTGGTATAAAGGAATATTTGGTACTTCTCATGTTATTTTATTTTTTCACATTATCTTGGAAATATTGCTGGTTTTGGAATGAAAAGGTCTATTTGGTATTGATTATGTGAAATTAGTGTTTTATGTGGATTTGAAAATAGGTTGCAAAGGAATTTGTAATTGTATGTGAATATTAGATGATAACGTTCTATTTGTAACATTGTGTTATTCATGAAATGTTTGTTTCATGTTAAGTTACTCGAAGGATCATTGAGAACCTTTTGATGTTTTATAAGTTGTTGGAACTCATTTGAGTCGTGGGCTAGGTATGCATGGTAGCATGTTTAGGGAAATGAATTAAAAACTTGGGTAGCATGAGGCTGTATTGGTATTTCAAAATGATTTGTAAAATGGTTTTTATTGTGGAAAATGGTTGGATTCATGTGAGCCTGAAGTGATTGAAAACATGATGGATTTGATATTTATTTTTGATGATTCGATTATATTTTTGAATATACTATACCATTGAATTGAATCCTCTATAGTGGATCATGAATGGGAAATTTATTGATATTTAGTCCATTGGATGTTGGGATGTTTTTCTTCTCAATGGATTTTTCTTGAGGATGCTATTGATTATGGTCGTTATAATTTTTTTGATAGGTATTATTATTATTATTATTATTATCATCATGGGATTCCTGGGACACATCTAGAGGGTCGTGTTATAGATACCTGTAGACCCCAATTAGACTGGTTGGTACCACTTTGACTTGACTGGTCTAGGAGGGATGTTCCATAAGATTATATAGTTTAGAAAGGCTAGTTGTTTATTGACTATGGAGCTACACCACATTCTAGGATGTGATTTTGAACGAAGTGTATAATGGGATTTACTCTAATGACATTCAAGAATTTCTCATGAGTGATTATCTATACGATTATTTATCTTGGATGGATAATAAGACATTTTTTTAGTTGTACCTAGTGTATTATTCCCATTAATTTATTCAAATCCTATTTTTGGTTATTTGGTATTGTTTGAATTTGGGTTTTGGTTTTGAAATGGTTATTGGAATGTGAAAATGTTTTTGGAAAGAAAAGTTGTATGTTTTATTTTCAAAAGGGAATTTTTGGAAAGATGTATTTGGATAACAAAAAGGTTTTAAAATCATACATTATAAATTTATTTCAATTTCGTGTTAGTGAGTTTTTTTGAGAAAGTAAATTCATGGAATCTATTATGATTCCTGGTGAACTGTTTAATCTCACACATTAGTTATTTCACTCAGTGTCAGTATACCTGAGCTATTTTAAAAGTGTTGGTCTCTGGTTTGGTTACACATGTAGTAGGATGGTTAATTTTGGTGGACGGTAGTGTCCTAGAGGTCAGCTAGAGATCCCATTTACAAAGTATAGTTCTAGTTTTGTGGGTTTTTGTTGAGTCGACAAGGAATGATAATGGAAGTGAGATGGAGTCATGTCGTGACCTCAAGTGAAGTAGTGATCCATGTGGAATGTGAGTTCATGGTTCAAGGACCTCTTAGTCAATCATGATTACTTGTACCATGTCACACAAACCATTTCATTGTGTTATGCATGGGCACTAGTTCCTCATCCCATGCGTTTGATGTGAATTGTTCATTTGGGTTTGTTTTTGTTGGTATAATTTGAGTTTTTCTTTGATTTCAGATCATGTGAGTGTATTGTTAAAATAAATATAGGGCTTTAAATGAAAGAGATTTTTTACAATTGGTTTTAATATGAAATTTGAAAGAATTTTTTGAATGGGAATGTGATTAAAATTTTAAAAAGATTGGGAAATATGTAGGAAAGGTAAATAGAGAATTTGGTAAATGCCTAGTTCTGATGATAATGTAGTAAATGTGACCCTTGTTCATCCTTATGATTGTCCTCACTTGTGTGGGTATGTGAGGAGAGATCATATTATCATGTGTTTATAGATTATATAATAGAAATTGTAATTAATACATAAGTGATAGTTAGTAGGATATTATGGGTGAGTATTCGAAATCAATGGTTTGGCTTGGATTTTAACAAATTATTTACTGAATAAAAAATGATTTAAAAAGTTGATTTTTCTTTAAAAAGAGGGTGCTTTTTTTGATAAAAATGTTATTAGTATTTGGATAGTGGATATGGGGGAATGTGGTTTTGGAAATTAGATAAGAATTGTTGTTTTTAAAAAAGGGAATTTTATTTGTGTTTTTGATGATTGGATTTTGAGATAGTTTCATTGGATTTAGATGTTTTTCAACTGTGATTCTAGATGATGTTGATTTTGGTTATGTGTTTCCCCTCTATTCAAAATATTCCATGAATAATGGTTCTTAAAGTTTCTAGGGCATTTATTCCAGTTTATGGTTTCTCTAAGTTATTACCTAACTTCTGTTATGATCGAGAATTGTTAGTGGAAGTGGAGTGGCTTGAGGTAGTTGTGTGTGTCTTTAGATCATTATGAACTCTCTCGGATGTGATTTTTCCTTATTATATGGGATTTTTTATATATCCAGATTGGGATATGTGGATGGTGATTACTCTATCATCATTGCAAGCTAGGATGATGGGGTAAGTTTTTTAGTCTATTTTTTTAAAATGGTTTATACCTAATGAGTCGAAGAGGGAAAAAGTGGAAGAGCTCATGATTATTTAAAAAGGCCAACAGAATGTGAATGCCTATGTTGAACATTTCTTGGATCTGGTTTCCATACCTCCAATGGTAGTGTTTCATGATGTGTTGAAGGATCCTTTTTTCATTCAGGGTATGCACCAAGATATGAATTAGTCAGACCTCTCCTCCCAGGATCTTCATTTCAAGAATTTTTTGGATGAAGCTTTCTTTGATGAGTTTATTTCTATATCCTTGTATTTTGAAATCCTATATTTATTATCACTCAAAATGGTTCCACATATAGCGAGAGGTGTGTGCTAGAGGATATTGTTTCTATGAAGACTCGTTCAACATCTCTAGCTTCTAACTCATTAGATCATTCACTTATATCCTTTTATTGTGGTATATTTGTGCATTCAAATCCTACATTCCATAATTTTATGATGTTTCATCATAGTTGTGTCCATCTGGGTGATTTGGAGATGTATTATAAGAATAATTACCTCAAATAATATCCAAGATCGGAGGATGTCACCTCCTAACTGTGGGATTGATGATTTTTCAAACATCAGTTCTCCATCCATATGATCTAGAGTTACGCTTTTAACATATTTAGGAATGATCAAGGGAACATGAACCCTTATCCTTGAATTTCTATCTACTTTTGGAGTGGATATAGTTGAAGTTCATTATTATAGAATTAATCTTAGTGAATTTTGTAATTCATAATTTGAATGTTTATATATTTTAATTGTGAATATTTGACTTGATTGTACCTTTTGGTGTGTTCTTAGACTGTCTTTAGTCGTTCTCGTTTTCAAGAAGTTTTTTTTTAAATTAATGAATGGTGGTTTTGTTCATTGTTTGGGTCCGTGTTTCATTTATGGTTTCCCCTTTTTGGGTTTGGATTGTATGAAGAATTTCTAGATCAGGAATGGATTGTTTTTTAACATGTGAAGATAATTTTGGGTTATCTCATGTCGGGGTTTCCCGTGTTTGTCTACCTGAGTTGGTGTTGTTCAATGTTTTAATTTTGTCCATATTAGTCAGTTTTTTGGCTGAAGAGAATCCTCTCATCTACTCCTATTGATCTTCCAGCAGTTGTTTCTACTAGAAATGGTTGAGTGTGACTTGTGAAGTCATTGGTCACCCCATAGTTCATGGTTTTTGTTCTTCTTATTTCTTTTTTGGGATTGAGATTTGGGTATATTTTTATTGGGTGAATTTATTATGGTTGAATGTGTTTGTGGTCAGGTGAATTATCATACCCTAATGATGAAAATTCCCTTATTTTTTTCATGGATTTAGACCATTAGATTGAGTTTCAAAATGAGTCCTGGTTTGAATTTTTGGGTTTTGGAAGTTCTCAAGTGAGTTTTTGATGAAAATAGAAGTTTTGGGCCTGCCAAGAGGTGGAACATGGTTAGCACACGGTTAGGGGAAGCCATGCGGCCTCTCCCAGGTAAACATGTAGATCATCCTTTTGGGCTTGAGGCATGGTACATGTCACATTCATGGTTAGGGAAAATTATCAATAAGCATGTAGTTTGGTTATGGAATTTAGTAGTGGAATTTTTCTTAGTTGGTGGCTGGTTTGGGAAGTCGTATGGCCAAACCGAGCAGATTGTCCCTTTAGGATAGAGACGGGTGTATAGTTTCATGCATTTTTTGAATACAGTTCAGCCAAACCATAAAATCTCCTATATCATTAAATGTGTGAAATTACATTTTCCCCTTTCATTTTTTGAACACAATTAAATATTTTTTCTATATTTTCAACCTAGGTGAACCAAGGGGACCATTTAGCTATTACACCCTTTGTCTCCTTCCACCATGGAATCTTCCCAAATGTTCCTAGGTATGTTTATATTGGTTTTGGTAAAACATTTCATCTGATCTTCCTCCTCTCTTGGTTTCTTGGTTTTCCTTTATGAGGGTTCTCTATTTGATGAATCATAGAGGAAAGGGTTTATGATGTATTCATTGATTTATTTGATGTTAGTGTGTGCAAATTTACTCTTAAGGTGTATTGTTTATTCTTAGGATGTCTTGTCGCATTCACACATCCTTTAGGTGGGTGTTTCATTTCACTTTCTTTCTGGAACATTCCAATTGATGCTTGAGATTTCTTCAATGTTTATATATTAGTTTCTCAATCGTGTGATGAGCTAGAATAAATTGTTTTTAGGGTTTTATAATGTAAATTCAGTTAGAAATGGTTTTAAAAAGGGGTTCCTTAGCATGCTTATATATATATGCATGAAATGTGTTTGATAAAATGCATTTAATTTTCTAAAAGTGCAATTGAGCCCTTGTGTTGTTATTTGGACTTCCATATGTCTCAGTAGTTTTTTGAAACGATAAATTTTGAATGATGTGTGATTTAGATAACTCTTCATTGTTTGGAAAATTGTGATGATTGTTTTAGAAAAGTTTTTATGATTTATAAATTTTTAATGGCGATTTTTTCATTGTGTGTCTTGTTGTGTTGGTTTATAGGCATGTGTTGTTTCTTGGAAATGGAACATGGGATGATTAGATTGACATGTGAAGTCTTCCATTTCATGTTGTTGCATCCCTGGATTCCCTAGGTGAAAACATAGTTGCGAATTAAAATAGAAATTTCACTTAAGAGTGATCCTCTGTTTCTCAAAAAGTTTTCCTTGATTTCTAAGCTGTGTTTCGGTTTTTCTTGTGAATTTAAAAGTATATTATATGCATTATTGAATTCTTGGAACATTTTGAATTATATGAAATATTAGGTGAATAGTTAGTATAATGGTATGTCTTCCACTTCTTTTGTTGTTGTATCTTTTCTCCATAGAAAGTAATGATTTTTGGTTTTGCAATGAAAAAGAAAATATGGTATTGATTATGTGAAAGTAGCGTTCAATGTGAATTTGGAAATAGTATGGAGATGAATTTGAAAATTTACTTGGATTGTAATTATTGTTGAACCAGTTGGAACTTTGTGTTATCCTTGAAATATTAGATTCATCTGATTTGATGAGAGGCATTACTAGAACCTTTTGATTATTTATAATTTTTTGGAACTCATTTGATGTATGGGCCTAGTGGGGTTGATTACATGTTTTAGGAAATGAAATGAAAACCCAGGTCACATGAGGCTCAGTTGGTATTTCAAAATTATTTGAAAAATGGTTTGGATAGTTGAAAATGGTGGTTTCCAAGTGATATTAATTTTATTGTGAATATGATGGCATTCACATTTGATTGTGATTATTTTATTTTATTTTTGAAACCACTAGAACTTTGGATTAAATCCTCTCTAGTGTCTCATGCACTGTAAAGTAATTGATATTGAGTCCATTAGAATAAGGGATATATTTCTCCTGTAATGGTTCGTTCCCAAGGATGCCATCGGTTATGGTTATTATACCATATTTTCCCAATTAATAATAATATTATTATTATTGTTGTTATTGTTATTATTATTATCATGGAATTCTTAAGAGTCTTTTTGAGGGTCGATTCATGGTTTTATAACGACCCTGATTAGATGGGTTGATTCCACCATAACTTTATAGGGTTAGGTAGGACGTACCAATAGACTCACTATATTAGAGATTCTAGTTGGTTATTGACTATGAATCTACTCCATATGCCGTCAGGTTAGTCTGAACTATATAAATCCAACAATTTTCTCTTGTGATGTTCATGAATTTCTCATGAGTCACCGTCTATAAGTTATGTTTATTTCAATTGCATAATCATATTTTTTTTCTGGTTGTTCATATTGTTTAATTTCCTTTAGTTTCTACACATCCTCTTTTTGGTTATATGGTTTGGATCACACTTAAGTTATGGTTTTGAAATGTGTTATGGAAAGTGAAACTATTTTTAAAAAGAAGAGTTGTGGGTGTTATTTTAAAAATGGAATTTTGGGTAATCTGATTTTGGATTCCTAAAATGTTTTAAAAGACTAATTTATAAATTTATTTGAAACTAGTGTTTATTTAATATTTTATGAAAGGAAATTAATGGACTATATGGTGATTAAATAGTATGATATTAATGCTAACAACCCATTTGTGTCACTTTGCATCGGTAGGCCAGCGCTGTTTTTAGAGGTGTGTGGTTCTGGTTCAGTTTCTCTTGGAGAAGAATGATTTTTTTGGATGGTAGTGACCAATACTTGACAAGGATATCTGATTTGTGTGGTCCATTTCTAAATGTGTATTCATTCATATTTTCGGTTGTTTTTTTATTTGGATCAGTTTTGTATTTATTGATATTCTTTAATTTTTTATTCATTCTTAGTTTGTTTAATTGATCATAAATTGTTAAAAAATATATCACGACCTATCGTTGGGGCCCGTGTCGTGACTACCCCATGCCCGCCTCCTATAGGACAGGGGCTGGCGACTAGCACAAAGGCATAGATCCCCACAAAAAGGGGAAGGAATTTCCTTTATAATGTAAAAAAAACACCATAGAGTATGCCAGCAGAAGTAAACACTAAGTAAAACTGGGTTCAAAAGTATTGTGGAAAAGTAAGTGGGCCAGAATACAAACCAAAACTGAAAGTAATGTCCAATTGGAAAGAAATCACAACAACTGAATGTAAAGCAGCAACGTCGATCCATCCACTGGAAGTCCCACCAGAAGGGTGGGTACAAATAGCCTCCTCAGCTCCTTGGGTCTAGCCGTCCGCTCCATGTACATCCCGCCCAGTGGTCCACCTCCAGGTACGGACTGCTCCACTAGTCTCAACCACAGTCAGCGATGTCCGTCGTCTGCATCCAACAAAACGTAGTGCGGGAATAGCCCGTGCAAGGGTGAGTATATGCAACTCAATAGGGACCCTGAGACCCCCGATGGTCTCCCTGAATCCACAAAGGGAAAACCACAAGGAAAGATACAATCACGAAGTAACAACTAAAACTACTTAGTGATATGCCCATACATATACCTAAGTCATCATTTCCAGTTCGGCACCAACATCTGAGCCAAAGTTCGATCACATCCACATAAGAGTACAACCCAATCCACACAGGACAACACAACACAAACCACATAGGAATGAAATTCAATTCGTATCGAAGATAATGATTGAAAGTCAAGATTCAGCTCACACAGGAATACTACTTCGGTGATAGAGATGATCAGATATAGCCACTGATTCATCTATGCTGGGACCCACGTAGGATACTAAACCAGGCAAGTTGCCGAACCCACAAAGGATTTCAGTGCAGTCTTCATTTTCGTCGAACCCACATAGGATTTCAGTACAGTCTTCATCGCTGAGGAACCCACATAGGATTTTAGTGTAGTCTTCATCGCTTCCGAACCCACATAGGATTTCAGTGCAATCTTCATCCACATCGAACCCACATTGAATTTTAGTACGGTCTTTATCGCTGCCGAGCCCACATAGGATTTCAGTGCAGTCTTCATCACCACTGAACCCACATAGGATTTCAGTAGGGTCTTCATCTCTGCTGAACCCACATAGGATTTCAGTTCAGTCTTCATCACCACCGAACCCACATAATATTTTAGTATGGTCTTCATCGCTGCCGAACCCACATAGGATTTTAGTGCAGTCGTCACAGTCGTAGTCGTAGTTGCAGCCAGCTCTAGGATTCCCGCACACAGCATGCTCATTCCCGGAGGGTCCGCTCCATGAGCCAAGGGGGAGATACATCAACTGACATGTAGTTCATAGTTGATGTATCTCAAAGTTCCGTCTCGACAAGATGAACTCAACGTGATAGAAGGCGCGTCAATCGGACGTCCAGTCTGGGAGTTATTGGCTTTTTCATTCCAGGGGCTCAGTTGGTTTTTAATCCAAAACCAACTTGACCGCACTCCAACTGCATCCAAACCTTGAGTAGAGTAAACCAAAAGGTCCATCTCACTAGGAGGAATCCAAAGAAGTCAATGGCATGCCAATCGGACGTCCGGAGCTCAAGTTATAAGTGTTTCCGCTCCGAGGGCCCGGTTGGTTTCGTGTTCGAACCAACCCGTCCATACCCAAAGTTCTATGAAATCTTGAGTGTAATATACCAAAATGTCCATCTCAATCCAAGGATCACTACTCAACTGACTGTGCGTCGATCGGAGGTCTGTAGCCCATGTTATGGTCAACAGACTGAAATAGTCCGAAAATGGGGGGTCTGGGCCCGGTCCGCCCCGGCCCTACCCCCTGGGTCGGCCCGAACTGGGTCGACCCGACCCGGTTGGGTGCGCCCCGGCCCGGTATGGCCGGTCCTGCCCGGGGTGGCTCGGCGCTAGCCGAGCGGGGTCGGTTCGGCGCTGGCCGAGCGGCCGCGCGAAGGGGGCGCTGCCCCATTGAATGATGCCGCGACCCCCGCATGGGGGCCGCTCCTTGCCTACAGATATATCCTAGTGCCGCGTCCCCAACCCCCTCGGTCCCGCACGGCCGCGGGACTAGCAGCCTGCCGCCTCAGCGGTCCTTCCCAGCGGCGCATCAGGTGCCGCCGTCTCCTGGCGGCCGGCCGCTGCCGACTGCCAGGTAACACCCCGAGATTTTTTGAAAATTATTCTTTTCATTAATGTATTGTGTTGTATGCTACACCAAAAAATGCTTTCTCAACACGCATCTTTGACTTGCCTTGCATTACACGCAATCACAACCTTCCTCGATAGCGTGTGTAGTACGCAATACCGAGTTTCACTAAACAACGATATGCTATTAAAATATTATTAAAACTAGCCGTTATGAATAGTAATAACCAATTTTTAAAATTTTGTAAATTTTATTTTTCAAAATGGTCTTCATTTTTGGATTTGGAGTATCGAATTTAGCCTAAAGTGAAATTTTGGTACTTTTCAGATAACTTTCATATTCTTATGAATAGTGAAAATTACTAAATTATAATTAAAAACATCTTTTTTAATCGAAATAATTAATGGTGATAAATTATTAATTTGAGTGGTTTTAAAGTATATTTAGAATATATTTTTACAATTTAATACAATGTTGGTCATTGGATGTAATTTCACATTTAAACCAGTTATAAACAAGTGTCAATCTTTTGATAATTATTATCTCTTAAAAACACGCTTTTTGTTTGGACGACGGGAACTAATTTTTAAATTAATTTATGCAAATGATATGTTCTGAATTCAGTAAAATAGACATCATTTTTGAATTCTTTATATCAAATATAGCTTAGGCCTAATTTTTGTTATTTTTCTGGAAACTTTCATTTTTTTTATGAATAGTGAAACCACTAAGTGGTAGTTAAAAAAACTAAATTTTTCATAAAACATTATTTTACCACTTCTGTGAGTGAAATATCGAAAATCCAAGAGACACGGTTAATATTAAGGACTAGAATTTGGTTCAATGAGATGAAAATAATTTTTTGTGAATAGTAACTTTTTACTTTTTTTACCATGGTTAAAAGTAAATAGGGTAATTAAGGGTAAAAATGATATTATTATTACCCTAACACATGTCCTAATTCTATTGGACTAGTGTAATTCGACCAAAAACAAACTTAGAAATATTATAATACCATTTAGGCCCACTTGGATTAGATTAGGACATTTATTATTTATTTATTTAAAGAAGGGTTAAAATAGTTAAAATCAAAGTTTAATAAGTAAAGAATTTTTAATAGGGGGTTATAAATAAGATAAATTCGACTATAAATATTTATTAGAAATCTAAGAATATTTCCTACATAATTATATTTTATTTGTAATTTTTAGACATTAAATAAATTAATTTATTTATGACACAACGATGATGAAGTAATTATCTTATTAATGAAATATTGACATAATGGATGTCATAAATACCCAAATATATATAATTTGAGACTTTTTATGAACTAAACTTATTTTATAGGTTAATATTCCATGTTATAATTATGTTAATTAACTTTGGTCGAAGTAATCATTCTGTTACGAGTTTCAAAAAAAATCAACTATTGAATAGTGTCAAAATTGACATAAAATAGTATTTAAAACAAATATTATATTATTAATTGTTATTTTATTCATAAAAATCTAAGGTTCAGAAAAATGACTTAGATAAGGTTATATATATTAATAAAACACAACTTGGGGGTCTCTTGGATGTATATGGTATGTTTATTAACAATATAATATTAAAATACATAGTGACATGGTAAATGGCAATCTAATTAACTAAGAGTTAAAACTATAAGATAAGGTTAATATAGGAACCTAAACTTGTCTAAATTATATTGGATGAGAGTATTTCGACCCATCCCCACCTTATCTTCGAAATAAATCAATTTGGAGCTATTTAAAACCGAATTTCACTTTATAATAAAATAATACTTTTGGTTATTCCAAAGGTACCCCTCACCTCCCTTATAAAAGGACACCTCCTCCCCCTCTTACTCACTCCACTATGAGCCTTCAAGCTCGGCCAACCTCCGCCAAATTCTATTCTACACTTCCCTAGAAACATCTTAGAGGTTCTGGTCTTCCTCAAAGACCAATTTTAGTTCCCTAAACGGATATCTCAAAGAGGCACTTCAAAGAAGAGGTAATGTCCGTTACCGATTTTTTCAACTTTATTTCTTCTTCCACTTATTCTTCTTAGGTTGTTTCATTATGAAGTAATAACATCAGTATCAATCATATGATGATATGTTATTATAAGTATGAAACACCCCTATTTCACCATCTATCCATCCTGCGGAAAATGAAATCACCGCGCGTGCGTACGTACGGAATACCATCTCCACGCCGTGGTGTAATCTATTTTCCACCAACACCTTACTTGTATGGGTATAATGGTGTACATAATAACTATATATGATTATTTTAAGGTGATATTGATTCTTAAATATTATACATACACTTAAATACAATTCCACGATCATGTTAATGATATCATCGCTCGTGCGTACGTACGGACTACCATCTCCATGACGCGATAAGATTCATTCTCAATGATTAACCATTCATGAATGATTATAAAGTATATATAATAAGTAGTCATGAAATATATGACATAATAATTATTCTGGGTTTATTTATATATATATGTATGTCATCTACTGAATTCCATTCAACTCAATAAGGAAAAGAAAACAGCGTTCATGCGTACGTAAGGTCTACCATCTCCATGAACAGTGTATTTCTTTCCATTTACTAATCTATTATATATATATATATATATTCTGAATATATATTATATATTAAATCATGTTTTATATTCTGGAATTAATTAATCATGATCTAAGTAATCATATGAATAATTACAAGTTAAAACACGAACGACAAATGAGACGATTTTACCCAAAATGATACTTTAACATGAATTTACAAAATAATGGGTAATATAATGTCATAAGTGAACCATATATGATATAATAACAATGAATATGATTATTAAATAAGTCAATGACATTATTTAAATCATTATACAGGAGGTTCGGACACGTACAAAGCATATCGAACCTAAGGTAAGGGAAATATCACAATCTCATTTTTATCTGATATTGTTTATACTTTGAAATTTACTAGGGTGTATTTTATCATCCACATCCATGTTTCTTCAATATGTAATATTATTTCAATCCACCTATAATTGTTTAAATCCAATTTTACCCTTCGGTGAGTTTTTATTAAAATGTATGAAATGAATCTTTTGTCGTTTTTTCGTACGAGGTAATTTTTGACTTTTCCGACAAAAGTACAAGAAGAATGTTTTTTTAACTTATACAGTATGAATGGATTTTTAAAACATTATTTCCGAGAATCTTCCTTTACAAGTTTTCAAGTTTATTTTTAATCAACTTCTTTTAGTTTAAAATTGTATGACATGTTAAGAAAGGAATTTTTTTTTGAAGTAGAATGGATATTTTCCTCAAGAATGGAGTTCAAGTGTTTTATCAAAATTATTTTCCATCTAAGATAATTAAGGGTTCTATTTCTATCACTATTTTTACAGTTATTTGATTATATTGCGATGGAATTATTTTTATGAATTTTTTTATCTTATATGAATTGTTTTATGATGTCACGATGTTTAAGATTCCCATTTTTATTACATGGGTTATGCATTGATGTATGATTTAATATTTTGTGGCACACATAATAATGGTATAATTATGAGATGGGTGGGACCTATATCTCCCTCCAATGCATTGGGTAACGATTTTATATCTCATGAGATAGACATGGCTGGAATGGTAGGTTATACCGGTTCAGTGAAACAGTACTGAAACGAGGGTGACTCGGTTTAGAAATGGACTTTGTCCACTAAGATAGTCTTGG
This sequence comes from Viscum album, assembly GCA_963277665.1. Classification (NCBI taxonomy): domain Eukaryota; kingdom Viridiplantae; phylum Streptophyta; class Magnoliopsida; order Santalales; family Viscaceae; genus Viscum; species Viscum album. The sequence continues at coordinate 1,059,909,900 of OY728140.1, forward strand.
CAATGAGTCTTGACTAATAATATATGATTCTCTATGATTATGTGTGTATTCCACAAAGTTTCATGTTTTACGTTATAATTATTGGGATTTCATTTCACTACTATGATTTATCCCATGTTATGAAATTGTGCTCTCTTTTGCAGGTTAAGATTTCGAAAATGTTATGTTCTTATGAATATGTTGTGATTGATATTTCTTTTGTTTACCCTTACTGAGCATTTGAGCTCACCCTTTAATGTTTTCTTTTCCCCAGGATACAAAGAATGGTTTTAGGTTTTAAAAACAGAAGATCTTTATGGGAGATGTTGAAGATCATTCACCACGATTAGAAGATTATATTCCGAGTTTCCAAAGACACTAAACTATTACGATCTTTGTGTGTGTGTTTTTGTTATGTACTAAGTATTCTGAAAAAGTAATGTAATTTCCATGTACATCAAGCTTCGGGTCCCTACAGTTGGTATCAATGGAAAGGTTTAGTCAACCTTTGGAAACTGGGATGCGAAAACGTTAGTGAGATCCCTAGAGATATTTCTAAGGTATGTATAGGGATGTCCCTAAGGATAAGTATACGTATAGGATACAGTCCTAGAAATATGGTAACGATCATAGAATAAAACCTAAGATGTTAGATATTGAAGTTACTCTCCCTTTATTATGATTTTTGCCTCTCACACTATTCTTTTTGGGTTTTAGACGATGGCTGGAACCCGAAGGAACCGTGTTGATCAATGCAATGGACAATGCAATGATTGTCCTCCTGAACAAACAAATGTTATGGGAGATGGGGTGCAAAATATTATTGATATTCATACACAAGCTATGAATCATTATGGACTTCCAAATGAGTAGAGAAGGGAACAATATTATATTGAGTACTTCATGAGGCAACGTCCACCTTCTTTTAGTGGGTCTTCTGATCCACTTGTTGCTGAACAATGTATCAGTACCACTGAAAAGATATTTTCAGTTCTTGAATGTTCTAAACATGATAAAGTCATCTTAGCAGTATATTGATTGGAAGGTGAAGCTTATCAATGGTGGAATCTTATGAAGAATACGAGGCAAGGAGATGAAATTGAGTCCATGGAATTGGACGAGTTCAAGAACTTATTTTTCAATAAGTACTTCCATCGTATTCTTCGAACAAAGATGGAGAAGGAGTTTCTTAGAACTAAAGCAAAAGGATGATGAATCTGTTGGTATATACGAAGCGAATTTTACAAGGCTTGCAAGGCATGCATCTAGATTTATCATCCAACTTGAATGTAAAGTTGATCGATTCTTAAGTGGCTTAAAACCAAATCATCGAAGGGAATTAGCTATAAGAGACTTCAGTAGCTATGAAGAAATTGTGCATTGTGCTATCAAGGTAGAAATGGAAGTTGGTGTTACTTATCCGTCTCATAGTTTTGACAAGAAACGAAAGATAGAGTTCAAGGAGAAATCTCAGAATAATGGTGAAAAGAAGATGAATGTCTCCTTATGCTCGAAGTGTGGAAAGAAGCATGGTGGAGATTGTCTTAAAGGTACAAGTAAATGTTTCAAATGTGGAAAGGAAGGTCATCGGGCATTTGAATGCCGCAATGATGGGAATAACATGTCTAATGATGTAAACAAAGGAAGGGATACACAGAATGAATCTACTACACTTCAATGCTTCAAGTGCAAGGAAATGGGGCATTATGCTAATAAATGCCCTAATCCAAGGGTTAGTGATGATAGACGTGAGCAACCACTTAAGGCAAAGGAAAAAGGGAACTCACATCCGATCACCATTGGCGATGTTGAATATGGCAACGATGTGGTGGAATGATTAAGTGTTTATGTAATGGGATTCCAAAATAATGTTTTATATAGTATCGTGGAATATTGGAATATTTATGTTTTTGTCTATTGCGGTTTTCAATAATTTTATGGCATCGGTAACCATGAAAAGTGATTGAAATATTTTTGGAAAGCAGATGATATGCACATAATGAAGGGATAAAGAGAATCTAATATGTTTGATAGTATTCATGAGCTCATGATTGATATAAGGACTAAGTGATATCATGGTTTGAGTATTTAGAATTTTGAGGATTTTGGTATGTGTAAAGTGTTAACTTTTAACTACATTCATGTTTTCACTAAGGTTCAATGGGTATTCAAGAGAATACATGATTAAGGCCTTTGATTGTTTGGAATGTGACCAACAAGACATATCTTATGATATATGGGGATCAATGATGGTATTAAATCTCTGGTAATTGTTTTCACTATATTATGAGAATGGATTGCAGCATTATGGATAAGCCTAAAGATTGGAATGGATTATGTTGGACATAAGTTATTATTGTTTAAGGATAGATGTTTTTTCGATATAATTGATGGGATGTTATAGTAATATAGTTTTAGAAAAAGGACAACCTGCAAGACGGGCGATAGCCCATCGCGTCGGAAAAGGTCGTAGGAATCGAACCCACAACCGAAGTGCGACTGGCCTTTATTACCTACCACTGGTCTACAGGAAGTCCGTGGTTAGTAGAAACTAGTTTTATTTTATTACGCGGTATGATATATGAAGTATAAGTTCATTTTTGGAATCGTATACGATTAACTTCACCATAGATGGTCTTATGTATTTTTGATAACTTTTGTAACCTTTTGTTCTATCACATGATCTGCTAACACTTCACGAATGTCAAATCCAACTTCATTTCGTTAAGAGATGAAGTGGAAATTGTCCAAAGAATGACCAACAGTGACACAGTACCAAAATCATGAAAGTATTTCTTCTAATTCCAATTTCATCAACTTTAGGGAAATGATCTTGAAAACCAAAAATGTTGTCCTAGTGCTCCTATATCTGATGAATCAGACGATACCTTAGATCATCACAAATTTATGGCTTTGTGATTTCTGGCTTTTCCATAGCCATGTTCTCTACCACTCTCCATCAGAACATGATGGTTAGATTTCTCTTCCATATCCATATTTTTACCTATGTGGAATCCTATTGATTAGTTTATTTGGGTAACAGTTACGTTTCATTATTTTGTTTTTAAAGAATGGTTTTGGTATTCCTTTTTACGATGTGGGTTTATATTAAAGAAACTTTCAAGTAGTAAACCATTTATAACCCCGACGAATTTCGAGGGCGAAATTCATTTTAAGGCGGGTAGAATGTAACACCCTGATATTTTTTGAAAAATATTCCTTTCATTAATGTCTTGTGTTGTATGCTAAACCAAAAAAATCTTGCTCAAAACGCATCCTTGACTTGCCTTGAATTACACGCAATCACAACCTTCCTCAATAGCGTGTGTAGTACGCAATACCGACTTTCACTAAACAACGATATGCTATTAAAATATTATTAAAACTAGCAATTATGAATAGTAATAACCAATTTTTGAAATATTGTAAATTTTATTTTTTAAAATGGCTTTCACTTTTGGATTCGGAGTATCGAATTTAGCCTAAGGTGAAATTTTGGTACTTTTTGGATAACTTTCATATTCTTATGAATAGTGAAAATTACTAAATTATAATTAAAAACAACTTTTTTAATCGAAATAAATAATAGTGATAAATTATTAATTTGAGTGGTTTTAAAGAATATTTAGAATATATTTTTACAATTTAATACAATGTTGGTCATTGGATGTAATTTCACATTTAAACCAATTATAAACAAGTGTCAATCTTTTGATAGTTATTATCTCTTAAAAACATGCTATTTGTTTTGACGACGGGAACTAATTTTTAAATTAATTAATGCAACTGATATGTTCTGAATTTGGTAAAATAGATATCATTTTTGAATTCTTTATATCAAATATAGCTTAGGCCTAATTTTTGGTATTTTTCTGGAAACATTCATATTTTTTTGATGAATAGTGAAACCACTAAGTGGTAGTTAAAAAACTGAATTTTTCATAAAACATAATTCTACCGCTTCTGTGAGTGAAATCTCAAAAATCCAAGAGACACAGTTAATATCAGGGACAAAAATGTGGTTTAATAAGATGAAAATAATTTTTGGTGAATAGTAACTTTTTACTTTTTTTACCACGGTTAAAAGTAAATAGGGTAATTAAGGGTAAAAAGGATATTATTATTACCCTAACGCATGTCCTAATTCTATTGGACAAGTGTAATTCGACCAAAAACAACCTTAGGAATAAAATATGACCATTTGGGCCCACATGGATTAGATTAGGACATTTATTATTAATTTATTTAAAGAAGGGTTAAAATAGTTAAAATCAAAGTTTAATAAGTAAATCATTTTTAATATGGGGTTATACATAAGATATATTCGACTATAAATATTAATTAGAAAGATAAAAATATTTCCTACATAATGGTATTTTATTTGTAATTTTTAGACATTAAATAAGTTAATTTATTTATGACACAACAATGATGCAGTAATTATCTTATTAATGAAATATTGACATAATTGATGTTATAAATACCCAAATAAATATAATTTGAGCCATTTTATGAACTAAACTAATTTTCTAGGTTAATATGACATGTTAGGATTATGTTAATTAACATTGTTCTAAGTAATAATTCTTTTATGATTTTCAAAAAAAATCAACTATTGAATAGTGTCAAAATTGACATAAAATAGTTTTTAAAACAAATATTATATTATTAATTGTTATTTTATTCCTAAAAATCTAAGGTTCTGACAAATGACTTAGATAAGATAATATATATTAATAAAACACAACTTGATGGTTGCTTGGATGTATATGGTATGTTTATTAACTATATAATATAAAAATACAAAGTGACATGGTAAATGTCAATCTAATTAACTAAGAGTTAAAACTAAAAGATAAGGTTAATATAGGAACCTAAACATGTCTAAATTCTATTGGATGAGAGGATATATACCCATCCCCACCTTATCTTCGAAATAAATCAATTTGGATCTATATAAAACCTAAGTTTACTTTATAATAAAATAATAGTTTTAGTTATTCCAAAGGTACCCGTCTCCTCCCTTATAAAAGGGCACCTCCTCCCCCTCTTCCTCACCCCACGTTGAGCCTTCATTCTCGGCCAAAATCTTCCAAATTCTCTTCTCCACTTCCCTAGATACATCCTATAGGTTTTTGTCTTCCTCAAAGACCAAATTTAGTGCCCTAAAAGGAGATCTCAAATAGGCGCTTCAAAGAAGAGGTAATGTCTCATGCCGATTCTTTCAACTTTATATCTTCTTTAACTTCTTCTTCATAGGTTGTTTCCTTATGAAGTAATAACATCAGTATCACTAATATACTGATATGTTATTATATTTATGAAACAACCCTATTTCACCATCTATCCATCCTACGGAAAATGAAATCACTGCGCGTGCGTACGTACGGAATACCGTCTCCACGGCGTGGTGTAATCTATTTTCAACCACCACCTTACTTGGAGGGGTATAATTGTGTAAATAATAACTATATATGATTATTGTAATGTGATATTGATTTTTAAATATTATAAATACACTTCAATACAATTCCATGATCATGATAATGATATCATCGCTCGTGCGTACGTACGGACTACCGTCTCCACGACGAGATGAGATTCATTCTCAATGATTAACCATTCATGAATGATTATAAAGTAAATACAATAAGTAATCATGAAATATATGACATAATAATGATTATGTATTTATTTTTATATATATGTATTTCATCTACTTAATTCCATTCAACTCAATAAGGAAAAGAAAACAGCGTTCATGCGTACGTACGGTCTACCGTCTCCATGAACGATGTATTTCCTTCCATTTACTAATCTATTAGATATATATATATTTATTCTGAATATATATTATAAATAAATCATGTTTTATATTCTGGAATTAATTAATCATGATCTAAGTAATCATTTGAATAATTACAAGTTAAAACACGAATGACAAATGAGACGATTTTACCCAAAACGCTACTTTAACATGAATTTACAAAAGAACGGGTAATATAAAGTCATAAGTGAACCATATATGATATAAAAACAATTTTTATGATTCTTTAATAAGTCAATGACATTATTTAAATTATTATACTGGAGGTTCAGACACGTACAAAGCATATCAGACCAAAGGTATGGGAAATATCACAATCTCATTTTTATCCGAGATTGTTTATGATTTGAAATTTTTTGGGGTGTATTTTATCATCCACATCCATGTTTCCTAAATATGTAATATTATTTAAATCCACCTATAATTTTTTAATTCCAATTTTACCCTTTGGTGAGTTTTTAGTAAAATGTATTAATGGAATCTTTTGTCGTTTTTTCGTACGAGGTAATTTTTGACTTTTCCGTCAAAAGTACGAGAAGAATGTTTTTTTTAACTTATTAGGCATGAATGTATTTTTAAAAAATTATTTCCAAGAAGCATCATTTACAAGTTTTCAAGTTTATTTTTAATCAACTTCTTTTAGTTTAAAATTGTATGACATGTTAAGAAAGGAAAATGTTTTTGAAGTAGAAAGGATATATTCCTCAAGAATGGAGTTCAAGTGTTTTATCAAAATTATTTTCCATCTAAGATAATTAAGGGTTCTACTTCTATCACTATTTTTACAGTTATTTGATTATGTTGTGATGGAATTATTTTTATGAATTCCATTATCTTATATGAATTATTTTATGATGTCAGGATGTTTAAGATTCCCATTTTTATTACATGGGTTATGCAATGATGTATGATTTAATATTTTGTGGCACACATAATAATGGTATCATTATGAGATGGGTGGGACATATATCTCCCTCCAATGAATTGGGTAAAGATTTTATATCTCATGAGATAGACATGACTGGGATGGTAGGTTATACCGGTTCAGTGAAAACGGACTGAAACGAGGGTGACTCGGTTCAGAAATGGACTTTGTCCACTAAGATAGTCTTGGAAATGAGTCTTCACTAAAAAGATATGATTCTCTATGATTATGTGTGTATGCCACAAAGTTTCATGATTTATATTATGATTATTGGGATTTCATTTCACTAATATGATTTATCCCATGTTATGAAATTATGCTCTCTTTTGTAGGTTAAGATTTCCAAAATGATATGTTCTTATGAATATGATGTGATATATATCTCTTTTGTTAACCCTTACTTAGAATTTGAGCTCACCCTTTTATGTTTTCTATTCCCCAGGATATAAATAAAGGTTTTAGGATTAAAAAAAAAAGAAGATCTTTATGGGAGATGTTGAAGATATTTCACCACGATTAGAAGATTATATTCCGAGTTTCCAAAAACACTAAACTGTTACGATCCTTGTGTGTGTGTTTTTGGTATTTTCTAAGTATTCCGCAAAAGTAATGTAATGTCCATTTACGCCAAGCTTCGGGTCCCTACACGCCACCTCCGGCCACCTGCACAGCCATGCCCGCGTGGCGCACCGTCAGGGTCTTCCACAGACCCCCGGACGTGATCTGGTGGTCCATTTTGCCTGTTGTCTTCTCCAACGGTCCTCCCGGGACAAGCTCTTCACTAAGAAGTCCTCAAAATGCCTTTGCGGTCTGCTTCATCGTCTCCCGTCGATCTGCACATCAAGAACAGAGAAACGGTGGGTTCGGACTTGTTCGTCGGTCTGCACCCACTGCGTTAGTGGTTCAAACGACTTCTGACAATTAAACACATATTGAGGATATAATTATCATAGATTTTAATAATATAAACCTCCTACCTCAAGGGGTTGATGATCTATGATTTTCACGGGAGAAGAAACGTCTCAGAAGAAGCATCGCGGTAGGAGGATCTTTAGCATCGTGGAAGGAGGATCATCGGCGCCACAGCACACATCGTCGCATCGTTGAACTCCGAAAGTTCGGCGTTCTTCGTCACCCTTTGTCGGAGGCCGATGTTCTTCATCGGCGATGGTTCATTCTTCGTGTTCTTCGCGTTCTTCAATGAAGAACGTGAAGATTCAAGGCTTGAGTTATTCCTCTCCCAATTCTTCACGCACAACGGGACAACAACCAAATAAAATACGGATTTGCCTTATTTTATTTCCCATACCACCTATTTTGAAATTCAAAAAAGATCACGATTTAATTAATGTGCGTTGAAAAATTTATGAGGCGTTTAAAATTTAATTAAATGTGAGAGTTGACTTGGCATTTAAAAAGGGGATGCGGGTGAGTTACCATATTAAATGCACATGGATGGTAAAAGGAAATAATGTGGTGGGGATCTTGTGGGACCCACCTCACTAATATCCTACCTATGAGTTAGGGTATTAGTGGCTCCCACTCTTACCATCAAGCATAGGGTTAAGATACCTTAAATAAATAAAAATAAAATTTGGTTGCACAAAATTTTATTTTATTCTTTAGTTAACCCGAAAAATTAATAACCTCACCCGAGCAAACGCAACTCCAAAAAAGGTGTTCTTAAGAAATTACAGGTACTATGATTCCATCGGTACCCTCAGAATTCGATTCCGAGCACTGGTTCAAAAGATAGGAAATTCGCTCATTCATTCACTGAACGTACCCGTGCCAAACTTCAGAAATTGATTTCGGGCACACCAAGTCTCGGAATCAGGTGCCTTTAGAAACTGCGTTTTTGTAAAATTCCCAAGAAACTTAAGAAAAATAATTCCTTCAATTTTACGGGTCATTACATGACTCCCACCTTAGGACTTTACATCCTCGTAAAGTTGCATCATAAAATAGGGAAACAAATGGGGGTACTGAGCATGCATCTAAGCCTCCCGCTCCCATGTGTTCTCCTAGAGGTTCCCATGCTGCCATCAGATGCACACTAAAGGATTCGACCTTCCACGTAGGACCCGCTCCTATCGATCCTCGATCTCCACCGGGACCTCCGCAAAGGTCGCCCCATCATCAAGGTCTAGCTCTACATGTTCGATGATATGCTTCGGGTTGTGCACGTATCTCCTTAGCTGAGATACGTGGAAGACGTCATTTACCCGATGCAACTGAGGTGGTAGAGCCAGGCGATAAGCCACCTTGCCTATGCTGCTGAGGACCTGGAATGGTCCAATGAAATGTGGAGATAACTTTCCGCCCTGGCCAAATCTCCGTAATCCACGTCGAGGTGAGACCCAAAAGAAGATGTGGTCGCCATCCTCGAACTCCAGTGGCCTCCGCCTCCTATCAGCATAAGACTTCTGTCGGCTCTGAGCTGTCCTCATCTGCTCCTAGATGACCTGGACCTTCTCTGTCGTGGCCAGGACCATCTCCGATCCCACAAGTGCTGACTCCCCAGGGTCTGTCCAGCACAGAGTTGATCTGCATGGTCGGCCGTACAATTCCTCTTATGGTGCCATCCTGATGGTGGAGTGGTAACTGTTGTTGTACGAGAACTCCAAAAAGGGTAGATGGTCCTCCCAGCTACAACCAAAGTCGAGGACACATGCACGAAGCATGTCCTCAAGAGTCTGAATGGTCCTCTACGTCTGACCATCTGTCTGAGGGTGAAAGGCGGTGCTCAGACGTAGCTGCGTCCCGAATGCCTCCTGCAACCCATTCCAAAGCCAGGAAGTAAAGTGATCATCTCGATCAGAGACAATAGATGATGGCACACCATTAAGCCATAAAATATCCTGAACGTAGAGGCGTCCCAAGCTCTCTATTGAGCCATGCTCTCTGATGGGTAAGAAGTGAGCCGACTTGGTGAGTCGGTCAAAAATCACCCAAATGGAGTCAGGACCTCTGGAAGTACATTGAAGTCCAGTCACGAAGTCCTTAGATATCCCATCCCACTTCCACTCCAGGACCTTCAAGGGCTATACCATTATAGCTGGTACCTCATGCTCTGCCTTCACCTACTGGCAGGTGAGGCAACGAGAAACGAACTCTGCCACAAACTTCTTCATACCCGGCCACCAGTACTGTTGTCTGAGATCCTGGTACATCTTCACCACTCCTAGATGTACCGATAATGGGGAAGTGTGAAACTCCCTCAGTACCTCCTCCTACAAAGCAGCTAGTACCATTGTACGTCCTATGAAAAGGACATCGTGCTCTCCTCATACAAAGAATCCATCAGGTTACTGTCCTGAGGATATCTGTGCACGCCGTGTCTCACATTCAGCATCCTCACGTTGTGCCTCTCTGACCCGCTGCAATAGTGGAGGAGTGACTTTGAGCGACTGACGAAAGGCTACTCCATCTCTATCCACGAAGGATAGCTGCAAAGGGGCTAGCTGCTCTGTCGCCTCCCCGAGGAGCTGGGTGCCCGTACTCCTGCTGAGAGCAGCAGCTACTACGTTCACCTTCCCACGAGTATAGACTATCTCAAAGTCATAGTCATGGAGGAACTCGAGCCATCGCCACTGTCTCAGATTCAAATCATTCTGCGAGAAGATGTACCTGAGACTCTGGTGGTCAGAGTAGACTATAAAGCGCTCGCCCATCAGATAGTGTCGCCACCTCTTCAGAGTGAAGACCACTCCTTCTAACTCCAGGTCATGTGTAGCATAGTTTTGCTCATGCTGCCTCAACTGTCATGATCCATAGGCGATCACGGCATGCTCCTGCATCAGGACACATCCACGTCCATTCCCTGATGCATCGCAGTAGACTACATACCCGACTCCCTCCTCCGGTAGCCTCAAGATAGGTGCACTAGTCAATCTCTGTTTCAGCTTCTGGAAGCTTTGCTGACATCTGTCTGACCACACGAAGGGTTTCTCCTTCTTCGTCAAAGATGAGAGTGGTGACAAAACTCTAGAGAAGTCTGTCACAAACCTCCGGTAGTACCCAGCTAGCCCCAAGAAACTCCGCACCTCCGTCACGCTCCTGGGTTGCTCCCAAGCTAGCACTACCACGATCTTAGCAGGATCCACCGCAACTCCCACCTCAGAGATGATGTGTCCAAATAAGTGGATATCACGTAACAAGAACTGACACTTCGAGAGCTTGCCATAAAGCAGGTTCTCTCGTAGTGTGTCTAGTACAACCCGCAAGTGGTAGGCGTGCTCCTCCTCAATGGTTGAGTAAATCAAAATGTTGTCGATGAAGACCACGACAAATCGATCGAGGTATAGCTGAAAGATCCTGTTCATGATACCCATGAACACTGCTGGAGCATTGGTTACGCCGAAAGGCATTACAAAAAACTCATAGAGGCCATACCGACATCTGATGGCCGTCTTCTTCACATCCACGTCCCAAACTCTAAGCTGATGATAACCTGATCTAAGGTCTATCTTCGAGAAACACCGTGCTCCCTTGAGCTGATCAAAGAGGTCGTCAATCCTTGGTAGTGGATACTTGTTCCTCACTGTCACTTGGTTCAGGCGACAATAGTCGACACAAAGTCACATGCTCATGTCCCCCTTCATGGAGAACAATATCGGGGAAGCCTAGGGTGAAACACTGGGTCGGATAAACCCCTTGCCCTGTAAATCCTCCAACTATACCCGTAGCTCCCGAAGCTCAGAGGGGGCCATCCGAAATACTGGAGTGGATATCGGGGATGTCCCGAGTACATGTCAATATAAAAGTCTACCTCTCTGCGAGGAGTTATTCCTGGAACGCCATCAGGGAAAACGTCTTCATACTGATCTACCACTACATGCAATCCAGGACTCCGCACGTCAACTGATACTAGGATGAGGCTATCCAACATATGAGTGATGGGTTGTCCTCTCCTCTGTGTGAGTCCATCCTGTGCTGGAAAGGCTCCCTTCTCGCCGGTGAAGGTGAACCTGCTCCCGTCGGTGCGTACACACCGCACCTTGTGACTAATACAGTCGGTCTAAGCATGGAATATAGATAACCAATCCATTCACAAGATGATGTCTTAAGGCCTCGACGCTGATACAAGAAGATCACAGCCAAAGATCTTGCCTCCTAGAGTAATATCACACTGTCGGCACCAGTGTGTAATTGTCGAGTATGCTCGCGTATGAGTCTCTAGCTGTTAGGATCGAGCCAATAACTCCATCGGAATCTCCGAGCTCTGAACAAGGGCAGCGTCAATAAAAGAATGACTCAATCCTCTATCTATAAGAAAATCTGTAAGGGTGGAGTAGACACAGATCATGCCTCGAATCATCTCTGGCACGCCGTGGTCGTAGGACTCAGCTGCCTGAAGCTGAGCCTGTCTCTTCCCACCAGCTCCCAGTGGTCGGGGTGGACCTCCCAGTGGTGGTGGTTGTGGTAAAGGCTCAAAGCGTCGCCCACCACCTACTGCTCGGCCAGCTCCCCTGCTTCGTCCGTCTGTTCTCGGTGGACCTCCACAATCATCCATCTACCTCTTCCTCGGTGGCCCCTCAACCATCTGCTTCTCCTCTGCATGGTAGGTCAGGCAGTCACAAGCCGTGTGGACCTATCCTCCGCATGCGTAGCACTACCTGCTCCTTGGAAGGTTGGCTCTGCGCCCTGTGCCCCACACCTCAAAGCCAATGGCCTGAGGACGTTTGCCTCATGGTCCAGTCCACCTGGACCACTGTGACATCTGTCGACTACCTGCTGCAGATGACTTTGCTACGTGCAGCCCTGTGGTACATCTCGCTGCTGGAATAGGCTTAGCAAGAAAGCTCTCTATGAGAAGAGATCGCTCAAGTACTCCTGCCAGTGTTGGAATACTAAGGGGGATCATCGATTCCCTGATCTCATGCCTTAGTCCCTGCTCGAAGGTCTGGGACCAGAATAATGGGTCCCGTACCATGTCTGTTGAATAGTGCGATAGGTCAATAAATCTCACCGAGTATTGGGCGACCGTCATACTGCCCTGCGGCAGCTGTAGAAGCTCCTGGATGCGCACTGCACGGAGGGTGGCTGGGACAAACTCCGAGCAGAAGAGGCTCTCAAAGTCCGTCCAGATGAGAGACGCCTCGTCGTGCACCTGAAGCATCAAGCTCCACCATCTTCCTGCTGCCGCGTGTAGGAGGCTCGCTGCGAGAATCTCTATGAGGTCCGTTGGTGTCCCCACTAACCTGAAAACTCAAACAACCGCCTCCATCCAATCCTCGGCTGCCTGAGGGTCTGTCTCCCCATGGAACCTGGCGGTCTCTAACACTAAAACTCATGCGGTGTACTAAGGTGACATGCACTATCAGCGGATGGGGCTCGTGCACTATCAGCAGCTGGGTAGAGGTACCGCCGAGGCCTCCGCTGTCAAAGGGCCCTGCACCGAGGCCTCGTCGCTCGGTGGGCTATCGTCTCGCACAATGCTCAGAACCCTTGCTGGCTGCCATCGTGGGGCCATACTGGAAAGAAATAGGTGTGCCACGATCAAAACAGTATACCTGGTGAGATGACACAAAGTAATCACATAGAAAACATTTGAAACACACATGCAATCATTGTTTTCGTGCATTGAGTTGGAAATCAGAAGTCATGGTTCTGGTGTATGGATAAGTCGGCCGCCACACCAACACTGGACTCCTTGGACTGACAACTACACTCTATACCCTAAACATTATTACTTCACATAGAAGAAAGATCAGATTCTAGAGTTCTACAGTAGAACCAAACTCCTCTGATACCAATTTGTCACGACCCGTCCTTTGAGCCCGTGCTGTGACTACCCCAATCTCGCCTCCCATAGGCCAGGGGCTAGAGACTAGCACAAAGGTGTAAATCCCAACAAAAAGGGGAAGGTATTTCCTTTATAAAGTAAACAAACACCATAGAGTAGGCCAACAGAAGTAAAAACAATGTAAAACTGGGTACAAAAGTAGTGCGGAAAAGTAAGTGGGCCAGAATACAAACCCAAACAGAATGTAAAGTACAACTAGAAAGAAAGTACAGAAACTGAAAGTAAAGCAGCAACGTCGAGCCTTCCACTGGATGTCCCACCTGAAGGGTGGGTACAGATAGCCTCCTCAGCTCCTCTCGTCCAGTCGTCCGCTCTATGTACGTCCCGCCTAGTGTTCCACCTCCAGGTACTGACTGCTCCACTAGCCTCAACAACGGTTAGCGTTATCTGTCATCTACATCCAACCCAACGTAGTGTGGACATAGCCCGTGCAGTGGTGAGGATACTCTACTCAGTAGGGACCCCGAGACCCCCGAAGGTCTCCCAGAATCCACAAAGGGTAAAACACAAAGAAAGATACAATCAAAAAGTAACAACCAACACTACTTAGGTATATGCCCATACATATACCTAATTTATTATTTCCAGTTTGGCTCCAAAATCTGAGCCCATGTTCGATCACGTCCACATAGGAGTACAACCCAATCCACACAAGAAATCATAACACAATCCACATAGGAAAGAAAGTCAATTCATTTCGAAGATAATGATTGAAAGTCAATACTCAGCTCACACATGTATACATCTTCGGTGATAGAGATGATCAGATATAGCCACTGATTCATCTATGCTAGGACCCACATATGATACTAAACCAGCCAAGCTACCGAACCCAAAAAGGATTTCAGTGCAGTCTTCATTGCTGGGGAACCCACATAGGATTTCAGTACGGTCTTCATCGCTGCCGAACCCACATAGGATTTCAGTGCAGTCTTCATCACTGCCGAACCCACATAGGATTTCAGTGCAATCTTCATCCCCATCGAACCCACAGAGGATTTAGGTACGGTCTTCATCGCTGCCGAACCCACATATGATTTCAGTGCATTCTTCATCACCGCTGAACCCACATAGGATTTCAGTATTGTTTTCATCACTGCCGAACCCACATAGGATTTCAGTGTAGTCTTCATCACCGTCGAACCCACATAGGATCTTAGTATGGTCTTCATCGCTGCCGAACCCACATAGGATTTCAGTGCAGTCGTCACAGTCGCACTCGCAGTCGTAGCCAACTCTAGGGTTCCTGCACACAGCCTACTCGTTCTGGGAGGGTCCTCTCCACGAGCCAAGGGGGCGATACAACAACTAACACATAGTCCGGAGTTTATGTATCTCAATGTTCCGTCTCGACAAGAGGAACTCAATGTGACAGACGGCGCGTCAATCGGACGCCTGGTCTAAGAGTTATTGGCTTTTTCGTTCCAGGGGCCCGATTGGTTTTTAAGGAAAAACCAACCCGACCACACTCCAACTACGTCCAAACCTCGGGCGGAGTAATCCAAAAGGTCTGGTTCACTAAGAGGAATCCAACACAGTCGACGACACGTCAATCGGAAGTCGGAAGCTCATGTTATAAGCGTTTCTGCTCCGAGGGCCCGGTTGGTTTCATGTTTGAACCAACCCATCCATACACAAAGTTTTCCAAAACCTTGAGTGTAATATACCAAGATGACCGTCTTGATCCAAGGTTCTCTACGCAACTATCAGTGCATCGATAGGAGGTCTGTAGCCCCTGTTATGGTCAACATGCCGAAACAGTCCGAAAATGGGGGGTCTGGGCCCGGTCCAACCCGGCCAAACCCCCCTGGGTCGGCTCGAACCGGGCGACCCGAACCAGGTCCGAATCCGACCCAGCTGGGTGCGGCCTGGCCCGGCCTGGGCGGCCCGGCCCAGGGCGGCCGATCCGGCCCAGGGCGGCTCGGCGCTGGCCGAGCGGCCGCGCAAGGGGGGAGCTGCCCCCTTGAATGAAGTCACGACCCCGGCGTGGGGTTCTCTCCTTACCAACGGACACGGCCTAACACCACGTCCCCCCTCAGTCCCGCGCGACCGCAGGACCAGGTGCCTGCCGCAGCAGCTTCAGCCATGGTGGTCCTTCCCGGCGGTGCGCCGGGCACCGCCGTCTCCTGGCGGCCGGCGCGGGGCACCATCATGGTCTTCCGCCGACCACTGGACGCGCTCCGGTGGTCTGTTTTTCCTATCATCTTCTCCAACGGTTCTCCCGGAACCGACTTTTCACCATGAAGGCCTCAAAATGCCTTTGTGGCCTGCTTCGTTATCAACCATCGATCCGCACATCAAGAACAGAGAAATGGTGGGTTCAGAATTTTTCGTTGGTCCACACCCACCGTGTTAGCGGTTCAAACTACTTCCGACAATTAAACACTTGTCAAAGATATAATTCTCATTGATTTAAATAAACCAAACCCCATAACTCAAGCGGTTGATGATCGAAGATTGTTGCAGGAGAAGGAACGTCGCAGAAGAAGTGTCGCGAAAGAAGGATCATCGATGTCACAGAAGGAAGATCGTCGGCATCGCGGTACATGGCGTCGCATCATCGAACTGCGAAGGATCGGCGTTCTTCATTGACCTTCGTCGGAGGCCGGTGTTCTTCATCGGCGACAGTGCGTTCTTTGCATTCTTCGCATTCTTAAAGAATAAGGTGAATATTCAAGACTTGAGTTATTCCTCTCCCAATTCTTCTCGCACAATGGGACAACCACCAAATAAAATAAGGCTTTTCATTATTTTATTTCCCATGCCTACTGTTTTGAAATTCAAAACAGATCACGATTTAATTAATGAGCATTGACCAATTAATGAGGTGTCTAAAATTTAATTAAACGCGATAGTTGACTTGGCATTTAAAAAGGGGGTACGGTTGAGATATCATATTAAATGCACGTGGAAGGTAAAAGGAAATAAAGGGGTGGGGATCGTGTGGCCCCCACCTCACTAATATCCTACCCAGGAGTTAGGGTATTAGTGTGTCCCACTCAAACCATCAAGATTAGGGTTAAGCTACCTTAAATAAATAAAAAAAATTTGTTGCACAAAATTTTATTTTATTCTTTAGTTAACCAAAAATTTAATAACCTTACCCGAGCAAACGCAACTCCGAAAAAGGTGTTCTTAAGCAATTACCAGCTCTGTGATTCCATCGGTGCCCTCAGAATTCGATTTCGAGCAACGGATCAAAAGTTAGGAAAACCCGATCGTCCATTCACTGAACGTACCCAAGCCAAACTTCGGAAATTGATTCCGGGAAAACTGGGTCTCGGAATCAGGTTCCACCAGAAACTGCATTCTTGTAAAATTCCCATGAAAATTAAGAAACAAATTTCATTGAATTTTATGGGTTTGTATAAAATATAATTCCCAAATTTTTAATCTAATACCTGAAACTATTTTTCAGCCCATGGGGATTAGTAACACCCTTTAGGACATGTCCAAAATTGGTACGGGTGTCAGGTTTGGTGGCATACCATCTTCATTCGTAAAATTTATGGCTTTTTGTTTGTTAACCCTCTCTGTATCACCCACTTTCATATGACTAATGTTCCCTTTCAATCTCTATCAATATTTGGTTGTTATAATTCTTTTCAATGTCTAGGTTTTGACATCCCACCTATGTTCTCTTATTTAGAAACCTAATATGTGATATTCTAGATGACTTTCACGAATCCCAATCTATTTTTTCAAGAGGATTTTTATTAATTATTTTATACTATATGGTTTTGTTTATAAGAATTACCATATGTTAAACCGTTGATGATTGAGAGACATTTTTATGGAGAAATGTATTCTAAATGGGGAAGAAAATAACAACACATGATATTGTAAAATATTATTTTCAAATGAATTATATATTTTAAATACTTGGTTATTAGTGTAACGCTGAGTTTAGATTGCGTTACAGACAACACTTTAGTTTAAATGAAATTTGATATACCATTATCAAATAATAATAATTCCATTGGAATATTGGATATGAATTAGATTAACTAAATAATGAAAATATATGATTTAAAATTGTATAAATAATGAATTCCTTTGTGAAAAATTGGTTATAAATGAGAATAAAACCATTTGAAAATAAAGGGAATCATTTTCTAAAAAAACTATTTTGATGCTCACAAACATGTTTTACCTCAATAAATTAAAAAAATAACTTTTTTGAGTGATTTTAATGAAATTTATATGTATTACAAAATTAATAAAATATTTTACATTAGTCTTATGTGTTTTCTAGACAAGAGATAAGAATAAATCGAATTTTAAGCAAAGAAATTTTATTTTTGTAAATAGGGGTTTCCACCTTTTTGTGCACTTATTTTAAAAATAAATTTTGAAAATATTGGAAAATTCATTTGAAGAAACAGATTTATATTATTATATAATCTTTTTAAAATTATCTTATGTTGAATTGTGTATAAATTTCTAAAATGATTAATTATTTGATGAATAGTGAAAAATACAAAAATTTAATTAAAAATTAAATTTTGGTTTAAATTATTTATAAAAATAAATTAAATTTTAAATTGGTTTTATGTTAAAATAGATCCATTATATATCTATTATTATAATTCAGGTCACTTGAATAATTTTTATATTGAATTTTTATATAAAAGTTTTGAAAGCTTATGAAAAATATTTCTTCATAAACTCGCTTCCTCCTAGCATTTGTGAGATTAATTTTAAAATAAAATTCTGCACTTATGTGAATTGAATTTCAAAAAATGTATTAATTTATTTGAATAAAAATAATTTATATTATCTAAAATTTTATCTTAATTCTTTACAAAAAATGAATAGTGAAAACATTAGAAATAAATTAACATGGTTAAAGTAAAAATGGATTTACTGAGGGATTAAACTAAAAAGATAAGTGTTCAAAATAATTGATAAATTGTTAAAAAAAATTTGGTCATATATAGAACCTTCAATTTCCATGTATTGAGAAGACTCTATTTGGGAGCATCGTGGCATGAGGAAAATGTGTGTACACATTTTTCTATTCCAAAAAATTACATGGATTCAACTCACCTCACTTATAAAAGGCCACTCCGTCTTCTAACTTATTCACACCTACATAACATTTTGGTTCATCCAATACCTACCCAAATAACTTTATAAATTTCATACTATCACCACAGAGGCCTTATTTTTGAATTATATCCAACCTATAAAGGCTTTTGGTGAAAAAACAGTGAGGATACCTGAAAAAGTGGTAATGTTATTCAATGAGTGTTTTTATTTTATTTCATCCTCCACATCAATAATATATTTCTTTTTTATAATAATAACCCTTATTTGATAAATTATTAATATATTATGTGTTCAAAATAATTTATCAGTGAAATAACTTAACATTATGTTAAAGGTTGTGCATTTGGGAAAAATCTTAGTCAACACTTTTGAATATTCAATAAATTATTTTTAGAGTCAGACACTGAGTTACTGTGTGGTTTGGAGGACCGTAAATCCTCAGTGGAGATGGAATAACATTATTCAATATATTATATCAAGTGGGAAGATTTTATTTAAAATAATATAATATCTCCAAAATTGTGCATTGTTTGGGAAATTTGGGACCGCAATTAAGTCTAGGACATGGTGTTTACCCATGAAATGGTATAAAATTTGTAAGCATCAGACGTTTGGTTGGATCACTTGTGATAAAAACCATTTTATTTTTAATTAATTGTTTATTCTGATTTGAATGTATTAAATCATTAATATATCTCAAATGGAGAGTCGTGTGAAAACTATAAGACTGTTGTTGGGTCCAGAATAGAGTGTTTACCCTAGGTAGGGCACAACTTCAATGTTTAATGGAAATTAGATATTTTTTATATTTATATTAAACAAATAATTTATTTATTTAATTGAAACAACTATACACTATATATATTCCCAGAACAGACCTTCTACCATTTATAACACCCCTAAGATGTTAGAAGCATCATTTATCCCATGGTTAAAAAACATTAAATATAGTAATACCCTAATAAGTATAATTCAATGATTCAACATTGATTTCATGGGTGAAAAGTAGAATAAAATAGGGTATTAATTTCAGGAATATATGAACATATGATACGGGGTTTCCCTTAAAAACAAACCTATGGATACAATTCATTATTGATCTTAGTGTTAGTTAATGGCATCAGACTCCCTTGCTATTATTGGGATAATATGTTCTTGTCCGATCCACATGTGGGCCTCATCATTCTATTCTGAAAGGTCTCTTAGCAAGTTTTTCATCTTATTTAATTATTTATATTTTTTTACTTCACATTTCTGTATTAAAAAAATAATTGAAAGAGTTAAATAAATTAGATAAAATAAAAATACCAATTTCGAATAAAAATAAAAAAATTTAAAATAATAAATGAAAAATTTAATTTGATTGTCAAAAGATAAAACTGAATCAAAATTATCAAGAGACGTTTTAAACAATTTTCAATGAATAACATTAAAATTGGTAGATGATATTCACAATGCTATATATAAATATAATTTATCAAAATCATTAAGTGGATAAAACAATGAATTAATTTGAGTAATATATATAATCAAATAAGAAATGATAATTTTTATATAATTTTGGATAGAAATTATTATAGGATAGTTATAAATATTTATAAAGTGATAATTACATTAAATTATCATAATATAATTGAAAAATGATAATTTTTAGGGAACAATTATCAGAATATAATTATAAAAATCATTAAATGATAATTTAAAACATATGAATTGTTTTTAAAAGATAATTTTAAAATTATTTAGAAATGAAAATTTATCATATAATATGAAAATTTATATAATAATTTTAAAATTATCCAAGAATGATAAATTATTATTCCATGTAAAAATTATGAAAAATTAGAATTTTACTTTTGAGGGAGAAAATATCATTACTTATAATACTTTAATGATAAATCTAAAATTATCCTTGAGAGAGAGTGTATCATCACTTGTATTATCTTATTTACTTGTGAAATAAAATATGTATTTTTGGTTCTAGGAATTCGTAGGTAAACATTGATCATCAACATGTCTACAACTCGGGATATTGATGTGCCACTTTTGATGATAATAACACATCAAAGATGTCTTCCTGACTTTTGAGGTAAGACATTCCATACCTTTTGGGATCTCATTTTCAAATGTTTACATGATTATTAATTTAGTTGGAATTTCTGTATGCTGTGCTTTATTGTGGTCACATGTGTGTGTGTGTCCATGATATCTATTGTAATGTATGCCTTCTGTGAGGGATTTTATTGTAGTTTTTTTACATATTTGAAAGTTGTTGCACATTTTTATGATGCTGAAATATACTCATGATGATATATATATTTTTATGCCAATTGTTTTGGTCACCATATATGTATGATACCAGGACTTGGTGGTTGTTAGTTGTATTTGAGACAGGTGGATAGTCGTGATATATTTATTCCATAGAGGGGGATCATGTTGTTTAGTACTGATGCTGATAAAGGATCCAGGACAAGGTGGGGGGTATGTGGTAGCCTTGGTTTCGTTTTATGGATGCATTAAAGGTATCCTTGATTCCATGTACCGTTCAGGTCGGGGTAGACTGGTTACGAATATAGTACACCATATGATACTATTAACATGAGAGAAAGATGATGTCAGATGAATATTCCAGCAACACCATAAAGACAACGTACTAGGGAAAGTATGGAAACTACTGAATTTTTCAAGAGATGGATTCTGAGAACCTTGTATTGATCCATTAAAATATGAATTCCATGAACAACGTGATGGTATATTCATATATAGATTCTAAGAACCATTCACTTGCCTGCACTCCTTGAGACATTCAGTTATCATTTGGCATGGAGAAAAAGCAGGTACAACTGGGGGTTGTGGAAGCATGGATAGAACACTACTTCTTTATTTTGGATTGTATATTTATGAGATTCCAAAATTTATTATTAATAAGGAATACATTTTTTTTGCTAAGAACATCGGGTTATAGATGTATATTTAGTGTCCTGTAGAGTATTGTAGTCTCACCCTACTCATGCATTTCAATACTTTTTTAAATTTTATGAAAGACCTGATGAAGGGAAAAGGACCTATGGTGAGTGGATAAGCAAGTAGATCATGGAGTTAGGGAGGACCAAGATAGGCACTCAGGAACCCTGTAGTTCTTTTAATTATCATCTGATTTCTTATTTTTAGATAGGCATACCACACTAGAAACTAAATTTATTTTCACAACATGTATGTCATTTATTTTCTATAGTATTACTCTGATTATTTGTTATATGGTCATAATTTAATTTATATCATATTATGTGATACGGATGTTATTGTCTCCCCATTAACAAACATAGACCCTCACTTCTAGTCTGCTACATCTTGCATGTGGGGAGGGACACTTGAGGATATTTGGAATTATGGATTAGACCCACTAGTTCAGGTCTGTATGTTACTAAATGATATCATATCCAAGGGCATAATAAATTTTCCCTCCACTTGGCATGGTTTGGGATAGTGTATAATGAATTTAGTATTGTTAAAACTTGGTTAGGGGAAGTATGGCAGTTCTTGGCCATCACCATATAGTGGACCTATGAGTTTCCATTAAATAGGAACTTCTATTTGGTTGTTACTATTTATTCACCTTGTGTGACAGACATGTTGTTATATGTGATTAAAGAGATTTCATGTATGTTCATGCACCATGAATAGGCATGTAGGTTCACATACCATATATATACATGTTGTTATGATGCATAATAGATAATTATTTAAATGTCTTGATATGTGCTGCCTGTTTGGGATAGTTTCTCATGTATGATATATATGTGTTTCCATGGTGTGTGATATATATTTAATGCCATTAATTTTTTCAATTGAGTATGTTATTATGTTATTATATATATATATATTATAATTTTGACTAAAATGAAGGGACATAAAATATGGTTAGTTCTTTGAGGGTTATACCTTTGGTTATGATTAGTCTACTAGGAAAAATCATGTTTGATCCCAGAGACTATTTAGGATATTTCATGTTCATAATAATCATTCTTTTGTAGAGGATTACACCACTCAAATGTTTGGTGGGGCCACTGGCTGAGCCTATTGCTCATAAGCACATTCCTACACCTGATCCAGTGGTGAAAACAACAGTTTCATTATCAGCCACCACCAAGATCAATGGTTTAATATGTGAGGGATTTTTAGATCCAACAACCTCCAGTCTTTTAGGGACCCAATGGACCACAGGATTATGTGGATTGTTTTTTTATCATAGAGGGTATATTTTATCTCCCAATGATTCCATTGGACAAGAAGGTGAAGTGAGAACCCATCAAGCTATAGGGACCTTCTAGGCATTGGTTTGGATTTATGGTACATGATGGGTGACATGAGGTTCTCACTTTGGTGACCTTCAAGAACCTTTTTTTGGTAAGTGTTTTCCAAACATACTGAAGATCAATTGAGCCTAGAAGATTATGGAGCTCTATCGAGGTTACATGACATTATCAACGCACTCCTCCTATTTTTCTAAGAACATCCATTTAGAACCATTTTTGTATGGTAATGAGGCCCTGAAGGCTAGGATGTTTGAAATTAGTTTCTAAACTGACCATAAAGAGAATGTCTAGAGATTTGAAAAAGCATTATAGTAGTAGGTTTTTAGGAAGGCCCTGGCCATTGAGAAGATTATAGAAGATAGATGCAAGGTTGAATTTTTCCTACCTTTCACTACATATAATGGTGGACCACCCACTATAATTTTCAATAGATCTTATAATGGATGTAAGAGGAATGTTACGAACATACATCAGAGTAGTGGAAATCATGTCCTCCAGAGCTCATCCTCTTTAATTCTTTCGGGGGGGGGGGAGGGTGACCCGTAGTGTTTTTACAATCAGAATTTTTGACACTACAGTCTGGTGTGAATGACACCCTAGATCCTATACCAACAATTCTGTAGGATTGGACACCTCCATCATTTTCTCTAGGGACTCATCTAGGAGAGGGAGTGAAACATGGAAAGGGGGATGGAGGTCCAGCAGAGATCCCCATATGGGATACAAACTCCACTGATGATGATGACCTGGGAAATCCACGTATATGATCATGGAGATGAGTTGGGCCATATCTATGAAATGGATATAGCACCTACTGATGGTGATTAGGTACATGTTACTATATGAGGTAAAATCTATATAACATCATTTTGATCATATTCCTTATTTAATTTTTTTGGTTTCTGTATATTCATGAGATATTTCTAGACCAAACATACCAATATAGTGACATTTCCCTAAATTTCCATCCTCTAATACATCATTGTATGATGACCTGAAAACCTAGTACAGAAGAGAGTGACAGTCAATGCATCATTTAGTGAGAGACTGATGAGTGACTCAGTTTGTGAATAGAAGTAGTGGTGTATCATCTAGACCACCCTTCTAACTATTGAGGTATGAATAATTAGTTCCATGTTTGTCTACTTCAGATGTACATTATCGGTCTTATGGATGTTTTAAATTGAATGTATATTGAGTTGGAACCTGTTCCATATTATGATGACCATCTAAAGTGGATTACATGCCAAAGTGAGAGAGGAATCTAAGGAAAACATTTGATACCACTAGTCCGGTTTAATTGGTAGCATGGATGGATCTTAGAATAGATATGGGAACTTGAGTATAATGTTTGAGCTTAGTAGCTTGATCTTTTCATAAAAAAATGATTGATTTACTTCTCAAGAATACAAAGTCAATAGAGTGGGAGAATTGAAATTGTTGACGCTCCTTTCCATCATAGAGTCCAATGAATGAAAAGGGGGAATACTTTAAGCACAAAGCGATTCATCCTTTGAAGAACAAAAAAAATTGACAAAGGCATGAACACGGATTTCTTTAAGCATGGGCCATGAAAGTTTCACTATGGCCGTGAAAGTATACTTGCGCACCACATATTGGCCGCGCATGTGACTTGCACGCCCTAATTTTTTTTCCCAAGTAACTTAATGGCCTATAAATATTCCTTGTGGGCCCCCATATAAGGTACGAAAAAAATCCAGAACTCAGAATTAAGCTCTGGTCTCCCTAGTCACTACGTGAAGTCTTCCGAACACTTTTAAGGTAATTTCTTACCTAGAATGGAATATATGAAGAGGAAGGATAAGGCCTATGTGTTAGAAATCATCAACACTTGTGTGACTAACTGTCCAGCCCTTAAGGGAAATGGATATAAATTGCGCGCCACCTTATCCTCTCATGGAAACATGCACGCCACTCTTCTGAAAGCCTCTAGGTATGATACTTAGGGTTCCAATTCAATGTCGCCCAAGTATCACTTCACAGGTATTTCGTCACCAATATGAAATCATGTCATGCAAGTATACTTGTGCGACCTGGACTTGCACGCCAGACCAATACTTGCGCACCTCCTTCCAATTCACTTCTTTTCCTCAAATTCACCTCTCCTCTTCAAGATTTAGCCTTCAAAACTGTCTTCAATGCCACTTATGGCATAGTTTTTTTTGTCTTCCTTAATTGAAAGGAATTCTGGTGACTGTCTCTCAAAACCTTGTGATTTATATAACATTATATCACTTTGGTTAGAGGTTCCCTTCATTCAACCTCATCCCTTAAGATGATAGAATCATTGATATGGGCCTCCTTCACAGGAATAAGCCCCAATCATAAGTCCCCAATAAATTTGGGAATCCTCCTTAAGAGTAAGCCCCAAATTAAGAATCTAACTCTCCATAAAGCACATCTACCTATATGGACATTGTTAATGGGCATCCTCCTTAGGATTAATCCCTATGTCCCCTTTAATTTTGGGCCTCCTTCTCAGGAGTAAGCCCCAAATCTCAATTTCCCTTAACTTGGGCGTCCTTTTAAGGAGTAAGCCCCAGTCATAATTCCGCCCTAATTTGGGCCTCCATTTCAAAAGTAAGCCCAATGTTATGGTATCCAAATCTCTATAAAGCATGAATATTTTTATGGACCTTGTTCCAAGGTTTCTTTATAGAAGTAAATCCTAGTCTTCATCTAATTGGGCAGCCACACATACATAAGCCCCATATCATTGCATGTGACCGCATCTTTCTTGGCAAAAACTGTCCGATTTTACTAATACCTCTTCATTCTCACACCGATCATGACTCATGTGATATTAGAGTGTAAAAGTAATAATGAAACCTTTCTTTGGGCCATTAATCATATGTAAGCCCCACACTTCTTACTTGAACCACGTGGACTATGATCTCTGCCTTAAAATTAGAGTACGTAGGAATGCTTTTTAAGGTTCAAGCCCATCACCCAATAATTCTCATTCGTCCCATATGATGTTAAAATATATATTAATTCCTGAACTATGTGTGTTATGATTCCTCTTTAACAGGGATATGTAGGTAGCCCATCTGTGGGTACGATCCCAACTCTAAAATAATCCATGTCTTTCTGAATGACAATAAACTTCCAGTGCCCAACTGAGTGGCTTTAAAACTAGTATGGTCATCATAATGACCAATATATTTATATATAATGTATTAAGGGATACCATTGACTAGGAATCTCCATTACATATGGATGATTATGTAACAATAAAGACCCTTAAATACATATAAAAGATTCTTTAAATCTCATACACATCAATCATTGATGGCAAGATCTACAGGAAAACTCATTTTCAAGCTTGGTAAATTAATAAGGATTCACAAACATAACTCAAATCTATATGGAGAGTCCCCGAGTATACAATAATTCCCCCCCAAAAAGGTGTGATGAGTCCAACCTCCCATCCTCTCGACCAATAGAAATTTTTAAGCCTCATCGGTCCACAACTAATGAGCACCTGCCTTTGGAATGTAGGTACAATTGGATATAGAATCATTGAATGTTTTCGGATCTATGAGTAAAACCATTAGAAATAGATTGGAATGTTTGAACCTTAATCAAACAAGGTCCTCCCCATTTCCAGAAGAAATAGAAATGGTGAACCCGATGTGAATCCTTAAACAAGTTAAATGATGTTTTTACTTATTTGTTAGGCCCCTATTTAACTTAATGTGAGGGCCAAAAATCAATCAATAACACATGTTCTCATCCAAAAGATGTACTGGACAAACTTATCATGATTAAGTCTATTATATCAAATAGGCACTCTTTTCCAAGATATTTCTGCATTACAGAAATGGCCTCTTTAAAACTCACACCTGTGAATGCTTCTGCCGCTACTCTTACTGGATCCTCGTCCACTTTGATGATGACATCACATACTCAGCCTCTGCAATGCTGGGTCTCAAATGCATTGGTTAAAGAATACATTCAACATGGTACCATTCTGACACTGGAGGCCACTCGACAAGCCCTCCATGTTGACAATTCACCCTGGTTTTCCAGACAGTGACTACTAGTGATCAGGAAGAAGGTGGTGCTAACCACTGTCTCCAACTGTTTTGGGTCGTTATCCCCAGAATGAAACAACCATCCGCTACCATAATAAAGGGAGGTAAATGATGAGGTCACTCAATTCCTCGGTTCAAGAAGACATGAGTCCTTCTCGATGTCTCTCATCAACAATCGATGCTAGACTCATGCGGTAGTGCACCCTCAACATGATGAGAGTACTACCTTTAGGGGTTTGGCTCATGTTCCTCAGAACCGAGAACACAATAATAACTATCAGAGCCCGAATCTGGTCAACATGGAGTAGGTTCATACTTATGCCCCCTCCGGAGAAGTCCACCAAGCCAACTTGAGGGAAAGCAACGAGCGGGCACATACACCCGTATGTTCTAATCCCACTGTCCAACAAACTCATTTGGCAGCAACCCACCAATCCCGTCAGAAAATTCCAATGGAGTACAATAGGAAGGAACATACACCTTTTTATAATTCATCATCCAGTCACTAGTCTTGTCTGACTGCATTCAAAGAAGCTCGCCAATCTAATATGTTACCAACTGATAAGCTAGGACATACACCTGTTTTCAATCAAGACTTATATCAGCAGTCTCGTCTTCTAGTATTGAAGGAAATAGATCAACCATACTTGACAGGGAATACACATCATGCACATACAACTGCCAATGCTCATCAAGCCTACCAAGAGTCTCATTTGGTAGCACCCATAGAAGTCAGTCGGAAAGCTCTGATGAAAAATTTGGAGCGGACTCAAATCTGTGCCCGAATGCATAAGTACTGTCAATATCCGCTGGCAGGAAAAGGATGAAAAGAGAAGACACATACAACTACTATAGACATGGAATGAACGTATATTCACATTCTTGTAGCTGAAGTCACCAAGAATATTCTAACAATGGTGAAGGAGTAGAATAAAATCCCTACCCTTATTATGGATGCCTTTCAGAATATTATAACAAATTCAGCAACATCACAAGGAACGAAGCTTGAATCTATCTCTATATGTGGAGTGACTCATCAACATGTCACTCCAGAGAAGATACACACCTCTATTCCAGTCCACGAGGGTCATCGGACATACTCTCCCATGTCATGTGGGAAATCAATTCAGGCACATACACCTGATTTTAATGGAGATAATCAGCCCAACCTGACTATTTCTCTTGATCAAGCACATACACTTTCCCATAGTAACCACTTTTGTTAAATAATGGTTTTCACATTGAGTAAGAAGGCGTTAATGAAAAATACCGATACAACACAGTTGAGGAAGCAAGACACAATTTTCAATAAGGCCTTGCTCGATGCTGGAGTTGTTGATCCACTCAGACAACTGTCTGTTGCAACTCAAGATTCTACACTCTCATTTCCCAAAAGTGTGATCAATAATTCCGAAGGTCTTCATTAGACACTTCCTCATGAATTGTTTCTTCATGATTGTTCAGTCGATCTTGAAGTATCATCTTCAAATGAGAGCTACGATAACCCTCTGCATGTACATAAGATCAAGGAGAAAAAGGTTTTATCTTTTGCTATAACCCACCATGGTGGTCCTCCCCATGATGATGAATTTAGCTGCAAAATTCATATACACATTAGTAATTCACATTTCCTAGAAAATTATTCAATGGAAAATTCAGTAACAAGAAAGATCTCTTATCTTCAGAAACTTGAAAATGTGAATGCAATCATGTCTGATGCTTTACCATTAGCAGGTGAAATAGTTTCACAATCAGAAGATAGCCTGGAGTGTATGTAATTCTCCAAACCACCCCTGGATCATTTATATTTTAATTTGATAAATTAATTCTCTAAAAATATTGTTGAATATGATAAATCAACAAAGAATCACCAACATTGGTCTAATTAGGAAGAAGAATCCTCATCTAATGATAATGAGGAAGTACTAAATATGAGAAAAAACCAGGAGAATGGTGAAGTACTAGTCATGTTTTGGATTTTGGCTGACTCTCAGTATGATATTCCAGAAATGTTGATGAAAGATTATATTCACGATATTTATCTCAAAAAGGGGAAAACTCTGTCAATTAAAAATGAAAATATTATCTTATTATGAATATGATAATCATGTCAAGATAATATAAGGGTTACAATGCCAAATTGATATGGCATAACTTTTAGTTTCCTGACATCCAATTGTTTAAAATAAAGAGGGATCCCCTCAGCGTTCATGCCTTGGTGCACTAAGAATATTCCTCTAGTTAATTTCCAATTCCCCATCTGGTATTCAAGTCAGGGGATGGGGTGTTCATGGAGAACTGCATTTCATGGTACACAAAGTCAAAACATCCTGCCAAAAGTGGTCTCATGCAATGTTATTGAACATGGCCAGCCACAACCAACTGGTTTTGTGTGTAATCAGATGCTTTCTCAAGAACAGGCCTCAACATGTTCTTCCCAAAGTCAGGAATATAAATAAAAAGTTGTCAAATTACTCTTGCATCAAGAAAATGAGACTATCTAACATGATTCTTGTTTAGAGTAGGCACATCATCAAGTGACAGAAGTTTCAGAAATCATCCAACGGTCATTTGAGCCATATGATTTGAGTGGATGTAGGTTGATGCATCCAACCAATTTCCAGAATAATGTCCAATAAGTCATGAGAAATTTTACAAAAGTCTCAGATGTAGTATCTCAAGAGCCACCTCAGCTTTCCAAATTGGGGAATCTTTTAGCCCAGCCCATAGGATCAAAAAATGGGATTCGAGGAGTCGACAATGAATAGAAGGAACAACACCAGTCCACCAGACTTGAGACTTTTTCAAATAATCAATATCATCCTCTTTGGAAGTCGGTCATCTATCAATTAGGGAAGAAGCCACAGGAGGAATGCATAGACGAATTATCAACGGATTCCCATCAAATTATGGTTCATCAAGAAGTTCCTTATAGATTCACTCAACCAAGGGAAATGTCTCATAAAGGACATGGAAGAAGAAATTATCACAGAAATTCCAAAAAAAGAACTGTAATGCTTTATGCATCGATAAATGTCTACAATGTTGTTGGCACTGATCCCCCATAACATGAGGCACACAAAGAGGGATCAGGTGAAGAAGTTCGTGTTCAAGGAGCTATGGACATAGAATAATTGAAGAAGGTGTGCGTACACAAAATCATAGACTTGCCAGAATCTAGGTATCCCGTCAAATGACCAACTCGCCCCTCTCTGAAAGGCATCCAACAAGGGGAAAGGAAACAAAGTAAGCTTGTGTCCCACCCTACCTCTGGAGAAGGTTAATCACTCTCATTATAGAAATGGTTTGCACAACAAGAGGCAGAAATGAAGGAGTTAAGGAGGTTGAATGTATAACTACATCAAGGTAGTTTTCCTCCTAAGCATGCTAGAGTCTGTCAGTCAAGGGAATTTGTTGCAGCAAATGATATGGATCACGAATATCCACTGTTACCATTACACCATCATAGGTCCAATCCTATGGGTTATACACAAAAGCAACCGGCAATACTACCATCAGTCGTTGTCCCGGTCACCACACCAGTCGAAACTCCAGTTCTTGCACCTGCACAAGTCCATGCTCAACCAGATGATTCTCAAAAATTAATGACTACCATCGAGTCATTAATAGCTCATTTTGAAGCTATGGAAGGAAATCATGCACTAGTTCAACCACAGAAGAGAGCTTACCCTGGGTGGGTGGATGCAATTACTCGCCCATCTATTTTTTCAAGTACCACATTCCCAATTTTTAATGGTTTGGGAGATCCAGAACAACACTTAACACATTTTGTTTCACGTTGTGATCCCATGATGGGAACTCCTCAACAATAAGAAGCAGTTTAACTTAGGTGTTTTGTACAGTCATTACAAGGGTCTACTTTTTTCTGGTATAATGGTTAGCAATCTTGGTCAATTACTGGGTGGGAAGATCTCCGACAATGATTTCTTCATCCATTCATCTCAACACTTCCATATATGACAGTTTTTGATCTTACAAATTGTATGCAAAGGGAGAATGAATGTGTTTCAGATTCCATTGATCTCTGGAAGGGATTAACATATTCCTTAAGCTTAGCACTCCCCTAAGAAGATTTTTTTTCCAATCTATGTGACAAAATTTTCGTGATGTATTAGGAAAACTTTTGATACCTATGAAATACATAGGAGGGGTTCGAGACCTTACTTTAATTTCTCACCAGATTGAAGACTCTCTTACAAATATTAAGGCTAAAACTTGTGTAATTCAATCTGTTCCATGAAGGAGAATGGGGAAAGCACAGACTGCTACAGTTACCCATAAACAACAATCTGTACCTGCTTCCACTTCAAAAACATCATCATATTGAAGGGATCTGCCTCCTGAGCATCAAAAACAAAGGCCACCTCGTCAAGATGATCAAAGAGATCAATGGTGGAAATAGTTTGAATATTTGAAGAAAAATGTTTATTATTTCCGGAATATGCAAGTTCCACAAAACTTCATCTAGACTCTGGAAAACAATTTGGTTCAGTTTACAAGGCCCAAAAGGCCAAACAAGGAAAGAGATGAAGACCTTAACAACTATAGCCCATTTCATCAGATGTTAGGGCATCCCATTAAAGGTTGTTTTGTCTTCAAAGACCTCTTAAAAAATATGGTGGACTCTGGACAGGTAAAACTAAAAGGTTATTCAGCCCAGGTAGCATGTGTTACTACCACTGATCCAGAGGAAGAAGGCGAGTGGCCTGAAGTCCAAATTAATAATGTGCAGAAATATGATGATTGTAAGATTAGGAAAATGATCAACCGAACTCATGACATTTTGCGAACTCAATTGAAGAAACCAATTGTGTCTTCTGATATGAATGCCATAGCGAAACACCCTTCATCAGATGGAAAATATTCAAAGAAGCAGCATAATTTGAAGAAAGAAGACGAGTTCATGTCAAAGCTGAAGGTGCCTTTGACGCTAAGAGATTTTATTCCATCTACATCAAATGTACGAGAACCATCCTCTCAGAAAATAAATAGACATAATCGTTCTAATCTTCAAAATCCAGAAGTATTTCCAACTCCTACCCCAATACAAGATGCATCTACTTCCAAAGCATCAACTTCTGAGGAACCTATGAAACCACATGTTACTGTTGGGAAACACAGACATTTTGGATCAAAATTATGATATCTTGAAACATTTGGATCAAGTACCAGAAAAGTTATCAATTCTGGTAGCCTTGAATCTATCAAAGGATCTTCGGGAGGCACTCATTGAGGCTTTGTCAAGTCCTCAAGAATTTAAAACTGAAATTGATGCGGGTGAAGTATTCCGTGTAGAGAATGATCCTACAAAATGCCATGCAGTTATATCTTTTATAGATGGAGATGAAGATGATGTTGTGCATGGACATATTAGACCTTTGTATTTATCTAGAGAGGTCATTGATATAGACATCCGACGAGTTTTCATTGATAATGGTTCAAGAGTCAACCTCATCCCTATACGTACACTTCATTGATTGGTCCTCATCGAATCTGATTTATCTCCTTTTACTTTGATGTTGTAAAGATATGATAAAAATGAAAAAGAACCCCAGGGTGAGATTACACTCAGAACATAGTTTGGAGACCTTGTATACATTTCAGATTTAATGGTTGTCCATCATGACACAACCTTCAAGATATTTCTTGTAAGGCCTTGGCTATATCAACATGAAACTATACATTCATCATATCATCAATGTCTCAAATATTGTTTCAATGGTAAAATTGGGACATTGAATGGTGATAAAGCCCCATTCAAAACATGTGAATCTCAATACATTGAGGCAGAATTATATGACAGGGAGGGAAAGGATGTATCTACGGCAAAAGGAGGTTACCAAAATTAATGCTCCACATGGTTTGGAAAAGATTCAAGTAAACCCATTCATACATGTGAGTACAGATTATATGTTACCTATCAGTCAAATTGACAGGATAGACCCAAATCCCAATACTATTATGGAAAAATCCATAATTTCAATTATGGAATCCAAGACAAACAACATGGGAGAAATTTTTGATTCACCAAAAAATGATGAAAGCTCAAATGTAGATGTCATTGTTTCATCTGCTAAAATCTAGAAATTCTATATTTCATCAACCAGGCTAGAAGAAGTTATAGAAATGTCAGAGATGAATGATGATGTCGATTCTCAATCCATAATCTCTTATTTATTACCCAAAGAAGACCCTTCATCATCAATAGGGTCAGAAATGGTAGCCACTTCTTCAAGATATTCAAATTTTAACAACTCTATTGATCATAGAAATTATGCGTCAACATTTACTATTCCAGTAGAAACAGAAGAAATAACACACGTTGAAGAAGAAGAGGAAGATCTCAAGTATGCTCCTATAGTATTTCAAGAGGGTATCTCTACTAATGTGGATGAACTAAGTGAAATAAATCTGGGTACAAAAGAAGATACACGCCCACTTTAATTAGTGCAGACATGACTCTTGAAGAGAATGAAATTTATATTTCATTTTTAATGCAAAATCAATATATATTTTCTCAGATTATACAAAAATTCCAGGGCATGATCCTGATGTTTCTACTCATCATTTGGGTTTTCTAGAAGAACATCGAAGATTCAAGCAAGTCACAAGAAGAACACACTCAACTTATGCTTCCAAAATTGAAGCTGAAGTGGACAAGCATAACCGAGCTAACTTCGTCAGAGAAGTTCAATATCCCAAATGGATGGATAATATTTCCCTCTAAAAAAAGAGTGGACAAATTAGATTTTGCATTGATTTCAGAGATCTTAATTGTTATTTTTCCAAGGATAAATTTCCAGTTCCGATCAGAAAAATCGTAATTGATACAACAGATGGCTATGAAGCACTCCCTTTCATCTATGGATATTCTGGGCATAATAAAATCTGAATGGTTCAAGAAGATGAATAATCTACAGCCTTGAGAGCCCTTCAGGTTGTGTTTTTCTATCGGGTAATTCCCTTTGGCTTGAATAATACAGGTGCAACCTATCGACGTGCCATGCATCGTATCTTCAAACCCTTTTAGGGAAATTTGTTGAATGTTATGTGGATGATTTGGTGGTCAATATAGAAAATGTTCTAATAACTTGGATGATTTGGAAATCATAATCCACAAACATCGACAACAAAATTTAATGATGAACCCCTTGAAATGTGCTTTTGGGTAACCTCAGGAAAATTTATCATCTTTCTTGTATGCCATCGTGGTATCAAAGTTGATCCTGAGAAGAAAATATCAATCCTTGGTATGTCACCTCCTTGAAATTTGAATGATTTGAGAGGACTTCAAGGACACATGGACTATATTAGGCATTTCATCACCAATTTTTCATGTAAGTGTTTACCCTTCACAAAATTAATGAAGAAGTGTTTCACATAATAGTGGAATCAATATTTCCAAGAGGCATTTGATACCCCAAGAAATATCTCTTGAGTCCACCGATATTAATTCCACCTGTTGAAGGAAGACCACTTATCCTCTATGTGACCACTTTAGAGTGGTCATTGGTTGACTTCCATGCCCAAAAGAATGATGCCAGGAATTAATACAGCCTTTACTATCTTAGTCGGACTATGCTTGTAGCCGAGACTTGATATTGAAGTATTGAAAAGTGCTACTTAGTGTTAATCTTTGCTGTTCAGAAAGTGATAAACTACCTGAAATATCATGATATTTAATTGGTATCTCGCAATAACCTGCTCAAATTTATCCTTAGTCTTCCAATGCTTATAGGATGTCTAGGAAGGTGGGCAGTTATTTTGCTGCAGTTTGATATCCAGTATGTGTCTCAAAAGGAAATAAAAGGCCAAGATATAGCTAATTTCCTTGCTGAACACCCTTCAGTAGAAGATAAATCATTAGATGCTGAACTTCCTGATGAGAAAGTCTTTTCTGTTCATGATAATCTTCAAACATGGGAATTGTACTTTGATGGTGCTTCTAGAAGTCCAACAGGGTAGAAATTGGAAGATCCTAAATTCAACAAATTTGGGTTAGTAATTGTGCTCATTTCACCAGAAAAGGTCATGCTACCCTATTCCTTCTTATTGTTGGGAGGCAGTACTAATAATTAAGCAGAATATCAAGCTCTCATCGTAGTCTTGGAATTGGCGCTTTAGGAACAGGTGAATCACTTATAGGTAAAAGGTGATTCAGACTTGGTAATAAAACAAGTCTATGGGGATTATGCCATTAGAAAAGAAGAGTTAATCCCATTTTATGATTAAATTAGAGAGTTAATGGAGGAATTTCCATTGGAACCGACATTTTCTTATGCCCCACGATCATAAAATTGTCAAGATGATGCAGCGGCTAATGCAGCCACAGCTCTAGAAGATCCAAATCTTAATGAAAAAATCATCAATATTGCCCACAGTCGTGTAGTTCCACCTATTTTTCAAATCAGAATAGAGGAAATCAATGAAATCAGTCCCATTTCTGAACCATATGGTCATACTACAGGATGATGATATCTATCAGGGAATACATTCACAATGGAACACTCCCACCTGATAGAGCTGGGGAAGAACAAGTCCGGTGATTTGTGGTCAATTTTACTCTTCATGATAGCCCAGATCACCAAAAAATTATCTACAAGCGAGGTTTTGATGGAATTATTTTTAGATGTATTGATGCTGAAGAGACAATGGCTATCATGAAAGAAGTACATGCAGGAGTCTGTGGTGCCAAACCGTATGGAAATAGACTCTATGATAAAATTTGAAGGCTTGGATACTTTTGGCCTTCAATGATACAAGATTGTGTTGGTTTCACTAAGAAGTGTCATTCTTTCCTTGAATGTTCCAACATCATTCATCAACCCCCAAAGTTTCTTCATACAGCTAAATACTCATGGTCATTCGCCACATGGGGAATGGATGTAGTTGGACCTTAACCTTCAGCTACATCCAAGTAGTTTAAGTATATTCCTACTGCTACTAATATCATTTCCAAATATACAGAGGCAATACCTCTCAAAGATTTTAGTTCTAAAATCATTGTTAGCTTCATCTAGTCTAACATCATTACTAGATTTTGTGTCCCTCTTACCATGTTGACAGATAATTCCACCTTCATCCGAGGTATGGAAGTTGTATCAAGAATACAACATCAAATCCAACCATTAATCTCAGTATCATGCAGTGGCCAATGGAAAAATAGAGGCCTTCAATAAGACTCTTTCAAACATACTGCAAACGATGGTGGATAAAGATAAGAAATCATGGTCTGATAAACTTTTCCATGCTTTATGGGCTTATCAAACAACCACCCACACTGCTACGTGGTATACTCCAAATTCAATGGTATATGGAACAAAAGCCGTCTTGCCCATTGAGGTCCAATTTCCTTCACTGAGAGTATCCATTTTGGATTAGTAATCTACATATGAACAATCTCAAAAGCGATTTGATGAATTGGAATGATTAGATGAAAAAATATTGGGCACCTTGCACCACATGGAAGTCTACCAGAATTGAATAGCACAATATTTCAAAAAAAAGCTCTTCTTCGTTCATTTATTTGAGGAGAATTAGTATTGGCCCTTAGAACACCAATGATACCAAGAAAGAAGCCTCAAAAGCTTGAGACGAAGTGGGAAGTACCATACTCAATACATAAGGTCTAATCCAATGAAGCTTATTATTTAATCTCAATTGATGGAGAACTCATTACAACTCCAACCAAAGCCAGATTCTTGAAATAGTATTTTTTGTAACAAAATACTTACGTCCTGCAGGATGTTAAACTACATAAACATTCATCCAATATAACATTAAACTGTGTCCCCCATACATCCTACATGACGTTAAACTATATTTTTTCCCTGATAAATGACGCTAAACTATGCAGCACCAATAGTCCTCACTGCAATACTTTAAACATCATTATCCCCTTTATTGTCCAACATGGCATTCAACTATTCGTCCAAGTTGCAAGACGTTAAACTGCCAAGCACCCCATGTCAGTGACACATGTCATTTAAACTGTGAAATAGTCCCTTAAGCATCCTATATGACGTTAAACTATGAATCGTTAGGGTCTTTGTTACCTCTTGTTTCTCACACTGAGTATGACTCACGTGAGCTTAGAGTGAGCTTCAACCATAACACCTTATCAAGTCCGCTAACAATGTATAAACCCCAACACCATTTTGAGGTCATTTTCCTCAATTACAACTTGATCACCAATTCATTTTTCAATTTAACTACATGGACATTGATCCTTTCCTTCTAGGATGGGTACGTAGGCAACCCTCATGAGGTTCAATCCCAAAATCAATCTATTCACATTGGTTCACCTTCGGCCCACAAGATGTTAAACTGTGTACATCCCTTTTGTCCCTCATACATGACACTAAACTGTGCAACACCATCATCCTCACTATAGGACGTTAAACTATATAGTCCCCTATTGTACCTCGACTGAGAGGGAATCATCATTGTCATTGATCTCCAATTATGTTATATTTCAAACACTACGTGCATACATCGAAATTCCCAAACCTTTAATCATGGGTCAAACCATCATTGCACTAAAATCCCCTTTCACCCTTCACTTAAACGAACCAAATCAGTACGGAGGGTATTTCATGAACTACATATGGCTTGATTCCCATCCTTATGGGATACATAGGAATGTTCGAGAATCCCTCGAATCCAGCCTCATGTCTTTGGGCCTAACCCCAAATTCCACTTTCAGTCCTTTGGCTGAAAAGTCGTCCTGTGATCACATGAATGTGTTATGAAAACCCTAGTCTTTATTCACGTCAGGTTTATAACAAACACACAATGTGTCTCCCTCATTTTGGTCTGAACTCTACAACCCTAAACTAAGATCTCCTAAATCCATCATCCCACATGACGTTAAGCTGTATTTCAAGAACTAAATATGGCTTGATTCCCATATTTATGGGATATGTATTGAAGTCCAGCATCACAATTCAGGACCCATCCACAACATGATTATGGGTAGCATTAGTCTGTGTATCTCCTTCATGCATTGGACAATACTCATTTTCATATATCATATACTCCTAACCCTAAATACATCCAGATTACCATACCCCTTTTCTAGACTTATGGTCACAAAATGTCTAATACCTAAGAATTCTATAGCCTGACTATGCAGCAAGTTCCCCTAGGTGTACTTTCTTAAGTAGTCTACATAACGGGCCTGTCAACCAAAAGGTTCTATTATTTGACTATGCAGCCAATGCCCTTAAATGGACCTTCATAATTCAACCCCCAAATAGGTTTGTATAATAGTGGTAATTTCATTATTGTGAGGAAAACCGATTTTTTCCTTAATGGTCTTAATGAAAATATGTAGGGATCCGCAAAAAAACAGTCATCCTTAACATAATTGTCCCATACTCTTTTTCATTATCTGAAAGTATTCAACTCTATGGTTTATATTTCCCTTCCCTACTTTTGGGTCATACCTTCATAGGAGTGACATTCATCTAATTATTTGATAATATTGATTTGGAATATCCTCTTTATATTCAAGTACCTCTCTCCATACAATAGACTATATGCTTTAAAAAAATTTAATCTCCATAAATATTCACTAGATGTTTAGCAATTGAAATGTAAAATTTCTGAGAGATCTTTTTCCTGACCATGCAGCACATTCCCCTAGGTGGCCTTGCATAAATAGTCTACATAACAGACCTGTCAGCAAAAATATGCTATTATTTGACTATGCAGCAAATGCCCTTATGTAGCCCTGCATACTTCAACTCCCTAACGGGTTTGTAACTAGTGGTAACTTCATTCTTCAGAAATACTTTATCTAATGCCTTTTATCCCTTTTCCCATTTCATTCCTTAGATTCAAAACTTCTTAAGTCATAGTTTACAATTTTCCCCTCCATACTAGAATGTGGTAATATGTTTTCAAACAAATTAACAAGGAATTGAGTGAATTTTAATCCATTCGATCAAAGTTATTCGACATTTAAACATTAGCCTTTTCATGTCTGACGTGCAAGAATTTATACTACCCACAAAAGATAGGTTAACTCTGAACAAAAGTCAAGTTCCAGGTAACTAAACATACATTTCATATGATTTAGGTAATATTGAGAAATTATAAGATGTAAACATTGTGGGATTATTTTTATAATCCTAGCAATAGTCAAACTATGCTTACTAGGCCCATTGGTTTAGGTAAAATTATTTAAAGCAGGTAGAAAAATAATGCAGGCACAAATTATTGAAGATGAAAGTGTTTTTCATTGATACACAAGAGATAGAATTACATCCATAGACTAGAGTCTCTTCTCTTTTTCCAGAATTACAAGAGTCTTTCAACATAACTCTTCATTTGAGTTACAGTATCCCGAGCATTATCAGTAGCCACTTGAATTTAATTCACTTGACTAGCTTCACTCTTTTCAGCTCGATGGAGTGATTTCATGGCATCTTCTATGGCTTTCATACCATTCATTTGATCTCCTTCCAATAAATTGTTAAGATGGTCATGTTCCACAGTAACAACATCTAACTGTTATTGAAGGTTCATCTGCTGGACAACTTTCTCCTTGATCTTATGCTTCAGCTCCTTCAACATTTCAGCACGATCAACCTCAGCTCGGGACACCGTATTCTCAAATTCATTGATATTGGTCACTAGCTGTGCTCTGGTAAGATCTTGACGATATTTTTGCTCCTGCTCCCTCCATAAGATAGCTTGTTTCACTACAGCATGGATCTCTTGATATCCAAAACCGCCAAGTCGTAACATGACGAACATGGATGACCGTCACGGTATCTTCGAAGATAGCTCTTCAAGAGGAACTTTAGATATGATCTTCCATATATTATTCCATGCATTGGTACATGAAAACTGGAGCGCCTTTTGTAATGCCGGGTTTGACTCAGCATCACTATCATTGGGGGGAATATAGTTCGGGATTAATTCACTTAGAGAATATCCCTATTATGCTCCTTCACCCCAGAACCTTGTTACTTAACTTCCTATTCCCATTGGGGCGGAGGCGGAGGATTCACCTCTAAATCTAGCCACTGAAATTGATGGACCTATATAGTCAATTGAGAGTTTTGTTTAGTTTCGAAGGATAACAAATGTTGATTAAGCTGTCTTGAAAATTAAGTACAACCACAAATTTTATTATCTCCTACCCAATGGTCAATTAGTAGAATGATAAGGCTCCTCTCCATCTTTCATTGCTTCAACTAGATTTTCAGGATGAGTTTCAGGAAGCTCTAAAAGGTTAAGCTTCACATGAGCTAGCATCTCTGCAATAACAGGGTTGTCTCTACCCCCTTCAGGCAATGGTAGGTCTGCAACTTACTCATATGAAACTGCAAATTTGAACCAATCATGGTCAGAAATGTAATAAGAAATTTTGAATTGGACAAAAGATAACACTCACGTCCAAAATCATCTAAATTACATGGTAATTTAACATGATCTAAAATGTCTTCAAAAGATTCACCACGATTCATCGTTTTGTCCAATGATATATCAGATTCCTGGTTAGTCTCACCAATGGGAGCATTTGATATATCTTCTTGATGACTCTCATCCTGCGGCCTCTGACCCTGGATAGTTTCTTTAGAGAAAATTGCAGCATCAGTTGTAGTGGCTGCCAAATGTTCTAGTGCAGATATTGAACCTAATGTATCACATAATGTAAGTTAGTTGATGTTTTAATTCAACATTTTATGAAGCATTGTTAAATTACCAGAAGTATTCCCTTCTATCCTTGTAGAAGCAGCATGAGCAATACTAGGAACAGATGCTGGATCATCTTCAAGAGCAGCCATGTCTGCATGAATTTGCGATTTTTCACCAAAACCCTCCATTTTCCTCAGAGTACGGTTAGTCGTCTCCCTAAATGGGGAAGTTGAAGAAGCCACTACAATCCGAATAAGTATGAGAAATCTTTTCATGAGTAATGATTCATGACTATGTAAAGGACTTACTACTACTGAAGAAGCATTTATCTCATGACTTTTTCCTTATAAGTCTCTACTTATTTGGATTTTTGGGTGTGTCGGTATCTTCGTCTCCAAATACAGGTTTTGGAGAGTGAAAATACATTTCTATCTCCTCATCCATGGCTTTCTGGCCTGAAGATACCTTTCTCAGCCCGTGA
Organism: Viscum album; assembly: GCA_963277665.1. Classification (NCBI taxonomy): domain Eukaryota; kingdom Viridiplantae; phylum Streptophyta; class Magnoliopsida; order Santalales; family Viscaceae; genus Viscum; species Viscum album. Next base: position 1,059,951,017 of record OY728140.1, read on the forward strand.
GGAGATTCTGAAGCTTCGATGGCAGTTCCACTAGGGCTATATTGTGGTGAAGGAACCTCAACAGTTCCATTCTTTGCATGCTCCGTGATAAAGAAAATAATATCCTTGAGTAAAAAAGATTTTACTGAAATCAAGTTGAAAAGCAAATAAGGAAAGAGACTTACATCTTTAGGAGCTACGTAATCATGCCACTCCTCATCTATGGAAGAACGAATCCCCTCAGTGGTGCCATGATCCATTATTTCATTCCCCCGCTTGGTGATAGAAATGGAATCATCAGTGGAATATATGAGAATCTATAGCACTATGATGTAAGCCCGCACTTCATCGGGGTTATCCTCAAAAAATATATCAGTAGAAGACCAAAGATTCCCTACCCCAAGGATGAGTAACCCTTCGCATAAGTCCAGCCAGGCTGTTTCAGGATTGCAATATAAACTCCTCTATGTCTGCATAGCCTCTTGTTTTAGATATTCATCATGTGTACCATAAGGTTGTGAGGAAGGTCCAACAAACTTGGACATAAACTTCTTCTCAAATCCTACAATCATTGATAAATGATGAGAAAATGAAATTTTTTTCTCTATAAAATAATGGCGATTAAATTTCCTCAATGATATAACTCACCAAGAGATGATTGAGTAGGTCTCTTATTTCTGGCGGGAGGATTATATCTGGCACGAGGCCACCTTGACGCATGTCGTGACTCATCATCCCCATCCTGATAATCTAGAAAATCAGCTCTGGGTGTGGAAGAGTAACCTTCAAGACGAAGGGTTTATTTCTTGACAGTTCTCATCTTTTATCCCACTTGAGGAACAAGATGATTCAGTACCCCTTCAGGGTATGATGCTACCCTGTTCTCGGCATACCATGTAGTCAAGTTACTCGCTGCTCCAGCAATTGGTAGATCAAACACTGCCCTGGTATTCCGCATAGCTGTCAGCAATCATAGTTGTCGGGAAACCATCAGATGCTGCTCTGACCTAACATGCACAGGAGGGGATGCAACAATCTTTTTTGGACACTTGAATTGGCGTGCAAATTTGTATGGAGAATAGGTCTCGCATATAATCTATCCATCAATCCTGGTGGCCAATACACCATCTGTGCAAGCCATCATGTATGACCTCACCTCGAGGCTGACCGTTCCATCATCGACTAATTTCCCTATTGGCGGATTTCCATAAGGAAATAAATGGAATTCCTTGAACATTCTCAACCTCACCTTCATGTCCTAAGGGATGAGGGACAATGAATAATTCAATAATATGCTTGTACTGATGGTCTGAAATAACTTCAGGGACCTATACTCCGCTATGTACATCATATGTCTCGATGTGTGTGGCGATCCATCCCTATAAAACTTAGAATGGTCAAAATATTCTTAAAGGATACTAACCCATGTAAACATGGAGTGCGCTCCTGTGAATCTTATTGAAAATGGGTGTGGCCAACCCAACCATTTTCCTCTCAGCCAACTTGGATGCAACAATAAAGATCCCTGGCCGGACGCCTCCCTTCGAATCCCTAACTTTATGAAGATAAACACTGAGCTAGAAGGCTAAGAAGCCTTCCAGATGGGTCTTCTCTGGGATTCTCTGACTCACTTCATACCCCCACTTTTCAAACTCTCCCACTTCCGGAGTCGGCTAGAATGTGCCAAGAGCACCCCTCTTACCTGTTCTAGGGTAGCTAGTAGGACGAGTACAGGTGGGCCCCTTCTTCGTATTCTTGTTATGAAACATTTCCATCCACTCTTCTAGATGAATATCCTTTCTAGAATGAGTTTTTAAGGTATTTGAATTATTGAGCTTGTGGAAAATTTTCAATATTTCTTGAGAAAATGTCAGAGTGTTCTCCGAGCCATTCCAAGTCACCTTGGGGTAGATGAATTCATCATACATATCACCCAAAATTGGATCCCCCTGAGATCTTGTAGACATCCCACAAATTGATGCCAACTTATCCATGAGTCAGATGGAAATAATTGGTTTTTGGGCTCCAGTGGATGATTAGCTCTGGAATAAAGTCATCATTCTTGTAGACATATGTCTGCCTAGCCCAGATAGCTTCATATATTGCGGCTCCTTTCAAATCCTCGACAAACTCTACATAGTTTTTTCGCACCCAATATGCTCATATCCTTGTTAGCTTCACACCTCCTCCAAGACGGAAGTCCCAAATTTTTTCTAGACTTTGGATTGATCCATTTGAGAATTCCCGAAAATGGAGGGATAAAAATGCGGCTGTAGCTCAGGCTTGTGAGGTTTCAGTTCTGTGGCACATGGGATATAATGCATTATAAACGCCTTTTACACTATTCCATCATTTATGAATGATCCTGCAACTAAGAAATTTTCTGATGAAAAGTTTGTGTATGTCTAAAAACGAGAATGTGGGATATAGTTCATTGCCTCTAGAAAATTGACTCTTAGCAGATGACCATGGCCATATAAAGGCAGATAAATGCTCTGTGGGAAATTAAGATGATACTTCTTCAACTATTTGGCCAAATTAGGGATAGTGATGTCACATATACTATAATAGTCATGGATAATGATGTTCATCATGTCATCAATCCACTTGCTTGTTAGCTCATCAGCCATTCCAATTCTTCTAGGAGCCATTGAATCTGCACAAAGGTCGATTAATTAACTCCTATGTAAGTTGATTTTTCATAAAATATGTGATGAAATTTGAAAAAATGGCTAAGGAATTAAGGCTCTCATGTCCCATGTTGTCGCACAAGTTTAATCCGGTCACGCAAGTATGGGCATGCATTTATCACCAAAAAAGTCCAAATACCTTTGCAGAAGCGCAACACAAAGAAACAATGAACCACAGACAACAACAATTGTGCGAACGGACGAAAGCCAAGATACTTGTGTGCCGATATATCAAAGGTGTTCAAAGATGGGTCCTTTGAGTGAAGTGTTGCTGCATATTTATAGGCGAAGTATTTTACCTGTGTGCCGTACCCTTCACAGCTCGCACCTGCGCGCCGCTACCTGTGCACTCAAAACCTGCGTGCCCACAAATTCCTTCATCTTCTTCTTTACCACAGAGTCAAATACTCATTCCTTTTTCGGATCCAACTAAGAGGGTGGACATTTGTTGACGCTCCTTTTCATCACAGATTCTAACTAATGGAAAATGGAATTACTTTAACCATAAAGAGATTCATCCTTTGAAGAACATAAAAAATTTACAAAGGCATGAATAAGGATTTCTTTAAGCATGGTCCACGCAAGTTTCACTATGGTCACGCAAGTATACTTGTGTGCCACATATTGATCATGTAGGTGAATTTCACGCCCTAGTATTTTTTCACCCAGGTCCTCAATGGCCTATAAATAACCCTTGTGGGCCCCTCATCTATGTGACGAAAAAAAATCCAAAACTCAGAATTAAGCTCTGGTCTCCCTAGTCTCTGCTTGAAGTCTTCCAACCACTTCTAAGGTAATTTTTTACCTATAATGGAAGATATAGAGAGGAAGGATAAGGACTAAGTGTTAGAAATCATCAACACTTACACACCTAAGTGTCCATCCCATAAGGTAAATGGATACAACTTGTGCGCCACCATTCTGAAATTCTCTAGGCAAGATAATAAGGGTTCCAATTCAATATCGCACATGTATCACTTCACAGGTTCTTCGTTGACCAAGTGAAATCATGTCGCGCAAGTATACATGCACGACCAGGACTTTCCCTCCAGACCAATACTTGTGTGGCTCCTTGCAATTCACTTCTTTTCCTCAAATTCACCTCTCCTCATCAAGATTTAGCCTTCAAAAACTTCTTCAAATCCACTTATTGAATGGATCCTTTGTTGGCTTCCTTATTTGAAATGAATTCTGTGGAACATCTCTCAATGCCTTGTGATTTATATTACTTTATATCACTACAGTCAGAGGTTAACTTAACTCAACCTCATCCCTTAAGATGACAGAATCTATGATATGGGCCTACATCTTAGGAATAATCCCCAATCATAAGGCCCTCTAAATTTGGGCATTCTTTATAAGAGTAAGCCCCAAATTAAGAATCTAAATCTCCATAAAGAAGAACTACCATCATATACCCTGTTAATGGGAATACTCTTTAGGAGTTAGCCTCAGGTACCATTTAATTTTGGGCCTCCTTCTCAGGAGTAAGCTCCAAATCTCAAGTTCCCTTAACCCGTGACTCCTTTTTAGGAGTAAGCCCCAGTCATAATTCCCCATAATTCGAGTCTCCTTTTCAAAAGTAAGACCCAAGTTAGTTTATCCAAATATCCATAAAGCATGAATATATTTATGGATCTTTTTACTAGGTTTCATTCTAGAAGAAAATCCTAGTCTTCATCTACTTGGGAAATCCCACATACATAAGCCCCATATCATTCCTTGTGACCACATCTTTCGTGGCACAAACTGCCAGGTTTTACTAATAACTCTTTTTTCTCACACTGAGCATGACTCAAGTGAGCTTAGAGTGTAAAAGTAATTATGACACCTTTCTTTGGGCCATTAATCATACGTAAGCCCCACAATTCTTACTCGAACTACATGGACTTTGATCTTTTCCTTCAAAGTAGAGTACGTAGGAAGCCCTTTTATTATTCAATCCCATCACCCATTAATTCTAATTCATCCCATAATACGTTAAACGCTATCTTAATTCTTGAATTATGTGGGTTCTGATTCCTATTTAACAAGGATACGTAGGTAGCCCATCTATGGGTACGATCCCAACACTAAAATATTCCATGTCCTTCTGAATGACAATAAACTTCATGTGCCTCAAAGTGTGGATTTAAAACTAGTATGGTCATCATAATGACCAATAGATTTCTATATAATGTATTGAAGGATACCATTGAATAAGAATCTCCAATACATATAGATGATTCTATAACAATGAAGAACCTCAAATACATATAAAGGATTCTATAAATCTCGTACACATCAATCATTGATTGCAAGATCTAAAGGAAAAATCATTTTCATGCTTGGTTAATAAATAAGGATTCACGAACATTACTCAAATCTTTAAAGAGAGTCCTGAAGTAGAAAATAATTCCCCCAAAAAGGTGTGATGGGTCCGACCTCCCATCCTCTCGACCAATGAAAATTCTTATGCCTCATCGGCCCACAACTAATGAGAACCTGCCTTTGGAAAGTATGTACAAATGTATTTAGAATCATTGGATGTTTCTGATTCTATGAATAAACCCATTGGAAACTGATTGGAATGTTTGAACCTTAAACAAACAAGGTCATCCCCATTTCCAAAATAAACAGTAATATAATGATTTTATATTATAATTAAAACCCTCATATGAAAAATTATAAATATATTAACTGGAAAACAATTATTTATTAGTGAAATAACATGATAATTTTTTAATGGTTTTTAATTAGTGAAAATGCATAGTCAACACTTTAAAATATTCAATGAAATATTGATAAACACTGAGTTAGAACAAGTTTTTTCGGACCATAAATCCTCAAAAAAGAAGGAATAATATTATTAAATATATTAAATTATATAGTAATAATTTTTTAAAAACAATTTACTATCTCAAAATGGTGTGTTATATTGATAATTTGAGGCCTTAATTAGGTCCAGGATGTGCAGTTGACCCTAGATGGGGAATATCATTTGTATGTGTTAGAAATTGGGATGGATTGATAGTAATAAAAAACTTTTTAAATTAATTATTTATTATGATTTGAAAATAATAAATCATTATTAACTTTCAAATGGTTTATTGTATTAAAATAGGAAGACCACCGTTACTTTTGGAATGAAGTGTTTACCATTGGTGGTTCATAAATTCTATATTTAACTTACATTAGATATTTTCTATATTTATGTTAAATAAGTAATTAATTTATTTAATGGAAATTAATAAACACTTTACATATTCTCAAAAACACCTTTTCACCATTTATAACGCCCCTATGAAATCAAGATCTTCATTTATCACATTTTTTAGAAAATTAAATATAGGTATACACTTATAAGTTGAAATAAATGATTCCACATTGATTTCTATAGTGAGTAACAAGTTAAAATCGTTATTAATTTCATGAATTTATGAACACATGATTTTCAGGTTTCCATTATTTCCTAAACTATGGCTATGGTTCATGGTTGATGTAATAATGACTGAACGACATCAAAACCCTTTATTGTCATTGGGATGATATTTTCTTGTCAAATGCACCTGTGGTCTATTTCATTGTCTCCTACGAGGACGTCTAATAGGTTCTTATTATTTTTTCTTTCTTTTTCTGCCTCATGTTTGTAAATAAAATAAAATAATAAGTGAAAAAAATAATAAAATAAAACAAGAAGTCCAATATTGAAGAAAAATAATGATAATTAAAATTATCAAATGAAAATTTTAATTTGATCATGAAAATATAATTTTGAAACAAAATTATCAAGAGACATTTAAAAAATTATCAAATAATAACAATTAAATCATTAGACGATACACAGAATGTTTTATATAAGAATAATTTATTGAAGATATTAAGGGGATAAAAAAATTACATTAATTTGGTTAATATATATAACAAATTATACAATGATAATTTTTGAGAAATTTTGACATGACCATTATTGAGAGGATAATTAAAAATATTTATCAAATGATAATTACATAAAATTAACATATTCTAATTTAAAAATTATAACTTATATTTAATAATTACGAGAATAAAATTATTAAAATTATTAAAATTATTATAATATAAATTTAAAAGGGTGAATTGTTTTTAAATGAAAATTTAAAAGGGTAATTTTTAAATTATTTAATAAAGTAAAATTATTATCGCATAATATAATTTATATAATAATATTAAAATAGTCTAGGGAAGGTAAATTATCATTTAATGTGATAATTTAGATATTAATTTCATTATTTATCTAGAAGTGAGAAAATAATATCACCCATGATATTTTAATGATATTTCTAGAATTACCCATGATAGAGAACATATCATTACATGTGATTTTTTAGTTCCTTGTGAAATAAAATTTATATTTTTGGTTCTAAGAAACCATTGATATACCTTGACCACTGAAATTTCTACAACTCAAGACTTTGACGTGTTTCATTTGAAATTAATAAAATCGTGAAGAGGTCCTCCTGAACTTTGAGGTAGGATTTTCCTTATATCTTTGGATATTGTTTGCACATGTTTGCAAGATTATTATTTATTTTGTATTTTTTGAACACCATGCTTGATTTTGGTTATATGTGGGTGTGGGTGTAGCCGTGATATATGTTGTGATATATACCTTCCATGAGTGATGTTAGTGTATTTTTTTCCATGACTGAATGTTATCACATATTGTTACGAAGCTGAAATATAATCATGATGATATAATATTTATATTTTTGTGAGCACCTTTTATGTATGTTACCATTACATGGTTATTTTTAGTGATATTTATAATATTTGGACCATCATATAATCTTTATCACATAGTGGGGGTGCGTGCTATATTGCTGTGATAGAGACTAAAGACATATGATAGGGTGGGGGAATGATATAACTATGGTGTTGTGTTATGGATACATTCAAGGTAGCCAAATTCCAAGTACCCTTGATGCCGATGAATCTTTGTTGTGACTAGAGGAAGTTGTATGATATGATTAACTTGAGGGATAAATAACCCCAAATTAATATTCATGCAACACCCGGAGGATACTATACAATGGAATATTTGGTTACTACCAACATTTCTGATTGATGGATTTTGAGCTCCATGCACTAGTCTATTCTCCTTGAAAATTTTAGTTATCTTCTAACATGGATCCCAAGTAGGTACATTTGGGGGTTTTATAAGCTTAGGTGGGGCACTACCACTTGATTTTCCATTGTATGATTTTTGAGATTCTAGAATTTATTACTATTATGGAAAAAATTTATGATTGATCACATCAGGTAAATGGGACATTGGTGGTGTTCTACAAAGTCATGTAATCACTCCCTACTATGGAATTCTGATGAATTTGTAGATTTTTTGAAAGATCCAATAAAGGGAAAGGGGACAATGGTGAATGGATATGTAGGTGGATCATGGAGCACGGACAGACCAAGAGAGACATTAAAAGAACCTTAATTTATTTTACTTATCATCTATTTTATTCTTTTAGGATAGGCTTACAACATTATAAACTACTTTAATATTCCTAAGTAGTTTTTCATTATTTTCATAATTATTACTATGATTATTTTTTATATTTTCAATATTTATTTTAGATCCTATTACATGATTCTGAGGGTATAGTCACCATAATGATAGAAATAGTCCCTCACTTATTGTTAGTAACCTCTTGCATATGTGGAGGCATGGATGGGGTTATATGGCATTCTCGTTCATACCTAGTGGTTTAGGATTGGATGTTACATCCTTATTAAATCCTTATTAAAACATACTGATATAATATCATTAGTATCATTATTACAATGAGAATATTTTTTTTATGTTAATGTCTTAAATCAATCTACAATTCCATTATATGGGTTATGAAATCATCAATTGTTTGTAAGATGGACTATTTCCTCAATAACCAATGTCATTTATTTTTTCATTACCACATCTCATTTTTTATGTTGATTGATCATAATAATATACATGATATTTATAACATAATTATATTGCAGGAATATATCCAATAATATGTGTTTTATGTATGGAATTAGGGAGGATGAATGTTTTCAATATGTATTTATGGTAATTCAGGTTATGATTATGTTTTTAGGGAATACATGATAACAGTATTCACATGTTTGGTATGTGATAATCAAGAACCAATATATTTCCTATGGGGATAAAGTAGAATTTAATTATTGAAATTTGGTGATGTGATTTATAAATTTTTTGATTCTATTCTTTTGGTAGTATTATAAGTTTTACCATATATAGAATGATTTAAATTGAACATTATGTGAGGTATTATTGATTATTGTATTACTTACCCATTGGAAAATTTAACTATATTGGATAATCAATATTAGATTTTTTATCTAGAGATATAAGGAATGGATTATCATTAACTTATGGATATTATTTTGTGATTCAGAGATGAAAAATAATCATATCATATAGTTTGAGATGAATTTTAAATTCATCAAAGAACAATCAATTAACGAAGTTGTGTGTATGAAATAAAAATATAACAAATTAGTACATTTTAATATGTTCTCAGTATAGGTGGAAAAAGAATTTCCCAAAATTTGAAAAAATATCATGAACTAAAATGTTCTCCTCTTAAAATCTTTTTTATGATATTAATTTTCTTTTTCAGAAATATTATTCTATGTAATTATGGTCAATAACATTCTTTGAATCACCTATTTTCTTGTGACCAATATTTCTCTATCACTCTGTATTAGTATTTGGGTGTTATATTTCTATTCAATGTCAATGTTTTTACCTCACACATAAGGTATCTTATTTATAATCCTATTATGTTTTATTCTTAATGACTTTCACACACCCCTCTTTCTTTTTCTAGAAGATTTTTTATTAACACTTTTTTAGATGTGGGTTTATATAAAGTAACATTCAAATGTTAATAATTTGATGATCAATATTCATTTTGAGGTAGAAATTATCATTAAAGGTCTATAATGTAACAACATGATATTTTTTTAGATATTTGTTTCAAATGAATTTAATATTTTTGATATTAATTGTTAGAAGTAACACCATGTTTAGATTGTGTTACACACAACAATCAGTTTCAATGAAATGTGACAAACTATTCAAATATTATTATAATTTCCCTGGAATAGTGGGTATGAATACGATTAACTAAAAAATTGAAGTATATAGATTTTAAATTTATATATAATTAATTCCTTGGTGAAAAATTAATTAAAAATGAAAATAAAACCATTTGAAAATAAAAGGGAATAATTTTCAAAAAAACTATTTTGATGCACACCATCATGTTTTACCTCAATGAACTAAAAAAGAAACAATTTAGTGAATTATTTAAATTTAATTTATGTATTATGTAATAAATCGAATATTTAACATTATCATTTTTTATTTCTAGACAGGAGAATAAAAAAAATACAACTTTATGATTAACTTTTTTATTTTTGTAAAAGATGTTTTGTAACCTTTTTCGAAACTTTTTTAAAAAATAAATTTTAAATTTTATTGAAAGTTTAATTTAATTAATAATGTATATTTTTTAAATCATCCAATTAAATTTATCTTCTGGGTAACTATTTATAATTTACTAAAAATATTACATGTTTGTTGAATAATGAAAAATTCTGAATTTTAAATAAAAACTGCTTTTTCATTTAAAACATTTATAACTAAAAATCAAATTTTAATTTTATTAATATTAAAATAGTTTATTTATATATCTATTAATATAATTAAATTAATTTTAATCTTTTTCTAATTGAATTTTTACCTTAAAATGTTATAAATGTTCAAACATTTTCTATTTGAAAACCCGCTTTCTCATAGTGTTTGTAGGATTAATTTTAAATTAAAAATTTTAAGTTATGTGAATTGAATTTTGAAAAATGGATTCATTATTTTGAGAATATATTATTTATATTGACTAATAATTTTGACTAAATTTTTTATGAAATTGAATAATGAAAATTGTAAAAATTAATTACTATAGTTAAGTTAAATATAGGGTTTCCCAGTGTTAATCTTATAACATAAGGGATATAAATAAATGAAAAATTGTTCATAGACCATTTTATTTATACATATAGAAAAAATTGTGTATAATCCTTGATAATTCTACATTTTGGGGCCTCATGGAATGAGAAAAATGCCAACACACGTTTTTCTTCTCAAACAATTACAAGTATATGACTGACCTCTCTTTTGAAAGGGAATTGCATATTATCTTTTATACACACCATCAGACACTTATTTATTAACCAATAACTACCCAAATAACTCCAAATTTTCCATAATATCATTATAGATTAGTTATTTTTGTATTATATCCGACCTATAATGTCTTTTGGTGCAAACATAAGGAGGATACCTGAAGTAGAGGTAATATTCTTCAACTTGCATTTTTATTTTATTTCTCCATCCTCCACATTAAATCACTCTTAAACCATTATGATGTAATATCCCATATATATCACATATACGAAGATTATCTTATGTTATGTTGATGACCAAAATTCATCTCCACTTCCATCAAATTGGTTTTGAAATCATCATGTGTGTACACTGGACTACCTTCCTATGGACCGATGTTTGTTATTTCTCCAATACCACCTATCTGGTTCATTATAATGATGGATAAAAATAATTTAAATGATATTTATTACATATTTATAAATATTGAGTCATTATTTATTATATAATATTTTAATTTCCATTCCATTGGGGAAATAATTACACCATTCAAATGTATGGTGGACTACTGTCTCAGGAAGCGATATGATTCATTTTCACAAATGTATTACCTGGAAAATAATATATACAATGTAAATAAATATATATGATATAGATGAAATAATTATAAAATTAATTAAAAAATTATAATACTTGAAATATAATATACCATTTTCATTCTTATCTTTTCAGTCACTGAAAGACAAAATCTTCATTCATGTACGTGTGTATTACCACCTAAAAGAAGTGATGTGACTCTATTTCCATCACCAAACCATAGAGATGATATGTGTACGTATATATAATTAAATAATATGGTATTTATGATATTATAAAAAAAATTAAATAAACTATATTACCTACCTTATTTCGGTAATTTTTGTTGACAAATAAAAGCATTACTTATGCATACATATGACCTACCGTCTCTATGATCATGATTTATTTTATTTATAAAAAAAATTCATAATTTGTATTAAAATGATATTTTATGTTTAAATATTGTAATTATATTCTGGTTAATATTGTGTATATGATTTATAAATAATCTAATTATGTGGACTAAAAAATCATAATATTTATGGAAAACAAAGTGGTTATTGCCCAAAACATGACTTTATAAAAGGATTTCTAATAAATGGGTAACAAAAGAGAATATGTAAATAAAATATGGAGTGATGTATATATATATGTTTGTGTTACTTTATATAATAGATGTGTAATAAACTTATATTTATTTTATAGGAGGTTCTAATGTGTATAATGGAAGTCAATACAAAGTGCAATAGATTTTCATCTGACTTTTTACTTCATTGAGACCCATGAAAAATTCACCACCTATTTCATTTATGTGGATTATATAGTTCCAATGAAAATATTTTATGATTATTATACATAAAATTATGCGAATCATTATATACATTTTAAGACCAATCATTCTTGGGTTTACGGTTCCTATGTTAACGAAGCGATAGGGGATATTTTTCTCAACAATCCATGTTTGAGACATATGTTTTGATATGAACCTTTATTATTTTAAGAGGTGTATTTAATGCCCAATTGAAATATAATATAGTTAATTTATTTATCAACATGATATTTTATGATTCGTTTAATTTTTTTATTTTACAGGGCTTTTGATTTAATGTTATCAAAGTGCTAAGGGTTTTAGGATAAAATCTCTTTTTTTGTTAGGGTTGTTCATTTTTATGATTTCGATGATGAAATATTATGATCTATATCACAATAAGATCTTTAATTTTATTTATCCTTTTTCTATTTGATGATAATAAGAGTTTTTTCATAATTTTTCTCCTTTTATTTACTCAAGAGTTTAAAATAATGTGTTGATGAATAATCGTCTTTCCCCATTCGGTCGAAAACCCATTTTTATTAAAAATATAATGTTTTCTAAAAATATTTTATATATTTTTTCAAATTTATTCTTATGATTTATTAAATAAATTTTTACCCATGAATGAAATTTTACAAATTCTTATAGGAATTTTCATGTTGTTATGCCAATATATTGCATTACTATTTTTTGAAAAATGTGAGAAGAATCAATCTTTTTAACATTTAATAAATGGATAATATTTTTCACTATCATAAACACTCAATTATTTGAATATTACCTTACATGTTTTCAAATTTATTTTCAATGATAAATTTTCCATAAAAATTCTTAAATATCTAAATAAATGGCTTCAAAAAGATACAGGATTTTAATTTTTTTTTTGTTTTAAAAAAGTTTTTATCGATGTGAAGTTGTATTCTTAATGAAATGTTCCATGCTATTTACCTTTCAAAATCATTATCCAGATAATATGAATTCCATTTATATTCATGATTCTTTACCAGGGTATGAACCAAAAATAAAATTCTTATCATTTCATTTAATTGTTTATGATTATAAGATGTTTAAGAAATGTGTATATTTTCCATGGGTTATATCCTGATAATTTTTTTATGACACTAACTTCTTTTTCATTGAGTTAAGATATTATTAAATTATTATATGATTATGAAACCTATCTAATTTACATTGGTTATTATAGGATGAAATATTTTTGAATCCCATTTCATATAATTGTTTTTGATATAATGAATGTTTAATGATATTAGATAACAAATATGTATTATTGTCATTATGATATTGGTGTGATTTATATCTCCCAACAATGTATTGGGTCATGGTTTATATATCATGATATATGTAAGATTATAATAGTGAGTGAACCTAATTGTTAAAGGTTTTTTTTCTATGATGGTTTTTGATGGGATCCTTGAATACTTAGAAGATTTGGGGAGTGAACCCAATCCACTATGATAGAACTGGATGTCATCTATGACTATTGAGGAAATTTTATTATATTATTCTGTGTATGCCACAATTGTTTGTATTATTCCAATATTATGGTCTCACGACACATGTTCTTTGATTTCCTTTTGATTCATGTTGTATGAACTACAATCATTATACCATAACAATAGATTATAATATCGGATATGTATGTTATGGTTTTTAATTGTTATATTCATGTTCTTATACCCTTATGTTCATATTATTCTTAGGGTTCTCCCTCTCATACCATTACTAAATAGTAGATATAACCATTTTTTTATGTTTTCCTTCCCTATGCGATGAATAAAGTTTTTATATAGGTTATTTATATAAAGAGTACTTAATGGAAATATCATTATGGGGGACATTGAATAACTAGCATGAATTAATAATATTTTTTATAGTTTAAAAACGCACTATGGTATTATATCCCTCATGAATGCTTCTCGGTAGTTTAATTAATATTTAACTAGAATGATTTAATATCCATGTATGAGAAGTCAGGGTGACTACATGAATAGTGAAATATACTATTTTAATGTATAAATTAAATACATAATTAATTAAATATTATAAAACATAGGCAACTAATATTATGTTCACAGATGCATTAGTTACTATACATAGTAACATGAAATAATAATATTCACAGTATTAAATAATAATTCTAAAAAAATAGATATTTTATTCAAAAAATTCACTTTTACCTACACCTATATGTACTATCCTCTTAGAACAATTTCTATTTACATCAAAAATTCCAAACATTAAAAAATTAATATAAAAAAATCTCTTCAAACAGTCCTATTCATTATTTTGAAGCTTAGGTATATCCATGATACGAATCATTGAATCCTTAATGTCAAGTCTAATGGAGTTGTGTTAATGAGGAAAAGAAGGTCTTCCATTTCAAAATCCCTTCACTTTATTATACTTATTCCTTAAAATTTATTATTATAATTTTTTAAAAAAATATTTCAAAATATTTTTAATGATATAATTATATTAGAATATGAATTATATCATCATATAATTCATGAAATACTTTTTTTTGTTTATAACATCCATCCCATCTTGGTTTATTTTAAAATCCTATATATATGATGTCAGAAATCAACTACAAACAAAATAAATGGATGCTTTAAAATATGAGTTTTAATATTGAAAATAATATTTATTAAAAATTAATATTTTTCAATGATAATTCCAGAGATATATTAATAATAGTGTAAATAAAATATCAGTATCATTTGATAATAAGAATAAGTGTGGATTGATATGTATTTCATAATTTACATCTATTTTGTAAAATATATTGTACTATTAAACCAATATTCAACTAAATTTATTGATAATACATTCCTTTAATCATATAGATAATATTAAATAATTTAACAATACATTCAAACCAATCGATATAACCAAGTAGTTTCTGGACAATTTTTAGAATAATATCTATTGATCATTATAAGAAACATCAATATAATAAATGAATAAAACTTGATCAAAGATAAATTTTAATATATAAAATAATAAAATAATGTTTTTATGTATTTAATTAACATTTATAATTAAACGTTTCATGATGTTATTGGATTATTAAAGAGAGTCGGGATTAAGGAACAAGAACTCCCTAATGTTCCTTTTTCTAATGTCTAATATTTATCTATCTGTATTAATTCATTAATTTATCAGATGTTCCTTTTATTTTTATTTTACATGTTTTTTTTATGTATAATATTTCATTTTCAAATTACATTACTTGGGAAATGAATATTTTACAATTTTCTATCCCAATATATTCTGTCAATAAAGCCAGATAGTAGGGAACTTCCCCATTTCATAGAGCTTATTTTGTCTATCTCATTATATGTATATGATCATGTATTTGTTTTAAATATAAAAAATAATTTATGAAATATATTAGAGTTTATTTCAAATATTAATGAAAAAACTTTTCTCTTATCTTCATTGATGTTTATTTGCTAATTTCCTAAAATATATTTTGAGTTGTTAATTTCTATTTATAATTTTAAACCTTTCTAATAAATTTTCCTTCACATGAGCTATATATTCGTGGTTAATGATAATTGATTAAACTATTAATATATAATATTTTGTAATGTTTTATTCTTCAGGGGTTGTGTTATAAAACTTCATCTTAAAAAACAATTTTTTCTGATTCTATAACCAATTTTCTTATCTTGGGTTTTCTCATGTTTATGTTTTATGTATGGATTCTTTTCAATATAGAAAACACGTATGTGTAATACTATTATTTAATATGATTTCATGATATTATAAATCATATAAATCATATATGTATTTTTTATATCTTATGATATCATCATACAGGGAAAAACACTGTAAACATTACCTACAATATTCAGTTTGGAAAAGATTCATTTAGCTTTTCCCTTAACATTAGTATACATTTATGATAGGTCATCATTGATGATTATGATTTAATGCCTAAATATGGTTCAACATTTTACTATTATCATGTATACTATGTTATTATGCTATTATCTCCCATATTAAATCTTTCCATGATACGATTTTTTGATAAATGTTTCTATGATTATATATTATTATTTTTTCTTTTAAATATCACCCTCATGATTATCATGATTATTTAGATATTTTTTTTAGCAAAATCCCTCTTTATACATGACTAATTATATCCCATGTTATTATATATACATGGTGGAATATAGAATCTTAACATGAATACGAAAACATTAGATTATGTAGTTTGTTTTTATGTTATTGCATTATTTCATTTATTTCCTAATAAACTAAAACCTCTATATTTATCATAGTAAATTATCATATTTTTTGTATAAAATTATATAATATTAGTTTTATGATATTTGTATCATTATTGTTTCTTTTAGAGAAATATCAAATTTTTTATGATTTTATAGAGAACACAATATGAAATTAACTATAAATAACGTATGTAAAAAATTTTAAAGTTATATGTTACGATATACAAATGATTTTTGAGTTACTAAAATAATCTTAATGATATTATTTTTTACTCTTATTAATTAATGTACTCTATTCCCTAACTATACTTTTATTTTGTAAATGGACAGAACTAGTCAGAATCTTCTCTATAACAAATGTTATTGGAATTGTAATGATTAACAAAATGAGATGCCTATTATGATGTGACAAGATGATAGAAATATCATGGTTATACCTACCCAATTGAATCTTGTTATCATAAATAAAATTTACGAGGTGGTGCATCTGAATTATACTGATAGATAATAAGTTGGGGTTGGTTCATTAATATATCCATAAACTCCCTCCTTTATAAAATCATCTTATCCCCATATCAGAAATAACAAAATAGTTTTATTGAGGAGATATTTTATAACCTATAATGCTGTAAAGAGGATTAATAATCCCTAACGGTTCAAATTTTAGAGGAATTACTGATTTTGATAGTTGGTGAGTGTTTGAGATTGAATAAGTTCCATATGAGGTGTTTTAACAATTTGTAAGAAGGGATTTGATCAAAATTGAAACATGGGAAATATAACATATATCTTGAATAATTAGTTTTATTAATCTAAGTATTATTATTCTATGATATGGTATAGTATTTAGATAACATTAAAATTATTGGTATTATATGACTTGTTTGTTGAAATAATTAATTAGTGGTTTTGAAGATGTAATAATGTTGAATTTTACTGGAACATGATCTCAGATGAGTTGGATTCAAATTATATAGGATATGAAATGAAAATGAATAATTATATTCTTAGCCGAATAATATCATGTTGTGATGGGTATTGTTATTCTATAATACAGATGTAAGAGGTGAAGAGTTTACTCTTATATACGAAAGAATGCAATATAAGAATGATGTTATGTCATGAATAATATTATAAATAATTTTAGGTAGTTGATTATAAAATGTGCCGGATCCTATTAGACTTTGGTTCTAGACTATCTAGAAATTGAATGGTTCTACACTTTAGCATTATGTCGCACTATAATCTGGTGGATTTGAGGAGACCCAAGCTAAATAAACACATTTATATTATTATTTTACATGGATAAACACTCTTTATACAGAATAGTTGACAATGGGGAACCATTCAGTGAAGATTAGTTACATAAAAAACATATTTTATAAAACTTTTTAATATTTCCTCATAATCACTCAACTCTAAACCCCCTTATATTGTTATAATATCAAATATCCAACATCCAATCATAGAGAATGAAAAATAAGAAATGGGTTCTATTAAAAACTCAGTAAGGGAAACATATAAACTAGTCATAATAGATAGACTAAAAGTATGATATAAGACATGAGTAATGTAGAATTATATGATAAAAGACCATTAAATCATAAGTGACTCTCTTAAAAATTGATTGAGCACTATGGATAATGGCCTAAGAACATAAAAACAATAAATGCTTATGAAATCATGTCTTTGAAGCATATAAAAATAATTGAATATGATATGAAAATATAATATAAATAATGATAAATATATTTAGATCATGTTATATCATAAATATTAAGATTATATTTAATATATGAAACATTTTAGAGAAGTGTAATAGCTATAAGTATTACAGAACATTTTGAAAAAAATCTATGTATGTACACACATTAATTTGTGAAAATATCTAAGTATGTTGACCCTTTAAATTGTTAACAAATCCATGTATCACCACCATATAGGTTGTTAAAGAAATCCATATCTAAATATTATTCAATATCTCATGAGATATAAAACCTATAACAATTCATTAAAGTGTGACAAATGACCCCCCATCATTATCCATATATATATACATGTTACACATTTGAATCAAATCACTCCTTTTATAATTAATAAATCATGGGATGAAAAATATGTTTCATAACTTTTCCCAATGGTATCAACCAAATTTAATTGTTTAAAACATGGTTTATTTATACCAAATAAATATATGAAAGTATTATTAACTTAAAATAGAAAATATAGGGTGATTTATGAGTTTTTGATTTACTGGAAAACATTTCAAAATAAAATTTTGAAATGAAGTTATCATTGAGTTACATTCATAAAAACAATTTTTAAATATGAAGATAAAATTTATTAAACCATTTAATCAAAAAATATTTCATTAATGGGACCTTGTAATGATATAAATACTTTACAAAATTTTTATGTATAAATTTAAATCAAAAGGTTTTAAAAGGAAATTCTTTTTAAATATTTGAAAATACTTTTATTAAATACCCACAATATTAAAAGGATTGAAAAACATTGTTTTCAAATAAATAAATGGTAATATAAATATCATAAGAGATAAAACCATTTTTTATTTCCAATACAAAATGGATAACATTGGTTGGAATCAGAAAAATCGATATTGATGAAAAACCCAGTTATAAGATATGTTAATTTTTTATAACCAAATTACATTTTTATGATATGGGAGATTAAATATTGAATATTAAATTTGTATGAAATATTATTTTAACAAAAAATGTAATATATATATATATAAATATCATCATAAGTCGATTCTACCAATCTTGAAATAATATTTTCATGGAGTAGTGATTGTGTCCCAAAGAAAATATTTGAGTTAATAAAATCCATTACATTTATTCCCACTTAGTTAAATGCACTCTAATATTATGATAAACAAACATAAACAAAAATTATTGTATTTAAGAAAATTATCAATATACATTACCTTTTATACCATTCATTATGAACCATTTATTATGAATATATTGATTATATATTGCTTAGTTTTACTGTCGAGTGTTTGTATCATCAAGTTTTCACGCATTCATTATGATATAAATTTCAACACCACTTATTCGGTAACATGTTTATCATTAATATATCCTATAAGTTACTATAATAGATAATTTTTATTTATTTATAAACTCATTTTCTCAATATTTATGTTTTTTAGTTACGTTGGGTTAAATTGGAATCAATGTCGGCTTATTTTGGAAAATTTATCAATCAAGGATGATATTTATATAATAAGTTACATACATAACCTAAACTATCCATAAATATAAAACAATAACTATTTTATTTTTTATTTATAATAATATATTTATTTACATTCCCTTATTCTTCAATGATACAGTTTTATAGAATTAGTTATGTAGGAAAATATACCAACACAAACATATATATATATATATATAATAATTAATAGATAAGTATAGTTATAACGAGTCCTTTTAAGAATAATATATTTATTTAAAAATAATAATTATTTCATTCAAATTTTTATGATTGAATTATATATTAAGATTTTTTAATACCTATTTATAAAATTAGATAAAATTGGGAAATTTTTCATTATGAAGTTCATAATCCACATAATGCATGGTTAACATTCTAATTTATCTATGAATGAGAGGGAATGAAGGTGGATTATAATA
The DNA here is from genome assembly GCA_963277665.1 of Viscum album. Taxonomy (NCBI): domain Eukaryota; kingdom Viridiplantae; phylum Streptophyta; class Magnoliopsida; order Santalales; family Viscaceae; genus Viscum; species Viscum album. The sequence goes on from OY728140.1 coordinate 1,059,971,197, forward strand.
TTTATCTTCATAAAAATAATGTTCTCACAGGTGATTTTTTTAGGTATTTTCCCTTCTTATCATTTGTATACCTTTTTTCTTTAGTATTCTCATTGAATATTAGAGGAAAATGAAAATTTTTGGGTGGACAGACACAGATGTATATCTGGAACACAATTAGTGTAAACTATGCACATAACCTGGGTTATAATGTGGAAGAAGGTAGAACATAGCACGTGGCTATCGTATGGATATGCACCTCAGTCCAAGTAATTATGTTCTTCAGATAGAGAATGTTCATGATCACTACATTGTTAATTAAACTGTGCGGACTAGCCGTGCGCCCTGTCTAACTAATTTAAATTTTTTTACTATTTTTCTCTTTTCAGATTAAAACACTATATGAATCATTTTATTTACCATGTGGGGATTATTAGCCATTATAGATTCCTTGGCTCCATAAATATCCCTTAGAGACCCATTTTAGAAGGGGATTTGGTGGGGAAAACATAAAGACACTTTATTTAAGTGTATTTCCCACATGTTTCTTCCTTTTTTAGGCTTTCTTCCCACTTTGTTGGGGTTCAAAATTTATATCAGATAGGTTTTTCTTCCTTGGGATTCATATTGAGTTTTTGGGATTGATCTTAATTATTGGGGTTCTTTTGTTCATCCTTGTGGTGTGGTTGAGGTGTGGTTGGAGATTCACACTGATTTTTTTTAATTTTGACACTAAAGGTATGTGGTTCCATGAATAAAAATTATTTGATTAATTTATTTTTCATTCTTGAGAATTTTAGCACGTTCCTCAATTAGTGTGAGTGTTGAAAAAGTGTGTTTTAATTTCATTGAATATGCCTCTTATTTTAAATTGGCATTTATATGTGGAATTGGATATTTATCAGGTGTAAATCATTATTATGTAACATTGTAGTGCCTTATAAATTGTGTAATTGGTTTCTTAAATTATGTAAGGAATTTGAATCATTTTTTGATATGGAATTGGTTTTCAGATGGTTTTAAGGGAGGAGTTTGGGTTCAATTTTTATGTGAATTCATTGTTCTGCTTCTTGAAATTGTTTTTTATATCTTTTTATTATATTTTTTAATTTTGTAAGAGATTTGAAACATATTTGGAAAATATTTTGGAATCCGTGTGATTTTAAAATGGAATTAGTGTCTGAAATTGGTGTCATGTGATGTTTAATTATTTTTTTGATGTTAAAATGTAAAAGAGGTGATATCTAAAATGCGAGACTTGAATTTTGGATGTTTCTCTTCTCTAGTGTCTTATGCAAGAGGAAGCTATTGGTTATGATTTCTATGAAACATTTCTTTGAGATACAACGTTCCTGGGGCCCCATTTCGACCTAGTACTTAGGGGTGCTTCCCATTATTACTGGTCATTCGATATAACTCACTTTTTATCAGCATACGATATGCATGGTTGTTAATTTTAGGAAAAAGTGTGTTTTCATTAATGTTTCTTTATTTAAATTTGTTTCACATTTAAGGATTCTATACATAAAATAGTTACTAGAATATCAATTTTATAAAAAATGGTATGGTATATGTCTTATAATGTTTATAGCATGAAATCTTGTATTGGGTGGCATCCTTCTAGGATTAGGATCGTATCATACATGAAAATTTGGTTTTAAGATGACTCGGTAATGTTTGACACATGAAAGGGAATGGCCATTGGAGATGGTGGTTCAGGTTTCTAGAGGTTCAGATTAATGTAGTATTATAGAGATATCTTGAGGGCTATTCTCCCTTGCCATGTGGCAGTTTTTTTGATAAGCGAGTGGTTCTTTTTATTTGTGTTTCATTGCTTGGTTTTGACATAAAACTTTAAACACAACTCTGGAAATTTGATTAAGGTTTTTCAGATTGATTTTCGAGATGTTTTTTTATTAATTTTGGTTCTTAATGAATATAATTTGGTAAAAACATTACCACTCTTTATTTATGATTCCCAAGAACATGTTCCTGCCTGTGGGGATATGGAATGCCTTTTGAGCCATTCTATGGACCAGTTCGAGCTCTGGTTTGGTTGAAGATCATTATTGGTTCATGAAAACTTGTATCAAAGGGTGGTTTATCTCATTGTGTCATTTTATTTTGGATGAGTCAGGTTAGAAAGGACCTAGAACTATGAGGGATCAGAGTTTTGGTTTTGAGTAGGGGGCCTGACCAGAATACCTCATGACATACCACGAGTTTCCTTGAGATGTTGGGAATTTAGTTTGACTTCTCTTCCTGGTGGGATGTGTAGGTTGTAGACTGAACATGGACATTTGGTGGGGGAAAAGTTTGTTGGTCATTTTTTCTTGTGATATGTTTGATGTTATTGTAGAAATTTTTCAGAACTATTATACTAATTTTTTCTCATCTAACATTTTTTTTGTAGCAACTTGCCTCCCCAAAGAGCTCCCTTGAAACTAGGAAAGGAAGATAGAGAGATTTATCCAACACCGCTTGATCAGAGGTTGGTGGAAGGTGTGGTCATGACTATTCAGGATCTTACACTAGGAGCGATTCCTATAACTGCTCCAATTAGAGAAGACAAAACTATTACTAGAGAGGAAAAATACCAAGAGTTTCTCAAGAAAACCCCCTACTTATGAGGTAGCATGGAGCCTCATGATGAAAAATAGAGGAGTGAGAATATACAGTTCCTTTTTGAGTTTCTTGATACACCAATGGAAGCCCAAGTAAAATGCACCTCATTTTTTCTAGAGGGTCCCAGTAAAAAGTGGTGGTAATAAGTGCTTCAATCAGGGAAGAATTATAAAATGAACTAAAATGGCTTCAAGGATACCTTAATGACTAGTATTGTCTTGTGTATTTGTATTATTCTAGATCATGCGAATTTATGGATCTTGTTCCGGGGGACCATTTGGTGACACATAATGCCAACCGCTTTACTGATCTTTTCTGATATGAACCTGAAATAGTCTCTAATGAATAGATAAAGGCTTATAAAATCCAAAGTGGTTTTTGGCAAAATATATATTATCTGGTATTCCTTCCAATGATAAAAAACGATGATGAAGTGGTCGATCGAGCATTTACGGTGGAGATTTACTACAAAGGTTGGTCCGGTTTCAATGGGGAAATGTGAGTGGTGGGATGTGGCAGTTACTTTTGGAAGAAAATGAAGTAGGATGATCAAGGGATAATGGGAGGTTGTTGTTCATGAGCTCATTCCAAGCAGTCTTCATTTGTATATTTTTATGTGAATTCACTCTTGTTCTATCAGTGTGGGAGTATAGGGAATATCCAACCTAAATGTACATTTAATCTTAGACCATATCATAAATGTGGGTTTAGGGTGAACTTATAGTGTTTTTACATGGCGATGAACCCATACCAGAGTGGGGAAGAAACTGTGGCTTCAAAGGAAGTGTCATATTTATCCATCTTGTGAATATGTTGAACATTCCAACCAAGATGAAGGCTTTTTTAATGGATTTGATGACATAATTGGTTAAGAAGGTGTAGTATGTTTTTAAGTTCCAATCTTGTGTGCTCTCCAAGTCCATGTTCGACATGGAGTGAGATATCCTAGTCTTAGATATGAACTTTTTCGATGTAGTCCTCGACATGGATTGTCTAGTTCCCTTCCAAGAGAATAGCAATTTATATAGGTGACATGTGAGTTTCATGGAACTGAATTGATGCCCTAGGTATTTCATGGGTAATGTGATATGTTATTAGGTTGTGTGGGACCTCCACTCTCAGAGTTGAGAAATCATATATTTCAATTAATCTCACTTGCTCTAGTGGAAACTTGTGGTTCTCCTGAGGGTAGATTACCGCCTATGGTGGATGAGTTCCCTGCAATATTTCTAGATGATTTTCTGATATACTCATATAGAGAGATGTGGAGTTCTCAATTTATTTGTCATTGAAAAAAAACCAATATATCTTCCCTCATATTGTATAGACCCAATCGAGATGAGGTAATTAAATATAATTCTAGACAATTTGGAATCCAATGCTTTGATTCACATGATTGTCTATCCTTGGGCTGCTCCGGGTCTATTCAGGAAGAAGATTGGAAAATATCTCTGGTTGTGCAATGACTACCGAAATCTAAATACTGTAAACATTGATAATAAAAAACATTTTCCTAGAATTAATAACTTTCCTGACCAACTATGGGGGAAAAGGTGGTTTTCCATGATATAATTTATTTCGGAAAACCACAAAATCATAGTGAGGGAGGAAGATATCTTGAAGATAAATATTCAAAAATGTACAACAAATTTTAGTATTTTTTCATGCCTTTCAGATTGGCCAATGATCTCACAAAATTTATGGCACTCAAGAATAAGGTTTTCAAACATCATCTCGACTCATTAATCATGGAATTCATGGAAGACATCCTAGTTTATTTTAAATATGAGGAGGATCCTAAACATCACATGCAAATCATTTTTGGCACTCTGTATGTTTATTTAATTTGTGAAATGTTTTCAATGTGCACCTTCTAGAGCTGGGAGGTGAAATTTTTAGGTCATGTGATTTTGATATAGGGGGTTTTAGTGGATCATGAGAAGAATAATGCAGTTATGTCATGGGAGTACCCAAATGGTGTGTTTAGGATTATGTTTTTTTTGGAATAATAGGTTATTACATGATGTTTGTTGAATATTTTTCTCAACTCTCGTCATCTATGACAACAATCAAATGAAAAGGTTGATGTTTGAAAGGATGCAAGATTTCTAAGAATACTTTGAGGAGTTGAAGTGGTGGTTCACTACCAAAATGATGTTGATCTTGCTAGAATTTGGTAGGCCTACATGGTTGATTGTGAAGATTTAAGTATGGGCCTCAGGTTTTTTCTCATGTAAGATGATAATATAGTGTAATATATTTCTCACCAACTCAAGAATGTATGAAAGGAATTACCCAACCCATGAATTGGAATTAGTAGCGGTGATGCATTCCTTGAATACATATCACTGTAATCTTTTTGGGGATAAGTTTATAGTATATTCTGACTATAAAAACAATGTCAAAATTTTCTCCAAAAAATATTTGATCTTCTAGAAGAAACATTGGATCGAGAATTTTTTGGGGTTTTATTTTTGATTTCATCTATACAGCAGGAAATGGAAATGTAGTGGTTGAAACATTTAGTAGAAAAGTACTAGTGTTGGCTTTGAGTATGTCCAAGGTTGAGTGAACCATGATATGTCTCTTTTCATAGCTGAACTTAAATAACAATTAGCACATTGGAGGTGTGTTCTTGGAAAGTGATTAGTTAACTCCTTCTCTTATAAAGTAGATTCACTGGTATAATCTAGGCGATGATTTGTGTCAGCGATCTATGTGGTTTATTTATGGTGGGGAGACATTTGCGGATTGGTCATGGTTTGCTTAGATAATCTTTTTCTATAAGGATTTTTCATGATGTTATTGCCTATAAAGAAGGTGGCGATGTAGGATAGCCACCAATATCTGTGGTTCATTCATCCCAGGGATAAAAAAATGTAATAATATTTTCGTTGATAGTTTTGGAGGCCAGAAATGAGGCGAGACATAGCAAATTTCATATCGAGTTTCTATACATGTTAGGAGGAAATTGTAGAGCACCAAAAACCATATGGTTTGCTTCATCCATTACCCATTCCTACCTAGAAGTGGTATGAGGACTACATGGATTTCATTATTTTCTTGCCTCATACATCTCGTGGAAGGAATATCATTTGTGTGGTGAATGAATTTTTGATCAAATCATAACATTTTATTCCGATCAGAGATTAAATGAAAATGGATGAGCAAGGATGTTTGTATGTCTAAGAGGTTGTAAGGATTCATTCTGTTTCATCAGTAGTTATTTTAGATACAGTCCCATGTCTTACCTGTTTCTTTTAGGATAACCTTTAGAAGGCATTGGGGTCAGAGATAAAGATGAATTCGACATACCATCCTCAAACAGATGGTCAGATGGAGCATGTATAGCGACCCCACATTTCATTATATTAAAATTAAATAATTTTTAAGATAAAAATTCATAATATTATTACAAATATAGGATAAAAAGGTTTAGTGTCTTGAGAAAACTTGGATCATACATAACAATTAAAATATAATGCATAAACATTTCATTAATTCCTTTATCTCTAGATTCTTATTGTCACTTGACCCCTCTATTGTACATGTATTCGTAAAAGGATATACATCAAAAGGGGTGAGGTAAACCCCCAGTAAGAGGTTATATTAGAATGTTATAAAAATGGATGATCATATCCATAACATAGGCACCTTATCAAGAACATTATTGGAAGCATTAATAAGAGACTTGAAATGGGGCAATGCATAAAAAATGAAACATCTGGTCTTAGAGGTTAACAACCACACATACATTTGAACAAATCTAGAATCATGTTCAACCATCATTTCAATTTAACAAGTGAGGTTAATCACTTTTCCCAATGCATTGGATAACTGTATAATTTTGGGCACACCAGTCACATTCCAACATTCATGTTTCACTATATAATTTCGGGCGCACCCATCACATCATAAAATTTTCATTTTCCTGCTTGCCACGTAGAACATATACCAATCATAAACATGGAAAGGAATGGGAGGTAAATCATAAGAACAAATTCATAAAATTTGGGTTCCCAAAAGAAATAGGGAAGAAAATACATGTTACAACAACTGTCAACCTCAAATGAGAAGTAAATGGTGTGTACTTAAAAGAAGAATTCATTTGGAAAACATTTTGTTTGACAAAAACAGTAGTGGTAAACATAAATATCCTAGAAAAAAAATAAAATGATGAAAAATGGTATTCATTGGGTAAACATATCAAAAATTGTGTGAAAGAGGGAGAACCTGAAGGAATAAAGTTGGGTTCAAGATTTTCACCTTACCTTGTATCTGAACACTTTCTTTGCTTTAATGTCCTCTTGAATCTTTCTCTTGAGATCCTACTTAAGGAATATAGGATTGGTATTTTGATGTGATCAGGGGATGTTGGACGTGGGGGAGGGGCTAGGGAAGATTCTTTGTTAGAGTTTAGACTAGGTTTGATGTTTGATAGGATTTAGGAAATGAGGCTGTGAAAGGTGGTATTTATAGTGGAGGGGAGAGGGGATTTCTCAATATAAAATTAATTTATTTATTATTTCTGCCCAATACAAGTAATAACGAGTCTTCAATGTCTAATAATAGTAATTTTATCATGTTTACCCGAACCAATTAGGCTTACATTAGCATAACGTCATGCATGACTCTATAATTAGCTTATTTAGCTTATTTTGTAAATTATGGTATTTCACTATTCATAAAAAATTCATGTATCTGAGAAAAATACATAAAATTCACCCCAACCATTTTTTGACATGTATAATCCAAATATGAAGTAAATTTTTCAATAATAATTTTCCAAATATTATTATTTTAATATTTAATTAAAATCATAATTTACTTGAAAAAACAGTTTCTAAAATTAAAACTGATTTTTTAATTCTTTCAAAAATTATGCAAGGTCTTATAAAATTATCTAAAAACTAGAAGACATATAATTGTAAATCTATGAACATATTTTAAGAAAATTCCTTTTCTTTTAAATTAATTAATTAATTAAAAATAATTATTTATGACTTTATAAAATACATAAACTATTACTATGGATAAATTGTTACTTTCTAAGATGCCTAAATTTTATTTATTTATTCATGGGTAATATTACTCTTATTCTGGAAGATTTACTATTCATAAGGGTAGGTTACTATTAATAAGGGTAGGTTACTATTCATAGAAATTATGTTTTTCCTATTGGACTCTAAACAAACTTGCTAATCACAACCATGTATATATGATTTTAGAGATTCAAAACATAGAAGTGGACAAATTATGTTTAATGAAGACATAGTATTTAGTATAATTATATGCCATTCTGCTTCCTAATGTGATTATACTATAAGAAATAATTATATTAAGGGAATTCTATGGATAATACATTATGTTGTTACATACTTTCCCCTTTTGATATTTTTTCCTCGAAATTTAGTTTCCCAAAAACATGTGAGGGTACATCAACATCATCACCGCTTCCAGTTCCCATGTATCTTCTTCAAACATATGGTTCCTCCACAAAACATTGACAAGGAGGGCAGTCTTGTTGCATAGAACCTTATCTATATGGTCCAGAATCCTCACTGGCTGCTCCTTATAAGAGATATCATCTTCTACTTGTACCACCTCTGATTTTAGTACAAGGGAGGGGACCAATATGTACATCCTCAGGAGTGATATGTGAAACACATACTGAACATAATCCATATTTAGTTGAAGAGAATGATGACAGGCCATGGTTCGTATATAGTCAATTATCTAAATGGGGACAATGTACATATGGCTTAGCATCCCTTTCATTCCAAATCACATGATTCTCTTCCATGGTGATATTCGAAGGAAGATATTATCTTCAATGTTGAACTCCAAGTCCCATCGATGATTGTCAGCATAGATCTTTTGTTAACTCTGAGTAGAATTGATGTGCTTATGGATGACTTAAACCTTCCCTCTCATATCTTACACAATATTGAGTCCATGTAGATTTCTTTATCAAAATTTAACCCAATAGGTTGATGTTCTACATCACATTCCATACAGAACTTCATATGGAGCCATCCGAATTCTCGAGTAGTAGATATTGTTGTACGAGAACTCAACAAATGGGAGATACTGATCCCATCCCACGTTGAGTTCTAAAGAGCACGATCTTAACATATCTTCCAGAAAATGAATACTCCTTTCAGATTGGCCATCGGTTTGGGTGTGATAGGCCATGCTGAAATTTAATTCAGTAGTCAAACAATGTTAAAGACTCCAACAGAATTTAGATGTGAACCTTGGATCATAGTTAGAGACAATCAAGAGTAGAAAAACATGTAGTCTCACAAAATCCTTCACATATAACCCTGTAAGTTGTTAAATTGAGAGATATTCACAAATGGCAATGAAATGTGATGTTTGTGTGAGTCGGTCAACCAAAACCCATATCGAATTAATTCTCTTCGATATCTTAGGGAGACCCTTGACAAATCCCACAATGACATTATCCCATTTCCACATGGGTATAGGAAATGGTTTCATCATCCCTTTCTCTTCTGTCTATCTTCATTAACATTCTAACATACCAAGCACCTTGATATATATTCCTTAATCTCCTTCATCATGTTATCCAATCAGAAGTGTTCTCGGAGATCACCATACATCTTGTAACTCCCAAGATATATAGATAATGTTGAGCTATGGGCACTGTCTAACAGCTCCTTCTTTATCCCAGGTGATGAAGGCACAAAAATCCACATTCCAAACTGAATCACACAATCATCATCAATATAGAACTTCTGCATCTTACCATATTTTACTGCGTTCACCCTATTTTGAATCTCTACACCATCCCTTTGTGATTTATTAAAATTTTCGTTGATGTATGGTTGCACAATAATTTGGTAAAGTTTGGATGTATCTCTTTACCTAATCATTTCTATATCTATCCTTTTCATTTCCAATAAGATAGTGTCTCTCTCAATCTGTAACATGGATAGAGTAGCAGGTTCCTTTTTTCTTAGAGAATCAACTACACTGTTCACATTTCTAGGATGGTGATTAATAGAGAAATCGTAATCCTTGATTAGTTCAAACAATCTACATTGACCCATGTTGTGATCCTTTTGTGTGAATATATACTTTAGGCTCCTGTGGTCAGTGTATATGTCACACTTCTCTCCATACAGGTAGTGCTGCAATATTTTCAAGGAAAAAATCCCGGCTGCAAGCTCTAGATCATGCATTGGGTATTTCTGCTCATGGATCTTCAACTGACGTGAGGCATAGGCTATCAGATTATCACTTTTCATGGGTACGAAACCCAATATATTATTTGACGCATCACTGTATATCACCAAACTTTTTCCTCTTTTTAGTAGTTTGAGTACATGTGCAGGGATCAAACTTCTCTATTGCCCCTTGAATATTCCCTCAGTTTCATCCATCCAAATGTACGTTATCACTTTTTTCGATAACATAGTTAGTGGGCTTGAAAATCATGAGAATTTTCTCAGAAAACATAGGCAGTACACATCTAATCCAAGAAAACTACTAATTTTTATGACACTTGAGGGTATAAGAAATTCTTCAATCACCATTTTTTTTGAATTTTCCATAGAAATTCCCACAGTGGTGATCACATGTCCCAAGAATGTGACTGGATTCATCCAAAAGTCTCACTTGATGAAATTGAAGTACAACTTCTCCTTTCTCAATTTTACCAACATAAGTCATAGATATTCTCCAGGTTCATCATTTCTCTTGAAGTAGATGAGAATATCCTCAATAAACACTATCAAATTTTTTTTGAGGTAATGTCTATAGACCCAATTAATCAAATCCATGAATATTGTAGGGGCATTTGTATGTCCATAGGGAATCACCAAAATCTCATAGTGTCCATACCTTTTACGTAAGGTAGTCTTTTGAATATATTACTTCTTCACCATTTGCTGATGTTATCCAGAACGAAGATCCACATTTGAGAAGTATTGACCTCCTCTTAACTGAAAAAACATGTCGTCAATCCATGGGGGATGAAACTTGTTTTTTATTGTGATATTGATGAGTTCTCGATAATCGATACACAACCGCATTGATTCATCCTTCTTCCTCACAAAGAGCACTATTTCACCCCATGGTGATGAACTAGGGAGTATGAACCCTTTGTCCAAATGCTCTTGCAGCAGCTTCAGTAATTCCTCCAGTTCAATAGGATCCATCCTATAGGGACACTGTGAGATATGAGTAGCTCTAGGTATGAGTTCTATTGAGAACTCTACCTCATGATCCGTTGAATTCTGGGTAACTCTTCAGGGAATCCATCACCATATTCACCCATGATGGGCATTCTTGCTAGGTTGGTACTATCCTTTGACTCAACCATTTGGGAGAGGTATGTTTCTTTATAGGGAATCAACACCCACACCATTTAAGTATTTTTGAAACAAGATTCGTGATCTTCCTTACATTTGTAGAGGAGCATGTGATGATTCAGAATATGAAAAGATATTTCGTTTTCATGACAGTTGATAACTACCCAATATAACGAGGTCCAATCCATTCCCATTATAGAGTTGAATTCAACCAAGGTAAGTTTTACAAGATTCGCAGGTAGAATCTCCCCATAAATGCCAACAAGAGAATAGTAAAACACATGGGTTTCAATGATTTCACCATATAGTGTTTTTATAGATATCTATATGTCATGGTTTTGGGGATTTGTTTCTATACTTCTAGAAAACTTGCAAGATATAAAGGAATGTGTATTTCAAGAATCAAATATGACTTTTTCCATTATTGAGCGAATAGATAGTGTACCTTGTATGACATCATTATTTTTCTCCAACTTCGTAGTAGTGATGGAATTTTCCTTCCCTTGTTCCTTTGGCTTTGGTGAATTCATATGATGATTACCCTCAAGAACCCGGGCATAAGTGCATTGTCATGCTTAGTTCCCTAACTCCCTAAAGTTGTAGCATTGGACCATGGATGGTGCTCCCCATTCTTGAACTACATTATCCTTCATTTTTCATTTATTTTCGAAACTATTTAGAATGGTGTCATTCTTCTCCACTCCTGAATCACTTCCTGGTCCCTTTGAAGAAGTTCACATGCTGCAACGTCCCACATTTTTGGCATGTGGGTCATTGAGTTTTCTTCACTAATTTGTCATTATCTCTACCAGATTGAAACTCCATCATTCATTTCCTATCACCATATCCATGGGACCATTCACCAAACTCCATATCCACTTTGAGAGAACATCAAACTACTTCTTCATTACTCCCAAAGTCTCAAATTTCAAGAGCCTTTCGAAAGTGTGGTTTTGATCTACTAGAGAATCTACCAAATTTCCTATCTTTGTTGATAAAAAACCTGAAGAATACCCTGCATGCCTTGTGAAATTCACTTTTTTGGTTGTGAAAAATTCTCCTTCTTTTGTCTTGAGATCTATAAATTTTCACTCTATCTTCGTGTGAAGTGTTCTGGGGAAATACATGTTAAGAAACATTATATTAAAGTATTCCCATTACATCTCTCCAATTTTCTCCCATGGCTTGGTGTTCTTAATAAAAGATCACCATTGATCTTCCTCTCCATCTAGAAGATAAATATATAGAGTAAAATTCTCTGTCTCTAAACAGTGGAGCATAGAAAATATATTATCCATAGAGTCTTCCCACTGTTTAGTAACAAGTGGATCAAAATATCCTCTAAACGTCGATGGTATTTGCTGTTAAAAAACATTCGATATCATGTTTCTACCTCTTTTGTGAAGGAGGATATTCCCCATTATTATGGTTATTGTTCATAACCAGATATAATTACGTAATAAACTCCATGAATTTTTGATCTCTACCTCCCAAATCGTAGGGGATTTCGTTAAGGCAATTGTTGCATTTTCCCTCATATGATTTGTTGCCCTGGTTTCTCCTCCTTTCCACCATTTTATAAAATATAAATGGTTAGAACAAAACAGAAGTCAAAAAGTAATGAATAACATATTAATTTTCATGATTTATATGAAAATCATTACATATGGGATCCTTATGTAAGGATTCCCATGTTCATATTTTTACATAGCCTCATACTAGGCGTTTTTCTAGGGTTCACTAATCCTATTTCCCAAATTAACTAAACCTTTCCCTTGATACCAACTATTGAGACCCCACCTTTTCTTATATTAGTATTACATAATTTTAATGATAAAAAACAAAATGTTATTACACATAGTGGATCCCAAGGATTAGTCTCTTGGGAAAACAAGGATCAAACAAAACAATTACAACACCAAGAATTAATATTTATTTAATTCCTTATTCTATATCTTCTTATTGTCACATGACCCCTCTTTAGTACATGTAGTCACCTAAGGATATACAAAAAAAGGGGTGATATAAAAGCCCAATAATAAGATATATTGAAACAATATAACAATGGGTGAGCATAACCATAAAATAGTCAAAGGATCATGAACACGAGAGGAATCATTAATAAGATACTTGAAATTTGGGATTGCATAAAAAATGAAACATCATATCTTAATGGTTAACTACCACACATAAAAATACTTGTTAACAAATTTAGCATCATGTTCAACCATAATTTCACTTTAACAAATGATGTTCAGCACTTCAGCCAATGAATTGGAGTGCTGTATAATTTCTGGTGCACCTGTCACATTCAAACATTCATATTACGCGATATTATTCCGGGCTCACCCGTCACATCATAACATTTTCATTATCATGCCTGCCACAAAGAACATATAACAATCAAAACCATGGAATGGAATGGGATTCAACACATAAGAAAAAATTCATAAACAATGGCTTACCAAAAGAAATAGGTAATAACATACTTGTTATAAGAATTGTCAACCTTGAATGAGAAGTAAAAGGTGTGTTTTTAAAAGAAGAGTTCTTTAAGAAATCATCTTGTTTGACAAAAAAAAGTGGTAAACATATCTCTCTGAGAAAAGGATATACAATGATGATCAAATTATTTTTATGGTGTAACCATATCAAAAATTGTGTGAAAGAGGGAGAACCGAAAAGAAGAATACAAGGTTCGAGATTTTCCCATTACCTTGCATCTGAACACTTTCTTTGCATTAAAGTCTTCTTGAATCATCCTATTGAGATCATCATTAAGGAAGCTAGGCTTGGTATTTTGATGATACTAGGGGTTCTAGGATGTGGGGAAGGGGATAAGGATGATGATTGGGAAGAGCTTAGACAGGTCTTGAAGCTTGAGAAGTGTGAGGAAATGAGGGCGCGAAGGGTTGTATTTATAGTGGAGGGGAGAGGGGATTTCTCAATATAAAATTCATTAATTCAATATTACCGCACAAGAAAATGAATAGTGAGTGTTCCATTACTAAGAATAGTAATTTTATCAACTGAACCTAAAAAAATGGGCATACATCAGCAGAACATCATGAATGACTATATAATTAGCATATTTAGCTTATTTTGTAAATTATGGTATTTCACTATTCATAAAAATTCATGTAATTCAACAAAATACAAAAAAAATAACCCCAACCATTTTTCGTCCTACATAATCTAAATTTGAAATTCATTTTAAAAAAATAGTTTTATAAATATGATTAATTTAATATTTAATGAAAATCACAATTTACTTTAAAAATAATGTTTTTATAATTAAAACTTATTTTATAATGCTTTCAAAAATTACATAAGGTCTTATAAAATTGTCTAAAAACTAAAAGTCATAAAATTATTAATTTTTGAACACATTTTATGTAAATTTAGTTAATTTTAAATTATTTTATTAATTATAATTAATTATTTATGACTTACAAAAATATCAATACTTATACTATGGTCAAATTGTTGCTTTCTAAGATGCCTAAATTTTATTTAATTATTTATGGGTATGGTTACACTTATCTTACCTGGTTTACTATTCATAAAGATAATATTACTATTTATAAGGGTAGGTTTCAATTTATAATGGTATGTTAGTATTCCCCAAAAAATCTTGTTTTTTCCATCAGACTCCAAACAACTTACTGATCACAACCGTGTATGTCAGATTTTGGAAATTCAAAACACAGAAGTGGAAATATTATGTTTAATGATAACATAGTATTTAGTATCATTATATGTCATTGTCCATCCTTAATTGATTATACTATAAAGAATAATTATAAAAAGGTAATTCCATTGATAAAACATTGGGTGGCTATAGTAGGAAATTTATATTCTGGAGGACATGTTTGGTGCTTGTATTTTAAATTTCAGCAGATCATTGGATTTACACTCTGTGTTGGAGGAAATTTCATAAAACAATAGTTAACAGTCTTTAATTAGAATGGCTCAATTTTTGGTTATTTTGGGTCAGCCATGTCGGTCTCCATTATGTTGGGCTAAGGTATGAGAGACCTCACATTGGGATTAAGCTTTGTAAAATAGACAAATGATAAAGTCATGTTGATCAGGAAGAATTTATTGTCATATCAGAGTAACAAAAAATCTAATGCTGATTATGGAATTAATATCATGAGTTATTTCGTGGGTGATGGGGTGTTCTTCAAAATTGTCCAGTCACATGGGTCACCATCATCTGGGAAAGTAGGAAAGCTAACACTGAGGTATGTTAGACCTTTTAAAATCACTGAAAAGAATGATAAAGTGGAATATAGGTAATATTTCCTTCTTAGTTAGCACCATTTCATGAATAATTTCATATATCCAAAATAAATAATCATAATCCAGACTTGTCCCATGTTTTTAATTTGGAAGAGTTAGAGATACAGCCTAATTTATTAGTATTTGAATGACCGATGAGGAAAGTGGATTCCCATGAGAATGTACTTCATTAAAAGTTCATGCCATTGGTCCATGTCTTTTTGTAACATGGGAATGATGGGCTTGGGACTTTGGATCAGAATTCATGTTTTGAGCAAGAGTATTCATTTTTATTTTTTGACTAATCTTTCAGTTGACATTCCAAGCACAAAATGTTTTTCGAGTGGGGAAAATTTTTACAACCTTGCCTTTATTTTTAGGTATTTTTCCTTATTATTTTTTTTTACCATTTTTCATAGGTTTCTCATTATGTTTTGGTGGAAAATGAAAATTATTTTGGGGAAAGATCCATTCACATAGTTGTAACATATTTAGTGTAAAACATTCTTCCAACCCAGGTAACTATGCAAAAAAAATCAGAACCTACTGCCTAGCAGTCATGCGACTATGCACCTTGGACTAGGATACCATGTTCTCTAGGTAGAACATGTACACATTCACCAGATTGTTTATTAAACTATTCCGACTAACCAGGTACCTTGTCAATATCATAAAAAATATTATTTTTACTATTTCCACTTTCATATTTAAACCATATTCCGAAAATTTTTTCCCTATACAATTTTTTCATCCATTATAGTTTCCTTGGATCTCTTATGATCCCTTGGACACCCATTTTTTAAGGAGACTTTGTGGGTTAAACTTCATGACTCTTAAAGAAAGTGGATTTCTACCATATTAATTCAATCGTTTTAGGGGTTCTACCCTTATTCATGGTGTTATAATTTTCAAGAAGCTAGGGATAAATTTCAAGGGATTAATATTGGCTTTTTGGAATCGATCATCAGGATTAGGGTTTATTTTTTCCTACTTGGGCTATGGTTGAGATGCGGTCGGAGAATCACACTGTTTTTTTTGGAATTTTGACACCAAAGGTTGGAGGTTCAATATATAAACATAGTTTGTTGAATTTATTTTTCTTTCATAAGTAATTTATAATGTTCCTTTATTATTGTGAGTGAAAAAGTGGTTTTTGATAGAATTAAATACTTTTTTGATTTTAATGTGGTGTTTTTATGTGGAATTGGCTCTATTTTAGGGGTAAAACCTTGTTGTGTCACTTGGTAGTGTTTAATAAATTGTGAAATTGGTTTATTAAATTATGTAAGGGATGTAAGAAATGTTTGGATATATCATTGTTGTGTAGTTTATTTTTAAATAATATTTTTAGTTCATATTTGGTATAAAATAATTGTAATACTTCTTGAAATTATTTTATAAATTGTTTAAAATATTTAATAAATTATGTACATGTTGAAAAACATATTTGGACAATTTTTTGGCATGTTTATGATTTTAAAATGAAATTTTGGTGTTCAAGTGGTGGAATGTGATGTTTAATGGATTATTATGTTGATGAAATGTATAAGTGGTGGTATGTGACATGCGAAACATTGTTATGAAAAAAAGAAAGCTCATGTATCTGTGTGGGTAGACTAGAACTAGAATGCTTTTGATTTGGATGAGGCTATGGTCATGTTTCCTATAGCGGGATTGATAATGAAAACAATAAATAAACATGAATAATGATTTGAGACCATTATAATTTTGGACGTTTCTCCTCTGAAGTGGCTTGTGCTTAAGAAAGCAGTTGGAAATGGTTTCAATTCCACATTTCAAGGAGATACGAGGTACCTAGGGTCCCACTACTAGCTTGTGCTTAAAGGTAAATCCTATGGCTAGTACTAATTGTTTATATCACACTTACAATTTCCATACTATATTTTTGGTAGGTAATTTCAGAATCAAGTTTTCTTTCTTTAATGATCCATTCTTTAAATTTGTTTCTCATTTAATATTTATTTCCTTAAAACAATTTCTAATATATTGTTTCGTTATAAAATTTTTAATGATATTTGTCTTATACTTTTTATTTCATTTAATCATTAATTGGGTCTCATCTTGGTGGGATAAGGTTCATATCCAACTTACACAATTAGGAGAAAATTTAACTTGTTAATGTTTTACACAGGTAAGGGAATGGTCTTTAGAGACAATTGTTCATGTTTCTAGAGGTCCATCTAGGTTCGGTGTTGTTGATATTAATTTAGGGTGGTTCCCATTACCATGTGGTCATTTTTGGTATAGACTAATGGTTTCTTTTTGTTCATCCTTGTTTTTTTGACTCAAATCTTGTAACTAAATTCGGAAAATTTATTAATGATTATTTGGATTGAATTTACAGATTTGTTTTATTTATGATTATAGGCTATTTATTTTATATTAATCATGGTATGTCATTCCCACTCTTTACTTATCATATTGGGAACTTGTGCCAGCTAGTGGGGATTGGGAATGTCCCCCAGGGCTTTCCAGGGATAGGCTCATGTGATAGTTTATATGAAAGCTAAAATTGGTTCACGATAATAATTATTCTACAATTTTCACATTTATTCTTTAATTCCATTCTTGTTACCAATTAATAGAGAGGGTGTTAAAAAATGGATGATGTCACTTTGTTGAGTTGGTAGTCTAAACAAATATACGATGAAAGTTATTTAATTATATTAAGTAGACGGAGAGTAAATTATTTTTAATTTTTAATTAATATTATAACACATTTATATATTAATTATACTATTTTACTTATCTTAATATGAATAGGATAGTTTTTTAAGGGATATATCAAGAAGAAATGGTTAATGAATAAATAATATGCATATAGGGACCTTGAACTTTCTCTATAAAGTATACTTGGAAATGAAGAGGCTTTGATAATCTCTAATGGCTTGGAGATTTAAGTAGTGGAATAGAAATTTCATTGAGATATTATATGTATATTTTCATGGAAATTTTGTAAGTAAATTTAACAATTAGTACTCAAGATGTGATTCCCTTTATGAATTGACAAAATTGAACTTTTTGTGAATACCTTATACATTTCAGTGATACCGTTGCACTATTCAAGAGTCAATGAATTAAAAATTTCAACATAATGGAGTGTGTGTTGCTTTAGGGTTGATAAATTTATAACTAATAATTTCAACACCCGTTTTAATCATGTTCTATTTCATTTAAATTTAAATTTGTTTACTTTTACAATTTTAACTTTTACCCGGGTTCTTAATTTTTACCAAATTTAATTAAATTTTACTAAAATAAAAAAATCATATGAAATTTTGATGTATTGAAAAGAAATTTATTATCCACTTTATCTAATCCAATATTTATTTAATTGAAAATTAATTTGTTTTGTGAAATATTTTAAATAGAATTATATTTTTGTTGAAAAATAATGTTTTAACCATTATGAGTTCGTAATAATATTTATCATTAATAACCAATAATATGGTTATAATATTATTATATATGTGTTTAAAAATCATATAAGAGTCATTATTTTAAATAATATAATATAATTTATTAAATTAAAATTAAAAAAATAAATTAATTTTTATAAATAATTGTTTCATCATTATCCTTTTAATTAACATTAATCCTAGTAATATCATTTTTATAAATAATAATATTATTGAATTTTTTAAATGAATGAAACCTATTTATTCTTAAAATCTATTCCATTTTACAAAATAAAATTTATAGTGGTAAGATTAATTTAATTTTCATATTATCACAATTAATTTGTAACAATCATTTTTTAGAAAATTGTATAATGAATCGTAGAAATACCTTCTTATTATTATAAATTTTTATATAGTATTTTTAAATTGGATACTTTTATCGATAACATAAAATTTAATGGAAGTAACCTGACATTAATATTTAATAATTTTTTTTCTGTAAAATAGATTTGTTTTTAGTAATGTGTTGTGTGGAAGAGATACTATTAAAATCGTATCTAATTAAGGAAATGTGTTCAGTAAAATTTATGTTAGTTACATTATTATAATTTTAAAAAATTTATCCTCAAAATTTAATTAGTTATATTGAAACTAGTGGGTTTAATTTTTCACATTAAACAATGATGTTCAAATATATAATCTTATAATTTTTGATTCCTCCATAGAACGTTGACCATATGAGTGCTCTTTCCCAAAAAAATATTTCTATTTAATCCATGATATTTACTAGTTGTTACCCATATAATTATTCATGTTCCAATTTCATAGATCATGTGATTATTATATGTGAATTTTATAGTATATACTTCCTCCAATGTGATATATGAAACACAAAAAGTACATGGGAGAGTTCTGGAGGGAATGATAATTGATAACCTAATTCCCCAACACTAATAAGAATCACAATGTGACTAATGTACATAGGGCTCAAATTCACTTTTTTTCCAAATATCGTAAATCTATTATATAGATAAACCCATAAGAAAACCTTATTATAAAAATTTTAAAACTCATGATCTCATCAAATTCTATCTACATAACAAAACTATCAACTTCTTAATGCTTTCATATGCCTATAAATAATTTGAACCTTCTCAGTCAGTTCTTTGAAAAGGTCAGGACCTATCAAATCCAAATATAAATCTTTTAACCAGTATTTTGTAGTCTTACATATATTCCCAAAAAGTGCATCATCTAGATTCATTTATATACTATAATGGGAAAAATTGTTTCAAGAAAAATCTATAAGGGAGGAATTAATTCCAACATCCTCAGAATTCCATCGAACATGATCTCATCATACCATTCATTGATTTTATAGTCCTCTTAGACTAGTAATTTATCTGTGGTTGATAATAAGTCATTAAAATAATCTATATCCCTAATTTTTTATGAATATTTCTCCAGAACCTCAAGGTAAACCACTGATCCCAATCATATAAACTAGTGAGGGGAACTCCATGAAGGCTTAACACTACCCATATGTATATATTCAAGAGTTTGTCAAAATATAAATATTATATGATGGAAATAAAATGTGTTTAATTTGTAAGGCAATCAACTATAATCCAAATCTAATTATTTCTATTAGATTTATTAGGGTGTCTTTAAATTAATTCCATGGCATTTTTTGTCTATTTCCACACTAGTATGGGAAATGGTTATAATATACCCTTAGAGAAATTCCATTAAGACATACCTTGATGGAAACTTTAGAATAGAGAAATGTATTATATGATCTACCTCTTCATGTTATCCCACCAAATGTTTTTCCGTTGATATATTTACATCTTTATGAATCCTAAATAAAAAGAAAATGAGGATATTTGATTATCACCCATATGATCCCTATTTAGTTTTATATTTTAAGGGACACATATATAGATTCCAAATTATATAACACCATATTTATCAATGTTGATATCTAGAATACCCTCTACTTTTTTTCCTAAGCAGCAGATAATCGTTTTAGGGTTATTTGATATTCACCTGAATAGATTATTGAGAATTAATTTGTGTGGGATAATATCTCTCTCATTTTTTTATGATTTAAGGATTCATCTATTGAAAATCCTTGTGTATCAAACCTTTTTCAATCCTCCTCATGGATATGATAGAATGATCTTTCCTAATCTGAGAATCACTAACTATATTTTCCTCTCTATGTTCTACTGTATTGAGAATTCGTAATATTTTATTAACTCCATCTATCTAAATTGGATCATGTTTAACTCCTTTAGTGTGAATATATATTTCAAAATGTTTTGTTAGGTGTATATATAAAACATTTCACCACGATGATAATGGCTCCAAATATTTAATATTATGATCATAACTACCATCTCTGAATCATGTGTTGGGAAATTTGTCTTTTTAGTCATTAATTAAAGTGAGGGCTAAAAAAACACAATATCATTTATTATATGGAAATATCTAAATAACATCTTAAAATAATCATTATATATTCTAGACCCTTCCCCAAAATAGGGTAATGTATGTACAAGTGGAGTGAGAAAAAATATTTTTTAGTTGCTTCAAATATTATTCAAATTGCTTTTATAGAGTAACATCACTCAACACTATGTTAACTCGGTCAGTGAATTTGATGTCCATGAGATATTAGTCACTATGAATCTTCAGTATCTAAATAATATGTCAAAAATATCGATAACACTTACTATGGTATATCTTGAAAATTTCTAGATAACTATCACATTTAAAGGATCTATAAATATGTCTTTTCTGGTGATTAAATAACCCAATAATTATACTTCATGTTTCCACAATTCACACTTTCTAAAATTCACATACAGTTTGTCTATAGTTAAGTTAGTCAAAACAATTTGTCACGAACCAGGCCAGGTCGCCATCCGACCCGGTGCCCGACCAGGTCCGCAGTAAGGCCCGAAGGGCGTTCCCGATCCCCAAAGGCTGGCAGAAGTTCCCAGGTACCAAGAGTAGCATGTGGGAATAGTTTTACCCAAAATAAAAGACATAAAAACAACTAACCAGATAAATAACTGAAACTAGAAATAGGAAACCAAACACGCCTTTAAACTATGAACAGGTTTAAAGTCTACAACTCCAACCAATAAATAAAAAGAAAAGATGACAAAAGAAACTAAAACTCTTACTCAAACCTCAAGCAACAGGAGAGGTACGACATCCACACGTCGCAAAAGTTAACCTGCACGAGAAGACCACCAACGACCAACCACCATTACTGAGAATGGTGCCTCAACCTGGAATACACAAGAAACAAAGTCTACATACACCCGAAGGTGTATGTAGGGTGTGAGAGAAAGGCCCAGTAGGACGTCACCCAATAAAAAAGGTTCTATTCCACAACATCAAAAGGACAATTTAATGTGGTTATTCAAGATATACTTTCAAAATGCTTTTAAAGAAAACATTTACAAACCAAATGCTAAAGGAAAACTCTAAAAAGAACTCATTTCACAAACTCGATTTTAAAGAGGAAGAGGAAGGTTCATTATGGGCACACACACACACGCACATACTCTCACACACACACACATATACATGCACACACACACAAGTGGTCCTCTATATGAAGAAGGAAGGAACCACACCATCGATGGTAGAGCACTATGGGTAAATCCCCTAAGGATCATCTAGCCTGAGTGGGACCCCAGAAACTCGTGTCTCGGTGAAACGTGGCTTAGAAGGCCACAACCCTTAGAAAACGTGGCTTAGAAGGCCACGACCCTCAGAAGATGTGGCTTAGAAGGCCATGACCCTTAGATATCATCTGTTTAGTAAGTGTTGCAATCGTTAATCCAGCTAAGTGAAACATGGACAACACCCATCCTGTTCACTAGTGCACAAGTTCTAGTCTGCCCACCTAGATACCCATGGTTTTCCCATGTGCTCAAAAAAGTTTCACATTCACATAGTATATTTCTTTCTCATATCACAGGCCAAAAAAGATACTGCACACAAAAGTCACCATTTTCACACCCAAACAACATTTAAAAAACTCACGCACGCAAAAAATACCTTTCTAAAAATATATTTGTCGTTACCTAATAATTTCGCAAAAAACCCATTTGGAAACAATCAAACAAGAACATAAACAATTCAAACAACTTAGAAAGTATTATTTTTAATAACACAACAAGGGATGACATAAATAAACACACACAATTACAAATAAGGGAGTCGTTTAAACCACTTGCTTAATAATTTGTCCTTAAAACTAGTTTCACACCAACTACACAATTATCTAAACCATCTGTACCTCTTGTAAAACACCAAAAACAGCTTTGAAAGAGCCACCATTGTTTAAAAGACACCATTTAAAAAAAACCAAGAAAACACGCATAAAATTATTCTCTACACATTAAAAATCCACATTTAGACACACAATACTCAATTACCCGTAAAAACTAAGTTCTCACCAACCAAACATCACCTAGAACCCAACTTGAAAACATTGCACCAAAACAACACATATTTTTAGGTGCAAAGACCACTTTAAAATCAATTTCACACTCAATTATTCTAAAACCACATTTGCACCAAATAAACAATTGATTTACCAATTTTAGGACTTACCCCAATAAGGTCAAAATGAAAAAAAACATGATCATTTATAAAGACAGTGATATTTTCATTACGCACACATGTCAAAAAAATTTTAAAACACCTTTCACACAGCCTATTAAACCCAACAAATCATTTATATAATAACACGCATATAGACTAGAAACACATACTCTTTTAGAAAACCAATTTTTATCAAACGAACACGCCAACACATTATAAACATAGATCACACCATGAAAAAAATTCATAGAACATATTAAATTAAACTAAACAGACAAATTAAATTAACTAAATGATGCAAAGGCATGGACCCACCTACCTTGTCATCGCAGACTTCACAACTATGGTGCGCAATGACTGCCACACGTCAACCGCAACTCAAACAACACCAAATCGACCCTAAACAAACAATTGAACTTAAACATTAAGAATTAACCCAGAAATTTATTGAATTCTTCAACCGCACCTAATGCGAACCATAAACAAACCAAAGGTGAACCATAAATCATGAAATTGAACCGATACCAAATAAGATGAAACCCTAAAATTGAACCCCTAATGAGTGGAAAAACACCACAAGGAAGAACAAGGCATACCAGAGGGGCGGCCGCTAGACGGAAGATGGCCCGCAGGTGGGGTCGCTGCTACATGGGGAGTCGCGGGCAGTGGTCGTGCCGGACCCAGCCATGCCCGAAAGGGGATTCGACAGGGAGGTGTTGTGCATCAGGGCGAGTAGAGGGTTCAAGGGAGGAAGGACAAGGGAAGTGGGGGGTTAATGCCCAAGCATGGGAGGCACGCCGGCCTTAGGGAACCGCCGGAGAGGCTGTTGGTGGAAGCAGCCGGAGGGGAGAAGCACGGCGCGGCTCATGTTGGACGTCCTGTGTGTGGAGGTTCTCGGACAGTGCTGACCGGGAGAGCTGGTCTGATGGGAAGACGGGAGGCTGCCGCGACTCAAGGGGAAAAGAGGGAGGCTGCCGGTGGTGGCACAGCATGTGGAGAGGAGGGTTGCGGTGGGTAGGAGGGTTACATGGGGATAGGTCACGAAGCAAGAGAGGGGGAGGGAGAGAGGAAGCGGGAAAAAAGAAAGGGAAAGGAAATAGGGGGAAAGGAAAAAAATGATAAATAAAAAAAAAGAAAAGAAAATATAAAACAAAATACATTTATAATAATAAATGGGTGGTAATAAAATAAAATAAGAGTTAACACTTATAACAATAATGATAATTATATTAATATTAAAAATAACATCCTCAACTAATAATACTATTATTATTATTGAAATAATTTATTAAATTTTTATCGCACATTTAATATTATTTCATTATTATTATTATTATTATTATTCTGCTAATTTAATGATGGGCGGGTCACTCGGTAGCACTAGCGAAGTCACACGGATTCACAATTATGTTTCGCCCGTGCATCGCATGCTGTCAAGTCCTGATGAGCCGGGCGAGGTCATGCAGCGTAGTCGAGATCGCATGTCAATGGCAAAACATTAATTTATCAGTGAAAAAGTGCAAAAACCTAGATGGGATTTCCCCGCATTTCATATACGTATATATATATAAATATAAATAATCATTTGAAGCAGATAAAATTATAAGATAAAACATAAAAATTAGAAACATGCCGCAGCACGAAGACCGGGTGTGACAATTCTCCACACCATAAAGCTTTTTGTCCCCGTAAAGCCACAACTAGAACCAAACCCCACAATAAAAAACCACACTCCCTTAAGGTTCTAAGGGGATCCCCACAAACACCAAGAAAAGAGGGGCAAAAGTATCATGCTCAGAGAAAGTGACTCAAAGGCAACTTTGAGAAACTCATATAAATATTTTCTTATATGTGTCACCTACCCCAAAGTGATAGAACACCTCCAGTTGACTGACCATGGAAGGGAACCCTCTCACCCATGGAAACCAACTTCAGAAGCCGAATCATCTCAAACATTACTAAATGAAAATCACACCATTTGGCTAAAAAACAACAATGTCAAACCACGTCCACGGAACACTATTATAGAATATCACCAATCAATATTTAAAAACGGATGAAATAGATCAACATGGGGTGGCCCAAGGGGCTCCCCACCATTTGGAACTCACTGAAGCTCGAGACGAGACTGGAAAACTGACACGGGTAGGTTCAGGCGGACTCCTTGCCATTAATGAAATGTCCAGCACTGATTCATTCTCAAGAAATTTGTGCAAGACCCAATGTGGGTCTCCCCACCATTAAGAACATACCAACGCCCAAGACGAGACTAGAAAACCAACATGGGGAGGTCCGGGCAGACTCCCCACCATTAAGGAAAGGCCAACACCAATTTATTCTAGATACCTTTGTGCGAGACCCATCTTGGGTCTCACTACCAATAGAACAAAAAGAGGATACAGAACGTTTAAAAAAATTCTTGATGGTGACCAAACACCCCACTACAAGGGGCGGGGAAGGAGGGGCCCAACTACCGGGGCGTCAAAAGCATTACCCAAGACAAACTAGCATTTCCTCATTCTTGGATCAGCATTATTCATGTTTGAGACAAATTTACCCAACAGACTCCCATTAGGACCACTAAAATGATTGTATCTAGTGGGACGCAATCCCCAAGACTTTTAAGGCAACGAGACAAACACGCCTCCACATGGTCGCGAAAACCTTATGCAACTAGGCTGCTCATTCAGAGCAGAAGAACCTTGGAAACAATTTAAACTAAATTTGGTTTTAACACTGGTGACAGAAATAAAGTAGGGGTCCCATACACTCCTGGGGTTACTGACCATGCGCCAGCATCACTCCGAGACCTATGGATAGTGCCCTGATATTTGAAGCATCTTCTGCCTCGTAGTAAGGCTTTTAAGACTCCCAAGAAGAGCTTCTCATTTTGGTGCCACATGCAATCATATTGCACCCGAGGAAACACCATCAAATACAACAGATTACAACATCTGACTGATCATACGTGGAACATTCACCATCCTTAGAGTTGAAATGGTGCATGCGCATCACCCTTTATCATACTTAATAAGAATACAACACCACCAATCATCACCTGGACATGACCGTTGATGTTGAGAGGAACTATATGCTGAGAATGACTTTAAACTGCATCTTGAACAACATGTGATTCCTACAAACGACCATAGTATCCTCATACGACTGGGTCTACCAAACTAGTAGCCTAACACGAACCTTTCCTTAAATGAAACAAAACAAAGACCAGAGGTCATTTAGAATGATAGACCGCACCAACTTAGGGTTGCTTCCACCTTTTTCCCACTGGAGTCTCCTTTACCGCTTCCAAACCACCATTGACTATCAAAGGGACCTGACGCTGCAAGACGTCACCAAACATTACCCTTGTAGCCGATGCAAATACTACAAATCCCTTCAAGACATTGGTCAACACTAAAAATTCTAAACCGCCTTCACCCTTCCCCACTATATTTCCTTTCCTCATTTCCAGGGGATATCTTAAAACATGACGATGTCAGACTTCATACCCAACAGGTCGAGACACTCAAAGAGACCGAAAATCTCTTTAGTTCCCCTCGCATATATCATACCGCTGTGAGAGGACCTACATAACCGAGAGGGAAAAGAGATTGACCTAGAACTACCACAAAAAAGGGAGAGTCCTTACTTTAATCAACTGGAGGGTTGGCCAATGGCGAATTACCAGTGGCCGCATGTCATTCGCACATTAACTCTTTATTGGGGGTGTACATGAGCCAAGAAGGAGAACCGTGGACCCAATCAAACAGGTCCGATGGTCAAGACATACCACAAGAAAACAACAAACGTGCAGGGGGGAACCACTGCAAGGGATCCCCGATGTACTTTTCAAATTAATTAACTAGCTACATGCTTTCATACCAACTTACAAATAATAATTCAAACATAGGACATAAGTTATTCAGAAAGGATCCTCAGCTCAAAACGCCTCACATCCGACATTTCCTAAACACAAGGACATTCCACACAAACACCGTTTAATAAAACACTTTTTTTCCTTTAACAAAACATTTTGAAAATAAGCAATCCCAGTGGGTTGGATAAACACCAATGGCGTCCCATGAGACTCGAACATGAATGTTCTCATGCGGCACCGGCACACACCTCATGTCCATCCATGCACTCATCCACTTGTGCCATTAACCATTTCTTTTAACCATATACACTCATGCATGCGGTTTCCCACAAGAACACCAAGGGTCAAAACCAAAGCATTCCGTTTTTCAAAACCAGAACATCCAACCCACACTTTTCAAACCTCACACGCCATTCCATTTTTAAAGCGCTTAATTTGAAAACATTTTCCATGACCAAAACATCTTTACTTAAAAACCAAATTTCCACGAATCCAAAACAGTGAGGCGAGAAACAATGCAAGAGGAAGCTAGTGTCAGTGGGTGATTGGATTGTATGGTTGGCATCCATACACCAATCACGCCACTGCCAGAAAGAGTATTTTAGAATAGTGTACCTGACTCCACATGGCTTGCCAGACCCTGCGAGCTCACTAGGACCACTGACCTTACCCCTTTTGATTTCCCTTAGACAAGATTGTCCACAGGGAGAAAGAACTCAAAAAAACCACAACAAACTTTTGTAACTTGAGTCCCACTAAGAGCTGTGATGGCCATGCACCTTGCTCGTAGCCAGGATATCAAGTACCGACAACCTTAACTAAAGTCTACCGTGACTCTATCTCAATAGAAAATGACCCAGGAGAGCAAACATTTCCCTCTGATACCATTTTGTCATGAACCAGACCTGGTCGCCATCCGACCCGGTGCCCGCCTAGGTCCGCAACAAGGCCCGAAGGGATTTCCCGATCCCCATGGGCTGTTACAAGTGCCCGGGTACCCAGAGTAGTAAGTGGGAATGATTTTACCCGAAATAAAAGACAGAAAAACAACTAAGCAGAGTAATAACTGAAACTAGAAATATACAACCAAACACGCCTTTAAACTATGAACAAGTTTAAAGTCTACAACTCTAACCAATAACTAAAAAAAATAAGATGACAACAGAAACTAAAACTCTTACTTAATCCTCAAGCAACAGGAGAGGTGCGACATCCACATGTCACAAAAGTTAACCTACACGGGAAGACCACCAATGACCAACCACCATCACTTCGCACGATGCCTCAACCTGGAATACACAAGAAACAAAGTCTACATACACCCGAAGGTGTATGAAGGGTGTGAGCGAAAGGCCCAGTAGGACGTCACCCAATAAAAAAGGTTCCATGCCACAACATCAAAAGAACAATTTAATGTTCTTATTCAAGTTATACTTTTGAAATGCTTTTAAAGAAAACATTTACAAACCAAATTCTAATGGAAAACACTAAAAAGAACTCATTTAACAAAGACGATTTTAAACTGGAAGAGGAAGGTTCATTATGGGCACACACACACACACACACACGCACACACATACTCACGCACACAAACACAAACACATACACGCACACACACTCAAGTGGTCTTTCACATGCCGACAGAAGGCACCATGCCATCGATGGTAGAGCACTATGGGTAAATCCCCTAAGGATCATCTAGCTCGAGTGGGACCCCAAAACCTCGTGTCTCGGTGAAACGTGGCTTAGAAGGCCACGAACCTCCGAAAACGTGGCTTAGAAGGCCACGAAACTCAGAAAACGTGGCTTAGAGGGCCATGAACCTTAGATATCATATGTTTAGTTAGTGTATCAATCGTCAATCCAGCTAAGTGAAACATGGACGACACCCATCCGGTTCACTAGCGCACTATTTCAAGTCTGCCCACCTAGATACCCAGGGGTTTCCCATGTGCTCAAACAAGTTTCACATTCACATAGTATATTTCTTTCTCATATCATAGGACAAACAAGATATTTCACACAAAAGTCACCATTTTCACACCCAAACAACATTTAAAAAACTCACGCACGCCGAAAATACCTTTCTAAAAGTATATTTGTCGTTACCTAATCATTTCGCAAAAACCCCATTTGGAAACACTCAAACAAGAACATAAACAATTCTCACAACTTAGAAAGCATTATTTTTAATAACACAACAAGGGATGACACAAATAAACACACCCAATTACAAAGAAGGGAGTCGCTCAAACCACTTTCTTAATAATTTTTCCTTAAAACTAGTTTCACACCAACTACACAATTATCTAAACCATCTGAACCTCTTATAAAACACCAAAAACTGCTTTGATGAAGCCACCATTATTTACAAGACACCATTTAAAAAAACAAAACCAAGACAACACGCTTACAATGATTCGCTACACATTCAAAATCCACATTTAGACACAAAAAACTCAATGACCCTTAAAAACTAAGTTCGCACCAACCAAACACCACCTATAACCAAACTGGAAAAACATTGCCCAAAAACAACACCCATTTTTATGTGCAAAGTCCACTTTAAAATAAATTTCACACACAATTATTCTAAAACCACATTTGCACCATATAAACAACTGATTAAACAATTTTAGGACTTACCCCAATAAGGTCAAAATGAAATAAACATGATCATTTATAAAGAAAGTGAGATTTTCATTACACACACATGTCAAACAAATTTTAAAACTCTGTTCACACAACCTAGTAAACCCAACAAATCATTTATAGAACAACACACATATAGACAACTGATTAAACAATTTTAGGACTTACCCCAATAAGGTCAAAATGAAAAAAAACATGATCATTTATAAAGAAAGTGAGATTTTCATTACACACACATGTCAAACAAATTTTAAAACTCAGTTCACAAAACCTAGTAAACCCAACAAATCATTTATAGAACAACACGCATATAGAAAACAAACACATACTATTTCAGAAACCCAATTTTCATCAAACGAACATGCCAACACATTATAAACATAGAGCGCCCCATGCAACTAATTCATAGAACATATTAAATTAAACTAAACAAACAAATTAAATTATCTAAATGATGAAAAGGCATTGAACCGCCTACCTTGTCACTGCAGACTTCACAACTGTGGTGCGCAACGACCGTCGCACCTCAACCACAACTCAAACAAAACCAAATCGACCCTAAACAAACAATTGAACTAAAACATCAAGAATTAACCCAGAAATTTATTGAATTATTCAACCGCACCTAATGTACACCATAAACGAACCAAAGGTGAATATTAAATCATGAAATTGAACCAATACAAAATAATATCAAACCCTAAAATTGAACCCCTAATGAGTGGAAAAACACTACAATGAAGAACAAGGCTTACCGGAGGGGCAGCCGCTGGATGGAAGATGGACAGCAGGTGGGGTCGCTACTACACGGGGAGTCGCGGGCAGTGGTCATGCTGGACCCAGCCATGCCGGATAGGGGATTCGACGGGGAGGTGCTATGCATCGGAGCGAGTAGAGGGTTCAAGGGAGGAAGGCTGAGGGAAGTGGGGGGTTCATGCCCAAGCATGGGCGGTGCGCCAGCCTTAAGGAACCGCTAGAGAGGCTACTGGTGGAAGAAGACGGAGGGGAGAAGCAGGGCGTGGCTCATGTGGGACGTCCTGTGTGTGGATTTTCTCAGACAATGCTGGCCGGGAGAGCTGGTCCGATGGGAAGAGGGGAGGCTGCTGCGACTCAAGGAGAAAAGAGGGCGGCTGCCGGTGGCAGCACATCATGAGGAGAGAAGGGTTACGGTGGGTAGGAGGGTTACAGGGGGATAGGTCGCGGCGCAAGAGAGGGGGAGGGAGAGAGGAAGAGGGAAAAAAAGAAAGGGAAAGGAAATAGGGGGAAAGGAAAAAAAGATAAAAAAAAGAAAATATAAAACAAAATACATTTATAATAATAAATGGGTGGTAATAAAATAAAATAAGAGTTAAAACTTATTACAATAATCATAATAATATAAATATTAAAAATAACATCCTCAACTAATAATAATATTATTATTATTGAAATAATTTATTAAATTTTTATCACACATTTAATTTTATTTCTTTATTATTATTATTATTATTATTTTTCTGCTAATTGAATGATGGGCGGGTCAGTCGGCAGCGCTAGCGAAGTCGCACAGATTCACAATTATGTTTCGCCCATGCGTCAAATGCTGTCAAGTCCCGATGTGCTGGGCGAGGTCATGCGGCATCGGCGAGGTCGTGTGTCAAGGCCAAAACATTAATTTATCAGTGAAAAAGCGCAAAAACCCAGTTGGGATTGCCCCACATTTCATATATATATATATATACATATATATATATATATATATATATATATATAAATCAGAAACAATCATTTGAAGAAAATAAAATTATAAGATAAAACATAAAAATTAGAAACATGTCGCAGCGCGAAGACCGGGTGTGACACAATTAGTAAATTATATTCATGATCTACCTTTATCTTGGAATATATAATAATACCATCTATAAAGGCTACCAAAAATTGATAAATCTAATATCTAAAGACAATATTCATTAAATCGATGATGATGAGAATGAAATTTTTTAGTCCAAGTGGGATAACTATAAATTCATATTATCGATACTTCCGAAAAAAAATATATCTTATAAATTTCTACCCTTTTTACCATTACCTGATGATATATAGATATATGGTAAATAATTAAGAAGTTTTATCAACCCTGATATTTAAAGAATAATTAGTTTTTTTTAATATATATGTTTTAAATAGTAATTCAAAAAATAAATAAATAATTATACTGTCATTTTTAAAAAAAATTATTTTTTCAATTATAAAAAGATAATTTGAAAAAAGAAACTAAATTCATTTTTGAATTCAAAATGTATAAATTATATTTTTTATGAATGTTTGATTATTTTTTTTGAAAAAGAATAAATTTTGGATAATATTAAAAATACAGTCTTTTATAAAATATAATATTTTTTTGGGATATCATGAAGAAATTGGTGTTATTTATTTTTTTCAAAAAAATTATAATAATTAAATAATGATATTATAAAAAAAATATTGTATAAAATTAATTAGAACATGAAAATTATTTTCCATTCATAATAAGTATAAAAATTATTTTTAGTGCCGACAGAGTGACCGCACAACATTAAAAATGAAAATTTTGGTTATTTATAAATAATAACTGGGTAATAAAAGTTAATTTCAAGACTATTTTATTAATTATTATTAATTATTAATTTTTTGGCTATTAATTTATAATTTAATAGTTATATAAAATTAATCTTATCAAAATGAATGTGTAATAAATGTGTAGTGAAATAATAGAAAAAAAACAAATTTGTGATGTTTTTTGGAAATTTACATTAGTTATTATACATAATGAATGATTATATAATTTTATTTTTACCCTATATAAAATATTTTATGATATTAAATTAGTTTTATTTATATTTTAAATAATTTAATTCAATTCAAGTTTACTGCTGATGCAGTGCATGTGGAAGAATTTGAAAAATAAACAAAATCATTAAAATTAAGAATATAATAGTTATTAAATGTACGATATTTTGAATAAATAATTTTCTATAATAATTATTCGACCAATACAACTTTTTGAATCAAATTTGAGGCATTTGGATCCAACAAGAACCACTTTATGGCCCTTAGAATATTTTATTTAAAGTTATGCCATGTTTTTCACAATATAAAATTCAACATGTACAATATTTCAATTTATCATTTCCCAAAAAGTGATTTTAAACAATAAATAGTTATTCAAAATAAAATAAAATTATTTTTTTCATGGAATGTTATTTTTATTTTTTAGGTGATAAATAAATACAACAAATGCTTTCACCATGTGGAAGAAATAAATATTTAATTAACGATTAAATCGAACTAATGATATTTAAAATAATAAAATAAATATTATTTTATATTTTAATGATAATTTAGGAAATACTAAGTTTAAAATGATAATTATTGATATAATAAAATACTAGATTCTAAATTGGATATATTTAATGGTGTTTAAATACATATTTCTGAATATAGTTTATTTTGAAAAAAGGATTCATGAATAAAATATATTTTTAAATTATTTAAAAAATAAAAAAAATTATTAAGGAAAAATGGTATAATATTGTGTCAAAAAAATTAATATTGTAAATATTTAAAGAGTATTTTGGATATATTAAACACTATTATTGATTTATGATATTATAATAATGTATGGAATTCCGAAGTTACCACTCATCTCAATTATTAAAGGAGGCTCGTTCCTTCACAAATATTAATCTTCTTCAGCCTTCTTGATCAACAGTAGACTTAAAAATTACCTTCTACTCATCCCGATCAACATTATATTTCTCTTGGTCTTATAAAATGACCACTTCTATTATCCTTAATGAGGTTCTCGAAGAGAAATTATCATGAAGTTAGATACATTTTTATTTTCTTTAAAACTTCTTTTCACTTATACCTTATCCTAACCTACTATCAAAAGATTTATGAATAGTAATGTATCATATAAATTGTATAATATTGTTTTGTTTATGGTATATTAGTCACAAAATCTCTTATTTTCTTCTATTATTCTTAAATAACGAAATCAATGTCCATGGTTTGTCAACTATCCACCTTTATGGATGATGACTTTTTATTTCCCTATACGGAAATCACGAGACATTTTAATTCCCTTATAATTTATTATAATGACTTAAATATATTTATGTTTTCACTTATAGAGTATTATTTCATTTTTAAAAAGAATTCAACAATAAACTGATCTTGGAAATCATGAAAAGAACGCACCCAAAACAATGGATATAATAAAATATTGTCAATAAATGGGTGTAAAAGTTTATAAGATGATCATGGAAAGGTAATATAAACATTATTAAAGTTATATAATAAATTAATAACACTATTGAAACCATTATATAGGAGGTCTGAAAATATTTCACGGATTTCTAATCCGAGGTAAGTGACTTTCCATTTGAAATACATTTAATGTATTTTTTTAGAAAATAAAAAAAATTCATTTTATATATATGACTTGAGTGTTTTCCCCCATTTTCATAACTATTTATTACTATAATGTTTCCTTTATATGTTTTCTTATGTTTTTTTAAGAACATGATTTCAGTATTATGTTCAGTGTTTTTATATTTTAAAATTGATTTTAATAAGAAAATGGTATTTGGATATCTAAATGAGTTTTTCTCATGGGTTTAAATAATCCCTCCAAGGTTTTATTTAGGATATATTCCTTAGAAATTGATAGTTATGGTTCTTTCCCATTGTAGATCACAATTTTATGGGTTAAATCCTATTATAGCTCATTATATGACGTGTTGCTCCCTATTATAGATCAGGATATGATGTGTTGAACCCCGTTATAGATCAACATAAGATGAGTGAACCCTATTATAGCTATCTAATGAATTGGTTACTATGAAGATGTAGTTTTACCAAAAGGTTATTCTATTTTTTTGTTTTAATGTATTTTTGATATGTTAGTTATTTCTTAATGTTACTTAATGATTTTCCTATGAAAACATATGATTTTTCATGAAAAGGGTTTTTGATAGGTTTTTATTTTTTCATTGGGAAATAAATTATCCTTTTTATGTCCCTTACTAATATTTTTTCACTAATGTTTTTAAATGATTTTCATAGGTTATAAGGATGTGAACCAGAAATAAGGAAGTCAAGTTAAATGATATGAATATATTTTAATGATACAATAAATTATTTTAACACTTTTATATTTTGTAAGAAATAAATTTTATATTAGTTGTATCCACTATTTATAGATAAGGTATGTTATACATTTATTATGTCCTAGTTCTATATGTATCTTAATCTAAAAATATCCTTAGTGTGAACTTATGTAAATTGTTCACTGAACTCAATATAATGTAATGTTTTATGGATAAGTCCATATACCTTGTAACGAAGGGTAATTTAGATAACCATAGGCGTTATGATGATGTTAAAAGAATAATTTAAAACATTTTTACATTATGTTTATTTAAAATGTATTTAATTCGAATATTATAGGATTTCTTAATCTATAATATGTTTGTTCAAAATTGTTTTCTACAGATAAAATATGAAATGTAAAGTAGGATGGCACCGAGAGGCTGATTTCTTTCTAAATCCATAGCCTTGAAAGGTGAGAATTAGAACCAAGAAGATTGTGATAGTAATGGATCCTATAACATAGGCGGTAATTTTTTTTGGTATTAAAACTAGAAAGAAATATAATCTGCTATAAATGAACTTGTATTTTGTGGATTATTTTATGAGGAAACATGCCCCATCATTTTTCTATCATCAGACCAGTTGGCAACCGAAGGGTTGATCAATGCTTTGGAATAGATTTTTTATGTCATGTGATTATTAGAACATCAGAAGGTAACTCATTATATTTATCTTTTTGAAGTTGAAGTTGATCGATGGTGATATTTTCTTAAGAATACCTAGGAGAAATATGACCTTGATTACATTGAATGAATAACTTTCAAAGAAATTTCATTGAAAATATATTTCCAAAAATTTACTTGACTTCGAATGATTTTTTTCTAGAATCTGGGAAAAAAGATGAATATTTTGTGTCTTAATATGATGTAAAATTCAAATAACGAGCTAGGTTTGTGCCAGATGTTTTTGATAAACTAATAGTAATATTAATCAGTCTCACTAAGGATTGAAACCATGATTATAAAGAGCATTGGCAGCAAGATAATTTAAAATCTATAAGAAAGTTGTTCATTGTGCTAAAAAGGTTTAAATACAGTTTTGTGACAAATATAAGACTCTTAATGAAAATTAAAATATGTTTTTATGTTTAAAAACTTTGGGGAATAATTCATAAAATAAATTTTGAGGTTAGAAAATAATATTCCCTTCGTGTGAAATGTGTGGCTAAAACCATACTAGAAAATGGCTTGTAAATTCTGGGAAGTGTGAACGATGTGGAATGTTAGGACACATGGATCATGAGTGATGGGAAAATGATTAGAATAATGATGAGAAGATGATGGTAATATTCTTTAACAATAAAAATTTAGGCCATTTGGATAATGTTTGTCCAAATCCAGTTACTCAGGCAGGAAATCAAAAACATCAGAAAAAGAATAGTGTGGAAGAATCCTTTTCAACTACAATAGTAGATGTTGATCCATAAAATAATGTTGTAATATGTAAAATACTTTTATTTATAGAATATTAAAATGAGTTTTTTGATTCTAGGTTTAAACATACATTCATTTATGATAAATATTATGGTAAATTTTAATCTACAACTTATGAAATGATTCTAGAACATATGGCTAAAACACATGGAGAATTTATTATGGAAAATAGAAATTACAAGAAATATCCAATCATAGTATTTAGAAGAAATTTTCCTAAAACCGATGTTTTTTTTATTTTAGTAGAGTATAATTTTATTCCTAGTATGTATTGGCTCTCTATTTACCATGCTACAATTGATTGTATAGATATAGATTTTTCTTTTCAGAAAGAGTTTCAACATACGTATAATAATGAACCCATATCATTGATAACATAATATGATACTGAGAAACTATTAGACGATTTAAGAGAAAATTATCATGAACATATGGCTGAAAATAAATGAATTTTTTAGATTTATAATGTTCCAATGTTAAATAAGTATCTTGATGTTTTTTCTAATGTTTGTCTGGGTGTTATTCATGACCGAGAGGTTGAGTTTTCCATAAAAGTATTTCCATATTCTAATCCAATTTCTAAACCCTCTAATCAAATGGATCTAGTAGAACTGCTATAATTGAAAAAGATGTTTCAAGAATTATTAGAGGATGGTTTCATCTATCCAAGAACATCACCATGAGGTGCTTCAGTCCTCTTTGTTATTTTTTTTCATTGAGGCATTTAATTGATTATGAATCCTTCAATATAATCACAATTAAGAACAAGTATCATTTTCTTCATATCGATGATTTTTTTGATTATCTCTATGGAGAACAATAATTTTGTATTTTCTACCTAAGGTTAGGGAACCATCAATTGAATGAAAAGAAAGAATGTATTCAAAAGATTACCTCAATACTAGATATAAGAATTATGGATTTTTTGTTATATTGTTTGGGTTAATGAATGCACCCTCTATATTCATGGATTTTTTGAATAATATATTACATGAATTATTCTATACGTCTGTGGTTGTATTTATTAATGAAATTTTTGTATATTTTAAATGTAAATAAGAACATGAATGATATATCAAGGTTTTTTTAAAAAACTGAAAAGAAAATAAACTCTATGGAAAAATCAGCATGTGTGAATTTTGGTTGCATCAATTTTCTTTCACTTTACACAATTGTTTCTAAATATGGAAATACAATTTATCCTAATAAAATGAGTTTTTTAATAAGGGTTAATACCTAAATATAAAACGTATATTCATAGTTTTCTTATATTAATAGGATATAACCAGAGGTTTCTAGAAAACATTTAATGATTATCTTTCTAATTGACTAAGTTAACCCGAGATGGAGTTAAATATATTTGGACCAAAGAATTTTTTGATTGTTTTTAGTAAATGAAAATGATATTGGTTAATGATCTAGTTTTCTCCCTTCCTTCTTGAAATGATGAATTTTTTATAAATAGCGAGGCTTCATTGAAAAGAATCGGTTTGGTCCTAATGTAGAATGAAAAGGTAATTGATTTTACTTCATGGCAGTTGAAATATAATGAGTTAAATTTCCCAAAACAAGACTTAGAATTAGAAACTATTGTTTTTTCATTAAAAAATTTAAGGAATCATTTATATTGAGTAAAATGTGAAGTATATACTGATAATAAAATGTTAAAGTATATATTATCATTGAAATAATTGAACATGAGATATAGAAGATGGATATAATTAATCATGGATTATGATTACACAATTCATTACCATCCATCAGGAAAAAAAGTAATGAAAATTCTTTGAATTGGAAAAATAATGATACATTCATGAGTTTTCATTTATAAAATCACCCATAGGTTGGTGATTTGAGGAATGTTTTCTTGGATGTTTTTGGTGTAAGAAGTTCCTCTATTTTTTCAGGTATCAGTGCAATCGTCTCTGTCAGATTGAATTAAAAAAGTGCATAATGAAGACAGTGAGTTGAAGAAAAAGGTAGAATTGGTTAATAAGGGTATGTTTCCTTAATTTAATATTGATAAAGATTTTATTTTTTGATTTAAGTATTCATTATGTGTTTCATGTGATTCGTAGTTGAAAAAAGAGTTGGTATCTGAAGCTCATAGTTCTCTTTATTCATTTCATTTGAGAAACACTATGATATATATGGATATTTTATAGTATTATTGGTGGTATGGAATAAAATTTTTATTTATAATATTACAATGAAAATCATGACCTGTAAAGAGGTTAATTTAGAACAAAAATTACTAAATGGGATGTTTTATCCTTTTTCAGTGCTAGAGTGGATGTGAAAAGATATATCCATGGACATCGTTGTGGGTCTGCAAAAGAATTCTCAATGTACTAACACAATCTGGGTTATTGTAGATCATTTAAAAATAATTATCCCATTTTTTTCCTATTCAATAAACTCTTTATTTTGATAAACATTCTCACCAATACCTAAATGTTATTTGAAGCTTATAAAGAGTGCATCTATCCATTGTGTTTGATAGAGCTCCTAGGTTTACTAATAAATTTTTTAAAAGAATTCAGAAATTGTCGGTAACTGAATCAAATTAAAACAAAAACATTGATTCTTAATATTATGGATATTTAAAAATAATCAAACATTGGAGGATATTCTTTGAGCTAGTTAAATAGATTTAAAGGGAAATTTGGATCAACATGTTTCATTATATGAGTTTTCTTATAATAACAGTATTCATTCGAGTATATAGATTGCACCATTTGTGTCATCACATGGATAGCGGTACCGAAATCCATCATTCTAGGATGAATATATGGAAAAGATTTTTTTAGTTCTTGGATTAGTAGATGGAGTGGTGTAAAAAGTTTAGTTGATTCAAATATATGTGAGGATAGGTCAAAGCAGGAAGAAACCTTATTCAGATAACAAGAGGAAAGTACATTAATTTGATGTAGGTGATCATGTTTTCGTTAAAATCTCTACATGGAGAAGAATTATGTGTTTTAGAAACAAAGTAAATTTAATTCCACTGTTCGTTGATCCTAAAGAAATTATAGAGTATGTTGGATCAGTAACTTACTGATTAGCCTTACCTCTGATTTTACCTCCTCGAATACAATGTTATTTATGTATCAATGTTGAGAATGTATGTGCTAGATCGATATCATGTTTTGAGACCATAAGTTGTTCATATGGAAGAGAACATTTATTATGAAGTGAAATGTGTTCATATTCTTGATCATAGAATATAATTATTTCAGAACGTGATAATTCACTATATTAAAGTTATATGAAGAAACCACAGGGTTGAAGAAGAAACATGGAAATCCAAAAATTCTATAATAGAAAAGTGTCTTAATTTTTAAATCATTAAATATAAATTTATATGACACAAATTGAAAATGGTTTGGGGGAGAATGTAACAAACCTAGTGTTTATGTAATAATTGTTTTTTATATTTATTAGTATTTCTGAATTAAAAAGTAATTATTAAAATAAATAGTTCATTATATAGTTATTTATATTTGAACATTAATTTTTCAATTATATAAATTATATTTGAAAAAAATTATTCCATTTTTTATTTCAGAATATCAATATTTATTTGTAGTAATTTTTCATAATTTGCTAAGAAGGTTAAATTTTTGGTGAATAGTAAAAATGATGTATTTTAATAAATACTCTATTTTTTGGGACGTCATGAGTACATTATTGTGATATAATATTTATAAAATTAATTTTTTAATTAAATAATTATTTTATAATAAGAATATTTTATAAATATAATTTATAACAGGAAAATTATTTTTTATTCATGATAAGTATAAGTATTACTATCAGTACCGACACTGTGCCAACACAGCATTAACAATTAAAAATTTGGTTCTTCATAAATAATAATTGAGTGCTAAAATTTATTATCAAGACACATTTATGAATTATGAATTATTATTTTTGTATCCTGATTTTAATTTCAAATTTTATTGTTTTAAAACATTAACCTTATCGTAATACCTCTGCAATAGTTGTGCAATACAAGAAAAGCTAAAATTAAAAAATATACGAAGTTGTATTGTTATGTATATTAGTGATTATACATAATTATAAAATATATAAATTTATTTTGATACAAATTAACTTTTTTATAATAGTAATTTTTTTAATTTTTATATATGAAATAAGTTATATTAATGTATGTGTATCGTTGATGTTGTGCTTATTCTAGCAGAAGAATAATAAATAAAATGTAAAAAATTTAAATTATAATAATTATTAATCAACCATATTTCAGATATATATTTTTATATAAATTTTTTTATATCATTATATATTGTGGATTCTAATTTAGGAATATTTTGGATAAAAATATCCCATAAGACCATTGGAATATTTTATTTAAAATTAAGTAATGTTGTTCACAATATAAATTTTAGTTCTTATAATATTTTAATTTATTGGCATCCCAATGCTGTTTTAATAAAATAAAATGTGTTTGAATATATAATAAAATCATCTTCTTAATCAATTTTTTTTTTGTATTTTTTACGAAAAAATAAATACAAAAAAGGCTATCACAATAATGATGTAGTAAATATTTAAATAATGTATAAATCAAATAAATGATATTAAAAATAATAAAATAATTATAATTTGATAATTTTAATCACATTCATGAATTACCAAGGTGAATATTATTATTATATGAGATAATAAAAATATTAATCAGGATTTTATACATTTTTTATGTGTTTAATGTCATAGTTATGAATAGTATTTATTTTTGAAAAAAATATTTTCATGAATAAAATATTTTATTAAATTCATTAAACATCCCAAAATTCATTAATAATGAAAAATGAGATAAAATTTTGTCAAAAATGTAATCTGATTTATTTCTTTTTCCTTTTTGAAGTCATAATCCTTGTAATAGATTTATTATATTGTTTTAATTTTTCTGATTTCTAAGCTACCCTTCAACACAATTATAAAAAGAGGCTCATTTATTTATAAATATTCATCACCCTGAGAATTATTTCATGACTGTACATTGAATTATTCTCTTATCCTCAAAATATAACACATTATAGTGATCATGGTCTCACTAAAATACAATTTCCAAAAGCCTTAAAGAGGTTCCCATGGATAAATTTTCGAGAAGTAAGATTCCATTTTCTTCTCTTTTAAATTGGTTTTTCACTTCTACCAAATCCTCTCCTCCTGTACAATGTTTGATGAAAACTATATTATCATATATATAGTATAATTTTGTTTCATTTATGGTATATGCATCATAAAATATCTTATTTTATTTTTTTATTATTAAATAACAAAATCATCATCCATGGTGTGTCAACTCACAATCTTTATGGGAGATAAGTTTTTTTCCCTTTAAAATAATCACTGGATGTTTTAATTCTCTTATAATTGTTTAAAATGACCTAAATATATATATGTTCTCACCTCTGGAGTATTATG
Source organism: Viscum album (assembly GCA_963277665.1). NCBI lineage: Eukaryota > Viridiplantae > Streptophyta > Magnoliopsida > Santalales > Viscaceae > Viscum > Viscum album. The sequence goes on from OY728140.1 coordinate 1,060,013,063, forward strand.
TCCTTTTTAAAAACAAATTACATAATAAACTGATCCTAAAAACCTTGAAATGAATGCACACGCAAAAAGGTAAATAACATCTGTCTAGGTATGTATCAAATTAATATCACTACTAAAACCATTATTAAAGAGTATTTAAATTTTTTTAAGGAATTAGAACCTGAGTTAAGGCTAATTCCATTTGAAATCATTTTAAATGTCTATTTAACAAAATTCAATAAGATTTTTTATATATATCTATGATCGGTTTATTCCACTATGATGAGTCTTTATTACTATATTTTATTCCTTTATATATTTTCATAGTTTATTTATGTATATGATTTCATTATTATTTTCATTGTTTTTATGTTTGAAAATTGATTTTTATGAAAAAAATTTAGTTTGATATTTGAATGTGTTTTTCTCATTGGGTTAAATGTGATATCAAATATTTTATTCAAGATATTTTTCTTAGAAATAGTTTATTATGGATTAATTCCATTATATCTCAATATATATTGGTTTGAGACACATTATATCTCATTATATAATCATTTGATCCCCATTTGAGCTGAAGATATGATTGGTTAACCGCATTATAGATCAAAATATGATTGGTGAGTCCCATTATAGCTCAACAATGCATTGGATACCCCATAGATGGAATTTGACCATATGGTTATTCCATTTTTATCTGTTAATATCTGTGTGATATGGAAATTATTATCGAAGGAAACTACATGATTTCTCTATTCATTATTATTAGTGTTCAAAATAAGGGGTTTTAATTACATTATATGTATTCACTAGACTATTTTTTTTGTTTAGGTCCTTTATTGAGATTTTTTGGATCATCCCATGTTTTAACCATTTTTCACATGTCATAAGGATGTGTAAAAGAAATAGGTATGTGAAGATATATGTTATGAATATTTGTGAAAGAAATTGTGGTTTATTTTAAAATATTATTTTGGGTGAATTTCATATTATTTTATTAGTATCCAATTTATATAAAAAAGGGTTGTTATGTTTGTGTTATATCCCAATGAAATAATTCTTTAATCTTTAATAGAGCCTCAATGTCAAAGAATGTTAATTGTTAACTAAAACTCCATATTATGTAATTTTTTTGGTTGGGTTCTTATATAAATTCTAAGATCTTATTATCTTATTAAATAGCTCATTGATATTGGGTCGTTTATAATAGTTCTTGACAATTACTTCATTAAGATAAAGATAATCAAGGAAAATATTCATTGATTTGTCCTTATTTTTGAAAAAAGGATCGGTTCACCCAATAGTAAAGCACTCAGAAAAACAACGACCTTATCCAAATTATCGAGATGTTCCCTTCACTAACTCCTATAATTCAATGGATTCTATTCTATATAGAGACTTATATATATGAATCCATTGAGTAATGAGTTCAATTGAAAACTCAACATCACAATTTGGGGGAAACTATATAGTTTATCTAAAAAACATCAGCGTATTCACATATAGTAGGAATGTTATCAATGTTGACTTTGCCCATATAATTTAATATATAAGTTCCTTATTTCTAGGTATTTATACCAATGTAATATAATTTTCATTCAATGATAAGGCATGATAAACCAAGCATTGATATTAGATGACATGAAAGATGGGGCTATGAAATGAGATCTCTTTATCATTAATATTCATGTGTTTTCTATGTAGGGATAAAAAATCCATACCCAATATGACATCATATTTAACAAATATTAGATTAATATAATTTATAGAATATATCATCAAAAAAATATTGATCAAGTTTGTGTTATATATCTTACATAAAATAATCATTCCACTAGTTTATTTTATTGATAGTTTGTTATCCAAGGAATGAATGGTGAATCAATAATCATTTATTTTTGAGATAAAATAGAATATAAATAACCAAAATCAAATAATGAATATTTTAATCTAGAGTGGGGAATTATTTAACCTATGACTACTTTATTACCGCTCTCTACCCTAGTAGTAGCGATAAAATTTGACCATCCTTTCACTATTTGTTTAGATGGTTATTACGGTATATTATCCTCAATATCTATTGAGTTTGGGTTATTATTGAAATAATTACCAACAGGTTTTCACATGAATAATTGATATGTGGGTGGAATATTTATCATTTCCTTATTTTCATTTGTGTGTTAATCATATTCTTGGCAGTAATGTGATAGTTTTATAAAATATTTCCTGCCTTAAAATAGATACAACACTTCCTAAATGTCCTGAGGTAATTACCTATGTGCCTCCTCCCACATTTTTGACCAATAGAAAATTGAAATTTCTTTTTATTAATGCTTCTTATCAATATATATTCATGGAAATTTCACATTTATTTTATTCTACAAAAAAATAACTATCCTCATTTTGGATCTAAAACTATACGACACATCAAATAATCTATTTATATATTCCAAAGTATCTTATGGATAATTATATTTGAATACTCAGTTTTAATCCATTAAAAAAATAATCAATCATGATTTTTTATTAGGAGATATAACTTGAAGAATACGTTGATTTCATAAATATGTTTTCTTTATATGTTCCAATAGAATCCCCCACCTTTTGTTTCAAATACAATACTTATTTCACTATCATTATGTGATTAGTTCATAGAGTTTTCTTGATTAAAAATACTTTTTTGACCCTATCCCAGTCCATATAGATGATTTCATTCATATCTAATGTGTTATTAATGAGATTCCCCTTGTTTAACTTTTTTTTCCAAAAAATGTATAATAAAGACAACCTTCTAGTTCTTTAAGCACTAGGGAATAGAAAATATCTTTTTCATCTACCTTAGTAATTTTATTAGAAGAGACATTGTAGGAAGGTGGATGTTTTAACATGAATAAGTTAATATCAGGATAATCATTCCTTTTTTGTGTTTGGGTGATTAAAATGTTTCATTTTATTATTCATGTCTTCCAATAGTTGGGATAAAACATTATAATTCAATGATTTAGGTATGAACCATTTTTTTCTTTTTATTTATTATTTTCTTGTTTATTATAGTTTTTTTATGTTTATTTCCTATAAAGAGATAGACATATCGTTTGAGTGTTTTAATTCTGGTTGGAAAATGTCCCATAGTAAAGAAAACATGTAGAGACCCAAAGCATAACGTACATGGACATTAAATTACTCTTGCGGAATACTTAGTACATAACAAAAACACACACACAAGGACAGTAATAGTTTAGTGTCTTTGGAAACCCGGAATATAATCTTCTAATCGTGGTGAATGATCTTCAACATCTCCCATAAAGATCTTCCTTTTTTTTCTACCTAAAACCTTTCTTTATATCCTGGGGAAAAGAAAACATAATAGGGTGAGCTCAAATGATCAGTAAGGGTAATCAAAAGAAATATCAATCACATCATATTCATAAGAACATAACATTTTGGAAATCTTAACCTGCGAAAGAGATCATAAAATCATAACATGGGATAAATCATAGTAGTGAAATGTAATCCCAATGATCAAAACTTAAAAAATGAAACATCGTGGCATACACACATAATCATAGATAATCATTTCTTATTAGTCAAGACTCATTTCCAAGACTATCTTAGTGGAAAAAGCCCATTTCGGAACCGAGTTCACTCCTCGTTTCAGTCCTGTTTCACTGAACTGGTTTAACCTGCAGTTCCAACGATGTCTATTTCATGAGATATAAAATCATTACCCAATGCATTGGAGGGAGATATAGGTCCTACCAATCTCATAATGATACCATTCTTATGTGTGCCACAAAATCATAAATCATACATCATTGCATAACCCATGTAATAAAAATGGGATTCTTAAACAACATGACATCATAAAACAATTCATATAAGATAAATGATTTCATAAAAATAATTCCATCACATCATAATAAAGTAAATTTAATAATTGGGATAAAAACAGAACCCTTTATTATCTTAGATGGAAAATAATTTTGATAAAACACTTGAACTCCATTCTTGAGGAAAATATCCTTTCTACTTCAAAAACACTTTTCCTTTCTTAATATGTCATACAATTCTAAACTAAAAGAAGTTGATTGAAAATAAACTTGAAAACTTGTAAAGGAAGATTCTTGGAAATATTGTTCTAAAAATCCATTCATGCCGTATAAGTTAAAAAAACATTCTTCTCGTACTTTTGTAGAAAAAGTCAAAAGGGTACCTCGTATGAGAAACGACAAAAGATTCCTTTCATATCATTTACTCAAAACTCACCTAAGGGTAAAATTGGATGTAAAAAATTGTAGGTGGATGGAAATAATATTACATATTGAGGAAACATGTATGTGGATGATAAAATACACCCTAGTAAATACCAAAGCATAAACAATCTCAGATAAAAATGAGATTGTGATATTTCCCTTACCTAAGGTCCGATTTGCTTCATAAGTGTCCGAACCTCCTGTATAATGATTTAAATAATTTAATTGAATTATTACAGAATCATATTCATTGTTATTAATCATATATGGTTCACTTATGACTTTATTTTACTAGTTCTTTTGTAAATTGCATGTTAAAGAGCATTTTGTGTAAAATCGTTTCATTTGTCATCCGTGTTTTGACTTGTAATTATTCATATGATTACTTATATCATGATTAATTAATTATTGAATATAAAACATAATTTATATATAATATATATTCAGAATATACATATATATAATATATAAGTAAATGGAAATGAATACACCGTTCATGGAGACGGTAGGCCGTACGTATGCATGAACGCTGTTTTCGTTTCCTTATTGAGTTGATTGGAATTAAGTAGATGAAATACATATATATACACATAAATCAAGTATCATTATTATGTCATATATTTCATGATTAATTATTATATATACATTATAATCATTCATGAATGTTTAACGTGGAGAATGAATCTCATCGCATCGTGGAGACAGTAGTCCGTACGTACGCACGAGCAATGATATCGTTCTCATGATCGTGGAATTGTATTGGAGTGTATGTATACTATTTCAGAATCAATATCAATTTAAAATAATCACATATATTGACTCTTTACACCATTATACCCATCCAAGTAAGGTGGTGGTGGAAAATAGATTACACCACGGCGTGGAGACGGTATTCCGTACGTACGCATGCGCGGTGATTTCATTTTCTGTAGGATGGATAGATGGTGAAAAAGGATTTTTTCATACATATAATAACATATTAGTATATTAGTGATACTTATGTTATTATTTCATAATAAAACAACTAAATAAGAAGAAGTGGAAGAAGAAATAAAGTTGAAAGAATTGGTAACAGACATTACCTCTTCTTTGAAACTCCTCTTTGAGATCTCCTTTTAGGGCACTAAAATTGGTCTTTGAAGAATACCAGGACCTCAAAGATGTTTCTAGGGAAGTGGAGAGGAGAAATTTTCAGGGGTTGGCCAAGTATTATGGCTCAAAGTGGTGTGAGGAAGAGGGGTAGGAGGTGAGCTTTTATAAGGGAGGAGAGGGGCACCTTTGGAATAACTAAAAATATTATTTTGTTATAAAGTCAAATTCGGGTTTTAATAGCTCCAAATTGATATATTTCGAAGATAAGGTGGGGATGGGTCGAACTACTCTCATATAATATAATATAGACAAGTTTAGGTTCCTATTCTAACCTTATCATTTAGATTTAACATTAAGTTGAATCATTTTACTTTTACTCTGTCTTCTTGTGTTCTTATACTATAAGGTTAATAAAATTACTATAATCAGCCAAACGAACCCCAAGTTGTTTATTATTAATATATATAACCTTATATAAGTCATTTGGGAGAACCATATATTTTTATGATTAAAATAATAATTAATAATATAATATTTCTTTTAAAAACTATTTTATGTCAATTTTGACACTATTTAGTAATTGATTTTTTTGAAAATCATAAAATAATTATTAGTTCGAAAAAAGATAAATAAATCGAGAATAACATGTCATATGAACCTAGAAAATTATTTTAATTCATATAAAGTCTCAAATTACATTATGTTTGGTATTTATAAAGTCAACTATGCCAATATTTCATTAATAAGATAATTACTACATCATCTTTGTGTCATAAATAAATTAAAATATTTAATGTCTAAAAATTACAAATAAAATACCATTATGTGGGAAATCTTTTTATATTTCTAATGAATATTTATAGTCGAATTTATAATATGTATAACCCAATATTAAAAATGATATACTTATTAATCTTTCATTTTAACTATTTTAACCCTTCTTTAAATAAATTAATAATAAATGTCCTAATCTAATCCAAGTGGGGCTAAATGGTCATAGTTTCTTCCTAAGGTTGTTTTTGGTCTAATTAAACTTATCCAATACAATTAGGACATGTTATAGGGTAATAATAATATCATTTTTACCCTTAATTACACTATTTACTTTTAACCATGGTTAAAAAAATGTAAAAAGTTACTATTCACCAAAAATCATTTTCATCTAATTGAACCACATTTTACTTACTGAAATCAACTTTGTCTCTCTGATTTTTGAAATTGCACTCACAGAAGCGGTAAAATTACGTTTTATCAAAAATTCATTTTTTTAACTACCACTTAGTGGTTTCACTATTCATCAAAAAATGAAAGTTTCCATAAAAATACCAAAAATTTTGCCTAAGCAATATTTGATATTATGAACTCAAAAATGATGTATATTATACCAAATTCAAAACATATCAGTTGCATTAATTAATTGAAAAATTAATTCCCTTCGTCTGAAAAAATAGTGTGTTCTTGAGAGATAATAACTATCAAAAGATTTACACTAGCTTATGTCTGGATTAAATGTGAAATTACATCCAATGACCAACATTGTATTAAATTTTAAAAATATATTCTATATATACATTAAAACCACTCAAATAAATAATTTATCACTATTAGTTATTTCGATTAAAAAGGTTGTTTTTAATTAAAATTTAGTAATTTTCACTATTCATCAAAAAATGAATGTTATCCGAATAGTACCAAAATTTCACCCTACGCTAATTTCGATATTACGAATCCAAAAATGAAGTCCATTTTGAAAAATAAATTTACAAAATTTCAAAAAGTGGTTATTACTATTCAAAATGGCTAGTATTAATAATATTTAAATGGCATATCATTATTTAGTGAAACTCAGTATTGTGTACTACACGCGCTATCGAGGAAGGTCGCGATTGCGTGTAATGCATGGCAAGTCAAGGATGCGTGTTGTGAAATCTCCTTTTGGTGTAACATACGACACAAGACATTAATGAAATTAAAAATAATATTTTTCATAAAATCTCATGGTGTTACAAAACGATAGGGATTATATAGATTTGTTAGTGAGTTCCACCAAAGATAAAGTTTATTGCTTAAAGTAGAAGATTCCTACTAAACACTATCATATATATGGTGAAAGCCCACCAACTTAGTCTGGGTGTCTCCCAAATCATAGAAATTCTATTTAGTACCACCGACTACAAAATATTTCATGAACTAACCTGAATTCACTCGAACAATGACACCCATGCTGAAACTAACATGACCCAAGAGGGGTTTTTGATCCCCAAGGTTAGATGACTAGCTTTTGGTCATCAAAAAAGTCTTATAGGGATCGACTTATATACTAGTAAAATCAATCAATATAGAATAACAGAAGATTAATTAGTGAATATTAGGTATTTCAAACAATCCCTAAGGAGAAAAAAACCCTCAAATAGATTTATAACTTTACAAAAATAGATCACATTTGAATAAAAAAACACAATATCCATCAAGAAAAATTATTATATTTTCTGTGTAATGTGTGGATCAGAGCACCAACAGTCACTACAATCACCCAGGTCATGAAAGGTAAGTGCACTAACATCCTCTATGTGTCACATTCCATTTTCATGGACATGTCATAACATAATATGAAAAATCCTAATGGAAATGGATGGGTGTGAGAATATTATACTAGAAGTATATCACAAAAACAATCCACAAATAATTATTGAACAAATAAACCATTTTTACTTCTCTTTAAAATAAAATTAATTCATGTTTAATCATTTAAACATTTTTATTCAAAATATTTATCAAATCAAGTAAATGATAATTATATCAAAAATATTATTAAATGTATATTTTTATAAAATATAAGGGAGTTATTAAATCCATTCAATAAAACTAACAGGTAATAATCTAATTAAAAAAAGAAAAAAATCTCATATACACTATGGTTTTTCAGTTTCTAGATATAGGATCATAGCACAAGACAATAAATCAACCATATATCTAAGTGTGAACACACCCCTAAGTCTCATGGTTTTTGGATATAATGAATCAAGACCCCATTAGGGAGAATCATGTCGAAATTGGTTTAGTTAGGTTTTTCATCATCAGTCCAAGTCTAGGGGTTCATATTCATATTGTGAATATCATAGAAACCTAATAACTACTCAATATCACATGTGTTTTCAATCAATCAATCAATTAATCATTGAAAAATCAAATTTTCAGTTTAATTTATGATTCATAGTTCAAATTCCAAATTTCCTGTTTCAACATGGTATATAAAATTCTAAACCAAGTCAAAGGATTTTTTAAAGTTCCTTACTTTTAGAATCAACTTTTATTTAATTAGATTTCTCTAATGTATGAAGATAAAATCATTTAATAAAATGAAATTTTTTTAGAAAATATTTTAACAAAATACATCCAATATTTTCTATTCCATTGAAAAAGGTTTTATTTCATAATTTCATGTATTTTTTAAATCATTCATCAATTGTTCTCAAGTCGTGGTCTGTAAATCAATGGAAAATTTATTTAATATCATGAAAAAGAATCATGTATTAATGTGTTGGGAAAATTTTATCGAACCACTATCCTCAAATAATTGAAACATCACTACCCCAACACTGGATTCATCAATAAAGAGTCAATGGATAATGCTATTAAAAAAGATTCTGCTTTCCTATAATTAAAAATGAAAGATCTAGGTCCATCAAAAACATGAGAATCTATCACACCAAAATAAGGAGAGAAACAATAAAATAGAATTCCAAATCAAATATATTACATATATAGGAAACGATCCAAAAATCCATTAACACTAAGACTCATGAAGGGTATTAGAGGAGCCAAAATCAACTAAATAGAACCTCTAACTACCAAAGAATTAGGATAAGTTTGAATAGAGTGAGGGTTAACAAATTAAAGGGTGTATCCAGACATTAATTATGAATTTAAGAGAATTAAATAATGGTTACATGGAATCTTGGGGTAGCTACATGATTTTCATAACTGTGTTCCTAACCAATTTCCCTTACTATGATTTTAGGGGGAGTTCAATATTTTGGATTAGAGGTTAGTAAAGCTATGTGCTAGTTGTGTACTACCACCATGGCTTCTAGATAGAGTGTATTTTTTGGATGCATGGTTTGATAGACAATGTTCTAATTTTCAACTCCCATATGTCCCGCAAAACGCTCTTTTTGAAGGGGTGGCTATAAAATATTATCTAACTATGCACCCCCTCTAGAACCACAAAACATGGTGCACAGTTTCCAAGGATGACCCCCACAATTTTACTTAACCATGTTCCAATTGTGAATAAGCCTATAAACTTCCATTTATCTGAAAACCCCATAAATAACCGAAAATGATATAAAAAAAGAATATCAAAACCCAGGGGTAAAAATACATGAATGAAAGAAATGATATTTACAATATTACCCCGATAATATATTTCATACATAAAAATCCTAACTGGAATACATCATATCAAATATATGAGGCCATTAATCTCCCATTAGTGCCTCATACTACCATATCTCATGTTGATAATAATGATTATACTAAAGGACTCAATCTTTGTGTATAGAACTTTCATGATGAACCTTTATATCAGATAAAATAAGTTCAATTTTCTCAGTTATGGATAAATTAGGTTCCACATTATGGTCTTCTTAGCTCAGGAAATGATGTAGGACTTGATGCACTAGTACAATGTGGCAACATCCACATAAATAATCAAAAATATAATTTATTATTTATACCAACCAACACTACTGTATTGATTCATATAATAGTGGGAGTATGTGTTTCAGTCCATAGAGAAATGATGTTAACATGTAAGAACTATGTATTGAAACATAATTCTAGATTCTTCATATAGATTAAATTTATTTGAGTTAGTTTTGAAAACTGAATTAACATTCAATTGAATGTGTATGGTGATAGGATAAATTTTAGTAAATGTTCTATAGAGATATCATATATTCTAACAAGGGAAGTTCTGATGACATAGACCACAATGATTATCATGGTTCAAAATTTAGTTTCTGTCAAATATAATTATATCTACTTATATTAAAAACTATCTCTTTGTTATAGTGATAGTAATCAATTATGGTGTATTAAGAACAAATCCAAGAGTGTAAAATAATTAAAAGTTATCGATACTAACTATTTTTTTTCAAATTAGATTAGTTTCACCCTTTGTAATCTCTTAGACCAATAACATATAGGTATGATGAGATAAAATATTTTTTTCTTTATATAAGTCCTAGAAAACTACTTTACCCATTTTTAAATTTAATATTTTTTATTGATAGAAAATATTTCAATATAAATAATTAATATATCAAATAACATTCAAAAACAATTTAAAATAAACAACATTTATTTAATCAATTGGAATCACCAGTCAGTGGGATTGGAATTATAGTTAAAAACAGATTTTAGAACTACTATGGATGGTGAAAGAACTCTAACTTTGAGAGAACAATATAAAAATGAAAGAAATAAAAAAAATTGAAAAGGAGTGTGTCTACCAAAAGATTTAACATTCTAGAGCTAAATAAGAAAAATAATACCATATAGTAATTATAATTTATGCCATTATTAGGCATGAAATTCATCCAAAGAGATTTTTTTGGGGGATTCATGTTGTGAAAATTATATTTCCATCATGAATAAGAGAGATAATGTATTCAGTTGACTGAATTTTCAATGATTTGTGGACTGTGTTTCAATCATGTGATATTATGTGACATAATTTAGGTTCATTAGAGATAGAATTCAATCCATTCATGTGGTGAATGGAATTTATGTCCTGATTTTTATCCATACTCTAATTTCATGGATTGTATGGGGTTTATAATAAGGGTCTTCCATGGAATACCTTTACACTAATATATACCCTTATATAGTATCTTTTGTTACATTAATATAGGATCACGCATCCTTATACCACTTTGGAAATTCTTCTTTCTAGAGTTTCTAATTATATCCATGAAAATACATTTGGTGTATTATATATTTTTCATGACAAATTTCATCAATTTTAGTATTATAATTATCAGTTTATTCACAGCTTTTGATATCCATTATCATAAAAACGTCACAATAAATAATGAAATGAATGAATAAAATTTTTATTAAAATTAACTAATTAGTGTCAGAATAAATATTAACTTTCTTGGTAACAAATTCAACGAATCATTAATAATTGATTCCCTAAAGAAAAAATAATCTCATAAAAAATCTTTATTAAATAGGAAAAAATCATTACAACCATGGAAATAAAACCTTTTTTTAGTATAGAGGGGTTATTCCTCACCAATCATTCATATACGTAAAATTATTAATACCTTATTATCTCATTTTTTTTTGAAATTCCACTTATATTTTACTTCACTCTCTAAACTATTTCGTAGATGACCATTTTCATGTTTTGATTTACCTCACTGGGTAGTTTCTATCATCACCCGAGTAATAATAAAAAATGGTGTTGTACTTAAACCTTGATTACATTTTCTTAACTATAATATTGTTTTGTATTTAACATATCTACTCAATAAAGACAAATAATGGAACTAATCATGAAATATTTACATTATAGATCAAATGAATCTGAGGATATGTCTAGGTGGGTATATAATTATAAATAAATATCATAAAAGAGTAAAGAATATAAAGAATCATGCATGATAATCATGAGAAGAGCCATTTAGTACCTTATCCAAAATGCAATGTCCCTACACCCCCCACAGATCAATGTAGGTCTATAAGTTTTTCCAGAAACCATAATAAATATATCCTATTTCATTATTTTTTTTCTATCTCCCTCCCTCTCCCTCTATATCATTTTTTTCATTTCAAATGTTTTTATAAATCATGCATATGATATTTATCACATTAAAAACCTTACTCTATATGATTATCATAAGAATAATTTTTCTCTTGAGGGGATTTTTAATCATCATAATAAGTAACCAATTTTTTAGAAATAGAAAAATTGATGAAGTATATCAGAATTAATCATGAACTGCTTCTATTAGATCCAGTGAAAAAACCACAACACCTCTATTTAGTAGAAATCCTATAGTTTACAGAAGAAACAACCATTTCCTCACACTTATTAAATTTAGAATCATGCAATATACCAATGAAAAAGGTAATAAGAGATAATAGGGGTTTGAAATATGGATCAATACATAAGTGGTAGGTGACATCTTACAAGAACATGAAACAATATCTTCCAACTATAGTGGGTGCTTCATTGGGTTTACTAATTTATGAATATATAATTATGACTACTCATGTGGTAGGAGGAGAATCCTTATGGGTAGCAAAATAATGACTTAATGGTTTCCAAAAATCACTTTAGCCTAGGGAAGGTCTCATATGAGAGATCATAATGAATTCTATTAGGGGCATTAAGGGGATCACTCCCAAGTCTTAATTTGTTTTCTAATTGGGGAAAAAATCTTTTATGAAAATGGAATAAATATATATATGGGAAATAAAAATGTAAAATGGAATATTTATTACATTTTGTTTAAAAATATTCAAAACATTTATGCATATATCATCTATTTTACCTTGTCTTATTATATAAAAGAATAGAATAGGTGGTATATATGGTTTTGATGCTACCAAACTATCACCTTTTAGGATTTTCTATTGCAATGATTCATAATTTTCTTTTAATCTTACTTATGATTAATGTCTTGGATTATGTTTTTATTTAACTTGTTTTAAGTATTAATTATTCCCATTTTCAATAAATGTTTCATTTTTCATCATCTCATATTTTTCATTGTCAGTTTTATTTCTTGGCTCTTTCGTACTCATTACTCTCCCGCCTTTTAGGACCACCACCTTGGCCTGTATATAGACCCTGAACCTAGTACCATGAAACATATGCATTAATTTATTAATTTGGTATAATTATAAATAATTTTATCCCAAAATATTGAATAGTGTATTAGTATTCTTAAAAATGATAAATATTTGAAATTCAAATATCATTTTAGATATAAATACAAAATGCTTTTTTCTATTAGAACACTATTATTCATCTTAGTTTAACCATGCATATCAATCATAATAACCTTCTTGGAATCCTATGTAATAAGAATCATAATCATGATGTGAATACACATGATTAGTATGGGATAGGTATTATATAATCTAACATGAATAAATAAGTATATTTATGTTTTGAATGTAAATAGATGAAAAACACTTGAAATTAAATAATACAATAAAGAATATGCATCCATAGATTTTGTGATATTGAAAATCCTCTGGAAAATAACAACTAAAATCTAAATGTTGGAAATTATTAATTATTATAAATCATGTATCTATAACTTGAATAATAATACCATCGATACCTTTCACAAGACTATTGATGTCTATCAATAGAAACCCTTTTAATTATTCTTGGGAAAAAAGATGGAGGGCTTGTCTAAATCTTATATTGTCTCATTAAAAAACATATACATCATTAGTATTGAATTAAATGGTTCCCAAAAGATATGTATTTCATTTAATAGTCTACAAACCATGTCATACCAGAAAAAATTCATTAATTATATGTCAAATAAATAATATTCCTTTTCCTCAAATATCGATATTAAATAAAAGATATATATTTATTGGTAATTCCCGAGATACTCAATATAATTTCATGGTAAACACCATCTATAAAAATGGAATACGAATTAGAAAATAATAATATCCATTGATACAAGAAATAATGCTATTTAATAAAATATTCAATTATTTTTTATAAAAAATAATAGGGGCTATATATATATCATGGAAAAAAATAATTGCATGATATAAAAAATATTTCTCAATAAATGAAGATTTAGATGATGTCCCTTACAAGGATTATAGTAATATTAAAATGAATATATTATTTCAATTAACAATAAATCCAAAAAAACTGAAAATAAAATATATGATAATAAAAAGTAATTTTACACATAACATTTTCATGACATAATCAATGAAATATATGTTTTGCCCAATATATGAAAATTGTGTTAAGAAATTCCTCACAACTTTGTAATCAGTCGAATCATATGCACCCTGAAAGTAATAATTATCAAATGAAATATTCAATACCATGAATATAATAAAAATCATGATATGATATATCTATGGGAATTATTATTTCACCAAAATAAAGGAATAATTTTTGAACAAAGAATTCATCACATAAATAAAATTGAGATCGGAAAACCCTAACATAATGTCTGAAAACAATCTGAACGAATACCTAATTTCACGAATAATAAAATTTTATTTATTAATTACATAATTAAGAACCACTTCAACCTATTTTTTTAATAAATTTATTATGTTCATTTATGGACATTATAATGATTTATAATATTTAATTACATTATTCCATGATCATTCATTTCTTGTTTTTATGGTTGGTTCCCTTGTTTATAATTGTGGGAGTTCTTGTCAAATGGAATAAAAAAATCTAGATGTAAAATTATTTAGTATTAATGAAACAAAATAAGTTTAATTGTTCTCATATATAATTTTATTATGTTTTATGAGGATGATGTATAAGATAAAACGTTAATAAAAAATGATTAGTTTATTTTTGTAGTTTTTATGACCATCACAAAATAATATCATTTTATTTAACAGTAGTTTATATATTAGTTATAAAAAATTAAATAAGTGGTAATACACATATTATAATATAATTTAATGATAAAAATGGTTTAATGACCAGCCTACAAGGTAGTAATTGAAAATGAAAACTCATCATCCATGAATGCAGTGAATCGACACCTCATAGACAATATTTCAATTTTTAGAATAAAAGTAACAAAGAAGAGAATTGATGGTGTATATTTCATTAAAATAACAAAATTAAAAAATATAAATCATACTATAGATAACATCCTACTTTGGATAAGATATTTCAATATAGGGTAAGAAAAGAATAGAAATTAAAAGTGAAAGAAGGTGGGTTTTACCTCTTGAGTGTCATCTCCATGAGAACTTCTTTAAGGCACATGGAAATGGAATTTTTCAGATACCATAAAGGAAAGAACATGTGTAAGATGTTTTTGTAAGATTAATTGATAATATATATAATAAATATCAATGTATTATAGACTATGATAAGATGATGTAGTGAGAGGTGGTATTTATAGTGGAAGGAGTGGGGTGTTTTTGATTAGTTTGTACATTTTATTGTATTTGGCCTCATTACAATCAATAATGTAGAATCCTATTACTAATTATAGTATATAGTTCATTTTAGATCTAAAATATTTTTATTAAATTATCCATGACTCAAAAGTAAATGTATTTGGCTTAACATGATAAATATAGTAAGTTTTCGCATCTCACTATTCTCTAGAAATTCAAATATTTTAGAAAAATTCCAAAAAATCACCTTGAAAAATTTATATTGAATTTATTTTAAAAATGGATTACATTTTTTGAAAATAATTTTCTAAATATGATAATGTTCATTTTTAAATAAAATAATAATTTAGTTGAAAAATACTGATTTTAATATGATACCAGATTTTTTGACACATTAAAAAATAAATAATGGTCTTATAAAATTATTTTATAATAAAAAGATAAAAAAATATAAATATATTAATATATTTCTTGAAAATAAGTTTTCTTATAAATAATTTTTGTAATTATTAAATTTTAGATCAATATTTACATTTTACAAAAATAAATGCACATAATGTATCTTTTAAAAAATTTATTTACTTATACCATGACATAACTATATAATATTTTCATTTATGAGAGGGATAAATATTATTTACAATTTCATATTTGAGGTTATTATTCTAATGTATTGTTTAATATTTCGTACGGTCACACTACAATTCTGGTGGCTATGTTAATATTTTACAGTATATCATCGTTCTTTTATGCTTGGTGTTTCAGGCAATGAATGATATCGATTAAATTATAAACGTTGATCTAATATGTAACACATAAACTATATTAAAATATTTAAGTAATATTGATTAATTTAAGTTATCTTTATAAAATTACATTTTTTTTATAAAAAGTTTTTTTAGAAGGACATCATTTATGGTCAATTGGTTTTATTTTTATTTTTAATTAATTGGTAAACAATGAATTAATTTTATTACTATGTGTAAACTATATTTTTATAATGTACTTAATCTCATTCATTATCACTATTCCCATAGCTATATGGTAACTATCATTATTAAATAATAACATTTAACCATTTATTTAATATAAGTGCTCTGCGTGACATAAGTTGTTGAATAAGTTAAATTTAAAAAGAGACATATTGTATTATATTTGGGTTTTAAATAATAAAATCATTTAATAAATTACATCTTTAGAATTTCAACATGTGATGGGCAATCAAATAGTTTTCATTTTGAATTAATCTTGTTGAAATACCAGATCATCAACAGGGTTAATAAAACATCCTCTTCAATGGAGAGAAATTAAAATGTGGTTGTCACTACAAAAATATTGTTTCCTATAAGAGACCATTAGTTGTAAGTGAAAACATGGTCATGAAATAACAATATAAGGGTGAAGTTATGAAGGTGTCATATATAGAAGATGGTCATTAAAAATTGTACTAATATAAAAAAATAAATTTGTGATTGTTTAAAATAACATATATTTCTAGTTTGAAAATTAAATAGATTATATTTTGGTTAAAAAATCATTTTCTAAGAGTTGTGGGATTATTTTACTATCTAGATTAGAAATTGAGAATATAAATATTCTTTAATCCTTCACATGTCATATTATCATATTTTGGTTTCACTTAAATTTATATTCTCTTCATTTCTAAAATCTAGATATGGATATTCTAGATAAATTTATATGCCTGAAGAACATTTATGAATAATATGATCAACAAGTAATTAACTAATCATTTAAATGTTTACTGAAACTATAATGGTTATCACATGTTATCCAATATTATAAATCATACATTAATATTAGTCAATAATATCCATAATCCATTCCACAATTAGTCAACATTAAGAATCATCCAACAAATTTTTTAAAGACAACAAATTTAGAAGGTCGTTATTTAAATGTCCAAAATCTACTTGACATATGATTTCAAAAAAACCTAGCTATTATTTTCACATACCAATTATATAAATAATACAATCTCATTTAAAATATTATTAATAATTCATTCTTACAATATTAAAATATTTGGATGTTGAATATATTCCTTAATACCAAACATCTAACAATTCTAGCATAACATTGACCATTAGATCCCAAACCACCTTAATGGTCACCAATACTATCCCATAAACCAGTATTTATTATTATATTAACCTAAATAAATTTTTTATGGTAACATTTTCCAAGTCATGTGTTTTTTTGAAGATTATTGTAAAATATAATCACTTCCCTTTATTACTACTGTCATTCATCACTTGCCTCTAATTCTTTAAAGAAGATAAACTGCAATACAATATTTATAAATATCATGATTATTTTTACTAGGGAATTTTATTATAAAATAATCAAATAACATAAATCATTAATCAAAATATTGGAATATTAATTATTACTCTTTTTATGTAGTACTATAATAAGATTAATCATGATCTATTATCCTATTTTGGTGTATATTCCTTTGACGTTTGAGACATTGATTTGAATAGCGTATTAACTCTTTGATGTTGAATCATTGTATATTGGAATTAATTTTCTTAACCATAGAATCACAAGAATGGTGGGATCTCTCTACACAAATTTTTAAAACTCTCATTCCATTTAATCATGTCCATGTATGTTTCTTTCCACAATTATCACATGTGAGATAATACATTTTCTCTTAATTCCATTCTCCCAATTTTTCATAGATGTACTATTGTTCTTGTTCTTCTATAAGAAGTAATAATAAAAATAAATATATTTAATTTTTTATTTAGAATTTGGTAATATGTCCTCATATGATGATTATAATTTGGTGACTTTTTCCTTAGAAATATTGCCATAATACCATAAAATATTTTATCCTCCATACTCTGTGGATCATGTGCATTGGTGAAGTTCTCATTGCTTCATCAAGGTAAAATTCCTAAATAATGAAATACACTAGAGTTGATCATATCATTATGAAACAAAAAATATAATAAAAAAAGCAGTGAAATACATAATATAAATTGTAACCATTTTGTGTAGATAATCTCATAGACAAGGATTGTTTTTGATCTTTTTTATAGATATACTAAAATTATAAATTATGGTTTTGTTCCCTAATCTAGGATTTATTAAATCTATTTCCCATGGTTTCTACTAAAGATCCACTAACACCAACTATAAAGACCCCAAACCCAGTAGCCTAGAGATGGTACCATACTTTATTAAATTTGCATGATTACAAGGAATCACACCCTAAATGATATAATAGATTAGTATAATTGGTAAACTAAATAAAATTTTTAAATTCAAAATACATTTTAGATGTAAAATCAAAATTTATTTTCATTGAGAACACCATTATTCCATTTAGTGTAACCTTGCATATGAATCATAATAAAAATCATGGAAACCAGGGGAAAAATAAACATAAAAAATGGGTGAGATCAAATGAATAGTAAGATTTATGTACAATCAAAGATAACTCAAATAGATTTTTATAATCAAAATGTTATGGTAATAAAATAAAAAATACTAATTCATAAAATGATAACAAAAATGCATACATGTATTTTTTCAAAGTGAACACCCTCTAGATAATAATAACAGAATTCTAAATGTAGGTAATTGTTAATTATTGGTGTTCATGTATCTCAAAAATGACACATGAACCATTATATTATCAGGAACATTCATGTGACTATTTATGTCTATAGGTTGAAACCCATATGATTATTCTTGGAAACAAACATGAAGGGTTTGTCTTCAATTCATTTCATCTCATGTGACTACCGATGCATTTAGGGGCCTGCATTAACTAGCCACCACCCATTGGGATTTCATTATATAGACCCCAACCCATGTAATACATGTCCATATAATTTCTCATATATTAAATAATCAATTTAATTAATAAATAATATGCCCTTTCATAAAATATTCATATAAAATGTAAGATATATATTTTCAGTTACACTCTAGTTAATAAAAAACTATCATGGTAAACAATATAAGTAAAAAATGTTATTTGGATTAGACAATAATCATATACATGATATGTAAAATTTGTATATTTAATGAAATATTAAATGATCTATTATCATAAATAAAATTTCTAGTATATGAATCCTAGAAAATAAAATAGGTTCTTTGAAAATATGCTTCAACAAAATAAAAATTGAGATGAAGTCACCTACATGGATCATATCATTAATAAAATTAATAGATTATGTGTATTCACTATAAATAAAAATAAAATTTTTAAATAAAATTTCATATAACTATAAGAAATTTTACTCATGACTTTATCATGTCATAATTAATAGAATATAAGTTTAACCCACTGAATGAAAATTGAGTAAAGAGAACCCTAACCACATTATAAACAGTCTAATCATATCCCCTGTAACAGTAATAATTTTAAAAATAAACATTTAATAACATAAAATTAATTATATTCATTATATTATATATCATAGATAAGTATACATAATCTAAAAAAACAATAAATAAGTGTTGAGTAAGGCATATCTCACAGAAATAAAAGTGAGATGAGAAAACTATTACCTTATGTCAAAAAATATTCCACACTTGTACTTAATATCCAAAATAATAAAATTATATTATTTAATTAATTGATTCATAACCACTTTAACAAAGAATTTATTCATTATAATTTTTTTGAGTTCATTTATATCTATTCCAGCATGTTATAATTATTTATTTTTTTGTTCCAAGAGCGTTTGTTTCATGGGTTTTATGGTTTGTTCCCTTCTGTATAATCATGGGAGTTCATTTAAAATAGAAGAGAAATTAATTAAGTTAAAATATTGAGTTTTAAGAACCTCAATAATTTTACATGGTCCCATATATAATTCGGTTATACATTATAATGATTATTCATTAGATAAAGCATTCATGAAAAATGATTAGTTAATTTTTATGGCTTTTACGACCATCACGAACAAGAATCATTTAATTTATTAATATACATAAATTATAGTTAAAAAGATTAAATACTTCTTAATTAGAATATTGTAATATTTTTTTTACCATAAAATGGTTTTATGGAAATACTTTAATGAACTAATGAAAAAAACTCATCTTTCATGAAGGTGGTGAATCGACACCTCATAGTTTATTTTTTCCTATTTAAAATAAAAGGAGAATTGATGAGAATTGATGATATATATTCCATTAAAATTATAAAATTCTTAAATATATATATCATACTAGGGTTACTATGCCACTTTTTTTAGGGGAAGTGAAGAGAGGATATGAAAAGAAAACAAATTAAAAGAGAATGAATGAGAGTTTCACCTCTTCAGTGTTGTCTCCATGAGAACCCCCTCTAAACACATGGAAATGAGTTTATTGTGAGAACATTAAGTAATTAACATGAATAATGTGTTTGGGAGATTAATTACTCATAATATAATAAATATTCAAGGATTATAGGGTGTGATTAGAAGAGGTGTTGATGGGTGGTTTTTATAGTTGGAAAAGATGCATGTTTTTTACTATTTTTTACATTTATTGATAATTTTTGATCAAGACTATCAATAGTTTTTATTATTTTAAATTATCATTGTTAATAGTGCACATGATCTTGAAATAATGGTCTCTTACATCATTCAGTACTCAAAAAGTCATGTATTAGGCATAAAATGTTAAATACCGTAAATTACAGTATTTTACTATTCACAAAATTCAACCATTTAAAAAACTCTATAAAATTCACCCTATCGATTTTTTGATGTTAAAATTTTAAAAATTGACACAATTATCAGAAAATATTATTCAAAATATGAGAAGTATCATTTTCAATTGAATCCACCATTTATGCTAAAATTAAGGATTTTAATATTATAAACGATTTTATGACACCTTGAAAAATTTATTAAGGTATAATAAAATTATATTATTATGATAAGAAAATAATTAATCAATAAAATTTATGGAAATAATCTTCTATTAAATAATAATATTAATTATAAAAGTATAAATAAACATATACATTGTACAAAAATATTGACATATAATCTATCATTTAAAACATTTATTAATATACACCATGATAAAAATAAATCATATTTTCATTTATGAGATGCCTAAATTTTATTTATACTTTCATTTGTGAGGTTATTTTTTTAATGGATTATTTTCATATTCATAATGGTTACATTAATATTCCAACAATCTAATTAATATTTAACATTATATCATAGTTTTTTTAAACACATGTTGGATGCAATGTAAGATATCAGATAAATTATAAAATTTGATTGAATATATAACATATAAATTACATTAATATCTTCTAATTATACTAATTGAAATAATTTATTTAGATACAATTCCATTATGTTTATAAAAATAATTTTTAATAGAAGCTCTTCCTTAATGTCCAATTGTATTTTTCATTTCTAATTAATTAGTAACCAATGAATTCATTTTATAAATAGGTGTAGACTATATTTTCTTAATTTAATTATTTTCATTTTTTCTCACAAATATAATGGTTAGGTGATAACTATCACAATTAAATAATAACATTTTGTAATTTGATTATACTATATGTTCTGTGTAATATAATCTGACAATGATGTGAAATTTAGAAAGAGACATAGTATATTGTCTTTGGGTGTTACAACCTCCTATCATGGATTAATTTTAGTATTACTAAGTAGTGTACCTGGTAGTCAATCTAAGAGAGTTTGGTAAATTTTACTGGCTTGATGTTCAAGGTAGTGAAGGGTAGCTCTTTGATTAAACTTTTTAGTTTTATATATTTCTATTCAGAGATATTACTTATTAAAACATGTAGTGATACAATTTTATAATATTAATATTTGAGCCTTTTCTACTTATGGGTGTCTTGGAAGTGTTGTCTACAATCACTACTATTATTTTAGGAAATATTAGTCTCTAGGGGGTTGATATAGTTTTGGGGAAAATAGTTGGTCTATTTTAGGAGCTTGTTATTGAGGTAGATGCCGTAGTGGTCCTTGAGTACTTGGTTTATTCAGAAAACTTCTGTTATGATATTACCCTTTATAGGTCACTTTTTTCTATTTTACTAGTCATTTTTGGTAGTTGGGTTATGCGTATTGCTGTGATGGTTGATTGGAATTCACATATCTAAAATATTTAGATTGGTTTTCCTCCGATCCCACTCCTCAGGATTGATATGGGTATGGGCCTCCACACATCTCACATGACCATACATTCATACCAAGATAATGTTTTGTTGATTTTAGTTGAAGGAATTTAATGTTTTCTATTTTTGGTGATATATTATACCTTGGAAACAAAGTGGGTGGTTTCATTGACAAGAAACATCATACACATTAGAGGTCCTAAATATTATTTCCAGAAGATAGTGTTATGTGAGAATTATTTTAAGACAGAAATACATACCTTTGATGTTTTAACATATTTTATCTATTACCAAAACTTTTATTACTTATTGAGAGGTGGGTTGAAGGAAATGGTAAAATTTTGTAATTGGATTCAAACATCATTCCCTTGGTTTGATAACTTTTGATTCAATTATTTAAATCTATCTTATGCATCTGTGCTTCTAATCCAACAACTTTTGAAAAAAAAATGTAATTTCATTTTTCAAATTCAATGTCCACAAGGGTTGAAATTATTTACCTTGAATTTTTTTAGAATGTTCAGCCTATATTGTAATGAATTATATATATTTATTTTTAAACCAATATATGGATATGTAACTTAATGATAATGTAAAAAAATAAGCTAGATAACAGATATACATGCCATTTAAGGTATAATGTTGTCAAAAACCTCATGGAAAGATAATTGATGTTTGTAAATATCCTCACTTTGAAGACCATTGAATTGAAGTATATATTGGATCATATAGATCCAGTCATTTTTGATTTGAAATATGTGTTCCAATATGCTTTGGAGAAATATTATTTGTGAAATACCATAAATGGATAGAAATAAATGATCAATATTGGTGTTCTCCTATATTAGTGGTCACATTCCCTACTATTTAAGTTGATCAAATTGAACATTCTATGGCTTTGGGGTAGCAAGATTATTGTCCCCGTTCATTTTTTGGGTGACATTATGTGGGAAATTATCATTTAATTTCTGGTTGAAAAATGATGGAATCTTGATATTAAAATATATTTGAATAATTCATGGGTGCTTGGCTCAAACACTACTAGATCGGTATAAAAAAACAATTAATCCTTGTACAAAAGTACTAAAAGAAAATGGGAAGTTAGAATGAAGTGATACCATTGTAGTTTCATCTTTGTCATCAGTATTACCGCATAGATTCCCAGAAATTGCACTAAAACCAAATTTATTCAGAAGGTGTCTCTACTTACACAAGGTGAATCTAAATTATAAATTTTGATTCTTCACAGATACACTATTACTAGGATATATTGAATAATGCTGTATAATGTTCAGTCTAGTAGGAAAAGGGAATAATGGCCCAATCAAAAGTAATGCAACTTTATGATGGATTCTATCACAACTGGGATATAGTTGGTTTATTGGAGAAGTCTTTATTAACTTTAAATGGAATGAGAAACCGTTTAGGATCATTTTTAGGAACTTTTTTTAGTACATATCATTATGTTTTACAATGGAATATATCATAAATAATGCCAAAAAACTAGTTAGAGGTCACTAATTGTATTTTTTCAAAATAATTGGATCTATCTAGATTAACAACTATTTCATTTTTCCAATGATAGTCATAAATTAAGGTGCATCTCAAAAAACTCTTACAACCGAAATAAATTAAAATGTATTAGTCTTAGAATAAAATTTCTAATTATATTACAGTCCTACATTAAAATCCCCAAGAGCAGAATTACACAAAAAGGATGAGATAATTTTTTTATTAATTATCATTAATAACCAATCAGAATTCCCAATTTTTAATTACGGATTCCATTATGTTATGGTACTTCTACTCTCAATCCCTAACCCTAATAATATTATCCAGTCATGAAAACAGTATAAATTATCATTTCAGATCACAATACATTTAAACGAAATCCTATGAAAGATAGATTCAACAAAAATAATTAAAATAAACATGCATTATTGAAAGATGTAGAAACTATCACTAAAGGAATTGGAATTGAAATTAAATATATATTTGAAACTGATATTGGTGGAAAAATTCCACTATTTTTGAAATAACTTGAAGAAAATAAAATAAAAATGAGAGAAAATTAAATGCATGTGTTCCTGACAAATGCTCGAGGTTCCTGAAGTAAAATTGAGAAAAAAACCCATGATGTAAATTGAATTTACATAATGGATAAGCATGTAATTTTTTCTAAAGGAATAGAATTTATGAGGACTCCCATCATCAAATGGAATTTTCTGTTCTGAATGAAAGATTCACTATCTTCATTGGAAATAATGTATAACAAGTCATGACATTCATTTTAATCACACGAACTTTTTGGACCTCATATA
Source organism: Viscum album (assembly GCA_963277665.1). Lineage (NCBI taxonomy): Eukaryota > Viridiplantae > Streptophyta > Magnoliopsida > Santalales > Viscaceae > Viscum > Viscum album. The sequence goes on from OY728140.1 coordinate 1,060,038,010, forward strand.
GGTTGAATGGAAGAATATATTGATCAATTCACCTAGACATAATGAATTTTCCCTATTGTAGAAATTTATTGATTTTACAGTGTTAACATATTGGGTATTCAATGGGGTACCTATACAATTCTTCATACCATTATTGTGGATCCTTGTTTACCATCACACAAGACCACGTACCCTTACATTGGTAGTAGAGTTATTTTTACCAACGATTTTGCTTATATCCTTATAAATATGTGTCATGAATTAAGTATTCAAGATATGAAATGGTTAAAATTTCACCATTATCCCCCAGATGTTGTTCACACACTTCAAAATCTATTATCATTCAAAATTCAAGAATAAATTATTGCGTTATATGATATAAGATTCCAAAAACCAAATAAATTAGACTCAGAATAAATATACTATTTCACTAAATTAGTTCATAAAGATACACCAAGAGTTGTAAAAAAATGAAACATTTAAGTGATAGTTATCAAATGAGGTGGATGCACCAAATCATAAAAAAATCTTCCCATCATATATAACAATATGAAAAGGACCCAGAAATATTAGAGTTAGTATTCCCAATTTTTCAAGATTTTGGTGACCCTATAGTGGTGAAATAATCAAAAACACCTATTCGCTAGTTGAAAACTGAAAATTTCATTGATGATGATGAAAATAGTGTTTATTCCACCTTTAATCCATCATTATTATCTAAAAGGTCAACAAAATCATTTATTTCAGGTTTTGGAAAAACATTATCAAATTAGATAAGCTCCACCTATATATGACCAACAAAGTCGCGATCAAAAAGGCGAGCCATACAAGAACTTAAAAGGATCTATTTGAATTACATTTTGGTAACTATTATTAGAGGAAAATTCAATCAATCCCAAATTTTCATCATGAGCTCCACTAAAGATTAGAATACAAGAACAAAGCATTTATTTATGATTATGTATAGCTCATTTTATCTAGACATACATTTATTGTTGTTATGTTGTGTTAAAATTTTTTGGGGATCATATATTCTCATAAAGGCCTCTCCAAAAATGATAATATAATCATGGATCCCTATTCAAGAAACTAGATTATATTACTACTTGAAATTTGATGATCTCATTCACATATTTAGTTTCAAGGTCATTAAATTTGGTCATATCACGAATGCCCATAAAATGATACAATTTGGTCATCCAATCAATCACTAACCATAACTGATTATTCTATTTTGGGGTACACAACAACATTACCATTTAATACCACAAAATCTCATCCCTCATCCATATCAGAATTGAAAGGGGATGAAGAAAGCATAAGGGGTTCTGGTGATTGAACTAGACCAGCTAATAAGTTTAATAGTGAGAAAACATAGTGATCTATCATATCACATATTCCCTCTTGAATCATCACTGTCTATCATATAACATAATTTTTATATTTTGGTGTACCTACTATAAATAATTATGTATATCCCACTTCACCTATTTTATCATAGAGAATGGATTAATGAACTGGATCCTAATGTATAAATATCCTCAAAAGATTAAAACCACTTACTGATGCTACACCCACCAGAAAGAGATTTACTAATTAAATAGAATAAATTTTTGCATTGTTCCACCAAAATAATAATCTCATGGAGACAATAGGTCGAATACATGCTTTCTGGAACAATCATGGTCTTGTCCTCCCAAACTCCAAAATACATAAGAGTAAAGAGAGACATAAAATTATACTATTATAATGATTTTTTTATAATCAGTCAAAATTTTCATACTCAAAGAATAAATAATTAAATCCCATTCACTAGGGGTATATAAAATTCCAAATTATACATGCTATTGGAATTACACTGATTGCCTCTACTTGAGATTCATATCTTTTCTTGAGAATATATAATTTAGTATATTCAGATTGGAATAAAATAAAAATCTTTCTGAAAAAAGGAAATACTTCAAAATAGTAAGATCATACATCTCAAATATAGGTATAATATCATGAGTAGGATAATTCTTCTCTTATGGCGTATGATATAGGGAACCGTAGACCACTAAGTGACCAACCGTCAAGATAAAACAACCCAAACCCAAAATAGATAAATCATTAGAGACCACATAGCCCTAACTAGACTCTCGGGTGGGTGGGGGGGGGGAAATAAATTATAAGCCAAAAGGGTTTTCAATTAATCAAATAAAATATGATACTTTTAATCTAATAAGAATATTAAAACTTTTTTGGTAAGAGTGTCAATCAGAAAATTCAGTTTTGAAAATTATTTAATGAACTTTTGATAATACCATGCTAAGACCTAGAAGCTCAGAATCATGGAAATTTTTTTTATTTGTACCCACATAATTAAAACCAACATATTTTCAATATAAAATAAAATACAATCTATGAGGCCACGTATCCAAGTAAATTCACTTCCTAGATAAAGAAATTATATATCTAATGCCTTGAATAAAGTCGATGGTCCCTAAAAATATCTAGAACCACTTTCAGATAATGTACATAATCTTCTGTGGGTTTAGTGTAAACCAAGATTTCATCCATATGTAATATAATTAATTTACTAAGATACTCATGTAATATAATATTCATAATCACCATAAAACTATATCAGAACATGTTAGACCTAAAGGCGTAACATTGTACTCATAGTGGTCATACATACTCCATAATGAAGTCTTTGGGATAATGATATCATTGATTCAATGATGGTGATAATGAGAACATTGAGCAGTCTTCAAGAACCATGTAAACCATTTCAATAGAAAAAAATCATCATTCATGGGAAATATATAATTTTATTTACTGTAACATGATTTGGTTTTAGATAATCGAGATAATGGTGATGGGTTCCAACAACTTTCTCCAAAAAAATTATAGGTGCTACCTATGAAAGAATGCTCTAGAAAATGAATCCTTTATTCAAAAAATCATATAAATAATACCTCAAAACCTTTAATTTATTTAGTTTCATTTTTATAGAGGGAATAAAGATAGTATGGGTACCTGGAATAATGTAAATTGGAAACATCGTCACCCTTAAAGGTGGAATGAATATAAATTCATACAAAAATATTTGGGAAACATTTTTGACCATTAGAAGAAGATAAACACTCAAATATTAATACTCCAGGTCAAATTAAAACATATATATCATCATTCAAAACTCTATAAAAGGTGGTCCAACTCCACTTGACCTTGAGTACCATTATCCCTAGAAAACAAGACACACTATCTAGGGTAGTAAAAGGGAACCATCGATGATAATAGTAACACCAATATTAATGATAAATCATCTAATCCATCATAGGAAAGAGATCTTTTATTTTCATATTGTGAACCATAAAATCCTATATAAGCTCAATCGCCAAATAAGATAAGGAACAATAGGGTAAATATAGATCCTTATCACTCTTTATTCCGAGGGGCATTAAAATATATGTCACATAAAACCTAATATTCATATGAAGGATAAAGTGATTAATATTGAAATTGAAAATAAATGAATGAGATGAATCAGTATCAAAAAGTGTAGTAACTATATATGAATATATAATGGTGGTATCTCTCACTATTAGTGTACATGCATCAACTTCCTCTAGTGACACATCCATTGTGTGAATAATATTTATTCATAGTGCCTATGGCTGGAACCCCTTAAATATTGAACTGTATAACTAATGTTTATTTCATTTTAGTGTTGATGATATTATTCCAATACATAAGGTAGAAAATACCTGATACAACTTTTACATGTTTCTAGAGGTACCACACAGACCAAAAATCATTTAATCCTTTTTAAAAACATACATTGGATGCCTGAAATTAACAAAATAGAAGTAATTCAATGGGTCTTTTATATATTTTATAGAAGGGTTGTTTTATATATTATATAGAGTTCATCCATATGTCTAATCACACTTATTCGTTTCATAAATATATCTAACAAAACTACCACTGGGAGTAGGCAGTAGACCTACCAACCAGGTCACACATAGCCAAAAAATCCAATCCATCACATATATATAATAGGAAAGCATCAAAAAGAAAAAATGAGATAACAAATCAAATCAATAACCTATCTTGAAAAATAATTTTATCAACCATACTACATCAAGTGATAAATTAAGAAATTTATCAATGAATTTTTCTTAATATGTCAAAGCTCTATCTCATTGTTTGAGGATGACCAGTTCTACATATTTTTCTAAATAAATATTATGGATAGAAATTATCGGTGAAATGTTCTTTGAAATCATCAAACTACTATAATTCATGTTTCTTCACTAAAACCATTGAATCCCACCACATAATAATATGACCTTTAGGTTTGAAGTTAACACATTTCACGTTTCTTTAATCTGGAATTTCAATGAACACAACAAGTTGCTCATTATTTTTCAACCAATACTATTCCTCCTAAAGATCACTTGAGTATTCAAATGTAGGTAGAATCTATTAAGGAAACTGTTGAAAATATTATATAGTCTCATTTCTTAGAGGTCTACCACGAGATCCCGAATAGAAATAGGTTTAATTACATATAAAAATCTATGATCTCATGCTCGACATATAACAATATGGTTTGGTCAGATAGAGAATTTATTATTGTGGATCCATAGTATCTTCCTCCTATAATCTGTTGAAATTTTGGAATGGTACCAAAAAAAATAAATAGAATTCATGAAAGCATCACAAAGGATAATAATAGCATAACAGTATAAATACTATAATGAAATAAATATATTTCAGAGAGACACTTTTACCAAACACCTATTGTGACTCATGGATTCCTCTATTGAGAGATAACTATAAACTAACATGAAATATTACACTTAATTATAAATAATAAAACATCATGTCTACCTAGATATCACAGACATCATATCAACATTTTGGAGAGATTCATAACATTCCTTTGAAACCAATTTGTAACAAACCATCCTAAATACCCTAGTACCCGCGTTCCTAATCCAGCACTTGCACAACCGAAAGGGTGTTCCTAGACCCTTTGGGCCACACATGGTACATCATCCAATAAATTACACAATATATAATAAGGTAATATTACATAATCTCTATGTAATAAGTTGATCAAAACTCCACCATTCACTGCCATCACAAAAGGTCCCACTAGTCAAGAACACCCACTTCCACTGGGCAACAATTTCAATTTTCCTAGGATTAGCATAACATAATATGAAAATCCTAAATCACAAAGGGTGGGTGAGAAGAAAATATCCTAGTAGGATATCCCCAAAATTTCCTCAAGCTATTCCATAACAAATAAAACATTTATGTTTTAATTTTAATATTATTATGGAATATTTAATCAATGAAAAATTTAGAGTCGAATAGAGTTTCCAATCAAGGAAATGATAAGTATAAAAATTGTCTTAAATAAATATTTTAAAAAAATATAAGGGAATGAATAAATATGTTGAATAAAAAATGGCATGGAATACTGAAATAAAAATGAATCTCGTAGGTTATATGCATTGTGGTTCATTAGATGATTACTCTATGATCCTCAAACTACTCATTCAATCGATCATGGTTCAATGTGTGCTCATGGATATAAAAATATCAATGAATGGGATAATGGAATATATTAAAATTTTAAATAAAATAAATTATACATATCAGCTGAGATCCAATACATACACCAACATTTAGATCTCAAATGAAATGGGATGTGAGGGGCCAAAATTCAATCAAGAGAGTATATAAAATATGAATAATTTGGTTTAGTTTGAGTTGGAGGAGATTAATATTTAAAATTATGGTCTATGGTATTATTTTAATAAATATATAAAATTAAATTCCTTTTAAATATTATCATTGGGTTGGTTATATTGTTAGTACTAACTATGTGACTAACTATTTTCCCTTAATGGGATTCTAGAGATAGTTAATTAGTTTGTATGTACATTTTGAAATTGACTGTTCTAATTTTGTGGTCCCACATAGGATGTAGAAAAAGGTTATATGTTTTGGATTCATGGTTTGAAAACAATTTCACTAACCATGTGCTCTATATTTTACCATTCTGTACTATTTGAGGGGCAGATGTCATCGTTTAAACTAACCGTTCACCCTTGTAAGAATATTCAAACAACGTACAATATTTCCTTGGACAACTGATCTTGTTTTACCTACCCATGTTCCCAACATAAAAAGGACCATAAAAAATCAAATATTTATATGAAAATACATAAATGACTCGAAATGATATACAAAAAAATATAATCATACCCATCAGATAAAAGTACCTAAAATCTATTAGTATGATGTCAAAACATGGAAGCCAAGGTATATTCAATTTTACTTATTTGGAAGAGTAAATTTTGAGAAATAGCTTTATTTTTTTTCAACAAACCTCAAATAATTTTTTTCAACCTCTTCTCTGAACCTAATTCGATCCCTATGACCATGTAGACTATCTACAAAAGATTTTGGCACTTTAAATCATGAATCATCATTGATAAATGTTATATTAAAAAGTTAAATCTATTTTGGTTATTGAATCCATAAGTCCATTATTAATTCGACAACCCCCCATGATTATACTTCTTTGAATACTATAGATCCTTGTGTCATGATGCATCTAGATCATTATTTTTTGATTTTTTATCAACGATCACTTTTTACTTGACTAGATCCCTTTAACTCTCCCTAATAGGTGATCCCTTTTTTTTAATGATACCATCTTTGTGTTATGGGGTTATATATGTTATCTCTATTAATTGAAAAATTAGTGGATTTTTTGGTTTGGAATGTATTTATAAAATTAAATTAAAGGTGTGATTTAAGACAGTTGATAAATGTTTTAAAATTAGATTCTTTTTGAATATAACCATTTTTATTGGGTTTTGAAGTATAATATTGATTCTTGGAAAGTTGGTTTTTTTGAAAAATATTATTGGTTGAATAAAATTGATGAAGAATAGTTAGAAATTAATGTTTAATATTTTAATGGATTCTTATTTTAATGAATTACTTTTAAAGGAAATAATTTTGATTATAAACATTTTGTTTTTGTTTCTGTAAATCAATTGTCATTTTAAAACTATGGATAAGGACTTCTATAATGATCATTTTATGAAAATTATTTGTAATGCTTGATTTTCCACTTGGTTAATTTTTTTCGAGAACATGTGAGACTAGTTAGTTTTGTGGGTAGCCTTGGAAAATAATGATAAAAATGTTTTATCTATACCTTGAAATCAATTGGAGATGACAAAAATAACTAAACACTCATGATGGAATGGTTTTAATTCATTGAGGGGGAATCTTATTACGAATTTTTCTATGATATATTGAATTGTACACATCAAGAGTTATATTTCACCTAAGGTTTGAGGATCATTTAACAATGATATAAATATTCGTAGGGATCATAACCTTTATTCTAGCATTGAATCTGCAATATTGAGAAATCATTTAAACATCCTAGTTGTCATGGAATGTTAAATTCATTCCTATTAGTTTTATAAAATTATTTATGCCTATTTTATACTTAACATTGAAATGATATTAAAATATTTTTTTGTTATAGATTTTGGAAATTATTTCCATTTCATGTTTAATTAAAAATTATGCAATTTACATTTGATTTCCATGGAATACATATGAAATGAAAGGTGGGATCATACTGGGATATTTTTTCTGACACCCTATATATTGTTGTAGTTCAAGTAAAATTTAAATCCCCATATTGATCGAGAGGGTGTTCTTGAGTGTGGGACCTTTGGGATTGGTGGTGACTAGTAGATTATGTGATCAACCTAGTATGAGGAGGTCACTGTGTTGATGTCCTCTTTGGTTTATATGATATTTTGGATTATCATTTTTGTCTAGTTTTGCAATTTTCTTTTTTGGCAACTTTATTAAGATTATTAGTTTATCATATTGTTTATTTATTGATTAATATCCATTTAATTAAATTTTTTATAATATTATTGGGTAGAAATAATTCACTTTGATCATATTATGGCCCAGTTGATAGAATTTATCCCATGGGGATTGATAATTTCTTTTGAGTTATGTTAATACTAATTTTAGGTACTATTTTAGTGAGTTAACTAGGTTGGTTCCTAAAATATTAATATTACATGATGTTTTGGGTCATCTTGGAAGTCTATAAGTGGTGTGTAATATCTTTATATATAGGGTATTGGATATTTAAGACATGAGTTGTATCTTAGTAGTGAGTTCCTGTCTCCCACTCATCACAATGAGCCATAAGTTACCATAGATTTTTGAAAAAAAAACATAAAGAATTATTTAATTTAATTTATGAAGTTTTCCAATTTCTAATTTGAGATTCATGTTCCCATGTTGAGTTCCAATTAATGGAGTTGATGTTTCTTTGTTTCTTGAAAAATGTTTCCTTGTATATTAATGTTTCATAGTATAATTCACCTAGGAAAAAGATTGATCATGAATCATATGTGTGTTTTTAATGAACTGTATCAAGAAAAAATTCATATCGACCTAAATCATATAAAGGTAATAGTGATAATGCTCCAAGAACTATGACATGGAGACACAATTATCCCTATCCAGGATCCATAGGTGGATCTGTGAAGGGATGATAGGTTGATCCTAGGTGTTTCGTCATTAAAAATCACCATCATTATAGTTAGTGATTAATTTATAGTTATTTGAGTATTGGTTTTGAAATATTGAATTACTCTTCAAGTTATTAAAGAATCCAAATTCTCTAAAGTTGAAGTGTTATATCTTCATGATTGATTGGTCTAGTAGTAAAGGTTGAGATATGATAGTCCTAGTCATTAAGAATGAGGTAATTTAGTAAAATACATTAAAACCCTTTTATGGAATTTTTTTTCTATATTTTATGGTGTTAACTATTACCATATAGTTTATCCACCGTAATCATGATAGGGACATGGTACACTAATCATTTTGCTGAATTAGCTTATTTTTAATCAAAGGTGGGGTTAAATGTAAAAATTAAGTCAAAGAGGTATTATATGAGTATTTGATTAAATAAATTGTATTAGGTCATTATAATAAAAATACATAATATATTGATGTTTTATATAGGTCTCTAATAGTGGAAATTGACCTAGCTAGTAGGTCATGGTTGACTATAGTTCCTCTTATTCCGAATGGTATATATAGAGGTTAATTTAATAAGAACTGAAAAAGGAATGATCCTCATGGTTCAAATAGATTTTTTGGTTATAGACAACAATCCTCTTCAATATCATCTATATTTTATATTATTGGGAAACTAAATAGTTTCGACTGTGGAAAGATTGGGAACTAGAAGCACTCTAGCATAGTGGCACCATAAATTTGAATCTCATGTGGATGTTCATAAAACATGATATGATTTTCCATGTTTTCACTACTCTTAATTCTAGAATGGGATCATTAGTAATGAGAGGAAATGCGACACAATCATATTAGTGAAGAAAAATGGTTTTCTACCCACAGAAATCATGAATAAGGAATCCTTATATGTTGGATGAATTTATTGTGGGAACCAATGTTGGCCTTTCATCAATAGGAGGTAAAATTTAATTTAACTAATATTTGTTAAATAATTTATTTTATATTGGTGACTTTAATCCTTTCATATCTACACCACAATTGGATTATTGGATCTTGAAATAGAGCATATGGAATTTATAATAGAGATTATAAAACCTGTCATGATAAATATGAAATATTGTTTAAAATTCCCCACATATGTATTATATTTACTAATGATAAAAATTATATGATGATTTTTTATTGTAGTGATTTCTCTATATGTTATTCTTAAGAAATCATTATTGGTTACTCAAAAAGATCATATTAAATTTTATTATCAGCATGTTTCCACTTGTTCCCCTTGAGTGTATTTATATTGTTTCCATAGTGAATAAGACCTATGGTATATTCAAGTCTGACGTCCCCTTCCAGATTTTATTTGTTTGAAATCATTTTATATGGTTGAACATTACTGTGAATCATCTTATAGAGAGACTCCTCTAATAACAATTAAATTTCCAATGGTTTTTCATTCATAATTTTTAGGTCTACCTCTGGGGAAGGAGGTGGAGTTATATATTGACTTGGCATAGTGTAATCAACTAGTGAAAATTCCATCATACCCTATTATATTAACAATATTAAAGAATCCAAATAATTAGTTAATTGAATTAATATAAAAATGGTTCTTTAAAACCGTTAATTCCCCTTAGGAAACATCAATCCTTTTCCCTAAGAATCCTGATGAAACCATTATTATGTGAGTTGACTATTAGAAGATCAACTCTATTACGGTCATTTTTTCACTTTTCCACATGGAGAATTTATTATATAAACATAATGGGTTGAATTGGTTATTTAATTTGGATTTTTGGTCTTTTTACCCCCAACTTTGGATCTGAGAGTCTGATATTCCATAGAAAATATTCATGGGTAGTGATTGAAACTATACAATTCTTATTATAAAATTCATTTAGAGAAATTATCCAGCTTTAATTATCATTAAGATGAATGTTATTTTCCACCATCATCATCAATCAATCATTGTTCATTCATGGAAAAAATTTAAGTTTGTTAAAAAACAATGGCAGATCATGTAATTCATTTTATATCATTTTTGTATATAATATATAATCCATAAAATTATGAAAACATTCCAAAGTAGTAAATATAGATTATGGATGTATTGATATTAGGGAACATGGTCTCCAATTATGGTAAATATGTTGATCACGAAAAGGTGAAATTTATCCTTCCATGGGAGGAACCATGAAATGACATCGAGATTTGGTTATGCCTACGTATAGTTGGGTATTATCATATATTCCCCATTTATTTATATAAGGTATTTTCTCTATTGACTATTATGAATAAGAAATTAGTAATATTCATTTTGGATTCAATGTTACAAAATTCATTTCGTGATTTGAATTTTTTATTTAATTATTCTCAGGCGATGACTCTTCTAGAGGCTGGGTAGGGCTGAGTAGTCATTTCCTATAGAACTGGTATAGGTTTTGGTTATGTTCTCTTGTAGGGTGATCACATAGTGGCTAATGGTTCTCATCAGAATCAACCACAAGTGATTTTTTCCACAAACATGATCTAGAAATTTACGCTATGATGTATTCCCTTATTTGTTTTTGTATCTACCTTTTTGGGGAATGTTTTACCAATTACTCAGATAAAAAGATTTTAAATTTCATATTTTTCATACAAATATAATAATAAACATCAATAGTGATGGGTGGATTCGCTAAAAGCAATAGACTTTGATATTTCCTACATGATTAAGAAGGGTAACTTTATATAAGATGATCTCACCTTTACGATTCCATACCAAGCTGTGATGGAATCATCATAGGAGTGGACTCTCTTCGAAATATTTTCTTGAATGCATATGTAATTTCATGAGGATGAGTACAAGTTTTATATAGAAAATTTTCCATAAACATATTATCTTCCTAAGATGATCATATATGATTATTATATTGATGATGAGATATGAGGTATCCATAATTGTATATATATTAGAGAGATCATCAGTGAGGTTATCTATATCCAAAGGGAATTCTTTTTTCCAGTAAAATGTATATCATTCTATAAAGAATTAGTAATATTTTGATGTTTAATTTTCATCATTCACATTCGGTGGTCCACATTAGAAAGACAAAGATGTTTTATGATATGAGGAATTTATTTTTTTTCCATGTCTGAATTATGACATTGTTTTTTTGTTTCCCATTGATATACCTTATAGGAGATCAAATATGAGCTTCATAAGACCATTTTCTTCTTCAAAACATCCTTATGATGGCATGTAAATATGATGAGATTTTGTTGATATCATTTCTCTATTAACAGGTACTTCTCAAGAAAATATTGAAATTTAACCGGTCATTTTATATTTAAATAAATTGGATAAAATTATTTCTATTAATGAAACTAACAATGTTTTTGATTTAGTAATTCTATAAATGTATGATATGTTCTGGTAAAATTGATTTCTTACACTTAGGTTCTTCAATAGGGATACCCATATCACATCTCAGTTTTAGAGAGGCTTCTAGGAGTTGATGATATCCATGATCAATTTGAGAACAATGTACCATCATTTTATGTGTAGTTAGATAATGTTTTGTATATTGAATCTTGAATACATGATTTGTGACTTTTTATTGAATTTAGATGAGTATGAGATTACAATTTTGGTCTTGTTGAGTATTCAAACAGTAATTGATACCATTCATCCATTAATATATACCTTTTTGAGGCCTTTTATGGAGGACCTAGTAAACATCCACTTTTTTAGTTAATGAATTGGGATTCTTCCCTAATGAGACATATATTATTAGAAGATATGACAATAAATATTCAAATTATTTAGTCAAGGTTTTTAATATCTTAGAGTTGGTAGAAATATTATACAGATGATCAATTTCTTCTTTTGGAGTTATCTACTGGGAACCAAGTGTTCTTTAGAGTCATCCCTTAGTTATGTCATGGAAATCAATAAAAATAAGTTATATTTTCAATGCGATTTCTACGGATATTTGAGGTTGTTGAGTGTATTGGAAAGGTGGAATACCATATACTGTTTACTCTAAAAATGACCTCGATCCCAGATGTGTATCAAATTCCATAGAGTAAAAAATAACTTCTATATGCAACTAATTTTATGATTTTGGAAAGACAATGATGTAGAATCCAATATGATCAAGACTGAGATAATTATTTATAGATTTTATTCTAAAGTTATGGTTCTTTGTGTAATATCTATAATTTTATTTTGATATCAATGGATGTATTATTTAGATGATCATGATACATGGAATCATGAGACTATGATGGGGTATCAAGATGATCACGGATATTCATTATTTCTTTCTTGTATTTGAAGGGCCAAGGGTGTTGTTTTGGCTCTTGTTTGACAGGACCAATGGTGTCTTGGTTTTGGGAATTCGGGTTGAAGAAGGCCAATTATTTAGAAAACTATAGGGAGTCCAATGTCCAGCTAGTGGGACCCACCAATAGTTAGTTCTATACTGGTAGTAGAGGATTCCAACATGAATTTTATATCAAACCAATAAATGATCCCCAAGAAACTAATGGTTCTTCCAGTGGTGCAAACACTCTACTTAGTGGCCTTGGCTAGCCAATAGAATCTCATTAGCCAAATAGTAGTGTATTTATAATCCTAGGAATTATATCTAGTTCTACTAAGTAGCTATTAGAATACAATGGTTAGCCATTGACTTTTATCAAGGTGATTAAAGGATAGGTAGTATCATAATTTCATTTAATGAAATATTAATTAATTTTTATTATTCTCATGCACAAATCCTAATTTGACCTCTATGACATTTGATGGTCTCTTGAGGTGATTGTAGATATCCCAACCATGAAACTTCATAGATTTTTTTATCAATAAATTATTGTAATCTATTTCAACATGGTTAACCTTGGTTTGATTGTAAATTCATGTTTACTCATGTTCCTCCTTTTTTGAGAGATATGGACCCTTGTTCCATTGATGGATCAAGATCTTTATTTATGTATTATGTTTTTATGACCCCTCTTTATTGATATTATCCAACAATTTCTTTTTGATATTCGATATATTTTTGGTTGTTTTGAATCACCATTTTTGATATAGGTGGTATTGTAAGTTCCCATTGTCTATTGGATCCTTTGTTTCTATTTTGATTTGGAATAAATTCATAAATTGATTTTCCAAGTCATTATTTGAGACACATGATAAATAATTTCAAATTGCATGGTATGGGATGAAATCCAAATTTTCATTGGATCATGAAGTGAATTATTGATTCTTGGAAATGGGTTTCAATTAAAATATATGATTGGAAGAATTAATTTTTTGATTGGTCATTTTAAATGAAGGCATGAAATTTTTTAATGAATTCAATGAAATAAATTGTTCTTATGGACAAGAATTTAGATAAAAAAGGTTTCATGTTGGCTTTTCAAATGAATTGGCTTGTAAAAACTATGATTTGAAGTGGAATGAATGATTATTATTGAAACTGATTTATGTTTAATTGTTATAAAATTGATTTACATCATTGAATAACATTACAGTTTAAGTAGTTAGATGGGTAGTCTAGGAAAATAATTCTTATCATGTATTATATCAAATATGTTTGGTATTGACGATGAATATTTTAAATAAACACTGATGAGGGAAGAGAGTAAATTCATTGGGTTGGAATCCTATTCCACCTAGCCATGAGATCTAGGGAAGTGTGAACACAAGGTTTTTTATTTCAGTTAATGTGTGAGGTTCATTGAACTTCGATCTAAAAACTTTGGGGATCATAACAATGTTTCTATTATTTAAACTAAACTCTTGGGAATTCAATTATATATGGCAATTTTTTTGATATATTTTTTTCATACTTATTTTATTGAAGTAACATTTCATTCCAGTTTTATAAAAGAAATTAAAATTATTTGTATGCTTTATTTTTATAAATTATGAAAATTAATACCATTCTATTTTTAAGGTAAAATTTTTACCTTATTGTTCAACATAAATTAGATTCATCCATAATTATTTTTGGGATTCTATTGGGATGGTGTTACTCACACAATATATATTCAGTTTGATGAATGATGACATTTTTTTCTAGAACCATCTCAAAAGAAAACAATATCTTAGAGTTTGTGGGTGTTATTGATAGTGGGAACTTTTGGATACAAAGTGATAGGTGAAGTATTTGAACCACATATTATGAGAATTTCTTGGAAGTTATGTTTTTTGGGTTATTTGGAGTTTTGGAGTGTTGTTTAGTATTTGGTGATATACTTTAATTTTTTCGAATATTTCACTTGCTAACAGATTATTATTTTGAATATTTTGGAATATTTATCAACTTATTTAATATTTTTGTTTATTATTGTTGTAAAATAATTAAACTTTATCAGTTTTGAATCATTGTATCTAGTTGTTATACTATTTGGATCATGATTCATTTCAACCAATTTTAGAGATGATTCGAATATTGGGTTAGTGGGTTATAATGTTTGAATCCTGATTTTGGTGATCCATTCTATACGGAGGTTTACCCCAACTCCTTTCCCAATAGAGTTTTCATTGTGAAGACCAATACATTTTCTTTATCACACTTTGTTAGATTATCTCCCAATTATTAGAATTATTACATAAAATAAATTAATGTTTATGGACTTCTTCAAATAAATACAGTAATAGAAAACTACAAACTCAGATGAAATAACTCATAAATGATTTCGATATCTGATATAATGAACATTTCACCATTAGTTTAGGATATCCATGTATTTTTTTAGGTTTTTTTACATGACATAATTTAAATACATCATAACGGTTCACTAAGAGAATGCGAATTAACCAAATCATATCCCTTAAGAGATTCTATATAGGTGTGCAATATTATTCCCACTCACCATGTACAAGATTGATGATTTCTTAATGCTCATGAAACATTTTTTATTCCGATTACCCCTTGGAATGTCTATTCTAAAGCCTCAACCACTTTATACTGTCATGAAATTGATATTATTTCAATGAAAAAAAAACTAATAACAACTTCATAAAAACATGATGATGTTATATTATTCATAGAATTATTTCTGGAGTTCACAAAATTTTTATCCAAAGTACTAGAAAAAATTACTAAACTCCCTTTTGATATTTGATGAGGTGAATGAATTAAAATAAACAAATTTAAATAAATATTTTTTATAAACAAAAATCCAATCTCATAGATAGTCCCACGATTTAGAGAATCATAGATTTTTTGTCTTATAATATTATCAAGATAAATATGTAATTTTTCTATACTCATCAAAATTTATTCAATACAATTCAACTATTAATGATTTTATAAATTTATATTTTGTTAAAGAAACATGAAATGGGGGGATGAAAGGAATAAATAAGTAATGATCTCAATAATTCCGTAAGGAAAAACTGTAAGTAGTTTAAAAGTTTAGATCATAAAAATGAGAGAAAAAATGAAAAAGGGATAAATATCTGAAAAAATCATTGAATCCAAAGTGATTAAAATTAAATTTAATTTATCATTAAGTATAATGGTATTTAAACATAATAACAATGACAGGTTATTAGAACATATAATCAATTCATCTAAATGTAAAGAAAGAATATGTCAACTCAAAACTTTAGAATAAAAAATATTGTTAGATCATGGTGTATTATAATTAATTGAATTAAATTGAAAATAAATAACATTTAAGAGATGTGGAACAAAAATAGATGTATTTAAACATTCATTGGAAACTAAATCACAAAAACCCAATATGTTTTGAATAAATCCAACTATCTCAACACTTAACGTTGTTAATTAATCCAACTATATCCAAAATTTAGATTGTGAAAAAATAAATTTATCATAGTGTGTTTTTATTTCATTATATGTAAAACCATAACCAATGCATTCAAGGAAATAAAAAGACAAAACCCATCATCATCCTTTCATATGAATTCCACATACAAATAAAATCATTCATATTATTATAAGGGACTAGTGACAATAAAATTTTTTTTATAACATTTCCAAATTATATAACATGAAATTAATTTTCAAAAAAATTATCGATTGATTTCGAAAACATGACATACCAAAATTTTTATTTAAAAATTCAACATACAAGTTGATTTATGAAACATTACTCCAACAGAAAACATTGATAAATGAAATAATGGAATGAAGTTATTTCGAAGCAACATTCCAATTTTTCTTAAATGAATAGAAAGATTTGCAATAAATTTACTTGAAATAAATTAAAATAATGTTACGTTCAATTGAAATAATTCATATATAAAATTTTTTGGAATAAAATAAAAAATATGATCTTGATAAAGAAAATCCTATTAAATATTTAAAAAATACATTTACTGCAAACCAGCATCATTTAAAAGTTTTAAAAAATATTTACCATAAAATTTATAAAATGGAATATAAGGATCATCTGAAATATAAACAATTTCAGATTCCAATAAGGAACAGAGAGAATTAGAACAATGTTAAAACAAATAAATATTGGCAGAATCATTTTTTTAGAGCTTGGTATTATTCTTAATGAAATTACAGTTTATGAAAAAAGACACTAATGAAGAAAGAATAAATTAATGTAAAACACAATTTCAAAATAATTAATGAGAAAATATATCATAATATCAATAAAAGGTAGAATAAATAAATCCTAAATGATTATATTTAATGAGTACTGATTATGACCCAAGGAAAATATTTGAGTCAAGAAAACTCCTAAACTTTCATCTATTTTAGTCGAATGAACTGTAACCTCCTATAAATATAATCATATTAATATTATATTTTATAACCATTTTAATTTAAATTAGCTGTTATATCACTCATTTATAATACATTATTTGGAATATATTAGTTAGTTATCACTTATTTATACCATCAGTTGTTAGTTTGTCACTTTGATTAATAAACACATTTTTTATGACAACATTTGGTCCCCATTATTAGATACCATGTTTATAATTCCTATATCATATAATAATATTAAATAAATAACTTATATTTATCTGGAAATCTATTTTATAATTCAATATGTGTCTTAATTATATTGTGTGAAAATGGAATTAGTGTTGTCTTATTTTTAAAATTTTAATGATCAAGGAAGATATGTTTATAAAAGATAAATTCATAATATAATATTTATATTAATATAATGCAATAGTAGTTTTATTTTTTAGAAATAATAATAATTTTATGTAATCTATAATTTTCTTCCATGATATAATTTAATAACATCATACATGTTTGTGGTTAAACTAACACTAACATAATTTTACCACAATTAATTGATGAGTATCATTTTCCAACTTGTAATTTTTGAATAATTTAATTATTAATGAATAATAATGATATTATAGAAATATTTTTTTCTGTTTAATAATATTATAGGATACTTTAATATATAATTATTAAAATATAAAAAATTGGATACAATAATTTCTGGAGGCGGTAGTTGAAAAACACGTGCATAACGTTTTCATTTCTCTATGAATGAGTGAAAAAATGGTGGATTATAATTTATTTCTTTTAAATTATAATTATATTATTTTGGTCACATTTATTCATTAATTGATTAATTATAACCAATAAAAATAGGGGGTGGTAAAATAATCCAATTCGTCACTTCGTGGAGGAGGTAGTCCTAACAAACACATTATTGACATTTTTATTAGTGGTTTGAAGGGAATAAATTAATAGATTAAATTAATATAATTAAAATTACACAAAATAATTATACTTATTACATTATATTTATAGTTTTTTTATAAGTTTATAATGGAAAAATTAAGAAGGAATGGTTTAGGATTAAGTAATGCTCATAAGGGGACCTTATACTTTCTCTTGAAAGACTCCTCAGAAATGGAGGGATTAGGCTAACAAAGAGTTTCATAATACCCAATTAAGTGTATATAATTCTAGAATATGGAAATTGGATAGGGATTAATGAAATTTTAATTAAATATTAGATCATTTAAGGTGTGTAAGTGATCCTATTTTGTAATGGAATAAAAGCTATCTTTTGTAAATACCATGTAATTTTCAATGATATAAGTTACCTATTGAGGGGTAGATGACTCTAAAAGTAAAAAATAAGGTAATTTGGGGTGATATTCTATTTATAAATCATCAAAAATGTTTACACACATGTTTTAATCATTTTTAATGTTTTTTAATCCTATATTTTTACTTTTTCCATTTTTTACCGGGGTGGCTAGTTTTTAACCAAGAGAATAATTTTTAAATAAAAAATATAATATAATAAATATAATGAGTTTTTAGTTTGATGAAACTAAAATTTATTTTTAGTTATACCAATTCAAATTCTAAATAAGATAAAATAAACTTTTAAATGAATATATGATATATATAGAAAAAAATATTTTCATAGAAAAATAAGGATTAACCATTATTTACTCGTAAACATTTATTACATTGATTAAAAATTAAATTTGTATTAATATAACTACACATTTGACTAATAATCATATTACAATAATTAATTAAAATAAATTATTTTAATTGTTTAGATAAAAATTACACAATATTAATGATATAAATCTTTGAAAAATAATCATTTCTCCATTATCACTGTAATTTTCATTAATCATAGTTCTATGTTTTTTATACTAGGAACTAAAATATTAATAGATAATTTGGACCAACTATTTCAAAATATGGAATCCATTTTACATAATAAAATTTCAAATGGTGATTAAAAAATTTATTTTCATAATAGTTCACATAATGGGTAATAACCATTTTGAAAAGCATTATCTCCCAAAGAAAAAATGATATTTTTTTATTATAAATTTTCATATAATTTTTATAAATTCAAAAATAATCACGATTCCCACCAATTTAATAGAAATAATAAAATACAGATATATTTTAATTTTATGAAGGTAACTTGATTTTTATATTAGATCAATATTATATGAAAGTCCTGAAACTGAAAAAATATATAATTGAGTTAAAGTATTTACTAAGATATAGAGTTGTTATAGGATTTGACAATGATGTATAGGGAATGAAAAATTGGTGGTTTAATGGATCTGATTATATAAGTGTAAATGATGTAATGAATGCAATCACATAGAGAATATTGAAAAATAGTGATATAATATATATTATATATTATTTCCATATCTATCATATTTGATGGTAATGTTATAAAGAAGGTATTTTTCCACAATCTAGGATATGTTTTTAAAAATGAGTTGTCTCACTATTGAGAGTGAAAAAAAGATATGGATATCTAATTAAATCGACCAACCCTTCATGGAGGATTTTGGTTAGGATTAAGGACTAGAACAAGGTTCAATATGTTATCTACATTTTAAAGGAACTTGATGTTATGATAAGTGATTAATGATAGACTTGTTTGAGCTAATTTTTTTTCTAATAATTTCAATTATAGTGTAACTCTTTTTTTATTTATTTTTCTTGTTAATTAATATAATAGTATGTTCATAATGATATCTAAACTATTTTTCGTCAATGATTTACCACAGGATAAAAGAGGCAGTGAACATTGTATTTTCCCTTTTACAATGAAAATATTTTCTCTTCCAATCCCTCTTCTTCAGATATTGACTATTTTTTTCAATCATAGTAAATAGTGACATGAATAACTTATATTGAGATTTGGTATTTTAGAATCCACATATTCAACCAACTCTTAGTGGCGGTATAACAACTCCTCAACATATCAGTTTATATTAGTGAATTATTGAAGAGGTTCTAAGTTAATATTCCCTTAAATATATGATTTATTTTTTTGACTACATATTTTCGAAGAGATGATATATATATAGGCTATAAAAAATGTCTATAATAATATCCGTCATTTATTGAACAGTAATAAAATCAATATATGGTAGAAAAAATGGTTTTATATCTTTTATCTATTGACTTTGATGTTCATGACCTTATAAGAAATGGTATAGTTATTTAAAAATTTGGAAGAACATATAAATTTCATAATA
Organism: Viscum album; assembly: GCA_963277665.1. Classification (NCBI taxonomy): domain Eukaryota; kingdom Viridiplantae; phylum Streptophyta; class Magnoliopsida; order Santalales; family Viscaceae; genus Viscum; species Viscum album. The sequence goes on from OY728140.1 coordinate 1,060,058,573, forward strand.
AGATTTATAGAGAACCTAACAAGATATCAAATAATTTATTAAATTAATCCTTGTTAATGAAGGAGTTGAAACAATTCATGGAATTGTAAATAATAAATTTAATTAATAGGAAACATTATGAATACTATGATAGGGATAAGTAATTGAAGGTGTAAAAAAAATATACATTCTAGGATTTATTTGAGAATATATAGATTGGGATGTTGAAATAGGGGATAAATTCATTATTTTTTGTGAAATGTTTTTGAACAATATTCAATGTTATGGATATATTTTTTAATATTCTTCTATGGAATAAGAATTTATTAAAATCCACATAAAAACATTAATATGTAAATTTATACTCCTAAGGATTAAGACTTCTATGAGAATAACATTCTGAATATCAATATTTGTTTTCTTTATTATAAGATATTGACAGTGTTATACATGTTGAGAAAATATTAATTAGAGAAGGATATGTTTTTTAAATATAAAATATTTAAAAAAAACATGTACTAAGTATGTATCAAAAGGAGGAAACTAGTAGGGATGATAAAAAAATGGATTTAATTGTGATTATTTATTTCTTTAAGAAACAAACAATTTAGTGGAAAATAAACGAGTAATATTAAATTCGTCTATTTTAATAGTGGAATGATTGGAAAAATATCATATAAATTCATTGTGAAATTAAAAATAAGATAAACATGATAATCAACTGAAAACATTATCAAAGAGATACAGGTTGACTATTTATCATAGTGGAAGAATGTTATTCTTGAATTGTAATTCCTAAAAATCATAAAAGTTGGAATTTATGTTAAATTATTATTCCACATATTGTCTTTATAAAACATAAAGATATAATGTGTATATAGGGGAGGATGAAAAAACAATGTTTATGGTTAAATAAAATCAACATAAAGATCACTCAGGTAATAAATTTTAAGGGATCTATGATGTAGGAAAATGTATAATGATTAATCACAATAGATTTTACAATTGAAGAAATTTGTTTGGTGTTTTTTATGGAAACCAAGTGGCCTTATAGAAAATATATTTTTTATATTATAAATAAAACATTAAGGAAATATACAGATGCATAAAAAACAGAATACATTTTCAATATATAAGTCGATTTGATTTAATGGATTTAATACCTAAAAACAATCCTTGAGGATAGGGATATTGATACTGTAAATACTATATAAAATATCTTTACAATTAGTTTATAATTAATGACTCTTGAGGTGAACATTATATGGGGAGTACTCACCTATGTTTTTAATGTTCTATAAATGCTGTTGAAGAAGGCTTAATCAATGTGGGAGAAGTTTCAAATGATAACTAGAAACATGAATATTTTCTTATTATTCTATAATATAATTTTCTTGACATGTAGGCATACAATACTACTATTGGAATTAGTGAAAATAATTGGAAGAAGGAAGTTTCATAAATTATGATAATTAACAGACAGATAAGTAAATTCCTTTATCATTATAAATGTTAATAAACCAATGAGTAATGGTGTTGAAGAATAATAAGGCTTGTACTACGGTCAAGGACAAGGTAAATGAGAATGATCTTTAGTCTGAGTTATTAAAAATTTGTAAAATTTATAAAATTCGAAGACTCAAAAGTGAGAACATTTTAATTATTCTATTTGTTAACTGATGAGAAATAAAATTTATTTAAGATGACCATATGGTAAAGTGTACTGGTATAAAAAATATGTGTGCAGTTATAAATTTTCACTCCCAAAATGAGATAATCTCTCATAATTATATGTGATTTAGTAAAATTTTCGTAATGTCTATTGATGAAAAAAATTAAACTAAAGATACAATGATAAGGGATGACTGAATAAATGTGTTTATTTTTTTCATTCATTACATCATGTTTCTATGTTGGTAAGAATAATTACTGATAGTTTAAAATAATTTATAAATAAAAATATATAAATTAAAGTAATGTGTAACATTTTTATTATTTTCAACCATATGGTTGAGTCTATGGAGCATCAATACGTCCATATGATAGTATATTAGAATAAAATAATATTTTATAGTTATGTGGATATAATTTTTAATCATAATCACTCTTTTACAGGGTCACCACCATTTCAATTTAAAATAGGTATATGAATAATGCTACCCTATGATTACATACAATATATTATTCTATAGTTAATTCATTGTAAAAATATATTCTCATTTTACCAATCTGAATTTCAATACTATATCATCAAGGGAGTTTAGTTTGATATGAGCTAAAATATAAATTTTTATCAAAACCATTTTATAGGAAATGAGTGAAACATTCATGTTCATCCAAGAGCATCACCACTATATTAGATGATAGAATTGTAAAAGAAAAACATAAAAATCTTAGACGCATCATCCCTATATAAATATCAAGAAAGTTCTATTGCAATTTTATCAAGGTATAATTAAGTTAAATATTCAAATTGATAGGCCTCTTTTCCCATGCTTTAAATATGTGTTCCACTATAATATTCTTACCATTGATGACTCTAGTCATAATTAACTGTTTTTTAATGATCCAATCACCTAACTCTTTATTTGCTCACACTTAAATCTATCACTCATTCATCCTTTACACATCTTCTTTTGATGAAAGAATTATTATGACCTTATGTAGATTCTCTTACTTAGAGTGCATAAAAAGGTCCCATGATATTCCCCAAGTCTATGTATTTGAAACCTACGGTATGCCAACTATATTAACCAATAACACTTCCATAACTTCTTCTTCTTTTCCTAACAGCTCATAAAGAGTCGTTAGAGGATCATCACCAACCTATGCATCATCCAGGGTCATAGACCATTATTTTTTATCCTCCTACTCCATAAATTTATCCTTGGATAGACAACCTTAAATAATTCCACATCCAGTCACAAAATTCAAGCAGTCATCCTTCACCTTCTCTGTTTTATATGAATCACCCTCCATTACATTAGTCCTTCCATTTTTAACTAATTTTATCTCCATAAATCATGAATGGTAATAGTATTACTTGAGGCCTTTGGATTTCTTCATCTTGTTCTTAATGTAGTAACCCATGTTCTTATTTTCATTCTGCCACTTCTTCCATTTTGGATTATGTTGCCTTCTACTGGATAATCCCTTTGCACTCTCTTTCTAAATTTGATCACTAATCTCCCCACCCCTGACTCTATCCATGAGAGACATCTTGAACCAATTTTTTCATGATCAGGAGTACAGGAACCGAAGATATCTAATTTATTACCGATGTAAAATATGGAAATGATGGATCTCTAGTTTTCTTATCCTCCAATAGTCAACCACTTCTATAATTAAAAAAGAAATTCCTACATATGAGATTTGTGACCATTTTTGTGTACTGTATAATGTACATTTTCAAAATGGGAAATATCTTCATAATAAGAAATCATACTATACACAAACATCATAGGACCCCCCAAACCCCAGAGCATCAGGCTAAGACATATTACGTAAACAAAACATGTTTTCCAGCCTATCAAATATATCGACAACATTGATATTAGGATTTAGATGTGTTTGAACCTTATAAATGTGAGTACCACCTGAACCCATAGTTTTTGTTTATTCCACAAGGTGGGCCTCTAGAATAAGGGACTGTCCAGAAATCCAGTCTTTGATTCACTGAATACAGGAGTGGAAAACTTTCCCTAAGAGATTAAGGATTGAGTAAAACTCAGTCCATGACTAAAACATATCCTTATATTTACATCTAAATTCTTCCCCACCAGTGATCCATATCCACTCCATTGGGGGTTATGACATAACAACTTCAATGAAAATGCATGGGGAAATTTGGGGACATAGAGCCTCAGTCCTACTATCAGAGCACAAATATCATCTTACCCTTTTCCAACAATGTTTAAGATGGAGGGATTTGGAATAGCCAGTGGGAGTTCTTCAAATCTTACCCATAACACTATCATTGGAGTATCATGATTCCTATGATGATTAGATGATAGATGAAATATAAAAATACGACACTCATTTCATACTCTTGGTGCTCTGTACTTGGAAAGAATATAGTCTACAATGGATAAATATAAAACCATCATGTGATTTTTTTGAGAAGTCTCATGACCACAGGATCATAAATCCCCCATGATCTAAATATGAACTTATAAATGGAGTCAAATGAGGGGTTTATTCTTATGAATCGAGCCACTATGGTAAAATTTAGATGTACTGAAGCCTCTGAAAACATTGAATTCGAAATTTCTAGTTGTGGAGAGATCTTGTGAAGATCTTGGAACTTGGAGAAATTATAGATAGCATGGAACGTGGGGAGGAAATATAGGTTAGATTAGGGGAGAAATTTGGATGGTGGGTCGGTTTTTAGGGATAATGATACCACCACTCAATAGATGGAGGGAAAGGCGGATGACAGAGCCACCACAATCCACCTAGTGAATCTCAAAGAGAGGTCTCGATTGAGAGTAGTTTAGTCACATTGACCTACATCCTGAAAAATAACATGTCAGCCCACGATGTATTACATAACCTAAAAATATCAAATAATAATTCATAATTCAAATAATGGTTTTTTCCTTGATACCTTCACTTAGAGTTCAATGAAAAAATTTCACTCATGACCCTTTTTTCAAGTATTATTCTCTTATGTGATTTTTCATATATTCCTTTACAAAAGCATATTCACTATTTTGTGCTTGCTATGTTGTAGTTTATTAAACATCCATCACCTATGTGTGATCTCACAAATTTTATTATAACACCATCATTCACAAAAGTTCATTAACCCAAGAATGTTTTCCAATCTACATTAATTATAATATGGTCGAGAAAAACATTCTTGAAACTTTTTCTCTCTTCATTTTCTCCCAATAAATACTTATGGAAACTATATTTTCTATGGTATTTTCTCCCAATTACCCCTCATAGTACAAACTCAAATAATTCACATTAACCATAATTTTTTATATAGTTTAGTTTTTGTAATTAGTTTCCCTGAAGAAATAAATTTGTGAGTAGGGAGCCCTTAATCATTTCATATTTTTTAATTACATATTAATGATGAAGATATATAATATTTAAAGTAAAATAATAATCTTATAACAAACCTTTTTACTCTGATTTTCATACTGCATCATTTTTGAAACACCTCTTACATAAAACCTGTCTAGCACAAATCATCATGAAACTGTGTAACTGACTAGTGTGGAACTGGATGATCAATATGACTCCTACATATTATGAATCCTCAATTAGGTAGATGCTTCACTATTATAAGTTATATTGAATATAATTAAACCTCTTCATCTAACATGAAATATACAACATTTCTTAGAAATTAACTTCAAACTTCTTTTTGTTAACTTCAAAACATCAAAAAATCCAAAATACTATTTCTTATTAAGGAAAATTTATTTTCCAATATTGTTATTATCATAATATGTAACCACATCAACCAGGTTCATTGTTAAAATATTTGAAACATACAAAAAATTAATCTCCAGATAATATCACCATTGTTCCAACATTATCAAATTTTATTTTTTTTCAATCCAAAGGGAAATTCAACTCCACACTCATAGATTAATACTTCTAGATGATAATGAAATATCTCATCGATCTTTAAAATTATGTTTGAAAATTAATTTTTTTTTATAAAATAGGCTTTCAAGAGATAATTACATGCCTCATGACATTACTCATAGAATTACTCCCCCAATAATCAAACCCCTTCAAAATCTATTCACCATGGATTTTATCACCCACAAATTTATTACAATATACTCTTATAATATAGAGAAATATTATCCTTGAAACAAAATATATGGAAAATTATTCACTCTATTCTATTAACTAATAAACATTTAATTTCATGGTACTTATATCTCCCCATTTGTTAATAACACCAAATATAATGTATTATTCAAACTTGAAACAGACTATATAAAGAAGTAGATACAAATTTGGAAGGGGGATTCATTATAACCTCTTTATGCTGAGAGATGTGTTTTAAAAGCTATTTAAAATATATGTTTCTTAACTATTGGAGTGAAAAAATACTTAGTCATGATATATTATAAATTTTCAAATCTCCCAATATACTCCATTTTGATCACCCATCACTCTACCATTTCATTGATAAAATTATATCAGATTTCAATATGTTTTATAATATTATGCTATATGATATTTTTCATGAGATAAAAAACTCAACTTTTTATTCCAAAATATCATGATGAGATGCTTCAATTTTTTTCTGATATATTTAAACTATTAATTAGTCTATGGGAATTGTGATAATTCTTTTGTTAGAATGACATATTCTTATTTTGTTGTGATCAGAGGTCTTCTTTCCATATTTTTACTCAACTAGTCTATGTAATTATTACCAATGAGGAATGCACCATCATTTTAGTCATTAAGTCAAATAACTCAACAATCAAATCACATAAATTAATACTGGTAACTGATGATTTTTTTTAAACAAAGTAAAAACAAAACACTGATTAATTGTGATGTTCCTCATGTTTTTTAACTAATTTGATATTATCTTCCATTAATTTTTTTATAGAAATGGGATTATAAAGTTATTTTGGAAGAAATATCCATCCATGATAAAATCAAATATAATATGACCCAATAATACTATAGTATAATAAATGATCCATAATTTAAAATATTCATTATTCCCATGTCTGGTTCAAACAGAAATCAATACAGAGGCATATTTGCAGATACTGTAGCAACACTGTAGCAGGCAGTATAGCATTATTGTACACTGTGTGGTACTGTAGCAGATCTGTACACTGTATAGGTATTATAGCAGTCTGTACACTGTGCTGGTACTATAGTAGGTACAATAGCAGTTACTGTTTGGTACTGTAGCAGCTGAAACTATTCACCTTAGGCCACCAGTTTAGGATTGGTGTCCTTAAGGCTATCGAGCCACCTAGGACTTTAGGTCAGTAGGGATTTCAGGCCACATTAAGGAGTTTGGTCCACCTCAAGGCCTTTAGCCGACATGCAGTAGCCCCAAACACACTACAAAACAAGGACAACCCTAGAAGAGGATTTAGAGCATGTTCACTAACCAAAGAAGAGCCAAATGGATTTTTAAGAATGAGAGAGTATAGATATGCTAATGGGACCAGCCTATGCTTACACATGATGCCTAGCCAGACAACCATGCATAGGTGGAGAGCTACTATCATGATAAAAAGTTGGTGAGGGGAAATTCTTTGTAGATAGTCAGGTTTAATTCCCCATGACCTTCGGGTCATGTAATATCCTAAGCCTACGGGGCATGTAATATCTGAGCCTACGGGCCTTTTAAGGGTTCCCCCCCATCCCATGAATGAAGGGTTATAAAAAATAAATAAGAAACAAAGGCCTTCAGACCATTCGGGTAGGGTGTTGTCATTGAGTTTTAATAATTCATGTTGAATTTCATTTGTATCACTCCAATATAAATTGATATAGAGATAAATTCATTTATCTTTTTAAATCACAAGATGGCCAAAAAAATAATTTACTTAACTAATCATGGAAATTTCAAATTATGAGCTCATGTAATTATAACACTCATCAAGATATTTCAAACCACTTACTCAGAATATGAAGTCATACAAATAATCCAACACTATGAATTTTTATTCCATTCATATTATCAAGTATACATTGTGATCAAAAACACTTATTTTTAATTACATATACATTATTTAAATTAATTTTCATTTATAATATACTCATGGAGAACTATTTAGACTAAATAAAGAATTTTTTATTCAGTAGACTTGGGTTTTTTCCAACAAATAAGCCCATTATATATTCAATATAAACAACTTCTCATATTAAAAAAATTTTAGAAAAAAATTTTAGCTTTCATTTGATAAATCATGAAACCCCTTATAGTCATATACACTAATATGAGAAATATTAAATCATCTCATGAAACTAGTGAATTTATTTTCTTGAATACAGTAACCTTTAATCATTTCATTGCATTTAAAAGTTAACCATGCACGGTTTTTGATCAATATTCATTGTTAGTCAAACGCATTCATAAAGATACACTTATTTTAATAACCTTAATATGATTATGATTCGTTTCAAGTTTAAAATTATTATTCTTATCAATTTCTCATGTTATTAATTCATAACATTGACCCATGATTTAACTTTTTCTATAAATTTAAATTACATTGCTTGCACCATATATTATAGAGTAACATTGTCTAAATTTATCTTTCTATTTTTTCTATGCTACAATAGTTTTATATCTAATTATATTGTTGTATATTATATTTTGTTCTTATATTTATATTATAAAGAGAAAATAACTCTTTTTAGCAATGCTTCCCTCCTCTAAATCATTCATGGAATATTCATTATTTGGGGAATTCCACATAACTATTTGATTCATATCATTATCATCCCAATTATAAAAGAATTACATTAAATTTAGTTCCTTGAGTATATTACCTTCATTTTCATCACTCACCATAACATAATTAATCTTTAAATATTTTTAATCCTCTTATAATAGATGTAATAATATATACTTACGGTAATGTAGCCTAAAAACACACCTTTGTATCCAATATAGCCATTAATTCACTGAATTTCTTCTTTGTTCAGGATATATAATCAACTTATAAATACTCCCAAATTATATATAGAGGTTTTTCTTTCCTGATACATTTAATAAGATACCCTTTCTTTTCCTTGGATCAAGACACCCTAGTTCTATGTATACACTACAACCTGAAAAGCCTCCTTCTAGTAGTGATGTGATATTCCACTTTAAATGTGACATATTTGTTTGATATTATTTACTTATATAATTTATTCATTTAAAAAATAAATTATATTTTGGATTTATTATATATTATACCTCATGAATTTTTTTATTTATCTCATGGTAGTTTTCAATTTCAAAAGACGTGTATAGTTTTACATCACCAGATTATTAGATCTTGATTACCTATCTAGTCTCTTTTTATCGTCTTAGTTGATTCCATTTTCACAACCTCAATGAATTAGTTCTTATATACATGAAGAAAAGAATTTATTATAGTATATTAATTAAAAAATATAATGATACACTTATCTTGATGAGTTACATGTTAGTTCATTCGATCATATACATTTGTGTGTACTAGATCAATGAGGTTGGATTCCCTATAATCATTTTTATGGGGTTTGTTCCATTTTTCGGCAATACATTTATCACATATAATTTCATGAGATATATTTTTATATTTACGATCCATTATATTATTTAAATTAGATAATATATTCATTCTTTGTGGATTAATGTACCATTTCCAATGTTAACACTTGTAGTTTCTTCTTTAATAGTTAGAGAATAAATGATTTTTTTCTATTAACTTGATTAAAATTAACCATTATTCTCTAGAATTTGATGATAGTGTTACCGCATTTTACATTGATTACATATCCCATCATTGAAAAAGTTACAAAAATATTTGAGTTAGAGACATGACTCACACTTAAGAGATTATGTCATAAACCCTCCATAAATAACACTTATACATTTTTTATTTCATCTCATATAATTTTTTTCCAATTATTTTCAATGATCCATATTTCTCCAAATTGACAATTAAATAAAATTTTCATTTCATATTATTTAGAGGTTTTTATTTTTTTTAATGCGGGATGAGAACTCACTCTTAAGTAATCATGTGATAATATTCCTTTTATCAATAAGATTAATATCTATTAGGTTTTCCTTCTCAATCTTCTTCTTTTAGTTCTATGAGATTCTTAATTGATTTGAGGCAAATGATGAAATGTATTATTTATATTCAATATAATCTTTATAATTATATTTATAATCTACTCATTCCATTTGTGAATATTTATTATATAAATAAAATTCTGATTTATTTTTTTACCTTCATTTGATATTGAATTATATGATTGACATCAACTCTTATACATTTCATAGAATCAATATCTATATTCTCTATGATAGAAAAAATCTATTCAATGAATTTTCAATATATTAGGATTAATATCATCTTATTCTTTATTGTAAAATTTTAGGTGTTCATATTTTTAGATAATTTATTGATTCTTTATAGTATGATGTGATGTTTCCATTATAGATAAAAATAGATATTTATTAGTGGAATTATCTTCTAAAATTAATTTTTAATATTGTAATAAGATATTGTATAAATCCTATGTTTTTGACATCACTCATTTATTTTAGATTTTTACCAAGCCCTTATTTTTAAGTGTTTACAGTATACATTTTCCATTCTCTTGGAACAATAATTTTGATACTAAAATCACAAAACATCTGCTATCATTATTTCTAGTCTATCGTTGATAATTATTTCTAGATCTTGATTTAACACCAAATTATACATTGATTCATTACCCAATGACGTTATTCATTAAAAAGTGTTGCAATGCCTTCAATGATTTTATTATATCGTTACAACAATTCAACATATAAGAACCTTCCAAAACAAAAATTCTTTATTGTGTTAGTAGATTATATTTAAGATTCATACCTACCACCCAATGTAACAACATGTTATTCAGGTGAGTCAATTAAATTTTCCATACCCATTATTGAATACTTATTGTCTTTAATCACCTTATTTGTTTCATAAATATTTAGTTTGATGAATTTTATATAGCCAAATTTAAAATAACATTCTTATTGATCAAATACTAATTTATCTTATTAGTTATTCTCATCTTTTTTATTACCAAAATATTCATATTATTATTTTATTAAATCCCTCATAATTATATTTTTCTTTTTTAAATTATCAATCTCTTTTAGGGATCCAAGCAGTTACATGATTAGAATAAAACTACATTCTAGTTGGTTATATTCCACATATTCAAAATTAAACATTTTTAACTACATATATCATAACATATTTAGAATTTTATTTAAATAATATTTCTACTTCATCCCAAAAAACCACATTATCTTCTTCGTATTTATTAATAAATATCTTCCTCTAAAAGATATTTTTAGATGAATTTCCTAATTTTATGTTTCATTTATGAGGTGACTGTAGAGACCCAAAGCTTGACGTACATGGACATTACTTACTTTTGCGGAATACTTAGTACATAACAAACACACACACACACAAGGATCGTAATAGTTTAGGGTCTTTGGAAACTCGGAATATAATCTTCTAATCATGGTGAATGATTTTCAACATATCCAATAAAGATCTTCCTTTTTTACCTAAAACCTTTCTTTATATCCTGGTGAAAAGAAAACATAAAAGGGTGAGCTCAAATGCTCTGTAAGGGTAAACAAAAGAAATATCAATCACATCATTTTCATAAGAACATAACAATTTGGAAATCTTAACCTGAAAAAGAGAGCATAATTTCATAACATGGGATAAATCATAGTAGTAAAATGAAATCCCAATAATCATAACTTAAAACATCAAACTTTGTGGCATACACACATAATCATAGAGAATCATATCTTATTAGTCAAGACTCATTTCCAAGACTATCTTAGTGGACAAAGTCCCTTTCTAAACCGAATCACCCTCGTTTCAGTCCCGTTTCACTGAACCGGTATAACCTACCATTCCATCCATGTCTATCTCATGAGATATAAAATCATTACCCAATTCATTGGAGGGAGATATAGGTCCCACCCATCTCGTAATGATACCATTCTTATGTGTGCCACAAAATCATAAATCATACATCATTTCATAACCCATGTAATAAAAATGGGAATCATAAACATCGTGACATCATAAAACAATTCATATAAAATAAAAGAATTAATAAAAATATAATTCCATCACAACATAATCAAATCAATGTAATAATAGGGATAAAAATAGAACCCTTTATTTTCTTAGATGGAAAATAATTTTGATAAAACACTTGAACTCCATTATTGAGGAAAATATCCTTTCTGCTTCAAAAACACTTTTCCTTTCTTAACATATCGTTCAATTATAAACTAAACGAAGTTGATTAAAAATAAACTTGAAAACTTGTAAAGGAATCTTCTTTGAATTAATGTTTTAAAAGTCAATTCATGCTGTATATGTTAAAAAATACATTTTTCTCATACTTTTGTCGGAAAAGTCAAAAGAAGTACCTCGTACGAACACAACAAAAGATTCCTTTCATATATTTTACTAAAAACTCACCGAAGGGTAAAATAGGATTTAAAAAATTTTCGGTGAATCTAAATAATATTATATATTGAGGAATCATGGATGTGGATGATAAAATACACCCTAGTAAATTTCAAAGTATAAACAATCCCGGATAAAAATGAGATTGTGATATTTCCCTTACCATAGGTCCGATTTGCTTCATAAGTGTCCGAACCTCCTGTATAATGATTTAAATAATGTCATTGACTTATTAAAGAATCATATTCATTGTTATTATATCATATATGTTCACTTATGACTTTATATTACCCGTTCTTTTGTAAATTCATGTTAAAGTAGCGTTTTGGGTAAAATCGTCTCATTTGTCATTCGTGTTTTAACTTGTAATTATTCATATGATTACATAGATCATGATTACATAATTACAGAATATAAAACATGGTCTATATATAATATATATTCATAATATACATATATATAATGGATCGATAAATTGAATGAAATACACCGTTCATGGAGATGGTAGGCCGTGCGTACGCATGAACGTTGTTTTCGTTTCCTTATTGGGTTGAATGGAATTAAGTAGATGACATACATATATACATAAATCCAGTATCTTTATAATGTCATATATTTCATTATTATTTGTTATATATACTTTATAATCATTCTTAAATGGTTAACATGGAGAATAAATCTCATCGCGTCGTGGAGACGGTAGTCTGTACGTACGTACGAGCGATGATATCATTTCCATAATTAATGAATTTAATTGGTGTGGATGATACAATATATCAGAATAATTATTATTTTATAATAACTATGTATATTTATTCTCTACACCATAATATCCATCCATATAAGGTGTTGGTGGAAAAACAGATTACACCACGGCGTGGAGACGGTATTCCGTACGTACGCACGCGCGGTGATTTCGTTTTCCGTAGGATGGATAGATGGTGAAATAGGGTTGTTTCATACTTATAATAACATATAAGTATATGAGTGATACTGATGTTATTACTTCATAATGAAACAATCTTAGAAGAAGAAGTGGAAGAAGAAATAAAGGTGAAAGAATTGGTAATGGAAATTACCTCTTCTTTGAAGCGCCTCTTTGAGACCTCCTTTTAGGGTACAAAATTTGGTCTTTGAGGAAGACCAGAACCACTAGGATGTTTCTAGGGAAGTGGAGAAGATAATTTTACAGAGGTTTTCCGAGCTTGAAGGCTCAAATTTGTGTGAGGAAGAGAGGGAGGAGGTGCCCTTTTATAAGGGAGGAGAGGGGCACCTTTGGAATAACAAAAAATATTATTTTATTATAATGTCAAGTTCGGTTTTAAATAGTTCCAAATTGATTTATTTATAGTCTAAGGTGGGGATAGGTCGAAATCATCTCATCCAATAGAATTTAGAAAAGTTTAGGTTCCTATTTTAACCTTATCATTTAGATTTAACATTAAGTTTAATAATTTTACTTTTACCGTGTCTTCTTGTGTTCTTATACTATAAGGTTAATAAACTTTCTATATCAAGAAAAACAAACCCCAAGTTGTTTATTATTAATATATATAACATTATATAAGTCATTTGGAAGAACCTTAGATTTTTAGGAATTATATAACAATTAATAATATAATATTTGTTTTAAAAACTAATTTATGTCAATTTTGACACTATTTGGTACATGATTTTTATGAAATTCATAACAGAATGATAAGTTCGAACCAAGTTACTTATATCAACAATAAAAAGTCATATTAATCTAGAAAATTTATTTAGTTCATAAAAACCTCATATTATATTTATTTGGGTATTTATAACATCAATTATGTCAGTATTTCATTAATAAGATAATTACTGCATCATCGTTGTGTCATAAATAAATTAAATTATTTAATGTCTAAAAATTACAAATTAATTGACATTATGTATGAAATCTTTTTAGAATTCTAATGAATATTTATAGTCTAATTTATCTTATGTATAACCCCATATTAAAAATTATTTACTTATAAAACATTGATTTTAACTATTTTAACCATTCTCTAAAGAAATTAAAAATAAATGTCCTAATCTAATCCATGTGGGCCTAAATGATCATATTTTATTCCTAAGGTTGTTTTTGGTCGAATTACACTTGTAAAATAGAATTAGGACATGTTTTAGGGTAATAATAATATCATTTTTACCCTTAATTACCCTATTTACTTTTAACCGTGGTAAAAAAAGTAAAAAGTTACTATTCACCAAAAATTATTTTCATCTCAATGAACCAGATTTTACTTACTGACATCAACTATGTCTCTCGGGTTTTTGAAATTTCACTCACAGAAGCGGTAAAATTATGTTTTATGAAAAATTCATATTTTTTACTACCACTTAGTGGTTTCACTATTCATCAATAAAATGAATGTTTCCAGAAAAATACCAAAAATTAGGCCTAAGCTATATTTGATATTATGAACTAAAAAATGATATATATTTTACCAAATTCAAAAAATATTAGTTACATTAACTAATTTCAAAATTAAATCTCGCCGTCAAAACAAATGGCGTGTTTTTTAGTGATAATAACTATCAAAAGATTGACACTTGTTTACAACTGGTTTAAACGTGAAATTACATCCAATGACCAAAATTTTATTAAATTGAAAAAAATATATTCTAAATATAATTTAAAACCACTAAAATTAATAATTTATCACTATTAATTTTTTTGATTGAAAAAGTTGTTTTTAATTAAAATTTAGTAATTTTCACTATTCATCAAAATATGAAAGTTATCCGAAAATCACCAAAATTTCACCCTAAGCTAATTTCGATATTCCGAATCCAAAAATGAAGTCCATTTTGAAAAATAGAATTTACAAAATTTTAAAAAGTGGTTGTTAATATTCATAACGGCTAGTTTTAATAATATTTTAATAGCATAACGTTGTTTAGCGAAACTTGGTGTTGCGTACAACACACGCTATCATGGAAGGTTGCAATTGTGTGTAATTCAAGCCCGGTTAGAGATGTGTGTTGTGAAAGCTCCTTTTGGTGTAGCGTATAACACAAGACATTAATGAAATTAAAAAGAATATTTTTCATAAAATCTCGGGGTGTTACATTCTACCCCCCTTAAAATGAATTTCGCCCTCAAAATTCGTCGGGGTTATAAATGGTTTACTACTCGAAAGTTTCTTTAATAGAAACCCCTATCGTAAAAATGAATACCAAAACCAATCTTTAAAAACAGAAGTATGAAACGTAACAGTTACCCAAATAAACTAATCACTAGGTTTCCATATAGGTGAAAATATGGATATGGAAGAAAAATCTATCCATCATGTTCTGATGGAGAGTGGTAGAGAACATGGCTCTGGAAAAGCCAACAATAACAAATCCATAAATTTGTGACGATCTACAGTACCATCTGATTAACCAGATATAAGAGAACTAGGACAACATTTTTGGTTTTCATGATCGTTTCCCTAAAGTTGAAGAATTTGAATTAGAATAAATACTTATTTTATTTTGGTATAATCTCACTGTTGTCCGTGCCTTGAACAATTTCAACTTCATCTCTTAAATAAATGAAGTTTAATTTGTTATTCGTGACGTGTTAGCAGATCATGTGATAGAATAATGGGTCATTCCATCTGTCTCAAACAAAAGGTTAGCAAAAGTTATTAAATATACATAAGTCATTCTATAGTGAGATTAATAATATATGGTTCTTAAAATGGACTTATACTTCATATATCATACTGCTTAATATAATAAAACTAGTTTCTACTAAACAATGACTTCCTGTAGGATAGTGGTAGGTGATAAAGGCCAGTCACACTTCGGTTGTGGGTTTGATTCCCACAGCCTTGTCCGAAGCGATGGGATGTCGCCCGTCCTGCAGGTTGTCCTTTTTCTAAAGCTATATTACTATAACATCCCATCAATAATATCGAAAAACGTTTTATCCTAACATATGTCCAACATAATACATTCCAATCTTTAGGCTTATCTAAAATACTTCAGTCCAAGCTCATAGTATAAAGAAAATGATTACTTGAAATGTCACAGAACAATCACGTGAATGGCGTCATTTATCCCCCATACATCATAAGATATATCTTGTCGGTCAAATTACAAACATGTGTATACCTTAATCATGTATTCTCTTGAAGAATGAATACCCATTGAACCTTAGTGAAAACATGAATGCAGTTAAAAGTTAACACTTTCCACAAACCAAAATCCTCAATCTTATTTATACTCAAACCATTATATAACTTAGTCTTTATATCAATCATGAGCTCATGAATACAATCAAAAATCTCATTATCGTTTTATCCATTCATTATGTGCATATCATCTACATTCCAAAAATATCTGAATAACCTTTCATGGATACTGGTACCATTAATCATAAACTTTCAAAACTCAAGGAAAGACAACAGTGTAACAATCCTTAGTTGTCTCTTTATTCCATAGTACCATGAGATTACTTATACAACATTACACATGATAAACATGTCATCATTCCACTATATTCTTAAACCATTGACCTAGCTTCAACAATTCTTTCATCTCACATATCATTTTATGTCTCTTCATCATCATCAACATAAATACTACCCATACGACCATGCTGATTCTCTTCATGAGACATTCCCTTAGGGCATGGTTTCCATAATGCCCGTACATTCCACATTTAAAACATTTAACCATTGTTGATGTTGTAGAAATACCATTATCCTCATCCCTGGTGTTAACTGAACCTTTTCCATTGCACTTACTAGCTTTGTTTCCTTCTTTTCCACACCCATTTCATCTTCCAGTTCCTTTGAAACATTCTCCTTGATGCCTCTTCCCACATGATTTACATAGGGGAAATTGAACTTTCTTTCCTCTATGATCATCATGAAACTCCATCTTTCTCTTATTATCCGAGTCAGGAAACTTACCCAATTTTACTTTATTGATCATATTATGAGATTTCTGATTCGTCCTAATAATGATATTTGGACGTCCAAATCCCATTTCATTTGGTTTCTCAAGAAGAATATCATTCCATTGTCCATCATATCCTCCATTATCGTGAATAATCTTGTTTCCAGCCATTTTCTAAAACACAAAAAGAATAGTGTGAGAGGAAAAAATCATGCTAGGGAAAACAAAATAATAAATGGGGGAGTACCCTTAATATCTAACATCTTAGGTTAAATTCTAAGATCGTTAGCGCAATTTTAGGACTATAACCTATAGGTATACTTAACCTTAGAGACATCCCTAGACATACCTTAGAAATATCTCTAGGAATCTCACTAAAGTTCTCGCATCCTAGTTTCCAAAGGTTGACTAAACCTTTCCTCTGATACCAACTGTAGAGACCCGAAGCTTGATGTACATGGACATTACATTACTTTTGCGGAATACTTAGTACATAAGAAAAACACACACACACAAGGATCATAATAGTTTAGTGTCTTTGGAATCTCGGAATATAATCTTCTAATTGTGGTGAAAGATATTCAACATCTCTAATAAAGATCTTCCTTTTTTTACCTAAAACCTTTCTTTATATCCTGGGGAAAAGAAAACATAAAAGGGTGAGCTCAAATGCTCAGTAAGGGAAAACAAAAGAAATATCAATCACATCATTTTCATAAGAACATAACATTTTAGAAATCTTTACCTGCAAAAGAGAACATAATTTCATAACATGGGATAAATCATAGTAGTGAAATGATATCCCAATAATCATAACATAAAACATGAAACTTTATGTCATACACACATAATATGAGAGAATAATATCTTATTAGTCAAGACTCATTGCCAATACAATCTTAGTGGACAAAGTCCCTTTCTGAACCGAGTCACCCTCGTTTCAGTCTTTTTTCACTGAACCGGTATAACCTACCATTCAAGCCATTCCTATCTCATGAGATATAAAATATTTACCCAATATATTGGAGGGAGATATAGGTCCAACCCATCTCATAATGATACCATTCTTATGTGTGCCACAAAATCATAAATCATACATCATTTCATAACCCATGTAATAAAAATGGGAATCTTAAACATCGTGACATCATAAAACAATTCATATAAGATAAAGGAATTCATAAAAATATAATTCCATCACAACATAATCAAATCAATGTAATAATAGGGATAAAAATAGAACCCTTTATTATCTTAGATGGAAAATAATTTTGATGAAACACTTGAACTCCATTATTGAGGAAAATATCCTTTCTGCTTCAAAAACACTTTTCCTTTCTTAACATGTGGTACAAGTATAAACTAAAAGAAGTTGATTAAAAATAAACTTTAAAACTTTTAAAGGAAGATTCTTTGAAATAATGTTTTAAAAATCTATTCATGCTGTATAAGTTAAAAAATACATTTTTCTCGTACTTTTGTCGGAAAAGTCAAAATAAGTACCTCGTAGGAAAACGACAAAAGATTCCTTTCATATATTTTACTAAAAACTCACCGAAGTGTAAAATAGGATTTAAACAATTGTAGGTTAATATAAATAATATTACATATTGAGGAAACATGGATGTGGATGATAAAATACACCCTAGTAATTTTCAAAGTATAAGCAATCTCAGATAAAAATGAGATTGTGATATTTCCCTTACCATAGGTCCGATTTGCTTTGTAAGTGTCCGAACCTCCTGTATAATGATTTAAATAATGTCATTGACTTATTAAAGAATCGTATTCATTGTTATTATATCATATATTGTTCACTTATGAATTTATATTACCCGTTCTTTTGTAAATTCATGTTAAAGTAGCATTTTTGGTAAAATCGTCTCATTTTTCATTCGTGTTTTAACATGTAATTATTCATATGATTACTTAGATCACGATTACTTAATTACAGAATATAAAACACGGTTTATATATAATATATATTCAGAATATACATATATATATTTATATATATATAATGGATCGATAAATGGAAAGAAATACACCGTTCATGGAGACGGTAGGCTGTACGTACGCATGAACGATGTTTTCGTTTCCTTATTGAGTTGAATGGAGTTAAGTAGATGAAATACATATATACATAAATCCAGTAGCTTTATAATGTCATATATTTCATTATTATTTCTTATATATACTTTATAATCATTCTTAAATGGTTAACATGGAGAATGAATCTCATCGCGTCGTGGAGACGGTAGTCCATACGTACGCACAAGCGATGATATCATTTCCATAATTATTGAATTGAATTGGAGTGGATGATACAATATATCAGAATTATTATTATGTTATAATAACTATGTATAGTTATTCTCTACACCATAATACCCATCCATATAATGTTTTGGTGGAAAAACAGATTACACCACGGCGTGGAGACGGTATTCCGTACGTACACATGCGTGGTGATTTCGTTTTCCATAGGATGGATAGATGGTGAAATAGGGTTGTTTCATACTTATAATAACATATAAGTATATGAGTGATACTGATGTTATTACTTCATAACGAAACAATCTTAGAAGAAGAAGTGGAAGAAGAAATAAAGGTGACAGAATTGGTAACGGAAATTACCTCTTCTTTGAAGCGCCTCTTTGAGACCACCTCTTAGGGTACCAAAATTGGTCTTTGAGGAAGACCAGAACCACTAGGATGTTTCTAGGGAAGTGGAGAAGATAATTGGACCGAGGTTGGCCGAGCTTGAAGGCTCATATTTGTGTGATTAAGAGAGGGAGGAGGTGCACTTTTATAAGGGAGGAGAGGGGCACCTTTGGAATAACTAAAACTATTATTTTATTATAAAGTCATGTTCCATTTTAAGTAGCCCCAAATTGATTTATTTCTAGGCTAAGGTGGGGATGGGTCGAAATAACCTCATCAAATAGAATTTAGACAAGTTTAGGTTCTTATTTTAACCTTATCATTTAGATTTAACATTATGTTTAATAATTTTACTTTTACCGTGTCTTCTTGTGTTCTTATACTATAAGGTTAATAAACTTACTATATCAAGAAAAACGAACCCCAAGTTGTTTATTATTAATATATATAACCTTATCTAAGTCATTTGGCCGAACTGTAGATTTTTAGGAATTAAATAACAATTAATAATATAATATTTTTTTTAAAAACTAATTTATGTCCATTTTGACTCTATTTGGTACATGATTTTTATGATATTCATAACAGAATGATAAGTTCGAAACAAGTTACTTATATCAACAATAACAAGTCATATTAACCTAGAAAATTTATTTAGTTCATAAAAAATCTCATATTATATTTATTTGGGTATTTATAACATCAATTATGTCAATATTTCATTAATAAGATAATTACTACATCATCATTGTGTCATAAATAAATTAAATTATTTAATGTCTAAAAGTTACAAATAAATTACCATTATGTAGGAAATCTTTTTAGATTTCTAATTAATTTTTATAGTCGAATTTATCTTATGTATAACCCCATATTAAAAATGATTTACTTATTAAACATTGATTTTAACTATTTTAACCCTTCTTTAAATAAATTATTAATAAATATCCTAATCTAATCCATGTGGGCCTAAATTGTCATATTTTATTCCTAAGGATGTTTTTGGTCGAATTACACTTGTCCAATAGAATTAGGACATGTGTTTGGGTAATAATAATTTCATTTTTACCCTTAATTACCCTATTTACTTTTAACAGTGGTAAAAAAAGTAAAAAGTTACTATTCGCGAAAAATTATTTTTATCTCAATGAACCATATTTTACTAAATGAAATCAACCGTGTCTCTTTGATTTTTGAAATTACACTCACAGAAGCGGTAAAATTATGGTTTATGAAAAATTCATTTTTTACTACCACTTAGTGGTTTCACTATTCATCAAAAAATGAAAGTTTCCAGAAAAATGCCAAAAATTAGGCCTAAGCTATATTTGATATTATGAACTCAAAAATGATGTTTATTTTACCAAATTCAAAACATATTAGTTACATTAACTAATTTAAAAATTAAATCCCGTCATCAAAACAAATGGCGTGTTTTTAAGAGATAATAACTATCAAAAGATTGACACTTGTTTATCACTGGTTTAAACGTAAAATTACATCCAATGACCAACATTGTATTGAATTGAAAAAATATATTCTAAATATAATTTAAAACCACTCAAATTAATAATTTATCAGTATTATTTTTTTTTGATTGAAAAAGTTGTTTTTAATTAAAATTTATTAATTGTCACTATTCATCAAAATATGAAAGTAATCCGAAAATCACCAAAATTTCACCATAAGCTAATTTCGATATTCCGAATCCAAAAATGAAGTCCATTTTGAAAAATAGAATTTAATAAATTTCAAAAAGTCTTTGTTACTATTCATGACGGCTAGTTTTAATAATATTTTAATAGCATATCGTTGTTTAGTGAAGCTTGGTGTTGCGTACAACACACGCTATCGTGGAAGGTCGTGATTGAGTGTAATTCAAGCCAGGTCAAAGATGTGTGTTGTGAAAGCTATTTTTGGTGTAGCGTATAACACAAGACATTAATGAAATTAAAAAGAATATTTTTCATAAAATCTCGGGGTGTTACAATGACCTCATTTATAGATTTATTAAAAAATATTATTCATCTCTATCATAATCGAATTTTATTTTAAAATATAATAAAATGTTTCAATACTTAAGACATAAGAAAAATCTAATGAGATCTTCCCATCGAATCCACCATTTTCCATTCATAATTTCTTACATACAAGATATATGAATCTATATGTAAAATGATAATCCTTATATCTTCTATTATTTATGCCATGTTTGTAATAATATTTCAAATATATCCATTTATATGAGTGACTCAATGTCCATTTGGGATTGAAAATAATTTCATATGAAAATAAACAAATTTTCTAATCCAATTTTAAGAGTTCTACAAAGTTTCTTTCAATAAAAGTTGAAACTACCAGATTTTCAATATATAGAATCCTTAAAAATATTTATTATACAATTTATATTACTTTTATTTCATAATTGATTCACTGAATAACTCTGGCAACATCACTACCTTAGTTGATTAATCAATCAATATATTTATCCAAGAACATTTTTATGTCATCAAATCTATTTTACATCACATAAATTTAATTTATTTTGTATTTATATAACCATTATATTACTTGGGTACTTTTTTGAATATGGGCATGGAAATATTGTTTCTCATATCTTTTATATAGATTATATTTTATTGTTTTCATTAATTTTAATTTTTAGTTATTTCATTATCATAAAATTATTATTGTCTCCATCAATCATGGAATATTTTGATAAATTGATGATATATATCACATGTACATTATCATTGAAAACTTAATAACAAATAGATTGAAACTCTTAAACCATTCCTTCCATACAAAAGTAATAAATACTTTTATTAAATAAGTGAAGACTCTTTTAATTTATCATATTTTCTATAAGAATAAGTTGATATAAATAGATTAAAATATTTTTAACAATATTTTACTCCACTTGTTATAAGTTGAGTTACCTGAGAGGGGAAGGGGTAATTATATTTTCATTTCCTATTTTACTTAATGGCATCTCATTCCCATTTTTGGAGAGACTCACTGAACCTATTATTGTTGGTTGTATATCCACTACAATAATAAATGAAGAAATTATTATATTCCATAATAACCTTACATGGTTTAATATAATTAGATATTTCAAGAATATATTCATGCATTTTTTTAAAACCATATTCCACTTATATTCACAAGTTCAAGGGATACCAATTTCGCGATCACTCAACTCCAAGAACGCTACAATTAAAATATTTTTTTAGTATTATTACACTCCCTCTATCTTGTTAAAATCAATTACATCACAATTTCTTTCTAATTTAGATGGCTTACATATAACTTTTATAACATTTATGATTCCTATATACCATAATTAATGCGTGTTTTGATATATATTATGAAAAAATAGTGTATGATTCTCAAATATATTCTATAACATCTAGAACCTTTACCAATAAATAATTTCTTAAATATTAATTTTCACCAAGATATCGTCATTAACTACTAAGTAATAAAATGTATCATAGGTACATTAACTCATGATTTATTATCTAAATTGTTTTTACATAAGTCCATTTTGACAACATCCTCTTATCAAGTGTTCTTACTCATTTTCACTTTCGGAATCATCTTTTATCCATGTGTGCTCACTCAATTGTTATTTGTATAAATTCTATTACCAATTTTTGTTCTATATTTTAATTTTTCCAAAATTTCTTTATTATTCCTTGTTTGTGAAATGATTTTTATGAATATTCTTTCACTTTACATTTTGGAGATGACCATTTCAGATTCTCAAGTACCCCACTCATATATATAGTTATAAAAACAAATTCTTCAATCACTATAAATGATTTAAATTAAGATAAACCTATCATTATTTTACATCATTATAATAGAATAATCATTACAACATATAAAAATTTCACAATTCCAAGAACACATGGTTTAATATTTTAAGGATCCACTATATAAGATAAATATTTTATGATACTCTTGAAAATTTATCCACTTTATAATCCAAACTGGACATACTCATAAAAATATCCTAATTTGTATTCATTTTTAAATCATAGGGAATGGAAATTTAATGAGATGGGTGAGAAAAAATGAAAAGTGATCAAAAAATTATTGACGTGTCATTATAATTAATATCCTAATAATGTGAAAAAATATGGGTGGGGTAGAAATTTCTTAACAAAAAGAACATGGAGCGATATAAGTTAACTAAAATCTATGATATAAAGACTTGTAATATCATTTTAAAAGACTTTTCCCATGAAAGAAGATTGATAAACCAAAGGACCTTAAGCATGGGTCATAGAGAATTATCATAGGCATATAAAAATATTGAATATAATTGAATCATTATATAAGCAAACTGTAGCACAAACATAAGAATATAAAATCATGACAACAATGATTTAGGCATCACATTCCCAAATAAACATGTAAATAATTTTTACCACATCCAATTCCTTGAATAGACTTGTGGAAAAATCATTATGCATCTCATTGGCTAATGAAAGTTTTTATCCAAGATTCCCTATTCTCAATCGAGTAACATTTTATCATATAATGTGACATGAATCCTTAACCAATGAATTAGAGTGTGATAATGGAAACACCCATGAAAAATTGATACATATGTTTTCCACTTGAAAATAAACATTTATCATATCATATAATACCCATGTAAAAAAGAATGTATTTCTTAAAAATTTAAAAACCCCACTTAAAATTAATTTATAAAATTATATGATGTTTCATATACCATTATCCATAATGAATAATATAAAAATAACTAATATATGTTTATAAAAACATCCATTCATGAATTATAGACCTTAGAGGGTAAATATAAGTGAAAATAAATAGATTATCATAAAAACTTTTAAAAAATTAATGTAAAAAATTAATATCAAAAAAATAATGTAAAGGGAAAGAGAAGAATATTTAATGATTTTTATCAATATTTCTATATAAAATATATATTAATGGAAATATATGTAGTCAAAAAAATATGTTGCAATTTATGAAACATTTCTTTATATATATGAAACCTTTAAATATTTTTCAATTCCTTTTTTGATAACCCACTTCATAAATTAGGTAATAAATAATTTATTTTAAAAGAGTATAACAGAAAAATGCAATTAATATTATCAAAAAAAAATTTGGGTTTTAATATAATGATTTTAAATTTTTTTTCTTATAATTAAAATTTAAATGGACGAAAAATCATATTTAAAGAATGTGATTTTTTTTCTTAAAATATCACTCTTTTATAAGAATGAAATTGATATTTCTAGAATATATGAGTAAAACCATTTCCCGTGAAGAGAAAATAGGAAATATATTATTAAATTTGAAATTGGATAACTTATCAAACATAAATGTGTTTTACTCAAAAAATAAATATGTAAATAAATGAATGGAAATTTGAACTAACTAAATCCCTTATGGATAGCATAATTAATGTTACAAGAGAAATAAAGAAATGGGTTATACAGTTGGAATATAAATACCTTGAAAAATATACATTAAAAAATAATAATATGAATTGGTGGAATTCACCAATATTTTATGAAATATGCTTAAGAAAAAAACATCTAAATTAACAAATGATAAATATTTCTCGAAAAAAACTTATAATAATTGAAATTATTAATAAGAGGGACCAAGTTATTTTCTTTATTACATTGGTACTATGAACCAATAAGAGGGTCCAAGTGATTTCCCTTTTGAATATGAAAAAAAGATTTCTTTTAGAAAAATAAAATTTATTTGTCATAATTGTCTGTATAATAAAATAAATGAACTAATATAGTTATTCATCAAAAAATTTATTATTTATAAAAATTACTTTGTTTTAAAATAGATTATGTATTATACGTGAATGTGGGTTAGAAATCGGGAAGTTCCCTTTAAATGGGTTTGCTAATCATGAAGAATTTAGAAGTGAACCCTGTAAAACATGTATTTACCCACAAAATAAAGATAAAATAATATTAATATATTAATTTCGAATATTTACTTTGAATTTATAAGAAATATATAAAAATAATTAATAATAAATTTGGTCAAATAGATGGATTGCTCAACCCGAATGGAAAATGGATGTTTGAGATGAAACCATTTACGTATGCGTGAAAGTGTTCTTCACATGCTCTTTGTGACAGGAATACTGAAATTAGATAAATTAAAAATTAGATTTGAACATAATTAACATATATTTTATTTATTATAATTATTTTATATTTATTTATTGTCTTTTTTATGATTCATAAGAATAAATATCATTATTTTAGAGTGCTTGTTTCCTTGGTTTTCCAGATCTGTTTAATTTAATATGAAAATGGAAGGTCATTTAAAATGAACACAAATGTATAGAATTAAAATAATATTTTATTAATATTATTACTTAATATTAAATGTTTATATTCATCATTTGGTTGTTTTTTGGGTGAGGATGAATCATTAGATAAGACGTTAGTGATAATCATTTGTATTATTTTTTGCGGCTTTTCAATCATAACAAACTAGTTTGGTTTCATTAATTAATATTATGTATATATATTGGTTCAAAAAAATTATATAATATATAATACACATATTGAAATATATTTTGATAAAAAAAATTAATAACTATCCATGAAGGTAAAATTGAAAAACCAAAACATAGCATCCACGCAGATGGTAAATTAGCATGTCATAGATGATGTTTTAATCCATGACATAAAAGAAAAAGGAGAAGAGTCATGATAGTGTATTTTAAATTAACATAATAAAATTTCTATGTATAAAAGTCCCATAATTTAACATTTCACTTTGTTTAGTGGAGGTGATGGTAGGATATGAAATGAAAATAAATGTTTTAGAAAAAAAATAAAGACAATTTTTTCTTCTTGAGTTCTACTCCTTGTAGACCTATTTATGGGGAATTCTTTTTGTATTTTTTTAACAATTGATCCTAGTCAGGGGGTGGGGGTATTTGGAAGAGTATTGGGTTGAAATTTTAAAATGATTAATTATTTAATGGTGTGAGGAGAAGAGGTGGTGAGGGGTGGTATTTATAGTTGATGAGAGGGGTGTTATATCTTTATTTTATTCATTAGATTATTATTTTTCCCCATGAATATGAATTGTTTGAGAATTATCACTAAATATATTAAAATAATGTATTAGAGTTTGTGATTTTTGTTTATTAATCATTCATGTTGTTTTTAATTATGGTATTTGGATTACAAATTAAAAATCATAAATCACTATATTTCACTATTCCCCAAAAAATCTACTATTTTTTGAAAAATCACAAAAAAAATGAACATAACCATTTTTTTTGATGTATAGAATTATGAATTACATCCATTTATAGAAAATAATTTTATAAATATGTGATCTTTAATTTTTTAAATATAATCATTGTTTACTCAAAAAATATCGATTTTAATACTATAATAGTTTTTATCACACTCTAAAAAATATCTTATGGTCACATAAAATTATCATATAATAACAAATCAAACCAATATTATTTAATATATATATTTCATGAAAATAATTCTTATTTTAAATAATTTAATTCATTATTAAATTGTAAAAAACATTTATGATACACCAAAATACCAACAATTATTATATAATTTCTAAAACATTTCTTTAAAATTCCATGATATAAATATACAATGTTTTAATTTATCAGTTACCAAATATTTATTTATAATTTCCTATGTTATGATACTATTTTATTAGTCATTTTACAATTCTGAAAAGTCACATTACTATTCTAAAGGTTATACTTAATAGTATATAACAGTTTAAAATTTTGTGTTGCATGAAGCATAACTATTGATGATATTTTAAAAGAAGCATAAAATAAAATATTGGGGTGTTACATTATCCCATCCTTAAAAGAATTTGTCCTCATAATTTCAAAAATACCACCTCATAAAATGATTTGCGTACTCATTCAACATAAATTTCTCAAGTTCCAAATCTGCGTCTAAATATTTAGTAATTTTTCAAAATTACCTTCACTAGATGAGTTATATAATTCCTCAACACCTGCTCTATAGTGTCTATCATCTGGATAGGATTTTCCTAGTAAGATAAACCAGGTCACAATTGTATTCCTTAAAAAGTGAGAATATGCGTTGGTCATGACATGTTCTTCCTTAACAAAGAGATGTGAAACATATTGTGTAATTTTGAATGGAAAAGTGGAATTGAAAACCGAAAAGAAAAAATGCCAATTATCAATAGGATTTCAAAATGTCCAATGTACCTAGGTCTTATTTTCCCTTTCCTTCCAAATATTACCACAATGTTCAGTGGACATCCCTTTAAGAAGACATGATCTCACACCTGAAACTCGTAATATTTATTCTGGTAATCATCATATCTTTTTTCCACCATTTTTTGGCTTTGATTTGTGTCTACATAGTCTTTACCATTTCTATTATTTTTCTACACATGTTCTATGCCTACATGATTCGTATATACAAAATAATCCTAGAAAGATGGTTTACGACATATATTTCAATTGGATGCTTCATATGGTGCCATTTGAATACTTTATTGGAAATTATTATTGTTGGAAAAAATCTACCCAAGGTAAATACTAATCCCACACACCTGGATTATCAAATGATAATGATCTAAATATGTTTTCTAATGTTTTAATAGTCCTTTAAGATTGCCCATTATTTTAAGGGTAATAATATGTTATCTAATGAATCTCACTATACAAATCGTTTAGAATATTATTCCACAAATTTGATGTAAATCTTGGATCATGATCATACACAAATGAATGCGGTGCGCCATGATGTATTAAAAATTCATTAATATAGAGTCGTGTAAGGTTCTATATAGGAAAATCCACCATTATAGTGAGTAAATGATAATATTTTGAATGTTGATCAATAATTACACATATTACATCTTTCTTTATTTGGGTTAAAGGTAATACTATGACAACATACATAGTAATGTTATCCCATTTCCTTGCACAAGTAGAAAAATGCTTCTTGACTATTCTAGGATGTTTAATTTTAACCTTGACCTATTAATAGGATAAATATATTGATACATAATCAGAAATTTTTCACTACTTTTTATCCCACCAGAAATATTCCTTCAAATAACTATACATCTTAATGCTACCATGGTGTATAGATAAATTAGAGCTATAAAAATCATTCAATAACTAACTTTTTAGCTTATATATAGAGGTAACATGAAGCCTCTTCTGATAATTCATAATTACATACTCAAAGATGACGTTTTTACACTTCTAATCATCCACGTTTTTAATTTACCATTTAAAATTATCATCATTAGATTGTGTAATTTTAATCATTTCTATTAAATAAGGTTTGAAAACCAATTAAAAAATTATAAATGATTCATCA
This sequence comes from Viscum album, assembly GCA_963277665.1. NCBI lineage: Eukaryota > Viridiplantae > Streptophyta > Magnoliopsida > Santalales > Viscaceae > Viscum > Viscum album. Next base: position 1,060,087,716 of record OY728140.1, read on the forward strand.
TTCTTGATAATTCTCATATACTTATACACTAGATCCATGAACACATGATCCCTTTTAATCTTAATTTTTTTTATAACACCATGATCTTTCCTGCTCAATGCATCAACTACATTATTCTTCCTCCCTGGGTAACAGTGTATAAAACAATTATAATCCTTGAGTAGCTAAATCATTCTTCTTTGTGTCACATTGATTTATTTTTGTTAGAAAATATATTTAAATCTCTTGTGATCTATATATATATCTCTCTCATATTTCACCATAGATATAGTGTCACAATATCTTTTAAAAAATTTTATGGATACTAAATCTAGTTCATGAGATTAATAGATCTGTTCCAGATTTATTTACTGCCTTGATGCCAACCAAATAACTGTATCATTAAAAAAAGAAATAACCAATTTCATTAATTTATTAATCAATATAAATAAGTAATCCAACATTCCCAATTGTAGAGTCATGGTCTAAGCAATCAGTAATCTCCTCTTCAACTCTTCAAAACATTCTTAACATTTTTTTGTCCACACAAACTTTACACATTTATAAGTAAGCTTCGTTAAAAAGTTATATAATAAATAAAACAATAAATGAAATACAAATAATAACCTACTTAACAAATGAAAATATGTACCTCGGTTATGTTCATTAGTGTAGGACATTCTTGGAATTCATTTTTCATCATAAGATCAAATGAGATAATATCCTTATTGATAAAAATTATAAGAAAATAATGTGTTTATATCCAAAATTCACACTTTGTAAACATTAAATATAACCATTTTTTTCTAAAAGTCTCTCTGATAACCCACAAGTTTTTCTCATGGTGCTCATAGATTTCGGTATATGTCATGATATCCTTAATAAATACCATAGAAATTGATAAGATATTCCTTGAATACTCTTTTAATTAGATCTATAATAACAGAGGGTGTATTAGGCAGTCGAGAAGATGTAACTATAAACTCGTATTATTCATACATGGATTGATATTCTCTCCTTGGAATGTCTACCTTCATTAAACTTAATTTATGATATCTATATCAAAGGATAATCTTTAAAAAATATTGACCTCTATTAAGTCGATTAAATAATCCATCAATATAAGGTACATGAGACATTTCATTTATTGTAATAGCATTGATTTTTCTATAGTAAATGCATTACCTCATTGTTACATATCTATTCATAAAAAATAGAACATGGGATCTCCATGGTGAAACACTAGGGTGAAAAAATCCCTTTTCACAAATTTTATCTATTTGTTTCTTTGGTTATACCAATTAAACCATGATAATTTTGTAAGGAGACTTTGATATTGTCTTTTCATAAGGTATTAAATCAATAGAGAACTCAACTTCACACTATTTTGGAGGTCATGGAAATTTCTATTGAAATATATAAATTTATTAATGTGAAAAATGATCATATTATATTTGAGTATTTATTACCTTATCCATAGATGATATTTTTTCATCTTCCACAAGAATTTCATATGGAAGAGCTGTTAGAGGTGGATCCAGATATTACTTATAGGATGATGACTCTCTTATAAAGATGATATATTCGATAAATATATCATGAATAATAATCTTCTTTTCTTTCCAGTAATAGTTTTCATTATATTTCAAAATTCAATCTATACTAAGGATTACATCAAAATCAACCATAGGTATGGTGATAAAATCAGAAATTAGAGCATATTTATGTGTCATAATAGAACAGATTGACACATCATTGTTACAATAAGGATTCCAAAATCAGTCATAAGTAAAAATCTTCTTTTTACAGTGAATTGTAAATATTTTATATTTAATGTAGAATAGGAAGATATAATAGAAATAATTGATCTAGAAGAAAATAAATATTTGGATAAATTTTCTGAGATGATTAAAACACCAACCAGCACATCATTAGGAACATAAACCATATTAGTTGTGATCAAATATGAGTAGCCCTGCTCCCATTCCTTTTTTAGGGTTTTCTTCCATGAATCTATGGAAACTCATTTTCATTATGCCCCGTCTCCCTACAATAGTAACATCAAACATTTAAAACATCATTCATTCCCATGAAATTATGAACAAGATGGCCTTTCCTAGTAAACTTATAGAAAACTCCTTTTTCTTTTAATCCAGAACACATGTGTTTCCTTTCACAAGTATCGTATGTTGGAAAATTAACTTTTCCAATCTTATCTTTATCCATTCATTACCATAATAACTTCTTGTTCTATTTTTCCATAAAATTCATAAGACTTTTACAATTCATTCTCTCTTATGATAACACATGAGACAATAACTTCGTATGCTGAGAACTTTTGGGAGACTACTTCTCTTTGTATGAATGGATTTATACCATCAAATAAATGATCAATATTTCTCCTTAAGTTACTTATGTAATACCCAAAATGATTTTCTATCCAGGAAAATATAGTAGTATACATGAAACATGTTCATACTTTTTCTATCTCAGTGTGAGGACTTGACACTCATTATATGACTGCTATTCATGAGATAAATATTTATCTATGAAAATTTCATTAAATTAAATATATTTAATATCTATATTTTATTCCCCATCTTTTTCATTTTGAATCAATGACCACCAATGATGCACATAATCTAAGAGATTAAAAACTTCTATGATAACCTTAACCATTTCAATAATTCTCAAAAAGAGAAATATATTATTCTATGGAACTTATCCACTATTCAACTACAATATGGTTTGTAGTATAATTAAATTATGGAGGTTATTTTCTCTTAGTGTGGTCTAAAATTGTTCCTCCACATTGTGATTTAGGATGCTCTATTCATGTAAGCTTATTTTTCAAAATATGGGTTTGTTGTCCTAGTATAGTTATATGTTTTTCAGCTCTAGTTTCATCTTCTAATCCATAATCATTTTCTTCTATAGGATGGAAATCACTAAATGGGATGTGTTTGTTGATATGGTTTTCATTCCTTCCACTATGATCAATTTATAAACAATAATATTTTCTTGAATTAGGTTATGAATCATAATTCATAATTTTGAACTAGAAAAAAAACTTATCATAAATTAAAAAAATCATGAGTAACTAATATCATTATCATAGGAATGGTTTCTTTTATGACATATTTACATTTAAATCCTTGATAATGTTTTTTAAAGGATATGTGACTTATCCAAAGCATATCCCCCAAGAGTGTCAATCCCAGTGCTTAGTAAATCCCATTATCATGTACCAGGTTACATTGAGTCATCCCTGACACACCTTGTTGTGATTGCTTCCCCTAGGTACAGATGTTCCATGAACAAAATCCATGTGTAGTATATAGAAAAGTATATATTTCCAGGAAGAACAACATAATATATAACTTACCAAAACTCTATTATATTCTCCTTTTATCATCCTATAAGTTTATATTAGGGTTATATAACATAATATAAATTTTATTAAAATATTTTACAAGGTTTCTACTAAATGTTATCTAATACCATCATTAAAGACATTTATCCTATTAGCCTAAAGATTGTGCATTTCTTTATTAAATTGGTACTATGAACTAGAGATCTAACCCCAAATGACCGAATAGTTTAGTAGATTATGAAAACTAGAAACATAAAAAAGTTTTAAATTATAAAATTATATAGAAATTAACATATATTCCCCAATGTAATTATCCATATAATCATAGATTATCTATCAAGTCATTCATGATAAACATCTTAATAAACTGTGAATAAATAAAACAAAAGAATGTGGTGAGATATATTAAAAATTAATGAGATGAAATAAATAATAATAATCTATCCTAAATAATTATGAATGGTGTGTAAATAAAAACATATTTAATTAAATCATAACCCTATGTATAATATGAAAAGAGCTGGAACTGATTAAATAATTACATTTGTAATTACATGAGAAACAAAATTGACCATATATATTATACTGGTTGAATAATAATATTAATTATCAATTAATAATATCACAATGAGTGAATTCATATTGCCATAACCTGAAACATACCGTTGATGTATAGGATAGGACATATAATAATAAATGGTTAAGCCCTCAACCAAATCCACATCTATAAATAAATGTAATGGGCTCAGGCATGTGCATATCTGTTTTGTATCATGAGACTAGAAGATGCAACATGGGAATATAATTGGCCTTTACTATCACATACTATGTCAAAAACATTATTCTTATTATTGGGGTGAAATATAAACAACATATACATACAAAATGTTTTTAACATTCTGCAATCTGTAAATATAATCACGAACTCTTTTGAGTAGTATGATAAATGGTATCAAGATACACCACCCATAGTCAAAATGATCAGCAAAAATTTAATAAAATATGGTAGATGAGATTAATAAGAAACCAATATCAATAGTGGATATTAATCAACATAGGTTTTGATATATATGATAACACTATAATGAAATAATCATGGAATTCTTGAGAGAAAAAACCATTTTTTACTTTGCAATGAAGAGTTCTTTAGGACAAATAATTTCTATTTGTCATTGTTTTTTTTCTAGAACCTGAAACGAAAAAATATAGTATTTCATGAAAATTTATTTGAATATGTAAAAATAATGGTCTCTTAAAATTGACTATGGATGGTACTTGAATGCGGGGAAGAAATCTAGAAGTTCCATTTAACCATGTGTCTTATAAATAATAATTTTGAAGAGAACCATGTTAAAGATGTATTTCACCATAAAAGATAGATCAAATGATCTAAATATACGAATTCAAAAAATGTGAATTGAATTTATAATAATTATATAACAATTTTATAATAAAATGAGGGTAAATAATGAGAATGTGTAACTCAAAATAAAAATAGAGGTTTGGGAAGAAAACCTTACCTTATGTCCAAAAGTGTTCTTATTTTGTGAGTAGTGTCTTGGATAATTATATTTAATAATAATTTCGTTAAGAGCATGAGTAATATTAAATTTTTATTTAAAATTTACCTATATTCATGTTTTTTCAATTTTTATGAGTTATAAGATTTAATTTCGTCATTCGGGTGTGTTCTCTCATTGGATTTCATGATCAGTTTACATTTATATGCATATGGATGATCATGTAAAATGAAAATAGTTTTCTAACATCAAAATCATATTTCATTAATTATATTTTCTAATATTAAATTTTAATATAATTCATTTGGTAGTTATGGGTGTGGATGATTCATTAGATAAGATGATAATGATAATTGTTTTGTTTATTTTGGCAGTTTTTATATCATCACAAACTAGGTTTGTTTAATTAATTAATATTATGTTTATAAAATAGTTTCATAACATTATATAAGATTAAATACATATATTATAATATGTTTTTCCAATAAAAAGTGTTTTATGACTACAATTGAATGTGGAATTGAAAAATAAAAATAAGTTGTCCATGAAGATGATTAATCGGCACCTCATGGACTATGTTTTCATCAGTAAAATAAAATAAAAAGGAGAAGATACATGATGGAAGATTTTATAATGAAATAATAACTTTATATTATATAAAATATAATGTGTTTATCATGTCACTTTTCATAGGTTTGGTGAGGAAAGGATAATAAAATTAATAAAATTGAAAAGAAAATAAAAGAAAAGAAAGATTATTTTGACATCATAAATTGTCCATCTAGGGAACCTACATAAGTGGATTGGTTTTGTTTATTTGTTTAGAACAAAGGGTCTTGGAAGTGGGGTAGGTTCATGGGAATTTTATTGGGTAGAATTTGGACAAGGCTCAATTTTTGGAATGTGTTAGGTGAAGAGCTGGTGAGGCGTGATATTTATAGTGTAGAAGATGGATGTTTTCTCATTATTTTATCAATGAGTTTACTATGTTTTTTCAATAATAATAATAGTATGAGTATTATTAGAGAATATATTAAAATATTTAATAATATTTCATAATTTGGGTGTTTAAATCATACATGATGTTTTTATGTCATATATTTTGATTATAATTTAACAAATATAAATCACTGTATTTTACTATTCACAAAAATTTAACTATTTTAGAAAATACCAAAAAATTCAACCTAAATTTTTTTCGACATGCATAATTCAAAAATGAAACCCATTTAATATATATAATTTTCAAAATATGAAAAAAAAATTTAAAATAAAATCATCATGGACTAAAATAATAATAATTGTAACATTTAAACTATTATTATGACACTTTGAATTTTTTTTTAAGGTCTCATTAAATTGTTTTATAATAATAAGAAAGAAAAATAGAAATTTTTAATATATTTTATTAAATTAATTTTTTTATGAAATTAAATTTATATATAAAATTGTATGTAAACTATTATGATTCAAAAAATTCCAACATTTAATTTCTAATTTTGAAAGAATTTGTTTACTTATTCCTTGATTTAAATATACAATATTTTTATTTATAAGTATCCCATGGTTTATTTATACTTTCATAGGTGAATTTACTATTCTATTATTCATATTACTATTCTTAATGGTCACGTTACTATTATAATGGTAATATTTAATAGTATATTACTTCATTTAATATGGTGTTTCATTAAGCATAAGTATAAGAGATATTTAAAAATAGGTATACCAAACAAATATTGTGGTGTTACATTATCCCCTCTTTAAAAAATTTTCATCCTCAAAATTTCTAAAATGACACATCATTAAAACAATGGGGTAGTGACTAATCATAAATTTCACTAATTCAAACGGAACCTCTTCAATTTAATTTTTTATTTTTTCCTAGTACATTTACTATCCAGGATATTTGATTCCTCATCATCATCTCTATAGTTTCTAAAATATTTATCATAACTTGACAGTTTGATAACTCATGTTCTAATTGAATACATTTAGAGGTGAGAAAATTTCTTGAGTCTTGCAAATACATTTTTAACAAAGATATGTCTATCACATTTTGTACATTAGAAAGTATATTTTGCATCACCAAATGATATGTTGAAGCTCCAACTCTCTCCTTGATTTTAAATGGTCCAATGTACCTAGGGAATATTTTCTATTTCATTCCAAATATTATAACACCCTTCTATGAAGATACCTTCAAGAAGACATGATCTCCCACCACCAACTCCAAATGATTAATTTAGTTTCCATCGTACCTCTTTATCCATCTTTGTGGTGATTTGATATGTGTTTGAATAATTTTTACATTTTTTATTGCATCCTCCACATGTTCTGGGCAAATAAGATTCCTTTCCTCCACATCATCCCAACAAGTTGGTGTACGACATCTATTTCTTTACAATGCTTCTTATGGTTCCATTTTAACACTTGAATGGAATCTAATATTCTATCAAAACTCTATTAATGGTAAATAATGATCCCACAAACCTTGATTGATATGTGAGAATGATCTGAACATGTCTTAGAATTTTTTAATATTCTATTCAGACTGCTTGGTAGTTTGAGGGTGATATTTAGTGCTCAAATGATGCTTAGTAACAAACTCTTTCAAATGACTTTTCAGGAATTTCAATGTAAATAGTGGATAATGACCAGTTAGAATTGAACGTTTTTAGCCATGATTTTTTACGAATTCAATAATATAGAGCCATATAATTTGATCTGAAGGAAATTACTCCATTATAGAGATAAAATATGAATATTTTATAAGTCTATAAAACAATAGCCATATTGCATCATTATTTCATTGTGTTTTTTCATCCTATGAAAAAATATATAGTAATGTATTTCTATTTCCATATAGAAATAGGAAATGGTTGAATGACTCCTCTAGGATGTTGTCTTTTAGCAGTCACCTATTATAAAACTTAACACCTTGATAAATAATAATTTCAATTTTCACTTAATTTTATCTTAAAAGAAACGTTCATTCAAATATCTATAAATATTAGTACCATAAGGGTGTATAGAGAAAACCAAGAAATTGGAATCTTCTAATAAACCATATTTAGGATTTTGTATAGAGGAAACACAATGCCTCTACCCCAATTTTAGAATTTCATCCTCATACAAGAAGTTTTTAAACATCCCATCACTCACATATTTAATGTACCTTTGAAAATAATCATATATAGAAAGAGAACTAGTAATTATTTTTAACAAAATATGTATGGGAATCCAACTAAAAAAGTCGATATTTTTTACATTTCTGTGAAATTCCCATATCCATCTTTACTCGATCCGTTGATACATGATCCCTTTTAATCCTCAATTTTTAGAGCCCCGTGATCTTTCATGCTCAATGTATCTTCTACCATATTTTCCTTTGTAGGATGACAGGGAATTGAACAATCAAAATCCTTGTGTAGCTAAAGACATCATATTTACCACATGTTGAGTTATTGTTTTGATATGATATATTTATAGCTATTATGATCTATATATATCACACACAGTTCACCATAGAGATAATGTATCTATATCATCAAATCAAATATTATGACTACTAACTTATGATCACGAGTTTTATAATCTTGTGCATTATTTTTTAAGTTCATTTTGGCATAGAACATAAACCTCTCCTCCTATTCCCAAATAAGTCATTTCATTGATGCATCCCTGAAAATCACAAATCCTATATTTACTGATGGTAGATTAAGGATCATATAATTCACTAATTTCTTATTCAATTCATCAAAACATTATTTACATTCTTTTTTTACTACAAAATTAATGACGTTACAAGTATGATTGGAGAACATGTTATCTAGTTGGGAAAAATTCTAAATAAAATACCGATATTAACCTTCAAGACCAGTGAAGCTACATAGCTAGGTTTGGTTTGTTGGTGTATTCGATTCATGGAATACATTATTATGTGTAGGAACAACTATAATTCCATCCATTGAGATAGTATGTCCATAAAATTAAACTCTATGAATTTCGATGTCACACATTCTAAACATACAATACTAGTCTTTTATTGTTAGGGTCTCCAAAACAACCCACAGTTTGTTCTAAATGACCTCAAAGAATATGTAATATATTATGATATCATTAGTAAGTAATAGAACAAAATCATCAAAATATTCTGCAAACACTCTATTCATTAGATCCATAAAAACAATTGGTGAATTTGTTAGTCCAATTTGTGTTACTATAAACTCATAATGTCTAAATCTAGTTTGAAATGTTATCTTTGGAAAATATTCCTTCCCACATGTAATTGAAGATATCATTATCAAAGGTCAATATATGAAAAATATCGAGCTCTGTGATGTTGATAAAATAAATCATCAATGCGAGGTAGATGATACATATTTTTTATTGTAATAGAATTTATTTCTCTATAGTCATTTGACAGCCTCATGGATCCATCTTTCTTCATGTAAAAGTTAAAGGATACTCTCCAAGGAGAAACACCAGGGTGTAAAATTCCCTAATAAAACAATTAAACTATTTTTTATTCAACTCCATTAATTCCACAATATTTATTTTTTTAGGAGTTCATGATATAGGCCTTGAATTATGGATTAAATCAATAGAAAAATTAAAATACTTCTCCAAAAGATGTATTAGTAATTCAATAGAAACACATCAATGTATTCCTACACAATAAGTATTTATGGATTTGATGATTTCTCTCATCATCCATAGATGATATTTTCACTTATTCCCCATGAATATCATTTAGAAGAGATACATGGGGTGAATCTAGATATGAATTAGTCAATGAAGCCTCCCCTCTACATATGTAAAATTTAATACCTTCAACATGAAAAATAATTTACTATTATTTGTATTAAAGATTTTCATTATATTTTTAATGACAATCCATACCAACGATTATATCCAAATCAACCATTGGTATGGTGTTAAAATAAATAATTAGTGCACATTTTTGTGTTATAAATGGAATTACTCAACACAACTTTGTAGAAATATGGTTTCCACTAAGAGTCTTTATTATAAAAACCCTTATTAAGGTGAATTGGAAATATAAAAAATTTAATGAAAACTAAGAAGATTTAAAAGAATTATAACAATACAATAATGATTTATATAAATTTTATGTGATGACTAAAGTACCGACCATCAAATAATTTTGAACATCAACCTCAATAGGTGTGATCAGATAAGCTTGGACCTACTCTCTCGGATTTTTGGGGGAAATGTAATTTGATATTTCTAATGATCATTTAAATAGTGTCCCATATCCTTGAAATTATAGCATTGGAAATTGGTAGATTCATTATTTCCCATGAAGTCATGAGAATGATGGCCATTCGACACACAATTTTAAGAAACTCCTTTTCCTTTAAAATAGAAAGCAGACTGTTTCCTTCCAAAAATATCAGAAATTGAAAAATTTACTTTTTTATTCTCCCAATTTAACATTTTTACTGCGACACCCTCTTCTTCTATTGTATTTCGTTAAATTCATAAGACCTAGAGTATTATTTTCCTTTCCGGATAGCACATGAGACTCAATCGTAAAATAACGATAAATTTTTGTAATCCAATTCCCTTTGGAGGAATTGGTCTAAAAAATAAAATAATCAATCAATCTTTCTCCTAGTGTTAGCCTGAAGGCCTTTTTTAATTATTGTTAATCCCCATTTTATGGGTGGAAGGGGAACCCTTACATGACCTCTAGAGTGAAGGTACAAGGCCTGACACCACATGAAGGCCACAACATGACTTGATAACTCAGAGGCTTATTGTGCCCATTACCTAACCCAAAGGCCCAACCCACAAGAAGTGCCCTCCCCAAATTTTGCACCATTGATTTACTAGTTCCCCACCTTGCATTGCTGATTGGATAGCATTGCCCATACAGAGTTGCATGGTTCTTAGTCCTGATTATGGTTTTCATACCCTCTCACTGTTCCAATCCATTTAGATCTCATTGTATTATTTATGAATGTTGTGGAAGGCCTAGATAACCTTAAAATGTTACCTTAATACATGGATAGTTTTTTATCCTCTACCAGTCTCAGACTCACGAACCACAAATCTATATCCACTCACTGTTTGTAAGGGAAATAATTAACAATAAAAATATCATTAAAATGCTTCCATCCCCAATTTCCAACATATAACTTCTACATTATGATTTTAAACAATGACCACAATTGATTGAAATTTCCCTTGAGAAGATAAACAGTCATGATAACCATATCACTCTCATTACATCCCAAGGTATGAAATATACTCTCTAAGTAACTTATCTACAACTCAGCGACAAATGGGTTTTTAGTCCTGCTAAATGACAGTGTTTATTGTCTCACAGAATGGTATGACATTGTTCATCTATGTTGTTGGTTAGGATGCTTCATATGGGTCTATATTTTATTCACAAACTGATATTGTTGTCTTATTAAAGTTATAATTTTTTCTACTCTAGTTTTACCTCCTTCTACAACATTATTAACTTTCATAACAGGTAAATATCTACATGGGATGTGTGAGTTGATAATGTTTTCATTCCATCAACTAGGTTTCATTTCTATGAAATGGAATAAACTACATTAAGTTATTAATCATAATTCATAATTTTAACTTGAAAAACAGTTAACATAAATTGAAATTTTTTTCCATAACTAATCACATTATTGTAAACATGGTTTCTTTGGGGACATATTTTATATAAAATTCTTCTTAATGGTTTGTAAAGAAATTGTGAATTATCTTATGCATATCCACCAAGAGTTTCAAAAAAGATTCATACTAAGTTCTATTGTCATGTACTAGGTTACACAAAGTCAAGTCTAACACACCATGTCAAGGTTGTTTCCCCTAGCTACATCTCTTCCGAAACAACGTCCACTCATAGTTTCTAGAAATGGATTTATTTCAAGGAAGACCCACATAATCTATACCTTGAAAAAATTATAGCATATTCTTATATTATTATTATCTGTTTCTATCTCATACTTATATTCCATAATATATGTTCTCATAAAATAGTTTCCATGGATTATACTAACTTTTCTCTGATACTAACTTTAAAGACCCAGACCCTAGTCTCCAATAGCAGATGCTTTATATTATTTGAAGCAAATAACATAGTATATTTGGAAATTTATATACAGACATATGTTTCAAATTAAAACATGAATATGAAAACAATATATAAACTCCCTTAGAAATGTCTATAAACTCCTAGATTATATATGCAAGTCATTCAAAATATAAATAATTTCTAAATGGGAAAATATAAAATATAATAAAGGGGTGATATCAGATGCTTAGTAAGAGTATAAAAGACAATGAAATCAATCATAAAAATAAGGAATGTTGAATAACTAAAATTACATTCCATTAAATCATAATATTTAGCCTAATATGGAATGAGTTAAAAAAATTAAATATTTCCAGAAATAATAACATGATAAAGAAACCTAACCATATATTTTATACAAGTAAAATAATCATATAAATTATCAATTACTAAAATAAGAATGAGTAAACAAACAATACCATACATCTGAAACATATATTCGAAGCCTCAACAAATACTTCTAAAAATAAATGTTTACTCCCTCGACCAAATCCATTTTTGAATATAAATGGGAATGGCATTAGCCGTGTTAATATCTATTTTGTTTCATGAGACCTACCGATGGATCAGGGGTCTATAGTGGGCTCCAAAATTCACTTACTAAATCAAATTTATTCCTTATATAAATGGCATAAATCAAAAACAACATATACATTTTAAACATAAATAACATTTCTTAATCTATAAACACAACCACTTACTATTTTTATTAGTACGGTGAACGGTATCATGATATACCATATATAGTCAAACTAATCATAAACCATTTAATAAAAAATTTTAGATAGTAATCATATTTAATTAATCTCAATAATGAATTAGATTCAAAAGTTTTATTTGGAAATAGATGAGAATTGTCTAATCAAATCATCATGTTATTCTTGAGATAAATTCCATTTTTTAGTTTATAAAGAAGAGTTATTTTGGAAAAATCAATTGAATTTATCTTAATTGTTTGTATAAAACAAGAAATTATCAAATATATTTTTAATTACAAAATTATGGATTTTAGAAAAATAATTGATTCTTAAAATAGATTATGATGGTGTTTTAAATCAGGTAAGACATCTGGATCTTCCCTTTACTCAGGTTTACTTATCGAGATTAATTGAGAAGAGAACCTAGAAAAAAGTGTTTATCAATCAAATAAATATTAAATAATCTAAATATATGATTTTGGAAAATGTAAAAATAATTTATAAGAATCGTATAATATAATGAAGAATTAAATTTACGTCAATAGATTCAATATGTATCCAAAATAGAAAATGGATGTTGGCAAAGAAACCCTTACCTTTTTTCTAAAAGTGTAATGAACATTCCCACAATATCTATAAAAATAAAATGAAATAAATAAATAATTTGATTTATAGTATATATAATATTTATTTGATTTACTATTATTTTATTAAGTACATTTATGGTCTTTTAGATGATGTATAAGACTAAATTTTTTCATTTGGGGTAATTCAATTCCTTGTTTTTCATGATCGATACAATTTTACACGAATACTGAAGATCATGTAAAATGAAATTGGTTTTCATGAATTGAAATTATGTGTTATTAATGATATTAATATATATTAAATGGTAATTTAAGTCATTTTGTGTTTTGGTTTGAGGATAAATCATTAGATAAAACATTTGTGAAAATTATTTATATTATATTGGTAGTTTTCAATCGTCAAAAACATGTTTTGTTTCATTAATTAATATTATATATACATAAGTTCCAAAACATTAAATAATATTTAATATATATACTATAATATCTTTTAATTATTAAAGTGGTTTTATGACCATCCTTTTTGGTGGAATTGATAAACAAAAACATGTCATCCATGGGTTAGTAAATTGTTACCTCAAGAACAATATTCTCATCTTTTAAATAAAGCGATAAGGAGAAAGGATTGGTGGTGGAATTTACATTGAAATAAAAAAATTCACATTTATAAAAAATATTATAGTTATCATGTATCATTGAATAGGGTAGGTGAGGGAAGGATAAAAAATGAAATGAATTTGAAAAGAAAAGATAAGAAAAGAAAAATGATTTTTACCTCTGTAATTATCCTCATTGAGAACCTCATTAAAGTTATTGGTTTTAAATTTTTTTGAGAAGAAAGGATCCTAGACACGGGGGATGGTATTTGGTAGAGTATTAGGGATAATTTGGACAACCCTCAATGATTGTGTGGTGTAAGGAGAGTATTGAGTGGTTTTCTCATTATTTTATTCATTAGTTTATTTTTTTACTCAAGGCTATAAATATTTTGATTGTTATCACCAAATATATTAAATAATGAATGATATTTATTGATTTTTTTATTACATCATGAATGTTTTTTTTAATTTAGGTATATGGATAATAATTTGAATACTGAAATCATTGTATTTTACTATTCACAAAAAAAATAATTATTTTTAAAAAATCCCATAAATTCACCCTAACCATTTTTCATTGTATAGAATTTAAAAATAAACACAATATTTTGAAAATAATAATCTAGATATGTTAAATTTATATTTAAGGTAAACCCACCATTTACAGGTAAAATACTAAATTTAATATTATAAATATTTTATGGAACCGTAAAAAATTAACGACAGTATCATAAAATTATATTATAATCATAAAGTGACAAATTCTTAATATATGAATCTCTTTTATGGAAAAAAATTTTCATTTATATTCTTAAATTAATATAAAAATTTTAAATCAACATTTAGGATTCAAAATAATAATAAGACATAATTTATCATTTTAAAACATTTATTTACTTATTCATTGATATTAATATACTATAGTTTCATTTATATGTTACCCATGATTTATTTCTACTTTAATTGCTTAATTTTCTATTATATTGGTCACATTAATATTCTTAATGGTCATATTTCTATTACAATGGTCATATTTAAGAGTATATTATAATTTTAAATTTAGTGTTCCATGAAGCATAACTATGGAATATATTTTTTAAAGAGTCATACCATAAAATCGTGTGGTGTTACAATTGATTTTAAAATGAGACGAATAAACCATATGATTTGAGGAACTTTTAACATAAAAAACCAGAAAGATAGAGAGATTTAAAATATCATCAATTACCATGAAGGAGTATTTAATTATATAAAATCACAATTAGGAAACATTTAAAACAATTAAAATTATTTAGATTAATCATTTATGACATGACTTAAGGAGTGGGATTATAGAAAAAACCATACATATAAAGAATTATCCTAATAAACCCCGCCTGAAAGAGAGGGAGATCAAGAAGATAAAGATAAATGAAATAAATAATGATAAATAATGACATTTTATATTTATTGTGAGTTATAAACACCATTTTAATGTAATTAAGATCATTAAATAAAATATGTCTCTATGAATGAAATTTGAGACAAAACCCACACCTTTTTCTAGTTTCATTCTACACATGGGAGTAAATTCACTAAAAATAAAAATATATATTTTTAGAAACCATTATTGGAACCTTATTATTAATTATTTAATTTATTATGTATCATTTAATATTTATTTATTTATTATATACTTTTCATATATGTCTTTTTAAAATTGAACAGATGTCAGCAAAATTGGGTGATTATAGAGATCAAAGAAGATATTTTAATAATAAGTAAAAAATATATTAAGATTCTGGAATAAATATTTCATTAGTTTCATATTAAATGGTAATAATATTAATTTATATGTTTCATTATTCATTCATGGAAGTGTTTTATAGCATTTTTCAAATATGTGGCCAAAAAAACCCAAACATGATCATAATATATCTCAATGGGTGGGAATTGTTAAGGGAGTAAATAACTTCACTTTAGTAATATAATAATGATATTATTTAAATTTTTTATGTCTTTGAGTAATATTTTAAATTTTTTATATAAATATATAAAATAACAATTAAAAAATTTTACTTCTAACATGTGTAGTTAACACAACACATGGTTAGATTTATTTAATAATTCTGTTTTCTTGGAAGTTAATAAATAAAGGATGTTAGAGTAATGTAATAAAAATTTAGATTATTAATGATTCTAATTTTATTTAATTTTTATTATAAGGACATGTTTGGAAGAAAAATATTATAAAACAAATTGTAATGATTTTGGAATACTAACTTAGGGACTTTAAATTTTATCTTGAATGTCAACTTGGAAATGAACTGAATAATATAATTTATTGAGGTAGTTTCTAGTCTAGGAGGTATTTGGTTGTGCATATAGAGTAATATTTTTCTTTTCACTGTTGATACAGACTCATTAGATGTTAGTAATGTTTTTCTTGACAAATGTATCATCCCTTGGTCTAACATGTATTCTATTCATAACTATAAGGGGTTGTTGGATGGTCAAGAAGATATTATGTACACATAAGAAGAAGGGAACACTTTTTCTGACTTCTTAGAATATAAAGAAAACATTGATCATCACATATAAACTTTTACTAGCCTTGGATCCTTCTCTACCTAAGGGGGTTAAATTTTTTATTGTTAATGCTTTAGGATTTCACTATTTCAGACCAACATGATATTGTATCCTTTATATATTATCTTAATTTGACTTGATAAGAAAATAATTGTTTTTGAATATTTTGTTAGGTCTTTACTTATATATATATATATATTTGTTTTTATCTCGGTAAATAAATTTTTACCATACTAATTTATGTTTTAATAAAATTATAATATTATACATCTAAAAAAATATTTTTACCTGAAAATATAATTTGTATCCATTTTACTTATTTAAATTTATAAAAATTCTAAAATTAACTTCAAAATTGAAAAATTATATATAATTTTTTTTCTAGAAACATATCGTCTTAACCATTATGTGTTTTTAGTAATTCTCATCACCGATTAACAATTATATGTATTTTTATATAAATATAATTGGGATTAAAATTTTTATTATGTTTATAAGAAACAATTTATTTATTTAATTCATTTGTTACAAAATAAACTATATTAATAAATAAAATATCTAAAAATTATAGTATTACCATTATCATGATCATTGACAATAATCTTATTAAATATATTTTTCACCAAAATTTAAATTTACCTTTTAATATGATATGATAATTTTTAACTAAAATATTAAACCCATTTTTATAGATTTAATTTCAATAAGTTAAGGATACTAAATTTTAAAATAATAAAAAAAACAATTTTTTAGAATAAAATATTACTTATGTTTTCAAAATAATATAATTGGGTTTCATAAAAACAAACTAGTAATTATTAAATAGTTATTTTACTTTTAAATATATTTATATATATATATATAATGAGTTAAAAAAAATATTACATTCTTGTCTTATAATAATTTCACAAGAGTGACAATCTATAGAAAAATATTTGTTTTTTATCCATTCACATAAAACCAATTATTTATAAAATGTTAAAAAACATCATTTTATGAGAATATAGTAACTCCAAATCTAAAAATTATTTTATCTTTTTAAAATTAAAATTATAATATTTTAATAATAAAAATTTTAATGGAATAATAAATTTTAGTGAAAAAATATTTTTATAGGAAAGTAGTTTTTTTTGGAATATAAACTATACTCATTAATATTTAGAATAGTTATTTCTGAAAAATTATATTAACTAAATATTTATATAAAATAAATTTTAACAATATTAATAAAACTTTTATTCAAATAGAATGGTATATATCATTTCATGGAAATTTTTAGATAAATACAAAAAAATGATTTAATTTATAGTTTTAGATAAGATAATTATATTCGTACATATATTTAATAAATAGGTTTCACCTACATATTACTACAATTAAAAAAATTATTTAAAATTCATAGTTAAATATTTTTTAGCTAAATATATAACTATTTTTATATGTTTGATGTAATGTGTTGAGAAATATATCAAAAAATTATATATTTAAAGCTAATCATATATTAAAATCTATTTGATTTTAATTTTACCCTCTTAAAAAAATTTACCTTTATATTTTAGTTTTCACTCCCTAATGATATTAGGAAAGGGTATTCTAAACATATTCATCAATCCATATTTGTCTTCTAATATAAATTTTTTAAGCTATATCAAGTGACATATATTTCCTTAGACAATATTAATCATTCATAAAATTATATACCCTTGTATTTATATACATTTATCTTATATTATAAATAACATACCTTTCTAGTGTCTGTTTGGATCTCCAAGGCATTATTCCACATTGAAAACATATATTCCGTCAAATTTAACACCTATCATCAACCAATAGTTCATAAAATCAGAATCTATTAAAAAAAATATAAAAAATTAGAAAATGAGTTTAAATTAATAAAAAATAACACAGATAACTTTTTCATTTTATAAATAATAAATTTTAAGGCAATCAGTACTATGTAAGCCACATTTAAAAAAATCAATCATCCCTTTATTTCTGCAAAATTAAAAATTATTGAAACCAAAGTGTTTCTCAAAACCCAATCTTGTGTTCTCCAATAGTTATCCATATAATATAAAATATTTATAAAACTAATCTTCAGGGTTAATGAAAGAATTTAATTTTTTATTCCAATCCATTAATTTAAAAATAATAATTAATAATCTATAAATTTTTTATAAATCCCTCATAACATAATGAATATATGAGAATATCATATTCAAATATCTCTAACTGTCGAATCATTGTAGAGTATAAAAATGAATTTTAATTATGATATCAACCTCACTAATTTATGTTTGTCCAGACACCTAAAAATTTCTATTCTAAAAACATAATATGATGGTTTTCAACCATGTAACTAGCCCCTATAATTCAGTTATTTGAACATTTGTTTCTAGTTACACACCATTAACTACATAATTTACATGATATCTTTTCAACAAATTTTTAAACATGAAAATGTTTATTAATAAAGTTCTTATAAATGAACATATTACTATAAAAAGACAATCTAAATGTGTATTTTTTATCGACAAAAATATTTCATCCATTGATAATTTTAGTTGATCTTATGAATCTCGGTGATTAATCCGTTCTTAAACAGAGTCATTTTTATATTAGGTTAGATAACCAAATTAGTTAAAATCATTATTAAATCAATAATTATATTACGTAATAAAAATTTGATTTTCCAAACCATTTACCTTTACAGTTATATCAAAATTTTGATGTTATACCCCTTTGTCATGAACTAGGTTAAGATGGATTGAATACCCTACATTCCATTTTTAGTAATATTACACCTTCATATATTCATATGTTCCTACATATATTTTTAGTATCTATAAAAAGATGAAATTACTAGTAGAATAAAATAATCTCTAATTTACAAAAACTCTATAATCCTATACTGTACTGAGACATATACCTTAGACATATCCAAGGGTTTTCACGATATTTCCATTATCATATTCTCCCAAATTACTATTCAAATTATATAAATTAAGTAAACACTATTATGATACAAACTGTGTTTCCCCAAACCTGCACTCCAAAATTTGGTTCTATGAAAACATTCATTAAAAACTACCATGGATACAAAATTATGTAATCTTATAATTAATTTCCAACAAGGCCATATTAAAATCATAATAAAACAAAATAAATCATACAATATCATGAAAAAATAGTTTAATATATTTCAGAAACAACTATATAAGTATCTTATTTTTTAATACTTATGATCATTTCTCCACATTATAATCCTCAGTAGATCAACTAGAAGAAATATTGAAGGATATGTTGATCATTATAACTAATAGACATGAAAAAATAAGAAAATTATGAGGAGAAACACTCATTAATGAAAAACATATGAACATGTCATCTAGGGATAAATCATAAGATCATGAGAAAATATTCATATGGTAGTAATGAATTATTCAAAATAACATGGAACAATTTTATTTATCCAAAAATCTTGATAGAAAGAAATGTAATCTCTATGGGACAAACCTATACACTGAATTAAGTGTACGGAATCATGTGGAATTAACCACATTTTATGGTGTATAATCATATGAATATAGAAATATGTCTTATTATTGAATCAGTGTATAAAAATATTATTTCAAAAACATAAGAAAATAAATCCTTATGAACAAATATCCCCATATGTCTTTCACAATACTTCTTGTGAACAAAGGTTATAATATCTCATTCACACTAAAAAACTTGTGATTAAATCTTCAATCAATTGATTAGCACAACAAACACGTGAAGAAAACTTCCTTCATCTAATATATGAAATATTTAATCAACTCATGAGATATGAAACCTTAAAAAAATACATTGGAGGGGGAAATGAAACCCCATTTTCCAAATATTTGTTAAATATGTGGGATATAATAAAATTATTATTGATCACATAATAAATAACACATCAAATTTGGATTAGTTTGTTTAAAATATAAAAAAAATCACATAAAATAAAATTAATAAATAATTAGATTACAAAAATACCATTTTCAAAATAAAATCATATAAAAATAACAGATATAAGGTGATTATAAAATTAATTCATGAATGATTATACTTGGATGGTAAATGTATGTGAAAAAAGTTTTCACAAAAGATTTTAAAACAATATATTAAAAAAATACATAAAAATATGTATAGTTAAGGGATATATGAGTACTTGTAAAACCTTTTTAAAAACATTCCAAGTAAATTATCATTGAAATTACTTAAAGCATATAAAAATATAGTGTGGATGATAAATCTTCTGATTTTTAATAGAAGGAAAAACATTTCAACAATTTCAAATTACTTTGTTGAAAATTCACATCAAAAAATAAAAAGAAATTTCAGTTTGAAAGAGTATAAATAAAATATTTAGGTCACAAGAGTTAACACATATATAGGTATCAAAAAAATAATGGGTGTTTTTATTTGAGAATAATGAATATTAAAACCGAATAAAAATCATCTATAATTGAGATGATATTTTTTCTTATAAACGTCCCACATTTAAGAGATGGATATTGTTTGTTAATGGATTTTTGTGTAATAAAATCATTTTTCATTTGGATTAAAATAGAAATACATTATAAAATATGAAATAGAAGAATTTATAAATACTAGAATAATGACACACTTGGAAAAAAATATTAAGTCATCTAAAATAAATTTAATTTCAACAAATCTATTAAATATTTCATACATCATAATGTAATGAAAATTTTAAATGGTTTTATAACATTGAAATTTAAATCCCTAGAAAACAAATAGAAATTCTAATATAATATAATTAGAGTGAAAAATGTTCCCAGAATATTTGAAATATGTTCAGGAAGAACAATCACCACTCAATGAATGGGAATTTAATTTGAAAAAACACTTATCTTAATAGTAAAAAAGAAAAATAGGGTAAAATAAAATTTAAATTCCTGTATCATGATATTAGATACATTTAATATACTTGAAGTTTATGTAGTGGTGAATAAACCACATGAAATAAATTCTGGTTCAAAAGACCAAATATTTCTCAATGATTTGAAAATGATATAAAGAAATAGTTACAATATATATGTCATAATGGGGAAAATTAAGCACCACATGAATGAAATTAGTTGGATAATACAAAATATTTCATAGAGAGAGGAGTTTCAGATGAAAACCCCATGCGGATTAAGAAATGTTATAACAAAAATCTCCCACAAAAGAGTGAGATATCATACATATTATGTAAAAATACCAAGAATAATAATAATTCCCTATATCATACTTATAAATGGTAGTATAAACCACATTAATATGTTGTTTGGTACATAATAGAAAATGTGGACAAAAGATAGAATATTTGAGATAAAACCCTTACCATGCCGTAGATTTATTTTCTGTGTGCACTTATTATCATGAATAATTAAATTATGTTTATTATATGATATCTTCATGAAATTATCATTATATATTTAATTAATAATGGATTATTAAATAATTTATTATATTTTTTAATAGTTTTAACTTGTATTTGTGTGAAAATCAATTAAACATCAACTTATTTTATTTATTTTTGCGATCACAAAAGAAATTTTTCTAATTTGGTATATACATAATATATAAATTTAAGAACAAAAAACCAATAATCAATTTATTATTAAAATATATTAATATTAGTTTTTAATTTCCCATAGTATTCCTTCACAGATTTTTAAAACATTATTCATGTAATTATTCAAATAGACCCAAACTTGAACACATTATATCTCAATTGGTGAGTATAGGTAATGGAGTTGTTAATATAATTATAATAAATAATAATGAAAATATATATAATCTTTATGTTTTGGATTAATATTTTAATTATTTTTTATTAATAAATAAAATTAAGATTGAAAACAAAAAAAACAACTTTATGGAGGCGATGGTGCAAACAACACACAGTTAACAATATTATGTATTTGATATGTAGGTGGAAATGAATAAATAATGTTTTTTGATTAAAATAATAACACCTAAATGTAATAATTAAACTATGTTTATCATATTACTATGGTAATTATAGGTTTTTACATGATAGTCAAATAATAAAATGTTAAGGATCATGGAATTCTCACATTGGGACATAAAACATTTTTTTAAAGTCTCTCTAAACATGAAGAGATTTGGTTAACTAATAAATACCAAAGGACTATTTAACATTTCAGATTATTATAGGAAGGGAATAATTTTATAGTTTCTGGTAATATTTCAGATTAATGGGCATGGAATAATGGTATGGAAGCACCCCCATTTGTAAGTGACAAAAAGTGAAACATTTGAGAACACCCTTTAACTTTAATTAATAACATTACACTATTTTAGTGTATACGACTCCAAATTTATAAATGAATGTTTTTGGGGTGATAATGGGTCTATAAAGCCTCAAACAAGTATACCGAACATGTTTTAAACATGTCAGATCTTATTTTATTAGGTTTTAACTTTTACATTTATATTGTTTTTACCTTGTTAATTAGGATTTAACATAGTATTTTTTGTTTTACTAAAAATAATAAAAACAATGATACATAATTCTGGTGTGATGATTATAAACATAATATCTATTTAATATAATTAATTTTTTTATTAATATTTTTTTATCTTTTAAATTATAAATTTTTTATATAAATAATAATTTTTTCCTTAAAATATTGTTTTAACAACTATAAGTTCTTTATATTATTTAAAAAATGGATTAAAATTAAATTTTCCATAATATAATTATATAGGTGTTTAAACATATTATTATAGTTTTGAATCATAATATATTAATTTAATTAATAAGAATAAAATAACCAAATTTTTTAAAAAATAATTTTGTGTAAATAAAAGTTTTATCGTTATCATGACCTTTATCATAAATAATAGATTTAATAATTCAATTCCAATTAATACAAAAAATTGTTACATAATATTATCATTTTTATATGAAATATAACATCCATTTTTATTTATTTAATTTCAACTGGTGAGGAAAATTTATTTTTAATATAATCGAATAAAATAGCTTTTAGAAAATAAAATATTACTTATTTTTTCAAAATGTTAACCATGAGTTTTAGAAATGATAAAAATTAATTTTTATAATAATTATTTCACCTAAAAATTTATCCATTATATAAAATGTATTAAAAAACATGTAAATCATTCTTATACTATGATAATGTTATAAAATTTACTATTTTTAGTGAAATAATTTTTTTCTTCTATTCACCTAAGCACCAATTATTTCAGATAAATTACCAAAATTAAAAATATTAAAATCTAGTTTTTCTAAAAAAACTATTTCCATTTTTTCAAATTAATTTTATTAACTTTATAAATTCAATTTTTGAAATAAATCATAAAATACAATTAGAATAATTTTAAAAAAAAATTGTTTTTTATATTTTTACCAATTCTCATAACTATTTACAAAAATTTACTAATTATAATAGTATAAAAATTTATATATATGAAAAATATGTTATCATTATTAATATAAATATTCATGAAATAAAAAATAAAATCACATAAAAATGTTATTTTTTTAAACCAATTTCCTAAACAAAAAAGGTTCTTGTTTTCATGTTGGGTAAACATACTAAATTTCATTCGTATTAAAATTTAACATTATTTTTTACATATATTTCATAAATATATTACTCAATTCCATTAACACTATATAAATATATTGGTTTTAATAGTTATACATAAATATATTATTTTTTTAAAATCTATCAGTGTTTTTTATGTTCAGTATTGCGTGTGGGAAAAGCTGTCAAATATATTGACTGATTTAAAGGTAATCATACATTAAAATCTCAATTTTTATAACACAATTCATAAAAATAATATATCTAATATAGATTTTCCCAAGTATGTATCATAGAACAATCATCCTACTTCTTCTTCACGAACTTATTTTTTCTTGAGTACATTTTGTATAAGTGGATTCTCTTAAATGAGATGATCATGAAGTGAGTGACCATAATAATTATGTTAATTGTTTTTTATTTTCGAATAATTTGGTAAGTCATTATTTATATAAAAAACCACACCTTAATAAAAACTGTTTCAATTTAATTTTTCATTGCATCATTCATGGAACAGATATTTCATACAACATGATAGATATATTCTATAATCTATCATAAAACTAAGTAGAAAAGAGATTCTTAACTAATAGAAAACTAGACCAATGGAAAACCCTGATAATCATAACACACCACTGGAATGAAGAACCTTGACTAGTAGGAAAATGCTTTAACTAGCTGGAAACTCTTCATTTTTTACCATAATGAAACTGTATATTAATTGTAGGAACTTTTCATACTTCCAAACATCCACCAAGTCATTCCATTTCAACTTGAATTCTATTACATAAGAATATTTCACATAAGATGAAACCATAACCTCTTTTATCATTTTAATTAGATTAAAAAACGACATCAATATATTGAAATGTTCACATTGTTTCAAAACAACTAGTAAAAGGTAATGTAATATTTTATAATAAATTAAATTATATTGAGGAAATTGTTGGTATGAGTGATCATGATCAATACACCACCCATATGTCTCACACCATGAACCCATATACAATGAAGAAAAATTATATATAAAATTTATCAAAAAATAAACTATTTTTGGAATTTTTAGAAAAATGTGTACAGATTTATATATTTAATTGGGAACTAGGAATTATGGGATGGCTTAAAAAATTAAAAACTTAACATAAAAAATAGATAATCAAAAATCCAAGCCAAGGTATTTCTTAGGCACACAAAATATTCATCTTGTACTAGCCATGCATCATGGTGGGTTGGGATTCTATGATCGATATTTGGAAAGGGAGATAGTATGATTGTAGTCATTTATGATAACCTTAATACACATAATACTCAATCACCATTATGTCAAAAATTAAATCCTTGGTCTATCATAGTTACCAATAATTCTACCCCATATCACCAAAAATTATATTTATCACCATCACAATTCATTTCCATACACAATGTTACCATTTTTCATGTGAAAAAACTAGAGTCACTATCATGAATCACTACTAATACATCCATAAAAGTGAAATAACAACTCTATGGTCACCAAAAAAACACTACCTCTATTCTTGAATAGGACACCTGTCATCTAATGTAGTGTCACATATAAACCCCTAATCTAATATCTCAATTAAAAGATATCTTCTTCTATAGGAATAATCATAAGGTAACCCTTGTATAACTCCGTAAAAAAATTTCAACCTCAACCCCATGCTTAAAAATATCCCTATAATCTAACTAGATGGGTGAAATCAAGGTAACAAACTATCTCAACCAAGGGAATGAATAATAAAACCCCATTTTTAATGATCTGAAAATATAGAAATAGATTAGTTGTATGAATTCTAACATCAAATATGAATAAAAAACAAGAAACCACCAAGAGACCAAATAAGGGAATTAATCATCTCTAAAAAACACATACAGTTTCTACTATAGGATAAACCTCCAAAAAAAAACCACTCATATACCTTCAACATCAATGAACACTCTTTAGTTGAAAACAAATAAGTACCTCTTTGAAATTTATATTCAAATATATCTTCTATATTAATAGATAAATGTCACCCCAAGAAAATTAAGATTCAAAAAGTCAAATCCCTCTTAATAGATGTGTGAATGTAGAACATGAAAAATAGTAATTTTCCTGGATAAACTGATACTGAGAATGAACTAATTCAGAAACCAGAACCAACCTATAAGTGAAAAAATATAAAAAACATTGAAGCCAAAAAAACTACAATCAATTCACCATCTTAGACCACCCCTTTTATAAAATAAATCAATATAACCACTTATGAATCATTTCAATTAGTCAATAATCTTGTCTATGTTGCATAATATTATGTAGATAAAAATAACAAGACCTATTTGGTTGATACAATCAGATGTGTGTAATCTGATGATATATAAGTCATCTAGTTGAGAAATGTACCATAAAACTTTTATTAAAGATTTTTCACAGATGACATATGAGTATTTAATTTCAATAATATAAAAATATCATGAGAGTTGGACTATTTCATGTCGATAATATTAAAATATATTGATATTTTTATACACAGTATAAGTAATTTAGAGAACAATATGAGAGAGACAATGATGGTATATTTCTTTGATACACACATTGTGGATGGAGATAACTATCTCATAATTATAATAATTTAATGGTCACTCGTATATATGACATAATTTCATATAAAAATATAAATACTTCAGAAACATCAATAGAGGTTGTCATTTATGTTTTGGAATCACATAGGGAGGATGTTAAACGATATAGGGATCACTCTGGGTGTATAATAATATTTTCAAAACCCTATGGATGATTTTTTTATCCACTAATGGTGAAGTTAATAAAAAAGGATGAAACTTTTTCTCGTCACATAATACGTGTGTGGATGCCATGAATTTTTTTTAAAAAGATAGGTTTTCATAAAAGGTGTTTTTTTGAATTCCAACCATAATATATATTTCCACAAGTAAAAACTAAATATTTTTGTTTAAACATTACTATATGAGGATTATATTATACATATTAAAGAGAGATATCAATTTGGGATGAATAAAATGTGGGAATTAGAGTCATGTCCCCAAAAAGTAATTTTTTTCACCTTTTTAAGGGATAATATCTAATCAATGTTAATGATTTTGATTAGTATTTTTCTCCAATCACAAGGAATGAATGATTTTGAAATTGACATTTTTAAAATATATTTAATTACAAAAATATAGAAATATAGATTTTATTGGTGTTTTGGAATAGTTAACATGAGGTTCACATTGAATAATAAAAAGTTTTTGTCCTTGATAATAATGGGTCATGAGTTTTTATAATGAATAAATATTAAAAAGTTATTTAAAAAGTACATCAATCATGGTATTAAATGATGTAAATATCCTAAGTAGAATACAATATGATAAATAAAAATAGATTGAAGTAGTTATATCAAGGGAGATTCCCTGAATTTAGTCATAGTGATTGTGTATTCCAATGAAATAATATTTTCCAAAAACAAAGTCGATTTTTTTTAAATTTTATGACCAATTGAGGAACTTTTTCAATATGTCAATTATTAGTGAGATGATTTTTTTGGGTATTCATTTGATTAATATAGAAGTTTATAATTTTCACTCCTAGGATAATTATACTCATGTGTTATTAGAAACATTTATCATATAATAAACTAGTGAGTTTATTAACCTAATATATCACAAGGTTATGTTTTACGTTAATGAATTTAGAATTAGTATAGATAAAATTATGTTTAAAAGGATAACTATCAGCCTAAATTACCTGAAATCATATAGACCAGTCATTGTGTTTTCCATTACCATATATACATGATTCATAAGTAACTCTAAAGGGGATCATTTTTAAATTGTGAAATGGAT
This sequence comes from Viscum album, assembly GCA_963277665.1. Lineage (NCBI taxonomy): Eukaryota > Viridiplantae > Streptophyta > Magnoliopsida > Santalales > Viscaceae > Viscum > Viscum album. The sequence continues at coordinate 1,060,115,649 of OY728140.1, forward strand.
TATATTCTATATAAAATATACTCTAGATATTAATTTGTGGTATTTCTAGGGAAATTTATTTCAATGATAATGATATTTTAATGCATCTTGGGAAGGATTTATTGATAATTATAATTATACATTCATTGTTCCATTATTTACCAATGGGATATTTTTTTATTTAAACTATATGAAGAAATATTCAATAAAAATGAGAAAAACATAATAATAACATGTTTTGTCATCCCAATACATGAAACAAATGTTGTTGAGGAAGATAGTTCTTAAATTAATAATGGCGAATATGTTGTAAAAATTGTTAAATATTTGTGAAACATAATGTTGAATCAATATTTCAAAGAATCCAATATAATTTTTTTTTCAAATTATTCTCACCTTAAGAACCACATTATTAAGGCGATGGTTGAATGTGGTCTTAATTTGTTAATTAATGATTGAATAACATAATAGGTAAAAATATATTATGAAAATATCTCTAGAAATGGTTTCTTTAAATGGATTTAAAGTATTACTGGGGGTGTAAAGTCCACCCAAAATTTATTTAAGATAACTTGTTTTTTTTCAAATTTCATTTATTTTCATTCATCTAAAATTGGCGATAATATATAAGGATATAATCTTAAATGGGGGATAGAATCTAGTCTTAAATGTTTGTGATGTGGAGTTGTGAAGATGATAAGAGATATTTTTTATAATGTGGGAGATATTGGTTGTTTGTAGCTGTAATTTGGAGAAGCCCATATATACTCAGTTTCAAATAATATTTGAATGTTATCAGATATAATTTCTAAATCTTTGTATGTGAATATTCATTATATAACATAATGATGTAAAATAGTATCATTTATGTCTTGTGCCTTTCAAATTTTGGACATTTAAACAACTGGTCTATAAATGATCACCATCATATCCCACTAAGTTCCTCTAACTAAACCACTTATTAGATATATCATATATAATACCATTCATCATATATGCTGGAAAGGAAACATTATAAGGGTGATATCAAATGATCAGTAAAGATAAACAAGGGAGATATTGATATTGCATGATCATATGAGTATGAGAACAAGATAATAAACACTGAAAACCATAACATATATATAATAGATAATAAACATGGGTTGTGGTATAAATCATTGTTGTTCATAAGACATGAATCAAAATGGAATCAAATAAAATGATCCATGAGAGCATAAAATGGACCTAAGACATAGAATTGTGGAATACAAATAAAAATTTAAAATATTATGACTTGGATAGACACCATAATATTCATATCATGTTATATTTGGGCTATCAAACCATGTACCTTCATTAAGATTGAGATAACCTACCTTTTACCCATTTCAGTCATGGTATAATCTATTGTATTCCATATTTTAGGATTGAGGTAATCTATTGTGTACCCTATTTCTGGGTTGTGATAAACAGCCATGTACCCTCTAATCTCATATAATAATAATCATTACATATTTCATTGGCGATAGATATTATAGTGACCCTACTATTTCTGTCATGATAATTACATCATTTTAAATATAGAAAATATAAAATTTTTACCAAACTAGGATCTAATGGTTGAGAATCTTGGGGAAATTAGGTATATGAATCACTTATTCATAGTAATAAAAAAATGTTTAAAATCAAATTATTTATTCTTTTAAATCTCTCGATCTCCTTATGACAAGTGGTCTCTTTAAGATATATATAAAATAATGGAGTGAGATAGAATCCCATTAAGAGGATAGATAAAGAAAACATTCAATATAACACGGATGAGGATAATAATCACCACCATAACATAATAATAGATACAAAATAATAATAATGAGATTAATACTTAGATAAATTTTTGGAATGTTGGAATGCATAAAAATGAAACATCATGTCTTACTGGTCATATACCGTACATAGTTATGAACAAATCTAGATTAATTTTCATGCATAAAATATGTGAATAATCCTAAAACCAATATTTTGAAAAAAAAGATAAAATTATGTTAATGAATAATACATTTCATCACAAGAGATAAACCACATTACCCTTTGTATTGGAGCACTATATAATTATAGGATCACCCATTACACCAGAACAATTTCATAATCATGCATGCCTTAAAGAATATATTTCAATCAAATTCATGAATTAACCCATGTAATGAAATATGATTCATATGTATTTAATAAATCATGAATAAACATTGGGTTCTTAAATGAAAATGGAATAAATACTTGATATAATATTCATCATTCTTGAGTGAAGATCAAATAATTCAAGAGGAGTCAAAATGTGTTTTTGTAAAGAATGGTTCTTTTAAAAAATTGTTATATGTGACATAAAAACAAAGTGAAAACATTTATATCCCAAAAATTAAAATATAATGTAAATTAAATTATATTTTATGAATTTTAAAAGAATATACACACTAAAATGTGGCATGGAATAGGAATAATGCAAGGGAAAGTAGTAGGGTATGAGAATCATGTTACCTTATGTTTAGATTCATTCTTCAAATTAATATTAAATATAATAAAATTTGATTAATCTATTAACAAATACAAAACCAATTATATATTTATTTTATTTATAAAAATATTATTATGTTCATTTATGGCCATTTGATGAGTTATAGACTTTAATTAAAAAATTCCAAAAGAGTTCATTTTCTTGATAGTTAGGATTGGTTTTGTAGAGACCCTAAGCTTAACGTACATAGAAATTACATTACTTTTACTGAATACTTAGTACATAACTAAAACAGACACACAAGGATCGTAATAGTTTAGTGTCTTTGGAAACATGGAACGTAATCTTCTAATCGTGGTGAAAGATCTTCAACATCTCCCAAAAAGATCTTCCCATTTTTGTTTCCTTACCTAAAATCATTCTCTTAATCCTGGGGGAAAAGAAAACATAAAAAGAGTGAGCTCAAATTCTCAGTAAGGGTAAGCATGGATAAAATAAAACATACTATATAAATTTGAACATAAAAAACATGAACATTAAAAATCTTGAGCAACGATATAAAACATGGAAATACATAAGGCATAGATCATAATGGAACCTAAATCATGATAAAATAACATGGGAATAAAACATGTAATTGTGAAATCCATTAAGCACATGTAATGATTTCCATAGTAGCCAAGGCATTGCTTCCAAGACCATCTTAGTGGACAAAGTCCCTTTCTGAATCGAGTTCACTCCTCGTTCCAGTCCTGTAATACTGAACCGGATTAACTTACCATTCCAGCCATGTCTATCACATGAGATATAAATCTTTACCCAATGCATTAGAGGGAGATATAGGTACCACCCATCTCATAATGAAATCATTCTTACTTGTGCCAGAAAATAAACATACATCATTCATAATAACCCAATAAATAAAAAGGGATTCATACACATCATCCCATTATCACATAATAGCTATAAAAGAAATGGATATCATTTCATAATAAGAAAAGTGAAACCATCTAAATCTTATAGACATGATACTTGAAACATACACATATGAAATAATGTCATCTTAGATGAAAAATAGTTTTGATAAAACACTTGAAATGAATTCTTGAGGAAAATATCCTTTTTTCTTCAAAATCATTTTCATTTCACAAAATGTCATGAAATTTTAAAAGAAAATAATTTTGTTGAAAATATTCATGAAATATTTTGGAAGAAGCTTCATGAAAACAAGGCTTTATAAAACCGTAAAAATCCATTCACGCCGTATAAGTTAAAAATAACATTATTCAAGTACTTTTGTCGTAAAAGTCAAAAAAGTACTTCGTAACGTAAATAAGAGAAAGATTCCATACATACCATGTAGTAAAAGTCAAAAATGGGTAAAAAGGAATTTATAAATACATGAAAAAACTTTTATAAAACATGGAAATTATATAAATATCCCCACTAAATACTTACGAATAAGAAATCTCGGATAAAAATGAGATTTGAAAAATTATCCCTTACCTTAGGTCCGATATGCTTCGTACGTATCCACAACTCCGGTATAATGATTTAGAAAATGTCATTGACTTATTACAGAATCATATTCATTATTATTGTATCATATATGGATCACTTATGACTTTATATTAACCGTTCTTTTGTAAATTTCATGTTAAAGAGTGTTCTGGGTAAAAATCATTTCATTTGTCATCCGTGTTTTGAATTGTAATTTTTCATATGATTACTTAGATCATGATTACTTAATTACAGAATATAAAACATGATTTATATATAATATATATTCAGAAAATACATATATATATTAGATCGATAAATGGAATGAAATACACCGTTCATGGAGACAGTAGGCCATACGTACGCATGAACACTGTTTTCATTTCCTTATTAAGTTGAATGGAATTAAGTATATGACATACATATATATATACATAAATACAGTAGCTTTATAATGTCATATATTTCATTATTATTGCTTATATATACTTTATAATCATTCATTAATGGTTAATCATTGAGAATGAATCTCATTGCGTCGTGGAGATGGTAGTCCGTACGTACGCACGAGCGATGATATCATTTCCATAATTATTGAATTGAATTGGAGTGGATGATACAATATATCATAATCATTATGATGTTATAATAACAATGTATAGTTATTCTTTACACCATAATACCCATCCATGTAAGTTGTTGGTGGAAGAATAGATTACACCACGGCGTGGAGACGGTATTCCGTACGTATGCACGCACGGTGATTTTGTTTTCCGTAGGATGGATAAAAGGTGAAATGGTGTTGTTTCATATTTATAATAACATATAATTATATTAGTGATAATGATGTTATTACTTTATAATAAAACAACTAAAGAAGAATAAGTTGAAGAAGAATGAAGTTTGAAAGAATCAGTAGAAGAAATTACCTCTTCTTCGATACGCCTCTTTGAAACCTCCTCTTAGGGCACTAAACATGGTCTTTGAAGAAGACCAGAACCTCTAGGATGTTTTTAGGGATGTGCAGAAGGGAATTTGGCAGGGGTTGGCCGATCTTGAAGGCTCAAATTGGTGTGAGGAGAAGAGGGAGGAGGTGCCCTTTTATAAGGGAGGAGAGGGGCACCTTTGGAATTCTTAAAATTATTAATTTATAATAAATCTAACCCCACTTAAAAACCTCCAAAAATGACTCATATTAGAAGGTTAAATGAGATAGGGTTTAATCTCATCAACCAATTAAATTTAGACATGTTTGGATCTTATTTTAAACCTCATCATTTTGATTTATCCTTATTTAATATAGTTAAGTTTATTTTCGGTAAAAAATTCTAAATTTTAAATTATAACACATAATTTCTTATTTGTTGTTAATTTTCCATAATTGTTTACTTCATAACATTATATACCATATAAATATAAATTTATAATTTTTAAATATTTTTGTGATTTTTAAACAATTTTATAATATGTTATTTTTATAAAATAACTATTGTGTCAATTTTGACACTCTTCATTTATTTTAATTTAAATAAAATATATATGGAAGATATGTTCCAAATAAAATATTTAATAGATTCATAAAATGTCATATGTATCTATAAAATTAGTGTATCACATTAAATAGTTCATATAATATTTATTTTATTATTTTTAAAACCATTTATTTGGTTTATCTCTTAACAAAATAATTACTACAACATTTTTTTATAATTATTTAATATACTTATTTGTTGCATAAAAATTTAAAATAAAATCCTATGATGAAGATAGATCTATTAAAATTTAAAATAATACTTTTACTAGAATTTATCATCTTAAAATCACAATATTTAAATTGATATATTTATTAAATTATGAAGGTGATAACTTTGGCATCATTTAAAATAATATAATATAAGTGTCATAATCAACTTTATAAGGCTCAAAACGGTTATATATTAGGTCCTTGGATGATTAAGGTTTATATAGACACTACCAATATGTTTTGGTCAGGTCTCTAGGCCTTTTAATGGGTATTATTATTTCAATAAAAACAATATTACTTATTTTCCACTTAATAAATAATTTCTGTATTATTAATGTATCACCATTAATGACAATTATATAATCCCAAAAAATCCTAAATAAATTATCATGATTTAGATAATTTTATTATATTTCCGGATACTATTCATGTTTGATGTTTTATGAAGTTTATCACTAAATTAAAATTATTATACTTATAAGATTTAAGAGAGTGACATATTGTCACTTTCTTTGGTTTTAATAATAATTAAATTTTTTTCATGGTCAAAAGTCTATAAAATGAATCTAATCCGACCCTTAGTTGATATGGGTTTACTTTTAGCCATCCAATAGAATTTTGGCATGTGTTAGGGTAATTTTATAATATTATATTTACCGTTAATTACCCGATTTACCTTTAACTAAGGTGAATACAATTTAAGGTAGTTACTATTCAAAATTCCTAAAAAAAGTAGCCTATTAACATAATTTGGACCCACTGATTGCAAATATGGAATCCATTTTTTCAAATTCAATACACAGAAGTTTCAGAAATTAAATTAAAATTAATCCCGTTGTCGAATGAAAATAGGTTTTTGTTTAAAACATTGCAAAAGATGGAATTGATTTAACCTACGAATTCAATGTAAAGTCAATGATAATCACATACATTATATTAAATGGTAAAAATATATTCTATTTATACTTTAAAACCATTCAAATATTATAATTTAACCATATAAATTATTAGGATGAAAAAAGTTTTTTTTCATTAAAATATAGCGTGCTTTTACTATTAATTAAAATATGAATGTTTCCAGAATCTTACAAAAAATTTATCCAAAGTATATTTTTATTTCTTGATTCCAAAGAAGAATTTTATTTTTTCAAATTGAACTTATAAAAAAATGTCAAAAACTAGATTTAATGTGGGTGCGCCATCAAAAGGTAGAAAAACTACATTTTTTTAAAAATACTTATTTTACCCGAAAAAATTAATTTGTTCTTATACCATGTTCTAGAAAATGTGAATGATGAATAATAATGTTATAAAATTCAAAATTTAGTTAATACTATTCATAACGGCTAGTTCATAATAATATTATAATAATATACCGTTGTTTAGTAAAACCTGGTATTGCGTATAACACACGCTATCGAGGAAGGTTGCGATTGCGTGTAATGCAAGCCTAGTCAGGGTTGCGTGTTGTGAAAGAATCCTTTGTTGTTTCGTATAATAGAATCCAACCATATTTCATTTATACATTGAATATATATATATACTCAATGTTGCATAGAATAACTATTATCAAAATTGTGTCTAACACGATCCAAGAATAGTGTTGCGTATACTGCAAGCTAATACGGTGTTCCGTATAGCGCAAGGTAATCTTGGTGTAGCATACAACACAAGAAATTAATGAAATTAAAAGAATATTTTTCATAAAATCTCGGGGTGTTACATTCTACCCCCCTTAAAATGAATTTCGCCCTTGAAATTTGTCAGGTTTATAAATGGTTTACTACTCGAAAGTTTCTTTAACAGAATCCCACATTGTAAAAAGGAATACCAAAACCAATCTTTAAAAACAAAATTATGAAATGTAATAGTTACCCAAATAAACTAATCACTGGGTTTCCACATAGATGAAAATATGGATATGGAAGAAAAATCTAACCATCATGTTCTGATGGAGAGTGGTAGAGAACATGGCTATGGAAAAGCCAGCAATCACAAATCCATAGATTTGTGATGATCTAAGGTACCATATGATTCATCATATATAAGGGAACTACGACAACAATTTTTGTTTTTCATGATCATTTCCTTAAAGTTGATGAATTAAAAGAAATACTTACATGATTTTGGTAAAATCTCACTGTTGTTCGTTAATTGAACAATATCCACTTCATCCCTTAATGAAATGAAGTTGAATTTGTTATTCGTGATGTGTTAGCAGATCATGTGATAGCATGATGGGTCATTCCATCTGTCTCAAACAAAAGGTTATAAAAGTTATCAAAAATACATAAGTCCATCTATAGTGAGATTAATCCAATATGGTTTCTAAAATGGACTTATACTTCATATATCATACTGCTTATTCTAATAAAACTAGTTTCTACTAAATAGGGACTTCCTATAGGCCAGTGGTAGGCGATAAAGGCCAGTCGCACTTCGGTTGTGGGTTCGATTCCCACCACCTTGTCCAATGCGATGGGTTTTCGCCCGTCCTACAGGTTGTCCTTTTTCTAAAACTACATTACTATAACATCCCATAAATAAAATCAAAAAAAAAGTTTTATCCTTAAACAATACTAACTTATGTCCAACATAATCCATTCCAATATTTAGGCTTATCTAAAATACTTTGGTCCAAGCTCATAGTATAAATAAAACGATTACTTGAAATATCATCAACCAAGCATGTGAATACCATCATTTATCCCCCATATATCTTGTTAGTCACATTCCAATCCTGTGAATACCTTAATCATGTATTCTCTTGAAAAATGAATACCCATTAAACCTTAGTGAAAACATGAATGCTGCCAAAAGTTAACTCTTTCCACATACCAAAATCCAAAAATTCTATATACTCAAACCATGATATAACCTTCTCCTTATATCCGTCATGAGCTCGTGAATACTATCAAACATTTAATTTTCTCCTTATCCCTTCATTATGCGCATATGATATACATTCCAAAAATATCTGAATAACCAATCATTGATACTGGTACCATTAATCATACACTTTCAAAACTCAAGGAAAGAAAACAGTGTAAAAATCCTTAGATGTCTCTTTCTTCCATAGTACCATGAGATTACTTATACAACATTACACATGATAAACATGTAATCATTCCACTACATTCTTAAACCATTGACCGAGCTTCAACAATTCTTTCATCTCACATATCATTTGTAGTCTCTTCATTATCATCAACATAACTACTACCCATACGACTATACTGATTCTCTTCATGAGATTGTCCACTAGGGCATTGGTTTGTATAATGCCCACACATTACACATTTAAATCATCTAATAATTGTTGATGGCGTAGAAATACCATTATCCTTGTCCATGGTGTTAACTGAACCTTTTCCTTTGCACTTACGGGCTTTGTGTCCTTCTTTTCCACACCCAAATCATCTTCCAGTTCCTTTGAAACAATCTCCATAATTCCTCTTCCCACATTATTTACATGAGGGAAATTGAACTTTCTTTCCTCTATGATAATCATGAAACTCCATCTTTCTCGTATTATCTGAGTTGGGAAACTTACCAAAGTTGAGATTATTGATCATATTATGAGATTGTTGATTAGGCATAATAATGATGTTTGGACTTCCAGATCCCGTTTCATTTGGTTTCTCATGACAAAAATCAGTCCATTGTCTATCATATCCTCCATTATCGTGAATCTTCCTGTTTCCAGCCATTTTCTAAAACCCAAAAAGAATAGTGTGGGAGGAAAAAATCATGCTATGGAAAATAATATAATAAAGGGGGAGTAACTTCAATATCTAACATCTTGGGTTACCGTAATTCTAGTACTATAACCTATACTTATACTAAACCTTTGGGATATCCCTAGACATACCTTAGAAATATCTCTAGGGATCTCACTAATGTTCTCGCATTCTAGCTTCCAAAGGGTGGCTAAACCATTACTATGATACCAACTGTAGAGACCCTAAGCTTAACGTACATAGACATTACATTACTTTTGTGGAATACTTAGTACATAACAGAAACAAACACACAATGACTATAATAGTTTAGTGTCTTTGGAAACATGGAACTTAATCTTCTAATCGTGGGGAAAGATCTTCAATATCTCCCAAAAAGATCTTCCCATTTTTGTTTCCTTACCTAAAATCTTTCTCTTAATCCTGGGGGAAAAGAAAACATAAAAAGGGTGAGCTCAAATTCTCATTAAGGGTATGCATGGATATAATAAAACATACCATATACATTTGAACTTAAAATACACATGAACATTAAAAATCTTGAGCAATGACATAAAACATGGAAGTACATAAGGCATAGATCATAATGGAACATAAATCATGATAAAATGGCATGGGAATAAAACATGTAATTTTGGAATCCTTTAAGCACATGTAATGATTTCCATAGTAGCCAAGGCATTGCTGCCAAGACCATCTTAGTGGACAAAGTCCCTTTCTGAATTGAGTTCACTCCTCATTCCAATCATGTAATAATGAACCGGATTAACTTACCATTCCAACCATGTCTATCTCATCAGATATCAATATTTACCCAATGCATTGGAGGGAGATATAGGTCCCACCCATCTCATAATGAAATCATTCTTACTTGTGCCACAAAATAAACATACATCATTCATAATAACCCAATAAATAAAAAGGGTTTCATAAACATCATCCCATTATCACATAATCCATATAAAAGAAATGGATATCATTTCATAATAATAAAAGTGAAACCATGTAAATCTTAGAGACATGATACTTGAAACATACACATATGAAAGAATTTCATATTAGATGAAAAATATTTTTGATAAAACACTTGAAATTAATTCTTGAGGAAAATATCCTTTTTTCTTCAAAATCATTTTCATTTCACAAAATGTCATGAAATTTTAAAAGAAATGGATTTTGTTGAAAATATTCATGAAATCATTTGGAGGAAGATTCATGAAAACAAGGCTTTATAAAACCGTAAGAATCCATTCAAGCCGTATAAGTTAAAAATAACATTTTTCTCATACTTTTGTCAGAAAAGTCAAAAAACAACCTCGTAACATAAATAAGAGAAAGATTCCATACATACCATGTAGTAAAAGAAAAAAATGGATAAAAATGACTTTATAAATACATGAAAACACTTTTATAAAACATGGACATGATATAAATAGCCCCAGTAAATACTTACGAATAAGCAATCTCGGATAAAAATGAGATTTGCAAAATTATCCCTTAACTTAGGTCCGATATGCTTCGTACGTATCCAAACCTCCTGTATAATGATTTAAAAAATGTCATTGACTTATTACAGAATCATATTAATTGTTATTATATCATATATGGTTCACTTATGACTTTATATTACTCGTTCTTTGTAAATTCCATGTTAAAGAGTGTTTTGGGTATAAATCGTTTCATTTGTCGTCCGTGTTTTGACTTGTAATTATTCATATGATTACTTATATCATGATTACATAATTCTTGAATATAAAACATGATTTATATATAATATATATTCAGAATATACATATATATAAAAGAACGATAAATGGAATGAAATACACCGTTCATGGAGACGGTAGGCCGTACGTACACATGAACATTGTTTTCATTTCCTTATTAAGTTGAATGGAATTAAGCATATGAAATACATATATATATATATATATACATAAATCCAGTAGCTTGGTAATGTCATATATTTCCTTATTATTTCTTATATATACTTTATAATCATTCATTAATGGTTAATCATTGAGAATGGATCTAATTGCATCGTGGAGATGGTAGTCTGTACGTACGCACGAGCGATGATATCATTTCCATAATTATTGAATTGAATTGTAGTGGATGATACAATATATAAGAATCATTATGAGGTTATAATAACTATGTATAGTTATTCTTTACACCATAATACCCATCCATGTAAGGTGTTGGTGGAAAAATAGATTACACCACGGCGTGGAGACGGTATTCCGTACGTACGCATGCGCGGTGATTTTGTTTTCAGTAGGATGGATAGAAGGTGAAATGGGGTTGTTTCATATTTATAATAACATATCAGTATATTATTGATAATTATTTTATTACTTTATAATGAAACAACTAAAGAATAAGAATTTTAAGAAGAAATAAATTTGAAATAATCGGTAGAAGAGATTACCTCTTCTTCGATACGCCTCTTTGAAACCTCCTATTAGGGCACTAAAAGTGGTCTTTGAAGAAGACCATAACCTCTAGGATGTTTTCATGGAAGTGAAGAAGATAATTTGGTAGGTTTTGGCCGAGCTTGAAGGCTCAAATTGGTGTGAGGAGGAGAGGGAGGAGGTGCCCTATTATAAGGGAGGAGAGGGGCACCTTTGGAATTCTTAAAAATATTAAATTATAATAAATCTAACCCCACGTAAAAACCACAAAAAATGACTCATATTCGAATCTTAGATGAGATAGGTTTGTAATATCATCAAACAATAAAATTTAGACATGTTTGGATCTTATTCTAAACCTTATCATTTTGATTTATCCTTATTTAATCTGTTTAAGTTTATTTGTGGTAATAAAATTCTTACTTTTAAATTATAACAAATAATTACTTATTTTTTGTTATTTTTCCATAATTGTTTACTTTATAACATTATAGACCATAAAAATTTAAATTTTATAATTTTTAAATATTTTTGTGATTTTTAAACAATTTTATAAAATGTTATTTTTATAAAATAACAATAGTGTAAATTTTGACACTATTCATTTATTTGAATTTAAATAAAATATATACAGAAGATATGTTCGAACTAAAATATTTAATAGATTCATAAAAGGTCATATGTATCTTTAAAATTAGTGGATAACATTAAATACTTCATATAATATTTATTTTATTATTTTTAAAACCATTTATTTTGTTTATCTCTTAATAAAATAATTACTACATCATTTTTGTATAATTATTTAATATACTTATTTGTTCCATTAAAATTTAAAATAAAATCCTATAATGAATATAAATGTATTACCTTTCACAATAATACTTTTACTCGAATTTATCATCTTAAAATCACAATATTTAAATTGTTATATTTATTAAATTATGAAGGTGAAAACTTTGGAATCCTTTAAAATAAAATAATATAAGTGTCATAATCACCTTTATAAGAATCCAAACGGTTATATATTAGGTCATTAGATGATTAAGGTGTATATATACACTACCAATAAGTTTCGGTCAGGTTTGTGTGCATTTTAATGGGTATTATTATTTCAATAAATACTATATTACTTATTTTACACTTAATAAATAATTTCTGTATCATTAATGTATCACCATTAATGAATATTATTTAATCCCTAAAAATTATAAATAAAATATCATGATGTAGATACTTTTATTATATTTCTGGATACTATTCATGTTCGATGTTTTATTATTTTTATCACTAAATTAAAATTATTATACTTATAAGATTTAAGAGAGTGACATGTTGTCACTTTCTTTGATTTTAATAATAATTAAATTATTTTCATGGTCAAATGTCCATAAAATGAATCTAATCCGACCCTTATTTGATATGGGGTTACTTTTAGCCATCAAATATAATTTTGACATGTGTTAGTGTAATTTTATAATATTATATTTACCCTTAATTACCAGATTTACCTTTAACTAAGGTAAATAAAATTTACCATAGTTACTATTCATAATTCCCAATAATAAAAAGTAGCCTATTAACATAATTTGGACCCACTAATTCAAAATATGGAATCCATTTTTTCAAATTCAATACACAAAAGTTGCATAAATTAAATTAAAATTAATCCCTTTGTCGAATGAAAACAGGTTTTTGTTTAAAACATTGCAAAAGATTTAATTGATTTAACCTATGAATTTAATGTAAAATCAATGATATTGACATAAATTATATTAAATGGTAAAAATATATATTCTATTTATAATTTAAAACCATTCAATATTATATTTTAACCATATAAATTATTACGATGAAAAAAGTTTTTTTCATTAAAATATAGCGTGTTTTTACTATTCATCAAAATATGAAAGTTACCAGAATAATACGAAAAATTTATCCAAAGTAAATTTTTATTTCTTGATTCCAAAGAAGAATTTTATTTTTTAAAATTGAACTTATAAACATTTCAAAAACTAGATTTAATGTGGGTGTGCCATCAAAAGGCGGCAAAACTCCATTTTTTGAAAAATACTTATTTTACCCGAAAAATTTAATTTGTTCTTATACCATGTTCTAGAAAATGTTTAAGATGAATAATAATGTTCTAAAATTCAAAATTTAGTTAATACTATTCATAATTACTAGTTCATGATAATATTATAATAATATATCATTGTTTAGAAAAACCCGGTATTGCGTACAACACACGCTATCGAGGATGGTCACGATTGTGTCTAATGAAAGACAAGTTAGGGCTGCGTGTTGTGAAAGAATCCTTCGTTGTTTCATATAACAGAATCCAACCATATTTTATTTATACATTGAATATATATATATATATACACTCAATGTTGCGTAGAATATCTATTATCAAAATTGTGTGTAACACGATCCAAGAATAGTGTTGTGTATACTACAAGCTAATACGGTGTTGCGTATAGCTCTAGGTAATCTTGGTGTAGCATACAACACAAGACATTGATGAAATTAAAATAATATTTTTCATAAAATCTCGGGGTGTTTCATGTTTTCTTGTAAAAAACAGTAAATGATCGTGTGAAATGAGAATAATTACCCTAATTTAAAATTATATTTTATTAATTATCATAATTTGGTTTAATATTTATTATAAATAATTTGGTTATATGTAAATAGGATGATTCATTCGATATAATGTTAATGACAATGATTTAATTTATATTTGAATTTTTTACGGCCATCATGAACTTAAAACATTTTAATTTATATATTGTTTAAATACTGGTTCTTTAAAATTATAAAAATTATTATTTTTGTAATAAAATTTTATTTAACCATATTATTGGTTTTATGTCCATAATCTAATTCCGTAATAGAAAAATGAAAACTCACTTTCCATGAAGGTGGTGAATAGACACGTCAGAAATGATGTTGGCAATTTTTTGTAAAAAGGGAGATAATATATTTGATGATGGATATAACATTAATACAATAAAGTTACATTATATATATATATATATATGTTAATGTATTTATCTTGAATCTTTTTATAGGATATGTAATTAGAGGATAAAAATAAAAAAGAAATTATAGGAGAAAGAAGAAGGATAATACCTCTTTAAATTATTCTGCTTGAGTACCTCTTAAAAGAACATGGGTTTTGTATTATATTGAGACTAGAATCTAATATATGTGAGTTTCAGGAATATGTAGGGAATTGTTTATAATTTTCAAAATCTACCAGGCTCGGAATGTTGGAGTATAAGAGTAAGCGAGGGGTAAAAAATTTTTGGGAGGTGATGGATTGTTTTTTATTATTTTATTCATTTATTTATTATTTTGGCTCAAAACTTTAAAATGTTTTGAATACCCTTAAAAAATAATTTATATATAAAATTTGGGATCAAGATAATTGTTCTTACATCAGACACACATTAACAATGACTAAAAAACTCATATTTTATTACTTATATCATTAAATATGGTAATTCAATATGTACGAAGAAATGAACTATTTTATAAAAATACTAAAATTTCACCTTTACCATTATTCGACCTATAGAAGTAAAAAATAGGTACTATTTTATGTAAATAATTTTCTTAATATTTGATATTTAAAATATTTAAAAATATCAAATATTCAAAAAAAATTATGATTTAAATATTATTATCAATTTTATTACACTTTGAAAACATAATTAAGTTCTCATAAAACTATATTATAATTATAATACAACGAAATATTAATTTATGAATCAATTTTAGGATAAAATCTTTTAAATAAATATATTAAATATGATGTTGTAAATAATAATTTATCTTTTACCAAAAAACCGAAACATAATTTTTCATTTTTAAACTGTTTGTTTACTTATACTATTATATAGTTATATAATATTTTAATTTATAAGATTCAAAAATTTTATTTTCAATTTTATAAGTGATGTCACATTTCAATTTTCTAGAATACTATTCCTAGTGGTTATTTTACTATTCTAATAGTCATGATACCATTCCATTAGAATATGTCCCATAATTTCAATAAATATCAATATTTCACTCTACATTTTTGGGGATAATATTTTATTGGGATCCCTATGCTTTGTATCTATTTTATACCAAATAAAAAAATTATAAGAAAGAAAAAACCCATTGATAAAATTTTAGGTTGTTATATTCTTCCCCCTTTTGAATATTTACACTCGAAATTTCATTTTATATACTATCGTGAGAAATGGTTGGGGAAAATCCCATTCATCAATTTTTCTGCTTCCCATGTCACATATTCATAATTATGATTCCTTCACAACACATTGATAGCATGAGTTGCCTTATTGCATATGACTTTGTCTCTTAAACCCAAGATCAGTACATATATCTCTTCATATGAGAGATAATTCTCCACTTGTACAAACTCCATATTAATTACATGTGAGGGTTTAGATTTGTACATACTATGTAAATATACATGGAACATGTAATGAACCTGATCAATATTTAGATAAAGTGAAAGATGACATTCCCTTACTCCCATGCGATCAAGGATCTCAAATGGGCCGATGTATCGTAAGATAACCATCCCATGTTTTCAAAACCAATTGAATATATTATATGATGATATGAAAATAAATAAAATTACTTTAACATCGAACTCTATGTCCCATCAATGGTTGGATTTATAGCTCTTTTGCAAACTTTGAGTATCTTTGATATGTTTTGGGATTTCCTGAATCATATATGTATAACAACCCATATCTTTATTAATCATTTAAATATGATTTATGAAAAAAATTGTAATTAATTAAACTCATATGATCAATAGGGATAGTTTCTTTGGGTCTTAGGAAGATTACATAACAACATAAAACATTAAATAAACATTTTTATTGAATCATATTTAACATGACCAAAACATTCCTTCGTACGTAACATTTCATGGGATAACATGAGAACATAAATAAAACTATGGTGAGATCTAAAGCCAATTAATGGAGTAAACAAGGCATAAAATGAATAATACAATTCCTATTATGAAATAGACATATTAATGTAGCAAAATAGAATCATGAATATAAATCCATGATATAACATGGTTATCATAACATGGAATTGTGGAAACAAAATAAAACATAACATCATTAACATAATGGAATTAGGAAAACACTATCCAAAAACATCAGTGAAAATTCTTATAAAGGATCTGGTAATCCCTTATCCCAATATAACATATCATGATACTAAACATTGCACAATAAATTCAAGTGATATCAGGGAGCACCCTTCATAATCATTTCATTCTCATGCTTAAGTCTACCACATATATCACATTACATATATTCACTCAACATCATTATTTATTACAAAATCAAGGAATATTTAATTCATACATGGAGGTCACCATTTTATATTTATGTGTGCATAAATGTTAATACCCTTTGATGAGTTATTGGGGTGGTATTCACTACACATCGATTTTTGCAGAAAAACATGCATTGCAATTTTGGCAACATAATAATGTCAAATAAAAATTCATAAATTGGGTTGATAAAAGAGACATGGGTATATAATAATTTATACATGGGATGGATGGAAAATAAATCGATCACAGAACATAAAATCCAAAAACGTGAAATTGAATTTAGATGCATAATATATAAGAAATGTTATAATGGAAATGAGAAGAGAGAAAACCCATACATAATTTCAGCATAGTAGATGCTGGTTTCAAAGGATCATATGGACTATTAATGGGAGTAAAAGGAATATCCTATCATTTATATATATAATTTAATGTAAAGAGTTTTGGAAAAACATATCCCAAATCAATAAATTGGAAATTAAAATGCATGAAATAAAAGAGGTTCTTGAAGAATATGAGAGAGGGTGATCCCTTACAGAATGTTGACATAGTAATGACTTTAATAAAATTCCAAATGTGGGAGGGATAAATGATTTCACATTGAAATAACAAAAATTTGATTGTAATTTAATTATTTTAAATTAATTTCTATATTATAAAATGATATTAAAAGAACAAATCTCAAAGATGGTGCTTGGATTTAATAGGGTGGAGATGAATCCCTTACATGGATGTGTGATCCCAAAGGATTAGGAGACTATTCATCGGAGATTTGGGGTTCCCTAGGAGTTCTATATAAAATATGTTTAATAAGGGGTAGAGCCTTAAATAACATCAATGAATGGAATGGGTGCTTGGGAGGGTTTATATAAGAATGATGGGGAATTCTTTATTATTTTGGTTTTCGACCCTACACACTACAATATTCAAAAATAGAATCCAGACCATGGTTTTTTCCAATGTGTTAAGGAAAAGGGCAGTGTTATAAATTTTTTTTAAAATGATAAGGGTAAAATACTTTAAAATAGTGCCCTTTCTCATGTGGAAGTGACTTACACTTTCAAGCAAATTATTTTAAAATCATAAAATATTTTACATGACTTGAAGGATCAAATAAGGCATTATAAAATAAATCAAATGAATATAAAATTATATTATTTTAATGTAAGAAATATGTTTCTTTTTTAATATAACATTTATAGTGTTTTATTATATCACTATTGGGTAATTTATCATGTAATAAAACACATTATATATTTATGTAGTATTTAATTTTTACCCAAAATGTCTACTCTCTTTGAAAATTATGAAAAATTAATAGTTGGATAACATTGATATCAGGAATACCAATATAATAATAATTTATATGAATAATTTTCTAAATATTTTAATTTTACTTTTTTAAGAAAAAATGACATTTATTAATAATTGATGGGGTTTGACAAAAAATAGTTTTCGAAACATAATAAAAAATGAATATGAGTTCATAAAATTTATATGATAATTAAAATTTATTAAAATAAATTTAATAATATTATCATTATTAAAATATTATTTCCTTAAAAATCGCATAATTCTTTAAAGTAGATTTCTTTATTAAAATTGAATATTAACCAAAAGTACTATTTATTATTTAAAAATAATTTAATACGCTACAATAATTGAATGAAAGAATATTCGACATAATATTCAAAAATAATGAACATTATCATAATACTATGGTCTTGTTTCATATCCCTTTATTACACCCACATACACCCAAAGGGTACATACTAAGATGGTGGGGAATTCATGTCGTCATTCAGTGAAGATGGTTTGGGTTGTGAACATGATGATGCTTAACATCACACACAAATGGTTTCATTCATAATTATGTTGATGGACCTCATCTTGGGATTGGACTAGGGAAATTTCCATAAATTCTATCTCCCACAGAATCTTCGATAAATGGGCATCATGGGGTATGTCCCTACTGTTTGAGGGAATCAATTCATTTATATGTGTCAAAAGGATTTGTTAAAAGCCTATATTTATAATAGTAATGGGATCACTATTCAATGAATATATTATCAGAGGTATGGATACTCAATAGTTATTTAAATCCTTTTGTATATAATAAAACAAAAGGAGTGAAGGTGTTTCCAATATCCATAAAAAATCTAATTTAAATAAGGAAAATTTTATTCATAACAATTTGGGTCGTTACAACCTTCCCCCATTAAGAAATTTCACCGCAAAAATTTCCTTTTCCCTAAATAAAACAGACGATGGTAGCACTACCACATCACTTCCTCTCATTCTCATGTCACTTCATAAAACATGCAGATTCTCCACAAAACATTAATGATGGGCATTGTCTTATTTTGTATAACACTTTCACTATTATCTAAGAGATTCAACAGCTTATCTTCAAAAGAGGGAGGATTATCTAATGGTACCACCTCTATATTGAGGACATATGATGGTTCTTGTATGTATATCCTTAAGAGTGATTCATTGAATACATCATGAACATGAGATAGGTTTGGTGGGAGTTCTAGTTTATAGGTCACTACTCTGATGCGGTCAAGGATCAAAAAATGGGAAACGTACCTTTGAATAAGATTTCACTTAATCCAAAATCTCATTACTCTATTCCATAGAGATATATAGTGGAATTATAGGTCTCATTGATGACTGTAATCAATGATCTTTTGTCAACTCTGAGAAATATTGATGTGATGCTAGATGGTCTTACCCAACTGCACAATTTCTTCATCAATTTATAGACCAAGAAGTTTTCATTAGAAAACTATATCACAACAATCCAATCTTCTAAATCTATTCCCATAAAGGGATTTATAAATATCCATTTGTATTCTTGAGTGTAAACTGTTTTTTAAGAGAACACCACCAAAGGAGGATTTAACTCTCATCCACTATTGATGTCCATTGAGAAAGATCTCAATATGTCCTCATGTTTCCAGATTATTTTCATAGATTAGACATCATTTTGAGGAAGATAAGGTGTGCAGATGTTCTAATCAATGTTTAGATAATATTCGAGACTCTTCTAGAACATAAAGGTGAATATTCGATCTTGACTAGACACCATCAATAATGGTAATCGATGCATCCATGCCACTTGAATGATGTATATATGTTCTAGTTTATCCAATGAGAAATCCTCTCTAATGGAAATGAAGTGTGCAGTTTGTGTATGGTGATCCACAACAACCCAGATAACATTGTTTCCTTTGGATGTCTTTGGATGCCTAGTGACAATGTCTATAGTGGTGTTCTCCCATTTCTGTGTAGTTATAAGTAATGGTTTCATCACCCCCGTAGACATCCACCTCTCAGAATTCACTTTGGAACATACAAAGAAAATTTATGTATAGTTTACAATATACTTATTCATATTATCCTACCAATAGTTCTATCACAAATCTAGATAAATCTTTCCGTTTCAAAGGTGAATGGAGAAATTTGAAGAATTTGAATCATCCAAAAGTTCATTCTTTAACATCTGATTTGATGAAACACATGGCATTTACATAAATCTAAAAATTGCTTCTTAATTAACATTATACTCTATGGATTTCCATTTTTTAATAGTTTACCCTCTATTCATAATTCTCATATATTCCTTTTGAGTATCCTTTATCCTTTCCAAAAGAGATGGTTGAGAAATAATTTGGGAAAGGATTGATGATGTAACCTTCTTTATGATTCCCATTTCAATCTTTATCAAATATAAGAATACTAGATCCTTTCCAATTCTCTTCAATGATGGAATTTGTGGTTCCTTTATACTTTTTGAATCTTCCACCTTCTTTACATCCCCAAAGTTGTAATGGATTGAGTAATCATAATTTATAATGATCTCTAACCATATTCATTGGCACATATTTAGATCTTTCTGTGCGAATTTATATTAGATAATTTTGGGATCTTAATATATTACTCACTTATCCCCAAATAGATAATTTCACAATATTTTCAGATCATAGATCATAGGTTCCAACTTTATATCATGTGTTTTATAGTTTTTGTCAAGAATTTTCAACTTCTTTGAGGCATAGGGAATGAATTTTTCATTATGTACAAAACACAGTTGAGGCCCTTCTTTCAAGCATCATTGATGATTATAAAAATCTCCACACTTGTGTGTAGTGTGAGAATACGGTAATTGATAAACCTCTTATTCAACTCAATTATGATTACTTCACATTCATCATTCCCAGATCATTTGAATACCTTCTGAGTAAACTTGTTAAGTGGGTTTTATAATCATGAGATGTTTCGTAACAATTGGCCATAATATCCAGCCAACCTTTGAAAGCTAGGGATATCCATCACAGATGTTGGCCTTATCCATCAATAATTCTTTTGGATATATCCATAGGTATCCCATTTCTTGTGATGATATGTCCCAATAATGAGAATTCCTTCAACCAGAACTCATACATTCATTACATTTCGTGGCGATTTTACATTTGTAAGGCCTCTCGTTCAATGCTCAAATGATTCTCATGGTCCTCCTTGGTTTTGGAGTATATTAAAATATCAGCTATACAAATGACCAAAATTTATTGAGGTAATCTATAAATACACTATTTATCATTTCAATGATTATTGTTCGATCATTAGTGAGTCTGAAATGGATTAATATTAACTCATAGTGCCCTAACCTTTTATGAAATGTAGTCTTGGAGATATCCTCCTTATTCACCCATTGTTAGTAATATCATGACCTTATAATCACCTTGGAGAAATATTATGATCCACATAGCTATTAGAAGAAGTCATAAATTCATGTAAAAGTATATATATTCTTTATCATGTTTTTTTGGAGCCTATGATAATCAATGCAATGGCGCATTGACCTATTATTCTTCTTGAATAAGAGGACTGGTTGACTCCATGGTGAAGCACTAGGATGTATAAACCCTTTATCTAGATGATCCTATTTATTTTTATTTAAATCCTTAAGCTGAAAAACATCTATTCTATTTGTATTCTTTGTTACTGTATGTTCCCTAGTTATAAGATCAATCAATAATTCAATATATATTCTAGGTGGAAGACCAGACAATTCCTCGGGAAACACATCTGCGAATTCCATCACAATAGACATGTATTCAAGGATGGTTTATATCATAGAATCAATTATCTGAGAAAGATATGCATGATCATAGGGTCATAAAATCCATGTTTGAGATGATGTTTCTAAAGAAGATTCATCCTCCTCTTTTCACTTTTATAGACTCGAGGATTGAATAACCATATAGAGAGTGATATCCCTCTCATAGAAATTTATGTTGGATTTATATATGGAAAGTAAATCATGGAAAATAATTGCATTAAATTATATTATAGTGAGTATGATGAGCTTCACCAAGATGTTCAATCAAAAAATTGAAACTGGGGAGGAGTTATATACATTGGATAACATAATTTCCCCATTTTCCAATTTCACCGACATCTATACTTTCTCTATTTGTGGTGGTATTTGGGTTATCTACTAAACATTATGTATATAATAGAATGTGTAGAACCATATATAATAACCCAACCTTTCAATTTTTAATTCTAGCTCTATATTATATGATATAGGATTAGGTATGAGTACCTTATGTTGTTAAACACAGAAATGGGAATCCAATGACATTAAATGGATATCTTATAAATTACATTTATCACCTAAACTAAAGAGTTTTTAGGATTATGTCTATGTTATCCATGTTATAAATTCTAACATCTATTTTTTTGGACATTTTGATATTCCCCTATTAATATTTTGTAATAATCATATGAATTTATATAAAGAAGAACCCCCACGAGTGTCGAAACAATACTACAGTAAAGCCATTTTTCATGCACTAATTCTTGTTTGAGTCTACATCAAAATTGTATTATTCAGTTTTACCCACAAATACCTTTTTACCAAATCGACCTCTACATGTTCATATCTATAAAGGGAAGATTTTTTGTGATAATCCACTTAATCAATACTCACTATGATTTAGGGATGTCTTTCTAATACTCAGTCTCATCCCTAATTCTTTCACTAGAGTTTTCTAATAAGATTCCCAAAAATCACTAAACCTATCATTTGATACTAACTATGTTAACCCTGGTATTTATTACACATTTAAGCATGATTTATTATATAAAAATAAACTTAATAAAACTCAAGAGATTGATTTTTCTAGTGTCTTTGGAGCATAGTATTATTACATACTAACTTAAAAAATTAAATAAAGATCCTTATTAAAAATTATTTTACATGAACACAACATTCCTTCATGCTAAGAGTTGCATGGGATAACATTATGACAAACCTAATAAAATGGAGAGCGAGAAATCACAGAAATGAGTTAATGTGGAATATCATTAAGAATACAATACATGTTTGTAAATAGACATATCAATAAACCATAAAAGAAAAATGAACTTAAAGGCATGATATATCTTGATTATCATAAAATGAAAATGTTGAAATAAAAAAAATACTTCATCATTAAAATAAAAGAATCTAGTAAACTCATGCCCCAACCTGACGTATCATGATACTAAACATTACCCAATGCATTGGAGCGCTATCAGGGTGAATCCTTTATAATCATTTAAACTCATGTTTATGTGTGGCACATAGATCATATAATATAGATTAATTCAACATCATATTTTAGTAGAAGGTCAAGGAATGAATAATTAATACATTTAATTCACAATTTGATTATTATGTGTGTATAAAGGTGAATACCATTAATTGGTGAAGTTTTTTGGTATTCACTACATAGAAATTTTCGCATGGAAAATCACAGTGCAATTTTTGCAGCATAACGAATTCATAGAGAAATTTCTAAATTGGTTTGATGATATTGAAAGGGGTATCCCATTATATATACATGGTATAGACAATAATGTGAACATGGAACATAATATTCAATCATGTGAAATAGAATTCAGATGCATAATATAAAAGAAAACCTTGAATGTAAATGAGAATATAGAAATCCATTATGGTATATCATCATCGTAACAAGTGGTTTTAAAGGAACATAGGGGGATTAATGAGAGTGAAATGAAGATCTTATAATGTGTACATCATATGGATAGTAATGTTCTATGTATGAATATATCCCAAATCAATAAAATGGATATTAAAAGGCATGATATAAAAGAGGGTCTTGAAGAAAACCAAGAGAGTGAGATCCCTTATGGAATTTTGACATAGTAATGTCATAGGTAAGGGTTAAAATGGGGGTGTATAAATGATCCATCATTGAAATAACATCAACATGATAGTTATAAAATTATTAATAATTAATTTCAATATAATAAATTGAAATTAAAATAACTACTCTCAAATACAGTTGTGAAATTCAATGGGGAGTTGAGAAATCTATTAATTAGATGTGTGATCCTAAAGGCTTGGGAGAGGATTAATGGGAGATTATAGGTGCCTTTCAAAAAATATTTGGAGTAGGTGGAAATATTATGGTCAATATGAAAATAATTTTAATGAATATGAATGGGGTATTGGATGGGTTTATAAAGGAATGGTGGGAGAATTCATTATTATCTTGGTTTTGGACACTACACACTGAAATATTTAAATCCACATACCATCCCATGGTTTTTCCCATAGTTTCATGAAACGGGTAGTGGAATATATTATTTTAAAAGGATATGTTCTGACGATATAAACATGTTTCTCTTGTTTTTATGGAAGTGAGCAACACTAATAAAGAAATTATTTTAAAATATTAAAATATTTTATAAGTCTCGGAGGATTCACTAAGACTTTAAAAAAAATTAAATAAAACTAAAATTATATTATTTTAATTGGGAAAATATATTTAGCTTATTATACTCTTTAAATTATTTTTTACCTTACTATTAGTTCATTTTTGATGTCATTAAACACATTATATAATTATATGGTATTTAATTTTTACCCCTAAAATTGAATGTCTCAGAAAATTATGAAAAATTCACCGTTGGATAGTTTTGTCATAATGATTCCAAAAAAATTATTAATTTTATCTAAAAAATTTCCCAAATATTTAAATTTTTACTTTTAAATATAAAAACTGTCATTTATTGAAAACTGATAGGTTTTTATCAGAACAGTTTTCAAAACATCATAAAAATTTCATTTGACATCATAAAATTTATATTTAATAAAATTAATTTAAAATTAATATTATATTATAATATTATTTAATTCAAAAACCTATTAATTCATCAAAATAAGTTTTTTAATTGAATGTTATGATTAAAAAAGTAACATTTTTTAAAAAAATCATTTCCCAAGTGTCAATAATAGAATGAATTTATATTCATTATTCTATAAACAATAATGCACATAATCATAATGATATGAACTTGATACCTATCCCTCTATTACAAAAGAATTATCTCCCAGATTAAGGGGTTTTATGGTGGTGATTTCATGTTACCGTTCGATGTAGACAATTTGGGCCGTGATCTTGATGATCTTGAAGTTATCCTATAAATGATTTAGATCAATCTTAAGTCATTTGATCTAAAATTTGTCTAAGTCTAGGGAAAATAATATTTATGATACCTCCCTCAGAAGCACAAATAAATGGGATTCATATCGTATGATACTTTTATTTTAGGTCATCACTTACTTTTTTCTATGTCAAAACAATATTTTAAAACCCTATATTTATACTAGTCACATGATCACTATTCAATGTCAATTTTTTCAATGGTAATGATAATAAATGGTTATTTAAATACAATTATATATAATAAAAAATGGAGTTCATGATTTTTCTATATCCATAAGGAATTAAATCCAAAAACATAATTTTCTTCACAATATTTTGGGACATTACACTCAATCATTTTATGAAAAAGATTTGGTCAATATATCTTTATTTTTCCCACATTTTTCTAATAGGTTGGAGTTCCATATTACATCCAATATAGATATCAATATTTATCCATATGAATGATCAAATGGAAACTAATTTTTTGAGAACTCAACAAATTGGATATACTGATACCATCCTTTTTTGAACTTCGTTGACCAGGCTCTTAGCATGTTCATAGGGGTCGGAATAGTTGTTTAAGATAGTCCATCAATTTAGGGGTGATAGGTTGTGCGGAAATTCAATTCAGTACTCAAATCATGTTGATTAATTCAACATAATTTATATGTGAACCTTTGATATTGATTATAAATGATCAAAAGTGGTACCACATTCATTCTAACCACTTAATTTACAAATATATTTTCAATTTTTTGAGAAATAAATCTTCCCGATTAGTAATAAATTGGAATGTCTTAGTGAGTCGAACCACCAGAACCCATTTCACAAAGATTCATTTAGATGTATATTGGAGACCATTGATGAAGTCCATGGTACATTATCTCATTTCCCAAAGTGTATAAGAAACGTTTACCCCATACCTCTAAACTTATATTTTTATTAATTAACTTATATATATACAAAACACAATGAGATATAATATGAAATCTTTATCATCTTTTTATCCAAACAGAAGTGTTCTCCAAAAACATGGTACATCTTGTTACTTCTTGGATGGATGGAGAAAGGTGTTCTATGTGAATTATCCAATAACTTATTCTTTATATTAGGTGATGAAGGTACACAATTATTTGTTACAAACCGAATCACACCATGTTAATCAATATTGAACTCTTGTAGCTTCCCTTCCATTACTACTTTCACCTTTTTTGTAGATCCAGATAATCAATTTATGCGTCCTAAATTATCTATAGCATAGATTGTTGGGAATATATTTGAGAAAGGTAGTATTTAATCCCTATAATTATTCATTCTAATTTAATCCTAAACATATCCATAGATATACGATATTTCTCCATCCCCATCATGGAATGAGTATATAGTGCCTTGAAACCATGTATTTGAATTAACTACAAAAAAGTTCAATTTTTTAATTTAAGTTATGATGTCATAATATAGAAAGGATTATCTATACCATGACCTATCCAATATTTTTTTTGGAGATTTAGACAAACACATTACATTTTATCAATGTTGAATAAAAATAAAATAAAATAAATAAATTACATTATTGTGTGGTATGTCTATAAGAGAAGTGATGTAACATACAAGGTAAATACAGAATATAACATCTTTATATTTATCCATATTTGTGAATAAAATATTAATATTACTTTAAAGGGGATGCTATGCTCGATGGCGTACCCAGTACGCAATAATGAGTTTCTTGGGAATCTTACGTTGCACTCTAATAATAAAATAATATTATTTTAAATGGTAGTTAACGCCTAGCCGTTGTAATGGCAGGAATGAACAGAACTAAATAAAAAATGATTATATATGTTTTTCAAATATTTTTACACATTACAATAAATGTTAGAGGATTAAAAATGCAAATGAATCATGTTTTTATGCATAAACATTCTAATATTCTTTAAAAGGACGATTAACTGCCTTTTGATGGAGAACCCCTTTTAAATCCACATTTTGAAAATTTTATAAGCACTATTTTTCAAAATAAACATATTATTTATGATTGGGACATTGAAATTTACCTTGGGTTAATATTTGGTATTTTTCTGACAATGTTCATTTTTCAATGAATAGTGAAAAACACTGAATTTTAAATCAAAACTACTTTTTCATATAATTAAATAAATGGTTATATTATCTTTTTAATTTGTTTTAAAGTGTAATTAGAATATATTTTTACCATGTAATTCAATGATGGTCATTGGGATTAATTTCACTTTGGAATTCGGCACAAACAAGTGCCAAACTTTTCATAAATATTGTTTCTAAAAAACCCGCTATTTGTTTTGACAACGGGAAGTTTTTTTAAATTAATTATTTATATTTATGTGTTTAGAATTTGGTAAAATTAATTACATATTGGGAATCATAAGTTCCAAATTATGTAATTAAGACTCTTTTGTTTTTTGACATTATGAATAGTGACGACGGTAATTATCTTTAATTATCTTGATTAATGAGTAATCGGGTAGTTAAAGATAATAAGATAATATCATAATAATAACAAATGACCACAAAATGTGTCATAATGATACTGGTTGTCTCATGGCCGACCATGGGATGCCTTGTGCCAAACTTGGGGGCCCGATGGAATCACTTTTGTGAGAAAGTTACTTTTTATCTTTTTATTTTTAAAGAATGTTAAATGTAACAAAGATTGTATCACCTAAGTAAAATATTTTTTATTTTGTATACATAAATGATATTTTGGACTATAAATATTCATTGGAAAGACAAAAAGATTTACTACATCATAGTAGTTTTTTTTTAATTTTTAGACATTAAATAAATAAAATTATTTATGAAATCATGATGTTGCAGCGATGACCTCATTATTTAACGATTTAAATAAAATGGAAAGATAATATAAAATCTAAGACCTACACATGTCAAAAACCTATTGGATGGGTGTATTTAGAACCCTTATCACTTTATACTTGAAACACATCAATGTGAGACCATTAAAATCCGAAAATCATTCTATAATAAAGTAACATTTCCTTACTTTCCAAGAGTGTCGCTCCTCTCCTCTTATAAAAGGCCCCCACCTCTACCACCTTACCCACACTTCCAAAGCCTTTTGCTCTGCCAAACCTGGCCCATTTTGTCTCTCCACATCCCTCTATTACTCTTTGAATCCTCACTTTGGGCAGAAGTCTTCCCATGTATTCCTTAGAGCTGAAATCTAAGAGAGTTACCCGATTTAATGGTAATGTCTTCACCTGTGTCCTTTTGTTATATTTTGCTTCTCCAACCCCCTAAAATATTTTTATTAATTTATTTTGTGACAAATACAGTATCTACAATTTACTAGTATGTTCTTATAAGAATTATTCGAGCTACACTTACACACACCAACATCTAATGGTTAAAGAACATACTGTTTCTGTGGATGGTGAATTTCTGCCTCCTGAAACGACGATTGTTCAGCATTATTTTAACACCTTAAAAGGTGGCCATTATGATGTCACTATATTTATATATGATATAAAATATTTTAATGTTTTCTTTAAGCTTATGTATTTTTCATTTATGGCATACCATTATGGTTTCCATTATGGGTAAACGCGATATCTTCATTTTTGGAAGTGCGGACTACCGCCACCTCAAAGTGATTTGATTCGTTAATGCCATATGTGGGACATATAAAGGATGGAATTAATGGTATTACATATGTTATCCTACTAGAATTATAATATACCTTTATATCTTTATTATTTAATTCAATTGAATACAAAAAAATAAATGAAAGTAGCGTTCATGCGTACATACAGATTTCCGTCTCCATGAACGGTACATTTCATTTATTATCTCCAAATTATATGTACTATTATTAGAACATATATATAATGGATATATATGTAATATATTTCATATAAATTTTGGGTATAAATCTGGAATTATAATATATATATCTCTCTCTCATTTTGTTTTAATTCCCTTAATATGGAAAAAAATGATGGTAGCGTTCATACGTACGTACGACCTACCGTCTACATGAACGGTGCTTTTAATGTTTTATCTCCAAATGCTATGGAATAGTATAAAAATAATATATAATGGATATATATGATATTTAAAACATAAATACTATTCTGGAGATGATGTACCTATAACTACAAGGAAAATTCTTTTCCAACAAGGTCAATTTTTACTCATGTACTGAACATCGACAAAAACGTCTGATACGAACTCACTTTATTAACCAATTATTATAACATTATAATATGTGATATAAACTGAATAATAATATTTAAATGAGTTCCTTAAGCAATTATAAATTGACCAAATTTTATTATTCAGGAGATTAAAGAACGATCGAGTCATGTCGGACACGAGGTAAGGGATCCTACTCCTCTCTTTCTTTTTAAGTACACTCTTTTATGTCATTACTTTTAAGATCATATTTATTATGATTGGGATTTTCTTTTATATTAATCCTACTGTATGTTTTATGTTAATATTATGAGATACCCTATTCTCTATCATCAATCCATTTTGGAATTTTTGAGTGGCGCCGTTAGGCTGCCGAATTTTCGTAAGAGATCTAACCTCTCTCTTTATTTTTAAGTACTCTCCTTTATGTCACTTCTTTTAAGCTCCTATTTTTTATGATGGTGGATGTTATTTTATATTCCTATTTCTATAAAATTTGTGTTAATATTATGAGAGACCCTATTTTCTCTCATCAATCCATTTGTGATGTTTTATGTGGCGCTGTTAGGCTGTTGAGTTTTCGTAAGGGATTTTTCATCTCACTTTTATTCCCGTGACATTTTTGACACGTTTGCCACTATTTCCTTTTAGTGGTTTATGTACTGCCAATTATTATACACTTTGTGTAGTATAATTTCATTTATGGGTATTTATATCTTCATTTTATGACCCTTCTTCCATGGGGTGTACTTTTCGAAAGTTACCTAACTCGGTAAGGGGACCTTTCACCCTCCTTTTTTTAAAAGACATCGTTTGTTATGTCTTTTAAATCACATACTATTATGTTGGGATATGTTATTAAATATCCTTATTTATGTAAATTTTATGTCCAAGTGATGAGATCCCCTTTATCTCTCTCATCAACCCTTTTTGTAAAATTTTATTTGACGCCATTAGGCTGTCAAATTTTACCAAAGGAACTTCTTAACCCAATTTCGATTTCTTTCGGTTCAACATGTAGTTATTGAATATGTCATCCTTTGAATATGTGTGAATAAACTTTTATTGTTTTACACTTAATATCCACTTTTATTGGGTGTATCTATATTTTTCACACATAATTATGAGATTGATTTATCCTTAATTTAAGAATACCTTCTTTATAATGGATTTCATCTCATTTTACATTTATTTTGAGACTTCATTGTTTTTATGCACCAATTCACTCTTATAAGTTGTGTATACTGTCCTTTAACATATTATATCATGAATCCCTTTATTCTCATTGTATTATAAAGTTCGGATTAAATTTTATTCTGCTATTTTTGTATTCAAGAGTCTCTCATTTTGTTAAAAACTATTTATCAAAAATAGAATTTTAAATGTTTAAAAGATTTATTATTCTAAATGTTTATCTTTAATGTCCATGTTTTCAAAATGGATTTCAGTATTTATTTATATGGACATTAATTTTTTAAATTTATAATTCCATTAAAAGCTTCAAAGTGGTATGAGACACTTTGATTTAAAAATCACTTTTAAATGGTTTTTGAAAATGGATTGATTAATTCAATATCTGGGAATTACTTATTGTGATTGAAAATGAAATGTTGTTATTGAAATGTTTATATTTTCAATATTTTATGTGTAATGATGGTACTTGGAAATTTTACGGGTGGTTACGTGATAAACCATATGACGGGTGGTGTCGTGAATACCAGGACGGGTGGTTACATTATAACCTCAAATGAATTGGGTATGTAAGTCGGCCGTATGGCTATTCCATTAATGTATGTATGGAAGTTGGCCGTAGGGATATTCCATTAAGTGATATGTGTGGAAGTCGACTGTATGGTTGTTCCACTTATGTATGTTTATGTCCCAAGTTACCTTTATATGTTATGTGTTCTTTATATGGGTTTTATGGTAATACTTTGGTTTCAAAAGGGTAAGTAATGATATTTTATTCAGTGAAGAGTTTTTACTACTTCATAAAGGTGAAGGTACTACTTTGATAAAGTATACATGGTTTACTTGTTGTTTTGTATAACTAACAGTTTTCATTCTTTGTGTATCCCTTACTGAGCTTTTTATGCTCACCCCAAGTTTTTTTTTGAAATGTTTTCCATAGGAATTAATGTGCAATAGGGTCAAGGATGGGATCAAGGGAAAGTCAGGATATCTAATACATGGAACTAGACATGTTTCTTATTAAGTGTTTTTATTTTATGGAAAATTATTGGAAGTTTCTACATTGTAATCTTTTGAGATGTAATAGTTATTTCATAATTCTCTAAAACTCTAAACCTGAAAAGATTCTCAATGTGTAATCTTGTATTAACTCAAGATTAAGTAAGGATTAAGGCTGGGGCCTTATAGTTGGTATCAATGGTCGGTTTAGATAACTTTAGAGGTTAGGGTATCCTCTAAGCATAAGTGACATTACCATAATGGTTATGATTTCATAAAGAGTCCTAGTTTTAGATATAGTGAAAGAGTAAGTATATCTTAGGGTTTACCTTCCTCATTAATAAATGATGGTTTTGTTGATATACTCACACTGACATTTCTATTTTTAGTGAATGGATGGATCTAGCAGGCACCAAAGAGACAACAGGTTTGAAGGAAACTGTGGTGGTTCTCTGATTAAGATACTAGATAAAATGGGGGATTCAATGAGAAAACTCAGGGTTGTTCTAAACCAACTATCAAGGAGTCATGATCAACCACTTGAACCTTGTTATGATCTGTAATGCATCATGTACGAGATGACCAATCGATGTGGAAGTTCAGGTTATAATTATAAAGGTAACCATTAGAGTTTATATGATCCTTACTTTTGAGGTAATTATGGGTTACTATATGTTATGATGGAAGTGAAAGGAATGATATAAAATAGAGGTTAAATAATGTTATGGTTATTTTTTGATGATTTTATCTCTTTTTGGGGAATGATTTGAGAATTATATAGTTTTGGAAAAAGGACAACATGCAGACCATATGACAACCCGTCGCGCCATA
The DNA here is from genome assembly GCA_963277665.1 of Viscum album. Classification (NCBI taxonomy): domain Eukaryota; kingdom Viridiplantae; phylum Streptophyta; class Magnoliopsida; order Santalales; family Viscaceae; genus Viscum; species Viscum album. Next base: position 1,060,148,622 of record OY728140.1, read on the forward strand.
CAAAGCTGCGGGAATCGAACCCACAACCAATGTGCGACTAGTATTTATCTCCTACCACTGGACTATGTGAAGTCCCTGGTTAGTTTGACTTATTCTTTTTAGTTCGGTGACTTTATGAATTAAGAGTAATTTTATTTTGGGTTATTTATGAAAATGATTAACCTATCATGGAGGATATGTGATTAGGTTAATTACTTTTGAATACGAGACTTTTGGAGAAACTGATGTTGTTTGGAGATAAATGTTACGATTTAACATGGAAGACTATGTGACTAAATCCTTCAAATATTTGGGTTTCAATCTTATTTTGGTTTACTTTGAATAATTTTATGGACAAATTGTTTATCGAATGGTCCTCGTTGAACTTTTTTTTTGTTGGACAAATTTTGGATATTAAGAATAGATTATCTTGTTATAAAGGGTTATCCTTTTCTAGATTATCTGATCTTGTACTAAAATTTTTGGTTCTGGTTTTGGTTAAAGTCTAAAGACATGGGATGTATATAGTTAAATTTTGTGGATTAGGTGATTCTCTAGAAGTTGATTATAGTACTCTTAATGTGAACAAGTCTTCCTAAATACTCATCTTTTGGAGAAAATATGAGTCTGTATAAGGAATCTAATAAAAGTTGAAAGTCAACATGATAAGTGATTATGTTTCCTTATTAATAAATTCCTCAATAAAAAGTAAATTAAAACAAAAATGTTGTCTATTGACTTTTCCTACTGGCGAATCGAATACCGTTTAACCCATCACAAGTTTGTGATTTTCTTGTGGTTAACTTTCTCCTAAACATGTTTTCTATCACTCTCCATCAGAACATGTCCCTTTGTTTTTTTCCTCCATGTCCATATTTTCAAACTTGGAATCCTAGTATGGGTTTACTCAGGTGACCTTTGTACTTATCATTCTTTATTTTAAAGTGATTGTTTTACCGACTCTTGTTCCGATGTGGGACTTTCGAGGATGTTTCCAAGCCCAATTTTAAAATTTTGAGGACGCAATTCCCAAAAGGGGGGAAGGATGTAACACCCCAGGTAAATAAAGAATATGAAATCTTTATATTTATCCATACTTGTGAATAAAATATTAATAATACTTTAAAGGAGATGCTATGCTCGAAGGCATACACAATATGCAACAACGAGTTTTTTGGAAATCTTACGTTGCACTCTAAAAATAAAATAATATTTTTTAGAATGGTAGCTAACGCCTAGCCGTTGTAATGGCGGGAATGAAAAAAACTAACTACAAAATGATTATATATGTTTTTAAAATATTTTTACTCTTTACAATAAATATTAGAGGATTAAAAATGCAAATGAATCTAGTTTTTAAGCGTAAACATTCTAATATTCAATAAAAGGACGATTAACCGCTTTTTGATGGTGAACCCCTTTTAAATCCACTTTTTGAAAATTTTATAATCTCTATTTTTCAAAATAAACATATCATTTATGATTTGGAAATTGAAATTTACCTTGGGTTAATTTTTGTTATTTTTCTGACAATGTTCATTTTTTAATAAATAGTGAAAAATACTGCATTTTACATCAAAACTGATTTTTTAATTTAATTTAATTATACGGTTATATTAACTTTTTAATTTGTTTTAAAGTGTAATTAGAATATATTTTTACCATTTAATTCAATGATGGTAATTGGGATTAATTTTACTTTGGAATTAGGCATAAACAAGTGCCAAATATTTCATAAATATTGTTTCTAAAAAACCCGCTATTTGTTTTGACAACGGTAAGGTTTTTTAAATTAATTATTGGAATTTATGTGTCTAGAATTTGGTAAAATGAATTAAATATTTGGAATCATAAGGTTCAAATTATTTAATTAAGACTCTTTTGTTTTTTGACATTATGAATAGAAACGATGATAAATATCTTTCATTATCATGATTTATGAGTAATCTGGTAGTTAATGATATAAAGATAATATCATAATAATAAAAAATGACCACAAAATGTGTTCTAACGCTACTTTTTGTCTCATGGCCGACCATGGGATGCCTTGTGCCAAACTTGGGGGCCCCATGGAGTCACTTTTGTGAGAATGTGACTTTTTATCTTTTTATTTTTAAAGAATGTTAAATGCAACAAAGAATGTATCACCTAAGTAAAATATTTTTATTTTTGTATACATAAATGATATTTTGGACTATAAATATTCATTGGAATTCTAAAAATATTTCATACATCATAGTATTTTTTTATAAATTTTAGACATTAAATAAATTAAATTATTTATGACATCATGATGATGCAGCGATGACCTCATTATTTAACGATTTAAATAAAATGGAAAGATAATATAAATTCTAAGACCTACACATGTCCAAAACCTATTGTATGGGTGTATTTCGAACCCTTATCACCTTATCCTCGAAACACATCAATGTGGGACCATTAAAATCCGAAACTCATTCTACAATAAAGTAACATTTCCTTACTTTCCAAGAGTGCCCCTCCTCTCCTCTTAAAAAAGGCCCCCACCTCTACCACCTTACCCACACTTCCAAAGCCTTTGGCTCGGCCAACCCCTGCCCATTTTGTGTCTCCACATCCCACTCTTACTCCTTTAATCCTCACGTTTGGCAGAAGTCTTCCCAAGGAAGATTTTGAGCTCAAATCAAAGAGAGTTACCCGATTTAAAGGTAATGTCTTCACTTGTGTCCTTTTGTTTTATTTTGCTTCTCCCACCCCATAAACACTTTTTATTCATTTATTTTGTAACAAATCTAGTATTTTAAATATACTAGGATGTTTTTATAATATGGATTTGAGCTACACTTACACACACCTACATCTAATGGTTAAAGAACATATTGTTTATGTGGATGGCGAATTTCTGCCTCCCGAAACGATGATTGTTCAGCATTCTTTTAACAGCTTCAAAGGTGTCCATTAAGAAGTAACTATATTTATATATGATATATAATATTTTTATGTTTTTATTAAGCTTCTATATTTTTCATTTATGGCATACCTTTATAGTTTCTTTTATTGGTAAACGTGATATCTTCATTTTAGGAAGTGCGGACTACCGCCCCCTCAAAGTGATTCGATTCGTTAATGCCATATGTGGGACGTATAAAGGATGAAGTTAATGGTATTACATATTTTATCCTACTAGAATTATAATATACCTTTATATATTTATTATTTCATTCAATTGAATACAAAAAAAGAAATGAATGTAGAGTTCATGCGTATGTACGGCTTACCGTCTCCATGAACAGTACATTTCATTTCTTATCTCCAAATGTTATGAACTATTATTAGTACATATATAGAATGGATATATATGTAATATATTACATCTAAATGATGGGTATCATTCTGGTGTTATAATATATATATATATAACACTTTTTGTTTTAATTCCATTAATATGCAAAAAAATTAAAGTAGTGTTCATGCGTACGTACGGCCTACCGTCTCCATGAACGGTGATTTTAATTTTTTATCTCCAAATGCTATGGAATAGTATAAAACTAATATATACTGGATATATATGATATTTAAAACATAAATACTATTATGGAGATGATGTACTTATAACTACATGGAAAATTCTTTTCCAACAAGGTCAATTTTTACTCATGTACTGAACATCGACAAAAACGTCTGATATGAACCCACTTTATTAACCAATTATTATAAAATTATAATATATTATATGAACTGAATAATAATATTTAAATGAGGTACTTAATCAATTATAAAGGGACCAAATTTTATTATTCATGAGATTAAAGAACGATCGAGTCATGTCGTACACGAGGTAAGGGATCCTACTCCTCTCTTTCTTTTTAAGTACACTCTTTTATGTCATTCCTTTTAAGATCATCTTTATTATGATTGGGATTTTATTTTATATTAATACTACTGTACATTTTATGTTCATATGATGAGATACCCTATTCTCTCTCATCAATCAATTTTGGAAGTTTTGAGTGGCACCGTCAGGCTGCCGAATTTTCGTAAGAGATCTAACCTCTCTCTTTCTTTTTAAGTACTCTCCTTTATGTCACTTCTTTTAAGCTCCTAATTATTATGTTGGGGGATGTAATTTTATATTACTCTTTCTGTAAACTTTGTGTTAATATGATTAGAGATCCTATTTTCTCTCATCAATCCATTTTGGATGTTTTAAGTGGCGCCGTTAAGCAGCCGAGTTTTCGTAAGGGATTTTTCATCTCACTTTTATTCCCGTGACATTTATGCTATGTTTTCCAATATTTCTTTTGAGTGGTGTATGTACTGCCAATTATTATACACTTTGTGTATTATAATTTCATTTATGGGTAGTTACATCTTCATTGTATGACCCTTCTTCCTTGGGGTGTACTTTTCGAAAGTTACCCAACTCGATAAGGGGACCTTTCACCCTCCTTTTTTTTTAAAAAGAATTATTTTTTTATGTCTTTTAATTCACATACTATTATGTTGGGATATGTTCTTATATATCCTTATTTATTTAAATTTTATTTCCAAGTGATGAGATCCCCTTTATCTCTCTCATCATCACTTTTTTGTAAAATTTAATGTGACGCCGTTAGGCTGTCGAATTTTACCAAGGGAATTTCTTAAACCAATTTCGATTTCTTTGGGTTCAACATGTAGTTATTGAATATGTCATCCTTTGAATATGTTTGAATAATCTTTGATTGTTTTAAACTTAATATCCACTTATATTGGGTGTATTTATATTTGTCACACATAATTATGAGATTGATTTATCCTTAATTTAAGGATACCTTCTTTATAATGGATTTTATCTCATTTTACATTTCTTTTGAGACTTCATTGTTGTTATGAACCAATTAACTCTTATATGGTGTGTATACTGTCCTTTGACATATTATATCATGAATCCATTTATTCTAATGTTATTATAAAGTTCGGATTAAATGTTATTCCACTATTATTTGTATTCAAGAGTCTCTCATTTTGTTAAAAATGATTTAACAAAAATATCGTTTTAAATGTTTTAATGATTTATTATTCTAAATATTTATCTTTATGTCCATGTTTTCAAAATGTTTTTCAGTATATATTTATATGGACATTAATGTTTTAAAATTATAATTCCATTAAAATCATCAAAGTGGTATGGGACACTTTGATTCAAAAATCTCTTTTCAACGGTTTTTTAAAATGGATTGATTATTTCAATATCTGGGAATTACTTATTGTGATTGCAAATGAATTGTTGTTATTTAAATGTTTATATTATCAATATTTTATGTTTAATGATGGTAATTGGAAATTTTACGGGTGGTTATGTGATAAACCATATGACAGGTGGTGGCGTGAATACCAGGACGTGTGGTTACGTTATAACCTCCAATGCATTTGGTATGGAAGTCGGCTGTATGGCTATTCCATTAAAGTATGTATGGAAGTTGGCGTATGTCTATTCCATGAAGTGATATGTGTGGAATTCGACCGTATGGTTATTCCACTTAAGTATGTTTATGTCCCATGTTACCTTTATTTGTTATGTGTTCTTTATATGGGTTTTATGGTAATCCTTTGGTTACAAAAGGGTAAGTAATGATATTTTATTCAGTGAAGAGTTTTTACTACTTTATGAAGATGAATGTATTACATTGATAAAGTATACATGGGTTACTTGTTGTTTTGAATAACTAACAGTTTTCATTCTTTGTGTATCCCTTACTGAGCTTTTTATGCTCACCCCAGGTTTTTTTGAAATGTTTTTCACAGGCCATAATGTGGAATAGGGGCAAGGATGGGATCAAGGGAAAGTCATGCTATCTAAAACATGGAACTTGACATGTATCTTATTAAGAGTTTTTATTTTATGGAAACTTAGTGGAAGTGTCTACATTGTAATATTGTGAGATGTAATAGTTATGTCTTAATTCTCTAAAACTATAAACCTAAAAAGACCCTCAATGTGTAATCTTGTATTAACTTAAGATTAAGTAAGGTTTAAGGCTGGGGCCTTATAATTGAGCTCCTTTGGAAAATTTTTATGATCCAATGGAAAATAATTATAAAACAATGGAATAGAATAATTTCCTAGAAAGATATTTTATAACATGTGAAAATTTCTTTATTAGAAAACTATATATTTCTTGGGAAATATTTATCAAATAAATCATTTTATAAAATCAAAACATACAAATGTTTTTTTAGACAAGGAAACCATTTAAAAACATAGTTAAATAGTGTGTAATATTTGGAAACTCTATAATTTGAAAATAATATCTCTTTTAAAAAAATTCTTTGCATTTATCAAATTTGAAAGTACTAATTTTTATGGTTTAATGATGATAATCATCAATACAAAATAAAAATCATAAAGTCACATATCTATATCACATGTTGAAAAATATCCCATATAGTTCATGTGTTTATGCCACATATTACATAAATCAATTTGATATTCTAGTTCAACAGTTTAAGAATAAATTTTAAATCGTTCGACATTTCTCACTCATTACTCCAAAATAGTTCAATTACAAAGATAAATCATTTTCATAGAAGAATATAATCCTATATATTTATTTACATGGAACTACATTTTTATAATTAGGAATATAATAATATAACATGGATAAATCCATGTTTATAAATAATTGATATTATTCAAAAGACAAAGATACAACATCTTAAAAAAGTTAATTAACATTTGAATAAAAGTGCCTAAAATTTCCATCATATCTTAGATGATGTTCATATCTAATTCCATAAATGAAATTCTTGGATATATACAACCAATACACATAAAAGTGATAAATGTTATTATTTAAAACATGGTGTAAACACATAGTATGATATATTATACATAAAATGATATCTTCTCCCATAAAATTATATTTACAAAATAAAAAAGATTAAATTGAAAATTAGAAAAAAAAGGTTTTGTTATTGTTTTGAAATAAATTATTTAAGAACATAGAATAATTATCTTAAACACTTACTATCTGTATAATATTTTTATAAATTGAGTTCTTTGAAAATATACAAGTAGATGATTGGATTTCAAATAACCTTTGGAGGGTTATGGTGTAAATCAATGTTATGAAAACATGATGGATTTTTTTTCATAAACATATACTGGATGAAATTTATGGAATAATAACATATAATTATATAATTATATATATATATATATCAAATATATCCATTATCGTAAATCCGAGCTCACTACCACATCATGGACACACCAGAAGAAATGCAGAAAGGGTGTAGAAGATAGTGTCATCCCACATAGGGTATGAAACAATCAATTAACCATGAAAACCTAAGGATGGTGTACAGAAAGAGGGTTTTTATTTAAATTTCATTGTATCAAATTTTATTAAATTGTGTGTGAGAAAAAAACAAGATATTTTTTCCATCTTTTGAAAAATAAATTGAGAATTTGAATTTATAATGTTAGGATTTCTATTAATTTGGTTTGATATTTAATATAGATATTATATATATTTTTTGTTCCTCACTGTATTATTTTATAAAAACAATGTTTTTTAAATTGAACAAAGAAGAATAATTTTGAATTTCAAAAACTCAATAATTTTAATTGTATAAGTTGATATAAATATACATAATGAATTCACATTACCCTTTATCAAATTTACTTATTATTATATGGAATTCGTATATGTTATCTCTATTTTCTGGTATGAATCCTAACTTTTAATATTATATATTAATATCATTTCTATTTTTTTAAAAACATTTAAGTGTTTTTTTCTTCTTTTATGTTTTCTTATTTTCCTTTCAATTATTTGGATTTTTTAAAACATACCATGTATTCTTTTTTGTAACTATTTTGTTAGTTTTTATATTCTTATATCACATTTTACTTTTTTTTTAATTTTCATTTTGATTTTTCAATAATTAATTATAGAAATTTTCAAATATGTTTTATATTGGTCTATTGAGTATTGAACATGTGTAAAGGGTCAACATTGGACAATCCAAAGGGTTTATCATGGATAATATAGGTTCATGAGTTTATATTATGAAGTGTAAGAACCCGGTTCTTAGTTTTGAGGTACGGATTTCTTATTTTCTCTTTTCCTTATGTTTTTTTCAAAAAATAAGGGAAATGGGGGAAAATCCCAAATTTTGGAAGTACACGCAATGTACTTTTTCCACACACCATGAACCTTTGGCCATGTGGGATGAGTACATGGGGTGTGTGTCCATATCGGTGATGAAGGGTGTAGAAATTGACTACACGCCATGTAGTGGTATTTTACACACCGTGTAGTCAGTTGGCTATAAAATAGTATGGTGGTGGCTAGCTGTGCGACAGAACACGCCGTGTATTCAAGGAGACACACCATGTAGCCATGTCGGCATGTTAACCGTGCAACACTGGTGGGATACCGCCAGAGGAACAGTTAAAAAATGCGAAGTTCACGTAGTGTACTTGGAAATACATGCAGTCTCCTTTTTATTTTTTTGATAAAATGGGAAGTAGCATCCTTTGTTCACAGGGAAGTCTTATAACTAGAGGAAGGAGTGGGAGAGGAGGCTAGAGCTTGGGAGATCTGCCGACCGCACATTGAGGATCCATTTTGTGCACCGTCGATCTCCTTGGAACTAGACGGGTGAGTTTTTACCTTCTCCTAGAGTAGTTCATACCAATTCTACCTCTAAGGGATGTTATTTGGGTTTGAACAAGTTTTCTTTCACCTTATATCGACCTTGTTCTAGGAAGATTTGTGGAACGTCGTTTGAGTAAACTGATCAGGGGAATTAATGGTAGGTGTCTTGGTGTTAATTTTTCAAATTGTTGGGCGTTTGTGTGAATTTTTGTGACACAAACCAATGTTGGGATGTCGTGTGGCTGAGGTCGTAGCTGTTTAAGTAAGTAGTATTTTATATGTAATTAAAGGTGATATTAAAATGTTGTTTGGATCGCTGCTTGGATCCAGAGCCACCCAGGGGGTGCATTCCTCTGTTTAGCCATTTGTCTAGGATACATGAGTTTATGCCTTTATAATGATGATTATTGAGTTTCCATTAGATGAATTGCTTATGCAATGCATTTTTATTACTTGTTAACATGCTGAGCATGGCCCAGTTATTTTTTTTGCCAGAGGGTCATGTGTAGGTAGTGTACTACTTATCCTGTAGGAAACTCATTCCGTTCCTATAGGCAGTTGATTCTATTCCTGTGGGCGACACCTCGTACTCCTATGGGAAATATTCGATATGCTTGTGGGAAGATTCATATGTTTGGGTTCTCTTTACCTGAGCGTAAGAGATTATGCATCTGAGGACACTGATTCTTTACATAGAAATTCATTGTGGTGGTTTCATAATAATAAACAATGAAATAAATGTTAAATGAATATATAACTGGTAAGGTAGTTACTTTTGAGTACGGAATAGTTTATTGCATTTACTTTTGCACATGGTTTGTTGCATGTTTACACACTGTTGAGCACAGGCCTTTGGTGGCTGCCTATTGGGAATTATTTCTCACACCCTATTCGGGTCATGATTTTTGGCCCAAATAGATTATTTTTTTGCATGTTTGGACAAGGGAAAGGGTCCCTTTACAGGTACTTCATTGCTGCTAAAGAGTAGGGGAGCATGGGAAAGAGCATAGGCTCATGATGCTACTGGCTATTTTGTTTTGTTTTTCTATACTCTGTATTGTACTATACTGTACTATTGTGTAACATGTTCTGGTTGTTCTCTTAGATCATGAGGCTTGTTGTATCAACATTATATATGACTTTTGGTAGTTTTTACTACAACTATTTATCTTAAAAGTGTATGGTTTATTGCTTTCGCTATTGTTGAATGTTTATCTTGTATTCAGCTGTGCTACACATTGAAAAATGGGGGAATAGTTTCCCCACTATTAGACCTGGGCCCTCACTACTAGTCGGCAGCCTAAGGCGTTTGGGGAAATGCGCATGAGGTCACGTGATGAACCGAGTTCGGGGCACCCGTGGAGTGGTACCCGGAACTGGGATGTTAAAAAGTGGTATCAGAGGGGTTTTTTTCCTTGACATAATATTTGGATCCTTATTCAGGGATAGGAAGAGAACAGTAGTTGGTAATAAGATGAGCCCGGGCATAGCTCACCCGTGTATAGGGAAAAAGCCAATTTACCTCATGTTGAAATTTTTCAGATTTTGCAATTTTATGGTTGAATTGATTTTCACCGAAGGGTGACACACTTGTGATTTTGTTGTTTATATTTTATCCATCAGTTAAATTTAGTTGCAACCCGATGAGCTGAGGGTATTCCATCTCATGCATCATTTAGGTACATGCTAGATATCACATTCCATGCATAGTTCCATGCCATGTAGGTGCATTAGAAATTTCATGTTGTTGTGATAGTGGTTGTTCTAGAAAAGCATGCTGTTGTGATAACTTCTTAATAAATACCCACTATGTGAGAAGGTAATTCTGTATAAATTTGTAGAAATAATGGACACCAAAGTTTGGTTTTTGGGGAGTATGGGCCCCCATTTACCATAATTTAGTGGATCATTGACGATTTATTTTATTAAAACATAGATAAGATGTCAAACTATGATTCTTGGGGAGAATGGTCCCTCAAGGATCAGAATTTGACACTTAGGTGTTTTTTGAGGTATTTTCTGGGTTCCGGGGAATATTCTGAGGCATACTATCTGGAAAACCCAGCATACACGTTGTGTAGTACTTTAGACATGTCGTTGATGGCCTTCTCTTTGGGAAGAAAAAATAAACTTTTTGAGTACACGCCGTGTATTTGGAGTACATGCTGTGTAGTCTCTTTCCGTGTCACAAACCATGGGGGCGGTGACACGGGGAAGGGGTGTGCTTGGGGATAACACGCAATGTAACAGATGTAAATGCCGTGTAGTGTTGACTCGAAGTCCACCCTTGTAACAAAAAACCCGGATGGAGGAGACCTTAATACATATACTCTGTGTCCATAATGGAACACGCCGTGTAGTCAGACCTGGGGACCCGACCATGTAACTAACATCAAGGGTCAGTGTAATACCTTTGTTTACACGCCATGTGTATATTGAACACTCCATGTAGTTGGAGCCATGTGTCCATCCATGTAACTACCAACACGGGTCGGCGAAGCTCATCTGGTACACGTCGTGTACCCGTGGGACACGCCGTGTAGTCTTGACCAAGGACAGACCGTGTGTACTTAGCCCTGTGGCTGGGAAATGTGTACTATACACACCATGTGTGGGTGTAACATGCCATGTAGTAACAAGCCGAGTAGTCAGCCATGTCACAAACGACACAGGCAGTTGGAAAATTTTACCATACACGCCGTGTAGGTTATATACATGTCGTGTAGTTTTTGTTCAATGGGAGCAGTGTGTCTTAGCCGAGTAGAAGGACCCGGGTAGGGGAATATAAGTCAAGTACACGCAGTGTAGTCAGTATACACGCCGTGTAGTCTTGTTTTTTAAATTATTAATGCCTTCTTCCTCATGTTTCCTTTTTTGGTTTCTTCCTTTTTGGTCTTGAATAATCCTTCTCTAAGGTGTGCATTTGACCTTGTAGTGTCATGCCACCGAGACGAACACACGTTGTTCTCCAGGATAGCAGTAATGAGTATACTACAGAGATGGTGGGCCATAGGATACCATTGGATCTTCCAAAAGATCCAGATTTGTCAAAAACTATTATACCAAACACCGGCACGGAGGCGTAGTTCTGTGAAGGATTTATGCGGTTAATTCAGACTATTCAGGGTGCAGCACCGGCTGCCACATCAACGACTGAGCTGACATGTACTTTCCAGAAGAAACATTTGCCAATGTTCTCGAGGGATGGCAGACCACAGGGTGCAGAGTCTTGGATGGGGTCTTTGCAAACTATTTTCGAGCATCTTGAGATGCCTCCAGGGCAGAGGGTCAAGCTCGCGATTTATATGCTGCATGATTCTACCAAGAGGTGGTCGGATGTTACCACCCAGTCAGATCATCACATAGAAATGGAGTGGGAGTATTTTCAGGAAGCCTTCTATGACATCTTCTTCCTAGAGATGTTGAGGGCAGACTGAGCTTGAGAGTTCATGAATCTGCAGCAGGGCGCTATGCCGGTGATGGATTATTCTGCTCGTTTCACCGAGCTTCATCGTTTTGCACCCATTCTAGTGGGTGATGAGATATTGAGGGCCAGACGCTCCGAGGATGGTCTATAATATGACATCCGAGCATTGGTGAATGTTTTTAGGTTTCCTTCAGTACATGCTATTGTGAACCATGCGCTGATTACAGAGAGGAACCTTCGAGAAGCATGTTGTGTGGGCTAGGGCGGTTCAACACCAGTTTCTGGTACTATTTCTATTAGTAATAGGCAGAGACAGATGGAATTCTCTTAGGGTGGAAGTACCAGCCAGAAGAATGCTTTAGGTGGCTAGTTCATGTTCTACTAGTTAGGTAGAGAGGGTCACAAGAGACCTTAGTGTCCATGAGACATAGTGGAGTGTTGAGCATGCGGCAAGATGGGTCATCTACTTGCTTTTGTAGGGCGTTTCCACCAGTGGCAAGTGAGAGGGGTTCCTTGAAGACTCCACGTGCGGGGGCAGGACCAGCATCTTTATACCAGTCGGGGAACTGGAATATGTCAGGGCATTCATGTAGAGATGGTGGATGTGGCCGTGATAGCCAGGCACCAGGATCTTAGAGGCAGTAGGGTGGGACAACTCAGGGTAGCCAGGCGGTGTCGTAGGTCCGCGACACTAGGCATACATATGAAGTGAAAAAGTCCTAGCAAGATCATGATACCAGACCTTCTAGAGTCAAAGGTACTATTCTAGTAGCTTCGGTTTTATCTTCAGTACTTTTCGATATGGTTGTTTCACATAGTTTCTGATCTGTGCCAATTATGGAGAGCCTTGGGCTCTGTGTATCTCCTTCTTCTGATATCATGATGCTAGACACTCCGTTGGGGACTAGAACGGCTGGTGTGCATCAGTCCATGGAGTGCCCCCTTGAGTTTGGTGGGTGTCACTTCCATTGGGACCTCTATGTCTTGTAGATGAAGAACTATGTTTTCATTCTTGGGATGTACTGCTTGTTTCACTTTCGATACAATGTAGATTGCTATCATCGCAGGGTGTGTTTCACGTCAGCAGAGGGCGGAGAGTTTCTATATAAAGATGAATGAGTTGTTTAGGCGAGTCAAGCAGGACCAGAGCATCATGGGCGCGGTGGAGTCACAGCCCAGATTTCATGTCTATATCTAGACGACCGGGGAACTTGTTAGATTGATTTCCCTCCATTGGTTGATTGTTTCAGGGATGCCTTCTCAGATGACATTTCAGGTCTACCTCTGGAGCGTGAGGTGGATTTCTCGATTGTGCTTGTTCCGTGAGGAGCCCCAGTGTCCATTCCTCCTTATAAGATGGATACAATAGAGTTGCAGGAGCTCAAGAGGCAGTTAGAGGAGTTACCAGCAAAGGGATTCATCTGACCTAGTACTTCTCCATAGGGTTCTCCAGTCCTTTTTGAGAAGAAAGTGGACGGGACTCTCAGACTCTGTGTGTATTATCAGAAGCTGAACCAGTTGACGGTTAAGAAATGATATCCCTTGCAAAGGATTGATGATATTTTTGTTCAACTTCGTGGAGCACGAGTGTTCTCGATGATTGACTTGAGATCAGAATATCATCAGCCGTGCGTTAGACCATATGATATACCTCTCACAGATTTCAGGATCATATATGTTCAATACGAGTATATGGTAATGCCATTTGGGCTCACGAATGCGCCAACAGTTTTCATGGATCTGATGAACCATGTGTTCCATCTTTATATGGACACTTTTATGGTAGTGTTTGTGGACGATATCTTGGTGTACTCTCACAATCTACAAAACCATTCCCCCTTCATGAGATCGTATTGAGTACACTGAGAGAGCATCAAGTATATTCTAAGATCTCAAAATGGCACTTTTAGATGGACCAGATTCACTTCCTGGGTCATATCATTTCATAGGAAGGAGTTACAGTAGATCCAGAGACGGTAAGAGCAATACATTCTTGGGGGAATCCGAAGAACGTGTTTGAGATACGGAGTTTCTTGGGGAGGGATGGTTACTACAGGTGCTTCAGACAGGACTTCTCCCGCTTAGTAGCGCTGTTGAAGGGTTTGACTAAGAAGGGTGTGAATTTCATTTGGTCAGAAGATTGTGAGGCAGCCTTTCAGGACCTGAAAGGAAGTCTGACATCAACACCAATCCTGATACTTGCGGAGCAAGGGAAGAGCTATACAGTTTACTGCGACGCATCAGGTATTGTACTTGGAGTAGTGTTGATGTAGGGTGATCGAGTTTTTGCGTACGGGTCTCAGTAGTTGAGGCCACAACATATGAATAATCTGACGCATGATCTTGAGTTTGCTAAAGTTTTGCATACGTTGTGCTGTTGGAGACATTATCTATTGGGGGAAGATTTTGTAGTTTTCACTGAAAACAAAAGTCTAAAGTATATCTTTACTCAGTGTGACATGAATTTGAGATAGTGAAGGAGGGTTGAATACCTTTAGTCCTTCGATTTTGTGCTTGCCTATACACCTGGTAAAGGTAATGCAGTAGCTGATGCACCGAGCAGGAAGACTCAGATACAGGTAGTGTAGGAGGCCAGTGGTGAGTGGCAGCTTATGGATTTGTTCTCTCAGATGAATTTGGAGGTGCATGACAGTCAGGAGATAACTTATCATTCATCTTTAGCTGTGACTTCTACACTCCTATATAGTGTAAGGATGAGAAAACTATCCTTTTCAGAAGGCCTAGTTCTATGGGAGTCCGTGGCAAGTGAGGAACCTCCTCTTGGGTGGATGATAGGCGATGATGAGGTATTACGTTTCCATGGATGAGTATGGGTTCTAGCATATATACACGAGGAGATTATGTGGGAGTTTCATACTTCATCTTGGGCAGTTCATCCCAGAGTTACCAAGACGTACCGAGACTTGAGATGTCAGTAATGGTGGCTGGGTATAAAGAGAGATGTAGCTGGTTTTGTCATGAGATGTTCCACCTGTCTGTAGGTGAAGGCAGAGAATCAGAGGCCAACTAGACTACTACAGTAGTTACGCATTTTGGAGTGGGAATGGGATGATGTCACGATAGACATCAGGATTGGGTTGCCGAGTTCACCATGTCGCAATGATGCCATGTGGGTTGTTGTGGACAGACTCACGAAGGTAGATCACTTTCTGCCAAACAAGGAGACCTTCGATGTTGATGAGCCCAGGAAGATGCATATCAGATAGATCTTACATCTTCATGGGGTCCCTCGTTCTATTGTTTCAGATAGGGATGCCCATTTTACGTTTCATTTCTGGAAATGTTTTTAGAGGGAACTGGGTACACAGGTGCATCTGAGCACAGCTTACCACCCTCAGACGGATGGTCAGTCAGAGCATACAATATAGGTGCTAGAGGACATGTTGCGTGAATGCGTCCTAGACTTTGGGGGCTCTTGGGAGAAGCATATACCCCTAGTCGATTTTTCCTATAATATTAGTTTTCAGGAAACTATTGAGATGGCAAATTATGAGGATTTATATGGTAGGCCATTTCGATCACCTTTGTGCTGGTTAGAACCATATTAGGCATCTTTACTGGGACCACGTCTTGTACAGGAGACTTCTGAGTAGGTCCAGTTGATTCAGAAGCGGATGGATACTAAACAGTGTCATAAGAAATCTTATGTTGATCGTCATTGATGACCCTTGGAGTTCGTGGTCAGGGATTAGGTTTTCTTGCGTGTTTCGCAGAGGTTGGGACACAAAGGGATTAGGAGACAGGGTAAACTTTCACCGAGGTATGTCGGGCCAGCTGCTTATCGGTTGTAGTTACCACAGAGGTACGGGGCCATGCACGACGTCTTCCATGAATCTCAATTGTTCCACTATCATTCAGACCCATCTCATGCCTTTCATCCCAAGGAGGTTGAGCTTCAGGTAGATGTATCTTTTGAGGAGAATCTGATTCGTTTTATTGAAAGGATCACAAAGGTTCTCCGAGGCCTGTCAGTTCCTCTCGTACGGGTGTTGTGGAAGCATGGCCATGTACAGGATGAAACTTGGGAGAGGGAGACCTGCGTACGTGCTCATTGGGAGGAGTTATTTGTGGCTATATATTAACCACCCTTGTAATGGAAATTTAGGGACAAATTGCTTTAAGGGGGGAAGTTTCTAAGAACCCGATTCTGAGTTTGAGGTATGGGTTTCTTTTTTTCTCTTTTTCTTAAGTGTTTTTCAGAAAATAAGGAAAATGGGGAAAAATTCCAAAATTTGGAAGTACACGCCGTGTACGTTTTCCACACACCATGTAACTTTGGTCATGTGGGATGAGTACATGGGGTTTGTGGCCACGTCGGCGATGATGGGTGTAGAAACTGACTACACGCTATGTAGTGGTCTTTTACACTCCGTGTAGTCAGTCGACATGCAAATAGTAAGACGGTGACCAGATGTGTGACAGAACATGCCTTGTATTCAAGGAGACAAGCCTTGTAGCCATGTCGACAGGTGAACAGTGCCACACTGTTGGGAAACTGCTAGAGGAACAGATAAAAAATGGGAATTACATGCCATGTACATGGAAATAAACATCGTGTACTTGGAAATACACGCTGTGTACTTTGCTTTTTCTCTTAAAATGGGATGTAGCCTCCCCTGTTCATAGGGAAGGCTTAGAACCAGAGGAAGGAGTGGGAGAGGAGGCCGGAGCTTTGGAGATCTACTGAGCACATGCCAAGGATCTGTTTTCTGCACCATCGATCTCCCTGGAACCACACGGGTGAGTTCTCCATTCACCTGGAGTTTTTATTACCAATTAATCCTCTAAGGGAAGTTATTTGGGTTTAAACGAGTTTTCTTTCAAATCATATGTACCTCGTTCTAGGAAGATTCATGGAATGTTGTTCTAGTAAACTGATCCGTGGCTTTAAAGGTAGGTGGATTGGTGTTAATTTTTGAAACTGTTGTGCATTTGTGTGAATTTTTGTGACATGAACCCATGTTGGGGTGTCGTGTGGCTTAGGCCCTAGTTGTTTAAGTACCTATAATTGTATAGATAATTAAAGGTGATATTAAAATGTTGTTTGGGATAGCTTCATGGATCCAGGACCACCCCGGGGGTGCATTCCTTTGTTTAACCATTTGGCTAGCATACCCGAGGGTATTCTGATATAATGATGATTATAGATTTTCCATGAGAGGCATTGATTATTCATTGCATGTGTATTGCTTGTTTACATATTGGTCATGGCCCGGTTACTTGTTTAGCCTGAGGGTCATGTTGTGAATAGCCTGTGGGCAGTGTACTAATTAGCCTGTGGGAAACTCCCTCTGTGCCTGTGGGTAGTTGATTATGTGCATGTGGGCAACACCTCGTATGCCTGTGGGAAATAATCGATATACCCGTGGGAAGATTCCTGTGTTTGTATTCTCTTTACCTGAGGGTAAGTGATTACACATCTGAGGACACTGACAGTTTACATAGAAATTCCCTGTGGTGGTTTCTTAATAATAAATAAATAAATGAATGTTAAATGGTAATATAACTGGTAAGCTAGTTACTTTTGAGTACTTCATTTTTTATTGCATTTACTTTTTCACACTTCTATTGCATGTTTATACACAGTTGAGCACGGGTCATTGGTGGGTGCCTAATAGGAATTATTTCTCACACCCTGTTTGGGTCATGCTTTTTGGCCCAAACAGATTACGTTTCTGTAGGTTTGGATAAGGGAAAGTGTAACAGCCCAAGATTTTGTGAAAAAAATTCTTTTTAATTTCACTAATGTCTTGTGTTGTACGCAACACCAAAAGGAGCTTGCACAACACGCATCCTTGACTTGCCTTGTATTACACGCAATCGCGACCTTCCTCGATAGCGTGTGTAGTACGCAATACCGAGTTTCACTAAACAACGATATGCTATTATAATATTATTAAAACTAGCCGTTATGAATAGTAATAACCACTTTTTTAAATTTTGTAAATTTTATTTTTCAAAATGGACTTTATCTTTCGATTCGTAATATCGAAATTAGATTAGGGTGAAATTTTGGTACATTTCGGATAACTTTCATTTTCTGATGAATAGTGAAAATTACTAAATTTTAGTTAAAAACAACTTTTTCAATCGAAATAATTAATAGTTATAAATTATTAATTTAAGTGGTTTTAAAGTATATTTAGAATATATTTTTACAATTTAATACAATGTTGGTCATTGGATGTAATTTCACATTCAAACCAGACATAAACAAGTGTCAATCTTTTGATAGATATTGTTTCTTAAAAACACGCTATTTGTTTTAACAGCGGGATATAATTATAAAATTAATTAATGCAACTTCTATGTTATGAATTTGGTAAAACAGACTTCATTTTTGAATTCGGAATATGAAATATAGCATAGGATGAAATTTTGGCATTTTTCTGAAAAACATCAATTTTTAATGAATAGTGAAACTACTAAGTGGTAGTTAAAAAAAACTGAATTTTTCATAAAACTTAATTTTACCGCTTCTGTGAATGGAATTTCAAAAATCCGAGAGACACGGTTGATCTCAGTAAGTAAAATGTGGTTCAATGAGATGAAAATAATTTTTGGGGAATAGTAACTTTTTACTTTTATTTACCACGGTTAAATGTAAATAGGGTAATTAAGGGTAAAAATGATATTAATATTACCCTAACACATGTCCTAATTCTATTGGACAAGTTTATCTCGACCAAACACAACCTTAAGTGTAAAATATTATCATTTAGGCCCACTTGGATTAGATTAGGACATTTATTATTATTTAATTCAATGAAGAGTTAAAAGAGTTAAAATCAAAGTTTATTTACTAAAACATTTTTAATATAGGGTTATAATTAAGATAAATTAAACTATAAATATTCATTAGAAATCTAAGACGATTTCCTACATAATTTTATTTTATTTGTAATTTTTAGACTTTATATAATTTAATTTATTTATGACACAACAATGATGCAGTAATTACCTTTTTAAGAAAAGATTAACATAATTGATGTTATATATGCCCAAATAAATTTAATTTGAGACTTTTTATGACTTACACTAATTTTATAGGTTAATATGACATGTTATTGTTGATTTACGTAACTTGGATCGAACTTATCATTCTGTTAGAAATTTCATAAAAAGCATATACCAAATAGTGTCAAAATTGACATAAATTAGTTTTTAAAACAAATATTATATTATTAATTGTTATTTAATTCCTAAAAATCTAAGGTTCGGCCAAATGACTTAGATAAGGATAGCTATATTAATAATAAACAACTTGGGGTTCGTTTGGCTTTATATAGTATGTTTATTAACCATATAGTGTAAGAAAACAAAAAGACACGGTAAAAGTTAAATTATTTAACTTAGAGTTAAATCTAAATGATAAGGTTAAAATAATAACCTAAGCTTTTCTAAATCCTACTTTATGAGATTATTTCGACCCATACCGACCTTAGCGACGAAATAAATTAATTTGGAGCTATTTAAAACCGAACATGAATTTATACTAAAATAATATTTTTAGTTATTCCAAAGTTACCCGTCTCCTCCCTTATAAAAGGGCACCTCCTCCCTCTCTTCCTCACACAACTTTGAGCCTTCAAGCTCGGCCCAACCCAACCATTTTATCTTCTCCACTTCCCTAGAGATATCCTAGAGGTCCTGGTATTCTTCAAAGACCAATTATAGTGCCCTAAAAGGTGGTCTCAAAGAAGCACTTCAAAAAAGAGGTAATAACCATTACCGATCTTTTTCAATTTCTTTCTTCTTAAACTTATTATTCTTTAGTTGTTTCATGATAAAGTAATAACATCAGTATTTCTTATATACTGATATGTAATTATAAATATGAAACAACTCTAATTAACCTTCTATCCATCCAACGGAAAAAGGAAATCACCGCGCGTGCGTACGTACGGAATACCGTCTCCACGCCGTGGTGTAATCTATTTTCCGCCACCACTTTAATTGGATGGGTATAATGGTGTAATGAGTATCTATATATGATTATTATAAAGTGATATTGATACTGAAATAGTATACATACACTTCAACACAATTCCATGACCATGGGAATGATATCATCGCTCGTGCGTACGTACGGACTACCGTCTCCACGACGCGATGAGATTCATTCTCCACATTAACCATTCATGAATGATTATAAAGTATATATAATAAGTACTAATGAAATATATGACATAATAATTATACTGGATTTATGTATATTTATATTTATGTCATCTACTTAATTCCATTCAATTCAATAATGAAACGAAAACAACGTTCATGCGTACGTACGGACTACCGTCTCCATGAACGGTGTATTTCATTCCATTTATCGATATATTATATATATATATATTCTTAATATATATTATATATAAATCATGTTTTACATTATGGATATAAGTAATCATGATCCAAGTAATCATATTAATAATTACAAGTAAAAAACACGAACGACCAATGAGACGATTTTACCCAAAACGCTACTTTAACATGAATTTACAAAAGAACGGGTAATATAAAGTCATAAGTGAACCATATATGATATAATAACAATTAATATGATTATGGAATAAGTCAATAACATGATTTGAATCATTATACAGGAGGTTTGTTCACTTACAAAGCAAGTCGGACCTAAGGTAAGGGAAAATATCACAATCTCATTTTTATCTGAGATTGTTTTTACTTTGGCATTTACTGGGGTGTATTTTATCATCCACATCCATGTTACCTCAATATTTAATATTGTTTCCATCCACTCAAAATAGTTTAAAATAATATTTTACCCTTCGGTGAGTTTTTAGTAAAGAATATGAAAGGAATCTTTTGTCGTTTTTCATACGAGGTACTTTTTGACTTTTCCGACAAAAGTACGAAGAATGTTTTTTTTAACTTATACGACATGAATGGATTTTTAAAACATTATTTCCAAGAAGCTTACTTTACAAGTTTTCACGTTTATTTTTAATCAACTTCTTTTATTTTAAAGTCGTATAACATGTTATGAAAGGAAAAATGTTTTTGAAGAAGAAAGGATATTTTCCTCAAGAATGGAGTTCAAGTGTTTTATCAAAATTATTTTCCATCTAAGATAATAAAGGGTTCTGTTTTTATCCCTATTATTACATTGATTTGATCATGTTGTGATGGAATTATTTTTATGAATTCCTTTATCTTATATGAACGGATTTATGATGTCATGATGTTTAAGATTCCCATTTGTATTACATGGGTTATGCAATGATGTATGATTTATGATTTTGTGGCACACATAAGAATGGTATCATTATGAGATGGGTGGGACCTATATCTCCCTCCAATGCATTGGGTAAAGATTTTATATCTCATGAGATAGACATGGCTGGAACGGTAGGTTATACCGGTTCAGTGAAACAGGACTGGAACGAGGGTGACTCGGTTCAGAAAGGGACTTTGTCCACTAAGATAGTCTTGGAAATAAGTCTTGACTAACAAGAAATGATTCTCTATGATTATGTGTGTATGCCACAAAGTTTCAAGTTATGATTATTGTGATTACATTTCACTTCCACGATTTATCCCATGTTATGAAATTATGATCTCTTTTGCAGGTTAAGATTTCCAAAAGTTATGTTCTTGTGTATACGATGTGATTGATATTTTTATTTTTTTACCCTTACTGAGCATTTGAGCTCACCCTCTTGTGTTTTCTTTTCCCCAGGATATAAAGAAAGGTTTTAGGTATTAAAAAAGGATGATCTTTATGGGAGATGTTGAAGATCTTTCACCAGGATTAGAAGATTATATTCAGAGTTTCCAATGACACTAAACTATTACGATCCTTGTGTGTGTGTTTTCGTTATGTACTAAGTATTCCGCAAATGTAATTTAATGTCCATGTAAGTCAGGCTTCGGGTCTCTATAGTTGGTATCAGAGGAAAGGTTTAGTCAACCTTTGGAAACTAGGATGCGAAAACGTTAGTGAGATCCCTAGAGATATTTCTAAGATATGTCTAGGGATGTCCCTAAGGTTAAGTATACGTATAGGTTATAGTATTAGAATAATGCTAACAATCATAGAATTAAACCTAAGTTGTTAGATATTGAAGGTACTCCCCCTTTATTATGTTGTTTTCCCTTGCATGATTTTTTCCTCTCACACTATTCTTTTTTGGTTTTAGACGATGGCTGGAACCCAAAGGAACTGTGTTGATCAATGCAATGGAAAATTCAATGATTGTCCTCCTGAACAAACAAATGTTATGGGAGATGGAGTTCAAAATCTTCTTGCTATACTTACACAAGCTATGAATCATTATGGACTTCCAAATGAGCAGAGAAGGGAACAATATTCTATTGAGTCCTTCATGAGGCAACGTCCACCTTCTTTCAGTGGGTCTTCTGATCCACTTGTTGCTGATAAATGGATCAGTACCACTAAAAAGATATTTTTAGTTCTTCAATGTTTTGAACATGATAAAGTAATCTTAGCAGTATATCGTTTGGAAGGTGAAGCTGATCAATGGTGGAATCTTATCAAGAATACGAGGCAAAGAGATGAAATTGAGTCCATGGAATGGGACGAGTTCAAGAACTTATTTTTCAATAAGTACTTCCCTCGTATTCTTCGAACAAAGATGGAGAAGGAGTTTCTTGAACTAAAGAAAAAGGATGATGAATCTGTTGGTATATACGAAGCGAATTTTACAAGACCTGCAAGGTATGCATCTGTCATTATCATCCAACCTGAAAGTAAAGTTGATCGATTTTTCAGTGGCTTAAAACCAAATCTTCAAAGCTATAAGAGACTTCAGTAGCTATGAAGAAATTGTGTGTTGTGCTATCAAGGTAGAAATGGATGTTGGTGTTACATATTCATCTCATGGTTTTGACAAGAAACAAAAGATGAAGTTCAAGGAGAAATCTCAGAATAATGGTGAAAAGAAGATGAATGTTTCCTTATGCACAAAGTGTGGAAAGAAACATGGTAGAGATTGTCTTAAAGGGACTAGAAAATGTTTTAAGTGTGGAAAAGAAGGTCATCGGGCACCTGAGTGTCGAAGTAATGGAAAAAGGGATTCTAATGATGTGAATAAAGCAAACACTATAGAGAACGCACCACCAACACTTTAATGCTTCAAGTGCAAGGAAATGGGGCATTATGCTAATAAATGCCCTAATCCAGGGGTTAGTGATGATCAACATGAGCAACCACTGAAGGCAAAGGACAAAGGGAAGTCACATGTGATCACTATTGGCGATGTTTAATATGACAACAATGTGGTGGAATGATTAAGTGTTTATGTAATGGGATTCCAAAATAATGTGGAATCATAAAGTATTGGAATATTTATGTTTTGGTCTAATGTGGTATTCAAAGTGATTGAGATATTTTTTGGAAATAAGATGATATGTGCATAATGAAGGGAAAACGAGAAAATGAAATGTTTAACAGAATTCATGAGCTCATGATTGATATAAGGACTAAGTGATATCATGGTTTGAGTATATAGAATTTTGCGGATTTTGGTATGTGGAAGGTGTTAACTTTTAACTCCATTAATGTTTTCACTAAGGTATTCAAGAGAATACATGATTAAGGACTTTGAATGTTTGGAATGTGACCAACAAAACATATCTTATGATATATGAGGATCAACGATGGTATTAAATCTCTGGTAATCATTTTCACTGTGTTATGAGAGTGGACTGTAGTATTTTAGATAAGCCTAAAGATTAGAATGGATTATGTTGGACATAAGTTAGGATAAAACATTTTTTCGATATTATTGATGGGATGTTAATGTAGTTTTAGAAAAAGGACAACCTGCAGGACGGGCGGCAGCCCATCACGTCGGACAAGGATGTGGGAATCGAACCCACAACTGAAGTGCGATTGGCCTTTATCGCCTACCACTGGCCTACATGAAGTCCCTGTTTAGTATAAACTAGTTATATATTATTAAGCAGTACGATATATGAAGTATAAGTCCATTTTAGGAACCATATATGATTAATCTCACTATAGAATGACTAATGTATATTTAATAACTTTTGCTAACCTTTTGTTTGGGAAAGATGGAATGACCAGTCATTCTATCACATGATCTGCTAACACTTCACGAATAACAAATTCATCTTCATTTATTTAAGAGATGAAGTGGAAATTTTTCAAGGCACGAACAAGAGTGAGATTGTACCAAAATAAAGTATGTATTTATTCTAATTCAAATTCAACAACCTTAGGGAAACGATCTTGAAAACCAAAAATGTTGTCCTAGTGATCTTATATTTAATGAATCAGATGGTACCTTAGATCGTCAATAATTTATGGCTTTGTGATTTCTAGATTTTCCATAGCCATGTTCTCTACCACTCTTCATCAGAACATGATGGTTAGATTTTTCTTCCATATCCATATTTTCACCTTTGTGGAAACCCAGTGATTAGTTTATTTGGCTAACCGTTACGTTTCATACTTTTGTTTTTAAAGATTGGTTTTGGTATTCATTTTTACGATGTGGGTTTCCATAAAAAATACTTTCGAAGAGTAAACCATTTATAACCCCGACGAATTTCGAGGGAGAAATTCATTTTAAGGGGGGTAGAATGTAACAGCCCAAGATTTTATAAAAAATATTCTTTTTAATTTCACTAATGTCTTGTGTTGTACGCTACACCAAAAGGAGTTTGCAAAACATGCATCCTTGACTTGCCTTGTATTACACGCAATCGCGACCATCCTCGATAGCGTGTGTAGTACGCAATACTGAGTTTCACTAAACAACGATATGATATTATAATATTATTAAAACTAGCCGTTATGAATAGTAATAACCACTTTTTGAAATTTTGTAAATTTTATTTTTCAAAATGGACTTTATCTTTGGATTCTTAATATCAAAATTAGATTAGGGTGAAATTTTGGTACTTTTTGGATAACTTTCATTTTGTGATGAATAGTGAAAATTACTAAATTTTAGTAAAAAATAACTTTTTCAATCGAAATAATTAATAGTGGTAAATTATTAATTTAAGTGGTTTTAAATTATATTTATAATATATTTTTACAATTTAATACAATGTTGGTCATTGGATGTAATTTCTCATTTAAACCAGACATAAACAAGTGTCAATCTTTTGATAGATATTGTTTCTTAAAAACACGCTATTTGTTTTAACAGCGGGATTTAATTATAAAATTAATTAATGCAACTTCTATGTTATGAATTTGGTAAAATAGACTTCATTTTTGAATTCGGAATATGAAATATTGCTTAGGATGAAATTTTGGCATTGTTCTAAAAAACATCAATTTTTTATGAATAGTGAAACTACTAAGTGGTAGTTAAAAAAACTGAATTTTTCATAAAACTTAATTTTACCGCTTATGTGAATGGAATTTCATAAATCCGAGAGACACGGTTGATGTCAGTAAATAAAATGTGGTTCAATGAGATGAAAATAATTTTTGGTGAATAGTAACTTTTTACTTTTATTTACCACGGTTAAAAGTAAATAGGGTAATTAAGGGTAAAAATGATATTAATATTACCCTAACACATGTCCTAATTCTATTGGACAAGTTTATCTCGACCAAAAACAACCTTAATTGTAAAATATTATCATTTAGGCCCACTTGGATTAGATTAGGACATTTATTATTATTTAATTCAAAGAAGAGTTAAAAGAGTTAAAATCAAAGTTTATTTACTACAACATTTATAATATATTGTTATACATAAGATAAATTCGACTATAAATATTCATTAGAAAGGTAAGACTATTTGATAAATAATTGTATTTTATTTGTAATTTTTAGACTTTAAATAGTTTTATTTATTTATGACACAACAATGATGCAGTAATTACCTTTTAAGAAAATATTAACATAATTGATGTTATATATGCCCAAATAAATGTAATTTGAGACTTTTTATGACTTAAACTAATTTTATAGGTTAATATGAAATTTTATTGTTGATGTAAGTAACTTGGTTCGAACTTATAATTCTGTTAGAAATTTCATAAAAAACATGTACCAAGTATTGTCAAAATTGACATAAATTAGTATTTAAAACAAATATTATATTATTAATTGTTATTTAATTCCTAAAAATCTAAGGTTCAGAAAAAGGACTTAGATAAGGATAGATATATTAATACTAAACAACTTGGGGTTCGTTTGGCTTGATATAGTAAGTTTATTGACCATATAGTGTAAGAAAACAAACAGACACGGTAAAAGTTAAATTATTTAACTTAGAGTTAAATCTAATTGATAAGGTTAAAATAATAACTTAACTGGTCTAAATCCTATTGGATGAGAGGATTTCGACCCATCCCCACCTTATCCTCGAAATAAATCAATTTGGAGCTATTGAAAACCGAACTTGACTTTATAATAAAATAATATTTTTAGTTATTCCAAAGGTGCCCCTCTCCTCCCTTATAAAAGGGCACCTCCTCCCTCTCTTCCTCACACAAATTTGAGCCTTTAAGCTCGTCCAACCCCTGACATTTTCACCTCTCCACTTCCCTAGAGACATCCTATAGGTCCTGGTCTTCTTCAAAGACCAATTTTAGTGCCCTAAAAGGAGGTCTCAAAGAAGCACTTCAAAAAAGAGGTAATATCCATTACTAATCTTTTTCAATTTATTTCTTCTTCAACATCTTATTCTTTAGTTGTTTCATGATAAAGTAATAACATCAGTATTTTTTATATACTAATATGTTATTATAAATATGAAACAACTCTAATTAACCTTCTATACATCCAACGGAAAAAGGAAATCACCGCGCGTGCATACGTACGGAATACCTTCTCCACACCGTGGTGTAATCTATTTTCCACCACCGCCTTAATTGGATGGGTATAATGGTGTAATGAGTAACTATATATGATTATTATAAAGTTATATTGATACTGAAATAGTATACATACACTTCAACACAATTCCACGACCATGGGAACGATATCATCGCTCGTGCGTACGTACGGACTACCGTCTCCACGACGTGATGAGAGTCATTCTCCACATTAACCATTCATGAATGATTATAAAGTATATATAATAAGTACTAATGAAATATATGACATAATAATGATACCGGATTTATGTATATTTATATGTATGTCATCTACTTAATTCCATTCAATTAAATATGGAAACGAAAACAATGTTCATGCGTACGTATGAACTACCGTCTCCATGAACAGTGTATTTCATTCCATTTATCGATATTATATATATATATATATATATTCTGAATATATATTATATATAAAACATGTTTTACATTCTGGATATAAGTAATCATGATCCAAGTAATCATATTAATAATTACAAGTTAAAAACACGAACGACCAATGAGACGATTTTACCCAAAACGCTACTTTAACATGAATTTACAAAAGAACGGGTAATATAAAGTAATAAGTGAACCATATATGATATAATAACAATGAATAAGATTCTGGAATAATAAAATAACATGATTTAAATCATTATACTTGAGGTTCGGACACTTACAAAGCAAGTCGGAACTAAGGTAAGGGAAAATTTCACAATCTCATTTTTATCCGAGATTGTATTTACTTTGGCATTTACTGGGGTGTATTTTATCATCCACATCCATGTTCCCTCAATATGTAATATTGTTTCCATGCACTTACAATAGTTTAAAATACAATTTTACCCTTCAGTGAGTTTTTAGTAAAGAATATGAAAGGAATCTTTTGTAGTTTTTCGTACGAGGGATTTTTGACTTTTCCGAAAAAAGTACGAAGAATGTTATTTTTAACTTATACGGCATGAATGGATTTTTAAAACATTATTTCCAAGAATCTTCCTTTACATGTTTTCATGTTTATTTTTAATCAAATTCTTTTATTTTAAAGTCGTATGACATGTTATGAAAGGAAAAATGTTTTTGAAGAAGAAAGGATATTTTCCTCAAGAATAGAGTTCAAGTGTTTTATCAAAATTATTTTCCATATAAGATAATATAGGGTTCTGTTTTTATCGCTATTATTACATTGATTTGATCATGTTGTGACAGAATTATTTTTATGAATTCCTTTATCTTATATGAATTGATTTATGATGTCATGATGTTTAAGATTCCCATTTGTATTACATGGGTTATGCAATGATGTATGATTTATGATTTTGTGGAACACATAAGAATGGTATCATTATGAGATGGGTGGGACCTATATCTACCTCCAATGAATTGGGTAAATATTTTATATCTCATGGGATAGACATGGCTAGAACGATAGTTATACCGGTTCAGTGAAACATGACTTGAACGAGGGTGACTCGGTTCAGAAAGGAACTTTGTCCACTAAGATAGTCTTGGCAATGAGTTTTGACTAACAAGAAATGATTCTCTATGATTATGTGTGTATGCTACAAAGTTTCAGGTTATGATTATTGTGATTACATTTCACTGCCATGATTTATCCCATGTTATAAAATTATGATCTCTTTTGCAGGTTAAGATTTCCAAAAGTTATGTGCTTGTGTATACGATGTGATTGAATTTTTTTTACCCTTACTAAGCATTTGAGCTCAAACTCTTATGTTTTATTTTCCCCAAAATATAAAGAAAGGTTTTAGGTATGAAAAAAATAAAGATCTTTATGGGAGATGGTGGAGATCTTTCACCAGGATTAGAAGATTATATTCCGAGTTTCCAAAGACACTAAACTATTACGATCCTTGTGTGTGTGTTTTTGTTATGTACTAAGTATTCCGCAAATGTAATGTATGTTCCATGTAAGTCAGGCTTCGGGTGTCTACAAAAAGGGTCCCATTACAGGTACTTGATTGCTGCGGAGGAGTAGGGGATCATGGTACCGGGCATAGGCTTACAATACTACTGGATGTTTTGTTTTGTTTTCATGTACTCTGTATTGTACTGTATTGTATTGTTGTGTAACATGTTCTGGAAGTTTATTTAGAACTGGAGGCATGTTGCATCAACAATATATATGACTTTTGGTTGTCTTTATTTTATTTTTTATTGTAAAAGTTAATGGTTTATTGCATCCGCAGTTGTTGTATGTTCTATCATGTATTCCACTACTCTACACTTTGACAAATGAGGGCATAGTTTCCCCACTATTAAACCTGGGCCCTCGCTGCTAGTCAACACCCTCTGGTATTTGGGGAAATGCGGTTGAGGCCATGTGGCGAACTGGGTTCGGAGCTCCCATGGAGTGGTACCCAGATCCGGGACGTTACATGAAGAAATATTAATGGTGTCTCAAAAAAGTACCCTTATAATGGTACTTAATGATGTAAATATCCTAATTATTGTGGAATATAACATATAAATATGGTTTCAAGTCATTATATCATTGGAGATAAGAAAAATTTATTCATAATGAATTTTTGTTCCGATGAAATAATATTTTCTTTAAACATAGACGAAACTTTTCTGATATTTTATGACCAAATGAGGAACATATTCAAGATTTTAATGATTACTGTAATGATTATTTTTGATTTCAAGTGATGAACATAGTACATTTTAGTTTTCACTCATAAGAGAGTTATTGTAATTTTTTATTAAAAAATTTTAGAATATAAGATTCAAGTGAGGTTTTTACCCTTTAATATATATGTTATATGTTTTCTATTAGTGATGTTGTAAGTATTCCTGATAAAATATCATTATAAAACCCCATTATGAACCTACATTTCATGAAAAACTATGAATAAAACTTAATGTTTTCAATTTTATAATATACACGACTCAAAACGAACAATATAAAGTTTCATATTGTAGTTTTGAAATGTATGTTATGTTATATCAAAGAAAAACTGCATATTAGTTTTTGGTATGAAAATATCACTTCATTTCATCTTTAATGATATTTTTATGCATCAATGGTAGCAGTTGTTGGTGATTATAATTATAATTTAAGATTTTCATTATTTACCAGTGGAATATTTGTTTCATGTCACTCTAAGAAGAAATATTATATCAAAATGATAAAATAATAATAATAATAATAATATGTTATGGGTACTGTATCAATGGGGGGTACTATTGCGGTAGAAGGACTCAATAGCGGTAGTAGGATACTGTTGAAGTGGTGGGTAATGTGTAGGAATTGTGGATGACTATTACAATAGTAGTTATATTCACAGAAGGGGCCTTGGGCCAAAAATTTGGGCCTACAGGCCATGTAATGGGAACATGCCCACTGTGACATTAGTCTATGTAATGGGTCTCTCTCTACCCTTTTAAAATAGTTCATTTCATTACATTAACAATAATTTGAGGCTTTGGTCCCAACCTTTAAAATAGTATAGAATCAACATGTCTATGAATATAGTATAAAATTTCAAGTCTAATCATACTCACCTAAAGAACCACATCATTAAGGGTAATAATGTCTATGGTGATAATTTTTTAGAGAGTGATAAGATAGTAGAATTGGGAAAAATTTCTGGAAAATACCCCTATAAAAGGTTGACTTAAATGAGTTAAATATTTTGTCGAGGGTGTATTATTCCCAAAAATCCATGTTTGTTTTCTTGATTATTTTCCTGATTTCATTGATTTTCATTTGCCTATAAGGGGGGATAATATTTAAGTTTATAATCTTAATATGGGGGAGAGGCTATAGAATCATATGTAGGTGGTGTGTAACAGTGAATAAGTGAAGTGATGTTTTTTATAAAAAAGATGATCATTCGAGTTGGAAGAAGAAATTTAGAGAATAACTTATATAATAATTTTCAATTAAACAACCAAACTTATCACCCATAAATATTAAATCATTTCAGATACATATTCATTAAATAACAGAAGGATCCTAACTTGAATCATTTTGGTCTAGTGCCTTTTGAATAAAGGACACATAAACAAATGTTCCATAACTGAGCTTCATTATCTCCTCTTATGTTCCTCATAAGCCGCACACTTCTTAGACATATCATACATAATGCATTTATTCATATCCCAGGGAATGGAAATAATATAAGGATGATATCATATGCTTAGTAAGGGTAATCACAAGCAATATCAATAAAACATGATCGTATGGGTATATGAACATGAAAATAACCCTTAAAAACCATACCCAACATGTAATAAACCATAAATATAAGTCATGGAATAAATATTGGATTTTTATGGGACATGAATTATAATGGAAATAATGAACATAATCAAAAAGATCATAAAATTGGTTCAAGATATATATTTTTATCATTCACATAATAATTGAAAGACATTTTAAAATTAAATCCACTATGAACATCATATAATGTTAACTTTAGGATAACCAACCATGTACCTACATCATTCTTGGTAAAACCTACCCTATACCCATTTTAGGCCTGTGATAACCTCCCATGTAGCCTCTAATCTCATATATCATTAATAATAACCTAATGCATTGGAGAGAGATATTATAGTGACCCTACATTTTTTTCATGACTATTACACCATTTTGAAGATAAATAACAAAAAAGAGTTACACAACAAGGATCAACATGTTTTTATCATGATACACTTAGGACTCTACATGACATATGCATAATAAATAACATTTATGTATCCTTAAAAATTTTAATATCTCATTTGTACATGTGGTCACTTAAGGATATACATCAAATAATGGGGTGAGATAAAAGCAGTGTAAGAGGATAGATAAGAACAAAAATAAAGATAACATGTATATGGATAATCATTATAATAATAACATAATAATATTTTAATAATCATAATCATGAGATGAGTCATTTGATATGTGCATGCAATGAGGCAATGTGTACACATGTTTCATCATGTCTTAGTGGTCAAATTCTACAAATAGTTGGGGAAAAATATATAATCATGTTCATGCTTAAATTATGATAATAATAATAAAAGAAATATTTTTAAAAAAATATATAATCATATTCATGAATAATAGATGTCATCTTATGAGATACATCATTTTACCCCTTTTTTTGGAGAGCTATATAATTCTGGGTACACCCGTCACATCTAAAAGTTTACATAATCATTCCTGCTACATAGAATGTATATCAATAAAATTAATTAAATATACCACGTAATGGGATAAGCTTCATAAAGATTTAATCAATTATGAATAAAAATGGTGTTCCTGAATGAAAAGGGAAAAAATATTTTATTATAATATTCATCTTTATTGAGTGATGATAAATCAACACAAGAAGATCCAATATATGTTTCGGAAATTATAGTCCTTTTGGAAAATATTTCCTTTTCTGATTAAATTTGACTAGAAACGCGTTTATACCAAAAATAAAATATAAGGACAATGAAATTATATTTTATGAATATGAAAATAATTTCCACCATAAAATGTGGTAGGAAAGTGGAATAACCCATGAAAAAGTAGTTGGGTTCCAGAATCCCCTTACCATATACCTGAATTTGTTTTCACATTAATATGATAGATAATAAAATTATATTCATTAATATATAAATCCCTAAACACTTAAATATTTATTTCATCAAAACTCGTCTCATTAATTATAATTTCTTGAACCCAGAGGGTGTAAATTTGATTAGAGGGTATGCCCTCAGTTTGAATCATTTTACGCCCCATAAATCTATTGTGTCATAGTAGAAATTTATCTCTATTTTAAATAAAAAATATTTATTTGCAGTATTTAATTTGGTTATGACAATTTTTATGAGTTTCATAGTTCAATTCCATCATTCTGGGAGTGTTTATTTTCTTGGTTTTCATGATCGATTCCTCTGTATAAAAGTGTGAAAGCTCATATAAAATGAGAATAATTAACCAAAACTAAAATAATATGTCATTAATGTGCTTAATATATTTAAATTATCTTATATTTTATTTTTATATGTTATGAATATGGTTCATTAGATAAAATGTTGATGAAAATTATTTATGTTTTTTTGGCGGTTATTATAAACACCATGATCTTAGATAATTTTATTTAATATAAAATTTATATATTGATTAAAAAATATTATATAAAATCTAATATGTATACTAAAATATTTTTTATCCAAAATACTATTTTTATGAAAATATGTGATGATGATAATGGGAAATTGAAAACTCTTTGTCTATGAGTGTGGTGAATCGATGCATCACTGAAAATGTTTTCATTTGTAGAAAAAGGATGAGGGAAGTGATTTGATGATGGATATTAAAATAGCACAAACAATTATATTATATATAAGATACAAAGTTTATAATGAATCTTTCTATAGGTAAATTAAGGAGAGGATAAAAAAATAAGTTAAAAGACAATGAAAGAGGATATTCGAACTTATCTTTTGTCACCTTCAGAACGTCCTTAAGGCACTTGGGTTTGGTATTTAGTTAAGAGATGATGATACTATATGTGTGGAAGAGACCTGGGTCTAAAATATTTTAGAATTTAGTCAGGCTAGAAGGCATAGAATTTGTGAGGATTTGATTTGACGAGGGGTTGTATATATGAGGGAGGAGGTGGTGTTTTTGGATTATTTTATTCATTTATTTATTATTATTGCTCTAGAGAATCAATAACGTTCATTCCAAGGAATAAATATATCAAATGGAAAATTATATTATTAGATAATGGTTATTAAATCATAAATACATCAATAATTACAAAAAAAAATCACGACATTTGACTTATATCGTAAATTATCATTTTTCACTATTCATAAAATTCAAATATTTTAGAAAAATACAAAAACATCACCTTAACTATTTATCTATAGTTATAGTTCCAAAAGGTACTCCATTTTATGAAAATTGTATAATTAATTTAAGATATTTAAATTTAAAATAATATCATCCTTTAATTGAAGAATACTGATTTTAATTTTATGAATGATTTTATGACACTTTAAAAATATACCCAAGGTCTTATAAAATTTTATTATAATTATAATATAAAAAATATTTTCTTGAATATATATTATAAAAATAAATTTTCTTTTAAATAATTATATTAATTATGAAAATGTAAATAAAAATTTTCAAATTTCAAAATTTTCTACAAATAATTTATCATTTTTAAATTTTTATTTATTGATACTATGTTATAATAATTTCAAATTTTAATATAGAATATCCCTACAATTTTTTATACTTTTATCGGTGAGGTTTTAATTTTATTGGCTGGATTACTATTCCTAACGGTCATGTTACAATTCTGATAGGCATGTTACTATTCCATCAGAATAGGCTCCTTAATATCTATAAATGTCACATATTTCATTCTACATTTATAATAACAATGTTTTTAATAGAATCCATATTATATGTAAATTTTTTTTACAATATAACATAATTTTAATAAGGGGAAATTATTTTATTTAAAATTTGGGTTCTTATATTCTTCCCCCCTTTTGAAATTCTTTCTTAAAATTTTGGTTCACACACTAAGGTGAAAACAGGTGAGGGTAGTTCTCATTAATCACTTATTCTAGTTTAGATGTCACTTCTTCAAATGTATGATTCTTCCAAAACACATTGACATGGTGAGTTGTCCAGTTTTATAGGACATTGTCTCTTTAATCCATGATATTTAAATGATGTCATTCATATGAGAGGTCGTTATTTAGTTGTAACACATCCATATTTGATAAATGAGAGGTTTTAGGTATATACATACTCATGCATGATATGTGGAACAAATATAAAACCTGAGATTTATTTTAGAGAAGTATAAGCCAATATTACCCTTCTCATGTGGAATAATGGATATCAAATGGGATAATGTACCTTGTTCTACCATCAATTCATTCCAAACCACATGACTCCCTTATAGGTTGATTTTTAAAGGAAAATGTTATCTCTAATATTTAACAATGTGTCCCCTGAATGGTTGGTAACATAGATATTTTTTCGACTATAGGTAGAATTGATAAAATATTTGGATAGCTTGAACTATCTCTATCATTTCTTGAATAATATTTGGTCAAATTTGATTTCAATTTCCAAATTCATCCCATGAGGTTGAATTTCTACATCACTTCCCAAACTGAGATTCATATGGATCCATATGAATGATTTAGTGGAAGCAATTTTTTTTAGAATTAAACAT
Source organism: Viscum album (assembly GCA_963277665.1). Lineage (NCBI taxonomy): Eukaryota > Viridiplantae > Streptophyta > Magnoliopsida > Santalales > Viscaceae > Viscum > Viscum album. Next base: position 1,060,183,730 of record OY728140.1, read on the forward strand.
ATTATAGATACTGATCTCATCCACCATTGAGTTCAATTTATCATTATCATATCATGTTCTAAATTGTCCAAATAGTCCTTTTAGATGGTCCATTAGATTGGGGATGAAAGAAAATTTTGAAATTAAATTCAGTTCTCAAAGCATGTTGAATAGTTCTATATAATTAAGATGTGAACCTTGGATCGTGATCAAAATTAATTGAATGTGGTACCAAATGCATCCTTACAACTTATTTTACTTATATTATGGAAATTTTTTTATGTGATAAATATTTATAAATAGTAATAAAGTGGGATTTCTCGATGAGTCGATTCACAAAATCCAATTTCACATTGTTTCCTTTCATTTTCATCCAGAGACTAGTGACGAAGTCCATGGAACATTCTCCCACTTACAAATTGGTATATGAGATCTTTTCATCATCCCTTCAGTGTTATATCTTTTTGAATTAACATAATGATGTTCCAAACACATTGAGATATAATCTCCAATCTATATCATATTTTTTCACCCCAGATGTTTTTTGAAAGATCGGGGCATATGTTGGAACTTCCCAGATGGATAGATATTGATGAGCTTCATCTATTATCTGTTTTCTCTTTCATTATCTCATGTGTTAAAGGTATAGAAAACCTTTTTCTAAACCAAATCACACCAACTTCATCAATATGGAACTCTTGTAGCATGTATTCTTTTATTTCTTTCACCTTGTTTTTTAGATCCAGATCATCCCTTTTTGATTCTTTGATCCTATCTTAGATAGATAATTAGGAACTATTTCAGAAAGGTAGGATAAAATCCCTACCAATGGGACATCTAAATCTCTCATATGCATATCCTTGGAGATATGGTCTTCCTCAATCTACATCATGGATAGGTTATGTATAACACTAAAACTATTCATCCAAATGTAGTATAAAAACGATATTCTTTCTTTTGTTAAGATACAATAGAAAAATAAAAAAATCATTTTACATACCATTAAATTTTTTAGTCTATGATTTAGAGTGTTAGACATATACATTAAATTTTATCAAAGTAGAAAAAAATAAAATAAATACATTTGTTCATGCGTGATAACTCCATAATCCAACTGAACTCCTTCGTTAAATTTTAATAATCCTATAGAAATTTTTTTTAAAATATGGGATGAGAAAAATTTACCAGTAAGGGGTTTTAAAACTTAAGAAAATATATTTCATTAAGAAAAATACATTTCATTTGAAACCATTATAAAATAAATAGTTTTATAAATTCTATTAATAAAAAAGATTTTTTCAAACATGGAAAAAATATTTATATATCCTTAAATAGAGTATAATATTTTGAAACCCATATAACATAAATAATAATACTTCTTTTGGAATACTTATTCAGATTTCTCAATTTTAAAAATAATATTTTTTATGGATTAATCATGATACTCAGCAAGCCATAAGAAAAATAATATTATCCCATAGACCTATCACATGTTGGAAAAAGTACCCTAGAGGCCTTCAGTTAGATCCCCTTACCACATCATTCCAGTTGATAAAATAGATACCAAATTTAAGAAAATACATTAAATGTTCTTTTATTTCTCAATCATAACCTAAAAATAATTCCAAACCATACATAAATTATTTTCATAAAAGAATATAATCTGATAATTTTATAAGGGAACAATTTTATTCTATTTATGAATTTCTATAAATAATTTGGATTGATCATTGTTCATAAAGAATTTATATAATATAGAATAGAGAAATATAACTTATTGACAATGTAAATATATACTTGAATAAAAGTGCATGGAATATCAAAAATATTTTGATGATGTCCATATCTAATTCTATGAATGAGGTTAATGGATATAGAAAAAAAAACACTCATAAAATGATAAATTATATTATTTATAACATGTTTTCATCACATAAAATGATAGATTATACATATAATGACAATTTCTCCCCTTGAAATTCTTTTATAAAAGAATCTATTTAAAATTAAAAACATATTTTTATTATTTTTTCAAAATTAATTTTATGAGAACATGAAATAATTATATTAAAAATTTATTATATGCAAATAAATATTTATAAAATGTTCATTGAAAATAGATAAATAGAATATAGGATTTCAAATACCTATAGAATGATTATGAATTAAATCAATGTTAAAAAAAATCAGAATCTTCTATTTCTTAATCATAGAATTGATTAATTTTATGAAATTATAATATAGAATATGAAATATATATATATTCTAGATTATCAAATATATTCTTTACCGTACATTGAGACTAATTACCATATCTCATACACACATGATGGAAAGTAAAAAGTGAGAAGAAGACAATTCCTTCTCACGCAGGTTGTGCAGTGCCTGAGTAAGCATGTCAAAGATAATCATGGTGTGTAAAAAGAAGGATTATATTGAAATTTCATTGAATATAATTTATTTATTATTTTTGTGAGAAAATAGTGATATTTGGTAAATAATTGGAAAAATAAATTGAGAGTTTGTATTTATATGGTTAGGTGTTCAGTTTATATTAATATATATTAAATATATATTTTTTATATATTTTATGTTCCTCAATATATTATTTAAAAATGTTTTTTGGATTTGAAAATATAACATGTCATAATAATTTTGGTTTTAATAAACTCAATAATTTGGGTTTATATAAGTAGATGTGTAATATATATATATATATATATATATATATATATATATATTATGAATTCACACAACCCTTAGTCATGGTTAAATATTATTATAAGGAATTATTATATCTTATCGCTCTTTTTTTATGACACATTAGTTATATTATTATAAATTAACATCATTTCGCTTTTTTAAAATATTTTAGCTATTATTTCTTCTTTCATGTTTTCTTATTTTTTTTAATTGATTTACCATTTCGTTAAACATAACATGTTTTTTAAATGTTTTATCATTTTTTTCTTTCATATATCACAATTTTAGTTTTTATATTTTTCATCATTTATTTTTTATATATAAATAAATAAATTTTATGTAAATTAAATTATAAATATTGTAAAAGTGATATTAATTTTTTCATTAAAAATTTTAAAATCTATAATTTAATTAATAAATATACTCAATTTTTAATTTTTATATTTAATTATAATATCCAATCATATAAAATATATTTCACTTAAAATATATTAATTTTTTAATATTATTAATTTCAAATATTTTCAATTTACAAAGTTTTTTTTAAAATATTTATCTTGAGAAATAATATTTTTATAAAATTAACAAATACATATTAAATGGAATTAGTTTGTTATTTAAATATTGAATCTAATATTTATAAATATTCATTACTTACCAATTAAAATAATATTTTAATATAATTTACAATTTCGTTAAAATTTTAAATATTATTTTAAATTAGAATCTCATTCCTTGAGAATAATATTACCTACTTTATATTAAGTAATACTAAAACATAATTTATATTAAGTAATACTATATCAATGTTTTATTATATGATTTAAAATATTAATCTTGGAAAATTTTTATATAAAGATAATTATAAAAAAATTAATTTTCTGAACACAAATTTAATTTTTTAATATTTTTAGGATGTCATATTCTTCCCCCCATAAAAGAATTATTCCCTTGTAATTTTTTCTTCAGACATAGATAATTTATGAATTTCTATTTTTAAAATTGAGAAAAACTAAAACAAAAAAAGTAACTTAATTACCTACTAGTTCAAAAGAAAAATTGTGTTGTGTATATTTTTCCTGATATGAAAATGCCTAATCTCAAAATTTCTATAGACTATTAAACTGATAAAAAATATAGATCCCCAATTCCATGTTTCTAGGTTCAGTAGAAAAATTTATTTTTTTTATATTTAAGAGATAATTGAAAAATAGAGAAAATATTTTTGGTACTAGGACCTTTTTCGATATAGGTTTTGGATACATAGAAAGACATATTACATTTTATAAAAGATGAAAAAAACAAGTAAAATAATTATATTGATTCATGTGCACTAACTATGTATGTGAAGTGACCAACTTTAGAAAATAATTCTAATCGTTTGGAAAATAATTTCAAACAAGGGATAAGAATTATTTCCCAACAAGGGGTTTTACAATATGTGAAAATACATCTCATTTAAAACTATAACATTATTTAGAAAAATTTATGACATAAATAATTTGATAAAATAAATACCATTAATTTTTTTTTCAAACATTTAATTATTTAAAATATCATTAAATAGTGTATAATAATTTGGAAATGATATAATTTCAAAATAATAATTCTTTTGATATACATCAATGGATTTTTACGCTTTGAAAGTAATAATTTAATGGATTAGTCATGAAACTCTGTAAACAATAAGAAAAACCATAATGAAACTTAATCATATCATATGAGGGATATCGTCACCTAGAGGTCATGAGTTTACTCTTTATACCACATCAAACCATTTGAAACTATTGGGCAATAATTTTATAAACCATTTTAAATCAGTATGCCTTTATCACTAATAACTCACAAATGATTCCAAACTAAACATAAAAAATTTTTGTATATGGAAACATTATAAAATTTAATTTATCAGAAAACATTTTATTATATTTATGAATTAATATAAATAACATAGAGAAATCCATATTCATAAAGAATTGATCTAATTTAAATAACATAAATCTTACGTCATATTAAAGTAAATTAATATTTTAACTAATGTGGATAGAATGTCCTCAAGATCTCAGAGTATAGCCTTATCTAATTATATGAATGATAGTCATGGATATATAAAAATATTTCACACATAAAATGAAAACTTATATTAATTATAATATTTTTTCAGCACAAAAAATGATAGATTAAACATAAAATTATAACTTTTCAAATGGAAATTTAGTTATAAAAGAATCAACTGAAAATTAACAATAGTAAAAAAGGTTTTGTTATTTTTTTGAGAATAAATTCATTAATATCACAAAATATTTATTTAAAACATTTATTTTCTACATGATATAGATATATATATTTGAAAATAGATAAATTGAATATTGGATTCCAAATACCAATAGAAGAGTAATTATTTAAATCAATGTATTAAAAAAAATTATTTTATTTTATTTAACCTAAACCTGATTAAATTTGTCAAATAATGACATTGATTTTAAAAAATATAAATATATAGACACATATAAATATTATTGTATATAAAATTCGTCATATAATTCAAAATCAAAATAACTATTATAGCGTTGACAGTCAAGAGAAATAGGAGAAAGCATTATGAAGAAAATTCCCTCTTATGAAGGTTGTGTAAGGCTCAAGCAAGCATGTAGAACTTAAATAAGGTTTGAAAAATAATGGTTTATAAATAAATTTAATTTTAAAAAATTAATTAACTATTCTGGTAGATAAATCATGATATTGGGTAGGACTTTTGAAACATAAATAGTGTGTTTGGATTTATATGGAAATGTGTTTAGTTTAATTAGTTTGACATGGAATATATAAATTATATATAATTTTTGTTATTTAATGCCGTATTAGAAAATATGAAAAGGAGTTAGAATTTTAACAATAAAGAATTGTTTATATTTTCGTAAACATGATTATTTGGTTAATATAATTTGATAGGTAATATATATAATTAATTAATTCACATTACAATTTGTACATTTACATATTATTATAAGGTATTATTATATATTATATCTACTTTCTGGTTTTCTAGGTTACATTTATTATTATACATTAACACTATTCCCAATTTTTTAAATTGTTACACTATTTTTTTTATTCTTTTACTTTTTGTTCTTCTTCTTTTAATTTGTTTTTATGTTTTTTAAAGATACAAAAATTTCCTTTTTAAAATGTTTTCATGTTTTTTATTTTTATCTCACCATTTTATTTCTTTTTTATTTGTTTATTCATCAATCATTTTTTATATAGAACAAAACATATGAATATCATATAAATTTTTTTATATATAATCCAATTAATATCTGATTTTTTAAAAATGATTTTTAATTTGATATTTTAAATAATTATAATAAACATTATTCCATATTCAATAATAATACACATTAATATAAAATATAATATATTTTAAATATATTAATTACAAAATTTTATTCATTTAAAATATTTTAGAAGTATCATATATTTTGTTCATAAAAATATTGTTTTTACAAAAAAAATCATCTAGTTATATATATATATATATATATATATATTTAATGAATATTATGTTTTCTTATAATTCGAAAAAATTGTTATAGAGATAAAAAAATACCAATTAAAATATTCATTTATAATAAAATATTATTTGTTTATAATTTAAAATATGAATTTAATATTAAATATAATTTGTTGGTAATAATATCATATGGTTTGAATACAATAATGATAACATGATTGATATAAATTAATACTATTTCAATGATTTATTATATTTTTTTTAAATATTAAACATGGTTAAATTTTATAATCACTTAATCCTAAAGAAATTTCATTATTAAACACTCATTTAATTTTGAATTTATTTTTTGATTTAAAGAGTATTGGATTCTTTTCTACTAAGAGCATCAACTACCTTGTCTTCCGACCTAGGATGATAGTGAATAGGGAAATCCTAGTCCTTGATTAGCTCTAATCATATCCTTTGATGCATGTTGATATCTTTTTTGTGAGAATATATAATTTATGCTCTTGGGATTAGTATATATGTCACAGTTTCACCCATATAGGTAGTGTAACCAGATTTTTTAAGAAAAAATCATAGGTGGTCACTCCAGGTCATGCAACAGTTAATTATGCTCAATGATCTGTAACTTTCATGAGTCAAAAGCTATCAATTCATCATTCTTTAAGAGTACACAACCCATGCCTTTCATTGAGGAATCACTAGAAATCAAAAAAAATATCCAATTGTTAACAATGTTTGAAAAGATTCCTGTTTCTTCCCCTATATTAGTTCCATGATTCTTTCCTCACCATATTATATCCAATCAAATTTAACCCCTTTCTTTTTTATATTATTTATAGGGATAGGAAATCAAGAGTTTTTTTTAAAAAAAACATTAGTTTTACTCTGGTAATCCAAGAAAACTACAGATTTCTATGACACTAGTGAATCTAGTCCATTTTTCAATAACATTTTTAAGGGTATAAATAATTTTCATCACGTCTGATCATGTTTACTATTATTGTGAGTTTCTATATCCAAAATTTTCAGTTTCTGAAAATGTCAAATAATTTCTCTATCATTAATGTTGCCATCACAATCCTTTAATGTTCTTCATGTTCCTTATTTCTCTTAGAGTAGAAGAAAATATCTTTTATGAACACTTCTACAAAAATATCAAGGTTGTGTCAAAAGACACTATTCATAAAATCAATGAATATTTTAGGGGAATTAGAATGTCCAAAATGAATTAATAAAAACTCATTATTTTAATAAGTTTTATAGAAAGAAGTAGTTTGATTATCTTTCTTGTTTACCATCAGTAGATGATATACAGAATGGGGATCCACCTTTGAGACGTTTTGAGCTCTTCATTATTCATCGAAGAAGTCATAAATCCTTATAACAAAATATTTTTTATTTTTAGTGATCCTATTGAGTTCTTAATAATTTATACAATGCTAAACTGAACTATAATTTTTCATTATAATGTGAACCACGTCACCACAACGCGATGCACAAGGGAATATGAACACATTGTCTAAATTCTTTTGGTGTTTTTCTATAACTCCTTTATTTTGATCTTGGATATCCTATTAGGGTATTTTGAAAAAGGATTAGTTCCGTCTATGAGTTATATTAAGAAATATAACTCATAGTCGAGGGGAATTTTTGGTAACTATTTAGGAAATACATCACTATATTCCCTCATAATGGGCATTTCCCCATGGTTTTTACCATTATTTGACTCAAAAATTTGAGTGAATTATGCTTCTTCATAGGGAATCAATACCCTCACCATTGAAGTATTTTACAGAGGAGTTTCACAGTCTTACTAGAATTTATAAAGGATCATGTAATGGTTCATACTTTTAAAGGATATTTCTTTTTTCCAAATATTTTATATGTTCTCTATATAATGAGAGTAAATCAATTCCCAATATAGAGTAGAATATCACAAATAAAATTATCATGAGATCCACTTGAATAATATTCCCACATATACCAATAGGATAATATTTTGTCACATGGATTGAAATGATAAAAAAAAATTAGGTGCTTTTACGACTTTCTCTAGTTCATGGTTTTAGGGCATCGATTTAATAGTTATAAAATCTCTTAGTATATAAACGAATTCATATAATCATAATTAATGTTTTCTTTTTTCCATCCTTGACTGGATATTATGTTTTCCAATTAAGAAATAGTTTTCTTTCTCCACATCAGTTGTGATGACATTGTAATATTTCCCATTATTCTTGGACTATTTTGGTTAATGACACTGATTACCCCCCAGGAATCAAGGTTTAGGAACCAGATTCCATTGTTCCCTTTCACCATATTGTTGAACCATTAAATATTGGGTTTTTTCTCTTCATTCCTTCATAATATTTGTTATCTTCTTCATGTTTCTTAGGCTTTCATGATTTTGGTGGCTGTCTATCCCACAGAAGAATCATTTCCCTATCCCTTTGTTGAAATCCGCATGAAATTCCTTCAAAACTTTATAGCATGTGATATGTTGATATTTATTTCCAAATTATCATTAGATCCTTTAAATTGACACTCCATTTTTTATTCTTATCTCCATTTTCATGAGACTATTTTCCAAACTCTATCTCTACATTGATAAAAAATGATCATCTTCTTCATAACATCCAAAGTCATTAATTGATATAGACTATTGAAGGTGTGGTTTTAAACCCTTAATGAATCTATAAATGTTTCTATTATTTTTAATATAAAAAAATAACACATAACATTAATTCAAGGTAATATTTTCATCATATTCTATGAAATTTTCACCTTCATTTTTTCCAGCTCCATGAATTATCTCTCCATATTTTTACGATGATTTTGAGGGAAATTCTTATTATGAGATATTTTATTATATTATCCCCACTTTAGAGATTAGATCATTTCATTCATACTTATATTCTAAATGAACACCCACCATTGATCAACCAATCTATCTAAATGATAGATATATATAGTCTTGTTCTCAATCTTATAATAATAGAGCACGTAAAAGATCTTCTCTATTGAGTTGAAACAGTATCCCATAACAAGTAGATAAAGTGAACAACTAAATCACCATGCATGTTTCCTCATAAAAGATTCAACAGAAAATTCCTATTTGTTAGCTGAATGATGATGTTCCACATTATTCAAGTTGTTGTTCATACCCTGAGATAGATGGGTAAGCATCGCCATGCAATTTTGAACTCCAACTCCCAACGCATGGGAGATTTCATTCGAGTAATAATTTCATTGTTATTCACAAATGTTTTTTTAATTGTTTCTCATCATTCCAACCATTTAATTAAATAGTAAATATTTGAACAAAAAAATAGTCAAAAATTCAAGAATAAATTATTCCATTGTGCAATTAACTCTAAAATATTATCTTATGGGCACCATTTGAAAATCATTTTTATAAAAAAAATCTTATTAAATGCTTACATATACATAGTCACATTCTAAGAGTTTTCCATAATTATCTCTAATCCAAATTCCATAATAAACTAAAAATATCTCTAATAAAACTATATAGACACTATTTTTTCATACATTATGATCACATAATTTTTATGACAAAAATATAAATATCCTTACAAAACTAGCATCCAGAGGATTAATATATTTTGTAAAATTGTTACCATATGTCATTTATGCATAAAAATGATACACCATGACTTTGTGGTAAAATACCATACATATTTTTGAACAAATCTTCCATCATGTTCATGAATAACACATGTCTTCAATAATAACTTCACCATTTTGAATAAATATGACATCATGTTCATTAATAATACAGATAATTTCATTAGATACATCACATAAACCAATGCATTGGAGGGCTATATATTACTGGTAACACTCATCTCATCATAACTTTTACTCCATCATGTATCCCACAGAAAACATAAATTAATCAATTTAATGAAGTAACCCATCTAAATGAATGTCTTTTATAAGTATTTAATTAATATATAATAAATATTGGGATCATAAGTAAAAATGGGAAAACATATTTTTTATATGATTCATCATTGTTGAGTGAAGAATAAACTACTTAAGAAGAGTGAAAATTTTTTGGGAATGAATTGTTCTTTTTAATAATCATTTCACATTTAAAACATTTATATTAGAAACATGTATTTTTCTATAAATAAAATGTAAGAACAATTAAATTAAATTTTAGTAATAATATAATTATATCATCAAATAAATTTTTCATGAAATAGTAATAATCTAAAGAAATGTAGTTGGGTTAGATTATCACCTTACATTATGTCCGTATAATTTAATCACATTAATATACTGAATAATCAAATTAAATTCACTAACAACTAAATAAATAATCTATATCATATTTATTTTATTTATTATAATTTAATTAAGTTATTTTACATCCATTTTGATGAGTTATAATGTTAAATTCTTTTTATGGGAGTGTTAGTTTTCTTGGATTTCATGATCGGTTTGCTTGTACACTAGTATGGAAAATCAGGCAATAAGAGAATAATTATTCAGAATTGAAATTAAACATTATTATTGATCTTCTTGAATTTAATATTCTCTTATATATCATTTATATATATAGTGTGAGGGTGATTTATTTGATAAAATGTTATTGAAAAGGATGTCAACTATTTTGATGATTTTTACGACCATCAGGTTCTTATAAAATTTAATTTTCTATCATTTTTATATATTGGTTACATAACATTATATAACATATAATATGTGTAATAAAATATTATTTGATTATAATAATGGTTTTATGACCAGCATCGATGGTGGTAATGGTAAAAAATGAAAACACATCATCCCCAAAAGCGGTGAATCCACACGTCACGGACAATGTATTCATTTTAAGAAAACGAAATAGATAAGAGATTTTATAGAGGAAATTTAATTTTCAATGTAAAAATAAATTATATATTTATATGATACTGTATTTGTCTTTCAAATTTTGATTATGGAGGCAAGAAGAGGATAAGAAAAGAAAATAAATTTAAAGAGAAAGAAAAATTATATTAATTCTTGAATTTCATCTCCTTAAGTACCTCCTCAAAGAACATAGGTGTGGTATTTAATTGAGAAAAATTGATCCTAGATGTGTGGAATAAGATTGGTGTGGTAAATTTGTAGAATTTAAACAAGATACAAGGGATAGAATGTGTGAGGAGAAGAGGTGATGAGGGTGTTATTTATAGTGTAGTAGAGGGGTGTTTCTTATTTTATTCATTTGTTTATTATTTTGTCTCAAAACAATAAATAGTTTCTATTACCATGAAAAAAAAATTTAATATAGAAGATGAGTTTGAGATAATGGTTATTAATTCATCAAAAAATCAATAATGAATAAAAATTTCATGGATTTTTCTTATATCATTGACAATCATATTTTAATATTAAAAAGAATCTACTATTTTAGAAAAATCCAAAAAAATCACCCTAACCATTTTTAAATGTGTATTATTAATAATTGGGCACAATTTTAAAAAATAATTTTCTATGTATGAGAAATATAATTTTGTTATAAATTTATTATTTATTTTTCAAATAATAATTTTAATATTATAACCGATTTTATGTCACATTAAAAATTAAATTATGTTTATATAAAATTATATTATAATTGTAATAATAATATACCAATTTATTATTCTATTTTAATAAAATAATTATTTAAAACCATTATATTAATTATAAATAATTTAAAAAACCACTACATTTTAAAAAAATACCCAAACATAACGAATCATTTTTTGGAATATTTATTTACTTATACAATGATATAATTATATCATTTTATCATTAATATGATGCCTAAATTTTACTTTTTACATTCATAGATAAGGTTAATATTCTATGGGCTGAGTTACTATTCATAATGGTCATTTTACTCTTCAAACGGTCCAGTTACTATTCCTTCAGAAAAGGTTCCTAAATTTCTATTAATTTATCATATTTCATTATTTATTTTTTGGAATGTTATTTTTAAGGATATCTATAAGTATTTTATGTGATTGATACAATATAACATTATTATATGAAATATAATTCCACTGATAAAATGTTGGGCCATTACAAATATAGGTCTCAACTATCCTTTGTTATAACGTGACTATTGTCCTTGGTTATGATGTGACAACCATCATTTGTTATAACATAACCACTTTCATATCTTGAAAATCAGACATACATGTTCCACGAGATCATATATCGTTCCTTAGATTATATATATAGAATGTAAATTTTTTATAACCATTAAATGATATTAGATCCAACAAATATAAATGGGATTGGTAACACATTTATCTAATTAGAACCCAAGATAAAAATGGGATTTATAATACATTTATTATATCAGAACACATGAAAATAAATGAGTTTCATAAACATTTTAACATAGAATAACTTATGAAACACAAGTGGATTTCATTAATGATATATCATGGTATAACCCATGAAATAGAAATATGTTTCATGAACATTTAATCATAAATATAAACCATTTAGTTAAATATCAAAAATGATATCCTTGGATAATATCACCAGTAATGGATATGTTTTATCAAATCATGTAATATAATATTTAAAATGGTTTGGTAACATCATTGATAACCATAATTGAGAAAAATATCTTTCCCACTTTGAAAAATACACTTAAAACCCTGAAAATTTTGATTAATCATTTTCTGTAAAAATATACTTGGATACTTATAAAAGATAAATTAAATATCCTTTAAATAATTTCCTGAGTAAAATATCATTTTCACTTTTAAAAAATCATTCAAAAACAAAAAAATCAAATATTTTTATTTGAAAAGAAAACATATAAAAGAGTGTTCAATATATTGTGTGATAATGATGGATGGAAATTCAATTTATGACACAAATGATAAAAACTATCATTACCAAATTTCTGGTATAATGATAAATGAGTGTTGTTTGGAAAGTGATATGAATACTCCTTTTGAAAGACATTTTAAAAAAGTCAATTTTGCGTAAAAGGATATTTAATAAATCCTTTATATAATGTTACAAAAATTTTAAATCATTTTTAGAAAACATGGATATAAAAGAAAATGGTTTTAAATCGAAGAGATGAATAAAGTATCTTTCCATTAAAAGCATTATTTTTTAATAATGAGTAAATGATGAGATTAAAATGAAAGGAAAACACGTATTATTATGAAATAGAGAGAGGATAAGAAAATACATGAATTTTAAGTGAGTTAAGTAACAACATTTCCTCATTAGAAGAATTAACATAATAAATCTCGATAAATAATGATATTTTATCATAAAACCCTCACCACATTGGTAACTTTTGAATTATAAGACTAATTTAATAATGAATGAGCGTTTTCGTGGGTGCCCTCAAATGATTAGTGTGATTTTGGGGTACTTAGGTGCAACAGAGTGGCTGACCAAGGTCGTTTCTCAAGGGAGGAAGTGAATTAAAACAACTTTTCAGAGGTATTTTAAAAATAAAAGAGAATAAAATTTAAGCACTACTTAAAATGATGGGGTTTTTTATAGTTTATTAATCTAGAACATGTTTCCTGGAAGAAGATTGAATTTTTTTGTTTTTAATTTTGAAATGATGTTTGATTAAAAAGACACAACAAGAAGATGTTTCTTATAGAAAATATTTTAAAATGCATAATGTATCTAAAAATACAACTTCATTTACTTATTAATCATTATCATTTAAATCGATATCCACTTAATTATGATCCCCTGATTTTTTAACCCTTGAACCCTACAAGAGTTAACTTAACCACAAAGATGGAATTACTTGAACCCTAGGCTAGCTTCGGAATACGCAATCGCAACACTCTTCTTTGATTGTAGATCTAAAGTTAGCTTATGGTCAGTGGTTAATTAGTACACATATCCATTTTGGAAATAAGGATAAATTGTGTTTAGGGATTATATTTGAACTCTACAAATTTATCCTGTGTGGTCTTGTATTATCGATTAAGACCGCGCTTTCACAATTTACACAAAATCCTGACCTCGCGTGTTGTGTGTTAATTATTTAATTTCTTACATAGTTTATTAAAATTAAAAATCACTATTCATGGATCATTTTATGTGAATTATAGTATCTCAATGATTCAAAATAATTAAATGAATAATGATAGAGGTCGATCGATTACTAAAAAGAACTACTCTTCCATGGGCGGTGTAGTCATAGTGGAGACTTTTTTCATGAGCAAAGGATTGAAAGGGTACCACCCAATCTCATCTCCAATTTTGATTCCAAACCAATTAAGAAGATTAATAGAAGTAGAAAAGGGATGAACACAAAAAATTATTTGAACAAAAATTCATGAATCAAACATGACAGAAAAGAAATACAAATAAGAGGTGGCAGAGGAGAGCCTTTTTGGAAGAGAGGTTTGCACAAATCCATACTTCTTCCAAAAGTTTTGAGGGGATCCCAAGAGACACCCATTCTGAAAAACCTTCCTGAATCCTCAAACAGCCCTCCCAAAGTGTTAAAACCCCCATTAAATATAGTTTTTGAGGGCAAGGGTTAAATAAATTTTTATGTGTGAAATGAAAAACTCGTCCAAATATTTTATTCCAAGTTGCAACGCCTATTTGACATCACAAACTCATGAATTGACCGGCCTTCCAGAATGATTATTTGTTCCAAATCATGTCCTAGAACATTCCAAAATATTTGGGCTCATGCCAGGCCCCGAGGAAGAAGATGTGGCCCAAATACAGAACCCAGGTCTATTCTGCCGAGTCCATCCCACCATTGGCTTAATGGCCCATTTACTCCATTCAAATGAACTTTGTAGCTCTAGTGTCCTGAATGAATGTTGTAGAATATTAAGTTAGGAACACTGTTACAAAATATTATGTTCAATTTTTTTTTAATATTTATCTTCAAAATACATTAGTACCTTTAAAAAGGGTAAAACTGGAATTTTCATAAAATTTTCAATTGAATGATCTAATCTAAAATATTTCATAAATGAATATATTTAGCACAATTTGAGGATATTTTATCATTTATTATCATTAAAATATTGAAAAAATTTAGTGTTTTATCAACTCCCCCACACTTTCACTTTTTCACTCCAGGGCAAAACCTAATGTCAAGTAAACATCAATATCAAATCAAAACAAATTTTAAAACACATAAACTTGAGATCAACCAATTACACACCAAGAAAAAAAAGGTATCATGCCTTATAAAAAAAATTAATTCAAGTTCTCCAATTATATCATTCAATATATTTCCACTTCATTTATCCTCCCATTCACAAATCACTTACCTCGCTTGAATTTTCTCATATCACACTAATGTCATTTTTTTGCAATGTCTTTCTCATCCAAACAAATACAAGGGTCACCATAGGCTTGATAAAATATTTCATTGCTACCTGATGTGAGTAAAGGACATATGTTTATCAGGAGGACTTTTCAGGGTTGTTCTGTGGCTTTTGGATGGTCGGATTATGTTATGAAAAACACGGAGGCTGAATGAGGAGGGATTGACTCTTTATGAAGAAAAATTGCATTAATCTAATTTTCACATATATATGGCCTTCTCCATAATCCCCATAGTATCAATTCAGCCCCATCATCACGAAAATTAATGAAAAGTTTATACCATTCATCATTTTACCATAAAAAATGTCAATCTTCTCAAACATGATTTTCTTCAATGCTTCAGATAGGCATAACTTTCCACCTCAATTAGAAGCTCCAGAAAAGGCACATCTTCACTTGTCATGAATGCTCTAGAAAAGGAAAAGATTTCAATATAATGAATTTCTTCAGCAGAAAATACATCTCTTCATAATTTAATTTTCCACCCAAAGTATCATAGAATGTGGTATTACAACACATGATATATTCCACCACACTTAAGCTCAACTAGGTTATGCAATTCCACTTCAAGAGTTAGTTAGATAGGGAAACTTGGCTTGTGATGTGGCAATCCTAATTGACTATGCATTGATTATAAGGGCTACAAGTATTAAATCTTCAAGATAGTCCATTAGAAAAAAAATATTCTTTGAAATAAGGGATTTAATAACAAACAAATGCCTCAGTCATTTAAACATAAGTACCTCAAACCCTCATGTTTTGACAAGAATAAATCATATTCTGGTTAAATCAAGCATGGTTTGGATCTCTCAAGAAGTGAGGTGAATGTAAAGAACATGTAAATAATGGTTTAGAAGACTCATAGGAAACTGGTTTCAAATATAAATACACTGAGATGTTGCATGGGATTCAAAATTCAGTGTACTTTTCATGAAATTCATAAATATTTGACCTTGAAACAAAGACATTTCCGCATTCATTTAAGCTTAGATTCAAGGGATACATTGTTTCACTCATTGATATGAATTTAGAAGTTGTTATGAGAATCATTTCATCTCATAAATTTCAAAAATAGAAAGAAAATTAAACAATAAACACACAAAATTTGAAAAAACACAAATTTTTTTTGTTTTTTTCACAGGAAATCAATTGAAATTACTAAACTAAAAGGATCCCTCCCCCACACATAAAATATTGAATTGTCCTCAATGTGAACCCATGAGATGATATATGCATATGACATGTATAATTTTAAATAGGGAAATGATTAACAAAGTTAAAGGGTTATGAACTGGCTGATGTGATCTAGTGATGAGGGGGTCATGCAGTGTGATAAAATCCACTGCATCAGTAGAAAGTCCCTCAATTTATATCTTAAAACATTGACCATTGACTGTAATTCTCCTTCTTGTGTCCTCTTGTGTGATCTCCATTGCACCATAAGGAAAAAAATTAGTCACAACATATGGACCTAACAATCTGGAACACAACTTACCAGGCATTAGCTTTAGTCGTGAACTGTAGAGAAGGACGTTCTATCCAACATGGAACTCCCTTTGTTGGATCATTCTATCATGATATTTTTTTGATCTATCCTTGTTGAGCCTTGAGCTCTCATATGATGAAAATCTAATATCCTCAAGCTCTCAAATTTTCAGCTTCCTTTGGATTCCATCTTGGGCCAAATCCATGTTGCATTTCTTTATAGCCCAATATGCCTGATGCCCAACTTCTACAGGGAGATGACATGCTTTCCCAAAAAAAATCCAAAATGGGGACATCCCAATGGGTGTCTTGTATGCTGTCCAATAAGCCCACAACGCATCATCCAAGCGCTTGCTCCAATCCTTCCTATTTGGCTGAATGGTTTTCTTTAAATTTTGTTTCAACTCACGATTTGAAACCTCATCCAGGACATTTGTTTGGGGGTGTTATGGTGTTGATGTTTTGTGAGTCAATCCATACTTTGGAAGGAGGGAAGAAAAATTAGTATTGCAAAATTGTGTCCCTTGGTCACTGATGATGGCCTTTGGTACTCCAAACCTGCATAAAATTTGAGCCTTGACAAAATCCACTACAACATGAGAATCGTCATCCCTGGTGGCCCTGTCCTCCACCCATTTACTCAAATAAACAACAGAAACCAAAATATAAAAAAATCCAAATGAACTAGGAAAAGGACCCATAAAAACAATGCCCCATACATAAAAAATCTCACATAATAATATGGGTAGTTGGGGCATCTCATGTCTCCTAGAAATGTTCCCAGTGTGTTGGCAATGAGAGCATGACTTTCAAACCACATGGGCATAATATAATAAGATAGGCCAATATAATCCAGAGTCTAAAAATTTCCTAGCTGTCCATTGGGGTCGAAAGTGTCCACCACAATCATGTGTATAATAGAAATGAAAAATAGACTCAAAGTCATGATCGGGAACACACCTACTAATGACTTGGTCACTACACATGTTCCAGAGGTAAGGATCATCCCACACATAAAACCTAGACTCACTTTTTAATTTTTGGACTTGATGCTTCTTCAAATTAGCAGGGATTTTAGAGGCAACAAGGTAGTTAACTAAATCTGTATACCAAGGATACGTACCTGTGATGGAATAGAGATGCTCATCGAGGAATGTGTCCCGAAGTGGTACCTGATCCAAGGTGTCATCCTCTAGTGTGTGAGTAAGCCTACTCATGTGGTCCACCACCATGTTTTCTGACCCCTTTTTGTACTTTATCTCAATATCAAATTCATGAAGAAGAAGCATCCATCGGATTAGCCTGGGCTTTGCATCTGGCTTCTTCAAGAGGTACCTCAGAGCTGCATGGTCAGAAAAAACAACTACTTTAGAGCCCAATAAATATGAACAGAATTTATCTAAAGTAAATATGACTAAAAGAAACTCATTTTCCGTGGTTGTGTAGTTTGATTGGGATGAATCCAGTGTCCTTGATGCATAGGCGATCACATGTGAACGTCCCTCCACCCTCTGAGATAAGACATCTCTAACCGCGAAGTTGGAGGTGTCACACATAAGATCAAAAGGAATCTCGAACCGTGGAGGCTGTATGATCGGTGGAGTGGTCAGACACTTCTTTAGCTCAACAATGGCAGTCTTACAAGAATCGTCAAACAAAAGATTAGAATCTTTTTGAAGTAATCATGAGATAGGAAGAGTGATCTAACTAAAATCTCTGATGAAGCTCCTATAAAATCCGGCATGCTCTTGTAATGATCTAACATCACGCACACATGAAAGATAGGGTAGGGATGAAATAATGTCTAACTTAGATCTATCAACTTCTATCCCATGTTTTGACTCTACATGCCCTAAGACAATGCCATGCTCTACCATGAAATGACACTTTTCAATGTTCAAAACCAGATTCTTCTAAATACAAAGATTCAATACCTTTCCCAAACTATTTAGACATTCTTCAAATGAAGACCCATACACTGTAAAATCGTCCATAAATACCTCCATGCAAGTCTCAATAAAACCAGAAAAAATACTCACCATGCATCTCTAGAAGGTACCTGGGGCATTGCAATGTCCAAATGGCATCCTCTAGTTGGAAAATGTTCCAAAGGGACAGTTGAATGTAGTCTTATCCGGATCCTCCGGAGCTATAGGTAGATGAAAATATCCAGAACATCCATCTAAGAAACAATAGTGTGTTTTCCCAGCTAGTCTCTCACGCATTTGATCAATAAATGGGAGGGGAAATGGTCCTTGTCAGTGGATTGATTTAGATTCCTATAATCAATACACACACACCAACTGTTTTTCACCCTCATAAGAACTAACACATCTTTCTCATTTTAAACAACAGTAACACCACTCTTCTTAGGCACAACATGAATAGGACTTACCCACTGGGAATATGAAATGGGAAATAAATTACCTACCTCGAGAAATTTCTCAACTTATTTTTAAACATCTTCCATAAAGGTGGGATTGAGTCTCATTTATGGCTGTCTCACCGGTTTATCCCCATCATCCAAGAGAATCCTATGCATGCAAATGGAGGGTCTAATACCAGATATGTCAGCCAAGGTCCACCTAATCACCCTGATGTTCTCCCTCAAAATATTCAAAATCTTTTCTTCATGTTCAAAAGGGATATTGTTATCAAAGATAACAGGTAATCTCTCACCACTCAACAAGTATGAGTATTTCAGATTTGGTGGCAACAGATTGAGTTCTATTGAAGGAGGGTGTAGTATGGATGGAGACATTGAAGGAACTGAAATATGTGAAAAAAGAGCATCAGTATCAGAATAGACATCATCAAAATCAGAGAATAATGAATCAAATCCATCAGAATACTCAATAGCCATGTCATAATCAGAGTGAACATGATCAAAATCAGAATATGAATCCACATCAAAATCAAATCCAAGAGAGGATTGTGTATCTGAAACATGTATGGAAGTGATCTTAGACATTAAACTCGAACCAATACTTATAATCTACCAAAGCATAGTACAATAAAATTCCATGGAGTTTTTATTTTGTGGTTCAAAATGGGAGATAACGAAAGCAGAATTGTCCTCTAAGGGGTATTTCATGGATTCCATGACATTAAATACCACAACTTCATCTCCAAACTCCATAGAAAGTGTATCCTCATTGACATTTATGATTGTTTTTTAAGTTTTGAGGAAGGTACTACCTAATATAATGGGGGCATGAGAACTTACCTAATCATCCTCTATTTTAAGCACATAGAAATCTGCTGGAAATATCATGTCTCTTACCCAGACAAGTACACCCTCAAGGACTCCTGCTGGATATGTCGTAGATCTATTCGCCAACTGCACCACTACTCTCATCAACTTCAACTCACCAACCTATAAAGAAGAGAATACAGATTGAGTAATCACATTTATTGAAGCTCATAAATCACAAAGAGCATCATAGAAGTGAAAATCTCCTATGGTACATGGGATGGTGAATGTCCCTGGATCCTTGCACTTTGTCAGAATTTCTAGAGTTGGTGTAATGAGTGCTGAAACATTCCTTCCAAGATTGATCCTCTCATTTACCTTGAGCCTTCTTCGATTGGTGCATAGTTCTTTTAAGAATATGGAATACCTTGGGATTTTTTCGATTGCTTCAAGTAGTGGAATGTTGATCTCTACATGCTTAAATGTGTCCAAAAACTCCTTTTGCGTTGCTTCTTCAACCATCTTCTTTGTTTGAAAAACCCTATTAGGAAATGGAAGGGTTTTAGGAGGAACATAATCAATATTTTTATTACCATCATATTTCTCCATGGGGTTCTCATCAGTTGATGTGGAATTGGGCTTTTTTGGAGTTGAGGTGATTCCATGTGGAATTGTAGGTAGAGAAGCATCAGTTTTTTGCTTCAAACTTCACAATGTGATGGAACTGACATTCCCATTTGTATTTGGAGTGGGTTGGGAAGGTAGGTTTCCAGAATTCTTACTTACAAGTTCATGGAGGGCGGTGGAAATTTGGCTCATTTGAGTCTCCGACTCTCTCAACTCTGAAACATGACTCTTCAGATCATTCTGTTGATTATGAAGAATTTGTTTCAATAGATCCTCAGTGTTAGAGTCTAACTTGTTTTATATAATCCCTTGGTGCCGACTTGTTGATGTTTGAGCTTTGAATATCCTTTGGGGTTGTTGGAATCCCTGTTGGTGAGGTAGAGGCTGCTGGAAGTTTGGTTGAAAAGGGGGCCTTTGTTGTTGACCAGAGCCATTCCTCATGTCCAATTGAACCTTCCACCCTTGGTTTTATGTTGGATCAAACTACTTTTGGGGATATAGTTGTTTTTGTTATTGCAGATATGGTCTCCTAGGGTACACTGCTGCACAATCTTCTGTATCTTAGATTTGTGGGAAACAGTCAGTTGGGTGGCTTGTCTGAGTGCAAATACCACAAGGCCATGAAGGAGGGGGTTGGGATATCTTTTGTGCCAAAGCAATCTGTCTCACCATAGTGGTAAATTCTTCTAACATGGTATCAATCAAATGACTTTCAAGAGAAGAAGGACTTACTTGATGTACTCCCTTGACATGTGTTGTACCTCTATCACCAAATTGTTGGGAGTTTTGGGCCATCTTATAGATCAATGCACGTGCAGCAACTGGTGTCTTGTCCACCAATGCTCCTTCAGCCGCAACATCCACCATGATTGTCTCCATAAGTGTGATTTCTTCATAGAAGTACCGGATGAGTAATTTCTCACTGATTTGGTGATGTGGGCAGCTTTCACACAACTTCTTGAATCACTTCCAATTATCATACATTGACTCCCCTTATTCTTGCTCGATCCCCAAGATCTCATTACAAATGAAAGTGTTCAGAGATGCTGGAAAAAGTCTCTACAAGAAAAGCTGTTTCAAATTGTTCCAACATGTCACATCTTTAGGTTGTAAATAGTACATCTATTCCTTTGCAGCTCCATCAAGTGAAAATGAGAATGCTCTTAATTTGATTTTATCTTCAGAGACATTTCTAGGTTTTAGGGTTGAGAAAAACAAATTATATTCTTTCAAATTATTATTGGGATCCTCACCAGAGAGGCCATGGAACTTTGGAAGTATGTGAAATAACTCAGATTTTAGTTCAAAGTCTGATTCCGTATTTTTTTATGCAATACAATTTGTTTGATAGTTAATATCAGGTGCATCCAATTATCGAATGGTTATATTATGTTCATTTCCATTATTGTTAGCCACTATTTCTTGTTTTATGGTTGAATTTAAATTTCTTCAAATTGCAATGTTCTGATATTGGAGTAATTCTTCAACTGGTTGAATGTTGAATCTTCCCGTGGACTGAGAATGTCTGATTCGTGCCCTAAGGTTGTGTTCAATTTTAGGGTCAAGATCTAAGAGATCTTAGGGATTAGTTCATGTCAAAAATCAATGGAAGATGAAAAGGAAATAAATAAAAGTGGACCATAATAAAAAGAAAAGATGTTTGAGGTAATGGTCTAAAAAGAAGTAGAATAAAATAAAAGAAGAAGAAGAATAAAGAAATCAGATTGGGTAAAAAGAAAAAAAAATAGAGGAAGAAAATAAAATATAAAATAAAATAAATACATCTAATTTTATGAAATAATTACCTGCCTCCCCAGAAAAGGCGCCAATTTTAATGAGTGCTCTTGTGGGCACCCCCAAATTATTATTGTGAGTTTGGGGTACTTAGGTGCATCAGAGCGGCCGACCAAGGTCGTTTCTCAAAGGAGGAAGTAAATTAAAACAACTTTTCAGAGATATTATAAAACTAAAAGTGAATAAAATCGAAACACCACTTAAAAGGATGGGTTATTTCTGTAGTTTATAGATCTAGAATATGTTTTCTGGAAGAAGATTGAATTTTTTTGTTTTTAATTTTGAAATGATGTTTGATTAGAAAGACACAATAAGAAAATGTTTTTTAGAAAATATTTGAAAAGGTGTAATTGATCTAACTATACCTCCACATTTACTTATTAAAAATTATCATTTAAATCAATATACACTTAGTTATGATCCCCTAATTTGTTAACCCTTGAACCCTATAAGAGTTAACATAACCACAAAGATGGAATTACCAGAACCCTAGGCT
Organism: Viscum album; assembly: GCA_963277665.1. Taxonomy (NCBI): domain Eukaryota; kingdom Viridiplantae; phylum Streptophyta; class Magnoliopsida; order Santalales; family Viscaceae; genus Viscum; species Viscum album. The sequence continues at coordinate 1,060,206,884 of OY728140.1, forward strand.
TGCTTCGGAACACGCAATCGCAACACCCTGCTTTGATTGTTGTTCTAAGGTTATCTTATGGTCATTGGTTAATTAGAGCACATATCCATTCTTGAAATGAGGATTAATTGTGCTTAAAAATTATATTTTAACTCTAAAAATTTATCCCGTATGGTCTTGTATTACCGATTATGTTCGCGCTCTCACAATTTACACAAAATCTCAACCTCATGTGTTTTTGGGTTAATTATTCAATTTCTTAATTAATTTATTTAAATTTAAAAACAGAATTCATGGATCATATAATGTAAATTACAATAGTTCGATGATTCAAAATAATTAAATGAAGAAGTAAATTGGTTGATCGATTACTAAAAAGAACTACTCTTGCATGGGCGATGTAGCTATCATGGAGACATTTTGCATGAGCAAAGGATTGAAAGGGTAGAACCCAATCTCGTCTCCACTCCTGATTCCATCCCAATTAAGAAGATTAGGAGAATAATAAAAGGGAATAACATAGAAGATTATTTGATGAAAATTTCAGGAAATAAACATGAAAGAAAAGAAATACAAAGAGGAGGTGGGAGAGGAGAGCCTTTTGGAAGAGAGGTTTTGCACAAATCCTTAATTCTTCCAATAGTTTTGAGGGGCTACCAAGAGACACCCCTTTGGCCACACCTTACCAAAGCCTCAAACAACATTCCCAAAGTGTTAAAACCCCCTATAAATAGAGTTTTTTGGGGCAAGGTTTATATAACATTTTAAGTGTGAAATGAAAAACTCGGCCAAATATTTTATTCCATGTTTCAACGCCACGTTGACCTCCAAAACGGGTGAATTCAATGGCCTTCTAGAAGGATGATTTGTGTCAAATCATGTCCCCAAGAATTGCTCAATATTTGGGCACAATCCATGAACAGATGGAGAATATATGGCCCAAATACAGAACCCATGTCTATTCTGCCTAGTCCAACCCACCATTTGTTTAATGGCTCATTTATTCCATCCAAATGCACTCTTTAGCTCTAGTGTCCTGAATAAAAGTTGTATAAAATTATGTTATGAACATTGTTTCTAAATATTAAGTTCAAATAATAAATAATAAAATATTTATATTCAAAATACTACAGTACATTTTAAAAGGGTAAAACATGTATTTTCATCAAATTTTCAAATGAATGATCTAATCCCATATATTTCATAAATGAATATATTTAGAACAATGTGAGGAAATTATATCATTTATTATCAATAAAAAATTAAAAAAATAGTGTTTTATCAAATAATAACATTATATGAAACATAAAATACCAATAGAATAAATATATTCATGTTATAAAACATCATCAGGTATGCATATACCCATCATAAGAGAAAATAGGATCATAACACAAGGAATGTCCCAAAGAAGACAAATTAGGAAAAAAATACAAAATCATAATTCTCGTATTCCTTCATTCATGATTTATCCTCATATACAATAAATATAGGTTTTTTATAATTATATTACAGAACCATAATCAAATATATGTAATGTTTTTTATAGGTTTTGGAAAAACAAATACTTTCATTAACTGTGGAGGGGATAGTGTATGAGAGGTTATTTTATAATTGAGGAAAGGATCCGAGTTGGGAATTAGTTGGAATTTTCCCAAAAGTATCCATAATAACAAATTCATTCTAATGAAAAAAGATTCCAAATTAACATATATTCCATATGGTAAAGGTTGATATTTAAATATAAATATTTATTGGTATTTATATACATTTAATTGGTAATATTACCCTTATATTTTTAGTTTATCCCCCAGTAAACACATTTTATCCATTATCAAGATAAATATTTTTTAAAAATTTTACTATTCATAATGGGAAAAAATACATTTACCTTATTAGAAAAAAATTATTACGAATGTTAAAATTATGAAATCAATTTTTTTAAAATATCACTCACAAAATTGAAAAAATATAATTTAAAATTATTCGCATAGACAAGAAGAAATAATAGTTTTCTAAATAGAACATTTTCAAAAAAAATTAAGTTTTCTATCTATAAATTCAATGTGAAATTGATTCCATTGAAATGTATTTATTAAAGTGTAATTGAGCTAATTTTACTTGTAATGTTTTTTAAAAATGGGGAATATTGAAAATTCTTTAAATAAAAGGGTGTTTTTAATAAAAATATGTGTTTTTCACTATTTAAAGACAATTTTTACCTTTAATAAAAATATCAAAAACTATTCCAAGGATAATTTGAACATTTAAATATAAAAAAATATTTATTATTTTAAATTATTTTTATATAAAATTTTAAAAAATTAATTTTATCTTAATTTAATAAAAAATAAAAAACAAATTTTGGGAATATTGTAATTAGGAAACAGATAAAGAAATTACCAGAAATTATGTTTTTTTAAATGATTAATATATATATATATATAAATCATTGATATAGAATTTAAAATTTGGATATTAATAATCCTTATGAAAAGTTAAAAAATAATGTAATATCATTCATTATTAATCAAAAATATTTTTATTTTTCTCGATTCATTAAAACTCTATATTGCATATAATTTATGCAAATGAAGAAATTAATTAATTTTTTAAGAAGCATTCCTAAAAAACTACGTGTGTTACATTATAACCACATTAAAATTAATTTCCCCATAGAAATTCATTACTTAGATACCAAAATGGGGATACGTTTTCCTCATTTAATCATCATGTTCCTATATAGGTTATACAAATTAGTGGTTTCAACAAAAACTTTTATTTGAAGTGTGGTTTTATTTCATATACCTTTCACTATATGATATGAAATATCCAAGGGTTTTTTCTATTAATAAATATCACTATATAGTATTATGAACTATTATTTCAGTACTTGTGAAGGGTTAGCTACGTAGTTCATTCGGGGAGATACATTGACGACACTGTGGACTTGAGAGAGGGTTGGAGTAAGTGATAATCGATAAGTTTTCATTTCATTGTGGTCAATAATTATAATGTGAGTAATATACCTATAGAATATTTTTATATTTTTTCTAAATATTATAAGAATGTTTCATAGATAAATTCATATAAATAACATATTACAAACTTTTAATTCTAGTCCACATCGATGATTATAAGCATAACTTTTCTGTTGACATTGTACAATCCTTTGGTTCTGTAAAATGTATCTAAAATTAGCTACCATTTTATCATAAAAATGGTCATAAAAGATATTTTCACCTACTATACCCAAATATGATTGAGTTCTACTCTTCCATACAAAAGGCTTTTTATAAGGATCGATCAGATTGCCCATGTAAAAGTTACTATTGTATGAAAAATGAACTAGAAGATGGTGTTAATCCCTAACACCATTGAGATCAATAAAAAAATATTATAATAACCTACAGGGTTGCAATTTTTCTCATAGTTTAACTAAATATCAGAGTATGATTCACAATGATGATTCTTTTGTCCTTATCCAAGGCCTAATGAATACTTTTTTAGAATTTTGATGTAATCTTCATATCCATTTCAGAAAAAATAGAATGTTATATTCGATAAAACCATTACACTTATTGAATATATATCATATAAATATCATTTAAAGGAAATTTTTTTTATAGATACAAATTGTGATGATTTATTAACATGATTGACAACAACCCATTTAGAATTATACCCTTTAATTGTTTTTGGGAGTCCAACAAATAAACCCATGGTAATGTTTTTTCAATTCTATTCTAGTATGGATAATGTTTGATTTTTCAATATGAATAATAATATCTATAACTTATTATCCTCAAATACTAAGAACTGAGATACATAATCAAAAATATCATACTCTATTTTATACCACTTGAAATATTAATTCATATAGGCTAGTGGTATGTGATACACCATTGTCTCCCTTCGGTTATGGGATAAAGGCCACTGAAATTGATAGATATAATAGGTTGTCACATGTCATGTAAGATATCATATTTCCAAAATGATATTAATAATATTCCTAAAACATTCCAAATGTTCAACCACTCATTATTACAAAAACATTAAAGATATGATAAACCCTTAAAATTACATATACCATTAATCATATTCTGAAAATAATTTAAAGGCCTTCCTAACAAAATAGTTTTTTTCTCTAAACATATACATAACCAAGGGTTTTGAATCCATGAATGTCCACCATAATATCCTAAATCATCATAAACACCCATCTCATAAAACCTATAATGAGGAATCCGTATCATTGAACTTATGATTATATTTAAATTCATAAACCCATTATAGTGTTCAAAAATATTATGTTAATTCTATATGGAGACATAATACATTCTAAATGATAATTTAACTATTATTATAAAAATATTAACCTATATTATTCAAAAAAAAATCCATTAAAAGATTGGGTTCATCCATGAACCGATAGAACATCAAATTTGATAAAAAAATTCAGAAACCATGTTGAGGGAGATTTCAATGTTCAAAATCACGTAAAATTTAACTAAAGTATGAACAATAATATTTTCATATGGAAAATACATTAAAAATAATTCATGAGATTCCAGAATAAGGAGTGAATGATACATGTTCTTTAATTATCATGATTCACCAAGACATTTCTAATTTCATTATCATTACCTTTTAACCATTGTCTTTAATGATTGTTGAAACTTCTCATACTCAATATCATATGGGTTAGAAAATAGATACATATAAATAACATAAATAATAAATTTGAATCACTATGGTGTTGGTGGTTCATTATATAGATATTTATCTCTATTTTCATTATTAACTAACTTCCTCCCATAACTATACCATTTAATCATTTCATAGAAATAATTTTAACACTTAAAACATTTATCAGTACACTTAATATGATTTCCATTATGTATCCCTCCATACTTTGAGAATAAATTGAATATCATATAATATTATCAATATTTTGTAGAGTTTAAATTTAATCCCATTTTTATTTTCTTATCAATACAATTTGACTAATGGGTAACTCTATTATCAATTCGACCATGAAAATAGAAAAACAAATTTATCCATAGATATAAATGTCCTATTTTCCTAAGTTCCTTCTAAGGATTTATTTTATACCACTAATGAATGAATGAACCTTACTTTTTTTCTTGATGATAATACTATAAGGATACCTAAAAAGTATTGTTAAAATTATTTCATTGGTACCATCGAATTGTTCATCTGTTTGTTATCTCAGGGAATTCATTATCAATTTTCATAAAATGAATACAAGGAATGTAATTATTGAATAATAATCAATTAAACTCATCCAAGTCCATGGAATATATTTGTTCTTGTTTCCTTATATTCTTGATAGGATTCCACTACTGATTTGTGTTTCCTTACAAACAATAGATATAAAAAATGACAATCTCATGATAAAAAACTAGATAAAAGAAAATATAATTTCATTGTTATAGATCCCATAAATAGGAACTAGTTTATCGGAAGGACCTTTAAAAAAGGTGAATTTTCTTCATGAGGGAACCTACATAATTTGGTCCCTCATTTGGTAATTTTTATGATCAACATGATTCATAGATTGTGAATGTTTTATGATAAAAAAAGAAGAATTTTTATTCAATCTCCATGTTTGTTTTCTTTCTCAAAAAGAAAATCATTGTATTATATGTGAAATCCATCATTAACATGGTTATTTTAGGTTCCATCTGTCACGATCCATCCCCCAGAGCCAATGCGGTGACTACTCGATTCCCACCTTCTATAGGCTAGGGGCTGGTGACTAGAAATAAAGGCATAGTTCCATAAAACTGGGAAGGCATTCCCTTTATAACATGTAAAAACACACACACAGACAATCAAACAGCTCAAGGAAATACAAACTAAACTGTATAACAAAGACAACTGAATGAAAAAGGGGCTATAATACAAGCCCAATATAAAAGGTACAAGTATATCTGAAAACAATACAACTAAAGAAAATATAGAAAAGAAGCTACATGGTCATCCTCTAGGATTCCTACCTGAAGGGTAGGTATATATATCCTCCTCATCACTCATCTTATGTCCATCTCCTCCATGTACAAACACGCCATATGGTCCACCTCCAAGAACCATCCATACCTGGTACTCTCATCCTAAGTCAGCGTTGTCCGTCATCTACAACCAACACAAAAAGGTGCGGGCATGAACCGTGTATGGGTGACAATAACGATACACAGTAGGGACCCTAAGACCCTCAAGTTCACACAAAATCCAACAAGAATAAACAATAAAGTATGAAAATCAAAAAATAACTCTACATAGGTATATTCCCTTACACATACCTATGTTATTATGTAATCCTTCTTAATCATGAGGAAAACACAAAAGTAGAGACTTAGATTAACCAGGATTTTATTTTAGGGGTAGTATCAAGTAACATCCCCAGTCACATTATCGAAACCTCGGCTGGTGGAGAACTTCTGCTCAATCGAGTTCAGTAGGCCTGCCGCGACACCAAGCACACTTCCCTCTAACATTGGATTGCTGAGGTAATCCTCCTGTTGAGTACCGTGGGTCTGTCTCATCACACAGAGGCTCTCCCTACCGTGGGTATGCCGTGTCACCAAGTGTGCTCCCCCTCGTAGCCTATAGAGGTACTCCTCCTATTGAGCACCCTGGGTCTTCTACGTCAGCAAGAACACTCCAACAATGTGGGTCTACTGCAACATGAAGTTGCTCCACACTAGGCTAGTAGAGTCACTAAGATTCAAAGGGTCAGTGGACGTTAGGTTTCATCCATATACTAGGTCTTCGCACAATGCTCACTCATCTTTGAGAGGATCCGCTCCACGACGTACTGGTCGATACTACAACTGTCACTATGTCCCACGAAAATTTATCTCAATGGTCCGATATGTCATATGGGTCTCAACATAATAGATGAAGCATCAATCAGTTTCTAGGTCTATGAGTTATTTTCCTTTTAGTCATGGGGGCTAGGTTGGATTCGTGCACGATCCAACCTGACCATAACCCAACTCTACCCCATACTCTACTGGGGTATACTTAAAGGTACCATCATGCTCAATGATTACCAGAACCACTGATGGTTAGTCCAATTGAATCTGGTGCCACAGATATGGCCAAAGAAAATAAGGGTTGTAGTGGGCCCTGGTCTTGTCTGACCCAGTCGGACCAACCCAGCCCGTCCCAGTCTGGGCCGAACCAGTTCAGGTCGACCCAGCCTGACCCGTTGGGTCTGGCCCGACCCACTAGGCCATGTCCAGGAGGATGTGGAGGTCTTCGGAGAGCCGTGAGGGCGCAGACCGGCCGTGAGAGGGCAGACATGCCACATGTCGGCAAGAGGGAGGTTTAGCACATGGGCACTGCATTAGAGGCTCCGCTCGGAGGGCACCGTAAGGGCGGCTCGACTCGGGGAGTGGGGCCAGTTGGCTAGAGGTTGGTGTGACCAGGGACCTTTTGGCTAGGAGGTCGGAGTGGCCGGAGTAGCACGGCTGGCAGAACGCACGGCCGGTGCAGGGTGCGACCGACGGGTGGCGCTGCCGGAGGGCGGCACAGCCAGGGCAGCTCAGCCGGGATTTTACGGTGGCTGGGGCATGGTGGAGCCCATGACCGGTTCGGTCGACTGCAACGTGGGGCTAGTTCTTCCAAGAGCTGCGGGGGCGGCACGAGTTGCGGAGGCCACTGATGGAGGTGGCATTGCCTTCGTCTCCTTCATTTCCTTCATCACCTTCCACCATTTCGAAGGGCACCTCAAATCAACACAAGTGTTATGAATAGGACATGCCATGTTAGTTTTGCCTGCACTCTCTGTATTTGAGCAGTAGAAAGAGTTTGACAAGAGAAAATCACATCAAACCCTCCTGCAAAGATTCCTCCCAACCCAAAAATGAAAATAAAGGGAGTACTTGTGTAGTTATAAATAGATAGCATTAATACCCTACAACTTCCTGCAACTATTTAATCCCAACACCAAGGAAAACATCTATGGATTAACATGATAATAGGTTTATAAATTTTCTTTGCTTTTAGAAGGAATGAATCAAGGGAATGAAATCATACATAATTATTTACCCTACCTTTGTTCGCTTGATGTCAATGGAGCAAGAAAGAAGGAGGTGAATTTGTCGTCATTCGTCTTGTCTGCCACACACCTCAAATTCTAGGCTCGTGCATCAATTTTTCATAGTCAAAGATGTGGATATCCTATGTTGGAAGAAGTCCTGAGGATGAAGGTCAAAGTAGGTTTTTGCTCTTCGTCAGTGGATCATTCTTTATGGTAGAGTGTAATCCTCCATGTGTTGGGCATTGAGGCAGTTTAATAGTGCTTCGCCGCTTGGTGAGGTTGTCACAAATCATCCTTCCAAGATCCATATAAATATGATAAGGGGAGTGGTATGTAACTATCATTGAATTTATGATGGTTCATTTATTAATAATGTTCTTAAATTCCAACGATGATGTTACTTAATATTTAAAAAGGGTTCAATCCAATTAATGTATGTTGGCATAAGATAGTGTTGTATTGGAACAATTTTATGTGGACGGTTTCATGAGGCTCCTCAACATTAATGAGTGGATTTGAGAGTTTCTCTCAATTAAAAGGGAGGTCTAATCCCAGGTAGTTCCCACCACCATAACCTCTCATGGGAGGTTAGGCTTGGGTGGTCCCCACCACTATAACCTCACATAGGAGGTTAAGTTATGGTGGTCCCCACATATCAACATCCACATGTAGGATAAACCTCGTGTGGTCCCACCTCCACAATATTCAAATGGTTGATTCAAATAAAAATAAAATTTTTGCATAATTGTTTTATTTTATTCCATCACAAAAAACACAAAAACTAACTTTCACCCTCGACCAACTACCGTCAAGGTGAAAGTCTCTATAAACAAATATCAGCACTACGAGATCAATGGTGCCCTCTGATTTCTATTCCAAGCACTAGTTTAAATGTTATAAAAACCCTCTCGCACATTTACTTAACGTACCTGATAAAATGTTCGGAATATTATTAACAGACACCCTTGACCCACACTGGCCATGGTTAGACACTGTGCAAGTAAAACACGCCCCAACAAACCCAACAGTACACTCATATTCCCAATTTCAGTTACCATATAAATGTTATAGATTTTATAATAATATTATTGTCACTTAATTATTTTATTTACGGCCAAAAACTATCTTTCACTAGTGGCCCACACCTGCCAAAGTTATTATCTTTTTAAATAAAGCATGCCCTAATGAGTTCAGTAGTGGTCTCGTATTTTTAATCAGAGATTCCTTTTTTGAGTTTTTAGAATTTTAAAAATAAAATAATTAATTAAATTATTTTATTTATGGTTTTTCCATTTTTGGGTTTCTCACAGGAGGCTCACGCTGACTAAAAATAATTTGCACTTAGGGTAAACTCACTATCCTAAGAAAAACCGTGCCCTTGGATTTCTAATCTGAGTAACTGTTTAAGAGTTATTCCACTTTTTCAGGAACACTACTTATGTATGCTAATTAAAGCTTAACAAAACTTCGATGGATCCTTCCGGGAACTCCGGACCTTATAATCGAGCGCCGTCATATTTGGCAGTCTTGAAAAACCCCTATTTAATAAAAAAATTACTTTGAATTTCTAGGTTTGACATTTTCCCCAAATCATGGATTTGAATATCTGAAATCCACATTACAAAAACTTGGAAAAAATAGTGGGGGTACGTAGCACGAATATGAGCCTCCTGCTCCCATGTGCTCTCTTAAGGGTACCTATGCTGCCAATGGATATGATCCAATGGTATCGACCAACCACGAAGGGCCTGCTCAATGTCAGTCCTTAATCTCTACTTGATCCTATGTAGAAGTATTGCCATTATCTACATCCATCTCAACATCATTGATGATATGAGAAAGGTCATGCACAAATCACCTGAGTTGGGATACATGAAAGACGTCGTGCATCCAGGTCAGTTGAGGTGGAAGAGATAAGGGTTATGACACCTCGCCAACTCTACTAAGGACCAAAAAAAGTCTGATGAACCTCAGAGAAAACTTTACACCTCGGCCAAATCTCCGACAACATCATCAATGTTAGACCTGTAGAAAGACGTGGTCACCATACTCGAACTCCAAAGGTCTCCATCTCCTATCGACATATGACTTCTGCCTACTCTGTGCAGTCTTCATCTACTCTTGAATGATATTCACCTTCTCTATGGTAGATCATACCATCTATGGTCCCACTTGTGTTGACTCCCCTAGGTTATTCAATCACAAAGGTGATGAGCATGGTCTCTTGTAAAACATCTCATTGGGTGTCATCCCAGGGGTGGAGTGATAATTTTTGTTGTATTAAAACTCCAACAAAGGTAAGTGATCCTCCAAGATGCAACCGAAGTCGAGGACACAAGCACACACTAGGTCCTTGAAGGTCCAAATGGTCCACTTATTCTGGCCATCAGTATTAGGATCAAAGGTGGTTCTCAAATGAATATGCATCCTGAAAGCCCCCTGCAACCCCTTCCATAGCCAGGAAGTAATACGTGCTTCACGATAGGATACAATCGTCGAGGGTACTCCATGTTACTGCACAATCTATTTCATATAGAGGCATCCTAATCTCTTTAAAGATCCCCACTCTATGATTTGTTGGAAGTGGGATGACTTGATGGGTCGGTCATCGATCACCCAAAATGATTCATGTCCCCTTAATTTACTTGGAAGTCCTGTAACAAAGTCCCTTGATATCCCATCCCACTTCCACTCTGGGACCTCTAAACGATGAACTAAGCCTGTTGGTACCTAATGCTTCACCTTCACTTGCTGACAAGTGAGGCACCGAGAAACAAACTCTGCAACTAATTTCTTCATTCCCATCCACCAGTGCTGTTGTCAGAGATCCCGGTACATCTTCCCCACTTATGGATGTACCATAAGTGGGGAAGTGTGGAACTACCTCAACAGTTCCTCTTGAAGTGACACTTGTAAAATGGTACATCATCTGAAGAGGATGACATGCTCCCCACCTTAGAAAAATTCATATGCTGCCTGTCTTGTGGATATATGAGCTCATCGAGTCCTGTAGTCAAAATCCCCACACTATTCCTCCCTAACTTGCTGAAGAAGTGGGGGAGTGATTGTAAGAGACTAAAGAAAACTTGCTCTATCTCGATCCATAAAGGATATCTGCACGCAACTAGCTTCTCTACCACCTCACTCAGCCACTACAGGCGAGACCTTTTACTGAGTGTGTTTACTACCATGTTCCTGTTCCCAAGGGTATAGACTATATTTAAGTCATAATTGAGGAGGAACTATAGCCACTCCTGGTGGGAATTGAAAACTCAAAACTTCTGTTGCCATGAGGGTGAGGCTCGTCAACTCACGAGTGATGAGCCACAACCTCCTATGTAGGAATTTATCCTCTATGGCATAGTTTTCCTTTTTCGTCGACTAAGGAAACGTCATGCCAATGTTGTAGATAAACCCCATACATTTTACCTAATACAATCAATCTGAGTATGAATTATGGATGTGCAGTCACACCCAAGATATCGTTGTAAGGCCTCGACACTTCCACCAAGAGTTTAAAATTGAAACTCTCACCACAAGGGTCAGATCACACCATTGGTGTATGTGTGATTATCGAGTCTCCTCCCAAATGTATATCCACATGTGACGGTCAAGTAAACAGTTTAACCAGAAACTTTGGGTCGTGGACAAGATTCTTGGAAGGAATGAATGATCAGTACCTATGTCTATTAATATGACATCTAGTTGTAGACACAGACCGCACCTCGAATCATTATTAGAGCCCTAGGGTCTCACTACATGACCAAATTCAGCTACTCTATTCCCCCCGTCCTCCAGCTCCCTAAGCCTGGAGGCGACCACAAAGTGGGGTGGATGTAACATGTCGAAATATACACCAACTCGTGCTGCTACCCTAGCCCTGCTTCCATGTCTTCATCCCTAAAGATTCATCTGTCCCTAACACTTATTATTTCTGAATCATTTTTACACACCCAAGTCTCTATGATTGGCATCAGTTTCCTTATTTCCCATAACTAAAATTCACTGGTTAAATCCACTCAGCCAAGAAATATTCAATCACAAAGGTTATATTTTCCACCCTAACATAAGTAGGAATGCATATAGGAATAGTTCATGCTCGAATGTCCCTAAAGACACCTCACACAGAGGTCTGAGATCTGAAGCCCTGATTGTATTGTAGTTATTGAGTACAAGGAATGATCGGTATGCCTCGATGAATACTCAGCTACCGACATGTTGTCCTGCTGAAGCTATTGATGATCTATAGAACTCTCAAAAACCTCCTCAAGCTAGTCCTTAGCCACCTGTATGTCGTCTCAACTCGAAACCTAAGGGGTTTCTAATGTTGAATCACACGTAAGGCACTAATCCAATATGTGTCCTTTACTGGTACCACTGGTTGTAACTACTAACCAACGGGTTGTGATATAGATGACACACTACAGAAGTTACTATCTCGTGTAATGGTACATGTACTAAAGCCTCATCACTATGAGGACCATACTTATGGTCTCTCACTGAAGATGTCTAGTATCTACGATCACCATCATCTCTACATCTGTCTCAACTAGGTGGAAAACACATGCAACCACCTCCAGCCAGCCCTCAGCTGCGTGGGAAACTGTCTCGCCTCACAACCTTGGAGGCCTCTACTAATGTAACTCGTGCAATGCGTTCAGTCGGCGGGCACCATCTGCCAGTGTGGCTGGTGGTATCTACATCCCAACGGGTGGTGGTGATACTGGTACACCACTTGAAGGTGCCAACATAGCAAGAGGGACCTACATCGGAGCCTTGTTTTTTTAGTTGGATATCAATACGTACAAATCTTAGAACTCAAGCTAGTTGTCTACGTGGAGGAATTATAAAGAGAAATAGGTGCAGTACAGTTAATAGTTATTCCTAATGAGTTGACCCAGTGAGGTGACATAAAGAAAAATTTTGAAAACACACTTGGAATCAATTTTTTCTCATACTGATTTAGAAATTAGTAGTTTGGGTCATGGTGTATGGATACGTTGGCCGCCACACCAACACTGGACTCCATGAACTAAAAACCACACTCACTACACTTAACACAATTTCTTTATAGAAAATATCAGAGTCCTATGTTCTGTGGTAGAACCGACTACTCAGAAAACAATTTGTCACGACCCATCCACTGAGGATCGTGTCGTGACTACCCCAAGCCGGCTTCTATAAGCCAAGGGCTAGAGACTAGCACCAATGTCGTAATTCCCTAAAACTGGGAATCCATTGCCTTTATAACTTGTAAATACAGACACACACAAGCACACAACTGAACGAAACATGTAGTCAACTGTATAAGAAAGACTGATGAAGGAAAATGGGGCCCGAATACAAGACCAATAGTAAAGGTACAAGTACAAATGGAAGCAATACAGTTGAAGAAAAGAAATAAAAGACATTACTGGGTCATCCTTCGAGATTCCTACCAGAAAGGTATGTACAAATACACTTTTTAGAACACCTCATCTGTTCTTCTCCTCTACGTACCGACACGCTGTATAGTCCACCTCCAGGCACAGTACATGCCTGGTAACCTCTGCCTCAATCAATGATGTTCTTCGTCTAAATCCAACACAACAAGGTGTGGGCATAGCCCATGTAGGGGGTGAGTATAACGATACACAGTAGAGACCCCGATACCCTCAAGGTCTCACAAAATCCAACTAGGATAAACCACAAAGTACGAAAATCAATAGATAACTATACATAGGTATATGACCATACATATACCTATGTTATTGTGTAATCCATCTCAATAATGAGTAAAACACAATAGTACTAAATTAGCTCAACCAGGATTTTATTTTAGGGGTAGTATCAAGTAACATCCCTAGTCACATTATCGAAACCTCGACTACTAGAGAAATCCAGCTCAATCGAGTATATTGGTCCGGCCATGACACCAATCGAGCTTCCCACTAACCTTGGACTATTGAGGTATTACTAATTTCGAGTAATATGAGTCTCCCATGTCACACAGAAGTGCACCCCACCGTGGGTCTGCTGCGCCACCATGCGTTCTCCCCCTCATTTCCTACAGAGGTACTCATCCTATCGAGTATCATGGGTCTACCGCATCCCCAAGCGCGCTCTTCCAGTGTGGGTCTGCAGTGACACCAAGGTGCTCCCCACTTGTCTAGTAGAGTCACTCAAATTGAAATGATCAGTGGTTGTCAGGTCTCAGCTAGATAATAGGTCTCTGCACTATGCTCGATCCCCTCTGGGAGGATCCAGACAACAAATTACTGGTCGATACTCCAACTTTCATGAAGATGCACAAAGAAGTTTCTCAAAGGTCCGCCATGTCATAGGGGTCTCAACTCAACAAACGGCGCATCAATCGGACGACAGGTCTTTGAGTTATGGTCCTTTTAGTCCTGAGGGCCAAGTTGGATTTGTGCATTATCCAACCTAAATGTAACCCAACTATATCCCAAACCTTAGTGTATTATGCTCAAATGGACTTTCATGCTCCATGATTACCAGCATCGCTGATGGATCGTCAAACGGATGTCCGGGGCCAAAGATATGGTCAAAGAATATAAAGGGTCATAGTGGGCATAGGTTCTGTCCGAATCGGTTAGACCAAGCATGCCCATCCCAGTCTAGTCCGTCTTGGCCTGACCCGTTGGGTCTGGCCTAGCCCGCTGGGCCCAACCGAAAAAGCCACGAGGTTCCGTGAAGAGCCATGAGGGAGCGAACGAGCCGCAAGGGCGTGGGTCGACACGAGGGCGGTTTGGACCGGAGGGCACCATGTGGGTGGATCGGCCCGAAGGGCACCTTGAGGGCGGCTCAAACCGGGGAACGAGGCTGATTCTTCCAGTGGACGGCGTGCGTGGGGCCGATTTGGCTGGTTCGGCCGGAGCAGCAGGGGTGGCTTGCCTAGCGGATGGTGTGGCCGGCGGGTGGCACAACCGTTGGGCGGCACGACCAGGGTAGCTCGGCCGGGGTGGCCAGTGTGTGGCATGGCCCAGGGCCAGTTCAGCTGCCGACAGCACGGGGCCGGTTTAGCCGTGAGGCCTGGGTGCCATGGGGGCAACGCGGGTTGTGGAGGTTGCGGGTGGAGACGCCATTTCCTTCATCGCCTTCGCCACTTTCCTCCATTTAGAAGGGAATCACAAATTAACACAGGGATTACAGAGAGGATGGGCCATGCTAGTTTGGCCCACACTCTCTACATTAGAGTATTAGTAAGAGGTAAAAATGAACAAAGCACATCAAACCCCCCAAATGATTCTTCCCATCCCACACAGGAAAAGAAGGGGTGTAATTTTGAACTAATATACAGATAGCATTAATCCCCTACAACATCTTACAACTATTTATTCCCAACCCACAAGGCAAAAATCCATGGATTAACTTGATAATAAGATGATCTGCATTCCTAGTTCTTAGATGGAAAAATTAATAGAATAAAATCATAATTAATTAAAAACCCTACCCTTGTTCACATGATGTCTTTGGCACCAGAAGGAAAGAAGTGAATTTGTTGATGTTCCTTTCATCCTCCACAGACCTCCAATTCTAAGATCATGCATCGATTCTTTGTAGTTGGAGATGTGGATGTCCCACATCGGATGATGTCTTGAGGAAGAAGGTTAAAGGAGGATGGAATTCTTCGTTGGTGGACCGTTCTTCGTTAGAGAGCGTAATCCTGCATGTGTTGCGTGTCGCTTCACTTTACCAACACTTCTTCGCTTGATAATGTCATCCAAAATCATCCTCCCAAGCTCCATATATATAAGAGAGGGGGAGAGGTAAGTAATGATCGTGGAGTTTATGATGGTTCTTTTATTAAAAACCTACCTAAATTCCAACGATGTTGTTACTTAACATTAAAAAAGGGGACAAGTCAATTAATTTACATTGGCATAATATAGTTGTGCATTGGAAGAATTTAATGTGGAGGAATTCAAGAGGTCAATCATCATTAGTGAGGGGAGTTGAGAGTTTCTCTCAATTAAAAGGGAGGTTTAATCCTGGGTGGTCCCCACCACCATGACATCTCATGGGAGGTTAGGCATGGGTGGTCCCCAAAAATATAACCTTGCATGGGAGGTTAAGGTATGGTGGTCCCCACTTTTCTACTTCCACATGTAGGATAAAACTCCTGTGGTCCCACCTCCACAATATTCACATGTGTGCTTCAAATAGAAATAAAATGTTTCTATAATTTTATTGTTATTTTATTCCATCACAAAAATCACAAAAAATAAATTTCACTCTCGACCAACTGTCGTCGAGGTGAAAGTCTCCTTAAGAGAATACCGACACTACGAGTTCAACGGTGCCCTTGGATTTCAATTATGAGAATTTGTTTAAAAGTTATAAAATACATCTCGTACATTTACTTAATGTACTTGAAAACAATTTCATAAAATTATTAATATTCACCCTTGACTCGTAGTGGTCATGGTTTGGCCCTGCCCATGTGAAACATGCTCCAAAAAACCCAACTGTACTCTCGAATTTTCAATCCGAGTTACCATTTAATAGTTATGGATTTTGGAATAAAACCATTTTCAATTAAATATTTTGATTACGGAGAAAAACTATCATTCAATGGTGGCCCGTGCTGGCCAATGATAGTATCTGTTTAAATAAAGCAAACCCTCATGAGTTCAGCAGTGGTTTCAAATTTTTAATCCAAGCATCCATTTGTGATTTATAAGCATTTGAAAAATAAAATAATTTATTGAATTATTTTATTTATGGTTATGTAATTTTTTGGTTTTTCTCCCAGGATTCCCACTCCAACTAAACTTAAGTCGTGCATAGCATAAACATGCCATCCTGAGCGCAACTGTGCCCTCAGATTTCTGATCTGAGTAACCATTTATGTGTTATTCAACTTTTTTAGGAAAACTGGTTATGCACACTAATTAATGATTAACAAAACATCGACGGATCATTCCGGGAACTCCGGTCCTCAGAATCGAGCACCATCAGATTTCACAGTCTCAAATAATTCCCATGTTATACAAATAATTATATGGAATTTCTTGGTCATTACATCATTCATAGATTAAAACAAAAAATGTAGTGTAAGGAACACTAATCCTAGTGTAAATCTATATGATCAGAAAAATTTATTATTTATGACTTAGCCATGGAAGATTATTTTCAATCTATGACCCCATAATATTATCCTACATTTTCCATGATCATTATTCAAATCCATGATGATGGTTTGCAAAGAGTTTTCAATTTCCGAATAATATCCCATAGGCATGCCAATGTAGGTGAAAAATAATTCCCATTTTTGTATACCTGGTAATTCATGAGTCATGCTTGATTTAATTTTTTAGGTTTATTACCACTGGGTACATCTCTTCTGAGATAATTTGAACTTATAGTATCCAGAAGGCAATTTCATTTCTTCGAAAATACTCACTCTATCTTTCACCAATATTCATGGATAATTTTATTTTATTATAATAATTTTTTGACTTATTCATAGACATATCCCTTGGGATATCACAATTGTTTTCACAACCTATTATCATAAATTTAAATGAGATTTTTTCTGATACAAATTGAAAATAACCTCATCTATCATACATAAATAGTACATATTAATTAACAAAATTCTATTACATAACTTAACAATTCATTCCAAAATCATAATGGTCATGTGCATTTGGAAACATGGAGATATAAAAAAATGTTCCATAATTGAGCCGTGTCATCACCCACTATGTAATTCATCACTATAACCATTCATATAAACAATACAAATAATTCATTTATTCATATCATAGGGAAAGGAAACAAAATAATCGTTGAGATGAGATTATTAGTAATACTAACTAAGGGATATATAAATATAAAATGATCATAGTTTTATAAAAAGCAGTTGATAATATTTGAAAACCATACCCCACATATCATACATTATCAACGTGATTGATGAAATAAATCATTATAGCTCATGCGGAAAGAATCATGGTGTAATCAACGAACCTGAGCCGTGAGATCATAACATTTTTATGACACATAATTATTTTTTCATTAACATAAGTATATACAATATTATGACATGTATATCCAGCAAAACATTTATAACATGTTAACAATGGGATAACCACCCATGTAAGTATGTAACACTTTAGATAACCTCCCATGTTCTATATTTTGGGGTAGGAATAAACTCCAATATACCCTCTTTCATTATTGGGATAACCTATCATGTACCCTCTATCAGGATTGTGATAACATACCATGTACCCTTTGAGCTCGTATAACATTTTTCATTACCCAATTAATTAGATGTAGATATTGGTACCAAATATCCTTGGTTATAATGTCACCACCATCATTATTTATAACATTAACCCCTTTATTTTTGATAAAATAACCACAATCACATATTTAAAATCATAGAAATGACTTCAAAATGATTATAAAACAATCATCATATCAAAAGCAGTGAACAAAAATGGGATTAAAACCCTTTTTATAAAATTATAGTTAATGAAAATAAATGTTTTTGGAAACACATTTATCATATAAAAACCCAAAAAAATAAATGGTTTCCATAACACATTTATCATATTAGAACCCATGAAAAAATTGGTTTCGTAAATAATTCATCATAAAATAACCCGTAGAAAATAAATGGGTTACGTAAATTTTTATCACGGTATAACCTATTGAAGGTAAAACAGTTTCTTAAACATTTCAACATAATTATACACCATTCAGATAAAGAAAAAGAATGTTAACCTAGAATTATATCCATATTAAATAATACATAACCTCAAAATATGTCATCTTAGATGTAAAATTATTTGAAAATATCACGTAGAACATTTCATGAGGAAATTATTATATCCAAAATGAATAAAATTATTTAAAACATAAAATAGTTTCATATTCCATTTCATTGAAATTAACCTTCCAACCATATATAAGAATATTTAAATTCTATGTAAGAATTGTTTTGAAGAAAATATTCTATCCACATTCTATTTTTTTATTAAGAACATCAAAATTTCAAAAATCCATTTGTTTGAAAAAATATTTGTAATATATAATGGGATATTTATAAAATTTAGTGTTCTTGATGCCAAAAAATTTTGTTCTTGTGTACATGTTAAAAAATGATTATTTTTACATTTTACTTAAAATATAAATGAGTGTTTTTAAAAAAATGATATGAATATTTCTTTTAAAATAGATTATAAAAATTAAAAATGGTTTATAATGTCATTAAAAAATCTACATTTTAATGTTAATGCATTTATTGAAAACATTTTTAGAAAACATGTTTATGAAAGGAAAATGGTTTTCGAGCAAAGAGTTATGTAAGTCAGTTTTCTATAGTAAATTTACAGTGGCATCCTGAGTGCATAAAAAAGTTAAATTAATGTAAAACCTGTATTATCAAAAAATATAAAGAAAATAATGAAAATAATGAATTTATTTATAGGTATTTCATATTATTTAATCATTATAATAATAAATATATAAAATCCAATTAAACGATGAGATTTTATTTGTCAACCAATTGCCAACTTATTATCTTTAGAATTATAAGAAGATTAAAAGAATAAAATTAAATGAAACATATTACATATTGGGAATAAATAAATTCATGTTATTTTTTGATAATGGGTCTGTATATCTTCCTTATTAACAATATGTGTGTATAATATAACGCATTTTCCAAAAACAAAATTGGGACAAAAAACACCCCCTTATGCCTCAACTTCCATCACACACATTCAAAACACATATTTATTAAATTTAGGTTTGTTATACAACTATTACAGATATATAATAATATGTATCATAAAAAATATATTATATTCTTATATCCTTTAATTACCCATTTATTTAAAATCCCATGTTAAAATTATGTTTTGGGTAATTACTACATCATTTTTCATGTCAGTTTTGGCATGATATCTTCATTCCCTTTACTTTTATCATGGTTATATAAGGTATAAAATTTTACCCATGATGTAAATATAAACATATAAATTAAATATTTATGCATAAAAATCCATTAAAATTAGAGATTTAATATGTATTACACTATTCACGGAGATGGTAGGCCATACCTATGTATAAATATTTTTTCTATTCTCTCCAAGGATAAAATGTAATAGAGTTAAATAATATATTCCATTAAATAATAATTTTTATGTCATGTATATGACATTTTTTCATTTGAAATATCCTTATAATTTTTTATGTAACTTTTAGATGAAGAACAAATCACATCGCCTTGTGAGATGGTAGTTTACATAATTATTATGTCTCACACAAAATGGAAAATCCGAAGGTATATGTGATATCATGATACCCAAAAAATAATTATGTAAAAAATATCCAATATAAATAAATATAATTTAAATTCATCATCACACCAATCCTTGAGAATTGGTTACGAAAAAATAAATTGTATCAAAACATGAGGTGGTAGTCCACTACACACATGATCGACAGTTTTGTTTCAATTTCGATTTAAGTGGAAATGGATATAGTTTATTTGATTAAAAAAATAACGTACCTGTATATGGTAAATAATAATTCCTACATCTTTATTTCTTAATAAAATTTCATGTATATAGAAGAATATAGAAAATGATAATTCATGTTTAAGATTAATATCCCTTTTTAAAAAATATTGTTTAGGTTTATACCTAAAGCCTTTGTAGGTGGGTTTCATAATCAATATAAGTCCTATAAAACATGGGTTTGGAAGTGAATAAGGTTTTTTTAGGATTCATGTAACCAAAAGGATTCTAGCATGTTCTGAGTAAAAGATAAGACAATTAATTTTATTATTGGGTAAATGAACCCACTTAGAAAAATGCTTTAAAATATCCCAAAGGAATTATAAATGAGAGTAATTTTCATGAATAATGATTCAAAATTACCATATATTATATACTGGTAAGGTCAATGTTTTAAATATTTATATAAAACATGACTTAGATAATTTAAATTTACAATCATACTTATATTTTGTTATTATAACCCTCTCTAAAGTACTTTTAACATTATCTACAATAAATTATTTTTACAATTTTTACTAATCATTATTGTAAAAAGTTATGAAGAAGTTTTTGAAAAATATAAATTATTCTAATTCCATATATTTAATCCATTTTTCAAAATTCCTTTCTCATATGTGATAGTATTTAATTTAAAATTAAACATTTATATGTGATGTAAAACATTTTCCAAAGAGAAATTCTTTAAAATATAAAAAGTTTTTTATATAAAAATCAAGTATAAAATTTGTTCCAATGCACAGAATTTTATTTACTATAATATAGTTAAATAACATTTCTTAAAAAAACTAAATAAAGTGTAACTTTATATATTTTTTAATTGAACATGCAATTTTTCGATAAAAATAATTTTTTTAATATTCACAAAAAATTTTATTATTCAGAAAATTGTAAAAAATACACCATAATATAATTTTGATAGAGATATATATATATCCGGAAATAAAATTATTTTATAAAATTAATTATCTTTTATTTTTTTAAATACAACTTTTATTATTTTTTTATGAAACCAATAAAAAGTTCTTTAGAAAATAGAATTTTTGAAACATATTTAGGATTTACAGAAACATAAGAATTTTTATGAATAATTTTAATTTATATGAAACACACATATATATAATATTAAAAAATTGGTAATTCTTATTCATTATTCCATGGTTAATTACTAGTTAACAACTCTGATGTTTTCTTAATAAATTTACTTTTTTTCAAAATTTCCTAAAATGAGGTGTTGTGTGTAACATAAGATATCAGAGAATTTAAATTTTAACAAGATAATATTTCATCAAAACATGAGGTTTTATATTTATTGTTTACTAAAAATTAATAATGGTATATTGGATATTAATTTTATTCTGTGGTTTTTATGATTAATAGTAATTTTTTATTCCCCTCATGATATGAATTAACAATTGAAGAGTAGTGTGTACATAAGAACTTTGAAATGGAAAATATGGTTTTGATATTATAATAAGAGTTGAATTGATATGATAAACACACTTATATCTAAAAATTATGTGTGTAGATAATATTGACCTTATTGGAATATGCTATCGTGTTTTTTGATAAAATTACTATGTGAATTTAGAGATATTTTGATGGTGTATTTATTAACAACATGATCAATGATGAGTTAGAAGTTTATTAGAGTTATGATATAATGTAGATAGAAAATGTTCTGTTTATTTGAAGATAACCATTATGTGAATGGTCCTGTAATACTATAATGGGGATATTGTATTCTGAGTTTTTACTATTATATAAAACAAATTGATATAAGTGAAATCATTGGTACCAAGACCAAGATTTTATATAATTTTGTGGATTTGATTATGAAATGAGGATATTTTCATATATATTTTTCTAGACTATCTTTATGGAAAATGGTGTTTTTCAATAGATACATGTCTAACACAATAATTTATTGCCTCATTCCAAGATTACATGCTACTAAATAATTTTTCTTTATTGGATTTTATAATATATAGGTACCTTGTTGTAATATAATTTCCCAAACCATAATTATGGTCAATGAGAGATATTATATATTTGGAATTATATTTCTATATAATTAGGATATATTGGTTGCTAAATAATGAGGATTGTAATTCCACAATTATTAATATTTATATTTAAACAAGATGTGACTCCTAGTAAAAGAGAGTGTGAAAGTGTGATGGATCGATGAGATTATTAGCTACCTATTATAGGCATGTTTTGTCAAGTACAATGAAGAACAATAGTGGTGTACTCATGATACAAATTACTAAGGAACATATAATTTTTATTGGAAAATTTTGATTGAATTATTGTAACGCATCATTATTTTTCATTATTTACCTTTAATTATATCACTATACTGGATAATTAGTTTTGTTGATAATTTTTTAGACATTTATTATGTGATCGTAACTACTTATTCCTAGGGGTCCAACAGAAAATAAAAATAGTTTGTGTTAATTTTATTTTCCCATGTGATGTGTGGGTTTTTTCTAACCATATCTCTAATTGTCACATCATTATGAACAAGAAAAAATATAGGACGTTAGAAATATTAATAATATAGATTTAGAGTAACTATTTCCTAAACCCATAATTAACCCCTAGTAGTGGTGTAATACTCTATTGTGGGACTATTATGTTGGAAAGTTATTGTGTTCATATGTTGTATAAGAGATAAGTAAATCAATAACAGAAATTGATCATCATTATGAATACTAGTGATGACATTAAATCTATAGGGCGGGGTGAATTCATGAAAATTATTTTCATTTAATACACCACCAAATATTATGAAAATTGGAATAGATATTCAGAATATCTAGTTAATAAAATCAGGGGAATTTGGATTCTCATTTTCAATGAGAAACTATAAAGGATTTAATGGTAAGTATCTAGAATTATTTTGAACAATAGAAAATTGTGGATTAGTTCGTTATTGTCTCAAAACCATGTGTTCAATAATATGTTATGATTCAATAATCTCCTTGATATATGAAAATATTTTTATGGGACTATATGGTGGATATTTCCATTGGTGGATAATAATTATCTTATGGGGTTATAATTTAGAATATAAGAAAGGACTTTAATTTTGAATGATTAATCAGTAAATCATATTGAAGAAATAATATTCAACATTACACATGTAAAAAGTGAGTCATGCAGTTCATAGAAAATATACTAAAATTAATAGTGAAATGATTCACATATTTATGGGATGTTAATTTTGCATTGTATTTCCACGGGAAACTAGTTAATGATTCACTTGTTTAGGGAAACTATTAAAAATATTAGAATAAATAAGGGTTCCACAAAATCCCACCAATGCCAAAATTTTATAAATAAATGAAACATGTACATGAATAAAATAATTATACAATTACATTGGTCAAAAAGGATAACCATTTAAAATAACCCAAAAAAGTATATATGAAGATATTTTCATATTATTATTATTTAGGTGTATCATGAAAATGAAGTGGTGATATGTTCACGTCTTATACATCCCAAAATAGGGAATGTCATATTTTATTTTGGTTCTACACATAATTTTATATAAGGTAATTATTAGAGAATTATTAAAACACCATCTCAATATATGCTGGTTTTATTATTGGGAACAACACCATGGGGTGAAAAAATTTAATCTCATATTTAAAATTCTTCCCCAGTTAAAATTCATTGGAATAATATCATTGAAAATATCATTTAACTACATTTATTAGTATTCAATACTATAATAGGTGTCTATTTTTTATTATTACATTGGTTGGATAATAATACATAGGGGATGGAAATCTATTTTCATATTCCAAAAAATTCATTAATCTTATATGAGTGCAAAGAGAATTCTGATTTTTCTAATGGGAACACTTTCTAAAATATGTATATAATTTCCCTATGTGAAAACCAGTCTATCCAAAATGATTGATATAATGTAGTTAATATTCATGAAAAAAATTCCCTTTCTGGGAGAATATGTAGATTTACTCTATTAAGAGTTACCTTTTATTCCTCTTGATTGATAGGTCGAGTTCACAATTGAACTTATACCTTAATGATCTTCCCATATCCAAGAGTGTCTATAGAATACCACTTGAACTATAATAGTTAAAGAATAAAATATATGAAAATAATAGACAGTGTTTTGTATTTACATTAACTTCACCATGGGACACTTTGGTTCCCTTTTTCAAAAAAAAAAATTGTTCAATGTGTCTCTTTATTAATAACTATATGATTAAAAACATTTTTCATAAATAAAAATATATAACACTATTTATTGATGAATTGTTCAATCTTATTTGATGTAATTAATATGTCGTACATATAGATATTTGATCAGTATATCATTAATTGATGGTGACTGAATATACTTCAAATAACACCTTTCAGACACAATATATACTGAATGAGTTTATAGTAATAAATTCCAGAATGACTAATTCCAAAAAAAATTTATAGGCATTTTTAATAGTGTATTTATATATTACCACAAAAAGTTAAATTTTATTTATATTTAATTGGAGAAATATATTGAAGATCATATTTATAATAGGATTATTGATCATAAGACTTTCAGAAGGGATAATTTCTATCATAAGTATATTAAATGTGACTTCTAGATTGAAAAACATAAATTCCTAAGGGTAGTGATCACACAACTGGTTATATTAATTTTATACATTAATGATAAAGGTGATAGAAGATTGTATCAAACTAATATTTGAGATAGGTATCCTTAGTTTCCTAAGATTATGTTGTTGTTATCATGTATTTGTAATTAAATTTTCAAGATTTTCAAACCCACTATCCAAGATAACATATAAAGTCATTACATTATTGATGATAAATGAACAATATAGATAATTAATTGGAAATTTTATAGGCTGGTCACTAAAAATATAATTGCACTACATATATACGGGGAATGATTTTAATTAAAAAATGACTCAATAAATAAATTTTTGGGCAATGTACTCATGAAAAATTGAATTTGTTAGAATACTCATCATGACAGGAGAAGGTACTAGTGAAAAATTTACAGTGTCAAGACCTTGTGTCAGAGTCGGTAATCATTATCTTGATTATTTGGAGGCAATATATTAATACATAAAAGATTGAAATATATAATCATCATAAAATTTGAGAGTATATATTATCATATAAGGATATAAAAATGTTCAAATAAAAATTGTACAATCTTGTTAATGAAAAATTATAGTCAATCTATTCCCATTATAGAAAAATAATATAAAATTGAAGATTTTATAAATAGATAATATCCTACGACCATATCAAGGATATTGATTGAAAGATCTCCAATATTGTTATTCATATATTGAATATACATGGTAATCAAAATGGAAGGTAGAATGTCATTATTTTCTCAAATTATTACTCAAATATTCGACCATGAAAGTGTTATAGAAGTGACAAAAGATGATGTGGAGATACAAAAGAAGGATAATGTTATATGGAGGTTAAAAATATCATATATTAACAATGAATAAATGATGTTATAGAGTGTGTGATATTATTTTCTCTACCATTAATGTCTGATATAAACAATGAGATTTTAGGTTGTGATGAAATAGTTTCTTTACATAACCATCATGGAGGCACAAAATTTCATCAATATATATGATATATATTTTTTGGTGATTTATCATAATGAATAAGATTACATAATATATATCAATGTTCATGGAATACCCAAAATTTATTTTCGTGTTACCCAAACCGAAGGGCATTATGAAACAAGTGACAATATAATAAAAAATTGGAGAATATAACTATGAATTTTTGTAGTCTACTATGAGAAATATAATTAAAACATTTCCATATGTGTTACAATTAATTGCCTTAAAAATATTGTTCAAATTTGTTTTATTTGGGAAGAAAAATTTCATGATAAAATTGAAAATATAAACATCTTATATGTTTTATAACTATATGAAAGAATATTATTGATTATATATAATATTGATATGGGATCAAATCTATGTTATAATAGTGTCCAAAAGATCATTGTATATATAATTTAAAAACAGTTGAATATATTATGCCCAGATTGATATTCAATTTGAAATGACCATTAAAAATTATGGGTAGAGGATCATAGCCTACTTTATAGATATAAAATATTTATGGGATCAATTTTTTTTAATAATTTATCAAGCAGTGATATTTTCCTATGAATCACTCATATTGATCCATTTAAACCCTATAAGGAACTAGCCCAGGATAGAACAACATATCTGTTGGACCAATTTATCACCATGCTTGTATTGAGATCAAGATCCCTAATATATGGAAACTGGTACATGGCTATCAAGAAAAAACACTAGGGAATGAATTCCTCATATTAAAATAATATAAACCACTAGTGGAATCTCTCAGCACTCTGACAAGAATAATCTAAACATCTAAAATTATTGTAAAAAATAAGAAAAAGAAATTAAATAGATATAACAACAAAAGAACAATGAAATAATGATCAAAAAAATATATATGAGAACATCGAATAAATTTCAATTGATGTAGTTATGTGGAATACAGAATATGAAATACTCTAGCCTGCAATAGCTTGACCAACTTCCCAAATAGAAGAGAAATTAGAACAACCATAATGAACCACTATACCAACTGTGATGATTCCCCATAAACCACATCCTATAATAGAACCCAAAAACAATAAATAAGATGAATAGAAACATTATAACATTAGAGGAAACAAATTCATCACACACCTAGTGTTGTACAAATGGTGAAATCTAATCATGTACAATATTATTTAATCCATGATTATATGTAGTTACATCAACATTACATTTGATAAATTCTTGTTTGGAAATAATTTATAAAAAACGTTTTTAAAAGAAAAAGTGTAATGAAATTATTAATTATTCTTTAATATTTTATTATCAAACCCATTGTAAAACCCTTTACAAATAACAGATTCCCATTCAAACTAAAAATCGTAGTTTTATTCAAAAACTATAAATTCAAGCATCATTAAGAAAACTATTTTATTATTTTATAAGATCTCATTTAAATACAAAATTAAAAAAATTTATCACGTCATATTTTATAAAACAATTTATATAAAAGAAGAATTATAACATCATTTTACATTCAATGAAAACAAAACAACTAAAAAATATAAAAATTAGTTTTAAATAAAATTAATTCAATGAAAAAATGTAGGATATGATAATGTGAAAGAACGAGTGTGTAAATTAAGATTAATGAATATAACCATGAAATGGTTCAAAAAACCAACAACCTATATGGGATATAAAGAAGAAGAAGAATATGATATCCTAAATAATCCAAAATAAGATCTAATTATAATTTAATACTCTTAGGGAATCAATTTACTCAAAAATAAAATTGATACATGATCCCTAGGGTAACACTATATAACTTCTCTATGGTCCTAGTAGTCCTACAATCAAATTGGGGTATCATCCATCTTAGGAGATCCCAATATTTTTTGGCCACAAAATCCCTCTTACGTGCACTTAGCTTCTACTTCCAATAAAAACCTTCAAAGAAAAAAATACATACAAGGTGTTTCACATATCTATGTAATCCACTTATATCTAGGATTCAAATGACAACATTCAAAGGAGGTTATAAAATTTATTAAAACACGATCAATACATAAATCATTTCAATGAAATTAAAGTAATTCTCATATCAATGAACAAACCATCATGAAAAAATGGCCCCCTTTCAAATCCTTCATAGGAATAAAATATAAAACATTCAACCATATATGTAAATCTATGTTATATAAAATAGATATATGGAGACCAATTGAGGGTGTTCTATTATTTAAAAAATTTATATTTTCATGTGTGGATCTATAGTCTTAAAACATTCTTAAATTGCAATCCATCTCACAAACTCTGAAACATTATCTTGAAACACACTTTTTATCTAATCAATTAAAATATTATTTGAAATAATATTTTGACTCTCAAGGAAAGAAGAATTATAAATACCATTTTACAAGGGCTAACAACAAAACTTATCATTTAAATAATTTCATTGAAAAAAAATGATATAATTTAAAACCAAATAGTTTCTACCACCACATTAAAATTAAATATTTTGTTTTAAAACTACTTCTACATTTTGTCAATTAATTAGAATATAATAAAATTTAATTCAATGTCTAAAATAGGTTAATGGAATAAATTTTATTTTTTGAAAAATATGGAAAACCATAGATATATCATTAGAGTAAAAGTTGTTTATTATACATAGTTTTAATTTGTAATGGAAAAAAACTGTTGTAAAACATCCAAATAATCTCATGGGATGTAATATTATGGTGTGACTAAGAAACACATAAATCATTTAAGTATCAATAGTCCATCGCATGTAAACATCAATTAGAAAAAATTGTCCAAACAGTGAACACAAAAATACTAATCATTAATTCCATCTCAAACCAAACACAAAACCTATTCAATGTTTTCAGTTTATATTAGAATAAAATACATGTAATAGAGAAAATAAAGAATAGAAGAAGGGGAAATGATAAGTCTACCTCAAGGAATAAACATGGAAATAAGGATTTGTGGTTTGAAATACAAGAAGGAATAGGAGGAACACACTATAAAAATTTGATTTAATTAAAATATGAGAGGGGAAATAGAAGTTCCAAATTAATGAAAATGAATTATATGTATTATGGGGGATTTATATTTTATAAAAACTAGGTATATCAGTTGGTTAGGCTATATTATTTGGAAAAGTTTAGGATCCATTGGATAGAAAACTAAAATCTCATATAGTTTGACCCCACATCTTCTCATAACCATCACTAACTATGCAAGTTACCACTAAAAAAAACTAGCCACATAGATCACTTAGGTACCTTGCATGGTTTCATAAATGTTTCACAAGCTGTTTGAAAACATGTTTCACTTAAAAAATTTTCCTTATAACTCGTATGGTTCAATCTATCAAGGTATTAATTATAAATAACCAATATAACTAATTTTCTCACTACACATGGGAAACAGACATGATTTTCCAAAACTATATGAAAACAGTAAGATAAGCGTTCAGAAAATCTGAAAATTGAAAAATTAATGTGTGAAAACTCTGAAAAATTTTTTATGCAATATATTATAAGTAAAATAAGAATAATTCAACATAATAACTTGATAGTGTCAAAATTAATCAATCCATGACACTTTATACCCCCAAAATATCTGAAGATAATTTTTAATTGAATAATGTAAAACAATAAAGAATATTTTGAATGAATTATAAGAATAATTCCATAGAAATGAGGACCCACAAAAAAAATGTTTGATGAATTATCTATAAATTCTTCAATAAATTTCCAATCTGAACTCATCAATCATAATAAACCATGATGATAGAGACTTAACATAGTCTCCCCATCATTTAAAATTATTCTAAATGGAAAAAAGAAAAATAGAATCAATAAAAATTGAGAATTACTAAAACGACTATACTTCCTCAATTCTCATAAAGGAAATATGGAACACCATAAAGAATTCACAACATAAGGATCAATGATAGATCATATTATTGCATCTTCAAATTAGTCACCAAACCCATCATCACTATTCAACCACATGGAATGATATAAACGACCTAAATAATCATTTAATCATTCAAAAACCATTTTAACATGTCTATAACATCCGAATATAACAAAAAGACACACCCACATATCTTATACCTAAATAAGAGACATCATAGTTATAACCAGAGGTCATGAATCAATATAAAATAGTATCATTATTAAAATCTTACAGAACAATATCCGACAATGTTTACAATACAATATCAAATCTTGTTGGCACCTAAAATAAATATGATAACAAACCACATTAAATAGATTTTCATACTCATACCATAGGTTCCCCATGTTCATCCATATGACTAGGTTTCAACTCATAGACTTCATCATGCACTAGAAACAATGAAAACATTCCATTAATGAGGTATGTAAATCTCAAATGACCACCAATCAGAACAAAAAAATTATAAACACAACATAGAAATCTATCTCAATTATATAATTACTCTAATCCCAATAAACATGAATCCCAAAAAACCACCAATCAAATAAAGACATACTCCCTTGTTCCCCACTTATCTTGAGATACTCTCACACACACTATGTAATGATCATCATTTATTAAACTATACCACTAAAGGAAACCAGAACTATCCAGTCCACTGAAACAACACATTTCCCAAACATAACAATAATAAGAATGTTTACATTGATAATTACATGATGGGAAACTATATCACTATGATTTTTTGAGACACCTACTACCCAATTTAGTGTTCGAGAAGATTCAAAATGGGAATGGAATAATACAAAAGACCAAAACCTTAACTTTACTCAATATTGTTCTAGGAGTTTCACTTTATATCATGAGAAACAAAATACCAACTTGGTGATATATTCTAAATCACATAAGTAGTCCAAATATCTATTAGGGGATCAACCCTAATTCAAAATAAAAATAGGTAAAATGAACCTTTTTAAAAGTGTACTGAAAATCTATTTTAGAATAAATCACATCATTTAAGAAAACATTAAGTTATATTAACATCTTCCATCATGTTATAATACCATAACAATATTCATTTATCAATTTAAATAAATGGCTAAAATCGCCACATCATTATTTTAATATATTCACTTAAAACCCACTTTTATCTCAAAACACTCAATCACCTAAAATATTTCAATACCATACATTGTCAATTCACACAAAATGTCTCAAGATCTGAAAAATTTATAAAATATGGTTTTTAAAATACAGGGTTCCCATTTATTTCAAATACAACGTCTCTTAGGAATTATAAAAAAACATATTATATCTATTTAACAACTAAAAACTCCTAGATACACACTATAAGTGGGTAAAGAAAATTAGAAATTAGAAGTTTATTTTTGTACTCAAATAGATTTATGGAATTATTGATAAAAATGAACACTTATAGAAGAAGTTAATACAAATAAAATTTAATTTTACAACCATTTCATAATTCCTCATTATAAAATGAATTTTTTTCCATGAAATAATTTTTTCACATATGATTAATGATCATAAGAACTATATAATCAATAACACACCAAAATAATAAAATAATATCCAACTCATCATCATGTCACAAAAATCACATGATATCACCAAAACAATTTAATCCACTGAATGTTAATCTAAATATCAAATCCTAATGGGACGTAAAACTATATATGAGTTGGGTCACAGTTTGGTTAACAAATTAATCATCATAACATGACATCTGAAACATTTATAAAACCATGCATTGGGTCAATATATTGGTTTTTAGGTAATGTAGGTCAACCTCAAACCTTTGAGTGACATTATATTTTTATCCCCCAACTAGAAGTGTCATCCATGAGACTCAAAAATAACAGAGATGTCCAAAACATCAGAATTATTTATAAAAATCCCCAAATGCAGTATTCAATTCCACAATACCCATGGAAAATCAATCATCATCATGGAAGGTGTTGATTAGGATGCTATATGTGATATATGTAAAGAGACTTAATTTCAATCATAAATATATACTATCATACTCAACAATTAATAAGAGAGAATTTCTAGAAAATAGGTCCATTTTTGTATACCTTGGATTTGATAACTTTAGTAAAAAATTAGAATGGTTTGACTCGATAGGTCACCAAACCTAATAAATCACTTATATTGTGGGTCATTCTTGATCACCAAGTACTATAAACAAGTGCATGACCGTGTATGACAAACCCTAGGGAATGGTTTCAAAATTGTATAATAATATAAAAATCAAGCGGAGTCCACCAAGAACCTGTCATTACCTATCTAAGAGTTTTATGTCCATACATAAAAATTAATAAAAAAATAAAAAAAATGCAATATGATGAGTATATATTAGTGTAAGATCAATGAGAGGGGGGTGAGTTTGTGATCAATTTTTCATTCTAAAAAATCATTATTTTAAATTAATAATCAATTAATGGTTAATGAATTAGTATAATATTTGTGTTTATCTCATGTTTAATTTTATTTTAATGTTGTAAATAAAATGTAATAAAACACAATGATTTACTAGATTTGTGCATGTACATACACCTCTCTATGGTTCACCACTATAATCTTATAATAAATTTCAATGGTCGATGGAGATTCACATTATACCTCTCGTAAATTCACACATTAATTCTTTATATTGCATCCCAAAGACATACCCTTATCCACAATGTCTTCTTACAGAATCCACACACGAGACTTTTGCTTTTGAATCACACATGAGACTTCCTTTTCTCTACTCCAACTAAATGTTTTTATCCTTTCAAGAAGGATTTATCAAAAATTTGTTGGTCTGTTGATCATAATGCAAGATAATTCCAGATCACACATTCCCATTTACTTATTCAATTACCTTTTAAAATATTTATTATCATGGCCACAAATATATTTTTTCTTATATTCGATTTGGTTCCTGTGTGAAATAATGGCTAAGGATTGATTCGTTCTGATTATTATGCACCAACATCACTTATGAATACATATGATTCACACAAATTATTCAACAATATTTTATATAGGAATGATCTCACCCAATTTCATCTCATTTTCTTCTTTAATTTCTATACTCATAAATTT
Organism: Viscum album; assembly: GCA_963277665.1. Lineage (NCBI taxonomy): Eukaryota > Viridiplantae > Streptophyta > Magnoliopsida > Santalales > Viscaceae > Viscum > Viscum album. The sequence goes on from OY728140.1 coordinate 1,060,240,165, forward strand.
CAGTAGAAAAAGTAAATATTATTCTTTTTAATATCATATGTTCAAACGAAATCAATTCCTTAGTCACAAAATTTAACAAGTACCACTTCTATATTTATTCTTATTATTTCCTTCCAAAGACTTTATTTTTTTCAATAGTGGTATGTAATGTGCATGAAATTCATAAGTGGCGTGAATATTTTTCTACTCTACGTAGGATCATGTGATGTGCATGATCTATTAAAAGTAATTCAAAGAACATGATCATTCCAATACCATATTATGAAAAAAAAAAATATGGATCAATAGTGATCATTACACAAGTAAAATATTATTGAGAATGACTGAAAAGGGTCAGAGGTGATACTCTATAATGGGAAGGGATATTACGTTCTCACATCCTCCTTCACATGACCAGGTTAGGATCACATGAAGTATTTTCTCCGAATCAAACTACCTTCACATATGATAATTTCATGACATGAGGTGCTATTCATGGTGTTTCATAAAATAATCTGTCTATGGGATTCATAAGAGTTTCACATGAACCATTCTTTCCATCGCATGATAGAGTGATGTTTGTGGAATCTGTCACAAAAAAAACGTTTGTAAAAGGGTATATCTTTTATGTGATAGGACTTGCGGTCTTTGGGGTGTTTATATAGTGATATAGGAAATATATGAGTTCTCTTTCATTTGGAATGTTTCTTCAATGTGTGTCTGTATCAATCTCTTCACAGCACCATGATGGATCATATGTTTCTTCTTAATGAGGTAGTGGTTGTCCATGTTTTTTCTTTAATGTGTTTGGATCACATGGGAATGTACTACCTTTTCATGATGTCATCATATAGAGTCCCGATTTTTTATGAAAGATAGATCCCTCTCATTATTTCTCAATGTTTTTATAGAAAACATTAGCAACCTTATGTTCGATTATATAGGACGTTTTATTCATATGATTAAGTCATTCTATGGACTCATTCAATGTTGGATTATCATTGGGTATCTCATGCATTTTGAAGGAATTTGGTATCAGCCTGTCCATGATTCACTAGTTTATCATGAGAATTGAATGATTTGTTCACAAGATCACTTCATTTATCATGTAATGGATCTGTGGAAATCCTCTCAATAATCCTTAATAATTCAAATAATATTTCTTAAAAAATAATGGATCATATTGAAATAAATTATAAATTCATATTCATGAAAAAGAATCATGGTTGTCTCTTTAGTATCACAGGATCCAATTATATCATGTGATGTCATAATATTTTTAGAATTTCATAACGTGATCCATCATTGATCATATCCATTCAATTGTGAGATCTAACGATCATCATGTAACACTATCCTTTAACAAAATCACAAAATATTATCCATATCATTCATAGAATCATGAAATGCATCAAGTAAAATAATTACAGGAATGTTCTTAGTCTGATCCACATAGTTTAAATTTCATATATTGAAAGCATGCAATGGTTTATTGTCGTGAGATCGCATGGATAACCCCACCAATAATATGTTCAAGAAGAAAGACATATTTAAATAATGACCATGTTAGATTCAATGGATGGATTGTGTCATCTTCATCAGATGACCAACATTATTCCAATATCAATTAAGGATGTATGAATAGTAAGAAACATCCAACATCAAAAAACTGACACTAAACCAATCCAATTTATAAGAAAATCATTGTTTTCCCACCATTAGAGCTGGTTTAGGTGGATCAAAAATGATCAAACATTAATATCATGGAAAATGGGATGTCCCACATCTTTTTATGGTCACTATCATGATCTAGGCCTTATACATGGTCCAAACTATTCCTTTGGCGATTAACTCTAGTAGTACTCACACATAGGACCATTGATACCTTTTTTGTTATTTGTATCCTCTATTAGAAGACTATTCCTAAGGGGTTGACCCTCAGGTCCCCTATTAATGGATGAGGTCTAACCTTAGGGTATTCTATGGTTTTTATATCTTTTTATTATGAGGATTAATCATATATAAATAAATACAATCTTATTATAACATTGTAATTAAAATCCTTTGTTTTAAATAAATCTATCCAGACATTTCTGTGATATATTCCAAGCCAACATACTAATGTTTCACCATCATAAAAATATAATAACATGATTTACTTAATGTAATTTTCTAAATCAAAACAAAATAATGAGAAATTTATAATATCCTTTTTATGGACTTCAATTAATTCATATTCAAGATATAACCATTGTTTTTCATGGAATAAATATTCTTATTATTGTTTTAAACAATATTTCGTTAATAAAACCAGTCTTGGAACTAATGAAAACATAACCAATCACCATAGTTTCAAAGATAGTACATAAAATTTCATTACATGAAACCATAAATATTCTCCCAACATATCCACTTCATCCACTAACACTACCACATAATTTTATTATTGTTTTCAACAAATAGCCACTTTCATGGGTGGTAGTAGAAACATGAACAAAATCACATGGGATGAAGCCATCATACAATCAATATAAACAATTCAAAAATTAGAAAAGGAAGAATGTTTTACCTAACTAGAAAAACACCAAGGAGAAAAACTATTCAAAGGTAATGTGCATATGGATGAAGAAATGCATCAATTATCTTCATTACTCTTTTAGTTTTTGGGGGTCACTCCTATATTTCCAGAATGGGCCCCGTATATCTTTTCCAAAATGAATCCAAATAATTTCATAAATATCCCAGGTGACCAGATTCACAACCGCCAAGTAATCATCAATATGTAAATGGTCAGGATTAAAATCTTTAAAATATTTAAATATGTTGTGAATCAAACAACTTTTATATGGATTTTTGAAGTCCCCAAGGAGATTTCTACTCTATCATTCTATTACTCTCCTCCCTTCTATGATTTTTTGTTGTATGAGATACAATGAATTCCTCTGGTGATTCATTTTCAAATATTAGGTAAGAAGACAGTATTTTCATAGAAAAGTTATTGGGAAATAATATATCCCCAATATCTAGCTTCCCCAATCATCAATCCTATGACAAAACGTTATCATATATTTTATTTCGACAGAAGATTCCTCTTACAACACAACCTCACCCCAAAGGGTTGGTTCCCACCCATCCGGACAACATGCTCTTGTACTGCACCATTTTTAGATAACATCACATCTATCTTTACCTCTACATCTGTCTTTTACCCTTTTATCATACCATAGTATGTTGTGGATGTGAGTTTTTGTAGTTTAGAAAAGTCCTTCTGTGGTCTGGATCTCTTCCCTTTTCTTACTGGAAATTTTTCTGAATTATGGGTGGCTTTCTTACCATTCCTTGGGATTCATCCTAAGGATACCTCAAGTTGGTTAATTTGGTCACCTTATAATGCATATTGAGTGTCTTCTTATGTATCATTATATACGGTTCTTTCTATAACTTTGAAATATACATCTTCTTTTTCCTCCATGATTGGACGGTCAGCCACACTTTCGGCTTAATATTGCCCCCATAATTTTCATTCAATGTTTTTAATTAGGTGTAATGATGGATTTAGGTAGGTGTCCTATAAATTAACTAATGGTGACAAACCAACTTTTTCTGACTCATTGTACACATCCTCTTGGATGAGTTTCTCAGAATCAACACCCAGAGTGCCCAAACTATTCTGTAGACTTGTGCTTTCAAAATTAATATTCTCACCAGACTCCAACCAGAGGTAGCCTGAAAATTACAGGTGAAAATTTTTTAGTCCACCACCACTACATATAAATGATACATCACACCTTTTAGGTTGAGAGGAAGGATATTCCCAACCATCATTTCTAACTTAAAGATGCGATTTAAATCCACAAAATGAAACATACCATGAGCAATCTGATGGGACATCTAAGAGTGATCAAGTTTCTAAACCCATTTATTAGGAAGTGGTTTCCTAGTGATTAAAAACAATCCTAATTCAACAAAACATGGATTAGATAAATCTAGTTTTTCCATCACTCCCATAAGCATATTTCCTTCGGCAGTAGACCAACTATAATTACCTAACCAGAAGCACACTGGACATTCTAGGATTCAATTAATACCACTTCATTGTATAAAATTACTCAATTATTTCTAGATGATCTATCTAAACTAGTGGTTTATACATATCTACATAGATGAAGATTCACAGAGAAATGGGGTGGACTATAGATGTAGACATTTTATTAATGAACATGAAAGGACATTCCTTGTTTCCAAGAATTTGGAAAATGGACGAATTATTGAACTTGATAGGTAGTTCCTGGAATAAAAACCAAAATTTTATCATTGGGGTTTCCCTCTACAAATTAATGTCATAGGTTCAGTGAAATAGAGTGGAACACAGCACATTAATGAGCCACGAAGACTAGGGCCCGAACAACACAAGGCTGCCTTCTTTTGATAAGTGAATTAGAAGGTTTTGAGTGTAATGAAAACATATAACTATATGTCCTTTTAAACACCAATAATTTTTGATGAACCTATTTAATCTATCCATTGACAGTCATCTCAGACCGAACTAAGTACCCATTGAATGGGGAAGGAGATTTGAAGCCTTTGTAAAATTTTAAAGAGAGAGAGGGTGGTGGGATGTTCTAGAGTCAAAAAAGGGGGACTTGGTATTAGTGAAATATATATAAAATCCCATATTGAGGAAATATTGGCGGAGGAGAATAAGTATCTATTGAATTTGGAGGATACTGGAAAGAAAACCCCCTCAGAGGGTGATTGGGGGGGATAGAATGAAAATCACCACTAGAATTATATATAGTCAAATCAGTCATAATGCTCGGTGCACTAAATACGATAAAGTGAAAGAAGTTATTGAGAATATATATTAAAAATTAAATGATGATAAATTTAAATTTTCAATATACCAAAAATAAATAGAACTAGAACGTCCCCATTGAACATATATATAACCCACAACTTGTTTCCAAAATAAATATCCCACTATAGGCCCAATGAACTATAATGAATGGGAATATTAGTTTTGGAACCTAAAATAAATCATAAATTTATATAAATCTAGATTTATATTTAGGATATGAGCTAAACAGACTTTGTAAGCTTTCACTAAAGAGTCTGTACAGTTCCTCCCACATTACAATCCATAAACTATAGCTTGAATCCAATTTAGAAATTTTTTATATATGAACAAGTGTAATGAAGGGAGGTATCATGGATCAATATTTTAATTCTAAACCCATTGAATAATATTATGAAAATAAATTGAGGCACATTTACAATGGAAATATAGTTTGAAAACACCACAAAATTGAAGATTCCATAAAACAATTTCATTCCATGGAATGTGGTCCTCTGAGTCAATTTATAAAAACCAATTATATTCGATCTTATTTTCCATTAACTTCCATATATGTTGTAAATGAAAACATCCACTAACATCCTGATAATTAAAAACATTCAAAAACAATTTTAACAATAGTGTGAGAAAAATCTTTCATCAAAACCAATATAGGATGTGAACATATCTTAGAACTAATAAACCAATGATGTGAAATGTATATAACCATGAAATGGTTACCAAAAAGAAAAATAGAATATGGTATAGAAAAATGAGTATTAGTAAGATCCCATGTTTATCTTAAATGGAAATATTCTTTATGGGAAACTCACTAGGACTCATGTAACTCACATTTGATCATACTAATAGAACCCTGTGGTTAAACAAATGAACATATATATATGTCTTGTTATCCCATTGAATATTATGTCATATAATCCATCCAAGGAGTTCTAGTGTTACCTGTGCCAAATAATTGATTCTAGGAGATAATGGTGTCCATGGATAGTGGCTCCCTAGATAGAGTAAAATATATACTTAGGGTTTCACTAGTTCTTGTAATCCAAAAAAATTACGAATTACCATGATATCAATTTATTGAGGTGAAAAATAACAAAACAAAATCAATACATAAGTTAATTATTTTTATATCAAATAAATATATTCTCACATTTTGTGATATGATAAGAAAAATACCATTTTTTCTAATTCAAAATAATATAATTTAATATATTTATAATTTGGGGATAGTAATTATAAAAAATAGATATAAATGAAAAAATTTAGGTTCTCATTTTTTTTAAAACAAACTACATTATAATGTTCCAACCATGAATTTTAAAACACACATATAATTATAATCCACTTTAAAATATTAAAACATTGTTTTAAGACACCCATTAATACCATTTATTGAAAATAATGTTTAAAATCTATTTGGAACTCCCAAACAATATTGAATTTTCAAATGAAGTTCCAAAAGAGATCATTTCTTTTAAAAAATATTTTGAATGTAATAAAATCTATAATTAAAAAACATCTAATTCTATGAACCCCATTAAAATTCCAATTCATTTTTTAATTGCACGTAGATATTATATTAAACACTTGAAATATATATTTTTTTATTTCAAAATGTTAATCATGTAAATTATAATAAACATAAACCATATGTGGAAACCCATAAAAAAAATTTTGTAATCAAATTAGTGTATCAAATATGGTTATTATTTTTAATGTAAAATAAATTATAATTTTGGAGCATCTATGGAACTCATGGGATGTTGTATATAGTGGTATAGATAAACCTACCTTATTCAAGATTAAACTTTTCACAATGCACCACATTCAATAGATAATTCCAATGACATCAATGGAATGCATTCTACAACCCCTAATCACTAAAATACCCATTATTGAGTCCATATTGAACTTTAAGCCTACCCTACATCACAATTAGAGTTTATAATTTATTGAAAATAGAAGGATGAGAGAAATATAGAAGTGAGGAAGAGGAATGATGGTTATTACCATAAAGAACCTTCATGAAAACATGAAGTGGGAGTGAATCTATGGCGTATGGGATTTAGTTCCCCACATTAACCCCAAGTGTATTTGAATTATAATGGTGAAATAGATGAGATAATGCTATAAAACACGATCGTTGGAATTATTGGATTTTCAAATTTAATAAAACATGGGATCTAACATTATTATGATGTACAGTTAGGTGAGCCACGTTACAAACATACAAGAGCCACTAAATGGAACTACAACAACACACATGGTATGACTACAACGATTTTCATAACCATGAACAGACTGTGAATGTTATCGCCACCTACAATAATAGTAACACAGTTCTCTTGGGAACCCAGTAAACATTGGCAAACCTTGAATAAACATTGAGAAAACCCTCAGGTTCCCATTTCACATCTTTCTAGGGAACTCAAACAATTTATTTGAACCATTTGTTAACTACATAACACGTATTTATACGTCACAATACTATATAGGGGAAACACAGTTGCTTTTACAAAACCACGAGATCATAGTGCGATATATGGAAAACTCTAATATTAAAAATTTAAAGTCTTTAACATAAAAAATTAAAATATGACCAGTTTATTATATTTAATAAATAGAAAAATAACCTTAGTAACGTTGGGGGTGTAATGAAACCTCTACAGGGAGAAATAAAGAACATAAATTTGTCCTGAATTTGTTAGAGATATGACGTAATTTGGATCAAAATTATAATAATAGATGATATAAAAGATATAAGTCATTTTAAAAGTCATAATAGTATCATAAAGTTGATAAAAAAATATAATGACATTCAATGATGAATCTTGGAATTTAAGGATGGAGATAAACTATTTATTGATATACCACCATGGAATATATTTTAATAGATTAGTCAGAAACTAAAGATAAATTTCATGTACAGAAGCCCCATATTGATATGAAATATTATTGGAGTTTTATCCTACTGGTACAACCTTCCCGTAACCCCATTTCAAGTACATAATTTTTCCTTGTGTCTATCATTATGAAATACAAAACATTACAATCATGAATTTGGAGGTAGTGCGTTTGTATAATTATTATGAAACAACCATCTTCCCTATAACACTAATTATTTTTTGGACTACGTTTTTCCATTTTACAGCAGGGGTACATCCCCATACACTATATGATTTTGACAAGAACCACTATTATATTGTGGCATAATTGGGAGACTATTCCAACATAAAGAGTAAAACAATAGCGAATGTCAAGGAAATCAAATAAATCCAAATAAATAGATAAATTAAATAAATTCCCTGAAAGTGAAAGCAAAAAATTAAAATTAACCATGCTATAATAAATGAAATATATATAATGCATTTATGGTAGAAATACAACAACATTCAATCATAATTACATCTTGACCCAATGTCCAAAATAGAAATCTTAAAAAACCCATAAAAATGATATATTTCCATTACCAAATACCAAACTACCACAATGCATCATAGTAAGATAATCATTATGAATTGTCCATGCCCAAAACAAAACCGACAACAAAGTATCATCTGCTCAAGTTCCCATGTGCAATGGTAGCCTCAGGAGGGTGTGAGTACAACTAAGATGTCTACCGACATTGAAATCCAAAAATATATATAGTCTGATAGATAAAGTTCTTGAGAGGTGATATAATAAATATTATTTTAAATTTTTTATGGAAATCAATAAAACCTACTAATACATGGACTCCATGATTGAATCTAAAATTAGACCATACAATTATTAATCCTTAGATCCATGTCCTTGATTGACTATAAAAACATATTACAATGATGAGGAGTCTTTTAGTAAGCCACATGAACCACACTAACAATAAATAACCTAGGACTCTCTAGATTACTGAGTAAGTACCACATAACTCCCCTACAAGAGTTTTCTCAGCCTAGTCATAATTTCACAAGTATCATGATCCTTTCTAATGAGAGTTTCATTATCCGTATCATATGTCCAAATGTTATGTAGACTACCCCAATGGGTGTTTTCTTAGCCATGGAATAAACCCACAAGTATCATGGACATCCTATATGGGAGTTTTATCAACCAATATCATAGACCTCTTAATATGGAATTTTATTTATTGTCAGAAAAACCACACCAATAGTGTTTTCTATACTAAAATTTACTCTATAAAGGACATCCTCACTACCATATAAATAAATAAATCACATATTGAAATTTTTAACCCAATTCCATAAACTATGGTTTTCTAATAGTATTTATTAATGGCATGTAATGAAATTACCACCACTCCAAGAAAAGTTTAATGAATGCTTTAAAGTGTTAAAAAATATAATCTTATAAATACAATAAGCCCTATTAATTCACCATTCAGATATGAATTTACAATTATAAAAATTATCATTTAAAAAATTGATTCCATGTAACACTATATAATAATCCAATTCACATGAAAATATAAATACATTTTAGAAGACATCAATTTATATCTTCACAGTTATCTTTAAATAAATAAACATGATTTACCAATTATTCATGTTTATATCCAATCAATTTCCCGCCATTCATTTTATAAAATTACCATTTCATACACCAATTACAATTTAACCACTTCAATATACATTATTAAACAAAGGCATTTTTTTGGAATCACCCATTACATAGGTTCATTAACACATAATGCATATCAATGGAGAGGAACATGTAATATATTTTCTAATGCATGATACAGAAGCCCAATTTGAATCTTTTTTCATTATTTAATAAATGAAAATATAAAATGTTCAAAAAATCACAAGATCTTATATAAATTCTAAATCTATCTTCTAATTTTAATTACAAACCTATTTGTATTTCTATTTTCAATAACTATTTCATAATGTCCATGTATCAAGTGATGTATCTGATTGATATTTCTTATAAGGTAATCAATTTGAACTATATATATTATCATAAAAAATATGAAATTTTATATTTATGGATTTCAATTTAATTTTAGGGTGAATGCCATATACATTGAATTGATAGTTATCCCTTAATTTGGGAAAATTAAAAGACTTTGAGAAATATTTAGGGACCACCTACATAAGCTTTATAAGTGTCCAAAATTTTTGTATTGGCCCTTGGTTTGTCCAAAATTAAATTAAATAAAATAAGATAAATTCCTCAAAAAATATTGTATATTTTATAAAATATGATAATGAATTATTGGGAGTAAAAAACAATATAATATAGGAAAATTATCTTTAACCCTACCTCTAGATCTAAATCAAAAGACATAGCCAAAAAAGTATTATGTATCAATATTAACATCAATGATCCAAGGAGATGGAAAAGGGAACATATGGGGAGATTACAAGCCACTCTGAGTATAATAATCTTTAGTGGGGTTTTGTGGGGGTCGAAGGGGTTTAACCAGGGAAATTATTAGGTTCTTCCCCATTTTAAAAGCATATAGTAAGCCACTAGTGGGAAACTAAACTCCCTTTATTATGCCAATAGTCCAAAAACAACTATATCATCCCAACATCACTCTTGATCTTATGAATTCCACACATTATTCAGTGGAATTTTATTAGCTATTTAGTGGCATTGCAGAAACTTACCGTTGAACACAACCTCCGCCCAAATCTACAAGATTCATATAAGAAAAATTCAAACACTATGAGGTGCTTAGATCATAGATTAATTCACAAATTGATAGATTTTAGATCAATTTTTTTTAAATTAAACCACATCTATAAGTAGGTATTTCGTCTTAAAACATCCTTATCAAATAAAAATGAATCCTGGATATGTATGACCATGCATTATTGATAATTCTCTCTATTTAACCGTGTAAAACACAATGAATAAGATTTGTCACTTACGGAGATAGTGGTGTAATAATCATGGTGACCCCCAAAAGAACATGTGGTAAACCACCCCGATCTCACTTGGATTTCAAAACTAATTTACATATGATCTTTTCCTACTAGGAGCAGTCATCATGAATTGTAATGGTGAACCGAACACATCTTGATAAATCTTGGACTTGATATAGTCTAGTAACATTTATTCACACTCCATCCTCTAGTCATGTTAATTCGAACTCTTCACCCAATCAAGGCCCTTTTCTCTAATCATCAGTAATTTTTCGACCATGGTGTTGATCATTTAAAATAACTCAATTGTGATTCCCCTCCTTCAACAACAATATAGGTTTTCAAAACAACCAAAACACATAGTACCACATCCATGAAAAACAATAACATGATGTCTTACTTTATCACTATGGTTGAAATTATACTTTTAAGAACCAAATATTTACTTACTTGTGTTGGATCTGAATCTACATATTATACACAAAAGAGGGGGGGGGGGTCAATTGTGTATTTTGAAATTTTTCAGTAACTCTTTGATTGAACGAGTTCTGTCCTTTTTAATTTATGAGATTTGATTGTGTAGTGGAAAGAAATAAAAGTAGGGACACCATGATGTATAGTGGTTCAGGGAACAGAAGGCCCCTAGTCCACTCCACCAATGCTCAACTCCACAAGATTGGTGATTTCTACAATCTGGTCTTCTTTTTCACAGACCGGTTCAAAACTGCATACAGGCAGTTGAAACCTTTAAAATCCAAGTCAAAACAAAGCCTTCTAGTTCAAAGACGAACCTACATAGCTTAGAATGAGAAGATGGTTACTCATGAATAAAAATAATTTCAGAAAGGAGTTTTCCAGTTGTATTTCAAAATTGCAACAGAATGAAATTAACAGCAGATGGATCTTAGTCTCTAGAGATAATTATTTTCAAAACAATGAAGTTATGAGTTGATTCAGATGCAGTAGATTTAGATATATATTTCACAACTTCAGTAGTAGTAGATCCACAGTAGATATTTTATGTAGAACAAGTGAATCTTCTATAAAGTTCCTTTTTCTTAAATAAACAGAGCTTTGACGCTCCTTTATGAATCAGCAGATCAACGTGAATTTCTGTAGTTTCTGTTTTACACCTTTTTAATAATAGATTGATCACCACTCTTGTAGAGACCCGAAGCCTTGAAGTACATGGAAATTACATTACATTTGCGGAATACTTAGTACATAACAAAAAACACACACTAAAGGATCGTAATAGTTTAGTGTCTTTGGAAACTCGGAACGTAATCTTCTAATCGTGGTGAAAGTTCTTCAATATCTCCCATAAAGGTCATCCCTTTTTTTTATCTAAAACCTTTCTTTATATCCTGGGGAAAAGAAAACATAAAAGGGTGAGCTCAAATGCTCAGTAAGGGTAAACAAAAGAAATATCAATCACATCATATATATAAGAACATAGCTTTTGGAAATCTTAACCTGCAAAAAAAAGCTCATAATATCATAACATGGGATAAATCATAGAAGTGAAATGTAATCCCAATAATCATAACATAAAACATGAAACTTTGTGGCATACACACATAATCATAGAGAATCATTTCTTGTTAGTCAAGACTCAATGCCAAGACTATCTTAGTGGACAAAGTCCCTTTCTGAATCGAGTAACCCTCGTTTCAGTCCTGTTTCACTGAACCGGTATAACCTACCATTTCAGCCATGTCTATCTCATGAGATATAAAATCTTTACCCAATGCATTGGAGGGAGATATAGGTCCCACCCATCTCATAATGATACCATTCTTATGTGTGCCACAAAATCATAAATCATACATCATTTCATAACCCATGTAATAAAAATGGGATTCTTAAAACAACATGACATCATAAAACCATTCATATAAGATAAAGGAATTCATAAACATAATTCCATCACAACATAGTCAAATCAATGTAAAAATATGGATAGAAACAGAACCCTTTATTATCTTAGATGGAAAATAATTTTGATAATACACTTGAAATGAATTCTTGAGGAAAATATCATTTCTTCTTCAAAATCAATTTCTTTTCACAAAACATCATGCAATTTTAAAAGAAAGAGATTTTATTAAAAATAGTCATGAAATATTTTGGAGGAAGCTTCATGAAAATAAGGCTTTATAAAACCGTAAAAATCCGTTTATGCCGTTTAAGTTAAAAAAAACATTCTTCGTACTTTTGTCGGAAAAGTCAAAAAGTACCTCGTATGAAAAAAGCGACAAAGATTCCTTTCATATTCTTTACTAAAAACTCACCGATGAGTAAAATTGGATTTAAACTATTGTAAGTGGATGGAAACAATATTACATATTGAAGGAACATGGATGTGGATGATAAAATACACCCCAGTAAATACTTACGAATAAAAAATCTCGGATAAAAATGAGATTGTGATATTTCCCTTACCTTAGGTCCAATTTGCTTCGTATGTGTCCGAACCTCCTCTTCTTTGAAGTGCCTTTTGGAGACCTCCTATTAGGGAACTAAAATTGGTCTTTGAGGAAGACCAGAACCTCTAGGATGTTGCTAGGGAATTGTAGAAGAGATTTTGGCAGAGGTTGGCCGAGCTTGAGTGCTCAAATTGGTGTGAGGAGGAGGGGGAGGAGGTGTCCTTTTATAAGGGAGGAGAGGGGCACCTTAGGAATATCTCAAAATATTATTTTATATTAAAGTCAAAATCGGTTTATAATGGTTCCAAAGGGTCTTATTTCGAAGCTAAAGTGGGGATGGGTCGAAATCCTATCAACCAATAGGATTTAGACAAGTTTAGGGTATTATTTTAACCTTATCAATTAGATTTAACTCTAAGTTAAATAATTTAACTTTTACCGTGTCTTTTTGTTTTCTTTCACTATATGGTTAATAAACTTACTATAACATGCCAAACGAACCCCAAATTGTATATTATTAATACATATATCCTTATATAAGTCATTTGGCCGAACCTTAGATTTTTAGGAATAAAATAACAATTAATAATATAATATTTGATTTAAATACTCTTTTGTGTCAATTTTGACACTATTTGATATATGATTTTTGTGAAAGTTATAACAGAATTATATGTTCGAACCAAGTTGATTAAATCAACAATAATAAATCATAGTAACCTAGAAAATTAGTGGAATTCATAAAAAGTCTCAAATTACATTTATTTTGGTGTTTATAACATCAATTATGTCAATATTTCATTAACAAGATAATTACTCCATCATCTTTGTGTCATAAATAAATTAAATTATTTGATTTCTAAAAATTGCAAATAAAATACCATCATGTATTAAATCTTTTTAGCTTTCCAATGAATATTTACAATCGAATTTATCTTATGTATAACCCCATATTAAAAAGGATTTACTTATTAAACTTTGATTTTAACTATTTTAACCCTTCTTTAAATAAATTAATAATAAATGTCCTAATCTAATCCAAGTGGGCCTAAATGGTCATATTTTATTCCTATGTTTGTTTTTGGTCGAATTACACTTGTCCAATAGAATTAGGACATGTGTTAGGGTAATATTAATATCATATTTACCCTTAGTTACACTATTTACTATTAACCGCGGTAAAAAAAGTAAAAAGTTACTATTCACCAAAAAATTATTTTCATCTCATTGAACCACATTTTAGTCCTTGATATTAACCGTGTCTCTCGGATTTTCGAAATTCCATTCACAGAAGCGGCAAAATTATGTTTTATGAAAAATTCAGTTTTTTTAACTACCACTTAGTAGTTTCACTATTCATCAAAAATTGATGTTTTTCAGAACAATGCCAAAATTTCATTCTAAGATATATTTCATACTCCGAATTCAAAAATGAAATATATTTTACCAAATTCATAACATAGAAGTTGCATTAATTAATTTTATAATTAAATCCCGCTGTTAAAACAAATAGCGTGTTTTTAAGAAACAATATCTATCAAAAGATTGACACTTGATTATGTCTGGTTTAAATGTGAAATTACAACCAATGACCAACATTGTATTAAATTGTAAAAATATATTCTAAATATACTTTAAAAACACTCAAATTAATAATTTATCACTATTAATTATTTCGATTAAAAAAGTTGTTTTTAATTATAATTTAGTAATTTTCACTATTCATCAGAATATGAAAGTTATCCGAAAAGTACCAAAATTTCACCTTAGGCTAAATTCAATACTCCGAATCCAAAAATGAAGTTCATTTTGAAAAATAAGATTTACAGAATTTTAAGAAGTGGTTATTACTATTCATAACTGCTAGTTTTAATAATATTTTAATAGCATATCGTTGTTTAGTGAAACTCGGTATTGCGTATTACACACGCTATCGAGGAAGGTTGTGATGGCGTGTAATGCAAGGAAAGTCAAGGATGCGTGTTTTTCAAGCTCGTTTTGGTGTAGCGTACAACACAAGACATTAATAAAATTAAAAAGAATATTTTTTATAAAATCTCGGGCTGTTACATTCTACCCCCCTTAAAATGAATTTCGCCCTCGAAATTCGTCGTGGTTATAAATGGTTTACTATTCGAAAGTTTCTTTAATAGAAACCCACATCGTAAAAAAAAGAATACTAAAACATGGCATTAAAAACTAAAGTATGAAATGTAACGATTACCCAAATAAACTAATCACTGGGTTTCCACATAGGTGAAAATATGGATATGGAAGAGAAATCTAACCATCATGTTCTGATGGAGAGTGGTAGAGAACATGGCTATGGAAAAGCCAACAATCACAAATCCATAAATTTGTGACGATCTAAGGTACCATCTGATTCATCAGGTATAAGATCACTAGGACAACATTTTTGGTTTTCAAGATCATTCCCCCTAAAGTTGAAAATTTGAATTAGAATAAATACTTACTTTATTTTGGTACAATCTCACTCTTGTTCGTGCCTTGAACAATTTACACTTCATCTCTTAAATAAATGAAGTTGAATTTTTTATTCGTGAAGTGTTAGCAGATCATGTGATAGAATGACGGGTCATTCCATCTGTCTCAAATAAAAGGTTAGAAAAAATTATATGCATTAGTCGATCTATAGTGAGATTAATCATATATGGTTCCTAAAATGGACTTATACTTCATATATCATACTGCTTAATATAATAAAAATAGTTTCTACTAAACAGGGACTTCCTGTAGGTCAGTGGTAGCTGATAAAGGCCAGTCGCACTTCGGTTGTGGGTTCGATTCCCACAGCCTTGTCCGAAGCGATGGGCTGTCGCCCATCCTGCAGGTTGTCCTTTTTCTAAAACTATATTACTATAACATCCCATCAATAATATCAAAATTTCTATCCTTAAACAATACTAACTTATGTCCAACATAATCCATTCCAATCTTTAGGCTTATTCATAATACTGCAGTCCACTCTCATAACATAGTGAAAACGATTACCAGAGATTTAATACCATCGTTGATCCCCATATATCATAAGATATGTTTTGTTGGTCACATTCCAAACATTCAAAGTCCTTAATCATGTATTCTCTTGAATACCCATTGAACCTTAGTGAAAACATGAATGCAGTTAAAAGTTAACTCTTTCCACATACCAAAATCCAAAAATTCTCTATACTCAAACCATGATATCACTTAGTCCTTATATCAATCATGAGCTCATGAATACTGTCAAACATTTCATTTTTTCTTTATCCCTTCATTATTGGCATATTATCTACTTTCCAAAATATTTGAATCACTTTTCATGGTTACTGGTACCATAAAATTATTGAAAACCACAATAGACCAATACTTAAATATTTCAACACACCATAAAAGTACCTCAACAACATTATTCTTGAATACCAAAACACTTCAGTCCATCCACATCAATGAATATACTGGAATAAGTCCTTCCTTGATTTAGAAGTAACTTTTTAGGTCAGGGCATTGAGTTGGGTAATGCCCATGTTCTTCACAAATAAGACACTGACCTCCATAACAGTCTGTCACTCTATGACCCTTTTCTCCACACAGATAACATCGGTCCCTCCATTTGAGGTATTCCTCAAGGTTCTTCTTCCCTTCTTTAGAAATCTCAATCTTCCTTTCTTTATGCTCCTCAACATGCGAACATGCATAATAGTCTATCTTCCTCTTCTTTGAAGAATTAGGCATACCACTAAATTTCACCTTGTAAATCATATATCGCGATGATTGATTCGGCATAATCACAAAATCTTTCTCTCTAGGCATTACACAATTTTGTTGCTCATAGTCACCAATTTGTCCATTGGATTCAATGTTAACTGAATTCTTTTTGGTTCCCTCCATTAACTAAAACACAAAAATAATTTTGTGAGAATCAAAAATCATGCTAGAGAAAACAACATAGTAAAGGGAAAGTATCCTCAATACCTAACTTCTTAGGTTTAATCTAATATCATTACCATAGTTCTAGGAATATATCCTATACGTATACTTATCCTTAGGGACATCCCTAGACATACCTTAGAAATATCTCTAGGAATCTCACTAACGTTTTCGCATCCTAGTTTCCAAAGGTTGACTAAACCTTTCCTCTGATACCAACTGTAGAGACCCGAATCCTTGACGTACATGGACATTACATTACATTTGCGGAATACTTAGTACATAACAAAAAACACACACTAAATGATCGTAATAGTTTAGTGTCTTTGGAAACTCAGAATGTAATCTTCTAATCGTGGTGAAAGTTCTTCAATATCTCCCATAAAGGTCATCCCTTTTTTTTACCAAAAACCTTTCTTTATATCCTGGGGAAAAGAAAACATAAAAGGGTGAGCTCAAATGCTCAGTAAGGGTAAACAAAAGAAATATCAATCACATCATATATATAATAACATAGCTTTTGGAAATCTTAACCTGCAAAAAAAGCTCATAATATCATAACATGGGATAAATCATAGAAGTGAAATGTAATCCCAATAATCATAACATAAAACATGAAACTTTGTGGCATACACACATAATCATAGAGTGTAACACCCGAGACTTTTATGTTATATAAATCATCAAAGGAATCTTTTTCTACACAACACTTTCTTGGCTTGCTTTACACGCAATCGCGACCTTCCTCGATAGCTTGCGTCGTACGCAATACCGAGTTTCACTAAACAAAAATATGCTATTAAAACTAGCCGTTATGAATAGTAATAACCACTTTTTTAAATTTTATAAATTTTATTTTTCAAAATGGACTTCATTTTTGGACTCAGAATATCGAAATTAGCCTAGGGTGAAATTTTGGTATTTTTCTGAAAACTTTCAATTTTTGATGAATAGTGAAACCACTAAGTGGTAGGTTAAAAACTGAATTTTGCATAAAACTTAATTTTACCGCTTCTGTGAATGGAATTTAAAAAATCTGAGAGACACGGTTAATATCAAGGACTAAAATGTGGTTCAATGAGATGAAAATAATTTTTTGGTGAATAGTAACTTTTTACTATTTTTACCGCGGTTAATAGTAAATAGGGTAACTAAGGGTAAATATGATATTAATATTACCCTAACACATGTCTTAATTCTATTGTACAAGTGTAATTCGACAAAAAACAAACTTAGGAATAAAATATGACCATTTAGGCCCACTTGGATTAGATTAGGACATTTATTATTAATTTATTTAAAGAAGGGTTAAAATAGTTAAAATCAAATCTTAATAAGTAAATCATTTTTAATATAGGGTTATACATAAGATAAATTCGATTGTAATTATTCATTAGAAAGATAAAAAGATTTCCTACATGATGGTATTTTATTTGTAATTTTTAGACATCAAATAATTTAATTTATTTATGACACAAAGATGATGCAGTAATTATCTTATTAATGAAATATTGACACAATTGATAATATAAATACCAAAATAAATGTAATTTGAAACTTTTTATGAATTCCACTAATTTTATAGGTTACTATGATATATTAGTATTGATTTAATCAACTTGGTTCGAACATATAATTCTGTTATGACTTTCACAAAAATCATATATCAAATAGTGTCAAAATTGACACAAAATAGTTTTTAAATCAAATATTATATTATTAATTGTTATTTTATTCCTAAAAATCTAAGGTTCGTCCAAATGACTTAGATAAGGATATATATATTAATAATAAACAATTTGGGGTTCGTTTGGCATGTTATAGTAAGTGTATTAACCATATAGTGAAAGAAAACAAAAAGACACGGTAAAAGTTAAATTAATTAACTTAGAGTTAAATCTAATTGATAAGGTTAAAATAATACCCTAAACTTGTCTAAATCCTATTGGTTGATAGGATTTGGACCCATCCCCACTTTAGCTTCGAAATAAGACCCTTTGGAACCATTATAAACCGATTTTTACTTTAATATAAAATAATATTTTGAGATATTCCTAAGGTGCCCCTCTCCTCCCTTATAAAAGGGCACCTCCTCCCACTCCTCCTCACACCAATTTGAGCACTCAAGCTCGGCCAACCCCTTCCATTTTCCCTTCTCCACTTCCCTAGAATAATCCTAGAGGTCCTGGTCTTCTCCAAAGACCAATCTTAGTTCCTTAAGTGGAGGATTCAAAAAGGCGTTCCAAAGAAGAGGTAATATCCATTAACAATCTTTTCAATTTCTTTCTTCTTCAACTTCTTCTTCTTTAGTTGTTTCATGATAAAGTAATAACATCAGTATTACTTACATACTGATATGTTATTATAAATATGAAACAACCCTAATTCACCTTCTATCCATCCTACGGAAAAATGAAATCACCGCGCGTGCGTACGTACGGAATACCGTCTCCACGCCGTGGTGTAATCTATTTTCCACCATCACCTTACAAGGATGGGTATAATGGTGTAATCAGTAACTATATATGATTATTATTAAGTAATATTGATACTGAAATAATATATATATATACTCCAATACAATTCCACGATCATAGGAACGATATCATCACTCGTGCGTACGCACGGAATACCGTCTCCACGATGTGATGCGACTCGTTCTACATGATCTTCATTTCATAATGATTATATAAATGAATTGAATGAATGAATATGGTATATACTACACTAATACCATTCTGGAAATGAATTATCTATAACCTAAAGATAAGAATAAGAATTTATTCGACAAAACACGCATAAGAACAAAAAGTTATAAAGACCCGAGTAACAAGTAACAATGAAATATTACTAACAAGAAGCTAATAATATGACCATATATGATCTCATATCAATATGTATGATTCTGGAATAAGTCAATAACATTATTTAAACCATTATACAGGAACTTCGGACACGAACAAAGAAAATCGGACCTAAGGTAAGGGAAATATCACAATCTCATTTTTATCCGAGATTGTTTATTCGTAAGTATTTACTGGGGTGTATTTTATCATCCACATCCATGTTCCCTCAATATGTAATATTGTTTCCATCCACTTGAAATAGTTTAAATCCAATTTTACCCTTAGGTGAGTTTTTAGTAAAGAATATGAAAGGAATCTTTTGTTGTTTTTCCGTACGAGGTACTTTTTGACTTTTCCGACAAAAGTACGAAGAATGTTTTTTTTAACTTATACGACATGAATGGATTTTTAAAACATTACTTCAAAGAAGCTTCCTTTACAAGTTTTCAAGTTTATTTTTAATCAACTTCTTTTATTTTAAAGTTGTATGACATGTTATGAAAGGAAAAATGTTTTTGAAGAAGAAAGGATATTTTCCTCATGAATTCAATTCAAGTGTTTTATCAAAATTATTTTCCATCTAAGATAATAAAGGGTTCTGTTTCTATCCATATTTTTACATTGGTTTGACTATGTTGTGATGGAATTATGTTTATGAATTCCTTTATCATATATGAATTGATTTATGATGTCATGATGTTTCAAGAATCCCATTTTTTGTTATGCGATGATGTATGTTTTATGATTATGTGGAACACATAAGAAAGGATTCATTATAAGATGGGTGGGACCTATATCTCCCTCCAATGCATTGGGTAATGATTTTATATCTCATGAGATAGACATGGCTGGAACGGAAGGTTATTTCGGTTCAGTGATACAGGACTGAAACGAGGAGTGAACTCTGTTCAGAAAGGGACTTTGTCCACTAAGATAGTCTTGGCAATGAGTCATGACTAACAAGAAATGATTTTCCATGATTATGTGTGCATGCCACAAAGATTAAAGTTTTATGTTATGATTATGGGGATCTCATTTTCACTTCTATGATTTATTCCATGTTAAGATATTATGATCTCTTTTGCAGGTTTTAATTTTCAAAAAGATATGATATGATTTTTATTTCCTTTATTTGCCCTTGCTGAGAATTTGAGCTCACCCTTTTATGTTTTCTTTTCCCCAGGCCAGGAAGATGGATATTAAGTAGAATATGCTAAAAGGGACCCTAGGTATGAGGAAATAAATGGGAGACACTGTAGAAGATTTATGAACCAGTTGTTTATGTTTCCCAGTTTCTAAAGACACTATACCTATACGGTCCTTTGTGGTTTTGTAATAACTGTGATTCAATTTTGAAGTATTAACAATGTATGTAAAGTGTGGGTCGTTATAGTTGGTATCAGAGGAAAGGTATAGTCAACCTTTGGAAACTAGGATGTGAAAGCCTTAGTAAGAACCCTAAGGATAAGTCTAAGCATAGAACACAATCTTAGAAATGGCCATGAATAACCTAGGATAAGACCATAAGCATGAAAATTTTATTCTTGAATTATGTGGTTTCCTATTATAATTAGTGTTTCTCACACTATTCTTCTTGGTTTTAGTCAATGGCTGGAACCCGAAGGAACCGTGTTAATGCGGAATGCGATGGGCAATGCAATGATTGTCCCCCTGAGCAACCAAACGATATGGGAGCTGGAATGCAAAATCTTGTAGCCATGCTCACACAACTTTCTCAAGCTATGAATCATGCAGGATTTCCAAACGAACAAAGAAGGGAGCAACATTCTGTTGAATCCTTCATGAGGCAGCGTCCACCATCTTTCAGCGGGTCTACTGATCCATTAGTTGCTGAACAATGGATTAGTACTACTGAAAAGATATTTTCAGTTCTTCAATGTTCTGAGCATGATAAAGTCATCCTAGCAGTGTATCGTTTGGAAGGAGATGCTGATCAATGGTGGAATCTTGTTAAGAATACAAGGAAAAGGGATGAAATTGAGTCTATGGAATGGGACGAGTTCAAGAACTTATTTTTCAATAAGTACTTCCCTCGTATTCTCCGAACAAAGATGGAGAAAGAGTTCCTTGAACTGAAGCAAAGGGATGATGAATCTGTTGGTACCTATGAAGCAAATTTTACCAGACTTGCAAGGTATGCTTCTGGTATTATTATCCAACCTGAGAGTAAGATCGATCGATTCTTTAGTGGCTTAAAACCAAGTCTTCGAAGGGCGTTAGCCATAAGGGACTTCAATAGCTACGAGGAAATCGTTCGATGTGCTCTCAAAGTCGAGATGGAGATTGGAGTAACCCATCAGTCACATGGGTTTGATAAGAAGAGGAAGATGGAATTCAAAGAAAAATCTAAAGAGCACATGGAAAAGAAGATGAACTTTCCCTTATGCTCAAAGTGTGGAAAGAAACATGGAGGGAGTTGTCTTAAAGGGACAAGTAAATGTTTTAAATGTGGAAAGGAAGGTCATCGGGCATTTGAATGCCGTGATAATGGGAAGAAGATGTCTAATGATGCAAACAAAGGAAGGGATACACAGAATGAACCTGCTACACTTCAATGTTTCAAGTGCAAGGAGATGGGGCATTATGCCAATCAATGCCCAAATCCAAGGGTTGATGATGATGGTCGACGTCAACAAACTCTTAAGGCTAAAGACAAAGGAAAGTCACATGCAATTTCTATCAGCGATGTGGAGTACGATAACGATGTGGTGAAAGGTACACTTACCATCCACTCTAAAGTAGCAAATGTTTTATTTGATTCTGGATCCACCCACTCTTTTATTTCTGAAAAATTTTCTAAGGGTATCACCGTATTACCTCAACAATTAGATGTTGAGTTAGCTGTGACAACACCTAATGGCACATCAATCGCATCAGAAGTTTATAATTCTTCTCCGATCGAAGTTTGTGGGAAAGTGCTTACTGCAAATCTTGTGATCCTTCCTTTAGTGGAATTTGATGTGATTCTTGGCATGGATTGGCTTTCTCTACATGGAGC
Source organism: Viscum album (assembly GCA_963277665.1). Taxonomy (NCBI): domain Eukaryota; kingdom Viridiplantae; phylum Streptophyta; class Magnoliopsida; order Santalales; family Viscaceae; genus Viscum; species Viscum album. The sequence continues at coordinate 1,060,263,093 of OY728140.1, forward strand.
TCATATCAATTTCCAAAGAAGGGAAGTCACATTTCATATTCCAGATCAACCTACGATCGTCTATCAATGCAAGGATGAACATAACCTTCCAGTGGAAATTTCTTCCATCTTATGGGTATTGATTCCACTAAATGAAGGTTATTTATCTCAAATGGTTGGTGAGAAACTCACGATTAAGTATATGCCCATTGTACAGGAGTTTGATGATGTATTTCCGGAGGAATTGCCGGGTCTTCCACCAAATCGTGAAGTTGAGTTTTCAATAGAACTCGTACCGGGTGCTTTGCCTATTTCAAAGACACCTTATAGAATGGCCCCAATTGAGTTGCAGGAATTGAAGAAGCAACACCAAGAGAATCTTGATAAGGGATTCATACGCCCTAGTGCGTCACCTTGGGGAGCACCTGTTCTATTTGTTAAGAAGAAAGATGGATCAATGAGACTCTGCATTGATTATCGAGAACTTAACAAGATCACTATCAAGAACAAATATCCTCTCCCACGCATTGATGACTTATTTGACCAACTACGCGGAGCTCAATACTTTTCCAAGATTGATCTTCGTTCAGGGTATCATCAATTAAGGGTCAAAAGGGAGGATATACCAAAGACAGCTTTCCGTACAAGGTATGGACACTATGAATTTATAGTGATGCCATTTGGTCTTACTAATGCCCCTGCTATCTTCATGGATCTAATGAATAGAGTCTTTAGAGACTATCTTGATCAATTTGTGGTAGTCTTTATAGACGATATTCTTGTCTATTCAAAGAGCAAGGAAGAGCATGAAGATCACTTGAGAATTATATTGAAGACCCTGAGAAAAGAGAAGCTTTATGCCAAATTTACCAAGTGTGAATTTTGGCTTCAAAAAGTTGCATTTTTGGGTCATATAATCTCAAAAGAGGGGATATCTGTGGATCCAGCAAAAACAGAGGTTATCGAAAGATGGTCAAGACCAACAACAGTAACTGAGATCCGAAGTTTTCTTGGTTTGGCTGGATATTATCAACGTTTTGTAAAAGATTTTTCACGATTATCTAATCCACTCACCAAGTTGACTCGGAAAGGAGTTAAGTTTGTCTGGACAGAGGAATGTGAAGAGAATTTCAAGGAGTTGAAAAGAAGGTTATCCAGTGCACCTGTGCTCCCACTGCCTTGTAGTGGAGAAAGGTTTGTGATCTATAGTGATGCATCCAAGAAGGGATTGGGGTGTGTTCTTATGCAAAATGATATGGTGATAGCTTATGCCTCACGACAGTTGAAAATCCATGAGCAAAATTACCCAACACATGATTTGGAGTTGGCTGCGGTAATCTTTGCATTAAAGATTTGGAGGCATTACCTTTATGGTGAAAGGTGTGATATTTATACTGATCATAAAAGTTTAAAGTATATTTTCACACAAAAGGAGATGAATATGCGCCAAAGAAGATGGTTGGAGCTGATTAAGGATTATGACTGCTCAATCCATTACCACCCTTGGAAAGCAAACAAGGTGGCAGATGCATTATATCGACAAGACCATGCTAGTTTATCCATGATGAGGATCACAAAAGATCCCATATTTATGGATTTACAAAGGATGGATCTTGGAATTATAATGGAAGGGGAAAAATCTTATCTTTCTCAAATGAATGTTCAACCATCTATACATGTGAAGATTAAAGAGGCACAGAAAGAAGATGTCGAGTTACAAAAGAAGGTGAGAAATGTTCCTGAATTCAACCTTGATTGTGATGGGATAATAAAGTTCAGGAATCGGGTTTGTGTTCCTCCCATCCCCGAATTAAAGAAAGAGCTGCTGGATGAGGCTCATAGTTCTTCATTCTCTATTCATCCTGGAAGCACGAAGATGTATAGGGACCTGAAAGAGTACTTCTGGTGGGATGGCATGAAAAGAGATGTTGCTGAATATGTCTCTCGATGCTTGGTTTGTCAACAAGTTAAAGCCGAGAGACAGAAGTCAAAGGGGATGTTACAACCATTACCCATACCCGAATGGAAATGGGAAAACATCACTATGGACTTTGTCACAGGACTTCCTAAAACATCCAAAGGAAATAATGCTATCTGGGTCATAGTTGATCGTCTTACAAAGTCTGCACACTTCATTGCTATTAGAGAGGATTTCTCTCTAGATCAGCTTGCCAGGATATATGTAAAGGAAGTGGTAAGATTGCATGGAGTACCACTTTCTATTATATCTGATCGAGATCCGAGATTTACCTCGAAGTTCTGGCGAAGTCTTCAGCATACTCTGGATACAGAGTTGACTTTCAGCACTGCTTATCATCCCCAGACAGACGGTCAGTCTGAGAGAACAATTCAAACCCTAGAAGATATGTTGAGAGCTTGCTCTATGGATTTCAAAGGAGGTTGGGATCAACACCTACCTTTGGTGGAATTTTCTTATAATAATAGCTTTCACTCCAGTATTCAGATGGCTCCTTATGAAGCACTATATGGAAAGAAATGCAGGACTCCAACTTGCTGGGATGAAGTTGGGGAAAGAAAGCTATTAGGACCTGATCTCGTTGATGAAATGGCAGAAAAGGTCAGATCTATTCAACAACACATAAGAGCAGCTCAGAGTCGACAGAAAAGTTATGCCGACAACCGAAGAAAAGACCTAGAGTTTGAAGTGGGTGATAAAGTGTTCTTACGAATATCTCCCTGGAAGAGGGTTATGAGATTTGGAAAGAAGTGGAAGTTGAGCCCTAGATATATCGGTCCTTTTGAAATACTGGATCGTGTTGGGAAGGTAGCTTACCGATTGGCGCTTCCACCGAATCTCTCTCAAGTTCACGATGTCTTCCATGTATCTCTCCTGAGAAAGTACATACCAGATCCTTCATATGTACTCAGCTCAGAAGTTGTACCGCTGGAGCAAGATCTTTCTTATGAAGAACAGCCGATAGAGATTCTGGATCGTAGCGAAAAAGTCCTACAAAACAAGACCACTCGCTTGGTGAAAGTTTTATGGAGAAACCACCAACTTGAAGAAGCTACATGGGAGCTTGAGGATATGATGAGGGAGAAGTATCCTCATTTGTTTGTTGCAAAGTGACGAATTTCGAGGGAGAAATTCTTTTTAAGGGGGGTAGAATGTAACACCCGAGACTTTTATGTTATATAAATCATCAAAGGAATCTTTTTCTACACAACACTTGCTTGGCTTGCTTTACACGCAATCGCGACCTTCCTCGATAGCTTGCGTCGTACGCAATACCGAGTTTCACTAAACAACAATATGCTATTAAAACTAGCCGTTATGAATAGTAATAACCACTTTTTGAAATTTTTTAAATTTTATTTTTCAAAATGGACTTCATTTTTGGACTCAGAATATCGAAATTAGCCTAGGGTGAAATTTTGGTATTTTTCTGAAAACTTTCAATTTTTGATGAATAGTGAAACCACTAAGTGGTAGGTTAAAAACTGAATTTTGCATAAAACTTAATTTTACCGCTTCTGTGAATGGAATTTCAAAAATCTGAGAGACACGGTTAATATCAAGGACTAAAATGTTGTTCAATGAGATGAAAATAATTTTTTTGTGAATAGTAACTTTTTACTATTTTTACCGCGGTTAATAGTAAATAGGGTAACTAAGGGTAAATATGATATTAATATTACCCTAACACATGTCCTAATTCTATTGGACAAGTGTAATTCGACCAAAAACAAACTTAGGAATAAAATATGACCATTTAGGCCCACTTGGATTAGATTAGGACATTTATTATTAATTTATTTAAAGAAGGGTTAAAATAGTTAAAATCAAAGTTTAATAAGTAAATCATTTTTAATATAGGGTTATACATAAGATAAATTCGATTGTAATTATTCATTAGAAAGCTAAAAAGATTTCCTACATGATGGTATTTTATTTGTAATTTTTAGACATAAAATAATTTAATTTATTTATGACACAAAGATGATGCAGTAATTATCTTATTAATGAAATATTGACACAATTGATAATATAAATACCAAAATAAATGTAATTTGAGACTTTTTATGAATTCCACTAATTTTCTAGGTTACTATGATATATTAGTATTGATTTAATCAACTTGGTTCGAACATATAATTCTGTTATGACTTTCACAAAAATCATATATCAAATAGTGTCAAAATTGACACAAAATAGTTTTTAAATCAAATATTATATTATTAATTGTTATTTTATTCCTAAAAATCTAAGGTTCGGCCAAATGACTTAGATAAGGATATATATATTAATAATAAACAATTTGGGGTTCGTTTGGCATGTTATAGTAAGTGTATTAACCATATAGTGAAAGAAAACAAAAAGACACGGTAAAAGTTAAATTAATTAACTTAGAGTTAAATCTAATTGATAAGGTTAAAATAATACCCTAAACTTGTCTAAATCTTATTGGTTGATAGGATTTCGACCCATCCCCACTTTAGCTTCGAAATAAGACCCTTTGGAACCATTATAAACCGATTTTGACTTTAATATAAAATAATATTTTGAGATATTCCTAAGGTGCCCCTCTCCTCCCTTATAAAAGGGCACCTCCTCCCACTCCTCCTCACACCAATTTGAGCACTCAAGCTTGGCCAACCCCTTCCATTTTCCCTTCTCCACTTCCCTAGAATAATGCTAGAGGTCCTGGTCTTCTCCAAAGACCAATCTTAGTTCCTTAAGTGGAGGATTCAAAAAGGCATTCCAAAGAAGAGGTAATATCCATTACCAATCTTTTCAATTTCTTTCTTCTTCAACATCTTCTTCTTTAGTTGTTTCATGATAAAGTAATAACATCAGTATTAATTACATACTGATATGTTATTATAAATATGAAACAACCCTTATTCACCTTCTATCCATCCTACGGAAAAATGAAATCACCGCGCGTGCGTACGTACGGAATACCGTCTCCACACCGTGGTGTAATCTATTTTCCACCATCACCTTACAAGGATGGGTATAATGGTGTAATCAGTAACTATATATGATTATTATTAAGTAATATTGATACTGAAATAATATATATATATACTCCAATACAATTCCACGATCATAGGAACGATATCATCACTCGTGCGTACGTACGGAATACCGTCTCCACGATGTGATGCATCTCGTTCTACATGATCTTCATTTCATAATGATTATATAAATGAATTGAATGAATGAATATGGTATATACTACACTAATACCATTCTGGAAATGAATTATCTATAACCTAAAGATAAGAATAAGAATTTATTCGACAAAACACGCATAAGAACAAAAAGTTATAAAGACCCGAGTAACAAGTAACAATGAAATATTACTAACAAGAAGCTAATAATATGACCATATATGATCTCATATCAATATGTATGATTCTGGAATAAGTCAATAACATTATTTAAACCATTATACAGGAACTTCGGACACGAACAAAGCAAATCGGACCTAAGGTAAGGGAAATATCACAATCTCATTTTTATCCGAGATTGTTTATTCGTAAGTATTTACTGGGGTGTATTTTATCATCCACATCCATGTTCCCTCAATATGTAATATTGTTTCCATCCACTTGAAATAGTTTAAATCCAATTTTACCCTTAGGTGAGTTTTTAGTAAAGAATATGAAAGGAATCTTTTGTTGTTTTTCCGTACGAGGTACTTTTTGACTTTTCCGACAAAAGTACGAAGAATGTTTTTTTAACTTATACGGCATGAATGGATTTTTAAAACATTACTTCAAAGAAGCTTCCTTTACAAGTTTTCAAGTTTATTTTTAATCAAATTCTTTTATTTTAAAGTTGTATGACATGTTATGAAAGGAAAAATGTTTTTGAAGAAGAAAGGATATTTTCCTCAAGAATTCAATTCAAGTGTTTTATCAAAATTATTTTCCATCTAAGATAATAAAGGGTTCTGTTTCTATCCATATTTTTACATTGGTTTGACTATGTTGTGATGGAATTATGTTTATGAATTCCTTTATCATATATGAATTGATTTATGATGTCATGATGTTTCAAGAATCCCATTTTTTGTTATGCGATGATGTATGTTTTATGATTATGTGGCACACATAAGAAAGGATTCATTATAAGATGGGTGGGACCTATATCTCCCTCCAATGTATTGGGTAATGATTTTATATCTCATGAGATAGACATGGCTGGAACGGAAGGTTATTTCGGTTCAGTGATACAGGACTGAAACGAGGAGTGAACTCGGTTCAGAAAGGGACTTTGTCCACTAAGATAGTCTTGGCAATGAGTCATGACTAACAAGAAATGATTTTCCATGATTATGTGTGCATGCCACAAAGATTCAAGTTTTATGTTATGATTATGGGGATCTCATTTTCACTTCTATGATTTATTCCATGTTAAGATATTATGATCTCTTTTGCAGGTTTTAATTTTCAAAAAGATATGATATGATTTTTATTTCCTTTATTTGCCCTTGCTGAGCATTTGAGCTCACCCTTTTATGTTTTCTTTTCCCCAGGCCAGGAAGATGGATATTAAGTAGAATATGCTAAAAGGGACCCTAGGTATGGTGAATTAAATGGGAGACACTGTAGAAGATTTATGAACCAGTTGTTTATGTTTCCCAGTTTCTAAAGACACTATACCTATACGGTCCTTTGTGGTTTTGTAATAAGTGTGATTCAATTTTGAAGTATTAACAATGTATGTAAAGTGTGGGTCATTATATAGAGAATCATTTCTTGTTAGTCAAGACTCAATGCCAAGACTATCTTAGTGGACAAAGTCCCTTTCTGAATCGAGTAACCCTGGTTTCAGTCCTGTTTCACTGAACCGGTATAACCTACCATTTCAGCCATGTCTATCTCATGAGATATAAAATCTTTACCCAATGCATTGGAGGGAGATATAGGTCCCACCCTTCTCATAATGATACCATTCTTATGTGTGCCACAAAATCATAAATCATACATCATTTCATAACCCATGTAATAAAAATGGGATTCTTAAAACAACATGACATCAAAAAACCATTCATATAAGATAAAGGAATTCATAAACATAATTCCATTACAACATAGTCAAATCAATGTAAAAATATGGATAGAAACAGAACCCTTTATTATCTTAGATGGAAAATAATTTTGATAAAACACTTGAAATGAATTCTTGAGGAAAATATCATTTCTTCTTCAAAATCAATTTCTTTTCACAAAACATCATGCAATTTTAAAAGAAAGAGATTTTATTAAAAATAGTCATGAAATCTTTTGGAGGAAGCTTCATGAAAATAAGGCTTTATGAAACCTTAAAAATCCGTTCATGCCGTTTAAGTTAAAAAAACATTCTTCGTACTTTTGTCGGAAAAGTCAAAAAGTACCTCGTATGAAAAAAGAGACAAAGATTCCTTTCATATTCTTTACTAAAAACTCACCGACGAGTAAAATTGGATTTAAACTATTGTAAGTGGATGGAAACAATATTACATATTGAAGGAACATGGATGTGGATGATAAAATACACCCCAGTAAATACTTACGAATAAAAAATCTCGGATAAAAATGAGATTGTGATATTTCCCTTACCTTAGGTCCAATTTGCTTCGTATGTGTCCGAACCTCCTCTTCTTTGAAGTGCCTTTTGGAGACCTCCTCTTAGGGAACTAAAATTGGTCTTTGAGGAAGACCAGAACCTCTACGATGTTGCTAGGGAAGTGGAGAAGAGATTTTGGCAGGGGTTTTCCGAGCTTGAGTGCTCAAATTGGTGTGAGGAGGAGGGGGAGGAGGTGTCCTTTTATAAGGGAGGAGAGGGGCACCTTAGGAATATCTCAAAATATTATTTTATATTAAAGTCAAAATCGGTTTATAATGGTTCCAAAGGGTCTTATATAGAAGCTAAAGTGGGGATGGGTCGAAATCCTATCAACCAATAGGATTTAGACAAGTTTAGTGTATTATTTTAACCTTATCAATTAGATTTAACTCTAAGTTAAATAATTTAACTTTTACCGTGTCTTTTTGTTTTCTTTCACTATATGGTTAATAAACTTACTATAACATGCCAAACGAACCCCAAATTGTATATTTTTAATACATATATCCTTATCTAAGTCATTTGGCCGAACCTTAGATTTTTAGGAATAAAATAACAATTAATAATATAATATTTGATTTAAAAACTCTTTTGTGTCAATTTTGACACTATTTGATATATGTTTTTTGTGAAAGTCATAACAGAATTATATGTTCGAACCAAGTTGATTAAATCAACAATAATATATCATAGTAACCTAGAAAATTAGTGTAATTCATAAAAAGTCTCAAATTACATTTATTTTGTTGTTTATAACATCAATTATGTCAATATTTCATTCACAAGATAATTACTCCATCATCTTTGTGTCATAAATAAATTAAATTATTTGATTTCTAAAAATTACAAATAAACTACCATCATGTAGTAAATCTTTTTAGCTTTCCAATGAATATTTACAATCGAATTTTTCTTCTGTATAACCCCATATTAAAAATGATTTACTTATTAAACTTTGATTTTAACTATTTTAACCCTTCTTTAAATAAATTAATAATAAATGTCCTAATCTAATCCAAGTGGGCCTAAATGGTCATATTTTATTCCTAAGTTTGTTTTTGGTCGAATTACACTTGTCCAATAGAATTAGAACATGTGTTAGGGTAATATTAATATCATATTTACCCTTAGTTACCCTATTTACTATTAACCGCGGTAAAAAAAGTAAAAAGTTACTATTCACCAAAAAATTATTGTCATCTCATTGAACCACATTTTAGTCCTTGATATTAACCGTGTCTCTCGGATTTTCGAAATTCCATTCACAGAAGCGGCAAAATTAAGTTTTATGAAAAATTCAGTTTTTTTAACTACCACTTAGTAGTTTCACTATTCATCAAAAATTGATGTTTTTCAGAACAATGCCAAAATTTCATCCTAAGATATATTTCATATTCCGAATTCAAAAATGAAATCTATTTTACCAAATACATAACATAGAAGTTTCATTAATTAATTTTATAATTAAATCCCATTGTTAAAACAAATAGCGTGTTTTTAAGAAACAATATCTATCAAAAGATTGACACTTGATTATGTCTGGTTTAAATGTGAAATTACAACCAATGACCAACATTGTATTAAATTGTAAAAATATATTCTAAATATACTTTAACAACACTCAAATTAATAATTTATCACTATTAATTATTTCGATTAAAAAAGTTGTTTTTAATTATAATTTAGTAATTTTCACTATTCATCAGAATATGAAAGTTATCCGAAAAGTACCAAAATTTCACCTTAGGCTAAATTCGATACTCCGAATCCAAAAATGAAGTTCATTTTGAAAAATAAGATTTACAGAATTTTAAAAAGTGGTTATTACTATTCATAACTGCTAGTTTTAATAATATTTTAATAGCATATCGTTGTTTAGTGAGACTCGGTATTGCGTATTACACACGCTATCGAGGAAGGTCGTGATTGCGTGTAATGCAAGGCAAGTCAAGGATGCATTTTTTGCAAGCTCGTTTTGGTGTAGCGTACAACACAAGACATTAATAAAATTAAAAAGAATATTTTTTATAAAATCTCGGGCTGTTACAACTCTCTCGTATATGGTGTTTGTTCAAATAGAACATATATAATAAAGCTGTGCATATATCCTGCACATTTAGATCCGTAAAAGTTGCCTTTTAATTTGCGATATTCAAAAATTTGAATTTACAGGGATGTCGTAAATTCCCTTAAGACTCGGAATAAAAAGCTCATGTTAATTAAATCATAAAACCATTGATAAAATGGATTTGAATCAGTCAAAGTTGTACTTTAAAAAAGAATTTAATTCCGGCTTGAAATCCGCCAAATAATCAGCTTGCTGATCACTGCATAAAGAAATATTGTCTGTCAGAATTTCCAACGCCAAACATAAGGTTGATGATGTGGCCTCCAAACGTAGGGTTGACAATGTAAGGATGGACATAAACATAGGGTTGATCATCTATAATTTTTCATCAACTCACAAATGTATGGTAAAAGATCCATAGTTTTACTTGATCCATACTTTACAAAGAACGTATGGTTTTTTACAAAAGTAAGGTTGATGAACCATACTTTTGTGAAACAAACGTAATTTTTAGTACTTATGTATGGTTCTCCTTCCATAATTTGTTGATAACCAAAACTTAAGGTTCCTTCCTAATGTAAGGTTCTTCTTCCATACCTTACTGAAAATGTATGGTTGTTTAACCATACTTTTCTCCTATCTCAAAAATTATACACGCTTTTCATCCTTATGCTACGTTTATCCATGTAGTGTATGAAAAGTGATTCTAGGACGCGCTTAAAGAATATTCTGAAAAAGTAAGGTATGAACAATGATTCTATGACGCGGTTAAAGCTGATTCCGAACAATTAATAAATTCGCATTATTTCAAGAGTAAAATAAATTAATAAATTCCTGCAAAATACAAAATAAAATCATTAGAAAATAACTAAGGGTATTTGTGAGCATCATAATTATCATAAAGAGACATAGTATTATTTTCAATAATCTCCCCCTTTTAAATAACATTATTATGTATTGTTGAAAACAATACTTTTCTCAATAATCTCCCACTTTTTGATTATAACAAAACCCATAAGATAATAAAATTATTTAAACAAAATTGTCTTTCCAAATTAGTTACATAAAGTTTTAAAATTTTGAGAGGATGAAAAAATATTTAATTTTAGAAAAATTATTTCAATAAATAAAAATGTCCACCCTTCATAAAATAAAAATTTCTTTAGAAATAAACGATTTTAGTTTTATCCAAATTTCTATTTCTGAATAACCTTTATAATAAAAAATCTGGATAAGTACCCAAAACATTAATTATACAGATAACTATTGAAATATTGTTTTGTAAAATAAAAGGTTGTGGTTATCCAACTTTCTCATGAAATTCTCCCCCTAAAAAAATATGATGTTGTATGTATCCAAATTCTCCCACTTTTTGTGATATCAAAAATAAAAAAAATCATGGATTTTAACACTTTTAATATTGTAATGAACTGTTAGTAAATGCTATACTGAACTGTTTAATAGTAAATTTATCTCATATACTAGCATATTTTAACTCAAAATAGTAATAAATAAATAGAGATAGAAACAAATAAACATGAAAGAAATTTTTATTCAATGACCACCATATATACATGACAATGATATGCACAGGAATCAAGGTTTGGGTAAGATAGGAAACATGTTCTATCTCCATTGGATTGCAGACTTGATTTCTATAAAATATTCTCGAATTCACTTCATCATCCCATATCCAAGTTTGATAATGACATATCTGATCTCTTGAGTCATATGAATATCCTCGATTAAATTGACTCTGAAAAACTCATGCATCCTATCCTCTTTTTCAAAAAAACTAATAGCTTCTCTGATAACAGATTTAATAGGATTCTGATCGATGGCTCACTAGATGTCAGTTGATCCACTAAAAACATATGATTGTCTAGCAACACTGATAAAGGAGCACTGTTACATTAAAGATCTTGTAACCTATCATTCATGTAACTCATCATAGTTGAGATATCTTGAATCCTTCTGATTAAATCATGTGAAGTACTTGATCCACTAACGACATTATTTTCCACTGATTCAAGTTGGATCTCCATAAACAACTTCAGATTTGATAAATCTGACTTCATAACCATTTTAGATTTCAATCGACCAACAGAAGTCAGCATATCCTATTTAATAATTTCAACTTCTTACCTTGTGACTGTACTCTCTTTTAGCTTTTGAAAGCTCAGTTTTTCAAAGGTTAAGGCATTTCTCAGAGTGACATTCTCATATTCAAACTGAGAAACCTTTTTGTATAGTTCATAAAATTATTTCTTCCTTAAATCAGAGGCACCATGTACATGATTCGCATTCTCAAGCTCTGGATGATGCAGTTGTACCAAAGATAATGATTCAGCATCAGATTTCCCTTTTTCTTTTTCCTGAGTAGGTTGGTCCACAGATTTTTTCTTAGAGTCCACAAACTCCTCCATAGAAAATCCCTTTGAAGCACTTCGGTGTGAACTGCAGAAGCATGCTCACCGCAAACATTAGAATCTTGGCCTTCCACTGGATTTTCTAGATTAACATTTTCAGGAGTTTCTTAAGGTCTGGCCACTTCCCCACTAGGCATTGCCTCCTTATCATGGTTCTGTTGAAGTGAAACTTCAACATCAGCTACAATCTATTTCTGATTCTCCCTTTGAGCTTCTTCTTGATCTCATGATCCCTCTACTGGCGCTGTTATTTCACTAACAACTTTAATGGTCTTATCAAAAATAACTTCTCTTACAAAAGAATATGCAAATAAATCTTCTGTTATTGTTTCCAATATAGGGGAAGTAATTTCCTCATTAACAGATCTCTTTAATTTTGATTGAAGTCCCTCCTAACTTCTGTCACCCTCAACATCTTCCACTTCAAATCGGATCATTCATGCTACATTGTAGACTCTTGATTCATCTTATCCCTCCTTGGACTTAACAGGTTGAGCCTGAGCACTCTCTGAGACTTCCTCAGCTCCTACTGTAAATTTTGTTTCATTAATGGTGCTCCAGAAATATCCAATTTTCCTTAAAGATCCAACATTAAACATATTATTGTGATTACAGTGTACTCGGGCATCCACTAATCTCTCCATGTCTTTCTTAAGTAGCAGTTTAGAAATAAATCGACTGAAAGGATAGAAGTTCATCCGAGCGTCACTTTGGATATAGTAATTGAGGTACCTGACCATGTACCTTGGGAAGTATAACTTGATATCACTTAACAAAAGATACATTATGTACATATTCGGGTACAAAATCGTTCCATTTTTCCCATTCTTGGAGCTATTCCTGTCTGAAAAAATTTAACTAGGATCTTATGATCTGGTTCTAAATCTTTCACCATCATTTTCTTAATAGTAGATGTACCAAAAAAAGGACTTAATATCATCGTATTTATGGATTTCATGTCGTATATTATTCAAATCGAAATGAAAAACTCGCTCATGAGGGCAGTTGAGAGTCTGACCAATTTCGGTCGACAAGATTCAGAAATCCCTATCCTCTATTTTATCCATCATAATATCCTCGGTATCCCTCAGGCTAAACTGTATAGATTTGATGAAGTATCAAAGTTCTACCTCATACAAAATTCCATATTTTCACTATTGAATGTATGTTCAAGGTTATGAAATGAGAGTTCTTGTTTCAACAGAAGATTTGTTTGAAATAACCATTCGAGATCAATTACCTTACCCTATATGATTTTTTATCCTTCTGGGCGTTGTCTCTTGGCATTTCCTGGCTCGGATTCACTGGCTCTTTTAGTTCTAACCATCTCTTCGAGAACCTCTAAAGGTTTGAAGGTTAGGGTTTCAGAGGTTCGTAGATTAGGGTTTAGGGGAAGAAGTGCAATTTTCAGATTTTGTAAGGGTTTCAATAGAAGTGAAACAGTTTAGAAGTCGAAAAGGCTCTGATAGCCTTGATTCCAGTGTAATCACTAATCATTACATATATTTAAATAAAATTTTCATATTGTGAAAGAGAGTAAACAAATATTTAATAATATTCAAAATACAAAATAAAATTAACAAAAATAAATAAAAGTAAATAAAAAAAATTATTTAAAATTAAATAAACCTAGATCCCACTTAATAAAATCAAACCTTACAGTGGGAAGTGGGTTAGTAAAAATATCTTCTAATTGAATTTCAGTATTTATAAATTATAAAAATATATCCTTTTAATAACATGATCTCTAAAAAAAAGATTTCGTATATCAATGTGCTTAGTTCTAGAATGACTAATAGGATTTTTTTAAATATTAATTGCACTTGTATTATCACATAAAATAGGTGTATTATTAAAATTCAATCCAAAGTTCATAAGATTGTTTTTCATCCACAACACTTGTGCACAACAACTACCAGCAGAAACATATTCTGCCTCAGCTATTGACAAGGCAACTGAATGTTGTTTCTTACTAAGCAATGACACCAACGACTTTCCCAAAAAGTGACATGTTCCTGATGTGATTTTTCTATATAATCTACAACATCCAAAGTCAGTATCTGAATATGAAATCAAATTAAAATCATAAGTTTTAGGTTAAAGAAGATATTAAAAAAAACTCCTTTTATATATCTAAAAATTCTTTTACCAGCAGTTAGATGAGATTCTTTAGGATTTGATTAAAATCTAGCACAAGGACATACTGAATACATTATATCTGGCCTGCTAGCAGTAAGATATAACAAAATACCAATCATACCTCTATATAACTTGTTTTCATCTGATTTCCACGTTTCATCCAAATAAAGTCTTATATTATTACACATAGGAGTTGTAAATGGTTTGCTGTTTTCAAGTCCAAATTTCTTAAGTAAATCAGTAATGTATTTTCTTTGAATTAAAAAATCTCCAAAATATTTTTGAAATATTTGAAGACCCAAAAAAAAATTAATTCTCCCATAATACTCATTTCAAATTCTTTTTGAATTAACATTGAAAACTCATGACAATGGGTTTTATTAGTTGATCCAAAAATTACATCATTAACATTAATTTGTAGCAATATAAAATTATTTTTTACAGTTTACTTAAAGAGTGTTAGGTCTGCCATTCCAGCAGTAAAATAATTTTTCCAAAGAAAAGAACATAATATTTCATTCCAAGCTCTAGGTGCTTGTTTAAGGCCATAAAGAGCTTTAGTAAGTTTAAAAATAGAATCTAGTTTTTGAGAATTTTCAAAAGAAAGAGATTTCTCAACATAAACTTCCTCTATTGAATAAGCATTTAAAAATTAATGATTTAACCTCCATCTGAAATACTTTAAAATTAATATAATATGCATAGGCTAAAAAGATTTTAATGGTTTCTAACCAAGCTACAGTTGTAAAAGTCACATCATAATCTATTACTTCTTCTTGATTGTATCCTTTAGCTACTAATATTGATTTATTTTTAGTTATCGTGCCTTGGTCATCCTGTTTATTTCTAAAGACCCATTTGGTTTCTATTACTAGATAATTCTTAGGACTTTCCCCTAATTCCCAAACTTCATTGCTTTTAAATTGGTTTAATTCATCTTGCATTTCTATTAACCATCTTTCATCATCTATAGATTCTTCTATAATATTGGGTTCTTGTTGAGATTGGAAGGTAGATAATTCCACTAGGTTTCCTAAGATTATTCTACTTTTAATTCTTGTATCTAAGTCACCAATCACAGTTTCTAAAGGGTGATTCTTTAGGGTTCAAGACTATCTTGGAAAAAAAATTAATGGTTCTTTAGTATCATGTTCCTCTGAACTGGACTGAATTTCTTTTATATTATTTTCAAAATCATTCTTTAAGTTCTCAAGTCTCATGTTTTCATTAGATTCAAGTTCATCCATTTGATCTGTACTTTTCTCAAAGGGATTAGATTCATCAAATCTTACATGAACTGATTCTTCAAAAATACATGAATTCTTATTATATACTCTATAAGATTTGGAGGTAGAAGAATATCCTATGAAAATACATTCATCTGATTTTGGATCGAACATACCATGATTATCTTTGGTGTTCAAGATGTAAACCTTGCATCCAAAAATGTTAATGTAATTTACTTTAGGTTTTCAGTTATTTCATAGTTCATAGGGTGTATTTTTTAAAAATAGGTCTAATTAAAACTCCATTAATTATATAGCAAGATTTATTCATAGTATCTAACCAAAAATATATAGGTAGGCTATATTCATTTATCATAGTTCTAGCCATTTCTGAAATTGTTCTATTTCCCATTTCTACAATCCCATTCTGTTGCGGTGTTCTTGGTGAAAAGAAGGCGTGTTTAATACCCATATTTGAGTAGAAGAATTTAAATCCATGATTCTAAAATTCTCCACCATGATCACTTCTTAATGAGATAATAGTAAAACCTTTTTTATTTTGAACAAATTTTTAGAAACTTTCATATAAAGTAAAATCTTAATTTTTAAAATTCAAAAAGATAATCCATGTAAATCTAGAATAGTAATCACCTATAACATATACATATAATTTACCAGCTAATCTTGCTACTCTTGAGGGTCCAAACAAATCCATATGAATAAGTTATATAGGATTAGATGTAGCAACATTATTAACAGATTTGAAGGATGATTTGTGTTCCTTTCCAAGTTGACATGCATCACAAAATCTGTCACTTTCAAATTTGAGACTAGGTAAATCAGAAACTACATGTTTCTTAGATAACTTATTTAATTCATATATATTGCAATGTCCATGTCTCCTATGCCAGTTCTAGGATTCCCTTACTTTAGTAGTCAAGTAGTTTACTTGTTGTTTACATAGGGAATTTAAATCCAATGTATAGACATTTTCTTTTCTTGGTGCTTTAAATTTAAACAGTTTATCTTTAGAAACAGTACACCAATTGTCAGTAAAATCAATAGTATATCAATCATCACAGAGTTAAGAGATACTTATCAGGTTGTGTTTTAGTTATAACGACCCATACATTACATGCAATGTTAGTACTTTAAAATTTAAGTACACTTATTACAACATATAACCAAACCACGAAAGGACCGTATAGGTATAGTGTCTTTAGAAACCGGGAAACACAAAAAACTGCTTCATAAAGCGTCTACACTATCTCCCATTTATTTCATCATATCTACAGTCTCTTTTGGCATATCTTACTTAATAAACTTCTTCCTGACCTAGGAAAAGAAAACAAACAAAAGGGTGAGCTCAAATTCTTAGTACGGGTAAACAAAAGAAATATCAATCACATCATATTCATAAGAACATAAAATTTTGGAAATCTTACCCTGCAAAAGAGATCATAATTTCATAACATGGGATAAATCATGGTAGTGAAATGTAATCACAATAATCATAACATAAAACATGATGCTTTGTGGCATACACACATAATCATATAGAATAATTTCTTATTATACAATACTCGTTTCGAAGAATTTCTTAGTGGACAAAGTCCATTTCTGAACCGAGTTCATTCCTCGTTTCAGTCCTGTTTCACTGAACGGGTTTAACTTGCCGTTCTAGCCATGTCTATATCATGAGATATAAAATCATTACCCAATGCATTGGAGGGAGATATAGGTTCCACCCATCTCATAATGATACCATTCTTATGTGTGTTACAAAATCATAAACCATACATCATAGCCTAACCCATGTAATAAAAATGGGATTCTTAAACATTGGGACATCATAAAACAATTCATATAAGATAAAAGAATTCATAAAAATAATTCCATCACAAAATAATCAAATTAATGTAATAATAGGGATAGAAACAGAACCCTTTATTATTTTAGATGGAAAATTATTTTAATAAAACACTTGAACTCCATTATTGAGGAAAATATCCTTCCTACTTCAAAAACATGTTTCCTTTCATAACATGTCACACAATTCTAAACTAAAAGAAGTTGATTAAAAATAAACTTGAAAACTTGTAAAGAAATATTTTGGGAAATAATGTTTTAAAAATCCATTCATGCCGTATAATTTAAAAAAACATTCTTCTCTTACTTTTTTCAGAATAGTCAAAAAGTACCTCGTACGAAAAATGAAAAAAGATTCCTTTCATTTATTTTACTAAAAACTCACCGAAGGGTAAAATTGGATTTAAAAAATTGTAGGTGGATGGAAATAATATTACATATTGAGGAAACATGGATGTGGATGATAAAATACACCCCAATAAATTTCAATGTATAAACAATCTCAGATAAAAATGAGATTGTGATATTTCCCTTACATTAGGTCCGACTTGCATCGTAAGTGTCCGACCTCCTGTATAATGATTTAAATAATGTCATTGAATTATTCTATAATCATAATAATTGTTATTATATCATATATGGTCATATTCTTAGCTTATTATTAGTAATATTTCATTTCTTCTTATTATTCGGGTGTTTATTACTTTTTTTTCTTATGCATGTTTTGTCGAATAAATTATAATTCTTCTTTTTAGGTTATGGATACCTCTTTTCCAGAATGGTATTAGTGTAATATATAATATATTTATTCATTAAATTCATTTATATATTCATTATGCAATGATTATCATGTAGAACGAGTCGCATCACTTCGTGGAGACGGTAGGCCGTACGTACGCACGAGCGATGATATCGTTCCCATGATCGTGGAATTGTATTGGAGTATATGTTTACTATTTCAGAGTCAATATAATTTTAAAATAATAATATATATTCATTCATTACACCATTATACCTATCCAAGTATGGTGGTGGTGGAAAATAGAATACACCACGGTATGGAGACGATATTTCGTACGTACGCATGCGCGGTGATTTCATTTTCCGTAGGTTGGATAGATGGTGAAATAGGGTTGTTTCATAATTATAATAATATATCAATTTATTAGTGATACTTATGTTTTTAATTCATAATGAAACAACTAATGAATAAGAAGTGGAAGAAGAAATAAAGTTGAACGAATCGATAACAGACATTACCTCTTCTTTGTAGCGCTTCTTTGAGACCTCCTTTTAGGGCACTAAAATTAGTCTTTGAAGAAGACCAGGACCTCTAAGATATTTCTAGGGAATTGGAGAGGTGAAATTGTCAGGGGTTGGCCGAGCTTGAAGGCTGAAAGTGATGTGAGGAAGAGGGGGAGGAGGTTCCCTTTTATAAGGGAGGAGAGGGGAACCTTTGGAAAAACTAAAAATATAATTTTATTATAATGTCATATTCCATTTTAAATAGCTCCAAATTGATTTATTTCGAATATAAGGTGGTTATGGGTGTAAATACTTTAATCAAACAGAATTTAAACAAGTTTAGGTTCATTTTTTAACGTTATCATTTAGATTTAACTTTATGTTAGATAATTTTACTTTTACCATGTATTTTTTTGTTCTTACACTATAAGGTAATAAACACACCATAACAAGCCAAACGAACCCCAAGTTGTTTATTATTAATATATAAAACCTTATATAAGTCTTTTGGACGAATATTAGATTTTTAGGATTAAACTAACAATTAATAATATAATATTTGATTTAAAAACTATTTTATGTCAATTTTGACACAATTTAGTAATTGATTTTTGTGAAAATCATAACAGAATGATTAGTTCGAAAAATGTTAATTAAATCACTACTAACATGTAATATTAACCAATAAAATTAGTTTAATTTATAAAAAGTCTCAAATTATATTTATTTGGGTATTTATAACATCAATTATGGCAATATTTCATTAATAAGATAATTACTGCATCATATTTCTGTCATAAATAAATTAACATATTTTATGTCTAAAAATTAAAAATAAAATACAATAATGTAGGAAATCATTTTATATTTCTAATGAATTTTTATAGTAGAATTTATCTTATGTATAACAATATATTAAAAATTATTTACTTATTAAACTTTGATTTTTACTATTTTAACCCTTCTTTAAATGAATTAATAATAAATGTCCTAATCTAATCCAAGTGGGCCTAAATGGTCATATTTTAATCCTGAGGATGCTTTTGGTCGAATTACACTTATCCGATAGAATTAGGACATGTGTTAGGGTAATAACAATATCATTTGTACTCTTAATTACCCTATTTACTTTTAACCGTGGTAAATAAAAGTAAAAAGTTATTATTCACCAAATTTTATTTTCATCTCATTGAACCACATTTTATATACTGACATAAACCATGTCTCTCATATTTTTGAAATTCCACTCACAGAAGCGGTAAAATTATGTTTTATGTAAATTCGCAAATTCTCCTAGGAGGTGGGTAAAAGACAGTGAAATGTTTCATAAAATTTTTATATATCTAAAATTATTATAAAATTACTCCAATGAATTAACTTCAAATTATATAGGTATTTTGTATCAATTTTCACCTAAAATAAATTTTAATAAAATAAATAATTATTTAAATAAAAAGTCTGTTTTTAAATAGTAACCTTGTGTTTTCACAATTCATCAAAAACTGAAAGTTTCTAGAAAAATACCAAAATTTCACCCTAGGCTAATTTCGATATTCCGAATCCAAAAAATGAAGTCTATTTTTGAAAATAAAATTTACAAAATTTCAAAAAGTGGTTATTACAATTCATAAGGACTAGTTTTAATAATATTTTAATAGCATTTCGTTGTTTAGTGAAACTCGGTATTGCGTACAATGCAAGTTATTGAGGAAGGCCGTTGTTGTGTATAAAGAAAGACAAGCTACTGTTGTGTGTAGTGAAAGATTCCTTTGATGATTTATATAAAATAAAAAAAAATATTTCTTATAAAAGTCTTGGGTGTTACATTCTACCCCCCTTAAAATGAATTTCGCCCTCGAAGTTCATCACATGTAACAAACAGATGAGGATACCTCTCCCTCATCATGTCCTCAAGCTCCCATGTTGCTTCTTATAATTTGTGGTTCATCCATAAAACATTCACCCAGCGAGTGGTCTTGTTCCATAGAACCTTTTCACTACGATTGAGAATCTCTATCAGCTATTCTTCATAAGAAAGATCTTGTTCTAGTGGTACAACTTCTGAGCTGAGTACATGTGAAGGATCAGGTATGTACTTTCTCAGGAGAGATACATGGAACACATCGTGAACTTGAGAGAGATTCTTTGGAAGCACCAATCATTATGCTACCTTCTCAACACGATCCAGAATTTCAAAAAGACCGATATACCTAGGGCACAACTTTTCCTTCTTTCCAAATCTCATTACTCTCTTCCAAGGAGATATTCGTAAGAACACTATATCAACCACTTCAAACTCTATGTCTTTTCTACGGTTGTCAGCGTATCTTTTTTGTTTACTCTAAGCTTCTCTTAGTGTTGTTGAATAGATCGTACCTTTTCTGCCATCTCATCAACAAGATCAGGTCCTAAGAGCTTTCTTTACCCAAATTCATCCCAGCAAGTTGGAGTCCTGCATTTTTTCCCTAGAGAGCTTCATAAGGATCCATCTGAATACTGGAGTGGAAGATATTATTATAAGAAAACTCCACCAAAGGTTGGTGTTGATCCCAACCACCTTTGAAATCCATAGAGCAAGATCTCAACATACATTCTAGAGTTTTCATTTTCCTCTCAGACTGACCGTCTGTCAGAGGATGATAAGCAGTGCTTAAACTCAACTATGTATCCAGAGTATGATGAAGGCTTCGCCAGAACATTGAGGTAAACCTCATATCACAATCAGATATAATAGAAAATGGTACTCAATTCAATCTTACCACTACCTTTACATATATCCTGGAAAGTTTATCCAGAGAGAAATCCTCTCTAAGAAAAATGAAGTGTGCAGGCTTTGTAAGACGATCAACTATGACCCAGATAGTATTATTGCCTTTGGATGTTTTAGGAAGTCCTGTGAAAAAGTCCATAGTCATGTTTTCCCATTTCCATTATGGTATGGGTCATGGTGGTAACATCTCCTTAGACTTATGTCTCTCAACTTTAACTTGCTGACAAACCAAGAATTGAGAGACATATTCAACAACATCTCTCTTCATTCCATCCAACCAGAAGTACTCTTTCAGGTCCCTATACATCTTCGTGCTTCCAGGATGAATAGAGAATGAAGAACTATGAGCCTCATCCAGCAACTCCTTCTTTAATTCGGGAATGGGAGGAACACAAACCTGATTCCTGAGCTTTATTATCCCATCACAATCATGGTTGAATTTAGAAACATTTCTCACCTTCTTTTGTAACTCTACATCTTCATTCTGTGCCTCTTTAATCATAACATGTATAGATGTTTGAACATTCATTTGAGAAAAATAAGAATTTTCCCCTCTCTTTATAATTCCAAGATCCATCCTTTGTAAATCCATAAATATTGGATCTTTTGTGATACTCATCATGGATAAACTGGCATGGTGTTGTCGACTTAATGCGTCTGCCACCATGTTTGCTTTCCCATGGTGGTAATGGATTGAGCATTCGTAATCATTAATCATCTCCAACCATCTTCTTTGGCATATATTCAGCTCCTTTTGTGTGAAAATATACTTTAAACTTTTATGATCAGTATAAATGTCACACCATTTTCCATAAAGATAATGCCTCCAAATATTTAATGCAAAGATTACCACAGCTAACTCCAAATCATGAGTTGGGTAATTTTTCTCATGGATTTTCAACTGTCGTGAGGCATAAGCTATCACCATATCATTTTGCATGAGAACACACCCCAATCCCTTCATGGATGCATCACTGTAGATCACAATACCTTTCTCCACTACAAGGAAGTGTGAGTACAGGTGCACTAGATAACCTTCTTTTCAACTCCTTGAAATTCTCTTTTCATTCCTCTGTCCAAACAAACATAATGACTTTCTGAGTCAACATGGTGAGTGGATTAGATAATCGTGAGAAATATTTCACAAAACGCCGATTATATCCAACCAAACCACGAAAACATTAGATCTCCGTTACTGTTGTTGGTCTCGACCATCTTTTGATGACCTCTATTTTTGCTGGATCCACAGATATCCCCTCTTTTGAGATTATGTGACACAAAAATGAATCCTTTTCAAGCCAAAATTCACACTTGGTAAATTTGGCATAAAGCTTCTCCTTTCTCAGTGTCTTCAATATAATTCTCAAGTGATCTTCATGTTCATCCTTGCCCTTTTAATATACAAGAATATCGTCTATAAAGACTACCAGAAACTGATCAAGATAGTCTCTAAATACTCTATTCATCAGATCAATGAAGATAGTAGGGGAATTAGTAAGAACAAATGGAATCACTATAAATTCATAATGTCCATACCTTGTACGGAAAGCCCTCTTTGGTATATCCTCCCTTTTGACCATTAATTGATGATACCCTGAATGAAGATCAATCTTGGAAATGTATTAAGCTCTGCATAGTTGTTAAAATAAGTCATCACTGCGCGGTAGAGGATATTTGTTCTTGATAGTGATCTTGTTATGTTCTTGATAATCAATGCAGAGTCTCATTGATCCATCTTTCTTCTTTACAAACAGAACAAGTTCTCCACAAGGTGACGCACTAGGGCATATGAATCACTTATCATGATTCTCTTGGAGTTGCTTCATCAATTACTGAAACTCAATTGGGACCATTCTATAAGGTGTCTTTGATATAGGTAAAGCACTCAGTATGAGTTCTATTGAATAATCAACTTCACGATTTGGTGGAAGACCTGACAATTCCTCTGGAATGACATCATCCAACTCCCGTACAATGGGAATATTCGAAATCGTGAGTTTCTCACCA
The DNA here is from genome assembly GCA_963277665.1 of Viscum album. Taxonomy (NCBI): domain Eukaryota; kingdom Viridiplantae; phylum Streptophyta; class Magnoliopsida; order Santalales; family Viscaceae; genus Viscum; species Viscum album. The sequence continues at coordinate 1,060,286,407 of OY728140.1, forward strand.
ACCATTTGAGATAAATAACCTTCATTTAGTTGAATCGAGACCCATAAGATGGAATAAATTTCCACTATAAGGTTATGTTCATCCATGAATCGATAGACGATCAAAGATTGACTTGGAATATGAAATGTGACTTCCCTTCTTTGGCAATTGATATGATCTCCATATAGAGGAAGCCAATCCATGCCAATAATAACATCAAATTCCACTATAGGGAGGATCACAAGATTTGCAGGAATCCATTTCTCACAAAAATCAATCGGAGAAGAATTATAAACTTTTGATGCAACTGTTGTGCCATTAGGGGTTGTCACAGCTAACTCAACATCTAATGGTTGAGGTAATACGGTGATACCCTCAGAAAAGTCTTCATAAATAAAAGAGTGGGTGGATCCAGAATCAAATAAAACATTCTCTACTTTAGAGTGGATGGTAAGTGTGCCTTCCACCACTTCGTTATCATACTCCACATCACTGATAGAAATTGCATGTGAATTTCCTTTCTCTTTAGCTTTAAGAGTTTCTTGGCGTCGATCATCATCAACAAAACATGGAATTAGGGCATTGCTTGGCATAATTCTCCATCTCCTTTCACTTGAAACATTGAAGTATAGGAGGTGCACTCTATGTAGCCTTTTCTTTGTTCACATCACTAGACATCTTCTTCCCATCATTGCGGTATTCAAATTCCCGATGACCTTCCTTTCCACATTCGAAACATTTACTTGTCCATTTAAGACAACTCCCTCCGTGTTTCTTTCCATACATTGAGAATAAGGGAAAACTCATATTCTTTTCAGTGTTCTCTTTAGATTTTCCTTTGAATTCCATTTTCCTCTTCTTATCAAACCCATATGACTGATGGGTTACTCCAATTTCCATCTCAACTTTGAGAGCACATCGAACGATTTCCTCGTAGCTATTGAAGTCCCTTATGGATAACGACCTTCGAAGACTTGGTTTTAAGCCACTAAATAATCGATCGATCTTACTCTCAGGTTGGATAATAATACCAGAAGAGTACCTTGAAAGTCTTGTAAAATTTGCTTCATAGGTACCAACATATTCATCATCCTTTTGCTTTAGTTAAAGATACTCCCTCTCCATCTATGTTCGGAGAATACGAGGGAATTACTTATTGAAAAATATGTTTTTTAACTCTTCCCATTCCATGTACTCAATTTATTCTCTTGTACTTGTATTCTTGATAAGATTCCAACATTGATCAGCATCACCTTCCAAACGATAAACAGCTAGGATGACTTTATAATGTTCAGAACATTGAAGAGCTGAAAATATATTTTCAGTAGTTCTAATTCGTTTTTCAGCAACTAATGGATCAGTAGACCCACTAAATGAAGGTGGATACTGCCTCATGAAGGATTCAACAGAATGTTGCTCCTTCCTTTGATCGATTGGAAGTCCTACATGATTCACAGCTTCAGAACGTTGTGTGAGCATGGATACAATAGTTTGCATTCCAACTCCCATAACATTTGGTTGCTCAGGGGGACAATCATTGCATTTCCCGTCGCATTCCTCATTAACACGGTTCCTTAGCGTTCCAGCCATTGACTAAAACCAAGAAGAATAGTATGAGAAACACTAATTATAATAGGAAAACCACATAATCAAGAATAAAATTTCACACTTAAGGTCTTATCCTAGGTTATTCATGGCCATTTCTAAAACACTAAGACTATGCTCTATGCTTAGACTTATCCTTAGAATTCTTACAAAGGATTTCACATCCTAGTTTCCAAAGGTTGACTATACCTTTCCTCTGATACCAACTATAACGACCCATAATTTACATACAATGTTAATACTTCAAAATTGAAGTACACTAATTACAAGATATAACAAAACCACGAAAGGACCGTATAGGTATAGTGTCTTTAGAAACTGGGAAACATAAAAAACTAGTTCATAAAGCATCTATACTGTCTCCCATTTATTTCATCATATCTATAGTCCCTTTTGGCATATCTTACTTAATAACCTTTATTCCTGACCTGGGGAATGAAAAAATACAAAAAGGTGAGCTCAAATGCTCAGTAAGGGAAAAAATAAGAAATATCAATCACATCATATTCATAAGAACATTACATTTTGAAATCTTACCCTACAAAAGAGATCATAATATCATAACATGGCCACCCTACGGAATTCAGAATTTATAACATTTGATTTACCATAAGTCACATCAATTAACCATTCTTATACGATCTTTACATTTCAGTATCTATCATCTACCAGATTAATACAATTTTACACATTATAATTAACCAATAAACATTATATGTTAAATTAATATTACAATAAATCAATTTATATAATAAAATTCATCTTTAAAGATTTAAACCATGGTTCTCCCATTTTTCACATCAATATACAATCATGATCTCTCAGGTAATTTCATTAAAATTATTTTGTTTTTACCCATTTTCATTTAACCATATGGGTTTTTGTTACTAAAATAAGTAATTTCTATAGAATCACCCTTAACATAGGCTCCTTAGAATAAAGGCACATAAATAACACGACACATTTCATCTATTTACAAATACGTAAGATAGATGTTTATTTAAAATTGATTTTAATTATTTACTAATTGGCAATATAAACATGGAAAAAACCACAATATTTAAACCAATATTAAATCTGTTATTTCATTTTAAATATAGACTATTTTGGGTTTCCAATTTTTTATCCCCATTTAATAGGGTTCAATTACCAATAGTGGCCTATAATTGTTATAACCATAGAGGTAGCTGATTACCAATTTTTCTATGAGAATAAATGAAATAAAATTTTGTATTTAACAATTCAATTTTAATTTTTGGGTCAGTGAAAAATACATCATCATGAACAACATATCATGAAGATATAAAATTATAAAATACTATGGGAATTACATAGGAACCACATACCATATAATTAGAAGATTCATCACAAATTGTATTGGCCCTTGGTTTTTTTTAATATTAATAAAATAAATAATGAAAAATATTATTTCAAAATAAGGTATATAGGATAAATGTGGAAAGATATTTATTGGTAGAAAAAATAATGAATAATGTAAGGGACGAGACTTATAGGATTTTCTATTTATAATAATCACAAAAAATAGTATATGAAATGAAAAACAATAAAATGAGATCCATTAAGACCTAAAGAGTTTACACGGTTCACATTTGGTGTTGTTAAAAGTTATTTTGAGGATGAAAACATCTAGTATGGGTTAAATGGATTATTTTAGATAAATTAATATGTTTCCCATAATTTAAAAAGCCTCTACGACGCTAATGGACTACCTCTATCCCTCCAACAGAGGTACACTGAGACTAACAACCCTCATCCTCTTTTAGATTTCATGGGGTTTCTAAAGTAAATGTAATAATATAATGTTGGACACCACCTCCTCCCAGACCCCAATACTCCATTGAGACCACTCAAACACCAATGAGTCACATGAATATTAATGTAATTTATACCTTGATAGGTTTCAACACAGATAAAAAAATTTAAAACAAACCCATACATCTATGAATGTATGGGTTTTGACAGAACTCTTTTATACGGAGAATATAATGGAAATGTTTCATTGTAGTTGTAATTTTATTTTAAACATGTATACGATAGGTTTTTATTTTCTATAGTCAAATTATTTATGTAATGAGTTCTATTTGGATCCTAAAGATGTAAGGAAAAAAGTACCCTCATCAATTATAATTCTTTGGAATGATTTAAAATTTAGCATACATTATTACTTATTGGTTAAAGAATGTAACAACAAATAATTTTCAAATATGATATGTTTAGTTTCATAAATATATGTGTGCAATATTTAAGTATAATTGATAGTAAAAATTGAATTCATGATATAAAATTAAACTCTTTTTTTCCTTAGTAAAAATACATATATATATATATATATTAAATATTCCATATAAAATTTAAAATACTTTAATAAGACCATATTAAATTAGTTTTAGAAATTTAAAATACATTGTCATGTTATCATAGAATTACCACATAAGGAAGAATAACTTTAGAAAAGAATCAAAATAAATGAAATAATAAGGCCATTTTAAAATAAATAGAATTTTCATAATAAATTTATTAAGTGAATAATGATTTAATAATGATGTATTTATAGGGTGTGTAATGATTATAAAACCAATACATGTATGGTAGTTATAATTATAACATAACAATTAAAGTAGAAAAATTTCCATTAGAGTTAATAATTAAATAACCAAATATATAATTGTTACTATGAATCATTAAATGAAAATAAGTTCTTAAATACCATTAAATAAAAACTCAATCAACGTAACATAGTGTATCTACATGTATATATTATTACTATAACAATTTTTACATTATTTAATAAATCATTATTTTTTATATTTTCAAGGAATGTTAAAATTTCATTTTTAAAATTATGTTTAGAAAAAATTAATGTACATTTATCAATCATAATATAATATTTAGTTAATATTATTTATTTTCAATTTTATTAACATTAAAATGTGGAGGTTAAATTGTGAAATTTCATAAAATACATTATTTTGAAGTATATGTTTAATATATGATTAATTATATCCAAGATAATTTAATAAACTATGGGATCATAATCACATACATGATTTAATATGATTACCAAAAACCATACAAAAATTACCATTAAAGAGAAAAATAATAATCAAATAAATATTTAATTTTAAAAAAACATGTTACCCATCAATAATCAATAAACACCTCTTCCACACATTCATCTCCACTTCTAAAACAACATTACATTAGAAAATGACTACCAATTTCTATACATAAACCCTATAATCCACATTTATGGAGGATTGGTCCAACTAAAAATCAATCCCTAGAACTATAAAGGTGATGTCTAAATTGATCATTTAAATGGGGAAAAGTAAGCCTTTAGTTTCCAACAACATTAAATTTATCCTCACCATTCATTCTATATTCTCCATAATATTTTCTTAAAATAATATTTTATAATTCCTAAAAAATATATAGTTATATTATAATAACAACTATATCATAATTTATTTCATAAAATAAATTCCAATATTTTTATAACATTCATATTTTCTAGGATTGTTCTAAAATCCTATATAGATGATGTTATGAATCCAATACTTCAGTCATTTTTTGTTTCTTAATTGGAATTGAGGAAATAATAAAATAATAATTATATAATTAAAATTATTCAATGATAAAATAGGAATAATTATATTAATATATTAAATAATTAACCACGTTCATTTTAATCATGAAAAATTGTTGTTTTAAGATGTACAACGTAATTTAAAACTAATTTTTACCATATATTGAACTATTGAATTTTTATGATATTAGAATGATTGTGACACTATATATTACATATTCTAGGGAATATTAAACAATATATATATATATATATAAATTACTAATATATTTAATCCATTTTGGAGAAATTAACAATAAAACTTCAAAGAATCAATATGTGAATAAATTATAAAAATTAATAAATAATAAATAATAATAAATGGAATGTAATATATGAAATTAAAAATAATAATTTTTTTGAGGAATTCAATTAACATATGAAATTATACCATTAAAGAGGTTATATTTATCTTTAAGTCATTCAGGTTACAATACAACATCATAATAAATGTTTTATGGTACTCTATGACCCTTATTTGTATTATGATTTGGTTGGGGATTGTCTGAGGTTTTTTCAGTGTAATTTTGAATACAATTTGGATTTTTAGGATATGTATTTTTTTTATATTTTTTCCCCAAACTGTTCACCACTAGTTCAAATCATACAGCCTATATAGTGGGGGTTTGCATAGTGGGAACATGGATTGAAATATCATGCATCCAACTAGTATAAATCGTGGGACATAGTATAGGGGTACATTGTTAGGGAACATAATTTTCCTAAGATTGTATCCCCTTATAGTTAACAATGCGTGCAATATATTTTTATTGTAAAATTTGACTCAAAAATTCACAAACCCATATTTAAGCTGCATATCAAACCCCACGCGACCTAAATAAATTTAATTATATAAGAGGGGACTCTAATGGTTTTTTAGGAACTTCCAAACCAATTACATTATTGATTGAACATAGAGTATCCTGCTGAATATATTATGTGTATGTAAAACTACAGTAGTGTGTTCTATTCCACACTCTCCTTCTTTTATCCAAATAGAGTGTTACATGATCATCATTTTGATCAATCTAATGTTATTTTATTTGAATATTTATTCAATGGTGAATTTGTTGATAAATATTACCCTTGTTCATTGTTGAAATATCCCATTATAGGGGTTTTTTATTTGTGATACTCTGATTAAAGGTAGGCACATATGTTTTATATTGAACCATATAATATAACATTGTTTTTTTATTTTTGCAGGAAAATATTTAAATTGATTTATGATTCCCCAAATATACATGATTTGGATTTTTATTTTTAATTTTAATTGATATTAGAAAAAAATCTATAATGAAATTAGAATTTAGGTCGTATTTTGAAATTGAGGAAATTGTTTTACAAATTTGAGATTTTTTTATAAAGTGGATTAAATTATAATGACGAAAACCAATGTTTTGTTTTTATTGAAAATTCATGAAATGACGAAAACCCATGTTTTGATATTGAAAATAATTTATCATATGGAAATTTATTTATCATATTTAATTGGAAAATTTGGCAATTAAATTGTAAATTAGTATTTTATTTGAAATGAGATGATTTTACCATTATTGATATGTTGATATATTTAGAAAATGAGATACTTATAGTTGGTGGGTTATTTTTAGATAAGTACACTAAGATGGTAATTACTTAGAAATGGATGGTGGATGAAAACTACAAAAATAAACTTTTTTATAAGATCTTATCCCTAATGGGATATAGATGATTCCTATTCATCCTGATCCTGATGAACGTTGTACACATATTGTCAGGTTCCCTATTATGAAAGTGTGATGATCCTATAACCATGAATGATCATACCAATATGTATATGTCCAAGGTACATGTTGTTATTATTATGAATATATATTACACTATTTATGAAACTGATTAACTTATGAATATTGATTTATTAAACTCTTTAATGAAAAACATTATAAGTTACAATATTTATAATATAGTACATAATTTGAAATAAAATCAATTTTTTATTAAATATGATAACTCAACGTTTAGTAATTTAATCATACATACTTCTGTCTTTATACTCCACTAGATTGTGGAAAAAATGATTACCTATTTTATTTTATATGGTTATATGTGCTAGTCAAAACTCCAGGTGACCTGGGATTCTCATTGGGCCATGTTAGTTTTGGATCAAGTATCTGGGTACTAAGGTATCCTATCTGGTTCATGACACTCAAGGTGTGGGAACTCCCTCACTTTCATTTTATCTTCCCATATATTTTCTATCTATCTATCTAGAAACCTTCATGATATTACAAATAAATCATGTTCCTTATATTTTCCATATACAAATTTTATTTATATATATAAATTTATCACACATATATATTTTTCTTCATATATGCACAATATTTATCTTCGGTTATAAAATTTCCTCATTAAAAATAATTAAACAAAATTATTTATCATTTATTTTCAAATATATCTTTTATAAATATATTAACATATTTGATTTATATTGATTCTAATTATTATAAGGAAAATTATATGGGTTCTCTTTTATGGCTAAAGAGATCCCCATACACCAATCTTATATAACGTGTTTCAACCCACTTAATCATTTCATTATCTGTATATTATCCATTTCCTATAATTTTTGGTCCCCAATAGCCTTATATTAAAAATAAATTATTATTTATTAAATTATTAATGCATAATGTTACTTAATACATTGTTTTATGGGGAATCATTGTACACTTAATTTGATGTATGATTTTTTACAAGATTTTGCAACTTATTTTCATGTTGTTGGGTTTATTGGGTTTGGTATTATTTATGATTTATTTTCTATGTGTAAAAAATATGAATGAAATATTTTGATGTTATTAGGAGGGTTTAAATTTATAAAACCCCAAAATCATATGGCCAATTTGTTAAGTCTCATGATGTTATTATGCATGGGAATGATGTGGTTATATTTGTTAATAATATTATGGGTTGTAATTTTGTGGTTATATTTTTCACTAATCTTATGATGTATTAGCCTTGAGACATTAATTATTTTTGTAATTTCATTTCATATAATTTTATAAAATTTTCTTCTTCAGATTTTTTTTTATTTTTTTATGAAATTATCTATCTTATTTTCGGATTCCATGATATGATTAATTATCTTATACATTTATAATTTAGTGTCATGATTATCAATTATTGAATTATATTATCCACATGTTTATCATTATTATTATCATTCAATTATTTTATATCACTTATTATTTTATATATATCTCTGGGATATCTTATATAGTTGTATGATAGTTTTGAAATTTAGTAGCTTAATATGAAGTTATTAAAAAAAAGTGGGTTTATTTTGTTCTATTATCGTTATAGTATGATGGTAATCTCTTTGACAACGGATATCTAGACGTATGGCTGTTCTTTACAGATAATTACAATTAAAATGATCTGGGATTATTTTTGTGATATGTGGTTCATTATATTTTTTAAACATAAAATAACTATATATTCATAGAGTTACATGTTTTGTATATATATTTATAATAACATGGTAAAAATTACATTATAACTATTATTTAAAACCATGATATGTTTTTTCCAATTGACCATATTAAAATTGAACATTCACTAAAAAGTGTTCCACAAATATAGAATAGTATGAAAATAATTTAATTTGATCCAACAAAAAGAATATACTAAGTTTACAATATCCAAATCCAACTCAAAATGAATGTCTAAAATGGTAATTCATAATATAAAACATAATATGAAATTATCTATATTTATATAGCATAATAAAATATATTCAAAAAACACTTATAAAATCTCAAAACACTACACTGCTACATTTTAGATCATTTGACTATCCATAACAATACACTATAATTTATTGAATACCTATTGTATATTGAGATCCAGTAAATATCCCAAAAGCACTATTTAAATATTTATATCTCTAGGAATGAGTATTCCAATCCAATATAACCAAAAATAATAATTTGGAAATTTAATTAAGATAAATTTGTTATGTAGTCAGCCAAATTGTATTTTCAATTAAAATAAACAAAATAATGAAAAATTTCAATTTAGGGAATCACTAACTCAATAGGTACACAAATTAAATTTTTTATAGATGTTATGTAAATATTAATAATTTGAAAAAAATATATTACTTTTAACAACATCACAACCAAATTACTTAAAAGAACATGTTAAAAAAAATATAAAGAAATTTCCATATAGAAACACTAAAATTCTCACTGTGTGTGTTCTCTGAAGAATAATTTTTTTTCTAAATTGAATTTTTTTTACTAAGGTTCCAATATATATTAAATATTATAAATTATTTACCCCACCAAAATATAATTTTCCCTAATATTCATCAATTATGGCCTTGAATTACCATGATATTTCAAAAAGCTACATTATTATGTTAAATGACAGTAATATTAACTAAATCCTAAACCAATAGATGGAATTACTAACCATGTTACAGTTTGTTTCACTATAATATAGGATATAACAAAAATAACTATGCTATGGTTTTTTAGGAAAATATATATGTCATGTTATAATTCTAGTAGATTAATAATTCTTATAACAATGTTATCAAAAAGAATTTAAATTTCATATAAAAAAACTAAAATAATTTTAAATGTCCAAATGTTTTTAAAATTTAAAAAATAAATATATTGTCTTATCATAATTTATAAAATATTTTGATGATTGATACCTTTCTACAATGGAAAATAATTTGAGATATGTTTAGATTCAATGGGATCATACATGGTTTCTATAAAATGAAGTAAAATCATTGTCCATCATATTATATTTAACTATTTTAGGATAATGTATAAATCTAAAATGGTGAACCTATCATGTATCTTCAACATTCAATACAGAGATTCTTATCAGCCATGGATTATTGAGATCCCTTAATAAGTATTTATATAATGACCTTAAATCATTAAAAAAACTTTCTTATTTATTTTTGGATAATCCCATTCTATATGTTGATAGGTAGTAATACATTGTTTAGTGACCCATGAGGCATAACCTCTTACATGGCGCTGATGGACCCAATTTTCATTGACACCATAGGAGATGACCAACCCAAAATTTGTATATATATTATACAAAACTCACATACATTTCTCGGTTTCCCTATTAGTATTTCCCCAGGCGGAGTGCACGGGTTTGGGACTAGAGGGCTATATACATATGCTCTCATTCATAAAAATCATGAATCCATGTGAAGATGGAATTGTTTCCCTGGACATCATTTAGATCTTTCACCTGGTGTAGGAAAAAAAAATTTGAATACCATAACTTGACTTCCATATTGACATGACTACTAGATCTTGATGACGTTTTCCCCACACATCCCACTATTTACCATCCGAGTCATTCCACCCACCCGATGATCCCAACGTTGTCCAGTCTCCTGACTGACGAACATGCCTCCACCCCATTCATGTAGTCACATTGTACTCCTAAACAAAAATCCTCCAACAGCATTATTCCTGCTTCCCATGCTTTTCCATTCCCATGCCTCATAGCCAATGAGCAACCCATGTTCCCTTCTGTATCCATCCATGCTATTTAGCATCCCCTCACCCCTACCTCTATTAGATGTTCCTCGATGTTTTCCTTCCCAAAGCCCACAATATAGAGTAAATCCTCAAATATGCAGCAACTAGGTGTTGAACCCTGATTGATGCAGGCATATGAGTAAGACTGAACCACTTGAAAAATAAAATCTTAAGAAACATTGTCTCATCAATGAAAATATTTTTTATTCATTTATATTTCTTTATTCCAAAACTAATTGATAGATATTATGGGAAATATGTTTTTATGGTTTCTTTATGTTTAATTAATACATAATTGACCCCTCAAAACCCTTTTAGTAGATACCAATACAGATACAAGAAGAAAATAAGATTGTTTTAATAACAAAAAATTATGATATTATTTATTCTTTCTAGGATGTTGTAATAAAACCGTCCATTCATCCATGTTAACATTTAATACCTAGAATTTATGATAATTCTAATAACATAATTTTTTATCCATATAATATATTAACGAAATAACTATGTAAATTTTATCAAAAAAATTAAATTGAAAAATATTGGGTTTTAATTAAAAATAAAGAACATATAATTTTCAACAAAATTAATTTGAAATCTAATATTTGTCTCCCAAATATAAAAACACAACCTTAAATCTTAATATTTTTCATATGATCATGTTATAGAAACATATTCTAAATATTCAATATTTTAGAAGGATTAACATTTCAATGATTATAAAATTCTCTAAAATGGATGCATGTCATTTTTCATCACTTACATTTTTGTATGTTCTTATTATGTTTTTGATTAATTAATAGATGAATTGATTTAGGCATATATCCCCTTCATTTGATTTTGAATATTATAATTGATCTTAGTATATATTTAAAATAACAGTTCAAAACACATTATATTCAAAATAATGTTAGTATTTTGTCTCTATTAAAAAACTGCACAACAAGTACTCTAAACAAAGTATTGATAAGGACACCATTTGATAATTTTATACTTGGTTGTATTTCATTTTCGAAAGGTCCAACAATCAACTCCACAAAAGTGATTACATTGTAATAAGAACCTACCAACTAAAATAACCAATCTAAAACTTCTTCAATTACATATTTCTAATACTATATACCATTTATTGTCTATAAATGTAAGTATTCATGTTCTCAATGAAATATTTCACTATGAAATAGGTAAAAATAATATGTCATATGAAATATTGGATGACCTATATCATAAGAATGTTCCTATAAGAATTCCAATCCACACCACAGTACAATCTAACTACAAATTATACTCATAAATATGGTAAAATATAGTCCAATTAAAGAATAATGTCAATAATAATTTTTTTTTATATAACATCACATTATAATCTCCACCGAAAACCTTCAAAAATTTATATTGTATAACATATGATAATACCATATTCCACAAATAATCATTTACTTCATTATTCCACTTATATTTATGATAATATATTACTCTTACTTGTATACAACTTTTAGGATTATGTTTTTTTTTGAATTTTTTTATTCTATGTCTATATTAAATGAGAGGAATGAAAATCCCAATAATATGGAATCATTTTAATTATATTACTAAATGCACCATTTTTAATAATAAAAATTTACTTAATATGTGCAATCATGAAGACCAAGTACTACTAAATATGTCAATACCATACCACAAAAGAAACCCATATATTAATAAATATATCCTAATTAATGTTATCAAGGTGCTCAAAGTCATATAAATGGGTTTTAAGGGGACCGATATCCAATATAGTTTCCCCACAATACTTTACAAACTATGATAAATATAATTTGATGCCCTACTAAACTAGATGTAATACCATTCCATTCAAATTATATTTCTATTCATGAAAGAATGTATAATAAGGACAAAAAACCTAAGGGGTTATGAAATGGTGCATGTCGAGGGTATCCCCTCTAACTAACTCCACAGCCTCTAGATTTAAGAAATTTATAGAGAGGAGGAGAGTTCTAATAGAGATTTTGTTCGATAAAGAGGCCAGAAGGTTCGCAACCCAGTTCCACTCACGCAAATTATGATTTACTCAGATATTGTTTACAATAAGAGGTATAAACTTGTGAACAATAAAAGCTATGGTAAACTACGGTGATCCTTTTCCATGAAGGGGGTCATGAATGATAGTAGAGTCGGTCTACACCTGAGTGATTCCAAGATTCTTCGGCATGTAGAGTGAAAGTACAGTAACTATCCCATTGGCCACATCTTAGAGGTAAGTACCACTAATGTAGAATGAAGTAAAAGACAAAACCAAATTCCCCCCCGAGCCAGAAATTAAAACCCTTCCTCTCAGGGAACCCATCTTGCACGACCCATCTGAATTGAGTTTCAGGTTGCAAACTGGAGGAATCCAATAGACCAATGAACCAATTGGGTGGGGGGGGGAAGGTGGAGAATAAGAGTTCAAGACCTATAGAGGCGTGAGAGAATGATCCCTTCTCTAGTACAATATATTTGAATCCATGTACACCCGTAGGAATCAAATCCTCACAATTATGGACCAAATAGAATGTGTCTTTCCAACAATACATGCGTGGTTCTTTTCTTACCACAAACACCAGCACCCAACACTAAAAAGCACAACTCTTGGAATCTGTTGTATTACAGAGTCTTGTGATCTGTGGAACCATCTAACCACAATAGGAGCATCCTATATGTTATGCATAGAAAAAGTAGTGTGGCTACCAAATGCAGTCCAAACTACCTGGGTCAATTCCCCTTCATAAAAAGAATGATTTCAACTCTCTTACCACCTAGAGTTACAACAATGTAACCTTAAAGCTAGAAAAATTCCTACATTCTTGATGTTCTAATCCATGGAAATTGCATGGTTCATCATTCTCTTGGAAAAGAATTTGATCTTTGCTGGTATCTTGTTACACCACAACGCATCGTTGCAGTTGTACTGGGGGCTCTGTGTAGAAAACATATTGTGAAACTCCTTGGCGGAGAAATATCTCGAGGATATAGGAACAAAAACAAATTTATCGGTCTCTATATTGAAATGAATGGAATTGCGGAGTTCCATTTTTCATCTTCTAGTACTTAAATTGTATAAATTGGACAGAGACTCGTGTTTTTCACAGTAATAAGGGGAGTTGGGTAGTTAGGGAATGTGAGAACTGATACAACCTAGTTATGGTTCTAGAATGAGAAGTCCCCTATGCTAACCACCCAGTGGGAGTTCTGCAGGAGATTCTAAAGGATAGGGATAATGATGAACCATAATAGACAAGAATACCCTCTCACTGCCTCCACAGTGCCACCGCAGATGATAGACATGCACTTTCCGCAAAGCGTGTGCTCCTCCAGGATCTCCCAATCATGATCGATGTGCATGCAGTGTAACATGAACTGAATAATCCTCATGTTGATTTCCCCATTCTGAATATATTTCTCCAACCATCCCCCCCAGGCCCAATTCCTCTTACCTTCTGACGCTGCGTCCCAGATAGAACTACAGAGAAACTTTTCAATAATATAGATAACTCCCCATGATACGTAGGAGGATGCCATCACATGGACCAGAATTGCAGTTAAGACCTAATTAACCAGTGTGATATGACCCTTAAATGAAATAATTAATATAATTTTGGGATAATAAATTTCAATACTATCATAGGATTAATTTGTGAGATTATCCAAAATTAATCATTTTTAGGTGAATATTAAAAATTTCATTTTTTAATCGGAATCGTTTATTGAATCTATATGATGTAATTATAAAATTAAACAAATGAAACACCGTTATTTAAAAAATATTTGTTTTATATGTAACATAAAATATTTTTAAATATTATCTATAATTAGTGACCTATATTTGATATTTTAAATCATATGAATTTTTTTTCACTACAACTATTTCAATTCATTTTGAATTTACAATTTTAAAATTTAAAAATTTCAATTTTATAAATTTAAACAATTTAAATTGATTTCAAATTATGATTCCATTCTTCAAAATTATAAAAAAATATTTAAATTTTACTCACAAAAGACTAAATTATATGGTAAATACTAGTTACCAATGCAATAGATAAAATATAGAAATTGAAAAATATGAAGGTAAAGAGTGTAAAACATGTATAATACATCTATTAAATTAACTGGTTTTTTATTTCTCGAACATATATTTTCAACTAAATTATTTATTAGTTTTGCAGCTATATACCTATAGAGTGATGTCCCATTATATTGGTTTTGGAATTTACAAAAAATGTAATCCATTTTCACATATAAAAGGGGTCTCTCACCACCACTTAAATTGCCATCCTAAAATTTATTTTCATCATAAAACCCTGAAATTTATCTATAAAATTTAATCCCTTAATTCATCTATTAGATTTTGGTCATAAATGTTTAGACTAATCCCTCTATATCCAAGGGATCCTCCATAGAATTATCAAAGTGCTCTGTGTGACTAATCATTTTTACATTACTTACTTCCTTTATTATGTTATAGGAATAATCATTTACCATAATATACCACTTCATTAAAAAAATGAATATGATTTTTTTAATATATGGGCTCTCATCTCCTTAAAAATAAATGTTTTTTTTTCTTCACCAATTACTATTTCTAGTCTAGAGTGGGAACATAGTAAATAATTATTATACATAAAACATGATTATAATTCTATTATATTAATCCATTTCTCTTTTAATATATTACAAGTAATATGAAATCTTCATTCATTGTTATATATAGATTATATATTCTATGTTATGGTGTATTGTATTTTTAATGACTGAATTTCATTACAGGAATTGAAAATGGGTTCAAATGATAAATATGATATTTATTTTACATTTAATATTTCTGTAAGGAAAATTTAAAAATACAAATTTCTGATATAAATTATAAATGATTCATATATAAATAATGGTCTTAAAAATAATATGATGAATACATTTTTTTTATATTATGCAATATATTCATATACATTATTCTTGTTTAAATTACCTAAAATTATAATTTTCCACACTAACAATAATTAATAATATCATTTTTCTTTTTATGATACTGATATTCCAACAATGGAACCTCGTAATCATTTATTATATATGGAATTATTCAGTTTTGGTTCAGTTTAACCACATACCTGAACAATACTATAAATTATCATTATGAATGAAAATGGAAACCTAATTAATTTTCTAATATGAAAAAAATTATAAATAATGATTTTTCATTTCTGAGAAGATAAATTTTTATGTAATTAATTAAGTTAAAAAATAACATTCAGTCATCAATAATCACCGAAATATGATTATTATCAATTTCATATTCATTGATAATGACAAAAACAATAATAAAAGGATTTTAAAACATCAGATATTATTTTCAATGATATGTATTTGTCAATTCATTCACTTTTAAATGATGATATATATATATATATGAATAATGAATACAAAGAACCCCATTATGAAACTAGTATAAATGAACAATCTATTGAACACTTGTTGTACAAATGTAGAAAAAACTAACTACAATTCATATAGAGAAAGACTATTTACGAAGAGTATTAATGAAAATGGATATGATTGATTTTTTAACTAATTTATTATGATATATATGTGTGTGGAAAATGCAGTTAATGTAAATTTGGGGAATTTAGAACAAGTGGTTAGGGTTTTTCATCTCACATTCCACTCTCTGAGACAAGTTTTTAATTATGCACCTAGTTTCTTTATGTAGTATATTTACTACCAATAAAAATTGTTATTAGAATATATAAATTTCAATCATGGTATCTGATGATCAAATTGAAAACCACTTATTCAATTTTCTTTTATTGAATTACTACCCAATCCATAAGTAGGTTTCTTTGTTTCAATATTCATTTATTGGGGACCATGATTATTCAGAACTTATTTCTTTTTTTATAATATATAAATTTTCATCAAAGACTATATAAAATATACCTCATGAGTTTTAAGTGGTTTAATAGTATTTATTGTTATACCTTATTCATATTATTTTGATTCATGAGTTACCTAAACTATTTTAAAACTCAATATTTTCCATGGTGAAAAAACAACCTAATTTTCAATAATGTAAATGGTGGTGTAGTTTTTTATAAAAATCATCCCAGTATAGATACTCACAAATGTATGTTTCTTTGAAAAATAATCACTTTTGAGTAGTCATCCTGAGAACGTTTGGTCGTAAAAATACTCAACGATCATTCTAATTCAAAAATTGTGGGCCTAAGAATGCACACATTTGTAGAAAATCTGACGGTATATGATTTGTAATATTCAATGATTCATTTTGCACTATTATCATAAGGACCCGATCATTAATATTACGTAATATAGTTATGTTAAAACTAGAAATAATTTTATTTCCCCTAGCATCATTTAGGTTTACAGCTTGATAGAATTAAGAAAAACACTCACATATTAAACCCATACATTAAAAGTGGACACTTATACTTAGTATTTATATTTTCTATAAAACAATATTAAAAAAAAGATTTATTATGAAGAAATATCTTCATGATTTTACCATGATCTCAATATTGTCCTTATTTTTTATTAAATACTATGAAAAACATCTTATAAATTTGTATGAGAACATCAGAAGAGTAAGGGAAATGAATAAAACGAATCCATTAGCCTAGTAAAAACCGAAAACAACAATTCCTTAAAAACATATCTTTTTACCCTAAAAAAGAATCATCATATAATAATGATCATTATTTTACCGTTTATAAAATATAATGATCTTTATGAAATTAGATACAAAATAATATAATAAAAAACTAGGTAACATGGTACATAATATTACTAAAAGTGAATAAAAATACCATCAACATCCATACATTTCACCCAAAGAAATTGAATTAACATACAGTCGACATCCATACCTAATGTATTGGAGGTTATATTGTAACCACCCATTCTTTGTTAATCATAGAACCACTGATCAATGGATTATCACGTTACCAAAAATAATATGTACATGTACAATTATATAATCAAATCACATAAATTCTTTAAATTAAAATTTGTGCCACATAAAATTTCATTTACACTCATTAGAAAACATTTCATGTTATAAAAATAACCAATCCATTTTAAAAAAAATACAATAATAAAAACAATCAAAAATAAAAATAAGGATTATTATTTAAGTTAAAATGTAATCTCTTAAATGAAATTTGAAATTAAATAATTTTAACTATAGAGGGAATGTCTTTTAGAGTGTGTCTAATGAATAGGACATTCCTTTTGTCGTTTGTCAAAACGTTCAGTATAAAGCATGTAAAAATATTATTTTAAAAAAAATTTGAAAGAAATTAAAAATATAAATAAAATATCCTTTATAATAATCTACAGTCTATATAAATGATCTCATAAATTAATATCTATAATGTCAACATAGAGGTAATAGTTTTAAATTTTAATCTTTAATAATTTAAAAAGTGATTTCTAAATCTAAGTGTCTCATACCACCCTGAACATTTAAATTATAATCCACCGGAATGAATACAATTTTAAAAACATAAAAAACATGATAATATTTATGTTAATTATATGATATGTCCAAGGTGTTTTATATACACCACTAGAAATAAGGTGGGTGTGTAACCTCCAAATAGGTATCAAAGAATGGAAATTGGGATAAAGTTCTTTATATTGGGTCCAACTCACCACATAATATCATTATGTTAACCAATAATATTCTTAAGATAACTATTAAATTCATTGATTGATTTTTATATCTTTATATTTAATTTTATATCACTTATTATCTAAAAATTACATTATAATTTTCATTCACGTCTGAAGTATTGTGTATATTCGATAATTGAGACACAAAAAATTTTGTATGATGTCAATAGAAAAGTGGATATAAGGTCATAATCCCGAGAATAATATTAATCAAATAATAAGAACATTTATAATAAAAATTTACTTTTAAATAATATTTTTATATATGGATATGAAAGATGAATTATGTCACAATCATCGAGATGGTAATCCATTCATACACATGAATAATGTTTCAATTTTTCAACCATCATTATGAAAAGATGGTATGTATTCATTTTCATTTATAAAATTATCATAATATTATTAATATAATATTTATAATTTTAATATTATTTATATAAATCATTCATGTCATTAGTTGATAAAAAAGAGTCATATCACTTCGTGGAGCTGATAGTTCTCCCGTATGCATAATCGAACTTGTTATTTTCTTGTCCATGGAAATGTAGGAATTTAAATGATATATTATTCATTAATATTGATATATATGACAGTAGTCTCATATATATATATTAATTCAATCATTATAACTAGTCTTAAGATATGGTGATGGAAAATAATTATATAGGTTGGTGATGTGCTGATCAAACGTATGGATGGACTATTAATAATTTTCCCATGGATGGAAGTGGTAATGAATTTAGTTATTATTTTATCATGGTTGTTGAATATTTCATGGAAGTGGAAGAAGAAATAAAACCGAAATGCTTGATTAAAAATGATACCACTTCCTCACATCACCTCGTTTTCTCATCACCTTAATGACACTAAGGATGGTATTATGACAAAATTCAATGTTATGGAATGTGGATAGGGATTATAGTAAGTTATTATGTTAGATACTTACCATGAAATTTTTTTTATGGGCATGTAATTGAGAAGAATCCATATAAGGCCCTAGCCTTAAACCTTACTTATTATTTAATTAAATGAATAATTCACATTGTGGATCTTTTCACGGTTTATAGTTTTAGAGAATTAAGTCATAACTATTACATCTCAAAATATTACAAAGTAGATACTTCTACTAATATTCTATAAAATAAAAACTCTTAAAAGGAAACATGTCATGTTCCATGTTTTAGATAGCATGAATTTCCCTTGATCCCATCCTAAACCCTATTCCACATTACTTCCTATGAAAAACATTTCAAAAAAACATGGGGTGAGCATAAAGAGCTCAGTAAGGGATACACAATGAATGAAAACTGTTAGTTTTTCAAAACAACAAGTAAACGATGTATACATTATCAAAGTAATACTTTTCACCTTTATGATGTAGTAAAAACACTTCAATGAATAAAAGATCATTATTTACCATTTTGTATCCAATATATTACCATAAAACCCATATAAAGTTCACATAACATATAAAGGTAACTTGGGACATAAACATATTTAAATGGAATAACCATACGGTTGAATTCCACACATATCACTTAATGGAATAGCCATACGGCCGACTTCCATACCCAATGCATTGGAGGTTATAACGAAACCACCCATCCTGGTATTCACGGCACCACCTGTCATATGGTTTATCACGTAACCACCCGTCAAATTTCCACGTACCATTATAAAATCATAAGACATAAAGAAAAAATAATGGAAAGAAAGCATTTCCACATTTCAAACATAATATATCACTTAAATATATTGATATAAAAAATCCATTATAAAAAAAAATTTCAATAACAAATTACATAAAAGAGTATATGGTATTTATTTCTTTCTAAAAAACATTACGTCTTTTCGAGGAAGCCAAAGACCAAATAATACTCGCGGCGATGGAAAAGGTCGTTGTTACCGCGTTTGTGAAAAGAAACATTCATTTTTTTGTTTAGTAAAATGATTCATAGAAAATGATTCCTTTTATATAAAAGTTAAATTCAAAGGGGTTTATACACCGTATAAAAGAAAGTTGTGTATAAAACTAAATATGCCTCAATGAAAGGAGATTGAGACGAAGTCCCTTACCTCATGTCCGACTTGACTCGATCGTTCTTTAATGTCCTGAATAATAAACTGAAGTTAATTTCTACTTGATTAAGAAAATTTTTCATGTTAATTATTCATTTTATATCACTTATTTCCATGTTATAAACATAATGTAATCATTTAAGTTATTAATGTTTGTTTTATCGATATTTGGTCCTTAAGTCGAAAGTGGACTTCTTACAATTACATGTTGTTCGTGTGGTCAGAGGTTTATTTTATCCAAAATGATATTCATGATTTAGATATCATATATATCATATATATCCAGCATATACATGTATTTATAAAATTACATAATCATTTAGAGGTATGAAATGAAATGCATCGTTCATGGAGACGGTAAGCTGTACGTACGCATGAACGCTACTTTCATTTCTATGTCATATTAATGGAATTAAAAATAAATGAGAGATATATATATTTTAATTATAGAATTATATTAATCATTTATATGTAACATACATCATATATATCCATTATATAAATGTACTTATAATAGTACATTACATTTGGGGATAAGAAATGAAATAAACCGTTCATGGAGACGGTAAGCCATACGTACGCATGAACGCAACTTTCATTTCTATCACACAATTTAATGGAATGAAATAACAATGATATAGAGGTATATTATAATTCGAGTATAAAATCATATATAATAACTTTAAATCCATCATTTATACATCCCACATATGGCATTAACGAATCAAATCACTTTGAGGGGGCGGTAGTCTGCACTTCCTAAAATGAAGATTTCGCGTATACCCATAATGGAAGCCATAATGGTGGGCCATAAATGGAAAATACATAAGCTTAAGAAATCCATAAACATATTATATATCATATATAAATATAGTGACATCTTAATGGCCACCTTTGATGGTGTTGGAAGAATATTGAACAATCATCGTTTCGTGAGGCAGAAATTCGCCATCGACGGAAACAGTATGTTCATTAACCATTAGATGTAGGTGTGTGTAAGTGCAGCTTGAATGATTCTTGTAACAACATCCTAGTATATTTAAGATACTGTAGTTGTTACAAAAGAAATGAATAAAAAGAGTTTAGGGGGTTGGAGAAGAAAAACAAAACAAAAGATCACAAGTGAAGACATTACCTTAAAATCAGGTAACTCTCTTAGATTTGAGATCAAAGGCTTCCTTGGGAAGACTTATGCCCAAGGAGAGGCTTCTAGGAGTAAGATAGGGATGTCGAGAGTTAAAAAGATCAGATCTTGGACGAACCAATGGCTTGAGAGGTGTGGGTAAGGAGGTAGAGGTGGGGGCCTTTTAATTGAGGAGAGGAGGGGCACTCTTGAAAAGTTAAGAAAAGATACCTTATTATAAAATGCTTTTCGGGTAAAAAGGGTCCCCCAATTATATATTTAGAGGAAAAGGTGATACAATTTCTATATCCACCCATAAAATAGGTTTTTGACATGTGTAGTTCTTAGATTTTACATTATCTTTTCATTTTATTTAAATCGTTAAATAATGAGTTAATCGATACATCATCATTGTGTCTTATATAATTTAATTTATTTAATATCTAAAAATTATAAAAAAAATATCATGATGTATAAAATCTTTATATCCTTATAATGCATATTTATATTCAAAACTATTACTTCTATAACCCCATTTAAGAATTGTTTTAGTAAAACAACTCATGTATGTGACATTTTTATTTTAACATTAAATAAAAAGTTGTTCATATCATTTTCCTACTAAAGTTACTCCATGGGGTCCCCAAGTTGACCCATGGATTGTGTTGGTCGTTCATGACACATCAAATAAGGTTAGGATATGTGTCAAGTTCATTTCATATTATGAAAACATTATTTTCACATTATTCTACACTAATTACCTCTTATCGCGATTAATAAACCTAAAAGTTACTATTCACCAAAAATTTATTTTAATCCTATTGAACCACATTTTACTTCCTACTGACAACCATGTAGGTTGGATTTTTGAAATTCAAAACACAAAAGTGGTAAAATGTCATTAAAACGAAAAATTAATTTTTTAAGTACGAGTTAGTGGTTTCACTATTCATAAAAAATTGAAGTTTTTCAGAAAAATACCAAAACATCACCCTAAGATATATTTTATATTCCGAATTCAAAAATTAAGTCTATTTTAAAAAATTAAAAAAATATATGTTTCATTAATTAATTTAATTATTAATTCCCACTGTCAGAGCAATACCGTGTTTTTATGTAACAATAAGTATCAAAAGATTGACAGTAGTTTAAGTCCGATTTCAAAGTGAAACTCATTCCAACGACCACAATTGGATTAAATGGTAAAAATATATTCTAATTTCACTATAAAACAAATTAAAAATATAATCTAATCATATAAATAAATTAGATTAAAAAGTGGTTTTTAATTAAAATACGACATTTTTCACTATTCATTAAAAAATGAACTTTATCGGAAAAATACCAAAAATTCACACAAAGTAAATTTTGATGTCCTGATTCAAAAGAAGAGTTTTATTTGGTCCAATAGAATGTATAAGAGTGACCAAAACTATATTTAATGACAGTTCTCCCTTAAAAGGTGATAAGTGGACCTTTTGTGAATATTAGAGTATATATGCCTAAAATTGAATTCTTTTCGTATTTTAAGCCTTTATCTTTTATTGGATAAATGTAAAAACATTAAAAAAATTTATATAATCATATTATAGTTGTTTCTATTCATTCCCAACAATAAAACGACTACGTGTTAACTACCATTACTATTGTGCAACGTAAGATTTCAAAGAAACTCGCTGTTGCGTATCAGGCACGCTATCGAACATAGAAACCCCTTTAAAGTAAAATTAATATTTAAATCGTAAATATTATTAAATATGAAAAAAATTTATTCTTTATTTACCTGGGATGTTACATCCCTCCCACATTTTGGAAATTGCGTCCTCGCAATTTTATTCACTTATCAAAATAAGCGGGGGTATTTATCCCTCACAGCATTTTCAGATTCCCATGTTGCCTCTTCAACCATATGGTTATTCCATAAAACCATTACCTGGTGAATTACCTTATTTCGCAACACTATCTATCTTCGGTCAAGAATCTTGACCGGTTATTCTTCATAACAGATATTCTTTTCCAACTGAAGTACCTTTGGGCTCAAAACATGAGATGGATCTAGCATATACTTTCTCAACATCGAAACATGAAAAACATTGTGTACCTGAGATAAACTCAGAGGTAATGCCACTCTGTATGAAACTGATCCAACTCTCTCCAGAATTTCATATGGTCCAATTAACCTTGGAATCATCTTTCCTTTCTTACCAAATCGCATCACACTTTTCCACGGGGAAACTTTGAGAAAAACATGATCACCTACCTCGAAAGATAGATCCTTCCTCCAGTTATCCGCATAACTTTTCTGTCTGCTCTGAGTTGTTCTCATGTGTTTCTGAATCAAGTAAAATTTTTCTGCCATCTCTTCTACCAATTCTGGTCCCATCTGCTTCCTTTCACCCACTTCATCCCAGAAATATGGAGTTCGACATGGCTTCCCATATAATGCCTCAAATAGTGCCATCTGTATACGGGAATAAAAAATGTTATTATAAGAAAACTCAACCAAAGAAAGATGTTTGTCCCAGCTTCCACGATAATCCATAGAGCAAGATCGTAGCATATCCTCCATGTTATGAATTGTTCGTTCTGACTGCCCGTCTGATTGTGGATGAAAACCTATACTAAAATTTAATTCAGTACCCAATGACATCTAAAGGACTTTCCAAAAGTTAGAAGTAAACCTGGGATCACGACCAGATACAATAGAGAGGGGAACTCCATTTATCCTGACCATCTCTTTAAGATACAAACGGGAAAGTTGATCTAGGGAAAAAGAATCTCGTATAGTAAGTAAATGAGCAGATTTAGTCAAGCGATCAACAATAACCCAGATTGCATTATTACCTCGAGATGTCTTCAGCAATCCCACAACGAAGTCCGTGGATATATTTTCCCATTTCCACTCTGGAACTGGTAAGGGCTGAAGCATCCCTTTCGGTAACTGCTGCTCTACATTAACCAATTGACATGTCAAACACTTCACCGTAAAATTTACAATATCTCTTTTCATTCCGTCCCACCAATAATAATCCCGTAGATCTCTGTACATCTTAGTCCTGCAAGGATGAACTGAAAACCGAGAACTATGAGCTTCAAATAACAAATCTCTCTTCAACTGTGAATCATATGGCACACACAATCTCTTCCCAAATCTCAAAACACAATCATTATCATTGTTGAATTCCAGAAACATACCCTTATGAAACAGCTCTACCTTTTTCTGCAACTCACTATCTTGCTTCTGTGCTTGCTTGATTTTGTCTGATAGAGAAGATTTCACTGATACCTGAAACAAAACAGAAGGAAATCCTGCACAAACAACTTCCATGAAAAATTTCAGCAAATCCTTAACCAAAGGATCACATTCCGAATGCAACATTGTTAATGAAGCATTACTTTTTCGACTCAAAGCATCAGCCACTTTATTTTCTTTTCCCGGATGGTAATGAATTGTACAATTATAATCCTTGATTAATTCCAACCATCTCCTCTGTTTCATGTTCAATTCTTTCTGAGTGAATATATACTTTAATCTTTCTTAATCAGTATATATTTCACACTTTACTCTATAAAAATGATGCCTCCAAATTTTTAAATAAAAAACAATAAAATCTAATTCCAAATCATGTTTAGGGTAATTTACCTCATGAGTTTTCAATTGACATGAAGCATATGCAATTACCTGATCATTCTGTATAAGGACACAACCGAGTCCTTCCAACGAAGAATCACTATATATAACCAACTCACCATTGCTGGAAGGAAGTGACAAAACTAGTGCATTCACCAATCTTCTTTTCATCTCCTGAAAACAATGATCACATTCTTTTGTCCAGATAAACATAAAACCCTTCCGAGTTAGCTTAGTCATTAGACTAGATAACCATGAAAAATTTTCAACAAACCTTCGGTAGTATCATTCCAAACCAAGGAAAATACAGATCTCGGTTACATTTGTTGGTCTTGGCCATTCTTCAACAACTTTTTATTAACAGGATCTACAGTTATGCCATCTTTTGAAACAATGTGACCCAGGAAAGAAATTTTTTGTAACCAAAATCTCACACTTTCTGAAGTTTCCATACAGTATATTTTCTTTTAAGGTTTGCAATATAACCCTTAAATGACTTCAATGCTCCTATTTACTTTTAGAAAACACCAAAATATCATCAATGAATAAAACCACAAACTTATCCAAGAACTCATGGAAAATTCTATTCATAACTTCCATGAATACAGTAGGTGCATTGGTTAACCCAAAAGGCATAACTAAAAATTCATAATGGTCATATCTGGTACGGAACACAGTCTTCGGAACGTCTGCTTATTTTTCTTTCAACTGATGGTACCCCAACCTCAAGTCAATCTTCAAAAAATATTGAGCTCCCTGGATCTGATCAAAAAAATCATCGCTATGAGGCAAAGGAAACTTGTTTTTAATAGTAATGCTATTTAAGGCTCTATAATCAATGAAAAGTCTCATTGATCCATCTTTAGTTTTAACAAACAATACAGGTGCACCCCATGGTGATGTGCTAGGTCGAATAAAACCTTTATCTAACAAATCCTGCAATTGCTTCTTTAACTCTAAAAGTTCAACTTGAACCATTCGATAAGGGGGTTATGAAATTGGCTTAGAATCAGGAACTATGTCAACAGTAAATTCGACTTCCCGATCATGAATAATACGAGGAAACTCATTAGGAGAAAATCAAGATACTCATTTACCACTAGGATAACATTAATTTGAACAGTTCCTTTATTTTCAAAAATATGTGCAAGGTAACATTCATTTCCATCTTTTACTAGTTTCTCAACTTCATGATATGTTATCAAAAGAAAGGGTACATTCATGCACACAAACTAAAAATATTTCTCAAAAAAAACCATTTTAGCTCTGTAGTCAAACTTAGCATTATAAACAGAAAGCCAATCCATGCCCAAAATAACATCAAACTCTACTAGAGGAAAAACAATAAGTTTTGATGGTATATTCTATCCGCACACAAGGATAGGATGGTTCTTATAATTTCATTTTGTCTCAACGTTCACTCTGGGTGTGTTTACCATAAGATCTGGATTCATATCATGAGATGGAATTTCCAATTTACTATAAAACTTCTCAGAAATAAAAGAATGTGTATACCCTGAATCAAACAAAACGTTTGCATAATCCGAACAAAATAATAGTGTACCTGATACTACTTCATTCGATGGCCCAACATCTGTTGAAGTAGTTGCAAAAGATTTCACCACCCCTTTCTGCTTGTATTCTGGATACTTTCCCATAGTTGAGTTCTTCATTAGACACTCATTTTCATAATGAACCATTTCATTACACTTAAAACATCTTACTACTGGCTTTTCATTTCCTGCATGATCATCTTCCTTACAGTTTCAAGCAATATGACATGACTTACCACACCGAAAGCACATTCCAGACTTGGATAAACATTGTCCAGGATTCATTTTACCACACTTCTCATAGGATGGATATTTGGTTTTCTTACCTCATTGCTTCTTTGATGAATTCTTCCCCTTTGTGTGCTAACTGAACCTATAATTCTGTTATTTGTCAAAGATCACTAGATCATCGGAAAACTCCATTTCTACCTTCTCCACACATCGAACAAGTTTTTCATAACTTTTGAACTCACGAGAAGCAAAATCCCTTCGATACCTTTGCTTTAACCATGAGTAAAAACGGTTTATTTTACTATCAAGATCTCGTATGATGTTTGGAGCATACCTTGCCAATCGAGTGAACTTTTCTTCATAAGCAGCCACTGAATCATCCTCCTTCCTCAATTCTAGGAATTGTTTTTCCATCCTAAGACGAACCACATTAGGAAAATATTTCTCAAGAAACATACCTTTTAATTTGTTCTAATGAAGATCATCCATATCATCACTATTCGTGATATTTTTCACCATCAACCACCACTGATCAGCTTCTCCTTTAAAATGGTAAAAAACAAGACTAACCTTTTGATTAGTTGAAAACCCCATGAAATCAAAAATCTTCTCTAGTGGTTTAATCCACCCTTCAGCCAGCACGGGGTCAGATGATCCTATGAATGATGGGGGATGTTGCCTCATCAAATGTAAAACCACTGAAATGTTCCTCTACGGTTGATCTGGCTGATCTTGTGTATGGATACCACCACCATTTATAGCCTAAGTCAACTGTGCCATCACTGCAACAAACTATTAAGTTCCAATTCCGACCATCTCAGGTTGCTGATTTGGAAGGTTGTCTTCCTCCTGATGTCATCCCAACATAAGTGTATTGTTTCCTCTGTGGAAAACCATTCTAAACACAAAAATATATTAGGTGAAGAAACATGGTAATCTTTAAATGCTATATCATTTCATTCGTACCATAAATTAACTTATAATTTAACACTTTTCTAACTCCTATGTTTTCTAAACCGACCTCTGATACCAACTATAAGGCCCCAGCCTTAAAACTTACTTAATATTGAATTAAATGAATAAGTCACATTGAGGATATTTTCACGGTTTAGAGTTTTAGAGAATTAGGACATAACTATTACATCTCAAAAGATTACAAAGTAGAAACATCTACTAATATTCCATAAAATAAAAACTCTTAAAAGGAAACAAGTATAGTTCCATGTTTTAGATAGCATGACTTTCCCTTGATCCCATCCTTGACGCTATTCCACATTACGTCCTGTGAAAAACATTTCAAAAAAGCTTGGGGTGATCAAAAAGAGCTCAGTAAGGGATACATAATGAATGAAAACTATTATTTTCTCAAAACAACAAATAAACCATGTATACTTTATCAAAGTAATACTTTTCACCTTTATGATGTAGTAAAAACTCTTCAATGAATAAAAGATCATTACTTACCCTTTTTAACCAATAGATTATGATAAAACCCATATAAAGATCACATAACATATAAAGGTTACTTGGGACATAAACATACATAAATGGAATGACCATACGGTAGAATTCCACACATATCACTTAATGGAATAGCCATACGGCCGACTTCCATACCCAATTCATTGTAGGATATAACGTAACCACCCATCCGGGTATTCATGGAACCACCAGTCATATGGTTTATCACGTAACCACCCATCAAATGTCCAAGTACCACTATAAAATCATAAGACATAAAGCAAAAATAATGGAAAGAAAACATTTCCACATTTCAAACACAATATATCACTTAAATATATTGACATAACAAATACATTATAAAAACCGTTTTCAATACCAAAATACGAAAAAGAGTATATGGTATTTATTTCATTTTAAAAAACATTATGGCTTATTGAGGAATCCAAAGACCAAATAATAATCCCGGCGGCGGAAAATGTCGTTGTCACCGCGTACGATAAAAGAAAAATTCATTTTTGTCATTTAGTAAAATGCTTCATAGAAAATGATTCCTTTGGTATAAAAGTAAAAGTAAAAGGGTTTTATACACCGTATAAATGAATGTTGTGTACAAAAAAAAAATATGCCTTAATGAAAGGAGATTGAGACAAAGTCCCTTTTCTCGGGTCCGACATTACTCGATCGTTCTTTAACGTCCTGAATAATAAACTTGAGTTAATTTCTACTTGATTAAGAACCCTTTTCATGTTAATTATTCATTTTATATCACTTATTGACATGTTATAAACATTAAGTAATCATTTACGTTAATAATGTTTGTTTTTTCGATATTTGGTCCTTAAGTCGAAAGTGGACTTCTTACAATTACATGTTGTTCATGTGGTCAAAGGTTCATTTTATCCAGAATGATATTCATGAGTTGGATATCATATATATCATATATATCCATCATATACATGTATTTATAATATTACATAATCATTTATAGGTATGAAATGAAATGCACCGTTCATGGAGACGGTAAGTTGTACGTATGCATGAACGCTACTTTCATTTCTATGTCATATTAATGGAATTAAAACTAAATGAGAGATATGTATATTTTAATTCCAGAATTATATTAATCATTTATATGTAACATAAATCATATATATTTATTATATATATGTACTTATAATAGTATATTACATTTGGGGATAAGAAATGAAATGCACCGTTCATGGAGATGGTAAGCCGTACGTACACATGAATGCTACTTTCATTTATATCAGACACTTTAATGGAATGAAATAATAATGATATAAAGGTATATTATAATTCCAGTATAACATCATATATCATAACTTTAAATCCATCCTTTATACGTCCCACATATTTCATTAACGAATCAAATCACTTTGAGGGGGCGGTAGTCCGCAGTTCCTAAAATGAAGATATCGCGTATACCCATAATGGATGCCATAAAGGTGTGCCATAAATGAAAAATACAGAAGATTAAGGAAGACATAAACATATTATATATCATATATAAATATAGTGACATATTAATGGCCACCATTGAAGGTGATGGAAAAATATTGAACAATCGTCGTTTTGTGAGGCAGAAATTCGCCTTCCACAGAAATAGTATGTTCTTTAACCATTAGATGTAGGTGTGTGTAAGTGTATTTTGAATGATTCTTATAACAACATCCTATTATATTAAATATACTGGAGTTGTTACAAAAGAAATGAATAAAAAGAGTTTAGGGGGTTGGAGAAGCGAAATAAAACAAATGAACACAAGTGAAGACATTACCTTAAAATCGGGTAACTCTCTTAGATTTGAGCTCAAAGGCTTCCTTGGGAAGACATATGCCCAATGTGAGACTTCTAGGAGTAAGAACGGGATGTGGAGAGTCAAAACGAGCAGATCTTGGCTGATCCAAAGTCTTGAGATGTGTGGGTAAAGAGGTAGAGGTGGGGGCTTTTTATAAGTGGAGAGGAGGGACACTCTTGGAAAGTTAAGAAACGATACTTTATTATAAAATGCATTTCGGATATAAAGGGTCCCAAAATTATATATTTAGTGGATAAGGTGATAAGAGTTATATATACACCCATCCAATAAGGTTTTGACATGTTTAGGTCTTAGATTTTACCTTATCTTTTCATTTTATTTAAATCGTTAAATAATGAGGTGATCCCTGCATCATCATGGTGTCATAAATAATTTAATTTATTTAATGTCTAAAAATTATAAAAAAAATATAATCATGTAGGAAATCTTTTTATATTTCTAATTAATATTTATAGTCAAAAATATGACTTGTATAACCCCATTTAAAAATTGTTTTAGTAAAACAACTCATGTTTGTGACATTTTTATTTTAACATTAAATAAAAAGTTATTAATGTCATTTTCCTACCCAAGTGGCTCTATGGGGTCCCCAAGTTGACCCATAGATTGTGTTGGTCTGCCATGACAGATCCAATAAGGTTAGAACATGTTTAAACTTCATTTCATATTATTAAAACATCATTTTTACCTTAAACTACACTAATTACCTCTAATCGCGATTAATAAACTTAAAAGTTACTATTCACCAAAAAATTATTTTAATCCCATTGAACCACATATTACATCCTAATGAAAACCATGTATGTCAGACTTTTGAAATTCAAAACACAAAAGTAGTAAAATTTCATTTAAACGAAAATTCAGTTTTTTTAAGTACCACTTAGTGGTTTCACTATTCATAAAAAATTGATGTTTTTCAGAAAAATACCAAAACATCACCCTAAGATATATTTAATATTCTGAATTCAAAAATGAATTCTATTTTACAAAATTCAAATCATATATTTTGAATTAATTAATTTAATAATTAATTCCCGCTGTCACAGCAGTAACGTGTTTTTATGAAACAATAATTATCAAAAGATTGACACTAGTTTAAGTTCGATTTCAAAGTGAAATTAATTACAATGAACGCAATTGGATTAAATGGTAAAAATATATTCTAATTTAACTTTAAAACCAATTAAAAATATAATCTATTCATATAAATAAATTAGATTAAAAAGATGGTTTGAATTAAAATACAACATTTTTCACTATTCATTAAAAAATGAACTTTATCGGAAAAATACCAAAAAGTCACACAAAGTAAATTATGATGTCCCGATTCTAAAAAAGAGTTTTATTTGGTCTAATATAATGTATAAGAGTGACCAAAACTATATTTCATAACGGTTCGCCATCAAAAGGCGACAAGTGGACCTTTAGTGAATATTAGAGTATATATGCCTAAAATTGATTTCTTTTCGTATTTTAATCCTTTATCTTTTATTGGATATATGTAAAAACATTTAACAAACATATATAATCATATTTTAGTTTTTTCTATTCATTACTGCCAATACAATGGCTACGTGTTAACTACCATTACTAATGTGAAACGTAAGATTTCAAAGAAACTTGTTTTTGCGTATCAGGCACGCTATCAAACATAGGAACCCCTTTAAAGTAAAATTAAAATTTAATTTGTAAATATTAATAAATATGAAAATGTTTTATTCTCTATTTACCTGTGATGTTACAATTCATGCTCTTTTATAAGAGAGGGGATGAGCACTCATGGAATTTCCAATAATAGTAAAACAATACAAATTAATTTTACTATCCAAATTCATCTAGACGTGATTATTTACAATTTAAGATGAATATGGGTCAAAAAAAAATTAATCCAATGAAAATTATACAGGTTTATATTTTTTTTATACGCATATTTTTGTTTTAATCCTTATTATACCCTAAGAACTCTTATCCCGATATTAGGTATTTTACACTTTTAGGGTTAATATTTTTCTAAAGAATTTAAAACGCCCAATGAATTATTATTTTATGAAATTTTATCATTTATCCCGATTAACTTTAAAAATATTATATTTTTATGAATTTTATAACATTTAATAAAATATTATTTAGTTTAAAATATTGTCAATGTAAATTTCAACACTATTCAATACATTAATTTTTAAAAATATCATGACCAAATTATACAGTAAAAAAAACATTTTAACAGATCACTAACATTTCAATGTAATTAATAACATAATTCCTGATATTTATACTATAAAATTATATTTATAGAAATATTTTAAATATCACTTATTTTATATTTCCTATAATTATTCAATTTCTACATAAATATTTGTTAGCCATTAATTTAATTATTTCATCCCTAAAAAACAAAAATAAATACTCTTGACGAATATATAAATTTTATATTTCAAACAAATTTTTATAGTCAAACCCATCCCTTAGATAATCCCATATTTAAAATATTTCGCTTTTTTAAAAAAAGTAATCGCAAATTGACATTTCATCGAATTAAATATTTTTAATGGATTGAAGTCATCCAAGGGGCTCTATGACATCCTAAAATAGGCCCATTGATTATTGGTTAATAATAACTCGCCCAATTTAAATAGGTCATGTTTTATGGTAATTGTATTATATTTATAATATAATTTTTACCCTTCATTGCACGATTTACCCTCAATAGTAGTAAAATAAAGAATACCAATATTATTATTAATAATGTAAAAAATTAATGGTACCTATTTAAAAAATTTGAAAATTTTTACACCAAATAATGAATAAATTATTCCAAATTAAAAAAAATTAATTGTAAAAATTAATTTATAATTAATCCCATTAACAGATGGATAAAAAAAATTTAAAATTAATAACATTAAAATTTTCAAATTTTTTTTGTATTTACATTTAATGTGAAATTAATGGAAATATTTTATATTATATTAAATGATAAAATAATTATATAATTTTACATTACAAAAAATCAAAAATATATTTTATTAAAATAAATTATTTTGAATTTAATTTTTGTTTTTTCAGTATTCATAAAAAATGAAACTTATCATAAAAATAAACAAAATTTAGACTATGTAATTTTAAAACTATTCATTCAAATAAAATGTTTATTTAATAGAATAAAATTTACTAAAGTGTCTAAAGCTAGATTTAAAACAAGTGTGCTATTAATAGGTGGAAAAATGTCTTTATTTTTAAAACATCACTTATCTATAAAATCTTATGTGTTCTTATATAATGACTATAAAAAACAAAAGATGACTTTATACAATATATTGAATATATATTAGAAATATATATTTCATAGATATATTCAAACAAGAGTAATTTCTTTATTTGTTTTTACAAAATACACTTATAAACATTTAAAAAAAATTCAAAAAAGTCTTTTTATATTAAAAGTGTCTTGTAGTCATTTATAATTAAATCATCATAGAATAAGACATAATTGTATAAACAATATTTTCATAATCCAGTCAACCTGGTTCATATGAACCATTCTAATAGGTAGTTCATAATTATAACATTAAAATAATAAAATTTAGTGGATTGTTTAATCTCAACATGGCATATATTGTATGGTATTGAACAAAGTATTTCTTCTAAAAAACACAAGATGTTACATTCTGTACACCATTTGGAAATTAATTCCTTACAATTTTGAATTTACGATTGGTAACTAATGGTCGGATTTTCAAAACACCTCTATTGATATCAGACATTACAAAAAGGATTAATGAGACTTCCACATTAAAATAATGAATGGGAAGAACCATGTTCATATGAGATAACACATATTGGGTGTCTATGTAGGAAATCATGGACATGGAAGAGGAAAAGGATATAATTTTCTGATGGGGAGTGATAGAGACCATGTTAATGAGAATGTTAATTATCACAATACCAAAAATGTGTGATGGGTTACTAATGTCATTGATTTCTCAGAAATGAATGCAAACAAATAACATTTTTGATTCAGGATTTTTTTATCAATATGAGAGATTATATTACTACCTAGAATAAGATAATAAGGAATTATATATACTTGATAAGTCTGGATTCACCATTTAATCAATTTTTACCAAAAAATCATCATTTTCTAACCATTATAATTCATGATGAATTTTTCCTATCTAATGAACAATAATTTTCTACGAGAGAATCACATAATCTATAACACCATGGGATTATATGAATTAATATTTTTTGAATTAATTTAATATTTATGATATTTAGTATTTTATAAAATACTAATTATTGGTTTGTATTTATTAAATCCATAAGTCATCAATTCATTATATCCTACCCAAAGGTAATCTGAGGATATATACAACACTGACATGGCTTCAATTACATGAAACATTGTGTTTCTACAAAGCAACACATTATAATTATAATTATTTATATGATATAGATATAACAAATCCATTAGAATTAGTAATAATTATGGTAATAATTAATTATTAAATTTTATTTAAAATATTTTCATTTAAATAAAAGAAATTTAAAATGAAACATTTAATTTTTGGTAACAACTTTACATCTATTAAAGTAATATTTTATTAATAGAATTTCACTATGGTACTTCTATAAATAATAATAAAATTCATGTCATAAAATATTATAAATTTAATTTTATAAAATAAACATCATTTTTTAATTCATAATTTCTAAATTATGTTACTTTTAATTTTTTGGTATTTTTCTGTGAAACATCATTTGTAGATAAATTGTTAAAATTAGTAAATTTATAAAAAATCTTCTAATTTATTTATATATTTAAATTATATTTTATGTTTTTTATGATATAATATTTCAGTTATACATATATTTATCCAATTATGTTCATTATAATAATTTACATATTGAATTTATATATATATATATACATAAAGACCTTTTGAATATGATCACTCTAAAAAATAGGTTCATCTCCATGTCTACAAAATTTGCATTAAATATTATTTTACATCATTTATGAATTGAATCTTGAAAAAAAAATACAATGTTTTAATTAGTATTACATATATATATATATATATATTTTTCAATATAATATTCATTTTTGACGAATAAATATTAGTGAATGTTATTAAAATTAATTATAGTGATAAATGTAAAATTACACTGAACAAGGGACTAAACCTTAAACATAATGGATGACGTGAAATAGGAATTGTCAAAATTTCATTTTATGGAAACATTTAATCCATAAATGTTCCATTATTTAGTTTTTTTCTGACTTTTATCTAGTTAAAATGTTGGTACACATAAATTTTCTTAAAAAACATTTAACAAACATATATAATCATATTTTAGTTGTTTCTATTCATTACTGCCAATACAACGTCTATGTGTTAACTACTATTACTAATGTGCAACATTAGATTTCAAAGAAACTCATTGTTGCATATCGGGCACGCTATCGAACATAGCAACCCCTTTAAAGTAAAATTAATATTTAATTCGTAAATATTAATAAATATG
Source organism: Viscum album (assembly GCA_963277665.1). Classification (NCBI taxonomy): domain Eukaryota; kingdom Viridiplantae; phylum Streptophyta; class Magnoliopsida; order Santalales; family Viscaceae; genus Viscum; species Viscum album. The sequence continues at coordinate 1,060,322,379 of OY728140.1, forward strand.
GAAATGTTTTATTCTTTATTTACCTGGGATGTTACAATTCATGCTCTTTTATAAGAGAGGGGAGGGGCACTCATGGAATTTCCAAAAATATTAAAACAATACAAATTAATTTTACTTTCCAAATGGATCCAGACATGATTATTTACAATTTAGGATGAATATGGGTCAAAAAAAATTAATCCAATGAAAATTATATAGGTTTATATTTTTTATACTTATCTTTTTGTTTTAATCTTTTTTATACCCTCAGAACTCTTATCCTGATATCAAGTATTTTACACTTCGAGGGTTAGTATTTTTTTAAAAAATTTAATACGTCCAATGAATTATTTTTTTTATGAAATTTTATCATTTATCATAATTAAATTTAATAATATTGTATTTTTAGAAATTTTATAAAATTTTATAAATTATTATTTAGTTAAAAATATTGTCAATGTAAATTTTAAAACTATTCAATACATAAATTTTTAAAAATATAATCACCAAATTATATAGAAAAAAAGTATTTTAAAAGATCACTAACATTTCAATGTAATTGATAACATAATTCATGATATTTATCCTGTAAAATTATATTTATTTAAATATTTTAAATATCACTTATTTTATATTTCCTTTAATTGAACAATTTCTACAAAAATATTTTGTTAACCATTAATTTTATTATTTCATCCCTAAAAAATAAAAATAAATACTCTTGATGAATATATAAATTTTAAATTTCAAAAAAAAAATTTATAGTAAAACCCAACCCTTAGTTAATCCCATATATAAAATATTTCACATTTTTATAAAAGTAATCGCAAATTGACTTTTCATTGAATTAAATATTTTTAATGGGTTAAAGTCATCGAAGGGGCTCTATGAAATCCTAAAATAGGCCCATTTATTATTGGTTAAAAATAACTCGCCCAATAAAAATAGGTCATGTTTTATGGTAATTGTAATATATTTATAATAAAAGTTTTAACCATCATTGCATGATTTACCCTCAATAGTAGTAAAATAAAAAATACAAATATTATTTTTAATAATGTATAAATCTAATGGGACCTATTTAACAAATTTGAAAATTTTTACACCAAATAATGAATAAATTAATCCATATTTAGAAAAATTAATTGGAAAAAATTATTTTATAAATAATCCCATTAATAGATGGATAGAAAAAATTTAAATTAAAAACATAAAAATTTTCAAATTTTTTTGTATTTAAATTCAATGTAAAATTAAACGCAATATTCTATATGAAATTAAATGATAAAATAATTATATAATTTTACATGATAAAAATTCAAAATATATTTTATTAAAATAAATTATTTGGATGAAAAAAACAATTTTGAATTAAAATTTAGTTTTTTCAATATTCATAAAAAAAGAAACTGAAAAGAAAAATACCAAAATTTCAGACTATATAATATTAAAATTATTCATTCAAATAAAAAGTTTATTTAATAGAATAAAATTTACTAAAGTGTCTAATGCTAGATTTAAAACAAGTGTGATATTAATAGGTGGAAAGATGTCATTATTTTTAAAACATCATTTATCTATAAAATCTTATGTGTTCTTATATAATGACTATAAAAAACAGAATATGAATATATACAGTATATTGAATATATATTAGAAATATATATTTCATTAATATTTTAAATCAAGAGTAATTTCTTTATTTGTTTTTAAAATATACACTTATACACATTAAAAAAAATTTAGAAAAAAAGTCCTTTTATATTAAAAGTGTTCTGTAGTCATTTATAATTAATTCATCATAGAATAAGTCATCATTGTATAAAAAATATTTTCATAATCCAGTCAACCTGGTTCATGTGAACTATTATAATAGGTAGGTCATAATGATAACATTAAAATAATAAAATTTAGTGGATTGTTTAATCTCAACATGGCATATATTGTATGGTATTGAACAATGTATTTCTTCTAAAAAACACAAGATGTTACATTCTACATACCATTTGGAAATTACTTCCTTACAATTTTGAATTTATGATTGGTAACTAAGGTTCGGATTTTCAAAACACCTCAATTGATATCACACATTACAAAAAGGATTAATGAGACTTACACATTAAAATAATGAATGGGAAGAACCATGTTCATCCGAGATAACACGTATTGGGTGTCTACGTAGGAAATCATGGACATGGAAGAGGAAAAGGCTATAATTTTATGATGGGGAGTGATAGAGACCATGTTAATGAGAATGTTAATAATCAAAATATCAAAAATGTGTGATGGGTTACAAATGTCATTGATTTAATGGAAATGAATTCAAACAAATAACATTTTTGATTCAGGATTTTTTTAACAATTTGAGAGATTATATTACTACCTAGAATAAGATAATAAGGAATTATACATACTTGATAAGTGTGGATTCACCAATTAATCAATTTTTACCAACAAATCATCATTTTTTAACCATTATAATTCATGATTATTTTTTACTATCTAATGAACAATAATTTTCTACAAGAGAATCACATAATCTATAACACCATGAGATTATATGAATTAATGTTTTTGAATTAATTTAATATTTTTGATATTTATTATTTTATAAAATACTAATTATTGGTTTGTATTTATTAAATCCATAAGTCATTAATTCATTATATCCTACCCAAAGGCAATCTGAGGATACATACAACACGAACATTTCTTCCATTACACGCAACACTGTGTTTCTACAAAACAACACTTTATAATTATAATTATTTAAATGATATAGAGATATCAAAGCCATTAGAATTAGTAATAATGATTGTAATAATTAATTAATAAATTTTATTTAAAATATTTTCAAATAAATAAAATAAATTTAAAATGAAACATTTCCTTTTTGGTAACAACTTTACATCTATTAAAGAAATATTTTATTAATAGAATTTCAATTAGGTACTTCTATAAGTAATAATAAAATTCATGTTATAAAATATTATAAATTGAATTTTATAAAATAAACATCATTTTTTAATTCATAATTTCTAAATAATGATTGTTTTAATTTTTCTGGATTTTTCTGGGAAACATCATTTGTAGATAAATTGCAAAAATTAGTAAATTTAAAAAAAATATCATCTAATTTATTTATATATTTAAATTATATTTAATGTTTTTATGATATAATATTTCAATTATAGATATATTTATACAATAATTTTCATTAGAATAATTTACATACTGAATTTAGATATATATATATATACATAATGACATTTTGAATATTATCACTCTAAAAACTAGCTTCATCTCCATATCTACAAAATTTGCATTAAATATAATTTTACATCCTTCATTAATTGAATCTAAAAAAAATAAACACAATGTTTTAATTAGTATTATATATATTTTTTGTAATATAATATTCATTTTTTACAAATAAATGTTAGTGAATGTTATTAAAATTAATTATACTGATAAAGGTAAAATTACACTGAACAATGGACTAAACCTTAAACATAATGGATGACGTGAAATAAGAATTGTAAAAATTTCATTTAATGGAAATATTTAGTCCATAAATGTTCAATTATTTAGTTTTTTTTGTTTTTTATGACTTTTATCTTGTTAAAACGTTGGTACACATAACTTTTCTTAAAAAAATCCCAAAGTGTCCCCTCACTCAATTATAAATAGAAACTCAACACTCCCAATTACTCACACTTCTAAAGAATCATTGAATCCACCATATAATATCATTCTCACTCTATAATTCATTGGATCTACCAGTATTATAGTAATAGAAAGATGGATCAATTACCTATACAATATCACTCTTACTCTGTGATGTAGTGGAAAAAGTTAATAATGTTAGTCTATCATCTTATCGGAAATGTAAACGAATATTTTTTTCTATTTTAAAACACTATGGAGGAATATTAAATAAATTACATGGAATGAATATTTTTTTATTAATATATTCAATGAAAAAAAAAATTTACATTGAAAAAATAATAAATTGAGAGGGTGTTCAAAAATTTTAGAAAAAAGGTGACGGAATATATTTCCATGTATAAGGATAACCATAAAAGGTCACCTACACATTCATCAAACAATGTGTGTATATTGGATAAAACTAATGATCATTTAATTAAAATATAAAAGTATAGTCTTCAAATATCATTAGTATCTCTAACCTTTTCATCGCATGAGTATATATTCTCAAGAACTATTAATATAGAAAATGAGTTGTCTAATATATATTTAATCAAGGGATGTCTAGAGAAGAATGGTATAATGTTGCATCATGGGAAGAATAGTGTAGAATAGGTTAAGAATTAAAGCATGGTATCTCTTACACATGATAACTATAGAAAGAAAACCCCCAGGACTTGTGGGTACAAAAGGAGTGGTTTTTAAAAGTTTGAAGAAAATTGAAATCATGACCATGACTGAAAAGGTAATTCTTTAACTATATAGATATGAGAAATAATTCCATCTCATAACCCAAACATCAAGGGAATTAAACTCATAAAATATTAATGGATCAGAGAAATACTTATATGATTACCAATTAAAATATTTATGTTATTAATAATGTGGTGGTTGGTCCATTTATATAGACCTTAATGTTAGATAATGTTTTTTTAGATTTTGGATCTACACATGTTTTTTGAATTTTTTATGTTTGAGGATAATATTACATATTTCCCTTGAACCATGTTAACATAATTATATAAATTTAGACACTTAGTGGAAATATTATTACAATATAGATAATTCAGATAGTTCTTATTATGAAATTTAGATGTACCACATTTGACAAATTTGTTATTATTCATATGGTTGAATTTCATATGATTTTTCATTTGAATTAATTTTTTTTATTATAATAAAAAACTTAATTTTCAATAAAAATAGAATATGATTCCGGAAGTTGAGGTTAAATATATTTTCATTATTGAAGAGATTTCACTAAAAAAATTACGTTTGAATCCTATAATTGTATCCATCCTTAAATAAATTATAAAAAGAGAGTAAGACCAATCATTATATTTGGAAAAATAAAATATCTTAAGAATAGATGATTTTCCCATAGTTTAAAAATCCAAGGACATTTTTGAAGAATAATTACATCATCATCAAAATGAGTGTGAAGTAATGTTACACATTGAACTCATTTATGATTCATGTGATATATAGAAAACTACATATAGAATAACTCAAGTGGAGATGGTGGATTTAGAGAAATATAAGAAAGATTTGTGTGATGGGTGATTAATAGGCACTGGTGTTTAACCATGGGGATCTACTATTTTGTTTTCAAAAATGAAGGATGTTTATGTAATAGTGTGTATCTATTATAGGTAGATCAGATCTAATACTATAAATAATCATTATCCTATACTATGAATTGATGAATTATTTGTTCATATTCAAATATCTTAATACAATTAAATGACTAATCATCACTCCAGTTATTTTCAAATAATGTTGGTTAAGAACAATATATATAATATGGAATTTAAAACAAGTTAGGAACATTAAAAATTTAAAATAATTCCATTTGTATTGACTAATACACCTTTTGTATTTATGGATATGATGTATATTTGAATCAAATATTATATTGATTTCCTTTTAGTGTTACTCATTAATGATTCCTTGATACACTATATGAGAAATTAATATCATGAGATTTATATTGAAAATGTTTTAGAGATCAAAAAAAAAAGGAAATAAATTGGAAATTTAGTAATTTTGAATTTTTGATCAATGGTATTTGTTTTTGTAGAAATATTTTGTGATAGTATAGAATATCTATTCTGACATAAAATATAAATATAGTCAAATAATGACCTACTCCTATGAACATAACCAAGATCCAATGATATATAGGATTGGAAGGTGAATATTTAGAGTTTGTTCAAAATTATTCAAATTTGTCAATCTGTTAACCGTGTAAACACGTAAATGGGTTAAACTCACATGGTCAAGGGAATGTGCTTAATGTTTTAAGGAGCTGAAGATGATACCAATTAGTACACTGATATTCACATTAGAATATTTTATGGATAATTTTTTAATATATAGTGATGAATCAATGAATGGAAATGGTTTATTACTTATATTATAGGATATGGAGGTTTCTTATACATAAAAATATTGAAAATCGGTTAATTGAATAATCCAACTCATGACAATGATCTAGAAAAGTAAAATCATTATTTGAATTTATATAGACACTACCTATATGGTGAAATAAGTGAAATATATATTGACTAAAATAGTATAAATTATATATATTATTATAAGGATCTCAAGACAAGGAAAATAATATGGTAAGAACTACTCATGGTATATAATTATAAGATATACTACAACCCTTGGAAGGAAAAAATGTGGATGATGCATTGATTATATGGTACCATGGAATTATTACTATTATACTGATTATCAAGGATCCTGTATACATAAATCTAGTAATATGGATATGTTTTTATATATAAAATGGGATACATCATTAAATATAAATGAAATATTTGAACCAAATATACATGAAAATATATAGAATCCCTGGTAGGATGATCAAGAGGTACAAATAAATATTAAATTAGTAAATGATTATAAATTGATATAAATCATCTATATAGAGGGAGTGATAAAATTTTGAAATCGGTAATGAGGTTTATACATGCCATTCATGAAAATGATATCTATAGATGAGAAATATAAAACAAATTTTTCTATACATTCTTATAAAACAAATATTTATAGGGATTTAAGGGAATAATTTTTGTAGGATGGTACGTTTCAGGATATTGTGTATTATATATCATTATTAATTGTAATCTAGTAGGTATAGGCTAAATAAAAAGATATGAAGGATTCTATGAATCAGGAAACACTACCTATAAGAAAAAATGATAATGTTACATGGGATATTGACATTATATTTATGAAGGATATAGGGAAGAACATTGATATATGGTGTTGGTCAAAGAATATTTTCATTAACATTTAAGAGTTTTTAAATGAATTAATGAAATTTTATCAGACTAGAAAACCATCCTCCTTAAAAATCTATGATTTGTTATCATTTATTAACATATTAAATTAGTTGAAAAAATCATAAATAAAAATATCAAACATCATAGATTTATAATGTTCGGAGGCATATATATATATCTTTATCCACTCCACCAATGCTCAACTCTTATAAATTAGTGATTTTCACTTGAACCTTTCCACTTACCAGGGACTTCCAGTCCTTTTACTAGGTGATTGATTCATGATTTTAAGCAACAAACAGAAGTTAAAATACCCAGAGCATTTCCTCGACTCATATAATGATTTAAAATCAATATACTTTTATTTTATTTTAATAGGATCATTCACACTTCCAGTAATAATAATTAATTTCAAATAACATAGATAATTATCAGAGTTAAAAGATACTACTAATATAAGACAAAATTTATCTTGGATATAATATATAAATGAAAATAATCTCAAGGATAGTATTTTAAAACACATAATGATATATCATTTAAGCATCATTGTAGAATGAGAATCATATTCTTCATTATCCTAAAACAGATTAAAATCATGAAATAATTATGAAAGGGAGTTGAGTGTGCACATGATTTTTTTCTGGTGTATGATTTTAATATTTTTTTGGTTACATCCATATACTTATCCATTACACAACATGAGATCCAATGAAACCCAATTTTTGAATATTTTTTTTATTTCATTTTCATAGAAAAATCATGGAAAAATGAATGAAAAATAAATTATGATTTTATTTTATTATTCTCCTAGTATTATCATCTCTTTTTAAAATCGATTTTACCTTAAATAAATAGGGAAATAGTAAATGGATCAACAATGTCATTAAAAAGATTCATAAATTACTACAATGGTTATAAAAATACCAGTTACATAACCCCATAGAAAATTCCAGATCACCATATAGACGAATTCCAATTATTTTAATTCACATAGCTAAGTTTATTCACAAAACCATTCTTCACTTAGTATTTTTCATCACATCCCCAAATTCCATTTTTTTCCTTGACATAATTGGATTCTTCACAAAGCCTTCTCTCTCCCCGAGATGAATTTGACATAGCTGAATGAATATTGTATCCATTTGGAATCATTTAGTAAAATTCAACATGTATCCAATTCATATAGATGATCACTCCACATTTACAAGTATTTTAAAAACTTGATTGATGTATCCATTTCCTCATGTTTTGGATTCAATAATATATACAATTTCCATGAATCTTAATTCATGTAGTAGCAGATTCATGTTGTTTTTTTATTCATCTATCTGATTGATTTAAATAATTTCTCAATGTAGCTGAATATGAACATATGATATTTCATCATTTTTTTGCATTCACAAAAAAAAATTTAGTATAAATATCGTGAATTGTAGAAGATGATTAAATTAACTAACGATGACACTAATATGATTAAAGATGATGTGGACACTTAGAAACAACAAAATTTATATCATATGATACGTATTTGAGATCTTCAAAACATAATGTACATGTGATATGTTGGAACAACATTAGTGGGACAAAAATATCACCAAATTTGGTGATCCGAAAAACCACTAAACAATTACCATGAATGTATAAATGATGATTTTATTTACTTATATTCTATGTAGTACACATTTTTTTATTTAATATTCTATTATTTATTATCCATAATGAACAGAAATTAACTAGTTCACAGTAATTATACACCATTAGAGAAATTATCCCCATTAAATAAACATTTATTAATCATATTCCCCATTTGTTTCACATAAATGGATGGGTAAGGAGAGAAAACATACTTTTAATCTCGAACATAGAGTGATGAACTAGTTAAATAAAATTCTCACACATAATTATACATTTTGGAATAATAAATTTAAAAAAATTAGTAAGGAAAATAAAATGAAATAATTGAAAAAACATTAAATTTAACATTTTCTTATGAAAATATTACATGATAAATAACTTATGAATAAAAAGTAAGATTTAATAAATTAAATTAAAACAATCACTTTGAAACTAATTAATGAGACAAAGTGGAATTTCATTAAGAATCTCCACTTATCAGAATAATAAAGATACAACAAATAAAATTACACCATTCTAAAGAAATGAGATTAAATATTGACACAAATTCATAAATAGGATTTGGTGGAGGTATTTTAATTTCATGAGAGGAATGAGAGGTATTTGGAGGGTTTATCATTATCGGTAGAAATCTTTTCTCAACATTTATAAAGGAATCACGGGTTCCAAAACCTAATTTAGATCTATGGTTATGGAATGGTGTACTCATCACCATCTCATGGTTTCTAGAAGCTATGCTAAATCCATATAAACCATCATTGACAAAAATTAGAATATTAATATGCTGTAATGAAGTGGATAAGTTTTTATTAGACTAAGTAGTAACTGATGAAACTGACATATAATGATCATTATGATAAATCCTGACTAGTTCCAAAACAACATTCACTCCTTTCCTCTTATCTTAAAATGTATTTATAGGGTCTAGTCTATAAGGTCTACTTTTTTATATATTAAATAGTCAATTTACATAGAGATCAATACTTTTGATAATATTTGATTAATTGAATTTCAAGATGGAAATGTAGGATTGTCTCATCATCTGAGTGATGGTTGAAAACCCATCACAGGGAATCCTTTTGAAAATTTTAACATGGTTGTATTTAAATATCGATAATCATGATAAAAAATTGTTTCATTATATGGAATTGATGATGAAATTTTATATTTGTAATTCATCATGGACTAAATTTTTTATTATAATACTTTGAAACTAGTGAGCCTTCACTCTAATTATGTTGTCATTTTAACTACTTGGTTTAGCTACATGAATATCACTTGAGATATATTCTAAATAGTAGTGGATGGTTATTGTAGAACTGAGACACTATCATCCATTTTATTAGTCACAAAGACAATTAGTTTCAATGATGGGACATTCTCAAGAGGTCTTTAGAAAATAATTTTTTTTCTACTTTGATTTGTTGGAATATCAAGATCAAACATAGTATATGATGTACCAAATGACTCCTTGGATGATTATGTTTTTAGGACTTCAACTCCTTCATGAATCGTGACCAACATATGTAAAAAAATACTAATGATTCCTATTTGTTGGATTAACTAATAAAATAAATATATCTATTACATTCATAGCCACTCACATCATCCCTTCAATTATACCACCCATGTTTTTCTAAATAAGACCAACCGTGTTATATAAAAACACATCAATTCCAAGGCATGATCATCGGATAAATTATTTAGTCTTCTAAAACCCATCAAGAAGATTCCTTTTGGAATCCTTTATAAAAACATATGGAACATTACCCAATTAAAATACGAGATCTAAGAAACTATATAATATATATATATTAGAACACTTTATCAAATGGATCATTAGAATATTTTCCACAGATGTTGTAGATGCAGATGTAGAAATTGGTTGAATCTTCTTAAAGAACTCAAATTAGATCCCAAATATACGCCTCAATATGTGTTTTAAAATCATTAACTTCTATATGAAATTGAAAAATATCATCAATTTCCATCCTAATAAAAATATTATTGAACAAATTTATTATTTTTATTGTGTACCTTTGATATGAAAAAAGAACACACATCTCATTCATGTTTAACCTAGTTGCACAAATAGTTTTCTACCAATTCACTTGGGAATTCATATCATCATGTTATATTATATTAACCACAGAGATAACTAGTCTCATAGGTTGGACTGGTTGAATGTTTTTTGATAATGTCTTGTTGGGAATAAAACATCCCAATACTCATATTAAAATCTATTTTAGTAATTTCATTCTTCTTTAGGTATCTGATATCATGTTTATAATTTATTATCCCTTTATTTAACTCAACATAATATCCTTTTAGATTATCAAAAACAAACATCATAGCAGAAGAAAAGGTTGTCATTTTCATATCAATATTAGAAAATTTATAAATCGTAATAACATATGGGGAATCCTTATTCACTTGGTGAGGTGTTGGAGAAATTTATGATGTATGGGAAACAACACCCACTACTTGTAAAGTAATATCCCATTATCCATCTATTTCAGAAGTAATATATTTGGGATTGGATAGTCAATTATTTTATTAAATACATATTAAACTCTTTCTACTAAACTTTAATAATTTTACACTATTTAAACGTACCTCTTCAAATAAGTTACATTGGCTATCTTAACAAATAGCTCAATATATTTTACAAATCCAGCAGCTCTCAAAACATTATCCACATATTTAAAAAAAAACTCTTCTATAGAAGGGTTTATTTATGAACCCTCATACTTTTGTATGGTCTTAACTGGATCATAAACCTCTATTCCAAGAACCCTTTAAAAGGATGATACATCCCTAGGTGGTGAGATAGATAAGGGATACACCTAAGCTAATATGGGAGATTCTATAACCACATGAGAAAAAAAACTTCCCCAAAACTTATCAATGAGAATTAGGTTCTTTCTATTTGTATCTAAAATTATATAATAGAAATGACATGTGAATATTTCACTTTTTAAATTACATAGTCTTTACTTCAAAGAGATAATATTCCCTCTTCTTTAACAATAGGGATATGAGAATAACAAAGGGATTATAGTGAATCTTCTATTTCCCTTGGAGTTAGTGATTCATAAACCACAACATTGCTTTATGTAACTAATTAGGAAATCTAAGAGATAGATTTTCTGAAACAACACATTCTCCATATCTCTAGATCTCTAGGAAATCAAATAATGAATGAATTTACATAGTACTTTTCATTCAACATCTAGATCATTAATATCCTTATTTATGAATGAATAGGTTCCATAGATAAATCTAAATAGATCAGTTGGTCCCATTATACTCGTACATACTAGATTCAATATAAAACTGAACATACCCTAATGTGTATAATGAAAGGCATCATCCTTTTCATAGAATAAAAATTATGATTTTCCCATTCACAATTGATGAAAACACACTATATCCTTCATTATTGAGAAACTCTTTATTTTAAATATACTAATTTACTTGTTTCTTAAATAAGAACCACAATTTCGTATCACTAAAAGTCAAAATCCAATCTTTTTTATTGAATAATTTATTTAGAATAATTTTCATTACTATCAGAAAAGCCATACTTATGACCTTCCTAGATATCAATAATCGCAATACACTTACTACCTTCAGATTATTTGAAGAAACTGAACTACCATCATCTCTTCAGATGGACATATCTATTATAGAAATGTGGGTAAGAGTCCAACAAAATATAAAAATAATGATGATGGTGGTTTAGCTTCCTGAATATATGGTGTAAGATAAAGTTATGGAAGTCAATTGTAATATTTGGATTATGAGATGGATAAAAAATTTGAAAGCAAAACACATATCTTAATTAGTCTTATGGTTCAATTGAAACATAAAATAAAAAATAAAAAAATAAATGCTATTTTTTTAAATTATATCATTTTAAATTAAATGAAAAAATACATTTTTCAAAATATCATTTAATTTACATAATGATTTATAATATAAAGACATGATCAATAGATTAAAAAAATTTAAAAAAATGAAACAAACAAAATAGAACTCATTTAAATAAAATCATCAAATTATATTTTTTATAAAATCAAAATGGTCATATGCAAGGGTCTTAGTAAAGATATCCTTTAATTTGTACCTAGTGTAGATAAATTATTATGTGATATCTCCTTTTTGAGTGTGATATATAATGAAATAATCCCTTAAATCTATTTTTTAATTTTCATTGTTTATATGATTATATAAAATATTGATAGTAGTAGTGTTATAAAATTTTGAGGCATGATTATAAATGAATCCCAAATCCAATAACTTATGTTTCATTCACAACACTTGTTTACTACAACAACCAACAACTATATATTCTAATTAATAAGAAGGTAATGAAACTAAATGGAATTTCAAACCAGACCATGAATCCAAATATTTTTTTTACAGGAATTTTATTTCTATGTTAATCTTTTTATATGGTCTACAGGCACATATATTGTCATATGAATATGATTTCGATCTAAAATAAGTTTTTTTTAAAATGTATGAAAAGTAAAACAGTTACCTTTAAATGCCATAAAATTATTATAGTTTTATTCTAATAATATTTCATTGGATTAGATTGTAATCTAGAACATAAAAATAAAAAAAATACAATTTCTCATATTCTGGAAGCTAAATATAGTTGACGTAGAATTACTCCACTACCTATCCTATTATCAACTTATTTCCCAGTTTCAACAAAATCAATCCTTTAATTTTAACTCAATGTAGTTTCATAAACTATATTGACTTTAATTAAAAATATTTTATATATGTAATATATATATTATATTGGATTTATGAAATTAAAAATGTACTATAAAATAACAAGAATGCTCAAAAATTAATTTTACTCACTCAGTGTCCCCATTTCATATTTTTTTGCGTGAGTTTTGAAAAATCTATACACAAAATATTGTTTTTAAATACAAAAATAACATCATAAATATATATTGTTAGTAAAAAGAAATTTCAATTTTAAAACTTCTAGAAAATATTAGAATATTCCAAACCTACTATAAAACATTATATAGAATAAATAAAAACATAATTTTTCATAACAAGATCTATGTTATTTTTAATATCCATAATGAGCTAGCTTATGTTTGAAAACAGAATTTGGATAATTGGGGTTTTCAAAAGAAATAGGTTGTTATATAAAATTTACATCTATAATGTAACAATTTAAATTTTCTTATTTTTACCAATTGGTTATAGTTTGAAATTATTATGTGATGCATAATCAGTAGGAATCCTAAGGTCTTCTAGTCCTACTACAGGTGTAAATTTCACTTCAAAATATATCCCTTACTCTTGGTTATACCCATTACCTACTATTTTAACCTTAATATTAGTGACCAAACCATGATTAAAAAATTTATTACTAGAGACTCATTTTTTTCTTGTTACATGATTTTTAAAAGGTCCATTAATTAATTTTCATAAAATTTTCCCCTTGAACCAGGTTAACTCCTCCGACATAGAAAATACCCAAATATTATTAAATAAGGTTTCTTCTATAGATTTGGGGTTTAGTTGATATAACTATGTAGAAAATTATGTACGGTTTATCACAATTATTCTAGTTCTAAAAATTTTATACAATCTTTTTATCGAAGTTTTTAGGGGATGGGATTTAATGGTTCTAAGATATCGGGGAAGTAAACATTTAGGTTTAGTAGTATCAATAATTTTAGGATTCAATTATCTAAAATAAATTTCCAAATTAACCTTTCTATTTTCAAAATTATCTTTCAGCTTTCATGTTTTTAGAATAATAATTTTGTCTTCCATTTTGAGTCATTATATGATTAACAATATCACTTTCATCAAATTTTACATGATTTTACATTATCAAATATTTGATCTTGTTTAAAAAATAATAATCCTCATAAATAGTAGAATATTCAAGAAATATTAATTCATTATTTAGATCAGATTTACTAAGAATATATTTGGTGTTTAAAAGGTAAAATATATATCCAAACATTCTGATTTTTCTAACATTTGGATATATATTTTTTAATATTTCATAGGTTTCATTCTTCAATATATAACCAAGTCGATATTGGCTTATGTCCTAACATGTTTTATTTTTCAATATCATCCCAAAAAATGAGTATATATAATATACCCCCATTATATAGTCCTAAAAATTTCTTACATGGTCATAATCCTCTTTACGAAACACAATTATGATGAGGTGTCCTAGGGAAATAATATTTATATTTTATTTTATGTTTTAAAAAATATCAATCTTCCTGATGTTTTTGTAAGTAATTTTTATGGTCAATTTTCAATGAAATAATTTTGGAATATATATAGATTTTCTTCCTATTTATAAACACATATTACAAAATAACCAGATTTACACTCAACACTAATAAAACCATTGTAAATATTGAGAAATCCTCAAAAAAAACAAATAAATAATACTTTCTTATTAGGATTATTATTGTAGGCAGACCTTAAAATTCATTTGGAAGAGTTCTAGATGCTTAGATGTAGTAAAATATATAATATGTTTAAAATATGGTTTCTATTACTATCTTATCTAGCATGCATCAAATAGTTTCTCTTGTTTCATTTCAATTTATGAAAATGTAAAACTAAATCATTCTCAGACAACTTTTTCAAATAATAAACATTATATTGTCCATGAAAAATATTAAAAATATATTATTTATTGGTTTCATCTTTTAAAAATATCACTTTTTATATATAATTATATTTAAGATATAGAGAGAAGACATTCATAGGTCATGGTTTCTTAAAATTTTTTATTTTATCATGGAAAATAAATCAATAATTATTTGTAATAAAACAACATTCCTCATAATGTTTCGAAATACATATCATGTAAATTGTTAATTCTTACTAATAGAAAACTTGGTTGATGAGGATTTCTATTGGTTTCACAATTGATCAAAATTTCTTATTAATTCCTATTGAATTTTTACTAAATGTGAAATATCCTATATCATTATTTCACAATGAATGGAAGTTAGTTAAATCTCCTCTCATATTCGTTGGGAATCCACTATCTATAAACAATTTCTCATGGATAATCATGTACATTTTTCTTTACAATGGAAAATCAATACAGAAATTTTGTTACTACCCATATTATCATATTTCAAACATTGTTAGTAACTAAATAGTATGGAGTAAAAATATATTTGATCTGCTTGAATATTGCAGCTCTAATTTTTTAAATTTTTAGAAAATAATTGATTCAGAATTCTAAAAAATTATGAATTTGATAATATATAACTATTATCATAGTGACTTGATTCATTATTGAGAATAAAAATAAAGTTGAATAATTATTTTTCCTATAACTTGGATGAAATTAATTTTCATAACACTTTACTTTTTTACAATGGCTACCTATTCAATTTTGTTTTGGACCTTATTGTTTCAAACTCTTTGAATCATGTAATTTTTAAATTTTTATAAAACACATTTAAGTCATTTAATGTCTTTAACATATTTTTGTAAACTCGCAATTTTATTTTCCAGTTCATCATAAGAAATAATAAAACATTCCCTCAATATTTTCATATATATTTCTATTATTTGTGGCATCATTTTGATTAAAACTATCATTACTAGAATTCATTATATTTTTTTAAAATTTTTCAGTATTTTATATTTTTCCAGGAATGAATCATTTTTCATTTAATTCATTAAAAATTTAAATTTTCTTTTTATAAATATTACTCATACTATAATAAAGAGAATTCATACACCCCACTAGATTGTTCCATGAATCAAACATTATAATTTTGATTAGATATTTTATCATAATATCCTGATATTGAATCACTATTAGAGTATTCTAATGAACTACATGTTTCATTATCAGATTCAATGGATTTATTTTTATAAGAAACCATCATAAAATACTATTTAAATGAAATATTTTTTTTCTTGTCACTCTAGAAAATCATGTTCGATATATCCAAAAAAATTTCACTTATATCACCTCACTTGTTTAATACATCTAAAAAATTTCTGGTACTTGTATGGGGATTTATGGAATTCCATTATCTGATAGTAAATATTATTGAACATATAAAAAATATATTAAAACTCTTCAATTGATTCTAAATTTATTGAGATATCTTCTTTTCAGGATGATTTATAAATTTTCATACTCTTTTTATTCTTCTAATATTTTGATGTAGAAATTTTCCGTGAAATTTTTTCCTATTAAGGTTTTTATAATCAATAGTATTATCATCCATTTTATAATTATACATCATAAGTATAATAATATAATCAATTTTTTTAAATATCATTGATAGGTTTAGATTGCCTAATGATATTTGAGATTCTACTCCATATCTTTTTAACAATTATTAGTATATTTATAGATTTTTCTGGATTATAAATAGTTCATCTTACAGTTCAATAATTATTTAAAATTTTAGTAGTATTCCATTTAACGAGTAATTATCTGAACATTTATCATTTGGAAATTATATAACATAATTTTGAAACTATTATATCTAAGAGCTCAAATATTTTTAGTTCCTTCTAAGAAAATTGATATGGAATTATATATATTATAAGTTTTTTCCCATTTAGAATCTCAATTGAGATCAGTAAGACCTAGGGTGAATATGATATTGTTCAGGGAATTAGAATTTATGACATTGCTTGATTCAGTTCTACCGTCCCATTTTTATCTTATTTTATATAAATGAAACATGTATTCACTAATTTTTAATAAATAATTGGACTGTGTTTCTTCAAATAGTTTATCATTTTCTCCTTCTGGAATCTATAATGTTCACTATTGATGTAAGAATCTATTAACATATACACACCTTCTCTGTTGTCAGTAATAACACATATTTAATGTAATTCCTTACGGTTTCAAACTTTTAGTGATAATAACTCAAAATTCAATACCTTAAATACTAGTTAATGGTAACTTAACACATAAAATAATACTCAAGAGTTTGGTGAATTATAATTTTATTTAAATATTATTAAAATATCAAATCACCATCTTTAATTTATTACGAGTTTGGATATTTAATTAACACATGCAGGAAATAGAATTAATAATTTAAGTAAAAAAAATAAAAAATGCTATAGATTTATAGTAGTATAGGGAAAAGAAATCCCCTGGTACACTCAACCAATTATAAACTCCTATAGTTCGTAATTTCTACTATAACTAGTCATTATAGTAGGGACTTGCAATAATCATCCAAATGGCTATATGATTGATTAAGAGTAGTAATCAGTTTGTATAACACCAAAATAAATTACAAGGACACAAAAATAATTTATAAACAGTAAAATTTAATGTTCATTTACTAGGATCCTTCACACATATAATAGTTTGAAGGAATACAAATGAGTTTAGATATTTTTAATAGGTTCAATATGAAACTAAAATAATAAGAGAGTTATTCATTATAAGAAACAATAATGATAGAATATTGTATAGAGTTGTATATAAAATAACAAGATAGACCATTAAATGATAATAATAGAACATGAATCATGTTCTTATTTAACTCAAAATAGTTTAACTACATAAAATACATGAGAATCTGAGAGAGTTGGCGGTGAAAGTTCAAAATTCATGTGTATCTTCTATTTATTTCACTTTTCCACTTCTTAATTCTAATTAAATAATAATATCAAATGTTCTAAATATTTGATCCTATAAAATAAAATGTAATATTTAAATTTCATATGTTATTTTTTTTAAAATACCTCATCAACAATAACTATCATTAAATTATTTTTGAACATAATTTTTTAATGGTACATTCAACTTTTATTATAATAAATTTTACGATAACAATTATTCTAACTTCTAAAGAATACCTAATTTCATTAAAAACACATAAGGAAATCTGACAGTAAAAAATAAATATGATGAATAACAATGTTTTCAATTTTCGATCACAACATATCTAAAAACCACTCATCTGAATTTACATAGTTTTTCATCTATTCAAATATTGTGAAATGTATCATAATTAAATAGGTTTTATACATGTAGTATAATTATGAAAATATATTTTTCTCTCACATAGCCAAATTTTACATATCTCAATGAATCACACAACTATATGAAACTGTGTTGCTACATTCAACACATATCCAATTCACAAAATTGATTAACTATAATTGCCCAAACCCTCCTGCTTCATCCCATTGCCAAATTTTTGGTGTTTGGCACACCCCGGAACCCATCAGGTCTGGATCCTAAGGGCGGTGTCTCGGCGGTAGGATGTCATGTTAGTGTCAACCATCAGTGACCCCGATCGGTGGGTCACCTATCAGTGTGTCACCGATTTGGGGGTCACCTATCGGTGTGTCGTCGATCAGTGTGTCCCCGATTAGTGTGTACCCAATAGGTTTTTCAAATATCAGTGTCACAAGGGGATTGTCGTGGTTTTCTTCCCCATTTTTACACATAACGCCAGTTTTAAGACTTTTAACCTCTTTGTAGTGGTTCAAAGCTGTTTTTAGTGCTATAAAAATTTTTTAAGTCCCCTAAGTGTAGGGAGACCCTAAACAGAACTGTTTTCATCTCTTTAAAAGAAATCCTTTAACGCACAGCTGCTACATCCACCTCTACAATGAGAAATTAAATAATAATTAATCTCGTCATGTGTAACCACCCTACCACGTGATGAAACCATGATCCACCATTAAATCCATTCAAAATTCATATCACGTAACTCGTGGATCTCATATGTTAATATCACACTGTAATTATTTTATTCTTCTTCTTGGTTAGGTTCGTTCCCCCATTGGTGCATTTGTAGCACCCTTCTCGAGGCTAGTTGTATGCATGTGTTGTAGCCTTTCCTTCTCATTATTGGAGTCGTTAGAGTTCCTCCCCTACAAGTCACGCATCACATTTTATGGCGTGTGGAGATAAAATTCAATAATTATTCATCCATGAAGGGTTTTTCTTTAGTCTCTCATAATTATGCATTATGTGGGTGGGTATGAAAATGTTTCTTATGGGGATGGATGAAACCAGACCACAATGAAGATAATAAATAATCTTTTAAAGGATGAAGTGGTGTGTCTGATGTTTCCAATGTACTATTTTACCCCACTTTATATGTTTTGTATTGTATGAGGTATGTCCACTAAAAATTATGTTTGTTGGTGGTCTTTTCAGGCTCACTAAGGAACCTATGTTTTTCGAGATAATTAAATGATTGAATGGATGTAAACTAGAAACTAGTAAATCATGTAAACTTAGTTGATTAAATGGATTCAAAATGAATAAGAATCCTTGTGTGACCACCCTTGTTAACAAAATGGAGTGACGAAACTAAATGAATGGAATATTCAAATTAAAAAAATCCCTTTCTCTATTATGGTGATGTTTACGAATGATGCTTGTGGTGTTATGTGGATGGGGATGGGATCCTCGGTTGTCGTTCATTTTTTGGATTTTTTTCTGCCCATATGATTGGGAATGGTTTGGTTCTAGTATATGGAGGGATATCAAGTATCCCTTTTTTGTAACATTACAAGAGAACTAGGTGTCAATGCTTAAATTTATGGTGGCTATTTTTCTTTCATTGGCTTGTGTATATGCCTATTAATATCCTAGTATTAAAGAATTAATTTTATTGGAATCACATGAATATGAAAATGAGAATGGGTTTAATGGGGGATTGTTTTCCAAGAATGAGTTACGACATGTTTACGCTGCTTCTTGTGAGTGAATTGTGACAAGGGTCTTTTTGGTTAGGCTGGTTTTGGAACCCTTAGGTTAGGATGAGTGCATGTTTACCTATATTTTTAATTTAGTTCTTATGTTTTATATTCTCACCCAACCCATGTTGATCACTTCATGCAGAACACCCCCATTTTATGGGGGAGGGTGTTATTCCCAACACTCCTATGAGTGACTAGTGATTAGCTCCTTTTTTGCTCCCATTCTCGAGTATCCCAAGACTCTTCGAGAATTATATAATGACCTGAGGTCCATTATTGTCCTAGATTATTCAGTCAGGTTACATGGTGGTGGTCGGACCAAGTTTGTGTGGGCATGTGTTTTTTCAAGTTTCTTCAGGATGAGGCCTATGTGCTATCGGGTATGGCAGTAGTTGTTCGGGTTCAGGTGTGTGCGAGCATGGTTACATTTGGTTGTTGTGTCCCATGTGTCTATAGTCGGGATTTTTAGTAGTGATATCCTAGGTGTTTGAGGGCGGGATAGGCGGTTGTGATAGCCTCAGTGTGTGCGGGCAAGGTGTGGCAGTGGGACTGTAGTGAGAAAGTCAAGAGAGGTCATATGCATAGGATTCCATCAATAACCAGTCAGAAAGTGGTGCGGGGTACCCAAATATAGATGTTCTAATACAATTAAATTACTTGAATTTTGTTACATGGGGAGTGTTCCTTGTTCAGTATGTGGTGGATAGTTTTCATTACTACGTGCTCTGGTTATCCCCTTTTCTAATGGGCATTAGAATGTCTCCCTAGTTGTGCATGAGGGCTTTTGGTTTTCCCTACTTATTATACCTATATACTCACCCTGAGTATATATTATTCATTCAATTTTCAAGGAGTGATTCGGGGATCGTGCATGACCGTACTAGTCTGGATCTTGGGACTATTGTTGTTACTGTTTTTTTTTTCATTCGTACATTCCATTGGAGTTTTCATGAACATTTTTTGCTTTTACTTTTGGACATGTATATGGGAATGGTTCGTTTTGTATTTACCTCTACCCCCATATTTGGTGTTATTTGGGATATCCTATCTTATCTTCCGATCCTAGTAAATAAAAAGGATAATGCCTTCCATTGTGTGTGTCATTCTATACCCATGGTTCTAGTTCCACTCAAGGACCTATTGAAGGCAGGATTCGAGGGGACATTATGTCTCTTTCATCTTGAGGAAGGATGGGTTTGGAAATCTTTTGTCCTTTCCCTCATCATGGTGAAGGCGGGTCGTGATATAATGGTATCAGAGGCAGGTCGAGAGATAGGATGATGTTCGGGGCTAGTCACTGTGAGGATTGTTTGGGATGGTAGGGAAACAATGTTATGTAATCTTGAAGCATGTAATTGGAAATTGTAGACCGGTTAGGACACGGGATTTTAGGGCCCCCTATGATCTAATGCAAGAACTCATGACCTACCGAATGACCAAGTGAGGATACATTGATTTCAGGGTAGATACCATAAGAAAGGTACTTGCATAATAATGACTTGAGTTATTGTGTTTCATGGGTATTTATAGGATTTAAAATGAATATGAAGTCTATGAAAATTTAAAAGAAATCTTCTAAACTACTCGGGCTTATGTATTCCTTCTTTACCTTGCATCTATGGCACCCAGACGATGACCATGAGTTGTGCGGGCAGATGTTCCGGGTAGGGCCCTAAGTCGGGTCGTGATAGAATGGTATCAGAGGCAGGTCGAGAGATAGGATGAAGTCTGGGGCTAGAAACCGTGAGGATTGTATGGGATTGTAGGGAAACAATGTTAATCTTGGTGCGTGTAATAGGACAGGGAAGACATGCTTGGACACAAGATTTTAGGGCCCCCAGTGATACGATGCAAGCACTCATGACCTTCCAAATGACCATGTGAGGCTACACTGATTACAGGGTAGATACATTAATAAAGTACTTGCATTATAATGACTTTTTTTATTGTGATTCATGTGTATTTTGGGGATTTAAAATGAATAAGTAGTCTATGAAAATTTAAAAGAAATCTTCTAGACTACTCTGGCTTAGGTATTCCATCATTACATTGCAGCTATGGCACCCAGACGACGACCATGAGTTGTGTGGGAAGATGTTCTGCTAGGTCCGTAAGTCATTTGAGGAATGATCAGCTTGTTTAGTACTCTTTACTATGCCTTGTTTGATATAGATGCTTCTCAATGCTTTGTTTGACCCGCTTTGGCCTGTGCTCTAGGTTTATATTATGAGTGACTTCTAGTTCCCTTGATGTTGAGTATTCCAATCGGAGGTCAGACTGACCTCTATAATGTTTTCTGATGGTGTTGACAGATGATAAGACCACAGTAGTCTAGTAGTGATCTTCTATTCTTGCAGATATAGCTATATTATTTCATCCTAGGCATCGATTGTTTTTTTCTATACATGTAGTTATAAAATACTTACGAAGAAGTGTCATATTCTCCAATGAGTATGCCCAGTGTGTGACTTTTTCCAATGAGAAGGGTTTCTAGGAAGGCGTCTATAGAGTGGATCCCCTCCATTAATTTTTGGTTGAGATGTCAGTGGAGTCTGTCAATAAATAGACGGTGTAAGTCGTGGGGATCGTCATTAAGTTCATGTATGTATTCCCCGAGGAAGTGGCGACTGTACCCCCTTGATGTGATTTTGAGTTTGGGATAGACTTGCAACATAGAGACCAATATATATATAGGGATCCTTATCGGATGTCGCCTTATGAGTTGTGGTAGTTGCAGATTAAGATTGATGAATTGAAGAAGAAAGGTTTTGTATGACCTAGTGTGTCACAATGGGATGGTATTTTCTTTTTTGAAAAGAAGGAAGATGGTGGTCTGAGGTTATATATAATCTAACAGAGAATGAATCTGGTAAAAATCGAGAACTATTACTGTCTCTTGAAGATAGATGATCTCTTTCACTGAAAGAGGGGAGATGCTTGGTTCCCTAAGATCGATCTGCAGTCTAGGTATCACTATTTAAGGGTGATGGACGTTGATATTCTGAATACTGCTTTCAGGTGTTGGTATTTGCACATTGATTTTTTAGTCATGTTGTTCGGTGTTACAAACCCACCTACTATATTTTTGGGACTCATGAATTCTGTATTTTGTGACTTTCTGGACCAGTTTGTCATTGTGTTCATCGATGAAAATTTGATCAACTCAAGATTAGATGCGGATCATACTAATCACCTCAGGATCATCTTGGATATCCTTAGACACCACTGACTCTATTGGAAATTGTCCATGATTATGTTCATGGAAGGAGAAGTGAATTTCCGTGGAAAGGAGCAGTCTCATCATGGGGTAGCGGTAAACCCATCAAAAGGTGAGGTGGTTATTTCTTGTGAAGCACCCAAGTATGTGATGGAAGTTCATAGTTTTCTGGTTCTGGAAGGAAATTATTGGAGGTTTGTACATGATTCTCTGGTGTTCCATCTCCCTAGACAACTTTGACTAGATAAGACTATACCTTCATGTAGAGTGATAAGTGCCAAGAAACCATCAGTTATCTAAAGTGGATGTTGGTTAGTTCCCCAGTGCTGAGGCTACCAGAAGAAGGGATGTTGTTAGAGGTATTTTTTGATTCTTCTGGACTCTACTTAGGGTATGTTCTGATGCAGGTACATGGAGTGATATCTTATGGGTCTAGGCAGTTACGTCTTCATGAGTGTAACTACACCACCCATGACCTAGAACTTGTAGCGGTAGTGTTTGCATTGAATTTTGGATACATAATCTCATCAAATAACACATTTTGTAATTTTTTTATCACAATAGTTTGAGGCATATCTATACCCAGTGGGACTTGAATTTGTGACGACAACTATCGGTGGAGTTTTTTCAGGACTATAACTTTGTGATCTCTTACACTAAAGGTAAGGGAAATGTTTTGGATAATGATTTGAGTAGGAAGTCACGGAGGGAAGCTGTTCAAAAATATTTGGATGCTCAGAAGACAATAGAGGGGTTATCTTCCCTACACATTGATGCAAGGGTGGATGTTAGTATAGGTTGCCTATTTTAGATGATAGTGAGTAGTTACACACCGTAGAGGCAGATGTTCCGGCAGGGCCATAAGTCGTTCAAGGAACGATCAACATGTTTGGTACTCTTTCCTATGCCTCGTTTGATATAGAATCTTATCAATCCTTTGTTGAACCTAGTTTGGCCCATGCTCTGGGTTTATATTCTGAGTGACTTATAGTTCCCTTGGTGTTGAGTATGACAATTGGAGGTCATACCGACTTGTATAATGTTTTCTGAGGTTGTAGACAAATGATAAGACCACAATAGTTCAGTAGTGATCTTTTATTATTGCAGATATATCCATATGATGTCAACCCAAACATTGATTGGTTTTTTTCTGTACATGCAATTATAAACTATTTACAAAGAAGTGTCGTATTCTCTGATGAGGATGGCCAGTGTGTGACTTTTTCCAATGATCGGGGTTTCCAGGAAGGCGGCCATAGAGTGCATCCCCTCTATTCATTTTTGGTAGAGATGTCAGTGGAGTCTACTAATAAAGAGATAGTGGAAGTCTTGGGGATTGTCAGCGAGTTAATAGATGTCTTCCCTAAATAAGTGGCGACTATACCCCCTCGACGTGATTTTGATTTCAGGATAGACTTGCAGCTCGAAGACCATTAGATTTTGATGGATCCTTATTGGATGGGACCTTATGAGTTGTGGTAGTTGCAGATTCAGATTGACTAATTGATGAAGAAGGGTTTTGTCTTAACTAGCATTTCACAATGGGGTGGTCCTGTCTTTTTTGCAATGAAGGTAGATGGTGGTCTCATGTTGTGCATAGACTACCAGAGACTATATCTGGTAACAATCGAGAACTATTACCATCTCCTGAGGAAGGATGATCTTTTTGACCAAAAGAGGGGAGATTATTAGTTCTCTAAGATCGATCTTCAGCATGGGTATCACTAGTTATGGGTGAAGGACATTGATATTCTGAAGACTGCTTTCAGGTGTAGGTATGTGCACATTGAGTTCATAGTCACGTCGTTCGGTGTTACGAATCCACCTACTATATTTATGGGGCTCATGAACTCTGTTTTTTGGGATATTTTGGACCAGTTTGTTATTTTTTTCATCGATGACATTTTGATCTACTCAATATTAGAGGAGGAGCATACTAATCACCTCAAGATCATCTTGTATATCCTTCGACACCACCGAATCTATTTGAAATTGTCCAAGTTTACATTCATGGAACGAGAAGTGGATTTCCATAGAAAGGTTGTTTCTCATCAAGGGGTAGCATTAGACACATCAAAAGTTGAGGTGATTATTTCTTCTGAATTGCCCAAGTATGTAATAGAGGTTCGTAGTTTTCTGGTTTTGGAAGGAAATTATTGGAGGTTTGTACATGACATCTCTTAAGTTGCATCTCCCTAGACAACTTTGACAATATAAGACTAGGCCTTCGTGTGGAGTGAGAAGTTCCAGGAAAGCTCCAGTTATCTAAAGTGGATTTTGGTTAGTTCCCCAATACTGAGGCTACCAGAAGAAGGGCTGTTGTTAGAGGTATTTTGTGATGCTTCTAGACTTTTCCAGGGGTGTGTTCTGATGCAGGTGCATGGAGTGATATCTTATGGGTCAAGGCAGTTACGTCTTCATGAGTGTATCTACACCACACATGACCAATAACTTTTAGAAGTAGTGTTTGCATTGAAATTTGGCTACATTATCTCATCAGGGAACACATTGTGTAATTTTTGGATCACAAGAGTTTGAGGCATATTTATACCCAGCGGGACCTAAATTTGTGACAACAATGGTCGGTGGATTTTTTAAGGACTACAACATTGATATCTCTTACACTGAAGGTAAGAGGAATTTTATGGCTGATTCCTTGAGTAGGAAGTCATAGAGGGAAGCTATTTAGAAATATGTGGATGCTCGGAAGGAAATAGAGGAGTTTTCTTACCTATACATGGATGCAAGGGTGCATGTTGGTAGAGGTTTCCTATTTTATTTGACATTGCATTCCTCTCTATTGAGGTAGGTGGAAGAGTCTCGGTGGGGAGGGTTATAGAGTGATGTGATGCACGATCAGGTTAATCATGCAAATGCTCTATGAGGGTTGTCGGAGGATGGTTAGTAACATATGCTTTTCCAAGGGAAGTTGTTTGTCCCAGATATGATGCACGGGGGAGATATCTTTGACTCCCATAACTCTCTCATAGTGGAACACCCTCGAGTTTCCATGATGTACCGAGGCCTAAGAGAACAGTTTGGTGGCCTGGGGTGAAACGTGTAGTGGCAGACATCGTGGAAAGGTTCCTAGTGTGCCAGTATGTGAAAGATAAACACCACATCCCAGGAGGTTTATTGTAGCATTTAGATGCCCCCAAGTAGATGTGGGATGACATCTCGATGGATTTCACCACATTACTACCTTGGGTTCAAGGGGGCTGTGATGATATATGGGTAGTGGTAGATAGTTTAATGAAATCATCTCAGTTTCAAGAAATCAAGGAGTTGAGTATAGTGAATGACATAGCACAGAGACATGTGGATGAAGTGGTGCGGTTTCATGGAGTTCAGAGGTCCATAGTCCCAGATAGGGATGAGTGGTTTTCCTCACGAGTCTAGAAGGGATTCCAACATGATTTTGGCACCCAGCTATGCCTTAGCATAACTTTCCACCCCCAGACAGATGGGAAGATAGAGAAACCCATCCAGAAATTAGAGGATATTCTATGGGCATGTGTTTTTCACTAATGGGGATCACAGTAATGACATTTTACATTAGTAGAGTTTGCCAAAAATAATAGCTATCACTCTACTATTGGCATGGCACCATTTGAAGCCTTGTAGGGAAGTTGTGTCATTCACCCGTGTGATAGACCGAGGTTGGAGAAGTAGGTGTTCTTATCCCATAGGTAGTGTAGAGAACAACGGAGAAGGTTCAGCTTATGCATGAGAGGATGAAGGCATCCCATGACCGATAAAGTCATATGCCTATCATCGGAGGAGGCCCTTAGTGTTCGAGGTTGGTGACAATGTTTTCTTGAAGGCTTCCCCTAGGCATTGCCAGGGAAGGTTCGACAAGGGGAGCATTATCTCTCCGAGGTTCATCAGTCCTTTAAACTAATGGGGTGAATCTGAGAGGTGGAATATTAGCTGGCATTTCCAAATCAGTAGAAAAGGATCCATGTAGTTTTCCATGTCTCCCATCTTCATCTATATCTACACAATGAATCCCATGGCTCCAACTTGAATGAGTTGGATATAGATAATAATTCTATTTTCATGGAGCGACCTGTGAGGATTGAGAATAAAATGGAGAAAGTGATTCCTAGATGAACCACCCCTTCGGTCCGTGTGTTGTGGAGTAATGGTGGCATTGAAGAGAGTACCTGTGAATGGGAGGCACATATGCATGCCCAGTACCCAGAGCAGTTTTGAGTTTTGTTCTATTTTGGTTTGTACTTGATGGTGATGTAATACTGACCTTATTGGTTTATTGGATGTATGGTTTTCTTTCCTGGTGGGTGTTAATGAAAGGACCTACTATGTGGGGAATGGAGGCCATGATCCCTAATCAATAATCATTAAGGTGAATGTGATTAAACCTATCTAGGCGAGTTAGTGCCACGCAAAGAGGATAGTATCTTGACAAGGATGAATGTACTCCCTGATCCGTGTGTTGGGACAATGTGATTCTTGGTTTTTGTATAGCTGTTTGGGGTAGTTTATTCTTGATAAATATCTTTTGAGGTGGTTGTTCGGACCCCACTCTTCTCATTGGTTCTAGCATTGATTCTTGAGGACGAGAAAAGTTCGAGAGATATCTAATGTATTGGACCCGACCATAATGGTCCATCCCTTTTCCAAATTTCTAGTGTTTGGCATGCCCTATGACCCATAAGTTCCAGATCCTAAGGGTGACATCTCGGTGGCAGGATGTCATCACAGTGTCAACCATCGGTGAAACCGATCGGTGTGTCATCGATCAGTGTGCCGCCGATCTGTGTGTAACCGATCGGTGTGACCCCGATTTTTCTGTCACCGATCGGTCTGTGACCGATTAGTGCTATGGGGGGCTTGTGGGGATTTTTACCCAGTTTTTCCCGTGACGCTACATGTATGTCTTGTAAAAAATTTAAAGTGGTTCGAATCCATATTCACTGCCATAAACAACATTGTTAAGTCCCCTAAGAGTGGGGAGACACTCAGTGAACCCATTTTCCTCTCTTTTAATGAATTTATTTATTGTACAACTGTTACCAACACCTCTCCAATGGTATGTTAAATAACAATTAATCCCATGATGTGTAACCACTCAACAGGGTGGTGAAACCATGATCAGCCTTTAAAGCCATTCAAAATTTATATCTTGTAACTCCATGATCTCACCTCTTTATATCGCAATGTAATTCTATTATTATTTTTCTTGTATGGGTTCATTCTCTCCATTGTTGCGTTAGGAGGCCCCTTCCTGAGGCGAGTGGTGCGCATGTGTTGTAGCCTTTCCTTCTCATTCTTGGAGTCCTCAATGTTCATCTCATTCAAGTCATGCATCGTAGTTCGTGGGGTGTGGAGAGAAACTTATATTGTTGATCATCCAAGTAGAGTTTTCCTTTGTCTCTCTTTTCTTTTCATCATACAGAGTGGGTATGAAAATTTTTCTTATAGGGATGGATGAAACTAGACCTTAATAATGATAATAAATAGACTTTTAAGGGATGAATGGATGTTTTTGATGTTTTCAATGTACTCTTTTACCCCTATTTATATGTTGTTGATTGTATGGGCTTATGTCAACTAATAATTATAGTTATTGGTGGTCCATTATTGTGTTGTAATGAACCTCTGTTTTTCAGAATAATTAAGTGATTGAATGAATGTAACATGGAAACATGTAAATAAATTAATCTCAGTTGATTAAATGGATTCAAAATGAATAATAATTATTGTGTGTTCACCACAGTTAACCAAACAGAAAGATGAAGCTAAATGATTGACATATTCAAATTTTAAAACTCTCTTTCTCTCTTCTGGTGGTATTTACAGTTGATACTTGTGAAGTGATGTGGATGGGTATGGGATCTCATTTTTTGGTTTAGTTGTTGACTTATGATCCTATTCCAATATGTTGGTGCTTGGTTTGGTTCCAGTACATTAAGGAATCTCAAGTATCCCTTTTATTTTATTACATTTCAAGAGAACCACGTGGGAATGAAAAAATTGCTACTTGGATGTATTTCCATCCTTAGCTTGTGGCTATTCCTATTAATTTCCCAGTATTGAAGAATTAATTTAAATGGAATCACTTGAATATGAAAAAAACAATGGGTTCAATGGGGAATTGTTTTATGGGAATGAGTTGTGACATGGTTTGCTGCTTCTTATTAATTAATAGTAACGAGGGTGTTTGTGGTTGGGATGGATTTAGAATCCCTACATTTGGATGAGTGATTCTTTACCTATATGTATAATTTTGTTCTTATATTTTTTATTCACGTCCCACCAAAGTTGGGAAATTCATATAGAATATCCCTATTTCATTGGGGAGGGTGTTGTCCCAAAAATCCTATGAGTGGATGGTTATTATCTAATTTTCTTCTCCCTTTCCTAAGTATCCCAAGACTCTTCTGGAAGTCTCTGACGACCTATTGTTCATTATTTACCTATATTATTAGGGAAGGGTACGTGTTGGTGGTTTGCACAGGTGTGTGTAGGAAAATGGATTCCCAAGTGCCTTCGGGATGGGGTCTAGGTGTATCCGGGTGTGGCAGTAGTTTTTCAGGCCCAGGTATGTGCGAGACTGTGAGAATTTGGTTGTTGTGGCCTAGATGTCTGCTGATAGGATGTTTGATAGTGATTTCCTAGGTGTTTGGGGATGGGATGTGCGGTTGTGATAGCCAGGTGTGTGCGGGCGGGGTGAGGTAGTGGGAATGCAGTGATAATGGCAGGAAAGGTCTGATGCCTAGGATGTCATCAATAACTAGTGGGAAAGTAGCGCGATGTACCCCAATATTGATGTTCTAATGATATTACATTACTTGACTTGCGTTATTTGGGGATTGAGCCTTGGTGAGGATGGTGTGGATTGTTTTCCTTACTAGGTGCCCTGGTTATCTCCTTTTAATTGGGGAATTAGAATGCCTTCCAAATTGTGCACGAGGGATTTGGGTTTTCCATACTGAGTTTACCTGTATACTCACCCTACGTATATAAACTGCTTTCAGGTTTCCAGGAGGACATAGGGGATCGTGAAAGACTATACAAGTTCAAACATTAGGACAATTGATGTTGTTGTATTTATTTTCATTGGTACATTCCATTGGAGTTTTCTTTTAATGTTGTATCTTTTACATTTGGACATGCATATGGGAATGGTTTTTTTTGGTTTTACCTCCACCCCCAATTTGGGAGTTGTTTGGGATTTAATATCTTATCTCCTAATCCTACTAAATAAAAATTATAATGCATTCCATTTTGTGTGTAAAGCTATACCCTTGGTTTTAGTTGCCACTCCAAGACCTACTGTAGATAGGTTTCATGGCTCATTATGTCTCTTTCTACCAGAGGATGGAATGGTCTGGAAATCTGCAATCCCTTCCCTCATCATGGTGAAGGTAGGTCGTGACATTAACCCACTTTTTTTTATCTATTTGGTTGTTTTCTCACATTGATGATTCATTAATATAATTGAATTCCATTAATTGATTTTATGTTGTATTAGATTCATGAAATAATGTCCTTCACAAAGCTAATTGATGTAAATTATTTCTCGATGTATCCAAATATCAATGTATGAGATTTCCTCACATAGCTTATTATCCAATGTGAGGAAATTTCTAGAGAAATA
This sequence comes from Viscum album, assembly GCA_963277665.1. NCBI lineage: Eukaryota > Viridiplantae > Streptophyta > Magnoliopsida > Santalales > Viscaceae > Viscum > Viscum album. The sequence goes on from OY728140.1 coordinate 1,060,353,580, forward strand.
TATTGTGTTAAAAAATTTGAAAAAATTACTTGTAATGAATTTCATTATATTAATTTTAATATTTGAACTTAATTAGAAAATCATTAGCAATATATGTGGGGTAAATTAGATTCTAAAAACATAAGGAATGTGAGATATATTGTAACAACATTAATATTTTGACATATCAATCGTTTTGAATAACCTTTCTATGATTACTCATTTCATAGAGATAATAGAAAGTACAACTATTTATCACCTTGAAAATAAATTTATGATGAAACTCATAAGAATTAAAGGGGAAACTCAATAAATTGTATCTAATTACAAACCATGTTTCACCTGAATGTTTTAGAATGTTGTTCAAAATGATATTATTAATTAGATAAATTTAAGTACCACATATCATCCCAAAATTGATGGGTTTTATGAATGGACTATCCAGACATTGGAAGATATCTTGAGATTGGGTTCTATTAACATCCATGGTATTAAGGATCTATTTGTACCATTGGTATAATTTTCATATGGTAATATCTTCCATTCAATCATATATTTAGTACCATATAATGAATTTTATGGGAAGAGGAATTGTAATTTAACCTGTTGGTAAAGAGTTTGACATTGAAATGTAGATCTTCTATTGATTTTCAAGGAGGAAAATTTTAATGTATGTATAATAAAAGAACATATTAAATAATCCTAAACCAGAAAAAGGAGTTACACTGATAACTAAAAGAATAAATGAAATTACAAGTGGTTTATTATTTATTAAATTATGTTTTTCCAAAGATGGAATTAGTAATATTTATAAAAAATTATATTAAACCCTATGTACAATGGGACATTATAAAAACATGAAACTATTAGAGTTGTTATTTACCAATTGGCTATGCCACCCATCCATTCTAAATTACATGATGTATTACATGTTTCATTGTTGAGATAAATACATACCATATCCAATTAATATACTCAAATTTGGGGGAATATTTTTGTAACCTGTTTTCTTTATAATTAAGATCCTATCCATATTGATTACACTAGAGTGAAATTATTGATGAATATGACCAGCTGATTAGTGAATTTTATTTCGAGAAATCACAAACAACAAGATGAAACCTAATATAAGGATGGATATATGAGGAAATAATATCCAATTTTTTTAAATAGATGATATATACTCTAATTTTGATGAATAAATAGTTTATGAGGGAGATTATATAATACATGATGCCCTACTATAGTATGTAAACATCATATCCAAAAAATACTATATAATTCACAATAAAATTAACCATAATAATGAATTTATTTAAAATTAAATATTTAATTTTAATGTATAAAAATTAATATTGTTTTTTATTAAACATTCCAATATTATCTTAACATGATTTTTATATGTTTTTTGAAAATAATTTATTATGAGGTGAATATTGAAAATACCATGTTGGGAAAAAATGATATTATTTGACATCTATTGGATGTAAGAATAATCAAAAAGAAAAAAACAATTATCATTACAAATAATTTTTTTTGTACATTATACATTTTAAAGTATTATTTATAATTTATATACCCACATTTATTATTTTGTAAATTAATTCAAGTTTTTAGTAGAATTATTTCAATGAACTATAAATCAGAATATTTAAAATTAAATTATATCACTTATATAGTTGGAATATTATTAGATGGATTTCAAATTTTCAATTAATAGTTAAAAATCTATTTAAAAGTATCACTTTTTTTGGGGAATAAAGGAAAACCCATTTAGGTAAAATCATATTATTATGAAACAAGTTAAAATGTAAAAAGTGGAATATTTAATGGTTATGAGTAGAAAATATTTTTAAAACATGTTTATAAATAAATGGTGGGCGATTTATTAAACTTATATCTTCCAAAATCCATTATTTCACAATTTTGGAGCCAATTTTTATGGTGAATTCCCATTATTTAAAGGCCAAGAGTAATTACAAAAAATTTAGTCCCTTTTTAATTATAAAAGGGACCCACACCACCTATTAAATTACATATATAAAATTCTTATTTATCCTAAAACAAAAAAATTATTCATTCTCTTTTAATTATTTTTTCTTTTAATAGATTATGGTAATAATTTATTATCCTAGTCCCTCTATTTTTTAGTATCCTCCTTGAAAATCTCAAAGTCTTCATCGTGGGTGATCATTTTTAACATTTCATATTTTCATTATATTTACATTCACAATTATAATTTTATAAAAAATATATTGTAAGATAATTATTTTTATATACTTAATATTGTTATTTTAATAAAAAATAATTAAATATCTTTCCATATTTCTTTAATTGAAAAAAAAATGATATTCATTTATTTTGTCTCATTAAACATGTAGATAAAATGGTGAAAAATAAATTTAAATAATAAAGCATATGTTCCCAAGGATAGTTGACGAAAAAAGTTTCCTAATTTAATCTTTAGATACATACATTGGGTTTAATTTTTATTGTTTGAGGTATCGATTCATGGTCCCTTGTTTAGTTTAGTTGTTCATGATTGTTTTTCCATTAATCCATTATAATGTAAAGTTGTATTTTTTTATCTGTTTTTTATATGGATCATGATTAAAAAAATTCGTATTTTTATCTTGAGGATTATAGAATTTGTGTGTAATGGGATGGATTTGCACCCCCTGGTTCCATCTGCCCATTTTTTTCATTTACGTCATTATTTTCCTTTCAATGTTTTTTGAGTATGGTTACACCAAACATAATTATTATTTGATTTATTTGGATACTGATCATACATTTTTTGGAGCTGTCTTTGTTGTATCATTACAGCTTTCATATGTCACTGGCTCAGATGGACTATTTCTAGTGGTATGTTGTGGTTTGTTTTCCACTATATGATGTTTTTGGTTGTCCCAATGAAAAAACTGGATGTTTTTCTTATAGATGTAATGTAAAAAAATGATATGTTTTTATAATTAAATTGAATGAATCTAATCTTATATGTCCATAATGATTATGATGGCCTTGGTCCATAGATTTTCAGAGATTCTAGATGCTGAGATCTAATATGCAATAGTTTTGCATGGTTGTTTTGGCATGCATGAAACATCTCAATGGTGATTCCTATTTGTCTAAAGGACATAGAGGAATGATAATTTTTTCTATAATAATTTCATAAATTAAAGACTATCATTATTGGTATATGATACCTTTAATACTTCCCTTTATATCTGTCAGATGCCTACTACATTCTATAGATTTGGCGGTATCAATGTATTTTGAATATTTTCCACTTCTTGAGTTGTCTTTTATCTTCATAAATTAATACCTTTTTCCCCATTCGATCCCTTTTGGTTTAATATACTTCCACATGTTATTATATGATTAATTTTTATTTTAATAAATATTTTGGGGCATGAGTTGGCAGGACGATTCATCCAACTGCTTTTATTTGAAAACCTATTTTATAAATGTTTTTATCTTTTATGAAATTAATTTAAAACAAAAGTTTAATAAAAATTTGTGAAACCTGGTTTACATTATAAATATTTTTAATAAGTATTATAATTCATTTAAAAATTTTATATTGAATATATATATTCACGTTTTATCATTTTGGAAACATGAGTTGTATTTCAGTCTAAAAACTGTATTGTTCATCTATATTAAAATTTTATTTTTCACCACTTATTGAAATTAAATCTAAAAAAATATATTTAATAGTTTATATAATAATTTTAATATTGTCTATTTGTTTTAAAAAAAATTTATCTTAAAATTATTATTACTATGAATAATATTATTTACAATCAAAATGGTTAAAATGTTACTTCGATATATATTTTTTATAAATATTGTTTAATTTTTATCTTGTCAATTTAATTAGTTATTAATAAATAATATCTCTAATATTATTTTTAATAACATATATGAATGTATTAATACAAATTTAGTCACGACCCATCCCCCAGGGCATGTGCCATGACTACCCCAATCCCGCCTTCCAATGGCCATAGGCTGGCGACTAGCACCAGAAAGGCATCTCCCTAAAACAGGGAAGCCATTACCTTTAATATGAAAACATAGAAAATCCAAGAACACAACAATATACAAGATCAAAGTAAACAATATAGTAAATACATTTAGTACATTATCTAAAGGTGGTTGGAATACATGCCAAAAAGGAATGTACATGTAAATCTGAAAACATCTCATATGAACACACGATATGGATTCTACCGGAAGGGTAGGTACTACTCCTGATTGTTCATCTACAAGGTTCTCCTCGTCTAACGTTCCACCTCTGAGAAGCCTCCATTCTTGAATCCCTTATCCCCAATCAATTATTTCTATCATCTGTAGATGACACTGCAAGTTTCGGGCATAGCTCGTGTAGGTGTGATTATAAGAATACTCAGTAGGGACCCAGAGAACCCCGAAGGACTCTCAGAATCCAAAATGGATAATCCAAAAAGAAAGAACACAATTACAAATCATGAAGCTACAATCATCCATATAAATTTATATGACCATACATATAAATAATGTATCAAGAAACCCAATGCTTTGAAGAAGAACACATATCCCAAATCTTTAGCCAAAAGAACAACTGTTCCCTAATAGAAAGAATACCATGTAGGCAACACAATACAAAAGAATAACATAAAGGTTAAGAATAATGTCATGAAATTTATAACTTACGTGCAAAATTATAGACGATTAGATGTACTGCTAGATAATACTACTTCATCTAGATGCCCTTCTGTTGGACCAGACATGATCTAAGATGACCCACGTAGGATCTAAAGATGACCCACAAAGGATCTAATGTTGACCCACACCAGATCCATAGATGCTAACCCACACAGGATCCAAATATGAGCAACACATGATTCATAGATACTGACCCCCATAGGATCCAAAGATGACCCACAAAAGATATAAAGAGTTTTCAAGTACAGCCAGCTACCGGGTTCCCGCACTAAGCACGCTTGCTTCCAGGAGTATCTTCTTCTCAAGCCATATTTAGATACTTAAAATTCTATGATGTCCCAAAAAATAAGTATCTCTATGGTCTGTCACATCATAAGAGACCCAACACAATAGACAGCGTGTCAATCAAACGCCCAGCCTGTTAGTTATTAGCGTTTCTATTCTTATGGCCTGGTTGGATTCAGGTTCGATCCAACCCAGCTATACTTCATCATTATCCAAATATCAATTATAATATACAAAAAAAACTATCTCAGTCCAAGTATTCTAAGGCCATACATAGTTCATCAATCAGATGCTTGGTTCTCATTATAAGACAAAAAAGGGTTATCAGGGTCTAAATGGGCTCGGGTCGAGTCCAACCCGGCTTGGGATGACCCGACCCAGTTGGGGTGACTCGACCCCACCCAGGTCCACATGGCATGGCCCACTGGGTGCGGCCTCCTCAGCGCGGCCTACTGAGCGAGGCCTGTAGTGCTCAAAACGTGATAGAGTGAGGTCCTCCGTGGTAGGTCCCACACTAACCACGACCTATGGAAGGTTCCCCCTAGGATTCTAGAATGGTATAGTTGGACCATTTGGTTTTGGACAATACGGTGGTGCCATGGGTCACGCCGCCAGCACATGGGACCCGCCCCGGGAAGGTCCAATCAACACCTCTTCTAGCAGAACTCTAGTGCCAGTGCTCCCACCATGGCCGGATGGGTGAGGGCCACCATTCCAGTGCATTACTGTATATTATTAGCCACGACCCCCATCTACGGTGATACAGTTGCACCGCACGACTTCCATGCGTCCAGCCGGTGTGTCGGCCACCACCATCCTCCTCCGCATCTGACGAGCTACAACATCCTTTGGCGGCGTGGTTGCGCCGTCATCACCATCATGGATGGCCGGTGTTCCAACCACCAGTTTTAATATGTGGGTGTTGGTTGCCGGCACTGGTCACTAACGAATATTCACATGTCACCGGCTGAGATCTAGTGGCCTGTTCTTCAATCTGAATTAATTGTTGTGTGACCCGATCACTCTGAGTACAACGGTTTCCTCGGATTTCAATTCTGAGCACCGGTTCAAATGTTAAAAATTCCCGCTCACATTTTAAATGAACGTACATTAAAAAGGTTTATAAATTTATTTCAAGCACGCCGGGACTCGAAATCGCATTACATCAATTATTGTAGACTTGTAATATTTCCATATAATTAAAAACATTATATGGAAAATTTTGTGTCATTATATATTTAATTGGTAAATATTATTAATAATAAGAAGAACTCATAATGGTTGAAAAAACATTATACTACAAAATTTGTTTCCTAAATATAACATGTTATAATTCAAAAAGTATGTTTATATTAATGAAAAAACTCTATTTGATAAAATTTAATTAAATTTTTTATTGAAGAAAAATATGGTAATATGGGATATCTTATATTTTAATAATTAATTTATTAATATAGCATAAAACTAGTTACCTTGTCAATAATGAAATTTTTAAAATGTAAAAACCCATAGAGTACATGGCTTGAAAAATCCTCAAGACGGGCGTTTTGATTCTCAAATGATGATTTATCAACCCTATATCACCCCAAAATCTATTATTTGTCACATTTTGTACAATTTAAATTTTAATTGTGTAATTATATTAATGAAAAATAACTATTGTGCAGAAAAATGGCCTTTCCATTAATTATAATAGGGGACCACTTCAAAGAATTAAAATTTATACAAAACATTGTAAATTTCATAGAATGCATAAACAATATTAATAACCAATATGTACCATTAATTAACTCGATCCCAAGGTCTCTATAATGTTTCTTATGCCATTCATTTCCATTTTTTATTTTAAGATAAAGTCCAAGTTCTCGAATTGAGTATTACAAAATCATTATCATTTTGCTACATAATTTTTAGTTTAAAACCCTATCCTAACCATGATAATATATTGAAATATATAGAATTTGTAGAATCATTTTTTATTATATTAATCTATCAACCATTATTTTTTCATTCCCGTCAACATTGAGAAACATGAAAAATGTCGACAATGAATACTATCACCTCCACGAATCCAAATCATCAATTTTCCCCATTTCATCTGTTTTCATATTATAAGGATATAATTGAATAATAAATTGGAAATTTAAAAATAAAAATAATAAAAATAATAATTTTATAAATATTATAATATATCTATATTCTCTCTCATTCATTATAAAGTGAAAATGTGAAATTTCTATTGTGCGGAATACCACTTCAATGAAGAGGTCTTCTTCATTTTTCATCTAGTTTCATTATTATTTCTTAAAATAAATTAACATTTTATTTAAATCCCTAAAAATATATAACAATTTTCATTAATTTTAATTAATAATGATATTATATCAATATAAATGGGTTTCATAACCTTATCCATCCACTAATTATTGTATATTTGCGTTTGGGTATGCCAAACCAGAGACATGAATAATTCTATTAGAAACTATCATGGATGACTAAAAAATTAATTAAATTTATTATTATTATTTAATAAAAAACTAAATAATTTATTTATTTAAAATTTTTATTAAATTTTTAACTTGTTATTAGTATATCATCTTGGATTAGTAAAATTACTAAAATAAGAGGATATCCTTTTCATTTCCTCCCAAAATTACAAAAACACCATTTAAATGAAATAAGTTGATTATAATGATTTATAAGTTATTTATTAGAAATATTTAAATGATCGCGGATTGATAAATGTTTTCAATTAATGGGTTCTAAAATTTATTTCGTAAATCTTAGGAGAAATAATTAAACACAGTAACACCGTATGAAAAAAAGATCTGATAATTATCTAATATATTTGAAGTAAAATAATTAAAATAAAGTATATAATGGGAAATTTATATTAAAAATTTCATAAAAATAATATTAAGATATTTATTTTTTCCATGTTTTTAGAGTGCATTTTATTATGTGGGAATACCAGGTATTGAGTTTTTTGTCTCAAATTTAATTTTCCCAAGATATAATTTTTATTTTGCTCTATGAAATATTTAGTATGGTATGATTAATTCATGAACAATTTATTTTACTATATTCAATTATTTCTTATGGTTCTAAATCTACCCTCAAATTATCATTTCAAATTACATGAAATTTTACCCGATGTTTTTCTTGTAAGTGAAACCGACCCAATCTATTTTTTAGGGAAAGAAGCTCCCCATTTCCATTTTGTATTCAATAATTGTTTTTTAAAATTACAATATCTAAATATAAATAGATTATTAAGCTCGTTTTCTAAAAATTTTACTCATTTTAGAATGTTTAAACAAATTATTAATGTTTTTTAATGGAGTCGATTTCATCAATGTTTGTAAAATTTATATGTTTGATATTTTCTATGTGACAACATAATTACCATGTTGTTGACATTTTATATAAATAATACTATAGTTATGTTCTTCTTTTCTAATATAAATTATTCTTCTATTTTTTTTATAAAATAAATTTCTTCTTTAATTTAAAATATGATTTTTATTTCCAATGTGAATTTTCACAATTATCCTTAAATTATTTTTCCATTTCATTCAAATGTTATTTGAAATATTTTTTATGATTGATAAATGATATTATATAATTATTTCCATGAATAATTTTTCAACAGATTTGTTATGAAATGTTATTTTCTTATAGAGAAATTATCGAACAATTTCTTAGTATTCCCTAGTGAATCACTATTAATTGATATAACTTTTCATATAATGACATTACTTTGAGAATAAACTATTTTCATTTCATTGATTGAAGATTGTTAACAAAGATTCAATAAAATAATTTATTAGATTGATTTTTAACATAACACCATAACTTATATATATACATTATAAATATAACATGAATAATTAAATATTATATAACATAAATCCACTTTATATTATTGTATAACAAAATAATTTTGATGGGTTTATTATATTTTGAAAGTTGATGGAATTATGAATGAATAATTCTTTGAAATACATTCAAAAATGACATTTAAAACATTTTATTTCCATCAATTATTTACAATATTACAAATAAATAATTTCCAGTTTTACTCATATATATGGATGATCATGAGTGAGGTATCATATATCCATCTAGGGAATTAGTTCTGGATATATATATCTTATTATGATGATTGTTGAGTATACTATAATTTGGTCACATCATGATGGGTGTACATACATGGATTGTTTTTCAAATATAATGTGTATAAATACTTATATTTTTCTATATTTTGGTCCTCTTATTTTGTTTTTAACATTTTATTATTCTTTTTTTATGGATATTTCATTCTATCGTGGTCCATGATTATCAACTCATGTACTTATACTCTATTGATTAATTTTAATTAAATTCATTATTTTATTCCACGAGTAATATATTATCATCAAATCTATGTTGGGTAGTATTTTCGTTAATATTTTTATTGAAACCTTATCGTCATCTTTTGAACACTTATGATATCTGATTATTACCCGTATGATTACCTTTACGAGTGATTTGATTTAACTAATTTATTCAGATTGCAATTACTAATGTTATGAAGAAAATATAATGAAATTTTATTTTTATAATATTATAATATTTAAAGAATATTTTTTAAAAGATATAAGTTTTTTTATAGGTATAGATGTTTTTATATAGTTAGAAAATATATATTGGTTGTGAAGTCATTGGTATTATTACTGAATGTTTGGTCCTAAATATCTATAAATTTAATCCTAAAATATATTTGTTGGGTATTTCAATGAAATATTTTCATAATTTCATGTAATTTATATGATCAAATTAGTGGGGTGCTAATGTTTGTATTAGAGGAGGGTTTAGATAAATAAATATCTTAGTATGTTATATGTGGAAATATTTTTGATGGTTATTTCAAGTTTATCACAATTTCTAAGGTATAAATAATATTTTATGATATTTGTTGAAATATTGAATTTTTTCGTGTTTAGGATTAGAGAAACGTAATGAAACCCCTAAGGACAAGTATAAGGGTAATGTCTAAGAATTTGATGATGTCTTAAATTATATCAACCCTAGTTATAATTTCACAATTAAACATGATTTATTAAATAAAAATAACTTAATAAAAACTTAAGTATTGAGAGGAATTATTTATATAGAAATTATGCTCATTACATAACAAAATATATCATGAAATAAATTATTTTTATTTCAAACTTATTTTTCATGACCAGAAAATTCCATCAAACAGTGCATTTCATGAGATAACCTAAGGCCATACATAAGAAAAGGATGAGATATGGAACCCATTAAGAGTATAGAAAATGAATAACATGAAGAATACAATAAATCTTAGGTAGCATAAATATTGATGGAGTATAAGGGAAACATGAACATAAAAGCATGATATAACATGAATACCATAACATGGAAATGTGACAACAACATAGAAAATCATATTATCATGAGCCAAAGATCATTGCACAAAGATTAACATGAGTAAAAAATCATTTCACTTGTATTATAATGAGTAAAACCTCATTTCACATGGATTATCTTTATACTATTCATTATTCAAAGCATTGGAGCACTATCACAGTGAACCCATTATAAACATATCAATATCATACTTATGTATTCCACACTAATCATATAAAATAAATTCATTAAACATCATCCTTTATTCCACGATAATATTATGTGGAATAAGAACATTAAATTCTATACTAAATAAGTATATGTGTATAATTTTGAATATCCTTGATAGAGAAATGGGTATGGTATTCTATACATAGTGATTTTAGAATTGAAAATCATGTTGCAATTTCATAAGCCTAAATGTGTGACATAGAAATTCATAAAAAAGAATGATGAGAGAGAAAGGGGTATATGATAATATATACATGAAATTTACAGTCATAGGGTTATATGAATACATTTCCCAACATATGAAATTTTATAAAAGAAGGCATTACATAATAGAAAAATTTATGAAAAGGGGGAAATGGAATAACTATTACGAAATTTCAGTATGGTAACATGTGTACATTGGAGGTATTAATGAGATAGATAGATGACTATAAACATTAAAATATACTAATTACATTATATTGGAGGTTATAAATCATACCTCATAATTTTTAATTGAAAATAAAAGAGTGTAACAATATACCGAAAACATGGATAAAAATGAATAAAGAAGGAATGTCGGGATCCCCTACTTGTGTGTGTGACTTCAAAAGCAGGTCATGGGGATTTTTGAGGGTTTGGGGAGGCTTAAGAGGATTCCCTTTAGGGAAAGACAGGTTATAAACATTCTATAATGGTTTTGAGTGAAGAGAAGTGGGAGAATTAGAAGGATAATATAAGAAATAGGAGGGGAATTCTTTAACATTTCATAAACATAGTTTTTCGAATCTCTTTAATTTAATATTAACAACCAAAATCCATCCCATGGTTTTTACCAAAAGGTATTGGTATAAAATAATTTATAAGGCTATGTTCTGAAATAATTAAAATATTAGGCTTGCTTATGTAGAGGTGAATCACACTCTTAAGAAAATCATTTTAAATTGTAAAAATATTTTATAGGTCTTGGAACGTCCTCAAAGGAATATGTAAAATTAAAATAATATTAAATTACTTTATTTTAATGTTAAAACATATATTTGATGAATAAACCTTTTATAATATTTTAATACATCACAATTGGGTCAATATGATGTCATAAAACAAATTATATATTCATACGGTAATTAATTTTTACCCAACAATTTCATTATCTCAAAATATTAATAAAAATTAAAAATTGGATAATTTCAATGTACTAACATCAAAAATAATATATATTTTAAGAATATCAATATATAAATATGAAAATTTCCACTTTTAAAATAAAAACCGATATTTATTGATAAATTACATGGTTTGACAGATACAATTTTCAAACGATAATAACAATTAAAATTGAATGAATAAAAATTATACGATTATTTATATTTAATAGAATTAATTTAATGATAATATTATATTAAAATATTTTTTAATAAAAAATATATTAATTCATAAATATATATTTCTTAAATGAATTTTAATCCTAACCAAAAATACAATTTTTGCCTTATCATATAAAAATATAATTTTTCTTCAAGCAGATTACATACGAAATTATTAAGTAAAAATAATAATAAATAATTATATTAATTATTTGTATTAAAAGGAAATATTAATATTCATACTATTATGGTCACATTGATTCTCCTTTTTTAAAATTATTATTTTAATATTCATTATCCTATTTTCCTTTTATCACGATAATTAATATTTACAATAATTTCTAATAAATATTTTCAAATATAAATATGAAATTATCAGCTAATATTAATTTTAATGATTCAAGATATGAAATAAATTATATCAAATTAATTTATCTAAATATGAAATTCTTATTTATTATAGAAAATAGTTATCTGAAAAATAATTTTTATTTGAAAAATATGAGTTCACATTAACTCTATAACTACTAATATTAATTTTTTAAATATAAATTCATAAAGATATAAATATAATGAATATATTTATTTTAATTCATATATCATTAGTAGATATTTTAATTGTTTAAAAAACTAGATATGTAGGAATTTTAAACTAGTTTTTTGATTGAAAGTCATTTTTTATCTTAAAAATAAACTTATAATTAAAAATAGTATAAATAGGATTAACATGTAATTAGTTAAATTTAATAAAAAAAATAATAATGATAATAAATTGTAATAAAATAAATTCTTTTATCAAAATAAATGGAAATTTTTCATAAAAACTATATTTCTAGTATTCACAAAAAAATATACATTTTTTCAAAAAATAAAAAATTGTCTCCCAAAGTTATTTTTGATATGATGAGATCAATAATTTAGTTTATTTATCAAATCATTATATATATATATATATATATATTATATAAAATGATTATATAAATAAATTTTTTTAATGAATAATTTTTTTGAAAAATAAAAATACAATACAAAAAATTGATTTAATAATTAGTAATCATTTACTAATATATTTATGACATATATATATATCATAAATTAGAGCATACTAGTCATATAATCAAATTTAATGTAAATGTTAAAATGGTCGTATTTAATATATCATTGTTTATTAGGTTTAGTGTTGTGTATTGCATTAGCTATCAAAGATCATATTTTAAAGAGAGGTTGTTACATTATTCACCTATTTAATAAATTATGTCCTCCCATTCTAAACATTAACTCAGATATTCCTATTTCCATAAATTGTCTACAATAATGGGAAAAAATTAATTATGATTATTTTTAAACTATTAAACACTTATATGGTAATTTAATGACATTAACAGGATAACATATTAATTAAATTTATGTTATTTACTTATGAATAATATGGCTTCAATCTATGTTATACATGATCTATTCACTAATGTATATTCTTATGGGATTATAACATGCTCCATTAATAATGGTTCATAGTATGCCAATGAATTTACCAAATCATATCCCCCAGAAGATTCAAACCTACAGTGTAGCATGGGCCATTGTCATGCACCAGTTCACATTCATGACTAGCTCAAAGCGATGTTTTTGGGTTTTACCTCTAGATAAATTTGTGGTAGAGACACCACTATTTATTCCTATCCAAAATGATATATATTTTTATGATGAAATAATAACTCTATACTGACCAAAATTTGGGGATATTTTTCATATACTTATTCTTACCCTTATGGTTTTCACAATGATTTTCTAATCCTAATCTTGAAAATAACAAAACCTATCCTCTGATGCCAACCATAAAAACTCTTCTCTTAATTTCAAACTTAAATGTGATTTATCTCATAAACATGCACATAATACATCTCCATGAATCAAGAGATTTAGTGTATTGGGAAATTAATAAAATTACATAACAACTTAAAAGATGAAAGAAAATATCTTTCCTTAAAACATCTTTTACAAGACCATAACATTCCTTCGTGCATAGAATTGAATGTGATAACCTGAGGAAATAAATATGAAAAGAGTGAGATATAAATCCTAGTAATGTAATAAACAAGTAATATCATAAATAATACAATAGATGTTATGAAATATCAATTTTAATGCTGCATAAGAGAAACATGATCATAAATTCATGATATAACATGACCATTAAAATATGGGAATGCAGAAACAATATAAAACATTACATTTAAATGTGCCAAGGCACATTTCACATGGATTAGAATGAGTAAAAACTCATTTAACATGAATTATAATGACTAAACCCTCATTTAACATAGTATAACATGATAGTAAACATTACCCAATGCATTGGAGCTCTATTAGGGCGCACCCTTTATAATTATTTCAATCTCATGCTTAAGTGTGCCACATAGATTATATAAAATGGATTCATTCTACAACATCATTTATTACATGATTAATAAATTTATGATATATAAATTTATTTTTATAATAAATAATTATATGTTCTTAATGGTTAATACCCATGATAGATAAATTTATATGGTATTCACTGATCAATGATTTTGGCTAGGAAAATCATAGTGTAATTTCAGCAGCCTAATGACTTGAAATAAAAATTCATAAAAATATTTGATGAGAGATAATGAGGTATACCATAATATATACATGAAATTTAACGTATGGGGTAATATAAATACAAGTCCCAACATATGAAATTTTGAAATAAAAGCTGTAACATAATAGAGAAACGTGAAGAAATGGGGGAAATGAAAAAACTCTTATGAAATTTTGGCATGGTAATAGGTGTATATTTGGAGTGATTAATGAGATATAAATAGTTATAAAATCCTTAAAAAATAATAATAGATGTATGGTGGAGGTTTATAAACAGACACCATCATTTTGAATTTGAAATAAAAGATTGTAACAATATAAGGAAATAATAAAAAACACTTGGAAATTAATGAAATTGTGGATCCTTTCTTAAGTATGTGACTTAAAAATAAATTATAGGTGCTTAATGTGAGCTTGATGTTCCTTGGGAGGATTAGTGGGAGGTTTGGACATATTAGGGAAGTTATAAATGTTTTTAATTTGATGATATGTGAGATATTTACTATTTTAATATTAGAAATTAGAATTGGATTCTTTAATATTTCACTAACATAGATTTTTGAGTCTATATAATTATATATTAAAATAAAAAAACCATCCCTTGGATTTTAAGAATGATTATGTCAAAGGAGAGTGGTTTATAATATTTTATATGGCCAGGGGCTGAAAAAAATAAAATACTAGGTTTGCTAATGTCGAGGTGAGTACACTTTCAAAGAAAAATTTTTAAAATGTAAACATATTTTATTAGACATGGAGGGTCCACTAAGGCATTATAAAATTAATAAAAATATATAAAATCACATTAGTTTCAAGGTAAATTTTTTTATTAATATAATAACAATTTTATAGTTTTTTATTAAATCACTATTGGGTCAGTATAATGTCGTAAAACACATTATATATTTAAACAGTATTAAATTTTCATCCAAAAATGATATTGTTCTATAAAATTATGAAAATTTAACCATTGAATAATTTTTATATCTTGATTCCAAAATTAATATTCATTTTATATAAATTTTTTTATATTTTTTAATTTATTTTTTAAAATAAAAACTATCATGTATTTTAAATTTACTAGTTTTGATAGAAATATTTTTCAAACCATAATAAAAATTTAAATTGACTTCATAAAATTTATAAGATCATTTTTATTTAATATAAGTAATTTTTTAATAAAATTTTATAATATTATTATTTAATTAAAAAATCCAATAATTCATCAAATTATATTTCGTAATTGAATTAGTATATTAACCAGAAATAAAAATTTTGCCTTATCATATCAAAAAAATATTTTTTTTTCAAATCAATTAGGTAAAAATTTATAAATGAAAAACAATAATAAATAATTATATTTAGAATATAAATGAAGAAAAAATATAAATATTCATGATATTATGGTGTTTGTGATTCTCTTTTTTGTTAAATTTTTTTTTACTACTATTTTTCCTTTTTCCTTTTATCGTGATTATTAATATTTACATCTGTTAATAATCCTATTTTTCAAATATGATGTTGATAATATAAGATATTATTAATTATGATGATTCAAATTGTGAAATAAATTTTATCTATATCAATTTAATTTAATAAAAAAATTTCATGTATTATGTAAAACCGTTTTCTAAAAAATACATTTTAAGGAGAATATGATTTCACTTTAACTCTATGACTACTAATATTATTTTTATTATTAATAATTAATAAAGATAGATATATGATATAAATATTACATTTAGTTTATTTTTATTAACTGTTTATTTAGTTAATTAAAAATGTAGATACATTATGCATTTTAAACTAATTTACATAATATTGAAGTATCAATCATAAAAATAAACATATAATAATGTATAATAAAAATATGATTTACACATAAGTAATTGAAAAAAATAAAATTGAATAATATTTAATAAAACTTGAAATCAAATTAATTTATTTATCAAAATAAATGAAATTTTTTAATAAAAACTATATTATCACAATTCATAAAAAAATCTATATATTTTGAAAAAAAAAATTACATTATTATTTCCCTAATATAATATTGATATGATGAGAACAAAAATTTATTTTATTTACAAAATAAATTAATATTTTTCATGAAAATAATTATAATAAAATTCATTTTTAATGAAAATTTATTTTGAAACTATAATGACATTACCAAAATATTAATGAATAATCAATAATAATTTATTAATATATTTATGACATATGTGTTACATACATTATATCATACTAATAACATATAAAAATTCAATTTGAAGGTTAAAATTTTCATATTTAAATAATCAATATTTATTTTTGTTCAGTGTTGTCTATTTTATTGAGTAGAAAGTGTTATTTTTTTAAAACTTGAGTCGTTACATTATTCCCCCTTTAATAAATTGCATTCCAAAAATTTAACAATTAACTCAGTTCTCCCAATTTCCTTCAATAGTATAGTATAATTAAAAAAAATTACGGATGGTTATTTTTGAACTATATAAACATAAATGGTAATACATTGACATTAAATGTATTACTTATACATTACATTTATCTCATTAACATATAAATTTATGGGCATAGATCTTTGTTATCCCTGATCTACTTCCTTACGTATATTAATGTGGTGTTTTTTCTTATTCCATTAATAATGAATCATATTGAGCCTATGAATTTACCAAAGAATATCCACTAGTCATATCGTCCCAGGGGTGTATCAATGTCCGTAATCAGACACTAGTTCCCGTTTGAATCTAGCTCCAAGTAGTGTTTTAGATTTTTTCCCCTTGATACATATGTGATATATCCACCACTACTTATTAGTATCCATAAAGGGGTGAATTTGCATGATAAACCACATACTATGTACTTAAAGAAATTTACCGATATTTTTATTATACTTAGTCTTACCTCCCATGGCTTTCACTATGGTTTTCTAATATAAATCAAATAAATAATTAATCCTACCCTCTGATACAAACAATGATAACCCTGCTCTATATTTCATTGATAAACATGATTTTATAAATAAAACTTCACTTAAGAAAACTCTGAAGAAACTAGAGGTCTAGTGGCTTGGTAAATTAGGAACATTATATATCAACCTAAAACATGAAATACAAAATCTTTATTTCAAAATTATTTTTTATGACCAAAATATTCCTTATACTTAGCATTGCCTGAGATACCCTAAGGACAAGCATAAGAAAAATGTGTGCTATAAAGCCCAATAAGTTATTAAAAAAGTAATAAAAGGAAAAATACAATACATGTTAAAAAATACGCATATAAATTGAGAATAATAGAAACATGAACATAATGGAGTAATATAGCATGATTATCATAACCTGGGAATGTCGCAACCACAATCTAAATGATATTAGCATGATCCCAGGATCATTGCACATAGATTAACATGAATAAAAAATTATTTGAAAATTAATTAGCAAGATTAATCCATCATTTAACATGATTTATCATGACACTAAACATTACCCAATGCAATGGGGATCTATCTGGGTGCACCCTTAATTCATTTTTCAATCTAATGGTTAAGTTTTCCAAATATACAGTATAACATCGATTCATTCAACATAAATATTTATTACTTGATAAAGGAATGTGGAATATATAAATGAAAGTATATAATCATTATATATATGTTAATAATCATGAAAATCATGATAAATAAATGGGCAAGGTTTTCACTACACAATGATTTTGGCCAGAAAAAATAACAGTGCAATTTGGGAAACCTAAGAGTGTTACATTAAAATTATTAAAAATGGTTGGGGAGAGAGAAAAGGGAATCCCATAATATATAAATTAAATTGATAATAATGGGATCATATAAATACATGTCTTAACATAATGAATTTGGAAATAGAAGGTATAACATAATATAGAAACAAGAATAAATAAGAGAAATATAATAAATTTTACGAAATTGTAGCATGGTAACGTGTGTATGCTAGAAAGTTTAATGGTATAAAAAGATGTATTTAATCATTCAAAAATAATAATGGCACTATGGGGGTGGTGAAAAAACATACCCCATTATTTTTAATTGAAAATAAATGATTGTAACAATATAAGGAAACATGGATAAAAAATGAGAAAAAACAAAATGTAAGGATCCCTTACTTGAGTGTGTGACTTCAAAAGAATAAAGAAGGGCATCTTGTTAGATTATAGATCCTTGGGAGGATTTTAGAGAGGTGAGAAAATAATAGGGATGTTCTATAATGATTTTTAATGAAGATATGTGGGAGATTGGGTGTATTAATACAGGAAACGAGAGGGAAATCATTAATATTTAACAAACATATGTTTTGGAATCTATATAATTAAATATTCAAAGCCACAAAACATATAATGGGTTTATAAACCATTTCTACTAACAGGGAGTGGTATAAAAAATTTTATAAGGCCTAGTGATGAACAAATTAAATTATTATACTTGATTACATGGAGACGATTCAAACTTGTATTTTAAATGGTTTGACTGAAGCCTCATTATATTATTAAATCAGAAAACAATTTTTTTGACTATGTAGAGGGAGACCTATTATGTAGCTGGACTGCCTAATGACAAGTGGCTTGCATAAATGGCATGGAAGCCCATTTTTTGCTCCAACAGCCCTTCGGTAAATCGTACTACTATAGTACCCGGATGCTATAGTACCTCCTACAATACCTCCACCACTACAGTCTTCCTATAGTACCTATGACACTAAAGTGTCACTACTTCTACATCCCCACCACTACTACAGTTCATACGCTTCTATAGTACTACTACAATTATGCTATAGTGCCCAAAAATTCAACCCTACCCGGATTCGATCCTGGGACTTTTGGATGCCAAACAAGAGCTTGTACAACTATGACATTATAAAATTAATCAATAAAATATAAACTTGTATTATTTTAATGGAAAAATATATTTCTTGAATAAACATTTTATATTATTTTATTACATCACTATTTTTTCAGTATGATGTCATAAATCACATTACATATTTATAAGGTATTAAATATTAACACAAAACTTCTATTAGCTCAAAAAATTAGGAAAAATTCAATGTTGGATATTTTCGACATATTTTTTCCAAAAATAATAGTATTTTTATTTAAATAATTTTATAATTATTTTAATTTTATCTTTTAAAATGAAAATATACATTTATTGAAAATTGATGGTATTTGACATAAACAATTTTCAAACCTTAATACAAATTAAAATTAACATCATAAAAATTATAAAATAATTTATGTTTAAATAAATAATTTTCATAATATTTATCAATAGTTTATTTAATTAAAATGTCTATTAATTCAATAAAATAGATTTATTAATTAAATTTCAATATTAACAAAAAATAGAATTTGTTCTTTATCATATAAAAATATATATTTTTCAAACTGATTAAAAAAAATTCTTAAAGTAAAAAAATAATAAATAAATAATTAAGAAGATAAATTAATATTAAATAATAATATTCATACTATTAGTGTTACTTCGATTCTCTTTTCGCTCAAAATATATTTTTACTGTTAATTATTCTATTTTTCATTTATCATGATAATTATATTTAATATAGTTAATAATCATATTTTACAAATATTATGTTGAACTTATTAGATAATATTAATTATAATGATCTATAATAAGGATTTTTTTCTATCAAAATCAACATAATTTATTCTAAAATTCATAGCTATTATTAAAACAGTTTTCTGAAAAATAACTTTTTTTAGGAAAACAGGAGTTCACCTTAACTATATAACTACTAATATTAATTTTATTATTGTTAATTAATAAATATAGATATTAATATTAATAATTTATTGAGTTCATTTATAAATAGTTGTTATTTTAATTAAAAAATTTATATAAATTATGAATTTTAAACCAGTTTTTAGAAAAAACCATTTTTAGTCTGAAAAATAAAATTATTATAAAATGTCATATAAATATGATTTACATTTAATTAATTGAATTAAATGAAATTAAATAATAATTATAATACCTTGATTTCAAATTAATTCTTGTATCAAAATATATGAAAATTTTACTTAACAACTACATTTTAACTACTGAAAAATAAATATTTTTTGAAAAAAATAAAAAATTATTACCCTTTGTGAATTTTGATATGATGAGAATAAAAATTGAGTTTATTTATCAAATAAATTTTATATATTTTCTTGAAAATAATTATAATAAAATTTTTTTTAATGATATAATATTTTGAAAAATATAGACATTACTGAAATTTGATTGAATAATAAATAACAAATTCTTAATATATTTATGAAATACATATTTCATAAATTATATCATACTAATAATATCATACAATTTAATGTAAATTTTAAAATGGTCATATTTAAATACTCACTGTTTATTGGTTCAAATTTGTGTATTTCATTGGCTATCTAACTTATTTTTTTAAACATAGGATGTCACATAATTTTTTATTCAAGTTAAAATTGTGAAATTATTATAGAAAATACATTTCTGTAAAAATTCTAGAAATGTTTCCAAAAAACCATTTCATACATTAATATCACATCATATTATATGTATATTCATTACTTTTCTATATGATCCATTCCATAACCAAAATGGTTTTGTGCATTTTGATACAAGGATACATAAACAACTTCTTAATAATAGATATACATCATTTCTAATAGAGTTATTTACAACTATCATCATTCATAAACATGTCATACATAAAAACATTCCCCATATCCTATATAAAATAAAACATAATAAAGGATGAGATCGTATTCTAAGTAAGGGTAAACAAGGGATGAATCTATGATTTTTTTATGTAAAATGTTATTACAAGATTTTATTCATAACATTTGAAAATTATACTCAAAATGTGATTACTTGGGATTACTCTCAAATGTGGTTTAATCTATTATGTTCTACAAGTGGCCTTCTAGTATTATTAAAAAAAATTAATACCCAAATGAAAAAATTTGTTTGGACTGGTATCCCTGGGAAAAAAACATTTCACCAGCCCCTATTAAACTTTTTTCTAAACAATTGATAAGGGGGGCATTGGCATTAAAAATATTAAACATTTTAAGGATTCTCTTCCAACTAGGCTCACATGGAAGTTTTCTTATAATAATTATGATTCCATCAGCTTCATTAAAAATATATCTCTTTAAAAACATAAGAAATGAAACTTTATCTTTCAAGCCTCCTCTATTAGGCCATCCATAAAATGTTTCATTTCCACCATTATAAATAACACTAGGTGGATGGTCTCTAGAAACAATTAAATGAAATTTTGGTTGGATAACAGGGTTGTCACTCCATCAGTTTCTAGGGTTTCCCTTGACTAATTCCTAAAGAACACTATTCTCTCTATCGAATAGGTTCTTACTTGTCAAAATAATTCACTTTCTGATAACATTTTGAATGTCATTAATAGCTATCCCATCTCTAACACTGATGAATTCTTATTTGGGGAACCTACTCCCAATGGCATGCTGTATTCTAATAACTTTTAAATTCACACTTTTTGTAACTCTGAAAGTGATTTTTAGTGGTTAAATATTTTTGAAAAAACTTGGGTGACAACCTAATGATTTACTCTTATTTGATGGATTTCCCATAACAGACTACCCATTGATGGTCATCTTCAATCATCTGGTATTCAACACCATTCTAAATGTAGTCTTTGCAATCAACACAAAGAACACACTAATAATGTTTTCCATTCTTGTGTCACTACATCTTCTCTTTGTAATTATATTTTTGACATTTTCTATTTTATATGGTGGATGACTGAAACTTTCAAATCTCAATTAAAGAGATGTGTGGATATAAATAGTTCTCACCATATTAATAACATTCTCCTTTCTACTATCACTGAGCTTCACCATGTGATATTGTATGATTGGAATACTCTTATTAATAAAAAATGCTCATCCAGTATTAATGCATGATGAACATAGACTATCATTTCCATTTCTAAAGCGACTCTGATCTGAATGGTTTACTACAACAACGTGGTCCATGAAATTTGAATCCTTCATCAATTACGTATTTCTAGAATCCATTTTCAACCTCGTCATACTTTTGACGTCTTTTTGAAGTCCCCTTATCCATGATAGATTATGGTTAATGTGAATAGTGCCTAAAAATGAAATCCAGGACCCATGGGTTTTGGCACCATCTTTAGGAATCATATTGGTCAGATCATTGGTAGCTTCTATAGTTGTTGTGCCATTTATTCCTCTCTAGAAGATGAAATGATGGTTGTGATTCATGCTGTTTTTTCCATAAAACATGGTTGGAACAACTTATGAATTAAGAGTGAATCGGCCACCATTTTTCATGTAGTTTGTAATGGTGCAATTCATCTTGTATGGCTGATCACCATCCGTTGCATGGACTGCATCTGTTCTCTTCCAATCATCAACTACAAAATCACTCAAATATATCAAGAAGCTACCATGGTTGTTGATGGTCTTGAAAAAAAGGGAGTCAATCAAGACATTACATGGTTGATGAACTTAATTATGACTTACTTCCTCTTCATAATATTGATTGCAATATGTTTCCATATTATATAATTTTGCAATTATCATCTATTATAATAATAGTTCTTTATATTTTCATCCCGGAATTTTAGGACCTGTCCCCAGAACACCCGGATTCGATTCCTTTACAAGCTGATGTGCACATTTTAACAAAACATGCACTAAATAAATACACATCATGTCCCATCCAGAGAGTTGAATTCGGTTCAGGTTTTGAGAAACCATCCGCTCCTGTCATAATTCATTTAGCTCAAGCTGAGACTTGATAATTTATTTTAAAAATGTACGGTGAGAACTTGAATTCCCAGTAAGGGGTTTGAAATATAACTTTTGAAAATATTCTTTAAAATGTTACGTAAAACCATTTCTTGGAAGAAAATATATAACACATATAACATATCATAAAAATTCTCAACTGAATGAAAATGATAGAAGAAAATATAAGGATACATGGTTCAATTCACAAATTCCCATTTGGGGTAATAATTAATAGACTTTCTCAGCATATATGACATATGGATATGTAAGCTTAGGTTAAAATAATCAGATTTGAACATAAATATAATAAATTCAATTTCATTATCTGAATACTAATTCACTAAGTTCTAAACACATGTCATTCCATAGGCATTTACTTTTCTAATACTCATATGTACTATCTCTTAACCATGGAAATTCAACTAATCGAATATTCAATTGGTTACATAATTATCATACACATAATTATGGAATGTATAATTTGAGACATCAGTGCCAATGTCTTATGCCATGACCTAAGGGCTAACTGTGACCGGACCTCAACCCAGAGAGCTTATGTTTACTGGTCTATATGTCGGAGACTTACTTTTACTATTCTCTAACCCGGAGAGCTTACTTTTACCTGTCTCTAACCTAGAGAGATTACTTTTACCGGCCACTAACCAAGAGGGATTACTTTTACCAGTCCCTAACCCTGAATTTATTATTCCAGTATATTCTTTATATGTCAGATCAAGTCATGTATTCAAGGTGTCCCATACCACCCTGAATAATTATATTTATTTCATTTCACTCAAGGTGTCCCATACCACATAGAGTTATTTGATTTCCTTATCTTATTATCATGTTTATACAAATACATTCATCAATTAGTGAAACTATACAATGGAAAATGACACCATTTAAACTGTAAATACATAATTTGAATGATTTTTTTTTAAAATTAGGTAGTATGATTTTATTGAAGGAATACATGGCTCATCACGTTCTATGAACAAAAGATAATTACTAATGAACTTCAGATGGTGGGTGAGAAGGGGTTTTCCACATGAGATGTGAAAATGATAACTATTCAATTCAAAATACATATAAATGAGATTACAAGTTATATTATTCACCACTAGGATGTGTCAGTGATAAAATAAATGAATTATGACTCAACTAACAACATGGACTACAGTTGATAAAACCTCTAGTGTGTATTACTCGGTCGCATGGTTTGATACACCTTTTGAACCTTTAAATATATTTGTGTCAAAACAACGTTTATATCTTCATAAATCATAAAACAAAATTGGGTCAAACAAAAAATACCTTTGAAAAATAGGATATTCCTTACGAATTCATTAACTGAACCAATTTTACCTACTTCTATGGATTAGGACATACACCCTTATGTAAATACCTCTTGGTTTGTCTTACATAGATACTGATATTACATAACATTTTACACGCATTAATTTCATCACTTAATTAACAAATTTCCAACAATCCATTCATAAAATCATGGAGTTGGAAATTATAACTTTATATATATACTATATATATATATAAGCTTTCAACTTCTAAACCATGTTCAATAACTTCTCATTAGTGATTGATAATTAAAATATATTTACTACACCATCATCAATAACCCAACCATGTTAGGATATGTTATGTGTAACCATGTAAACCTATATAAAAGGTTACTCACACATATATATTGCATGAGGAAGGGTATTAGATCTTCATTTTTGCATAACCTGATGGTATTAAGGACATAGAATCGGGTATTTGAGGATTTCCACAAAATATATATTACTATACATGCTTTCATAATTTCAAAAATTATACTTACAACAAACACATGCATATATATATATATGCATAGTTCATAAATTATATTTTTCATGTATTAATAATACTCCCCTAAGTTTGTACAACCTCTTGTTTACACCATCAGATTGAGAACTAAAACTCATTCTTTGTTTGGAGTATATAAATGCATGGACATACATACATAAAAACTAAATATTTGCATACTAAAAATAAATCCATCCGAAACTAAAACATTACTCGCATCCAAGTATATATTTATAGGTTGGAAATAAAATATTTAATAACATAAAATAGGAGTAGATTTAGTTATATATATATTTCCAAAAGTTCACTAAGTGTATATTAAATTTTGCATAACTAAAACCATATTATATGAAACCAAAAAAAGTAGACATATACCTTAGAAAAATTAGTGCATAAATTTTTTTACCCTTTATAAAACCATGATTCACCTTTGATAATATGTATACATATAGGTGTTAGAGTATGAACATATACATACTCACCTATATATATTTATATATAATGCATGTATGCAAGATTTTTTCATAAGAAAACAATGTATAAAAACCCTTAAAAACCCAGATTTACCTTAGAGAGTATACATATATATAGGTGTGACTGTATGGACACATAAAAACCCATATATATATGTAAAGAATTTATATATATATGATTTTTAACGAGAAAAGATAACATAAAAACCCTTACCTCTATCCAAGGAGAAGAAAATCATCAAGGTAGACTTGGCTAAGGATTACAATTGTTCCGGGAGGAGAAAACTGAGGGGTTCAACTAGTTTATAAAATACATAAAATATACAAAGCCTTTA
Organism: Viscum album; assembly: GCA_963277665.1. NCBI lineage: Eukaryota > Viridiplantae > Streptophyta > Magnoliopsida > Santalales > Viscaceae > Viscum > Viscum album. Next base: position 1,060,379,647 of record OY728140.1, read on the forward strand.
TTACAACCATTGAGAAGGGCCGAGTCTAACCGGTCTATTTATTGGTCGGGGAAGACATATAGAAAGTGGGGGGACAGAGATGGTCAACTTGTTTTGAAGAATCGATAAAAGAAATGATGAAATGAGGTGGAGGGTTCAACGTAGTGCATGCCGCGGGAAGGATGAAGATGATGTAGTGGGGTGATCTTGGGAGAAACAGGTGTCCAAGATTTGATCTGGGATTGACCCAATGGTATGGATATATCCACAATTTATAAAAGTGATGGACAGTTCTGATTGATCTGAGGTTAGATCAGGCGGCTCTTTGTCGTCGCGGTATTTCAAAAAAAAACATTGAACTACCCTGATTAGATCATTCTGGATTAGACAGTCCATGAAAAAATGTGGAAGGCGTCACAACTTCTTGGGATCGACCCCCGGATCGAAATTAAGGGCTCAGATCACGCGTAGGGTGATCCAACAGCCCATATTAGATCCCAGTTGAATATTTTCTATCCCACATCAAATTGGAGAGAGTTCTGGCGATCCTTTATAAGACTGAGCCTCTTGCAACATATGCAATAAAACATCACACACTAGGTAGCCTTACAGATGGGTTCCCTCCTTTCCCCGTAGGCTTCGGTCTAACCCTGCTCGCCGTAACCTACGCCTACATGCTTCTACTCTTGTGCACCCTTCAGAGAAGCAATTCCTATTCTTGAGATGGACTTGGAATAGGCTAAGCGATACCCTCAGCCACTTAGTGTGAGCTACTGCCCTTGGTACATCATTAAAGGGCTGGCCCGAGATGGCCCAATTTTTTTATAAAACCTAACATATAAAGATCTTAAGTCTAAAGAAATAATGAATTTCTTAAAACCTTATAAAAATTATCTTTTTAGAATTCCACTTAAACATTACAAGGAAAAAAGAATATAAAATGGAATTTGACTTAAATGTATTCCAAAAAAGGAAACAACTATTTATAAACACTAAAATTTTCACATAAATGTTATAAATTGATATTGAACAAATGTTATGATAACTCTTATACTAGTATTGTAGATAACATAGTATTAATTAAAAACATACTTTGATTTGATGATTTTAAACCTAATTCCTAACACCATTTATGAAATGAAACTCTTTACATCATAGTTGAAAAGTTCGTAATGTGTTTTTGAATTCGTTATTATGTTTCAAAAAATAATTCAAAGCATTATATCATTTTTAGAACTTATCTTTTAATTTTTCAATTCATAACATAATGTTTTACTCAATTGTTCTTTTGATAAAACACCACAAGGCTAATGGCTATAATTATAGCCATTTGGATTTCTAATGGTCACCCAAGGTAACGGTCTAGGTAATTCCATATAAAACATTGTCTTATGGTGTCATAAACTTAAGGTATTTGTAGAAGATGGCTCTCAACAATCTATTGGTACTCATTATGGATACAATGATCGTGGACATTCTAATGTTTCTTATGATGGATACTAATGACCCTGACTACCTTCTTGGGGTTTATGTTGTTTTGGGCGGTCTCCCTATCATTTTGATAGGGTTTCTAATATGTATATTCATTTAGTGTGATTCCACTTTGGATATTGGTGTACCATAAACACCACAGTGTTCTTATTAAAAAGGAAGGGCATTGTGTACATTTGTGTGCTTCACTCCGTTGTATTATAATATAAATTTAAACCACAATACTATTTTTTCTTGAGAAGGAAGTTTTGTTTAGTTGTTTTGAAATTCAAAAAAAATGTAAACATAAACATATCAGTACATGATGTTGAAGTTTCAGGGTGTTACATTATTCCCCCTTCAAAGAATTATGTCCATACAATTCAATCTACATACATATTAAAGAATGAATCCCTCACCAATTTTACCACAAAAACCATCATGGAGAGTCTTCAGGTAACGCTAGATGAATATCCATGTTGGTGTTCAATACTTTAGTTTCTTGGGCCCAAACACACTTTGTACAGTATGGGATAAACTCATGACGTGTGTACATGAGCTTCCAAAGAGAGGATCAAAAAGTGGAGAGTTTAGAAATGTCATTATAGAAAATTTCTTTGATAATTCCATGTGTTGACACTTGTATGGAGATGTTAATGACATCAAAATGGTCATACATACTGAAGACCAGGATCTGGAACAAGTAGTTTGTGAGTAGAACCCCTTTCAAGGAAGCATCGCGAAACAACATCCTGGCCATGTAGTGTTGGGATTGGGTGAAACATAGAAAAAGACCCCCATGGTACTTTCCCCGTTGTCTATGCACAGAAAGTTGAGCATTTTTTATACCATGGTAAATATATGCATTCTCTTGATAAAAACAAAGAATGCTTAGACTGTTTGACACATCATAAAAATGCTTGCACATTTATAGTAAGATTGAGAACGGTTGGGACTCTCTCTCTCATGTTTTGACCAATATGGTATCTAATATCTCGGTAGGGAGTGATAGGATTTGAGTTCATCCATCAATAAAAAAATTAGGAAAATCCCTATATTTACTAATAGCTAAGAAAATTTCTCATTGTTTAAGATCTAGTTTTCCAGAGTAATCTAAACCTCCCTTTGATACCAACTGTGAGAAGCTGACCTAAGAATACAAGGAGCCGGTGCCTTCAGATCATGATGTGTACATTTTAACAAAACACGCACTGAACAAAATACACATCATGTGCCATCCAGATAATCGAATTCGGTTCAGAATCTGGTAAATTAGCAACTGCTATCATACTTTTTTTATCTCAAGCATAGACCTGAAAATTTATTTTAAAAATGTAGGGTGAGGATATGAAATCCCAGTACGGTATTTGAAATATAAAATTTGAAAATATTCATTTCAACATTACATAAGACACATTCTTGGAAGAAAATTTATAACACATATAACATATCATAAAAGTGCTCAACTAAAAGAACATGCTAGCATATAATATGGGGATACATGGTTCAATTCAGGCATTCTAATTTGGGGTAATAAGTAAATGAATTTCAAAAAATATACGAAATATGGATATGTAAACATAGGTTAAAATAATTAGAGTCGCACATATAGATTATAACTTCAAATTCATTCACTTAATACAAATTCACTGAGTGCTAAACACATGTCATGCCATAAGCTTTTACTTTTCTAATACTCATAATTACTAGATCATAACCACAGATATTCTACAAATCAGATATTCAATTGGATAAATAATTATCGTAGACATAATGAGGGAATGTATAATGTCAGACTTCTATTCCCAGGCGTTTTTCCAAGAACAACGGGCTAACTGTGGCCATACCCTAACCCAGAGATCTTACTTTTGCTGGTCTCGAACCTAGAGAGTTGACTTTTACTGGTCTCTATCCCAAAGAGATTACTTTTATTGGTCTCTAACCTAGATAGCTTACTTTTACCATTCTATAACCCCAAGGGCATACACTTACCTGTCCCTAACCCAGAACATATTAGTCCAGTACATTCTTCATATGATAGATCGGGTCATGTATTCACGGTATCCCATACCACCCGGAATAATTAAATTTATTTCAAGTTACTCAAGGTGTCCCATACCACTTAGAGTAATATTATTTCTTTATCTTATTATCATGTTAAGCCACATGCATGCATCAATGAGTGTAACTATACAATGTTAAATGACTCCATTTAAACTATAAATACATAATTTGAAAGACATTATTTGAAAATTAGGCAGTAAGATTTTATTGAAGGCATAAATGGCTCATCATATTCTTTGAACAAAAGATAATAACTAAAGAACATCCCATGGTTGGTGAGAAGGGGTATTCCACATGAGATGTGAAAATGATAACTATTCAATTCAAAATTATTATAACTGATATTACGTGTTATTTAATTCATCACTAGGAAGTGTTAGTAATCCATTAAAGAAATTATGACTCAACTAACAATAATCACTACTGTTGATAAAACCTCATGTGTGCATAACCTGGTCACAGGTTTGATAAAAAATTTAAACCATTAAATATATTTTAGTCAAATCAATGTTTATCTCTTCTTAAATCATAAAACCCAACAGGGTCAAACATACATTACCTTTGAAACATATAACCATCCCTTAGAATTATTTAAATGAACAAATTTTACCTTCTTCTATAGATTAGGATATACACCCTTATGTAAATACATTTGGGTTTGGCTTACATAGATACTAACATTACTTAACATTTTACAGGTATTAATTTCATCACTTAATTAACAAATTACCAATGACCCATTCATAAAATCAAGGCGTTGGAAATTATAACCATATATATATATATATATAATAATTTTCAACATCTAAACAATGTTTAATAACTTCTCATTAGTGATGGATACTTATAATATATTTATTACACCTTCATTAAAAGCCCAACCATGTTAGGTTATGTGATCTGTAACCGTGTAAACCTATATAAAAGGTTACTCACACATATATGTTTCATGAGGAAGGGTATTAGTTCTTCATGTTTACATAACCCAATGGTCCTAAGGACCTAGAATAGTATATTTGAGGATTTCCACCCAATATATATAACTATAAATGATTTTATAATTTCAAAAACATACAAAAAATTCATGTATATATATATATACATAGTTCATTGATTATCTTTTGATTTTATTAAAAATACTCGCCTATGTTTTTAAATCCTTTTATTAAAATCATCGAATTGAGAACCAAATATCATGCATGGTTTGGAGTATACAAACTCATGGGAATACATACATAAAAACTGAAAAATTTCATACTATAAATAAATCCATTCAGAAAAAACATTACTCGCATCCAAGTCATTATCTATAGATTGCAAATAAAATCTATAATAACATAAAATAATAGTAGATTGAGTTATATGTATATGTTTGAATGTTCACTATGCGTATATTAGAATTTGGGTAACTAAAACCATATAATATGAAACAAAAAAAAGTAGTCATCGACCGTAGAAATATTAGTGCATACAAATTTTTAACCTTTTGAAACCCCAGATTCACGTTTGAGAGTATATATAAATATAGGTGTAAGAGTATGAACATATACATACTTGATTATATATATTAATATATAATGTATGTATAAAATATATTTACAAAGGAAAACAATGCAGGAAAACCTTTACAAAACCCATATTCACATTAGAGAGTACACATATATATAGGTGTGAGTGTATGCACATATACATAACTATATATATATGTAAGGAATATATATATGAATTTTCATGAGAAAAAAAAACATAAAAACCATTACCTCTATCTGAGGAGAAGAAGATCTTCGAGGCAGACTTGACTGAGGATTACTAGTGTTTTTAGAGGGGAAAACTGAGGGGTTCAAGCAGTTTATAAACTACGTAATATATACCAGGACTTTATTACAACTGTTGAGAATGGACGATTCCAACTGGTCTATTTATTGTCAGGGAAGACTTATGGAAATAGGTGGGAAAAGGAAGGTCCACCTGGTTTGAAGAAGCTAGAAAAAAAATTACGAAATATGGTGTAGGGATTGGTGTAGAGCATGCCACATGAAGGAGGAAGAAGACACATCAGGGTGATGCTGGGAGAAATAGATGGCCAAGATTTGATCTATGACTGATGCAAAGGTCTGGATACATCCCCAGTTTATAAAAGTGATGGACGATTCAGATTGATCTGTGGTGAGATCAGGTGTCTCTTGGTCATCACGTTGTTTAAAAAAACAATGAACGTACAAGATTAGATATTTCCGGAATGGACGGTCCACGAAAAAATTTCGAGTGGTTCAAAGCTTCTAGGGATCGACCCCCGGATCGAAATCAACAACTCAGATCACATGCAGGGTGATCTCAAGGCCCAGATTTGATCCTAGATTAAATATTTTTGCCCCATATCAAATCTTCAAGTGTTCTAGTGGTCCTTTACATGCTTGAGCAACATTAGAAATAACACAGCAGACACTAGGGAGCCTTATACATGGGCTACCGGCTTCCCATACAGGATTCGGCCTACCCCTTCTCTCTATAACTATGCGCCCACCGTGGCGCGCCTATGTGCTCCTCCTCCTGTGCGCCCTGTGGGGAAGCTCTGCCTATGCTTGGGCAGGCCTTGGCTTGGGATGAGGGCTAGGCTCAGCCATTTCATGTGAGCTTCCTCCCTTGGCCCAGCCTTAAAGGGTTGTCCTGAGCTGGCCCAATTTTTTTTAAAACCTAATTTATAAAGATCATAAGACTTAAGGAAGAATATATTTATTAAAAAAATATAAAAATTATCTTTTTAGACTTCCACATAAACATTACAAGGCTCATGAATAAAAATTGGACTTTGTCATAAAAGTATTTTTAAAAAGAAATAAATTATTTATAAACACTAAATTTTTAACATAAAAGTTATAAATTGATATTTAATAACACCTTTGATAAATCTTATAATGGTATTATAGAAAACATATTTTTAATTAAAAACATACTTGTATTTTATGATTTTAAACATAATTCATAACACCGTTTATGAAATGAAACTCTTTAAATTATAGTTGAAATATACGCAAACTGTTTTTTAATTCATTATTATGTTTCAAAAAATAATACAAAGCATTATATCATATCTATGGTTTATGTTTTAATTTTTCAATTCATAACATAAATATTTACTCAATGGTTATTTAGTTAAAACACCACAATGCTAATAACTATTATTAAAGCCATTGGGATTTCCATTTGTCACGCAATTTAACGGTCGAGCTCATGCCATATAAAACCATGTCTTATGGTGTCCTAAACATAAGGTATTTAAAGTAGATGGATCTCATCATACCTTTGGTCCTTAGCATGGCTACATTGATCTTGGACATTCTAATATTTATTATGATGGATACTAAGCACCTTTACTACCTTCTTGGGGTTTATGCTATTTTGAGGAGTCTTTCTGTCATTTTGAAAGGGTTTCTACTAGGTATATTTGGTTAGTATGATTCTCCTTTTGATCTTGGTGTATTGTAAACACTACATTGTTCTTATTGAAAAGGAAGCACCTTTATTCATTTTTGTGCTTCACTCCATTGTATTATAATATAAATTAAGACAAAATTATTATTTCTTAAAGAGAAGGATGTTTTTTTAGTTGTTATGAAATATAAAATATATTTAAACATAAACCTTTTAGTACAAAAGGATTGAGTTTTAGGGTGTTACAAGGCACATCCTTCTTTAAAAAATCATAATAGAAAAAAAATATGTCATTGGTACCAACCATAAATTCATTTCATGTTTGGATTGGGATAACCACAAATGTACCTAATTATTTCTTGTTCTAAAATCCCTTGTACCAGCTTTTGGGATTTTGTTAACTTCATGTTTTCCAAATTCATACTTTGGTTAACATCTAATGTATCATGTTTTTGGCCTGGGATTACTCACATTTATGTGTTGTGGGATTGGGATAATCTCCTATGACCCCTATTTTGAGATTGTGGTAACCACATGGGTAACATCTTCAGGCATGTTATAAAATACCATGTACAATATGATCTTATAAAACAATAATTATTACCTATTTCATGAGAGGGATACAATAGACCCACCTCTGAAATAGTCATAATTTACCCGTTTGATTATTATAATGTCATTGTACAGTTTATCATTCCATCATAACATAACCCATGTAAAATAAACTGTGTATCATAAAAACTTCATCATAATAAATATAAACTATCCAGTGAAATAAAAACGGATATATCTCATAATCATACCCCTAATGGATAATAACTAACGTAAAAGGATTCATTTTTCAATGAATATTTTCGGTTAAAGATAATTAGAATATATTATGATGAATGTAAAATTTTAATTTTGAAATAAATTATTTAAATTCAATAAATCTAGATAATTTTAAAGAAATATTTTTTTTAAAAATATTCTTGGAAAGTGGAAAATGAATCATTAAGACAATGAGCATTCATGGAAATTAGTCATTCGATTAATATCTTGTATTTAAAAACTGAGATTCATTTCTCATTATTGGTAAAAATTAAAAAGTAAATCATTCATAAAAGAAAGAACGATTCTTATTATTCTTTATATAGAAATACATTCAGGGGTGAAAATGAAATTAATAAATTATAGGATAATTATAAAAAAAACATTTTAAAGAATATATCGTAATGGAAAAAAAATTCTCGACTAAAAAGTAAAAATAAACATGTTTTCCTTAAAAATAATATTTTTATTTATTGATTATATAAATAGAGTGAAACAAGAGGAAAAAATATGACCTCCATAAAAAAACATAAGTAAATAAAATACATATGATTTTGGTGATAATGTCCAAAATAAATTCATCATCTGGAATTTAAGCTAAAATAATACTATAAAAATGTTATTATAAGATAAAACCCTTTACTGAAGTTCGTATTTTTATATAGTTGAACTATAATCTAGTATAATAAATTAAAATAAAATATAATTAGATAACTGAAACAATATAATATCCATAATACCAAATATGGATCACTTATAAAAATACAACACCTATTTATTAATAATTCCCTATTAAATACTATGTTTTCGGGCGTTTACTATTTCATTTTTAATAAATTTTTCATTTTGGATGTTTTTGTATTTTTTTATTTATTTTGACACCTGGTAACTATGAAATATATTTTCCCAATAAACTTAATTTCTTCAATATCTTTTGTTACATGGTACTCCGAGCTTAAATGAACCAAAATAAAAAAATAATATTATTATATAAAAATTATCATTATATCATTTCCCATAAATATTGTTGTATAAATAATATTTTTCAAAAATAACTATTTTGTTTTTAATAAATAAATTTTCTATATAAAAAGAACTTAGCTTTTAGTAAATCCATTATTTTCATTGAAAAGAATATTTTCTAAAAAAAATGTTTTTATGGAGTTTGGCAAAAAAATAATAAAAATATATTTTTACACTTTTATAAAATGTATTTCAAAAAATGATAATAATTTTAGAAATAAACATTTGAAATATATATTAGCTTGAATTTTTAAAAATTTTCTAAAAATTCTACTTTCTCAAGGAATTGTAAAAGACACTATTTTTATTTTAAAATCCCCTTTTCATTTATAGTATTAAATAAAATAAATTACTTTAATATTAATACAAAATATATAGTTTTAATTAAATTTATATTCAGTTATGATATAATGCTTCATATATATATTGAAACGTTTTCATTGGAAAATATGTTTTTCATCACATCCATTGGTATAATATTAAATTAAATTTTTACACCTACGTGAATAAAAATTGGAAAAATAGATTTCATATTTTTAATCAGAAAAAAGATAATTATATTACATGTTCAACATTATTTTTGGTCATGCTGGATAATAATCACAGTAAAAATTAATTTCAATAGTTAAGGTTAAAATGAGTTTAGATGGGGAAAAATTAAAATGATATTTGTTTGAATAACCTTATAAAATTTTCTATATCAATTATATAGATATATTAAGACTTGAAATCATATAATTTTCTATAATGATCCATTTCATATTGTAAAAAGTGGGTAAAAATTTTTCTTTTCCAAAATTTCTTATGTGTCCTCTCATACAACAAAAAAAGTGAACCACGTATCCTCACTTATTCACACTTATAGACCCATTTTAGTTGATAACAAACTATCCAAGTACATTAATTAATTATTTAGTCACTCATAATGTCATTAATTTCATTATTAAACCCTTTGGTGAAGCCTTTTTGTGATAACCTAAAGGGGTTGTTTGAAGATGAGGTATCATTCTTAACCAAGATCTTTTATTTTATTGCTTCTTAGAACTCCATAAAATATTTATAATTTTTTTTAATATAATAATATACACAGATATCATATAATTTAAATTTATTATATGATTTTTATAACCTATATCTATCTCCTCGTCATTCAAATGAAAACAAAACCATGGGTAATGTGTATGGAAAACTACCACCTCGCAAACTGATGTAATTCATTTTCTATTAATGCCTCTCATGGATGGATATAATGAATAATTAATGTTTATATATGATATTTAGGAAATATTTATTTTCCTTAGTTATAGTTTCATGTATAAAATATTACATTCAAATCCATTCAAAAACAATAACATCGCTCGTTTGTTTATGTGGATCACGACATCCACGATTGCAGTGATATATCTTTAATTTATGCTGAAATACATCTTAATAAGAATAAATTTAATTTATATATGTAATATAATATCTATAACTGATATTTTATTTAACATCATCCTTTATTTTATTCCATCTGGTGAGAAAATGAAAATATAACTCATGTATACGTAAGACCTATCGTCTCAAGAAAATGTGTAATTCATTTGGAATCTCAAACATTAATGGGTTACTATAAACACTAATTTAATTAATATTTATTATATTTATTATTTTTATAATGTTATTTTAATAATTAATATTATGGAATTATGATAAAATTATATGTACTGAAACTATCAAACCAAAAATCTCAAAAAACAAATGAAGCATCTATCACCTGTAATAATGATTTTAACAAACAATTAAAAGTAAACATGTGGTAAATTGTTATAAATAAATAATATATGGTATAATTTATGTGTTTATGGTTATATAGTAATTATATAATAAATATATATTTATTATATATGATTTTTGAACGCATACCGAATATATGTGGAACTAAGATAAGTCATTTTCTTCACACTTTTATTTATGTGGGACAATGGCCTTATACAAATATTATATAATTTGTGTGATATTTATAATAACCATCAATGAGTTTAATGATTCTTCTGAAGAAAATAGTGTGATAAACTTATCAATATATGTCTCTAATTTCATGAGTATTATGATATTAAAAGTTACCAATGTTTTATAGGTTTTATGTTACAATAACATTGTTTATTGGGATTCATTATTATTATGTTTACAATGAAAAAATATTATAATCTTCATCTCAATAACATAATTAATTTTATTATCCTTTATATATTTTTATAAAAATAAATCATTTCATTTTCCTCTTTTTTTCAATTAATGATACACAAATAATGTTTTTTTAGAAAATGATCTTATTTTTCAGTTCTGTAAAAAATCATTTCTCTTACATGACCATGTTTTATAAAAATTTATTGAATAATGTTTATAAAATTATCCAAGGATTTTTTTAATAAATTTTTACCCATGTTTAAATTTTTACAAAATGGTTTAAAATGAATCATAATTTATTTTTTGAAGAAGGTACTTATTAATTTTTATCAAAAATGTTAATGTAATCATTTTTTATGTTGTACTAGATGAATAATATATACTCCAATCATGAGAACCCATTGATTTTAAATAATTAATTATATTTTTATATTGTTCTTCTCAATATTATTTATATCTTTAATAGTTTGTAACTTTATATATTTAAAATAATTGATTTCAAAATAGAAAGGATATTTTTTTTGTAGAAGGTTTGAAGGTTATTTTATATAATTTCTATTCATCATCAACATCAGCGACTAATATTTCTTATGACTTACCAGTAAAATGATCCAATGGTACTATCCTTATCATTTATCTTGAAAGTTCATGATTATAATGATAATATTTTTATGAAACCCTTATCTTTTCAAGGGGTTATATTATAATGATATGTTTATGAAACCAATAATCCAAAGTGAATTTTATAATAAATTACCCTAGTTACAAAAAAGGGTCAGAAAGGTCTAAAGTAATGAATAAAAAGATAATATAGAAACATAATATTTACCCACAGAGAGGGTGATCCCATGTTGGAAGAAATAATTCTGCAATAATTTTAATGATACTTTGTTGTTAGGTAGTTTGAATATTTTTCCCCTCATGCCATGTGTGAATCCAAAGATATTGATTATTGTTCCCTTTTAACATGTGATTATAGTTAAAAATTTACCTAGTAGTGGTAATATTATTTTGGAGATATAAGAGAATAACTAATGAGTCCGTTTAAATACTAGATGTAGGTATATGTAACGAAATGAAAATATTCAAACCATTAAGAAGTTAATTTACCTAACTAAAAATAGAATAACATTGTCAATAGAAACTGGGGAAGACAATGATCACATATCCCTTTGAGTCATGAACAATTCCACCTCCACATATGAGCTTGATATGGATAACACCATATAGGTTATGATTTAACCCACTATATAGAGAATTCCAATTGACCAATTTCCCTTGAATATGCATTTTTAACCATAATAATTAGAGTTCCTTTTGGACAAAACCTTACTAAAGGATGGATAATTATCCTAATTCATCAAGAGACCACCCTGGCCAACCTTTATACAATGAGAATGAATTTTCATGTCCAAAAAATTGATTCTAATTTTATAACGAACCATAATTTTTTAACAAATATATTAAATTTAAAAGGAAGAATATTTACTAAAAACGTTGAAATAAACTGTTAGTACCATATAGGTTTAGTGACATTGTAAGATGGTAAATATAATCAATTAGTTTAAAAAGAATCATCATTAACTCCCATATATCCCTTAATAATTAGAACCCATTTGGACACAACTTTATAAATACATTTCTTCGTATCCTTGGAAAATAAACATAACAAAGGGTGAGCTCAGATAGTCAGTAAGGGTAAACAAGTGATAAATCTATCTTATTCTAATCATGGGACCTAAGAACTTAAGATAAAAATTTGAAAAATATATTCTAAATATTAGAGATCACGATATCATGTCATATGATAAATCATATATGATCATACAGAAATTATTTAATGAGATCATAAAATAAGATAATAAATTTTGTTATAAAAAATAGAATAGTAAATCATGTCCACATTCGATATAACTCTCTTACAAGACCATCATAGAATAAAACGTCTTTTTCTGAATCGATTTCACTCCCTTTTCCAGCCTTATATTACTGATCTATTTTTACATCTTCTTCTATACCTGCATTACTGACCCAAGATCATTTCACATTCCTATATCATCTATCTCATAAGATATAAATGTTTACCCAATTCACTCGGGAGAGATATAGGTCACACCTATCATATAATTATATACATACATAATAATTACTAAATATAATAGATAAGAAATCATATCAGAACCCATGAAATAAAATAGGGTTCATAAACATATTTATATAAAAAATTATCCCACGGGAAAAAATCAATTTCATAGTTATCATTCCATCATAAACATAAACCAACCATATAAATAAAAGGGAAAATATCTATGAAACATATCTATATTAAGATGTGACTAACAACAAATAATGTTATTTTAGATGGAAAATAATTTGTAGATGTCACTTGAAATTATTTTTTGCAGAGAAAATCATTTCTTCATTGAAAACATTTTATTCTTTTAAAATATAATGAAATTTTTAAAGAATGAATTTTCAATGAATATATTCTTGTAATATTTTAAGTAATGATTCAGCTCATAAAACATTCATTATATAACAAATATCATTTCATTTCTTATAAGTTAAAAAAATATTCCTTTCATATGTTTTTTAGAAAAGTCATAAAGTACCACAACAATATGATTAATTTCGAACTATTCAATTAAAAGTTTGAGCTGTGTAAAAATGAAATTAACAATTATAAAAAAATAGTAAAAATATGTAGTATTTTTTTAGAAACATGAAAATGGAGAATATATATCTTTCTACATAATCTTATTTATAATCAATCACGAATAGTAATGAGATTGTGGAATTGACCCTTAATATTAGAATTATTTCCATAATATATATTAGAAACTCATGTATAATCGATTTATGAATTCTAATAACTTATTCCAAACTGTATTCAAATTTATGATATCATATATGGTCCTATAATCACCATTATGTTAGTAATATGTCATTATTACTTTTCTTTATAGAGTTAACTGGTTATTTTACTATGTTTTTTCTCATATAATCCCCTATTCAATAGAATATGATGTAGTTATATAATTTAAAAAATGCAATCAATGTAATATTTATATCATATTTATTCATTTTATACATATATATCATCATTAATAGATGGTGAATGTGGAAAATTATTCACATTTCGTCATGGAGACTTTAGGTCATACGTATACACGAGTGATGGTATCATTCCCTTAATAGTAAATGGGTATAGAATTTCATAGTGTATATTCAGTTATAGAATCAATTCCATGTTATAATTATCATTGTAGAACCCCCGGTTTTAGGTATGTGTCTTTTTATATTAATTTTTATGTATTTAAAGTGAATGGAAGGAGCTGGGAAGAGGTTGGGAGAGTTTGGAATGGTTTTGGATGAGTTTGGAGGCTTTTTAAGGGGTGTACTGTATGGGCATAGATAGTGTAAACCATGTGGGATCCCCATGAAACTGTGATAACCCTTTTTCTCGAGACAGTAGGCATCGCATGGCCTACGCATGGTTTTCCAAACCATGCGAGGAAACCGTGCAGACCTTGGCTCTCAAGGCAGTGGCGTGCACACGATTTGCGCACGGTTTTCCAAACCGTGCGGGCAAACTATGCACCCACTTAAAATTAGGGTTATAAAACTCGGGCTCACTCAGGATTTCATCATTTCACTCCTCTCTTCCTCCCACTCGAGCCTCACATGGGTTTTTGGGTTCTCAAGTGTATAGGGTGCTCTCCCACTCATTTTGGAAGGTTTTTGAAGAGGATTCACGGTGGTTTGAAGGTGATTACTCCCATGTAAGTCTTCTCTCATAGTTTCTTTTTGTTTTCCTCAAGATTTTCTCTTCCCTCTTTCTTGGATTTCTAGATCTACACTTTTTGTGTGTAGATATAGGGTTGGGGTTTCCTTGGATGTTAATATTAAGGCTTGTGGATGATTGGGAAAGTAATCTAGAGAGGTTGGGGTGGTGCATTCTCTGGATTAGAGGTGCGGTTGGTTGTGGGCCAAGTTCACCGAAACCCTAAAGGTAAGTGGATTATCTATCGACTCCACTTGGGTTTAACTAATAGTTACATGTTTCAAATAATTCATGGTGATGGAAATCAACTGTGCTATGACGTGTGATTTTGGTTGGAAATCTATTTTGGGGTTTTTGGGGAAAATGGGGGTTTCATGGTGAACTGTTTTTTACTGTGCATTTTAAAATGGAGAATTTAAAATGGGATTGATGAGATTGATTTGGGAAAATGGTTGTTGAAAATGGGTTTCAATAAAGTTGTTTTTTTTTGAAATGGGGCATTGGCATGGAGAATGATTTTTAAAAAAATGGTTGAATAATTGAATGGGATTGATATGAAATGGAATTGGTTGATTTAATGATGTTGTGATATTGGTATGTATTGTATAAAATGTTGTGTGAAAGTGGGCGGGGAGTACCACTATAATGAAGGGGTAGGATAGTGGACGGAAGGGCCACCATAAAAGTACAAGTGGGCGGGAATTTCCACTAATTGTGAATGGGTGAACGAGTTAGACAGAAGCACCACCATTTGGTTGTTGTTGTGCATTGTTTTTCAAGATGGAATTGTTGTGCTAATATGTGATTAAGATAATGCTTGTGGCATGTTTGGTTGGATTTCCCTTGGTTGCTTGGTTTGGGTGTGATGGCCTGGTAAGGGCATGTTTAGCTTATGGAAATGGTTGCACCTATGATTATTTTATATAAATTGTTTTATATAAATGCGCTAACATTTTTATCCTACTGGCGTGTGTAGGGAAGTAATTTGGGGAAAACCTATTATGTTTTAGTACTCACCCCCTGCTTTGACACTGTGGTGTCTTTGTAGATGTCGTGTACCGTGACGTGGGAAAATGTAAGGAATCAGCCTCCTTTAGCGGTGCGTTGTGATGTCTTGGTGGAACTTAGAGCTTGGTGCTTGGTTTGAAGCTGTGGTGGTTTCATGGCCCATGGTGTCCTTGGTGAGTATTCCGAAATGTACTCTGATATTGTTTTTGGTTGTGTTAACATGTGAGAAGATGGATTATCTGGTTGTTTATGGTAATGTATGAGTATGGTTTTGTTGACATGAATCATTTAGTTGTGGTTGTTTGTTTGGTTTTGTCTCATGGGAAAATTGTTCCCCAATTGTTCTAGGAGCCAACGGCATTTATTTCCAACCTTTAGCGCCTTGGGAACATCGCTTAGGGCCAATTAACCCTCACCTTCGCCTCAAGCCAATGAGGTAGGGGCGGGGTGTTAAAAGTGGTATCTGTTTTTCATTCCATTGGAGTTGATTCTTAGATTTGTTGTCAACATTCGTTGTGGTACATTCCTTGAGTCAGGATGGTAGCAAGGTGTAGGAATGTCATAACTTAGAATGTATAGCATAAAAATAAGTATCTAACCCTTTTATGCTGAAATTCAAGTTACCATGGAGTTGGGTACATAAGTGTTTTGGAGACACTTATACGCATTGGATTTCTCATTGTCCTGGGTGTGGGCAATGAGATGAGCATGACATGCATGGTAGATATGAATTCTCTCTAGGATTCATATTTCATTGGGATATAATGATTTATGATGTGATATGAATATGTGAAATTGTAATGTGAATAAATTGGTATTTGGAAAATGGTTTGATTTTCAAAATTGTGAAACATGGAACATGTTGAAAAATGTGAACTAGTGGAAAGCATTGTTGTGATAGTGTTGTATAATCTGATTTTAAGTGGGATTTCGTGATGTCTATAGATGTGAGACTCATGGTTGTTTGTTTTATGTTGATAGAAATGGAACTGGGTAGGCGTCATAGACACCAAGCGGAGGAGGCTGCTGAGAATGTGGTAGCACCTGAGCCTTAGGTGAACCGACAGCTTGTGCAAAGCATAGAGCGAGCATTCCAAGCTGTGAGAAGTGGAAATAGAGTGGATGAACAATGGAATGTGGATCATGCAGTTCAGTTTCAAAAGCAAAATCCACCCATCTTCAGGGGTGATTCAGAGCTGGAGAGGGCAGAATCCTGGTTGAATAGAATGAACAAGATCAATGAGTTCTTGGGAACACCAGTAGAGTTAAAAGTGAAGTTGGCCACATATATATTGGATGATCATTCCCTTAAGTGGTGGGAGATGGTATTCCAAGCTTGGACGGACCAGGGTATGATGTCAGAAGGCATTGAGGAATTTGTTAATAAACAATTCTACCCACAAACGTTTAGAATTCATTGTATGACTGATTTCTTCAGTTTAAAGCAAGAGCTGATGTCAATGACGGAGTATGAAACTATTTTTATGAACTTAGTGTGGTTTTCACCCGAGGTGGAGGGTAGCACGTCTTTGAAGGCAAGGATATTTGAAGTGGGATTAAGGCAAGAAATATATTCAAAGATATCGGTACTGTGTATAGATGATCACACAGAAATGGTGAATAGAGACTCGGTGGCTGAGCGGGATCTGTTGGGAAATCTAGGAGGGGGAAGCATTGTGGTATCCATGGGGAATAGTGGGAACACTAACTCTGGGTTCAAGAGAAGGAGGGACACTTATTCTCCGGGTGGGAATATGAAATATAATCTGATAGCAGGATCTGTAAATCTTCCTACAAAGCCCAAGAGAAAGCCGGGATGTTTCCAGTGTGGTTCTACGGGCCACATCAAGCGGGATTGTACGACACAACCTTGAGCATGTCATAATTGTAAGCATATAGGGAATGTGAAGAGTTATTTTCGGAATTCTCCAAGGTCCAGTGTTCATGACACTCCTCAGGGATTTCAGATGTTATATGCTTCGACGGGACGGGGGCTGTATCATACCCATCGACAAGAGAGTAAAGTGGGTCATGGTGATTCTCGGAATACCATGACACCTCAACAGAGAAATAAAGAGAAGAGTGTGTCAAGAAAACATGTGTTCGGAGTTGAGAATGTTTTGGTGGATGATCAGTCAGGGACCATCCACAGTGCGAGGTACTATTCTTTTAAATTTTTCCTTGATGTATGTTTTGTTTGATACTGGTACTTCACAATCTACTATTGATGCACGTGTGGTTGATTTTCTAGGTTTAAAGGTAGAAATGATGCCCTCTGTTTTAAAACCTCAAACTCCTCTGGGTCGAAGAGAGTGTTGAGCCTTCTTGTGTAAAGAATGTTGTATCATTGTGGGTAAGGTTGAGCTAATGTAGAATTTCTCAATGAATGAGATGGATGGGTATGATGTAATCCTGGTAATGGATTGGCTAGTGGCTTTTAGGGCCCACATCAACTATGATGTGCATATAGTGGCTTTTAAGACACAAAATCATTTTATACATCTTCTTAGAGGAGAGAAGCACCAAAGGCAGGGGTAATAGATTTTTTTGGCACTAGTAGTGGGTATGTTATTATATCAGTTGGCAGTGTTGTCGTTGGAATCAGTAGAGGGTGTTGAGCAGAGTGTTCCTCCGGTAGTGGTGAATGTGTTCATGGATGTTTTTCTTGATGAATTCTCTAGGTTACCTCCCATAAGAGATGTGGAGTTTACGATTGATCTCCATCTGGGGACCAGTCCTATATCACTTCCTTATTATCGGATGGCACCAGCTGAATTGTGGGAATTGAAAATCCAAGTGGAAGAGTACGAAAACAAACGGTTTATTCGGCCTAGCACATCTCTGTGGGTAGCGCCAGTGTTGTTTGTGAAAAATGCGGATGAAACCTTGAGGCTATGTGTTGATTTTCGTAGACATAACCAAGTTACGATAACGAATAGATACCCATGTCCATGAATTAATTATTTATTCAACTAGTTTAGGGGAGCCCAGTTGTTCTCCAAGATCGACCTGAGGTCGTGATATCATCAATTGCAGGTGAGGAAGGCAGATATTCTTAAAATAGATTTCAAAAGTGGATATGGCCATTAGGAATATGTGGTTATGGACTTTGATATAAATAATGCACTAGAGGTGTTTGTGGTATTAATGAATCAGATATTATAGAAATATCTAGATTCATTCGTGGTGGTGTTTGTGGATGATATTCTGGTGTCTTCAATGACAAATGTAGAGCATGATCTGCACTTGGCGACAGTTCTAGAGATCATGAGGGGTCATAAATTGTATGCCAAGTTTTCAAAGTTTGACTTTCAGATGCAGGAAGTTCATTTTCTTGGCCATGTGATTTCTGAAAAGGGTGTTTCATTGGATCCATTAAAGATAGAGGTTGTTATATTGTGGAAACCTCTAAAGAATTTGTTTGAGATATGGTGTTTTCTTGGTCTATCTGGGTATTATCCGTGTTTTGTTCGTGATTTTTCATGTTTGGCTTCACCGATGATAGCTTTTACAAGGAAGAATGTTCCATTCTAGTGGAATGAGTAGTGTCTACATTGTTTCGAAGAGCTAAAGGGTCATCTTACATCATCACCAATCTTGGTTTTCCCATAACTGGGAAAAGGGTAAGTGGTGTAATGCGATTCATCATGATTAGGGTTTGGGGGAATTATCATGCGAGGGAATCATGTGTTTGCGTATGGCTCACGGTAGTTAAGAGTGCATGATAAGAGCTACCCAACTCATGATATGGAGTTGGTAGCAGTGGTCCATGCTTTGAAAGTATGGCACCATTATATCTTCGGTGAGAAATTCATGGTATATACAGATCAAAAGAGAATGAAACCTATTTTCTCACAATGGGATTTGAACATGTGGGAAAGGAGATGGATGGAATATCTCCAAATGTTTGATTTTGACTGGATGTACACACCAGGAAAGGAGAATTTGGTGGAGGATTCATTAAGTAGAAAATCATATGCTCAGATGGTGAAACATTCATCAGAACAGTTGTAGTTGACTCTAGTTATAGCTGATATACGGTTTGAATGTGAGGACCAGGGTGATAGAGCGGTCTTTTTTCCAGTTTATTTGGTTCCTGACTTGGTTGGCCTGGTTAGAGATAGACATATATCTGATTCTGAGTGTGTGGTTGTTGGGTCGAGACTCAATGGTGGGGAGACCATTGAGGGTTGGCAACTGAATGAATATTCAGTTTTGTGATTTTGGAATCGGAAGGTTGTACTAGTTTCTTGTCAGGAGTATCTTCTTAGGGTGTATCATCATTCCATGTGGGCTGTTCGTCTTGGAATTTAAAAAATTTATAATGTATTGAAAGCGCAGTTCTGGTGGGATGTTATTAAAGGAAGTGTGGCTGCATTTGTTTCGAGATGATTGACTTTTCAGTAAGTCAAGGCAGAGCATCAGAGGCCAGCAGGAATGTTGCAGTGTTTACCAATCCCTGTATGGGAGTGGGAGAAGATTGTGATGGATTTTTTCACAGGTCTCCCATGAACGGTCAAGAGGCACTCTACAATTTGGGTGATAGTGGATCGGCTAACGAAGTCGGCCCATTTCATCCTGATTCGTGAATCTCATATGGTGGAGGACCTGTCCCAAATCTATATCCAGGAGGTGGTAAAGATGCATGCTTTTCCAGTTCGATTGTATCAGATAGAGATCCGAGGTTTACATCTCATTTCTAGAAATCCTTACTTTAAGCCCTTGTAAGACAGTTGATGATGAGTACGACGTATCACTCTCAGACAGATGGTAAATCCCAGAGGACGATACAAACTCTGGAGGATATGTTGCGGGCTTGTGTCATGTATTTTGGTGGCTCGTGGGAGGATCACTTGTCATTGGTTGTGTTCTTGTACAATAACAGTTATAGGGCTTCCATACATATGGCTCCTTTTGAATCATTGTATGGGCGGTCATGTCGTTCTCAACTATGTTGGGTGGAAGTGGGTGAGTCTTTGATGGTTGGACCGAATCTTGTCTAGGAGACTACAAAGAATATCAAGATAATCAGGAAGAGAATGGAGATGTCATAGAGTTGTCAGAAATTGTATGTGGATCATCATCGATAGTCGTTGTTGTTGTAGTTAAGTGATCATGTGTTCTTAAGGATCTCTCCTTGGTTGGGACATCGTCAGGTTGGGATGCAGGGAAAGCTATCTTCGAGATATATTGGGCCTTTTGAGGTCCTTGAGCGGGTTGGTCAGGTGGCTTATCATTTGGATTTTCTTCCTAGGTTCAGTGCGGTGCACAATGTGTTTCATGTGTCGTAGTTGAAAACGTATCATCCGAATCGTGTCCATGTGATTTGATGGGATAATGTTGATATAGAACCGGATTCATCGTTGGTGCATGTGCCTGTGCGGGTTGTGGATAGACAAGAGAATGTCTTTCGTGGTAAAAGCATCAGTTTAGTTCATGTTTTGGGGCAACATGGTCTGGTTCAAGAGTAGATTTGGGAGCGGGAGAAAGAAATGGTCATGTAGTGGGCCGAGCTCTTTCGACAAAGGGTGGGTTCACTAATTTCTGAGGATGGAAATTCCAATGGTGGGGAGAATGTAGCACCCCTGGTTGGAGGAATTTAGTCTTTTGTTATTCATTTTTATGTATTTAATGTTAATGGATGGAGTTGGTAAGAGGTTGGGAGATTTTGGAATGGTTTTGGATGAGTTTGGAGGCTTTTAAAAGGGTGCACGGTTTGAGCACGGTGAGTGTAAACCGTGTGGCTTCCCCAAAAAACTGTAGGGACCCTTATTCTTGAGACAGTTGGCCTTGCACAGACTATGCACGGTTTTCCAAACCGTGAGAGGAAACCATGCGGACCCTGGCTCTTGAGGCAGTGGCGTGCGCAAAGTTAGCGCACGATTTTCCAAATCGTGCAGGCTAACCGTGCGGCCACATAAAATTAGGGTTATTAAACCCAGGCTCACTCGGGGTTACCTCATTTCAATCCTCTCTTCCTTCAACTCGATCCTCACATGTGTTTTTGGGTTCTCAATGGTTTAGTGTGCTCTCCCACTTATTTTGGAAGGGCTTTGAAGAAGATTCAAGGTGGTTTGAAGGTGATTACTCCCGGGTAAGTCTTCTCTCATGGTTTCCTTGTGTTTTCCTCGAGATATGATCTTCTATATTTCTTTTTTTTTCAAGACCTACACTTTTTGTGTGTATATATAGGGTTTGGGTTTCCTTTTATGTTAATATTAGTGCTTGTGGATGTTAGGGAATGTGATCTAGAGAGGTTGTGGTGGTGCGTTCGTCGGATTGGAGGTGCGGTTGGTTGTGGGCCATGTTCACTGAATCCCTAAAAGTAGGTGGATTCTCTCCCGACTCCACCTATGTTTAACTAATAGTTACATGTTAGAATTAATTCATTATAATGGAAATTAACTGTGCTATGTTTTTTGATTTTGGTAGGAAATTCATTTGGGGGTTTTGGGGGAAAAGTGAGGCTTCATGGTGAAATGTTTTTACTGTGCATTTTAAAATGGAGAATTTAAAATTGGATTGATGAGATTGATTAGGGAAAATGGTTGATGAAAAAATGGATTCAACAAAGAGTTCATTTCATTGAAATGGAGCTTTGGCATGGAAAATTATTTTTCAATAAATGGTTGATTTTCTTAATGGGATTGATATGAAATGGAATTACTTGATTGCAT
This sequence comes from Viscum album, assembly GCA_963277665.1. Taxonomy (NCBI): domain Eukaryota; kingdom Viridiplantae; phylum Streptophyta; class Magnoliopsida; order Santalales; family Viscaceae; genus Viscum; species Viscum album. Next base: position 1,060,402,063 of record OY728140.1, read on the forward strand.
TATGTTGTGATCTTGGTTTGGCAGGTTTGAAATTTTGTGTAGATGTGGGCGGGAAGTTACAATATAATTAAGGGGATAGAAAGTGGAAGGACAGGCCACCATAAAAGTATAAGTGGATGGGAAGTGCCACTAATTTTGAATGGGTGAATGGGTTGGATGGAAGCGCCACCGTTTTGTTTTTTTGGTTGTTTTTTTTCATTGTTTTTCAAGATGGAATTGTTGTGCTAATATGTGAGTAAGAGAATGATTATGGAATTTTTGGTTGGCTCTCCCTTGGTTTCGTGGTTTGGGTGTGATGTCTTGCTAAGGGCATGTTTGGCTTATGGAAATGGTTTCACTAGTGGTTATTGTATATAATTTTTTTTATATAAATGTGCTAATTGTTTTATCCTAGTGGTGTGTGTAGGGAAGTCATTTGGGGAAAACATATTGTGTTTTAGTACTCAACCCTTGCTTTGGCACTGTGGTGTCTTTGTAGATTTCATGTACCGTGATGTGGGAAAAGGTAAGGCATCTAATTCCTTTAGTAGTGCATTGTGATGTCTTTGTGGAACTTGGAGCTTAGAGCTTGGTGTGGAGCTGTGGTGGTGTCTTGGCTCGTGGTGTTCTTGTAAATTCTTCCTCATTGTACTCTGATGTTGTATTGGGTTGTGTTGACATGCGAGATGATAGATTATCTAGTTGTCTTTGGTAATGTATGAGTTTAGATTTTTTGACATGTATCATTTAGTTATGGTTGTTTGGTTGGTTTTGTCTCAATGGAAAATCGTTCCCCAATTGTTCTCAGAGACCTCGACATTTATTTCCATCCTTTAGCGCCTTGGGAACATCTCTTAAGGCCACGTAACCCTCGCTGCCTCCTCAAGCCAATGAGGTATGGGAGGGGTGTTACAATCATATATATCTATTATTTCTGTAATTATCAACAACCCTATGATTTAGTAATGAGAATCATAAGACACCATGATATGGAGATGGTAAGATTTATGTACGCACATGCAGTGCTTTTGTTTTTCATAGGTCATATAAAAAGTGTAATATTATTATTAAATAATGAGAAATAAATCTAGTCATATATGTGATCCTAAAGTTATTAATTTAGAATAGAATCTACTCATTAATACGAATTAAAAGAATAAATATTATTAGAAGAGTTGGTAAAGATGTTCGTCTCTTCCTCGGTAATCTTCCTTGAGAACTTCTGATTGGGAAACTTGGGATGGTTTTTTTGGAGGACCAAACCTCTATAATTTGTATCAGGATGTTAAAAAAGGGATATTTTCATGGGATTTTCAAGAATTAAGGCTCAATGTGATGTAATGAAAAGAGGGATGGGTTCCATTTTACAATTATTGAGGGGGAAAGACAAGTTTATAAACATAATATTTTTTATAAATTAAATATCAGTCTAAATACCAACAAAAGGTTATTTATTTGGTGACATGATGATATATGGTTGTAATATCATTATCAAATATATTTTAGATATGGTTTCAGATTAATTTAATCCTTATAATTTTGATTAATCCTTAATTAATTTATTTTAATTTTTACTATGGTAAAAAAAATTCAATATTCAATTTTTTTGATATTTTAATTATGTGATTTAATATAAATCGTAAATGAATAATTTATTATATTTTCAATCATAAAATATTTTCAGGTTTTTTAAAGATGTTCTATGATATTTAAATTATTCAGTGGAATATTATTTTGATAAAATGTTATTAGTGTCAATTTGAAACTATTCATTATTTGGTTTTCTAATAATATTGAAATAATTAAAAATATAAATTTTTATTATTCCACATTAAGTGTATGTGGGAAACAATAGTTCACAAAACAAGGACAACTACATGCTGAAAGAGCCCACTAAATTATTAAACACAACACTAAGATTATTTGATTCAGACACTTTATTTAATTTCTCATTCATATCACTAAACAAGGTGTCTAGATCCTCCATGATATGTTTTTAGAGGTGAGAAACCATTCTATCCATTGACAGAATGAATTTTTACAAGGTGATTTTTCCATGGTTGAGGCCTCGAGCAATGATTTGGTCTTTATTGTCTATCCAAATTTCATTCTCTTAAGTGGCCTTAACATGAAACCATCTTTTAATCATCCCAAAAATCTCCTTAATTGAGGCATTGGGCTGAAGGAATTTATTCAATTATTTATTCCTTGGAGTGGAATATGAGCATGAGACACTCTCATACATCTTCTTCCATCACTCTTAGTTCTCTACATAGATCACCACTTTCCCTTTCTTGTAGGCATTTGCTTTCCATACAATAAATTTTATGGCTTACCTGGTTTCTATCAGTTTAGGCAAGTTAGAATAGTCTGTGTGTCCCTTAGGGGTTTCTCCTAGACAACAATGCATTTACTTGAGTCACACATTCCAATTTTCCTCATCATTCTTCATGGGACATGAGGACCTTTCCCTTGGAAATGGTCCAAATTGTCAAATGAGAGTTGGATATATCATTCATCCCCTAAATCACCTTCCGCATACATCAAATTTTTTTCTTGAACCAGTAGACCATCAAAATAGTATTTCAACTCATCCTCTGGGCCTTCTTTTAAAGGACACGACCTATAGGGAGAGTCCACCTAGCATGATTTGATCTTCATTCCATTATTCTTCTTCCCCTCACTCACATTATTTTGAAAGGATGTGGAAATATGAATAATATTATCTAGGTCTATGGATCCCACGACATTGACCCTATCCTTCCTTCCATGACCAAGATATGATTATGTAGCAGTGAGAAAAAAACACCCCTCTAGTGGCATTACTCATGGCTCGACCTCCATTCTGTAGTAACCCATAGGGAAAACACTATACAATATCATGTTTGAACCTATTGGATTATCATATACTTGACCCATTAATTTAGATTGCTTGTTAGTGGTCTCCCAGTCCCATCTTTAAGGACCCACAGTGATGTAGAAATCACTAGATGGCATTTTTTCTACACCATTATCGATAGTGCTGACTAAGAACGAATACACCACCACATATACAAACATGGATACCAATTTATCTAATCCATCTTCATGAAATAACTCCACTACACAAACGTTTAAATGGATTATCCCCAAATCAAGTCATATGTTGGTCAGGAAGTCCATGACCGTGATTAGGGTGTCATAACCATAGCACCCTTCAATACAACTGGTGTCACCGATGAAGGGCAAAAAATGTGTTGGCCCTCCTATAGGCTATATTCTAGATCAGACCATAGCACCTCGCCTAGAAAGGTTTGAATTGTACCTGGTTCCCATTCCTTCAATACTACCTAGAACACGTCCCCAAATCTGTCAAAACCAACACACTCATGAGTCTGCTAGATCACAATGGAGTCAACCTGCACCTCAAACCCTTCTGGTTAGGGTATCATCATTTTCCAAGCTCCATGTACATGAAAATATCCAAGGATATGATGACCTCACCTTTGACAGCCGGAGAAGTACGTTGGCGATGACTTAAAAACCAACCATTGTATCCATCTAAATTCATCACTTACCAAAATCCAAATCCAATCAGTAGGTGGCTTTGAAACATTGGCCAAAACACACAAACGTGGGGGGGGGGAGAAAGGTTGACAAACCATAGAATTCCTAATATCTGAATAGAAATATCTACCGAAGAATCTTTCTAACATGTTCATAATCGAATTATTCTAAAAAGGAAGTAGAAAATCTTGGAAACATTCCCACACCATCAACTGCAGCTCATCCCGATATATGATGAACTCAATATACCCATGAATAAGGTGAAAGCCACATCTATTGAGTGCACGAGGATCACTAGACCAAGAAACTAAATGATCGAGCTTATAGGAAATTTGTATCATAAAATGGTGCAGTATGAGCAGACCCACCAATGTATGATCACAAGGCCCCCATGATTCAAACACAAAGATATCAAAGGCATCTACTGAAGGAAGATGACCTCTAAGATGATCCACCATCATCTCCCTATAGAGATTAGAATTGTTGTTGAATTCCTTCATGGAAATTTTCTGCTGGGGTGAACCCTTGATGAGGTCGGGAACATCAATGAATATAGGAGTTGTCGGGAAATGAGGTTGGAGATTTGGGATGGTGAAATTGAGAAATATTTGGCCATTTCCCCCACCCTCCACCAAGGAGGGAGGGGCCAACACCTCGGTCATCGCTGCTAGGACATTGCCATCGCCATCACCCTAGAGTCACTCTCTGGAATCCAATTACATTTGGAATAATATTATTTTATTATTTTCTTAATTGGTAACAATCACTTAGAAAAATAACTTATCACATTAATTAACACAAATTATATTAATTTTAATATTTTTAACAACATCTATTTTATATTTCAATTAATAAAATAATAACTACACCGAAATTGTTTAATTATTTAATATAATTATTTATTTAAAAATATATTAAAAATAAAAGACTATGAAAAATATAAATCCTCTAGATTTTAGAAAAATATTTATAGTTATATATATTTATATGTTGGGTAATAATATATTAAAAATTTTATATTATTTAAAACATGACTGTTACATCATTAAATTTTTATAAACAAGATTTTATAAATACCACAATATCATATATGTGACCCAAAATGTAAAAAAATGCATTACATAAAAATATGATTATATAGGAAAAAATAGATAGTTATATTCGTTAATAAGTAAATTTTTTAAAAAAATTTCCACATAAGGGATATTAAAGACAATGAAAGTGATATTTTGTGTCTTTCCTTGATTTATGTATTCTATAAGTCATTTTCATGGAAACATTTCAATTAAATGACTTAATTTGGGTCAATATTTGTTAATGATAAAATTTTATTATCCAGTAAAATTGTGGAATGTGTTACGTTCATTTTATAGTCTTAAAATTGTAATTATAACCTAAATTACCAAATTTATCTTTTACCGTGGTAACAATATCCAACATGTTTACTATTAATAAGGAAAAAAATAAAAGGGATCTAATCAATTTATTCATTAATTATGAATATTTTTTCTAAAAAGTTTTTATAAATTAAAAATCTATTGGATGTATAATTTAATTTAAAATAAAACTAATAAAAAGGTATGAATTTTGTTTTTCAAAAAGATCCCATTTTGAAACAATAATTCTTTCTATAACAAATTAATATATAATACCATTTTCAAAAGAAATATTTATATTATTATAATAATAATTTTTACAAATTAAAATTATAAATTATCCCAAAAAGAATTTATATTGTTAAGACTTTTACAGAAATATACAATTTTCAATTAAAATTGTATTCTTACTATACCTTTAATGTTTTCAAAAAATTATAAAAATATAATTTTAGGATTTTATTTTAATTTTTAATTAAATAATTAAATTAATCTTCTACAATCCATTTATAGAACATGTTAAAATAAAATTATGATAAAATATATTTTAAATAATACTTATTTTTTATGGATAATGTTATTTGATGAAAAATTGCGAGATCATTTTTTATGAACAAAATAAATTCATATAGAATTAATATTTACTTCATTGATTAATTTTTCATCTATATTACCACCAAATTAACATCAAGGTTATTATATCCATTTTATTCTAATATTTTCCTGTTGATCATTTAAATTCGTGGTTGTGTCCAATGCAAACAAATGAATATTAAATATTATTTAAAGAGAAAGATTTCATAAAAATTTCTATGTGTTACATTATACCACTCCGAAAATGAATTTATCGCCCACTATTAATCACTTAGATACAAATATATGATTATAAATCTTCTTTATCATATCCTCAAGTTCCCATGTAGCATCCTTTAATTAGTGATACCGCCATAAGAATTTAACCAAGTGAGTTTTCTTGTTTAATTAAAATTTCTCTCTAAAATCCAGATTATATATCAATTGTTCTCAATAAGAAAGATATTTCCCCAGTTGTATGACTTATGAATTTTTAACTCATGAAGGGTCAAATATATACTTTCTCAGGAGTGATAAATTCAACACATCATGAACTTAAGAGAGATTCAAAGAACGCACCAATCAACAAGATACATTCCCAACCTAAACCATAATTTGAAAAGGACTAGTAAACCTAGGGCATAACATTACCATTTTTCAAATTATAATTTATCAATTACAGGGTGATATTTGTAGAAATTGATTATCACTCAATAAAACCACTAGGTCTCTTTATTTATTGTTAGCAATACCTTATTGTTGAATCTGACCAGCTATTATGTGTTGCTAAATACATATAAAATTACCTTTCATTATCAAAATAAGATCTATCCCTGATATATTTATTTCACCATTATCATCCAATCATGTTGGATTTATAAAAGTCTTACAGTAGAGGTATTCATAAGGATCCATCTGAATTTTGGATTTAATGTTATTTCTGAAATAAACTTCTACCAAAGGTAGGTGTTGATACCAATGACCTTTACAATCCATTTAGAATGTTCTCAATATGTTTTCTATAGTTTAAATTTTCCTATTAGATTTAACATATGTCTAATGATGATAAGTAGGGTTGGAACATAACTATATATCCATTTAAAACTAAAGACTTCCATAGAACATTGAGGTAAATCTCAGATTCCTATGAGATACAATGGAATTTCATTATACATGCTATCTTACCAAATTATTAATTTTTATTCTGGAAATCCTGTCAAGATTGATGTCACCTATAATAGAAATAATTTTTATAAACATCTTATTGTGATTAGATATTACCCATATTACATTATGGTCTTTAGCTATTTTGGGAATTATAACATGAAATTCGATGGTGATTTTTTCCCATTTTCATTATTTTATTGTTAATTGTTGAAACATACTCTTAGACATATTTCTATCATACTTAAATTGCTAAAAACCATGAACCATGAATCATATTCTGTAATATCATTCTCTATTACATCATACCATGAAAAATATTTCATATCTCTATACACCTTGGTGCCTCTTCGATGAGTAGAGATTGATGATCATTGAGAATTTTCCAATAGCCCCTTCATTAAATATGCTATGTGAGGGACAAAGATATGGTTCAGGAACCTTATTATTCTAACATAGTAAATGTTTAAGTCCAAAACATTCCTCACCTTCTTTTATAGATCTACAACTTCCTTCTATGCCTCTGTAATCTATACTTTTATAGATGGTTAAACATTCATTTGTTCCGGTTAATATTAATCCCCTTATTTTAAGATTTTTGATCCATCATATAGAAATCCAAAAATAGTTTATCTTTTGAGTTTGACATCATAGATAATCATGATTGTTCCTTTCAACTCAAATCATCTGTCCGGATGCTCTATTTCTCAGGGTGGTAATGTATTGCATATTGTGGAAATGTATTGAGATGTTGTGATCATTAATCAACTCCTACCATTTCATTGGTGCATATTCATCTCTTTTTTAGTGAAAATATACTTTACACATTTATGGGAAGTATATATTTCACACCATTCCACATAAATATAATGCCACAAAAAAATTATATTAAAAATTATTATATCGAACTCCAAATAATTATTTGGGTAATTTTCTAATATATTTTCAATAGTCATTTGGCATAAGCTATCAGTATATCATTTTTCATGAGAACACATCCCAACCCCATCATAAATACATCACTTTAGATCACAATCCTATTTCCACAACATTTTAGTTAGAGAACATGTTCACTGAATAATCTTCATTATATATTTTATGAAATTATATTCACAATCATATGTATATATAACCATAACACTTTTTCAAGTCATATAGTTTAGTAGATTTGAAAATCATGAGAAATATTTCACAAAACAAGTCCATAGTATCCATAAAAACCAAGAAAAAATTATATATTAGTTACCATTGTAGGTCTAGGACCACATTCAATAACATCCACCATTGCTGGATCCATATATATCTCACTCATGAGATTTAATGAAACAAAAATGAAAATTTCTTTAGCTAAAATTCACACTTGATAAATTTTTTAAAGCTTTACATTTCAAAGGATCTTCAGTATAATACTTAAAAGATCTTAATGTTCTTTATTTATCTTAGAATATACATGAATATAGATTATAATGACTACCACAAATTGATCAATATAGTCTCTAAATAATATATTCATTAAATAAATAATTATAATAGGAACGTTAGTAAGACCGAAAGGAATCAATATAGTATATAACTTGTACATAATGTCATTATGGCTATAACCTCCTTATTGGCCACTAATTGATGATATAAAAATGAATATCAGTCATTGAAATGTATTTATCTATGCATTTTTGGTAACAAATTCATCAATATTTGAGAGAGGTTATTTTTATTTGGTGGTGATCATTTTTAGATCTCGATAATCAATATCGAGTCTCATTTATCCATAATTATTCTAAAAAAAATAGAATAGATTCACTCAAAGATGATAATATAGGTTATATGAATTAATCTTCAAGAATATCTTAGAGTTTCTTCTCCAATTCCTTCAACTCAATTGGTACCATTCTCTAGAGAATCATTTAAATAGAAACATCACCCAGTTTGATTTTTGTTGAAAACATAACTTGGCTATGTAGTTGATGTCTTGGAAATTTTTCATGAAATAAATCAATAATCTCATGTAGAGTATGTGTATCATTATTGGTGAGTTTCTCCACAACCATCAATGATATATAACCTTCCTTTAAAAAAACAAAAACACATAACATAGAATTAATTTCCACTAAAAGTTCATTTTACTCCTTTCATTTGTAGATGATCAAAAATTCATTCGAAGTATGAAATGTGACTTCATTTCCTTGAAAATTTATATGAGCACCATTTAGAGGAATAAAACCCATTATAGAAAATATATATAAATCAACTAATAGAAATATCACAAGATTTGAAGGATACACTTTCCCACAAACATCAAAGGGAGTGGGATTATAAACTTTTGTTGAATTTTTTATTCTATTAAGAGTTTTTACAGATTACTCAACATCTAATTGTTGAAAACATATGATGATAACCATCTTAAATTGATTAAAAATAATTTTGTGGGTGAATCCAAAATAAAATAAAACATTAGCTGCTTCAGAGTGATTGGTAAATGTACATTTCAAAGCATTATTGTCAGAATCAACATCATTATTAGTGAATACATGTGATTTTCTTTTTTCTATTTCCATAAGTGGTTCATAATGTTGATAATCATTAATTACCAATTAATTTTGGCATTGATTCAAACAATTCCAAATTTCCTTGAAATAATAACAATGAATTGTTGTAGGTACATTCTGTGTATCCTTTTCTATATTTTCATCATTAGCTATATTTATTCCCATTACTCTAGCAGTCAATTTCCAGAATAAAATCATTCCAACACACAAAAAATTTAATAATACCCTTAATATAGATTCCTCAATATATATTTCTACACTTAGGGAATAAATAATGATCATATTATTTTAACTGTGGTTCTTAGGGATTCCCATGAATTATATTTTTATATTTTTATCAAACCCACAATATTTATGGGTGATTCCAATCACTATCTCCTCCTTGAGAGAAAATTTAATGATTTATTCATAGATAACAACGTCCCTTATGAATAATTCATTTCAGATAATAGTTTTTAATCCACTAATGAATCAGTCATTTTTACTGTCATATTAAACTACAATTCTAGAAGTATACCTTGCTTTTCTTGTACATTTTTCATCATTGTTACAAATAGACTCATCATTCTTTTTCATAAGATCAAGGAAATCCTTCCCCATTTTTGTTTGATGAATACAAGGAAATTACTTATATTAGAAAATTTCGTTAACTCATCCCATTATTTAGATTCCATTTCAACACGTTTACTTATATTTTCAATAATATTCAACCATTGATCCGCCTCAACATCTAAAAAATAGACTTAAAAATTACTTTCTCATGTTATAAACAATAGATAACTAAAAATTTCATTTCATTTCTACTAATCCATTTCTTAGAAAGTAGTGGATTATAAGACCCATTGAAAGATGTGAGAAATTTTTAAATGAATGATTCCACATAATGATGTTCTTTCTTTTTCTCATTTGGAAGTACAACATGATTCATAGCATAAGTATATTATGTGATCATATAAATAAAAAATTTTAATTCATATCCAATAACATTTGGCTTCTCAAGAGAAATTTCATGTAATTACTCTTCACATTTAGCACTAACATGGTTCTTTCAGGTTCCATTAATTAACTAAAACCAAAAAACATTGTTTTAGGAACACCAATCATATTGGTTAACCCACATAATCAATGAAAAATAGTTACAAGATTTTTATTCATGGATACTTGGGGTTTTCCAAGGATATTTATGATCTTCATAAAAACTATATGACTATATCCTATAACAATACATAAACTCAGGGTTAGAATAAAGGATTTATTCTTCAATATTCCAATAGTTATCTAAAATTTATTATAATACCATCTATAATAGACTATATATTTTATACATAGATATTAGATCAAAATAAAATAATATTTGTTAAAGATTATAGAAAGAAATTCCATAACCATATATTTTTATTATTGTTGTAAACTAGGAAATATGAAAAACTAGTTCATAAAACATCTACATCATCTACTGCTTATTCACTTGTAATTTGGAGACCATTTGACACATCTAACATAACACCATTATTTATATCATGGGAAAAGAAACACATGAAATGGTGAGGTCATATTCACAGTAATTTTAATCAAGTATGATATCAATCCAATAATAATATTAAGACATAAAAACTAATGAAAAACATTTGAAAAATTTATCATGATTATCAATGATCATGATATAATGCTCATGGATATGTCGTTGAAATTAAAAAAATAACATATTTCAAAAGATCATAACAGAAGACATGAAATCTTTGTGTACACCTAATCATAGAAAATCATTTACATATTTTTCAATATTCATTTCCAACTCAATAACAATTGAAAGAGACCTTTCCTGAACTCGGTTCACTCCACCTTACAGCCCCGTGATGCTGAATTGGGTTTATATCCCGTTCTAGCTCTATATTACTGAAATGAGTTCATTTCCTATACTATTCCTACATGTATCAAGAAGTAAAAATCATTACCCAATACATTAGAGTAATATATAAGTCCCACCCAAAATATAATAAAAACCATACATATGTGTGACACCAGAAAAGAAATCATTTATCATATCTAGACACATTAAATGAGATGGGACTCATTAACAATAATGATTCATTATTTAACCCAATAAAATGAAATATGTTTCATAGTTACCATTTAATAATAAATATAAAACAAAAATATAAATAATTGGGATAATATACATGAATAAATTTCCTAATTAAAACATAAATAACATTGACAAATTTTATCTTTTATAAAGAAATATTTTTTAGATATCACATAAACATATGTTGCGAGAAAAATATCCATTCTGATTAGAAAATGGTATCATTTCATAAAATAAATTATAAAATTAAATAAAAAAGTTTTCTTTGAATATTACCTTAAAGATTTTTAGGTGATTTTAAGTGCATGATGGTGTAAAGAATCCAGAAAATTAAATTCACATTATATAAGTTTTAATGAACATTCTATTCATACTTTTGCGGGAAAAGTCACAAAGTACCTCGACAGAATGGTTCATTTAAAACCATTAACTAAAAAGTAAATCTTATGTAAAAATGAATTTATAAATTCAATAATAATAGAATATATATTTTGGAAAATTTTTGTAGAAACATGGAAATTTTAGGTAAATATTTCCTAGCACATACATACGTATAAATAGGATCGAATAATAAAGAGATTATGGATTTAACCCTAACCATTAGGTATGATTTCATTCATATGTTTTTGAATATAATTTATAATTAATTAAGTAATGTTATTAAATTATTGTAGATACATATTAATATTTATTATATCATGTATGATTATATTGTAACAGGTTTGATTATAATATTTCATTGTTACTCTTCTTTCAGGTGTTAACTGCTTCATTTTCCAACGCATTTCTTGTCATAGAAGTCCCAATTAACATGAATAAGATATAAATCCATAATTTAAATAATTATATCAAAGTAATATATATAATTTTTTTAATTTATACATTTATTTAATTATTATTAAATAGTTAATGAGGAAAATTAATCACATATTATCTTGGAGACGATATGTAGAAAGTATGCACGAACGATGATATCATTCCGTTTATAAGAAGATGCTATTAAAGTGGATAATTTTTTTCCATATTTAATTTCATGTTATAAATAATATATATATCATTTATACAAATCATTATACCAATTAAACTAATGTAATGAGAAAAAATAAATTACACCATAGTGTGGGTATGGTTAGCCATAAGTATAAACGTGTGGTGCATTCAATAAAAATATGATTTCTAAAAGGGGGAATATTGTTCCTACACAATAATAGTAACATACCTGAATATAGGTTATATTTTATTTGTTTAATTTATAATCAAAACAACAAATGAGGAGGTAGTTGATGAAGAAATAATCCTAGAAGAGTCGGTAAATGAATTAACTTTTCATTAGAGAAAATATTTTAGACATACTCTTAGGGACACTAGGGCTGGTCTATTGAAAATAAAATTACATCTATAATATGTCATGGGATGGTTTTAAGTGAAACTTTTAGGGTATTATCATTTTTTAAGGCTCAATTGGATGTGAAGATGTGATGGATGAGGTACGCTTTTATAAATGAGGTGTGGATCACTATTAAAATTTCAACAAATATTAATTTATAAAAAACTCAATCTCATAAAAAATACATCCAAGAGTACATGGATTCATATATGAGATGATATATGTTTTTCATATAATTATCCAGGATATTTTAGTTAATTTTATCTATGATTATCAAACTTATCATTTTGATTGACTATTATGTGGCTTATTTAAATTTAAATTATGGAACCTGTTATCTATATTAAAATGTATTAAGTTTTAATTATGTAATATCAATTAAATCATAAAATAAAAATTTATTACATTTTGGAGAACATTATATTTTTATTGTATTTATAAATTTTTTTTATTTATTTTAAATAATTTAATAATATTTTATTTTGATAAAATAACATTACTTTCAATTTTGACACTATTAGTTATTTAGACCATTTAAAATGTAAACATGACAAGATAACATCAAAAAATATATTATTTTATCCATGATGAGTCACTATCACTAAGAACATTTATTTATCACATTAATTATCCCCAAATATATTTATTTTAACATTATTATCAACATTGATTTGATATTTCCATTAATATTACATTTAGCACATCGGTGTTGTGTAGTTATTTAATATACTTAATTATTCATTAAAAATTTATAATGAAATTCCATTATCAGGATAAACCATTTGTATTTCATAATAATTTTTATAGTTGAATAAATCTTCTAGGTATCCTTATATTGAAAATGTTATATTATTTCAAACATTATTATAAAATCATTAAATTTGTATTAAAACATTATTATAAAAACAAAAATGTCATCTAATTTACCGAAAAACTCAAAATTAATTTCATAACATGAAAAAAATTTATTAATTTAAAATTATATAGTTATATTCATTCATAATATAACATTTTCCCCATTTGGACATATAAGGGATATTAATGACAAAGAAATTGAGCTTTTGTGTCATTCATTGATTTTAATAATATATAAATAATTTTAATGGCTGGGTGTGTATTAGAATACATAAATTCAATGTTTTGAAATTTATTTCTCCAAAAAAATTCACATGTGTAAGGGTCATTTAATAGTCTTTATATGTTTATTTTTAATGTAAATTTATATATATATACCCTTTGATATGGGGAATTTTTTTCCAATGTTACATTACAATTTTGGAAAAAATAGAAGTAACAAATTTAATTAATTTTTAACTTATAAATCTAAATTTATAATCCTTTTTAAAAAAATGATTCATAATTTATTTTATAATTAAACCTGTAAAATTTCAGAAAAACAGTTTACTAAACTCTTTTAAAATAGAAATTGTTTTTATGATAAATTTATTAATAAAAACCATTTTAAAAATGATATTTGGGAAATTTTAAGTCAAATATAAGTAATTAAAATTTTATATTAATACAAAAAATAATTTTATCTTTTATATACATGAATAGAAGAATTCAATTTTTAATAAAAATCGATATTTTCACTATTCTTTTAATGTTTTCAAAAAATTATAAATAAATAATTATAAGATAATTTTAACCTGATTAATTCAAAAATAAAATTTATTTTATGAAATCCATTTTCCAGAACTTTTAAATTTTATAATAATATAAATAGATTTTTAAATAAACTATATTTTTGTCGAATAATGAGATTTTACTGAAAATTGTGTGATCTTTTTTAATCCCATAATATATTTATAATTAGTTATATTTTTTTAATAAATTAGTTTTTTCATACATATTTTTTCCATATTAACTGGTATTATATAAATGTGATTTTATATTTATAGTTTCTCTTGATTTGTTTAAACTCACACTTGCATGTAACCAAAGATATTAATGTATTGAAATTATTTAAAGAGAATATTTCATAAAAATATCAAGGTGATATATATTTTTTCAATTTGAGTTCTATTTATGAAATTATAAATTCTCTAGAAACTAGTGGATAGATTGATGGCCACTTCCTTCTTCTCTATAGGGTAACTCCCCATGCCATGGAACCAATTCTAGTAACAATCAAGATAGTTACATGCCTTCTCTCATTCTTGATGAAGAAAACTAGACAACTCCACATAGTGCATTTTAAATTTGTTCAAAAAAATTGATAATTCATCTCATCCTCGGAGCTTTAATATAAATATCACTTCGATGAAAAACCCCTATCCTCCTAACTATTCCTTTCATCCAGACTATGTGATTCTATATATGCCAAAAAGAATGTTTAAGTTATTCAGTGTTTCTTTTCAATATATCATTTTAAACCATCCATATCTCCCATGGTTCATAAGATGGGAGTTTTAGTACTCTTCATCTAAGAAGTAACATTAATATTCTCTATTGAATAAAATCCAATTATGATCTGTAGAGAGATGAATTTTGTTGATTATTTTGGGCTAGTGATGATCAATGATGTCCTCAATAAAATTTAGATGCATGGTGGACTGAGAAAATGAGAGGTCGGGTGTTGGAAACCCTAGGAACCGAAGTGTGTCTCCGACTAAATTGATATTATAGAAGTTTATCTCCCTAGGAACAATGATCCATTGATCCTACAACTTATGATAAGGAAAGTGACCCATCCATATCTATCATAATTTTAAAATCATTCCCTTAATGTTTTACATGTAGGATCCAAATTTACCAAAATCCCACTTTCCCTTGTGTGAAAATCATTCCAAAACCTCCCAATAATTCTTGGATTGATGTAATTTTATAGATCTCACCACACTATGATGGTTCACACCTCAAGCATGTAGAGTCATTCCCATGTCAATTCTTGAGGCCTAATTAAACATTCATTCTAATTGGGCATCATAAATTATGGATTTTATTTTCTTGAATATTTTCTTAATCATATTATTTATGGTCCTAATAATACATATAATTAAATGGGAATGGAATTGAGAAAACAATAAAAATGATTTTTATATACCATTAATGAAAAAATTTATTCTTCAAGATGTTGATACAAAAATAAATTCTATCATCTAGACTTTCATAATGAAAAATAATGAGCAGGAAAGTCGATATTAGAGCATAAATATATTCTATATGATGGAAAATTATTCTAATACCTATAGGATCTTCAATTGTTTAGAGCTTTTGTTAAAATATTAACATATACTAAATGTTTTTATTTTTTCATGAGTAATACGTAGACCGCACCACTATCAATATTCATGTATTATAAACGTCCATGTTTTTTGATCGAAATCATTTTTATGATCTATGATATAATGTTTAGAGTTTTCAAATGTTAATCTCAGGTTCACATAAACATATAATCATGTTATGTCGGTATCCCAAATGTTTAACCTTGCTAAGGATCAGAGATCACTCTATCATTTTTCTCTTTTTCCCAGATTATGAATAATGGTTTTAGTAGGGTATATATATAAAGTGCACTATGTGGGATGATATTTATTTAATATTTTTAATATCACTCATGAAATTAGAATATTGTGTATATATTACCCAAAGACACCAATCCATTATGATCTGTGGGTGTGTATTTGTGAAATCTATTGAACAATCATCTAAGAAGATATAATTTTTTGTATTAAAATAATTGGTATTTATATTTGGTATCAGAAGATATTTTTAGCTAAAATATTGACACTGGGATTATAAAACATTTATGAGATACACTAGGATGATTCTATGTATAAGATAATATCATGGAATTTAGTGAATGATATAGTGAGTGGTTTGCATGAAATTATATCCCTATCTAGATACTTTTAGTGTATGTTGTTCAGGAACAGATGCAACTAGGGGTAATATCTCTAAACATTGTGATTTTTATTTGAATCAATCGTCTCTCGGTGTACGTGAATCAACATTTTTTTCTACCATGTTTCACAAAATTGTAGGATATGTTTTTTTAAATTCACAATCTCTTTATAAGCCGTCTTTATGGATTTGAATAATTATCCTCACTGAACTTGATAAAATCAAAGGATTCATATATTTAGAATAATGTGGAATTATTTGGATATCCTATGAATATTTGTTAAATATTTTCAAATATTCATGATAGTCATGTTAATAATTATTTCTTATACAATGGTATTCATGATAAACCAGTAATGCTGGGGTAATGATAGTTATGTTCAAATATTAATGTATCTTATATGAACATAGTTATAAAAATTACATTATACCATGAAAAGTATTTAAGAATGTTAATTTCTATCCCCGAAAATTATTTGTTGAATTATAAGTGAACTACTCTAATGAAAAAATGGTAACACATCATGTATAAAAATATTCTACAGTTAATGTTTTTGGGAATATACTACATGGAAATCTCTTTATTCTACCTATAGATTAATTTGATGTTATATTAAGAATGGTTTGGATTAATATACCAAAATACCACATAAATTTCCAGGGAATCTAAGTCATGATTGAATATTTAATTTAATCAATGACTATTTAACAATACAAAGATTAATATGTAAAATGACTAGATCAGTGTGAATCACTGAGAGGTAGAGGGGTTAATTAGTTATCCCTTTAAATCTTTTTTACTAATTTATTATTTTCAATTAAAAATATATGGATGGTTAATCCATAATCCACTCTTTCTGTGTATATCCACCTTACATTTAATAATTCTGTAATGTAAAGGCATTGAACAAAATGATTAAAATGGTTTGGCTTAAAGACCCACTCTATGATGCATTGTGTATTCTCCCCACCTCCAATTCTCCACAATAATCTTATTATCAATTAAAATGGTCAATATAGAGTCTCAATTTACCTCGCCTCTATTCCACAAGAGGTTCTTTATACTAATCCCCACAGTGTTATTAGAGTACAACTAGCTTTCTCTAGAGTATCACTAATTTTTTCTTCTTCTCCCTAAATCAAATAAGGCTCTTCTAGATCTTGAGTCACATGAGAAGATTAATTAATTATTCAATTATTATTCACTATAGATTTATCTTATATTATTCCCACAAAGACATGATGAGTCACACTTTCCCGTGTATGTCTTCAAGAATGTTCAATATTCTTTGGTATGGTCTTTTGGCATTGCACAATAATTTGGTCAATTATTCTAATTAGTCCTCAGGGAAACAATGCTTGATAAAATATTCCTTCTTCTGATGAAGACCCAACCTCACTAATGTGTGTTCAAATGATTCACACAACAACTTCAGGAATATGACATGAAAGAATGATCTAGCATAATATCAGCGTTGTCCATCTTCTTGGATTCTCAAACATTGTCAAATCTGAAATAGATCTTCTTTTATTCTGTTTGGATTCAGTCTCAGTTATCGTGTACATCATTCATGGATTTTGTGGTATCAATATTGGATCACACACTATTCACTAATTCTATTAACATTATTTCTTTTCTGTAATTTTCACACAGACACACACAAACACACTTTTTATTATTTTGTTTAGATTAAATGTAGGTGTGTTATGTTTTTGTTTTCATCATACCTGAAAGGGTGTAGTCCAATTTGGGAATTCTCTTGCACACTAGGGTGTATTAAATGATGAACATGATTTTAATATGCATCGTGCATGAATTAGTAACAATTATTTTCACACACATGCACTACCACTTGTTCTCTTTTTCTTCTCAAAACTACACAAAGTCTACAGATCATTCAAAAAATGTGTGGGTCTTTCCATTCCCTTGTAGTATTATATTTCACATAAAATTGAAACCCTACAAACACAAATATAATATATATTTTTTTGTGAAGTATGAATGACATTCTTATTTTGGTTTTAAAACCAAGTGTCCACTATTCTCAATCATCATGCAAACGGTTGGTGAGGATATCCTTTACAGAACTAGAAGTAGTTATTGGTTTTGACATCAAAATAGCACAACAAGGTTACATAATAACTGATTGTCTATCTGTATGATCTTATTCACTAAATAGAGAAAGGGTTTGTGAAACTTGTTTCGTGTTCAAGTGTTAAATTCGCATAGAGGGTTTCAATTTCCTCTTCTTTGTAAGGAAAATTCAAGAGTGTGTTGCACATGTTGAACTCCTACGGGTCTTCTTCTCCTTTGCGTAGCAACGCTGCATAGAAACCATTTATCAGTGCTATGTTTCTAAGGAGAAAAAATAACATTTATCAATCATTTCAAAAACCAAAATGATTCTAGATAATCTTCCTTTTATAAAAAGAATTTGCAAAATCATATCCCAGTGATCTTCCATAGGTTCGATACCATTGAATTCCCAATATCTTTGGCATCAAATTTTTCAATGTCTGGATAAGATAATTCACATATTTCTCTTTGTGTTTATCTTCAACATGGGCTCTGTCATACTTTTCCTGAAAGCATCTTGTGCATGTGTTTATCAATGCATGAAAATAAAATCTTGGAATAGAATGGAATGTCCTTGGAAAAATTATATGATTAGAACTAAGTGGATTCTCCACTTCATTTTAATACATGAAAATGTGAATACATGCATGTGATCATGATACACAAAAGATCATAATGCCTGATTTTTTGTTGTCAATAATGGAAAAAGATAGATTCATGGTGGATATCATTTAATTCGGACATGCAGTAGTGTCAGGGGCTTTAAAGGATGAAGACAACCTAGTTTGCGATCATCAGACGATTTATATTCAAATAGATGTAGTGTGGAATGATGAACAAATTGGGTTATATCACACGATGTGGGATGAAGTGTGTGGCCAAGACCTCCTGTGATATCAGATGGAAGGTCATGAATGCATCAATATTTTTAAAAATTTTCCATCATCGAGATGTGGATACATGTTTTTTTCTGTTGAACTATCAAATCAAGACATCATATGCTCAGAATTCTCCCTCTCCCCTCAGGTTACCACCCAATAACGTGTTCACCATGTGGGTGCATTATACATACAACATATTCTAGTTTCACCTACTGGAATTTGGCCCAATCTATTCATGGTCTTCAACTCTTTCACTACAAGGGGATTATACACGGCCTACACACTTGCCTCTTGTGGGTATACTTGGTTATCCTCCCTTCGCCGCAGCTGACCCAATGCCCCACAAACAGTTGAGGATGAGGCATGCCAATGTCCTTGCATGGTTGGTCCATTATTTTTGAGTAAGTCTAGTATATATATTCAATTTGTTGAAAAAAAATGTATAATAACAATATAATGCATGGACACCTTATTAATTCATTCATGGTCACCTCTTCAAATTTCATTCCCATTCTCCTTTCCTTATCTTTGTATCTTATTTATTTCATTTTTTAATATGAATCCCAAAATACATTACGGATATTACTTCATCCAAATGTGGAGCGAAATCTTCCTAAATTACTCATTAATTGAAGTAAAATTCATGGAAACATTGTAGTAAATAATTGTTATTCATTACACATGACTTTTTCCTTGATGTTCAACACAATAAATCTTCAAATTTTGTTCACCAACATCATCCAAATAGAATCTATTTCATAGATATTCTAAAATCATCATGTAATTGTATTTCATGGCCTTCTTCCAATGTTGTAACGAAGTGTCTTCCAGTGACACAAGTGTTGGAACTTAATATTTAGTCCATCAATCATCTGAATTCAAAAATATGGTGAATTTACAAAGTGTGGCATCCATTTTAATAATTCCATAACAATTCTCTAGGAATCATTATCTGTGAAATAACGTCATGAGATGGATATCAATAAGATATTCCCATATAATTGATCATCATTTCCATGTGAAATAAATGATCAAAGAGTTCACTTCATTGAGTAAATAACATCACATTAATCAATACAATTTGATTCATCATCACTCAATCAATTACTACCTTTCCATGCACATATTGACACATTATTGACAACAAATGAAAAATTATTCTCTAAAATTTTCTCCTTTTTATTTTTTTTAGTATTACCTAATAACACATTGTATGTGCCAATATGTGTGAAAACATTTCCTACCCCTTATTGGAAAACAAATGAAAAGGATTAGCTTGATCTGTTCAAAAACATGTTCTCCTCCCTTTACAAAAATATCTTACTGAATATTTCTAAGAGGTGGTTGATGACACAATGTTCACTTAGCAAAAAGACATATGTTCATCAAATCAATGTCTACTTGGGCAATCCCAATGTAGAAAACAAGAGAGATATGACCAATGTTTTCATTATTGACCTTAATCAACCATACATATAAAATCATTCTTAGAATGTATCATATCGTAGCCAAGGGGTAAGAGATAGTCAGATATATCAATGAAATGATAAATCCTTGACATAATTCACCGAACATAATATAAAATTCACGTGAAAATATGAATCTCCCCCTTTTATCCCATCTCATCATCAATCAATCCCACACCCTTAATTGACATGATAAATATAATTTGAGGCAATGGATGAATGAGTTATTGTAATACCTCAAGATTAATCTTCATAAGATGATATAAATTTCATTATTTTTTATGGCGTAATACATGATATCATATCCTTTATAATTTTTTCCTCAAAAGGATTGAAATCCCTTTGATTCATCATGCTGGAAAATATCATTAGATAATTTTCATTATATTCATGTAGATAATATACCATAGTGGAACAGTTCATGTAATTACCAAATACTAAATAATTATTCAAACATGTTGTTCTATACTCTGATAATCCAATTCTCATATTCAGAATGACCTAGACCTTAAATTCCCTACAATATAAGCACATATATACTAAAAAAATATAAAGTAATAACACGGAACACATGGAAGATTCTTAATAAGAGAAATAATGTTGAGGATTTCCAATCATCCGAAAAACTCCGTTCCTTATAGCGCTAATGTGTCTAATGTGCTTAATAATCTTCATGCTGGTGTCTCATGTCCATTAATCATTTTGATAATTCATTTTCATCATGGACCCTTTACTTCCACTAACCGTCAACATGTGAGGATATATTGTCCTTACTTCTTCCAATAGTGAAGTAACTTTTAGTGGTGCATGTTTTTATATTTTCAACATATCTATTTGACACGTTAAAATAGTTATTCAGTTGATTGCTTGATGTCTATCATGATTTCACCTTACAAAGAATATTTTTGATAAAATTTGGTTGTCCTGTGATAGAAACCAATCATGAAATTTGAATTCCCCTTCATAAAAAATGGCTTCTTTCCCCTTTTCCTTTTCTTTATCTATTACATTATCGTCAGCTCTTTTTAGTTCCCAATAAATATTCAATAGATTAGGCTAGATAACTAGTCACTTTTCGATATATTCTAGTTTCAAGCTTCCACATGTCACCTTCATAGATTTCATGTTACATTTATTATGAAACATATCAAATTTATCATTAGAAATGGCTTCAATCAATCCCATATTCTTAGTGATATATTTTACTTTTAATTTCAAAGGAATTCCATTAATTTTCATGTCTATTATTCATTGATCCATGATGTGGCTTTTATTTCTATTTTAGAATCAACTTTTATTTGTTGAAATTGCATTATTATATTTGAGCTTAAGCTTCTTATTTGGAATATTATGTATCACAAATTCCTTAACTTCAGTGTTTTACATATTCTCAAGGGAAGACTTTTCTTATATTTTTCCTTCCTAGTACCTTTTTTGTGGTCTATGCTTCTTATCATCATATTCATGAGACATGGTATGACTAAACTGGGACTCATCATAACTATGAACACTTCTGTTTCAATTATCACAGAATTCTTCATGATATCCAATTATGTTCTTGATAGGCAGATTCTTCTCCATATATGTTTTCAGCCTATTTTTTGATGGATTATTCATTTTTTCATATCTATATTCCCTAATTGGAGGCCTTCCATAATTTTCTTATACTAACATATTATTCCTATAACAAGTAGGATGATACCCAAGCATTCAACAACAACTCAAATAACTAATAAATCTCTTTATTTTTCTTGTAATATTAGTATGGATAAATTTAGTACTTTGTTGTTTCTACAATTGTCTTTATTTATTTTTCTATCCATTTGGGAGTTTCCATTAGTAATCATCCCAACATATATCCTTGATATTTTGATAGATGTATCAACATTTTTATCAATTCACATCTTCCACGATTTTAGTTTTGAACCGATACTTGCAGATGGAACTGTATTTGTTGAAATAGAAACAACATGGTTTTGGAATAGCTTCTTCTTGGAGGATTTAGACATTGGATTATGGAATGATATGATATTAATCTAGGAATCATATTCTTCAAGGAAAAATTTAGTGGTAACATATCTTCTTCTAGTTTTTTTAGTTATCATATAAGAGTGATTAATGATTCATAAATATCACTTTCATCTCTAAACACTTCATATTAATAGAGTTATTCTCATCCTCAACTATTCTCATCTAACTATCCCAGTTCTCATTCAACATCTTCATTTGTTCTTCATGTACATTTCCTAATTTTTACCAGGAAATTCCAAGATCTTTTACCTTGTTTTCATTGTCTTATCATTGATCATCTTTGAAAACCATAGATACGTTCTGACACATTGAAAATGCATGGAAAGATTCTACAAATAGAATAAAAAAAATATTTCTCACAAATAAACCTTTACAATTATTTAGTATCCTAAGCATGTCATTCATTACAAATAGAAATTTCTTATTCCATTTCCATAATTAGTTTTGTGAGTGTGTTGGATAAGACAACCCTTTTAACCAATGCTTTTTCTTGGGACATAGATTCTTCATTAAGGTGTAATTTTTATCTTGAAGAGCACTAATGCTTATAGAAATATATCATGGCACCTCTCAAGGGATTTTTTTCCGATGCTATTTAAGATTAGACTAAAGATCACAAATTGTTCTTTCATCATAACAAATTGAACATGATTTATCAGAAGAGTAATAGTAATAAAAAGAATTATCACATGTTATTCCATTCAGATTATATTTAATAGAAGGTATCTCCCCATTATCTGTAAGATTATTCTCTTTATTCCTTTCCTGTTTATTCTTCCTATTTTTTTGATTCTCAGAAGATATCTCCATTTGAAGTTGTTCACTAATTTTTTCAAATACACGCATCATAAAGAATCTATTGGATATTTTAGGGGGAACCAACTTGTAATACCAATTGAAGTTCCTGGATCTGTGTGAATCACTGAGAGGTTGAGGGAGTGAATCAATTATCCCTTAAATTATTTTACTAATTTATTCACCTCAATTACAAATATATGTCTTATTAATTAAACAATCCACTCTTTTTGAGTCTCTCCGAATTAAATTGAATTATTTATATATGTAATTGAACTGAACAGAAGGATTTATATGGTTCGGTTCTAAGACCTACTATATGTTATGTTGGTTATTCTCAACTAAACAGATTCTCCACTATAATATTTTTATCAGTTACAATAGTAAATAAAATGTTTCACTATATATCTCATATATCCCACAAGAGGTTTTTTATAGTACTTCACACCGTATTACATGATTCCCAAGGGTCTGGTCTAGAGTCTCACTGATGCCCACTTCTTCTCCCTGAATTAAAAATGGCTTTTCTAGATCTTGAGTAACATGAGAAGATTCATTCATTGTTAAATTTTGATTCAATATATATTGATCTTACAATCATCAGACACATGATTTCGAAATCACAATTGCATGTTTATCTATTCATGAATTTCAACAGCCTTTGGTAAGGTCTGTCGGCCATGCTTAGTAATGTTTTTCACCTTTTCTGATCAGTCCTTGGAAGAATAATTCTTCGGAAATAATCCTTCTTTTGATGAAGACCCAACCTCACTAATATATGTAAAACTTTTGTATACAAATTCTTCATGAATATAATATGCGTGGATTAGCTTTCAAAATATCAGCACTGTATCTATTCTTTGATTGTCAAACATTGTCAACTAGGATATAAGATCTTATTTAATTCTGTTTGGCTTCCATCTCAATTCACATATACTTCACTCATGGATTATAGTGCATCCAAACTTCTTGTTTTTGAATATCTGGATAACTTCTCACACATGAATGTGTTCATGACTGATTGCAAGAATTTATGATACCTTTCTTTCAACATGAGCACACACTATTCACTGTATAAATTTGTTAGTTTCAATGATTGTGTATCATTTATGATTACACATGCACTGTCTTCATAATACATCGTGGGTTAAAAAAATGGGTATCAATCTATGAGCACACATTATTCACATTTACTTTTCCCTTTCATTCATTTTGGTTTTATGAACACACACACTTTTTATTTTTTAGTTTGTATTGAATGTAAGTGTGTTATTCATGTGTTATTTTCAAAACTGAATTGGTGTAGTCTAATGTTTGGATTTCTCTTTCACACTCGGATATCTCAAATGATTCACATGATTTTCATGTACATCATGCATGAATTCTCTTCTGTTATATTCATATAGACACACTTTTTATTGTCCTATATATCATCTCACAACTATATAAATCCTATGGATTCTTTAAATTATGTGTACTCACAAACTTTATCATGAAATATTCTTCTTTGAAAAATCTTGAACCACTTTAAAAATAAAGAGTATATATATATTTTTACAAAAGAAGGGTGTTAATATTTTGTTTCATTAACAATGTAGGTATTGTTCTCCTTCTTCACAAAAAGGATGCACGATGATATCCTTCACCGAACTAGATGTGGTTCTTGGTTTTGACTTCATAAGAACACAAAAATGGTGCGTAGGCATCGAGTGTGTGTTCACGGGATCTTCCTCACAAAAAAAGGTTAGTGCTTGAGAAACATGTATCATGTTCATGGTTTTCCTTCTCACAGAGGGTAAGTTGTTCCACTTCCTTGAAATGACGGTTTTAGAGTTTATTTCACTTTTTGAACAAATGCGGGTATTTATCTCCATCGCATAGAAATTATTCATGGAATACCATGATTAGTTGTCTGTATCTAGGAAGAAACAAGAGTATTTCTCAATAAATTCAACAACATGAATGAGTCATGGGACACATTCTTTTATTGGAAGAGGATGTGTGTTCATGTTCATGTGATATGATGTGGGTTTTAAATATTTGAATGTAAAAGATCTTAATTTTCAAATATTTCAAATAAGGGATAATATAACTCTCATATCTGAATTTTCATTTCTCTTCAATGTAGGCATCATCATATTGAATATGAAAAACTCATGTGCATGTGTTTATTAATGCATGCAAGTCACCTCTTCGAACCAAATGGCATGACCTCATCTACATCATACTATTTTCCCTATATGAATTATAAATTTAATTAGAATGCATTAAAATGAAAATGCATTCATGTGATCATAATGCTCAGACAGTCATCATTCATGATTTTATATAGTTGATATTTTCCAGAGATAGATTTGTAGTGGGGAGGCTTTATTTCGGCGAGTAGTAGTGTTAGTTGGTTAAAAGGTTGAAGACGACATGGTTCATGATCAGTGGATGGTCTAGGTTAAAATAGATACGGTGCAGATGGAGGGATGAATGCAATTGCATCTACAATTTTAGAAACTATTCCATCATCGAAATTCAGTTGAAGGATTAGTTCTATTTAACTATCAAAATGGGGTAGCATAAGCACATAATTATCCATGTCCCCTCATGGTACTTCCTTATACCGTGTTCACCATATGGGTGCACTCTACACCTATTCAATGATTCCTTCACTTTCAGGCCATTGGGCCTCACTATGAACTTGCTCTGACGCATGCGCTCCAGTGGCACGACCAACACACATGCCTATTGTAGGAATACTTGGTAGGCCTCCCTTGGGCACGGTTGATCGGGGGTCCCATATACGCCTAACATTGAGGCTGGCTTATGTCCTTTCACGGTTGGCCCTTTTTTAGTATGACAAGTATATATATTCTCTTGGTTCAAAAACAAAAGTTCCATACAAATGTAATGTATGTCCACTGTGTCAATTCTTGCATGGTCAGCTCTTCAAATTACATTCCCTAGATCCATTCATTCTTTGTTTCTATTCATCAATTATATTTTGGAACAAGAATACCAGAACACATCACTCATCTTCCTTCTTTCAACCATAGATGGTACTCTTCTTCAACTCCCCATGCATTGAAACACAATACATGGATACATTGTAGAAGGCAATATTTTTTTTTCATAACACAAGCCTTTTTCCTTGAAGATCAGCATCGTCAATCATTTGATTTTGTTCACTAAATTCATCTAATTATAAGATATTGGAAGGATCTTCTAATGTCATAAAGATATTTTATTTCATGTCCTTCTTCCGAAATTGAAAATAATTGTCTTTAAGTGAAACAGGTCTCGGAACATATGATAAGTTCAATTAATCACATAAATTGACAATATAGAGAAATTCTCAAGCATGGAATCCCATGATATGAATCCATTACAATTCTTCAGGAATCATTATATTTTTAAAAAATAAATTTGATTGATAGAAATGAGATATTACCATCTCACTGATTACCTTTTCCATGTGAAATTCATGATTAATATGGGATATCTACTATTATAGTAATATTACTTTAACCACAACCTCCTGAATCATCATCACCACATTAATCACTAACATTCTATACACACTTTGACATATTATTGAAAACAAATCCACCAAAATATTCAACAATATATAATTCATTGAGAAATTTCATCCATTCTATGGGTCTAGATTCTTATTATAAAAGTGTATTTATCTCATATGGTTGGTACGAAACTAAATGATGATAATATGACTATTTTTTGAGAATTTTTTGATGTATTTCTCAAATATATTTTTATTATTCCAAGTAAATGTGATGTTGTGTTCTCAATAATCTCTATAACTTGTGCTACACATGTCTAAAATACTTCATATATAATGGACCTTATTGATTTAATGGAATTGATGAAGAAAATCAAGTAGAATATTGATAAAGGTTATATAATCCAATTATGTCACCTTAGAGTCCACATTTCTATATGTAAAGATGAAATATGGATAAATGAAACATTTAGTTGATCATTTGGAAATGAAAATGATTATTGTAAAGAAAAAATATCACATACAATATATTAAAGAGACATTTGTTCAAATACACATAGATCAATACATTTCCAAGATTGAAATTCATTCTAGAAATCAATAATTGAAGGTTAAGATGGAGGAAATAACCATGAAGTCAATCAATACATCTGTGAAACACTAAGAATATATATTTATTCCATTTGGTCATATAAATTCATTGGATATATTCTTGGATTTAATTTATAGAGTATTTAGATATTACACCAATCCTTTTTTAGTATTCATTAAAGATGATAATATGATATATTTATAGTGTATGTATGATAATTTAGATCAATTGGGAATTTATGTAATGACTCTATGTAAGTAGATACTGCATGAATATATTACAATGTATGAATTTGGGGTATAAAGGGTATCATTTTTGGGTCATATAATCTCATTAGTAGAGATATTAATGGATCCATCATGGTTGAATCCTATTAAACAATATCCCAAACCATCATTGGTGACTGACATCCAAAGTCTTTTTTGTTTTTATGGATTTTATAAATGTATTTTTCATAATTTATCATGGTTTCCTATAAAATATCCTTGTTAACTAAATATGAATCATTGTTCAATTGGATAGATGAATTTGTGGAAAATTTCTTGAAACTGAAGAGACTGTAAGTTAGTGAACCAATGATTACATTAACATATTGTGGATAAGGGTATGTAATATACAGAGCTAAATCAAATAAGTGATTGAGATTATTTATTATGATGAACAATATAGTGATAACGTATTCCACATAACAATAAAAGGATCGTGAGAAAAATTACCCAAAACATGATATGAAGTTAGATGTGATATTTTTTTCATTAAAGACATGGTGGTATTATCATTAGGAAAAAATGAATGATATATATAATAATAATAGAAGTTTAAATTATATGTTCACATAAAATGAGAAAAATATTCACCAAAGAAGAATGTTAATGATAATATAAGAGTAAGACTTCTTAATAAATTACCACCCTAATAAAGAAAACAATATTTCCAATACATTGAGTAGGAAGAATAATCTAGATTATATATATTGATGATCACAAAGGATCCAATATTTAAGGATTTTAAAAGCATAGATATGGAAATATTAATGAATGTGGAGAAATATTGCATTTATAAAATTAATTTTAAACCAACTGCCCATGTCAATATTAAATAGGTGTATAAAGAGGATGTACGGGTATAAAAATGTATAAAATCTTCTATGTTTTAACAACATTTATATTGTAATGATATGATTTAGAAACCATGTATATGTTCATGGATAAAATATTTGAATAAATATTATTTAGATAAAGATAAATGTTCTTTATTATTTATTCATCATGGATGTAAAATGGTGTATCAATATTTTAAAGTGTATTTAAAGTGGGACATAAGGAAGATAGATAATGCAGAGATTTATATCTTAGTGATTCTTAAGTCAGTGGGTTATGGTTGAGAGAAAATATTCTACAGGGATGTTATAACTTTTAAAAATACAATAATGGAAATACAAAAAATCACTATGGTTTCTATCATTAGACACCGTAAAACATAAAAAATAGATTTTTCTATTTGGGTTGTTGTTGAAAACCGTCAAAAGAAATATCAGTTCCTCACTATAAGATAAGATTTATATTTATATTTTATTTCCATGATATATATTATGAATGTGGTAAAGATTAATAGAGTATAACATTCTATTGTATCTGATAAGGATTTGAGTTTTACTTTATTGTTATGGAAATCTCTTCAATAAATTTTGATTATATAGTTTAGTCTCATCACCACATTTAATACTCATATATATTCTTAGACTATGAGAACCATTAAACCCAAATAATATATTTGTATATCTTGTTCTATAGATTACAAAGGTTGTTTGGATAAAAAACATCCAATAATTAATTTTTTGTACAATAATAGATTTCACTCCATCATTATGAGGGATCCTTATGAATCCCACTATGAAAGTATGTGGATAATGTCATCATTCAAGGATAAAGCTAGAGAACACAATATATTGGGACCTGATCATGTTATCGAAATGGAAGAAAATGTTAGATTCATTCATCTACACATCAAGGCATCTCTGAGCTGATATAAAACTTATGGTGACAATCATTGGAGTGACTTGGAGTTTGATCTAGGTGATTTATCATACTAGTGAATTTCTCCATCAAATATAGTTATTATATTCCAAAATGAATGAATGATAATAATTATTCATATTGACTTTTTTGAGATTCTTAATTGATTAGGGACTATAACATATCATTTTTTTCAACCAATAAACTTCTCTCGTGTTCATGATATGTTTGATGTATCTCTCACAAGTAAGTACATTCTGGATCCATCACATGAACTGATGTTTTTGGCCATACAATGGATCATGATATTTTCTATCACAAAAACTATGGTGATTATGAATTATAGTGAGAATGTTATATTAATAAACAGCAGTCACCTAGTTAGGGTTTTATGATAAAACCACAAACTTGAGGAAGATATATTGGAACATGAGGATATAATGAGTTAGATGTATCATCAGGTTCTTGAATTAGAATGACGGAATTTTGAATGAGTAATTAATTTTATGGGAGTTATAATGTACAATCAATTATAATATGTTTTTATAATACATTTATTATATAATAGATAACTTCAGTTACACACAACATTATAGTTTAATGTACTATAATATGATAGTAATATTGTTTTTTAGATTGAAAATTTTATCATTGATATTATACATGGTAGTATAATTATGAAAAACCACATTATTAAAATTACATATAATTCCTATATATAATGAAAACCTATTTATAAAAAAAATTATTTTAATTATATCTATTATATAATTCAAAAATATTTTTTCTCAAAAAATATTTTTACAGCCTTTGGTGAAACAAATATAAAATAAAATTTTATTATTGTATAAAATTTTTATTAAAAATGATATTCATTTTTGTATTCATAATTTAGAAATTTCCATATAATGTATTGTTGATAATTTTCTAAAATGATAAAAAAATTTACGAATAATTAAAAATACTGATTTAAAAAAAATATTTAATGTAATTAATATTTTGAACAATATATATATATATATATATATAATTTAATTATAGATAAAAATTATTGATAATAATATAATATTATTTATTAAAATCAATTTTATGTTCAATTTTGATATAAAACTTTTTATACATATTGTTATATTTTAATTACAAAACAAATGTTCATCATATTTGTCAGTATAATATAAAATTAAATTCTACCACTTATATGAACTGATTTTATCCCAAATGATTAAATATTTTTAATTCAAATAGCTCATATTATATAATATGTTCAATTTATTTTTTTCATAGTGAATAGTAAAAACCATAAAAACAAATTTCTATTCTTAAGGTTAAAACATGTTTATCAAGAGGATAAACTAAAACTATAAAACGTAAAATAACCTAAAAACATGTGTAATCACTATTTTATTTAAATATATAGGTGTAATCTCATATCAAGTTCTATAAGGATATTTTTTCTTCCATGTTTCCTTTATAAAATAATGTGATGAATTTATATTTTAAGTAATTCCAAGTATATTCTCTCCCCCACTTATAAAAGTATGCCCCGTATTTCCTCCTAATAAAACTTCCAAAATATTTTTCTTCCCCAAAACCTCCCCAAACTCCTTCCTCACTTCAATATAAATTTATTAATTTTTTTAATTTTGATAGTAAAACTCTTCTAAAAAGGATTTTGGTGCTAACATAAAGAGGTGGTTTGAAGAAGTTGTATCTCTGAGAACCATGTATTATTTTATTTATTATTCAACCTCAATAAATATTTAAAAACTGATAATATTATAACACTATTATAAAATATAAATATAAATATATATTATTATTATATTAATATCATGGCCTATATCTATATCCTCTTCTACCAAATGGGAAATAAAACTACCAATCATGTGTATGGTGAACTATCTACTTGAAAATCGATGTAATTTGTTATACCTTAACACCTATCATACAAGACTATAATGATATATTTATTCTATATATATAAAATTTATGATATATTATTTATCTTGGAAATAAAATTTCACATATACATCGTTAACATTAAATCCGTTGGAAGAGAATAACATCGCTTGTGTATAATATTGGACTAACTACTCCATGTGGTGATGAGATACATTTTTCATTTTATTTTTACATGGATAGTAATAATGATATATTTAATGAATATATATGATATATATAATCTGAAAATTATTCTTGAATGTTTAATTAACAATAAATTTTTTTTCATTCCATATTTTGAGAAAATGGAATCTATGTTTATGTGTACGTATGACCTACAATAACAAAAAGTTGTGTAATCAATTTTCTTTATCTAAATTTAAAGGATTTATAGAAATACATAAATTCTAAAATTTCATAAAAGATAATTATATGTTTGACAACATATGTGTAACACAACACTAAACCTAAATTGTCAATGATATATTACTTTTATAACATAGTCAACAAATTTGAGGACATGAATAACATTAAAATAATAATAAAATATATACATTAATTTATTAATAAATAGAATATATTTACAATTTATTACTAAATAATAAATAAATTTGTTGTAATGTCAATTTATTCTTCAAAATTACATTTTATTCAACCATTTTTTTCATTTATTTTTCTAAAAATTATAATAATTAATTTATAGAACAATTAGAAAATAAATTTTATAAAATTTACCTCATTTTTTAATCAATAAAATAAAATTTATCATAGGGTGATGGTTTTGGATTTTTGGGAAAATTTCAATTTATCCATGAATACTGAAAATGTCTATTTTTTCAAAACTATAATTTTTTTCCATAAACTATGATTTGTAAAAGTACCATTATTCTATAATTTTGGGATAAACTTAAAATAACTATTATTGTTTTTTATTTAATCTAGTTAATTTCATCTAAACCATATTTATATCAATTTTTAGAATTAGTTTATTTTTAAGCTTAAATTGTATTTTTATGAAAACACTTTAAAATGAATTATTTTATATATTATAATTAATTTACTTAAACATTAATGTGGATTAATTTAAAAATAATTATATATTATATATATATATATTTATGATTAAGAACTTATATAGTGAATATTACAAGTAATAAAGAAAATATAAAATCATCAAATTTTTGAAATATTGATTTTTACGAAAAACCACTTTTTATAACACTTGTAACTTTTATTAAAAATAAATTATTCCACCTATATGAATTTATTTGGGTGGAATGGATACCATATTTTGAATCATCATATTAAATATTAATTAATAAGGTAATGTTAATTTTTGGACAATATGTATAATAATCATAGTAAATAATTTTTTCCACATTAAAAGAAAAATCAGATTATTATCGGTACAACATTAGAGATAATAATTTAAAATGAACTAGAAAAATTATTAACCCCAATAATATGGATATTTATATTTTAATTTTATTATATTAGTGATTATTTGTTTTTCATTATAAATTATTAATTATTGATTTTCAAAAAAATTAGAATTTTGATGCGTTAAAACATAAATAGTAATTAGGGAAATATATATATTTTATAAAGTTGCTATTTTATTTCAAATAAATAATTTTTAAAATAAATTATATTTTAATTAAATATTATAAATTAATGATAAATGATAATATAATCTTATGTAAATAAAATATACATTTTATTAGGTTCAAAAAACTATTATTGTCAGAAAAACCATCATTTCTCAACAAATGTCGATAAATTTTTAAAATTAAAATTAAAAATATAGAAAATTGTTTTTGTAAAATAAATAATTGTTTTGGAATCCAAAAATTAAAATTATCCAGTGGTTAATTTTTCTTATTTTTATGAGAGAGTCGATTTTTTGGGAAAAAATTAAATATAGTATGAGTATACCATGTATACTACGATATAATAATGATCCCATTGTGATGTTATGTATACCATATAAGTCATAAAAAATAAAATATACGGTTAAACTTTAAAATAATTTGTTTTATGTTATTTTATAAATTTTATAAAACCTTTAAGAATTATAAAAAAACTATATTATATTGTAAGGTTTTAAAATCATTTTCTTAAGATCATGACCCACTGCCACATCAACAATGGGGATATTTTAAAATTTTCCGAACAAATCCTTATAAAATAATAAAAATATCTCTTATTTGGTTATAAAATTTTAATAATTATTGGAAGGTTATTGGTTTTCATTATTATACTATACAGATTACAAAACATATTTTTGGGAAATGATAAAGAACTCCACAATCTTTTCTTATATAATACTAAGCAAGATGTCATTACTTTTCATTAATAAAACACGGATCTCATCCTTAAAAATATATACCCTCAATATACTCCTTTCATGGTGACACATGCTCTCAAGAATATCCTCCTAATATTTTGGAATCACCCTCCCAAGGTAAGGGGACTCCCTCTGTTATTATTATACAAGAACAGCTTTTATGTTATGCATATTAATTTTAATTTGTTAGTTTTTTGATATGTTTTTACACCCCATTACTACCATTATGATGAATACATTACTATATACCCCATTAAATGTCATTAATTACTCTCATGAACATTTATATTCACCCATTATGTTTATGGAATTTTCCTGTAATTTTTCATTCTAAAAATAAGGGAACTGCCTTCCTTAATTTCCATCCAAGAACCATATTTATATCTATAACTTTGATTAAAAAATTATTATATTTTAATCCTTTTTATATTTCCAAATATAATCTAGTTTATTTTCTTTCAATGATATATCATTTATCCCATCTCATTTTTACCTTTACTTAAGTTTTCACCATATCAAAATTTAGTATGTGATTTCCCATTATTAAATTTCTTTTCAAGAACCTTCTTTTTATTTAACCTTTTAATCTATTTTTTTTACATTTTAATGAATTTATAAAAATCCATATACTATATAATATATTTCCTAATAATGAGAGATCCTTTATATTCTATCATTCCAAAATTTATTAAGGAATATTCTCCCTCTCATATTTATTATAGTACCTTCATCATTTTATTTCTTTTATTTCCAGTTAATGATTTTTGTATATGCTTATTCCATATCATTATTATAATATAATAAATTTAAAAATTATTAGAGACTCATTTTCCTCTCATTAAACAATTTTAAGAATCTTTAAGTACAACTGTTATGATGAAGAAATTTCACTATAATTTTTTCTATAAAAAACATTTTATTGTCAATACCATCACTATTTCCACTAAAGGGTATTCACATAGAAATTCCTATACTCCTCCAATTGGGTACATAAATTTATTTACTATAGAATCCTTTATCATGTAATTAAATATGATGAAATATGATATTATGTTGAGTGTTCAAAGTGACATAATTATTCCTAAACCTGATATAAAAGCAACATGTGAGCAATAAATTATATAGAGATCCAATGAATTCTATAATGTTTTAGAATTGTTCAAGGTATTATGGAGTGAACCAAACAAATAACATTAATTTTCTCCATGTTATGATGTATTGTTGGTTGACCTTGACCTATGTTATTTATTTCATGTTTAATTTTATCTCTACATTCCCATATTAGTTGTATATTACAATACTATACCATGAATTATTATTCATGTCTATTATCCTCAAACCATTAATGTTTTATTAAAATTATTATAGTCTTACATGTAACAAATTCATCATTTTATGAATGTTTTATATTAACTTACATGGATTTATTTATCACCCTTATTTTATGTGCATCTCCAACTTATCCCACATTGTTTTAGAATACTGATGATCACTAAGAAAATGTTTAGGCACATTCAATAATATATTTTTATCCCCTACATCATATGTTATTATATGTAACAAATACCCAAATATATTAATCTTATGAAAGTTATGGGTTCTATTATTTGTAATATTATGTAACAAATCATTAATTAATGTGAAATAAAGAACATTGTTTTTGTTAATGTTATCAAAATAATTTTTTTTTATTTTTTGGATTAGGTTAAAAAAACTATAGATAATGCATTTTAAATATGAATAAACATTTTAATATAACCCTATATTCTAGTAAAGTATAGTGTATGTTGTTTAAAAATTGTATCCCAATGATGATATTATTAGTGAATGTGGCTCTATAAAATATGTACCTTGGGGTAACACTCAAAGACACCACATAGAGAAATAATTGATTGGGAACTAGTGCATGACAACGTGCCTTACTGCACACTTGTTTTGATACTCCTGGGTGCTATTACTTGGTAAATTCATAAGCTCGTTATGATTCATTATTAAGGGAAAAAGAATTATTACAATATTATATGTTATGATATAGATAATAGATAACTTATATTAAATCCTAGATATTCTTATTTCAGGAAATTAAAATTCATGTATATGTTGTCCCATTTATTCT
This sequence comes from Viscum album, assembly GCA_963277665.1. Classification (NCBI taxonomy): domain Eukaryota; kingdom Viridiplantae; phylum Streptophyta; class Magnoliopsida; order Santalales; family Viscaceae; genus Viscum; species Viscum album. Next base: position 1,060,438,335 of record OY728140.1, read on the forward strand.
ATTGGATTCACATTTTTGTGTTTAATATTATAAATTTTATCTTCCAAATTTTTTCATTTATTCTATTTAGTGGATGGAAATACCAATGTCTTAGTCAGAAACCATTTAGATGGGTATTGTTATGACTTACCAAATAATATTCATAACCTGAAAAAATGTTAAGTATTACATCTTGTGATTATTCTAAACCAGATAATAAAATACACTTAAAAATAGAAAATAGTTGAAGGTCCACTGAAATAAAAGAAGTACAGTATAAAGCCATAAAGAAGATCAAATAATAAGTAGTATAATGTAAATAAGATTCAATTTCCCATATGTTTTAAATTTGAAAATAGGCAGCAAGGGAAACATCACAATGAAAATTGAAGGTATTTTATGTTTTTAAAAATATGGCATAAGGAAACTAGTTTCCATTAAAGAAGAAGAGTATTATAAAATGGAATAGATTACATCTTATGACCCCCCCTTCATTGTTCAATTTCTTATGTTTGGCGAATATTGGATTTATCTAAATAAATTCCCTTATAAGAGGTTTAAATTTTATACTATGAAAAGACATATGCTATAAAAATTATTATTATGTATGGACTAAAGTGTTGATAAATTGTTATATGAGAGTTATGTTAAAGAAATAGTTTATAAATGACATTATGGATATAATATTCAAGAAATATATAAGTATTGATCAACAAAATATATTTATGGACCTGAAATATATTTTAAATCGAAACGATAACCTATAAATGTAATTTAAGGGTAATGTGACATTTTAAAAAAAACATGATTAATTGATTGGTAATCCTTAATTGGTTTTTTGTGTTGCAATAAAAATAAAGTGTATTTGAAAGATATTTCAAGGGATAAAATTATGTTCAAAATAAATGAAAAAAACTTTTAAGATTTGTGTGATGCATGTTATGTATGATATTTATAAAATCATATTACATAAAGAAATAATTATGATTATCAGATGATTAATGATGTATGGGTAGATTTTTTTTGGGTTGATGTATATATACACTTTAGGATTTACATATAGTATTTTTTTAGAAAATTAACTAATATTATTGGAGGGGATTAATGGTATGAGAAACCATTTGAGGTAAAACCATTATTTAATGTTGATTTTTTATATGATAATGGGATATAAGTGTATTTATTTAAGCAATGATATTTAATAAAACATTGGTATTTTTTGTGGAACATAAGCAATAAATGAATTAGGTATTATCTATTTTTTGTAATATCTTACTTTATGATACTGATTTTGGATTTTGAAATGACATGAGGAATAAAATGTTATTATTTGATAGATTATTTGATCTATTTCAATCATATTTATGTTCTTTAAGAATTAAAAACTCATCATAAGTACTCATCATTTGGGGAATATATGAGATTATAGTGGGAATTGATTGATGTATGAAATTAAAATTATCAATAAAGCATATTTCCTTAGTTTCCTAGTCTAGATGGAAAAATACTTCCATACCTCTATGAAAAAATATTTAAACCAAATGTTGTTGTATTACAATCATTTATGATGAATTGATGATCATTTCACACATAATATATTTATAGTTTTGTGGTTGTTAACTTTATCAAAACCATGTTCTTTATAACTCTTTAATAATTCCTGGGAATTATTTTTTCCTTGCCTATATTTTCACCTACCATTAATGTTCTCCAACAAGGAAATATAGTTATGTGATCACCTTTATACATCCCATTCTCCCATTTAGGTGGTTTCTTTATTATCCTTTTTTAGGTAGTAGGTTTTAAATAAAATTATTTTTATGTCACAAAACATAGCTTATCATGAACAATTTCAAATTTTGAGGATGAAATTTATTAAAGGTGGGAATAATGTAATGTCTCATATTTTTAAAAGTGAAAATAATGTTTCATATCATACACATTACACAACACATTTCACAAAAAAAATGTTTATGTGACCACATTATGAATAACATTATATTTTTTTAAAAAAATTGTATTACCTACAATATGTGATGTATATATAAATTTCCCACACGACATAAAAATATTTATATATTCTCATTATATAATCAATCAATTTTTAGTAATGTCATATTATTCACCAAAAGTATTTTTTCTTCCAAAAAATGGTAAATAACATTATAATTAATTTGTAGATCAATTAGAGAATTTATTTTATAAAATTTAAATAAATTTTTATATTGACATATAAATAATAACTAAGGGTGAACTTTTTTCTGGAAAATATCAATTTTTTCGTGAAAAAGGAAAAATGCAGATTAATTTAAAACAATCATTTCTTTTAATAAATTAATTAATTAAAAAAAATTATTATTTTAATTTTATTTATAATTAACATTAGTTTTATTTTTTTATATTTAATTTAATTAATTATAGTTACATAATATTTATACCAAATTTAAGAATAAAAATATTTTTGTTCTTAAGATCACAATTTTCAAAACACTAATTAAAATAATTTCTGTTCATATTTTATAAATAGTATAAATAAACCCTAATGTTGAATTATTTAAATTAAATTTAAATATATATATATATATATATATATATATATTTGAATTTAACTTCATATAATAAATATTACAATTTATAGAGTTAATGAAAAATCATTTTTTCAATGAAAAATTCAATTTTTGGGAAACTGCATATCATTATAGTACTAAGGTTAATTTAATTTAAATTATTAAAACATAATGAATTATTTTTAAATAATTTATTCCATATTCATAATTATTATATATAATATTAGATAATAATTTCAACTTATTTTTTGTGGAATATGAATTGTAATCGTAGATACAAAAATTACCGTTGTAAAGGTAAAATTGGTTAGTAAATGATAAATAGAGGATTAGAATAATTTAATGAGGACATGAATAAATGTATCCCTAATAAAATTAATTATTATATCTTCCTTTCAATATATTAATCTTTAAATTTTTTTGTTATTTTATAAATGATAAAATATTTATTTTGAGAAAAATTTGATTTTTGATGCATTAGAAAATAAATTATAGTTGGGGAATGATATTGTTTTAATAATGAAACAAATTTGTACTAATTAAATAATTACTAAAGTAATGTAAATTTTAATTTAATATTAGTTCTAAATTTAATATATTAAATATAAAGTATAATATAATTTAATGAAATGAAAAAATAATTTTGATAAGGGTTCAAAAAATGTTATTTTTAATGATCCCAACATTTATAAATAAATGTATATTCTATTATAAAACTAATAATTCAAAAATTTAGAAAACAATATTTTAAAAATAAATATTATTTTTTAAACTGGATGTTTAAATTATCCATTGGATAATTTTTCATAAATATTTAGAATGTCAAAATTTCAATAAAAATATATATATGGTAGAAGTATATAGCATGTATTATGACATCCTAATACCAAAAAACTGATTTAATATATACCATAAAAGGTATCCCCATCCAAATATACATTTACCATTTAAAATAATTTTTTTTTTAATTTTTTTTAAAATTTTATAAATCTGTTATGAATCGTAAAAAACTTATATTATATTTTAATGATTAAAATCATTTAATTGATATGTTTATCACATGGAATTATAAAATAAACAAAAAACTCCTATAAGGAAGTAATCCTGAAAAAACCCATGGTATTGTTTTTCTTGTTATTATTTTATTTTATAGATTCTAACATCTATGTTTGGGAAATATAAAGATCTCCCCTCACTTTTACTATATAAACCCACCTAAGATCTACATAATCTTCAAAAAAATGGTCACGTCCTTAATCTTTACTACCCTATATAGAGTCCTCCCCATGTTCCCAAAATCTCTCAAGAATCTCATACTATGTTTTTGGGAATCCCACTCCCAAGGTAAGAAATCAACCACTATTAGTTTTTTACAAAAATATATTTTATTGTATACCCCTTAATTTAATTTTTCTCTAGTTAGGGTATGTTTTTATACATCCCAATTACTTCCCATTAATTTATAAATAATTATAGAACCATTTAAATCATATTATTTTAATCCATGAACATTTATCTAAACTCATTATGTTGACGATATTGTCATGTGATTTTCCAGGCATAATGTAAGGGACCTATCTCCATTCATTTCCATTCCAGAAACTTATTTGTATTTGATCCTTTTATTATATATCAGTTATGTTTTTTTGACTTTATAAATGTCCAAATACATTCCAAATTAAGTTTTTACATATAAATCTTTTATACCTTCTCATTTTTACCACTACATATATCGTTACTAGGCTGAAATTTATTAAGAGATTTACCCTATTTTCTTTTCCATTATAGAACCTTCATTGTATTTAACCTATTAAATATTAATCGGTAAAATTTCCATAAATTTATAAATATAACTATAATGAAAAATTTATTCCCTAAAAATTATTGATCATGTATACTCTCTCAATATAAATTAATCCTCAACTGTTTCTATGCAAAAATATTTTACGGGACCCTCTCATTATTCACTTTATTCATGAATATTTTTAATTTTATTTTATTTATTTTAAATTTATAGTGCTTGTAAATGTTAAATGCTCCTATTATTTTAAATTTCATTTAAACATTCTAGGAGACCCATTTTTCTCTCAATACACTAATTTAAGAATCATTATAAACTACTCCTATGATGTTGAAATTTCACTGCACTTTTTTTCCATACTGAACATTTTTATTTTGAATACCATCACCATTTTCACTTGATGGTATTAAAATAGAAATAATTATACTAATTTTATTTGTCAATTTCAATTATTTATTATAATATCCTTGATATTGCAATATAATATGTTGGAATATGATATTGTGTTGAATGTTTAATGAGGCACACTTATGCATTTACATGATATGATAGTGGAAGGTGTGTATGAATTTTAATAGCATTCCAATGGATTGGGTAATTTTGTAGACTCATACAAGGGAGTATTGAATGAGCCTAATATATTCTGTGTCTTCTTCTTATATGTTATGATGTCCTAGTGGATAGAATTGATCTTTGTTTACGAGTTCATGTTTAATGTTGTTTCAACATTCCCATGATTTCTCTAAGTTACCTTACAATATCATTCATTTTTGTTCATGTTTATCATCCATACTTATTTTATATTCCATTTAAATAGCTACGACCTATCTTGTAAAAATATCATCATGTTATGATACATTTATATTCCTCTACTAGGCTATATTTTTCACCCTTACTTTATATACTTCCCCATGTTATCCCATGCAGTTTTTGAGCACTAATGATTAATATGATGATATTATAGAAGTTATAAATAATTTTTTTTGTTTTTTGATCAAGATGTTATATCAGGTACATAATTTCCATTGACAGTAGGCATCACAATATTTCTAGATTATCATATGGGTAATCGTAATTAATTAATTACGATTTACTGTGTAATAATTACATGTGTAATAATTTTTATTATCAAATGAATGTTTTGTAATTCTTGGTACATCTATTATAAAACTATAGATAATTCTTTCAGGATATTTGTAAACATAAGAAAACATCCCAAGATTTTGGAAAGTGTTGTGATAGGTTTCAAGAAAATTACTAACCTATCTGGATACTAAAAGTGGAAAGGATTTGGCATAGATGTACCTTTTTTTAACACTTGAAAACATTGAATTGAAAAATAAATGATCAAGATATAGTTAACAAAAATGGTCCTTCGTGGATAACTGGTTAAAAATACCATTGGATATGATTTGGTAAACTGAAAAGCTCATTATAAACCATTATTAAGTTAACATGAATGCCTATAATAGTCTATTTTAATAAATTGATAATGGATATCATCGATTAGAGAATATAAGTTCATATTTTATGGAAATACATATAATTTATAATCAATCCATTCAATGTTATTGGATTCAAGTTTATGTGAATTAAATATTAAAATTTCTAATCCGTGATTTTACATTTATTCATGTAAATACATATATATAGGAATATCCTTTTCAATAACCAATGTGATGGGTACTGTGATGACTCACAAAATGAGAGGCTCAACATGGTAAAAACCAAATAAATACTTCTTGGAATTTTTCCAAACAATATATATAAAATAAAAAAATATTCGAATCATATTTTAATGCACAATTAAATTTAATGAGAGGGTGATAAAGTCTCAAGTAGGTTAAACTAATAATGAAGATATATGATAGAATATTCTATTTCATGTGTATTAAAAATGTTGTAAGAGGAACCAAGGGAAATTCGACAATGGAATGTGAATGTGTTTATATGTAAAAAACATAATCATAAAGAAGCATGTTTCTATAAAAATTAAGAGTACAATAGAAGAGAATAGATTATATCATACAATACCATCTTTTTTAAATGTCATATGTATGGATAATGTAGTCTTTATCCCATTTAATTCCACAATACGAGTGTTATATCCTATAATAAAGAAGGACAAATACTAGGGAAATTATTGAAATGTAAGGAGTCCTGTTTTTTGTGTAATTGTATTTGAGAATTATATTGATGATGTTTTATATCAATGATATTACAGATATAATATTCATAAAACATATAATAATGGTTCATCATTTGTTTTTATATTAGGAATTTTAATATATGTTTAATGTTACTAATAATAAATATAATTGATTTTGTGATAATGTGATGTTTTAGAAAACATATGATCGATGGATTGATCACCCATAATAGTTGTTTAATGTTTGCATATATCAAAAGAGTATTTTGAAGATATTTATAATGATAATCTTATTTTTAAAATCATTGATACAGATTTGGATGATTATGTTATGGATGATTTGTATAATATATTAGAAAACATATATAATCAATTTTTTTTATTTTAATGTGATTAATGATATTTCAAGGTATTTTTTTGATTAAGGAATATATTCACATTAAAATTAATATAAATTATTATTTTATAATAATTATCTTATATTTTTTGGAAGTGTGTGATGAAGGGTTTGAGATGAAATTTGAGGAAAAATATTCGTTAATGTTGAAGTCATTTATATTATTTGTAATATATGAGTATATATTTAATTAATAATCTATGATAAACGATTAGAATTGTTGGGGAATTTTGGATATCAATTTATTAACTTTTATTAATTTTTATTATTATCATACAATATAATACTAAATTTGGATTTAGTAAATTTTGGAATAACATCATTTTATTCATTAATGGATTATTGGATCCATTTGAATGTTATTCTGATGCTTCAGGAAAAAATGTATTCATCTTTAGAACTCATAATTTTGAAAAAGGATGAGATTATAGTAGGAATATATTAAATGATAAAAATACATTTTACAGTAATTTATATTTACTTGTGTTCTATTTTTAACTGTTAATGGAATTATTTAACACTTAGAAAAAAATCATAAATCCAAATGTTTTCATATTATGATAATTTCCAATGAATTTATAACCCTTTAACACATAAACCATTCTTGTTTTTTATATCTGTTAAATTTTTAATAACCAAGTTATCTACAAATCTTGATTATTTCATAGGAATTAGTTATTTTTCATTTGAATATTTTCACATCCCACTAATATTATCATACTTTTAAAACTAGATATGTGGTGACCTTCACACATCCCTTACTCTCTTTTTATGTGGATGTTTTAATAAATCCATTACAATTGTGGGTTTTTAAGGAAATATTTTCTTGGGTAAAAACAATGCATAAGAAGATAAAGATATAATTTTCATGATTCTAGTTATAAATATAGGGATGAATGTATATCTATGTGTTTTTAAAATAGTAAATTATGTATGATAATGTGTGTGTTATGCCACTAATAACCCAAAAAAACAAATGATTACATGACTATTTTGATGTAGACATTAAATTTGCATATATTAATATTATTAACTAACATATAAAAAATATATAAATAAATATCCAAATAAACATAAATATAATTATAATTTCTTAGTAAATATTCATTCATTTTTTAGTAATGTATTTTAATTCATCCAAAGTACATTTCTTTCATATATTATTTTTATTTAATTTAGTGAAAACAATTTTGTCTAATTTGTAGAAAAATAATAAAATTTATTTGATAAATTTTAGATGATTTTTTATAAATCATATGAAATTAACTAATTGTAAAATTTAAAGAATTTCCCAAAAATAAAATTTTTTCAATAAATAGTATGAAAAACTCATTTATTTAAAATTGTAAATTCTTTTGATAATTAATTTAATATAAAATAAAAATTATTATTTTAATTTTACATTAATGCGAAATTATCATTATTAATTTATATTTAAGTAAATTAATTACATTTAAATCATTATTTTCCCATTTTTTAAAAATATGTTATTTTTAGGCTTAAAAACTCATTTTCTAAAAATTTATTAAAATTCATAAAGGTAATAAATTTTTATTTATTAAAATAAAAACTATTTACGAATTATACAAATGAAAATTTTATAGTATAAATATGTCGTTGTGAATTTAGTTTCATATAATTAATATTACTAGTCGTAAATTTAATGTAAATCATCATTTCCTTAAAAAATTCATGTTTTTTGAAAAAAAAACTATTAATCATTCTTAAATGATTAATTTATATTAATTTCATTTATATATTTTAATGGAAGCTTAAAAATGTATTATATATTTGGAATCATCAAAACTAATATCATGTAATAGGGTGAACATAGTTTTGGACTGTAAGAATATTTTCTCCAGTGAATTATGTTGGGGGTAATGTATAAATTTAATCAACACAACTATTCAATTTAATAAATAATTTTTGAAATAAAATTAAATTTATTTAAATATAAATTTCTTAAAATTGTATATTTTAAATATAGGTGACAACATAGTTTTATGAAATGAAAATGACATTTTTATAGGGGATAGAAAAAAGATAATTTCAAAATACATAGCATTGATCAATAAATTTATATTCTATTATAAAAAATGAAAATTCTAAAATTTATAATTTTTTATAAAATAAATAATATTTTTTTAATTATAATTTCAAAATTTAAAAATGGATAATTTTTCATAATTTTTCAAGATTGTTGAATTTTTCGGTATAAATTAAATACAGTTTCTGTGTACAATATATATATATAACACCACTCTGAGACAAATGTGATGTAATATATAATATATAGGGGATACGTTCCCAAATATATTTTATTTAATTTTAAATATTTTTTATGTTATTTGATTAATCTTTTAAGGACTTCATGAATCTTCGAAAACCTGTATTATATTTTATTATTTTACATTTATTTATGTATGAAAATGACTCAATAATCATATATGTTAGTACATTATGCATATTAATTAATGACAAATATAAACATTGGAATAAACAATTAGAAATTCAAGGGGTATTTTTTTATTTTAATTATTTAATTGTATAAGTTCTAAAACCTATAGTTGGGAAATAATAAAGAATGACCCTCTCATTTCATATATAAACCGACATAATATCCCATTCCACTTTAGTGAAAACCCAAGGATAAAATTCATATTCCTCCATAACTAATCTATATTATAGCCAATGTTCCCCCAATATCTCAAAACATATCATCCCAAGCTTTTGGAATCACTCTCTTAAGGTAAGGGATTTCCACATATTCTTTTTATTCAAGAACCACTTTTATTTTATGCCACATAATTTCAAAATTTTCATATTTTGGTTGAATTTTATATTTCCACATTTAAAAAAAATTAATTTATAAATAATGAGACACACCTTTAACCCTCATTAATCCCTCCCATGAACACTTATTTACAATTGTTGTGATGCCAATATTTTCCTGCAATTTTCTATACCAAAAGTGAAGGACATATCTACCTTCACCTCAATTTATGAACCTTATTTGAATATATACATTTTATAGTCAATTTTTTATATTTTAATTCTTTTATAAATGTCTAAATATTTTATACATTGTTATATTTGAATGAGATATCATTGATCCCCTATCATTTGGATCTTCACCTAAACCATTTCCATGATGAAATTTAGTAAGATATTTTCCCTATTTTATTTGAATTTCATGAACCTTCTTTGGATATAACATATCAAAAATAAATCAGTTACAATTTCATTATTTTTTAATTATCCCTACACTACCTAATTTATTTAATATCAATTTTTGATTATACACTCTCTCATTAATAAATTTAACCAAGATGATAATATGATGAAATTTAGTTAGTGATCCTCTTATTATCTAATTTATCTATACACCATTTTGAATTTATATTCTTCGTTTCCAATTACAAATAATGGGATGGGTTTTTCATGTTTATTATAAGATCTATATGATGTAAAATGTTTAGATATCACTTTTACTATCATTAAACAATTTTTATAAATATTCATGTACTATAGTTCGGCTTCCATAATTTCACTGTGATTGCTTCATAGAAAACCATTTTTATTATGAATACCATCATTATTTAAAATCATCTTTATTAGACTAGACATCACATTACAACTTTTTTCTAGGAATTAAATGTAGTTATTTTACACCTCATTGATCATGGAATCAATTATGATGAAATATTAAGCCAAATTTAATGTACTATATTTCACACTTACGCATGTACAAAACAAAAAAGAGATGGGTGCACCTAAAATTATATATAAATTTAATAAGTTGAGTAATGTTTTAGTCACATGATATATAATTAAATTAATTAGGGAGTGGAAGTAATCCATTATTGAACTTTTTTCAACATTTTATGATGTCTTCCCATTTACTCTTGACCTTTGTTATTATGTTCATGTTTAATGTTTCTTCCACATTTCCATATTTACATTATTTTACTAAAATATATCATGACTTATTTTTCATTTTAATGATACATTCTCTTTTTAGGTTCCATTAAAATACTTATTGTCTACTATTTAATAATTCCTCATGTTATGGGACTTTTATATTACCCTACTAGGATTTATATACCACCCATTTCATATGTGCGTCTCTGGGTTATCCCATGTAGTTTTAGATGAACAATGATTTACATGAACATTTAATGGAATTTTTCAATAATTTAGGTGTATATCATGTTCATGATGTTGTTATAAGGACATAATTCACAAAGTTAATATAGTACTTGATCTTATGAGCTATATCATATGTAATCTTTTATAATATCTAACGAATCAATGTTTATTAATTAAATTATTTTTTACACAAATATAATTTTTCTATATTTTATATATAATCATTAACCTAAATAATATTATTAATAAAATGATCAAATTATATGGAACAGAAACACCAAACTAATGTGTACATGAACAATGAAGTAGTTATCACCCAAAATAGTGATCTGAATAATCAATTGTAAATAAAAAAGATGTAATAATTAATAATTAAATAATATATGATATGATTTACATGATTATATATTTTGATTATATTTATAATAAACCTATAATTATTATATACTAGGTTCAAACATGTATAAAGAAAGTTGATAAATAAGGTGATGTATTTTTATCCCACTTTTATTTCTTTGGGAGAAATTTTATACACCCAACTTATTCTTTTCTGGATGTATATAGGTGTATATATTGATCATGATTGCAATTTATGATTATTTCATTAAAATTATGTTCTATACATATTCCTATAATTTTCTTTCATTCATGGGGCTTGCAATGCAGAAGTTACAAATGTGGTGGGGTTTAGGTTTTACAATATCATTGATTATCAGGTTTGTTAATGTCTAGGGTTATGAAGAAGAAATCATCTGATATACCATTCGAGTATATAATTATTTTTATCAATCTTTTGTTATTTATAGATAAAAGATGTTTCATGACCATTTTCTTCTATTTATGATCATATATACCAAAATAATGTTATTAAGGAAAAAATGAATTTACATATCTCTTTGATAAACAATTGTTTTTCTTCGAAGTCCATGCTTTCTAAAAATGATTCCATAATTTTTTACTATTTTATAATTAATTTTAAATAAAATTTAACCCATATTTTAATTTTAACCAAATGGTTTTAAACAATCTTTTTATCATTTTATAAATAAGGCAATTTTTATTTTTATGAAAAATGTGATTGTAATCATTGTTTTAATGTGTGTGAAATAAACTGTATTTCTCACTGTCATGACGAATCAATGGTTAATATATTCCCTTATATGTTTCCAAGTATCTTTGAAAAGAAACTCATTTCATTAATATTTTCTATTTTTTTGATTTTAAAGAATTTATTTGAAAATAAAAAGTATATTTCTCAAAGAATATCGTAATTATCTGTTAATAGAATTTATATTCATCAATTTAAATAACTTCAAATGTGTATTGATTTTTACTATGGATATGATCCAATGATATCATCCATAACCTTTATCATTATGGTTTATGATAATAATAAATACATGTATATTAAATTTGTTTCTTTTCTATGGGTTAATTTACGAGGAGATGTTTGTGAAACATTTTTCTTTTCCATAGGTTATGGTATATTTTTTATGATAAAACTAATTATAATTTTCATGTTTCGTGAAATTATGAGTGTTTTATGATATGTTGGAAGAAAAATATATGGATTATGTGTTGGTTGGGAACTATTTCTCCCTCCAATGCATTAGATGATGATTACTGTTCTATGATTTGAATGGATATACGGGAGGATTGATGGATCATGGGAGCTTATCCCATGGTCAAAAGAGGTTACATGGGAGGTTATACTATTCCCAAAAGAGGGTAAATAGATTTTATCCCAATATAAACAGAGGGTACATGGGAGGTTTTCTCAATCCCGATGCAGGTACATGGCTGGTTATCCCAAAACTAACCATTTATAATTATCATGTCACATAGCCTTGACATGATATTATATATGCTTATGCAGATGCAAAAAATCTATGTCTTATTAAAATGTTATGTTATCATGATTCATGCTCTCTGATTAATTTATGATCTCTTCTTTATAAACTACTAGTATTTATGACAAGAATAATGTTTATGACCCTTGATATTCAAGGTATGTTTTAAAAATGTGATTATCATTTTATAACATATATATTATAATTTTATATTGATATCTCCCTTATTTACCCTTTAAAAGTGTCTAATATCACCCTTTCATATGTTTCCTCTCCCCCAATTATGATGAATAAATTTATTTTGGGCTTCTCTAGGATGTTTACATTATGGTAAAGTATGGGTGGGATATTTTTATGATCATTAATGAAATAAGATTATTCTGTATCTAGTCTCAAAAAACACTAAACCTTTATACTCCTCTGGTGTGCACTTGTAAAATGTATTAAATATTCAAAAATAATATATGATATTTATAAAGGAAAATATCGAGTAACTATATTTATTTTGTTTTAATTATATATGTAAATTTAATAATTATATATATATATATAATATATTCATTAAAGTCAAATTTAGAATCATCCATCAAAGGTCTATATAGAAAAACTAATTACATAATTCATGGATCTAGTAATATGTATTTACGTGATGTTTTTTTTCATATTCTATAGATAAAAAGGGAAACCCTAATATTTTATCATTACCGAATAATTATAGAACCATAAATATAATATATATTTATTAGACCAATAATTATAAATAATAATTAAATTTGGTAATAGAAAATGAATAAAATATCTATGTGGTTGCAGTATCCCATATGTATGCACAATCAACACTTTCAATTCACATTTGATGGAATGTATGTTGATAACAGTTACTAATGAAATATAATAAAACAATATTATAGGAGAGACACTGATTAATTATATTTTTATGGTTAGGATAAAATTGAATGTTGTAAAATGAGAAGTAATATGAAAGAGGTTGGTTAATAGGATTAACACATCTGTTAGAAACCATCATTTGATCAATTCTCATGGACCCTTTGGATGATATTTTAAGAAGAAAATAACCTCTGATTCAAATATAATGATGTTGAAATATGTTTTAAGGGATTTAATCAGTTATTTTATTCATTGACATTTCAATAATAAAGGATAGGTGGTTTATTTTTATTATAATTTTTTGGATATAATTATAATAACATAAAATATATAAAAGTAATAAATTATTTTCCACGTTGATATAGAATAAATTAGACAAAATTTAAATTCATATATTGATTAATTTTGAAATATAATTGATGAGATGTTTTCATAGTTTTATGGGGCATTTTAAACCTTATCATTTAGTTTAACACCATATTTAACAAATTTTAACCATAACCGTTGTAACAACATTTTCAATAATAAAGGGTTATAAATTTAAATCAATGGAAAATGATTGGCTCCAAAATGATGATGGGATCAAATTTTAGACCATATTCATTCCACATTCAATTATTTTAGATTTTTGATGATATATAAATATATTAATAATTTATTACCTAACATAAAATACCATTAAAGTGATTTTAGGAACTATTAACATATTATGAAATTAAATAATTCATGATAGGTATAGAATTCGAATATTAACTCATTAAACATAAAATATAAATTATCATTGACCCTAATATTCTTGATACAACATAATATATCCAATAAACATTATTTTTTATGTTTATAAAATAATTTACATTGATTTTTCAACTCCTTACACAAGCCATGTGTCAGTGTTGTGTATGTATTTACAGTAATTATTCCATCACTAAGAATAAAAAATATATTACCATAATAAATATAAACTAATAATGTTAAATTTATAATCTTATATTCATTAATCACATCATCCTATTAATATGTGAAAACAGAAGAAAAATTTAATACAAGAGAGTGGCATTTTTTAAATTATCCTAATACATAAAATAATATTATTTTTATTATTAATGATAAATAGAACAATGTTTCCATTTATTATATTATTTGATGATTATTGGTGAAATAAACTCATAAAAGGGAAAAAAATCCAGTCATTATGTATATTTTTAATTCTTTATCACATTATATTTGACCATATTCATCAGATGCACACTTACCGAGGTGAAAATTATTAACCACATTTACAATTAAGATTGAAAATAAATTAATTTCTCATATTTAAAAAATTAGTACTAGATGATTCCAAATATGGAAATCATATTTCATGTATAAATTTATATAAGTGGTATAAATTCATTATAATGTAATGGTGAAAAAAGAAACAACACCCATTTTTAGAAAAAAATGCTTATATATAAATTTATTAGTATCCCATTCCATGTAGTAAAAATTACATAAATTATAAAATATTTTAGTGAATATATAATAAATAAATATATATATATCATTACAATCATTTATAAATAGTGGTTAATATAATTAACTAAGACAATAACACCATGTGTAGTTTTCTACAAATATTCATCATAACCGATATTTATAAATTACAATTTATTTTATCAATTGATTTACAATGAATTAATTATGTACATGTATTGAATTTATTTTTAATTTATTTAATGTTATCGATACCGATAAATACAATGGCTGGTTCATAACTACAACATCAAAAAAAAACAATTCAATAGTTTACCATGGGTCTTTTTAATGCGTTGTTTCATGTAAATAAATCTATAGAATAATTATATTTTCTTCAACGGAAATACATATAAAATCACAGAGTGTTATATTATACCCCCTTGAGATTAATTTAACAATATAAATTAAATCACAATGATATAAACAAATATGGATATCTCAATTTCATCAAATATTTCATATCTATATATCTTCTTTGAATTTATGATTCCTCTAGAGAATTTTTAATAGGTGCGTAGAATTGTTCTATTTAATCTATTCTATAGGAAATAATAATTCTATATGTGTTTTTTTATATGAATAATTGTTTATTGGTGGTATAGCCTATGAGAATATTACATGAAAAGAATCATGTTTTTACATCCGACTGAGTGAAATAAGGAACATATTATGATGTTCAGAGGGGTTTGGTGGGAGTGTCAGATGATAATACACAGTCCCTACTTTATCAAAAATAACATATTAAATTATTTAACTTGGAATAATCATTATCTTATTTATGAATCTCATTATCTCTTCATTGGAAATATTTATAGGAATACCTTCTTACTAACTTTGAATTCCAGATCATGCTAGTGATTGTACACCAATATATTATGTAAAATTTTAGATTCCTTGATCTGAATCCAAATGGATCTAACCTTTTCATCCATTTCGTTATTTATCCCAAATATTTATATATATATTTTCTAACAAAATACCAAAATTTCATAGATATTCACTTCTTTTCCATGGACAACTTCCAATTGATTCATTAGAATACATGATTAAAAGTTGTTATTTGTTGAGAAACTGACTAGATGAAGGGGTTGATCACAACCACCATTTAAATTAATTGAACAATAAATTACTATATCTTTAAGGGGTTAAATGTTTCTCTTAAACAGACAATATATTTTAGGAAGATAGGTAGTATTGAAACAGAACTCAATTATCATTATTTCATAACAATTTTAAAATAATTTAGGGTAATCCAAAAAACACCATCAAATACAACAAGATGGTGTAATTTGTTAAAATATACGAATTATGTAATGTATATTCTAGAAATATGATCAAGTGAAGAGTCATCCTTGAACGAAAACATGTTCTTAATTCATAAGGTAATTTACAATAACCAAAACATCATTATGTCTCTTAGACAATTTGGTGAGTCCAATTAACAAATTTACAGTGACGATTTCCCATTTCTATTCCTATATGTGAAATGGTTATAACAACCCTATATAATTATATCTCATAACCATAATATATTGTAATTACAAGTAATTGGATACATTCTCTGAAATATCTTTCTTCATATTTTACCACCATAAATACTCTTATAGATCAATATATATCCTTATAAATCCATGATAAATTAATAATGAGAAGCCATGAGAATCATCCAATAAGCCCTTATCTAGGTCTAGTATAAATGAGACGCATTATCTATTACTAAATGTAATCGTTTAATCATAATAAGAGTTAAAAATAGAAATATTTCATACCTTATTTCATAGCTCTATATCCTCAATTTGTGCCACTGTAATCATTGCATGGAAATATGGTTAAAAATTTATTTGTGAAATGTATTATTTATCTCATCCCTTCAGTAAGTCTAAATTAATCAATTTAAAATCCCAAATAATTGGATCTTTTGTGATCCTCATTATAGAAAATCTAGCATGATCCTTTTGACTTCGCACATTTACCACCTTCTTCCACCTCCATGTGTGGTAATGTATTGATTATTTATAATCATTAATAATCTCTAACCATATTATTTTGAGCATATAAAACTATTTCTAAATGGATATATAATTTAATATTTTATGATCAATATACATGTCACACATTTCCCAATAAATATCATGTTCTTATATATTTAATGAAAAAATACAAATCCATCTCAATATAAAGACTGTGGAATATTTTTTCATCAACAATTAATTTATGTCACGAATAGTCATTCACCGTAAAATATTGCAAGAGGACTCATCCCAATCCTTTGTTCAATGAAATATAATAGATAAAAACCATTTCTTTACTATAGAATTTTTTGACTGAATGTTCACTATCCAAAATTCTCTTTTGTTCATTTAAATTTTTGCCATATTGCATATTCTAATAGAACTGAAGTCCCTCCCAATTTAAATCGATCAGTGAATTAGATAGTTATGAGAAAAGGATAAAAAAATTTCAATAAAATCATTAAAAAATTGAAATATATATATCTTAATCACCAAGAATTGTCTATTAAAATGTATGACAACTTCTATCAATGATATATCCACCAATATACCATTTAATGAGATTATATAACCCAAAAATCAAACTTTATATAGAAAAAAATTAACGTTTGTTAATTTTTCATATCGTTTTTCATTCCATAAGGTCTTTAATAAAAGTATCAATTGATTTTAATTCCCTTTATTTTTCTAGAAAAGTATAAGATTATATTCTATTGAGTCTACTATAAACAAATCAAGTTAATCTATTAAAAACATATACATTAAAACAATAAATATATTTGGAATCACTATAAATTCATTATGTCTATACCACATATAACAATATCATCTTGGAATGTCTTCTCTTCTATCCTTAAAGTGGAATTATCATGATAACAGATCATTTTTGGAAGAATACTATACTCACTGTAATTGATCCAACACGTCATCAATATAGGTAATAAGGTACTTATTCTTAATTCTGATCTTGTAATGTTACTAATAATCAATGAAGAGTTTCATTGATCCATATTTCGTTCAAAAAAATGAATATGATTCACCCCATAGTGATAACAATGACTGAATGAATATCTTATCATGACTCTCACAGAGTTTCTTATTCAATTTCTACAATCAATCAGATATATTCTCTATGGTGTCTTTGAAATATGAGTACTAACATATTTTATTGACATTGAAAAGTTAAATTTATGATTTCAGTGAAGAATACGATTCTCTTCAGGAAAGATATTTACAAAAATCCATAAAATATGTATATCATTGCTATTGAGTTTCTATTAACCATATGTAATAAAAAAATATTTAAATAAGATTCAACACACATTCAAGAGATTTAATTTCCATTTAATGTATTATTTATCAATAAATAAATATATTCCCATAGGTTGGTTTATAATAACATGTGTAACTTCACTTCCAGAGAGATTAATATGATATTTATATAAATATAAAAATACATTCTCAAAATAACATTAAATCCAACTAACTAGAGGATAATGTGATATTTAAGAATATCATTCACATAAACATCAATAGGATAAGAATCATATACATTATATGTGATCCTTATACCTTTAAGAGTTTTCAATATAAATTAAATATATAATAATTGAGTCGGTATTATGAAACACATAGATAATTCATCATATATAAAAGGGGGTGTAGATCAAAAACAAAATAAGACACTATCAGTTCTATTGTGTATTATAACTGTCCTTTCAACAATTCATTATCATACCTCACATAAATAATACTGATCACATGTGATTTTCCATTACCTCTTTTCTTAAGTGGTTAGAAGCATTGGTCATTGTCATTTACCATCACATTTCATTATTGGTATGAATAACGCCTATAATATGTGTATTTGAAACACAAGAATGTGGGTAGTGAATTTTATAGGTATTTATGTATATTTTTTTCATGAGATATATTTTTACCATTATATTAGAAATCAATTTCCTAACAACCTTCCTTTGTATACCTAATGATTTTCTTAGTAGCCTTATGAATATTCCCTCTATGTTTTATTCCATATTTTTATAAAAAAGGAGGACTCATCTAGTTCCCTCCATGGGTCTTATTATTCGAATTTATTTTTAATTCCATATTTATTTTCTTATAAAAATCATGATATTAATGGGTAACTCAAATATTCAATTTTATCATGACATCACATCAAAAGATTTCATTGTAACTACTAACATTTCTTATAGATAAATACCTTTGTTGACTAGGATTTAAGATACTAAATAGTCAATCAATATTAAATTTTTTATTAGAGATAGTATCAAAACCACAAATCACATGTCTTTCATAATTTTCCCCACAGTTACTAATGTATTCACCATCCTTATTCTTTAGATCAAGAAATTTCTTCATTATTTTCGTATAAAGAATATGAAGAAATTGCTTGTTGCAAAATATCTATATAAACATACCACACTCCGTAGATTTTATATATTCAATTGCATTGAATTATTTATGGGAATTATTCATTAATTTTTCCCTCCTCACATATAATAAAAAACCAAAATATGGCTTTGAGGCTTCAAGTACATTTACATTAAAACATTAATTTTAGTAGTTATGATCAATTTCTTATCTTTTAATAGTCCAATCAAATCACTAAAAAAGTTGATGTTTCCCCAATAAGAAACAAATGGAATGGAGTTCCCTCCTATTCCCATTTGTAATCATAGTATGAATCATCCCTTGATAATGTTACATAATAATAGTAATATGATTTATTTATTCTAGCTCCAACAATATTTATTTTCTCTTGTGTATAATCATTGAATTGTCAATCAAATTAAGCATTAGAATAATTTTTTAGGTTATATCCACTGAAAAAAATTAAATAACATTGTGTGGGAAATGAAAATTACAATGAGAAACCTTATAATCTTGAGAAATAATTCCCATGATATCAAAATCATGAAAGGATTTTTTCAAAATATGTCACTTTTGGTTTTACAATGGCCATCCATGATCATCATATTTTAAAATCCATCAAAATATTTTATAAATAATTAATAAATTAACCCATGAATATCCCAATGGAGTTTCTACCAAGGTTGTAGACGTAGTCCATATTATTTTGAAGGGATAATTATCATGTTAATCCCAATCTTCAAAATTGAGGGAGGATACACGTAAATTCATTTATTCCATAGCTACAAATTCTTTCTAGTTACCTGTTAGGGATATATTTAATAGGAAAACCACACTTCTATATTTAACATAACATATGAATAATAACAAACATAGTCTTATTCTAAGGGTTATCACTAATGTTCTCTCATCATAATTTCAAAATATTAGTAAAACATTATTTAATACAAACTATGGTGACCCATACATTTCAAAGATAAAAATTACAACTTATTAGATCAATATTAAATATATATTTAATGGTCCATGTCTTCCTGGTTGATTACATTGTTCGTTTTGTAGTTGATGATTTTTAGGGGAAGTTCTAAGAGTCTTTTGTGGATATTGGAGGTGAAAGAGAGGTGTTAGAGGTACGGCATTTTTTGTAACTAGATTACATGATGTGAGTGTTGATTTAACGTCTTTTCTATGGAAGGTTAATAGAGTGAGTGTTTTTAGGGATAGTTAAATAATAAAAGGAATATATGATGCATTTTTTTGTAGAAAGCAAACATCAGGTTTTACATGTTGTGAAAGGGGATTACCGTCAGGTAATACCCTGATCATGTGATGTTTTAAAAATTATTTTAGGAAAAAGATTTATTTAGTCATCTATGACATATTTTTCAACTAATTTTTAGATAAACATATTATCCAATTGGTTTCATTCAAGAACATATTTATTCCTCCAAATTATTTACCCTAGTGGTTATTCATTGGTGATATAGGGTTGATCTAGGGTATGATTCCCACTTTGTAGGTTTTTTTTCTTTTATTATCTTATAGGGAATCTACTATGATGTTGCTTATATTGTTTTGGGGTGTTTTTGGCTTTTTTAGGTATTTTTAGTGTCATATAGGTTGATCTATAATTTCGTGACGTGTTTGCAGTTCATGAGCATTCTTCTTTTCCTAGGAGTGGGAACATGTTGGAAGGAGTCCCTGAGGATGGATTACCGTCATTTATCTTTGTTTTGCATCAGGCTGGAGTGGTTGTACTTCTTCATATCAATGTATTATGGCTATTAGAACATTAATAAATTATATTTAATTATTTAATTTAATTTAAAGGTAAAATTAGGGTTGATTTCTATTATTTTTATAGCTCTAATATTAATTGTGATATTGTGTTTGTTGGGGTTTGATTCCTCGTAGAATATTGTGGCTATTTGGGGATTTTGTTTGGACTAGATACCTATATTTGGTCTTTTATGAGATTTAAATTGTTTTTTATCACCAAATAATGCAAATTGGTTAATTATTTACAATTTTCTAATGAATCAGTTTTCTGAGGATTTTAGTTTTGTGAAAACGCACAAAAAAAATGCAGTATAATGTGATAAATATTATTGTGAACCGATAAAATGTTATTACTGAAGTGATGTGTTATTTTGATGTGGTTTTTAAAAGTGGCTGGGATGTGTTGTGAGTTACTGGTGTGCGTGGAGGTGGGGGTACCTTATCATAGATGTGTTTTATATCATATTGGAATACATTGCTTGTGTTATATGGTGAGCGTGCCTTAGTGGGGTTGGAATGGTTTTTATATATGATTAGGTTATTCTGTGTTCTAATATTATTTCATAGGAAAATTATTTTGCTTTTTGACATGTTCAGGATGGTCTTTTAATTTCCTACTGGGAATAATTTTATGCTCAACCTACATATATGAAATTATTTTAGGTTTCCAGGAGGATATTTTGGTCTAGTTTGGACTTTACTATCTTATATTCCTTTTCATTTTCTACATCACTTCTTTAAATTTAATTTTGGGTATTTAAATTAGAGAATTTATTGTATTTGTATCTGTTCCACTTTTATCATGAACATGGGGTCATTTTGGAATTTATCATTTTTATTATTCTTTAGATTTGTTGTTGATTATTCATTTAATCTCCTGGTATTATTTTTTATAAAGGGTAATGCCTACCATATTGGGATGTATTTACACTCATGGTTCTAGTCTCTGACCTGAGCCTACTAGAGGTGGGGCTTAGGAGTCATTATCTGCATTTATTAATTTCCATCCTAGGAATGGAATCTTTAGATGAAGGGGGCTATGAAAGAGTTTTCTAAGAGATGATGGTTTAGAGATATGATTGATATTGTTGTTGGGAATAGTGAGAATTTCATCGGGTGGTAAGAAAACTGTTCCAGTTGACCATGGTACGTGACATAGGACAAGGATATCAGCTAAGACATGGGATTCTAGGGCCCCTCATGATCCTGTGAATGCACTCTACACTTACTGAACAAAAAAGTGAGTTGGACCTGCTTTCTAGGTAGTGACCTAGGAGAGGTACATCCATCATAATGACTTCTTTTCTTATTTGAATTTTTTTTATGTGAAGGATTAATATATTAAAAAAATTAAATGAATTAAAATGAATTTTTATGGAAATCCATAATAACTAGCATAGAAAAACTTTGTCATCCTTTCAGATATAGTTCCTGGACATCGTTTGGGTGTGGCTCATGTTGTGTAGGATGGGTTGACTGATCTTTTTTATCTTCGTTTGGTCGATTCAGTTTATGAAGATGACCATGGGTAGAGGAAATTTAGTTCATTCAAGTGGTATAATTTGGTGAAACACAAGGATAGTGTGTGACATATAGAGAAATAGAGTTGTCAAGAGGTGCTAGGGATTTTGTTCAGATTGATTTAGGCCCCGATGGAGTACTATATCACTTTGGAGATCAGTTAGATTTGGGGAAATGTTGGTTAATGTTGGACTCTTTATCACGGATAGGTGAAGGAGGTTGATATTTTATGTGTCAATTATCCAAAGGAGTTATTGGAAGAGTTCTTTCGTTGACCATAATTATATTAATGATTCTGGCGTTTCATTCCCTAAGATATGGGAGAATGTCACTATGGTATATGGTGATTAATTTCAAGGAAATTCAGTATTATTGCACTATATTTTTTCATAAGAAGAGTCTCATGTGAGAGGAATTAAAGAGGAACTCCATCCTTTTATAAAATATGCAGTTACTCCTTATAAATTGATGATATATCTAGAGGATTAGAATATGATAAAGGTGATAACATATATGAAATTAAGAGGTGTTATATCTTATAAGGAAGGAAATAGAGATCATTGCGAGGTATATTAGTTAGTGTCATATCGTAGGCACTAGGAAATTTGAGGTTTAGAACAGTAAAAAATTTATCGTAGCAACATCATTACCAGCCTTTTGGTGATAATGGTTTCACTAATTTTATTCATAGATTTTTTCTAGAGTGTTTAGGTTTTGGGTTTCATGTGGAATTCCAGATCCAATGCCCAGAAGTTCCCTAATATCATTTTGGTGGAGGTAGATAGGTTTAGAACTAGTCTTAGTAGATATTTCTACTGAGATTATTTTATTATTAGGGGCAGCAATATTTTTCTCTACTAATAGGAGATGAAGCATGTTCAAGACAACCACAAGATGTTCATCCTGTTATGGGACAACAATCTGATCATGTCCACTGATGTGGACATAAAAAGAGAGGTAGAAGAACTGGTTATGGTTACTTTCACATAGTGGGGAAATATTTTCCATATTGGCTAGAAACCATCACATGTACAATAAGATTGTTCAGTACTACACTTTGTTCCTTGATGGATTCAATATCATTTCACCCAATTATTTCACCCACTCCATACCATGCTCTAGGAGTATATTTAGAGAGGATTACCAGGGCCCAACTATTGACTATGATAGTTGGAGGCTAGACTAGCTTGTTTCATATGTACTAGGTGTATAGACTAATGATAAAACCACATAAGTTTCATGGAGATTTTTTCATGATAAATATGATACCATATGACTCCATCATATTATATTTCAATTTCCTAACAACCTTCAATTTTTATACCTAAAGAGTTTCATAGTCCCCTTATGAAAATTTCCTCTATGTTTTCTTCAATATTTTTATAAAAAAGGAGGACTCATCTACTTCCCTCCATGGATCTTATTATTTGAATTTATTTTGAATTCCATATTTATTTTATTATAAAAATCATGATATTAATGGCTAACTCAAATATTAAAGTTTATCATGATATCACATCAAATGATTTCATTGGAACTACTAATATTCCTTATAGATAGATATCTTTGTTGATTAGGTTTTAAGATACTAAATAATCAATCAATATTAAATTTTGGATTAGAGATAGTATCAAAAGAAAAACTCACATGTCTTTCATAATTTTCCCCATAGTTAGTAATGTATTCACCATCTTTATTCTCTAGATCAAGAAATTTAATCTTTATTTTTGTATAAATAATATGAAGAAATTACTTGTTGCAAAATATGCATATCAACATACACCACTCTGTAGATTTTATATATTCAATTGTCTAGAATTAATTATAGGCATTATTCATTAATTTTTCCCTCCTCACAAATAATAAAAAACCAAAATACGATCTTGAGGAATCGAGTACATGATAATTAAAACATTAATTTCAGTAGGTATGATCAATTTCTTAGCTTTTAGTAGACTAATCAAAGCACTAATAAAGTTGATGTTTCCCTAATAAGAAATCAATGGAATGGAGATCCATCCTATTCCTATTTTTAATCATAGTACGAATCATCCCATGATAATGTTACATAATAATAGTAATATGATTTTTTTATTCCAGCTCCAACAATATTTATTTTCTCAAGAGGATAACCATTTAATTTTCAATCAAATTATGCATCAGAATAATTTTATAGGTTATATCCACTGAAAAAAATTAAATAACATAGTATGGGAAATAAAAATTACAATGAGAAACCTTATAATCTTGAGAAATAATTCCCCTGATATCAAAATCATCAAAGGATTTTTTTCAAAATATGTCACTTTTGGTTTTACCATGGCCATACATGGTCATCATATTTTAAATTCCATCATTATTTTTTATAAATAAGATTTAAATTAACCCATTCATATCCCAATGGAGTTTCTACAATGGTTATAGTCGTAGTCCATATAATTTTGAAGGGATAATTATCGTGTTAATCCCAATCTTCAAAATTTAGGGAGGCTACACATAAATGCATTAATTACATAGCTACATCATCATTATTGTTACCAGATAGGGATATATTTATTAGGAAAACCACACTTCTATATTTACCATAAGATATGAATAATAATCCACGTAGTCTTATCCTAGTGGTTATCACTAATTTTCTCTCATCTTAATTTCAAAAAATAAGTAAACCATCATTTAATACATACTATGGTGACCCATAAATTTCAAAGATAAACATTACAACATATTAGATAAATATTAATTATATATTTAATGGTCCATGTCTTCCTGTTTTATTACATTTTCAGTTTTGTAGGTGATGATTTTTAGGGAATGTTCTAAGAGAATGTAATGGATATTGGAGGAGAAAGAGAGGTGCTACATGAATGAAATTTTGTGTAACTAGATTATATGATGTGGATGTTGATTTAAAGTATTTTCTATGGAAGGTTAATAGATTGAGTGTTTTTAAGGTTATTTAAACAATAAAAGGATGATATGATGCATTTTTTGGTAGAAACCAAACATCAGGTATAACACGATGTGAAAGGGGATTACCGTCATGTAAAACCCTAATCATGTGAAGTTTTAAACATTATTTTAGGAAAAAAATTTATTTTTTCGACTGTGATCTATTGTTCAACTAATTTTTAGAGAACCATAGTAACCAATAGGTTTCATTCAAGAACATATTTATTCCTCCAAATTATTTACCCTAGTGGTTATTCTCCGGTGATATGGGGTTGATCTGGTGTATGATTCCCAGTTTGTAGGTTGTTTTTCTTTTGTTATATTATAGGGAATCTACTATGATGTTGTTTCTCTTATTTTTTTTGCGTTTGTGTTTCATTTTTATGTATTTTTAGTGTGGTATAGTTTGATCTATAATTTCGCGATGTGTTTGCAGTTCATGAGCATTCTTCTTTTCCTAGTAGTGGGAACTAGTTGGAAGGAGTCCTTGAGGTTGGATTACCATCATTTATCATTGTTGTGAATCATGATGGAGGGGTTTTAATTATTATTATCTATGTATTATGGCTATTACAACCTAAATAAATGATAGAGAATTATTTAGTTTAATTAAAAGGTAAAATGAGGTTTTATTTACATTATTTTTACAGCTCTAATATTAATTGTGATATTGTGTTTGTTTGGGTTTGATTCCTAGTATAAACTGGTGGCTGTTTGGGGGGGTCTGTTTGCACTAGATACCTATTTTTGGGTCTTTTATGAAATTTAAATTGTTTGTTATCACCAGATAATTTAAATTGGTTAATTATTTACACTTATCTAATGAATCAGTTTTCCGAGGATTTGTTTTTTTTGTGAAAATGCACCAAATAAATGACGTATAATGTGATAAATATTATTGGGAACCTATAAAATGTTTTTTATGATGTGATGTGTTGTTTTGATGTTGTTTTTAAAAGTGGGTGGGATGTGTGGTGAGTTATTGGTGTGCATGGAGGTGGGGGTAACTTATCATAGATGTGTTTTATATTATATTGTATTAATTGGTGTGTGTTATTTGGTGAGCCTGTCATGGTGGGTTTGGAATGGTTTGTATACATGATTAGGTTGTTTTGTGTTCTACTATTGTTTCATAGGATCATTATTATGCTTTTTCACATGTTCTTGAGGGTCTTTTAATTTCCAACTGGGCATAATTTTATGCTCAACCTCCATATATGAAACTACTTTTAGGTTTCCAGGAGGATATTTTGGTCCAGTTTTGACTTTACTATCTTGAATTTCTTTTCATTTTCTACATATATTCTTTAGATTTAATTTTGGGTATTTAAATTGGAGTCTACATTGTATTTGTTTCTGTTCCACTTTTATCATGAACAAGGGGTCGTTTTGGGATTTATCTTTTTTATTATTCTTTGGAGTTATTCTGGATTATTCATTCTATCTCCTGGTATTATTTTTTATAAAGGGTAATTCCTACCATATTGGGAGATATTTACACTCTTGGTGCTAGTATCTAACCTGATCCTACTAGAGGTGGGGCTCAGGGGGTCATTCTCTCCATTTATTAGTTGCCGTCCTATGAGGGGAATCTTTAGAGGAAGGGGGATATGAAATAGTGGTGTAAGAGATGATGGTTTAGAGATATGATTAATATTGCTGTTGGGAATAGTGAGTATTTCATAGGGTGGTATAGAAACTGTTCTATTTGACCATGTTATGTTACATAGGCCAAGTATACCAGCTAGTACTTGGGATTTTAGGGTCCCTCGGGATCCAGTTCTTGCACTCTACACTTGTTGAACAAACAAGTGAGTTGGACCTGATTTCTGGGTAGTAACCTAGGAGAGGTACATCCATCATAATTACTTGTTTTTTATTTTAATTTTTATTTATGTGATGGATTAATAGATTAAATAAATAAAATTAATTAAAATTAATTTTTATGGAAATCCATAATACCTAGTATAGAAAAACTTTCGCATCATTTCAGATATAGTTCCTGGCGATCATTTGGGTGTGGCTCATGTAGTGTAGGTTGGGTTGACAAATCTTATTGATCTTAGTAGGGTTGATCTAGTTTATGATGATGACCATTGGCAGAAGAAATTGATTTCATTCAAGTGGTAGAATTTTGTGAAACACGATGACAATGTGTGACATATATAGAAATAGAGTTGTCAAGAGGTGCTAGGGATTTCATTCAGATTGATCTGGGCCCCGATGGAGTACTATGTCACATTGGAGTTCAGTCAGATATGGGTAAAGGTTGGTTAATGTTGGACTCTTTGTCTCGGAGAGGTGAAGGAGGTAGATATTTTATGAGTCATCTTTTTGAAGGAGTAACATGAAGAGTTTTTTCATTGACCATAATTATGTTTATGATCAAGGGGTTTCATTCTCTAAAATATAGGAGCATGTCACTATGGTGGATGGGGATTGATTTCAAAGAACTTCTACATTATTTCATTATATTTTTTCATAAGAAGAGTCTCACGTGATAAGTAATAAAGAGTAACTCCATCCTTCTATAAAATATGTAGTTACTCCTTTTAAATTGATGATATATATGAAGGTTTAGAATATGATAAAGGTGATAACATAGATGCAATCAGGAGGTGTTATATTGTACGAGGCAATAAATAGAGAACATTGCGAGGTATATAAGTTAGTGTCATATCGTATGCACAAGGAAATTTGAGTTTTTGACCAGTACAAAATCCACCATAGCAGCATCATTACCGACCTTTCTTTTGAAAATTGTTCTACTAATTTTATTCTTATATTTTTTCCAGAGTGTATAGGTTGTGGGTTTCATGTGTATTTCTAGATCCAATTCTCAATTATTCCCAAATATCATTTTGGTGGAGGTAGATAGGTTTAGAACTAGTATTAGAAGATATTTCTACTGAGATTATTTTTTGTAGCAGGGGAAACAATCTTTTTCTCTACTAGTAGGAGATGAAGCATGTACAAGAAAACCTCAAGATTTTCATCCTATTATTGGACCAAAATATGATCATGTCCATTGATGTGGTCATAAAAAGAGAGGTAGAAGACCTGGTCGTGGTTAGTTTCACATAGTGGGGAAAATTTTTCCATATGGGCTAGAGACCATCGCATGTCCAATAAAATTGTTCAGTACCACACTTTCTTCCTTGATAAATTCAAAGGAATTCCAACCCTTTAATTCACACACTCCATACCATGCTCTAGGACTATATTTAGAGAGTATTTCAAGGCCCCTACTATTGACTATGATAGTTGGAGGCTAGACTAGCTTGTTTCATATGTACTAGGTGTATAGACGAATGATAAAACAACATAAATCTCATTGAGATTTCTTCATGATAAATATGATACCATATGATTCCATAATATTAGAATTAAATTTCCTAACACCCTTCCTTTTTATACCTAAAGACGTTCCTAGTCACCTAATGAAATTTT
The DNA here is from genome assembly GCA_963277665.1 of Viscum album. Classification (NCBI taxonomy): domain Eukaryota; kingdom Viridiplantae; phylum Streptophyta; class Magnoliopsida; order Santalales; family Viscaceae; genus Viscum; species Viscum album. The sequence continues at coordinate 1,060,467,738 of OY728140.1, forward strand.
CCTCTATGTCTTCTTCCATATTTTTATAAAAAAGGAGGACTCATCTACTTCCCTCCATGGTTCTTATTATTTGAATTTATTTTGAATTCCATAATTATTTTCTTATAAAAATCATGATTTTAATGGGTAACTCAAATATTGAATTTTATCATGATATCACATCAAAGTATTTCATTTGAACTACTAATATTATTTATAGATAGATCCCCTTTTTGACTAGGTTTTAAGATACTAAATAGTCAATCAATATTAAATTTTTGATTAGAGATAGTATCAAAAGCACAACTCACATGTCTTTCATAATTTTCCCCATAGTTACTAATGTATTCATCATCATTATTCTTTAGATCATGAAATTTAATATTTATATTTGTATAAATAATATGAAGAAATTACTTGTTGCAAAATGTCCATATAAACATACCCAACTCCGTATGTTTTATATATTCAATTGTCTTCAATTATTTATGGGCATTATTCATTAACTTTTCCCTCCTAAAAAATAATAAAAAACAAAAATACGATCTTGAGGCATCGATTACTAGATAATTAAAACATTAATTTCAGTAGTTATCGACAATTTCATAGCTTTTAATAGACCAATCTACGCACTAAAAAAGTTGATGTTTCCCCAATAAGAAATCAATGGAATAAGGTTCCCTCATATTACAATCTGTAATCATAGTATGAATCATCCCATGATAATGTTACATAATAATAGTAATATGATTTTTTTATTCTAGCTCCAATAATAGTTATTTTCTCTAGAGGATAATCATTGAATTTTCAATCACATTATGCATTAGAATAATTTGTTAGGTTATATCCGCTGAAAAAAATTAAATAAAATAGTGTGGGAAATAAAAATTTCAATGAGAAACATTATAATATTGAGAAATAATTCCCATAATATCAAAATCATGAAAGGATTTTTTTCTTAATATGTAACTTTTGGTTTTATCATGGCCATCCATGATCATCATATTTTAAAATCCATCAAAATATTTTATAAATAATATTTCAATTAACCCATTCAAATCCCAATGGAGTTTCTACCAAGGTTGTAGTCATATTCCATATAATTTTGAAGGGATAATTAATGTGTTAATCCCAATATTCAAAATTTTGGGAGGCTAACATAAATGCATTTATTCCATAGCTACATCATCATTCTAGTTACCAAATAAGGATATATTTAATACAAAAACCACACTTTTATATTTACTATAACATATGAATAATAAACTATATAGTCTTATCCTAAGTGTTATCACTAATGTTCCCTCATCTTAAATTCAAAAAATAAGTAAACCATCATTTAATAAAAACTATGGTGACCCATACATTTCAAAGATAAACATTACAACTTATTAGATCAATATTAATTACATATTTAATGGTCCATGTCTTCATGGTTGATTACATTGTCAGTTTTGTAGTTGAAGATTTTTATGGGAAGTTCTAAGAGTTTTTTGTGGATATTGGAGGAGAAAGAGAGGTGCTACAGGAATGAAATTTTGTGTAACTAGATTACATGATGTGAATATTGATTTAAATTCTTTTTTATAAAAGGTTAATAGAGTGAGTTTTTTAGGGTTAGTTAAATAATAAATGGAAGATATGATGCATTTTTCAGTAGAAACCAAACATTAGGTATTACATGATGTGAATGGGGATTACCATCATATAATACCCTGATCATGTGAATTTTTAAAAATTATTTTAGGAAAACAAATTATTTATTCGACTGTGGTCAAATATTCAAATAATTTTTAGAGAACCATAGTAACCAATAGGTTTTATTCAAGAACATATTTATTCCTCCAAGTTATTTACCCTGGTGGTTATTCTTCGGTGATATGGGGTTGATCTGGGGTATTATTCTCAATTTGTAGTTTGTTTTTATTTTATTATCATATAGAGAATCTAATATGATGTTGTTTCTCTTGTTTTGGGGTGAGTTTGGGTTTAGTTTTTATGTATTTTTTTGTCGTATAGGTTGATCTATAATTTCAAGATGTGTTTGCGGTTCATGAGCATTCTTCTATTCATAGTAGTGGGAACTAGTTGAAAAAAGTCCATGAGGTCGGATTACCGTAATTTATCTTTGTTGTGGATTAGGATGGAGGGGTTATACTTTTTTTATCAATGTATTATGGCTATTAAAACATAAATAAATGATATATAATTATTTATTTTAATTAAAAGGTAAAATGTGGGACGATTTACATTATTTTTACAGCTCTAATATTAATTGTGATATTGTGTTTGTTTGGGATTGATTCCTCGTAGAAACGTGTGGCTATTTGATGGATTTTTTTGCACTAGATACATATTTTTTGGTTTCTTATTAGATTTAAATAGTTTTTTATCACTAAATAGTGTATATTGGATAATTATTTACACTTCTCTAATGAATCTGTTTTCAAAGGATTTTTTTTTGTGAAAACGCACCAAATAAATGTAGTATAATGTGATAAATATTATTGTGAACCTATAAAATGTTTCTTATTATGTGATGTGTTATTTTAATGTGGATTTTAAAAGTCGGTGGGATGTGTTGTGAGTTATTGGTGTGCGTGGAGGTGGGGGTACCTTATCATAGATGTGTTTTATATGATATTGTATTACATGGCTTGTGTTATTTGGTGAGCGTGCCTTGGGGGGGTTGGAATGCTTTCTTTACATGATTAAGTTATTTTGTGTTCTACTATTGTTTCATAGGATCATTATTATTCCTTCTCAAATGTTCACGAGGGTCTTTTAATTTCATACTGGGCATAATTGTATGCTTAACCTACATATATGAAACTACTTTTAGGTTTCCAGGAGGATATTTTGGTCCAGTTTGGAATTTACTTTCTTGTATTCCTTTTCATTTTCTACATCGCTTCATTAGATTTAATTTTGGGTATTTATATTGGAGACTTTATTGTATTTGTATCTGTTCCACTTTTATCATGAACATGGGGTCGTTTTGGGATTTATCTTTCTTATTATTCTTTGGAGTTGTTGTGGATTATTCCTTCTATCTCCTTGTATTATTTTTTATAAAGGGTAATGCATACCATATTGGGAGATATTTAGACTCTTGATGACAGTCTTTAACTTGAGCCTACTAGAGGTGGGGATCAGGGGTCATTATCTCCATTTATTAATTTCCATCCTAAGAGGGGAATCTTTAGAGGAAGGTGGCTATGAAAGATTGGTGTAAGAGATGATGGTTTAGAGATATGATTGATATTGATGTTGGGAATAGTGAGTATTTCATAGGGTGGTATGGAAACTATTCCAGTTGACCATGGTACGTGACATAGGACAAGGACACCAGCAAGGACATGGGATTTTAGGGTCCCTAATGATCCAGTGCATGCACTCTACACTTACTGAACAAACAAGTTAGTTGGACCTGCTTTCTAGTTAGTGACCTAGGAGAGGTACATCCATCATAATGACTTGTTTTCTTTTTTTAATTTTTATTTATGTGATGGATTAAAATATTTAATAAATATAATGAAATAAAATGAATTTTTATGGAAATCCATAATACCTAGCATAGAAAAACATTGGAATCCTTTCAGATATAGCTCCTGGCCATCGTTTGGGTGTGGATCATGTAGTGTAGGTTGGGTTGACTGATCTTGTTGATCTTCGTAGGGTATATCTGGTTTATGATAATGACCATGGGTAGAAAAAATTGAGTTTATTCAAGTAGTAGATTTTGGTGAAACACAAGGATATTGTGTGACATATAGAGAAATTGAGTTGTCAAAAGGTGTTAGGGATTTCGTTCAGATTGATCCGGGCCCAGATGGAGTACTATGTCACATTGGAGTTTAGTCAGATTTGGGTAAATGTTGGTTAATGTTGGACTATTTGTCTCATAGAGGCGAATGAGGTAGATATTTTATGTGTCAACATTTTGAAGGAGTTATGGGAATAGTTCTTTCATTGACCATAATTATATTAATGATCATGTGGTGTCATTCTCTAAAATATGGGACCATGTCACTATGGTAGATGGGAATTAATTTCAAGGAACTTCTACATTATTGTATTATATTTTTTCACTAGAAGAGTCTCATGTGAGAGGTATTGAAGAGGAACTCCATCCTTCTATAAAATATGCAGTTACTCCTTTTAAATTGACGATATATCTGGAGGTTTAGAATATGATAAAGTTGATAACGTAGATTCAATCAGGAGGTGTTATATAGTAAGAGGAAATAAATAGAGATCATTGCGGGGTATATTAGTTAGTGTTATATTGTAGGCACTTGGAAGTTTGGCTTTTTGACCAGTACAAAATCCACCGTAGCAACATCATTACCGGCCTTCTGGTGATAATGGTTTCACTAATTTTATTCTTAGATTTTTTTCCATAGTGTTTAGGTTTTGGGTTTCATGTGGATTTCCTGATCCAAGGCCCAGAAGTTCCCTAATATCATTTTGGTGGAGGTAGATAGGTTTAGAACTAGTCTTAATAGATATTTCTACTGAGATTATTTTAGTAGTAGGGGAAACAATATTTTTCTCTACTAATAGGAGATGAAGCATGTACAAGACATCCAAAAGACGTTCATCCTGTTATGGGATGACAATCTGATCATTTCCATTGATGTGGTCATCAAAAGAGAGGTAGAAGAACTGGTCGTGGTTAGTTTCACTTAGTGGGGAAAAGGTTTCTATATGGGCTAGAGACCATCACATGTACAATAAGATTTTTTAGTACCACCCTTTGTTACTTGATATATTCAAGAGCATTCCACCCCTTTATTTCACCCACTCTATACCATGGTCTAGGACTATATTTAGAGAGGATTACCAGGCCCCTACTATTGACTATGATAGTTGGAGGCTAGACTAGCTTGTTTCATATGTACCAGGTGTGTCGACTAATGATAAAACCACATAAGTCTTGTGGAAATTTTTTCATGATAATGATGATACCATATGATTCCATCCTTATCATCAAAAATTTGTACTCAGTACATGCTATTTTCAATTTTTTCATAATTTGTGTTGTTCTTTTTGTTGTAGATAGCCAATGTTTAATTTTTGTTGGCGACAGCTATTGTCAGGTGGGCATTCTGCATGTGGAGAACCTTGTTTATTTGTTGATTTACAATTTAGTGGATTTGGTTGATGAAAAAAAATTTGAGGTTCCCATTGTAATTGTAGAGTATCTAGATGTTTTATCTAAAGATTTTTTCATGATACCCCCTCAATGTGATGTCGATATTGATATAGAATTTTAGATCACTGCATCTTCAATTATGATGGATCCTTATCAGATGAAACATTCTGAGTTGCGGATGTTGAGAATTATAATATATGATATGTTGTAGTATGATTATATCTATCCTAATTCGTCACCGTGTGGTTCTTGATTAATTTTCACAAATAAGGAATGTAGTGGACTATTGTTTTTCATATACTACCAGAGGTTGAATCAGGAGATAGTCCCAAAAAACATACCCTCTTCCGAGGATATGTGATATTTTCAGCCTATTAAAAGGTGAGTGTTGGGTTTCTAATATCAACATGTTGTCCCGATATCACCAGTTGAGGGTGAAAGATGATAACATCTTGAAAACTTCCTTTGGATGATGGTATATGAAATTCAATTATTTATTCTTCGAATTGGGGGATAGAAAATAACTAGATGTGTTCATGGCACTTATAAACTCTATGTTGTTTGAGTTAATGGATTGGTTCATCACAGTATTCATCAATGATATATTAATCAACATGAAGATAGAGGAGGATCATTCCAAACATATCAGAACTACCTTTCATGTTATTCAATTCCACCTATTATATGGAATGTAGTCCATGTGTATATTTTGTGCATGAAAAGTAAATATACTTGGGAATGTGTTGTATTAGTAGGATGTAGTAGTATGATATTCAATTTCTTGAGTATTTGTTTATTAGTATGCTCCCAAAAACATGGAATAGGTTAACAATTTCCCTGGTCTCATAGGATATTATCAATGGGTTGTACCTGATTTCTCTTGAATTGTATCCCTATTGATATCTTTTACTCGGAAGGACCAAGATTTAGTGTGGAGTGATCAGGGTAATGTATCTCTTTTATTACCTAAAGGGGATGTTGTTTAGTTCTCTAGTGATATATCTTCCATGAAAAAGGGGAGTTGTTTTAGGTGTTTTGTGTTGAATAACAATTTAGTTTAGGATACATACTGATTTAGTAATTGCAATTGATCTTATATGGGCCTAGGTAGTTACATACCCATTTGCGTAAGTACTCCACTAATGACCTGGAGCTAGTGTCATTTATGATTGCACTGATGTTGTGAAAACATTACCTCATTGGGGAACACATTATGTTCTTCAATGATCAAATGATCTTGAGTTATATTTTTTCCCTAGTAGGACGTGAATCTATGCCATCAAAGGTGGATAAATTTTATTTATGGATATGATTTTCTGATCTCATATAGCTTAAGATATGGTAATTTCATGGTTTATTCGTTGAGAATAAAGTCATAGAGGTATGTTGTTTGGGAGTATGTGGATGTTTGGAGAAAGATGGCGGAGATTTTATCCCAACAAATATATTCATGTGTGGATGGTGTGAATGGATGATTTTTTCAGATGATGGTGACGTCTTCCCTGATTAATAAGATGTAGGAGTCTTAGTGGGGAGACTCCAAGGAAGAAGTGATGTGTGATCATGTTGGCCATGGTGATGCTCTAGGGGGGTGGTCGAAACCTTATGTTGTTTCCTGTATGATTATTTTTTTTGATTTTAATGTGTGTTAGAGTCTTTATATACTTTCATAAATCACATTTGGAGGTACACCCAGGGGTTTCAACAATGCATCATGGCTCGTGGATGCAGTTTTAGGGGCCCATGGTGAAGCAAGAAGTGTATGAGTTCATGAAAATGTACATTTTTATCTAACAAGTAGAGGTTTAACATCATGTTTTTGGTAGTTTTTTTGTGTCCCATAGATGTTAAGAAGTAGAAGTTGGATGACATATTGTTTCATTACATCATAAGGTAAACCAGAGCTCTGGGATGGTGTGATAATATTTGCGTGGCAGTGGATTGGTTGACGAAATCTTCCCACATCCTTGTTATTAAGGAGTCAGTCTTTATGGATACCTTTGATATGTGGTTTTTGTATGGGGTGGTGTGGTTTCATGGAGTTATGAGGTCCATTCACTCAAATCAAGCATCATGTTTTAGCTTAAGATTCTATAAGATATTGCATCATGCTTTTGGCACTCAATTAGGCCTCAACACTTCTTTCCACCCTCACATAGATTGGATGATGGAACAGACTATCCAAATGATGGAAGATTTCTTACAAGAATGTGTATTATACATTTATGGATCTTGGGTATGAATCCTTTCTTTGGTAGACTTTTTATATTATAACAGTGTAACCTTTCCATTGGAATGGCCCCATTAGATTAATTTTGTGAAAGACCATCTCATCCACAATTGTTCTTCACAGAGGTTGGGGAGAATACCATTCTTGGTCATGATTTGGAGTAAATAACGAATGAAATGGTTTTTTTCAAGTGAGGATGAATGAACACATTACTGGAAGAAGTTGTATGAAAATCATAGAAAGAGGCCCATGGATTTTTAGGTTTGGGACCACTTGATCTTTATGGTTTCATTTGTACGTTGGTAGTAGAGGTTTGGTAGATGTTGTAAGCACTCACTAATGTTCATCGAACCCTTTGAGGTGTTTGGGAAAGATAACAAGGAGGTTTATCAGTTATCATTGCCACAATGGTATGAAAGGATCAATAGATTTTTCATGTTGCTCAGTTTATTTAGTTTAATCATGATTATTCTCACATTATAGAATGAGGAGAGTTGGATATAAAGGAAAATGTGATATTTATCGAATAACCTGTAGATATCCAAGATCATTAAAAGAAGTCCCTACGTGGAAGGACCATTACTTCGGTTAATCTATTTTGGAGTATATGTGTCCATGAGGAGATTACATTGGAATGAGAGAAACAGATTCATGCCCAGTACCTAGATTGGTTTTGAGTTATACCTTGATCTATTTTTCCATTAAATGGGATGTACTATTTGGATCCTTTTGTTTTATTAAATGAATTATTGTCCTTTTTAGTGATGTCTCTGGTGTAATGTGTGATAATGTAGAAACATGTGATGAGAGGAGGATCTTATTATTAATCAGGAAGAATTAAATATAATGTGATGATACCCATGTGATCGAGCTAGTGCCACCTAGAGCAGATAATATCATGACATGGATGATATAATTCCATGATTCTTGTGTTTGGGGTCATGCGGTTTTATTGGTTTTATTGGTTGTTGGTGTGGGCTATGTGGGTGTTGATATAGTTTTCAATTAGTTATGTGATAGTGTGTTTTTATTAAAAGAGTGGGCTTGTGTTATTGAAGTGTGTTTGACAGTCATTTGGGATGATGTGTTTAGCTTGTGGATTTTTTGGAGGTATGATGAGATCCTTGAAAGGTATCTTCCTGAGTGGTAGTTTGAAGCCTTTTCCAACTGGGCTTGGTTTTGGATTCTTGAGGCCAATATTGGTTTGTAAAGTATCTAATGTAATTTTACAAGTCCACCAGGTCCATTACATTATTGGTATTGTTGTTAGAGGTGTTTTGGGATGTTTCTGGTGTTTTATTGGTATTTGGAGATGCAACAGAGGTGCTATAGAGATTACACTTGGTGTTACAGAATTACATGATGTTAAATTTGGTTTATTGACCTGCCTCAAGATAGTTAATTTTGTGAGGATTTTCAATGTTAATTAATTAATAAAATTAAAAGATGTCCTATTTTTCGGATAAAACTAAACATTGGGCACTACATGAAGTGAAATGAGATTACATGTTATCTAATACCCTGATCACATTTATTTTTGAATATTCTATTCAGACAAAAATTAATTTATTATATCATTTTCCCTTTTTCACCACATATTGGGTGAACCTATGGCACCACATGGTGTCCTTCATGCCCTTATTCATCCCTATTCAATCTGTTGATCCAGATTGTTGTTTGTTGGTGATCAATGGTTGATTCATGGTATGTCCCCCCCTTCTTGGTTGTTTTTCGTCCATTATACACCCATTGATCCATTATGGTGGTGTTTCAATGGTTTGGGGTGAGTTATAGATTATTTTTAGGGAAGCATGGGGTAGTATAGATAGATAAAAAGTTTTCATCCAACTTCTGTGATTCGTGAGCATTCTTCTTTTCACTAGGTTGCACAACATGTTGGAAATCATATTTGTGGTGGTGATGTGGAATTCCATTCAATTACCTGTACTATGAATCATGCATCGGGGAGGGGGGTTATACTTATATATATCTAAAGATAGTTGTTGTACATGATTAAATCAAAGATAACCAATAAATAATTTTAGTTAAAAGGGGAAATGAGATTTGATTTTCATTATTTCTAAATCATTGGTATTGTTTTTGATATTGTGTTTTATTGGGAATGATGCCCTGCTAATAATTGTTGACATTGGGGGAATTTTTGTGCTGCATACGTTTAATATGGTTATTTCACTGTTTTACATTATTTTGTATAACCTAATAAATGGAAATTGGATTATTATTTACATTCTGCTAAAAAATGTTTCCACATGATTTTTCAATACGATAACACACTAATGAAAAGTAATGGAATGTGATAAATTTTATCCTTAACCAGTTAAATGATTTATTTTTTATGTGATGTTAGATTTTCATGTTGTTTTTACATATAGGGGAAGTGGATGTCTTGTGGTTGTACAATGTGGTTGTGATGGGTGTGATGTGATTATGCATCAGGGCTTAAAAAACTGGTTGTGCTCTAATGTGTCGCTGGATACAGTTGTGAGTTATGGTTTTGTTTTGGTTTTTATGGGTATTATTCCTAGAGATTATCCATGAATAATATGTATAAATATTCACCTATAATATTGGGGATTTATATTTGATGTGCTATGGATGTGTGTTAATGAAAAAGGTTATGTGAAGGGATCATCGACTTCTGAAGTAACTATTACTATACTTGTTGATATGTGTTATGACTGATTGAATTCCACAAAATATGGATGTTTAAATGAATTAATATAAATTGGTAGTTTGAAATTGAAAAATTGGGAGACTGGACGAGTAGAAATTAATGATTTAAAAACATGTTGTTGTTTTACTTTTTTATGTAATGTTTTGCATTTAGTGTTGGTAGCAGCTTTGGGGAATATAGTGATTTCTTCAATGATCAGTTGAAAACCAATAATTAGGGATTTATAATTTGATACTATATATATATCTTATTATCCTAGTGATTTTTATACGTACCAAAACATAGTCAATCCCTATGTGTCGAACAAACCCATCATCTAGGGGGATAGTTTCTTTAAAAAATAGATAGTGAGGAGTACATAAGACTAGGTACCATCACTTTTCTTACCTCTCTTCTATATGAGGATGTAATTTCATATGATATTATAAACAGTGGTTTATTAGTGCATCATATAGTTATTTTGATGTGGTATCCCAGGTGTATTCTGGATGAGATGTGATTTTATTTCTTAGGTGTCTTCGAGATGAGATATGATGTTCATTCCAAGGTGTCTACTAGAGGACATTTGATGTTCTTTCCCATGTGACTTAGGTATTACATGTGACATGTGGTTCTTTGGTTTGTTTCCTAGGTGTGTCTGCGAGGAATGTGTTTTGATCCCAAGCTTTGTGTGGGAGGGATGTGTTTTTAGTCTCAGGTGTGTGCAGGTTGGATGTGTTGTTAGGCCCAAGTGTGTTCGGGTCAGATGTGATGTCATATAGAGAAGAGATATGAGCCCCAAGATGTAGGAATTTGGGTTATAGTAGAATAAAAATGGGAATGTGGTGCTGGGTACCCTATCATCTATGTGATTTATATCATATTATATTACAAATCACGATTTTTGGGTGATCATGCCTTGGTGAGGTTTGGACGGTTAGTATAACTGTTTAAGAGTAGTTTGGTTCTATTGTTTACTCAAAAAAGCATTAGTATTATTCATTAACATGTTCATGAGGTCTTTTTTCCTAATCAGTGTATTTTTTCACACTGTACTTATATAATACGTTTTTTAGTTTTCAAGGAGGATTTCGTGGGCTGTGATGGACCTTATTAGCTCAAATTACTTATTTCTTTCTATGTCACTAGTTTAGATTTACTTTTGGGTATTAAAAATAGAGACATTATTTTATTTGAACAATTTATACTTTTTAAAATAATGTGGGATGGTTTTTGAATTTCTATTTTATGTTATTACTTAGAGTTTTTGTGAATAATTCATTGTATCTCACTATACTGTTTCTCATAAAGGGTAATGCCCCTTATATTGTGAGATCTATACACCATTAGTGATAGAATCCATCCTAGGGCCTAATGGAGGTGGATATCATTAGTCATTATGTACATATTATTATTTATAGCCTAACAGTTTTATCATGAGAGGGAGTGGGTCATAACAACATATCCTTATGATCTATGCTAGAATAGAAAATGTTATCTTTATTTGGTAACATGGATATATGTTGAACTGTTATATAATTGATCTACATTGTCTCTAACATAGTCATCACCACTAGAACTCATTATATACATATCATAAATTAAATATTCATTTATATACTATAGAAATGGAAACATAATAAGGGGTGACATCAGATGATCAGTAATGGTTGTCAAGTGAGATATCAATGATCATTTATCAAATACATGGGAATAATGGTATGATCGTACGACATTAATATCATGATCAATAATTCATAGATAATAATATTTCGTCTTGGAATAAATCTTGGATGTTCATTGAAAAAATCTTAAAGAAATAAATAAACACAATATATAATTTCAAAACAATTTCTTAATATCATGTCACAAAAGAGGGGAACAAAGAGTTATGTATAGTAATCTTTGAAATCTTTTGACAACACAACCCACCATGAGATATGAACCTATGTATTTTCTTAGAGCCTATGATAACCTCCCATGTACCATATATTGGGCTTGGAAAAATCCCCTTCTACAGCTTCAGGATTGGGATAACCTCCCATGTACGCATGTTTGATATTATGATACCCGCTCCTACATAAACCTTTGGCATGGGATAAATTTTAGTGTTCCATCTTATAGGCTTGGGATAACCTCATTCATTTCTACATCACCTTAGGATAACCTACCATGTTACCTTTACGATCCAAAATCAATTATTGTTTCCCAAATAATTGGTGGGATATAACAAACCAACCTATAAAATATTTATAATCTATTTAAATGCAATAAACTTGGTCATGAAAATATTTTTCATCCCATCATAACTAAACCCATGGGAAAAAAGGTTTTCATCAATTTTCATCATCTTATACAAAAACATTAAGCAGAAAGAAAATTTATGGTACCATATAATCATTTCCTCAATGAAGAATAATTAACATTAATGGAAGTTATCACAGATGAAAAATCACATTAAAATATAACTAGAACATTTACTTTGGAAAACAAATTCAATATTAAAAAAACATATTTTAAATATTATATATTCATAAATTAAAATAAAAAAACAATATATGAAAATAAATATGGAAATTAGAAAATTAATAAAAATATATATTAATTTTCATTATTATGAAATTTCCTTCGTGGTATGTACGTAAAAATAATAGATCCTTCTACATTTTTGGTAAAATAGAAAAAAGAAATCATTTGGAAAATGAATCTATATACCATGACTATTTTATAGAATGTACATAATTGTAAAAAATGAAGATAAATTATCATATTATAATATTGGAAACATTATTTACATCATTTTGAATAATATATGGACATGGAACAAATTGTTTCTAATCAAATATGAAAATAATATTGATTTTGCACAGAAACATTATTTTTGTATCTTGAGTAATTATGGGGATAAAAATGAATGTAGAATATGTAATTTCTTTAAATAATAATTTTAAATTATAATATAAATGTTTTTGTAGATAAATATCATATAATTAAAAAATTATAAATTTCATATAAACAATCCTGGTTAAATTGATATCTTATCATAAAACTGTTATCACAATTCTATATTTCGTAGTGAGAACAATACAATAATTTATAATAAATTTAAATTTATTATAATTAAAAAAATATTAATAATATAATACCATATATTGTTCATTTATAAATTTTTTATGCACATTTATTAATAGTTGTTTTTTCAAACACTTTATTTCTAAGTGTTAACTATTTCATTATTAATGAATGTATGTGTTCAGCTGTTCTGGTTCATGAACATTGATCATGGTTAAATCAACAGAAACATATTAATCATGATAGAAATATCATATATATTCATTATATATATTTAATATCAAAAATATAATTTAATGATAGAAATGTGAACTTAACCGTTCGTGGAGATGATAATCTATACACAGGCATGAACACTATTTTTTAATTTCCAAAAAAAGTGAAAATATAGATAAATAATTATTTATCATCATAGAATAATTATTTCAAACTAAATATCATATATATTTATTAAATAATTAATTTTAAATTATTATTATATATTTTATGGATAATGAATTAAATCACTATGAAGTGGTTATGGTCGACATATATGAATGGGTTATACATTAAATTCCAATTCAATGGAAAGAAGGTGGATTCAAATTTAAAATAAATATAATATATTTATATTATATTTTATATACAATTTATATTATATTTTAATTTCTTAGAATTAATTATATGTTGTTTATGTAGAACTAAAATGATTTATATAGATTTATATTATTACCACCTCTTTGAGAAACCTCCTTTGGATCACGTCTCATGTACCCTAATGATACTGTACTAAGGACATCATAACCCACATAACATATATAAGGATATATATATTGAGTTTCATTAGGAATTGGATGATAAAATTGGCACAATTTGTGATGGAAAATAGAGATAGGTGATGTCCATTTTTAATAATGGAATGGAATGACTTTGAATTACATAAAATATTTATTTATAATAAATTATTTTTGAATTAAAATTTAAAAATTGAAAAATATTTATTATAAGATATGATATGGTTCAAATAATATCATAATATAAAATTTTATTGGTTTATGATTAATTTTAATCCATATCGTTTATTTTATCCCCTCAGTAACTAATTTTATCTCTAACTATTGTAACAAATATTTCATTCGTTAAGGGTTATAAATTTACTTATGGGTTAAAAATTATCTCACGAATTATTAACAATTGATATTTTAATCCATAAAATATTCCACATGAAAACAGTAATTTTTTTTGAATTTTTTTATACACACTATTTAACAAAAAATATTGTTAATGTCATTATTTTAACAATTCACATATTTTTACTATAGGTACATTATTATACCCCCTATTTCGAGTATAAAAAAATTTCCTCATGTTAATTATGTAAGTAAGGTGTTTTATTGAAATAATGTGTCTTTGAATGGGTATGATGAATAAAAGATGGTGTATCCATAAAGGAGGTTGTTTTAATTGAATAGGGTGTTTCTATAAAATAGTTATTTTTTCATTGAGTATGGACTTTCTATAAAAGGGGGTAATTCCATAAAATAGGGAGTTTTCATAAAATTTGGTGTTTCCATAAAGTAGGATGTTTCCATAAAATAGGGGTTTTCTATAAAATAAGGTGTTTCCATAAAATTGGGTGTTACCATAATTGAGGGAGTTTCCATAATGGATAGTGTTTCCATAATGGAGGACGTTTCCATGAAAGTGGGTGTTTCCATAAATGTCGGTGTTTCATAAAAAATGGTGTTTTCATAAAAGGGGTGTTTCTATTAAATAAGGGGTGTTTCCATAAAAAGTGTATTTCTATAAAGAAACCCATTTCTATAAAAAGGGTAAGGGTGAAGTTTGGGAGAGTTTTGGGGACATTGAAGGTGATTTGGGAGCAAAAGGAAGGTCATAAGGTCTTTGTATGGTTTCCCTAAACCATGTGTAAATGTCAAAACAAGATTTTATTTTCAAGGAACATTATAACTTTTTTATAATTATTTATTTAATTCTATAAAATGACCCTAATTCTAAATTTATTTACCTAAAATGTTAGATAACCTTTCAAAAATGATTTGGATCCATCTCGGAGCCCTCCCAGGGTGATTTCAATCCTGATTTTTACACTAAGTGCCCAAAATTCATCATTTTTGTATTTTGTTCTTAGGTATCCATCTTATTGTTTATTTTTATTCTTAGATATACTTTTTATATGGGTATATATAAGATTTATTACGTCAAATAAAGAATGATATGGTGTTTTTATTGATAGAGGATGTGTTATAAGTTGTTTCATGGAATCCTGCTCTGATTCTTGATGTATTTAATTGTTCTCACCTATTTTGTTCTGTTTTCTAACACCTGCATAGATCTACTTCTCTTATCCCCTCTATTTATCATATATATCTGAAATTTGTATATATTCAATTTTTTGATTCGAAATAATTCATGCTGGAGTCTTGATTTTGCTCGGAGAAGAGATCTAAGGCCATTCTTGGAGAATCGACCTGACTTCTTATGTGTTCTTCATTTGTTGTTGTGTTTTATCAAAACATTTGAGGTAGGTGGTTTTACTATCTTATCCCCATATTATAATTTATTATATTATTTTTTAATTTAGAAAATTAGATAATATTTATTTTGGAAACATGGTTTGATTAATGGAATAAATCTCTTTAGTGATGATTTATCATTTATGGTAGATCTGTGAAATCTTGATATATTATTGTGTAAAATTATTTAGTTTCATGAATTTAAAATGGTGATATGAAATTTAGTATATTCATTAACATATAAATGGATTTATTGGTCTTGGTTTTTAAATAATAATGAGTTTATTTAAATGAGTGGGCCTTATAATGGTTTTATGGAAAAATAGTTTCCAATAAAAAGGTAATTTTTTTGAAAGGCTTGTTTTGGCCTGATATTTTTGGAATATGGGGTTTTGGTTCATTTTTCATAAATTGTGGTTGGATGATATATGAACTTGTCATTAGTGAAAAATGGTTAATTTCAAATGGGATACAATTACCTTGTGACGACTTGGTAGATCGATTAGAAAATACTCAGGAGTATGAAACTATTGTAACGTAGCAAGCATTATTGGATGCATGAGGGTGTGGAACGGATTGAGTATGCCAAAAAGGTTATTTCAAAAAAAATTAAGACATTTTTTTATTTTTTTAAAATATTATATTTATGTAATGTTATATTTAATTTCACTTGTATACTTTTTTGTAAATATTACTGGAACATGTTTCCATTAAGATATCGTTGTTTTTAAAAACAAAATTATGAACAATTTTATAATAATATTGATTAATATTTTTCCCTAGTGGATTGAGTAGGGATGTCATTTGGGATATCCTATTTTGTTTTATACTCACCCCTACTCTTTAAAATTGGTACTTTTACAGATATTTTATTCTGGGATAGGGTAAAAGGAAAAGTTTTACATGTTTTTAGCACTACTTCATGATTGTTGGACTATTTGGTAATCTTAGAGCAAGGGGAATGTATAGATTATATTCTTGTGGTATCCATGGAGTCATTATTTGGTTTTAACTATTTATTTAATATTATTTTTTTCTTCCTCTATTGGATACATTGAAGTGGTTTTGATATGAATAAACTAGATGGGATTTCATACCTCTATAGATGCATCATATAGTGAGTTTTTAATTTATGGATTGATAGGTTGATAGATTATTTATTAAAGAGTAAATCATCCCCCAAATTCTTTGAAACCCATCTGTATTTATTACCATCCTTTATCATCATGGGGATGTTGCCTAATCATAAGTAATTATTCGTTGTATTCTCAAGTAAAGGAGAACTAGAGGGTCATTACAAATGATATTAGCTTGTTTTGTCCTTACCTAACAAGTAATTTTTTGTGTAATTCATATTTGAGTTGAAATTACTTCTTTCCTTTTATTTGGTATAAACTATAATAAGTTTTTTGGATTGTCAATTCGTGAAACTTATATCATAAAAATATGTGTCTATCCCTATTATTCCAAATTTATGTTACCATGGAAGTTGGGTATAGAAGTGTTTGGAGAAAATTATAGAATTCTAACACCTCATTGTCTTGGGGTTATCCAATGGAACATGCAAACCATTTATTAAAGGAATGAATTTCTACTAGGGGTGCATGAATAATTTGGAGTAATGATTTATGTTGTGTGAAATTGTTATTTTTCAACATGAATGAAATTGTTTTTCAAATTAGAGTTTCTGATAAAGGGAATGGTTTTTGTATTTTTAAAATAGTTTGATATTTAAAAATGGTTGAACATGAAAAGGTTTTCATTATGAAAATACAATGTTGTGATAGTTTATAGAATTTGAAATGATAATACATCAATTATAGAGTGAGGATTATAGAGGTTGTTGTTTTAGAAAATGGAACCCTGTAGGTATCATTGAAAGAAACTAGAAGATATAGTTTGAAATTTGAAATGATTTTATATGTGTTAAAACATCAAACTATTATCAGTGAAAGAAAATGTTGGACCTTAATGTAGGGAGCCATTTTATAATTGTTTATTTAGTTTATTAGAGGTGGGATTTATGGGTATTGGGCATGGATGTATGTCATGTAATCATGTGTTTGGATTGGTTGACAACATTCAAGTCACACCTTGAATAATAAAGTAGAACAGATAGATTTAAAAATGAAGATTGAATTGAGAATCTATTAAGAGGAGACAGGGTTGTAGTGAAATCTGAAATGAGCTTATTGGAAACAAATTGGGAATAATCACATATTAGTTGGTGGTGTTGACTTTGGTATCCCTGGAAGAGATCAAGGATGTTAGGTTTCCAACAGTTTTGTATCAATTTCAAGATATTCTTTCTGAGATCATATAAGGTTTTCCACCTATATGGGAAGTGTATTTTTCAATTGATCTCTTCTTGGGGACCACTCTTATTTCCCTTATGTTTGATATGATGGATCCAATAGAGTTATGGTAACTAAATTTGTAGTTGGAGGAGCTAGAAAATAAGGGATTCATTCAGCCAGTATGTCTTTTTGGCCATCAACATTCTATTTCTTGAAGAAATCTAGTGGAATTCTTAGGTTGAGCATTGATTATCATTTTCATATCCCAATTATAATAAAGAATCAGTATCCACTAAAAAACATTGATGATCCATTTGATCAATTGAGGGGATCTAAGTGCTTCTCAATGATTGAATTGTGATCAGGTTGTCAACAGTTGTGTGTTTGCAAGGAAGATATTAGGAATACTGCTTCGAGATATAGATATTGAAACAATGAATATGTATTCATGCCTTTCAGTATAATAAATACAGTAGTGGCCTTAATATTATTGATGAATTAGATATTTCAGTGACATATGGACTATTTTCATGTAGTGTTTTTTTTGACGAAAACATGGTGTATTCAAATGAAAGTAATGAACATGAGAAACACTTGGAAATTGTGTTGGGAATCATGAAAGGTCACCATTTATATACCAAATTTTCAAAGTAAAATTTTGGAATACAACATGTACACTTTCTTGGCCACGTGATTTCTAAAAATCGGTTTCATTGGACCCAAAAAATATAGAAGCTATTATATTATGTAATCCACTAAATGAATTATTTGACATATGAAGTCTATTAGGTCAATCAGAATACAACCATCACTTTTTTCAGGACTTCTCACAACTAGACTAACAAATTATATCTATGTAAAATAATAATTATATGGTCCAATGGACAGAGGAATGAATGAAGTATTTCTAAGAGATGAATTTTCATCTCACATTAGAAGTTATCTTGATTTTTCACGAACATGGACGTGAGTGTGTGGTGTAATGTTATTCTTTGGGATTAGGGTTGGGATGTGTTCTCAAGCAAGGAGAACATTCATTTTCTTATGCTTCAAGGATGTTTGGAGTTCTTGAGAAGAACCCTCCAACACATGATTTGGAGCTATCTGTGTTTGTCCATGCTTTGAAGACATGAAGGAATTATCTATTTGGTGAGAAATTCACATTGTTACGAATAATAAAATCTTGAAATAAATTTTATCACTGTTAGATATAAATCTATGGAGAAATAAAAGGATGGAGTATCTTCAAACTCCTGACATTGACTTGATTTATTCCCCCAGAAAACAGAATTCAATGGAAAATGCACTAACTAGAAAGTCATAAACTATGTTGGAAAATGAGGATTTAGATGAATGGTAGTTGGTGTCGGTCCACGAAAACATGAATGTAGAATTTGAAGACCCATGTGATGTTGTGATTTTCTATAACGCTATGCTAGTTCATGATTTGGTAATGATTGTTAAAGAGGCACAATGGATTGATGCAGAATTCTTGGTTATGAGTTTTAAAATCAATGGTGGGGAGACCATTTAGGGATAGAAAGTTAATTGGAATGAATTTATAATGTTTATTGAGAGAATTGTTGTACCTATATCTTTTAAAGAACAATATCTTCAGGATTATCACCATTAAATATGGGATATAAATCTCGGTACACATAAGATTTATAATGCGTTGAAGGCATTGTTTTTTCTTTAGAGGCATGAAAGGGAATGTGGTTTCCTTTTCAACAAGTTAATGAAGAGCATCTTAGACCAATGTGTATGTTATAGTCATTTCCAATACTAGTGTGTAAATGGGAGGATATTTATATGGAATTTTTTTAGGAATCCCATGATTGGTTTGGAAACATGATTCTATTTGGATGATAGTGCATCAGCTAAACATGTTATCCCATTTAATACATATTCATGAATCTCATATGGATCTGTCCAAATTATATATCCAAGATGTGGTAAAGAGACAGGGCCCCGTTTGAATCATTATATGGGTGTACATATCATTCTCTACTATTTTGGGTGGAATTAGGTGAAACTTATTAAGTGGGTCCTAATCTTGTCCACGAATCATTGGAAAATATTCAATTGATTAGTAATAGAATGGGGAAAACTTAGATATGTCTGATATCTTACCTAGATCATCATCGATAGTCTTTTCCAATTGTATTGGGTGGTCATGTGTTCTTAAATATTTATTCTATGATCAGATGTTTTCATTTTGGAAATAAGGGTCTGTTAAATATTCAATAAATAGGACCCTTTGAGATACTATAACATTTTGAAGAGGTTGAATACAAGTTTTCACTACAACCACAGTTTGGATAGGTGAACAATGTGTTATATGTATCTTAATTGAAGAAGTAACGACATGATCCTAACTATGGGATCAGTTGGGATAACGTATAACTAGAGTCATATTATTCATTGGTATATATCTTGTGGAAGATCATCGATAGGAAAGAGAAAGACTTGCGTGGGATAGAATAGGCCTAGTGTAGGTCTTATGACAACCTGGTCACATTCTGGAAGGTACTTGGGAACACGAGAAGGAAATGAATGAGTGATGGCCTAAACTCTTTCTGGGTAGCTATTATTCTCTATATTCTGAGTATTGAATGGTCAATGGTGGGGATAATGTAATAATCCCTATTTTTAGTATAAAACCCTTTACACATTTTTTTATGTAAAAATAGTGTTTTATTGAAATGGTGAGGCTATAAATGGGTTTGATGATTAAAAGTGTGGGTTTCCATAAAAGAGACTATTTCCATAAAATAGATTGTTTCCATAATAGACAATATTTCCATTAAGGAAGTTGTTTCCATCATAGAGTGTGTTTCCATAATGTATTGTGTTTTCAAAATATTGGGTTCTTCCATAAAATAGAGCATTTTCCTAAAAGAGTGTGTTTCCCTAAAAGAGGTTGTGTCCATAAAATATGATGCTTCCATAAAATCGGGAGTTTCATTAAAATATAGTGTTTCTATAAATTAGGGTGCTTCCATAAAGGAGGGTTTTTTTTAAGGAGGGTGTTTCCATAAATGATGGTGTTTCTATTAAAGTAGTTGTTTCCATAAAAGAAGGTGTTTCCATTTAAAAGTAGTGTTTCCATACAAAATGGGGGGTTTCCATAAAGAGAAATGATTATATATAAATGTTAAGGGTGAAGTGTGGGAATGTTTTGGGGGATTGGAAGGTGTTTTGGGACCAAAAGGAAGGTCTCACTATCTTTGAACGGTTGTCCCAAACAATGCACGAAGGTCATAACTAGATCTAATTTTCATGGAAGAAGCTAAATTTTTATCGAATTATTTTAGTGGCTTCAAAACACCCCTAATTATAGATTTCACTCCTTATAATATTTTATAAACAATCAAAAAAGGTGTAGATCCATCTTTTATCCCTTTCTTGTTTATTTTAATCTGGATTCTCATGGTATGTGCCTGATGTTCATCGTTTTTGTCACATTTCATAAGATATCCTTCTTGCCTCTACTTGTTTTAAAATATAAACACATTAGTAGGGTGGATCAAAGTTATTTAACATAAAATAAAGAAATCTATAGTGTTTTTTCAAGATAATGGATGTGATCTAAGTCGATTATTGGAATCATGATCAGATTCTTGAGGTTTGGCACCGTTCTTTCTTATTTTGTCATGTTTTCTGAGATCTGCTTAGATCTACTTCAATGATCCCATTTATTTCTTAGATATACAACATACATGGGTATATATACCATTTTGTATTCCAAATAATTAATTTTGGAGTAAATATATTTCTAGTTAAATTTGAACTATGGTTGTTCTTTGAGAATCGACCCATCTTCGTTTGCGTTCTTCGTCAATTGTCGAGTTTAGTCAGTGCCTCCGAGGTAGGTGGCTTCAATATAATATCCAATTTCTTGAATTGATTGAAATATTTTCAAATTCATTAAATTTTAATATATTCTTTGGTCAAATATTGGTTTTATAAATTGATTAAATCTTTTGATTGATGATTTATTGTTTTTGGAAGAGTTATGAAATCTTGATAAATTATTTTGAATATTGTTTTACTTTTTTGAATTTAAAATTGGGATTAAAAATAAATAAATTTCTAAAACTTATAAATGGTTTGAGTAGGCATTTGGTTTCAGTAAAAATATGTTTTACTGGAAAGATATGGCTTTTTAATGGTTTAAAAAAACCGAGTTTTAATAAAATGGTTATTTTATTTTAAGGGTTGTTTTGGGTTATCACTGGGAAAATGTGGTGTGTGTGTTCATGTTACATGTACATGGCTTAGATGAAATATGAAATTTTGATCAGTGCCAAAGTGTTAACGAACATGGGATACAATTAACATTTGATGACTTGGTAGATAAACAAGAAACCACTCATGAGTATGAAACTATTGTAAATTAGTATGCTTTGATGGTTGCATGGGGTTTTGGAATGGTTTGGGTATGCCAAAAAAGGATATGGAGAAATGTTTTTAATGATTTTTAGTATTTTTAAGAAGTATTATATGTCTAGAAAATTGGTTTTAATTTCACTTGTACACTTATGCTGTAAATAGTATTTGAACTTGTGTATATTTAGTTATAAATGATTTTGGAAAATTGTTTCGTATGTACTTTTTTATAATAATGCTTCTAACATTACTATCTTAGTATAGTGAGTTGGGAATTCATTGGAGATATCCTACATATTTTCATACTTAAATCAAATTTAACATCACTTTGTGATGCTCAGGATGTATGTTGAACATAGATCATGGTGCACGTGGAGATTGGAGTCTTGTGGTCTTCTTGGAGTCTTGATTTGGTTTCTTCAATTTACTTAAATATTTTTTCAGTTTTCAGTTGTTTCAAAAATAGACGTAGTTTTGATATGAATATACTATTTGATATTTATTTCATTGATTCATGCATCATATAGTTAGTTTTCTGTGGAGGATTTCTTGGTTAATAATTTTATTATTAAATAGTAAATAAATCCTCACATTCATGGGAACAGTTCGGCATTTATTTCCATCCATTGGAATCTTTGGAATGTCGCCTATTTCCTTGAAATTATTCATTGAATTCTTAAGGTAATGAGAATTAAAAGGTTAATACATACATAATGATAGGCATGTAATTATAATATAAACCATTTAAACATAAATTATACATTATTATTAACCATAAATATTTTTAGACAATAATTTATAACAAAAAATTTAATATCTGATGATTATAAATCCATTTTCATCGATTTTTATACTGCTTGCACAAGCACCATGTCAGGGTTGTGTAACCATTCAAGCTAATTCTACCATCACTAAAAATTAAATAAATTAATATCATAAAAATAAATAAATAATATTCATAATATTATTTTTTATTATTTTATTACATCATTTTATATCAATGTGAAAGTATAAAATATATTAAATCTAGGTGTGTTACATTTTGGCATTTTCTATTAGATAAAATAATATTAATTAGTTTTTTAAAAAAGGGACCAAATTTTTTATATCGTCAAATATTAATTGAGTATTTTTAATCTACACTCATTCAATATAAATACTACAAGTTCTATATAGATTTTTAAATCTTGATAATTTTTTTAACCTTAAACATATAATTTACATTTATTGTGTTGATGATTATTTTCCACAAATAATATTCATAATGACCAAAAAATAGAGCTATTTTAAATGATTTAAAATTTTCATTTTAAATATTAAATATTATTTTAAAAAAAAAATCATTATTTTTCATAAATATATTTTAAAATAAATATGTAAAATGCAATGATTACAATTTTTATAAAAATGCATTCTAAGTATAAAACTCTATTTATTCTTACTCCATTCAAAATAAGAACCATTTGATGAAATTATAAAAAATTATTGATTATATATTCTATAAAAATAATTAAAATAATTAATTATAACTTATAAATTTTATTTATTAATATAAAAACACATTTTAATAATTAAAATAATGTTTCAAAAAGCAGCACTTTTGGCATTCATATTATTTCTATAATCTAAAAACCAATTAAATTTTTCAATACATGTGTAAAAAATAATTTTTATTTATAATCAAGATATTCCTATTAATACACATAAAACTAATTACTAAGTGATTACGATCACATTAGATAATAATAATTCAACAGTATAAAATGGTTCATTTGAACTCACTATTGTGTGTAGTACAAGGTATCAAAGAAGAAATGTTTATTTAGAAGGAAATAAATATAAAATATTAGAATGTTAATGGAAAGTGTATGATACTTTGTAAAAGACTCATATAGGTGCTTTCATCTTGATAAATTCTAGTTGTGTATCCACTCAATCTATACTCTTGTGTATGATGAGGGTGCATATAACTATACACATCATTATAAACTCTCGGGGGATTTTTTGGTTAATAAAATTCTATTTCAAATTCTATTTTAGTTATTTATTATTTATTATAAATATTTTATGTAAAATTAAATAAAATTACCTAAATAAATATAGATAGAACTAATAGTGGTTTTGGTTAAACTGAATGTTAATGTAATTATTTTTAAATATTAAAAAATTCTTTGGGTGAATTTGTAATATAATTATCTTATAATAATTATCATATAGTGTAATTTATTCATCACTAATGATTACATATTTGTTGATTAATAATATATAATTCATAATAAAATAAACTAAATAATTTATTTCATAGATAATTTGATATTTTCACAACGATTAACCAAATGTTATAAATTATGAAATGTTAAACCATGTTGTTATTCTAAAACACCATTAATAAACTATTACTAATAATATGAAATTTATTTAGTTCCATAAATAGCTGAGAATGATATGTTTGGAGTCTCTTGGAAGCTAAACTGATGATGGTGATGATGGATAGAAGATTCAATTTTATAAATATGGATAATGTTAAAAGAAGGACAATGGAAAATCACTCGAAGGAAGTGGGATATGTTTTATGCGTGGACAAGGAGGGAATATAGAAAGTAATTAAAAAATTAATGTAAGATATTAGTTGTTATAATGAATGGAATATTTTTTATTTGAATGAACCCCTAATAATAATATGTATTAAATAATATAAAATTTTCATTTTCCTGCTCAATACCATAGTCCATGGGAAAACAATGACGGTTGGTAGTTATAATATCAAAGAGATTGAAATGCATATGAATCCAAAAATATAGAAGTTGTTTCGAAAAATGATATGGAATGAGGAAAACTAGTAACCCACTCAAGAAAAATGACTATTGATTTCTTATCTTGTTCTACAAAATCATCTTTGCAATAATGATTGATTATATTATAAGACCTCTTAAAAATATGTTTAATTAATAATTTCTCAGTGGACAATTTTTGTATCCATTTTATATAATTTCAATCTAATAAATTTTTTTATGAATTTTCATCCTAAAAATCCTATCATCATTTATCAAGTAATATTTGGTGTTATATTAGGCATGCAATGAAACTCTTGAAATATAGGTAATAATAACATCCATGATAGTAAATGATCGTATAATTATCCACCCATGTCCACCTATTTTCATAATTTTTACTATAAGCTACCAATTAAAAATTTCTCTCATTATATTCGAGTATTGAGCATAAAATGTTAAAGGAGACACATAAAATTAGTAATAGTCTTTTTATTTGCAAAAATATTTCCTCACTAGTCCAACAAAATCTAGTTTGGAGGAATAATTATTGGAATTTAATTTCATATTCATGTCTATCTTGTTAGTACCCATGTTTGTTTTGGAAATAATATAAATTGTGATGAGGGAATTTATTTTGAGGGATAATGTAACAATGATAAATTTCACTATGTAATTTCCATAAATTTATATCAACTAAATATATATTTCCAAAATAATAATAAAAACAATGATATATTAAAATTTAATTTGATGGTTATAATATAGCCATTAAATTACCATATATAAATTAATGTGACCATTTTATGAAATTTTTGAATAAAAAGAACAATAATGTAGTCTAATAGGGAAATATAACTATATTTATATCATTTATTTGATCTTTAAAAAACAATATGCATCACTAGGGTATTACGTAGAATAATCCCTGAAATATGTTATAAATTTAGTGTTTGAGTGAATCATAAGTGAGAGAAATTCTTGAAAACATGAATTTTCATGAGATCAATCATAGTTGAATCACAAGAATCGACTGACACAATATCATAACTTTTAACTTGATACATAGTCATATTGAGGCAATATATAAATATAAAATATGATAATATAAATACTTATTTATTATTTTAATATGTAATCAATCCCATGTATTTTAGTCATTTAATGTTTTGTGTAATAAATTTTTTTATTTTTTCATCTTTTAATAAATATTTATAAATATTTTAACTTTAATTTGATGAAATTATATCCATTTTAATATTAAAAATGTAAATATTAGTATAGGATCAATTTTTTTGTTTTTCTAAAAAATTTAATATTTATGTTACCACTGAAAATACTATATTTTGTCAAAAATATAACATCTACGACATTATCGTGACACACTAACTAATTAAAATAATTTGAAACATATTTTATTTGAAATATATATTTAATAAGCAACAATCATCCTTAAAAATTAATAATTACGATTTATATGATCCCTTTTTAACATTTTCGAAACATGAGTAATATTTAACTCAAAAATCTCTTTTATATGGTTATATTAAAAAATATATTTAGACACTTGTGGAAATTAGATATAAAAAAAATTCAATTCATAATTCATGTTACAATATCATTTAGTTTAATAATTTTTGTTTTATTTTAAATTTTAAAAGTTATATAAACATGATTATAGTTTATTAGGGTTATAATATTGAAACTATTATTTAAAATGATTTTTTTTATTAAAAATATATTATGTTTTCAAAAAAATACAACTATTGAATTTTGAATAATGACTGTAATATGATATTTAAAAACACATATAATTATATTAACACACATTAAACTGGTTAGAATTTTAAAATAATATTAAGAACACACAATATGCAGAACTTCATTTTCCAAAAAACTATTTTTCTACATATAAAATGTTTTATGTTAATTTTTTATTCTTAAATTTTTATAAATTAAAATAGATTAAATAATGATTAAATTTTGTATTAAAATTCCATAACATAGAATTATGGTTTATCTTTTATTTTTTTAAATATTGACTAAACATTTAATTACTAGTTACAATGGAAAAAATGAATGTGGTATAATCTAGATAATATAATACTAACTGACTTGAAAAAAGTATCAAATATATGTGAAATTGTTTTATGATTTATAATCCAAATAACATTAGTAGTTTATTGTTTATATTTTTTGGAAATGTTGGGACATGAATAGTGTCTGTGCATTATAAGATATGTTATGGTGTTCATAAACATTCCTTTTATTCACTCATAAAAAATGGATCACCTTGATTATTTAAAATTTCAACATTACATATGATAATTCCATGAAAATAGGAAAACTTTTCCTCATAGAAAATTACCTGGAAATATATAATTCTCTATGGAAATGATATGTTATACCAATCTATTTTGTATAACGATAATTTCAAGGAAAAAATCATGGTCCCAAAGTGAGTATTATTAAATATTTATTTTTTTTCATTATAATATTTCATTTCCATGACGATCCTAAAAAAGTAATATATATAACCCATTATCATAATTATACATAATTAGTACTATGTTAAAGGAAAATACATTATTCATTCCTTTTTAATCACTTAGAAGAGAAGAACATCGACTGTGAGTACAAACATCTTTACAAATAAATGTACACAGTCTTTTAGCACCATCTTTATTCGCTGGTTATAATGTTGTTATTTTAAAATAAATGTCACATGTATAATTAATTTTTTACTAATATGAAAAAAATTATTATTCAATTTTATCAGTTTTATAATATTGGATGCGAAAATGTTAAATGGGTGTCATGTTGACTTCCACCTCTATAAAGTAACATATCTCATTTTTTGAGTAATTTATGTCTTATTTGGTAAGACATATTAATATATGATAAATCAACTAAAAATATTTAAAAATATCATAATTCTTATGTGATAATGATATTATTCCAAAAATAAACCCCTTTCAAAACAACAATCATCCCTTATTTATGGTATCTTCTTGTGTGAGTCCATCTTAAAACCTACTTAATCAATGCTATAAAACACTACCAAATAGCACAATGGTAACAAAAATAATATTATTATTTTAATTAAATAAATAAAGAATGATGGTATTAATGTTTTATATATATTTTATTACATATCTCACATGTTATTAAAATATTATCCTAGAACAACAAAATTAAAAATATAAGCCGATACAGATGCCATTTTCACACAAAATAAGTAAAAAACTTATTTAATGAGACAATAAATTTATATAAAAATTTATGTTATATGTTATTGTACATTATATGGTCATATAATTAAAAAAATTATTTGATAATTTTTAACAAAATAATAATTATAATTAATCTATGATTAAAGTCAATAACACCAGAAGGTAAACATTAGCAATCAAAAACAAAAATATTCACTATGAATATTAAAAAATATTGTATATAAATGTAATTCATATTATTATGTTTATAAAATTTAATATTACGATATGTACATTTTTTTATATATCATAATATAGTTCATTTGATTAAGTGGGAATACAATGTAATTGGATTTCAATCATAAATTAAATTTATTGAGATATTAATCTTATTATGAAGAATGAAATTATTTATATTATATTACTAAATACTAATGAATATAAATTAAAATATAAATTTAATTTATTGGGTTTTAATATACATTTCATTTTCATTAATCTACTCAATTTTGATTGAAATGTTTGTAATTTTTCTAGGGTTTCAGGTCTGAAATTTATTTTTTGAGACAAAATCTGTATTTTGCACCCGGATATCATTTATATGGTACGATTTATAAATATTTAATTTCTTTTACTATATTTATTTAATTAATTGGAATTTAAAAATACATTCAAAATTACATTTCACTTTAATTCATACATTACCCAATGTGTTTATTTTAAGTGAAACTTACCGCATCACTTATATTTTGTTAGTAACCACCATTTTTTTATGTCTATATTCATTGAGTGATTTTGAAAATTTATTTATCTATAAATAAGTAGTTTATTTTTTTATTCCCATATTTTTCATCTATGAAATGTTTTTATTAAATTTTTAATTTTTTCTATATGAGTCAATTTAGTCAAAGTGTGAAAAACAACCCATTTTAATGTCTTTCATGTGAACACATATTTATACCAATTTTTTTTTTAATTTATTCCTTATATTATCATATTTATTAAATTATATAATTGTTATATTGGTTTTATAAATTAATTTTTTACAAAAATTAAATTTCTTTTTATTATTACTAATGATATTTTATCAAATTCTCCTAAAATATTGTTTTTAATCTATGTAAAATATCCTTTTCAATTTATTATAATCTATCAAGAATATTCCATAAATATTTAAATCTATATTATATATCAATATAGATTATGAAATGAGTTTTTATAAAACAAAAAACATCCATTACTACCATTCAATTACTTAACAATCCACTATGAATGAAAATAACATTTATTCCAATGTTTTTCATTAAGAATACACTATTTTTAATTTATTATATTATTGGGTACTTTCCTAGATTACATACATTTATTTATTAGAGAAATTATTGAATTCACCACATACACTTTATCTATGTGGTATACTATTATATTATTATTTAAATTGAATTTACCCAGAATGTACTTACTATCATCTATTACCCATTTATTTTCACCCCTTTAATTAGGTAAGGATTATAAATGTAATTATGAATTATTTATTTATGTTACTTAAATTGAAAAGGATATAAACCCCATTTATATGGGATCTTTATGATATAATGAACGACTGATATCATGTGGTACCGATATGTATGGTCAGGTACTGATGGGGTCATATATCTTCTAAAAATGAATTGGTTAAGGATTTATATCTCATGTCATTAGGATTCATAGAAATACTTATATTTTTCACAATATAAATTGTAGACATACATGTATTTGTACACAATATAAAGGGTGGACAATGATTTTTTGGTTCACTATGTCTTTTAATTATTATGATTATTCTAAATTATTATTATCATTTTTATAATTATTTTATTCTCTCATGGATAATTTTTATTGAATGTCTTTTCTACACAATCTTGATCCATTTGTTATGTTATGAACTTAGTTATTCCATTATTCATGTCTTATGATCTATTATTTTTTGGGCCGTATTTCCATTTATGCCTTGATTATATGTATATTCTCATCTTATGATCACTTTAGATAATTTATTATAAATATTTATATTAAAACATAATAACAATTTGAGGTCAGAACTATATTTTGTTTCCATTTCCCTTAATTATAGGGAAAATTAATATGTATTATGTGGTTAAGTGGTTAATTTTTGTGTTGATTTTGTAGAAGATATAGAATAATTTTGAGGAATAAATAAAATTATTATATGGTCAGAAAAATTTTGGTAATTTAAAAATACATGAGTTGTGATATATAATATCATTTTAAAATTATTAAATACTCTAAAAATTAGGGACTCTTAGAATTTATTGTAATAATAAATTTTCTTTAACTCATGTAATAATAATGTTCACATTATTGGTGAAGTATAGAATATACATTATAATCAAATTGTTCATCACAAATAACTCTCACATCTTAATGTGGTAAAATTATTCGGATGACTGAGTGAATAAAAACATATAAAATTCATGGTAATTATAAAGTCTTACAGTTATGTTTTAGCTAAAAAATCCCTTAATAAATTCTCTCTAATATAAAATATAATATAAAATGTAACACACACATTAAAATATTTTGTGGTAAGGGCCCCCATGACCATCACAGCTTTGAAATAAAACACTTTTATGGAATTAAAATTTCATTGATAATATATTGGAAGAATATATATTCATATTAAAAAAATATAATATCTAAAAATTAATTAAATTAATGGTATAATTTTCAATAGAAAATTTATGTATGTTTTTATAACGAATCAAATGACATTTGGATATTGGATCACATTTTCTAAAACTCATTTGGTCATTTCAAGTTGATTGATGGAAAAAAGATAAATTTTAAAATAAAATTAAAAATATATAATAATATACCATTATGCATTATATATAAATAACACTCATCATTAGTTCTATAATGTGCATCTGGCATAAATATGACAAAATAATATATTATTATCAACTCATTCATCATGAAATATTAATGAAATGTAGTCACACAATTAATTAATTTTAATATAAAATGGTTATATAAT
This sequence comes from Viscum album, assembly GCA_963277665.1. Classification (NCBI taxonomy): domain Eukaryota; kingdom Viridiplantae; phylum Streptophyta; class Magnoliopsida; order Santalales; family Viscaceae; genus Viscum; species Viscum album. The sequence continues at coordinate 1,060,499,076 of OY728140.1, forward strand.
GAATATAATTTTTTTCATCAAATTACATTTTATATTATTATTTGTTATTCATCAAAACATTCATAAATTTTTTATCCTTTTATCTACATTGAAGCACTATATTTCACCGCAATTCATTGAAATAACATGTCAAATAAGCCCTATTAGAGTACCTTGTCCTATAATCCTATTTATAAATAAAAAATATTAATATTGTTTAAAAAAATTGGAATATTATATAAAAAAATTATTTATTATTAAATAATTGTCCATTTATTATGTAATAATGATTTTAAAATCACCAACCAAGTTGAAAAAATCTACAAGACATTTACTAGGAACTCATAGTTCAATCACACTAATGCATGAATTACATCCATTTTCTCAAATTAATGTGATTAAATAAGACTATATTGTGTTATTGGAAGCTGTGAAATTATATATGAATTGGTTTAACTGATAGTTGTATCTTATGTTTGTTTTTTCCATTATAATTATTTAAATGGAACTCTCACAATGAATACAACTATGTTTTAGTCATATTTATAGGTCACTGATGTATGGATTATAACTAATTTTAATGTTAGTTAGTACTTTGGTGCATATGTAGATACCCGAGGCTTGACATACAAGGACATTACATTACTTTTGCGGAATACTTAGTACATAACAAAAACACAGACACAAGGACCGTAATAGTTTAGTGTCTTTTGAAACTCGGAATATAATCTTCTAATCGTGGTGAAAGATCTCCAACATCTCCTATAAATATCTTCCTTTTCTACCTAAAACCTTTCTTTATATCCTGGGGAAAAGAAAACATAAAAGGGTGAGCTCAAATTCTCAGTAAGGGTAAACAAAAGAAATATCAATCACATCATATTCATAAGAACATAACATTTTGAAATCTTAACCTACAAAAGAGATCATAATATCATAACATGGGATAAATCATAGTAGTGAAATGTAATCCCAATAATCATAACATGAAACATGAAACTTTGTGGAATAAACACATAATCATAGAGAATAATTTCTTATTAGTCAAGACTCATTTCCAAGACTATCTTAGTGGACAAAGTCCCTTTCTGAACTGAGTTCACTCCTCGTTTCAGTCCTGTTTCACTGAACTGGTTTAACCTGCCGTTCCAGCCATGTCGATCTCATGAGATATAAAATATTTTCCCAATGAATTGGAGGGAGATATATGTCCCACCCATATCATAATTATACCATTATTATGTGTGCCACAAAATCATAAATCACACATCATTGCATAACCCATGAAATAAAAAATGGCATTCTTAAACATCACGACATCATAAAAAAATTAATATAAGATAAAGGAATTCATAAAAATATTTCCATCACAACATAATCAAATCAATGTAATAATAGGGATAGAAACATAACCCAATATTATCTAAGATGGAAAATAATTTTGATAAAACACTTGAACTCCACTCTTGAGGAAAATATCCTTTCTACTTCAAAAACATTTTCCATTGTTAACATGTCATACAATTCTATACTAAAAGAATTTGATAAAAAAAAACTTGAAAACATGTAAAGGAAGATTCTTCGAAATAATTTTTTAAAAATCCATTCATTTCGTATATGTTAAAAAACATTCTTCTCGTACTTTTGTCGGAAATGTCAAAAAGTACCTCGTATGAAAAACGACAAAAGATTCCTTTCATATCTTTTGCTAAAAACTCACCGAAGGGTAAAATTGGATTTAAACTGTTGTATAAGGATATAAATATTACATATTGAAGAAACATGGATGTGGATGATAAAATACACCCCAGTAAATTCCAAAGTATAATCAATCTCGGATTAAAATGAGATTTTGATATTTCCCTTAACTTAGGTCCGATTTGCTTCGTAAGTGTCCTAACCTCCTTTATAATGATTTATAAAATGTCATTGAATTATTCCAGAATCATACTCATTGTTATGATATCATATATGGTTCACTTATGACTTTATATTACCCGTTCTTTTTTAAATTCCATGTTAAAGAGCGTTTTGGGTAAAATCGTTTCATTTATCGTCTGTGTTTGTAATTATTCATATGATTACATAGATCATGATTGCTTAATTCCAGAATATAAAACATTATTTATATATAATATATATTTAGAATATACGTATATAAAATAGATCAGTAAATGAAAAGAAATACACCGTTCATGGAGATGGTAGGATGTACGTACGCATGAACGTTGTTTTCGTTTCCTTATTGAGTTGAATGGAATTATGTAGATGAAATACATATATATACACATAAATCTAGTATCATTATTATGTCATATATTTCATTATTACTTATTATATATACATTATATTCATACATGAATGGTTAACGTGAAGAATGAATCTCATCGCGTCGTGGAGACGGTAGTCCGTATGTACGCACGAGCGATGATATCGTTCTCATGATCGTGGAATTGTATTGGAGTGTATGTATACTATTTCAGAATAAAAATCACTTTACAATAATCATATATAGTAATTATTTACACCATTATACCCATCCAAGTATGGTAGTGGTGGAAAATAGATTACACCACGGCGTGGAGACAGTATTCCGTATGTACGCAAGCGCGGTGATTTCATTTTCCGTAGGATGGATAGATGGTGAAATAAGGTTGTTTCATACATATATTAAAATATCAGTATATTATTGATACTGATGTTATTACTTCATAATTAAACAACTAAATAAAAATAAGTGGAAGAAGAAATAAAGTTGAACGAATTGGTAACGGACATTACCTCTTCTTCGAAACGTCTCTTTGACATCTCCTTTTAGGGAACTAAAATTGGTCATTGAAGAAGACCAGGACATCTTTGATGTTTCTATGGAAGTGGAGAGAAGAAATTGTCAGGGGTTGGCCGAGCTTGAAGTCTCAAAGTGGTGTGAGGAAGAGGGGGAGGAGGTGCTCTTTTATAAGGGAGGAGAGGGGCACCTTTGGAATAACTAAAAATATTATTTTATTATAAAGTCAAATTTTGTTTATAATAGATCTAAATGGATATATTTCGTTGCTAAGGTGGGGATGGTTTGAAATCCTCTCATCCAATATAATTAAGACAAGTTTAGGTTCCTATTTTAACCTTATCATTTTGATTTAACAATAAGTTAAATAATTTTACTCTTACTGTGTCTTCTTGTGTTCTTATACTATAAGGTTAATAAACTTACTATAATCAGCCAAACGAACCCCAAGTTGTTTATTATTAATATATATAATATTATCTTTGTCATTGGGCCGAAAATATATTTTTTGGAATAAAATAACAATTAATAATATAATATTTGTTTTAAAAACTATTTTATGTCAATTTTGACACTATTTAGTAAATGATTTTTTGTGAAAATCATAACAGAATGATCAGTTCGAAAAAATTTAATTAAAGAAATACTAATATGTCAAATTAACCTAGAAAATTAGTGTAATCCATAAAAAGTCTCAAATTACAATTATTTGGGTATTTATAACATCTATTATGTCAATATTTCGTTAATAAGCTAATTACTGCATCGTCTTTGTGTCATAAATAAATTAACCTAATTAATGTATAAAAATTAAAAATAAACTATCATTATGTATGAAATTTTTTTAGATTTATAATTAATATTTATAGTCGAATTTATCTTATGTATTACCCTATATTAAAAGTTATTTATTTATTAAACTTTGATTTTAACTATTTTAACTCTTCTTTTAATAAATTAATAATAAATGTCCTAATCTAATCCAAGTGGGCCTAAATGGTCATCTGTTATTCCTAAGGTTGTTTTTGGTCGAATTACAGTTATCCAATAGAATTAGGATATGTGTAAGGGTAATAATAATATCATTTTTACCCTTAATTACCCTATTTTCTTTTAAAAGTGGTAAAAAAAGTAAAAAGTTACTATTTACCAAAAATTATTTTCATCACATTGAATCACATTTTACTTACTGACATCAACCGTGTCTCTCGGAATTTTGAAATTTCACTCACGGATGCAGTTAAATTAAGTTTTATGAAAAATTCATTTTTTCTTAACATCCACTTAGTGGTTTCACTATTTATCAAAAAAATGAAAGTTTCCAGAAAAATACCAAAAATTAGGCCTAAGGTGTATTTGAAATTATGAACTCAAAAATGATGTCTATTTTACAAAATTCAAAACATATCAGTTGCATTAATTAATTTAAAAATTAATTCCCGTCATCAAAACAAATAGTGTGTTCTTAAGAGATAATAACTATCAAAAGATTGACACTTGTTTAAGTCTGGTTTAAATGTGAAATTACATCCAATGAACAACATTGTATTAAATTTTAAAAATATATTATAAATATACTTTAAAACCACTCATATTAATAACTTATCACTATTAATTATTTCGATTAAAAAGGTTGTTTTTAATTAAAATTTAGTAATTTTCACTATTAATCAGAAAATGAAAGTTATCCGAAAAGTACCAAAATTGCACCCTAAGCTAATTTTGATATTCTGAATCCAAAAATGAAATCCATTTTGAATAATATAATTTACAAAATTTCAAAAAGTGGTTATTACTATTCATAACGGTTAGTTTAAATAATATTTTAATTTCATATCGTTGTTTAGTGAAACTCGGTATTGCGTACTACACACACTATCGAGGAAGGTTGCGATTGTGTGTAATGAAAGTCAAGTCAAGGATGTGTGTTGTGCAAGCTCCTTTTGGTGTAGCGTACAACACAAGACATTAATGAAATTAAAAACAATATTTTTCATAAAATCTCAGGATGTTACATTCTACCCCCCTTAAAATGAATTTCGCCCTCGAAATTCATCGGTGTTATAAATGGATTACTACTCAAAAGTTTATTTAATAGAAACCCACATTGTAACAAGGAATACCAAAACCAATATTTAAAAACAAAAGTATGAAACTTAACGGTTACCCAAATAAACTAATCACTCGGTTTCCACATAGTTGAAAATATGGATATGGAAGAGAAATCTAACCATCATATTCTGATGGAGAGTGGTAGAGAACATGGCTATGGAAAATCCAGCAATCACAAAGCACTAAATTTGTGACGATCTAAAGTACCATCTAATTCATCAGATATAATAGCACTAGGACAACATTTTTGGTTTTCAAGATCATTTCCCTAAAGTTGATGAAATTGGAATTAGATTAATTACTTTTGTGATTTTGGTATAGTCTCACCGTTAGTCATTATTTTGACAATTTCCACTTCATCTCTTAAAGAAATGAAGATGAATTTGTCATTCATGATGTGTTAGCAGATCATGTGATAGAATGAGGGGTCATTCCATCTATCTCAAACAAAAGGTTAGAAAAGTTATCAAAAATATGTAAGTCCATCTATAGGGAGATTAATCATATATGGTTCCTAAAACAGACTTATACTTCTTATATTATACTATATAATATAATAAAACTAGTTTCTAATAAACAGGGACATCTTGTAGGCCAGTGGTAGGCGATAAAGGCCAATCGCACTTCGGTTGTGGGTTCGATTCCCACAGCCTTGTCCGACGCGATGGGATATCGCCCGTCCTGAAGGTTGTCCATTTTCTAAAGCTATATTACTATAACATACCATCTATAATATCTAAAAAAGTTCTATCCTAACTTATTTCCAACATAATCCATTCCAATATTTAGGCTTATCTAAAATACTTTGGTCCAAGCTCATAGTATAAAGAAAATGATTACTTGTAATTTCGCATAACAATCACGTGAATGCGATCATTTATCCCCCATATATCATAAGATATATATTGTTGGTAAAATTACAAACATGTGAATACCTTAATCATGTATTCTCTTGAAGAATGAATACCCGTTAAACCTTAGTGAAAACATGAATGTAGTTAAAAGTTTACACTTTCTACAAACCAAAATCCTCGAAATTCATTATAATCAAACCATGATATCACTTATACCTTATATCAATCATGAACTCAAGAATACAATCAAACATCTCATTATCTTCTTATCCCATCATTATGCGCATATCATCTGCTTACCAAAAATATCTCAATCACTTTCTATGATTTTCGGTACCATAAAATTAAGGAAAACCACAATAGACCAATACATAAATATTCCAATATTCCATGATACTATATAAAACATTATTTTGGAATCCCATTATATAAACACTTAATCATTCCACCACATCGTTGTCATATTCAACATCGCCAATAGTGATCGCATGTGACTTCCCTTTGTCCTTATCCTTAAGCGGTTGCTCATGTCGATCAACTCTAACCCTTTGATTATGAAATTTATTAGAATAATGCCCCATTGCTTTGCACTTGAAGCATTGAAGTGTTTTTGGTGCATTCTCTATAGTCATTTATTTATTCACACCATTAGCAACCCTTTTTCCATTACTTCGTCACTCAGCTGCTCGATGAAATTTTTTTCAACACTTAAAATTTTTTCTAGACCCTTTAAGACAATCTTTACCATGATTCTTTCCACACATTCAGCATACAAAACAGTTATCTTCTTTTCACAATTATTCTGAGATTTCTCCTTCAACATTATCTTTCATTTCATGTCAAAAATATGAAATGGATAAGTAACACAAACTTCCATTTCTACCTTAATAGCACAACACACAATTTATTCATAGATACCGAAGTCTCTTATAGCTAATTCCCTTTAAAGACTTGGTTTTAAGCCACTGAAGAATCGATCAACTTTATTTTCAGGTTGGATGATAAAGCCAGATGCATACCTTGCAATCCATGTAAAATTCGCTTCGTATATACCAACAGATTCATCATCCTTTTTCTTTAGTTCAAGAAACTCCTTCTCCATCTTTGTTCGAAGAATATGAGGGATGTACTTATTGAAAAATATGTTCTTGAACTCATCCCATTCCATGGACTCAATTTCATATCTTGGCCTCGTATTCTTGATAAGATTCCACCATTGATCAACATCACCATCCAAACGATATACTGCTAAGATGACTTTATCATGTTTAGAACATTGAAGAACTGAAAATAACATTTCAGTGGTAATGATCCATTGTTCAGCAACAAGTGGATCAGAAGACCCACTAAAAGAAGGTGGACATTGCCTTATGAAGGACTCAATAGAATATTGTTCCATTCTATGCTCATTTGGAAGTCCACAATGATTCATATCTTGTGTAAGTATAGCAATAAGATTTTTCACTCCATCTCCCATAACATTTGTTTGTTTAGGAGGACAATCATTGCATTGTCCATTACATTGATCAAAACGGTTCCTTCAGGTTCCAGCCATCGTCTAAAACCCAAAAAGAATTGTGTGAGAGGAATATATCATGCTAGGGAAAACAACATAATAAAGGGGGAGTAACTTCAATAGAAAACATCTTAGGTTACCATAATTCTAGTACTATAACCTATACTTATACTTAACATTAGGGACATCCCTATACATACCTTAGAAATATCTATAGGGATCTCACTAAAGTTCTCGAATCCTAGTTTCCAAAGGTTGACTAAACCTTTCCTATGAGAGCAACTGTAGAGACCCGAATCTTGACGTACAAGGACAATACATTACTTTTGCAGAATACTTAGTACATAACAAAAACACAGACACAAGGACCGAAATAGTTTAGTATCTTTGGAAACTCGGAATATAATCTTCTAATCGTGGTGAATGATCTTCAACATCTCCCACAAAGACCTTCCTTTTTTTTCCTACCTAAAACCATTCTTTATATCTTGGGGAAAAGAAAACATAAAAGGGTGAGCTCAAATGTTCAGTAAGGGTAAACAAAAGAAATATCAATCACATCATATTCATAAGAGCATAACATTTTGGAAATCTTAACCTGTAAAAGAGATCATAATATCATAACATGGGATAAATCATAGTAGTGAAATGTAATCCCAATAATCATAACATAAAACATGAAACATTGTGTCATAAACAAATAATCATAGAGAATCATTTCTTATTAGTCAAGACTCATTTCCAAGACTATCTTAGTGGACAAAGTCTCTTTCTGAACCGAGTTCACTCCTCGTTTCAGTCCTGTTTCACTGAACCGGTTTAACCTGTCGTTCCAGCCATGTCTATCTCATGAGATATAAAATCGTTACCCAATTCATTGGATGGATATATAGGTCCCACCCATCTCATAATGATACCATTCTTATGTGTGCCACAAAATCATAAATCATACATCATTGCATAACCCATGAAATAAAAAAAATGGGATTCTTAAACATCACGACATTATAACAAAATTAATATAAGATAAAGGAATTCATATAAATATTTCCATCACAACATAATCAAATCAATGTAATAATAGGGATAGAAACAGAACCCTATATTATCTTAGATGGAAAATAATTTTGATAAAACACTTGAACTCCATTCTTGAGGAAAATATCCTTTCTACTTCAAAAACATTTTTATTTCTTAACATGTCAAACAATTTTATACTAAAAGAAGTTGATTAAAAATTAACATGAAAACATGTAAAGGAAGCTTCTTGGAAGTAATGTTTTAAAAATCCATTCATGTCGTATAAGTTAAAAAAACATTCTTCTCGTACTTCTGTCGGAAAAGTCAAAAAGTACCTCGTATGAAACACATAAAAAGATTCCTTTCATATCTTTTACTAAAAACTCACTGAATGGTAAAATTGGATATAAACTATTGTATAAGGATATAAATATTAAATTTTGAGGAAACACGGATGTGTATGATAAAATACACCCCGGTAAATTCCAAAGTATAATCAATATCGGATAAAAATGGGATTGTGATATTTCCCTTACCTTAGATCCAATTTTCTTCCTAATTGTCGAATATCCTGTATAATGATTTAAATAATGTCATTGTATTATTTCAGAATCATACTCATTGTTATGATATCATATATGGTTCACTTATGACTTTATATTACCTGTTCTTTTGTAAATTCGATGTTAAAGAGCGTTTTGGGTAAAATTGTTTCATCTGTCGTCCATGTTTGTAATTATTCATATGATTACATATATCAGGATTGAATAATTGCAGAATATAAAACATGATTTATATATAATATATATTTAGAATATACATATATATAATAGATCAGTAAATGAAAAGAAATACACCATTCATGGAGACGGTAGGCCGTACGTATGCATGAATGCTATTTTTGTTTCCTTATTGAGTTGAATGGAATTAAGTAGATGACATAAATATATATTCACATAAATATAGTATCATTATTATGTCATATATTAAATTATTACTTGTTATATATACTTTATAATCATTCATGAATGGTTAATGTGAAGAATGAATCCCATCACGTCGTGGAGACGGTAGTCCGTATGTACGCACGAGCGATGATATCGTAATCATGATCGTGGAATTTTATTAAAGTGTATGTATACCATTTAAGAATCAATATCACTTTAAAATAATAATATATAGTAATTATGTACACCATTATACCCATCCAAGTAAGGTGGTGGTGGAAATTAGATTACAGCACGACGTGGAGACAGTACTCAGTACGTACGCACGTGCGGTGATTTAGTTTTCCATAGGATAGATAAATGGGGAAATAGGGTTGCTTCATACATATAATAACATATCAGTACATTAGTGATACTTATGTTATTAATTCATAATGAAACAACTAAATAAGAAGAAGTGGAAGTAGAAATAAAGTTGAAAGAATTTGTAACGGACATTACCACTTTTTTGAAATTCCTCTTTGAGATATCCTTTTAGGTCACTAAAATTGGACATTGAAGAAGTCCAGGACCTCTAGGATGTTTCTAGGGAAGTGTAGAGGAGAAATTGTCAGGGGATGGCCGAGCTGGAAGGCTCAATGTGGTGTGAGGAAGAGGGGGAGGAGGTGCGCTTTTATAAGGGAGGAGAGGGGCACCTTTGGAATAACTAAAAATATTATTTTAATATAAAGTCAAATTCGGTTTTTTATAGCTCCAAATTGATATATTTCTAAGATAAGGTGTGTATGGGTCGAAATAATCTCATCCAATATAATTTAGACAGGTTTAGGTTTCTATTTTAACCTTATCATTTAGATTTAACATTAAGTTGAAGAATTTTACTTTTACCGTGTCTTCTTGTTTTCTTATACTATAACATTAATAAATATACTATAATCATCCAAACTAACCCCAAGTTGTTTATTATTAATATATATAACCTTATCTAAGTTATTTGGCCAAACCATAGATTTTTAGGAATAAAATAACAATAAATAATATAATATTCGTTTTAAAAACTATTTTATGTAAATTTTGACACTATTTAGTAATTGATTTTTGTGAAAATCATAACAGAATTATTAGTTCCAAAAAAGTTAATTAAATCAATACTAACATGTCATATTAACCTATAAAATTAGTGGAATTAATAAAAAGTTTCAAATTATATTTATTTGGGTATTTATAACATTAATTATGTCAATATTTCATTAATAAGATAATACTGCATCATTTTGTGAAACAAATAAATCAACTTTTTAATGTCTAAAAATTACAAATAAAATATAATTATGTAGGAAATCGTTTTATCTTTCTAGTGAATATTTATAGTCGAATTTATCTTATGTATAACCCTATATTAAAATGATTTTGTTATTAAACTTTGATTATAACTATTTCAAACCTTCTTTAAATAAATTAATAATAAATGTCCTAATCTAATCCAAGCGGGCCTAAATGGTCATAATTTATTCCTAAGGTTGTTTTTGGTCGAATAACACTTATCCAATAGAATTAGGATATGTGTTATGGAAATAATAATATCATTTTTACCCTTAATTACCCTATTTACATTTAACCGTGGTAAAAAAAGTAAAAAGTTACTATTCACCAAAATTTATTTTCATCTCATTGAATCAAATTTTACATATTGACATCAACCGTGTCTCTCGTATTTTTGAAATTCCACCCATAGAATTAGTAAAATTATGTTTTATGAAAAATTCATTTTTCTTAACTTCCACTTAGTGGTTTCACTATTCGTCAAAAATTGAAAGTTTCCAGATAAATACAAAAAATGAGGCCTAAGCTATATTTGATATTATGAACTCAAAAATTATGTCTTTTTTTACCAAATTCAAAACATATAAGTTGCATTAATTAATTTAAAAATTAATTCTCGTCGTAAAATCAAATAGCGTGTTCTTAAGAGATAATAACTATCAAAAGATTGACACTTGTGTATGTCTGGTTTAATGTGAAATTACATCCATTGAAAAAAATTGTATTAAAATATAAAAATATATTCTAAATATACTTTAAAACCACTCAAATTAATAATTTATCACTATTAATTATTTGGATTAAAAAGGTTGTTTTTAATTAGAATTTAGTAATTTTCCCTATTCATTAGAAAATGAAAGTTATCCGAAAAGTACCAAAATTTCACCCTAAGCTAATTTCGATATTCCAAATCCAAAAATGAATTCAATTTTGAAAAATAAAATTTACAAAATTTCAAAAAGTGGTTATTACTATTCATAATGGCTAGTTTTAATAATATTTTAATAGCATATCGTTATTTAGTGAAACTCGGTATTGCGTACTACACACGCTATCGAGGAAGGTCGCGATTGCGTGTAATGAAAGGGAAGTCAAGGATGCGTGTTCTGCAAGCTCCTTTTGGTGTAGCATACAACACAAGACATTAATGAAATTAAAAAATATATTTTTCATAAAATCTTGTGTTGTTACATTCTACCCCCCTTAAAATGAATTTCGCCCTCGAAATTCATCGGGGTTATAAATGGTTTACTACTCGAATGTTTCTTTAAAAGAAACTCACATCGTAAAGATGAATTCCAAAACCAATCATTGAAAATAAAAGTATGAAATGTAATGGTTACGCAAATAAACTAATCACTGGGTTTCCACATAGATGAAAATATGGATATGGAAGAGAAATCTAACCATCATGTTCGAATGGAGAGTGGTAGAGAACAGGGCTATGGAAAATCCAGCAATCACAAAGCCATAAATTTTTGACGATCTAAGGTACCATCTGATTCATCAGATATAAGAGCACTAGGACAATATTTTTGGTTTTCAAGATCATTTCTCTAAAGTTGATGATATAGGAATTAGAATAAATTCTTTTGTGATTTTGGTATAGTCTCACTGTTAGTCGTTCTTTGGACAATTTACACTTCATCTCTTAAAGAAATGAAGTTGAATTTGTCATTTGTGATGTGTTAGAAGATCATGTGACAGAATGAGGGGTCATTCCATCTGTCTCAATCAAAAGGTTAGAAAAGTTATCAAAAAATATGTAAGTCTGTATATAGTGAGATTAATCATATATGGTTCCTAAAATGGACTTATACTTCTTATATTATACTGCTTAATATAATAAAACAAGTTTCTACTAAACAGGGACTTCCTGTAGGCTAGTGGTAGGCGATAAAGGCCAGTCACACTTCGGTTGTGGGTTCGATTCATATAGCCTTGTCCGACGCGATGGGATATCACCCGTCCTACAGGTTGTCCTTTTTCTAAAGCTATATTACTATAACATCCCATCAATAATATCGAAAAAAGTTCTATCCTAACTTATTTCCAACATAATCCATTCCAATCTTTAGGCTTATATAAAATACTTTGGTCCAAGCTCATAGTATAAAGAAAATGATTACTTGGAATGTCACATAACAATCACGTGAATTCCATCATTTATCCCCCATATATCATGAGATATATCTTGTTGGTCAAATTACAAACATGTGAATACCTTGATCATGTATTCTCTTGAAGAATGAATACCCATTGAACCTTAGTGAAAACATGAATGTAGTTAAAAGTTAACACTTTCCACAAACAAAAATCCTCAAAATTCTATATACTCAAACCATGATATCACTTAGTCCTTATATCAATCATGAGCTCATGAATTCAATCAAACATCTCATTATATTCATATCCCTTCATTATGCGCATATCATCTACTGACCAAAAATATCTCAATCACTTTCCATGGTTATCGGTACTATAAAATTATTGAAAACCACAACAGACCAATACATAAATATTCCAATATTCCATGATACTATATACAACATTATTTCAGAATCCCATTACATAAACACTTAATCATTCCACCACATCGTTGTCATATTCAACATCGCCAATAGTGATCGCATGTGACTTCCCTTTGTCCTTTTCCTTAAGCGGTTGCTCATGTCGATCATAACTAACCCTTAGATTAGGGAATTTATTAGCATAATGCCCCATTTCCTTGCATTTGAAGAATTGAAGTGTTGTTGGTGCGTTCTATGCAGTCTTTTCTTTATTCACACCATTAGCAATCCTTTTTCCATTACTTTGACACTCAGCTGCTCGATGACCTTCTTTTCCACACATAAAACATTTTCTAGTCCCTTTAAGACAATCTCCACCATGCTTCTTTCCACACTTTGAGCATAAGGAAACATTCATCTTCTTTTCACCATTATTCTGAGATTTCTCCTTGAACTCCATCTTTCATTTCTTGTCAAAACTATGAGATTGATAAGTAACACCAACTTCCATTTCTACCTTGATTGCACAACACACAATTTCTTCATAGCTACTGAAGTCTCTTATAGATAATGCCATTCGAAGATTTGGTTTTAAGCCACTGAAGAATCGATCAACTTTACATTCAGGTTGGATGATAATGCCAGATGCATACCTTGCAAGCCTTGTAAAATTCGCTTTGTATATACCAACAGATTCATCATCCTTTTTCTTTAGTTCAAGAAATTCCTTCTCCATCTTTGTTCGAAGAATATGGGGGATGTACTTATTGAAAAATAAGTTCATGAACTCATCCCATTCCATGGATTCAATTTCATCTCTTGGCCTCGTATTATTGATAAGATTCCACCATTGATCAGCATCACCTTCCAAATGATATACTGCTATGATGAATTTATCATATTCAGAACATGGAAGAACTGAAAATATATTTTCAGTGGTAATGATCCATTGTTCAGCAACAAGTGGATCAGAAGACCCACTGAAAGAAGGTGGTCGTTTCATCATGAATGGCTCAATAGAATATTGATCCTTTCATTGCTTATTTGGAAGTCTAGAATGATTCATAGCTTGTGTAAGTATAGAAATAAGATTTTTCACTCCATCTCCCATAACATTTGTTTGTTCAGGTGGAAAATCATTGCATTGTCCATTACATTGATCAAAACGGTTCCTTCGGGTTCCAGCCATCGTCTAAAATCCAAAAAGAATAGTGTGAGAGGAAAAAATCACGCTAGGGAAAACAACATAATAATGGGGGAGTACCTTCAATATCTAACATCTTAGGTTACCGTAATTCTTGTACTATAACCTATACTTATACTTAACCTTAGGGACATCCCTATACATACCTTAGAAATATTTATAGGGATCTCACTAATGTTCTCGCATCCTAGTTTCCAAATATTGACTAAACCTTTCCTCTGATACCAACGTTAGAGAACTGAAGATTGACATACAAGGACATTACATTACTTTTGCAGAATACATAGTACATAACAAAAACACAGACACAAGGACCATAATAGTTTAGTGTCTTTGGAAACTCGGAATATAATCTTATAATCATGGTGAAAGATCTTCAATATCTCCCATAATGATATTCCTTTTATTCTACGTAAAACATCTCTTTATATCCTGGGGAAAAGAAAACATAAAAGGGTGAGCTCAAATGCTCAGCATGGGTAAAAAAAAGAAATATCAATCACATCATATTCATAAGAACATAACATTCTGGAAATCATACACCGCAAAAGAGATAATAATATCATAACATGGGATAAATCATAGTAGTGAAATGTAATCCCAATAATCATAACATAAAACATGAAACTTTGTGGCATACAAACATAATCATAGAGAATCATTTCTTATTAGTGAAGACTCATTTCCAAGACTATCTTAGTGGAAAAAGTCACTTTCTGAACCGAGTTCACTCCTCGTTTCAGTCGTGTTTCACTGAACTGGTTTAACCTGCCATTCCAGCCATGTATATCTCATGAGATATAAAATCTTTACCCAATGCATTGGAGGGATATATAGGTCCGACCCTTCTCATAATGATACCATTATTATGTGTGCCACAAAATCATAAATCATACATCATTGCATAACCCATGAAATAAAAAATGGGATTCTAAAACATCACGACATAATAAAACCATTAATATAAGATAAAGGAATTCATAAAAATATTTACATCACAACGTAATCAAATCAATATAATAATAGGGATAGAAACAGAACCCTATGTTATCTTATATGGAAAATAATTTTGATAAAACACTTGAACTCCATTCTTGAGGAAAATATCCTTTCTACATTAAAAACATTTTCCTTTCTTAACATGTCATACAATTTTATACTTAAAGAAGTTGATTAAAAATAAAATTGAAAACATTTAAAGGAAGATTCTTGGAAATAATGTTTTAAAAATCCATTCATGCCGTATATATTAAAAAAACATTCTTCTCGTACTTTTGTCGGAAAAGTCAGAAAGTACCTCGTACGAAAAATGACAAAAGATTTCTTTCATATCTTTTACTAAAAACTTACCGAAGTGTAAAATTGGATATAATATATTGTATAAAGAAATAAATATTACATATTGAGGAAACATGGATGTGGATGATAAAATACACCCCAGTAAATTCCAAAGTATAAAGAATCTCGGATAAAAATGAGATTGTGATATTTCCATTACTTTAGGTCCGATTTGATTCGTAACTGTCCGAACATCCTGTATAATGATTTAAATAATGTCATTGAATTATTCTAGAATCATACTCATTGTTATGATATCATATATGGTTCACTTATGACTTTATATTACCCATTCTTTTGTAAATTCCATGTTAAAGAGCGTTTTGGGTAAAATATTTTCATTTGTCATCCGTGTTTGTAATTATTCATATGATTACGTAGATCATGATTGAATAATTCTAGAATATAATACATTATTTATATATAATATATATTTAGAATATACATATATAGAATAGATCAGTAAATGAAATGAAATACACCGTTCATGGAGACGGTAGGCCGTACGTACGCTTGAACGTTGTTTTCATTTTCTTATTGAGTTGAATGGAATTAAATAGATGAAATTAATATATATACACATAAATAGAGTATCATTATTATGTCATATATTTCATGATTAGTTATTATATATACTTTATAATCATTCATGAATGGTTAACGTGAAGAATGAATATCATCGCGTCGTGGAGACGGTAGTCCGTACGTACGCACGAGCGATGATATCGTTCTCATGATCGTGGAATTGTATTTTAGTGTATGTACACTATTTAATAATAAATATCACATTAAAATAATCATATATAGTAATTATTTACACCATTATACCCATCCAAGTAAGGTGGTGGTGGAAAATAGATTACACCACGGCGTGGAGACGGTATTCCGTACATTCGCACCAGCGGTGATTTCGTTTTTCGTAGGATAGATAGATGGTGAAATAGGGTTGTTTCATAATTATAATAACATATCAGTATATGAGTGATACTTATTTTATTACTTGATAATGAAACAAATAAATAAGAAGAAGTCGAAGAAGAAATAAATTTGAAAGAATTGGTAACATACATTACCTCTTCTTTGAAACGCCTCTTTGAGATCTTCTTTTAGGGCACTAAAATTGGTCTTTGAAGAAGACCAGGACCTCTAGGATGTTTTTAGAGAAGTTGAGAGGTTAAATTCGAAGGGGTTGGCCGAGCATGAATGCTCAAAGTGGTGTGGGGAAGAGGGGGAGGAGGTTTTTATAAGGGAGGAGAGGGGAACCTTTGGAATAACTAAAAATATTATTTTATTATAAAGTAAAATTCGGTTTTTAATAGCTCCAAATTGATATATTTAGAAGATAAGGTGGGGATGGGTCGAAATAATCTCATCCAATAGAATTTAGACAAGTTTAGGTTCCTATGTTGACCTTATCATTTAGATTTAACATTAAGTCGAATAATTTTACTTTTACCATGTGTTCTTGTGTTCTTATACTATAAGGTTAATAAACTTAATATAATCAGCCAAACGAACCCCAAGATGATTATTATTAATATATATAACTATATCTAAGTCATTTTTCTGAACCATAGATTTTTATAAGTAAAATAACAATAAATAATATAATATTTATTTTAAAAACTATTTTATGTCAATTTTGACACTATTCAGTAATTGATTTTTTTGAAACTTATAACAGAATGATTAGTTCTAAAAACATTAATTAAATCAATAATAACATGTCATAGTAACATATAAAATTAGTATAATTCATAAAAAGTCTCAAATTACATTTATTTGGGTATTTATAACATCAATTATGTCAATATTTCATTAATAAGATAATTACTACGTCATATTTTTGTCATAAATAAATTAACTTTTTTAATTTATAAAAATTACAAATAAAATATCATTATGTAGAAAATCCTTTTAGCTTTCTAATGTATATTTATATATGAATTTATATTATGTATAACCCTATATTAAAAATGATTTAGTTATTAAACATTGATTGTAACTATTTTAACCCTTCTTTAAATAAATTAATAATAAATGTCCTAATATAATCCATGTGGGCCTAAATGGTCATATTTTATTCATATGGTTGTTTTTGGTCGAATTACACTTAGCCAATAGAATTATGATATGGGTTATGGTAATAATAATATCATTTTTACCCTTAATTACCCTATTTACTTTTTAGATGTTGTCAACATGTTTAAAGGTATTTTATACCTAGAATAATCATATTAATTTTTTATCATTTTTAAGGTGGTATCTAGTTTTTACTTAAGTAATTGACCTAAAATTTTAAAAATTAATATAATCCTCATTACATAATTTAATACAAATGTTTTGAAATATATTATATATTTTTTTCAATGAAATATATATGGTTAATAAAAACTAATTTTTATACAGGCATAAACATCATGTAATTAATATTTATAGAAAAACAAATGTTTATGCTTCATATTTTGATTATCAAAAAAATATCAATTTTCTAATTTATATGACATGAAATAGTTTATTGTTAGAAATATAAGAGTTATTTGAAATAAAATATAACCCAAAACATAACTGAATATTTAGAAAATTTAATTTAATAAGAAATATGAAAAAACCTTATTGGGATAAAATATTACTTATTTTTTCAAATTCAAATACATGAGATTTATAAACTGAAATTATTATTATTTTTAAATATATAATTTTATTAATTAATTATACTTTTTCAATAAGAAATTTTTATATTTCATTATTTCTCACTTAACTCATGATATGGTCACCAAATCGATTGTATTTTTTAAAAAAATTATGTTCACATATTTACCTACAAATTTGATATTTTAGAAAAAATATATAAAAATTAATAATAGGATTCTTTTCATATTATAAGTTGAACAATTAATTTAATTTTTTATAGTTTGAAAATATAAATTTTATAATTTAAAATTCAAATAAAATTATAAAAATCAAATAAAATTAGTTTTCATGGGATAATATTTTTTTTTCAAATTTTACCTATTCATATTCTCATTTACTATTTATTACTAAGATGAGTTTTCCTAATAAATTTTTCATAATAAACAATTAATTTTTAACATAAATTTTTTTTGTAGACAATTTTATATATTGATTGAACAGTATCAATTCATTAGTATGTAAAATGATCATTATATTTCATTAAATGGAAAAATCTTAATTAATTTGTTAAATTGGTATTTAAATATTTAGACAATAATAATTTATACATAAATAAAATCTCATTGTCACTATGTATGACATAATAATATGATAATCTATGGAGACTATAGAATGTGGTGGTTCAACTAGCATAGATTTCATTGAAATTTTAACAATGTTTAACTTCTCTCACATATAATTTCACTTATACCATAATTACTAGAGTTTATATTTGGATTAATATTAGAAAATACCTAGTCAAGAAAAAAATTTCCCTATTTTTTTTAGAGTTGGTACGCAAAATAAAGACTCATACTAATTGGTCCCATCACTTATCCTTAATATATTGTTCTTATGGATTGGTTAGTAACTATTATATCAAATAATTAAATGACTATATATTAATGGTCAAACTTATATTATTATTATTATGTATCATTATTTTATTTTAGTTATGTATTGTGTCAATAAATATAGTAGTAATAATTACTTTTTTATTGTGAAAAATAATTATAATATCTCGAGACATTGCACTAAACAATTCCCTTTAAATTCCTATTCTGTTAGAGTGTAGTGAAAATAGCCATGAGATTTTGTACTCTTATTTCCACCCTTTTTGGTTACTCAATTGGAAAATCACTTCAATCCCATCAAACCCATTTTTAACTATGTGTCTCTTTAATAGAACCATTAATTAAATGATGGAATGTAAAAGATAAATATATTGATTTTTATAAT
Organism: Viscum album; assembly: GCA_963277665.1. Classification (NCBI taxonomy): domain Eukaryota; kingdom Viridiplantae; phylum Streptophyta; class Magnoliopsida; order Santalales; family Viscaceae; genus Viscum; species Viscum album. The sequence goes on from OY728140.1 coordinate 1,060,518,576, forward strand.
CTTATAAATGGAAACCTATTAATATAAATGTTTTAAATTGTAAAATACACATTTACCATAATCTATATGTTTCTAGATTTAAATATAGGTTATTAATTATCAATTTTTTATTACGTTCTCTAATCCAGATATAAAATGTCCTCAAATCCATCATAATTGTTCTTGAAGAGTCTATGAATCACCACAACATATCCCTTAAGATTATTAGACATAGGGTGTAGTTATGCCTTTTTTTATGCATCATGAAATGATTTATTTATGGTTATTACCCATAGGATATTATTAATTAGTTCTTATAAATATTTATTTAAATAAAATTAACAATTTCATTTATATGAAACCATAAAAATTGTAATTTAATAAATATTTAGGATGCATTCATATATTTAAGATTACATATAGGGATTTTCTAATGTTCTCTAGTCATTAACCCATAATATAAGTAAAATAATCTCCAACATAATTGAAAACAACTTTTATATAATATTAATTAAACCAATCATTTCATACATTCATAATACAATATTTTACCTGAATATTCATTAAATATCACAATTAATTAAACCCAAGGACACAACGGTTTAATTATAGAAGTGATTAGCTTCATAAAAATCCTATTCAAATACATTTTCATCATTACCTCCAGTAATTATCTGACATGGTACCATATTTTACACATAAAACATAATACTCACCTTTATAAACATAGTAATAAAAGAATTATAATGGGAGAGATAAGAATCATAGCATTGGAAAATATATGATTTATCAATCAATGTTTATAAATGAGCATAAAATAATAATATCAGTGTTAGACTATGATCCAATTCAAAGAAAATAATATTAAAATATCATATGAATATAAATGTGGAATACTACACATAACTCTATAAAAAGAACAACATTTGATACCAAATATAATATGAAATTGTAAATATGAAAAACAGACAAATGATTCCAAAAAAACATAAATATTATAACTTAGTGGTTCGGGAAATAAGTTCTTCCATAAAATAACTTATTAGTCTATAAATAATGTTCATGTGTCCCATATATTTGTTGAATAAGAATAAATCATTTTTATCCCATTCTATTATCAAAATATATGACATTTTAAATAATTCATTTTAGGGGTAGATAATTTTCATCCACTATCATATAATGCAAACCATACAAATGTGATCCATGTAAACATTACCAAAAAATATTGAAAGAATATCTTAATTTTACCATGGAAAAGAGATGTTTATAATAAATATATTTATATTGATAACTTTATATTACATGCAATGAAAGAAACATGATGATATAATAAAAACATATCCATTTTATAACATAAGGAAGAAAAATATATTTTATGAATTTGATGAAAAAAGGATTTTTAATACTATTGGATATAATATATTATAAAATGAGAAGAAATTTATATTTTCTTTTATATATTTTATTGTAATATTATTTAGAAATCAATTTTAATCCATGTAAATTAAACATTGTAATGAATAATGGTTGAAACTGGGTAAAATTTTGATCACACTAACAAATTAGGAATATATAATGAAATTATAACATTGCGGAAAAAATAAATATATTACTTCAAAATATTGATTAATAATGAAAAAATATTTTTAATATTATCTGAATCAATTATTGATTCATATATAAGGTTATCCATAGTGAATATGGTCACAGAGGAAGATGATTCCTTATCTAAAAGAGGAGGTGTGGTCCGTTTCATTTATAAGAGTCACATCTAGTAAATTATTTATCCAAGTTAATTTAAATTCATATAAGATGTGTAAAACCTAATGAATAACCATTTTATATGAAAATTGTCACTGGTTTTATATATTAATTATATAATTTTCCATGGATGTAATATCTTTCATTATAATATCGATTAAAAATGAGATTAAAATGAAACAGGAACCTTGTTTTTATTTTGAAAGTAATAAATTATATTTAATCTACTTTCTAAAAATGTTTCCCGACATAATATATTATTTTAGTTCCTTATTTACATATATATATTATATTTTATATTATTAAAAAAAATATTTTACTACACATGTATTAGTTTATTACTGTTAGTTCTCATCATCAATTGATACTAATTCTGATTATTTTATGTATATTTTGAAACATTGACATGAAAATAAATTATTTAATGAACTTTCATCATTAAAATATTTGAAATTTATATAAACAATTTTCTCTAAATGATTTAAATATCATTATTTTAATTTGATGGAAATGGTGACCATTGTTTTCAATAACACGACCTGTTATGAACTTTATTATGTAATCTATTTCATTCAAAAGTTGGTTTATATATAATGAGTTAAAATTAACATATTTATTTAGAAAAATAATATTTAATGAAATAATTTTTATCCATTAGTTTAAATCTCATAATCATCGATTTATGGCTTCAATGAAAAATAAAATACAACATTTCATTTATGTTTTAGTTCACAGGTAAACACAAATGAATATTTTGTTTTCCATAGAACATAAAAAAGATAGTGAATGATTCATATTTCAAAAATAATAAAAAAATTATAAAAATAAATTTTATTCATTAATTATTCCTTTTAAAAGTAAACATTTTAGGATGAAATGATAATTAAACACAACACCCATGGATGTGGTAGTGAGCATGTAATAGGAATAAATTTTTTAATTTTTGAAGGAAATGGGAATGGTAGCTAATGAAGAACCCATTAATATAATTTTTTAGTACATGAATTATATTTATATATTTATATTAGTCTAAGTAAAATATATGACATAAAATTTATAATAATAATAAATATAATAATGATTTAATTGATAATAGTTTTATTTCAAATAAATTGATTTCAACTTCGAAACCATATTGATTTTTGAGGGATTTGGAAAACATATAAGGATAGTAAACTCATGAATTCGGGATATGATTGTATGGGAATGAAATGGGGATGATTATATGGTATTATTTGATATTTTAATTTATCATTGAAGTGGTATTGGGAAGCTCATTGTAAGTGTGATTTTTATAAGATTTTTGAAAATATAATTTCAGAGTATGTAAATGAAATAATTTTAAACCAAAAAAATGGATCCAAACTATAAAATAATAAATGAAAGTTTATTTTTAGGTGAATAAATAACAAAAATAATCATTTAAAGAATTCTTTTTGAAATTGTTTGTCTTTTATCATTTTTTAACACTTTTAAAAAATTTATATTTTATTGTGGAAATATGTTTAATATAATTTAATTTATTTTTGTTGAAAATTTTTAAATGAAACCTTTACCATTAATCATAATTTTGTTTCAAAATAATAATTAAATTTTATTAATTAATATATAACTTGATAATAATTAATTTTTGAAACGTCTGTGTATAGTGAATTAACAAACAGTTGATGAAAAATACAACCTAAGTTCAACATTGTAAAATATAGGTATATAAATTATACATAATACATTTAAATATATAATTTTACATGTAAAAAACATTTTTTCAATGACGATTTTTCATAAATTTTATTTTTGGATTATAACCCAGTGAAGACATAAATATCATGGTTAGTGGGAATATTAACATTTATTATTTTTCACCTCAAAATAAATATTTTTAGAAATAATCATAAAGCTTATTGATAACATAATATAAATATGATGAATCAATAAAATAAAGACCAATATTTTTAGAAAAATAAAAAAATTTATTTATTTAACTTTTAAATGGAAGATTAAAATTTAATGGAAAACTATTTTGATAGTAATAATTTAACTTCTAAACCCAGACCCATTAGCTTTTACGGGGAGAGTATTCCACTATCCTAAGGTGAAATTTCTCAAACAAAAAAAATTTAGAAATTAATTACTGGGGTCTAGAAATGACCTGTCGAATGACTTAACCTTATATATAATAGATCATTGAATAAAAAAATGATGAGTATATTTAATTCCTAATACTTGAATAAACCCAAGACAAACCACCAATATATAAAACCTATAAAAATAACTAGAGTCACAATAGTAATGAAGGGAAGTTCCTAGTTTGGAGGATTAGGGTTTTGATTTGGTCCTCCCCTTTATGTGTCTAAAACATGGAACCCCAGTTCTTTGGTAGAGAAGGTACGATTCCCACTTTCTTTTCCATTCAAAAAAAAGATAATTCTACCTCCACAAACAAGAACAATTTTAGGGCTTCCATCCTAGTGTATGCCCCTAACCTTTCATGTTGGAGGATACAATATTTTTCTTCTATACATCCTTCACCTTAACTCCTTTATTACATTGGACCCTAGTCCAATGTAAATATAATAGAGGGAAGGCTCGTTGCCTTACCCTCTTCCCAGGTCACCTTGGCCTCTTCCACTCTCACCACCATAGGCACATCCTCTTCCACCAATGGAGGAGGAAAAGTGTGGGTTCCATTGTATAATTATTAAAATCATCTTGTTTCTCACACTGATCATGACTCACGTGTGCTTATAAAGTTGTGATGATCACAAAAACCAAACAATCACTCACATATTGAAATATGAGAACTATGATTACCATCATAATTGGGATATAAAAGAATCCTTTTGAAGACCCATGATCAATATCATTCCACCCTTGAGTGGGCATCCGCATTAGGAATAATTCTCAAATTGACCCCCCCCCCCAAATCACAAAGGCATCATTTTTAGGAAGTATTCCAAAAATTATTTTTCTCAAAAGACTATAAATCAACGTGAGACTCATCAAACTACATGGCCATTGATTACCCTCAAAATAAGATATGTAGGAAGACTCTATGAATTTCAAACCCAATACATTATATAAAACATGTTCTTCCTGTGCTCTATTATAAATTGGGTCTAACCCAACTTTGAAACTCATATTCGTTCCATATTTCATGTGATAATTATTCATAAGTCCCACACCAAACTTTGACTAAGTAGAATCATCTTATATTTTCTTACAATATTACATAAAAACTGTACACCTAAGTCTATATCACATGACCATAAATTGTATAATGTTTCTAATTAAGCGACAATAAACTATGAGGGTTCGGATTACATTCACAACAAATACATAGGTAGCTTATTTATGGGTATGCTCCGATCATCAAAACAAACCGTCATCTCCCAAGATGACAATAATTTCCAAAGATCCCCAATGAGTGGATAAAAACCCATTATCTATTTAATGATGGTTAAAAGAATCTTCAAATATTATATGAGAGGATAACACTTATTGAGAACCTCTAATACAAATGAATGTCTCCATTAATTAGGAATCTTGAATACATACAGATGAATCTAAATTTCACACAAGATAATAATTGAATTCAAATTCAAAGGAAATACTATGTTATACATGGTGAATTAATATGGATTCAAGAAAATATCACAAATTTATAAGAGATTCCCGGAGTAGGAAACAATTCCACCCCAAAAGTACATGCATTCCAAAGGTAAGAATTCAATGAGTTTGAACATATGATAATTAGGATCATGCATTGGACAAGATGATGTGAGGTTAGACTCATCACACCATATTGGTGGAAATTATTGTCTACATGGGGACTATCTTATAAATTTGAGATATTTTCATGAATCCTTATTAATTCACCAATTATAACATAGGTTTCCCTTGGAATATGAATTAAATTATTAGCATGTGTGAAATTTATAGTCAACCATACTTATTAGAGGTTCTTCATTATTAGAGGCATTTGTATCTATTAGAGGTTATACATCAATTTTATCCTCTCATATAAAATTTAGAGAATATTTTAATCATCATTATGATGATACTAGTTTTTTAGCCACATATTAGGGAACTCTATAATTTATTGTCATCCAGGGAGAAAAATATTTGATTTGGTGCTGGTTTTATACCCATAAATGGGCTACCTACGTATCCTTGTGAAAGGGATCAGAACCCTCAATGTTCAATTCCACTAAATATAACCCAACAAACCTTTTATGGTCATGTGATAAGGACATATTCATATATTTTTAATTCCTTGTGTTAAGGATATATAAGTGAAATATGATTATTCAATGTTTGGTGTGGGGATTATGTGTTTGAAGTCCAAGGAACATGTAATGAATATGAGATTCAATGTTTGGTTAGACCCTATTAGGAATATGGCCCAGGAAGAACATGGTTGATTTGTATTAATGCGTTTGAACCTCAGAGTGTCTTCCAACGTACCAAGTTTGGATGAGGGTCAAAGCCCATATAGTTTGATGAGTCTCACAAGAGATTATAGTTCGTTCAGATTAGTAATTTTGGGATTACATTATGAAAATGATTCATTCGGATTTTGGGGGTTTATATGGTGATTATTCCTAAGGAGGTTGCCCATTTATGGATGAAATGAGATAGATCACATTCATTGGGAAGGATTCATACATATCCCAATTATGAAGTGAATTATATTACACAAAGTTCAAGATGTGAATGATTGTGATGATTTTGTGATCATCAAAAATCAATAATCCCACACAAGTCAAGCGTGGTGTGAGAAACAAGAAGATATGAAAGAATCAACAAAGGCACCCAAACATTTCATACTCTTCTCGTCGAAGAGTACATGCCTATATCAGAGTGGGTGGACAAGGATGAGGTGACTGGGGTTGAGGGCAAGGCGATGAGCCTTCCCTCTATTCTCATTACTTTGGACAAGCTTCCAATGTATGGAATGTGTGAAGGAGAAGGATGTAGATAGTTTAAAGACTAAAAATTCAGAGATGAAAGGTTAGGGGTATACACATGATGGCCTCCCTAAAATTGGTCTTAGTAGGGTATGATGAATTAACATTTGATTTAATAGAAAAGAAACGGTTAAATGTACCTTCGCTACCAGTGTCCTAACAGTTCTGGGTCTTATAGATGAAAAGTGGTTGACAAAATCAAAACCATAATCCTCCAAAACTGGAACATCCCAAAAATATCCAAGTAGAAAGGATCATGTGATTGTGGATATACAAAACAATATACACTCAATGAATCATAATCCTGTTGTAATAAAATATGTGAAACCTCTAATAGTGAATATAAAAACACAAATAGAAGACACACTGATGTTCCAAAAAATGATTCACAAGTCATGAGGTTTTTGTGGAGGTTTCAACATAATCCTTTTAGATAGGGGATAAAATGAAGAATAATATTTTTTCATGAATGTATTTGAATAACTCTGATGTATTGATGACTGAAGGGAGTATGATATTTAAAGATGGGTGCCCTTATAAGTATCCGGAATTCATGTATGAGTGCACACATAGGATAGGGAGACCTGATTTTCACTTATGTGAAGAAAAAACGAGATTTTATTATTTTGGAAATACTTGACTCAAGAAATCATTTTTATTAATAGGTATTCCTAGATGTGGGGAGCTCATGTTCTTTTGATAAGAATGGGTTGCACACAAGTGTTTCTAATTCAGGGAGGTTGGGCACTTTAGAGGCACATGTGTTATCGATTTAAAACAATAATGTGACTTCAGTTTTATGATCTCCCTTCATTTCATCTTCTCTATGTGTTAAAGAACTACTATGAAGTTTATTAAAGACATTGGAAAAGCACTTGGGAGACCATTGTAGCAATTAGGTTTGTGAGATATTTTTTTCATAAAAATGAAGGCCGCAAGGGTCTATTTATAAGAAAATAAGTGACCATGGGAGACATGGTGGTGGGTCACACAAGTGGGTTTGCACTAGAAGAGGGTGCGCAAGTACCTTGCATGCCGACAGATCCTTGGATTGACTATGGTGATCCACTTTTAAATCCTCTAAAATCATGCTTTTCATCATGTGTTTTCTACTTTTTTTCAATGTAATTTCCCTTTGTCACTTTTTAGAACCTGTGAAGGAATAGAGTGTCAAACCCCTAACCCCCTCAATATTAGATCCAGAATTTAATGAGGATCTTATAATGAGATAATGTTACGAAAAAATTATAAAATAGGTTTTTGTGATGTTCTATTGGCAGCTCTCAATGTAAATGGGTGTGTAAGGTTATGGTGTCCAGGGAAATTATTATCGCTTATGAGGGATACTGATTTTATTACTTCATAATGAAAAAACCAAAGAAGAATAATTGGAAGAAGAAATAAAGTTCAAAGAATCGGGGATGGACATTACCTCTTCTTTGAAGCGACTCTTTGAGACCTCCTTTTAGGGAACTAAAATTGGTCATTGAGGAAGATCGAAACCCTTAGAATATTTATAGGAAAGTGGATAAGAGAATTTTCAGGGTTTGGCCGAGTTTTAAGGCTCAAAGTGGTGTGAGGAAGAGAGGGAGGAGGTGCCCTTTTATAATGGAGGAGAGGGGCTCTTTTGAAAAAAAAAATTATTTTATTATAAATCCAAATTCGGTTTTAAATATCTCAAAATTAATTTATTTTGAAGACAAGGTGGGTACAGGTAGAAACCCTCTCATACGATAGAATTTAGTCAAGTTTAGGTTCCCATATTAACCTTATCATTTATATTTGTCTTTAAGTTAGATAATATTACTTTTACCATGTCTTTTTGTGTTCTTACACTATAAGGTTAATAAACATACTATAAGAAGTCAAAATAAACCCAAGTTGTTTATTATTAATATATATAACATTATCTAAGTCATTTGGTCGAACCATTTATTTTTAGGAATAAAATTACAATTAATAATATAATATTTGTTTTAAAACCAATTTTATGTCAATTTTGACACTATTTAGTAATTGATTTTTGTGAAACACATAAAAGAATGATTAGTTCGAAAAAAGTTAATTAAATAAATTATAACATGTCATATTAACCTATAAAATTAGTGGAATTCATAAAAATTCTCAAATTACATAGATTTGGGTATTTATAAACATAATTATGTAAATATTTCAATAATAAGATAATTACTACATCATCTTTGTCTCATAAATAAATTAACTTATATAAAGTCTAAAAATTAAAAATAATATATCATTATGTATTAAATCATTTTATCTTTCTAATGAATATTTATAGTCGAATTTATCTTATGTGTAACCCTATATTAAAAATTATTTACTTATTAAACATTGATTTTAACTATTTTAACCCTTCTTTAAATAAATTAATAATAAATGTCCTATTCTAATCCAAGTGGGCCTAAATGGTCATATTTTATTCCTAAGGTTGTCTCTGGTCGAATTACCTTTATCCAATAGAATTATTTCATGTTTTAGGGTAATAATAATATCATTTTTACCCTTAATTACACTATTTACTTTTAACTGTGGAAAAAAAGAAAAAAGTTACTATTCACCAAAAATTATTTTCATCTCATTGAACCAAATTTTTCTTACTGAAATCAACCATGTATCATGGATTTTTGGAATTCCACTCACAGAAGCGGTAAAATTATGTTTTATGAAAATGTCAATTTTTTTTAACCACCACTTATTGGTTTCACTATTAATCAAAAAATGAAAGTTTCCAGAAAAATACCAAAAATTAGGCCTAAGATATATTTGATGTTATGAATTCAATAATGATTTCTATTTTACCAAATTCGAAACATATCAATTTTGTTAATAAATTTAAAAATTAATTTCCGTCGTCAAAACAAATAGCGTGTTCTTACGAGATAATAACTATCAAAAGATTGACAGTTGTTTATGACTGGTTTAAATGTGAAATTAAATCCAATAACCAACATTGTATTAAATTGTAAAAATATATTCTAAATATAATTTAAAACCACTCAAATTAATAATTTATCACTATTAATTATTTCTATTAAAAAGGTTGTTTTTAATTAAAATTTAGAAATTTTCACTATTCATTAGAAAATGAAAGATAGCCGAAAAGTACCAAAATTTCTCCCTATTCTAATTTCAATATTCTGAATCCAAAAATGAAGAACATTTTGAAAAATAAAATTTACAAAATTTCAAAAAGTGGTAATTACTATTCATAATGACTAGTTTTAATAATATTTTAATAGCATATCGTTGTTTAGTAAAACTCGGTATTGCGTACTACACACGCTATCGAGGAAGGTCACGATTGCGTGTAATGAAAGGCAAGTCAAGGATACGTGTTGTGCAAGCTCTTTTTGGTGTAGCGTACAACACAAGACATTAATGAAATTAAAAAGAATATTTTTATAAAATCTCAGGGTGTTACATTCTACCCCCCTTAAAATGAATTTTGCCCTCGAAATTTTTCAGGGTTATAAATGGTTTACTACTCGAATGTTTCTTTAATAGAAACCCACATCATAAAAAGGAATAACAGAACCAATCTTTAAAAACAAAAGCATGAAACGTAACGGTTACCCAAATAAACTAATCACTGGGTTTCCACATAGGTGATAATATGGATATAGAAGAGAAATCTAACCATCATGTTCTGATGGAGAGTGGTAGAGAACATGGCTATGGAAAAGCCAACAATCACAAAGCCATAAATTTGTGACGATCTAAAGTACCATCTGATTTATCAGATATAAGAGTACTAGGACAACATTTTTGGTGTTCAAGATCATTTCCCTAAAGAGGATGAAATTGGAATTAGAAGAAATACTTTCCTGATTTTGGTATAGTCTCACCATTGGTCATTCTTTGGACAATTTCCACTTAATCTCTTAAAGAAATGAAGTTAAATATGTCATTCGTGATGTGTTAGCAGATCACATGATAGAATGATGGGTCATTCCATATGTTTCAAATAAAAGGTTAGAAAAAATTATCAAATATACATGAGTCCATATATGGTGATATTAATCATATATGGTTCCTAAAATGGAATTATACTTCTTATATTATATTGCTTAATATAATAAAACTAGTTTCTACTAAATAGGGACTTCCTATAGGCCAGTGGTAGGCAATAAAGGCCAGTCGCACTTTGGTTGTGGGTTTGATTCCCACAGACTAGTCCGACGCGATGGGATGTTGCCCGTCCTGCAGGTTGTCCTTTTTCTAAAGCTATATTACTATAACATCCCATCAATAATATCAAAAAAAGTTCTATCCTAACTTATGTACAACATAATCCATTCCAATCTTTAGGCTTATCTGAAATACTTTGGTCCAAGCTCATAGTATAAAGAAAATGATTACTTGAAATGTCACATAACAATCACGTGAATGCCATCATTTATCCCCCATATATCATAAGATATATCTTGTTTGTCAAATTAAAAACATGTGAATACCTTAATCATGTATTCTCTTGAAGAATGAATACCCATTGAACATTAGTGAAAACATGAATGCAGTCAAAAGTTAACTCTTTCCACATACCAAAATCCAAAACATCTATATACTCAAACCATGGTATAACCTTCTCCTTACATCAGTCATGATCTCATGAATACTGTCAATCATTTCATTTTCCCGTTTTCCTTTCATTATACGCATATCATCTTTTTTTCCAAAAATATCTCAATCACATTCTATGGTTACTGGTACCATTTAAATCCACAATATACCAATACATAAATATTCCAATATTCCACGATACTATATAGAACATTATTTTGGAATCCCATTACATAAACACTTAATCATTCCACCACATTGTTGTCATATTCAACATCGCCAATAGTGATCGCATGTGACTTCCCTTTGTCCTTTTCCTTAAGTGTTTTCTCCTGTCAATCATCAATAACCCTTGGATTAGGTCATTTATTAGCATTATTCCCCATTTCCTTGCACATGAAGCATTGAAGTGTTGGTGGTGTGTTCCCTGCAGTCTTTTATTTATTCACATCTTTAGAATCCATTTTTCCATTACTTCGACACTCAGCTACTCGATGACCTTATTTTCCACACTTAAAACATTTTCTAGTCCCTTTAAGACAATCTCCACCATACTTCTTCCCACACTTTGAGCATAAGGAAACATTCATATTATTTTCACCATTATTCTGAGATTTCTCCTCGAACTCCATCTTTCGTTTCTTGTCAAAACAATGAGATGGATAAGTAACACCAACATCCATTTCTACCTTGATAGCACAATGCACAATTTCTTCATAGCTGCTGAAGTCTCTTATAGCTAATTCTTTTCGAAGATTTGGTTTTAAGCCACTGAAGAATTGATCAGCATTACTTTCAGGTTGGATGATAAATCCAGATGCATACCTTGCATGCCTTGTAAAATTCGCTTCGTATATACCAACAGATTAATCATCCTTTTACTTTAGTTCAAGAAACACCTTCTCCATCTTTGTTCGAATAATATGAGGGAAGTACTTATTGAAAAATACGTTCTTGAACTCGTCCCATTCCATGGACTCAATTTCATCTCTTGCCTCGTATTCCTGATAAGATTCAACCATTGATCAGCTTCACCTTCCAAACGATATATTGCTAAGATGACATTATCATGTTCAGAACATTGAAGAATTGAAAATATCATTTCAGTGGTAATGATCCATTGTTCAACAACAAGTGGATCAGAAGACCCACTGAAAGAATGTGGACGTTGCCTCATGAAGGACTCAATAGAATATTGTTCACTTCTCTGCTCATTTGGTATTACAGAATGATTCATAGCTTGTGTAAGTATAGCTATAATAATTTTCACTCCATCTCCTATAACATTTTATTGTTTAGGAGGACAATCATTGCATTGTCCATTACATTGATCAACACGGTTCCTTCAGATTCCAGCCATCATCTAAAACCCAAAAACAATAGTGTGAGAGGAAAAAATCACGCTAAGGAAAACAATATAATAAAGGGGGGGTAAATTCAATATCTAACATCTTGGGTTACCATAATTCTATTACTATAACCTATACTTATACATAACATTAAGGACATCCCAAGACATACCTTAGATATATTCTAGGGATCTCACTAACGTTTTCGCATCCTAGTTTCCTAAGGTTGACTAAACCTTTCCTCAGATACCAACTATAGAGACCTGAAGCTTGACGTACATAGACATTACATTACTTTTGCAGAATACTTAATACATATCAAAAACAAACACACAAGGATCGTAATAGTTTAGTGTCTTTGGAAACTTGGAACGTAATCTTCTAATCGTGGTGAAAGATCTTCAATTTCTCCCACAAAGATCTTCCATTTTTTGTTTCCTTACCTAAAACCTTTTTTTTGTTTTTGAGGGAAAATAAAACATAAAAAGGGTGAGCTCAAATGCTCAGTTAGGGTAAGCATGGATAAAATAAAACATACCATATGCATTTGAACTTAAAAACATGAACATAATGTTTAAACATCAAAATCTTGAGCAAAGACATAAAACATGGAAGTACATAAGGCATAGATCATAATGGAACATAAACCATGATAAAGTAGCATGGTAATAAAACATGTAATTGTAGCATCCATTAAGAACGTGTATTGATTTCCATAGTATCCAAGGCATTGCTGCCAAGACTATCTTAGTGGACAAAGCCCCATTCTGAATCGAGTTCACTCCTCGTTTCAGTCCTGTAACACTGAACCGGATTAACATACCGTTCTAGCCATGTCTATCTCATGAGATATAAAATCTTTACCCAATGAATTTTATGGAGATATAGGTCCCACCCATCTCATAATGATACAATTTTTATGTGTGCCACAAAATCATTAACCATACATCATAGCATATCCAATGTAATAAAAATGGGAATCTTAAACATCATGACATCATAAAACAATTCATATAAGATAAATGAATTCATAAAAATATTTCCATCACAACATAATCAAATCAATTTAATAATAGGGATAGAAAGATAACCCTTTATTATCTTAGATGGAAAATAATTTTGATAAAACACTTGATCTCCATTCTTGAAAAAAATATCATTTCTACTTCAAAAACACTTTTCCTTTCTTAACTTGTCACACAATTATAAACTAAAAGAAGTTGATTAAAAATAAACATGAAATCTTTCAAAGAAAGATTCTTGGAAATAATTTTTTAAAAATCCATTCATGCCTTATAAGTTAAAAAAACATTCTTCTCGTACTTTTGTCAGAAAAGTCAAAAAATGTACCTCGTACGAAAAACAACAAAAGATTCCTTTCATATCTTTTACTGAAAACTCACTGAAGGGTAAAATAGGATTTAAAAAAATTTAGGTGGATGGAAATCATATTACATATTGAGGAAACATGGTTGTGGATGATAAAATACGCCCCAGTATATACCAAAGTATAAACAATCACGGATAAAAATGAGATTGTGATATTTCCCTTACCTTAGGTCCGATTTTCTTCGTAAGTGTATGAACCTCCTGTATAATAATTTAAATAATGTAATTTACTTATTCCAGAATCATATTCATTTTTATGATATCATATATGGTTCACTTATGACTTTATTTTACCTGTTCTTTTGTAAATTCCATGTTAAAGAGAGTTTTGGGTAAAATCGTTTCATTTCTCGTCCGTGTTTTGACTTATAATGATTCATATGATTACTTAGATAATGATTAATTAATTCTAGAATATAAACCATGATTTATATATAATATATATTCAGAATATAAATATATATAACAGATCATTAAATGGAATGAAATACACCGTTCATGGAGACGGTAGGCCATACGTACGCATGAACGCTGTTTTCGTTTCTTTATTGAGTTGAATGGAATTAAGTAGATGTCATACATATATATACACATAAATCCAGTATCCTTATTATGTCATATATTTCATGATTTCTTTTTATATATACTTTAAAATCATTTATGAATGGTTAACGTGGAGAATGAATCTCATCGCGTCGTGGAGACGGTAGTCCGTACGTACGCACGAGCGATTATATAGTTCTCATGATCGTGGAATTGTATTGGAGTGTATGTATACTATTTCAGAATCTATATCACTTTACAATTATCATATATAGTTATTATGTACACCATTATACCCATCCAAGTAAGGTGGTGATGGAAAATAGATTACACCACGGCGTGTAGACGGTATTCTGTACGTATGCACGTGTGGTGATTTCGTTTTCCGTAGGATGGATAGATGGTGAAATTGGGTTGTTTAATACTTATAATAAAATATCCATATATGAGGGATACATATTTTATTACTTCATAATGAAACAACCAAAGAAGAAGAAGTGGAAGAAGAAATAATGTTGAAATAATCAGTAACAGACATTACCTCTTCTTTGAAGCACCTCTTTGAGATCTCTTTTTAGGGCACTAAAATTGGTCTTTGAGGAAGACCAGAACCTCTAAAATGTTTCTAGGGAAGTGGAGAAGATAATTTTGAAGGGTTTGGACGACCTTGAAGGCTCAATGTGGTGTGAGGAAGAGAGGGAGGAGGTGCCCTTTTATATGGGAGGAGAGGGGCTCTTTTGGAAAAACTAAAAATATTATTTTATTATAAAGCCAAATTCGGTTTTAAATAGCTCCAAATTGATTTATTTAGAAGCTAAGGTGGGTATGGGTACAAAGCATCTCATCCAATAGAATTTATACAAGTTTAGGTTCCTATTTTAACCTTGTGATTTAAATTTAACTTTATGTTAGATAATTTTACTTTTACCGGGTCTTTTTGTGTTCTTACACTATAAGGTTGATAAACATACTATAAGAAGCCAAATGAACCCCAAGTTGTTTATTATTAATATATATAACCTTATATAAGTCATTTTATGGATCCTTATATTTTTAGGAATAAAATAACAATTAATAATACAATATTTTCTTTATAAACTATTTTATGTCATTTTTTACACTATTTAGTAATTGATTTTTTTGAAACTCATAACAGAATGATTAGTTCGAAAAAAGTTAATTTAATCAATAATAACATGTGATATTAACCTATAAAATTAGTGGAATTCATAAAAAGTATCAAATTACCTTGATTTGTGTATTTATAACATCAATTATGTCAATATTTCATTAATAAGATAATTACTACATCATCTTTGTGTCATAACTATATTAACATATTTAAAGTCTAAAAATTAGAAATAAAATATCATTATGTATAAAATCTTTTTATCATTCTAATGAATATTTATAGTCGACATTATATTATGTATAACCTTATATTAAATATGATTTACTTATTAAACTTTGATTTTAACTATTTTAACCCTTCTTTAAACAAATTAATAATAAATGTCCTATTATAATCCATGTGGGCCTAAATGGTCATATTTTATTCCAAAAGTTGTTTTTGGTCGAATTACATTTATCCAATAGAATTAAGATATTTTTTAGGGTAATAATAATATCATTTTTACCCTTAATTACCCTATTTACTTTTAATAGTGGTAAAAAAAGTAAAAAGTTACTATTCACCAAAAATTATTTTCATCTCATTGAACCATATTTTTCTTACTGAAATCAACCGTGTCTCAAGGATTTTTGAAATTCCACTCAAAGAAGCAGTGAAATTATGTTTTATGAAAAATTCAATTTTTTAACCACCACTTAGTGGTTTCACTATTCATCAAAAAATGAATGTTTCCATAAAAATACCAAAAATTAGGCCTAAGATATATTTGATATTATGAATTAAATAATGATGTCTATTTTACCAAATTTTAAACATATCAGTTGCATTAATTAATTTAAAAATTAATTTCCGTCGTCAAAACAAATAGCATGTTCTTAAAAGACAATAACTATCAAATGATTGACTGTTCTTTATGTCTGGTTTAAAAGTGAAATTACATCCAATAACCAACATTGTATTAAATTGTAAAAATATATTCTAAATATACATTAAAACCACTCAAATTAATAATTTATCACTATTATTTATTTCTATTAAAAAGGTTGTTTTTAATTAAAATTTAGAAATTTTTGCTACTCATTAGAAAATGAAAGTTTGCCGAAAAGTACCAAAATTTCACCCTAAGTTAATTTCAATATTCCGAATCAAAAAATGAAGTCCATTCTAAGGAATAATATTTAAAAAATTTCAAAAAGTGGTTATTACTATTCGTAACGACTAGTTTTAATAATAATTTAATAGCATATCGTTGTTTAGTGAAACTCGGTATTGCGTACTACACACGCTATCGAGGAAGGTCGTGATTGCGTGTAATGGAAGGCAAGTAAAGGATTCGTGATGTGCAAGCTCCTTTTGGTGTAGCGTACTATACAAGACATTAATGAAATTAAAAAAAAATATTCTTATAAAATCTCGGCGTGTTACAAGGGTGGTACGAATAATTACTATCCCCTTAAGATGTATTCTAGTTAAGAAATTATTTCACTCGTTAATGACAAGGCATCAGACGTGACTGAACTTTTGTTTGCTAGTCCTCGAGAAAAGTGGTCTTTTTCATTACTACATTATAGATTATGGATTTATATTAATAATACAAAACACTAATATGGATAGAATTATTCATAATATTCCATCATGGGGAGGACCGCTGTGGTGGATTAGAGAAAGGGATAAATCCCCTAGCTCCTTGTTCTTCTAGCCAAACTGAGGGTTACTGTGGCTCTCAACTAAAGGTAAGATCTCTAGATTGACTGAATTTTTATAAACAAAGTCATCATGATGAAGAGTATGATGCAGAACATCAGAATTACTAAAATTACTACCATTATTTGGTAATGAAGGGGTATGAACTTGAGCTACAATAGATAAATCAATAAGGGCATCAAGAACTCCATCATTTAGAGGAGTCTGATCATAGATTGAATCTTGATTTTCCAACAATATTTTGAGAGAATTTTACTCAGATTATATCTTACACTTTGATAGGGGCACATGCTTGGATAAATGGATATCATGAGAAGGTTTATGTGCCTGCCTTGTATTGGTCATCATAATGGGATGATTACCTCCAATTAGAGAGCATGTATATTCCCAATCTGGTTCTCTTTATGATATGGGGGAGTATGACCAATAACCTTACAAGACTAGAAAAGAGATATGTATCTGATCTGGGATGGCATAGTGATGTGTTATCATAGGTGTTGGGGCAATGTTATGTGAATGTTCCCCTAGTATAGAAGATGTTGTTGTTATGTTATTTTGGTATGCATCCAGAATATGGGTTGGAATTTGTGTCTACCCTTTAACCATTGCTATTTTTTTTGGAATTTAGTGGGTGGAAAGGGAATATCGGTAAATTTTTTATTTTGAGTTGGTTCATATTCCTTCTTCTGTACTCTCATATCTTTTAGTGGGTTCTAAAAGTACTCATGTATAGGGGTGGAGAGTTGAGTAGTGCCCAGATTTCTCATCAGAGCATTCTGACTGACTTCTCCAAGTACTGCCAAAGGAGACAATTTTCAAGCATGATGAATACTGGAATGTGTATGTAGCCGATGGATATTTTTCGTTAGTCATGGTTTATGGATTTCTATCAATGATTACATACGATATTACGAGAAGAATTGGTATGTCTAAGCAGGTGTATGTTTTGGTTTAAAAGTACCCAACACATTTTATTGGAGAGATTCCACAATTGTAGAAAGAAGTGTTTGATAACTGGATGATAGTTTGTAAACATGTGTATATTCGTAATAATTTTAATCCAATAGATATAACATGTGGTATTGTTGGGTAACTTATATATTAGTCTGCTGGGATGTAGAATTTGGAGGGATGTGTGAATGTTCGTATTCAATTTTTTTCATCAATTTATGTTGATGGACTTCTCCGAAGGGGTAAAATGTAATAATATGTTCCCAATTAGTCTAATTTTGTCCTTATTAGATGATATAGAATTCCCGGGTCTTAGGGAAAAGGGTTGAACAACATGAGTCAAAACCCCCATCATGTTAGGGGTTCACTATCCTGCGATTCTGATGACAATTATTATTAGTGGGATTCCACGGTAAAGACCCCTATATCTCTGATTTTAGGCCATAAGTGCCCTCTTAATATACCTCCATATAATATGTGGGGGACTGATTGTAGCATTCTAGAGCTAAGGACCCAAGGAAATGGAAGAAGATGGTTGGAACCGTTTGCTTTCGGACCACCGGTCATCACTGACGAGAAGATCAATGGTTTTTATTAACCTGGAGATCCTATCAGGCAGCCTACAAAGGTAGGATTATACAATGTTGATGGTATTTCTTTACCAGTACATTGGAGACTCAGCATTGAGGAGGTTTTGTAACACCTCGACCCTAGTTACCCTGAGTCGGTGCATTATTACATAACATTGGCATGATCACAAGAAAGATCAAATCTCGAAAGACCGATTAGTTTAGTAGCCTTGGAAACACTAGATATATTCATAAGTCTTACATTAAATCATAATAATAAAAACTAAAACAAAATATTTTATTCAAAGTCCACACACATATCCCCACATACTATCCCTGCAAATCATTCATAAATTACTTCTTCACATCCTGGGAAAAATAAATCATTGAAAGGGGTGAGCTCAAATGCCCAGTAAGGATAACAATATAGCAGAAACTTTCATAAATAATAATAAACATTTAAGGAAATATATAACTAAAACAAAAGCCTTTTAAAATTGAACTTCAACATAGTATGTCAAAAATAAAATGAAATAATTACATTTACATATTCACATGGATATTCTACTAATCAAAAAATCACATGCAATATTAATAACCACTTTCATAATGATGGAATTCATAATTCCAGACTATCATAACCACATAGCCAAGGCCTCGTGCCAAGACTACAAATAAGATTTTGTCAAGGCCTTGTACCAAGACAATTGTTTGTCTCATGAGATCTACCGATTCATCGAGGAGCTATAGCAGGCTCCACCCGTCACATATTATGTCCAATGCATTCCCATATGAAAAGGTTAAAACATAACATAAACATTCATATTAATACTAGCATAAGAAATGTAAATACTTCATCCATAAACCATTAATGGTATAAAAATAACACATCCCCAGTCAAACATATCACAAAACATTCAATAAAATATAAAAGTTTTGTATCATAATAAATCAACCTCAAATAAGCGTAAAATCCATCAATGGATGTTGAAATAGATGAAATCAATACTCTTTTTAGATAAATATCTCTTTCTATTTTGAAATCATTTAAGAGTGATATATTTATAAAATAAAAGCCTTTATTTGAAAATATTCTTATAATCTTGTAAGGGAAGCTTTGACAAAAAATAGCCGCACCCGCCGTATAAGATAAAAAAAATTCTTACCATAATTCTGTCGAAAAGGTTAAAAAGGACATTGCTTGGAAAACGACAGAAGATTCCTTTATAAACATCTTATAAAAAGTCAAACAAGGGTATAAATGACTTTAACCCATATTCTTTAAAATATTTAAAATGTTTTGAAATACATTTTTAAGAAACATGGATGTGTATGATCAAGAGATCCCAGTTGATTATTATGTATAAACAAACTCGAATAATGAAGAGATTGCGAAATAAACCCTTAACATGTACTTTTAAATGGTTGAGGGTAGGATAACCTCTAGTATAATGGTGAAATAATTGTTATTAAGTTATACAAATATCATATATATTAATATGATATCATATATGATCTTTTAACATTGCTTTGTTAATAATATCTTAGTATTATCGTCATTTCGGGGGTTAACTTACTCATTTTCTTTGATATGTTTTGTTACGTAAGCCATGGTTGTCATGGATAGAATGTATATTATTCATATCCACAATGATATAAAGTTTTTAAACGTTATTTTTAAATCATAAAATGATAATTATACTTTAATGGATACGATGGAGAATGAATCTCATCACGTTCATGGATACGGTAGTCCGTACGTACGCACGAGCGACAATATCATTCTTTTGATATTAAAATAATATTCAATTAGATGGTATATCTGATATACAGAATCATTATCATGTTATATTTATAATTTAAATGAATTAAACATCATTATTATACCCATCCAATTAATAATAATATATTGAATAACAATTACACCACGACGTGGAGACGGTAAGCCGTACGTACGCACGTAAGGTTACATGTCATTCAAAGGATAGATAGATTACTAAATATGGTTGTAACATATTTATAATAATATTAATATATATAGGAGATACTATATTCATTATTTTAGATTGATAATAACAATGAAAGAAGAAGTTGAAGAAGAAATGAATTTGAAAAAGGGTGGTGAAAACATTACCTCTTCTTCGGGTTCTTCCATTTGATTTGATCAAAAGGGCTCCTTAGGTTGGCTTTCTGATCAAACTAAGGCCTCTAAGCTGTATTTAGGGAAGTTGAGAGAGTATTTGGGTAGATTATGTCCGAACCAAAAGTCTTTGAAGGTGTGAAGTAATGAGAAGGATGGGTTCCCTTTTATAAGAGGGGTGAGTGCCACCTTTGGAAAAGTTAGAAATATTATTTTATAATAAATTAATATTCGGTTTATAGTGGCTCCAAAGTTGATAATTTAAAGTTTAATGTGGTTATAGGTAGAAAACCATTCAAGAAATATAATTTAGACAGGTTTGGGTCATTATATTAACCTTATCTTTTAGTTTTAACTCTTAGTTAATTAGTTTGACACTTACCATGTCACATTGTATTTTTATATTATATAGTTAATAAACTTACTATATACCTCCAAGAGCACCCCAAGTGGTCCATTAATGATACCAATATCATGATATAAGTCTCTTGACAGATCCTTAGATTTTTAATAATTTTAATATCAATTAATTATATAATATTTGTTTAAAAAAATATTTTATGTCAATTTTGACACTATTCAATAGTGGGTTTTTTTAAAAATCATAACAGAATGATTAATTTGAAAAAAGTCAATTAAATCAATACAAATATGTCATGTTATACTATAAATTTTTTGTAATTCATTAAAAGTATGAAATTATATTTATTTGGGTATTTATAATATCAATTATGTTAATATTTCACTATTATGGTAATTACTGCATCATCATTGTGTCATAAATAAAATAAATTATTTAATGTCTAAAAATTATAAATAAAATATCATTATTCAAGAAATCTTTTTATATTCCTAATTAATATTTATAGTTGAAAATACAACATATATATCCCTTTGTAAAAATTGTTTTTCTAAAAGATATATGCTTTTGTCATTTTTGTATTTATTTTAACATAATTAAAATAATGTGTCCCTATCACATACACGTGGCTCCATGGAGTCCCAAAATCGACTCAAAGATTCCCATGTTCGGACATGTATCCACCAATAATATTAGGACACGTTTTAGGGTAATTTAGTATTATTATAATATTTTTTAACCCTTATCTACCGGATTTACCCTTAATCATGGTAAATAAAATATTTACCCAAGTAATTATTCAAAATTTCTAAAAATAAATGTTACCTATTTAAACTATTTGGACATCCTAATTCCAAATATGGAATCCATTTTTCTAAATTCAAAACACAGAAGTGGCAGAAATTAATTTAAAAATAATTCCTGCTGTCAAAACAAAGAGCATGTTTTTAAGATATAATAACTATCAAAAGATTGATACTTGTTTACATCTAGTTTTATTATAAAATTATATCCAATGACCAAAATTGTATTAAAGGGTAAAAATATATTCTAAATATACTTTAAAACCACTCAAATTCATAATTTATCACTATTAATTATTTTGATTAATGAAGTTGTTTTTAATTAAAATTTAGTAATATTCACTATTCATCAAATTATTAAAGATATCCGAAAAGTACCAAAATTTTACCTTAGGATAAATTCGATACTCCGAATACAAAAATGAAGTCCATTTTGAGAGATAAAATTTCTGAAATTTCAAATAGTAGGTATTACTATTTTTAATGGCTAGTTTGATTGGTTGTGGTGTGTGTTAGAACTCGATGTTGTGTACAACACACACAATTGCATTATTCAAAGAGAATCATGCCGTAGAAGCTTGGGGTTTTACAGGTTGAGTTGGTGATGGTGTCCTTTCAGCTTATGATGATCCATCTTGAGTAGCAGCAGAGAAATTCATAGGTTTAAACATGAATGATGCCATTTGGAGTGAAGGGTGATCTAAGAAAACATGAAAAAATGATAAACTCCATTATGTAAAGTCATTTTAAAATGATACATGAATTTTTAATTCCTTTTTCTCGATATAATTTAGAAATTTATAGCTGCCTAACAAATGGGTAACACAATTAACTTGGTTACATATTCACATCAGAGTCACCATTTTTGGTTTTGTAGTTCCTTGAAACATGTGTTCTAATTAGAAATCATCTCCACTAGGATGTTTCCGTTAGATTTATTTATGTAACAGTAAATATGTGACAGTTAATTGTCCAAACGGAATATACATTCCAAATATAGGAATTTGTTGAGTTTTTACTTACAATCCAATTGAACGTGCATTGACTAAGAGGATGAGCGGTTAGACTCATCAAACCCTTTTGTGGGGAATTATTGCATACTCTGATACACTTTTATTAATTTTATATATATTCATGAATCCTTAATAATTCACCTAGTATAACACATGCTTACCATAGAATTTTCAAACAATTGTTTTCATGTGTGAAATTCAAAATGATCGCTATAAATTCAGTGGTCTTTATTAATGGATACATTCTTATGTATTATATGTTTTCCATCAATGTTATCATATCATATAATATTTTGATATTATTTTAACCATCATTATGATTATACTGGTTTTAAGCCACTCAGTGGGACACTTTGTAATTTATTCTCATATAGGGAGATAAAGGTTTGTTTTGATGTTGGGATCGAACCGAAAAATGTGCTACCTACATATCTTTGTGAAAGGAATAAGAACCATATAGTTTGGTGCAACCTAATAGGAAACATCATTCCCTTGAAGGTCATGTGATAAAGTCATAGCCATATATTTTTAATTTCATGTGGTATGAACATATAAGAGTATGGTGTTTAGTCAAGGATTTTGGTGGGACTTATGCCTAAGTAGCCCAAGGACACATGGAATGAATATGAGTTTCCATGTTGGTTTAGACCCAATTTAGAATATGGCCCAAGAAGAATAAAGTTGATTTGAAGGATTGGTTTTGAACCACTGAGAGGCTTCCCACCTTTCCAATTTTTATGGGAATCAAAGCCCACATAGATAGATGAGTGTCATAAGAGATTATAGTTCATTGATAGAAATGAGATTGGGATTACATTCAAAAAACTGTTCCATGTTGATTTGGGGGGTTTAATTTGGGGAATTTTGCTAAGGAGGATTTCAATTTTCGGATGAAATGAGATGGGGACCAGGCCTTTGGAAGGACTCTTATGTATCCCAATTATGGTGGTAAGATGATTTCTTGTAGTTAAAGATGTGAGTAATCGTTTAGATGTTGTGATCATCACCACTCTGTAATCCCATGTGAGTCAGGATCTGTGTGAGAAAAAATGGATGTGAAATATCAACAATGACACACACACTTTTATACCTCTGATGGTGGAAGTGTATGCTCCATTGATGATGACAGTGGATGAAGATAGAAAAACTGAGGAAGAGTGTGAGGCGGAGAGAATTACCTATGTTCTCTTTGTATTGGACAAGGTACTAGTATATTGAAGTAGTGAAGGTGAAGGATGTAGAGAAGAGAAAAACGGAAACTCCCTACTTGAAATCATAAGTAATTATAACAAGGTGGATTTTCTAAAATTGGTCATGTTATGAAAGGAATAACTCTCATTTTCATGAATGGAAAAGTAAGTTTAAACCATACCTTCCCTAATAGTGACACAAGGTTTCGGGTTTTAGAGACAAAAAGTGGTGGACGGAATCCAAAAAATAAACCTCCAAATCGGGAGCCTTCCAATAATGTTCATTGGAGGAAAGACCATGTGACTATGTATATTCCATCCCACATAAACTCCATGAATTCAAACCACATTACAAATCAAATTTGTTAAACCTATGTCTGTGGATTTTAAAAAACCCAATATAGGATACACACTAATGTTCCCTTCCAAAATGTTTGATAAAATTTGATATTTTGGTAGATGTTTCAACATAATCCCTTTAAAACAAGGGAGTCGAGGGAGATGAAGCATTTACATGAATAGAATTGAATAAGGATTTATATCTTATATACTGAAGGGAGTAGTTGAATCAATAAAGGTTGACCATGTAAGTATCTGGCACGCAATTATGGGCCCTCATATATGCTTGGGTGACATGATTTTCACTAAAGTTGTTAACAACATAGATGTTAATAATTGGGAAAGGCTTGACTCAATTTTTCAAGAGTATTCATAGGTATTCCCAGATGTGTGGTGCCCTATTTCTATCTTGCAAATAAAAAAAAAGTAGAAGAAGCCTGACTGACTAGAGTATATGAGATGAAACACTTGCATTTTGATATCTATATTTCCGAATGGTTTTTTAATTTTCATGGAAGTGAATCCACTATATATATGTGATGAAAATTACCCTACATTCCAAATCCTTCCACACACAATTACATTGTTTTCTACCACTTTTAGGCCACATCATCCTCTTATTTTTTCATAACATTACCTAATTATAGGATCCTCTGTTCATTTCATATCTAATTATGAGGGGGGAATTTTTTGACACATAGTTTTATAAATTTTTCTAAAATGTTAAAATTTAAATTCCTTCTAAAAAATAGAAGAAAACATATGATGGAAATAACAAGTTTAAGGGCATGAAAAATGGATCGCCTTAGTCAAGCCAATGATCTGTCAGCACCCAAGGTACTTGCTCGCCCTCTTCTGGCACGCAACTGACATGCACGTCCCACCACCATTTCACCCAAGGTCAGTTATTTTCCTTTAAATAGACACTTGGGTTCTTCATTTTTATTATCTAATTTTTCTGATGCCTAATTATTTCTTTGGTCACCCTAGTGCTTTGCCCAAGACTTATGAATAATCAATGGTAGATTTTTAACACTTACTACAGAGGAATGGAAGGAGGATCAAAAGGAAAAAGCCCCTTTAGTGTTTTGAATCCATAACACTTTCATGCCATAAGAACCCAACCTCCTTGAATCAGAAACACATGTACATCCCCCACATTCATCTCAAATGAAATTTAGAACCCCTCTTCTAGGAATACCTGGGAATACTCCTGAAGGCTTGATTCAATTATCTCACAAGTATTAACATCCAATTTTTTCTTCACTTAAATAAACATCATGTAATCCTAGCCTATTTTGGGCGACCATATATTCACTCCAAATACTTACATGGGGTTCCTTCTTTGATTTACCGACTCCCTCTAGTGTACAATCCATCAAGCCTTCTTCGAAGCCATTAATGGAAATTATTTTTATTCATTGCATCCCTTATCTAAAAGATATTATGTTGAATCTTCCAAAAAAACAACCTAAATTATATAACCTTTGATAAGGCAACATTAGCATGTCTCTTATTGGGGATTGATTATCTGTGGATAGAGGTTTCCCGCATTTGTTTTGAAATGGTTTTAGGAAGCCTACAGTGTCTTTGAGTTTTTATATCTACAGTCACATGGAAATCTCTCCATGGAAGAGTGTTGGTAAGTTATCGATTTGGAGGTTTAGGGATGGTATTCTATCGTCCCATATTCTTCTAAATAACATGGGTCCTCAGGTCTCTTATAGGAAAGTTATAGTTTACCAATTCATTTCATATAATGAAAATGAGATGTTTTCCTCCCCATCCTAGAGCAATTTTAGGGTAGGCATCCTGGTGTATTCTAATACCAATTAAAATAGGAGGTTGCAGTCTTGCTCCTCTGTACATCCTTCAACTTAACTTCATCATTACATTGATCCCTTGTCTATTGTAAAGTGAACAGAGAAAAATCTCGGTGTCTCACCCTCTTCCCCGATTGCCTCGGCCTCATCAACCCTCACCATCATAGGTGCATCCTCTTACACCAACCAGGGGGGAAAAGTGTGGGTGCCTCTATTGAATACTTTTCATCCACTTGTTTCTCACCCCGAGCATGACTCACATGGGCTTAGAGATTTGTGAGAATGGTAAAAACCTTACTATCACTCACATCTTGAACAATGAGTACCCTAATTCCCACCATAATTTTGATACATAGGAATCCTTCCTAAGGCACATTCTCTATCTCATTTCATCCCTAAATGGTAATAATCCTTATGAATATGCCCCAAATTAAACCCCCAATAGCACTTTGTATTTCTTTTCAAAAAATCACCCCAAACTCATTTCCCTCAATGGACTATAATCTCCCATGAGACTCTATGAACTACGTGTGCATTTATTCCCATCCAAATTTGATATGTAGGAAGCCTCTCAGTGGTTAAAAACTAATACATAAAATCAACCATGTTTTTTTTGGAAATATTCTCAATAGGGTCTATCCCAACATGGAAACCAATATTCGTTCAATTCTCCTTTGGATACATAGGCATATGTCCCACACCAAACAATGGATAAGAACCTTTCTATTAAATGTCCTTAGAATATAACTTTAGAACAATACTGCTAGGTCTTTATCATAAGATCGTAAAAGGTATGATGTGTCGAATTAAGATGAAACGATATATGAGGGTTCTGATTCCCTTCAAATGAAAATTTAGGTAGCCCATTTATGGGTACTATCCCAACATCAAGAAAACCATCATCTCCCTGGAAGAAAATAAATTCTAGAGTTCCCCACTGAGTGGTTTAAAAACTAGTGTCATCATAATGATGGTCAAAAGACTCTCTGAATTGAACATGAGAGGATATTATTGATGGAGAACCACAAATACATATGAATGTATACATTAATGATAAACCTAAAATACATACATATGATTTGAAATTTCACAAATCCTAATAATTTATTGCAAATTAAAAGGTTAACCTATGATATACTTGGTGAATTTATATGTTTTTATGAAAATATCACAAATTTATAAAAGGGTACGATAGTAGGAAACAATTGCCTTCAAAATAATTTGATGAGTCTGACCTCCCATCACCAAGAACAATTCATGTTCTTAAGGATCGTAAGTTCAAACTCAACAAATTCCTACATTTGGGGAACACGTCACTTTTGATAAAGAACAATTGGATGTTATTAGTTCCATAAATAAATCCAATAGAAACTACACTAAAGTTGTGATTCATAATCAGAACACACGTTCCAAGGAGATACGAAACAATTACCCATTCCAAAAGAAAACCATATGGTTTTTGACCAACAATTTAACTATATACCATCATTTCTAGATATTTATACTCATATTTCCATAGGTTTAAAAAAATTAAATTTTTTAGTAAATATATTTTCATAAAATATATTTAAAATTAATTTTATAAAATTTGAACAACAGTAAAAAAGTCAATAAAATAACCATTTATAAATTCTATTTTAATTAATTTATGAATAAATGACATGTTTATGAAATAAAAAATACTAAAAACTATACAATAATAAGTTTTAAATTTATAAAATGTTTACCTCAGGAAATCATTATCCCCTATTACCTGGTTAAGTAGAACTATTTAAATATTTTATGAAGAAAAATTTATAGGAAACCTTTTTAAAACAAACAAGGAAATAATTTTGGTAGAACACGTTTTAAATTTAGGTTGCATTTCTATATCTGCACCTACCAATGATTTTAATTTTTATAAAAATCAATTCTTCACAAAAAAAATTTCTTTTCCAATTAGATCACATAATTAATTTAAATAATAAGGTAAGAACAATAAGAAAAACTGGTAATTATTTTATAAATGATTTCATAAAGATCATTTTTTTATCACATTTATTATCAACTCATGATCTAGAAATTAATCTAGTACAAGGACAAGTTACATCACATTAAAATATTACATTTTTTACTAAAAACATTTTTTACTAGGAAATCAAGCTTAATTAATAGAAAAAATAAAATTTATTTCATTAATATGTCATTGTTTTTAGTATTATCTCTTAATGTGTAATATAACTTTTGTTATATTCATAAGTTAGATTATAAATTACAATAGATTATTATTTATTAACATAGAAAAATATTTATTGGTTTATTAATCATTATAAAATATAGGATTTTATTATTACATATACAAATTGAAAAACCCCACCATGTTATTAGATTAAAATTAAATTTAATTAATGTAACAGTATCTCAATATTCTATAATGATGTTCATTTAATCATAGTCAATATGCTGTAATATTTCATATCATTAAAATATAATCAATATTTTTTCATTCCATAAAAGTTATAAAATATTAAAATAAAACACTCAATAATGTGTAATGTATTTCTACTATATATAAATTTAAGAAATCATTAAGATATAAAGATTGTAAATGTGAAATTATTCTTTTGAGCAACCATTTAAAAAATAATAATTTTTTATTAACATATCACATATTCTTGCTATAATTTAGTGAAATACCGCAATTAAAAACCATTATAAATATGAGTTTTAACTAATAAAATTTCAACATTATTTAATAAATTAAATCATAGGGAAAGAATAAAATACACTATAATAGAAATAATTATCACATAACACAAAGAATAACCATATTTATCAAGTTCTAAAATTGGTTCATAGAATCTCTGATATTTATTTACAAGAAAAACCAACTATTTAAAGTATAAATATTTATTTTGTTACTATTTAAAAATGAATAACAAATCAAATATCCAATAAAGGTGACAATCCTAGTGGTAAGTCTCATTACTAATTCATTACACACAACTCTCATAGTATTGTCCAATGTTGATGAGGTGATGAAGAAACTATATTTTCTAAACAACATATCTCATACTAAACCCTACCTAGTATCTTGATGTTCAACATTAGAAGTCTTAATACTCTTTTTTATACACTATATTTCATGTTCGGAAACATGTTATCCCCACACCTACTGCCCCAACTGATAAACATTACCAAAATAATATCATATGTAACATCTTAATCACATACCAAAGTATTATGAATTAGGTATATCTCAGTAACTGTAGTTGACACTCCTAGAACATGAATGGTTAGTAATAAATTCATAGGGCTTAACAATATTTAATTTAATGATTTATTTTAATATGCTATGGAACATGTAATATTAAAAAAAATGTATAATATATTATACAATAATAAGTAAAACATAAATCACCAATATATAATACCAATAATAATAATTTAATCCAAGTAGAAAAATTGAAATCAAAAAATATACATAATCTAATGGATCAAGACAATATGTCATTAATGTGTCACCATTAAAAACTTTATTGAAAACAATATCAAAGATCTATTTCATCTAGACATGACTGCAAAATCATGATTTTATTCATGAAAAGTATGAAATATTACCCTTTCTTATTCATACAAAGAATTTCCTAAAAACATAACAAAGTGCATATGCCTAAAGTGAGTGTATATCCTATTAGGAAAACACTAGTACATAACACATGTCCTTAGAATATGAATAAGTTACCCCACAATTTATATAAAATAAAAGAGATAAAAAAATTCTATAAACAATATTGTAAAAACTATATTTTTATCTCACCCAAAATACCCACCATACCATCAAAATCACTTTTACCACAAAATAACAAACACTAAAACTCACACATATATTCATGTTCCCAACTAATTATTCTCATCAAATATGTTCTCTCAATAGTCCAAACTCATGAGTAGTGCTCATCACTGTAGGCCAATGTCATCACTTGGTTGTATAACTATGTGTTCTCTAACTCTAGTATTGATATCGATGTCTGAACTAAAAATGCGCCTTATCTATATGTGAGGAACGAAACCCCAA
This sequence comes from Viscum album, assembly GCA_963277665.1. NCBI lineage: Eukaryota > Viridiplantae > Streptophyta > Magnoliopsida > Santalales > Viscaceae > Viscum > Viscum album. Next base: position 1,060,549,230 of record OY728140.1, read on the forward strand.
CCCATTAAATATTAAGTACCCCAGATCTATCTCCTACTTCTATGTCTATGAAGATAAGTCATTGAATATGTTTTTCCTGAATGAAACCACAATACAAGGAATCCGTAGTTTCAAAACACTTGCATTGATATATATGTTTCATTAAAAAATTCATCATTATTAATTATGAAATCAGGAATCCATGTTCATAAACTATTATAGAACCTAGAAATTTTCTTTCAAAATATTTATCATCCTAGAATTTTTTTCGAATATGTTATGGGATCACCCATTACCCATGTTCTACAAATCATGATCCATGAGATATCCGCATATATTTTCCATTAATAAATGTAATAAGTATAGTCTAAAAACCCTAATACAACATTTTATAATTATAAATTCATTGAGAGAGAATTTATTTTCCTTAAACCAATATATTAAGACGAAATCAAAAAAAATTAAAATCCAATTTTTAGGACCCATTCTTAGATGATTCAAAAAAATACCGATTAAAAAATAGTTAACCTAAATATATGGGAAAAGAATCCCCAAAATAAGATTTCCATCATGTTAAAATGAGATAATAAGTGAGTACAGGAAGAAATAGGAACCATACAATCAATTACAATGTCCAAAATCTCTTGATTTGATGAGATAAAGTCCTAGATGTATGATAATCCATACAATCAATCTAAGGATATACCGAGTTTTCAATATTGTACTGAAAATCCATATTGTTTTCCACAAACCATATACCAGGAAAGTCAATCAGAGGCAAGCCTATGACTATTTATTAAATAAAAGAAAACCAGTAATCCAGTACACCAAGGTGACGTCATAATTACAGATCAAATCAGTCTGACCCAACACCACCCCATGATATTTTTCATCTTCTGTTGTAGCCGATTCCCATTTCGAGCTGTCATAATGTCGTAGGATCTTGGCATACTTCCTTCTAAGGTTTAACTTCTCCAAATAGAGAAATTCCGTAAAAGACCACATAGCCCAGCCTTCCCCACCAATGGCAGACCTGGTAGCCATTGGCTTTGGCAGATAAGAATAGTCCCACCTCGGCCTTCTTCGTGGTGGGGCAGTCATCACTTCCTCATTCCAAGGCTCCTTACTTTTCTAACCCCGGACATCATCGCTGTAGGAAGCCCGGACCATTCCACCTTCAATTTCATTATCACTCTCAAGACAATCCCCCCACTTTCCAGAAATGTGTACTGCACGATAGCCTTCCTCCATACCCTGTTCTTGCTGAGATTGAGTGTTAGAGTCAAGTATGTCAAGACACTGCGGATTATCTACAAACTCACAGCCAACATTTGTCCTCTGTTCCACAAGAGAACCGTCCGCAGCGGCCTCCTGTGAAATGCTTCCATTAGCATTGACTGAAACATTAGTCTCAGTGATAGAGGCCTTCCCATTCTCCAACACCTGCAGACAAAATCCAGTAGAACCAAGAACCGTTGTAGTAACACCAACCACATGCCCTTGTATTGATCCAAGAATATCACTAGGACCCACAAAGCCTTGCTCCTCCATGATTTTTTCACCCATAGACCCAGGTCCATCACAGTCCAGAACTATGCCATCCATCACCAAAACAACAAAGCGGTTGCTGAGCTCCAGATCATCCCGCTGCTTCCAAGACGGGGGCTGCAGTGCAGATGTCAGCTCCATCTGCACACCATTCCCAGCTTCAACCTGTTGTGCAGACCTAAAATCATCAAGTGACTCCTTCTCTATCGCCTCCTCCATAGCACATGAAATATTGGTGACAGCATCCTTCAAGGCAGCACCCTTCAATGTTCATCCAGCACTATCAGAACCCCTACACAAATTCTCCCGAGCACCCTACAGGGAGGCCACATTCTCCTCATAATTAACTGGATGACCATCACCAGTCTAAACCAAAGACCATGACACAAGTCCAAGATCACATTTTAGTCTGTCAAACACTTGAAAACCCGATGGGTTCAAAGGATCCTTCAAAGTCTTCAAACCACTTGCAGTGCCCGACACATCATCACACTGAGCCTGCAACAACCCCTTCACTGTAAGTCCATCAGATTGCGCTTCACACCGCTGGCCTTCAGAACACAAAGAGTCTATTCGATCCCCTTGCCCAGCTGAAGCGTCAGCTTTGTAAAACACACCCACTTCCACATCCAATGGGCCGTCCTTCAGAGCCCACTGAGTTGACCTCACAGCAGCAGGCACCCCGCACCCATCCCCCCTATGTCCAATCATCCTTTGGGGATAACCATCCATCCCTCCCCTACGGAAAACCTCCTCCAGGTGTCTGAACCGTTTACACCTCACACAAAACATCATCCATGACTCAAAAACAACCACTTGCATCCCTCTAATCTCTTGCTCGTCCATAATCCAGATACAATGCACATGAGGTCGTGCAACATCAACCTCAACACATATGCGTGGGCAAACCGGGTGAAACACAGACTCCGTTCATTGATCAGAGCAAAGAAATCACCCGATCATATTGCCAATTGCACAAAGAATCGCCAGATTTTGAAAAAAATGGGAAGACCAGGAAGACTTACCCAAGTAGCAACTGACAACGGATCACGCTGCATATGGAATTCGAAACCCCAACGGAAGAGAAAGATATAAAAATCACTGCACCTTCTGGGAGCTCTGGACCAAGCAATAATCAAATCATACTCATATCCAAACCGAACCATAATATGTCGTCAATCGAGTAACCCAACTACCGGATTTTCATGAAGCCCCCAAGACTCGTAGATGGCCTGGGAAAACGCTACAACCGACGGTCGATGAGGACAAAAGAGGGCGTCCAGGGTAAACTTGCACAGGTCCGTAGCACATATTAACTTCATCAGGAGTAGAGACAACTGAGGTGACTACCAGAAAAGAGCAGAAACCTTTGGGGATATGAAGATTTTCGGAAAAGGAGAGTAAGAATCAGGGGCTTCCTTCCCATGGGACAACGAACGCGAAACACCCCCTGCAAATAATTATGATATGTTTATTAAGATTTCATAAAATTGTGGACCAACCACGCACCATAAAAAAATACTTATAGATATCCAACATCCAATATGAACATCCTAAATCTAAAAATATCCTCTTAATAACCTAAGAAGACATTATAAAACCAGTATATCCCTAGAAATGTTTATAAAAAATTAATATTTTTAAATATTAATTGCACAATTTTTTTTATATAAATTATTTGTTAAATTTGTGCCTCTATTTTTTTTACATCCACGATATATCATGTAATATATTAAACATAACATATTTAATATCTTAAAATGACAATGCATATTGAATTAGAATAATTTTAATAAAAATACATTGTGAAGCATAAAATAATCTTATTAGTAATTTAATAGTACAAAGTTAATTCAATCAGTGTATTATTATTAACATTAAACATTATTCTTCGATATAATTTATAATGATTTTTTATATATTAATACCTTATAAGATATTAGTTACTGTAAAAAAATTTTGATTTAATTAATGAATAATGTCACAATCCATTTTTGTTGTTGTCTGTGATAAAAGACATTTTAAAAAAAAATTATAAAGGAATATTCACTAAAATCATGGGTCTTTGCACTGATATATATATCCATACAATTTATCTTTAGTTCATAGATTTCTAAGAGTGAGAAAAAAGATTTTATGAGTTAAATTAATATATGGATCTAAAATATGATCATGAAATGTTTAAATCCTATAACAACACTGATCTACATATTTGTGTAGCGAGAGAAAAAATCTACCCATATAAACAACTAAAGGTTTAATGGGGCATTTATGTTTGGTTAATGGAGTTAAATGAGAGGTTTCAATTAGTCTATTGTTTAAATTAAGATCATTAGTTTTTTTATAGTGTGGATTTATTGGTATTTAGCTATGAACCGATCATGAAAACATCAATAACATCCAGAGTTTTTAAAATGAATAGACTATGTTTGATAGCGTACATGATACATAACATCATGCTTAAATAGAGAAAAAAAGTTTATTATTAAATTTTGGAAATTATAACATATCCATGAAATTGAAGGGAATGAATATTATTGTAGGAATTATGGAATATAAAATGGTTAAACTCATTTATAATTTTTAAATTTATTCATTTTAAATAATCATTCATTTTTTTAGTAATTTCAACTTCTTTTTTATAAAATACATTTATTCCAAATTGGGGGTTTATTTTATTTTATGAGTGAATATTTAAATTACATTTTGGAACCTTCTAAAAAATAATTTCATAAAATAAAAATCATTTTTTGATATATTAATACCATGTTCCATTATTGAAAAAATGTTGGGATTATTCCAAATAGAGTGGGTTTTTTAGTGAATTGTGAATTTATCTATTTTGGTAAACATATCATTTATTTTCAAACAATTAAATAATCATAAATTCATTATTCTATTTTGAATTTTCTTTAATTGATAACTATTACTATTTTTTTATTTTTAATCCAATTAAATTATTTTAAATATAATATATATTTTATTTTTAATATGTTTATTTTTGGGTTTAAAAAAATGTTTTCCTAAAAATTGTTTAAAAGTACATATGTTTCTCCTTTATAATTAATAAAAATTACCTATAATGGAGAATGTATTCCAATAATTTCATAAATCATATATTAGTATATTATTATTTAGTTTTAAACTGTGATTAATATTAAGCATATATTTATTATAATATTATTTCTGTTCCTGAAAAATAATGTTTTTCAAACACATCTTTTTCTTTCATTTTCAAGGTTATATTTGAAATTTAATTTTTTAAATACTATGAATTTAAATTGGTAAAATATATTTTAAATATGTAAATATAATTTCCATGATATTTAGTAACTTCATTTTTATTTTAAGGCAAGAAAATGTTACTATGGAAAATCTGATTTACAGTAGTACATGTAAAATTATGGAACAATTTAATGTAAATAAATAATAAACTATGTAATAACTAATACTTTAAATGGGTGGTTAACGTGAGGAAAGAACTTAATATAAATTTAAAACCTTATTTTTCAATAAAATTAATTTTAATTAATTACATTCAAATGTGGTTGGATTTAAATATAAAATAATAATAATTTAATCACATAAAACTACCCCTCTTCACCTATAAATGCCACTCCTCACCACCCCATTCACCTAAGATCCATGAAGATCCAAAAATCACTACCCAAAAATATAATAACCACATCCAAGTGCTAGTGGTCAAACCCAATTACTTTATTGGATCATTTAAGGAGGTGATATTAAAGAGGTAATTTTCTCGAACCACCTCTCTAAAATTATTTTCTTCTAATAATTTATTCTCACATTAATTACTAATAAAAAAAAAAATAAATATAGAATAATTTATAAAATATATATATATGTTTATAATGGAATATCGAATATCAATTTATTTTTTCATCTCTTCTAATTCGAGAAAATGAAACAATTTTCCAAATTAAGCCAGATATTCCTCTCTATGGATAATGATTTTTTCTCTATTAACAGATTAATGGTCATTAATAATCCAATTATTTGAGTAAAATAATATTTTAAAAATTATATTAAATCTAATTTTATATTAATAATCATATTTATAGGAATAATATCAAATAAAAAAATTCGATTTCGTGATGGTCTAAAAATCACAAAAATAAACTAAACATTTCCTGTTAACATTTTTCAATTTATTAATCCTGATGTCAAAAAATAAAATAAATTATAGGAACGTATATAATTTTTAATTTTCGTTAATAAAATTATATTTCACTTCTGGAGTTTTAATCCCATTCAACAAGAACATCTATAAATATACTCATGCAAATGTACAAAGTAACGTTGAAACAAACACTTGTAGATTGAAATATTGATCTTCATAACTCATAAAAATGACCATAAATGAACATAATAAATAGTATAGAAAATTTAATATATTTTTAATGATTTTATGAATTTATAAACTATAGAATCTAATTTTTTAATCCTAGACATTAAGATAATGTGAATAACATTTTGGGACACTAGTTATCGGCCTCCTCTCAACTAATCTCCATTCATGATCATTATTTATATTATTTGTTTCAAATCCCATTTATATTTAAAGAATATTCATTTAAAAACCGTATTAATATATTTATATATTTTAAATTTATTTTAGCAACATATTTTATCCCATTATACCATTTTATGAACCATTATGTACTATTGTTACTTTGAAAAAAAATTAGTTTGTCTCAATTTCCTTTCATGAATGAATACTTTGATGTTTTGAACCAATATTATTTAATGAAGTGTATATAATCCCACATTGAAAAATTATTTCATGAATATATCAATTTAGATGGTATTTATTTTTTTTTATAAATTTAATTTACTCATGAGGAATATGATTCAATTGAATACAATAGTAATGGAAATCATTAACTCAATTTTAATTATTTGGAAGAGAATTTTACATCATTGATTATATCATGATAAAATTATTTGTTAATTGGATTTTGGATTATCTTATTTTTAATTTCTACTTGTTTTATATGGATTTATAATTGATTAAAAATAAATTAACTCTCACATCAATTATATTATATTTGTAAAGGATATTTTGATATACAATAGTTAGATGTGTTTATAAAATGTTTTGTGATGAAAAAGTGAAATCATAATATTTTTTTATTCAAAATAAGGTATTTGATAATTAAATGATAGGGTAAACTATATTTCTCCAGGGGATATTTTTACAGTTTATATGATGGGGTGACCTGGATAACATCAGGTGATATCATTCCGCTTATATGATTGGGAGTCCCAGATAGCATCACGTGAGCCCATAACATCTTGTATTATGGGATGGCCTTGATAGAAAATTATTTAATTGTGTAATGATTATATTATAATTTATTCATGTGGTTATATGAGTTCAAAAGGTTTTTATATGGTTTTATTAATGTTATTCTATATATTTCAAAAAATTGGTTTTCTTTTTCTGCTTGGGGATATATGATTTTTCTTGAGATAAAAGTAAATGTTTTTTTATATATAAAAAATTATTTTATTTTCACAAAGAACACTGAGATAAAGTTAAATAGTATTAGGGTTTTTATTTTTTCACTAGACTAACTGATTTATTCTTTTTATGACCTTTATTAGTATTTTTTCACTCATATGACAACATTAAAAATATTTTTCACCAGTTTTATGGATGATTATAGACATGGATGTTGTGAAGGATACAATTTGAAAGGTTTATACTAAAAATATATCTTGTTTTATTTTAAATAATTTATTAATTAAAAAATTGATACTATGTAGTAGTGTCCACTATTAATATATGTGTTAACATTATAAGATATTGTCTAAATTCTTTTAAACTCTTAATTGAAATGATTAATGGGATTTTAAAATTAAAAATATTAGTTTTAAAACTATAAAATATGATATTTTTATGGATGGGACCTTATAATTTGTATCATATTTTAATTTAGAAAATATGAGAGGTTAGGATGTTTTTTAAGAATAATTTATTTGTCATATATGACAACAAGGTTAATATAGTTGGGAGAGTCATATTTATTTTGGATAATATGGATGAGGTTTAGATAAAATTAATACAAATATATTAGTGTCAATTTTCCACATAAGATGATATATTATGATTTTATTAATATTATCACACTAACCTATTTGATTTTAGTAAATTATTGTATCCAATAGGTACCAATTTAACAATGGATATGAAGGAAAATGTTGAGGTTTTGTGAATATTAATTAGAATGAAATTGAAGATTCAATTTTAAAACTGTATATTATTATAAAAAAATTATTAAGAGTATTGATTAAACACATGAACGATGGTGAGTTTCATAATTCATAAAATATGTAAGAAATAACTCCCTTTGATGAATTAGGTTACAACTATCAAAATGTTATATATATTTAATACCCTATGTGTTATGAATATGAAAATAATCATATACAAAAATTTCATAAAAGGACGATAGAATGTTTTTTATGCTTTAAATGGGGTTATAAATAAACATACAACAATAATATGGGGGAGAATATAGTTAACTCCATAAAGGATAAATAAGTTCTTCCCAATACTCCAATAGAATGTTTTAAATGTGGGGAGTATGGTCATTATACTCATCGACGTTTAGGAAACTAGGCTTGTGAATGAGTTTAACAGGGCCTTAAAGAAAACTATTTAGAAATAAATAATTCTATTTTTATTGATTATAGTGTATATTGAGATATCAAATGAGAGGAGTGAATTTTTTTCTATAGTTTTAGCATTTAATTATCTTAGGAAATTATTAATTTTTTAGATTTTAATAATTGATTATTAAAGAATAAGATGTTCAAGAATGTTTAATAGTTTATGAATGATTTTTAATGAAGGATTTGATTCTATATTTAGTCTTTAGATTTCTACTGTAGTGGTATATTATAAATTAAATGAGAATCAGGAAAGGCATAAGGATTTCTTTATTATAGTTTTTAATAAATTTGAAAAAATATGTTAGATGCAATAGATAATAATGAAAAGTGGTAAAAATATGAAAATGTTTTTTTGAATATGAAACCATTTATGATCTAAACAATTCTATTTGAGGATCAATGTAATGCCCCGACCCTAGTTACCCAGAGTCAGTGAATTATTGTGTAACATTGGCATGATCACAAAAGACTAAGTCTCGAAAGACTGATTAGTTTAGTAGCCTTGGAAACACTAGATACATTCATAAGCATAACATTACATCATAAAGTAAAACAAAACTACAACAACATCTTGTCTTCATATCCCATCATGCTATCCCTACAGGTCATTCATAATATACTTCTTCACATCCTGGAAAAATTAAAACATTGGAAGGGGTGAGCTCAGATGCTTAGTAAGGATAACAATATAGCGGAAGCTTTCATAAATAAACATTAACATTTAAGGACATGTATAACCAAAACAAAAGCCATTAAAACTTGAACTTCAGCATAATATTGTAAAAATAAAATGAAATAATACCATATACTTATTCAGACAGATAATCTACTAGTCTAATAATCACATGAAATATCAATAACCACTTTCATAATGATAGAATGCATAATTCCGGACTATCAAAACCATGTTGCCAAGGCCTCGTTCCAAGACAACAAATAATATATTGTCAAGGCCTCATTCCAAGACACTAGTTTGTCTCATTTGACCTACCGATGCATCAAGGAGCTATAGCGGGCTCCACCCGTCACTTATTATTCCAATGAATTCCTCGTATGAACAGGTTTAAACATATCATAAACCATAACATAATCGTATCACATAAAACATGAATAAAGGAAACATAAAATTTCCACATTTTAATCACAAGATATCAATACAACACATTTATATAATAAAAAAATTATCAAACCCATTTTAAATACCAAAATAAAAGAAAATTAAAACTTGGTATTTATTTTTCATTTAAAAAAAGTTATGGCTTGAAGAGGAAGCCGAAACTCAAATAATGGTCAGGGCGGCGGAGAAGTCGTTGTCGCCGCATACGTATGACAAGAAAAACATTCCTTTTTTTCATTTAGTAAAACAAATCATATAAAAAGATTCCTTTTGAATAAACGTAAAAGTCAAAGGGGTTTATAAACCGTATAGAAGAAATTTGTGTATAAAAAAAAATATGCCTCAATTAATGGAGATTGAGACGAAGTCCCTTAAAAAGATCATTTTTTAAATAAAATAGATCTATTATGTGTACTAACTATAAGTACACATAAATAATGTACAAATACAAGATAGGACATAGTAATATCATGACATAATTTGAAAGTAGAAGATTATCCCAAAGAATGGAAATTGGGTTAAGAAGTTCCCTTACCTCATTTCCGACTTGACTCGGCCGATCATTAACCTCCTGAATAATAATATAGAGTTAATTTCTACTTTCTTATGAACATTTTTCAAGTTCATTATTCCTTTTCTATCACTAATTACCATTTTATGAACATTATGTAGTTATTTAAGTTAATAATAGTCATTTTGTCGATCTTTGGTACTTGAGTCAAAAATAAACTTCTTATAATTACAAGTTGTTGATGTGGTAAAATATCCATTATATCCAGAAGAATATTATTGATGTATATATCATATATATTATATATATTTTGTATATACATTCATTTATAATATTACATATCATTTAGAGGTACGAAATGAAATGCACCGTTAATGGAGACGGTAAGCCATACGTACGCATGAACGCTACTTTCATTTCTATTTCTTATTTAATGGAATGAAATCATAATTATATAAAGGTATATTATAATTCCAGTATAATATCATATATAATATCATTTAATCCATCCTTTATACATCTCACATATGGCATTAACGATTCAAATCAATTTGAGGGGGCGGTAGTCCGCACTTCCTAAAATGAAATTATCGCGTTTACCTATAATGGAAGTCATATAGGTATTCCGTAAATAAAAAAATAAAGAAGCATAAGGAATATATAAACATAATATATATCATATATAAAAATTATGTTATCATAATGGCCACCATGAGAGGTGTTAAAAGAAGATTGAACAATCATCATTTCATGAGGCAGTAATTCGCAACCCAGAGAAATAGTATGTTCTTTAACCATTAGACGAAGGTGTGTAAGTGTAAATAAAATCCATCTAATAAAAATATCCTATTATATTGAAGATAATGGTTTTTTAACAAAACAATGGAATAAAAAGAGTTTATGGGGTTGGAGAAACAAAATAAAACAAAAGAACAAAAGAGAATACATTACCTTAAAATCGGGTAAGTCTTTTTGATTTGAGCCAAAGGCTTCCCTGGGTTGACTTCTGCACAAAGCAAGGCTTCTAGTAGCAATATAGGGATGTTGAGAGACTATTATTGTAGAGGCTGGCCGAGCCAAATGGCTTTTATGGTGTGAATAAGGTGGGAGAGGTGGGGGCCTTTTATAAAAGGAGAGAAGGGGAACTCTTGGAAAGTAATGAAATGATACATTATTATGAAATGAATTTAGGATTTTAAAGGTCCCACAATGAAATATTTATAGGATATGGTGATAAGGGTTCCAAATATACTCATCAAATAGGTTTTTGACAAGTTTAGGTGTTAGATTTTATATTATCCTTCCATTTTATTAAAATCGTTAATTAATGAGGTAATCACTGCATCATCATAGTGTCATAAAAAAATTTAATTTATTTAATTTATAAAAATTATAAAACAATTACCATGATGTAGGAAATATTTTTATCTTTTCAATGAAAATTTATAGCCAAAAAGTTAACTTATAAAACCCCATGTAATAATTGTTTTAGTAAAACAACACATGTTTGTGACAATTTTATTTTTACTTTAAATAAAAAGTTATTAAAGACATTTTCTTAACCAAGTGGCTCCATGGGGTCCCCAAGTTGAACCGTAGATTGTTGTGGTCGTCCATAACTCATCCAATAAAGGTAGGACAAGTGTAAAGGTATTTTAAAATTATTAAAACATTATATTTACCTTAAATTACACTAATTACCTTTATTCGCGATTAATAAAACATAAAAGTTACTATTATCCAAAAAATTATTTTAATCCCATTGAACCAAATTTTACATCCTAATAAAAATCATGTATGTCGGAATTTTTAAATTCAATTCATAGAAGGGGTAAAGTTTCATTTAAACGATAATTCAGTTTTCTAACTACCATTTAGTGGTTTCACTATTCATCAAAAATTGAAGTTTTTCAGAAAAATGCCAAAATTTCACCCTAAGATATAATTGATATTCCGAATTAAAATATGATTTCTATTTTAAAAAATTACTAAAATATAAGTTTCATTAATTAATTTTATATTTATTTCCCGCTGTCACAACAAATAGCATGTTTTTAAGAAATATCATATATTAGAAGATTGCCAATTATTTATGTCTAATATCAAAGTGAAATTAATTATAAAGACCAACATTGGATTAAATGGTAAATATATATTCTAATTATATTTTAAAACCACTCAATAGTATAATTTCTCATGATAAATTATTTTGATTAAATAAGTTGTTTTTATTTATTTTTCACTATTCATAAATAATAGGATGTTCTCAAGAAATTACAAAAAATTCAACTTCTGATAATTTCAATATTCCAAATACAAAAATGAAGTCCATTTGGAATATAAAATTTATATAATTTCAAAAAGTGGGTATTAATATTCATAACGGCTACATTGATTGGTCACGTTGTGTTAGACTCTCGAACATGCATACAATGCATGCTATTGCATTATTGAAAGAGAGGCGTAACATGGAAGCTCGGGGTGTTACATTCTACCCTCCTTCAATAAATTGCGTCCTAGCTATTTTGAAATTTATCTTCAAAAAATAAAAGGTTGAAAATAGAAAATACCATTTTGGAAAACCCACATCGGAAATAAGGTTAATAAAATTTAGCCTTAATAAGAGGGAAATGGAAATGAAAAAGTAACCAAAAATTATGATCATGATAAGGAGAACATTGGTGGAAATTAGAGACATATAATTGGAAGGAAAACGTAAATATTTGTATGGATTGATTGAGGTCATCAATCACAAACAAGTGTAAAATTGAGGGCCTCAAATCCTTCAATCTATGGTGATTTAAAATATCATCAGTTCAACAAAACATAAGGTCTTAGGATAACACTATTTTTAATATCCCTTTCCTAATTTTTAATAATTAATTTATTCATAGAATAAGAGAGAGATATATATATATATTTATACTTGACAAGTAGAGTTTTATCCTTCCACTAATTTCTACCATAAACTCATCTTTCACTCAAAAAGATAATAGAACTCAAAAATATTATATTTATCTTAATCGTACAAGGTTCCAAATATTAACACATACCATGAAGAAAAATATTTTGTAATAACCAGGAACTTCCTATAGGCTGGTGGTATTTAATAAAATAATATCGCAGTATGGTTGTGGTTTCAATTCCTGCAGCTTTGTCTGACACGACAGGTTATCCCCCAACCTACCGGTTGTCCTTTTCCTAAAACTATAGTATTATAATATTCCAAAAATAATCTTTAGAAATTTTTTAACCATAAACAATACTATCCAATTTTCAACGTAATCCATTCCAACCTTTATAGTTATCCAAAATACCTATGTCCATACTTTCTCTAAAAGGTCTTCAAATTCCGAAATCAATTGTAACATCAGATTCCCCAAATAAATAATGTTTCTCTTATTTTCACATACTAAAAATATGATTACCTTCATTATATTAAAACATTATTGAAAACAACAAGTATATTAGTATAATCTTTATATATATCACATTATTTTTATCAACAAAATATAATCCTTGAGTCCAAAAGCACCAATACATTAATTATTCCTCTTCGACTGTAGTAACAGAAAAATCTTGGCCTTGATCCCATAGCCTTTTCTGAGGTATGATTACCTGATGCTTAGGACATTCATTTTCAGAATGCCCCATTTCTCTACAATTGTAGCATTCAACATTTATAGACTATTTCTTTCTCTTGCAATTACGCACTTGGTGACCTTTTTCTCCACATTTATAAGAAACTGCCATTCCTTTTAGCCAGGTACCAGGGTGATTCTTCCCACAATTATCGCAAAATGGAAAATCCTTATTTCTCTTTTTCCATGTATCTATCTCTTGTTCCACCATTCTCTTCTTCTCTTTACTTTATTGTCATAAGATGTAGATAATTCCTTTTCTGTCTTGATAACACATGAGACAATATCTTCTTATGACGATAAGATTTGTGAGACTAATACTAGATGGAGAATTGGTTTTAACCCATCAAAGAAACTATCAATCTTACTTCCTGGGTTACGTATATAATCTGCTCCATGCCTTGTTAACCTTGTAAAGTTAGCCTCATACTTTGCGACATTCTCATCCTCCTTCTGCCTCAGACTCAGAAACATACTTTCTTTATATGCTCAATGGTCTTGTGGAAATTATTTTTCTAAGAAAATTTCCTTAAACACCATCCATTCCATACTTGATACTTCTTCATCTTCGTTTTTGTCTTGAATCAGCGACCTCCATTGATCTGCATCTCCAATGAGGCGGTAAACTGCCATGAAAACCTTCTTCCTTTCGCTACTCCCAAGGTGTGGAATATTTTCTCTATGGATTTTATCCATTTCTCATCTACTAATGGATTTTTACCCCCATAAAATGTTGGTGGTTGTTTCCTAATGATGCGGTATAACATTGTTCATCCACATTGTGGATCAGGGTGCACCATACGAGTAAGAATATTATTCATAACCTGAGTGAGTTGTCCCAGTATGGTGATAAGTTTATCAGCACCAATTGTATCTCCATCTCCACAATAATTATCTTCAGTATGAGGGAAATCCCTACATGGAGTGCGTTCATTTATAAGGTTTCCATTCCTCCCAGTAGGCACCATTTCTATACAATGGCATAAACACTAATAGTTTATGAATCGAAATACATAATATCAAACTTGAAAAACACTTATAAAAAATTGTACTATTTATGGATATAATCCATAATCATAAATATGTTTTCTTTGAGGATTTATATACTCATAAACCCTACATAATGGTTTTTAAAGAAAATGACAATTATTCTATGCATATCCTCTGGGAGTGTCGTAACCAAGAGTGCAGAAAGGCCCGTTGCCGTGCAGCAGTTCCTATTCGAGTCCAGCTTAATGCATTGTTTTCGGGTTTTACACCTAGGTACATCTGTTCCAGAGCTGCCTCTACCTGCTCGTTTCTAGACAGAGAGGTATTTATAGGAAAACTCACAAAATCTCTATAATACCAAAATTTTAGGAAGTTCATCTATATTAATCTTCAAAGTCTATCTTAAGGCTATGTGCTCTAATCAGAGTTTATCTAAATCTTGCTTCCAATTTTAGTACTAAAGTACCTCTGATACCAACTGTAACGCCCCGACCACAGTTACCCACAGTCAGTGCATTATTGTGTAACATTTTCATGATCACAAAAGATCATGTCTCGAATGACTGATTAGTTTAGTAGCCTTGGAAACACTAGATACATTCATAAGTCTTACATTACATCATAAAGTAAAACAAAACTAAAACAACATCTTGTCTTCATATCCCCTTATTCTATCCCTGTAAGTCATTCATAATATACTTCTTCACATCCTGTAAGAATTAAAACATTGGAAGGGGTGAGTTCATATGCTCAGTAAAGATAACAATATATCGGATGATTTCATAAATAAATATTAACATTTAAGGCAATGTATAACTAAAACAAAAGCCTTTTAAACTTGATCATCAGCATAATATGGAAAAAAAAATGAAATAATGCCATTTACTTATTTAGATGGATATTCTACTAGTCTAATAAACACATGTAATCTCAATAACAACTATCATAATGATGGAATGCATAATGCCAGACTATCAAAACCACGTAGCCTAGGCCTCATGCCAAGACTACAAAAAATATTTTGACAAGGCCTCGTTCCAAGACACTAGTTTGTCACATGAGACCTACCGATGCATCGATGAGCTATAGCGGGATCCACCCTTCACTTATTAAGTCCAATGCATTCCTCATATGAACAGGTTTAAACATATCATAAACCATAACATAATCGTATCACAAAAAACATGCATAAATGAAACATAACATTTCAACATTTCAATCACAAGATATCAATACAACACATTTATATAATAAAAACATTATCAAAACCATTTTCAATACCAAAATAAATGAAATTTAAAACTTGGTATTTATTTATCATTTAAAAAAAAGTTATGGCTTTTAGAGGAAGCCGAAACTCAAATAATGGTCATGGCGGGGGCGAAGTCGTTGTCGCCACATACGTATGACAAGAAAAATATTCATTTTTTTCGTTTAGTAAAATGAATCGAATAATAAGATTCCTTTTGAATAAACTTAAAAGTAAAATGGTTTTATACACCATATAGATGAAATTTTTGTATAAAACAAAAAATGCCTCAGTGAATGGAGATTGAGATGAAGTACCTAGCAAAGATCAATTTTTAAATAAAATAGATCTATTATGTGTATTCACTATAATTACACATAAATAATGTACAAATACTAGATAGGACATAATAATATCATGATATTATTTGAAAGTAGTAGATTAAACCAAAGAACAGAAATTGGGTTAAGAAGTTCTCTTACCTCGTGTCCGACATGACTCGAATGTTATTTAAACTCTAGAATAATAAACAAGAGTTATTTTCTACTTGCTTAAGAACCTTTTTCAAGTTCATTATTCCTTTAATATCACTTATTAACATTTTATGAACATTATGTAATTATTTAAGTTAATAACAGTCATTTTGTCGATCATTGGTACTTGAGTCAGAAATAAACTTCTTATAATTACAAGTTGTTCATGTGGTAAAATATCCATTATATCCAGAAGTATATTCTTGATTTATATATCATATATATCATATATATCCGGTATATACATTCATTTATAATATTACATAACATTTAGAGGTAAGAAATGAAATGCACTGTTCATGGAGACGGTAAGCCGTATGTACGCATGAACGCTACATTCATTTCTATTGCTTATTTAATGGAATTAAATCATAATAATATAAAGGTATATTATAATTCCAGTATAATATCATTTATAATATCATTTACTTCATCCTTTATACGTCCCACATATGGCATTAACGATTCAAATCACTTTTAGGGGGCGGTACTCCGCACTTCTTAAAATGAAATTATCGCGTTTACCCATAATGGATGTCATAAAGGTATTCCATAAATAAAAAATATATAATCATAAGGAATACATAAACATAATATATATCATATATAAAAATATTTTAATCATAATGTCGACCATGAGAGGTGTTAAAAGAATATTGAACAATCATCGTTTTGTGAGGCACTTATTCACCACCCACAGAAACAGTATGTTCTTTAACCATTAGAAGAAGGTGTGTGTAATTGTAAATAAAATACATCTAATAACAACATCCTAGTATATTTAAGATATTGTTGTTGTCACAAAATAAAGGAATAAAAATAGTTTAAGTGGTTGGATAAGTAAAATAAAACAAAAGAACATAAGAGATAGCATTACCTTAAAATCGGGTAACTCTTTTTGATTTGAGCCAAAGGCTTCCTTGGGAAGACATATTCCAAATGGATTTTATGGTGTGAATATGGTGGTAGTGGTAGGGGCCTTTTATAAGAGAATAGGAGAGGCACTCTTGGAATGTTATGAAATGTTACATTATTATGAAATGATTTTCTGATTTTAAAGGTCCCACAATGATATATTTCTAGGATAAGGCGATAAGGGTTCGAAATATACTCATCCAATAGGTTTTTGACAAGTGTAAGTATTATATTTTACATTATCCTTCTATTTTATTAAAATCGTTAATTAATGAGGTAATCGCTGCATCATCATGGTGTCTTAAAAATTATAATTTATTTTATATCTAAAAATTATACAAAAATTATCATGATGTATGAAATATTATTAACTTTCCAATGAATTTTTATAGTCTAAATGTTAACTTATATAACCCCATGTAATAATTTTTTTAGTAAACCAACACATGTTTGTGACAAATTTTATTTTTACTTTAAATAAAAAGTTAATAACGCCATTTTCTTACCCAAGTGGCACCATGGGGTCCCCAAGTTGACCCATGGATTGTCATGGGTTGCCATAAGTCATCAAATAAGTGTAGTACAAGTGTAAAGTTATTTTAATATTATTAAAACATTATATTCTCCTTAAATTACACTAATTACCATTAATCGCGATTAATAAAACATAAAAGTTACTATTCACCAAAAAAATATTTTAATCACATGAACCACATATTCCATCCTAATGAGAACCATGTAAGTCGGATTTTTATAATTCAATTCATATAAGTGGTAAAGTTTCATTTAAACGGAAAATCGGTTTTTTTAACTACCACATAGTGGTTTCACTATTCATCCAAAATTGATGTTTTTCAGAACAATTCCAAAATTTAACCCTAAGCTATAATTGATATTCCAAATTCAAAAATGATGTCTATTTTACAAAATTCATAAAATATAAGTTGCATTATTTAATTTTATAATTAATTCCCATTGTCACAATAGATAGTGTGTTTTTATGAAACAATATATATCAAAAGATTGACAATTTTTTATGTCCAATTTCAAAGTGAAATTAATTCTAATGACCACCATTGGATATAATGGTAAAAATATATTACAATTATTCTTTAAAACTAGTCAATAGTATAATTTATCACTATAAATTATTTTGATTAGAAAATTTGTTTTTAAGTATTTTTCACTATTCATAAAGAATTGGAAGTTCTCAGAAAATTACAAAAAATTAAACATAGGATAATTTCGATATTCCAAATACAAAAATGATGTCCATTTTGAAATATAAAATTTATATAATTTCAAAAATTGGGTCTTACTATTCATAACAGCTATTTTGATTGGTCGCACTGTGTTAGAATCTCAAACTTGTGTACAATGTAAGCTATTGCATTATTGAAAGAGAGGCATACCGTGGAAGCTAAATGTTTTACAATAAATTCCTATCATTTTTCTGGACATATGTTTAAAGGTATTTTCATCATTTCTGTTTTATATTATATGTGAATTTCAAGTAATAATGGGTTTTTACAGAAAAAAACTTTTTATTAAATTTGAAAAATAGAGTAACTAGAGGAAAAAATCCATTCCATGAGGCCAGAAATGTTGAATCTCAAGAGAATAATCATGAATAACGACCCTGCTCTCAGGGGAAGAGACCCTAAACTATCAATGATAACTAGAGTCTCAGCCACATTACCCAACCAAGCCAGGGTTTCTACCGCAAAATTATCATATCTCTCAATGTGATGAAAATTCAGCCCAATGCTGGATTCTATAGAGCATAGATGAACCAAGTTTGCTGGATCCCATGGCACAAGATGTCACACTTATATTTCTCTCACAAGATTTTCTGATTCAAACTCTATCACAACCACAAGAAAACTGTACCCCCTAAAGAGTGTAATACCTATGATAAAATCCTTCACCTCCTCACCCAAGAGGATCCTGCCCCAAAAAATAAATAAAACCCAAGAGTATTGAGCCTCTAGAATATCGATGGACCCCTCCAACTCTCATGAGACCTCCCATGAGAAATACATCAATATTTATCTTCAATACGCCCTATGGGGGATCCCACATATTCCAACTCCCCAACTTACTATGAGGAATGAATGATCTGTTGAAAATGTTTCAAGACATCACCAGAAGCTTCTTATCTTTAAAGAGTGCTCTAAGTTCGAAGAGAAGGTATTTTCAACTGAAGGGAGAGGTAACTCCTTCAGAAATCTAGCCAAACTTTACTGCGCTCCTCCAAAATTGTCCAGAAAATTGAGGCCATAATGACGGAATGAGCCTTGCACTTTGAGGCTCTACCATCCCCCCTGAATCTAGGATTCTAGGAATCCATGGATAGGGGAATTCACACTATTGATGCAGGGGTGAAGTACCATGCCCATCTTCCTTGAATGTATAAATTAAGGATATAATTAGACTAGAAATTATCACTATAGTAACATCATGACACCATGTTGATCCCCTTCCTTTGAATGTTATCATGTTTTGGAAGTTCTCTATTTCCTATACCCCAAACATGGTAGTTCATCTTCGCGGAAATATCATTACAGCATGTCTTAAAGGACCACTCATCACTAGGACACTCCATATGAAAAAGGGCCATGCAATCCATCATGGTAATCCTTCCTGATGATGATCTTGTGAAGTACCACCTATCCTGCTCATCGTTCAAAATAATATCATCATAATCCTTCTCCTGATTGCATGGAAGAACCATGTGGATGAGACCAGGGATATTTCCTGCCTCCTTGAAATAGATCCCTGGATGAGGACAATCAGGAATGTTCAGCTTCTCACCTACCCAGTTCACCTCCTAGAAGTCGACCTCACCTTGGTCGATGATCCATCAAGCATAGTCCAAGAGGATCTCCATGTGGGATCCAATGCACTATTCCATGGAAGAGATTTTATTACCTCTACTAGACATCACCCCATACACACAATATCACCCACAGATGAACGTTTCCCATAATTAATCTCCCACAATAATTTTTCAAGAGAGATGTCCATGCATTCCTTGCATGGCTTCATCAGTATCCATAAGTTCCACCCCTCTCTCGGCCACTGATCTTTCCATACAACTCTAGGAAGCCCAATGAATCAGTTTCATCTGATTAACATCCCCCACAAAGAAGGATAAAAATATTAGATCTCTTTACCATCCCTTTGGAGGGATTAATAATCAAGGAGAGGTGGTTCAGAATAGACACTTGGACAATGTTGACAAGCATAACCCTACCCTAAATTAGAAGAATATATTATTCCTATTAATGATCATCCCCATAAGACGGTTGATAATGTCCTAAAAGTGTTGTTTTCTAATATGACCGCAAGAGAGGGGGACACTAATATAATCCACATGTTGTTTCTTTTGGTGACACCTGAGGATGGTTTCAATATATCTACAGCAATGCCAAGAACATTTATTAGAAAGGAATGAAAGGATTTTCAATGTGTTGATCCCCTGCACACACAATTGTCCATAGGTGTTCAATATCTCTATAAGGTAGCGAAAATATTTTTTTCTTTTGTTAGGAGAAATTATAATATCATTAGAAAACATTAAATGATAAATGGACTCAAATCCACTTCTACTCTGACAAAGATCTAGCATTTCATTATCTAATCCCTTATTAAGGCTTGGAGATAATGCATCATGAACTAGGATAAAGATACTTGCTGATAGAGGGTCCCCATGATGGCCTCTTCTGCTGATCCCCCCGGGGACCCTCCATTCATAGAAAATTGATAGCCATCTAACATCACATTAATGTGATCCTCCTCCAAGTGACATGCCACATTCATGTCAGAGGTGACGTTACCATTCCCCAAACATACATTAATTTTTACTCACATCCTATCCTTCAAACATGCATGTAAGAAGGAACTGTTGTGATGTCCCTCCCGCATCCATTTGACTCAAGACCTATTTTTGTACTCAATATCAAGCTCCAAGAGTTTCTCCGCTAGGACCCATGACTTATCATAAAAAATAGTAAAGAGGTTATCATACCATTATTCCAAAAAATCTAATTCCAGTCTATTAATTTAATCTTGGATACGATCAACCCCATACTAATCATTGGTATTGTTGGCCAACCAGCACTGAATATCCCCACTGAGCCATTTCAAGCGATTGGCCAAGCCACACCAGGCACTCCCGATCCCCCTCTATCCCAAGAATCCTTAAGCATATAAAAAAATCAATCTTCTTTATGACATGAATTATAATAATGAAATGAAATTGGTGGTAGGGCCTCTTTTCTGAGTTTAAGAAGAAGAGTGGTGTGGTCTGAGAGTGCCCAAGTGATGTGAGTCACAGGCGACTTAGAGAAAGAATCCAAACCCTATATATTGGTATGACAACTGTCTAATCGGCACCATATGCGATTCATGATCTTTCTATTATTTGAACAAGTAATTTTACAAATTGAGAATCCTAGGTTTAGTAGTCCTACCGAGAAGATGATGTTCCTAAACTTTTGTTATCCAATATTAATCGATACCGAACCCCCTTTTTTTTCTGAGATATGTTATATAGTGTTGAAGTCACCATCCAGAAACCATGAGAGGATATCTGTTTTTAATGTATCCATGTGTTTCAACAATACCGGACTCACCTGTGGATTAGTACACCCATATAAAATGGAAAACCAAACAGTCGTGCCATTGAGAGAAATCCTAATATTCATACATAGTGAGGAAACACTCACAAACTCAACTGAGAAATGTTTCTTCCAAAAAATAAAAATGTGAGAATTATTTGGCTTCCCATTCACGAGTGGGAGAATCCCATTTTCCTAGAGATTTCTCAGAAATTTCATGGAGTCTTCTTTGGATCAAGAATATCCACCAGAGAGGACTTGTGAGTGCGAGACTCCTTCGCCACAAAGTCATGCTTCACTTGTGCACTGAGGCCCCGAGCGTCAGTGAGAACATTTGGATTCACCACTCCATCTCTTCTGGCCTGGGGTATTATGGACATAAATAATAGGAACCACTATTGATTCTTTTGAAAGAGCACAAGTGAGGTGTCTCAAGGAACCATACGAAGGAGTTCCCCACTTTGGAGTGAGAACCATCTTTCTAAATGGTTCATTGTGAACCTCTATAAAGGACATGTTGTTTATTTGGAGAAGGAAGGGAGAATGGTTTACCAGATAAGCCAAAAAGAGAGAGAACATAAGTAACCATTGAGGAGAGGACCGATCAGAATGGATCTTTTTTAGGATTTTTTTAATGTTTTGTAACACCCCAAGATTTCATAGTGTGTTATTTCTTCAAAATAATTCAATAACATGCACTACACGCAACACCGAGTTCAATTGCACCATGACTTACCAAAAAAAAGCCATTAAAAGAGGTCATGAATATCATTAACTACATTTTTAACTTTATATAATCCTTATAATTTTAGAATCCATATTATGAGTTTCTTAGTCATAATGCAAGAACAGATTCATTTTCAGTATTGCACTTTTATCAACTTTTGATAGTGAAACCTTTTTAAATAAAATATTTTAAAATTTTTGACTAAATGGAGAAATCAAAAAATTTAAAATGAAACATCCCAAGCTTCCACGGTACGCTTTCCTTTGAATAAAACAGTAGCGTGTGTTGTACGCAACGTCGAGTTTTAACACACACCACAACCGATCAAACTAGCCGTTATGAATAGTAATACCTAAATTTTGAAATTATATATATTTTATATTTTTAAATGGACTTCATTTTTGGATTCAGAATATCGAATTTAGCCTAAGGTGAAATATTGGTACTTTTCGGATAACTTTCATATTTTGATGAATAGTGAAAATTACTAAATTTTAATTAAAAACAACTTTTTTAATCAAAAAAATTAATAGTGATAAATTATGAATTTGAGTGGTTTTAAAGTATATTTAGAATATATTTTTACAATTTAATATAATTTTGGTCATTAGACATAATTTTACAATTAAACCGAACATAAACAAGTGTCAATCTTTTGATAGTTATTATCTCTTAAAAACACGCTTTTTGTTTTGACAGCGGGAATTAATTTTAAATTAATTTCTGCCACTTCTGTGTATTGAATTTAGAAAAATGGATTCCATATTAGGAATCAGGATGGTCAAATTGTGTAAATAGGTAACTTTTATTTTTAGACATTTTGAATAATTACTGCAGTAAATATTTTATTTACCATGGTTAAGGGTAAATCCGGTAAATAAGGGTTAAAAAATAATATTATAATAATACTAAATTACCCTAAAACGTGTCTTAACCATATTGGTTGATACATGGTCGACCATGGGCATCTTTGGGTCGATTTTGGGGCCCCATGGATCCACTTGTAAGTGATAATGACACTTTATTTTAATTAAGTCAAAATGAATACAAAAATGACACAAGCATATATCTTTTAGCAAAAAAATTGTTACATAGGGTTATATAAGTTGGATTTTCGATTATAAATATTAATTAGAAAGATAAAAAGATTTCCTACATAATGATATTTTATTTATAATTTTTAGACATCAAATAATTTAAATTATTAATGACACAATAATGATTCAATGTTTACCTCATTAATAAATCATTTAAATAAATAAGATTATAATGATTACAATATTATCTAAAACCTGTCCAATTCTTATTGGTTGATGTTATTTAGAATATTAGTCATCTTATCTTCGACCTCAATGATTTTTGGACCATTATAAACCGAATATAATTATATTATAAAGTAATACTTTCACTCTTTCCTAAAGAGCCCCTCTTCTCCCTTATAAAAGGAGACCACTTCTACTCATTCCTCACACCTCTCAAGCCACTTGGCTCGTCCAAACTCTGCCCAACTAAGCTCCCCACATCCCTCTCCTCCTCCTTGAAGCTTCCCCTTAGGCAGAAAGCATTTCAAGAAGTCCTTTTGTTCCAACCAAAGTGAGTTACCTAAATTAAAGGTAACGTTTTCTCTTAAATTATTTTCATTTATTTTGCTTCTCCAACCCCCAAACTCTTTTTATTTCCTTTCTTTTGTAACAACACCAGTATCCTCAATATACTATGATGTTGTTATAAGAAGTATTAAAACTACACATACACACAACTCCATCTAATGGATGATGAACATAATGTTTCTGTGGATGGAAAACTAACGCCTCACGAAACGATGATTGTTCAAATACATCTTACCGCCTCTCATGGTGGCCATTATGATGGCACTGTAATTAAATATGATATTAATGATATATATTTTATATATAAGCTTCTGTAATTCCATTTTATTTCATACCATTATTCGTTTCATGTTGTATATACATACGATAATTTCATTTGAGGAAGTGTGGACTACCGCCCCCTTAAAATGATATGACTCGTTCATACCACACATGGAACGTATAAAGGATGGTGTTAATGAACTTAAGTAACATATATAAAATATTATATTATACTGGAATAGTAATATACCTATATATCATTTGGATTCAATTCTTTTAAAATAAAAATTAAATGGAAGTAGCGTTCGTGCGTACGCACGGACTACCGTCTCCACGAACGCGGTGAGATCCATCCTCCATCGTATCCATTCAAGTCTTATTATCATTTTAGGGATAAAAATAATGTTAATATCATTCTGATTATGAATAATATTTAATATATCCATTACAGACATGTCTTACGTAACCAAACATTTAAGAAGAACGAATCGATTATCACCTGAAACGACAATAATACTAAGATATTATTAATAAAGCAATGTTAAAAGATCATATATGATATCATATTAATGTATATGATTCTTGTATAATTTAATAAAAATTATTTCACCATTATACAGGAGGTTAACCGACCCCAACAAAGGAAAAGTACAAGGTAAGGGTTATTTCACAATCTCTTCATTATCCGAGGTTGTTTATACGTAATAATCTACTGGGATATCTTTATCATCCACATCCATGATTCTTAAAAATGTATTTCAAAACATTTTTACTATTTACAAGAATATGGGTTAAAGTCATTTATACTCTTGTTTGACTTTTTATAAGAGGTTTATAAAGGAATCTTTCCGTCGTTTTCAAAACAATGTCCTTTTTAACCTTTTCGACAGAATTGAGGTAAGAATGTTTTTTTTAACTTATACGGCGGGTGCGGTTATTTTACGCCGTTATAAAATCTTCAGAGCTTTCCTTACAAGCTTATAAGAATATTTTCAAAGAAAATGTTTTATATTATATGGATCTTAAATGATTTCAAAATAAAAGGAGATATTTCTTTAAAAAGAATTTTGATTTCATCTATGTCAACATCCTTTGATGGATTTTAAGATTATTTGAAGTTGATTTATTATGATACAAAACTTCTATATTGTATTGAAGGTTTTGTGATATGTTTGACTATGGATGTGCTGTTTTTATACCATTCATAGTTTATGGTGAAATTATTGACATTTCGTATGCTAGTTTTAATACGAATGTTTATGTTATGTTTAAACCTTTTCATATGGGAATGCATTGGACATAATAAGTGATGGGTGGAACCCGCTATAGCTCCTCGATGCATCGGTAGGTCTCATGAGACAAACTAGTGTCTTGGCACAAGGCCTTGACAAAATCTTATTTGTAGTCTTGGCACGAGGCCTTGGCTATGTGGTTATGATAGTCTGGCATTATGCATTCCAACATTATGAAAGTGGTTATTGATTTTTGCATGTGATTGTTCGATTAGTAGAATATCCATGTGAATAATTAAATGTCATTATTTCATTTTATTTATGTCATACCATGTTGAAAATCCATGTTTAAAAGGCTTTTGTTTTAGTTATACATTGCCTTAAATGTTTATTTATATTGATGAATGTTTCCGCTATATTGTTATCCTTACTGGGCATTTGAGCTCACCCCTTTTCTATGTTTTATTTTTCCCAGGAAGTGAAGATGTAAGTTATGAATGACCTGTAGTGATATTATGAGGGGATTATAGTGTGGAATGTGGAAACATTATGTTGTTGTAGTAGTTTTTCATTTTATGATGTAATGTTAAACTTATGAATATATCTAGTGTTTCCAAGGCTACAAAACCAATCGGTCTTTCGAGATTTGATCCTTCTTGTGATCATGCCAATGTTATGTAATAATGCACCGACTCTGGGTAACTAGGGTCGGGGCGTTACAGTTGGTATCAGGGGAAGTTTAGTACAAACCTTGGAAGCTAGATTTAGATAAACTCTGATTAGAGCACGTAGACCTAAGATGAACTTTGAGGATTAGTATAGAAGAACTTCCTAGAATTTTGGTATTGTAGAGATTTTGTGAGTTTTCCGAGCAATACATCCCTGTCTGGATACGAGCAGGTAGAGGCGGCTCTGGCACAGATGTACCTAGGGGTAAAACCCGAAAACACCGCTTTGAGCTAGACTCGAACGGGAACTGGTGCACGACAACGGGCCTTGCTGCACTCTTGGTTACGACACTCCCGGGGGATATGCTTAGGATAACTCTCATTTTCTTTACATATCATTTTGAAGGGATTATGAGTATATACATCCTCAAAGAAAACATTCTTATGATTATGGATTATATCCATAAATAATTCAATTTATGTTAAGTGTTTTATAAGTATGGGATTATGTATTTTGATTCATAAACTGATCTAGTGTATTCCATTGTTTAGAAATGGTACCCAGTAGAAGGAATGAGAACTCCAGAAATACACATGATCCAAAGAGAAGGAAGGATCATATCTTTCATGGTATTAAGCTAGAATTTATAAGAGAAATAGTCTCCCATTTATTATCATCATATGAAGAAATAATATCATGTATTGATAAGATAAGTAAAGAGTTTACTGAGTCCTATGGCTTTTAAGGGAATCAAGAGAAGAAAAGGATAGAAGAGAAAATGATGGATAAAGGGAAGAGGGAAAAGAAGAATTTTCCCATATGTGGTAACTGTGGAAAGAAACACCCTGGAACTTGCCTGAAAGGAATGGGAGTTTGTTATAAGTGTGGAGGAAAAGGGCACAATGTACGTGACTGCAAGGGTAAGAAAATGGTTTCAAATGTACAATGCTTCATTTGCAAGGAGTTTGGACACTACGCGAACCTATGTCCTATTCATCAGACTATGACGCAAATGATGCCATTGGATAATAATCAAGTTATGATACTACCACATATGAAGAGGAATGATTAGAGTTCTTATGTTGATTATGTCAATTGAGCTTTGTATCAACAACGTACTTGTTATAATAATTATGGAGTATATAAGGATTGTACTGCAGTACTATTTCATTAAGGACTTGAGATTGTGTGGAACAAAGAAAAGTGACTCAATAGCAGGATAAATTTTTGGAAAATATATGGTTGAGAGAATGATAAATCATAATATAGTTCTGATACTGAGGTAGTGATTTTGGAATAATATGTGATTGTTTTGGATAAATTATATTGGATATTCTTGACTACCTTAGAACTGATTAATGATTTTTATATTCCATCACTGTTGGGGTTTAAAACATTTTTGGATTGATGAAGTATATCCATCATTCTATATGGAATAAGGGAGCATGAATGTAATCAATAAGTAATATGGTAATACATGATGAAGGTATTCATATGCTATTACGGGGTAAAAAGGATCTATATTATTTTTACCTTCCTTATAAATGTTAGACTGTGAGTTTGGACAGAATTATTTTGGATAGTTCTAGTTTGGATTATTTTGGATTGCCATAAAAGGACAACCCGGAGGTCGGGCGGCAACCCGTCGCGTCCGGCAAGGCTGCAAGACTTGAACCCGCAACCGAAGGGCGACAAGGGTGTATCACCTACCACTGGACCATGAGATGTCCTGGATTAAATAATGTAGTTTTTATTAAAATATCATGTAGATGAATTATAAATTCGTTTATTTTGGAACCCTATACGAATAGTGTAAATAGAAATTTTTTACATTCTATTATCTTTTAGAGTGAAAGATGAGTTTGTGGTAGAAATTTATTAATGGATAAAACTCTAATTATAAAGTAAGTATATCTCCTTATGATCTTAGCCAATCTCATAAATAAATTCCTCAATATTAAGAAAAGCAACTTTGAACAAAAATGTTTTCCTAGATGGTACCTTAAATCATCACTAATTTATGGCTTTGGGATTGTTGGCCTTTTTATAGCCATGTTCTCTACCACTCTCCATCAGATAATTGATGGTTAGATTTTTCTTCCATATCCATATTTTCCTACATGGAACCCTAGTATGTGTTATTTTCGGTAATCTTCATACTTTTGACTCTTTATTTTAAATATAGGCCTCATTGATTCATTTTTCGATGTGGGATTTCAACTAAGATATTTTGAAACGTCAAAATGTGTTATCCTAATACCCTATGTTTTGTTGAACCGATGGTATTTCAAATCATCATAGATTGATGAATTTAAGGACTTCAATTTTACACTTGTTTGTGATTGATGACCTCAATCACTACCTATAAATATTTACGTTTTTCCTCCGATTATATGTCTCTAATTGACACCAATGTTCTCCTAATCAAGATCATAATTTGGGGGTGACCCTTTCATTTCTGTTTTCCTCATATTAAGACTAAATTTTAGTAACCCAATTTCTGATATGGGTTTTCCCACAAATATATTATCTATTTTCAACCTTTTAGTTTCGAAGAACAATTTCAAATTGCGAGGACGCAATTTATTGAAGGAGGGGAGAATGTAACACCCCAAGATTTCATAATGTGTTATTTCTTCAAAATAATTCAATAACATGCACTACACGCAACAACGAGTTCAATTTCACCATGACTTACCAAAAAAAAAGCCATTAAAAGAGGTCATGAATAGCATTAACTACATTTTTAACTTTATATAATCCTTATAATTTTAGAATCCATATTATGAGTTTCTTAGTCATAATGCAAGAACAGATTCATTTTCAGTATTGCACTTTTATCAACTTTTGACAGTGAAACCTTTTTAAATACAATATTTTAAACTTTTTGACTAAATGGAGACATCAAAAAATTTAAAATGAAACATCCCAAGCTTCCACGGTACGCTTTCCTTTGAATAAAATAGTAGCGTGTGTTGTACGCAACGTCGAGTTTTAACACACACCACAACCGATCAAACTAGCCGTTAAGAATAGTAATACCTAAATTTTGAAATTATATAGATTTTATATTTTGAAATGGACTTCATTTTTGGATTCGGAATATCGAATTTAGCCTAATGTGAAATTTTGGTACTTTTTGGATAACTTTCATATTTTGATGAATAGTGAAAATTAGTAAATTTTAATTAAAAACAACTTTTTTAATCAAAATAATTAATTGTGATAAATTATGAATTTGAGTGGTTTTAAAGTATATTTAGAATATATTTTTACAAGTTAATATAATTTTGGTCATTAGACATAATTTTACAATTAAACCGAACATAAACAAGTGTCAATCTTTTGATAGTTATTATCTTTTAAAAACACGCTTTTTGTTTTGACAGCGGGAATTAATTTTAAATTAATTTCTGCCACTTCTGTGTTTTGAATTTAGAAAAATGGATTCCATATTTGGAATCATTATGTTCAAATTGTGTAAATAGGTAACTTTTATTTTTAGACATTTTGAATAATTACTGCAGTAAATATTTTATTTACCATGGTTAAGGGTAAATCCGGTAAATAAGGGTTAAAAAATAATATTATAATAATAATAAATTACCCTAAAACGTGTCTTAACCATATTGGTTGATACATGGTCGACCATGGGCATCTTTGGGTCGATTTTGGGACCCCATGGATCCACTTGTAAGTGATAATGACACTTTATTTTAATTAAGTCAAAATGAATACAAAAATGACACAAGCATATATCTTTTAGCAAAACAATTGTTACATAGGGTTATATAAGTTGGATTTTCGATTATAAATATTCATTATAAAGATAAAAAGATTTTCTACATAATGATATTTTATTTATAATTTTTAGACATCAAATAATTTAAATTATTAATGACACAATAATGATGCAATGTTTACCTCATTAATAAATCATTTAAATAAATAAGATTATAATGATTAAAATATTATCTAAAACCTGTCCAATTCTTATTGGTTGATGTTATTTAGAATATTAGTCATCCTATCTTCGACCTCAATGATTTTTGGACCATTATAAACCGAAAATAATTATATTATAAAGTAATACTTTCACTCTTTCCTAAAGAGCCCCTCTTCTCCCTTATAATAGGAGACCACTTCTACTCATTCCTCACACCTCTCAAGCCACTTGGCTCGTCCAAACTCTGCCCAACTAAGCTCCCCACATCCCTCTCCTCCTCCTTGAAACTTATTATTAGGCAGAAAGCATTTCAAGAAGTCCTTTGGTTCCAACCAAAGTGAGTTACCTAAATTAAAGGTAACATTTTCTCTTAAATTATTTTCATTTATTTTGCTTCTCCAACCCCCAAAATCTTTTTATTTCCTTTCTTTTATAACAACACCAGTATCCTCAATATACTAGGATGTTGTTATAAGAAGGATTAAAACTACACATACACACAACTCCATCTAATGGATGATGAACATAATGTTTCTGTGGATGGAAAACTAACGCCTCACGAAACAATGATTGTTCAAATACATCTTACCGCCTCTCATGGTGGAAATTATGATGGCACTGTAATTAAATATGATATTAATGATATATATTTTATATATAAGCTTCTGTAATTCCATTTTATTTCATACCATTATTCGTTTCATGTTGTATATACATACGATAATTTCATTTGAGGAAGTGCGGACTACCGCCCCCTTAAAATGATATGACTCGTTCATACCACACATGGAACGTATAAAGGATGGTGTTAATGAACTTAAGTAACATATATAAAATATTATATTATACTGGAATAGTAATATACCTATGTATCATTTGGATTCAATTCTTTTAAAATAAAAATTAAATGGAAGAAGCGTTTGTGCGTACGCACGGACTACCGTCTCCACGAACGCGGTGAGATCCATCCTCCATCGTATCCATTCAAGTCTTATTCTCATTTTAGGGTTAAAAATAATGTTAATATCATTCTGATTATGAATAAGATTTAATCTATCAATTACAAACATGTCTTACATAACCAAACATTTAAGAAGAACGAATCGATTATCACCTGAAACGACGATAATACTAAGATATTATTAATAAAGCAATGTTAAAAGATCATATATGATATCATATTAATGTATATGATTCTTGTATAATTTAATAACAACTATTTCACCATTATACAGGAGGTTAACCGACCCCAACAAAAGAAAAGTACAAGGTAAGGGTTATTTCACAATATCTTCATTATCCGAGGTTGTTTATACGTAACAATCTACTGGGATATCTTTATCATCCACATCCATGTTTCTTAAAAATGTATTTCAAAACATTTTTACTATTTACAAGAATATGGGTTAAAGTCATTTATACTCTTGTTTGACTTTTTATAAGAGGTTTATAAAGGAATCTTTCCGTCGTTTTCAAAACAAGGTCATTTTTAACCTTTTCGACAGAATTGAGGTAAGAATGTTTTTTTTAACTTATACGGCGGGTGCGGTTATTTTACGCCGTTATAAAATCTTCAGAGCTTTCCTTACAAGCTTATAAGAATATTTTCAAAGAAAATGTTTTATATTATATGGATCTTAAATGATTTCAAAATAAAAGGAGATATTTCTTTAAAAAGAATTTTGATTTCATCTATGTCAACATCCTTTGATGGATTTTAAGATTATTTGAAGTTGATTTATTATGATACAAAACTTCTATATTGTATTGAAGGTTTTGTGATATGTTTGACTATGGATGTGCGATTTTTATACCATTCATAGTTTATGGTGAAATTATTGACATTTCGTATGCTAGTTTTAATATGAATGTTTATGTTATGTTTAAACCTTTTCATATGGGAATGCATTGGACTTAATAAGTGATGGGTGGAGCCCGCTATAGCTCCTCGATGCATCGGTTGGTCTCATGAGACAAACTAGTGTCTTGGCACAAGGCCTTGACAAAATCTTATTTGTAGTCTTGGCACGAGGCCTTGTCTATGTGGTTATGATAGTCTGGCATTATGCATTCCAACATTATGAAAGTGGTTATTGATTTTTTCATGTGATTATTCGATTAGTAGAATATCCATGTGAATAATTAAATGGCATTATTTAATTTTATTTATGCCATACCATGTTGAAAATTCATGTTTAAAAGGCTTTTGTTTTAGTTATACATTGCCTTAAATGTTTATTCTTATTGATGAAAGTTTCCGCTATATTGTTATCCTTACTGGGCATTTGAGCTCACCCCTTTTCTATGTTTTATTTTTTCCAGGAAGTGAAGATGTAAGTTATGAATGACCTGCAGTGATATTATGAGGGGATTATAGTGTGGACTGTGGAAACATTATGTTGTTGTAGTAGTTTTTCATTTTATGATGTAATGTAAAACTTATGAATATATCTAGTGTTTCCAAGGCTACTAAACCAATCGATCTTTCGAGATTTGATCCTTCTTGTGATCATGCAAATGTTATGTAATAATGCACCGACTCTAGGTAACTAGGGTCGGGGCGTTACATGTTTTTTTTAAAAAAATTCCAGAAAACGCTTAGGCCAAAAATATTTTTAAAAATTCACCTCAAAGGCGGCATCCCGGATTCCGCCTTTGCATTTCAGGGGCAAGGCGGCATTCGCGATGCCGCCTTTGCACTGCTGGTGAAAGGCGACATCCGTGATGCCACCTTTCTCCTAAAAAAATATTTTTTTTGAATTTGTTTTGTTTTGTTTTGTTTATATATATATATATTTAAACGAAACAAAAAATTCCGCAGAATTTCTCTACCACTAAAGATCCAACGCTACATCCATTACAGCAGTCTAGCTTCTGACAGAAACTATTACCCTGGCCTCACTTTTATAAGAGGGCTTGCCCTAAAAATCATTCTGCATTTTCGATGTGGGATTCAGGTTCTACCTTTACTGTGTAATACATTCTGCATTTCCGATGTGGGATTCGATTTCAAGTACGTGACTTTGAAATACAATAAAATATAAACTATAATTCAAATATAAATTAAATTTTAAACATTGATTAAACATATAATAAATAGTTGAAAACAAAAATAATTTCCTCAAAAATGTTGATGAAAAATAATCTATAACCTTTCAAAACCGCCAACTTGAAACATAAAAATGTTTCAAGTACGTGATTTTGAAAGACTGTAAAATATAAACTATAAAATGAATATAATTTAAACTTTAAACATTGATTAATCATATAATAAATAGTTCAAAAAAATAAATTTTCAAAAATAATTTTGATGAAAAGTAATTTGTAAGATTTAAAAAACGGCCTACTTGAAACATAAAATTTTTCAAGTGTGTGAATAGGAATGACCATAAAACATAAAATAGAAGGCCAATATAAATGAAATGTTAAACATTGATTAAAAATATAAGAAATAGTTGAAAAAAAGCAATTTCCAAAAAAGTGTAAATGAAAAATAATTTATAAGCTTTCAAAACTGACTACTTGAAACTTAAAAATGTTTCAAGTACGTGACTTTGAATGATTATAATTATATTACTAATTGACTAATTGATTATTATATAATTAATATTTATATTAATAATTAATTAATTAATTATTATATAAGAAATAATTAATGAGTAATAATTAATGAGTAATAATTTAATGAATAGTTATAATGAATATTTATATTACTAATTAACTAATTAATAATTACTAACTACTTATTAATAATTATTAATTACTAATTACAAATTATAATGTATAATTATAATAAATATTTATATTAATAATTAACTAATTAATAATTAATAATTAATAATTAATAATTAATTAGTTATTATTATTAATTGTATTTTTAATTATCTAAATATTAATTATATATGTAATAATTATATTACTATTTAATTATGAAATATTTAATTTTTAATAATTAGTAATTAAAAATTATAAAAATTATATTTAATAATAATATTAATAATTACCTAATTAACTAATATAATTAATAATTATATTACTAATTAACTAAATAACTATTATATAATTAATAGTTATATTAATAATTAACTAAATAATTACTGTATAAGTAATAATTAATAATTAATAATTAATAATTAATAAGTAATATTTATAATTAATATTTATAATTAATTTTTATATTACTGATTAATAATTAATAATTACTAATTGCTAATTACTAATTACTAATTAATAATTAAAAATTATAATTAGTAAATGTAACTTAAATTTATATTACTGATTTACTAACTAATTGTTATATAATTAATAATTATATAACTAAAGAACTAACTAACTATTATATAATTAATTATTAATAATTAATAATTAATAATTATAATGACTAATTATAATTAATATTTATATTACTAATTAACTAATTAGTAATTAGTAATTACTAATTACTAATTACTAATTACTAATTACTAATTACTAATTACTAATTACTAATTAATAATTAATAATTATAATGAATAAATGTAATTATAAATTATATTACTATTTTAGTAATTTATTATTATATAATTATTAATAATATTACAAATTAACTAACTAATTTTTATATAATAAATTATTATTAATTACTAGTTAATAAATATAATGAATAATTATAATTGAAAATCACATTAAAAATTTGCTAATTAATAATTATTATGAATAATTATAATTAAAAATCATATAACAAATTTACTAATTAACTATTATATAATTAATAATAATATTTCTAAATAAATAATTAATTTGTACATAATTATTTATTAATAATTACTATTTAATAATTATAATTACTTATTATTATTAATTATCATATTTATAATTAACTAATTAATTATTATATAATTAATAATGATATTACTAATTAAATAATTATTTATCATATAGTTAATAATTATATAATTAATCATTATATTACTAAATAAGGAATATATGAATAATAACTAATATTTAATAGTTATAATGAATAATTATAATGAATAATTATATTACTAATTAACTACTTATTTATTATATAATAATTTTTAATAATTACTAATGAATAATTATAATGAATAATTATAATGAATAATTATATTACTAATTAACTATTATATAATTAATTATTAATAATATTAATTTAATAATTAAATAAATTATTATATGTTTCATCCATGTTTAAACTTTAAATTATATCGTTCTTATAGTTTATATTTTAGTCTTTCAAAACCACATTCTTTAATCATTTTAAGTTTCATGTAGGTGGTTTTGAAAGCTTATAAATTATTTTTTATGAACATTTTTTACGAAATTCTTTTTATTTTTGACTATTTGTTATATGTTTAATCAATGTTTTATGTTTCATTTATATTGGTCTTATAGTTTATATTTTATAGGTTTTCAATGTCATGTGCTTGATACATTTTTAAGTATCATGTTGGTCATTTTGAAAGTTTATAAATTATATTTCATCAATATTTTTTACGAAATTCTTTCTATTTTCAAATATTTGTTTTATGTTTAACTCATGTATTATGTTTCATTTATATTGGTCATATAATATATATTTTATAATCTTTCAAAATAACATACTTGAAACTTCTTATGTTTAAAGTCAGTGGTTTTGAAAACTTATAAATTTATTGTTATCATCATTTTTTATGATTTCATTTTGTTTTCAACTATTTTTTATATGTTTAATCCATGTTTTATGTCTCATTTATATTGGCCTTATTGTTTATATTTTATAGTCTTTCAAAGTCACGTACTTGAAACAGAATCCCACATTGGAAATGCAAAATGTTCTGTGCAAAAAATCGAGAACCAGAATCCCACATCGGAAATGTAGAATGATATACAGGGTAAGATCTCTTATAAAAATGAGCCTTGGGTGAGATCTTATGTCAGAATCTAGATTGTTGTAATGATAGTACTGCTGGATTTTAAATAGCGGATAAATTCTGCTGAATTTTTTTGGTTTGTTTTGTTTTGTTTTGTTTATATATACATATATAAACAAAACAAAACAAAAAAACAAAACAAAAATTCTAGATTTTTTTTTTCTGTTTTAGGGGAAAGGCGGCATCTAGGAAGCCGCATTTCACCCGAGCCCAAAGGCGGCATCCATGCCGCCTTTGTGGCGTATTTTCAAAAAAAAATAACCTAGCATGTTTTTAAAAAATATTTAAAAATATTTTGTTTTAAAAAAAACTCATCTTCTTTGCCACCCCCTCTGAAAGTGGTTCCTTTTGATCCAGCACGAAGAAAGTCTACAAAAGTACGCTGACCAGTGATTGTTTGAGGCTCTTTGGAGAATGGAAGGAGAAGATGCCGAATGGCAGTTGAGATTAAAATTAATCCCTGGGAGTGCACTAAAAGGATCTAGAAATAATGAGATAAAAGCTCCATGGGAGAGTTGGGTTCCTTGCTAACGGAGTTAGAGAATTTGAGGGGGGAGCCTCCGGAAAGAGGACATGCAAAAAGGCTAGAAAATATTCATACGGTGCACCCGAGCCTGATAGAAAGTCACCCATAATGAGAGGATCTGGCATTGAGTATTCAGACACTTGGGGACCACCTAATGAATTCAAATTTTAAATGCATTTCGCAATAGACACCAGGTCTTACCGTTCATCCTTGGGGCGAAAAAAAGCTAGAAATGGAAGAGGAAGGTAGTGGAGACTCAGCCAGACCGCCTCCGATGACAATTCTCTACCAATGTGGCAGTCCGATGACCAGAAAGTTAAAGAGAAACTCATGGCGTCGTGGTTCCTGGTCTCGCAAGACCATGCTTCCACAAAATCCTCCAATGGGAAAACATGAATGCAGAAGGCAACCTTAGATAGCCTTGTGACCACCATAGGCTGATAGAGACCCCTGGAATCAATGAAGTATTTGAAGAATCCTTCAATGGATTATTGCAGCCAAAGTGAGCCACAAAAGAGATTTTAAGATAATAAGCTTCATCGTCATGATCTGAGCCCGTTAGGTCCACCGCTGGAACCTCATTCACATGATAAGTCCTCCTTGGAAGCAACACAATCAGACGAATATCCACTGAGTTCATCGAACCTGAAGAAACCACACCACCTTCAAAGACCACCGAAGGAGATGACGTTCCATAATGGGAATCCTTAAATGAAACTCCTATGGAATGCCTCTCAAGAGGTCACCCAGGATGTGGTGTAGAGTCCACCATGGAGGGATCCCAGGACTCCGACCGAGAACCAACACCATTCATAGTAGGGGGGAGACGCCTTGGAGAATAAGTACATGCCATCATTTTATGGGTTCAAATTGTTTTTGTGAAAAAAAATTGAAATGAATTAAATAATTATTGAGGTTAAATATATAAAGGATAATTGTGAGGGTTTTTCTAATTTTTTGGAATTATATAAGTATTATATTAATATATTGTTATAAAAAGAAATCATATAGACCATATGATAACCCATCGGGTACAACAATACCGCAAGGATTGAACCCACAACCGAAAGGTGACATGAGTGCATCACCTACAATTGGACTACGTGAAGTCTTTGTTCTTATAAAAATTTCCTTTTTAGTTAAATTATTTGATATATGAAACATATGTTTATTTTGGGAACATATGTATTATCAAATAAAAAACCCACATATTAGAAAATGGTTTGATTATTATTCAATTAATGTTTTTTTAATGTTTTCACTAATTTTTGAGCCTTATTTATATAAGTTAAATAGTGTACTATGCGATTTTATTTCAGAAATAAATGATTAATTATATGTTGGAAGCATATATGATTCATTTTATTTAGGTAAATGATTATTATATATTGATGAATATGTTATTTGGGTAATTATTTTCTACTATTAGACTTAAGGAGTAATTGATTTTATTTTTAGATAAATATTAAATTTATTTTGGAGGACAATGTGATCAAAACCTTCTAAATCATGGGTTACAATATTTTTCTATAAAAATTTTAGGGAATTTTTTAATCAACTATGTTGATCATTTTATGTTAATGTTAAATTATATAGATGAATATAGTTTTTATTTGAATGAAGGTCTATTCATCTCTAGTAAATATTTTCTCATGTCAAAAAAAATTTCGTTTACTAACTAAATTAATGAAGAAGTTATAGTTGTTTTGATTATTTGATCTGTAGAAGTGGATACTGGTTATTTAGGTACAAAATAATAATATTTAATACTCTTTTTTGGAAAAAAGATGTGGATAAAATTATACTTATCATGTAAAAATATTTTCTCATTTTCATTGTCTAGTTAGTAAAATAATTCTTCAATTTTAGGACTGTTATTTTGAAATAAAAGTGTTATCTTTTTACTTTTCTTATAGATAAATAAATGGACTTTAAACCAATCACTGTTTCATGTTTTTTTATGTTGACCTATATCATTCACAAGTTCTCTATCTCTCTACACCATTCCACAAGACATATACTTTTAGAAATGGATTTTATTTCATTTTATTAGTGAATATTATAAT
This sequence comes from Viscum album, assembly GCA_963277665.1. NCBI lineage: Eukaryota > Viridiplantae > Streptophyta > Magnoliopsida > Santalales > Viscaceae > Viscum > Viscum album. The sequence goes on from OY728140.1 coordinate 1,060,587,983, forward strand.
TAATTTTTAGGAAATATTGAAAATAAATTTCATTATATTTAAATAATTTTTATATTATAATATCATGTTTTACATTGGGAGACTGTTTGGTATGTTTGAAATGTATTATGTTTTTAGTGAATAGTTGAAAATCCATTTTTTGTTAAAATATTATTTCTTTTCATAAAATAATAATATTTAAAGTCCTATTCTAATTTTTATTTATTTTAAGGTAACATAAGTTTATTTAGTTATATTTCATCTACTTAAATTATTCTGAATTGATTTTATATTGTATTTTTGAATAACATTTATTTTGGGTTTAAAAATCGGATATTTCTAAAAACTGTTTCATATTACATAATGTAACTCTTTTTTCATGAATTAAAAAAAATCCATAATGAAGAAATATTTAATTGTAATTTATAAACTATATAACATTACATTTTAATTTATTTATATATATAATGATTATTATTGGTCATTGAGTTAATATAAAATCACATTTTTTATGGAAAATATTATTCTTGAAAACTTGTTTATTTGATTCTTCTTTGGGTTTTGTTTTATATTTAATATTTAAATATATATATATATTAATTAGTATTATTTATTCAATATTATGTATTTGTTAGTTTAAAATTATTTATTAACGGCATTTTAATTTTTTTCATAAATAATATACATTGTTAAAAATAAGATTTACCTAAATATCGGTAAAATAATGAAATTGCTTAATGATAATACGAATTAGAAAACAATACCTAAAAAAATAATCTTCAATTTGGGTGATTGATGTGATTATATACATTATCCAAAAATTAAAACATTAATATTAATCCAGATTCATTGGAATTAATTCCACCCAATTGTGTTTGGATTTAAATATGGAATATTCAACATTTAGTCACTTAATACACCACTCCTAAAGAATAAATACCAATATTCATCACCCTATTTCTATAAAAATTCTATTAAGATCTTAAAATATTGGATAACTGAATACTACCCTCTCTCCCCATGTCCATGTGCTTTTGGTCACATCCAATGTCCAATTACAAGGTCTTTAAGGGATCCTTCTAGGAGGAGATATTCAAGAGGTAATTTTCTCAAACCATATTTCATAATTAATTTTATTCTACACCATTATCCTCACATCCTTCAAACATCAATGAATAATATCTGAAATATCATTTATTTATATAATTTTATATTTAGAAGTGGATATGTTATATCTATCCCTTTTATTTTATCATCTTATTCAATGAAATGTAACCATTATCCAAATTATTCATGTTAATCATCTCTATGGATGATGATATTTTTTACATTACTGCCTTCATGACTAGACACAGATAATATTATTAATATTGAATATGATTTTAATATTTATATTAAAACTTATTTCATTTTCTAGAATAAATATTTATACATAATATTAAATAAAATGAACCTAGTTTGTGATGGCAAGAAAAACCACCCCAGCAGACTAAACATTTCTTATTAACATTTTGTAAAATAAATAATCATCATGTGATATAAAATTATATGTGAGGCCGTTTAAACTTATATAAGGTCAGAAATACTATTTCATTCAACTTATTTATATTAAATCCAATTTTACAAGAACATCAATAATTATACTCGAGTAAACCGATCAAGAAACAATGAAACAAATGCTCAAAGAAAGATGAAATATAACTTTATAACTCATAAAAATTTCTATAAATGAGCCTAATATAAATTATATTAAATATAATATATGTGAAATACATTATTAAATTAACAATTAATTAATCTAATTTTATTAAAAAAGACATTAAGGCCATGTCAAGACCATTTTTTGACACATGGTAAGGGACCCCTCTACCCCTCCCTCTACATTTCCATTCATGATCATTCTTTATTTCATGCATTTTATTTCCCATTACTATTAATCAGATATGATTTAATGCATCCATATTATTTTTATTATTATGTTAAAATGATTAGATATACCTTTTGTCTAACAGTAAACCATTTTATGGGTCATTATGTTTTGCCTTTACTCGGAAAAAAATTATCTTAATTTTAATTTCTGTTCATTAGGGAATATCCAGATGTTATCCATCCATTATATTTAAAATTTTTTATATAATTCCCTAATTTCATATTATATAATGATTATATCTATTTAAAATATATTTAATGTTTTTCTAAATTATAATCACTTAGGATCCTTACGATTAAATTGATTACAATGTTAATGGTAATTCTTAACTTAATTTCCATTATTTGGGCTAAAAATATAATTAATTATTTATATCAAGATAAAAAAATGAAATGTTGTTTTTTTAATGATTAATATCAAACGGTTTTATGTTGACTTATAGATGATGGAAATAATTGAACAAATCTCAAATCAATAATATGATATTTGTTAATGGTATTTTAATCTCCAATAGAGAGATGAGTTTTTTGAATATTTATTTATGAAATATTGAAAGCATAAATTTTTTTAATTAATAATATGTAACTTGGGAATTATATATAGGGGTGGCTTGTAACGACATGAAATTTTGAATAAATTTTGTTTCCTGATTTTGTGTGTCATTTAATTTTGTACTAATCCATACTATTTCATTTAATAAAATGAGTATAAAACAAGACTGTTGGGTTTTGACTATTGTTTGACCATTGATTAGTATAATCGTTGGAAACTAAATGTTGTGATTATTTTAAATAAATACAATTAATCTTGGTTAATTAATATAGAATGAAGATTTGATGGCCTCATCAAGCAGTCTCGGGCCGATCGAAGACCATCTGATGGAACTTGGGAAAAAGGTAGCACCACTGGGCTTTGCTCAGGACCAAACCAAATCCAAACTTCATCATGTGAAGATAGAACAAAATCGCCTTCATAAGAATTTCAAGCAGATTGAAATCACCACTCGAGCAATGTTGTCTGATCCACACCAAGATTCTATCACCTTAGCAAACCTTACACTTAGATCTTATGTTGGTGTTATAAGGGGCTATGTAACGAAACATTTTCTGCCTTTTGTAATCCTTTAAGATAAATAAAATTGTGGCTTCTTCCTATACTGATGTTTGTGAATTTTCAAATGTCTAGATAACTATAAGATTTATATTATTGATGAAATTTGAAAAAAAGTGAAAAAGTGAAATTTTAGAATATTTATGTAAATTTTATATAAATAATGATGTGTAAATATTTTCAAAAAACGGTTTTCTACCAACGTGTTCTGTAAAAAATTCAGAGTCTAATAAGATCAATTTAATTTTTGTTGAATAGTAATTTATGAATAGTGATTTCACGCTTAGTATTAGGAATGTGAACAAATGGATTAGTAATCTCACTTAAAGAAAGTATAAATATAATATAGGCACCTTGATTAAGTAATGTGATTCAAAAAAATAGGTAAATAACTATTTCAGAATTTATCAGTCAAGTATTAGTTTTTTCATGTGAATAGTGTTTTCTAATTAAAAATTAAATTATAAATATTTAGAAAAATATTTTTATAAAATGGAGTCCATTTTTTAATTCAATGCTTCGATATTATGTTATGGTGATTTTTGAGGATTTTTCTAAAAAAATTGAATTTTTGGTGAATAGTGTTTAAAAAAAATTGAATTCAATATATTTTCATAAAATGGAATTTATTTTTGAATTCAGATCATCTATGTTATGTTTTTTTTTCTATTTTTTGGATTTTTCTGAATTTTTTTTATTTCTCAGTGAATAGTAAAAATACAGTTTTAGGGTTTCAGTATGTTTAATGACAACATGACTACATCATGATGGTGTCATGAGATATTTTAATGGATGGTAGACTAAAGATGATGAATTATTGTATTATGGGTCCCATGTGGCCAAAACCATGGGAAAATACCATTGGAAAGCCCATGTTTTTTCCAAAACCACTAGTGAGGTGTCACTTGAAATTATTAAAGTATCACCTCCCTTTCCCTATAAATACCGACCCTTTACTCCTTAATTTTTCACTACCAACTCTCCCCAAATAAAGCTCTGGTCTCATTACCTCCCAAAGGGTCCTCCCAAGGTTCCCCCAAGCCCTCAAGGTCCCGACCATTGACTTTTAAGAGTTACATTCTAAGGTAAGGGATCCTACCTCTCTCTTTCTTTTCATGTATTCTCTTTTATGTCATTTATTTTAAGCTCCATGTTCATATGTTGGGGATGTTATTTTATATTAATCCTACTGTAACTTTAATGTTCATATGATGAGAGAAACATAGTTTCTCTCATCATTTCGTTTTAAGAATTTTTAAGTGGCACCGTTAGGCTGCCGAATTTTTGTAAGTGATTCTTTCACCCTTCTCATTTTCAAGTTCTATATTCATGTCAAGTATTTCATGTTCCTTTTTGTCATTTTGGGGTATTATATCTATATCCATAATACCATTATTTTCTTGTTCATATGATTAGATACCCTATTTTATCTCATCGGTTCATTTTTGTTGTTCTAAGTGACAATGTTAGGCAGCCAAATTTTCTTAAGAGAAATATAATTTTTGTCTTCCTTCAATGTTTTTTATTTCAAATTTAATGCCTTTAAAATATCATTACAATGTTCTTATATAATTTATAATCTGTCCCTATACTATTTTATGGATAATTTATGAGTGGTTGAACCATGTCCCCTCTCTTTTCAAAATTTTATAAAACCCTGTAACATAGTCATTATGCTGCAGAATTTTTATCTCAAAATGTCTCTCTCTTTTTTTTAAATTCTTTTATTTTATTATGTGAATACTGAAAACTCATTATTATACAGGATTATTCACATATATATAAAAATGTTCTATTTTAAATTCATGGATTTACATACATTAGACTTACTTTACTTTTTCATTTCTTTAAATTGACATAAAGATCATGTATTTAAAGCAGTTTTTAAAACGTTATGATTATGAAATGAAACACTTTTCTTTTATTCTGTATGGGTTATTTATTAAATGTTTGATGATTATATATGTGTATCACATGTTAATAAATACAAATTAATGGTGCGCCTTGATAGTGCTCCAATTCATTGGGTAAATACCTAATCTATATAGATGGCCATTTTAACGATACCTTGCTGAATAACCTTGGTAAATTTGTAATAAATCCTTGGGGATGGACCTTGGTGATACGGAAATTATGTCTATGTTAAATGTTTTATCCAAATATTCATGTTATGAAACAAGAGCATTAACACATTCCAAATGTGTCTGGTCAGTTTTCCGTATGTCAGTTGTTCTTTTCAATTAAAATCCAGTCCATTTAAAAAAAAGAGGCATAGTTAGTGTGCTACCAGCGACAACGTTCCTTAGATTGAGTGGGGGTTGACTCGTACATGTCACATATGACCCATGGACCATTTCCCTGATGTTTCAACAGAATTAGAATGTGTTTGTTCAGTTTTCCGTATGTCAGCTATTGTTTTCACTTAAAATGATGTCCTTTGAAACAAAAGAGAGGCACTTTGAGTGGTGACAGCCACACCCGGCCTCAGATTGAGGCAGGGTTGACTCTTACACCTCAAATATGACCCATGGACTGTTTTCCTATGTCATCAACACATTATTAATGTGTTTGGTCAGTTCTCTGTATGTCAGTTGTTCTTTTCACTTAAAATCCCATTCATTTTAAACAAAAAAGAAACAGTTAGAGTGATACCAGCAACACTGTGCCTTAGATTTAGGCGAGGTTGACTTGTACATGTAACATATGAACAATGGATCGTTTTCCTAAATCATCAACACATTCCGAATTCATTTGATCGATTTTCCGTATGTCAATTGTTCTTTTGACTTAAAATACCGTCCAATTTAAACAAAAGGGACCCACTTAGGGTGCTATCGTCGACACCGTTCCTCAGATTGAGCCGGGGATGAATTTTACACATCAATAATATCCCATGGATCGTTTTCTTAAGGTTTTAATAGAATTCAAATGCGTTTTGTCTATTTTCCGTATGTCAGTTGTTGTTATCACTTAAAATGATGTCCTTTTGAAACATAAGAGAGAAACTTTGAGTGGTTCCGGCCACACAGGGCCTTGAATTAAGGAGGGGTTGAATCGTAGACATCATATATGACCCATTGATCTTTTACCTAAAGAATAAACACATTCCGAATGCGTTTGGTCAGTTTTCTGTATGTCTCTTTTTCTTTTCAATAAAAATCTCATCCATCTTAAACAAAAGAGATACAGTTAGGGTACTACCTGCCACACCGTGCCTCATATTGAGACGAGGTTGACTCATACACATTAAAAATGACCCATGGATTTTTTTTATAATTTTTAAATGGAATCTTAATGTATTTGTTCAGTTTTTCGTATGTCAGTTGTTGTTTTCACTTTAAATGATGTCCTTTTGAAAAAAAAGAGAGAAACTTTGAGTGGTGACGGCCACACCTAGCCTCGAATTGAGGTGTGGTTGAGTCATACACATCATAAATGGATCATGGAATGTTTTCCTAAAGTCTCAACAGAATCTGAATGAGTTTGGTCAGTTTATTGCATGTTAGTTGTTGATTTAAATTAAAATGAAGTCCATTTAAAACAATCGAGAGACACTTCAAGTGGTGTCGGAACCTCTGTTCCATATATTCTGGATAGGTTTACTCATACACATCAAAAATGACCCAAGGATGATTTTACTAAAGTATAAACACAATCCTAATGCATTTGGTTGGTTTTCCATATGTCAGTTGTATTTTTCACTTAACATGTTATTCATTTCAAAAAAACAAGTGAGACACTACGAATGGTTATGGCCACACCGCACCTTGTATCGAGGCGAAGTGTACTTGTACACATCACATATGACCCATGGATCGTTTTCCTAATGTTTAAAATGAATCTGAATGCGTTTAGTCAGTTTTCTGTATGTCAATTTTTGTTTTCATTTAAAATTTTGTCTATTTCAAATATACCTGAGACACTTTGTGTGGTTTCAGCCACACATGGCCTCGGATTGAGGCGGTGTTGACACATACATATCAAAAATGACTCATGGAACATTGTCCTAATGTTTGAACATAATATGAATGTGTTTGGTTGGTTTTCCGTATGTTAGTTGTTGTTTCTAATTAAAATGTAGTCCATTTAAACTATAATGAGACACTTCGAGTGGTGCCGGACACTCTGCACATCAGATTGAGGCTATGTTCACTCGTAAACATCACAAATGACCCAGGAATCATTTTCCTAAAGTATCAACACAATCCGAATGCGTTTGGTTGGTTTTCCATATGTTTGTTGTAATTTTCAATTAAAATGTTATCCATTTCAAACAAAAGTGAGACACTTTGAATGGTTTCGGCCACACCGTGCCTCGGATTGATGCGGGGTTGACTCGTACATGTCACATATGACCCATGGATTGTTGCGCTAAAGTTTCAACTGAATACGAATGCGTTTAGTTAGTCTTCCATATGTCAGTTCATGTTTTCATTTAAAATATTGTCTATTTCAAATAAACCTGAGAAACATTGAGTGGTGTCGGCCACACCTGGCGTCATATTGAGGCGGGGTTGACTCATAAACTTCAAAAATCACTCACGGAACATTGTACTAATGTTTCTATAGAATCTGAATGCATTTGGTCAGTTTTCCGTTAGTCAGTTTTTGTTTTCAATTAAAATGAAGTCCATTTTAAATTATAGAGAGAGGCTTTGAGTGGTGCCAGCCACTCTGCACCTCAGATTGAGGCTATGTTGACTCGTACACATCAAAAATGACCCAAGGATATTTTTAATAATGTATTAACACAATTCGAATGTGTTTGGTCGGTTTTCCATATGTCAGTTGTACTTTTCACTTAAAATGTTATCAATTTCATACAAATGTGAGACACTTTGAATGGTTCTGTCCACACCGTGCCTTGGATTGAGGCGAGGATTACTCGTACACATCTCATATGACCCATGGATCATTTTGTTAATGTATTAAGAGAATCAGAATCCATTTGTTTTGTATTCCGTATATAATTAAAATGTTGACCATTTTAAACATAAGAGATACACTTAGAGTGATCCCAGCCACACCGCAACTCGGATTGAGCCGGGTTTGACTCGTACAGATAACATATGTCCCATGGATCATTGTGATAAAGTATCAACAGAATCCGAATGTGTTTGGTCTGTTTTCCGTATGTCAGTTGTTCTTTTAACATAAAATTCCATCTATTTTAAACAAAAGAGACACAGTTAGAGTGCTACAGACCACACCACCCCTCAGATTTAGACAAGGTTGACTCGTACATGTCAAAAATGTCCCATGGATCATTTTCCTATAGTTTCAACACAATCTTGGTAGCCCTCACCTAGAAACCAAATCATAAATCATGGAATTTCATGTCTGAATTCCCTGAGCCTGATGAGTCCGTCCATGAGTCCTTAACATGTAACACATGTCTTATCCTATGAATTGACAAGTAAACCAAATCAAATAAGGAATAATTAACCTAACATGGAGAATTTACAACAAGGATTTGTACTCAAATTAATTCATATCATCACATGAATTTGATGATACTGGGATAATAAACTTACCAAGACATTTATATAATTCAATACATACAAAAATGGAATAATCCTAAATAACATTGCATGATTAGAGACATAAAAAAAGGCATGTGAAATCAAGGAGGAGGGTGGGGGGATATCTGGGGGTTTAGGGAGGAGGGTGGGGGCTGTCAAGGGGGATATCTGGGGTCCAAGGAGGAGTGTGGGGGGGGGAGTGTGGGGGGGGGGCTGTCTAGGGGGCTGCTGGGGGGTATCTGGGGGGAAGTCAGTGGACCAAGGAGGAGGGTGGGAGAGTTGACTGGGGGGCTATCTGAGGGGCTGTCTGGGGTCCATGGAGGATGGTGGGGGGTTGTCCAGGGTCCAGGAAGTTGGGGGGCTGTCCAGGGAGTTCCCAAACAGACAAAACTCTATAAAAATTATCAAGATACACTGTAACCACTAAAAGACATCATCATCCTTGAAAACAGACAATATATAAAAATAAATCAGCTCCAATACTATAATATGGGTCTAGATAAAACCAAAAACTAGAATATATTAAACATAAAATCTCAGTAATATTAGTAAAAATGTAATAGATCCACTTGTCCCACATAACCATCATCACCATCATCATCACCTTCATCCACGTCCTCGTCCTCCTCAACGCCCTCCTCCTTGCCCTCCTCCTCACCCTCGCCATCCTTCTCACCCTCCTCTTCCACATCAGACTCCTCACCATCATCATCGTTATGATGGACAAAATCATGATCAACACTGGAACTGCCACCTGGTGCACCATATATTGAACCTATCAACAACATATATTCATCAAAAGCTGGGTTGGCCTCTGGTGGTAGTGTTGGATGTAGAACTTTAATAAATTTCATAAATGCACTGTTATTCCTAGGAGATTGTAATGCCATCTCTGTGGACCTTTTTTCAGCCTATTCTGCATTTCCCAAACTTTCTGCAGCTCGGAGGCACTAAAACTCATACCTGAGGAGGGACAATACCTCTTCAGGGCTATCCTAGGTTGACATCGTACTTTTCCAAGATGCTCCTCTCCCAACACCTGATGTAAGTGATCAGTTGGCCCAAAATTGTGTAGTTATTGCGCATCGAGGGCCTCTAAAACAGCCTCTTACATATATAAATATATTATTAAGTTAAAAAATAGATATTAAAATATAAAATCAACAGATTAAAACTAACAGTCTACTACTGAGTCGCTTCGTTGACGACACCTCTATCATTCTTCTGTCTACTCGAGAAAAATAGTTTTTCTCGTGGCACACATCTTTAAATATTATGTATTTGCCTCTACAATTACATTGAAAACTAATGATATATGAATACGTTAGAAAATGATTAAAAAATTTAGGAAAAAATGAAAGTGTAAGTCATAAAGAATACTTATAAAAAAAATTCATACCTGCTTCCTTTCATGATCTGGCATTGTTGTACGTCCCACATTGTGGAGGTATTTTTTGAATCAATGTTTCTTTATTTTTTCTAGATTATTCCTAAATAAAATTCAATAATGAAAAATATAGTATAAATGAAAACCATGAAAGTTATTATTTAAATACCTAAAATGTAATTAATACCTTAATATGGGTATTCATCCAATGAGTAATCATATGATGATACTTATCTATAGGACAATCATCCACGACTGGTACCACCTATAACTCAGTGCCAAATATAGAACTCTAACAAAAATACAAATCATGATTGTAGGCTCTCCAAAGCTCACCTAAATATTTTAGACGTTATGGTCGTGCACCCTCACCATCGGGAAAATTAAATCGAAGCTAACATCAAAATATTAATTCACATAAATAAAAAAATAATTCATGGCATGAAACACAACATATTTTTTTACCCATATCTCTACCCAAGCTTTATCCTTGACCTAATGTGGAAAATTTCTCAATAATAGAAGGCAGATGAAAATGATGTCGGAGTATTTGGAAAGCATCACCAAAAAAATCCGACATTGCTTCCCTATTTTCTCAGCCATTTGCTTGTCTTCATTGTAATCCACCATAACTTTGTGTAGTGGTTCCACACCACACGCATGCGTGTATGCCCCTGCCCCCACCTCCGGTAAGTATATGTATCTATCGTGAAATAAAAACAAACTTTTTGTCAATACATGTTATAATGAAAATAAATATTACTATAAGAATTTGTTAGGGTTTTATAAATAAAGCTATGCCAGTCTGAACGCTGATCACCGCTGGATCCACATAAACTGATGGAACACCCTATGGTGGAACAGGAGTCGAAGATGATGGAATATAGAAGCTCGGAGAGACATAAGTAGATGTAAAAGAGGATGGCACAACTGTATGACCAGATTCTGGCTGGGGAGTGGGAATCATCATGGGATATTAAAATGATAGGCCATAAGATGCAAAAGGTGGTGAATACATGGGAGGCCTAAATATATCGTGTGTCCCTAACGACACACCAGGTTCAGAATATGGGAAGGATGACATGTCAGTTGGAGGGGAAGGGTCTAGTCGGGTACGTGAAGCTTCTCGTCCACCTCTGGTACGAACCCTCCTCGTACCAGTGGCCTGAGTACTAGGACAAGTACTATGCTCCTTGTCGAATAACTATTGACGTATAGGTGGATACTACAAAATTTTTACAAAAAAAAATTAATCACTTGACATTATATATTATTTAAATATATATTTGAAATAATGTACTCACTGTAGGCACTATTGGTGGAATTCCCATCTCCACCATTCTACGATTGTTCTCCATAATTTTTTTCCTTCATCTCTCTTCAATTGGTTGAATTTCCAGCTTTTGAAAACAAATATGTAATTAATTAGAAAAAGGAAACAAATGTGTAACCCAAAAAACTAAATATATGAGAGAATAAGGGGATTCATTGGTAATTTAGCTATCAATTTTTTTAGAAGAGCTTGAATGGATTTAATAAATCATACAAGATGTAATGTTCACCATTTTAGAAATATTGTTTGACTAGGTTTGAATACAGTTCAATTCCTAATTAGAAAACGCTATTCAAATAAAACTACAACCAATAAACATTGAAAATTCACATAATGGTCAAATCAGCTAATACATATTTGTGATCAATACTAAATCAATTTGAATATTACCAACCTTAACAACCCAACTCGAGGTAAACCAAAATAATTGAGAACATGGATGAATGATTCTATATATTTTCAACCACTACTTTAGGTTCACAATATACTCTGAAAATTGAGCAATTGGAGTCATCAAAAGAGATAAATGGATTGATTCCAATGGCACCATGGAAAGTGTCAAATCCATCATCACCATCATAAAAAATATGTCTTGGAATTACTTCAACTATGGTACCAAATTCAGGTCAATGTTGGAATTAGACATAAAAAACATGTATAGGCATTGATGCCAACACATATGGTCCTTCGGTAGTTAGAGTGAGAGTCATATTTATTACTCGAAATCCACAATCATCAGTAAATGTTATCTGACTCTTCATCGAATGAAACCAATGTAATTTCATCATTGTGACTCATCCATGAGATTAATAATCCAATATTTTTATTTTCTCAACAAATCCATAATAACCCACATTTTCAAATCGCGGTCTACAATCAAATGCACTGGTATAACAATCTGTTGTGGCAGTAAACATAACTCCATCATGTTGTGTTCTCATGTTCTTTGCTCGTTCTATGACAATAAATTTGTTCCCATTGATAATAATTTATTTACAGTCATGAACCACATCACAAATGATCCATGGATCGCTTTACTGATGTATCAACATAATCTGAATGTGTTTGGTCCGTTTTCCGTATGTCAGTTGTAGTTTTCACATAAAATGTTGTCCATTTCTATGAAACGTGAGACACTTTGATTGGTGCCGGCCACACCGCACCTCGGATTGAGACAGGGTTGACTCGTACATGTCAAAAATGACCCATGGATTGTTTTCCTAATGTTTCAACAAAATCAGAATGCATTTGGTTGGTTTTTGGTATGTCAGTTGATGTTTTCACATGAAACTGTGTCCATTTTAAACAAAAGAGAGACATTTTGAGTGGTGGCGGCCACACCGCTCATCAGATTGAGGTGGGGTAGAATCGTACATATCACAAATAAAGTGCCTTCTAGCCGACCATTTTAAAATTCACCCACACATTATTGTTGTCCATTTTAATGGTATTATGAGGTAGTTCGGCCAATTTCGACCACCCCACGCGCACTTTTCGAGTGGGCCAAACACCTAAAAAACACACATTCAGCCGTGTCATGCAATAAACATGTTTGAATGACGTTACACATCCTTGAACACGACACAAATAATAATTAGGGTGTTTTTGTGTGATTTCAAGTCATTCCTATGTCGTTCGGCATGCATTTGACCGTTAAACGCAAGTTTTGGCCATTTACGACATGCTTAATGTGTTTTTGGCCACCGCAGTCACATAACACCTCTGATGGATGTGCCTTCTAGACGACCATTTAACAATTCACCCAACCTTTGTTTTCGTCCAATTTCATGGCATTACAAGGTCGTTTGGCCAGTTTCGACTACACCGGGCGCGCTTTTCAAGCTCACCAAACACCTAAAAACACATATTCATTCGTGATGCATAATCCTGGAGTCTTAATGATGTGTGGTCTCCTTTTACAACTCATGAATAATAATTTGGGTTTTTTCGTGTGATGTCATGTCATTCCGATGTCATTCGGCATGCATTTGACCATTAAACGCATGTTTTGGCCATTTACGATACCTGGACTGCGTTTTTGGGCAGTGTGGTCACAATACACCTCCAATTGATGTGCCCTATAGCCGACCATTTCAAAATTCATGAAAACGTTGTTGTCATCCGATTACATGGCATTCTGTGGTCGTCTGGCCAGTTTCAACCACACCACGCATGCTTGTCAAGCGCATCAAACACTTAAAAAACACGTATTCAGCCGTGCCACGCAAACCGTGCGTCTGTATGACATGCCATATCCTTTTACACCTCACGAATAATAATTAGGGTCTTTTCTTGTGATTTTATTTCATTCCAATGGTGTTCGGCATGCATTTGACCGTTAAACGCATGTTTTGGCCATTTACGACACACGAAGTGCGTTTTCGGCCAGCGCGGTCACACGACACCTCCGATTGACATCCCGTCAGGCCGAAAATTTCCTAATTCAGACCAAATTTTTTTTCATCCGATTTCATGGCATTCATAGGCCGTTCGGCCAGTTTTGGCCACCCCATGCACGCTTTTCAAACGTGCCAAACACCTAAAAAACAGATATTCAGCCGTTCCGCACAAACCACATGACCAAATGACATATCATCTCCTCTCACACATCAAGAATAATAACTATGGTGTTTTTGTGTGATTTCAATTAATTCCAATGTCGTTCGGCATGCATTTGACTGTTAAACGCATGGTTTGGCCTTTTACGACAGGCCGAGTGCGTTTTCGACCAGCGCGATCACATGACACCTCTGATTGACATTTCATCTTGCCAGACATTATACAATTCACCCACCCTTTTTTGTCGTCCGATTTAATGTCATTCTGAGGTTGTTCGACTGGTTTCGACCACCCCACGCTTGCTTTTCAAGTGCACCGAACACCGAAAAAATACATATTCAGTCGTGCTGTGCAAACCGCTCATCCGAATGACATGTCGTCTCCTCTTACCCCTCACGAATAATAATTAGGGTGTTTCTTGGTGATTTCAAGACATTAAAAAGTTGTTAGTCATGCATTTGACCGTTAAACGCATGTTTTGGCAATTTACGACACGCAGAGTGTGTTTTTGGCCACCGTAGTCACAAGAAAACTCCGATTGACGTGTCGTTTTACCGACAATTTCAGAATTCTTCCAACCTTTGTAGTTGTCGGATTTCATGGATTTCTAAGGTCTTTAGGCCAGTTTCGACCTCCCCATGCATGCTTTTCAAGCGCGCCAAACAACTAAAAAACACATATTCAGCCGTGCCGCGCAAACCGCGTGTTTGAATGACATGTCGTCTCTTCATACACCTAATGAATAATAATTATGGTTCTTTCGTGTGATTTCAAGTCATTCTGATTTTTTTTGGCATGCATTTGACTGTTAGATGCATGTTTTGGCCATTTACGATAGGCGGAGTGTGTTTTCGGCTAGCATAGTCACACGACACCTCTGATTAACGTGTCGTCTGTACAATCGTGGAATTCAAAAAAAAACTATGTTATCTTCCCCCACTCATGTATTACTATCACATTATCTATAATGGGTTAAATTATCATAGAACCAATCAATATTTAACTTTTTTAACTTTTATAATATTTTATTCACTAATTTTTTCTCCAATATAAATCCTCATCATGTTATATACCTAAAATTGAGTGTAAGATATTGTACTACTAAAATACTGATAATTTATAATTACTATCCTGACCTACTCATGAATCAAAAACATAAGATTATATAATATTAATGCGATTGTGAATAGGCAATTGTATGAATATATTTATTTTATTTTAAATTTCCCAACTATTTATATTTGTATCGTAAAAGTCTATTGTGAACTCTACTATAGACATGATGTTAATTTGCCTTCAAATTGATAAATGATCATAGATGTTACTCTATGAAATTTAATAATTTTTTATATAAATGTACAAAATTCTCTATCAAATATTAATTTTGTGTCACGTCCCATCCCCTGGGGCTCCTTTCATGACTACCCCAAGCCCACATTCCATAGGCCAAGGGCTTGATACTAGAAAGAAATGGATATTACCTAAAACTGTGAAGGCATTGAATTTTTAACCTGTAAATTCACACAACTAATCATGAAGTAAACTATAAAGTAAACAGGGTGTGTACATAAAGTAAAGGGTCTGGAATATAAGACCAACTGAAAAGTACAAGTAAAACAAAAAAGTACAAGTATAACTGAAAACAGCCCCAGGGAACACCCCTGAAGGATCCTACTTGAAGGGTAGGTATATCTCTCAAATGGTCGTCTATGCGGTACGCCTCATCTAATTTCCACCTCTGAGCTACCTTTAGTCCTGGTACCATCATCCTTAGTCAGCATTGTCTTTAATCTGCACTAAACACACCAAGGTGCAGGCATAGCCCGTACGTGGTTGAGTTTAATGATACTCATTTGGGACCTCGAGACCCATAAAGGTCTCGAAATTTTCACAAAGGATAAAACTCAATTCATGAAAACAACTATCAACTGTACTTGGGTATATACCCATATATATAAATAATTTGTTGATCATACCCATCTCAGTATTGAGGAAACACAAGGCCCAACTCAAAAGCAAAAATCTCGACTTTTCCATAAAGGAAAGAATACCAAAAAGGTAATGACTCAGCTCACACCAGGTATAGAACATTAAGTTAAATAATTATGAAGCTGAACCATGTAGGATCACAATGGAAGCAGATATCTAGCCACAATATTCTCTTTGGATAGTAATAAGAAACATTCTCAGTCACAATATCGAACACCTAGACTATTGGAGAACTCCACATCTATCGAGTATAATGGGATTTCTATGTTACACAGAGGCACTTCCCACTAACCTTGGACTGCTAAATTTCTCCACTTGTTGAGTATCATGGGTCTGCCACATCACACAGAGGTGCTCCCCATAGTGGGTCTACCGCTTCACACAGAAGTACCCCCTTGTGGCCTGGTGAGGTACTCCTCTTGTCGAGTACCATGGGTATCCCGCATCACACAGAGGCACTCCCCAACATGGGTCTACCGTATTGCATAGAGGCGCTTCCCACTGGGCCTATCAAGTCACTCTGATTCGAAAAGTTTAGCAGTCATCAAGTCTCAGCCAGTCGTAGGGTTTCGTATGTATAGTGAATGGGAGAACTGCTCCCCAAGACATAATTTATATCTAAACTTCCCAAAGATCCTAAAATGTATCCTAAATATATATCACGTCAAAAGTGACCCAAACAAATAGACGACATGTCTACCAGAAGCTCGGTTTGAATGTTATTAGCATTTTCACTCCACAGGCCCAGTTGGATTGTGGGTCTGATCCAACCTGGATATACTCAAACCTTGTACAAAACTCACGTGGAGTATACCAAAATGAACATCACGATCCAAGGATTCCAACTCCACTAAAGGTTCATCGAACAGACACTCGGGTCACATGTTATGGACATAAAGGAGAAACTGGGTCCAGGTGGGCCTGAGTTTGGTGCGACCAGGGTCCACTCGACCCCGCCTAAGCAACCCAATCAGCTTTGGTTCGACCAGGCCCAGTTCAGGTCTAGCCCGACTAGCCTGGGACTTGGTGGTCCCAGCCCACAGGGATGTCATCCGGCCCGACCCACGAAGGGGCGGCCCGACCCATCCAGGTGGAGTGGCCAAGTGGCGCATCCTGCTGCAGCATGGCCCACTGATGGGGCCCTCCGCAGCATGGCTTTCTTGGAACGGTCCACTGTGGTGTAGCTCACTGGAGGTGGCTCACTGCAGTGTGGCTCGCTGGGTGGGCAGTCTTCCCGAGCTGGCGCTGATGGGGAGCACCCCCTTTCGGTTTTCCCGAACAGCCCGTCGGACCGTTCGACTATGTGGAACATGGGACCCACCGGAGGGGTACTTCCCGGTCTACCATGGTTAGACGGAAGGCCATCTGGTCTTCCTCCCAGTGGTGCGGTCATAGGCTGCTTCTCCACTACTGCCGGCCAGAAGGACTATAGCCTTTCGGCCTCCTTTACGGCCGAGCGACCGTAGACCCCAGTTCCACTGTGGACAACGAGCTCCAGCGTCCTCATCATCCAAAAGTGCGGACCTGTGCACCATTTCTTCCTAACAGCCAGCCAAGTGCCCGACGTTTCCTTCTTCTGCGAGCCACTATGGCTTCATTCCAAGCCCAAAAAATTAAACGATCGCATATTTGTGATCATTGCATCGAGGACTCTGTGTCGATATATCATTCTTAGAAAAACTCCTTCTTTCTAGTGTCAATTAATGTTCGGTGTTGAAGAAAGCATGATGAATAAAAAGAAAGAGTAGAAATTTTATATGCGGGAGGATGTCCATGTTCATTTGTCCAATGTCATCATGAATTTAGTATATGAGTAATCAATAAAGTAAATTGAAACATAAATAAAACCACATCCCTATTATCACGTAAGAGATGTTGTGAGGAATAAGACGAAGTTGACGAGATGGTGATGTTGTCATTTATCGCTATTACAAGACGCTTCCAATCTGGGTTCAGTTTCGATTCCTCGTTCTTCGTTGGGTGTGGCTCTTCATTGGAGGATGTTCTTTAAAACTCTTCAAATCTATCCTATTTTTCCACAGATTATCCTCTGAGAGGTGTGGTGCTAATTTAACAAGTTAAGGATTAATGTTGGCACATCAATGTTGGAACATTAAATTGGCATAGTAAATTGGAACAATAATGTGGAAGAATCCCAGGGGTTTTCCCCACAATAATGAAGGGTTCAAGTGGTCCCCACCACCATAATTACAAATGGAGGTTTGAAAAATATAAAATAAAATTTGTTTTATTTTATTTTATTTTTATTCTCCAACAAATTCCAAAAAAACCAACTTCTACCATCAGCCTACTGTTGTAGAGGTGTAGGTCTCCTTAAGAGAATATTGGCACTATAAGTTCAACAGTGCCCTCAAATTTCAATTCTGAGCACCAGTTTCAAAGTTATAAAAAATCACTTGCATGTTTACTGAATGTACCTAAACATAGTTCAAAAATTTATTCTGGGCACTCACGATCTCAGAATCACAAACCATAATTTTATAGACACTCATAATATTCCATATAATTAAAAATAATACCTAGAAAATTTTGTGTCATTAATTTCTCCCCAACTCTGGGCTTTGCATCCCTGAAAGACACAATACAAACTATAGAAACAAGAGGGGGTACTGAGCATGAATCTGAACCTCCCACTCCCATGTGCTCTCCTGGATGTTTCTATGCTGCCAAATAAAGAACACGAGAGGTATCGACATCCCATGATGGATTTTCTCCTATCGATCCTCAATGTATATAGGAACCTTTGAAAACGTTTCCCCATCATAAATGTCCAGCTCTCCCTAGTCTCTGTTCTGTGAAGGGTTGTGCATATATCTCCTCAGATGGGAAACGTGGAAGATGTTGTGAACCCGGTGCAACTAAGGGGGAAGAGCTAAGTGGTAAGCCATCTCACCAACTCTGCTGAGGACCTAAAATGTTCTGATGATCCCCCGAGACAGATTTCCTCCTAGGAAAAATCTATACAAACCTCATCGAGGTGATACCTGTAGAAAGAAATGGTCAACATCCTCGATCTCAAGAGGTCTCCGTCTCCTATCAGTATCGGACTCGTGCCAACTCTATGTAGCGTTCTTCCACTCTTGGATGATATGAACCTTCTCCGTGGTAGACTGTAACATCTCTGGTCTCATAAGTGATGACTCTCCTAGGTCAGTCCAGCATAGTGCTGATCTGTAAGGTCACCTGTACAACTTCTCGAATGGTTCCATAAAGATAGTGGAGTGATAGCTTTTGATTTACATGAAATCCACCAAGGTCAAGTGATCCTCCAAAATATGACCAAAATAAAGGATGCAATCACATATCATGTCCTTGAGGGTCTGAAAGGTCTGCTCTGTCTTGCCGTCTGTATGAGGATGGAAGGCGATGCTCAATCGATGCTCTGTCTTGAACATTTCTTGCATCCCCTCCCATAGCCGGGAAGTAAATCATGCATCACTATCAAAGATAATCATATATATAACTCCATTAAGACTTAAAATATCTTGTACGTAGAGGCATCTTAATCCCCTTATTGAACCATGCTCTATGATATGTAGGAAGTGGCCCAACATGGTGAGTAGGATAATGATCACCAAGATATAGTCATAAATTCTAGACGTACCTAGAAGTCCGATCAGGAATTCCATAAAAATTCCATCCCACATTCACTCTAACACCTCTAATGGATAACCTCATCTTGGTGAAATCTGATGCTCTGCCTTCACTTGCTGAGAAATGAGGCACTTAGAGTCAAACTCTACAACTACCAACTTCATTTCCAGCCACCAGTGCTGACGCTAGAGGTCCTGGTACATCTTCAACACTCTTGGATGTACCACTATAGAGCATGTTGGGAAATCTCTCAACAAATCCTCCAAAAGCACCACTGGTACTAAAGTATGTCCTCTAAAGAAGATGACGTGCTACCCACCTATGGAAAATCCATCTAGTGCCTGTCATGGGGACATCTGAGCATGACGAGCCTCACAGTCGGTGTCCCTAGGCTGTGCCACCTAGAATCGCTTAAGGAGTGGGGAGTGACTATCAGAGACCGAAGATAAGCTACTCCAACTTAATCTACGTAGGATATTGGCAAAGCGGCTAACTCCTTCATCGCTTCACTGAACAATTGTATACAATACCACCTGCTGAGTGCATCTGCTACTACATTTCCCTTCCCATGAGTATAGACTATTTGAAATTCATTGTTTTGGAGGAACTAAATACAATGTTGATGTATCATGTTCAGGTATTTCTGAGAAAAGATATACCAGAGACTCTTGTATTCAGAGTAGACTGTAAAACATTTTCCCATCATGTAATGTCGCCACATCTTCAAGGTGAAGTTCACTACTGCCAATTCCAGGTCATGGGTAGTGTAGTTCATCTCTTATAGTCTCAGCTATCGAGAACCATAAGCCATCACTTCTCGTTCTTGCATCAGGACACATCCATGCCTGGTGCCTGAAGTTTTACAGTAGACTATGTTCCCAACGCCTTCCTCTAGTAGCCTTTTGATATGTGAACTTGTCAGTCTATGCCTTTTCTTTTGGAAAATCTACTGGAATCTCTCCGACCGCAAGAAGGGTTTCTCCTTCTTATTTAACACTGATAAGGGTGTCACAACTCTGGAAAAGATAGTTAAAAACCTCCTTTAGTAACCAGCCAAACCTAGGAAACTCCTCACTTATGTCACACTCATGGGTGGCTCCCAAGCTAGCGCATCCATTATCTTTGCAGGATGAACCATAACTCTAGACTTCGATATGATGTGTCCCAAAAAGTGAACCTCTCAGATCTAAAATTGGTATATTGATTGTTTATCATAATGCTGGTTCTCTGAGAGTGTGTCCAGAACTATTTACAGATGATAGGAATGCTCTTCTACTGTCACTACGTATATCAGGATGTCATTGATGAAGAAAACAGTAAAGCGACCGAGGTAGGGCTAGATGATCCTATTCATGAGTCCCATGAACACGTCTGGGGTGATGTTCACACCGAATGGCATAACCAATAACTCATAATGGCCATACTGTCTTGTAATGGTCATCTTCTGCACATCCTCTTCTCGTACTCTGAGCTGGTGATAGCTTGATCTGAGGTATATCTTAAAAAAACATCATGCTTCCTTTAAATGATCAAAGAGATCGTCAATCCTTAGGAGTGGGTACATGTTCCTCATGGTCACCTGGTTTAGGTTACAATAGTCTACACATAGTCTCAAACTCCCATATGCATTCTTGGAAAACAAAATTAGGGCAGCCCAAGGAGAAACACTGGGCCAAATGAACTCATTACTCTGTAAGTCCTCTAGAAATACCCGCAGATCATGAAGCTCCATGAGATCCATAGGATATTCTTGTGTAGATATAAGTGTCATCACAGGATAAAAGTCAATATAATATTCTTATGCTCAGTAAGGAGTTAGAAACAGAACATTGTCTGGTAAAACATCAGCATATTGGTCCACCACTACAGGATAACTCAGACTCTCTACATCAACAACACTGAGAGAAAGGCTATCCAAATGATGTGGGATTGGAAACACCCTCCTCTGGGTAAGTCCATCCTACACTGCAAAGGCTCCCTACTCGCAAGTGAAGGAAACCCTAGTCCCATCCATGCGAACACACTGCACAATGTGACTAATACAATAAATATGAGCCTGAACTATAGATAACCAATCCATTCCCAAGATGATGTTGTAAGGCCTCGACGCCACTACAAGTAGATCCCAAACGAAGATATATCTGCCTAGTCTATTCTCACACTACTGGAACTAGTGGGTGTTCATTGAATATTCTCCCATTGGAGTCTCCATCTGTTTATTTTATACCAATGATGATATATCAATAAGATTATAAAATAATTAAAGGGGATTGGGATGTGCTATATTATATTTTTAGAATGATACATTTTATTTTGATTATTGAAGTTCCAATAAAAATAAATATATGGATTAATTTTCTAATGTTTTTCTAGGTGTTATTTCAATTCAAAATTTTGAATTTATAATTGATTCTTTTCAAGAAGATAAGATAATATTAAAAACCCCTTACAAAATGGACCAATTTGAGTTCTTGGATTTAAATAGTAAGTTGAAATGCATTCATGAAAAATGTTTTATTTTCACTAGCATATAACCTTATGATGGGTTTTTATTGTGTTATAAATATAAAGATGGTTTAATTGGTATTTTCATTGATTATAGAGAACATAAAAACATTATACTTAATAATAAGTATTTGGTGACTTGATAAAATGCCTTTTTAGTTTCATGGAGTGTGGGGTTTTTCAATAATTGATTGTCAGTCCATATATATCTACTTAAAACACAATAAAGACGAAATTGTAAGGATGTTGTCATGTATTATGCATATAAATTATATTTTTTACGTATGAAATTAGGGTTTATGAATTATCTCATTGTATTTATAGAAAATATATATTGTGTTTTACATAAGTATTTGGATATTCTTTTTGTGACATTCAATGCTTATATTCATGTTAATTCAATATTGTATGAGGAACATGAGAAACACATACAGTTTTTAGACATTAAAATAAATGATGTTGAATTGGAAGATAAGTAAATGTGAAATTTAGTAATAACAGGTTTTATTCCATTGGAATATTATTTTATAAAATGGGATTAATATTGATCTTGCCAAAATTAATGTAGTGGAAGAGTGGAAAAGACCTAACTACCTCCCATAGATTAATTATATTCCTAGATTAATGGGTTTCAATTAATAATTTATTAAAAAAATTACCATGTTTTTTCACTAACTAATTTAATTTGAAAAGGACTAAGATTCATATGGACCAAGTAATGTGATGAATGATATCATTAATTTATAATAAGATTAGTTTAATCTCAATTATCATCATTCTAAAAAAACATGATTCTTATATTATGATACGTATTAGAAGGGGAATGGACCAATCATAATTCAATATGATAGAGTAATTACCTATGACTCATCTCAATTAAAAATAAAAGATAATTATAATAATACTCATGATATTGAGGATGATATAATTGTTTATTATTTATGAATTTTTTGGAATGTTTTAATTTGATCAAATTGAGAAATATATGATGAAATTAATTTTTTAAGGTATATATTTACTCAAAAGAATATGAACCTAGGTTTAATAATATGTTTGAAACTAAAATTGAATTATTATTTCATGAAACACACTCATCAATTTATTCGAAACAATGTAGAAAATTCTTTGAATAAAATATAGAATAACTCATTAATCAATTTTGAAACATGGAATTTTATTTAATTAGTTGAGGAAATCTCGCAAAAAATTATTCATGTCTGAACTCAATCTATTTTGGTTCGGATGTCAATGTAATAATCTTTGTCTAAGAGAATAATTAATTATCAAAAATAAGATAATTGTATATTTGAAGGAATATAGCTCATTTTGAATGGTATGTTTCCAAAGATTAATTTTTTTTAGAAAAATTGTTTATTAGAATGTAATGATTTTTTCTGTTGTTATTGATTCATAGTTGAAGATATAATTATTGACTAATGATTATATATAATTTTTTTGATCATACATACAACTACATAAGGTATAGAGATTATAAATTATATAATTTGTTGGAAGGTATGAAGAAATATATTTTTTATTTTACCATAAAATATTAGATTTTATTTTCGTTAAATATGAGAAACAATTTGATAGTGGAATCCTTCAACATTTTTTAATGCCTAATTAGAAATCAGATAATCTGTCCAAGGATTTCATAGCGATATTAAATATTAAATATCATGGTAATAATTAGATTTTTGTTTTAATTGATCAAATAAAAAATATATAATTTTGCTTCATATTCGAGATAATATTTATTTAGATCATGTTTTTAGAATCTAACAAATGATTCAGTAATATTATATATAATGTATTTATTTATTTTATCATATCACGATTATCAATTTAAATCAAATTTTTTAAATCAAATTTAATAAAATTAGGTACAACATTAAAATTTGTATAGGTTATCATATTTAATATATTGGGAACTTAGAGTGAATAAGTAAATCAGTGGATGATATACTTTGAGTATCCTCAATGGAATATCTGTGATGTTTTGATAAACGCTCTCTCAAGTGGAATTTTCCTATAATAATAGTCCACATTCTATTATATATAAGAATCAATTAGAAAAAGTATATGAATATTGGTGTTAGAGATAGTGAAATTGGGATGAATATGGAGAAATAAATTTTCTAGGAGTATAAATACTAGAATAACTAGTTCAGAAGGTAAATATTCGTCAGTAGTATATGAAGAATATATAGAGAATGAAATTTTTCTATTTAGATAAAATGAGGAAATAATATTCCATTTCATTATTAAATCATTTTAGTCTCACAATATCTCATTGAATATTTGTTATGAATTTTGAAAATAAATAAATGTTTAGAATAATGTTTTTTAGCCAATTTAATGTTATGGAGAACTTTTGATTAGTTACATTCTAAGTATATTATTTTCTTTTTTAATTTTATATTGATGAAGTGTTTCACATTTCATTTTTCAGGATTTACATACAACAAAAGTCATATTTTTTGAGCATTGAGATGATATAGTTATAAGATAATCGTTGCAATATTGAAAATAAATTACAAATTCTAAATAATAGAGTATCAAAACTGTAGAGGATGATAACTAATTTGGGAAAAGTTCTATGTAAAAGCTTCATGATTCAAAAAAAATCATCGGAACCTAAACTATTATGAGTGTAAAATAGCCCCACGTATTTCAATAATATATAAAAGTTTGAGGACACAATTTTCATTTGATGGGAATAATGTAAAATCCAAGTTAATATAAAAGTAAATCAATTTAATGTTTTATTAACATTCGTGATTTGATTTTATGGATTCTGATTCATTATAATAATTATATATGGTTTTTTAAACCGAAAAAATAATTTTACAAATAATATATTGTTTCCCTTATAATATACACCTTCATATAAAATATCATTACCTATATTTTTAAAATTAAATTCAACAAACTAGAATACATTTTTCTAACAGTATAATCGATATATACTATGTTAACTTTTTGGGTTTTTTTAAAAGAATTCTTTTTATGTAAATCTTGAAAATTGATGTTTTCTATTAAAGTTTTCATTTCTTTTCTTGATTTTAAAATTACCAAATATAATTTTGATATAAATTAATGTAAAATTAATCTTAGTTGAATAAAAATAATCCAAATAAAATGATAAAAATTGATATTATTCTTGGTATTTTTATGAATTTTTTCTTAGGCTCATTGAAACACAATTTTTAAAAAATGGTTTTTTTCATTTTATGAACATCATTTGAGTGTTATTTGTTACAAAAAAAAATTTATTTCAAAAAATAGATTTCATATTTTTAATTATGTAGTTAAAATTCACTAGTAACGTCAATTTAATTTTTGGTTGTAATGAAAAATATCCTTATTAATAATTTAGCACCATGGTAAACTGTAAAACTATATAAATATGTTTATAACCAAGAGCCATGTTCCCAAAATTACATATTAAATCTTATTAGCTGAGTGCATTTAAAATTGTATAATCATATTTTCAAAAACTGAATATCTTTTTTACCACATTCCCACGAATATGACATTATATAAAATTAAAACGTTTAAAATTATAGGATATCCACTCCTATTACTTATAATATAAAAACCATTTCCACTCTTATTATCATAATTGTTTATATTTTTCTCAACCAATAACCCCACAAATATATTGCCAAAATCCACCCACACATCCTATAGATCCTGGATATGACAACCTGTATCCTTAATACATTGT
The DNA here is from genome assembly GCA_963277665.1 of Viscum album. Lineage (NCBI taxonomy): Eukaryota > Viridiplantae > Streptophyta > Magnoliopsida > Santalales > Viscaceae > Viscum > Viscum album. Next base: position 1,060,613,642 of record OY728140.1, read on the forward strand.
AACTAATTTATTTTTATATAAAGATACTCATAAAACTATCCATTAAGATCATGCTGCCTATTGTATTTATGATATTTTTTACATAGCACATTCACTTAAAAATTGTGTACATAAATGATGTTTAAATCCCTGAAAATTTTCCATAATATGTTATTAATCGTCTAATACATTGAGGGGTAACTTGGGCACCTACATAAAAAAGGGGGTGAGCTTTGAACACATTAATTAAATTATAAAATAAGAACACAATGAATGTGATACTTGTGAGTCGTGGGGAATATAAATGTGTTAAAAATTGTATAGAATCATAAACACGAACACCAAATCATGATATAAGATTAAATTATCAATGAAACATATGAATTTGGTGAAAACATAATACCTAACATCATAAATAAATTCAAGGATATAATCAAGACATCAAACCATAGTGTTTATAGGATAAACTCCCATTCACCATTAATTGTATCTCATGAGATAAAATATCATTACCCAGTTTATTAGAGGGTTATATACTTCAAGATAAACCAGTCACTTTCATATCATGTACATTCATTTTTGCTCCATGATGATAATAAAAATAAGAACATAATTTATCATTTATATCCCCATTATTATGAAGAGTATGTCAGATACATAGTGGCACAAAATAAATGAAGGATAATTTAATCTAGGTGAATGACATTGAGTCAAAATGAGGATTGGTTTTCACTTCTATCAATTTGGCCGGGAAAATCACTGGACTATTTATACAACATAATGTGTGTATATAATGATTTATGGAATTGTTTAATGATAGCGTAAGAGAGTATTCCATTATTATACATCATAATGATTGTAATAGTGATGTAAACAAACATATTCCAAGATGAATCATTAGGAATAAACATTCATAACATAAGAAGATATCTCGTATAAACAAGAGGAGGACGTAATAAATTTTCATGAGAGGGTATTTCTAAAAAAAATTAGGAGCATATTAAGTTCGTCAAAACACATTGGGAGGGATTTTTAGAGGGAAATTATATGTAAATTCGGGATATATGGTGTTCTGATGAAGATGAGTGGGAGTTTGTTTGAGTATTTATTGTAAAAAATTGTGAGATTCTTTATTAATTTCCAAACATTGGTTGTGGAATATATATAATTAAATAATCAATACCACATACCATACCATGGTTTACCCCTTGTTTTCCTCAATTGTTGAGTGAATTCAAATATTTTATAATTATAATAACTGAAAATCATTTATATAATACACTTTGTGACACAGAAGTGATTAATGTTGATAAGGATTTGATTTTAAAACCATAAAATATAATTAGGTTGAGGGGGATTCGTTACAGGATTATAAATTTAATCAAATGACCTCAAAAAATTTCATTTTATAGGTGAAATAATATTTTAGTGAAGGTTTCCATTTATTGTATTTATTAAATAAGCATTTGACTATTATGATTTCATAATACATATCATATATTTAGACTGTAGTTAATTTTTACCATTGAAATTGATAGTCTCAAAATATTATGAAAAATTTACCATTAGAAAATTATGACCTGTTAATTTACAAAATAATTATAATATTAAAAATATAATTCATTAAATATGATAACTTTTATATTTAAATCAAAATCTAAATTAATGAAAAAAAATTTTATAACAATAACTATTTTTCGACCCTTAAAATTATTACACTATACATAATTTGATTATATTATTTAAATTAAAATAAATATTAATTAATAATGACACTTCATGATAATATAATTTATTTAAGGTTTATTGGTTTCAAATAAATATAATAATTAAAACAATTCATTAAAAAATAATTGTTGTTTCTTCATCGAAAAATATAATTTTATCAGACTCATTATCAAAACGATTTATAATTTTATAATAAAAAAATATGTATGTAACTATTTTTTATTTTAAATATGATATAAAGAATTATATGACTAAATACTAAATATATTACTCTTTATTACACTTGTGCACTCTGTAAGGGTATGTTGATCAATAGTTAAACTTTCATGGGGTTTAGAGAACATGGTCTGTGTTGTAATCTTGATAGGATTTAAATTATATAGTATAATGTTTAATTAATGATTTAGTTATTAAATATCATATTGTTATTTATTAAGTTTAAAAATTAGGGATTCCATCTCTTTCAAAGTCTTTAATATATAGTCTTTAATGGGTATGATAATACTAGTTGAGGTCATTAAATGATCCTTCTATGTCAAATAAACATCATCATAACCCATAATATATAATAATCATAATGGTCACTATAAAATGATTTTATTATCATTTATTAGTATTCTTAATGATTTATTAAATTTATCAGTATATAACATATAAGTTTTAAAAATTACTAATGTTGTTATTGTAGTTCATGTAACATCATTACCAAATAACGAATTTTTTCTTTTGAACAGGGAATTTCATTTAAAAATATTTCGGACATTACATTCATCCACTAATTAAAAAATTCCCCCATTTAATTTCATTTCAAAATCTATATAAGATTATGGTACTTATATTTCATTGAATCTTCTAGTTTCCATTTTTAAACTTTTACACGTTTTTCGACAACAATAAATTGACTACATCAGTTGACATGTTTCATAGAATATTACCTCTATGATCTACGAATTTAATGACATTTCTTTTTTTGATATTTCTTTATAAAAGGGTACCACATACGGATTGAGAACATATGAGGTATCGAACTTGTTCTTCCATGATATGGATACATGGAACACATAAATTACTAAATATAGATTGTGTGGGAGCACTAATTGATAAACCATGAATCCAACAAGATCAATTATCTCAAAAGGGATGATATACCCTGGTCTATTATTTTTATTATTCCCAAACCTCAGGACATTCTTCCGGAGATATATATGAAGGAACACCTTATCTCTAACATCAAAATCTAGGTCTCATCAACAACATAAAACATAGATTTTATATAGACATTTCCATGATTTCAGATGACATTGAAAGGTTTGGACCTTCTTTATCATCTCTTATATAAGATCAGGTACCATAAGCATTACCTCTCAAACTACATCCCAACATGTTGGAAATTAAAATATATCCCTATATAGAGAATTATAAGGTGCTATATGAATGAAATAATTGAAAATAATATTATATGAGAACTCCACTAGAGTAATATGTTAATGATAACATAATTAGAAATCCATTGAACAATATCTCAACAAATCCTCTAGAGTTTTAATATCTATCTATGATAGGTCATCAATCTACGAGTGGAAATTAGAACTCAAACCAAATATATTATTTAATACTAGTGGAAGTATTCTCTCAAACCTTCTCGAGAACCTCATATATCAATCTAATATAATAAAGGGATGAAATATGTGATGTCTTCCCACATCTATTATATATATTTAGGAGGGGTGTTCTTTTGATATAACATCATTGATAATAATGAAATTTGTTGAATATTAAAGGTGATATACTACCACAAAAATGGAACTATTACATTTATATGGATTGGGATATCCTACAATGAAATTTATGGTTTTGTTTTCACACATCAATAATAGTACTTGAAATGGTTTAAAAATACCCATATAGTTCTTTCATCTATCTTTGAACTATAGGCATGACAAGAATTAATATAATTATTCAAAAATATACATCTTTATTACATAACACTAAATTTTTTTATGTGGATCCATATACGTCATAGTGCTTCCTAGTTGAATATATAATGATGATGTTTGTGAATCAAGAAAAAGTTTCATCATTAGTTTCACTTTTTATGGGACACATATTTGGGATCCAGTCATTATAAATCCATCTTTATTAAAGTATAACTCAAAAATACTCTTTTAATCATTTTGTATAGTTTCATAATACTTTTTTTTCTCCTTGATGCTCTCAATAAAGAATTTTTGATCAGTTATTTGAGCAATGTATGATGAAAATACTATTATTATTTAAATGAACATCCACTTTATTTACAAGAATATGGAATCCTATAAAATCCTCATCATTGATACAGTTTCAAGAACCTTTCATCATAGAGGATCTTCCACTTTGTTCGCCATCATAAGATGGTAATGGATTGAACCATCATAACACAAAATCAGCTCTACCCACCAATGTTTATGCATATTGAGATCCTTTTTTAAAAAGATAAACTTTATTTTTTTATCCAAATAAATATATATATATATATCACACTTCTCCATATATATATATTTTCACTACCTCTTCAATATGTAGAACACTATAAAAACTACTGATTAATTTTTGGGTTGTTCTTTCATGTATATTTAATTTTTTAGAGATTGTTGCTATCAATTTATTAATTTTTTCAAAATAAAAACCTAATGACTTATTGGATTCATAATTTTAGATCACAAATCCTTTCAAACAGGAGGTTAATGTGAGCCCAGGTGTCATGAATAACTGCTTTTATTGCAATTTAAATCCCTTTTGTATTCATCATTATTGAAAATAATCCCTCCTCTATGGTTTATATTGGTTAGTGGTATTGAAAATCATTTTATGTTTATCATGAATAGATGTTAGTATGCACCTAATACATGGACACTACTAATATCTATAATATATTTCGGTATGGGCCATAAGATAATTGCCTTTATATTTAAAAGATCCATTGATAACACATTTGTAGAAATTACATTTCCAAAAAATGTTATATGTTCCACACAAAACTCATTTTTACTATACTTAACGTATATATTTTACTTTTACATGATCCTCATATCAAAATTCAAATGATCATCATGGTCCTCCTTTAATTAGGAGAAAATAAGATTATTGTTAATAAATACTACAATAAATATTATGAGGTAATCCAAGAATTTTATTCATTATGATTAAAAAGATAGAATAAGCATTAATGAGTTAAAATGGAATCAATATGAACACACACTTCTCATACCTTTTAAATAATGCAATATTGGGGATATCCTCATTCTTCATATTTACATGATAACATCCTAACTCAAAATCCACCAATGAGAAGTACATTGATCAACCCATGGAGTATGATAATTTTTCATTATCATGATTTTTTAGATCATTAAAATTGATTCATAGGTACACTGAACAATCCTTATTAATGTCGAAGGGGACTGGTACACCCCCTGGTGAAGTGCATGGGTGTATAAACCATTTATCTAGACTCTCCTATTGTTTCTTTTTGACCACCATATGTTAATCCATGGAGATTATATATGGATAATTGTGTATTATCAATTCTTCATGTAAAATATAGATTTATAACTCAATCTGTCAACAATAATAATGACCAGTTAATTCTTCAGGATACACATCAACATATTCCCTTATAATGGTCTTGTCTGTTGAGTCAAATGTTTCGCTTAGAAATTTTCTATTAAATCAGTTTTAGAAATAAAAAAGTCATTCTTAAATACTCTAATACTAACTTATTATGTCAGTAATGTCTTTTAGAATGTTTTTGTAGAAAAAATATATTTTTAACATATATAAAATTAGTTTAAATAATTCATTAATATAAAAATAAATATTTAATTATGATTAATTTAATGGGACATAATATGATTACCAATGGACTCACCTTATCATATATTATTTAATATTTTCTATTTTTCATCATTCTATAAATTCTTTTATAACCAGACAGTTGTTGGAATCACTAAACGTCTCATTCACAGACATAAAAAAATATTATAATGACATTCTTTAAAAAAATATATTAGATTGATTATGTTTCAAAAATGAATAGGAAGATTTGATTTATATCATAATGAAACATATTTTACCATATAATGGTGTAATAATTATGTTGGACTTCTTATTTTGACATAACTATTATATTGAGAGTTGTTGAAGTCATTGAAAAAACTCAGAAGAATATTCTCATTGGGAAATAAATATGATTATTGGGGATTTACTTATAAATACACGGTCATGTGAGCAGTTTAGTGTAATTGGATTATTATTTCTCTCAATATTTCTAAATATTTTATATAAATAAAAGTTTTTTCTTTATATTTTTTTTTTCATTATAATGATTCTTTCTTAAGAAAACATTTTCACATTTTCTTCATTGGAATTGTTTTTTAATTTCATTGTGTGTCTGATATGTTAATACAATCGAGGAAATATGAGACTAGGAAAATGGAGAAACCAATCATATTATATATTGAGTCCTTGTAGGGATAGAATTAAAAAATATAATCCATTTGTTTTAGGGCTACCAAGGTTCGGTAGATAGAGAATTCAATCATCGTATCGAGGTATTTTGAAACTAAGGAATGACAAACATTCTTGTAAATATAAAACAAAGGAAAATTTATAACGTGTTATTGAATACATTATTAATAGGATTAAAATATTTGTATTAATTTATATTTATTTTTTTCAAATTAGTAATTTATTTCCATTTAATGTAATAAAAATTGATACTTTTATATTCATATATATATATATAATTTTTTTATTTGGATTTGATTATTATAAAATTTTATCACATTATTTAAATCTATACATCTTTGAATACAATGATATTATGAGTAATATTTTATACACTTTTCTGTTAGATTCATATATAATTACATTTTTCTGTGTACTTTGATATAATCATAACTACTATAGTTATGCTTTTACGCTCTGTAGACATAATCATCTATGATTATGTACAATGGAAAATAACATACCATAATAGTATTTATTAAAATATTATTTAGTAATTGGAATGAGTTCCAATTCCAAAATAAATATTTCATATAAAGATGTATTGTTACTTGTTTGCTTTAAATAATTTTTAACTAATGTTTTTAAATATTCAATCCACAACCCCCTTTTTAATTGGTCCATCTTGAGTATATACTTCAATAATTATGTCAATATTACACTAATCGATATCAATAATGTTTTATCAGAGTAGGATTCTACTACCGAAATACCTACTGAACTTTTATTACTATTTACTAATTCAATTTACTTTCATTTGGTTATAATATTTTTATAAATACATTGTACAATATCATATATTTTGGAAAATATTTTTTTTGTTTTAAATGTTCAAAGGAATTAATGGTTCATCAATATATAATATGAATCCCAAAATACCACCAATTTTTAATGGGGATGGTTATAAATACTGTTCGAATAGAATGAATGATTTTTTGATCAAAATAGGAGTAGATAATTTTTTGATGCTGAGTACAGATTATCAAAATACCTGAAAAAGATGTTATAGCCTTTACTAATCAATACAAGCATGATTATCAGTTAAATTACAAATTAAGGAAAACTTTATTTGATTAATTAATGGAAACACATATAATAAAATTATAGAATTAAAATCTTTTAATAGTATTTGAAAAAATTAATAGGATACACACATTAACACATCAAAGGTCATTGAAATATGGATAGTATATGATAGATAAAATAATCATGTTTTAGACCTATTATGTGGTGAATTATTTTATATGATGAATCAAAGAATCAAGAAATTTTTTAATACTCTACATGCTATTGGTGATAAATTATTATACTATGTGATTCATGTTAATAAAACAATAGATATCATGCCCATTTAATGAGAATCTAAGTGTACACCAATTAATGAAATAAGAAATGCCAATAATACCACTCTAGATGTTCTTATTAGAACCATGTTGTGGTATAAAATTTCTCATCATGATATATGATGAGAATAAAAATAATAATGGTGGTGTTTCATTTCAAACAACATCTATGTGACCTCCAAATGTTCAATTGGCAGAAAATGTTGTTATGTCATAAAAAAGAAGAATGTGGTTATTTAATATGATTCAATTTTTTTTAGATTTATAAAAATTAACTGGCTAATATTTATGGAGATGAATAATATAGTAGGTATATAATTAATTCATTATGAACACACTAATGGAAGCACATATTTGAATTATAAGAGTGATTCTAATTTTACTTGTTCTGAGTGTGAGAATGTTGGGAATATCAGATAAGATTTTCCAATAATGAAATGAAAATAATAGAAGGATAATAAATTTGAAATGAATAATAAAACGATTTATAATACAAAAGAAAATAATGTCCTCAATGAAAATTATTCTTGGAGTGAATGTGGAGGATATTACTTAGATAACTCTTCTAAAAATTATAGTTTCAGACAGAGTAAAATTGCACTTCATGATATAGTACACAATGAAAATATTTATATAATGGATAAGGTATACACTTCTAAGAACCATAAGTGTCTATATTTGAGTAAAATTTATCTTTAATTAAAGAATGAGAGAATTATTAAATCAAAAGATAAAGAGTTTTCCTCATCATAGGATAATACTCTTCCTTCATATGTAGTGGTGTCCTGTTATTCTAATCGCATTAAAAATGAAAATTTTAATGTTGGTAAAAAACCTGATAAAGATAATTTAATGATAATTATTTTAACAAAATAAGTATCATATCACTCACAACATATTGATAAGAAATTTTTGGAAAAAGAAACTATTAATACTGATCTATAATTATAATTTTTTAAAAAGAAATGTTTAGAAACTAACATTAATAAAATCAATTCAGAAACTATTACATAAGAGGATAAAAATTTAGTTATTGAAAGAAAGTCTAAAATTTATTCGTTGACAAAAAACGTGTCATAAATTGCTAATGGTAATGAAAAATTGATAATATATATAAACAAATTCCAGGTCTTGGAAGAATATCTGAAATGGTTAATACCCATAAAAATTAGTTTTTGGTAAGAACATATTTGATACTAAATTAACCCATTTTTCAATATGATTCAATGTATATGTCATTGGAAAAATAATTTTTCATTTAATAAACATCAATCCCATGTTTTTAAAAAATCCTACTTCCAAAAAAAATTGAATTCTGAAAAAAAAATAACTGACATTTCTTGACCCAAGAAGATTTGTGTTGTAAAAGACTCATATATTCATTTTCAGGATAACAAATAAAGAACTACAACCAAGAATACTTGTTTTATGGATATCGGATGCTCCCATCATATGAATGGTAGCAAATACAATTTATAAAATAACATCAAATTGAAAGGTGGAAATGAAACCATTGGAGACAATACTCTAGGGGGTATTATATGAATTTGTAATATAGTTATTTTTATTAATTCTTTTATTTCAAATGATATTTTTGAAAGTAAGTAAACACAATGTTATTAGAATAATTAAATTATTTGATTAAGGATATCATGTACATTTTAGATTAGATAAATGTGTAGTACACAAATCCAAATATGGATACATTATATCTTTCAATCGACATGATATTATTCACACACTCAACCTAAAAGAAAATAAGATCGAAGACTTATCTTTGCTTAGTGAAATGGAAGATCACTTTTGGTTATGGAATACCAAATTTAGGATATATTAGTATTGAAAACATGTGTACATTGACTATGAAAATAATTGTTATAGATTTATAATAACTAAGGTTAAATTCTTCAAAAGTATATGACCCTTTTTAATATTGTAATCAACATAAGTCTAGTTTTAAATCAATTTGTGATGTCTCAACATATGATGCTTTATAGTTAACTTTCATTGAATTAGTTGGTCCTAAATAAACTCGAAGCACTGCTTTAAAATATTATGTATCTTTTATATTTGATGATTACAGTGGATGTACATGTGTCTATTTTCCAGAAAATAATTTTTAAGCCTTTTTCTAAATTTTTTCTAAAAAACATTAAAATTATATATCCTACCCATGATAAATATTCCTAGTGATCATCTTAGAGAATTTGTAAATTATAATTTTGAATATTTTTATTGTGAAAAAGGAATTACACATAGCATTTCAACTCCTATAACTCCTTAAAAGTATGGTGATATTGAAAAAATGTATCATATTATTAAATAAATTATAAGAACAATGTTGATTAAATAATCAATTGATAAACATTTTTTGGATGAAGATGTTAGTAATGATTGATATACTATAAATTATGTTTTGAACATATATTTTTACCAATTAATATCCTTATGAATTGTGAATAATCCCAAAACCAATGTTTTCTTACATTAGAGTATTTGGATACAAACTATCCATCTTTAATACAAAAAATAACTAACATTAATTTTCACCCAAATATGATGAAGGTTTTTTTTAGTTTATTATAGGAATTCTGTAGTATATTGATATTTTAACAAAAATTCTAATACGATTAAAGAAATAATACACTTCAAATTTGATGAAACTGACCCATTTGTTTTTAAACAATACCAACCATCATCCTTAGATGTCTGTTTTAAAATAGATCATCAATATTTGTTGGAAAATTATTACATTATGGAAAATAACCATGGAATTGTTTCAGAAGTTTTTACATATTAATTTATTATACCTCGTATATAGGAACATTTTTTTACAAATTCCAGGTAACATATTTTGTAGGAATGACCCTAAAGATAATATCATTGATGATGTTAATCAACTAGTTTAGACTAGAAGTTCCTTATGGAATAAAATAGAACTCCTTCCTTTATATTCCCAATATGAACCAAGAAATCATGATGTGGATTTTGGTGTTGTGTATCATATTAAGGATATGAATGGTGAGATAAATTAATTAATGAAGAACAAAGTGTATAATTTGGTTGAGAAACCTAAAAAACATCCATAATTAGAGTAAAATGGGATTTCCAAAATAAATTTGATGAAAATTGCATAATCATTATAAATAAATCATGATTTTTTAAAAAATAATTCTTCAAATAAGAGGTAAGACGCTATTGGGAAACCAATATGCAAGTAGATATACTAGAATCTATTCATATTCTACCAGACTTTAGAGAAATATTTAAAATTAATCATTTTTAAATGAATGTGATGTGATATTTTTTTAATGGATATGTTTAGGAGGAATCTTATTTTCAATAACACCTAGTTTTGAAAATAAAAACATCATGATATGTTTATAATCATACCAATGAATTAAATACACATAAATAATGACCAAGAGCTTGATATAATAAGTTTACATGATTTTGGTAACAATAAAATTTTGTTAAGGGAGATGAGGATCCTACCCATATTATAAAATAAATGGAAAAAATAATATTGTTTCTAAAATCTAAGTCGATGACATTATATCCAGATAAACGTAACAATTTTTAATATATTCCTTTGTAGATATCATGAATTCTTAGTTTATGTTGATTATAATTTATGTGATAATTGTTTTCATGGATTTGATGTTTCTAAAAAACCATAAGATATTGATATATATATATATATAAATATTATAATATAAAATATCTATTTATAATTTTTATATACAAAAATACAAAATTTATCTGTACTTCTAAAGGTAACACAAATTCAATTAATCTTGATGAACTTGGGAATCTAGTTGATAAAAAAAAATTAGTGTTATGTTAAACTGTTTAATACATATAACCACTAATCGTCCATAAATAATGATTTACTTATAATTATATACAACAAAACATTCTAGTATAAAGAAATCCCATTTAAAAGATTCAAAACTATTTTTTTCTTGTATATAATGATCTATGGATTTATGACTTTTCTAGTACGTTGGATATGATTTTCCATTAAAAAACATCTTAGTGATGACTTTTGTGGTTGTATAATGGACAAAAAAATTACTTATAGAACTGGTCATTTCTTAGGAGATTCATTAATTTTTTTTTGTCTTCTAAGAAACAATAGATGGTAAAACATTTAACATCTAATGACAAATATATAGCATCTCTATGTTGTTGTGATCATGTTTTGTGGATGCAACACACACTCACGTATTATAGCACAAGTTTTAAAAATACTCAAATATTATGGGATAACACTAGTTCCATTTCATTAAGTACGAGCCCTGCACATCAATTCAATTCAAAGAACATAAATATTTGGCATCATTTTTTAGGGATCAAACTCATAAAATAGATATAATGTAGTAATTTATCACAATGAAAGATCAACATTCGGATATTTTCTGAAAAAAAACATATCTCCATATAGATTTTAATACATTAAACTCAAGCTAAAAATGAATAATGTTAGATGATCATTCATGTATACTTATTTTTTACCAATATCCTTACACTATGTTACTCCTCATTATAGGGCATGCACATACTTATTTTTGGTTTTTGAAACACATTTTTTTTAATTCTATGTTTTCATAAAAAAATTTAATATTTGGAGTTTCGTACGCCTTTTTACTTATCATATATTACGAATCAATATTTATAAATGGTGTAGTTAATTAAAAAATATATTAAGAAAATCAGATTTGGAAAATTTTCATAATAGGTTTATTGTATCCTATTATATATTTTCGTATAAAAAATATTTTTTTTCATTAAAAAATCTGACATTAAGGGATAATATTAAAAATGTTGTATTTATATTCAATTTTAATCAATATAGTTTACTGAAATAAATTAAGAAATGGTCATGACACTGATAATTATATCCCACTCTGAAGGGTATTCTTATTATTCTATAATTTCGTTCTATATTTAATTATATTCATTATCTTTGTTTCTATTACAATTTCTTTAAAAAATATTCTTTATTTTAAATTTTTTTTATTTTTTCCTATACCAATATAATAATTTGTTATAAAACATTGTGAGATCATGTTTTTTTATAAAAAATCATCTTCAGATTAATTAAACCCATTAGATATGATGAGATCAAATCTCAACCATCGGATTATATCTAGAAGATGGACCGTATTTTTATATTCTTATATTAATTGAGGGATCCAATTCCAAACATCAAAATTTTAGATTCTTTTAGAAGAAGTTATTACACATTTTAAATCATTCAGTTTGATACAATCTATCATTCTTATGTTATAACCATCCATTTTATCCCTAAACACAATACATGAAAATAAATATTTCTATAAGTGGTTCGTGTTGACTGAAAGATCTATTTATAATGACTTCTATGAAAAATAAAAATATTTTTTGAAAAGGACATAAAAATTCAAAGGATTTAAATCAATTTGTGTATTTGATTCTAAAGTTAACTTTGATTTCATTCATCTAATTATTGGTCATCTTTTTTTATAATACTGTTAAGTCTCTCATTGAATATGGAAAAAAATCTACTTTCATGTTATATAGAAAATTTATTAAATGACATATACAAAGGATATTAGTTTTCTTGAAATTCAATTATAAATAGAATCCTTATGTTATTCCCACATGCTACCAGATAAAGAATGTTCGTTTAAAAAATTATAAGTCGATGACTTCTTGTTTAGTCATCACAAGAAGAATATGAATGTTCACCATCCTACAATGAGAAATCAGATTATTTCCTTCTAAATGCATGTTTTCATAATTTTATGAAAAATAGGTTGAGACATCTTGAATGTTAAGGATGTATTGATTTTGGATTAAATTTTCATTATGAGAATTTTATAACTATTCTATTTCATTTCCAGGACATCCGCAACATCAAAAATAGATCTATAATTTCTAAAATTCTAATGTTATATAATATATTGATTAATTTCATGTTTTACTCCATGAATAATTTCATCATTTAAAATAACAAAAATACATAAAAAATAAATTTTAATTACTCAATGATGATATATTGAAAAATTAAATGTTATACATTGATAATAAATCAATGTTTTTATGTTTTATCTAGAGTATAATAATATAAGAATGGAAAAATAAATGATAATATGGATATAAATAAAAATTAAAATATTGTTCATAAATATGAACAATGAATTAATAGAAAAGAAAAATATTCCACATCATTAAAATTTATGAAAAATAGTCTATACCAGATGAAGTTATCAAGAATTTATAAATAAATGGGATGAAATTAAAGATGTGTATCCACAGTTACGATTAGACACATAAGAGGTTTAATACTATAAAATTAATTAACATGATTCTCTATAGGATGAAAGGTATATGATTTAAATGAAATATGAATTAAATGAAAAAAATGTGTGAATAATTGATGAATGATGTTGAGGAGTCATCTAAAGATGTTATAAATAATCATATACAAAAAAATATTACAATTACTGATTTTATATTGCCTTTTAATTAAATGGATGTTATTGATTCAATTATTAGATCTATCAAATAAATGGGTGAGATGTTTTTTTAATTGTTACCTTCTCAAATTCATGAAAAAGGATCAGCATAAGTACTAGAAGAAAAGGCTGATTTATGAACAGACATTATAAAATATGGGAATATTTGAAATGAAATAGAAGAAGTATTTGTAGATATTGTTGTTTTAGAGAAATATAGTTAATGTGATTATGAATATAGTGAATAAAGAGAAGATATTTTTAAAAAATAAGTGGCTGATGATAAGGAAGAATAAGATGAATATAAAGAAGATGAAGGTTATGATGAGGAAGAAGAAGGTGAAGACGTGGATGAAAAAGATAGATAAGATGGAGAAATGAAATTAAGGAATGAATAGATGATGACGAGGATATAGATACAGAAGAATGAAAAGATTCTGATAATCTTTATTTATGAAAACCACATAAATCCTCTTCAAAATTACCATCCACTGCTGACTAGCAAGAAAAATCCAATAGTTTTTAAAACAAAAAGTCCTCAAAATAGGAATTGGAATCATCTTCAGATAAAGGAGAGGAAGATATAAACTCAAATACAGTAGGTGATAATGTCTAAAAATATGATAATGGTGTCAATAATTTTTTTTTGTGAATAAGGATGTAAATAGATTTGAAATGTATATCCCAAAGAAAAATGATAAAGGAGAAAATAAGATAGATGGATGTTGGAACCTCTAGTCCATAACTACCTATAATTGAAATACCATATTTAGGGTATACAATGACAGTTCAAGGATTTTTTATATTTTTTAGGATCTACATAGAGTTGATGGAACTATTCCTTACATCCTAAGGCAATATTAAATGGTTGATTTAATTTATGAAATTGATATTTAGAAATCAATATCAGTAAATGTGTTATCTGATAGAATGGATCCAAATGAGAGTGGTCATATAAATAATTAATAATTTTGTCTCGCTCAAAATAAATCCCATTTAAATGTTGTGATATTGACTCATAATATTGATTCTAAAATCAAGGGGAATGAATTATCAATTTAATAATTTAATAAATACATGGATGAATCCAAAAGTGGCCTTTAATTTCTTATCTATAAGAATGGAAAAAAGGATGATGTTAGTGTAGAAATTGAAGAATATCAATGATATCTGGGATAAAAAAGTGTAATAAATTAATGGTTATGTGAAATACCTAGGAAAATAAATATCAGGGGTCAATATTCACAGCAAAAAATTACCAATTTCAAAATAAAATTTAAGAATTGGAAGAAACAATTCATAATCAAGAAGAAAAAAATCGGTCCAAACATAAAGTGAAAGAAATCATTAAGGACGAATGAAAAGTGTAAAAAAATATAAGACCACTTTGACATCATTAATGAAGAAGAATGATTAAATTATTTACCATTTAAATCATTTTTAATTTATTATTATTATTTAAAACTAGTTATTAAGGAATGTCTTGTTCACATTTTTACAAATTGTATGAATTATCCACCAATTCCAAATTGGTTGAATGTTTATTAATGTTTTATTATTGATTACATCATTAAATTGTTCATACTGTTGTTTTTCAAACTCATTTAGTTCTGTCAATACATTTCCCCACTAAATTTTGAATATCAGAAAATAGGGGAAATTTATTGAAATGTGGATACATTTTAGTTAATTGGGAGAAAAATATATCATAGGGGATAATTATACAATGTAAGAGAAAATATATTATAGAAGATAATATGATCAATAGGGATATATTTTACCCTATCTAGAGTTAGTTGTATTCAGATGAGTTATAAACCCAGGGGGAGTAAGTCATACTCAGTTGATTTACAAACTCAGGGGGAGATGAAGATAATTTTTTAATTATGAATATGATGTACATAATGATAATGTACTATGATATCATTTATATTGTTTTAATTAATACATGTGGTTTGTTATTTTAAAAAAGGTGGATTTTTTTGAGTCAAAATATTCTGTTATGGTTTTTCTATTTCATTTTTTTGGAAATCCAAAAATCTTTCTTAAATACTTGATTACTACAATTTTATATTCAATTTTTTAAATGTTTTTTTAGATAATATATAATTATAAAATACATGAAATTAGTTCTAAAGTAGTTTGAAAATACAATATTTCATTATTATTTATGATTATTATAATTTGACTGAAGATAACCATCTAACTCAACTTATCAGATCACATTTTAGAGTTTCTATCTTGTCATAATATTGATAAAAGATTTATAATTGGACTGATATTGTAACAGAAAAACATCAGATTAAAACTAATTAGTAATATTTCAGTGACATTCCATACGTAAATCCATTAGAAAGAATAAATTTAATTATTTAATACATGAAAATTGATATCTATCAAAATCGAACATCTTTTACATAATAATTATGGAATATAAAATGATATCAAACATTTTATTATGAAATGACCATTATAGTCCAAACTATCTATATTTTTGTAATAAAATTAAGGAAATATGACTTTTGGGAATGAAGGATGGGCATTTATGATTTTTCTATATATAACCAGTCGTTTGAGGAATTTCGATCAAGTTGATTAAATTTTATATATATTTTTCAAAATCATGAATAGCAAGAAAAACTTGTTCATTGTATTTTATATTTCTTTATAGAGATTTATTCATAAAAAATAATTATTAGATTTTATTCTTAAGAATTATTTTCCAATTACTTTTTATATAAAATTATATGAATAAAATAGAGGGATTTCAATGCTTAGAAGACAAAGATACAGATAATCGTATTGATTGAGGGCTTGTGTGGATACAACGATAGAGTGTAATCCTTCGAAATGTGGGATAATGAGGATAAGTAGATAAGGAAGATAATCATTGTATCAAGGTATTTATTTACTTATGAATGAATGAATTTAATGTATGTATAAATCAAGGGAACATTTAACCTAGGATATTTGACACCCAATTTATTTTGTTACAATAAGTGAATTCATTTTTGTTGTATGTTTTCTTATAATTCTTTTATTTCTACTACAAGTAATAGAAATAATTAATTTTATATTTATCATAATATTTGTATCTTTTTTATCATAATATATTTTATCATAATTCAATTTTCTTATTCTATTTAACTCAATTCATTTATGAATACATTATTCTTATTATTACAACTAAATACACATTTAAGATAGAATCATAACTAAATATATATTTTTTTAATCTCATATAATATTGAACATTGTGATTTTGATTTGAAACTCTGTAGAGTTATTAATATATGATTACAACCAATGGTATATAAAAGTTTTTGAATCAAGCATATTAGAGTATTCCATAGTTATAGAATTGATTACCAACTCCTAATCCAATAATTTATATAAATATGTGATGTGAATTTTTTCTGTTAAATCATTTTAAACTGTTGTGATTAGACATACAATTCACCCCTATTTTAATGGATCTATTAGAAATGTAATCTATGATTTTAATATCAATATATACCATATTGATATCAAAACATTCCATCTAGGATGATTTTTTTTCTTTATTTTAAATAAATTGATCTTGATACTCTTACTCATAAAGAAACAATATCCCTTGTTGAGATGAAAATTCAAATATAGAGACATCCACCTCCATTAAAATTTGTAGAAACAGATGGGGACTCTAGATACTGAGGGTGAGTTCCTTCTCTTGAAATTTATATTATCTCATTTAAATGAATTATTAACACTATAATTTATTTCATCTAATTCCTATAATGGGTGTATAAGAATTATTACTAGGTTGTTTACCCAAAAAAGAACAAATTGGGGAGAAGTTGTATTCCTTGGATGCAATAATTGCACAATATTTTATTTTCATAGAGAAATCTACATCCATGTTTTTATGAAATTTTTAAAAATTTCTACTAATATTTTGAAATTTTATTGAATTTAATGAACTATAATAAAATACGCCAATCATTATTAATGAATTAAAAACTAGTTTAGCTCTCACCATATTCTCTTTGGGATCTATCTCAATTGTTTTGATAACATAAGACCACTATTTCTATCCAAGCCTATGATATTGTTGGTATCATTTATCATAAACAATAATTGGCATAGTGAATTGTATATCCTAGTATTTTCTACACGAATTTTGGACATTGGATAACAAGTTGAGGCTTGACCAGAACATTCTTCTTCAACCCCGAGTTTTTATGAATTAAATTTTTCGAATAAATTAAAATTATTTGATGGATTACATTTCACGATGCACCATGTTAGGATTTTTTATACAAAACTACAATTTAGGATATTACTATCTGAAACATTGAGTATATATTATAGTACAAACAACACTATTAGTTGCTTGTGTTACACAAAATATTCAGTTTCATCGATATCATTAATTAAATGTAAGTATAGGTATTACTAAACTATAATATACTATTAATATTATTATTTAATATAATAGTAATATAATATATATTAGAATGGAATGAGTGAATTGGATTCACTACCTCATGAAGACATATATTTTACACATGTATATTAGTTATTTCTTGACAATAAATAAAATACGATTCATTTCAAAAGAAAAATAAATTGTTTTTGAAGAACAATATGTTTTCAAAAAGACAAGTTAATCGTGTTTGGAAAACATAATTTATAAATTAAATTTTATTAATTTTATTAAATTTATTTGAAAAAATAAAATCTAGTTTCTAATTTTCAATATCAAATTTATCATAGTGTAAGTGTTTTAATTTTTCTGAGCAATTTCATTTTTTGATTAATAGTGAATAAATACAGAGTTTTAATAGAATGTTACCGTTTTGTTTAATTAATTTATCATGTTAAATTATATTTTTAATTATCTTTAAAGTATAAATAGTTATATTATATATAATTATAATCTATTATTGGTAATTTAAATCAAATTTTTACTTAAAGTGAGTAAAATATCATCAAAAACGGCTGATCATCGTTTACCTTTAAAAAACCTCGTTCTCATCATGACTGTGAGATAAAATTGAAATTAATTTATTCCACTTACGGTACGTGAATATAGAAAAATGTAATAACAATTTTAATCAGAAGATTATATATTATATAATAAATAACAATTATTTTTTAAAAAAAATTAATTATCAAATAAATTAAAACTAATTATAATAAGTAACGAAATAAAAAGACTAATTAGTGTTAAAATTTAGAATATATGGTTTAAGAATGACCCAAAAATTGTCCATAAACTATTTTATGGTAATATTTAGACCCTTGTAAGCATAGAATCGAATATTGTGATCCTTTTGGACACATTTTAATGAAATTTAACCATATAATATGGAATGTAATGAAAGAGACAAATATGATTCTTTCATACTATTAATTTCACAAATGATTTGGAATAGGAAAAACTACAAGTGGTTATGTTATAAATATTATATTGAAATATAAATGAGTTATTTTTATGAAAATAAATTTTCATTCATTTTTAGAGATGATTAGTTAAAAAATTATTGGAAACCCCAACACAATAGTTATTTTATTACTAATTAACAAAAATAAATGATACTAAAAATATTAAAATTATGGAAGGATGAATGAATTATTTTATTCCATTAATTTTTTAGATTAAAATATCTATTGACATTGCTTTTAACTTAATATATTAATATTAAATAACTATATATATATATTTTAATTCTAATTAAATAAATAATATCAAAATTGACATTAATGTTATTTTATTATAAAAGATATTTAGTTAAATGATTTGAAATTTCTAAAAAACCAATAATATTTTATGTGAATCATATATGATAATAAATATAATCTATGGTAAATTAATGAGAAAATTTATATTCAATAACAAGCATATTAACCCCTAAAAAGTAAAAAACATTAGGGTGGTTATTGTTAATGTAATGGGTCTTCACATTTATTGGGTTATTATTAAACTTAATTCCTAAATCATATGGTGTTTTTAATTTATAAATTTGATATCATATATTTTATTTTTTTGTAAAAATTATATACTAATAATATCGTTAATTTATTCCACTAGAAGATAATATATAGGATAGGAATCTAGTTTCCATAATGAAAAACCGAAATGGATAATTTAGGAAACATAAGCGACGATACACAAATTTTTTTAAAAATGTGTATAAAATTGTTGTGGAAGTGTTTCTAGACCATTAAATTCATTATTTCATTTAATTATATATTTTGGTGCATCTCTAGGCATAATTCACCTCTCAATAGTGAATATAAATATGTATTTACAAGTACGTAACTCCTCCTTTTTAAAAGGGAATTTAGAATCTCCAAATTATTTACACATATCAAGCCATTTTTTAAAACAAACACCAACCCAGATAACTTATAAATTACCTAATATCATTATATAAGATATAGATGGGAATATAACCAACCACGGAATATCCTTTGGTGATAACCAAACAGAGACACCTGAAGAAGAGGTAAATTTCATCCACAAATGATTTTGTTTTATTAATTCCTCAAACAACATGAATTATTTTGATATAATGATTATATAAAAAATATTTATCTTCAATATATCATATATTAATATATAAATGTTAAAATTAATTCAACACACATTAAAATTAAATGGTTTACGGAATCATCATTCTAGTGTATGACAGACTACCTCCTCAAAAAGAGATGCCATTTTTTTCCATTACCACATTTAATGTTTCAGAATAATTATTTAAATACTATTTATGTATGATATAAATAATATTTACATTTTATTGATGCATCTAGAATTATTATTCAACTTATAACTTCATTCTTTCCATTATTTGGGAATATGATAATTTCATTCCAATGTATGGAGGACTACCATCATTCAAAGCGATGAGATTTGTTCATGATATACATGGAAGGTATTGACGATGGGCATTATAATTATATATATATATATATGAAATTAATATTAATTTTTAATGAAAATATATCACATAGATTTCATTATTTAAATACAAAAGAAAAATTGAAACAATGTTCATGCGTTTTCATGACTTAACGTCACCATGAATGGTGTATTCCATTTCCAATATCTATGTTTTGTATAATTTTAAAAATAATTAAATTCAAAATATATATTTTATTTATATAATTTTTATCATTCGGATATGATTAAATCATTATTATGTTTTGAGAACAACATATATAATGAATCAAAACATTTATGAAAAACAAAACGCTTGTCAGCTGTATTGTAACTTTATTAATGGATCATTAATTAAAATGTAATAAAAGGCCATAATAAAATAATATCTGATATAATATATATCAATATGATATTTAGTTGATTTATAATATATTATATTATATATATATATATATATAATTTTTCAATTAGTTTGATGAAATTCATCATGTAAGGATAGGGATTTTTGTCTAACATTAATTTTCGTTCAGATTGAAGCCATATTCAAAACTTATTTATTCATCATGATGTATATTATATTAGTGGATGAAATTTATTACTTATATAATGATAAAAAATGTGATTTACATATTCATTTTATTATTTCACTTTCACGGGTTTTACAATTCAATATATTTTAAATCAATAAGTGAATTTTGACTTCAGTTCACTTCTTCATGACACATGTAATGATAATAACCTATTGTATTTTAAGTGGTGTCTATACTACACCTTTAAAATGTTACTCGATTAATCTGTTTATTTTAATTATATTTTATGCTTAATGTAATTTTATTATTTCATGTGTGTACGGATATAATTTTCTAATGTGGGAGGAGTTAATTTCTATAATATCATCATTTACTGGGATTGATTATTATTATGATCCCATTGATGAAATACTATAATCCATAACTCAAGTATTTCGATGAATTTTCTAATCTTAGGTTTATTCGGGATATATTTATGTAATTTTAACTTTATTAACTCTTTATTTATTATTCATATTAATAAATGTTTTTAATAAAATCATTATTTATTTCTTCTTTCAGTCTAAAAATTGTTCTCTATCCTAAAAATTAAATCTAAAAATGTTTTAATTAATTTTTCCAAATGAACATTTATGATAATATTCAAGGAAATGGAATTTAAAATGTTTATTGTTTAAAACAATATTATAATTATTTTCAAATAATCTATTATTTATTTTCTAGTTTTCATTCAATGAAATTGGTTTTCAAAAATGTTATTTTTTTATAGTGTTTTCCTAAGAAAAAAATATTCCTTTAAAAATATTTTAGATGATATTTAAAAATTATTTTCCATTTAATATGAAATCCATAAGCATTAACAATTTTTTGATGGGGATATAATCCAGGATTACTATTAACATTCATTATCTTAATATTGTATATTTTTTTGGCATGATGTTTATAAAACCTATTTCTCATCCATAGGTTATACCATGATAAAATGATTGTAAAAATCAGTTATTTTCATTGGTTACAATATAATTAAATGATAAAAAAACCTTTATATTTTCTACATGTTATGATATAAAGACATGTTAATGTTGGAGCTGATGTGAAATAGTGTTTTTTCATTATATAAATTCACATGAATCTAAAAATTATATTAATTTATATATTATTATAATAATACTAATGAATATTTATAAGTGAATCAATAATGTTTCACTGTATAATCCACTTAAATAACTCAATAAACTATGAATATTTAAGATTCAATATCATTGAAAGTGAATTTTTACATGTATTTATAAATATCACTTAACATGGTAGTGTTCTGGTAATACAAACACTTTATATTTTTTTCAAAGTCCCTAGAACTGATAGATCAAAACGAGTCATCGATAAATGGGTCATCAATGGATAAAACACCGATGAATGAGTAACCAATGAATGAGTCAATGATAAATGGGTAACTGATGGATGACACCGAGATGAATGAATATCCGATGGATGGCACAAATATTTATGAGTCACTAATGGGAGACACACAAATTATCCTAAATAAGTCCTCGATGATGACTCATTGATGCCCATATAGAGGGATAGGGCAAGAAAATCACCAATACACAGATTCACCGATACTGATAGACTGATACTAAATGAAACATGGTGAAATAACAAGGATTAAAGACTGATGAAAATAAGTCACTAATACTTATTACTCACCGATAGTCAAGAAAATTGAATTTAATTTCTAAATTCAAATTTCTAAATTCAAATATATATCTAATGGTTATATTTATATTAATTAATGTTTATGAAATTATTTAAAGTTGATTATAATACTATCCATAGAGAGTATACGGTACATGCACGTCAGGGGTTCTTCATTCCTTCTAGACCTCAATGTATAAATGAATTACACATTGTGTAATTTAATACATGAAGAGGAATGTGATGAAAATTAGAAGTAGAAGAAGACCAAAAAACTCTGATAACTCTCAATGCTTTCTTCAATTCCCATAAACTCAAATAAAGAACACACAGAAAGATCAATTTGAAAATAAAAAACCTGCTGGAATTCACTTAACATCCTAACATCAATGAGCAAACATTTCACCCCTAGAAGCTAGAGTACATAGGCTATGATACTCTATTTTGAAGACAACATATAGGAGAGGACTGAAACATTATTTCAACTACATCAATTGAGTCTAGAGATGCACTGCATAACAAATATAAATTTCTAAAAATTGTTTTACATCTCAAGATCTATTGTATTTATTTTTCATACCTTTTTGAGCAGTGTGTGTATTTATCTATAACACACACTTCCCCCTATGAATTATTGGAACATACATGATATCAACAAACTCACTCTCATTATTTTTTCTTGTGTCCCACGAATAAGAGTAGAAGAGGTAATGTGTGACATGTTTGCTGATTATTCCCACAAATAATGGTGTTAGAGGTCATGTGTAACATGGATTGCCCTGTGTGCTATTGAGTACCCCGATCCAGGGTGTGGATCAATTTTTTTATTAAATTAAACTACTTGGTGGAAGGTAATCACAAAGTTGAGAGGACTAAGTCTCTTCTTGAGATTGAACCACTTATTTATATTTTTTGTTCCTTTGCCTATAAATTTTAATTTGTATTTACATAAAAATTAAATGAACTTTGGTTGTTAGATTTGAAAGTGAATATATATGTTTTAAACAAGTATTTTATTTTCCAAATTTATAATAATATTTATATTAGTATAGCTGTAAACTAATCAATCTTCTATGAAATTAATTGAACATTTAGGACTTTTAAAAATTCAAAACACACTAACTTAGATTATTTTTATTTGGGTGTAACTTTCAAAGAAAAAATTTTAACATAAATTTTTATAGATACTCAATTAACCCCCTCTTAAATAATCTACTACATCCAACATTTTGTATAAGAGGATATTTGGAATTTGCCTGTTTTGAATGATTTTTCAAATCATTTTCAACTGTGATCTTAGTAGTCTTTCAAAAATCATAAAATTTATGTTATTCTAAAATTATTATTTCTATAATATCCTTTTAAAATTTTTATTATGTACAATTGTTTAAGGGATATGTTAATAATACACCAAATTTTTTTAATGGAACTTACTATTCTTAGTCGAAACATAAAATAAAAATACATCTCGAAAGCTCGTGACTTGAAATATGGACTACAATTGAAATTAATTATGAAATTTCTGAAACCTCTAAAAAATCTTGGGATAAACCAACAAATAGTTCCTATAAAAATAACTATAAATAAATACATTATATAAACTCTTTTCTAGAATATTGTAACACCAAAGATTTTAATGAGAAATATTTTCTTTTTATGTCATATACATCATCAAAGGAATATTTCACTACACACAACTATAGCTTGTCATTCTTTACACGCAATCACGACCTTCCTCGATAGCTTGCGTTGTACGCAAATCCAAATTTCACTAAACAAAGACATGCTATTAAAATATTATTAAAACAAGTCGTTATGAATAGTAATACCCACTTTTGGGAATTTTTGAAATTTTATTATTCAGAATTGACTTCATTTTGTAGATTTGAAATATCGAAATTAGCATAGGGTGAAATTTTGGTATTTGTCTGAAAACGTTCAATTTTTGATGAATAGTGAAAACACCGTGTTACTATTTAGAAACTGAATTTTCATATAAATAATTATTTATTTTATTTAAATTAATTTTAGGTCAAAATTGATACGAAATACCAATTTAATTTCAATGTAATTCATTGGGGTCATTTTATAATAATTTTACACATATAAAAATTTTATTGAACTTTTCATGGTCTTTTACCCTCCTCCTAGGAGAATTTTTAAATTTAAATAAAACATAATTTTACCTCTTCTGTTAGTGGAATTTAAAAAATCTGAGAGACACAGTTAATATCAAGGAGTAAAATGTGGTTCAATAAGATAAAAATATATTTTGGTGAATAGCAACTTTTAAATTTTGTTTACCACAGTTAAAAGTAACTAGGGTTATTAAAGGTAAAAATGATATTATTATTATCCTTACACATTCCCTAATTCTATTGGATAAGTGTATTTCGATCAAAAACAACCTTAGAGTTAAAATATTACCCTTTTGGTCCACTTGGATTAGATTAGGAAATTTATTATTATTTTATTTAATGAAGAATTAAAATAGTTAAAATCAAAGTTTAATAACTAAAATATTTTTAATATAAGGTTATACATTAGATAAATTCACCTATAAATATTCATTAGTAATATCAAAATATTTCCTACATAATTGAATTTTATTTATAATTTTTATACATTAAATAATTTAATTTATTTATGACACAAATAATGGTGCAGTAATTACATTATTAATGAAATGTTAACATAATTGATGTTATAAATACCAAAATAAATGTAATTTTAGACATTTTATGAATTCCAATAATTTTATAGGTTAATATTACATGTTATTATGGATTTAATTAACCTTTTTTGAACTAATCATGTTGTAATGAGTTTCAACAAAATAAAGTACAAAATAGTGTCAAAATTGTCATAAAATAGTTTTTAAAATAAATATTATATTATTAATTGTTATTTTATACCTAAAATCTATGGTTCAGAAAAATGACTTATATAAGGATATATATATTAATAATGAACCACTTGGGGTTAGTTTCTCTTGTTATAGTATGTTTATTGACCATATAGTGTAAGAAAACAAGAAGACTGTGTAAAAGTAAAATTATTTTACCTAAAGTTAAATCTAAATGATAAGGTTAAAATAGAAACCTAAAACTGTCTAAAATATATTGGTTGATAAGATTCAGACCCATACCCGACATCTCTTTTTAATAAATCAATTCGGAGCTATTAAAAGCCGAATATGACTTTATTATGAAATAATATTTTATGTTTTTCCTATGGTGCACATCTTCTCCCTTATAAAAGTGAACCTCTTCCCTATCCTCCTCACACCACTTTCAGCCTTCAAGCTCAGCCAAACCCTACCAATTTATCTTCTAAACTTCCCCTAAAAACATCCTTTAGGTCCTGGTCTTCTTCAATGACCATCTATAGTTCCCTAAGAGGAGGATAAGAAGAGGCGCTTTAAAGAAGAGGTAATGTTTGTTACCGATTCATTCAACTATATTTATTCTTCTTCTTCATTAGTTGTTTAATTATGAAGTAATGACATCATTATCACTCATATACTGATATGTTATTATAAATATTAAACAACCCTATTTCACCTTCTATCCAACCTACGGAAAACGAAATCACCGCGTGTGCGTACGTACAGAATACCGTCTCCACACCGGGTTGTAATCTGTTTTCCACCACCAGCATACTTGTATGGGTATAATGTTGTAAAGAATAACTATATATTATTATTTTAAACTGATATTTATTATTAAATAATATACATACACTTCAATACAATTCCATGATCATGGGAATGATATCATCGCTCGTGCGTACGTACTACCTACCGTCTCCATGATGTGATGTGACTCGTTCTACATGATATTCAGTGCATAATGATTATATAAATAAATTTAATGAATAAATATGATATATATTACAGTAATAAAATTCTTTAAATGGTTTATCTATATCCTAAAAAGAATAATAAGAATTTATTCGACAAAACATGCATAAGAACAAAAAAGTAATAAACACACGAATAACAAGTAGTAATGAAATATTACTAATAAGATGCTAAGAATATGAACATATATGATATCATAAAAATGATTACAATTTTGGAATAAGTAAATAACTTTATTGAAATCATTATACATGATGTACGGACATGTATGAAGCCAATCAGACCTCGGGTAAGGGAAAATCTCACAATCTCATTTTTATCCGATATTTCTTATATTTTAGAAATTTTTGGGGAATATTTATCCTCCACATATATGTTTCATCAATATGTAATATTATTTCTATTATACTAAAAAAATTTAAATCCAATATTACTTGTTGGTGAGTTTTTAGTAAAACACATGAAAGGAATCTTTTGTCAATTTTTTAGGACAAAGTACTTTTTGAATTTTCCGTCCAAAGTACGAGAAAAATGTTTTTTTAACATATACGACATGAATGAATTTTATGATTTCATAAAAAATTAGTTCCATGAAGCTTCCATTAATTTTTTTAAGTTTATTTTTAATAAACTTCTTTTAGTTTAAAACTTTATGACATGTTAAGAAAGGATAAATATTTTTGAAGTACAAAGGATATTTTTCTCAAGAATGGAGTTCAAGCATTTTATCAAAAATATTTTCCATATATGATAATATAGTGCTCTCTTTATATCCATATTTTTACATTTATTTGTTTATGTTATGATGTAATTATTTTTATTTTGTCCTTATATATGGATTATGTTATGACGGTATGAATTTTAAGAATATCGTTTTTATTACATGGGTTATGCTATGATGTATGATTTATGATCATGTAAAACACATAAGAATGGTATCATTATGAGATGGGTGGGATGTATATCTCCCTCCAATGTGTTGGGTAATGATTTATATCTCATTATATAGACATGGATGGAACAGTAGTTTAATCTGGTGTTGTGATACAGGAATGAAACGAGTGAACTCGGTTCAGAAATGGACTTTTTCCACTTAGATAGTCTTGGAAATGAGTCTTGACTACTAAGAAATGATTATCTATGATTATGTGTGTATGAAACAATGTTTCATGTTATGATTATTGGGATTAATATTCAATACTATAATTTATCCCATGTTATGAAATAAGGATCTCTTTTGCAGTTTAAGATTTCTAAAATATTATGTTCTTATGAATAGGATGTGATTGATATTTCTTTTTTTACCCTTTCTGAGCATTTGAGCTCACCCTTTTGTATGTTTTCTTTTCCCTAGGTCTGGAAGAAAAGTATTAAGTAGGATATTCCAAAAAGGGATTTCTAGATATGATGAAATAAATGGGAGACAATGTAGATGCTTTATGAACCAGTTTTTTATGTTTCCCAGTTTCTAAAGACAATATACCTACATGGTCATATTATGTTTTTGTTATTTGTTATAATAACTGTGCTTCAATTTTGAAGTAATAAAAATGTATGTAAATTATGGGTCATTATAGTTGGTATCAGAGAACTGGTATAGTCAATATTTAATAACTAGGATGTGAAAGCCTTATTAAAAATCCTAATGATAAGTCTAAGCATAGAACACAATGTTTTTGTTTTATAAATGGACATGAATAACCTATGATAAGACCTTAAGTGTGAAATTTTATTCCCTATTATGTGGTTTTCCTATTATAATTATTGTTACTCACACTATTATTATTGGTTTTAGTCAATGGCTGGAACCCGAAGGAACTGTGTTGATACGGAATGTGATGGGAAATTCAATGATTGTCCCCATAAGAAACCAAACGATATGGGATCTAGAATGAAAAATATTGTATCCATGATCATAAAACTTTCTGAATCTATGAATCATACAGGACTTCAAAAAGAGCAAATGAAGGAGAAACATTCTCTTGAATACTTCATGAGGCAGTGTCCACCCTCTTTCAGTGGGTCTGCTGATCCATTAGCAGATGAACAGTGGATTAGTACCATCAAAAAGATATTTTCTAGTTCAACAATGTTCTAAACATGATAAATTTATCTCAGCAGTATATCGTTTTGAAGGTGAAACTGATCAATGGTGGAATCATATCAAGAATACGAGGCCAATAGATCAAATTGAGTCCATGGAATTGGACAAGTTCAAGAAATTATTTTTCAATAAGTACTTCCTTCATATTCTTCAAAAAATGTTGGATAAGTCATTTCTTGAACTGAAGAAAAAGGATATTGAATATGTTGGTACCTACGAAGCAAATTTTTCAAGACTTGAAAGGTACGCTTATTGGATTATAACCCAACTGGAGAGTAAGATCAATTGATTCTTTAGTGGCTGGTTGCACCCAAATTTACCCTACTGGTAAAAGTGGTCGATGTAGTACGTGTAGGGGTCGAATGCACATGGACCGAAGAAGAAACCATAAGACACTTTGTATAGATGCGGGATTGGCTATGAAGTATCCAACTATGGTGTTGATTGATTTGAAGAAATATTTATTTAATTTAAAGAACAAAACCAATAAAATTACTTTAA
Source organism: Viscum album (assembly GCA_963277665.1). NCBI lineage: Eukaryota > Viridiplantae > Streptophyta > Magnoliopsida > Santalales > Viscaceae > Viscum > Viscum album. The sequence goes on from OY728140.1 coordinate 1,060,643,360, forward strand.
TTAAAATAACTAATTAAGGTGAGTTGGTCCTAGGTTGTCTATTGGGCTTGATTGGTTGTATTTGTTTTTCATTTGATTTTCGGTTCATCAGTTCAAAAGTTATCCATTAAATGAAATAATTCCTCAATTAAAGTCGGTGAAGACAAAGAAGAAGATAAATCAAAGAAAGGAACTCTTAAAATAAAGAACAAATTTAAGAATTTAAGAACATAAAATAACATTCAATCCAGCCCATGCAACTACCTAGGATCAACCCTTAAAAGGTTAGCCCTTCATTGATGCTATTCTATCAATAGAAGCGGGTAGTTGACTTAAAGAAGTGGGATTGAAGACGAAAAACATTAATCAAAATGTACACTCCACCGTTGTGTGATGAATTCACAAGTGTGGGTGTGAATAAATTCACAATTAGATTCAACAGGCATGAATAAAAGGAAAATAAAAATTGAAGAAGAATAAATTTTATTAAAATACTAAACGTGAATGAAAAACTTACATTAGAGAAATTGACGTTGCCATTACAAAACGAAAGGGGGAAATTACAATTGAAAGAAAAACTTGGATTCAAAGAAAAATGTTAGATGATTATTCCCTTCACCACCAGTTCCTCATATAGTCATATTAGGAGCCTTATGTCCACTCCAACAATAAATTCACCCCCCAACAATTAAGAGAATCAAAATGAGGGTGAAGAATCAAAAGGAAATTGACGTTACAAAGTTGACCACAAAACCAGCCAAATTCATCCTCTATATTGACGAGTGCGTTTGAAACCTCATACGGCCGAATCCGAAGGTTTCATAAATATAAAATATCTTTTTCCATGTGTCTTCTAGAAGCTCTAAAACTTTCAGGAAATTTGGAACATCCGTTTGTATATTATGGTCGAAATGGTGGGACTGATTTCTGTGCATTAATGTCGTGTCCACCATTTAAATCTCAACTTCAGATCCCTTTATCATCATGAAAAAAATCAGAATTAGCTTGGGTCACAGTTGAATAAAATGATCCACATATTATTATATTTCTAATTTATAAATTTGAGAGTCATTGGGCTTTTTTTCTGGGGACCACATTTGTTTGATGGGCCTTAGGCCCATTATGCTTTTTCCAGCAAGTTTCTGCCTTCATACACAAAATTCTCCATCTTCCTTTGGGATTAATCCATCGGACCTTAAAGATAAAATGTTCCAAAAAAAGTGATCAATAAACATCCCAAATTATAAATTCATAAAATTAATATAATGTTGTCCACAAACAAATGAATGATTGGGCCCAAATTTGCATTTTAAACATGAATTGCATTTTTGATGAGAAATGAAGTTCTATTTATGTAATGCACTAAAAAAATGTTTATGGACTTTGGAACAATGAATATAAAGATATTAACAATTAATATTATCTACTTTCAGTGACTAATCAGTGGCTTAAACCTTGTCTCCGAAGGGTATTAGCCATATGGGACTTCAATAGCTACGACAAAATTTTTCGATGTGCTCTCAAGGTTGAGATGTAGATTGGAGTAACCCATCAGTCATATGGGTTTGATAAGAAGAGGAAAATGGAATTCAAAGAGAAATCAAAAATCCACATTGAAAAGAAGATGAGTTTTCCCTTATGCTCAATGTGTGGAAAGAAACATGGAGGGAGTTGTCTTAAAGGGAGAAGTAAATGTTTCAAATGTTGAAAGAAGGTTCATCGGGCATTTGAATGCCATAGTGATGGGAAAAATAATTCTTGTGATGCAAACAATAAAAAGGCTACACAGAGTGAACCTCCTACACTTCAATGTTTCAAGTGAAAGGAAATGGGATATTATGCAAAAAAATTCCCTAATCCAAGGGTTGTTGATGATGATTGACGTCAAAAAACTCTTAAGCCTAAAGACAAAGGAAAGTCACATGCACTTTCTATCATCATGCGGAGTACGATAACGAAGTGGTAAAAGGTACACATACCATCCACTCTAAAGTATAAAATGTTTTATTTGATTCTGTATCCACCAAATATTTTATTTCTAAATAATTTTATAAGGGTATCGTCGTATTACCTCAACAATTAGATGTTCAATTAGCTGTGACAACCCCAAGTGGCACAATAGTCACATAAAAAGTTTATAATTCTTCACCGATTGAAGTATGGGAGGAATTTCTTCTTGAAAATCTTTTGATCCTTCCTATAATAGAATTTGATGTGATTCTTGGAATGGTTTTACTTTCTTTATATGAATCTCATATCAATTTCCAAAGAATGGAAGTCACATTTCATATTCCAGATCAATCTATGATCGTCTATAGATGCAAGGATGGACATAACCTTCCAGTGGAAATTTCTCCCATATTATGGGTCTTGATTCCACTAAATGAAGGTTATTAATCTCAAATGTTTCGAGAGAATATCATGATTAAAAATATGCCCATTTTACGAGAGTTTGATGATGTCTTTCTGGAGTAATTTCCAGGTCTTCCACCAAGTCGTGAAGTTGAGTTTTCATTAGAACTCATACTAGGTGCTATGCCAATTTCAAATACTCTTTATAGAATAGCCCCAATTTAGATGTAGTAATTGAAGAAGACACACCATGTGAATATTGATATGGGATTAATATCCCTAGTGTGTCACCTTATGGAGCACTTGTTCTATTTTTTAAGAAGAAAGATGGATCAATGAGACTCTGCGTTGATTATCGAGAACATAACAAGATCAATATCAAGAACACATATCCTCTCCCACGAATTGATGACTTATTTGATCAACTACGTGGAGCTCAATACTTTTCTAAGATTGATCTTCATTCGGGGTATCATCAATTAAGGGTCAAAAGGGAGGATATACCAAAGACAGCATTCCATACAATGTATGGACACAATGAATTTATAGTGATTCCATTTGGTCATACTAATTCCCCTGCTATCTTCATGGATCTAATGAATAGAGTCTTTATATAATATCTTGATCAGTTTGTGGTAGTCTTTATAGACGATATTCTTGTCTATTCAAAGAGAAGGGAAGAACATGAAGATCACTTGATAATTGTATTGAAGACACTGAGAAAGAAGAAGATTTATAGAAAATTTACCAAGTGTGAATTTTTGCTTCAAAAAGATGCATTTTGGGTCACATTATCTCAAAAGAGGGGATATATGTGGATCCAGGAAAAACTGAGGATATTGAAGGATGGTCGAGACCAAAACCAATAACTGAGATCCGATGTTTTCTTGGTTTGGATGGATATTATCGATGTTTTGTGAAAGATTTTTCGCGATTATCTAATCCACTCTCCAGATTGACTCGAAAAGGAGTCAAGTTCGCTTGGACAGAGGAGTGTGAAGTGAATTTCAAGGAGATAAAAAGAGGGTTATCCAATGAAACTGTGCTCAAATATCCTTTTAGTGGAGAAAGGTTTGTGATCTATAGTGATGCATCCAAGAAGGGATTGTGGTGTGTTGTCATGAAAAATAATATGGTGATATCTTATGCCTCACGACATTTGAAAATCCATGAGAAAAATTACCCAACTCATGATTTAGAGTTATCTCCGGTAATCTTCGCATTAAAAATATGGTGGCATTATATTTATGCTGAAAGGTGTGATATTTATACTGATCATAAAATTTTAAAGTATATTTTCACAGAAAAGGAGCTGAATATGTGCCAAAGAAGACGGTTGGATCTGATTAAGGATTACGACTTCTCAATTCATTATCACCCTGGGATAGCAAACATGGTGGTAGAGGCATTAAGTACACAGGACCATGCTAGCATATCCATGATGAGGATCACAAAAGATCCAATATTTATGGATTTCCAGTGGATGGATCTTGGAATAATAATGGAAGGGGAGAAATCTTATCTTTATCAAATGAATGTTCAACCATATATACATGAGAAGATTAAAGAGGCACAAAAAGAAGATGTATTGTTACAAAATAAGGTTAGAAATGTTTCTTGAATTCAACCTTGATTGTGATGGGATAATAAGGTTCAAGAATTGGGTTTGTGTTCCTCTAATCCCAGAATTAATGAAGGAGCTCTTGGATGAGGCTCATAGATCTTCGCTGTCTATTCATCCTGGAAGCATGAATATGTATAGGGAACTGATAGAGTACTTCTAGTGGGATAGCCTAAAAAGAGATGTTGCTGAATATGTCTCTTGATGTTTGGTTTGTCATCATGTTTGAGCTGAGAGACAGATGTCTAAAGGGATGTTACAACCATTACCCATACCCGAATGGATATGAGAAAACATCACTATAGGATTTGTCACCAGACTTCCTAAAACATCCAAAGGAAATATTGCTATCTGGGTCATAGTTGATCATCTTAAAAAGTCGGCACACTTCATTCCTATTAGAGAGGATTTCACTCTTGATCAGATTTCAAGGATATATGTAAAGGAAGTGGTAAGATTTCATGGAGTACCACATTACATTATATCTGATCGATATCCGAGGTTTACCTCGATGTTCTAGAGAAGTCTTCAACATACTTTAGATACAATGTTGAGTTTCATCACTTCATATCATCCTCAGACAGACGGTCGGTCTGAGAGAACAATTCAATTTCTAGAAGATATGTTAAGAGCTTGCTCTATATATTTCAAAGGTGGTTGGGATCAATACCTTCCTTTGGATGAAATTTCTTATAATAATATCTTTCACTCCAATATTTATATGGATCCTTATGAAGCTCTCTATGGAAATAAATTCCGAATAACAACTTGCAGGGATGATGTTGGCGAAAGAAAGCAATTAGGACCTGAACTTGTTGATGAGATGGCAGAAAAGGTCCGATCTATTCAACAACACATAAAAGAATCATAGAGTCTACAAAAAAGTTATATAGACAATCTAATAAAAGACCTAGAGTTTTATGTGGGTGATAAAGTGTTCTTACGAATATCTCCTTGGAAGAGAGTAATGAGATTTGGAAAGAAGGGAAAGCTGAGCCCTAAGTATATCGGTCATTTCGAAATAATGGATCGTATTGGGAAGGTAGCTTACTGATTGGATCTTCCACCGAATCTCCCTCACATTAATTATGTGTTCCATCTATATGTCTTGAGAAAGAACATACTCGATTCTCCACATGTACTAAGCTTAGAAGTTGTACTGTTGGAGCAAGATCTTTCTTATGAAGAATAGCCGATAGAGATTCTGGATCGTGGCGAAAAAGTCCTACGAAACAAGACCACCCGATTCTTGAAAGTTTTATGGAGGGACAACCAATTAGAATAAGCTACATATGATCTTGAGGATATGATGAGGGAGAGGTATCCTCATCTGTTTGTTACAAAGTGGTGAATTTTGAGGGGGATATTTATTTTAAGGAGGGTAAAATGTAACACCCGAGATTTTTATGAAAAATATTTTGTTTTTATGTTATATAAATCATAAAAGGAATCTTTCACTACACAAAATAGTATCTTGGCTTGCTTTACACGCAATCTCAACCTTCTTCAATATCATGCGTTGTACGCAATATCAAGTTTCAATAATCAACGATATGCTATAAAAATACGATTAAAACTAGCCGTTATGAATATTAATACCCACTTTTTGAAATTTTTAGAATTTTATTTTTCAGAATAGACTTAATTTTTGGATTCGTAATATCGAAATTATCCTAGGATGAAATTTTGTAATTTTTCTGAAAACTTTCAATTTTTTATGAATAGTGAAAACGGTGTATTACTATTTTAAAACTGGCATTTTATATAAAAAACTATTTATTTTATTTAAATTTATTTTAGGTAAAAATTTATACGTAATACCTATATATGTTCAATGTAATTAATTAGAGTCATTTTATAAGAATTTTAGACATATAATAATTTTATTGAACTTTTCACCCTCTTTTACTCTCCTCCTAGGAGAATTTGCAAATTTATATAAAACATAATTTTACTTCTTCTGTGAGTGGAATTTTGAAAATCCGAGAGACATGGTTAATACCAAGAAGTAAAATTTAGTTCAATAAGATAAAAATAATTTTTGGTGAATAGTAACTTATAATTTTTTTTACCATGGTTAAATGTTAATAGGGTAATTAACAGTAAAAATGATATTATTATTACCCTAACACATGAACTAATTCTATTAGATAGGTTTATTTCGACCAATAACATCCTTAGGGGTAAAATATTACCCTTTAGGTCCACTTGTATTAGATTAGGACATTTATTATTATTTTATTTAAAGAAGAATTAAAATAGTTAAAGCCAAGGTTTAATAAATAAAACATTTTTAATAAACGGTTATACATAAGATATAATTGACTATAAATATTCATTAGAAAGATAAAAATATTTCCTACATAATTGTATTTTATTTATAATTTTTATACATTATATAATTTAATTCATTTATGACACAATGATGATGTAGTAATTACCTTATTAATGAAATATTAACATAATTGATGTTATAAATACCCAAAAAATGAAATTTTATTCTTTTAATGAATTATTCTAATTTTCTAGGTTAATATTCCATGTTAATATTGATGTAATTATCTTTTTTCGAACTAATCATGCTGTTTTGATTTTCAAAAAAATCATGTATCAAATAGTGTCAAAATTGACATAAAATAGTTTTTAAAACAAATATTATATTTTTAATTGTTATTTTATACCTAAAAATCTAAGCATCAGACAAATGAATTATATAAGGATATATATATTTATAATGAACCACTTGGGGGTTTTTCTTCTTATAGTATGATTTATAACCATATAGTGTAAGAAAACAACAATACACTGTAAAAGTAAAATTATTTAACTTACAGTTAAATCAAAATGATAAGCTTAAAATAGTAACCTAACCTATTTATAATATATTGGTTGAGAGGATTTAGACCCATCCCCACATTACCTTCTAAATAAATCAATTGTGAGCTATTAAAAACCAAATATGATTTTATTATAAAATAATATTTTAAGTTTTTCTTAAGGTGACCCTCTCCTCCCTTATAAAAAGGCACCTCCTCCATCTCCTCCTCACCCAACATTGAGCCATCAAGATCAGCCAAACCCTGCCAATTTATCCTCTCCCATTCTTTAGAAACATCCTAGAGGTCCTGGTTTTCTTCCAATACCATCTTTAGTTCCCTAAGAGGTGGTTAAGAATAGGTGCTTCAAAGTAGAGGTAATGTCCATTACAGATTCTTTCAACTTTATTTCTTCTTCTACTTCTTCTACTTTAGTTGTTTCATTATGAAGTAATAACATCAGTATCACTAATATACTGATATTTTATTATAAATATGAAACAACTCTATTTCACCGTTTATCCATCCTACAAAAAATGAAATCACCACGTGTAAGTACGTACGGAATACAATCTCCATGTCGTGGTGTAATATGATTTCCACCATTACCTTACATGGATGTGTAAAATGGGGTAAATAATAACTATATATGATTATTGTAAAGTGATATTGATTCTGAAATAGTATACATACACTTCAATACAATTCCATGATCATGGGAATGATATCATCGCTCAATCGTACGTACGGCCTACCGTCTCCACTATGTAATGCGGGTCATTCTACATGATATTCAATGCATAATGATTATATAAGTAATTTTAATGAATAAATATGATATATATTACACTAATACCATTCTGGAAATGAGGTATCTGTAACCTAAAATGAATAATTAGTATTTATTTGACAAGACACGCATAAGAACAAAAAAAAGGAATAAACACCCGAATAACAATTAACAATGAAATATTACTAATAAGAAGCTAATAATATGACCATATATGATATCATAACAATGAGTAGGATTTAGTAATAATTAAATAACATTATCTAAATCATTAAACAAGAGGTTCGGACACGTATGAAGCAAATCATACCTAAGGTAAGGGAAAATCTCGCAATCTCATTTTTATCCGAGGTTGTTTATACTTTAGAATTTTCAGCAGAATATTTATCATCCACATACATGTTTCCACAATATGTAATATTATTTATATTCTTCTAAAATTTTTTAAATCAAATATTAAATTTTAGTGAGTTTTTAGTAAATGAAATGAAATTAATCTTTTGTCGTTTTTTTTAGTACGAGGTACTTTTTGAATTATCCAGCCAAAGTACGAGAAGAATGGTTTTTTATTATATAAGGCATGGATGGATTTTATGATTTCATAAAACATTAGTTCTATGAAGCTTATTTTACAAGTATTCAATTTTATTTTTAATCAAAATATTTTATTTTAAAATTTTCTGATATTTTAAGAAGGGAAAGATGTTTTTGATGTTGAAAGGATATTTTCCTCAAGAATGGAGTTCAAACATTTTATCAAAATTATTTTCCATTTCTGATAGTATAGGGTTCTGTTACTATCCATATTTTTACATTTATTTTTTTGTGTTATGATGGAATTATTTTTCTTATTCCCTTATATATTGATTTTTTTATGATGACATGATGTTTATGAATCCCATTTTTATTACATGGGTTATGCTATTATGTATGATTTATGATCTTGTGGCACACATCAAAATGGTATCATTTTGAGATGGGTGAGACTTATATATCCCTCCAATGCGTTGGGTAAAGATTTATATCTCATGAGATAGACACGGCTGGAACGACTGGTTAATCCGGTTCAGTGATACAGGACTGAAACGAGGAGTGAACTCGGTTCAGAAATGTACTTTGTCGACTAAGATAGTCTTGGAAATGATTATTGACTACTAAGAAATGATTCTATATGATTATGTGTGTATGCCACAAAGTTTCATGTTATGATTATTTGGATTACATTTCACTACTATGATTTATGCCATGTTATGAAATTATGATTTCTTTTGAAGGTCAAGATGTCCAAAATTTTATGTTATTATGAATATGATGTTGTTGATATTTCTTTTTTTTACCCTTACTGAGAATTTGAGCTCAACCTGTGTATGTTTTCTTTTCTGCAGGTCAGGAAGAATGGTATTAAGTAGGATATGCCAAAAATGTATTTCTATAAATGATGAAATAAATGGGAGACAATGTAGATTCTTTATGAACCAGTTGTTTATGTTTACCATTTTATAAAGACACCATAGCCATATGGTCCTATTGTGGTTTTGTTAAATGTTGTAATATGTGTGCTTCAATTTTGAAGTAATAACATTTTATGTAAAGTATTAGTCGTTATAGTTGGTATTAGAGGAAAGGTATTATCCACCTTTGGAAACTAGGATGTGAATGCCTTAGTAAGAACCCTAAGGATAAGTCTAAGCATAGAACACAATCATAGTGTTTTAGAATTGTCCATGAATAAACTATGCTAACTCCTTAAGTGTGAAATTTTATTATTGAATATGTGGTTTTCCTATTATAATTATTGTTTCTCAAACTATTCTTCTTGGTTTTAGTCAATGGCTGAAACCCAAAGGATCCATGTTATTGTGGAATGCGATAGGAAATGCAATGATTGTCCACCTGAGCAACCAAATGTTATGGGAGATGGAATGCAAAATTTTGTAGCCATGATCACACAACATTATCAAGCTTTGAATCATGCAAGACTTCCAAAAGAGAAAAATAAGTAGCAACATTCTTTTGAATCTTCCATGAGGCAGCGTCCACCCTCATTCAGTGGGTCTACTAATCCATTAGTGGCTGAACAGTGGATCAGTACCACTGAAAAGATATTTTCAGTTCTATAATGTTCTGAACATAATAAAGTCATCATAAAAGTATATTGTTTGGATGGTGAAGCTAATCAATGGTGTAATCTTATCAAGAATATGAGTCCAAGAGATGAAATTGGGTCCATGGAATGGGACGGGTTCAGGAACTTGTTTTTCAATAACTACTTCCCTCCTATTATTCGATCAAAGATGGAGAAGGAGTTTCTCAAACTGAAGCAAAAGGATGATGAATCTATTGGTACCTATGATGCAAATTTTACTTGACTTGAAATGTACTCTTCTAGGATTATTATCCAACCTGAGAGTAAGATCAGTCAATTATTTAGTGGCATAAAACCAAGACTCCGAAGGGAATTAGCCATAATAGCTATGAAGAAATTGATCGATGTTCTCTCAAGGTTGAGAAGGAGATTGGGGTAACCCATCAGTCATATGAGTTTGATAAGAATAGGAAAATGGAATTCAAAGGTAAATCTAAAGACCTCATTGAAAAGAAGATGATTTTTCCATTATCCTCAATGTGTGGAAAGAAACATGGAGGGAGTTTTGCTAAAGGGAAACTTAAATGTTTCAAGTGTGGAAAGGAGGGTCATCGGGCATTTGAATGCTACGGTGATGGGAAAAAGATGTCTAGTGATGCGAACAAAGAAAAGGATTCACATAGTGAACTTCCTACACTTCAATGTTACATGTGCAAGAAAATGGGGCATTATGCTAATGAATTCCCAAATCCAAGGGTTGTTAATGATGATTGACGTCAAAAAACTCCTAAGTCTAAAGACAAAGGAAGGTCACATGCAATTTCTATCAGTGGTGTGGACTACGATAACGAAGTGTTGAATGGTACACTTACCATCCACTCTAAAGTAAAAAATGTTTTATTTGATTCTAGATCCCCCGACTCTTTTATTTCTAAAGAATTTTCGAAGCGTATCACCGTATTACCTCAACAATAAGATTTTCAGTTAACTGTGACAACCCCTAATGGCACAACAGTCGCAACAAAAGATTATAATTCTTCTCTGATTGAAGATTGAAGGAAAGTGCTTCCTAAAAATCTTTTGATCATTCCTATAGTGGAATTTGATGTGATTTATGGCATGGATTGACATTATTTATATGGAACTCATATCAATTTACAAATAAGGGAAGTCACATTTCATATTCCAGACCAATCTATGATCGTCTATCAGTGCAAGGATGAACATAACATTCCTGTGGAAATATCTCTTATTTTATGGGTCTTGATTCCACTAAATGAATGTTATTTGTCTCAAATGGTTGGAGAGAAACTCACGATTAAAAATATACCCATTGTAGGAGAGTTTAATGATGTATTTTTGGAGGAATTTCCAGGTCTTCCAACAAATTTTGAAGTTGAGTTTTCAATAAGAATCATACCGGGTGTTATCCCTATTTTAAAGACACCATATAGAATGGCCCCAATTGAGTTGATGTAAATGATGAAGCAACTCCAAGATAATCTTGATAAGGGATTCATATTCCCTAGTGCACCACCTTGTGGAGAACCTGTTCTATTTGATTAGAAGAAAGATGGATCAACGAGACTCTGCATTGGTTATCGAGAACTTAACAAGATAAGTATCAAGAACAAAAATCTTCTCCCATGAATTGATGACTTATTTTACTAGCAACATGGAGCTCAACAATTATCTAATATTGATCTTCGTTCAGAGTATCATCAATTAAGGGTCAAAAGGGTGGATATACCAATGATGACTTTCCATAAAAGGTATGGACACTATGAATATATAGTGATGCCATTTGGTCATACTAATGCACATGCTATCTTAATGGATCTAATGAATAGAGTCTTTAGAGACTATGTTGATCAGTTTGTGGTAGTCATTAGAGAATATCTTCTTGTCTATTCAGAGATATAGTAAGAACATGTAGATCACTTGAAAACTGTATTAAAGACCCTGAGAAAGGAGAAGCTTTATGCCAAATTTACCAAGTGTGAATTATGGATTCAAAAAGTTTCATTTTTGGGTCAAATAATCTCAAAAGAGGGTATATCTATGGATCCAACAAAAAATGTGGTTATTGAAAGATGGCTGAGGCCAACAACAGTAACTGAGATCTGATGTTTTCTTTGATTGGCTAGATATTATTGATGATTTGTGAAATATTTTTCACGATTATCTAATCCAATCACCAGGTTGACTCGAAAAGGAGTTATGTTCGCTTGGACAGAGGAGTCTGAATAGAATTTCAAGGAGTTAAAAAGAAGGTTATTCAGTGCACCTGTGCTCACATTGCATTATAGTGGATAATGGTTTGTGATCTATAGTGATGCATCCAAGAGGGCACCAACAACAGTAACTGAGATCTAAATTTTTCATTGTTTGGATGGATAGTATCTATGTTTTGTGAAATCTTTTTCATGATTATCTAATCCACTGACCAAGTTGACTTGAAAAAGAGTTATGTTCTCTTGGACAGAGGAGTGTCAAGAGAATTTCAAGGAGTTAAAAAGAAGGTTATCCAGTGCAATTATGCTCAAACTACCTTTTAGTGGAGAAAGGTTTATGATCTATAGTGATGCATCCAGTAAGGGATTTGGGTGTGTTATCATGAAAAATGATATGGTGATAGATTATGCCTCACGATAGTTGAAAAACCATGAGAAAAATTACCCAACTCATGATTTGGAGTAAGATACGGTAATCTTTGCATTAAAAATATGGAGGCATTATCTTTATGGTGAATGGTGTGATATTTTTACTGATCATAAATGTTTAATGTATATTTTCACACAAATTGAGCTGAATATTCTCGAAAGAAGATGGTCGGAGCTGATAATGTATTACGACTTCTCAATTCATAATCACCCTCGAAAATCAATCAAGGTGGCAGAGGAATTAAGTCGACAAGACCATGCTAGCTTATCCATGATGAGGATAAAAAAAGATCCAATATTTATGGATTTACAAAGGATGTATAGTGGAATTATAATGGAAGGGGAGAAATCCTATCTTTTTCAAATTAATGTTCAACTATATATATATGTTAAGATTAAATAGGCCGAAAAAGAAGATGTAGAGTTACAAAAGAAGGTGAGAAATGTTCCTGAATTCAACCTTGATTGTGATGGGATAATAAGGTTCAGGAATTGGGTTTTTGTTCCTCCCATCCTAGAATTAAAGAAGGAGCTGCTGGATGAGGCTCATAGTTCTTCATTCTCTATTCATCCTGGAAGCACAAATATGTATAGGGACATGAAAGGGTACTTCTTGTTGGATGGAAAGAAAATTGATGTTGGTGAATATATCTCTCTATGCTTGGTTTGTCCACAAGTTAAATATGAGAGACAGAAGTCTAAAGAGATGTTACAACCATTACCCATACCTAAATGGAAATGGGAAAACATCACTATGGAATTTGTCACCGGACTTCATAAAACATCCAAAGGCAATAATTCTATCTGGGTCATAGTTGATCGTCTTACAAATTCGGCACACTTCACTGTTATTAGAGAGGATTTCTCTCTTGATCAGCATTCCAGGATAAATGTAAAGGAAGTTATATGATTTCATGGAGTAGCACTTTCCATTATATCTGATTAGGATATAAGGTTTACCTTGAAGTTCTAGAAAATTCATCAGCATACTTTAGATAGAGTTGAGTTTCAGCACTGCTTATCATCCTTAGACAGACGGTCAGTCTGAGAGAACAATTCAAACTCTTGAAGATACATTAAGAGATTTCTCTATGGATTTCAATGTTTTTTGGGATCAACACCTACCATTGGTGGAAATTTCATATATTAATATCTTTCACTCCAGTATTTAGATGGCTCCTTATGAATATTTGAATGGAACGAAATGCCGAACTTCAACTTGTTGGGATGAAGTTGGGGAAAGAAAGCTATTTAGACATGATCTTGTTGATGAGATGACATAAAAGGCCTGATCTATTCAACAACACCTAAAATCATCTTATAGTTGAAAAAACGTTATGCTGACAATAGAAGAAAAGACATATTGTTTGAAGTGGGTGATAAAGTGTTCTTACGAATATCTCCTTGGAAGAGAGTAATGAGATTTGGAAAGAAGGGAAAGATGAGCCCTAGGTATATCAGTCCTTTCAAAATACTGGATCGTATTGGGAAGGTAGCTTACCGATTGGCGCTTCCACCGAATCTCTCTCAAGTTCATGTTGTGTTCAATGTATCTCTCCTGAGAAAGTACATACCATATCCTTCACATGTACTCAGCTCTGAAGTTGTAACATTTGAGCAAGATATTTCTTTTGAAAAAAAGCTGATAAAGATTCTGGATCATAGTGAAAAAGTGCTATGGAACAAGACCACTCGATTGGTGAATGTTTTATGGAGGAACCACCAATTAAAATAAGAAACATGAGAGCTTGAGGATATGATGAGGGAGAGGTATCCTCGTCTTTTTGTTACAAAGTGATGAATTTCAAGGGCGAAATTCATTTTAAGGGGGGTAGAATGTAACACCTGATATTTTTATGAGAAATATTTTGTTTTTATGTTATATACATCATCAAAATAAATAATTCACTTCACACAATACTAGCTTGTCTTTCTTTATATGCAATCACAACCTTCCTCGATAGCTTGAGTTTTACGCAATACCGAGTTTCACTGAACAACGACATGCTATTAAAATGTTATTAAAACTAGCCATTATGAATAGTAATACCCTCTTTTTGAAATTTTTGAAATTTTATATTTAAAAATGGAACTAATTTTTGTATTTGGAATATTTAAATCAGCCTAGGGTAAAATGTTGGTTTATTTTTTAAAAACATTCAAATTTTGACGAATAGTGAAAACACCAAGTTTCTATTTAAAACCCGACATTTTATATAAATAATTATTTATTTCATGTAAACTTATTTTAGTTCAAAATTGATATGTAATACCTACACAAGTTCAATGTAATTCATTGGAGTCATTTAATAATAATTTTAGACATAAAAATTTTATTGATCTTTTCACCATCTTTTACCCACCTCCTAGGAGAATTTTAAAATTTACATAAAACCTAATTTTACTGATTCTGTGTGTGGAATTTCAAAAATCCTAGAGACATGGTGAAAATCAAGGAGTAAAATGTGGTTTAATATGATAAAAATAAGTTTTTATGAATAGTAACTATTAACTTTTTTTTCCACGGTTATAAGTAAATAGGGTAATTAAATGTAAAAATGATATTATTATTATTACCCTAACACATGTCCTAATTCTATTGGATAAGTGTAGTTTGACCAAAAAAACTTATGGATAAAATATTACCCTTTAGGGCCACATGGATTCGATTAGGACATTTATTATTATTTTATTTAAAGAAGAATTAAAATAGTTAAAATCAAAGTTTAATAACTAAAACATTTTTAATATAGGGTTTTACATTAGATAAATTCGACTATAAATATTAATTATAAATCTAAAAATATTTTCTATATAATTTTATTTTATTTATAATTTTTAGACATTAAATAATTTAATTTATTTATGACACAATGATGATGTAGTAATTACCTTATTAATGAAATAATAACACAATTGATGTTATAAATACCCACATAAATGAAATTTAGACTTTTTATGAAATACACTAATTTTTTAGGTTAATATTACATGGTATTATGGATTTAATTACCATTTTTATAACTAATCATCCTGTGACGATTTTCAGAAAAATCATGTAACAAATAGTGTCAAAATTGAAAAAAAAAGTTTAAAAACAAATATTATATTATTAATTTTTATTTTATAAATAAAAATCCAAGGATCAGGAACATGACTTATATAAGGATATATATATTAATAATTAACCACTTGGGGTTCATTTGGCATTTTATAGTATGTTTATTAACCATATAGTGTAAGAAAACAAGAAGACATGGTAAAAGTAAAATTATTCAACATAAAGTTAAATCAAAATAATAAGGTTAAAATAGTAACTTAAACTTCTATAAAATCAATTGATAGAGAGTATATAGACCCATCCCCACCTTATATTCTAAATAAATTAATTTTGAGCTATTAAAAACTGAATATGACTTTATTATAAAATAATAATGTACGTTTTTCCTAAGGTGCCCCTCTCCTCCCTTATAAAAGGGCACCTCCTCCCTCTCCTCCTCACACCACATTGAGCCTTCATGCTCGGCCAAACCCTACAAATTTCACTTCTCCACTCTCCTAGAAACATCCTAGAGGTCCTGGTCTTTTTCAAAGAAAATATTTAGTTCGCTAAGTGGAGGTTAAGAAGAGGCGCTTCAAAGAAGAGGTAATGTCCATTACCGATTCTTTCAACTTTATTTTTTCTTCTACATATTCTTCATTAGTTATTTCATTATGAAGTAATAAAATCAGTATCACTCATATATGGATATGTTATTATAAATATGAAACAACCCTATTTCACCTTATATCCATCCTACAGAAAACGAAATCACCGTGCGTGCGTACGTACGAAATATCGTCTCCACGCTGTGGTGTAATCTGTTTTCCACCACAACCTTACATGGATGTGTAAAATGGTGTAAAGAATAAATATATATGATTATTTTAATGTGATATTGATTCTTAAATAGTATACATACACTTCAATACAATTCCACGATCATGGGAATGATATCATCGCTCATGCGTACGTACGGCCTACCGTCTCCACAATGTGATGTGACTCATTCTACATGATATTCAATGTATAATGAATATATAAATGAATTTAATGAATAAATATGATATATATCAAACTAATACCAATATGAAAATGATGTATGTATAATGTAAAAATAATAATAAGAATTTATTCGACAAAACACGCATAAGAACAAAAAAAACAATAAACACCCAAATAACAAGTAGCAAATGAAATATTAGTAAAAAGAAGCTAAGAATATGACCATATATGAAATCATAAAAATGAGTAAAATTCTGTAATAAGTAAATAAAAGTATTTAAATCATTATAGTGGAGGTTCTGACACATATGAATCAAGTCAGACCAAATATAAGGGAAAATCTTGCAATCTCATTATTAGCCGAGATTGTTTATACATTAGATTTTCTGGGGAATATTTATCATCCACATCAATGTTTCCTCAATATGTAATATTATTTCAATTCACCTACAATAGTTTAAATCCAATATTACTTTTTGTTGAGTTTTTAGTAAAAGGCATGAAAGAAATATTTTGTCGATTTTTAGTACGAGGTAATTTTTGACTTTTCCAGCCAAAGTACGAGAAGAATGATTTCTTAAATTATACGTAATGAATGGATTTTATGATTTCATTAAACATTAGTTCCACGAATCTTCCTTCACAAGTTTTCAAGATTATTATTAATCAAATTCTTTTAGTTAAAAATTTTATGACATGTTAAGAAAGGAAACAAAATTTTAAAGTAGAACGGATATTTTTCTCAATAATGAAGTTCAAGCATTTTTTCAAAATTATTTTCCATCTATGATATTATAGGGTTCTCTTTCTATCCCTAATTTTACATTTATTTGATTATGTTATGATGGAATTATTTTTATGATGACCTTTTAAATGGACTATGTTATGAGGGAATGATATTTAAGAATCCCATTTTTATTACATGGGTTATGCTATGATGTATGATTTATGATCTTATGGAACACATAAGAATGGTACCATTATGAGATGGTTGGGACCTATATGTCCCTCTAATTCATTGGTTAATGAATTATATCACATGAGATAGATATGGCTGGAATGGAAGGATAATCCGGTTCAGTGATACAGGACTGAAACGAGGAGTGAGCTCGGTCAGAAAAGGACTTATTCTGCTAAGATAGTCTTGGCTATGATTCTTGAATAATAAGAAATGATACTATATTATTATGTGTGTATGCCATAGAGTTACATGTTATGATTATTGGGATTACATATTACTACTATGATTTATCCCATGTTATGAAATTATGATCTCTTTTTTAGTTTAATATTTCCAAAATGTTATGTTCTTATGAATATGATGTGATTGATATTTCTTTTGTTTACCCTTAATGAGCATTTGAGATCACCCTTTTGATTATTTTATTTTCCCCAGGTCAGGAACAAAGGTATTAAGTAGGATATTCCCAAAATGGATTTCTATATATGATGAAATAAATGGGGGACAATATAGATGCTTTATGAACCAGTTGTTTATGTTTCCTAGTTTCTAAAGAATCTATACATATATGTTCCTAGTGTGGTTTTGTTATATGTTATAATAAGTGTGATTAAATTTTGATGTAATAACAATGTATGTAAATTATGGGTCATTATAGTTGGTATCATAGGAAATGTATTATCAACCTTTGGAAACTAGGCTGTGAAAGCCTTAGTAAGAACACTAAGGATAAGTCTAAGCATAGAACACAATTTTAGTGTTTTAGAAATGGCCATGAATAACCTATGATAAGACCTTAAGTGTGAAATTTTATTCTTGATTATATGGTTTTCCTATTATAATTAGTGTTTCTCACACTATTATTCTTGGTTTTAGTCAATGGTTGGAACCCGAAGGAACCATGTTAATGTGGAATGCGATGGGAAATTAAATGATTGTTCCAATGAGAAACCTAACGTTATGGGAGCTGGAATACAAATTCTTGTAGCGATGATCACTCAACTTTCTCAAGCTATGAATCATTCAAGACATTCATACGAGGAAGGGAAGGAGAAATATTTTGTTGAATCTTTCATGAGGTAGTGTCCACCCTCATTCAGTGGGTCTACTGATCCATAAGGGGATGAAAAGTGGATTTGTACCTCTAAAAAAATATTTTCAGTTAAAAAATGTTCTGAACATGATATATTTATATTAACAGTATAATGTTTGGAAGGTGAATTTGATCAATGGTGGAATCTTATCAATAATATGAGGCCAAGAGATGAAATTGAGTCCATGGAATGGGATGAGTTCAAGAACATATTTTTCAATAAGTACTTCCCTCGTATTCTTCGAACAATGATGAAGAAGGAGTTTCATGAACTGAAGCAAAAGGATGATGAATCTGTTGGTACCTATGAAGAAAATTTTACAAGACTTGCAAGTTACGCTTCTAGGATTTCTATCCAACCTTAGAGTAAGATCGATATATCCTTTAGTGGCTTAAAACCAAATCTCTGAAGGGTATTAGCCATAAGGGACTTCAATAGCTATGAGGAAATTGTTTGATGTGCTCTCAAGGTTGAGATGGAGATTGGAGTAACCCATCAGTCATATGGGTTTGATAAGGAGTGGAAAATGGAATTCAAAGGGAAATCTAAAGACCACAATGAGAAGAAGATCATTTTTTCCTAATACTTAACGTCTGGAAAAAAACATGGAGGGAGTTGTTCTTAAAGGGAAAAGAAACTGTTTTAAGTGTGGAAAGGAGGGTCATCGAGCATTTGAATTCTGTAGTGATGGGAAAAATATGTCTACTAATGCGAAAAAAGAAAATGCTACACAGAGTGCACCTTCTACACTTCAATGTTACAAGTGCAAAGAAATGGTCATTATGCTAATCAATGCCCTAATCCAATGGTTTTTGATGATGATCGACATCAACAAACTCTTAAGGCTAAAGTCAAAGGAAAGTCACATGAAATTTCTATCAATGATGTGGGGTATGATAAAAAAGTGTTAAAATTTAAACTTACCATCCACTATAATGTAGAAAATGTTTTATCTGATTCTGGATCTACCCACTCTTTTATTTATAAATAATTTTCATAGTGTATTGTCGTATTACCTCAACAATTAGACGTTGAGTTAGCTGTGACAAACCCTAATGGCACAACAATCGCATCAAAAGTTTATAATTCTTCTCCAATTGACGTTTATGGGAAAGTGCCTCCTAAAAATCTTGTTATCTTTCCTATAGTGGAATTTGATGTGATTCATGGCATGGATTGGCTTTCTTTATATGGATATCATATCAATTGCCAAATAAGGGAAGTCACATTTCAAATTCTAGATCAATCTATGAGCATCTATCAATGCAAGGATGAACATAACATTATAGTGGAAATTTCTCCCATCTTATGGTACTTGATTCCACTAATAAAGGTTATTTATCTCAAATGGTTACAGAGAAACTCATGATTAATAATATTTCCATTGTACGGGAATTTTATGATGTCTTTCTGGAGGAATTTCTAGGTCTACCACCAAATCATGAGGTTGAGTTTTCAATAGAAATCATACCGGGTGCTATACCTTTTTCAAAGACACCTTATAGAATGGCCCCAAATGAGTTGTAGGAATTGAAGAAGAAACTACAAGAGAATCTTGATAAGGGATTCGTACGCCCTAGTGAATCACCTTAGAGAGCACCTGTTTTGTTTGTTAAGAAGAATGATGGATCAATGAGACTCTTCATTGATTATAGAGAACATAACAAGATCACTATCGAGAACATATATCTTCTCCCATGCATTGATGACTTATATAACAAACTACGCGGAGCTCAATACATTTCCAAGATTGATATTCATTCTGGGTATCATCAATTAATGGTCAAAAGGGAGGATATAACAAAGACGTTTTTCCGTACCAGGTATGGACACTATGAATTTATAGTGATGCCATTTGGTCTTACTAATGTGCTTTCTATCTTCATGGATCTAATGAATATAGTATTTAGATATTATCTTGATCAATTTGTGGTAGTCTTTATATACAATATTTTTTTCTATTCAAAGAGAATGTAAGAACCTGAAGATCACTTGAGAATTGTATTGAAGACCCTGAGAAAGGAGAAGCTTTATGCCAAATTTACCAAGTGTGAATTTTTGCTTAGAAAGATTGCATTTTTGGGTCACATAATATCAAAAGAGGGGATATTTGTGAATCCAACAAAAATAGTGGTTATTGAAAGATGGTCGGGACCAATAAAACTAACTGAGATCTGACGTTTTCTTTGTTTGGATAGATATTATCGACTTTTTTTGAAAGCTTTTCATGATTATCTTATCCACTCACCAGGTTGACTCGAAATGGAGTTATGTTCTCTTGGACAGAAGAGTGCCAAGAGAATTTCAAGGAGTTAAAAAGAAGGTTATCCAGTGCACTTGTGCTCACACTGCCTTCTAGTGGAGAAAGGTTTGTGATATATAGTGATTTATCCAATAAGGGATTGGGGTGTGTTCTAATGCAAAACGATATGGTGATAGATTATGCCTCACGAAAATTGAAAACCCATGAGAAAAATTACCCAACTCATGATTTGGAGTTAGCTGTGGTAATCTTTGCCTTAAAAATATGGAGGCATTATCTATATGGTGAAATGTGTGATATTTATACTGATCATAAAAGTTTAAAGTATATTTTCACACAAAAGGAGATGAATAGGTACCAATGAAGATGGTTGGAGCTAATTAAGGATTATGACTTCTCAATTCATTATCACCTTGGGAAAGCAAACAAGGTGGTAGAGGCATTAAGTCGACAAGACCATGTTAGTTTATCCATGATGAGGATCACAAAAGATCCAATATTTATGGATTTTCAATGCATGGTTCTTGGAATTATTATGGATGGGGAGACATTTTATCTTTATCAAAACAATGATCAACCATCTATACATGTGAAGATTAAATAGGTATAAAAAGAAGATGTAGAGTTACATAAGAAGGTGAGAAATGTTCCTGAATTCAACCTTGATTATGATGGGATAATAAGGATCATGAATTGGGTTTGTGTTCCTCCCATCCCAGAATTATTGAAGGAGCAGCTGTATGAGGATCATAGTTCTTCATTATATATTCATCCTGGAAGCATGAAGATGTATAGGGACATGAAATAGTACTTCTGGTGGTATGGCATGAAAAGACATGTTGCTGAATATGTCTCTTGATGCTTGGTTTTTCAGCAACTTAAATATGAGAGATAGAAGTATAAAGGGATGTTACAACCATTACCCATAACCTAATAGAAATGGAAAACATCATTGTGGACATTGTCACCAGACTTCTTAAAACATTCAAAGGAAATACCGCTATCTGGGTCATAGCTGATCGTTTCACAAAGTCGGTAAACTTCATTCATATTAGAGAGGATTTCTCTCTTGATCAGCATGCCAGGATATATGTAAAGGAAGTGGTAAGATTTCATGGAGTGCCACTTTCCATTATATCATATCGAGATCCAAGGTTTACCTCGATGTTATGGGGAATTCTTTCGCATAATTTAGATACAGAGTTGAGTTTGAGCACTGCATATCATCCTCAGATAGACGGTCAGTCTTATAGAACAATTCAAACTCTAGAAGATATGTTAAGAGCTTGCTCTATGGATTTCAAAGGTGGTTGGGATCAACACCTACCTTTGGGGGAAATTACATAGAATAATAGATTTTAATCTAGTATTTAGATGGATCCTTATGATCCTATCTTTGGAAAGAAATTCCGAACTCCAACTTTTTGGGATGATGTTGGGGAAAGAAAGCTATTAAGATGTGATCTTGTTGATGAGATGGCATAAAAAGTAAGATCTACTCAACCACACATAAAAGCAGCTCAGATTTGACAAGAACTTTATGCCTATAATTGAATAAAATACCTAGAGTTTGAAGTGGGTGATAAAGTGTTCTTACAAATATCTCCATGGAAGTGAGTAATGAGATTTGGAATGAAGGGAAAGATGAGCTGTAGGTATATCAGTCTTTTAGAAATACTGGATCGTATTGGGAAGGTACCTTACCGATTGGTGCTTCCACGGAATATATCTCAAGTTCATGATGTCTTCAATGTATATCTCTTGATAATGTACATACCCGATCCTTCATATGTACTCAGCTCAAAAGTTGTACCGCTGGAGCAAGTCATTCCTATGAAGAAGAGCCGATAGAGATTCCGGATCATTGCGAAAAAGTCATACGGAACAAGACCACTCGATTGATGAAAGTTTTATGGAGGAAACACCAATTAGAAGAAGCTATATGGGATATTTAGGATTTGATGAAGGAGAGGTATCCTCATCTGTTTGTTACAATGTAACGAATTTCGAGGGCGAAATTAATTTTGAGGGGGGGGGGGTAGAATGTAACACCCGATATTTTGATGAGAAATATTTTGTTTTTATGTTATATAAATCACCAATGGAATCATTCACTACACACAACACTATCTTGGATTGCTTTACACGCAATCGCGACCTTCCTCGATAGCTTGTGTTGTACGCAATACCGAGTTTCACTAAACAACGATATGCTATTAAAATATTTTTAACACTAGCCATTATGAATAGTAATGCCCACTGTTTGAAATTTATGAAATTTTATTTTCAAAATGGACTTCATTTTTGGATTCAGAATTTCTAAATTAGCCTAGGGTGAAATTTTGGTATTTTTCTAAAAACATTCAATTTTTGGTGAATAGTGAAAACACTGGGTTACTATTTAAAAACCGACTTTTTATATAAATAATTATTCATTTTATTTAAATTTATTTTAGGTCAAAATTGATACGTAATACTTATATATGTTCAATGTAATTCATTGGAGTCATTTTATACTAATTTTAGACATATTAATATTTTATTTAACATTTCACCGTCTTTTACCCACCTTCTTGGAGAATTTAGAAATTTACATAAAATGCAATTTTATCACTTCTGTGACTGGAATTTTTAAAATTTGAGAGACATGGTTTATATCAAGGATTAAAATGTGGTTCAATAAGATAAAAATAATTCTTGGTGAATAGTAACTTTTAACTTTTTTTACCACGGTTAGAAGTAAATATGGTAATTAAGTGTAAAAATGATATTAGTTTTACTCTAACAAATGTCATAAATCTATTGGAAAAGTTTAGTTTGACCCAAAACAACTTTAGGGATAATATATTACCCTTTAGGTCCACTTGGATTTGATTAGGACATTTATTATTATTTTATTTAAAGAAGTATTAAAATAGTTCAAATCAATGTTTAATAACAAAATAATTTTTAATATAGGGATATACATAAGATAAATTCTACAATAAATATTTATTATAAAGATAAAAATATTTCCTACATAATAGTATTTTATTTATAATTTTTAGAAATTAATTAATTTAATAATTAATGACACAATGATGATGTAGTAATTACCATATTAATGAAATATCAACATAAATGTTGTTATAAATACCCAAATAAATGTACATTTAGACTTTTATGAATTAAGAAACTTTTATTGGTTTATATTACATGTTATTATTAATTTAATGAACATTTTTTGAACTAATCATTCTGTTATGATTTTTAAAAAAATCATGTACCAAATAGTGTCAAAATTGACATAAAATAGTTCTTAAAAAAATATTATATTATTAATTGTTATTCTATACGTAAAAATCTACGGTTCGTCCAAATGACATAGATAAAGATATATATATATTATTAATGAACCACTTGGGGTTCGTTTGTCTTGTTATAGTATGTATATTTACCATATAGTGTAAGAAAACAAGAAGACATGGTAAAAGAAAAATTATTTAACTTAAAGATAAATCTAAATGATATTGTTAAAAGAGTTACCTAAACTTTTATAAGATATATTAGATGAGATGATTTCAACCCATACCCACATTATCATCGAAATAAATCATTTTTGAGCTATTAAAAACCGAATACGACTTTATTATAAAATAATATTTTATGTTTTTTCTAAGGTGACCCTCTCCTCCCTTACAAAAGGACACCTCCTCCCTCTCCTCCTCACACCACATTGATCCTTCAAGTTCAGAAAAACCCTATCAATATCTCTTCTCCACTTCTCTAGAAACATTCTAGAGGTAATATTCTTCCTAAAATACAATCTTTAGTTCCATAAGAGGAGCTTAAGAAGAGGCGCTTCAAAGAAGAGGTAATGTCTGTTAAGATTCATTCAACTTTATTTATTCTTCTACTTATTTTTCTTTTGCTGTTTCATTATGAATAAATAACATCAGTATCAATCATATAATGATATGTTATCATAATTATGAAACAACCATATTTCCCCTTCTATCCATCCTACAGAAAACGAAATTACCGCACGTGCGTACGTACGAAATACCGTCCTCAAACCGTGGTGTAATCTGTTTTCCACCACCACCATACATGGATCTGTAAAATGGTGCAAAAAATAATTATATATGATTTTTGTAAATTGATATTTATTCTGAAATAGTATACATAAACTTCAATACAATTCCACGATCATGGGAACGATATCGTCACTCGTGCGTACGTACGACCTACATCTCCATGATGTGATGCGACTAATTCTACATGATATTCAATGCATAAGGACTATATAAATTTATTTAATGAATAAATATGATATATATTACACTAATACTATTCTGGAATTGAAATATCTATAACCTAAAAAGAATAATAAGAATTTATTCGACAAAACACACATAAAACAAAAAAATTAATAAACACCCAAATAACAAGTAGAAATGAAATATTAATAATAAGAATCTATGTATATGACCATATATGATAGCATAACAATTCGTATGATTCTGGAATAAGTAAATAACATTATTTAAATCATTATACAGTAGTTTCGGACACGTACGAAGAAAATCAGACCTATGTTAAGGGAAAATCTCACAATCTCATTTTTATCCGAGATTGTTTATACTTTAGAATTTTCTGGGGAATATTTATCATCCACATCCATGTTTCCTTAATATGTAATATTATTTCAATTCTACTACAATTTTTTAAATCCAATATTACTTGCTCGTTAGTTTTTAGTCAAAGACATGAAAGGAATATTTTGTCGTTTTTTTAGTACGAGGTACTTCTTGACTTTTCAGGCCAAAGTATGAGAAAAATGTTTTTTAACTTATATGACATGAATGGATTTTATGATTTCATAAAATATTAGTTCCATGAAGCTTCCATTACAAGTTTTCAAGTTTATTTTTAATCAACTTTTTTTAGTTTAAAATTTTATTACATGTTATGGAAGGAAAAATGTTTTTGAAGTAGAAAGGATATTTTCCTCAAGAATGGAGTTCAAGCATTTTATCAAAATTATTTTCCATCTAAGATAATATAGGGTTATCTTTCTATCCCTATTCTTACATTGATATGTTTATGTTTTGATGGAATTATTTTTATGATGTCCTTTTATATGTATTATGTTATGATGACATGATGTTTAAGAATCCCATTTTTATTACATGGGTTATGCTATGATGTATGATTTATGATCTTGTGACACACATAAGAATGGTATCATTATGAGATTGGTGGGACCTATATCTCACTCCAATTCATTGGTTAAAGATTTATATCTCATGAGATAGACATGGCTGGAACGACAGGTTAATCTGGTTCAGTGATACAGGACTAAAACGAGGAGTGATCTCGGTTAAGAAATGGACATTGTCAGCTAAGATAGTCTTGGAATTGAGTCTTGACTACTAAGAAATGATTCTCTATGACTATGTGTGTATGACAAAAAAGTTTCATGTATTGATTATTGGGATTACATTTCACTACTATGATTTATCCCATGTTATGAAATTACGATCTCTTTTACAGGTTAAGATTTCCAAAATGTTATGATCTTATGAATATGATGTGATTGATATTTCATTACTTTACCCTTAATGAGCATTTTAGATCACCCTTTTGTATGTTTTCTTTTACCTTGGTCTAGAAGAAGGGTATTAAGTAGAATTTTCCAAAAAGGGATTTCTAGATATGATGAAATAAATGGGAGAAAGTGTAGATGCTTTATGAACTAGTTGTTTATGTTTCCTAGTTTCTAAAGACAATATACCTATACGGTCCTATTGTAGTTTTGTTATATGATGTAATAAGTGTCCTTCAATTTTGAAGTAATAACAATGTACATAATGTATGGATTGTTAAAAATATGAACAGTGTAATCGTTTTTCCAGTTATAAAACTACCACCTAGATTTGGGAAACATTTTCTACTTCCTATGAGGGAAAATCTAATGTGAAGGAGATGGGATTAAATACATATACTATTATCTATGTTTATTTCATAATGAATCCTGATAAATATATTATTGATAAGTATATTAGGTTCAATGAAATATTGAACACTCTAATTTTTTTAGGAAGAGTTGTCACAACAAAGAAGCTGATCATGAGGATTCTGGAAAGCCTACAAAAGCAATTTTGAGGGAAATTTATGTCCATTAGAGAATTTGGAGACATTAATAAGATGCCCATGAATGAATTTGTTGTAAAATTAATGATGTATGAAGATTAACTAAATTAATATCCAGAAGAGGATGAACTTTAAAGGAAATCTATAGACTTCGAGACTAACCCCTCTAAAAATGAAGAAAAAGTGAAAATTCAAGATGTTTTTGAAATTTCTAGTAGTGAAGAAGTAACTTCAGATTTTGATTAAGAAATGGACCAGCTACCCTGAAGGTTAATGAACTTTTATAAGAAAAAGAATTTTTTTAGAATGACCAATTATAAAGGAAAGTATGATAATAAGGGAAATTTGAAAATGGAATGTATGGGAAATAATAAGTAATAATATATATTTCACTATGAATTTAAATTTAAGGAAAATAAAAAAGATGACTATGCATAGTTGAAATAAAAAATATGTTTGAGAAAAAAGAAAAGAAATATATGAAATCAATGAAGGCTACATGGAGTGCCTCTAAGGACAGCTCCTGTGAATCTACATCTTCATATGATAAGATATATGATATAACTAATATCTGTTTTAGGATAAATACTTCTGAGGTATCTTTAAAATATCTTACACAAAATTAATATTATTGAGAAAATGAGAGAGAATCTGAAAATAAGAAAAATAATGAGTTAATTGAATATTTCAACATGCTGAAAGTAACATGCAATGAGCTAAAAGCTAAATATAAATCACTAAGGATGCAACATGATCATACAGAAACTGTTAAATCAGAACCTACCACTGAGAGAGAGAAAAATTCTCAACTGTTAAAGGAAAATAATGATCTATAATTATCTATTGAGCAATAAATGAAGGATTGTGAAAAATTTTCAAATGGATAAAACAAACATACTCTAATTCTTTGAAAATAGATATCTCATTTGTACACTTATAGAATAGGATATAAACATGGACAAAGAAACTTATCCAAAACACCTTTTATGAAGAGATCTAGAAAATATTCTTAATTATTTAAAAACAAAAATGTTTCTAAAATTTTCAATTGTAAAAATTATTTTACTTCATCGAGTTCATCTAGACCAAAGATAGTTTGTCTTCTAAATTCTCTATTTTCTATCTCAAAGAACACAATTAGACAATTTTTGGTTATCTTATTACTATTGTTTGTGGACACATACAAATATGGGTACCAAAATCAATTTTTGTGTATACTATTTTGCAGGTAAACGTTGTAAATAATTCATGTAGAAATATGTGGCACTTGGATCGTGGTTTTTCAAGACTGATGATAGGGGACTACTCATTATCTAAAACACTTATGGAAATTGATTGTGGGCATGTCACAGTTGGGGATAATGGTAAATGAAAAACCATCAGCCTAGGCCGAATTCGTAACCTTAACTATATTTCAATTTCTAATGCACTCTATGATTATGGAATGAAATATAACATTCATAGAATATCCCAATTCTGTTATTATGTATTGAATGTGAAATTCATAAATGATTCATGCAACATGTTTTGATTCCAGGAATAAAATATTATTTAATGCTCTTAGAAATGATGAAGTATATGCTACAAATTTAGACACACTAGCCTCACAGAAAATCCATTATTTATGTGTTGTTCACAAAGAGTCTTGGATATGGCACATAAGATCAGTAAATTGAAATATTCATTCCGTTAGGAAGTTAACTAGTAATGTATTAGTCAATTACCTGACCAAATAAATGTTTCCAGATAATAGGGTTTGCAGTCCTTGTAAAAAATGAATGAAACATAAAATATCATTCAAAACAAAGAATGATGTGACTACTTCTGAACCCCTAGGGTTGGTTTAGATTGATTTTATTGGGCCATATCGAGATTCAATTCTCAATGATATGACCTATGTTTATGTTATATTATTCGAATCATTTTGGTATAAATGGACATTTTTTAGCACACAAAAGTGGAGCATACTCTCATATTACCAAGTATTCTAGGACTGCAAAATAATTTAGTGGACATAAGATTAAATCCTTATGAAGTAACCATTGAAGTGAGTTTAAATATCAATACATTCAATCCTTTTCCCCAAAAATTTCTATAGGCACTACTTCTCTTCCCCTTGGAATCCTAAAAAATGGTGTAGTAGAATGAAACAATAGAACCCTAATGAAAATTGTCCGAACATTGCTTAAAGAATATGACCTCCCAATTTACATCTAGGATGAAGCAACATGTTATTTAATGAAAAGAGTTTTAATTATATCTATCCATAAGAAAAATTAATTATGAGTTTGTATTAGTAGAAAAACAAAGGTATATTATTTTATTGTTTTTTATGTAATGTTTATTTACTAAACACTAAATATTCTTTAGAAATGTTTTCCTTCCAAAGAGATGAATGAATATTTCTTCAACATTCAACATAAATATAATCTTATAGAGTGTTTAAAAAAATACAATATATTTAGAAGAACATGTACATATCTTTTTTAATGAAACCGATCCACATGAGACTAAAACATCACTTGAAAATATTAAAGAGGATGTGTTCAAACTAAATATTATTGAAAAATCCTCATGAAATCCTATAATGGAATTGGTGAAAACATCTTGTTCAAGAAATTATCCATGATCTAGAAATAATGAACCAGATCAAATTGATGACCCATAAATAACTACTAATACCTTTACTAGACCAACTAGGAACCTTAAAAACCATCCCCTAGACGTTTTTGTTGTTTATTTATATAAAGGAACAAAAACTATAACATCATGGAGAAATATGGTTGAACATCAAGATTTCATGTCACAAATTGAACATAAAATAACAATGTGGAAAAAAAAGATGAATTTTAGGTGATGGAAATGCAAGAACAGATTAACCAGTTTGAGAGAAATAATGTCTGGAATCTTTTTGATAGACCGAAAGATACATTAAACATAGAAACCAAATGGTTTTTTATATATAATGTAATTAAAACTGTTAATATAGATAGAAATAAATCAATTTTGGTTGAATAAGGCTATAATCAAGAAGAAGGAATTGATTATGAAGAAACCATTTCCACAGTATCTAGGATTGAAGTGATTAGAATCATACATGCCTATGATACAGTCAGGGATTTAAAAAAATGTCAAATAGATATCATATGTGAATTATTAAATGTTTATATAATTGAAGATGTTTTTGTTGAACAACCACCATGTTTTATAAACAAACATTTTCTAAATCATGTTTTTCAATTATCTAATGAATTATATGGTTTGAAACATTATCCATGATCATGGAATGAATGACTATGTGACTTTATTATGTCTAAAGGTTTTATGAAAGGAGTTGAAAATCAAAATCTATTTATAAACAAAATTATAAAGATGTTTTTATAGATCAAATATATATAGATGATATTATCTTTGGGTATTCTGAAAATTCTTTATATTATGAATTCTAGAATATGATAGAAAGTAAATTTTGAATGTGTTTGATGGGTGAACATAAATATTTTATTGTATTTAAAATATTTCAAAAACAAATATGGTATTATAATAAATCCAAGTCAGTACACTATTTATCTTTTGAGAAGATATGGATTTGACAACATTAAGAATAGGGAAATACCTATGACATCTACATGTAAGTTAGATCTTGATGAAAATGGAAAATCTGTTGATCAAACTACTTACATAGGAATGATTGGGAGTTTTTTATACTTAAATTATACTAGTCCAGATATTATGTTTAGTGTGTGTATGTGTGTAATATTTCATTAAAACCAAAAAGGGTCAAATTTAAATGATCGTAAAATATGTATCAAATACAACAAATATATAACTAATTTATTGTTGTTCTACCACAGAGGACATCCCTTTGATTTACTTAGTTTTTCAGATTTTGACATTGGTGGATTTAAGTTAGATTGAAAGAGTACCTATAGAACATGTCCCTTTTTAAGACTGTATCTAATATAATGGTGTTGTAAAAAGAAAAATTTGGTTGTATTATTAACTTTTGATGTAAAGTACATTGGTGCTGGTAGTTGTTGTGCTCAATTTTTTTGATGAAACACACTTTATTATACTATGGATACAAATTCATACATAACCTTATACACATGGAAAATACTAGTCCTATTAACATCTCAAAAAAAATATAATTATTCATTCTTGAAAAAAACATATTGATGTAAGACATCACTTTTTAAGATATCATGATCAAGAAAATTATATGACTATTGAGTTTATTGGGACTAAGCTTCAACTTCATGGCATAATCACAAAACCCTTAGTCTCAGAGAGAATAAACTACAGAAGTCATGAATTTGGAATGATAAATCTCTAAATACAATCCAATCCCTTTCCACATAAAAAGGAATATTTTTTCTATTATATTGGTAGAGGTGAAACTGATCATGTGAAACTGATTAGTGAAATCATTCGTGTGAAACAATTCTCAAAAACCGTAGGTGTGAAACCATTCACATGTAACTAATTTTGTAAAACCAATCCATTGAAACCGATCACCCGAAGCTAATATTGTAATAATGTTTGTGTTAAACTGTTTCCTATAATGAAAATTTTTCAAATTCGCTATATATTGATTAAAACAACATGGTTTTGTTTTCCTTTCACCACAATCCAATTTTGTGATTTTTTGAATTAAAATCCAAAAATGATTAAGCGAATTCAATCCAATTCATCCATTCACCTTGCTCACTACAATTTGAACCTTATACCCTTCATCACGCAGCCTCTCTACATACGTCCTTTTGACCCACTTTGATTCCTAACCCTCAGAAATGGAAAGGAAGAAGCACAAGATGGAAGGATCGAGTGAATATACATTAGCTAGGCCTCATACAGGTCATTCTAGTAGTACCACAAAGTTAGGTTGGGAAAGATGAGTAGTAATAGATATGAAATAATATTTTGTAGAATGGCTCTGGTATAGAAATTCTATTTTCCTAAGAGTGTTGGAATATCAAAGTTGGATTAGTTGGTTTTCAAATAATAAAAGGTTGTTTTATCCCTAACTAAAACCCAAATTCTATCTAAACATAATGATATCTCTATATGATGATAAGAAATAAAGGATGATGTATGTTTTATCGGGAAAAAGAATTCTTTTTCATAAAAGGAAATGGTTGAATGATGGAAATTCCTCATTAGGGAATCTACTATTACTACTAGGGTAACATACCTCATACTTTTGAATTAATTTCATATGGGGATTCATTAAAGGAATTGACTAGTAATGGAGAATCAAAGAGAGCTACATCTACTGCATTTGATAGAGTGGCCATACTTCTCTTTTAGTTCATTTAACATCAAATCATCCCAAGGAGAGGAGACATTACTGTATTAAAATATCAGGATGTCTTCATAATTTATTCATTGTAGAATAAGATAAAAATGAACATTTTTTGGTACATAATGTTACAAATATCTGACATAATAAAACCCTCATATAAAAATAATTTTTTATCCTAATGATGTTAGACTGTGAGGAAGATGGAGATGCAGTGATTAGTTTCATTAGTGGATTCTTCCTTCATAAATAAATTTGAAAGCTTGTGAATTTTTTTACAACCCTTGTAAAATGTTTTGGGTAGGATATGAAAAGAGATTATATAATGATTATAATATTATTGACCATCCTACTAGACTAAAGGAAGAAGCTGATGCAAGTCTAAAACTAGGTGAAGTAGGTGTTTATTCAGATGAGGAAGTTAATAATGAGCATCCTAGAAAAGAAGTGTCTCCTATATATGATAGGAGTGACCCTGATACTACTGGGAGTCAAAAGGACATGTCTTCTGACTAGCTTGTCCACCTTTTGAACTACCCCCCCGTGAGCCTTTATTAGGTAATGAATAAGACGAAGAGACAAAGATCACTGGTGTGGATGACTATGTATGTAAATATGATAATTATTATAATGAAGATGATGATAATGATGATGATGGCGATGATGATGATGATGAAAATCAAGGTAATGAAGATCTTGTTAGTGAATCATTAAATGTTGGGCAACATGTGGTAGATAGATCAAGTGAGGAATCTATGAATAGAGATAATGTAGAGGCTGATGAGCATGAAGATCCTACTGATCCTGTTGAACAAGATGTTGTTTCTCATGCTATTGGAGATGTTGGGGATGAGGACATGCATGACCGTGCAAATTATGAATATCAAGGCATTATTTTGGAGATAAATGAAATTAATTCTAGTGGTCAAGTGGAAGAGGCTGAGGATTATATTGAACGTATGCCTCTGGTTGAGGAAGTTCCTAGAGTAGCCTATGTGGCTGGAGAACAAGGATAAGATTATTTTTAATTAGTGGATGTTCCTTGAAATATTTTTTTTCTAGAGTACATGAAGAAGATGAAGATAAAGATACGATTTTACTTGAGCTTCATGGAAGAAGGTTCATTATTGAAACTTTAGATCCCATATATTGGACATGTACTTGTGGGTGGAATAGTGAAACATGATACATTCTGTTTGGACTGGATTATGACTCAAATGTGGTATGATATCTCCTCCTCCTACTCTACAAACCCAAGCTAAAGAAGAAACTATTTCCCATGCATCCCTGATATCACCTCCTCCAGTTGAGCCAATAGCAAAACCAGAGCCAATTGACTATGTCAATAAGGCTGACTTGGAGCAATTCAATGTAGATATATGTGAGTTAGTGAGAGCCTTGGTTGGATCCATAATTAATTCCTCAACATCCATGTGAATTATAGATGTTGACACAAATAAAATTTCAAGGATGTTGATTCCTAAGATTCATCCTAATATCATTTGTATAGCTGAGACTCTGATTAAAAAAATACTATGATTGGATTAGAATTGAAGTGGATGGTTAATGAGTTTAACTCTTTTACCAATGATTTCAAGACTTTATTTTGTGGTGTGATGGAGGTTCATACAAACATAATAACACATATACTATGTTTAGATATGAAGAATTCAATGAGGTACATAAAAGTATGATCTCTGGTCCATCTAGTTCTAAAGGTAGCCGGGTTTCTGCTACTAATTTGAAATATCTCTCGAATGTGAGGCTGGAAGAACTCGAGAGAATTCAGAGTGATCTTGATGAGGAAACTATGTCCAACATGCACAATAATACTAATATCCTTAATAACATGGTAATGTAGTGAAAAAATGAAGCCTCTGATACTCAACAAGATGTTATAGAGAAGGTGGATAAGTAATTCTCTAAAATCTGTACCAAGTATGATGTCATCACCAACATCATATAGGTGGACCAAAATAATAATATTCCTCAGGTGATAGAAAAATTCGAGAAGCAAGTGGAAAAATTGAATGAAATTACACATCTCCTGGATATGTTCATGGAAAAAAATTATTATATCAAGAATGCTATGCAATATGGTGGTGAAATATTTAATGACTTCAACAAGCATATGGTTTCGTACTTGGAGGTCCACGATATGGAAATTGTGGTCCCAGATGCAGCTTCCATTAGACCATGTTATATGCCTCTATCTCAATTAAAGGTATCTCCGAACCATTACCAAATTCAACTAGTGATTCAAGAACAACCATAGAGCCATGTGTTGTTAGAAAGAATACATAACCCTGCATCCAATGTCCCTATATGTGTTTCCTTTCATGATGTTTCTATTCATCCAACCCTTCCAACAACCACACCAGAACCTTCTGATCCGCCCCTTAATCTATAAAACAATGAATAAACTCCTTTAAATCCCAAGTTGTAGTTGTAGATTGTTAATTTTAATTGGATTTTTACATTGTTTTGATGATTTTATTCTTAACTATTAACTAAATTTTTTCCCTTTACTTAATTTCTCCATTTCTTTGGGTTATTTATCTTTCTTCTACATTCTTATTTTATCCTTTTTGATAATCCAAAAAATGAAGAATGGTATATTTGGCCATAAATTCTTATGCTAAGGGTGAGAAACTATAAGATAAGGAACATAGTCTATACTCAACATAATATATATATATATATATCTGAAATATGATAAAAACTACTATAATACAATGGAGGACCAAGATATAATATCAATTCACCTTCTATATATATTTCATCTCTTACAAAATAATCGGGGCGTTAAAATGGAAAGCCTTATTTATATTGAAAATTCACATTCACTATGGTATTCTAAACTGAGTGATTATTATTCCTTAACATATTGTTTATGCCATAATTATTTATTATAAAAAATGGAGAGATTTTTTGACCCTATGTGAAATATTGGTTTTCATAATCACAATTCATTCCAATCTACAAATTCAATTAATTAACATATTAATATAATCATGTTAATGAATAATTATTAGTGAATAAGTTATGTCACATTGTATAACACATTTCAATAAATCTATAAACTATAGATACTTACACTTAAATATGTTTAGAAGTTTATTTTAACATGTGTTTATGAATATCTTTTAATATGGTTGTGTTTTGTCCAATACTGACACAATATATGTCTTTAGAGTCCCTAGAACCAATAGATCAAAATGAGTAACCAATGGATGATACACTGATGAATGAGTCATTGATGAATGAGTCATCGATAGTTGGAACACCGATGAATGAGTCATGGATGAACGAGTCACTGATGAAGAGTCACCGATGAATAATTCACTAATGGGAGACACACCGATAGTTCAAAATGAATCACTGATGAGGAATCATCGATGTCTGGAGATATCGATAAGAGAAGCCACTCACTGATACCTGGAGTTGCCGATACTGATATACCAATGATGATAGACTGATGAAAATGTGACACTGATACTTAAGAATTACTAATAGTCGTAAAAAATTATTTTAATTTATTAATTCAAATTTATATCTAATGCTAATATTTAGACTAATTAATGTTTCTGAAATTATATATTGTTTCTTGTAAGACTATCCAAATATAGTATGATGTATATATACATGGGGTGATCCTCATGATAGCTGGACCATGATGTAAAAATAAATTACACACTGGGTATTTAAAGAAATGACAAGGAATGTGATGAAATGTAGAAATATAAGATGACCTGTAAACTATTGTATCGCTAGAAGCATTCTTGAGTTCCAATAAACTCAAAGAAAGAACGTTTGGGGAGATCATCAAGATATCAAAAATCATGATGGACTTCACTGAAAATCAAAACATTTAAGAGATGATCTTTTCCCTACTCGGAAGCTAGAGTATAGAGTCTACGATACTCTATTTTGAAGAGAACTTCCATAAGATGACTCAAAAATTAATTCCACTACATCAATCATGTCTAGAGATGCAATTCATAACACATGGAGATTTATATATGTTATACTACATCTCAAGTATTGTTGTGATTATATTTCATACCTTTTAGAGAAGTGGGTGTATCTTTCTATAACACACACTGACTCATATGCATAACCTAATGATACTTGATATCCTCAAACACACTCTCATTATTATATCATATATCCCATGAATAATAGTGAAATAGTTAAAGTGTGATATTTTAGTTTTTTTTTCACATATTACTACGGTAGAGGTCAGGTGTGTCCATTATATCCATGCTTGTTGTTGAGAACCCTGATCCAAGGTGTGGATAAATATTTTGTTAAATTAAACTTCATGGTGGAAGGGGATCACCATGTAGAGAAGACTACATCTCAGCTTGAGATTAAACATCTTGTTTATATTTTTTGTGACTTTTTTTCTTTTAGTGTTAATTTTTATTTAAATTAAAGTACAATGAACTTTGAAAATTACTTTAACTATTGATCATATATGATTTCAAATAGTATGATAGTATCAAAAGGTATCTTAATCTTCATATTAATATAATTATGAACAAATAAATCTTCTGATAAATTAATGGAACATTTAGTACATTTATAAATTCACTAGAAATACTCTTTGATTATATTTAATTGGGGGTGGAGTGGAATTTCAATGAACCAATTTTAACAGAAGTTTTTATAGATACACAATTCACCCCCTCTTTAGTAATCTAATCCAACCAACATTTTTTACACCAAATTCATTTCATGTCTTATACTGTGATGAATATTTATGATCTTGTGGAAAACATATGTATGATTTCAATATGTGATGGGTGGGGCATATATCTCCTTCATATTAATTGTGTAATGATTTATATATCTCATGAGATAAATAGGTATACATTAGTAAGAGAACCTGGTTTTGTTTGACATAGATGGAATGTGGAGTGTACTCGGTTTAGTACAACAAATTTTTCGCAATAATGTTTTGGAGATTCATCATGTTCCACTATAAAGAATGGTCTTTCATTATAGATGGTGATGTGTCCCACCATGAATGTTAGATTCCATAAGTAATGGCATATGTTTTGGAAGACTTGGCCTGAAAGAGGGTTCCCAAGATATCATCCCAATCAAAAAGCTAGTACCTGGGGTGGTTATCCCATTTGAAGCATGTTATGTTTGTATTAGTGGGTTGAATTAACTTAAGAGTTTCTAAGATCAATTTTATGGCACCAATCTATGAGTTATAATAATTTTATATACACATGGATCATATTTTCTTATTTCCTTATGAATCATTACTTTCTAGCTACCAATATTAATTCAATGATTCATATTTATGAACATTGATATTCATGGTTTTCATTTAATGTTAAGATCATGTAATCATACCTTTACAATAATTTCATGCTTACATATCTTCCTTGATTACTCTTACTGAGCATTTGAGGTCCCCATTTCTTATGTTTCCTTTCTCAAGGTTGTTAATAATGAATTTATGTTGGGTATTCCTGTGAAGAGTACAGTAGGAGAAGATATTTATGGGAGTTTATGTAGATTGTTCACTGAAATAGAATATTATTTTTCCATGTATCTAAAACAACTAAACTATTATGGTCCTAAGGCATGTAGTGGTTTACTGAAATTAATAATAATCTATAATGATGTAATATCCATTTATGAGAATCCTAGGACACTATAGTTCGTATTTGAGTAATGGTTGAGTCTTCCTTTGGAAAATATAATGAGAAATCATCAGTGATATCCCCATATTTATTTCTATGGTTATGTACACTGATGTCTGTAAGGATAATTTTATGGATGAGACAAATGTATAAAAAATTTTCATTGATGTTTGTTAATGGATTAAGCAAGTGATTTCCTAGAAATACAGTCCTATATGAATAATATATGTGGGTACGTCTCATGAATAAAAGTACCTTGGGTTAAGAAACATGGAAAACCATATTGGGTTATAATCGATCAAGAACTGGTGAACAACAAAATGCCATTTTACAAAACAAGTTTTAAACTCTTGTGCATATTATTTGTAAATTCACAATCACTTTATGAACCATCATGAATTATTTAAATATAAGGTGACTATCAATAACCAAGTATGAACATGAGGAATCATAAATTAAAGAAGAAGGTGTCATGATTTTGGCATATTATAAGTGATCATTCATGATTATGTGGTTCCCTACTTTGATTATAGTATTTAACCCTATCTTTTTTTTCATAGTTAATGTCTAGAACGTGATGGAACAATGTCAATGAGTAGTGAAATAGATAATGTAATGATTTCCCTCCAGAACAACCAATTTTTATGGGAGATGATATTGAAATAATTCTTTCTATGCTCACACAACTATATCATGCTATGAATAATGGTGAAAATAAAAAATTATAAATGAAGGAAAAAATTGTTGGTATTTTCTTAGGAAGTTACCTCCTTCATTTAGTGGTTCTATTGAATAGTTAGTTGATATGTAATTGACCAGTACCAGTAAATTATATTTTCAATTATCATGTGTTCAAATCATTAAACAATTTCTATAGATGTTTATAGTATGGAATGTGAGGTCGATATGTGGTGGAATGGTATCAATAAATTATGTTGAAAATTGATTACAGGGATTTGGATGATATTATTAACTTATTTTCCAATATGTTCATTTCCTGTATTATTCAAACAGAGATGGAGAATCAATTTTTAATGCTTTATAAGAAGGATGATGAGTGTAATGGTGTGTATTAAGAAAATATTCGCAGTA
This sequence comes from Viscum album, assembly GCA_963277665.1. Lineage (NCBI taxonomy): Eukaryota > Viridiplantae > Streptophyta > Magnoliopsida > Santalales > Viscaceae > Viscum > Viscum album. The sequence continues at coordinate 1,060,682,222 of OY728140.1, forward strand.
TATTGAGATAATATTTGGGTATTATCATTCATCAAAAAATTATAATTCACACATTCTTTATAATAATAAAAACAAATCTATGAAGGGAATTATCCATAGGGTACATTTGTTGATATAATGTTATTATTCTTTATTCTATCAAATAGGAAATGTGAGTTGGAGATATCTAACAATATCATGGTATTGCTAAGAAGAGAAAAGTGTAATTTAAAGGAAAATATAAGAACCACATAGAGAATAAGATGGGATTCCTTTTATGCTCAAATCCTGGAAAGATCCATGGATGAATTTTTATTAATGGGGATAATATATTTTTTATGTGATGAATGAACGGTCATTGAGTTGATGAATGTAAAAGTGATTATAAAAAGTTAGTGAATGATATGAATTATCAAAAATACCAATAGAAAAAACTCCCATAGAGTAATGATTAAAATACAAGGATTTTTTGGAATTATTCTCTCAAGTTCCCTAATACAAAGAATATTATGGATGATAAGGCACAAAAACCCATGAAGGAAAAGGATAAAAGAAATTTAATTCTATCATAATGTATGAATTGAACCATGATAATTAATGTGTTCTGATCCACATATCATTAGTTGGAAATTTCATGCTTTATTTTATATGAATAATCCCCCTATGGAAACCTTAATGATTATCCTTAAGTGAAATTTCAAGTTATTATCTACATAAATTCTTGAATAATGCAATCACATATTCAATATTCACAATGATGAACCCAAGATTATAATTAAAATTTATTTTAATAATATTGGATCTTATATATGGAATGAAAAAACATGTGTTTTTTCAATATGGATTTAGTGTAATTCTGGTTATTAAATGTTTCACAATAATAACTGACTAATGTATTCACATATTTAGTAGGGTATAACAAGGAGGTAATTTATTATATATGGGGGATTAATGTAAAAAAAAATTTATAATTTATTTACATTATTTCTCAGGTTTTGGATTATAATATTTTTAATGGTTAATATGTATTTCCATATATGAAATTGTTTATATTGATGTTTTGTTGATGTCTTTCAAGATTAATTTATCATTTCTATATATAAATACTAATTAATATTGGAATACCTATGATAACCATTTTTTATGATAAAAATATATATACATAATGAATTACAATTCTTTTTACATATATTATGATCTGTTAGTGCTTCGGGCAATAAAAATTCACTTTCATTTATTGGTGTAAGAGGTGAAGTGTAAATTGATCAAGGAACAAATACAAGGTGATACTATTCTTATGAAATGGAATAGAATCATGTAAGTAAATCTTATTTTGAAAATTGAACAGATTTAGTAAAATTATCTTAGAAATAAAAAATAATACTAATACCTTCACATCTTGTGTATCAAATGGACCCTTAAATCAATATCAATGTCTGTTTTGGTAGATGTAAACTTTCTATTGATCACCCAATTTTTTATGACCAGTGATCTCTATCACTCTATATAACTAAGTAACTAATTATTCCATGTATAACTCTTCACATACCATACATGTTCTCCTATGTGGAATCCAAATATGGGTTACTTTGGTAACTCTTATGTTTACAAGAATCCCTTTTAAAATAAATTTCTATTATACATTCTATGATGTGGATTTCAATTAAATGATCATTCATTTATTAATCAATTTATGATAAAAATAAATTTAAAAGCCAAAATCAATTTTAAGGGTGTTCCATGTAACACCCTGAGATTGCAGGAATTATTATTTTTGAATAGATTAAATTTATTCGATGGCTTACATTGCACACTAAAATATATCATGATTTTGATAAATAAAACTACATATTAATAATTTTATATATGAAACATTGAGTTTGGATTTCAGTACATGAAAAACTATGTTTGGAATATGTTAAACGCAATTCTTAGTTTCTTTGAAATATAGTTTTAGAAACAAGACAAATTTTTACATAACTACAATATACTATTATATTCTTATATAATATCTTAGTTATCACCTAAATGTTGGAATGTGTGTAATGAATAATATTATATCGATTATGATAATATAAACTTTTCTTGTATTTGTAGGATTTATATTGATTAGACATAAATAATAATAACTGAATAGAAAATTGAATTTGTTCTGAAAAATAGTATGTTTTCATGAATACATGTTTATCTTGTTTTGAGAATATAATTTAAATTTAAATTTTATAGATTTTAGAAAATTTATTTATAAAATAAAAATTATTTATTAAAGTGGAATTTTATAATTATTTAACAGTAAATTTGTGGTATAATTTGGAGAAGTTTCATTTTGATTATTAGTGAAAAGATACATAGTTTTAATTAAAAAATACCTTTTCAATTAATATATTTTTAATGTTACAGTATATACAAAGTTCATTTTATTATATATTTATAAAATAATATATCTATTAATCCAATTTTGTCCATTTTAATACATTCTATATTGAAATGTAATTTACAATCATTGAAAAAATGTGATTATATTTTAACTTTTAAAACTCACTTTCTCATCACGACTATGTGATTAATTTAAAAAAAATGATTGTTCATGGAATTGAATTTTGGAAAAATCATTCTATGTTTAGAAAAATAATAATTTATAATGTATAATACGTCCAAAATAATATTTTACCATAGGAATTAGTGAAATAAAATTAAAATTATTTACACTCGTTAAGGTAAAAACAATATTAAATAGTGGTAAACCATAAATTATTTTGTGTAATTAACACCCAAAACGTCCCAAAAAACTCATTGGATTGACATTTTTATACCCTTGTGTCCATAGGATTTAATATTATGTGTTTGTGGGACACTATTCTAAGATAGTGACCCATATAATAAGTTACCAAATGAAAAATACAAAAATGAATATTTTCATTATATTAATTTCTATAAAACTTTTGAATAGTGGAAAAAATGTTTATGTTATACATATTATATTGAAAGATAATTTTTTTTTTATATAAAAAAATTTATTTAATTTTTAGATATAAATTGGTTACTTAAAATACTAATTAAATTCCAACAAAGTTATTATTTGGTTAATAATTTTATAAAATAAATGATACAAAAAATATTAAAATTAAACAAAAATGAATTAATTATTATATACCATTAAATTTATTAATGGATATATCATGTTAGATCGGTTTCATCTTAATAAATTCATATTTCATCATTTTATTGATATTTTTAAAATTCATATTAAATTAATAATCTAAAAATAGACATTAATGTTATTTTATTATTAATTTAATTTTATTAAATGATTTAAAACTACGAAAAATATTAAATTGTATAATGTAATTTGTAAATATCAATTAATATAACATATATTCAATTTTTTGGTTATTTAAACTTTTATATTGATCATATAGACCACTGAATAATTAAATCATAACTATTCCCATCAAGGTTAAAATTGTTTTTTGTGCATTACTTGTGTTTTTATAAAAAATAATTTCCAAAATATATGAGATTTATATTTTAAAAATTACTTGTAGTATCTTAGAACCACTGAGTCCAAATTATCTAATAAAAATCACATGTGTTTTTTTAATAATTATTTTATTATTTTGGCTAGAAAACTTGTAACCATAGTGAAAAATAGATACGGTAAAATAAGGTAATAAATGATTTAAGTAAGAAAATATTTATAAAATGTGTATAAATTCATGATTGAGGTGTCTATAGTCTATATAATCCCCAAAATCTTTAATTATTATTTATGTAATAACTTTAGATAAGATGAAACTCAAAATAGTTATTAACATTTTTTATTAAAAAGAATTCCACTCCATTGCAAATATAAAAGGTTGCTAACTATCCCCCACTTCATCACACCTATCAAAAAATATGGATCACCCATTCCATACATAGATCAGTTATCCACATTACTCCTCAAATAATTGAATCCATAATTTGGTCCATAATCCATTGAAGTATTTCCTTTCGTGAAAACAAAAAGAAGATACCCGAAGAAGATGCAATTATCACCAATCGACATATTTGTTTTATTTATATAAAAAACCAATAATTTATATTTATATAATTCTTATATAAAAGCCTCATAATATTTAGTATACTGATATGTTAATATGTAAATGTTGTGACATACTACCATACCCACTTCAATAAAATGGTTTATGAAATTGAAATTTCTATGTATGGAAGACAGCCACCTCACGGATTGATGTCGTTCATTTTTCCACTGCCACCTTTAATGGTTGGTAATAATGAAGGAAATCGTTTTTATCTATGAAATTTGGGATATTTATTATGTATTTATAAATGTAGAATTATTTTTTCAACTATTTATTATAATTATAAAAAATATTTTTAATAATTTTTAATGTGATTACTATTTTAGGATAACATATCACTTTATAAAGAAATTTGATAAATTTTTTGATATGTTTCAGAAGGATTCACCATTTGTTCAAATGTATTTCTTCAAAATTTATGACCATAATATTTGAGCTATGAAAAAAATGTCTCTATTACATAATGTAGGACCACCGTTGTTGATTTGTATCTATTCAATTCTAACCACAAATCCCAGACCACCAAAGTTGAGCTGTCACTCAAAATAAGTAACTAGTGAATCAAATATCTCACCATGATATTAAGAAAAACACTTCTTGAGAGGCAAGTAGTTTAGATGAGTCGCTTCATGGATGAGTCACCTATAGATATGTCTTACTTCTAGATATGTTATTCCACCTGATATGTATTTCTACTATATATGTGCTTCCCATAGAGATGTCTTTCCACCAAAATGACTCACCGATAGTGATTTTGTTTCCACTGGAGATATCTTGTTACTAGAATGAATCATCGACATAGATTTGCAAGCTCTAAGTGATTTATTGTTATTATTCTACCAATTTTTAATCAAATGATACAATAAATATATTAATTCCATTAATTCAAAGTGTTATTTTATTACTATATTATTAACTGCTGAATGAATTCCTTAAACAAAAAATCATCAATCAGTATGAGGATCTAGATAATCTAGATGATTATTTATCAATGCAATTTTTTAGTTACGTATATTCCCAAATGACCATCTCGTACCCATATATTGATAATGAAAACATATGATCACATTATTCAATACTGGTACATTGGAAGGATCATCAAATAATATATTATACAATATATTATTAGAAACATTATTTTGTGAAATATTAGAACTGTTCAAATATCAAAATCAATTCCAACTTAAAGAAACAATAACTTTTGTGACACTATTTTTAAATTGCAATTGTTGATGAAGTTTGTAGTCCCATATAAGAGAATTAACAGGAAACACATGCATATGAATAAATATAAATAAAGAAACATTTCCTATTCTATATATTATTATTCTCCACATCTATTATTTTATTTTAAATTCATGCACCGTTTTTTTCTATGTTTATCAGCACACAACAAAAAAATTTATATTACTAAATAATACTAAATATTATCATATATCTCTACTCATTTTCATACCCATGGTGTTTGTAAAAGAGATCCTTATATAGCCTGAGTGGTTTTCTTTCCACGGTTATTATGGAAGTGGTCCATGAATGGACAATACCTCTTGGAATCTATTCTTTATAAACTCAATCAATGTTTTGGCACAGATTATATTCATATTATAAGCTTTGTGGCATTTGAATTCTAGGTGGAGTATATTATGTCTAAAATTAGAATACCCCCTTTTTTTATTTTGGGGTGTGTTTTTGTATTGTTTTCTTCATTTCAAATATGTAATCTGCATTTTATTTAATATATAAGACAAAACTAGTACATAATTGTTATCATTAACTAGTGATTATAATATGAGTTTTTTAGTGAATTGGTTTCAATATTAAAATTCCTTTTCATTATTGTTTTAACTTAGAAATAAATATCCTTTAATAAATATTTATAACAAAAAACAATTATCACATTTTTTTTAGCAAGTGGTATTTTTGTTAAATTTGAGAATTTTATTTTAAAAAATTAATATAAACTATATTCCATCTCAATTTACCACCACATATATTAAGATACTTTATATGACTAAAATTTATTATCTATGTAAAGTATTAACATATCATTTGAACTGTGGATTAAGTGTGTTGAAAATATAGAAAAATTTATATTATTTATAAATTTCATTCTTTATATAAAATGAACTATGGTGTTGTATTTCCAACAGAACACCCTTCTTAAATAGAGAAAATTATTCTTAGAGGAAACTAATGAAGAAAATTCATTTTGAGAGAATGGGTTTTGAAATTTTGATGGCTATTTTAGGTAAATATTAAATACCAAATATTCTAATAAATACATAGTATAATGATACTGAAAACTCTAATATCAATAAATACAAATCTATCAATTCATTGTATTAAGTGATGGGTGGTGAGTAATACTATATAATATTTTCATGTGCAACATCAATTGAATTTTTGGTCTCTTTAGTTGTTTATCATAAAGGAACAACTAATGTTAGATAAATGAATTTAAAGACCTATACTATTAATTATTAAACATCTAATATGAAACCTGATGAGGTTATCTTTGACATGTATCTCTGGTTCAATGAGACTGTGAATAAAACAAACTCATTAGGGAATTTGATTCTGAAAAATTTCATGTCATGCGATTATTGACATGTCTTCCAAAAATATATTGAGGAACATTAGTATCAATCATATAATTAACTTATATTATAAATATACCTATTAATATTCAGATTATAATTTATATAATGATTAAAGAATAAAAAAATATCAAAAGATATGATCAATATGATCACAAAATTAAATCTATATCCCTATAGACCAAAACATGAAAACATATATATAATGTTCATTTGATGAAGAATCAGACAATGATAATGATGAAAAAATGGCCAATCTGGAAAGCTGATTTAAGAGGTCCTATAAGAAGAATATGATCTTTAGGAAACCAAAATACAAAGGTAAATAATTTTTTTTTTGAAAATTTGATCATATATTGTATGATATATGAGACATAAAATGAAATAATTTACTATGAATATAAGAGAAAAGTCTATATCAAATCTAACTATATTGAGATAAAATATAAAAAGAAATATTAAGAATAGGATAAAAAGTTCACGAAATGAATAAAATAAAATTTTAGTTCCCATAAATATAACTCAAAATTACAAGATGCTTATAAAGAAGAAAACATGAAAGATAAAACATGTGTTTCATGATAAACACATCATGTCCGAGTGCTCTCAGACCAGACAACACTTCTTATTTATCTTCATCCAGGTAGTGGTAATATTTATTTTTTTATCTTCTCTAATGGGGGCCTCTAATCACAGTTCCATCCATGTGTTACATGCCTCCTAGGATAATCCCTAAAAATAGAGATAATGGGTCAACCTCGACAAAAAATTACATAAACTGATGCATGAATTACAATCACAGAATAATGGAAGGGTGATATTATTTCAAGGATATAACTATATTTATATGCATATTTCTCAACATAAGTCACATCATGAAAATGTATTGGATGAATAAAATATTTCTATCCCTTAGGAATTTAAAATCCCATACTGATAGAGTTGTTACAGTATAATGAGAGGGATTCTTGGGTGTAGTCTAGGGAGAATTGAATAATGGAAGTGGATTTTAATTTACCCTATTTCACTGTATTCATCAAGTATAAGAGTCATAACTATTTTCCCAATTTTATAATAATATAGAAGCTTTAGAAGGGAACTAGATGTTGTTGTGTAATAAATGAGGAACTTTTTTGGAGCTTTTGGGTTGATATGAACCACTCCATGCATGTTGGCTAATTAATGAGTCTTGCTGAGCTACATGAGACATTCTAAGATTAATTGAAGAATATCACAACCCCATGAAAAATAGAATCTACCAATAAATGGTGATCTTAGGTTAATTCCAATACCTAAATATAGAAATCAATCCATGCCTAAATGGATTCCACCTCACTATATGTGGCTTCCTCTGATATGTTGATGAAAGACCCAGTCGAGTCAATTCAATAATTTTTAGGGGGGTCTACACCAGGTGGCTTGCAAAACATAATTTTTTATTGTTAATAAGTTCATATAACCCAAATTACTGATCAAATTTAGACCTATTAAACAATTTAATATTCCATAAAAAATGTTTCATATTAATCTTAATAAATTTTTGGATAAGGTCCTCCATGATTTGGTCATCGTGGAGAAGCATAGTTCCATCATGGTGTGATCCGTCCAATAATTTTAGGCAATGATCATGGTGTGGTTGGTTATATGAACTCAAAGATACCTAGATCTAATTTTACCTTCAATATTGACATGGGTAAAGATAATGATAGATTGGAGTATAAAATTATCATAAATGTGATTACATATATGGGATTCTTCTCACGTGTCTCAATTTTTTTTCTATGAGACAATTACTATTGGTTTTAAATCTGTTTTATAGGACAAAAGTATGAATTCATGAAATATGTTATAGGTTTGTGGAAAGGTAACCCTTATCCTCAAGTCTATTCCTATTGGTGAAGTTGTATCTTTTTATATATCATATACATAACCTCTAAAGTGGGAAAATATTTTTTTTCCACCGCATGGTATACTTCTCTATTGCTTCCCCACCTTCTCATCAATGATGACATGATTTACATTGTAGATGGGATTAGGAAATCTCTAGGTAGTTTCAATGAGTTTATGGATGATTATTGTAGATGGAGTGGATAAAGTAGAAATCATTCTAATATATGTGTCTATTTCTTATCCTATTATATACCGCGGCAGGACAAATATATCAATGAAACTACTGGTTTTTATGAAAGGTGTTTCCCAAGTGGATTACCTTAGAGAATCTATCTCCTTGGGAAAGACATGATTTACTCATTTGTAGTGTTTGGTGGATAAACTTTTCAGATTTATCAATTGGTTTAAAAATAGGTTCCAATATTTTAGTTGAAGGATTACATGGGTCAATTGCCTCCTTACCTAAATTTCATTGAATACCCATTCCATTTTTCTAGATCTATTTATTATATGAAATAATACTAAGATAATTATGTCGGGATTGATCTATGATACTCACTCAGATGGAATGTGTCACTGGTCATCATGGGTAAGTTTGAATAAACCCATTTATGGTGGAGAATTCATCCTGAGGGGTTTGGATGGGACATTTCACAACATGTACATTAGGCATTCCTGTAATGTAATTAAGGGTCAATCCATTTGAAGAAATTTCATTTTCAAAATGTACGGGTTGTATTTAATTCCATTCATGGGGAAGTATTCAAACCATTTTCACTATATTCAACAACATGTTATGAATATCCTTGACCACTCCCACTGGATCATTGGTTTTGGAGATATCTTGTTTTGGAATAAAACATTGGTAGGGTTGTAGATCAGTTTCTTGAACATTCCAACCCCTCACATCATAATTCAACAGGCCAGTTGATATATAGTGTTTATTAATCTCAACCAAGATTATAATCAGCATCCTTCTTTTCAATATGTTTAGTTGAGTTACAAGGGGGATCTTTGTGTCTTCATAGGATATTCATCGTACAAATTTTCAACTATGGTGTAAAATATGAAATTTCATGCTAATTAAGAACCTGAAGATTGGGTCTCAATTTTATAGTGTATAATGATGAATCCAATGTTTAACTTTTTATCATGGTGTATTCGTAATAATGTCATCCCCATGGATACTGATATTATGAATAATTTTATACATGTATTGTCAAAATTCCTTTGTTATAGGGACTCTAATGTATAGTTGGTCTCCCATGTTTTGTTTTTATGGTGATTGGGCTACCTATCGGTGGCACATGTTTGTGAACATAATCGGGCTAGTGGACCATGATTTCAAAAATGATGCTTTATTTTGGCAACGCTTCAGTGATTTTGATCATAAGAGACCAAACAAGAAGGGATGAATGGCCATTTTACGAATGGGGGTCTCGTGTATTTTGGAAGCTCGGAGTAATGGAATTCATGATGAATACTGCTTGTTGTGTATACCACTGAACGATATCAAGTTCATAGTGTCTGAGATGGCCCCTCTCTTAAAATATTGTGAGAGTTTCCCTCTATAAATAAATTCATAATTTTTCTATATAATGTTTACTCTCTTCAGTGGCATCCTCCCCTTTGTCACTATGTCTATTGGTTTACTCCTCTTAGTTGATTGAATGTGATCATTAATGGGACTAATTATTACATCTCCATGTGGGTGGTGGAATCATTAATGCCTCTATCAGATAAGTGGTTCCCACCATTCCATCATAGTTTGGGAATGTTTATTCCTACATAGAAGAGGAATGTGAAATTCACAATGGGTATGATATTTTTAAGGATAATTGCATTGATATTTCAGTGTTTGAGGTAGATACTAGTATCATATATCACACGCTACATGGGAAGATGACTATTCAATGGTGCCTTACATATTAGTTTCATAGACTAATGTAGATGATCACCTATTGGATATCCTTACATAACACATGGTGTGAATGTAATAAAGTGGATGATTTTCTAGTTGTGAGAGTAGTATGGAGACTATGTGAAATATCTTTTCTGGATTTATATCTCTCCAAGAGGGGTTTCCTTATATTGTTGAAGTAATATTACTTGGGATAAATCATATTAAACCTCAACAATCATGTATCATTTTTACATTAATAATAATTATTCTAGTTTGTGAAAAAAATAAAGGAATCCTAGTAAGAAAATACGGGTTCCAAAATAATAAATTACTATAATTTATGAATCGAATAATACGTGGGTACCAAAATAATTTTTGGAGTAAATATTCTTGGTATGTTACCTTCTTGATGATCTTAAGTTGGATTATATGGTACCATGTTGATGTTACCCTATTTACTTGTTTGTGTGGGTAATGGTTGCATCTTCCTCTTAGACTTCTTCCTTTTATCCTTCACAATATTTAATTATAGGAACACTGATGTATATTCAGTGATCTCCTTCACAATATTTTTCAACCAATACTTCTCATAGAGAACTTGAGCCATATTTTTATATCCTTGGTGAATGAAGAAATTTGAACTATTTTCATCATAAAACATTTCCTTCCATAACTCAGGATTTTATGGAACACATAACCATTGAACAAAATCTCCAAATTCCTTCTTTATCAATGATGTACACTTAGGATAACCCGTTTATGATGAATTAAAACATCATCTAAATTTCAATATCTTCTCATTATTCCTCATTTAATTAAACCAAAGATATAGTTGAGAAATTATCTGGGAAAGGACTGATTGTGTTCTTTCCAATATGATTCACATTTCCATCCTTTACAGATCTAACAAGATTGGATACCTCTCAACTCTCATTATTTTTAAAGAGGCATAATATTTTATGCTTATAGAATCCACCACAATTTTTTAATTACCCGGATGGTAGTGAATGGTATAGTTATAGTACTTGATCATAACTACCAAAAATTATTGGCACATATTCAATTCTTTCTGTGTGAATATTTATTTGATGACTTTGTGATCCATATATATCTCAAAAATCACACCATATATTTAATGACATTATATTTTCAATTTGATGATCACATCAGCAATCTGTAGATTATTCCATGGGTAGTTATTTGCACTATATTTCAACTGTCTGGAATAATAGGCTATTCCATTTTCATTTTTTTGTTAACAAAAAACATAATCCAATATTCAATGTGTAACTAAACACCTTGATAAGTATCACAGATGTGGGTAGTGTGAGAACCATTTTAGTGATATGACTCTTTTTGATCACTATAATGTTCTATTTATATTCACCATTCCTTGGAAAAGTGACTTCATTCTATGTTATGCTTGTAAACGGGTTTGATAATCATGAGAAATATCTCACAAATAGGAAGTAATACCAATATTTTCCAACCAAACTTTAGATATCAGTCACAATTGTTGGTATTTTAGATCATTAAATATAATTAAATCATTGAAAGGACAACATATATCTCATTTCATATGATGATACTCCCTATAAATGATGCCTCCATCAACAAGAACTAAAATGTGTTTTTCTTGGTATAAACCTTCTCCTTATATAGGGCATTTAGAACAATTCTCATATTCTTCTCATTCTCCGACATTTATTTAGAGTATATTAAAATATTATATACAAATCTACCACATTGTTTTAGAGGTAATATCCAATGACTCTATTCAGCATGTCCATGAAGACTGTTGGAGAATTAGTTAGTCTGAAAGGAATGACTATGAAGATATAGTGCCCCTTCATTGTACAAAAGAGTTATATGGTATATTTTCCTTCTTAATTATTATTTAATAATATCCCAACCATAGATCCAACTTGGAGAAGTACTGTTATCCATGTATCTGATGTAATGATCCATCAATCCAAGGTTGAGGATACTTGTTCTTTTTCTTGATTTTATTAATCTCTGGATAACCAATGATAAGGTGCATTGACACATCAAACTTATTAATGATGAGGACTAGTGCACCCCCTGGTGAATCATTTCATTGTTTGAAACATTTATGCAAAATCTATGGAAGCTATTTATTCATCTCCTCTGGTACAACAAAAACAATTCTATATTAAGCTTTGGATAATGTAAACACCTCATGTATAATCTCGATTTATAATGCATCATCTTGACTATGATGAAGACGATGCAATTCCTCAGGAAACACTTCATCATATTCCATAAAAATAGGTATGTATTCACGTTTGGTTATTTCCATAGACACAACCATTAGAGCATGATACTCTTAATTATTGGGAAATAATATCCATTATATAGAATATGGTTCTAACGAAGATTCATCATTATCCATTCACTTTTATAGAATCGGCTGTCAATTTGTAATACATAGATTGATTTCATTGTTGTAGAAATATATGTTGGATCTATATATGGAAATCCATTCCTATCCCATAATTTCATCCAATTCCATCAATGGTGGACTTATAATATTTTCATGAGGAACATTCCTTCATACGTGAACATGTGATACAATAATAGAATATTATTTCCTTGATGATTACAACTCATTTTAGTTATGGACCTGATTTTCATAGTAAATATACTTGATATGATAATAGGTCATGAATTGAAATAAAATTTTACCAACACTACATTAATGTAGTTGTTATATGTAATTAATTCATTATTATCCAACTCATCAAATGGATTTTTGTGCTTCGTTGATATTAGCGATTGTTGATGCTCGTCATGCTGCTCAGCCCTTTCAATAGGGAATTGTCTTTGATAATACCCATATTCTAGACATTTATGACAAGTAATTGTATTTAATGTGTTATATTGAACTATTCTTGTATACATAAAATTAATTATTTTTTCATTGAAATTGGATACTTTGTGCCCTATCTTTCCACACATAAATCATCTTCTTATCCCATTGTGACACTCCCATAGGTTAATCATTCCACACATTTTGCATAATGGAGATTTGGACTTTATCCACAATCATTATTTTAAGATGAAATTCTATGGGATTTAATCTTATACATCCTTTATTTATTTAGTCCTTCAAATAATATTCCAATTTTTATTCATGATTTTTGAGAGCTACATTAGAATAATAATGATATATCATACTTGATCTCCCTTATAATTGGGAATCAATATTATTATGTCATCAAATTAACATTCAAAATGAATTTTCACCTGATAATACCTATGTTGTACCATTGAAATGAATAAAATGTAAATTAGGTATGTTTATTTTTAAACTATTCAACATGTAAATGAGAATTCAATTACATTAAACAGATGACTTATATATTAAATTTATTTTATTATTAAGTTAATCTCTATGTTTCAATCTATGTCGTCCCGGAAATATTTCCTAACATATATTATTATGAACATTTTATGTTTCATAAATAATGGTTTGTAATCTGTTTATGAATTTACAAAATCATATCCTATAGGAGTGTCAAACCATGTTCACAAGAAGGCCCATTGTCATGTACCTGGTTACCCCATGTTAGGCCCAGAACATCATGTAAGAGTTGTTACACCTAGGTACATCTATTCTAGAACCATGTACACATGTTTAATACCAAGGAGAATATATTTTCATGAAAAAACTAAATAATCTATAATAAGAAATAACTATTTTTTCATATTCGTTGTGTTATCCCTAAATGTTTTACTAATGTTTTCTAGTACATATCTGAAAATAACAAAGAATTTTATTTGATTCCAACTATGACAACCCTACTAATTAGTTCAAATTAATACATGATTTATTTCATAATAATGCACTTAATACAACCCGGTTGATCGAGAATCCTAGTGTATTTGGGAACTGGGTAGTTACATAATTACATGATATAGGGATTACACCATTTTTATTGAAACCATCATTTAAATGCTAAAAATACTCATACAAACATAAAATTGCATCATATAACCTATGGACATACATTAAAAAGGGGTTATGTATAAATAATATAAATTAAATAAACATGGAATAAACTATACATTTTTGAAAATGGAAAAATCAACGAGGAGTAAATTTTTCTTGAATAATAAGGAATGATATATCATTTCAATCATAACATGTGAAATTTGAAAACAATATAAAACAAAATAACAAAAACATTGGTCCAAGATTAACCCGCCAAGAAATCATAGAGGAAAAATTACCATAAAGGAAAAATAATCACACCATATCCCAATATGAAATATAATGATACTAAAAATTACACAATTACATGAAGCATTTCCTGCATTCACCCATCCTATTCATTTCATGATCATTCTTACGTGTTCCACATAAATAATACAACATTGATTCATTTTCATAATAATTTATTCATTAGTCATGTAATTTATAATAAATACATTTATGTCCCAAAAAAATATTTATATGTCTTTAAAGGTGAATTACCTTTATAAAAATATTGTCATGGTATTCTTTACACATTATATTTGGCATTGAAAATCACGTTGAATTTTCAGTATCCTAACAATATTACATTAAAAATCACAAAAATGTTTCAATATAGTGAAGGTGGTCCCTCATGACATTTCAAAAAAATTGGAAGTAATAGTTACATGTTATTATATATAAAAAATTTAGTAATGATAAATATAGTGTATATGATCATAACTAAACATGAATAATGAAGAGAATGAGAGGATACCTTATGGAATTTCAGAATAGTAACAACATTGGAAGTGGTCTAAAAAAAGAGGATAAATAATCCCCACTATAATAATCTAAATTGGACAGTAAGGGAATGATTATAAATGATATAAAATATAAAAAATTTACATTATGAAAACTTATTTCAATGGAGGAGCATCAATTTTAAATAAAGAGAGGATGTTAAGGATCCCTTAGAGAATTACAGCCCAATAACGGCTTAGGTAATGGTCCATATGTGGGTGGATAAATGATCCCTCATTCTTGTAACATCAAATAGATTTTATGTAAATGATTGTAAATGAATGAAAATATAACCAATTAATATTAAGAATACTAATTTCAAAGAAGGGGTATGAATCTGAAAAGAGGAGTGGATGGTGCGGATCCCTTATGGAATTTGTGCATTATAATGACTTCGGTATTGTTGAAAATGATAGAGGATAAATTAACCCTCATTAAAAAAACATAAATTTAACATTAATTGAATGATTCTAAATGATTTTAAATATATCCATTTAAAATTAAAAGATCTAATTTCAAAAAGGTGGTTCAATTTGAAATGTTTAAAGGTGGATGAGAACACTTACTTGATGGTGTGTGACAAAAATATTCTGAAATGATTTTGGATATCCTCATGGTTCCTTGAGAGGACTCTAAATAGTATATTTTAGTGAATGACTTTTCTAAAGGTAATGTAGGTGAAGATAAATTGGAATATGGGTGGATTTTTATAGGAAATAAGAGTATTTTGTTATTATTTACGTTTTGGACTATAAATAATAAAATATAAAAAACCACATACCATCTCATGGTATCCTAAAAAGGATACTAGTTATAATTATTTTATAATTCAAAGAGAAAAAATTACTAAAATAACTCCCTTTCTTATGTGGAGGCGAGTCACACTCTTTAAAAGTGGATTTTAAAACCATAAGATGAATAATATATTTTGGAGGAATCTTATTGGATTTTAAAATTTTAAAAAATAAACATAAAATCAATTTATTTTTATGGAAATATTTATATAGTCTTTTATCCTATTTATTGCAATTATTACGTCTCATTTATGTCATTATGATGTCATATAATAAAATGTATATTTATATGACATTGAATTTTTACCAAAAAATACAAATGTGACAGAAAATTATGAAAAAAATCACCATTGGAAAATTTTGACATTAGGTTTAAAAATTAATATTTATTTTATCTAAATAATTATCTATATTTTTATTTTCAATTTTTGAATAAAAATAGAATTTATTTTGATATAATGGGTTCTTTTGACAATAACTATTTTCAAACCCTAATAAAAATGACCTTTGTCTTCATAAAAATTATGTGATCATTTATATTTTCTAAAAATTCATTAAAATATTATTTATGAGATGTTTAATGAACAGTTTTGGGATATAAAATTAATATATTGAAGACAGAATCCATTATTTAAAATCAATATATATTATATTAATGGAAACATTTTATCTCATTTCATGAATTTATGAATGAAAAAACTGGTTTACTTAATTTTTGTATCTTTTATTAATATTTTTGTACAAATACTATTTTATCAAGTGAATTTTACTATGAATAAGGGTAAAGATGAAATAAATTTTTGTTTATGATTTTTCTATGAGTTATTCATTTTAAAAGAAGAAAATATCTTTTACATTAAGCATGAATTTTTATTTTAATTTAAGAATCTTATTTTTATGAAAAAATGGTTATTTAGTGGATGTATCCAAAATATTTTATAAGAGTTTCATATGTAAACTATTTTCTTAATTATATTAAAATATAAAGCTTTTTGTTTAGGGGAATGTTAAAAAATTCAAACCTATATATTGAACTCATAATTTGAAGTTTATTAATGAATGTTACTTTATATTGATTTCTTCTAGTATATCTCATAAATTATATTTTTCTAAAATTTATAATTTATTAGAAATAAAATATATTTGATTTTATATCTGTTGGGATTTTTTATTTGAATCTTCTTAATTTGTTTTTTAATATTTTTTTGGGTAGTTATGTAAAATATCATAATTTTTTAAAATATATATTTTTATTATGGTTTACCTTAACTAACTCGTATTGATTTATAAAATAATAATTTCACTTATTATTATTTTAATTATTTCAAAATATTGTTTATATTAATTTATATGAGTAATTTAAATAATTACTCTTGATCTGGAAAATGGTTTTGGTTAAAAATTTAAAATGTTGATGTTATAAAAAAGTGTTGTGATATCCTTAACGTGTTGGATTGTAAAATATCTATTTGAATGGAAGGGCCAGTTTTCCATAATGTTACATATGAATCTTGTGTACTGCATTTTTAGATATTGGGTTAATGTAAATTTATTTCATTAGGCAGGGAAACACTTTTTGCGTAGGGGTATTTTTCAATCATGGAATTTTAACAATTTGTTCAGTATTTTAGTTTTATATGATATTACTATATGATTTTTTATTGTATAATACATTTTTTATGTGAATAAATTTAAATATGTTCTTTTGCATACTTAAAAATATATATTAATTTTCTTCCAAAATATTAATTACACATATTATTAGATGGAGAATTAATTTTTTCATTCTAAAAAAATAAAAAGAGTTATAAATAAATTATGAATTTTTAAGTTCATATAAATAAATCATACCAAGTATTTATTTAATAACATCCTAAATAACAACTCTTGATGTTTTTATAGGTGAAATTTTCTATGATAAAGATAATTGAATGTTTACTTTGTTTATATTGTTTAATCCATAGTCACTCAGGTAGAGCTCTAGAGTATATGATGTCTATTGGTGACATGATTCATATAACATGGTGTTGTATTTTTAATAAATAAATCTAATTTGTCCCCTTAAAATATAATCCATGTTTTGGATTCACGTATATAAATTATTTTAAAATAATAGTATTTCATGACAGGTTATATAACTTGAATTTATTTTATTTCAATACATTATAATGATTAATTTAGTGATTTAGATTGTCTTAACATTGAATAAAAAGGTGTATATAAATCTAATGTGTTATTGATTGAGTGATTTATATGTAATACACAATATAATGGGAGAAAATTAATTTTTATTTAAGTAATTTGATTTATATCTAATATATATCCCTTATAATGAGTTTTGGATAAAATTAATAACCTAATAACTAATTTAAATTCATAAAAACCCATTCTAAATGGTTTATATAAATCCTTGATAGTAATGAAAATCATGAATCTTGACAGATACTATGTGATTATCCTTTAATTGATTTCTAATCATTTATATGGGATGAGGATGTATTATATTACACGAGATCAAAAATTATAATGAAAAATGGGTATTTCTGGTAACCAAAGATAGAGAATAGTAATGAATAAATATTTTATTTAGAAATTTTCATTACTATAAAATTTAAATATAACATGATATTGTTATATAATTCGTGATGAGAAGTAGTTTATTGGCTCTGGTGGGATTTTTATATGGATATTGTATTTTCATGAGTATTTACCTATAATTGGAGAAGATATAATTGAAATTAACAAATGAAAAATTGTCATGTAATAAAATAGAATTGTTTATTCATTTATATTCTTTTATTTATTTATTTTATTTTTAAAAATATTTATAATAGTTTTTTAATAATAATTTTAATAATGGATTTCAATAAAATCGTGTGATTTGAAATATTTTTTATAATGGTGGTTAAAATAATGATTTTTCGAATGTTTATTTAATTTGGGGTTTTTAATACAGATTTTTACAAAGAAAATAATTAAAAATTCACATGATTATAAATAATAAATGTTAAGGTATATAGTATCTCACAATATTTGTCACACCAGATGGATATATAGGATATTGTGTGTGAAAATGGGGTTCTATAAGGATTTGGGGATAATAATGTGAATTCACAATTTTTATCACACCAGATGAATATATAGAATATTGAAAGTAAAATCATTTGTTTTTACTCCAGATTAAAGAAAATGTATCGAAGGGAATTAGCTTCTTGTGAGTTCTAATGTTATAAATATCATTTTCATTGTGTTTACAATTCAGAAATGGAGTTTAATGATGATCTGGTGTTCTTAGACAAACGACAAAATAAGAGCTCGAGGTTACAGATGAAAGGGAAGAACTCTTGAAAAAAGTTTGATGGTAAGAACCATAAATTTTCCAGTCTGTTAAAAATTGTGGTAAAAATCATTCATGAAAATTTATTTTGAATTCTGGTATGTACTACTAATGTGGAAAAATGGGATATAAGTCTCGAAATTTCACTAAAAAGATCATTGTAATGGTAAGACCAAATATGATCTACAATCAGTAAAATGTTTTAAGTGCAATGAAATGGGTCATTATGAAAATGAGTGTCAAAAGAATATCTCAACTGATGGAAACCATCTATACTAAAAGAAGAAGGTGGTGGTCAAATCCTTTTCAAATACTTTATTAGATGTTGGGCCATCAAATGAAGTAGTATCAAGTACACTGTTTGTTTGTTCAGATTATGCGAATGTGTTGTTTGATTCAGATTCTACACATTAATCCATTTCTATGAAGTTTTCTAATAAATTGGGAATTCCATCTCAAGATATGAATCCTCTAATTATAGTTAAAATACCTATATGAAATGTTGAGACAAAAATAAAACATAAGAACCTTCATGTCCTTGTGTGCAGAAAGAATCAACCTAGAAACCTTGTTGTTTTGTCTCTAGAAAATTTAGATGTTATTTTGGGTATATATTGGATTTCTGTTTATCATTCTATGATTGACTATAGTGCTAAAAATATTTATTTTAAGAATTATTTTTAGTTTGTTTACAAGATTGAACCATTTATTTTTATAACATATCATGAAGATGAGAAACTAGTAAAAGATGGAAATGAATGTAGCCTTGCACAGAATGTTGAAAACAAAACAAATATTCATATTAATGATGTTCCGGTGGTAAATGAATACCTTGAGGGTTGTCCTGATAAATTTCCTCATACTATACATGATAAGGAAGTTGAATTTACTGTTTACTTAGTTTATGATGCTAAGCCTATTTCAAAACGCCCTTATCGAATGGCTCAAATTGAACTTTTTGATTTAAAGAAGCAATTTCTAGAGTTATTAGATAAATGTATCATTAAACCTTGAACATCACAATCAGGTAATCCTGTATTGTTTTTTAAAAATAATTATGGTTCAATGAGACTTTGCGTTGATTATAGATCATTTAATAACATCACTGTTAAGAATAATTGTTGTTTTCCTCATATCGATGGTTTGTTTGATCAGCTCAAGGGAGCTCAGTATTTTTCGATGATTGATTTGAGGTCTGGGTACCATCAATTGAATGTAATGTAAGAATATATTCAAAAGACTTTGTTTCATACTATATATTTCCATTATTAATTTGTATTTATGCATTTTGGTTTAACCATTCTACCTACTGTATTGGTGGATCATATGAATAGAATTTTCTATGAGTTCTTGGATAAGTATGTGGTTGTGTTCATTGATGATATTTTGGTTTATTCCAAATGAATGTATTTTCATGTATTTCATTTAATCTTTGTCTTGAAAACCTTAAAAAAAGAAACAATTTAGGATGTTAAAAAAGTTTGAGTTTTGGTTACAACAAATTTCTTTTCTTGGTCAAATTGTTTCAAAAAATGGCATAACATTTTGTCATTATAAAACAAAGGTTATTGAAGAATGATCAATACCCATTGATATAACTGATATATTTAGTTTTCATGGGTTATAATGTTATTACCAGAGGATTGTAGAAAATATTGCACGGTTACCTAGTCTACAGGCTAAGTTAACTCGAAAAGGTGTTAAGTTCGTTCAGTCAAACGAATGTGATGATTGTTTCAAGGAATTGAAAATAATATTGGTTAATGCTTTTATTTTGGCTCTACCTTTCATAAATGGTGAGTCTTTTATTTACAGTGATGCTTTGTTGAAAGGAATTGGATGCATCCTTATGCAGAATGATCAGGTAATTGCTTATGCTTTACGTCAGTTGAAACCTCATGAGTTAAATTACACAATACAAGATTTTGAATTAGCTACTACTATTTTTGATTTATAAATTTGGAGGCATCATTTTTATGGAATAAAATGTGAAATATATATTGAACACAAAAGTTTTAAGTTTATATATTTACTCAGAATTAATTGATCATGAGACTGAGGAGATTGTTGGAGTCAATCATGGATTATGAATGGACGATACATTACCATCCGAGAAAGGCAAATAACGATGCTAATTGTTTTAGTCAAAAAATTAATGCTTTATTAACCATGATATGTTTTGAAGGACATCCTTTGGTTTTGGATTTTATAAACTTTTTCATAGAAGTTATTGGTGCATGAAATTATTCTATTTTGTCTCAGGTGACAGTTAAATCTTCTCTATCAGACATATTTAAGCTAGCACATAATGAAGACAATGTGTTATAAAAAAAATGAAGAGTTGGTTCAAAAGGGTTATTTTCATGAATTTTTCATTGATAGTGATTCTGTTTTAAGGTTTGGGAAAATATTATGCATGCCTTGTGATTCACAGTTGAATAATGAGTTGTTATGTGTAGCTTATAGTTCTCCATTTTTTACTTCATCCAAGTAGTACTAAGATGTACAGAGATCATCAGGAGAATTACTGGTGGGAAGGAATGAAAAGAGATATTGTTGATTTTGATGTGAATTGTTTGACTTATTAGTAAGTTAATATAGAGAAGAAGTTACCAAAATTGATGCTTCATTCTATACTAGTGCCAGAGTAGAAATGGGAAAATATATCTATGGACTTCACTATTGAATTACCTACGACATCTCGAGGTAATAATGCAATATGGGTCATTATGATCGATTGACTAATTTTAATCATTTTATTTATATTTGAGATACTTTCTCTCTAGATCAACATCCTCAGTTGTATATTAAAGAGATGATCAGATTGCATGGAGTTACCGTCTCCATTTTATCTGATCATGATCACAGGTTTACATCTAAATTTTGGAATGGACTTATGAAATCGTTGAGTATTGAATTAAATTTTACAACAACTTTTCATCTGAAATCAAATGGGACGTCAGAATGAACAATTCAGAACATGGAGGATATTCTACTTGCATGTTCACTATATTACCACGTAAGTTGGGACCAACATATTTCATTTGTTGAAATTTCATATAATAACAGCTTTCATTACAGTATACAGATGGATCCATTTGAGGAATTATATGGGATTAAATGTCGAACTCCTGCATTATGGGATTAAGTTGGTGAATGGAAGTTAATGGTAACAGAATTGGTTGATGCAATGGAAGAAATGGTTCAGTTGATTCAAAATAACATGAGAATATCTCAGAGCTAGCATAAAAGTTATCCAGATAATCGGAGGAAGGATCATCATTTTGAGTTAGATGATCATGTCTTTCCTAGAGTTTCTCCATGGAAATGTGTGATTCATTTTGGTAAGAAGGGAAACCTGGGTCCGAGGTTCATTAGGACTTAGGAAATCTAGTAGAATGATGGATTAGTTGCATAAAGATTGGAATTACCTCTAATATTGTCCTAGGTACACAATGTTTTTCATGTTTCAATGTTGAGAAAGTATATGTCTGATCCATCTCACGTTTTAAGTCAGGAGGTTGTTCAGTTGGAAGAGAATCTCTCTTGTGAGGAAAAATGAGACCAGATTCTTGATTTTAGAGAGATTTTGTTGTGGAATAAGGTAATTCACCAGGTAATTGTTTTGTGGAAAAACCATATGGGTGTAGAGGCAACGTGGGAATCTGAAAATTCTGTGAGGGATAAATACCCCCTCTTATTTGATAAGTGAATAAAATTGTGAAGACCCAATTAGTAAATGGAGGGAGGGATATAACATACCATGTAAATAAAGACCAATAATTTTTTATATTTATTCATATTTATGAATTAAATATTAATTTTAATTCAAATGGGTTTCTCTGTTTGATGGCGTACCCAATACGCAACAATGGGTTTTTTTGAAATCACTTGTTGCACACTAATAATATTATAATATTATTTTAAATGGTAGTTAACACCAAGCAGTCGTATTGACAATAATGAATATAAATAACTAATATATGAGTATACATGTTTGTTAAATGTTTTCAAATTTATTCGATATCATTTAGAGGCTTAAAATGTGAATGAATCTAATTTTATGCATAATTTACCTTAAATGGTCGATTTACCACCTTTTGATGGTGAAACATCCTTAAATCTAGTTATAGTCACTTTTATAAGTTTTATTTGACTAAATAAAATTCATCAACATAATTGGGACATCAAAATTTACTTTGGGTAAATTTTTGTTATTTTTCTCATAAAATTCATTTTTGTATGAATAGAGAAAAAATACAATATTTTAATTCAAATGTTCCTTTTAAAATAATTTATTTATATGGTTAGATTATAATTTTAACTTTTTTTAAAGTGTAAATAGATTATATTATTTCCATTCAATAAAATTTTTGTCGTTGGAATTATTTTCACTTTGAAAATTGAACAAAAACAATTATCAATCTTTTGATAGTTTTTGTTTCTTAAAAACACGCTACTTGTTTTGATAATGGGAATTAATTTCAAATTAAATAATTCAACTTTTATGTATTAAATTTTCTGAAATAGACATCATTTTTTCAATTTGGAATATGAAATATAGCTTCAGCTGAATTTTTTGTATTTTTTTGAAAAATTTTAATTTTGATGAATAGTGAAACCACTAAGTCGTTGTTAAAAATATGAATTTTTAATTGAAATTAAATTTTATCTCTTTTGTGGATTGAATTTAAAAAATCCAAAATACCTGGTTATTATTAGTAATTAATATGTGGTTTAATAAGATAAAAATATTTTTTGGTGAATATTAACTTTTGAATTATATTTACCGTGGATAATGGTAAATAATGTAATTCAAGGTAAAAATAATATCATAATAATAAAAAACCAACATTAAAGATGTTTTAAAATTATTCTATGAGTCATGGATGACTAGGAGCATCCTTGGGTTGATTTTGGGACCCCATGGAGCCAGTTGGGAGTGATAATGACACTTTAGATTAATTAACTTAAAGTAAAGTAAAAAATTATATAAAAAAATATCTATTTGAAAATTAATTTTTACAAGGGGTTATATATGTTATTTTTATATATATTAAAATTAATTGGAAATCAAAAACTATTTACTACATTATAGTATTTTTTGATAAATTTTATACATCAAATAAATTTAATTATTTATGACATAATAATGATGTTGTATTTACCTCATTGGTAAATGTTTTAAATGAATAATATTATAAATATTAAAAAAAATCTAAAACCAGTCCAATTTTTATTGGATTATTTTATTTAGACCTGTATACATCTTATCTTCAACTATAATTAGTTTTGGACAATTAGATATTGAATATCATTATATTATAAAATAAAATCTTAACACTCTATTGAAGATCCCCTCCTCAACATTATAAAAATACCTCACATATAATTATTCCCTCACACCTCACAAGCCACATGGAACATCTAACCCCTACCCAAATAATATTTCAAGATCACTATCCTCATCATAGAAGCCTTACCATAGGCAGAAGGCAATTCAAGATGTCCTTTAGTTTCAAACCAAAGGGAGTTACACAAATTAAAGGTAAGTGTTCCTCTTAAATTCATTTCTTTTATTTTACATATCCATGCCCTAAACTCTTTTTATTATTTTCTTTAAAAAAAATATTTTCAATATACTAGGATGTGGTTATTAAAAGGATTCAAACTACACATACTAACACCTCTATCTAATTCGTGATGAACATAATGTTTCTGTGAATAGCAAACTAACGCTTTACGATACGATGAATGTTTTATGATCTCATACTGCCTCAAATGGTGGACATTAAGATGAAACTATATTCATATATGATATAAGTTATGTTTACGGTTTCTTTATGATTCTGTATTTTCCTTTTATACCTTACCTTTATGGTTTCCTTTATTGGTAAACTCGATAATTTCATTTGAGGATTTGTGGACCACTGTCCCCTACAATGTTATCTGAATCGTTAGTTCCATGTGTGAGACATATAAAGGATTGAGTTAATTATATTATATATGATATTAAATTGTAATTATAATATACCTATGTATCATTACTTTTATTTCCATTAAATTAATAAATAGAAATGATGGTAGTGTTCAAGCGTATGTACGCCTTGACGTCTTTATGGACGGTGCATTTAATTTCTTATCTGCAAATGTATTGTACTATTTTACGTACATGTATAAACATGATATATTTGATATATTTGATATCTAATTCCTGAATATAATTATGGTTATAATGAAATTTTGACCATGTCAACAACTTATAATTATAAGAAGTCTAGCTTTGACTCAAGTACCAAATATCGAAAAAACGACCATTATAAACATAAATGATTAAAAAATGTTTATAACGTGGTAATACATTATATAAATTGAATAATAATCTTCAAAAAGGATATTAGACAAGTATAAATTATCTTTCATTTATTATTCAGGAGATTAAAGATTGAACGGGTCAAGTCAGACGCGAGGTAAGGGACATTATCTCAATCTCCATTCATTGAGGAATATTTTGTTTTAGTACACAACTCTCATTTATATGCTATATAAACAAATTTTAAATTTCATTCCATTCAATGGTTATAATTTTCCACAAAGCATTTTACTAAATGAAAGAAAAAATAATGTTTCTTTTTAACGTAAGCGGTGACAACAGCCATTTACGCCGCCATCAGTATTATTTGATATTTGGATTCCTTAACAAGATGTACTATTTTTAAATTGAAAATAAATATCATATACTCTTTTACTTGTTTTTGTATTGAAAAGTGTTCTGATAATGGATATGTTATGTCATTTTATTTAAATGATATATTGTGATAGAAATGAGGAAATGTTCTCTTTCCTTTATGTTTGTTTTACGTGTTATGAACATGTTATGGTTCATGGGAATTGTTACATATACATGTGGTTCCGTGATAAACCTAGTTTTGGTGAGCCTTATATAGCTCTAGAATGCATTGGGTAACGTGATATAGGTAAACATGAATGTTTGTCCTACGTGATTTAGGGAATATACCCTAATGGGTATTCAAAATGTAACTCCCTACCTAGCAATGATAGCTATAATATAAGTATGATATAAATACCACAAGTAACTTTTATGATTTATGTTTTCTATGTGTTATTACTAAATCTTATGATTTCATGAGGTATGTTAAAATGATTATTTTATGTATGTAATCATGAACTAACGTTTTCCTTCAGAGTTTTATAACCCTTAATGAGATTTTTATGCTCATACCAAACTTTGATCTATTTTTTAGAGGATTTAAAGATAAAATGGGTCAAGGATGAGATCAATGAAAAGTTAGGCTATCTAAAACATGGGATTAGAAATGAATCTATTTGTCAAGAGTTTTTATTTAATGAAAAATTGGAAACTATGTAGAAGTGTCTACTTTGTAATTTTTGAGATGTAATGTAATATTTATGGAAAAATTCTCTTAAACACTAAAACCGAGAAGATCTTCAATGTGAATTATTAATTAAATTGAAGATTATATAATGTTTAATTCAGAGTCCTTATAGTTGGTATCAGAGGTCAATTTAGACAACATTAGGTGTTAGGGTATTGTTAAATTCTTATCCATAAATTGATTTATATTGAAATGATATAGCATTTATAGATTACCATGTTGCTTCACCTAATATATTTCTGTGTTCCTAAAGGTTTTCCATAGAGGAAATAGGGTAGAAATGTAGGGATGACATCAAGAGGAAGAAAAATATCTAAATCAGCTACTTGAGATGGTTGGAATCGGAACTGAACAATTTGTTGGAGTGATGGAACAATTGACTCAGGATATAAATGGTGGTGGTATCCATGCACGAGATCTACTAGATCAACCATAGAGGAACATGTCACTAGTGGAGCATTTCACGAGGAAACACCCACCATCATTCAAAGGATCATATAACCCTGTTATAAATGAAGGGTGTATTAAAGCATTAGAGAAAATTATTTATGTCATGGGCTGTTCAGAACATCAAAAAGTTAGTGTGACTATTTACCGTTTTGAAGGTGAAGCTGATCTGTGGTGGTTGATGGTGAAAAATATCAGGGATACTAAGGAGATTTATGATATTGATTGGGTTGAATTCAAAGGTATGTTTCTTGATAAAATTTTCCTATTTTTATTCTTCTTAGGATCGAAAAACATTTCCTATAATTGAGGCAAGAAGATGACTCAGTGGCAGCTTAAGATGAAAAATTCACTTGACTGGCAATGTATGCTCAAAATTTCATAGGACATCTTGATAGTAAAATAAACTGTTTTTACTGAGGATTAATGCCAAAGTATTTAAGTGGTTTATCTTCTCATGAGTTCAAAAGTTTTGTAAAATATGTTCCTCATTCTGAGAATGTGGAAATGGAGTTTTATAATGATCAGGAGTTCTATGAAAAACAATAGAATAAAAGGTCGAGGTGCAAGACTAAAGGGAAGAAATCTTAAAAAAAGTCTGATGATAAGAAACTTAAGAATTCAGTTTGTAAATTTTTTTTGTAAAAAGCAGGCTAGGGAATGTCTTTTGAATTCTGGTAAGTGCTAACGATGTGGTAAAATGGGACATATGTCTTGTAATTTCTCTGAAAAAATATCAAGGTAGTGGTATGAAAAAATATGATTTAAAGTTAGTAAAATATTTTAAGTGAAATGAAATAGATTATTATGGAAATGAGTGTCCAATGAAGAACTCAACTGAGGAAAAGATGTTGGACTACATGAAAAAAGGGGTGTTGAAATCCATTGCAGCTACTTTAGAAGATATTAGGCCATCAAATGAAATAGTATCAGGTAAAATGTTTGTTTTTTAAGTTATTACAATGTGTTTTTTGATTTGGGGTCTAAAAATTCTTCATTTTTGAGAATTTTTCTAGTAAATAGGGAATTCCATCTGAATATATGAACCCTAAAAATATGGTAAAAACACCTGGAGGAAATGTTGAGACAAAAATAAAATATAAGAACCTTCTGGTCATTGTGTGTGAGAAAAATCTACCTGAAAACCGTTTTTTACCCTAATAGAGTTTGATGTTATTTTTTGGTATGTATTGGATATCTATTTATAAAGATATGATTAATACAAAGATAAAAAGGTTTACTTTAAAAATAATTTTCTATTTATGTACAATAATTAACCCTTTCATTTGATAACATATTAGGAAGCTGATAAACTAGTAAAAGATGGAATTGAATGTTACCTTGAACAGATTGTTGAAAACAAAGGAACTGTTTAGATTTATGATGTGCCCGTGGTAAATGAGTACGTTGATATTTTTTGTTGATTAATTTCTTGGTATTATACCTGATAGAAAATTTGAATTTACTGCTGACTTAGTTTCTGATGCTATTATAATTTCGATACCCCCTTATCAAATGGCATAAATCAAACATTTAGTGTTAAAAATCAGTTGCAAGAATTATTAGATAGTGGTTTCATTCAAACTAGCACATCACCATGGGGTGATCCTATCTTTTTTGTTAAAAAGAAAGATAGTTCAATGAAACTTCGCAGTGATTATAGAGCATTGAATAACATTACTGTTAATAACAAGTATCCTTTTCCTCATATCAATGATTAGTTTGATCAGATCTAGATAGTTTAGTATTTTGCGAAAATTGATTTTAGGTCATGTTACCATCAATTGAATGTAAAGTAATAATACATTCTGAAGACCACGTTTCTTACTGGATATGTCCATTATGAATTAGTAGTCATGCCTTTGGGTTTAACCAATTCACCTGTTGTATTCATGGATCTTATGAATAAAATTTTCTTTGAGTTCTTGGATAGTTTTGTGGCTGTGTTCATTGATGATATTTTAATTTAATAGAAATGTAAATATGATCATGAAAGTCATTTAAGGGTTATCTTGAAAACCATAAATGAAAAGAAACTATTTGGGATGTTCAACATGTGGGTGTTTTGTTCACAATAAATTTCTTCTCCTGGTCACATTGATTAAAAAAATGGCATAATTGTTGATCCTACTAAAGAATATGATGTTGAAGAATGGACAAGACCCACAAATATAACTGAGAAACATTGTTATCTTGGATTATCAGGTTATTACATGAGGTTTGTTGAAAATTTTTTATGGTTATCTAGTCCACTGACTAAGTTAACTTGAAATGGTGTTAAGTTCATTAGGACATATTAATGTGATGATTGTTTTCAGCAATTGAAATGAAGACCAGTGAATGATCTAGTTTTCACACTGCCTTCCAGAAATGTTTAGTTTGTTATTTATAGTGATGCTTAATTTAATGGACTTGGATGTGTCCTTATACAGAATGTTCAGTTAATTTCTTATGCTTCACATCAGTTGAATCCTAAAGAGTTAAATTACCCTACACATGATTTGGAATTATCAACTGTTGTTTTTAGCTTTAAAAATTTTGAGGCATCATTTGTGTGGTGTAAAATGTGAAATATATACTAACCAAAAATTCTTGAAGTATATATTCACTCAGAATGAATTGAACATGAGACAAAGGAGATGGTAGGAAATAATCAAGGATTATGATTGCACGATCCATTTCCATATGGGAAAGGAAAATCAAGTAGATGCTGCTTTGAGTCGAAAAAGTAATGCTTCATTAACCGTGATATGTTTGGAACGAGATAATTTGGTTTTTGATTTGATGAAATTTGGCATAGAATTTGTTGGTGCATGAAATTCTTCTGTTCTGTTTTAGGTGTCAGTGAGATCATTTATATCAGAGAGAATAATATAAGTGAAAAAAGAATACAGTGAGTTACATGAAAAGGTATAGTTGGTTCATAAAGGTATATTTCTGTAATTTAACTTCAATAATGATTGGGTTTTGAGGTTTGGGAAAATATTATGTTTTCCTTGTGATTCACAGTTGAAGAATTAGTTTTTATATGATGCTCATAGTTCCCCATTTTCAGTTTATCCTGGAAGTACTATGATGTACAAAGATCATAGAGAGTTTTTCTGGTGGAATGGAATGGAAAAAGATATTGTTGATTTTACTGTGAAGTGTTTGACTTGTCAGCAGGTTAAAGCAGAGCAACAGTTATCAAAAGGGATTCTTCATTCTTTACCAATGCAATAGTGGAAATGGGAAAATATATCCATAGACATCATTTTCAGTTTACGTAAGACATCTCGAGGTAATAATGAAATCTGAGTCATTATTGATCGATTGAATAAATATGATTATTTTCTTCCTATTCAAGATACATTATCTCTAGATCATCTTTTGCAGTTTTATGATAAAGAGATAGTCAGGTTGCATTGAGTTCCCATCTCCATTGTATCTGATTGTGATCTCAGGTTTACTTTTATCTTTTGGAAAGGCCTTCAGATGTCGTTTGATGCTGAATTAAATTTTAGTACAAATTTTAATCCACAGTCTGATGGGAAGTCATAATGAACTATTCAGATAATGGAGGGTATGCTACATTCTTGTTCACTTGATTACCAGGGTTGTTGGGACCAACATATGTCTTCAGATGAATTTTCATAAAATAATAGTTTTCATTCCAGTATATAGATGGCTCCATTTGAGGAATTATATATGAAGCGTTGTTGAACTCCTTCATTTTTGGATGAAGTAGGTGAAAGGATGATGATGGGACCAGAATTGGTAGAAGAGAAGGGAGAAATGGTTTAGTTTATTCAAAAGAACATTTGAACAACTCAATACAAGAAAAAAATTATTCGGATAACTAGAGGAAGGATCTCTCTTCTGATGGAGGTGATAATGTATTTCATAGTGTTTCTACATGGAAAAGGGTAATGTGTTTTGGTAAGAAGGGAATGTTGAGTCTGAGGTTCATTGGACCTTATGAAATCCTGGAAAAATTTGGATTAGTTGTGTACATAGTGGCTTAACCTCCATGTTTTTCCCAGGTTCAATTTTTTTTTCAAGTTTCAGTGTTGAGAAATTATATGCCCTATCCATCTCATGTTTTATGTTTAGTGGTAGTTTAGTTGTAAGAGAATCTATCTTATGAGGAATAAACAATATTGATTCTTGACTATAGAGAGAATGTGTTTAAGAATAATTTAATTTACAAGGTAATGGTTTTGTGGAAAACAATATGGTTGAAGAGGCATTGTGGAATCTGAAAATGCTATGAGGGATAAATATGCCCACTAATTTCAAAAGTTAATAAAATTGAGAGTACATAATTCCAAAAAGGGGGGAAGGATGTAAAATCCAATGTAAATAAAGGAATTTTTTTTTCCATAATTATTCATATTTGTGAATTAAATAATATTTTTACTTTAAAGGGGTTGTTATGTTAGATGGAATACCCAATACGCAACAACGAGTTTCATTAAAATCTTTCATTGCACACTAATAATGTAATAATATTATTTTAAAGTGTAGTTAAAACCTAGAATTTGTATTTATGGGAAGGAATATAACTAACTATAATATTATTATACATGTTTGTTAAATGTTTTTTCATTTATCCGATAAATGTTAGATGCTTAAAATGTGAATGAATCTGATTTTAAGCATAATTTACCTTAAGTGGTTGACATACCACATTTTAGTGAAGAAACCACTTTAAATATCTTATTGTCACTTTTATATGATCTATTTGACCAAATAAAATTCTTATTGAGAATCATGACATCAAAATTTACTTTCGGTAA
This sequence comes from Viscum album, assembly GCA_963277665.1. NCBI lineage: Eukaryota > Viridiplantae > Streptophyta > Magnoliopsida > Santalales > Viscaceae > Viscum > Viscum album. The sequence continues at coordinate 1,060,714,230 of OY728140.1, forward strand.
ATTTTAGGTATTTTTCTAATAAAATTCATTTTTTTGAATAGTGAAAAATACAGTGTTTTAATTCAAATGTTCCTTTTAATATAATTTATTTATATGGATAGAATATCATTTCAATTGGTTTAAAAGTGTAATTAGATTATTATTTTACCATTTTATCTAATTTTAGTCATTGGAATTAATTTCACTTTGAAATTGGACATAAACAAGTATCAATCTTTTGAAAGTTATTGTTTCTTAAAAACACGCTATTTGTTTTGATAATCGCAATTAATTTTAAATTAATTAATTCAACCTAAATATTTTAAATTCGGTAAAATATAAATCATTTTTGAAATTGGAATATAAAATATATCTTAGGCTGAATTTTTTGTATTTGTCTGAAAAACATCAATTTTTTATGAATAGTGAAACCACCAAGTCGTAGTAAAAAAACTGACTTTTTCATTTAAATGAAATTTTACCGCATTTGTGGATTGAATTTTAAAATATGACATACATGGTTTTTATTTTTTATTAAAATTTGGTTCAATAATATGAAAATGATTTTTAGTGAATATTAACTTTTTACTTTTATTTACCAGGGATAAAGGTAAATAGGGTAATTCATGATAAAATTAATATAATAATAATAATAAATTACCTTAACACTTATAATATCATCATTGGATGAGTTATGGCCGACCATGGGTATTATTGGGTTGATTTGTGGACCCCATGGAGCCACATGGGAGGGATAATGACACTTTAGAATAATTAACTTAATGTGAAGGCAAAAATTAGATAAACAAATATCTTATTGTAAATTAATTTTTGTAAGGGGTTACATAAGTTATTTTTTATACTATAAATATTCATTTGAAATATAAAATGATTTCTTACATTATAGTATTTTTTATAATCATTAGACATCAAATAAATTAAATTATTTATGACACAATAATGATGTTGTATTTACCTCATTAAAAAATGTTTTAAATAAATAAGATTATTAATATGAAAAAATTATCCAAAACCTATCCATTTCTTATTGGATGATTTTATTTTGACCATTAGTCAACTTATGTTTGACGTTATTTTGTTTTGGACCTTTAGAAAGCAAATATAATTATATAATAAGTTAATATTTTCAGACGTTCCTAAAGAGCCCATCCTGCCCCTTATAAAAGGCCCTAAATTCTAATTGTTTTCTAAAACCTCTCAAGCCCATTGGCTCATCCGAACCTAGACCAAATAATATTTTTAGATCCATATCCTCCTTATAGGAGCCTTATCTTAGGCTGAAGGCTCTTCAATAAGTCCTTTTGATTCAAACCAAAGGGAGTTACCCAAATTAAAGATAACAATTTCTGTTAAATTAATTTCATTTATTATACTTATCTAAACCATAAACTCTTTTTAATATTTTATTTTATAAAAACAATAGAATCATCAATATACTAGGATTTTTTATGAGATTTATTCTATCAACACTTACACACACCTCCATCAAATGGGTGAAAAACATAATGTTTCTGTGAATGTAAAACTAACGCATCAGGAAACAATGATTTTTCAACTATCTCATACCACCTCTCTTGGGGTCCATTAAGATGATAATATATTTATACATTATATATATTATGTTTATGTTTTATTTATGTTTCGGTATTTTCCTTTTATAGAATAGCTTTATGGGTACCATTATGTGTAAACGTTATAATTTCATTTGAGGAAATGTGGACTACCGCCCCCTGAAAGTGATATGACTTTTTAATGCCTTATGTTTGAAATATAAAGGATGGAGTTAATGATATTATATATGATATTATAATGGAATTATAATATAACTATATATAATTATGTTTTAATTCAATTAAAATAATAAATAGAAATTAAATTAGCGTTAATTGCATACGTATGGCTTACCGTCTGCATGAATGGTGCATTTCATTTGTTACCTCCAACTGTTATGTGCTATTATAAATAACATTATATACTGTATATATATGATATATATGATATCTAAATCATGAATATCATTCTGGATATAATGAATTTTAGACCATGTGAACAACTTGTAATTATAAGAAGTCCATTTTTGACTCAAGTACCAAATATCGACAAAACGAACAATATTAACATAAATTATTACATACTATTTTATAAAATGGTAATAATTAATATAAATGGAATAATAAACATTAAAAAGGTTCCTATTCAACTATAAATTAACTTTAGTTTATTATTCAAGAGATTAAAGAATGAACGGTTTAAGTCAGACTTGAGGTAAAGGATTCATCTCAATCTCCTTTCATTGAGGGATATTTTTTAATACACAAATATCCTTTATATAATGTATAAATACATTATAAATTTCATTTCATTCAAAGGGAATAATTTTCTATGAGGTGATTTACAAAATGACAAAACGAAAATAATTTTTCATTTTATCGTAACCAGTGACAACGACCCTTTCTGCCGCCTTGAGTATTATATAATCTTTTTCTTCCTTAACAAGCCGTAATTTTTTTAAAAGGAAAATAAATACTATATACTATTTTATGTATTTTGGAATTGAAAATAGGTTTCATAATGGATTTGATATTTCATTATATTTAAATGATATATTGTGATTTAAATGAGGAAATGTAATATTTCCTTTATGTTTGGTTTATGTGTTACGAACATGTTATGGTCCTTCTGCATTGTTATGTATATGGGTGGTACCATGATAAACTTTGGGCGGGTGATTCCGAGATAGCGATAAAGTGCATTGGGTAATGTGACAGAAGTAAATGTGATTGATTCTCCTATAAGATATATGGAATATACAATGATGGGTATTCCAAATGTAACTCCCTAAGTAGCTCTGATAGATACAATGTAAGTATGATATGAATGCAACAAGTTACTTTTATGATTAATGTTTTCTATGCTTTATTCATAAATCTTATGATTTGATGATGTATGTTAAAAATATTATGTTATGTATCAATCATTAACTAATGTTTTCCTTCTTTGATTTATAACCATTACTGAGCATTTTATGCTCTTCCCAAACTATGAGATGTTTTTCAAAGGACAAAAAGATGAATACGTTCAATGTTGAGATGAAGGAAAATTCATGTTGTCTAAAACATGGGACTATACATGACTCTTGGTGTAAAGAATTTTTTATTTTTTGGTAAAAATAGAAACTGAGTATACGAATCTACCTTGTAATTTTGGAGATGTAATGTAATAGTTATGGAATAATTCTCTTAAATAATGAACCAAAAAATATCCACAATGAAAATTATTCATTTAATTAATGATTATGTAATGTTTAATGTCATGTCCTTTTAATTTGATAATAGATTGGAAGATATGCGACCAAACAATGATTCCAAACCATTCGAGTGGTCCATATTATTATAGTATTTGAATATATGTTTCTACCAATACCAAATGATTTTCTCTCATTTCAATTATACATTAATTATTCACATTTAACTTTACCTTTTGTATTTTTTTGGGAGTTTATTTCCATTTCTCTTATCCTAATATAATGACATTTACCCGGGTTTGATGTGTTATCTTATGGTATAATCCATCTTCATCCTAATATTTTCACCGTCCACAATTCACCCTTGTTTTTTAACTTATAATCTAAAATCCTTTTTGATAAATTTTATGGTTTATAGTGATCAAATCCTGGGGGGTTGTCTATTTTTGATTTATATGATGTCTTTATGCATGGTTGGTGGTTCTCCATTCCCACCACTTCAGCTATTCCATATATTTCTCCATTGAATTTTATGTGTTACTACCTGATTCTAATTATTTTAAGGTTATCATCTTTATGTCAGTACATTTAATTAAATTGCATGATATTCTTGGATAATTTAAAATGATTTTCCATTCAAATGTATTAATATATGAAACAAACCCAATTTTTATATATGTTTTAATGTTCTTCCAAAAACCGTAATAAAAATAATTTTTGAGGTTTTTCTTTTTCATATACCTTGAATTTAAACATAATATATCCCTTCTGTTTGATTAAATGATTTCATTTTTTTTTATAGAATTACTTAACTGAAAAGGGTTATGTTGTCCCTTGGAAAAATATTTTTATAATTCAAAAATTTAATGTTCAAATAATTTTATTTCAAAGAATGTTTTTTGGATTAATTTAATCGGTAAATTAAAATTGATATAAAATTGTGTAAGGGGAATGACATCCCTTAAATATTTTAAAATAAACATTTGTACCATTATAAGGTATTTTTTTTAAAAATAATTTGAGTACATCATTTAATATCCTCTTATATTTTATGACATGGTTAGATCCTAATAGGGGAATTTGGTATATTTTATTTTTTTTAATGATGTAAATAAAGTGTTGTTTCTTACTACAAAATTGGAGGTGGGATGTAATTTATTTGAAATTATTTGAATTGATTGTGTGGTTGTATGATTTCTGTAGACACCTGAATCTTGACATACATGGAAAATACATTACTTATGTGAAATACTTAATACATAACAAAAACAGACAGACAAGGACAATAATAGTTTAGTGTCTTTGGAAACTTGGAACGTAATATTCTAATCGTGGTGAAAGATCTTCAACATCTCCCATAACGTTCTTCCACTTTTTCTTTCCTTACCTATAACCTTTCTGTTGATCCTGGGGGAAAATAAAACATAAAAAGGATGAGCCTAAATGCTCATTAAGGGTAAGCATGGATAAAATAAAACATTCCATATACATTTGAACTTAAAAACATGAACATAATGTTTAAACATCAAAATCTTGAGCAATGACATAAAACATGGAAGTACATAAGGCATAGATCATAATGGAATATAAACCATGATAAATTAGAATGGGAATAAAACATGTAGTTATGGCATCCATTAAGCTCATGTAATGATTACCATTGTAGCCAAGGCATTACTTCCAAGACCATCTTAGTGGACAAAGTCCCATTCTGAATCGAGTTCACTCCTCGTTTCAGTCCTGTATCACTGAACCGGATAATCTTACCGTTCCAGCCATGTCTATCTAATGAGATATAAAATATTTACCCAATAAATTGGAGGTATATATAGTTCCCACCCATCTCTTAATGAAATCATTCTTACTTGTTCCAAAAAATAAACATATATCATTCATAATAACCCAATAAATAAAATGGGTTTCATAAACATCATCACATCATCACATAATCCATATAAAAGAAATGGATATCATTTCATAATAAGAAAAGTGAAACCATGTAAATCATATAGACATTATACTAGAAACATACACATATGAATATAATGTCATCTTAGATAGAAAATGGTTTTGACAAAACACTTCAGATGAATTCTTGAGGAAAATATCATTTTTTCTTCAAAAATCATTTTCTTTTCACAAAATGTCATGGAATTTTAAACGAAAAGGATTTTTTTGAAAATAGTCATGAAATATTTTGGAGGAAGCTTCATGAAAACATGGCTTTATAAAACAGTAAAAATCCTTTCATGCCCTATAAGTTAAAAAAACATTCTTCTCGTACATCTGCCGGAAAAGTCAACAAGTACCTCATAAAAGAAATTTTTCATACATACCATTTAGTAAAGGTAAAAAATGGTTAAAAAGGGCTTTAAACATAAATGAATACACCTTTATTAAACATGTACATGAATGGTAGAAATAACCCAAGTAATTACTTACAAATAAGCAATCTCGGATATAAATGAGATTTGCAAAATTATCCATTACCTTAGGTCCGATATGCTTCGTACGTATCCGAACCTCCTGTATAATGATTTAAATAATGTCATTGACTTGTTATAGAATCATATTCATTGTTATGATATCATATATCCTTCACTTATGACTTTATATTACCCGTTCTTTTGTAAATTCCATGTTAAAGCAGCGTTCTGGGTAAAATCATTTCCTTTATCGTATGTGTTTCGACTTGTTGTTCTTGATATTATTACTTATATCCTTATTTACATAATTCCAGATTCTAAAAAACGATTTATAATATATATATATATTAATCATATACATATATAGTATACATCGATAAAAGTAATGAAATACACTGTTCATGGAGATGGTAGGCCGTACGTACGCATGAACGCTGTTTTTGTTTCCCTTTTGAATTGAATGGAATTAAGTAAATGACATACATATATATATATATACATAAATCCAGTATCATTATTATGTCATATATTTCATTATTATTTATTATATATACTTTATAATCATTCATGAATGGTTAACATGGAGAGTGAATCTCATCGCGTCGTGGAGACGGTAGTCCGTACGTACGCACGAGCGATGATATCATTCCCAATATCATGGAATTATATTAAAGTGTATGTATAATATTAAAAAATCAATATCACTTTAAAATAATCATATATAGTCATTAATTACACCATTATACCCATCCAAGTAAGGTGGTGGTGGAAAATTGATTACACCACGGCGTGGAGACTGTATTCCGTACGTACGCGCGCGCAATGATTTCGTTTTACATAGGATGTATAAATGGTTAAATAGGGTTGTTTAATTCTTATAATAACATATAAGTATATGGGTGATACTGAGGTTATTACTTCATAATGAAACAGCTAATGAAGAAGATGTGGAAGAAGAAATAAAATTGAAAGAATCGGTAATGGATATTACCTCTTCTTGGAAGCGCCTCTTTGAGACCTCCTCTTAGGGCTATAAAATTGGTCTTTGAAGAATACCAGGACCTCTATAATGTTTCTATGGAGGTGTAGAAGAGAATTTGGAAGGGTTTTTCTAAGCTTGAAGGCTCAATGTGGTGTGTGGAAGAGAGGGAGGATGTGCCCTTTTATAAAGGAGGAGAGGGGCACCTTTGGAATTCTTAAAAATATTAATTTATAATAAATCTAACCCCACTTAAAAAATCTCCAAAAATGACTCATATACGAATATTAGATTATATAGGTTTTTAATATCATCAACAAAGCAAATTTAGACATGTTAGGAATTCATTTTAATCATTATCAACTTGAATTATCCTTACTTAATCAATTTTATTTTATTTGTGGTAATAGCATTCTAAATTTTAAATAATATAAAATAATTATTTATATGTTGTGAATTGTCCATAATTGGATACTTAATAAAATTTTAGACCATATAAATTGAAATTTATAATTTTTAAATATTTTTTTGATTTTTAAACAATTTTATAATATGTTGTTTTTATAAAATAACAATAGTGTCAATTTTGACACGATTCATTTATATGAATTTAAATAAAATATATACAGAAGATATGTTCGAACTAAAATATTTAGTAATTTACTAAATGGCAATATGTTTCTAGAAAATTAGTGCAGGACATTAAATAATTCATATAATATTTATTTTATTATTTTTAAAACCATTTATTTGGTTTATCTCTTAATAAAATAATTACTACAACATTATTGTATAATTATATAATATAGTTATTTGTTGCATAAAAATTTAAAATAAAATCCTATGTTGAAGATATATCTATTACCTTTCACAATAATACTTTTACTCGAATTTAACATCTTAAAATCACAATATTTAAATTGTTATATTTATTAAATTATGAAGGTGACAACTTTGGCATCATTTAAAATAAAATACTATAAGTGTCATAATCACTTTTATAAGACACCAAACGGTTATATACTAGGTCATTAGATACTTATGGTATAGATATACTCTAAAAATAAGTTTTTTTCAGGTTTTTGGGCCTTGTAATGGGTATTATTATTTCAATAAAAAATATATTACTGATTGTTTACATAATAAATAATTTCAGCATCATTAATGTATCACCATTAATGACAATTATTTAATCCCTAAAAATTATAAATAAATTATCATGATTTAGGAAATTTTATTAAATTTCTAGAGAATATTCATGTTAGAACTGTTATGATGTTTATCACTAAATTAAAATTATTATACTTATAAGATTTAAGAGAGTGACATGTTGTCACTTTCTTTGGATTTAATAATAATTAAATTATTTTCATGGTAAAAAGTCTATAAAATGAATCCAATCCGACCTTTATGTGATATGGGTCTACTTTGAGTCATCAAATTGAATTTTTTCATGTGTTAGGGTAATTTTATAATATTATATTTACCTTAATTACTTGATTTACCTTTAACTGTGGTAAATAAAATTTACCGTATTTACTATTCATAATTCCAAAAAATAAAAAGTAGCCTATTAATATAATTTGGACCCAATGATTCGAAATATTGAATCCATTTTTTCAAATGCAATACACAGAAGTTTCCGAAATTAAATTAAAATTAATCCCATTGTCGAATGAAAACTGGGTTTTGTTTAAAATATAGCAAAAGATTGAATTGATTTAACATATGAATTAAATGTAAAATCATTGCTAATGACATAAATTATATTAAATTGTAAAAATATATTCTATTTATACTTTAAAACCACTCAGTATTATAATTTAACCACATAAGTTATTACGATAAAAAAAGTTGTTTTTCATTAAAATATAGCGTGTTTTTACTATTCATTAAAATATAAAAGTTATCAGAATAATATGAAAAATTTTACCCAAGGTAAAATTTTATATCCTGATTCCAAAGAATAATTTTATTTTGTAAAATTGAACTTATAAACATGTCAAAAACTAGATTTAAAGTGGGTGCACCATCAAAAGGTGCGAAAACTAAATTTTTTTAAAAATAAATATTTTACCCGAAAAATTTATTTTGTTCTTATACCATGTTCTAGAAAATGTGTAAGATGAATAATAATGTTATAAAATTCAAAATTTAGTTAATACTATTCACAATGGCTAGTTCGTAATAATATTATAATAATATATCTTTGTTTAGTAAAACTCGGTATTGCGTACAACACACGCTATCGAGGAAGGTCGTGATTGCGTGTAATGCAAGCCAAGTCATGGTTGCATGTAGTTCATGACTCCTTTGTTGTTGGGTATAATAAAATACAAAAATATTTCAATTATACATTGAATATATATATATATACATATATATACACACTCAATGTTTCGTAGAATAACAACTATCAAACAAATATGAAATTGTGTGTATCACGATCCAAGAATAATGTTGTATATACTGCAAGCTAATATGGTGTTGCGTATAGATCATGATAATCTTGAGGTATCGTACAACAGAAGATATGAAAGAAATTAAAAAGAATATATCTTATAAAATCTCGGGTTATTACATTCTACCCCCCTTAAAATGAATTTCGCCCTCGAAATTCGTCAGGGTTATAAATGGGTTTCTACTTGAATTTTTCTTTAATTGAAACCCATGCCGTAAAATGAAATACCAAAACATAACTTTAAAAAATAAATTATGAAACATAATGGTTACCCAAATTAATTAATCAATGGGTTTCCACATAGGAGAACATAGGTGAATATATGGATATGGAAGAGAAATCTAACCATCATGTTCTGATGGAGAGTGGTAGAGAAGATGGCTATGAATAAGCCAACAATCACAAAGTCATATATTTGTGATGATCTAAGGTACCATCTGATTCGTCGGATATAAGAGCACTAGGACGTCATTTTTGGTTTTCCAAATCATTTCCCTAATGTTGAAAATATAGAATTAAGAAGAAATACTTTCTTGATTTTGGTACTATCTCACTGTTGTTTAGGATTTGAACAATTTCCACTTCATTTCTTAAAGAAATGATGTTCAATTTTTTATTTGTGAAGTTCTAAAAGATCATGTGATAGAATAATGAGTCATTCCATCTGTTTCAAACAAAAGGTTAACAAAAGTTATCAAATATACATATGTTCATCTATGGTGTGGTTAATCATATAGAATTCCAAAAAAGAACTTATACTTCATATATCATTCCTCATAATTAAATAAAACTAGTTTTTACTAACCAGGGACTTCCTGTAGGCCAGTGGTAGGCGATAAAGGCCAGTCGCACTTCGGTTGTGGGTTCGATTCCCACAACCTTGTCCGACGCGATGGGTTGTCTCCAGTCCGGCAGGTTTTCCTTTTTCTAAAACTACATTACTATAACATCCTAACAATAATATCGAAAAAAAGATCTATCCTTAAACAATACTAACTTATGTCCAACATAATACATTCCTATCTTTAGGCTTATCTTAAATACTTCGGTCAAAGCTCATAGTATAAGAAAATGATTACTTGAAATGTCACATAACAATCACATGAATGCCATCATTTATCCCCCATATATCATAATATATATCCTGTTGTTCAAATTATAAACATTTGAATACCTTAATCATGTATTCTCTGGAAGAATGAATACCCATTGAGCCTTAGTGAAAACATGAATTCAGTTAAAAGTTAAGACTTTCCACATACCAAAATCCTCAAAATTCATTATACTCAAAACATGATACAACCTTCTCCATATATTAGTCATGAGCTCATGAATACTATCAAACATTTAATTCTCTCTTTATCCCTTCATTATGCGCATATCATCTACATTCCAAAAATATCTGAATAACCTTTCCTGGATACTGGTACTGTTAATCATACACTTTTAACTCTCAAGGAAAGGCAATAGTGTAACAATCCTAAGATGTCTCTTTATTCCATAGTACCATGAGATTACTTATATAACATTACACTTGATAAACATGTAATCATTCCACTACCTTCTTAAACCATTGATCTAGCTTCAACAATTATTTCAACTCACATATCATTTGTAGTCTCTTCATCATCATAAACATAAATTCTACCAATACAGCCGTACTGATTCTATTCATGAGACTTTCTCTTAGGGAATTGGTTTGCATAATTCCCATACATTCCACATTTAAAACATTTAATCGTTGTTGATGTCGTTGCAATGCCATTATCCTCATCCATGGTGTTAACTGAACCTTTTCCTTTGCACTTACTGGCTTTGTGTCCTTCTTTTCTACACCCAATGTATCGTCTAGTTCCCTTAAAACAATCTCCACGATGCCTCTTCCCACATGATTTACATGAGGGAAATTGAACTTTTTTCCTCTATGATCATCATGAAACTCCTTCTTTCTCTTTTTATCTGAGTCGGGAAACTTACGAAAGTTGAGATTATTGATCATATTATGAGATTGATGATTAGGAATTATAACGATGTTTGGACTTCCAAATCCCGTTTCATTTGGTTTCTCATGAAGAATATCATTCCATGGTCCGTCATATCCTCTATTATAATGTATCTTCATGTTTCCAACGATTTTATAAAACCCAAAAAGAATAGTGTGAGAGGAAAAAATCATACTAGGGAAAACAACATAGTAAAGGGGGAGTACCCTCAATATCTAACATCATAGGTTAAATTCTATGATCATTACCGTAATTCTAGGACTATATCATATACGTATACTTATCCTCAGGTACATCCCTAGACATACCTTAGAAATATTTCTAGGGATCTCACAAACGTTTTTTGCATCCTAATTTCCAGAGGTTGACTAAACCTTTCCTCTAATACCAACTGTAGTGACCCGATTCGTGACGTACATGGACATTACATTACTTTTTCGGAATGCTTAATACATAACAAAAACAGACACACAAGGACCGTAATAGTTTAGTGTCTTTGGAAACATGGAACGTAATCTCCTAATCATGGTGAAAGATTTTCAACATCTCCCATAAAGATCTTTCATTTTTTCTTTCCTTACCTAAAACCTTTCTTTTGATCCTAGGGGAAAATAAAACATAAAAAGGGTGAGCTCAAATGCTCAATAAGGGTAAGCATAAATAAAATAAAACATACCATATACATTTGAACTTAAATAATGAACATAATTTTTAAACATCAAAATCATGTGCAACAACATAAAACATGGAAGTACATAAGGCATAGATCATAATGGAACATAAACCACGATAAATTAGCATGGGAATAAAACAAGTAATTATGGCATCCATTAAGAACATGTAATGATTTCCATAGTAGCCAAGGAATTCCTGCCAAGACCATCTTAGTGGACAAAGTCCCATTCTGAATCGAGTTCACTCCTCGTTTCAGTCCTGTAACACTGAGCCGGATTAACTTACCATTCCAGCCATGTCTATCTCATGTAATATAAAATCTTTACCCAATGCGTTGGATAGAGATATAGGTCCCACCCATCTCTTAATGAAATCAATCTTACTTGTGCCACAAAATAAACATACATCATTCACAATAACCCAATAAGTAAAATGGGTTTCATAAACATCATCACATCCTCACATAATCCATATAAAAGAAATGGATATCATTTCACAATAAGAAAAGTAAAACCATGTAAATCATAGAGACATTATACTGGAAACATACACATATGAAAATAATGACATCTAAGATAGAAAATGGTTTTGATAAAACACATGAAATGAATTCTTGAGGAAAATATTATTTTTTCTTCAAAAATCATTTTCTTTTCACAAAATGTCATGAAATTTTAAAAGAAAGGTATTTTTTTGGAAAAAGTCATGAAATATTATGGAGGAACCTTCATGAAAATATGGCTTTATAAAACCGTAAAAATCCTTTCAATTCGTATAAGTTAAAACAACATTCTTCTCGTACTTTTTCCGGAAAAGTCAAAAAGTACCTCATAAAAGAAAGATTCCATACACACCATGTAGTAAAAGAAAAAAATGGTTAAAAAGGACTTTACACATACATGAATACACCTTTATAATACATGGACATGGATGATAGAAATAACCCTAGTAATTACTTACGAATAAGCAATCTCGGATAAAAATGATATTTACAAAATTATCCCTTACCTTAGGTCCGATATGATTCGTACGTATCCGAACCTACTGTATAATTATATAAATAATGTCATTGACTTATTACAGAATTATATTCATTGTTATGATATCATATATGCTTCACTTATGACGTTATATTACCCATTCTTTTGTAAATTCCATGTTAAAAAAACATTCTGGGTAAAATCATTTCATTTATCGTGTGTGTTTCAACTTGTTGGTCTTGATATTATTACTTATATCCTGATTAACATAATTCCATAATGTAAAACATGATTTATATAATATATATATTCATCATATACATATATATTATAGATCTATAAAAGGAATGAAATGCACCGTTCATGGAGACGGTAGGCCATACGTACGCATGAACGCTCTTTTCGTTTCTCTTTTGAATTGAATGGAATTAAGTAAATGACATAGATATATATATATAAATAAATCCAGTATCATTATTATGTCATATATTTCATTATTATTTATTTTATATACTTTATAATCATACATGAATGGTTATCATGGAGAGTGAATCTCATCGCATTGTGGAGACGATAGTCCGTACGTACGCACGAGCGATGATATCATTCCCAAGATCGTGGAATTGTATAAAAGTGTATGTATAATATTACAGAATCAATATCACTTTACAATAATCATATATATTCATTATTTACACCATTATACCCAACCAAGTATGGTGGTTGTGGAAAATAGATTACACCACGGCGTGGAGACGGTATTCCGTACGTACGCACGCGCAGTGATTTCTTTTTCCGTAGGATGGATAAATGGTGAAATAGGGTTGTTTCAAACTTATAATAACATATATGTATATGAGTGATACTTATGTTATTACTTCATAATTAAACAACTAAATAAGAATAAGTGTAAGAAGAAATAAAGTTGAAAGAATAGTTAATGGATATTACTTCTTCTTTGAAGCGCCTCTTTGAGACCTCCTCTTAGGGCCCTAAAATTGGACTTTGAAGAAGACCAGGACCTATAGGATGTTTCTAGGGAAGTGGAGAAGATACTTTTTTAGGGGTTGGCCGAGCTGTAAGGCTCAATGTGGTGTGTGGAAGAGAGGGAGGAGGTGCCCTTTTATAAGGGAGGAGAGGGGCACCTTTGGAATTCTTAAAAATATTAAATTATAATAAATATAACCCCACTTAAAAAACCTCCAAAAATGACTCATATCAGAAGATTAGATTAGATAGGTTTGTAATCTCATCATCCAATAAAATTTAGACATGTTAGGAATTTATTTTAAACATTATCAACTTGATTTATCCTTACTTAATCAATTTAATTTTATTTTTGGTAATAACATTCTAAATTTTAAATTATAAGAAAAAATTAATTATTTGTTGTAAATTTTCTATAATTGGATACACTATAACATTCTAGACCATATAAATATAAATTTAGAATTTTTTAATAATTTTGTGATTTTTAAACAATTTTATAATATGTTATTTTTATAAAATAACAATAGTGTCAATTTTGACACTATTCATTTATATGAATTTAAATAAAATATATACAGAAGATATGTTCAAACTAAAAGATTTATTAGATTTATAAATAGCCATATGTTTCTAGAAAGTTAGTGTAGCACATAAAATAGTTCATATAATATTTATTTTAATATTTTTAAAACCATTTATTTGGTTTATCTCTTAATAAAATAATTACTACAACATCTTTGAATAATTATTTAATATACATATTTTTTGCTTAACAATTAAAAATAAAATCCTATGTTGAAGATAAATCTATTAAGTTTCACACTAATACTTGTACTTGAATATATCATCTTAAAATCACAATATTTAAATTTTTATATTTATACAATTATGACGGTGACAACTTTGGCATCATCTAAAATAAAATAATATAAGTGTCATAATCACTTTTATAAGACACCAAACGGTTTTAAATTAGGTCATTAGATGGTTATGGTATATATATAGACTAAAAATAAGTTTTGGTCAGGTTTGTGGGACTTTTAATGGGTATTATTATTTCAATAAAAACTTTATTTCTGATTTGTTACTTAATAAATAATTTCTGCATCATTAATGTATCACCATTAATGACAATTATTTAAACCCTAAAAATTATAAATAAATTATCATGATGTAGGTAATTTTATTATATTTCTGGAGACTATTCATGTTAGAAGTTTTATGATGTTTATCACTAAATTAAAATTATTATACTTATAAGATTTAATAGAGTGACATGTTGTCACTTTCTTTGGTATTAAAAATAATTAAATTATTTTCATGGTAACAAGTTTATAAAATGAATAAAATCCGACCCTTAGGTGATATGGGTCTACATTGAGTCATCAAATAGAATTTTGGCATGTGTTAGTGTAATTTTATAATATTATATTTACCCTTAATTACACGATTTACCCGTTAATTGTGGTAAATAAAATTTACCGTTTTACTATTCATAATTCCCAAAAACAAAAAAGTAGCCTATTAACATAATTTGGACCCACGGATTCCAAATATGGATTACATTTTTTGAAACTCAACACACAGAAGTTGCAGAAATTAAAATAAATTAATCTCTTTGTCGAATGAAAACTTGTTTTTGTTTAAAACATAGCAAAAGATTGAATTGATTTAACCTACGAATTAAATGTAAAATAAATGCTAATGACATAAATTTTATTAAATGGTAAAAATATATTATATTTATACTTTAAAACCAATCAATATTATAATTTTACCACATAAGTTATTACGATGAAAAAGTTGTTTTTAATTAAAATATAGCGTGTTTTTACAATTCATTAAAATATAAAAGTTATTAGAATAATATGAAAATTTTTATCCAAAGTAAAATTTTATATCCTATTTCCAAAAAATAATTTTATTTTTTAAATTGAACTTATAAACATGTCAAAAACCTGATTTAAAGTGGGTGTTCCATCAAAAGGCTGCAAAATTGCATTTTTTTAAAAATACTTATTTTACCCGAAAAAATTATTTTGTTCTTATACCATGTTATAGAAAATGTGTATGATGAATTATAATGTTATAAAATTAAATATTTAGTTAATACTATTCACAACGTCTAGTTTGTACTAATATTATTATAATATATCGTTGTTTAGTAAAACTTAGTATTGCGTACAACACATGCTATCGAGGAAGGTCGTGATTGCGTGTAATGCAAGCCAAGTCATGGTTGCATGTAGTGCACGACTCCTTTATTATTGCGTATAAAAAAATACAAAAAAAATTTCATTTATTTATTGAATATATATATACATATATATATAAACACTCAATGTTGAGTAGAATAACAACTATCAAACAAACATGAAATTCTGTGTATCACGATCCAAGAATAATGTTGTGTATACAACAGGATAATACGGTGTTGTGTATAGATCATGATAATCTTGGTGAATCGTACAACAAAAGATATGAATGAAATTAAAAAGAATATATCTTATAAAATCTCGGGTTATTACAATTTCTCATCTCTATCTATTTTTATTGATTTCATGGTTATCCAAGGAATTTAGATGATGGTTTGGATAAAAACAACCTTTAGTTGTGATTTTGCATCTTCATGGGTTAGTATCATTTGAATATTTACTAGATCTATCATAGATTCTATTCTATATTATGTCTTTTCACTCAAATTATAATTACAATTATTGACATGTTTTATGTGGATGTAAGAAGATATTGGTTGTTGAAGGCCTGTGTAGGGTTTTGGTTGCAAGTTAGCTTATTTTATATGTGGTCTAGTCTACTACCCAAGATGATTAATTCATCTTAAGTATTGATTTTGAGATCCAGTTCTTTTTTGTTCATATATTTCCCTTTTACAATGTTTTGTTATTTAAATGTTTTTTAATATTTTATTCATTATTATATTTTTATATGTTAATTCCTACTAGAGATATTTTCGATATTTATGATTTCAATTCATTTTAAAATTATTGTGCAAAAATTTTTTAGTGGGTTTTATTTATTAATATAAATTAATGTTGTTTCAAAAATTTGTTTGGATGGTTTTTTTAAATGGAAATAAAAGAACTATATTTAATTTAAAATTCACTAGAATAAATTAATTAATTGAAACAAATTTTATTGAAATGATTTAATATCCCTATTTCTTATAAAATTTATAATTTTTATTATAAATGACTTTTTTTACACAAAATAACATTAACATGGTTTTGGAAACATAAAGGGAAGATGATAATTTTTTTCATTATTATTTTATAATTGATAATCCTATTTAATAAATTATTTTCAAAGCACAATTTATGAATTGTATTATACATTTTTATATATAAAAAAATTGGATGAATCCTTCAATTAATAGTTTCTCCCACCATGTATGCAAAAATGGGTGATTTTATATTTCATGTTATCATATAACATAACATTATATTTATTATATTCAATCCATTCAATTTTATTACATGTATGGATTTAATGGGTATGGTGGTGGAATGTAGGTCAAAAGATGGACATTTATATATAATTTTTCTATTTTTATTATATTAGGATGTCTTATCAAACTATATATCCTAATATGTTTATTTTTTATATTTATTATCTATTAGAATTAGTTCTCAGTGATCATATTTTTTGAACCAAGTTATATATTTTGAAATATTTTATGTCTATTTGGGTTGATTGGTTGTATTTTTAATTTTATGTAGTTAATTTTAAATATGCTATATTCTTATTCATATACATTCCACAAAATAATCTCATGAGATTATTATTCTAGATTATATTATTTTGTGATGGAGAAATGATTATCGAGTTTGTGTTCCTAATGCCAAGGAACTGGTCAAAAACCCTTGGTGACCATGTACACCAATAAAGCTCAGTGGATAGATGATTTTATTTTCCTATAGGGTGAGAATGAGTCAATTATTAAAAAATATTATACTACACTTAGTTTATAAATGGGGAAAGTATTTTGGAATCACCCTCTAATTATTTGCGAATATGGTAGTTGGGAGATTGATATTGTCATTCAATCCTGAGTGGTGGATTAATAGTAAGATCATGATCACCACATATTATGATGAAACATGAATAACCATATGGTTTTGTGATTTTATTTCCATTATATTTATTATTATTATGTTAGATATTGTGATTTTGGTATTCTAATTCCTAATTAGAATATACAGAGTTTCATTGGGGACATCTCTTGGAATTTTCGAATGAAAATAGATTGAGAATCGTATTGGTGTGTTTGGATTAAATACACTAATAGACTTCTGAGAAACCAATATAATGGTTCTGATATACAGTTATTTATTTGATTATTTAAAAAAAATTATTTGTGGGGAAAAGAGATTTTATGATGAGAATGAAATCATGGATTTATTGGGTGATATAATGATTGTTTATTAAAAACAATTTCGATTATTATTTTTTTGAAATTGTTGATTTTATTATGATACAATTGAAGAATTTTTGTCCTATAAACCAGTCGATTATTTATTAAATATAGGATTTTTACACTCCCGAACAATGTTCCCAAGAATTGCAATTTATAAACATAAAGACATAGAGGACATTGAAAAATATTTCTAGTGGGGTGGTGCTTTGAAATAAATGAAATCTGAAATGATTTAGTGTATTTTTCATTTAAATATGTAATATATATTTCAACCGTTTTATTTGGTATGACATATTTTTCACGATATATAGGTTATTAAAATTTAAATATATTTTTAATGTTTTTATAATAGAGAAATATTTATTAGATGAGAAGTTTATATAATACGAATGTTTTAAATTAATGTGGTAGAGATTATGAATGATATTTAAAATTTCCAAAATACTTTTCCTAAATATATATTTTGTGATTTAGAGGTATTCCAACTTTTTAAAATATTTATTACTTTTAAAATTAGTATTGTGACTCCTAACATAGAGTTCATGGGAAAACAGAACATTTTTTAATGTTATTTACTTGTTATAGGGAATTGTGAAATTGAATATTTTTTTGACTAATATAGGAACTATGTGTTGTTATTTATGAATCATAACCTAGTTGGGAACAATTATTACATGAATTTATAAAAGCCTCCAAAATAAGTCTTACACCATGTTTGGGTGTTTATATATAGTGGTAGTCCTTTTCATATTCGCGAATCCAACTGGATAGAGGAGGAATTTTTAGGTTTTATTTTCCTGAACGGTTTTTATACAGATGAATTTTTTAAATATTCAAGGTAGTTCTTGCCTAGTGGAGTTATTTAGTGACAATATAGGTTGGGAAGAAAAATCCAAATAAGTTCCATTACGTAGCTGAATTGGTAATGGTCAATATTTTATGTTGTGATATTATATTAATGGAAGTATTTATTTTTTTGTAATGAATAATTGGGATGATACTCTATATTTATAATTTTTTATAATGAGTTTAGAGTTGTTTTGGTTTTTTATTTATTGTATTGGAATGTTTTTGGATAATTTTTAAACATATATTTTTGAGTAATGATTATATATAATTTTTCATGCCTAATTGGATGTATTTTGTCATTGTAGTTTTAGTATGAAGATATATTTTTAGTGAATGTTATTACATGGAATTATAATAATGGTTTGTTCATGGGGAAACCATGGGTGTGGGTATTAGATTTCTAGTATGGTCATAGAATTAGATGAGATTATAAATTGAATAGTGCCAGTTCTTCGACCTTATAAGAACACGTGAAGGTTATAAGGTAGTACATAGATTGAGCCTATTCAAGGATCTATCGGGCGATTATGGATTCTAGTGACTTAATTACATAACGAGATGACTCCCTCATGGTCATAGATCAAGCATCTCTTTAGATATGAATTCTTTCAGAACATATTGTTATTAGTATGCATCCATGAACATCTATATCTATGAATTATTCAATGGGGATTACATATCCAACTCAAGGATCCATAGATTTGGTGTGAGAAAAATTCATCATAAATTGGACCATTATGTAGGTATTACACTGATATATCATGGATTTAATTATATCTATTCCATTCCCACTTATACTAGTGTTCATCAGTGATATTTATTCATAGAGAGATTCATGGAAGAGTAGATGCTAATGTTAGATGCCGGTTGTTGAGAACATAGAGAAAATACATTGATATCTAGTGGGTGAGGTTAGTCTCAAGGATTGAATCATTCCAAAAACATCTATAATAAATATTAGTATTGATTATTAGCTTTTTAGGTCTCTCCTGATGGATTAATATCGGTGAGGGAGTCGAGTTTCTTCTCATACAATTTTCATAGACATTGTTCTTGATATTTTCTAATGTGTTGTTCCATTGATAGGAAGACGATCAAGGGATAACCCAATAAGGGATAATGGTAAGATCTGAGAGGATTTTATTTTGGAGGACATGGAAAAAAACATGGTAGAGTTTTTAAAGGGGGTGGAAAATATGACTAATCACCATCACAACCTCCAGATGGTCCACACTAGGCTTAGAGAGCTTGTGGAAAGCAGAAAGTTAGTTATAGGTAGTATAGTAATATAACCAAAATTCTCAAAGAATGATACAAGGAACATCTTGGGTCTTTTGTATTTTATTTGAAGTCATAATAGACAAAAGTGAGACTCATTCCTTTCTATCAACATTGATGGTTTCAATTGTTGGGATTTATTTTGAGCCCTTAGGATGGCTGTTACGCATAGAGACTTCGACTGATGGTGACTCAGTGAACATCCACTTATACTGATAGAGTATCCAAACTCATGATGGTGGTATATTTTTATGTGATCCCTTTTTATTTTATATTATGCCTTATTATTTTCATCTTATGTGTGCATTAAATATTGTCAGTTTATGTTCATATTGGCTTCTTTCGGTAGAGAATATGGTGTGTGCATAGTGACGGGATGTGGTTTTCCTTAATTTCTGCGAAGAAAACCCAAGAGGTCAAGAATGATATCATATATAGGATATTTTAGATGATTAATCACATGTTTTCTATAATGACTCTTACTATTTTGGTTTTTATGGGAAATATTTTTTTATGACGGTTGAGATATACAAGTACGTATTTTCTGATGAAATTCTCATTTTACCTCAACAACGATAGGTAGATTTTTTATTGAATTACACATATGGATGAACCTGATATATACACGATCATATTTGATGGCACTAGTAGATATTCAAGTGAAGATGGTGTAGATGGAGGAATTATAGAGGAAGGTACATGTGAGACCCATTACTACCCATAGGGTAGCCCCAAGGTTGTTCCCCAAAAAGGTGGATGAGATCATAAGGTTGAATGTATATTAGTAGAAACAAATATAAGAAACTATGAAGAATATGTTTTAACTACTGAGGATCAAAAAAAACATTGACCATTTGAGATTGGAATAATAGTTCATGATGATTTACCTCAAAAAAGGATATCCCTACCTATGAATATGTAACGAGGATATATCGAACACAACATTCATATAAGTCTATAGTTACAATGAGTACATGTTAATTCCCTATACCATTAAGAATTTTCTAGCAGTGATCATGAGTCTTATGAACTTGAAATTTTATCCATTCATAGTCTCGTTTAGGATGGTCTTCATGGATGATGATCTAGTGTACCCTATGTTCAAGGAGAAGCACATGAAACACTATAGAATGGATCTAGAATCACACCTAAGGAAATATTTTTATAGGAACCTATTAAATTTATTGTTCTAGATTCATGTGGTCTACTTTAAAGGACACATCATCTAAGATTATGATGTTTTAGTGGACCATGACAAGGTCAAGTCTATGTATTCTTTATATACACCAGTGATCATGATGGTTGTTTGGAGATTCCATGGATCAGTTGGCTATGAAAAGTGATTTGTTCCCAATTTTAATAGGATATCAACACATTTTAATGTTTAACTATAAAGGGGAAGGCATTCATTTATAAAAAATGTTATAGTGGGATTTTATAATGTAGAGATAGAGGTCTAAGATAAAACTCATCTTGATATTTCTAGAGGATGGTGTCAAGTACATAGTGTACTATGCTTTCTGAGGGACATAAATTAGTTTTGTGAAAATGCAAAGGGATGTTATGATTGCCTATGATTCTTGGAAGTTGTGACTTCACGAGAAAATAAATGTGACCCATGATCTTGAGGTGAAAACGACATTATTTTCCCTTAATATATTGAAAACCTTTGTATTGTGTGAGCACTTTATCATCTACTATGAAGACAAAATTTTCATGTATATCTTCACTCAAAAGGATCTTATCATTAGATAGAGTTGATATCTCAAGTTCATCTATGACTATGACATTAAAATATTAAAAAAATCCCGTGAATGGGAATGTGGTGACAAACAAGCTCAGTGGGAGATCATTTTCCTAATTATTAATCAAGGTGTTAGGGAACATATCCATGTTGATTTTATCATAGCAGATAATGATGGTTCATAATATATTTAGTTGATGATTGTTACCACACTTATTTTATTTCCTATTATGGAATCTATTAAATGATGTAATGGATACGAATCCATAAACAATCATATATCCATTAGATGTGCTCATGATAAATTTCTTGAATATAGGGTGAGAATTATCATTTTCAAATGATGGATAATGTTACCAATGATATTGAGGGATGTTGTGATGAGGGACATTCAGAAATCACCTTAACTGTACATCTATGTGTGAATTATATGTACTCAGAACTTTGGTGTATGTTTATTGTGGAAATGCATGGTGAAGTCTGTAGATGGTTTCTTCTCTTAATAGAAGAGTTTTTAGTAGATTAAGTTTGAGCACCATGTTCTAGTTTTTTTTAGCTCAACCCTGTTAATTACTAGGGTGGAATTTGGATGGGATATCCATTAACATCATGTTGAGATTACTAGAAATGTCTATATGAAATGATTCCATCATGGTGATTTTAGTACAAATCAGAAATTCAACCCAGTTCATATCTATACATGGTTAGAGTTTATTAGTAATATTTATAATACCATTACATAAAAGATATAGTATGGATCTATGGAGTTCCCTTCATTATTTTTTCAAATAATGATTTCAATTTCACAAAATGATTATGCAAAGGATTATAAGATATTATTAGACCCCATTGGAATTGAGCACAAATTTTTACCATGAGACCAATGGCTGGACTGAGAATACCTTTCATGTTATGGGGGAAAATATTTAGGGTTTCAAGTTAAACATCAGTCGTATATGGGAGGATCACCTACCCTTGGTTAATTTTTCATAAAACAACTACTTTTATTCTACAATCAACATGGAACCATTAGAGGACTGTGTATGGGTGAACCTATAGGTCACCACAAATTTTGACAGATCTAGGTGAGTCAGCACTCATGGTACTAAAATAAGAATTTTCTATGTTGGATACGGTATATATCATCCATGAGTAGATAATTATTTCATTGAATTATCATATTTCTTATGCAGACTAATGACTGAGGACTTTTCCCTCTGGGGATGAGATCATGTGTTCCTTAATGATTCACCTTGATGTGGATTATGAAGATTTCACTGGGGTAGAATTGTATATCTAAATATCATTAGAAATTTGATAATTATATGTTCTTACAACAAGGTGGTTTACTACAAGGCTCTACCAATGCAGCTGGATCAGGTAAACAATGTCTTCCATGTGTCATTTCTAATGATGTACGTGCAAATCCCATCACATGTTATCAATGAAAGACACTAGAACAGCCTAATAGGGGAGGGGTGAATCAGGTTGTCAAATGTTTTTTCAAATATGATGGATATTGTTCCCAAGATGATAGAAAATTGTTAAACATTTTCGATGGGAAGAATAGTAAATGAACAATCACATGCAAAGAGGTAACACCCCAATATTACATGGTTCACCACTAATGGCTAGTACCAGGAAAATATGCCAAAAGTGTGTAGTTAATACATAAATCCACTATTAATTGATATTTGTGGAGTATGAGTTTAAAAACACTCACGATGTTCATGGCACGCTTCCATTACAATATTTTAGTGATATCTCACTGTGACTCTTAGAACACTTTAGATGACCTCCCCTAGAACACTTCCTTGGAAGATTTCCATACTCAATTTATATAATTTTAGGCCTATTAATTTTAATTAAATGATACATCCTCAAATATAAAATTATTCACTATTGATTTCTTGCCATTACTCATAAATTTAATCCAACATTCCGTGAAATATTCCACATTGAACTGACCTACTTCCACTCTGAACTGAGCTGCACCAAGGAGTGCTTATGCTTTACAGACCACCTCTTCTTCCATGGACTGTCTCTTCATTTTCATAACTTTTTCCCTTCTTATTAATATTAATTCTTCCATGAACAATCACTTATTACACAATGTTTCTTCACCAAACACTTCTTCATTCATAGGATCCTCCTCACAAACTTCTTCCCAATCATTGAGTTGTATTCTGGAGAACAACTATGTACTTCACTATCATACTCGCATATGTCTAATAAAAATCACTCTGTTTAGTAATGGAAATAGTTATCCTTAAATATGAAAATGGTCCTAAAATTTTCTAATATATATCAATTGAACATTTGATGAGTTACAGGATTCACCACGGAATGCTTCCCCAGCAAACTGTTATTCCCTCTCTGGTCTGTGTATCATCTCTCTTCCTTTGGAGTGGCTGAAATATTCTATGAAGGAAACCCATTGAATATTCTCAAAACACCACATCCTTTCAACAAATTAAAATTCATTTTGAAAATTTATATCCTCTTTCTACCTACTTTCCTTGTGTGAACTACAATCCTTCTTGCAAAACATTTTCTCTATGTGGTAAACATACTGCACTTCACTGACCACATAACACTACAATGTAGAAATAATACCTTTACATTTTTTCCAATTTTTTCTTTGTACCTTTAATAGAGGTCCATGAACCATGTTTTATATACTCCTCTTCATTAAAAATTTATTTTTATAAGATAAACTCACAATTTTTAGGCCCAATAATTTGGAAAACATTGGGAAATGACCAAACCCTCAATACATTTTTTATGTTGAACTATAAGACCACTTTCTATTCCAACTGTCTAATCTTTAATTTTTGATTTTCAAAAAACATAAACCATACTCAATTTAAAGTTATGATCAACCTTAGATCCAACATCCAACTTGAAAGAGATGTACATTGACAATAGAGCCACTATTTTTAGAGTACTCAGTGGAGATCGAGGATTTTTTGGAAAATATCCTTTCATGGGAGTGTGATTCCTTTTGTTTTTTTCATTTGAAAGCAAGATAATATTTGGGTGATTAGCTGGGAGTGGGAGACCCAGATATAATCTCAATATAAAAATCATTATAATTTTCCTTTTTTTTCATTGGATAATTAAATATATTGTGGGGAGAATGTGATGTATTAGTTTTTTCCATGTCAATATTTTAAAAATATTCACTATTATTATTCAATCCATTCTCTAATATGGGGTATTATTTTGAGGACCGATGAGACTAGAATTTTTATTTTAAATTATTAAATATATTAATATCAAAGATGCACAATTTTCATAAAAATGTAGGATAACACTAGAATAAATTCTGAGTTCAATGGTATACTCACTTTATTGATCCCAAAGAATTGGATTTATCCAATACTTGAGTTAACCATAGTGTGTGTCTGGTGATTTTTTTTGGGAGCATTCATGGGAGATTTTTAAAATAAATAAATTATTAAAATATATTAATTTTATTAAATTTACTTGAAATATGCTTTTTTATAAATATATAGATATGGGGAAATATCATTGTTCATCATATATCATGGTTGATTTAGAGGTTTTGTTTGAGGGTAGATTTGGGACTTTAATAGATCCCAATCAATTACTGTGGATAGTCTTCACCATTACATCATGTGGATCAGCATTAGTGACATATAATCCTTATTTATTTGTGACGG
The DNA here is from genome assembly GCA_963277665.1 of Viscum album. Classification (NCBI taxonomy): domain Eukaryota; kingdom Viridiplantae; phylum Streptophyta; class Magnoliopsida; order Santalales; family Viscaceae; genus Viscum; species Viscum album. Next base: position 1,060,739,980 of record OY728140.1, read on the forward strand.
AACAGAATTGGGGTAGGACATATGAATTAGGTGATTTTAACCCACTTATTAATCCTATGTTGAATGTCAATCCCTTCCAAAAAACTATAACAGATTTTCACATAAGTAGTATTTGTATTTTAAGGTATATTTTTATTTTTTTTATTAATCCAATACAGAATCTCTTATATGATTATATATTGCAGTTGAAATTAATAAAGGTTGATGTTTAGTCCTCAAATATTTTGAATATGGTTTCCCCCAACATTTTTTCACATATTCGTCATGGTAAATTCATTTGGCCTATGGTTTAATGAATAATGGGTATTTTATCATTTCCGAAAAATCTTTCTTCACAACAGACCAATTCTGGGAGTGAATTTTGTTACTGAGTGTGTGGTATTTGTAGGACAATCAACAAAAACTAGAGATTAATTGAGAATAGATTGATGGTTTCCATTTTCGAGGTGGACATTTGAAGGTGGTTCAATGTGGAGATGGTTTAGCTCTACGAAGTAATTTTATATGATGATTGAAGACTATCATCAAACTTGAATATGTGGTATGGGTTGGATGACCTCATATACAGGTTTCTTAGTGAGATCAATGTATGTGGTAACAAATTAATATTATTCCCGAATGATCAACATGATATTGCAAATAATGAGGTTCACGGTGGGTAATATGGATTCACACAACATGTGGGCCACCGGGATATAGAATTAGGGTTTATGAAAAGATGAAACGAACTAAATGTTGTGTGCACCCTACCACATGTTGTGTGGAGTTTAGCTGGAGAAATTTTATGTATATCAAAGGATACAAAGGAATATGTCTTGAACACATTACAAGAAATGTACTCACACATGTCTAGATTATATATTCTAAACCATGTTCTCAGACACTAGTAGGTGTACATGGGCATGACCTGAGGAACCAGGGCACGGGTAGAGGAACATTGGAACAAACACGGATGTGTGTGGAAATTGTGTTATATGCAATGTATATCCTTGGAGATGGATTAGAGCATATTGTCTCTTCAATATAGAACCATTTATGTTGAGTGTGACACAAAACTTCATTCCCATGAGGGTATAACCAAATATTAGAACCTCACTATATGATTGTGATCCCCGTTATGAGTGATGTATTTTATATTGTTTTGTGTACACCTCTGTGGGACTCTAGTGGGATCCTCCATATTTTTTTGGGGGTTCATGGTATCGGTGTGACCACCATGAAAAAGGAATTGATCCCATATGTAGTTGGTAGATCCAATATATTTTTGATGTCCCATAGTATCCTTATATGTCATCCCCAACCTAAATATTGATATCATATGAGTTCTACTGAGTACATATATGGTGGGGACCAATGATGACGTCCTTTGGGATGATCATCACTAGTGATAACTTTGATAAAGGAGTGAGTACTATAAAAATGAGAATTACATAGGATTATTGTGCCGCATCCTATGGATGAGAGTGTTGGTTTATTCCAAATGAAACTATTAGTTCTTTCTGAGTATATATTTTTTATTTGTAACTTCATCACTATAATGTTCTTACTACTCTTGATGCTTCATTCAAACTGATTTAGTTGATTCATAATGGGTATTGTTATATAAAAACGTTCCTGGGATCTGGATGGAAATGTATTGTAGAATGATGATTTAGACTATTCAAATCATTTTCTTGGAGGATGGATAGTTGGTTGAGAATAGTTAGTCCAGACATAAGAGGATTTATTCTGGGTGGTTGAATTTGATATTGGCCCCCCCTCTAAGTAGGCTAGAATCTATGACAATTTCTTATTGGTCTTGTATTTGTCCTATTTATCACATTTAGTATTATTTTTACTCTTATGTGGGATATATATTTTTCATGTATTTTCAGTATAATATTGTTTTATATTATCAGATTTGAATGGTCTTGGATACATGTTTGTGAATACCGTTACATTAGGCCAATACCACCCATGTATGGGTTACACTTTGTTTGGATAGTTCGCCAAACCATAGCCTATTAGAGGTGATATTGGCGAAATCACACTTGGTTTAACACATGCGAAGTGGGCTCTTGTTAGTCGGGTCAAGATAAACAAAGAATATTTGTCGAAAAAATATATTTCGCACAACTTATCATGAAAAACCGATTCAATTAAAATGGTTAACCTAGAATTTATAAATATCATCACACTAAAGAAATAATTAATCATATGTGTTATTACCAGGAATGAAATACCCAAAGAGAATAACAATATAGTATATTGTAGAAGATTATTCCTGAAAAATAATTTAATATGAGATAGATATTTTAGTGATATAGAGTTGAATTTATTTAAAACTCTTAATATAGCTTTTATATAATATTTTTGATGATGTTAGAGAAATAAATGATTACAAATCACCATAAAAAACATTTTTTAGAATGTATTGAAAACAAATTATAAAAAAAATTAAAATAAATATATGAAATTGGATTCTTGAATGGACATAATGGAAAAATAATGAAATTTATAGTGGTAGATAAAAAATATGTGGTTGTGAAATTAAATTTGTTTATAATCATTTATGGATGTTTTATATAAAAAACCATCAATGTTAAAAGTGTTATAAAATTTCCTTTTTAAGGGAGATAAACTATTTTATATAATTTTAAATGATAATATTTATATTAAAATTATAACACAAATCATTTTTTTCTTTGAAATAATATAGATATGGGTGAATATAGAAGGGTAATAGAGGCAATGAGATGTATTCTTAAAACCGTTACCTTTTTTTAAATATAAAATACATATATGATGATGATTAAGACACAAAAAATTTGTTTTATAGGAATTATAAGTTTACATGGGTAATTTTTAAATGAAACATTATGTAAAAATAGAATGATATAGTCAAAGAATGTGGTGAATGATTCATAAAGAAGAGATTGAGTCAACAAAACACTTTACCTTGGGTAAATACATTGTTTAATACACTCTATCCTATTGTATAATCAATTGATATTTATTATTCATTAATATCATAATACATTACTTTTTTTGATATGACATTTATATGTTTACTTGTTACCATTTTACTAATTATTCATTGTTAAAATCAATATTTGGTTCTTAGTTTTCCCATTTGTTTTGTGCTAGATTTGGTATGGTGTCTCCAATAATTGACACAATCTCTTGTGTTTATCACGCCTATCATGTAAATGGAAGTTTCATAGGCATGTTTTATAAATTTATGAATTCCAAAGGAAATTTTATTGATGTTATGGTGATATATTTTCAACCAAAGGTAAAATCTCTCTTTTATATGAATTTAGATTAAATAAATAGTATTGAATATTTCAATTTATATACATATATATTTATATAATATTGTTTTTGAAAAAATATGGAACTCATTAATACTATATCATATTACTGTAATGAAACTCTTATTAGTAATTCATTATGTAAATTGTATTACATTATTCATAATAGAGGTAAAACCAACTAAGGAAAGAACTTATGATAATGAATGAATGAGTAAGAACATGATATTATACAGTAATAATATCATTTCCATATGAGATTTATGATTAAAAAAAAATTAAAAATGTTATAAATTGTAAATAAGAATATTCAGTTGAAAATGATATATAAATAATATTTTTTTGGGAATGATAATATTTACATTGAATACACGATTATTCTCATAGTGATCCCCTTATAAATGAAGGATTTGGGAATCATTTATTTGACGAGAGGTTACAAAAAAATCTAGAGAGTAATGATAGTGATATTTCGTGGGAAAATAATAAATAAGACACTAAAAGAGTAGTGTTCTTTGAGATTGTCAAGGATGGGTCCCCTTCATTGATTAGCATTAGAGGTATTTTAACAAATACCCACACCTCAATGAATAATGACATCAATTAATCAGTGAAATTATATCCAAAGAATATTGAAAATTTATAATATAATGAGAGGTATGAAATGTACCGATATACACATTTATAAATTATAATTTTTTTATTTAATCATAATACCATTTAACATTATTGTTTTACATTTTTTATCTTTATCATTGTAGGACGATTTGACATCCAAATCCTATTTTTATGATTAAAATGAATGTAAACATGTTAAAAAATTACAATATTATTCCAAATATTAAATATATATTTTTGGAGTCAATTTATAATAATGATAAAAAGTAATTTTAATTTAATTATTTTTAACCCAAAAAAAACAGTTATAAAAATGTATTTTTAAGCATACCTATAAAGTTTCCATAAAATGTAAAAAATATTATATAAATGAAAAATATTTTTACTATATATATTAATAATAAATTTCTTTAATATGATTCAATATTATGTAATATAATAATATAATAATGTAAATATATATTATTACACATAAGTACAATAACTGGAAAAATATCTCTTTTATAGTAAATTATTTTATACCTATTTCTTGCTAATGAATAATCATTCCCTAAATGTATAAACATTAATATATAATATATCATTTAATTTCACTCTCTAATAAATATAAACTACTATTTTAAATATAAACCACTAATATATAATAAAATGATTCTTCAAAATTAAAAAATTAATATCTCTTCCATGAATAATAAAATTTTTATACATTTTATTTAATTAAATAATAAAATTATAATATTCATATAAAATACCATTAATTATAAAAATCTTATCAATCCATTTTAATGAAATAAATCATTAAAATTTATATATTTAATTAAAATACATATTTTAAAATATCATTAAAAGGAAATACATTTCCACTAATATATTATTAAGGTTTTTATTCACTAGATAAATTATATAATTTTATAAATTTAATTATTTATAATTAAAATAAATATATTTTAAAAAATAATTAATGCATAGTTTCCCTCATTAATAATTCTTACATATGATGTTATATATAAAAAAATTACTGATTAATTAAAAGAAATGATATCACTATAATATTGGGTTTTAAATTCATCCACCCCAACAAAATTTATCATTCAAAATTTCATTACACATATAGAAACTAATAAGGGATATTTGACCTATTACATCATTGGGATTCAAAGTAACTTTTATTAAAAATGATTTTTTCATTAAATATTTACGAGATGGGTGGTGTTTTTTTATACCAAATTATCTGTAGAATCCATTATCCCCATAAGTTATTCCTTATAAAAGACTCCATATTCTTATTTCATTACATATGAGTTCAATATATGTGATTAATCTTGTATTTACTCCTAAAAAAGTGATACACGAAACACATCAAGCACCTATGAGAGGTTTGGCGGAAGAGTTAAGAGATAACATTATTTTTTAACATGATTAAGAATCACAATCTGACTAATGTATTTAGGGATAAATGTTACTTTATTCCGAAATATCACAACCCACTTCCAAAGAAATAATTTAAGGAATACATTATCACATAATTTCAAAAAAATTTATCCTTAATGATAATCCATATAGTACATGTACTGACTCCATACTGCTTCAATATTTTACAGAATTGTTTGAACTATATACATCATTTCATTAATTAGATCCTCTACCAATATCTTCCTCTATCCAATATAATCCAAACATGTCATATTTTTATATATCATCTTATAAATATCCTCATAAAGTCCAATTTGGATTGAATAATAGAAAATATTAATATATAATAACTGTATCCACAAAGACATTGATCTCGAAATCATTTGAAATCATTATGTAAGATATTATTAAATCATTTGATGTATGAATGGTCCATTAATATTTGTCATTTGTTTGAGCGTGAAAATTCATCTTAATTTATTTATATGGGACCCATACTTTTATTAGACACTTTTTATAATAATAATATTATTATTAGTTAAAAAATAAATACAAATTAATGTTATAGTATATGTATCTTAATCAATTCCTTAATGTATAACTTGTCAAGATGGTTGGCAGAAAATTTCTCATGAATGGAAATCATATTTACAAATTTTATAAGTTAATCAGCTATAGCCAAAATGGAATTATATCCATTAAAATAATTGTAATGATCCACGAATAAATTCTGGTACTATTTCCTCCATTACATACTATTATAAATAATGGTTGCATCATCACCTTAGATTTCTTATATTTAGCCTATAGATGTTAGAATACTAGAAATTGTTATATGTAGTCCATAATATCGACATTTCTATTGTCACACTAGAAGTTATTAATATTATATCTATATATAATTATGAATCTTGGGTCAATATATAAGGATGAGTAATTTGAATCATTCTAAATACACTTTTTTATCTATATCAATGATTAAACACAATTATACATTCAAAATATCACTCTATTTTAGCAATATTAAACTCCAAAATAATTATTTCATTATTATATTGTTTTGTAACTACATTTTTTACATCCTTGATCGTCACATTGATAGATTATTGAGTAATCATCTAGAGAATGTAGATTTAACCCCTTCCTTTATGATTTCTATATCCATCAATTATAAATATATAATTATTTGTTCTCATTCTACCATAACCATGAGTAAGGTACTTTGATTTACACTCATTTTAAAATGAAAAAACTAGATTTCCCCGAAATGATAGTTATTTAATGTGTAATCATTGTTATTGATTACCATTAACCATATCCTTCATGGAAGGATTAAGTCCTTCAATAAGATTATTTACATTAGTATCCTCTGATAAATGTATATATATATATATATATAACATTGAACAATATTTATAATTTATATATATCATAAATTAAAAACATACAATCCTAGACTAGAGATAAAAAATTTGAAAATTTTTCTCATGGGTCATTAATTGATATAAGGCCTAAACTATCAGAGTGTTATTTTTTAGATGGGAAAATATCAATCCCTTCTTTAAAGAATCACTATATATCATAATCCCTTCTATACTATATGTTATTATGCATATATATGTATTGGTTAACCTTATGATCCTTGATTCTATCTTCACATTCTTCTCTCTAGCATAATTGCACTCACTTCAAAATTAACATGGTTAGTCGATTTTATTATAATTGTAAATATCTCAAAAAAATAAAAAGTTTCCATTTAATAAAAATATGTCAGGTATAAAATTCACAATGGTTAGACATGTAAATTATTCTCTCACCGTTTCCTACAATGATCTATATATTTACCCTTATATTATATTATATGACCCACAGATGATACAATTGTTACCAATATTCACACTATATGGAATTTTTATATAATTGATACTTTTGTAAGATATTTAACATAGTACAAAATTGATCTTCATGTTCTTCATGACACATATTATATATTATAATATCATATATATAGACAATATAAATCTTTTCTATATAATATTTGAAGACTCTATATAATATATAATTGAATATTATAGATGAATTTATATGTATTAATGATATCGATATCAATTATAAATATTAATGTAATTAAAGTAATGTTTCATGGTGTGTATCTTCTAATTTATATTTTATGAATTTTATCGAAATTAAATATCAACCATTAGTATGTATCAAGACACCAAAATGATGATCACATAAATCATAAATATGGGGAATATGATAATTATTATCGATCATTGTTTTATTATTCCAATGATGATAAATGGAAAGATAAAATAATCAATCACTTTTCTGGAGAAAGAGAATGGGTGCACCCCATTTTGATGTATAAGGGCATAAAATGCTTTTTCGGATTCACTTGTATCATATTTTTCAATTTTTCTAATTCCAATGATTGTATTCCATAAAGACTATTTGAAACATTCATATAACTAGGTATAAGTTCAATTTAAAAATAAAACATATGTTTCAGGGGAAGGCAATGCAATTAGATATATAGTTATATCTATATATTATAATAAAATTAAAATTTATTCAATAATTATTTTATTCCATATAATTTAATACAAGTATCCCTTTTTATTGTGTAATAATAAATGTTTTATCGAAGATTCTTCCAAAGAAATTTCACCATTTTACATGAATTTTTATTTGATTGTGATAATATATGGGTCATGAAATGAAATGTACCTATTCTGGAAATTGATATGAGATCAATGTTGAGAGAAATAATCCATTTTAAATATAACATTAAAATGTACAAAAAGAATAATAACTAGATATGATGGTAGAATATTCCCACAAGTATTTATTATCAAAAAGAATTATACCTTGTATTAAATCATTAATCAAAATTGTGTTTTCTCTGATAATTCAATTTCCAATGATTAAGGGTACAGATCAATAATGATATAAACTGTGAAATATATGATGTAAAATCACATATTAGAATCAAATATTATTTTTCCCGTTAACACAGAATCCTACGACCACTTGAATTTTGTAATTATTGTGAAAATATTTCACACAAAAATGGATTGTATGAAAAACAACTCCAAAAAATTGAAGTAAAAAATCAAGTAAATATAAAAAATACTAAATATTTTTTACAGTTAGAAAACATTATATTAGCCTATTATGTTCATAGTTTGAACTTTGTTTATTTATGTTTGGTTTTGTTTTACTTCATAACTTAATGCCCAAACCAAATTAAACAGTTCATTGATACAAGCAGAGGAAACCTAAGAACAACATACATGTATATATGATACATCATTTTCGTAAAATAAAACTTCCATCCTATAAATAATCAAATAAACCTCAAATACAAATTTTTAGTGTATTTAATGATCATATATATAAATGATGTATTTTAAATTATCAATCCAATATATACCACAATATTTGTTTAGAAAGAAATTATATTAGACATATTATTGCATTTAAATCCACATGTAAATTAAAAACATTAGATAATGAGAATGAAATTTATCTTTATGAGAAAAAATTTATCAATGAAGCATAAAGGGTTAGATTATATGCAGGTGATAAATCATGATCATGTAAGAAAAAGGTGAATAAAAATAACATAGAATCCTAATAATTTCCTATATGTTATTATAATTTAATATATGACATAAAATATTTCATCATGGAATTATAATATTTAGCATTGAAAAAATATAGAAACCAAATATGATAATAACGAACCATAGTGGAAAAGATTGGTGTGTTTCACAAACACAATTAAAGGTAAGCAATAAATCATTGTTCAATGATGAATTCAATTAGGATTGCCCATATTTTTTAAATCATATCTACACGAAATTGGGTATATGCATGTTGTTTTGAGCGTATCTAAATTAAATCATTTCCATTCATTTAGCTGTAAATTTTTCTAAAAAAATAGTGTACATGAGTATTGTTGTGAACATATGTAAATAAAAGATGGTACAAATATAACTACATTAAATTAAGAGATATATATATTTACTCAATTTATTTTATGGTTATATTGTACCCACCCATTATATGAAAAATAAATACATAAATTATAAATATTAAATAATACATCGTATTATTCAAAAAACATGTAAATAAAATTGGTTACATAATACATCCAATGGAATCCTGAAAAGAAAATCCATAAATTCACCCGTTGATAAAAAAATAATCTGACCAAAGAATTTATATCATAATATAACGATTAAGGTCATACATAGATCATAATTATATATGAGATAAATAATTTGGTTATAGAAAATAAAATTATAGAAAAATAACAAAATTAAATTTCATGAAACATTTTTAACATAGTTAAAAAAAATAAGTAAAAAGTCGGTTAGAAAAAATAATTTTTAATATTGTGACATAATTATTTCTAAAAAACTATTTAAAATTTATAAATAATAATACAAAAATGAAAAAAATGTTATGTAATGAAACGTGTTTGTTTAATTTAAAATATATAAAAGTTAAAAGAAATTTCTTTTAATGTTATGAGGTTATTTTTGAGAAAACCATATGTTTATGAGGGAGTTATAAAATATCATTTTAATAATTTATAAAGATAACTCTAAATAGTACATAATATAATACATATTTTCATATTATAATAGACATAGAATACATTTCTATTAATAAAAAATATTTACGTGTAGGAGAAAGATTCAATAGATAGGATGTAAATTATTCAAGACACATCATATTTTTATGATTAATCAAATCCATTAATGCAAAATATTATTAAATATATATTATATTTCCATAGATATTAGGAAAAAATAACATATGAAATATTTAAATGGTAGTATAAAACATGCTTATAACAGCGTTGTGAAATAATATGATATATTAACTGGAAATTATTTTTTTATTATATTAACAAATCACTTTGCAAAGAAAGTGAGAAACCACAATGTCTAGCATAACAACCAAAAAAAATTACAGAGAATTCCCAAGAAAATAAAAATTATGCCTCACCCCAGCACTTACATTGTGTTATGGTCCACCACCAGGGAATGAGCACTCAGACAGTTTTGTGCAATGATGCACGAGAATAGTACCATTGGCCCTGCCATACCCTCTCAGAATCCAAGTACTATGCCAAAGTAGTGACCTCATTCTCTGAACCCCATCTGAAGTAGAACAGTTAAATGCTGGAAACAAAATTCGAAATTCACCGTGCGACCCATTGACTGAAATAATATGATATATGATTCAATTAAAAGATATTCAATAAAAAAACCCTTTACCTTGGATTATTTCTTGTTTGTGAAAGCTATGACATAAAATATAATAAATATATTTTTATTATTAATTTATAACAAAACTTTTTTTATAATTTTTTAAAATTTATAACATTTATTAATTATTTCATACAGCCAATTAGATAATCATTTTTTGTTAAAAAATAATATTCACCTCTTAATTGTCTCATTTCTTCTATTCTAGATATGATATGGTTGTTCTTATCATAGATAATTTTTAATTTAGTAAAAATTTATATGATGGAAAAGGTTGTTACATTTGTGTGTAATATATAGTTGTAAATTCTAATTGGAATGATGTTGATGTTATAGTGATTGTATATGAAGGGAATTTAAAATATCCATTTCTTTTTTTAATTTTTATTCAATAAAAAAATAGACATAGTTAATGAATATTCATACTTGTTTTTAAATTATACAATTAGGAAAATATATTAATGTATCATTATTATTACATATTCATAGTATTTAGATTTTATTATTTATTCATGGTTAAATAGATTTAGAACCATTAATGGTAATGATAAAATAACCCAAAACATGAAAAATGATATAATGACTTCCAAGCCTCTATGCTATTTCTTCTCTTATGAGGTCTACACCCTACATCTTTATCTTCTTGGTTACCCCCTCTTTTTTTCTTGTTATCTAATTATCCCCAAGATTTATCATTGATCATTCCCCCAGTGTTTGTTATTCTTTGGTTTCAATTTTCATGGATTATAGGCCCAAGTGGACTTCTTGTTTAGATAAGATTTTACAACCACATCAATGAATTTCATTCTATTTTTTCAATTGGTTTCATAGAAATTCGAGGTTCTAACATGACATATAATAACTTTAGAGTCATCCTGTCTTTTAATTTATTCCTTTCAATGAGTCTCTGATTATAGCATCTAATAGTTCCATCATGGTATCCTGGATGTTATATCTATCATTTATGAATATCTAGAGTAGTCACATAACATCGTGTATCCACTTAAATTTCTTCCTTGGCTAACATGATAGAACATATTTTTTTCAGGTGTGATGGTTTTTTACAGTTTATTGGTATTTTCAATTGAGAGTGGTTGCAATGTTATATTTTTTGATCTGATTATAGTATATAATGGTCTCATTTTAATTTTTGAGGTGATCATCATTTATTTGTTTTTCCCATCAATATTATTTTTTTCTTTTATTTATATTTATTTCATGAAGGAATACTTAATTTTATTCAGAAATATTCTTTCTTGACATGATAATAAAATTTCATCAGAGCTCATGATTTTGTGTATTGTATAAAAGGTGGATCAATTAATAGATTATTGTGATATGGATTATCTATCTGGATACTAGTGTTTAATGGAATGTTGATATAGTATATTCATAGATTATTTTTTACTTTTATTATAAACTTATATGGTATTTTTGGTCACAAAAAATAGATATCTAGAGATTAGGTTGCCACATCAGGGATTATGGGTAACATGATAGGTATGTGATGGAGGAAATGTCATTGATGTGTTAGGCTATATTGGATTCACTGTAAATAAGTAATAAAATAATATTGTTTTGTAGATTCCCTATCTTCCAAGAATATTTATATACATTATTTTAAATTTTAAATACATTGTGTTAAAATTTTCTTTGGGTTATTTTCATGATTAATAATTTTTATGATATCCACTAAATGTGAAAATTTAATTTTAATAAAATATCAAAAAATTATTTAATGGATTAAGAAAATATTATTTCATAGTAATAATATCAATTTTATTGAGGAAAATTTATTTCAAATATAGTTTTGCAATGTGTTAAATTATATTTAAAAATAGTTAGATGAAAAATATCATGAAAAATTATTTTGGAGAGGATAATACATTTATTGAGGACTTAAATCATCTCTTAGATTGCCTCATGTAAATTAATGATTTGGGAATAATATTATAAATGAAAGGATACATTATATTAGTAAATATTGATTGTTATATAATATCATTATTGATTCGATATCAAACTAGAGGAATGATTTTCTTTGAGGTGGTTAGTGGAGGGTATATTTTATAGATGGTGTGGAGTAAAATTTTAAAAAATACCCATTACAAAAAGAATAATGAAATTCAATTTCACGTATCATATTGATCCATAGAGGAAATATAATTTGGATAAGATAAATAGTATTCATAAATTATACAATCCATACAACTAAATATACTTTATTTGTTATTTATGGTCTTTTACCCCATAACATAAAATTGTTACTATATTTTACAATTTATTTGAAACATTGTTTTTAGACAAAAAAACTATTTGATTCATAGAATTGAAACTAATCCCACTTCCAATGTTGTAAATGATGTTTAATAATCAAAAATCACTTATAATGGATTAAATTTGTAATGGTTAGAAAATTAATTTTAATTTAAGAATTCATAAAACATGAGAACATATTTTAGGAAAATATACTAATGAGAATTAAAATGAATTTACACCGATTAATTTATATTTAATACAGTTATGATAAATTTAATTTAATTTTATTTTATTTATTAGGAAATAATTACATAATAATCATTCTTTATTAGTGATTAATTAAAAGTATAATGATAAATTAAATTACAAACACATAAATATTTCATTCAGATATATCTCCAATCATGAAAATCTATGTATATATTTTTTATAGATCCTTAATTATTTATTAAAAATTATTTAATTACATTAATAATCATTCCTTAAATGTAATTGTGAATTTTTATATAATTATTTAGAAGTAAATTTTTTTAAAACAAATATAAATTTTATAAAGTGTCTGGAGTGTCATCTATTGATACTCAGTGCTGGCCTCGACATACATGTGGCCTTGTTTTGAATACTAGCATTTACTTCGAAAGAGTTTTTATAAAGTTAGTGATGCAGATGCTGAAATGTGAATATGGTTATAGAAGAAGTGAGTTAATTCAGAAGTGACATAATGTTGGTATATAGGCAGGGATACTGATACAACATTGGACCTTTGGGTCGAAAAAATGGAAGCCTTTTAGGCTATGTATATGGATTTCAATACACTACGCCTTCAGGTTCATGTTATGGGTCCCTCCTTATCCCAATTAATAATTGTTATTTTTTCATATTTTTTATAAAAAGATTCCAGATTCCATACCATATTGATATAAATTTTATAAAAGTAATATATTTATTAAAAACTATATTTTACAAGTGGATTATCATATTTGTTAAGAAACTCGAAAAATAATTTAATTTATATAAAAAATTTATCAATAATTATTGTTTATACATTTATGAAAAATAATTTCATTTATCTCCTAAATTATTCTTATCAAACGATATTGTGTATAATAAAATATATCATAACATTAAATCAAAAAATTTCGATATATATTTGGGGTTTTACTTGATGATTTTCATATGAAATTAAGCATTTATAAATAATCCACATTCATGGTTAGGGTTATACATACCCAATTGAATACCTTAGAAAAGGAATACGTAAAGTAACCAGTCATCTTGAAACAAAAAATGTAATGGATAACCATTCCCCAGAATAAAAACATTATTTTACATATCCTATATATGATTCTATGTCAGAGAAAACTAGGGGAAATAAGTCCTAATGTTTATTTCCCATCAAGTTAGTGGATCTTTGACATTGATAAGAAAAATTTCAACTACCAAAAAAAAATAAATATGCATGTTATCTCACTAATAATCATGTCCGAACCAATCCTTCATTAAAAATTAAATCAACTAATGTAGTTATAAGGTATGTTTCGTGACCCACAATACATCATGAATGATAATATAATGATGTTATATGTGACCCCTTATGTAAGAGGGCCTATACTAAAACTATTTAGAGAAAAATGATCCTGGGTGAAATTTCATTACTTAACCATGTTGAGGACCATATTTTTATTTCATATAAATTAGGTCCAAATATATGAATCATTTTACCCATAGTAAAGGAAAAACCATGGATTTCAAAGGGCCAAATTGAGTAATTGGTTTAGTTTTTGAGGAAGTTTTGTTGATTGGTGAAAATATTCTGAGTAGAAGATTTCACTCTAGAAGAATAATGAGTAACATAGGGATTCCCGTTGGCCAAGGAAGTTTGTAGTAAAGATAACCACCCATTAAATATTCAAGTCAAGTTCTATTAAAGATGCAATAGAACAAGGTATTATGAGGTTTTACCTATCACCCAACTATAGTTCCATTGGGATCTAATAAGTGATTTAGTAGGAGCCAACCATTGATTCAATAGGATGACACTAGAGTTCTTATGGGATTCAAAAATTAATGATTTTATGACACATGTAGTATCATTTTTTATTGTTTTTATCCATCATATAATATTTTTCCACTCTTATTCCAAACCAAAACATACAGGCAAATATCATCAAATTATTCATGGTTTCTTATACGTTAGCTGCATTTACATTCAAAATCATTTGGTTCATTTATGTTCAAAATATTGATGTGATACTAAAACCACACTTCTCATAAATATTCAAAAAGTATTCCATTTTCACATTCTTCAGTAGTTTTACATAATATTATGGTGGTAGAAATCTGCTAAAGATTATGATTTGAAACATTTTAACCTAATATGACCATTGATATTGAATGAATGGCATCATTCTTTATATTGGATGTTGGTCTTTTAGAGAACCTAATAGTTATATAGGTATTGATATTTACGTGATCTGGTTGAGATAAAACCATATATTCATGAACATATTTTTAATTAAAACATTTTCATACAAAAAATTATAAATAATTATAAATAATCAGACCATGAATGGTTTCCCCATAAATTATTTTTGATGTCAGGGCCATAAATGAAGATGATACCATTTTAAAGTGTAGTTAATTGATTGATTAAGAACCCTTCACAAGTCTCTTGTTCTTAAGACTAAATTATAGGACCCATATAGGTTCTAATAACATTGTTGGATAGGGTAGATGTACATAATTAATTGATGAGAAACCTGATGCTTAACCCATATGAGGCTTCCTTGTTTCCCATATCCCTCATTCTAATTTGAATGAAAATTGAAGTTAGTGTTTCCTTACAAATTCTATTTTCAGAACAAAATATAATATTTTTATGAATTTTTATTATATATTGGTTATAAATATATATAAATTCATATATTATATATATATATTAGATATATTATATAATAAAATTAATTTAGACCACATAAATCTTATTTTTTGACCTACCTATTAACCCAAAATATTTTATTGGTTATATATGTGGGATGATACATGATAATTACATTAATGAATTTTAGTTGGAAGAGAATCCTACTTTTGAGATGTTATTTACAATTCTATAAGATATACCCATTAGTTGTAATATTCTTACAAAGATTATTTTCCGATTCTTAGGGAACATAATTCCCATTTATATCATATGTGTTATTATGGTGGAAGAAATTCCCTTTATGTTGCATCATTTTGTATAATATTTTATGTTATTTAAAATGATATATAATCAAAAAGTTTCATTTATGTTTATAGAAAGAGTTTTTTATGAAATGCTAAATATCAATACCAATGTAAGTGGGATTTAGTACTCATATAATGATGATTACAATGAATGGGATGCGACGACCTTTTAAGAGTGACTATAAATATGAAATTATACTAATTATTCTCTAAATGGAATCAGAGTGGGGTTGTATTTCACAATTGAGACTATATCATGGAAAGGGACATTATTCACTCTCTGGACCCCTATGTCAATATGTGATTCCATTGGTCATATTATTGAGTGGGGAAGATATTTATGATTATAATACCGATCATTGGATATGTTACTTAGAATTATATTACATTCTAGAAACTTTACACCCACATTCATATAATTATTATTCAGAATATATCCTTATAATTATGACTTACTTTTATTGGTTAATTTACAAATAAATGGAATCTATGATATGATTGGATGTTATTACCTATTAATGTGTTTTCATAATGGGACATAATACTTATGGGTTTATAGTTACATATTGATAGGGTTTTATTCTAATAAATGTGACTAGGTTTGTTAAATATTCTGGTGATAAATCTAGAGACACTCATTCATGGGTTCATGTATGAATTGTTACACCTAAGTTGTTGAGTAGTACATGTTGTTGTGATTTTCTC
This sequence comes from Viscum album, assembly GCA_963277665.1. Classification (NCBI taxonomy): domain Eukaryota; kingdom Viridiplantae; phylum Streptophyta; class Magnoliopsida; order Santalales; family Viscaceae; genus Viscum; species Viscum album. Next base: position 1,060,756,778 of record OY728140.1, read on the forward strand.
ATTACCATTGAATCTTCTACATATTCATTTATGATAATATGAAATTTTTTTTAACATCATGCAATAATATTTTCTAGGTACACATGAATGATCATGACCAGCATAGAGCTGTAAAATGATTAAAAACATTTGAAACCATATTTAATTACCTTAATTGAGCATGTTTTTTGGGGAAGAAGTTGTATCAATTGAATTCAAAGGGATATGTGAATGGTAAAGATCTAGAGTGAGGAAGATTCAGTACCACTGGTTATTTTATGTGGAACACTAGATATCCAAGAGATGTAGAAATATAAATGGGCTATAGGGGTCACCAAGTGGATGGTAAGCCTAGCTACAATGACCAGTTATAAACCTGTATGATGATTGAGGCAAGTGGATACAATATTTCCCACAAGAATATTTTTATGGGTAACCCCAATATTTTTATAGGGTAACCCCCTTTTATGTTTCTTCATAACGTTTTTATACTATTGTCTCTCACTTTCAACCATCCCTCCCTTATCCTCTTCACACCAGAGATTCTTATCATCTTGGTTTCTGGTATATGTGATGCATGATGTCTCATAAATAATGAGGTAATTTTCATTATATTTCACCTTTCAGTTCACAACTATTTTACTTCTGAAAATCTCTCAAATTTCATTGGGACTAAGCTGATGATAAAGGTGATGAAGGTTTCTTGTGTTGTCTTTTTTTGTCATGGTATGTTTTGATGAAAGGAAATATAAACACATTCTTTAGTGAAAACAATGGTTTTGGGTTTGCATTGAAAAGAATAAGACCCATTTTTATTGTGATAATGTTACGTAGATTTGAATTTCATAAAAATTCATGATTTTTAATGAGAAAATATGATGCAAGATTGATAAATGAATGGTAGAGTGAAAGTGATTCTTCCAGTCAGAAAATAATCATATTCAGATTGTTTTTTCAAAACAATCAAAAAAGGTATGGCATGGAGAAAGAGGTGGTACCCAATGTTTTTCCGAAAAATTATAAAACAATCATATCAAGAATATATATATTTTATTTCAAAATAATTGTATCTAAATTGTGTCAATTGCCTTTCTAAATTATTTTATTCTGGGTGAATGTAAAAGAAGTGGTTCTGATCGAAAGGTGATGCTGTTGAAAAGTGATGCTAATGGGAAAACATTTTCCGATGGCATTTGGTGCTCATCTATGTTGTGCAGATGGAAGAGGTCCAGCCAATATAAGATAAGACACTGAATGTTTTTCTATAAAATAATATTCGGGTCGAAGAAAAGGGATGAGATAGGGTCGATTGAGAATGAATCATATCAGATTTTTTTGCATCATATTAGGGTAGATAATCTGTAATATATTGTATTGTTTCATATCTAGAAATCATAACCAAAAATCATAACTATCAAATAGTAACCAAATTGATTGTATCTAGAAATGAACATATCCATAATGATCATATTCATAATGATCATATCCGCAAATGATCATATCTAGAATGAACATATCCAGCAAGATTGTGTCAAAATTGTACTTATCCAACACGATCATAACTGGAAATGATCATATCCAGAATGGTCGTATACATCATGGTCATAACTAGAATGATCGTATCTAGAATTATCTTAAGAAGAATGATCCTATCCAAGATGATCACAACCAGAATGATCATAACTAGAATCAACATATACAAGATGATCGTAACCATAATGATTGTAACTAGATATAATTGTATTCAAGATAATAGGATCCATACCATTTTTGTTATGAAAAGATAATTCAGGTATTTTGATTAAAAGATAATAGATGAAGAAATGGAATGTTATAATATCTTCAAATTGAAGTTATATGATTCTATAGTATATCCTCAATAAATTTTAAGTCCTGAAGGTAGTCATGATTCAAAAAATTGTTTTTGAATGTGATGATGTTTTTTCTCAAGAGGGTTAAGAGAACTGAAAAAATTTGGACATAGATGAATGAATTATCATTAGGGGAAATTATTTTAAAAGAGTGATTGTATCTCAATTGGAGAAGTGAAATTATTTAATCACATTCAATTGGAATGATATCAAACATTATTTGGATGAAATCAGTATGAGAGAATTGGATTCAGACGCATATATTTCTCAAAAATTTTAACAGTATTGAAATTTTATATGGGAGTATATAAAGGAATAAATAATGATTTTTGATAATTTGAGATGAATTTCAATGCGTTAACGAAGATATAATAGATCAATTGTTTCATGAGAAATTCATATTTGGGTGAATTTAAGTGACAAGGAATGTGTTTTGTGATTCCTACCTAAACAAGTTATGTTTCACCTATAAAAGTCTTTATGTACATAGTACATGGTGGACACATAGATAGAGAAGCTCCTGGTTTCTAGAGAAAAAGTGACACCAATTATGTTCAGATTGAAAATTTCCTTGAGTGGTGCTGGTTCATTCATATTCTATTTGGAATAAAAATTGTAATCAAGAATTGAATTAGTGTATATACAAATCTATTTTTTTCTATTTGAAAATTGTATTGGAAGCATTATTTTTAAATAATCATATTGGGAGATTGTTTTTGAATGATTCAGATTGGGAAATCTGTTTAGAAAGAATTGTACTCATGGGAACCTGTATCAGTGATTCATAATAATGTGTAGGTGGTTCTTACCTTTCTTATGGGTAAGGAATCGATGAATTGTATTATAAATTGAATAATTTTGTTTAATTGAAATGAATCATAGGTAACATGAGTTGTTACAACACAATTGTATTACTATATTGTGCTATGAGGGAGGGCACACACTAGTTGGATTGTTTCATATTTCTAAACTTTTGAAAGGGTACATCATACTCATTATAATAAAATAATTTATTTCATAGTGGATTGTATGGTATTGGATCATTTCCAAACCATACCAATCACATAACTATTCTCATTGAACAGTGATCCTTGTAAATCTTTGTGTTCATTTGGACGTGTGTTGGTTTTTTTCTCTGTAAGGAATTGAAATCTTTAATAGGTGGACAAATTTGGTTCTAACGAAAATAAAAAAAAGAAAATTAGTATCACGGATTCAGCTCCCCTCTCAATGATACAATACTCCGACTTGGAAACTTCAATTGGTATGAGAGGTAGGTTTCCAACATTATTCCTTGCTAATGGAGAATTTGAATAGTTTTAACAGTAAAGTTATTCCAGTTTTTGAGGGAATGGACTATCATATATATAAATTTAAAATTATCCCATATTCTATGTCTATCAGCTATGATGTTCTAGAAGATGCAACATGTGGGTTTCCTCTCATTGACGATAGTGCTCAACTTACACCTGCTGACAAGAAGTTTTATGAGAATGATGGAAAGGCCAAGAGTGCTATATTATCATCACCTTCTAAAAGTTCATTATTGATATAGAAAGGTGTTATGACATCAAAAGGTATATGGGATACATTGAAAAACATATATGAATGCAATTTATAATTTATGAAGGAAATTTTAAAAATATAGAGATTGTTGTATGAAGATTTGAATATGGATTAACATGAATCTGTTGGGGAATTCATTACTAGGATGATTGCCATTGTGAGTATTATCATATTTCTGGGTGAAAATATGAAAGACTATAAAGTTGGTGAAAAAATATAGATAATCATACACAAAATTTTGATGACAAAGTATATTCACAAGAAGACAGAGATCCAAAAACATTCTCTCTTGATGATTAATATTACACTCTTATTACCAATTAAATGAGAAGATAAAATGCTATGATGATAAAGATATTGGTTTATAGGGAACTATCCTTAAATTCTATTATTAAATTAAAGAAAACAAATTTATTGAAGATGAAGCTTATTATTCTGACATTGATATCAATATATGTAAAAATATCAATGCAATCCTATCATGATTTTATAATAATGTGAAAAGAGGTACATGGAAATGCAGTGGGAAACGTTCATGGAATTTTATTGAATTTTGCAGTGTTGGTAATAATGATGCAATTTTTTTTGAATAAATAATTATGAATATAATTATTTTGAAGAATGAAAGACAAGAAAATTTTGAAAGAAAAAACGATACAGAGGAAAAAAAATAAATTCGTCAAATAAAAAAAGAAGTTTACAATCCAATGTTGAAGAAGAAGAAGAGAGAGATTCTGAATCTAAAAAATCCATTGAGTATGGTAATGAAAATACTTTCATTGTCATAGTGAATAAGGAAGATCTGGGAATCTATAGTTTTGAAGAAGAATAAACTCAGCTTGAAACAAATCTAAATGAAGAGTAGAACAAATGTCTGAGAAAGATCATAAGGACTGAAAATCAAAATAAAAAGATGAAAAATGATTTCTTAAGAAAGAAATAATGTTTTTCTAGAGTGAAATAAAATCTCATTACTGAGATTGATGATTTGAATAAATCTATAGAAGAATAAAAGATTCATTAAGTTCATTTAGAGGTGATGTTGAATATAAAAAAATATTTTTGTATCTTGTCCAACTAATAATTTCTGATGGTGAAAAGAAAATTTGATTTTTCTAAAACTCTATCACTAAATTTAGTGAATGTTAACGTAATGATAAATATGGTAAGATCCAAAAAAATATACCTTTAATGGGTGATAAGAAGAATGATTTTTTTTTGAAATGATGAAATTTTGGAATATAATGTATATTTCCATGACACACAAGGATGGGAATGTTTTGAAACATTCTGAACATGTAAATGATTCCAATACTTATATTTCAGATAATTTATAAAATAAAATAATGAATATGATTAATAATATAAAAGTTGGTGAATAAAAAAATAAAGATAAGAAGGTGTATGAGAAAGAAATTCACAATTCTGATCAATACAGAGGTTTTAGAAGAATATAATCTTTCTATGTGTATTTAAATTACTATTATCGATTTAGCCACACATCGTGTATGGGTTAGTTCAATATTCAACATTACTATTATACAATTGGTTAGAAATGTAAGATATTTATGGGGAGTCATTTTACTCAATGAAAGAAAAATGATATTGTTGTCTTGATGAAGTTTTAAAATAATGATGTAAAGATTGAAAATAGGATCCAAACCTTGGAATCTCTCTGTGAAAGATGTAACAACCTGGACACCTTGAAAAATTATTTCGTGTTGTATTACCATATCAATAAAATATTCCCAATTATCAAAATCCAAAGATGACGAATACAAAGAATAATGGAATATATGTTGTTGTTAAAACTTCTTTAAAATCAACGACGAGAGAACATCCCTAGATTTTTGATTGTGGGTGTTTTTCTTACATGATAAGAGACATAAAATTTTCGAAGCATGTGAATTATTTTAAATAAGGCATTATGACCCTCTGTATTGATGTGTTATTGATAATAAAATTTTTTGGGACAAACATATTTGGAAATGAAAAGATGAAATAAAAAAACCATTTTATATTTATTGGATGAAATAAAATATGATAAGTGTTTCAAAATTGTGTGAATATAGTAATAATTTTATATTCATGAATATAAGACTTTTTTGAAATGATTGAATTAAATAGAAAAATCATTACAAGTGGTTAATGTATGAAGGAAATTTATTTTCTGGTTGGTGATTCACAAAACTCTTGTAACATTAGTATGGTGGATGAGAATTAGTTATTTAATAAAAGATTTGGACATATTTGTTACAGATACATGAATAAGTTATCTAAAATAGATTTTGTTCGATAAATTCCTGATTTTCTATAATGTAGAGATTTGTGTTACATTACTTGTGAGAAAGGAAAATTTAAAAATGTTCTACATAAGAATGTTGATATTTGTTCAAAACAACCCCTAGAGCTGATCCATTATGATATATTTGGTCCAATGAGAAAACAATAAGCACATGAATATAAGTACTTCATTACATTCAATAAAAATTTTATTCCCATTAATTGTGTTATGTACATGAAACACAAATCAGATGCTTTGCATATGCTTTAATGTTTCATAAGAATAGCTGGGAAATATTGTGAGTATTATTTGAAGATTTTGAGAACTAATAATGGTGGTGAATATATAATTATTTTTCTTGAAGACTATCTTGAAAAGTATAAAATATGATATTAGTATATCTCTCCACACACTCCAAAAAATGGGGTTTCGGAAAGAAAATATAGAAGCCTTATTGAAATGCGATGAACCATGATACTTGAGCATAGCCTTTCTTATTACATTTAGAGGCAATCCATGAGTAATGATGTTTATATTCAGAAATTTTGTTTCTATAAACCTCAACTAGGTATGACTCTCATTAAATTTTTTTATAGATGAACTCTAAGATTGAAGAAATTTATTATTTTTGAGAGTCCATGTATTAAAATGAAGGATAGTGTAAACTATGGTAAGTTTGATCAGAAAGGTAGGGAGGTAATCTTAAATGGATACTCTCTAGAAGGAAGAATCCAGAAATGTTATAATTAAGAAACAAATTTTTTTATTCCAGTGAAGTAAAATTGATTGATGTATCTATGAAATAGAAATATGATCACGAATAGGATGAAGTTAAGAATGCTGAAGAAGATAATTCTGATAAGTATACAACAGATTGTAATCATATTAATTTTTAGCAATCAGACATATCATTTTATACTCATAATGAAGATAGTAGAAAAATAAAATCCATGGATGAGGAAACATGTGGAAGCATAAAATGTAATTTTTGATCTACATTAGAAGGTTCAAACAAGAAGGCCAACCAATTCCATTACACATACTTGTTTGTATTCAAAAGTGGAACCAAATGATGTGAATGGAGATTTTGATCATCCCAAATGGGGTCATGAAATGAATGAATAATTGTACCTGATTGAGAATAATAATATAATAAAACATCTACAAAAGCCTGAAAAAAAAATAATCAATGGCACAAAATCGGATTTTGGAACAAGCTGAATGAAAATGTGATTTTATAAGAAACAAATAATGATTGGTTTGCAAAGTGTATTAAAAAATTGAGGTTATTTATTTTTATGAAACATTTTATCTAGTTGGAAGGCATGAAACAATCAGAATCATTTTTATTATTTTAACACATTGAGGCAACATGATCATTCAAATGGATGTTATGTCAACATTTCTAAATTGTGATCCTGAAGAAGTGGTTTATATTGAACATCCATGTAGAATTTTTTATAGGAAAAGATGATGGTTATGTGTGTAGATTGAAAAAAGATTTATATGGATAAAAACATGCTATGGGGGCATGGTATTCCAAATTGGGTATATTCTTACGAATGATGAATTTTAAAAAAGGGAGAGTGGATAAAATCATTACATTAATGAAAGTCAAGAGTATTATGTCATTATAATTGTTTGTGCTGATGATATTATCTTTGCTGGGAATGATGGAGGAATATGTGAATGTTTTACTGAATATATGATGAAGGTATTGGAAATTCTTATACTGTGAGAAATGAAATACTTTCTTGGGCAACAAATCAAGAAAAATAATGAATACATTTTCCTCTCCATAGAAAAATATGAAACAGATATACAAACGAGATGTTCCATGGAAAATTAAAAACCATTTTCACACCCATTTCAGTAGGAACAAAGTTGAGTAAATATGATGATGGAAAATAAGTGGATCAGAAAGAGTATCAAATGATGATTGGATGTCTATTGTTTTTTACTACCTCAAGACCCGAAAAATTTTAGGTCGTTACTTTATGTGAAAGATTTTATAGTTCTCCAAGAGAATCAAATCTTCTTTCTAGAAAATGTATTATCAGATTCATCAGAGGCACAAAAATCAATTGAATCAGTTATTTCATCGATGATTTTATTGATTTTTTAGGGTATTCATATGGAGATTGGACATGAAATTTTTATGATAGAAGATTTACATGTGGAGGTGTATTATTTTTGGGAAATAATTGTGTTAGTTGGAATTCAATGAAACAAAACTCAGAAACTCTAAAGATGGCTAAAGATGAATATGTTGCTGCTACTCAAGATGCTACTAAACATTATTGGATGAAAACACAATTGGGATATTTACTTGAATTAGTGATGTTACCCTTTCTCTTGGGTTGTGATAATCAATGTAAAACCAATCTAAGTAGGAATCTAGTGAAATATTATTGTTCAAAACATATTGATATCAAATATCATTTCATCAAATATCCTATGATGAAAAATGAATTGAATCCATAGTATGTTCCATTAAGGGAACAAGTTGATGATATATTCACAAATCCTTTTTCGAAGGAATCATTCTAAAAAATGAGGTTGAAAATGGGTGTCCATCCACATTCTCTTAAATTATGAGGTATGTGTTTCTTCACACTCTCTCATTATACCAATCGATTGTTTTGTCATGGGGGAGAATTGTTTTGTATCATAAATCTATTGCACAAAATAGGGAGATGTGGGTAAGCTTTGTAATCAGCATTGTTTAGTGTGCGAATTATTCTAAATACTTGTTAGAGTGGTTTAAGGATATAAAATTCAATTTTTTTCCATGAAAAATGAATAAAAAAAGAGGTGTTTATGATTACTATTATATATAGCACTTTTTTTATTAAAAAATATTCATTCTGACAATGAGTTAGCTCACATAGGCTTAGCATTGTTGATATATAATCCATTTCTTGAATTTACAATGTTTAGTGATTTATAAAAGTTGGATTACATAAAAATATAAATAGGGATATTTTGGAAAACAATTATGATCAAGTTGATGGTGGTTTCATGTGTTGTCTTTTTTGTCAAGGTATGTTTTGATGAAACTAAATCAATTCACTTTGTTTTATAGAATCAATTTCTTTGAAAAGAATCGGACCCATGTTAATTGTGATGATTATTTTCTTATTTGTATTTCATAAAAAATAATGAGTTGTATTGATAACATGTGATGTAAGAATGATAAGTGTAAGAGGGAGCGAAGGAGATACTTCCAATCAAAATAGAATAATATTTAGAATGAATATTCATAATAATCATAAAATGGATAGTAGAGGGAATGAGGTGGTACCCATTAGTTTTCAAAAAAATCTGAAAAAAATCATATCCAGATTGTATCAATTGCCTTTAAAAACAATCATATCAAGATTGTATCAATTTTATTTTAAAATAATTTTATTTTGGGTAAATGTGAAAGAGGTGGTACTAATGGAATGGTGATGCCGATGGTAAAAGAGATGCTGATGGAGTGTGGTTCCGGTCTATGTAGTGCTTATGGAAGAGGTGATTCAAATATATAACAAGACCCCCATTTTATTCTGAACAATCATATTTAGGTAGAAGAAAAGGAATGAGATGGTCATGTTTGAGAATGAATCATATTAGATAGTTTGGCATCATATTTGTTAAGATCTTCCTTATCAAATTGTATAGTATCATGTATAAGAATTCTAACTAGAAATCATAATCAGAAATCATAAATACAATGATTGTATCAATACTTGATGATATCTAGAAATATTGTATCAAGAATGATCATATCTAAAAATGATCATATCCAAAAATAATCATATCCAGCATGATCGTATCCAGAATGATTGTATCCATCATGATCATAACCAGAAATGAATGTATCTAGAATGATCGAATCCAGCATTATTTTAATCTGAATGATCACCTGTAGAATGATAATAACCATAATTATCATATTTAAGATGATTATATGCAAAATTATCATAATTAGAATGATTATATCCGGAATGATCATAATAATAGTGATCCTAACTAGAATGATAATTACAGTATATGATCATATTGATAATTGTAATGATACCATTTGTATTCATAAAATATCATGCTTTGGATAAGATAAAAATAAATAAGCATGAATGAAGGAAATGTTAAAATAATTTCTAATTGAAGTCACATAGAACTAATGATGATCCTCAATGATTTTGGATTAATAAAGGTAATGATGATTCGAGAAAGTTTTTTGAATGTGATTATGTGTTTTCTAAATAGGGTCCATAGAAGAAAAAGAAAGTGGAGATTGATGAATGAATTTTTCATGGGGATACATTCTTTTGAAAGATTGATTTTATACAATGTCCAAAATCTAATCTCTTCAAACACATTGAATTAAAATGATATCAATCATTATTTTGAAAAGATAAGTATGAGAGAATCATATCCCAACCGATGTGTTGCTTAATATTTTTAAATGTATTGACATTTGAAATGGGGTCCTAGAATCGAAGAGATGATTATTATAGAATATCTGATAAGAATCTAGAATCATTGATGAAGTAATAATTTCTCAAATATTTTAATATAAATTCATATTTATGTAAATTTAAGTGAGAAGGATGGTGTTTTGGTATTCCCACATAAACCTATTTTGGGTCACCAATAAAAGAAATTAATTATAATGTAATTAGTGTGAACATAGAGAGGGATGCTCTGAAATTATAGAGATAAAAAGAGTTCAATTCAATTCAAATTTACAATTGTATTGGGTTCTGTGGATTCATTAATATTTTATTCAAGATGAAAATTGTATTCAGGAAATGAATTGGTGTCGATTCTACTCTTTTGTTTTATATATGATAATCAGATGGGGCGCTTTATTTTTAAATAATCCGATATGGAGAATTTTTTTAAAGCATCAAAATGAGATCTCATTTTTTAATGAATTAGACTCAATGAAATCAGACTCAGTGTTTCATAAGAAATTCTAGCCGGTTATTACCTTTCTATTAGGTACAGAATTTATGAATTCTATTACAATTTAAATACATTTTTTGAATTGAGAAGAATCACATGTAAAATGAGCTTTTAAAAAACAATTGTATTACTATATTGTTCTAAGAGTAATCACATGCACTTATGGGATTATTCTATTGTGCTACCAATGTGAAAGTGTCTATCTGAATCATTGTAATCTAAGGATTGTTTTTAGTGAATTTTATGGTATTACACCATTTCCAAACGATACCAAGGACTTAGCTATTCATATTGAGTATTGAACCATATAAATTATTTTTTTCCTAGGATATGTGTTGGTTTGTTTCTCAGAGGTGAATTAACATAATTAACAGGAGACAAATGTTGTTTCAATTGAGATGAAACATAAAATAAATAGAGTTCTTGGATTAACCCCATCCCCCGCTTAGTGATACAAAACTCTGATTGGGAACATTCCCTTGTTTAACATAATATTCCATATTTTCAGGTTATTAATGGATTATCAATTTCTCTAATTTTAGACAAAAATAACAGCTGATATTTCATGAATACACTCTTATAAGGGTAAGGTATGTGATCCCTAGATTTTACCAATAATATCACCATAATTTATATGTTCATTCTAGGAGTGTTACACTAGGATTTTTGTAGTGAGACCTAGATTAGAATAAATTTATTAATAGTGTTTAATCCCAAGAGAATATGGGGAGGTTCACATTAGGACATGTGGTGAATTCCAATCTGAGAATCGTTCATTGGTTCAGGCCAGTGGGATACTTAAAATTGGTATTTTATGTGTTTTATATTTTCTTTCTATTTAGAGAGACTATAGAGAAGATTATTAGTAGTTCCATGGATTATTATTTTCTTATTCTGTGGTGTGAACATCTCATGAATGGGTGTAAAAATTACTTATAGAAATGAGACTTGTTTTGCAAGAATTTTATCACTACAGTTGTGAAATATTACCTATATTTAATAGAATTATTTAGGGAGTTATAATTTATTGTTTATTTACTATTATGCAAGTATGGAAACATAGTTGTTTTGTAATCATCCTTCATTTTTGGTATATATAAATTAACCTAAAATCCATCATTCTAGGGATATTAGATTGTGATTTTGAACACTTGTTACAAGTGATTTGTGTTAGACCATGATTATATACACAATAATAATTTCTTCTAATAGATTATTACATCATAATAGTAAAATGGTGGACACTATTTAAATTTTCAATATTGTTTTATATATTTTTTTCTAATATATGAATACTATGTCATTTTAATTGGATAATTACATGGATGATAACTATACACATAAACATATAAATAATAATTTTAAATGGTTGTATTTGTATAATATATCACTAATAAAAATCCTATAAGGATTTTTCCTTTCTATCCTGTGATGGAAATACAATTAAATCAATATGGGGTTTAATAGATATGTATCTAATGAAATAATTTTCATTATGATTTCAATGAACATTTTAAGGCTAAAATTCGAATAGTATGGGATTTTATAATATAAAACAATTCTAACCATATAATATGTGAATGTATAATATGGGTGTCATATGATGTTTCAGAACATCAAAACATGAAGGAATGATGGTTTTAAAATGTGAAATCATTGAAATGATAAAAATATTACCTAGTCATGATTCATGGAATGCAAAAAATTGTGAATTATCCTAGGGTTTTTTATTATAGGATATTGTCGGTTCCTGAGTATTGAGACACTGATAACATGATATGTAGTGATTATATGAGAATTTTTCTAAAATCCATAATTAAAACAATGTTATTAAACGTTTTAAATCGGTTGACATAATCCCTAGGAGGATAGTTTTTAGCTTCATTATATCTACAATATTGACCATGGTATGAGTATATAGATCTAGAGAGAGTGTGTGTTTTAGTTTTTTAATACGTATATGAGGGTGAGGTGCATCAGATACCATAGTGTTATGTCTCATATTACCATTCATTGAGAATTAACCATGAAATTTTTTATGTTTTTGTTCACAGTACCATTATAGGGGATATTTATACTACTGATGTTGTTATTGATGCAAATACCATGTTTGGTTGTTTTTATTAGTAGATTAAATGAGACCTCTAGATAGGGATGAGTGATTTCCAATGAATTCTTACCCTTAGGGGTCTTTGTTTTTGGGATAGGTGGTGGAGCCTAGTGATTGTTTCATTCATCTCATGATTTATGATTTGGTATCTAGTTACATCTGAGGGTGACTATGATAGTGTTAGAACATTATTATGAATTCTTGTAGGCTTTTGAAGCATGGATGAATGGTTTCTTATTAAATCCATTAAATTTTAGTGATATAGATTTACTTATGTACCCGAAGAGATATAACCATGTTTGTAGCCTGGTTTTAGAGGAAATAATCAATTATGTTCCAAACTCTGTCCATTGTGGATTTGATTTTAGTATGTTCTAGTGGTATTTTATATTGATATGGGTTCTTAGAACGATTCATTAGATGGAAGGTAGTTTTATTCCTAGGATAGATAAATGTATGGTGTGGATAATACTATAAGTTGTAATCTTAGATACCTCCATTTAGTTAAAGAGATATTCTAAGAGAATGTTATGTTTCCAGATTAGGCATGTGCTCTAAATTTTATTGACCCTCAACTCACAAGTTGATATTTCTTGTTTTATGAATTTATCATTGTAGATTTGGGTCAAATTGATTTTGATAAAATCATATACTTATAAATTACGCACCTATTAACTGAAAGTGAAATATTACTAGTACACAACTAGCATGTTAGGCTTATAGTGGTGGAATTTTCCACTTCTAATTCTATGAAAATCATTTCGGTTATATATAATACTGATTCATGTTGATATAGTAATTAATTTATGAGTTTTGGTTCAAGAATATTCACTAGAGAATGATATAACCATAATGGATTTGGATAATAAGTTCTTCATCAAACACATGACAAAAAATAGTCACATTCTTGAAGGCATGGTGTCTAATATAATTACAATTATATGATAAAATGTGTTCGATATAGTGGTAATGTTGAGGATGGTTTAGGGTGTGATTCAATTAATTAACCAGTTTTGAGAATGTTGAAGGGGTAGTTTATTTAGTAGGTGAAAATGTCTCATATAGAGTGGAATGAATTACATATAAATGAAAACCATTTAGGCATCACTATGTATTTGAATAATGTATGGTTATTTGGTAGAATGATAACCATTTTAGAGTGAGTTTCTTAATGTCATTATCATTTTTTATTGAAAATATCAATGGTGAAATTCATTCCAATCTTGAAATAGAATTTATTGGTGTTTAATACTAGACAATCATGTGTGTGAAAAAAGAACATATCCATCCATTAAGATTGAGTATGTTTAATGAATGGGATTTGGTAATAATTTTTTTTTCATATTGTGGTTCCATGGACACTCATATGGATTGGAGTGTCATATTAGTCGTGGGGAAGTGGCCATAATATTATAAATATTCATAATTCCTGATATTGGTCTTGAAATGATCATGAAACCATTAGATTCTAGTGTGAATATTTATATTATTTAATATAGATTTGATGTGGAATGCCATAGATTTATTTATATTTGATATTGGATAATGTTCAATAGATAGCTTTAGAAATGAGATAAAATTCATTGATCCATTCCTAATTTGGGTAGGTATCACATATATACTCGAGTAAGAGTGTAGTGAATAGTGAAAGTGGTTTGTGACTTGGCCAGAGTCTCACACCGGTGTTCAGGGTTTTACCTTGTTGTTTATTCATTTGAGCATTGAAATATTTTGATGATCATGGAATTGTCCTCTTGTAGTATACTGACACATTAGTTGAAGAAAATTTTCTATTTACGATGATTTGGATAATGGTGGTACGCCAAATTTATTCATGTGGAATTTAAGGTGGTGTGTTATGAACCACATCAAGTATGTCCATTTGATATAGGGATTTTGATTTGGGTTTTAAGGGGTTTTTATTAGGATCCAATGTGTCTAAAACTATTTCTTTGGAAAATAATTCTCATTGAGTTTATATTAGAACTAAATATTAGGTCTGACATTAGTGTTTTGAAAATTCTTAACAAAAATGGATTGAATATGTATCATGATATACTCTGGTGGAGTGAAAACCATGGATTAATTGAGTATGTCAGACTAATTTTTACATGATTTAATAGACTTATAAAATAATGTGATGATAAAAGAAACACGGTGTTTGTATCGGTTTTGTGAATATTCTTGGAAGAAATTTGCTGAGCTAGAAAATGATGATTGTACATAAACAAGGGTAATTATTGATGAGAGTTGGATTAAATTAATTTTTCCATAAAATTGGAAAATTATAATTTTGTATAATATCAGAGAATTTTTATTGAATGTGATGATAGAGAAGTATGATGTTGGTGTAGCTGAGCTTTCTCAAGTTTAGAAATATGGATTTCCATGTAGATGTCAGTTCTAAGGAGAGGCATTGTGTGACAAGAAGTCCAGTAGTGATAATTCACTTCTAATTTCAATTGGAGGGGGGTGTAAGATGAAATTTATAGGATGAATAAACCTACGATGAAATATGTTTGTAAATTGAGAATCTAGTGAATTACAATATAATTATGTTTTTATGATGATTTTGATTAAATGGATTTGTTCTGTGATGCATGGATCAATTTTTGTTAAAGTGAAATAGATTGTTTGGAGTGTTTTATTACAATGACCATAACCTGTGGATTATAAGTTTTTGGTTTGGAAAATAGAGATCTATTATCCTATAGACCCCATATAATGGGAGAGATATCATATAGAGGGGAGGATATAAGACCCCATTGTTCTCTGCAGTTTTAACTAGTTTAACACATTTGGAAGATCTTGTAATTTTCCATAATAGATTTAATTTTAGTGGTAGATGAAATTTAATAAATATTTATAGGGGTTCAAGAGTGGAAACACTAAAATTAAGACTGATATTGTGCCACTATCTCTCCGAGGAAGCCCACTAGCTGGGTTGTGGCCATTACAAAGATTAGGATTCCTATTAGTATCAATATTGAATCACTGATCCTAACCCCATCATGGTACTAGAATCTATCTTGTCGACTGTGTCAATAATTTTTTTTAGGTTCACTCCCAAAATTTCACATGGAATCCACATTTAAATTTATTTATCCCATTTTATTGGCTTTTATCCCTCACTCTCAAACCCAATACACTTCCCCTCATCCCATGGGTTATTATCGAAATCATTTATTAATTCCAAATTATTCCAAATTTATTATAATGGATGTGTGAAATCTAATGGTTTTTCAGGTGCTACTATTACATTGGTTCACTATCTAAACTTGTCTCTCTATATTAATATTATTTACACTGTTTTATGGAAATTTTTGGTTTCTTATATAGTCTTATTTTAGACCAATCTGATATCGAAGATAGGTTGAATAGGATCTTATAAGTCAATGGTTGGTTGTACCAATACACAACACATTTTACCTCCATGTTTTATATGTGAATGACTAGTACCTCTATCCATCCTTTATATGAGGTGACCTAGCATATAGTAAATTCCACAATTTTATTTCCTTTATATCATGACCTCTATAATGTTGTGTAACCGAAAATGAGTGAAGGGGTTATCCAATGAATATTCCCTAAAAAAATTTTTATTCATTTTTGTAATAGAATGTTATAGTGTTTAGGGAGTGAAATATAGGAACATGGGATGCCATTATGTTAAATTGTAATTTTTAAATTATTATTTATCCTTTAAAAAGTGAAACTATTTTTAAATATATAATTATGGAAAATATATTACCAATAATTAATTACAGTAAAATTAAAAATCTCAAATTTATATATATTATTATAAAATTTATTGTAATGGGATTTTGGAATTTTTTAATGCCTTGGTGAAATAATTTACTCTTTGCTGAATTGGATAGTTGAATTTGGTAAATCAACATTTTTTTGTGAATTGATAAAGATAGTATGGACATTTAATAAATGGAATGTGTAAGTGTAAGTAAAATTGGAAATTTTTATTAGAACCCTTATAATTTAAATAATATAATGGAATTTGTGGTTGGATTTATAATTTTTTTGAAATGGATAAGTATTGAAAAATATATAATTATATTGTCTAATTGTTAATGGATTTTATGATCTGATATAATTATGATCGACTATGGTGTGCTTGGTGAATTATAAATTGTTAATATTGATGTGTGGATTAATTGGATTCCCTATAAAATGAATTTAAAATTAATATTATTTAATGAAATCATTAAGTGATAGTCTAAATAAATAATAAGTTGGGGATAATGAGATGAGTGCAAAAATTATATATAAAACATGATAAATGAGAACATTGGGATGACCATTTAGATTATATATGATACATAATAAATAATAATGATGAAATGAGCCCCATAATAATATATTATACATGATAATGGCAAATTTATGGGTGTGAAAATAGATACTATTTGATACTTTTTGGTTGGGAAGGTCAGGATATGATCTCAGATTCCATGGGAATGCTGTAATGATCTCCAAGATTACATGTGATACTTGGTGTTGGTAAAATCTTGAATAAACTATCAGATTCTTTGTATTACATGATACATGGGAATACCAAGATGGGAACTCTAATTTTGATTAATAATTCATAATATTGGGTAATTACATGATGATAACATAGATTTTACACGGGGACTGTGGTTGGAATGGTCAACATAATACACTTAAAAGAACCCCCCACTAGCAGAATTAGGTATGAACATAATCTAGAGTCACTGTGGATCTAATATGTCAGTGATGTTATGTTTACATTATTTACATTAATCAATTAAATTTATCAATTATTGATCTTCTATAATAACTCCTTTATGAGACTATTTATTTTTGATATGCTGTTGGTGTTGTCCTACTGATTTGTGATAACACACCCTTGGGGGATTATGACACTTGGGTAATCTAGATGGAACCATTATTATTTTCAGGTATATTTTTATGATATCTACCAGTATTGTTATTTTTTAATTGGATTTCTAGTATTAAAATGTATGATGAATCCCAGTAGTAATCAAGACTAGTTTGGGATAAAATTTTAGTTATGTATTGTTTTTTCCATTAATTTTTCATGTACATGATCCACCCATGGGGATTAAATTCTTACATGTATAGAATACTCAATTATAGGAAGAATTATTATGACTTCAAAATATATTTACAATTTCCATATCTTATCTCTAATGTTTATTATTATTATTTTACATGTTTTTTAATATTTTTATGTTATTTATTTTGTGTTTGGAGGTTATAGTCTCATGATAGAATCATTTTAACCATCCTTGATAGCTGATATCATCTTTAGTATGTGGAGGTGCACTTGAGGTCCTGTGGAAAATTATTGTATTTCCACCATGAAGTGGTGTGGGGTGGTAGGACAAATAAAAACATTATTTGTGGCCTATAAATTTCTGCCCACTCCATGGTCTATTATGTTAGTACAAGAGATTTTTAAATTGTTATAGGTATATATAATAAAAGGGACTTGGGTTTTATGGTTGTTCTAGTGGATCATAGTTAGTTCAAAATGACATTTAAGATGAAATTTTGCAAAAATAATTTTTTTGTAATCTAGATTATTTTTTTCAATGAATAATTAACTATGATGTTTTCCTATGGGTGATGCAACATTTATTATATGAAATCAAAAAATTATAGTTTGGGTAAAGATTTGTTTCATGGGTTATATTAAATATTGGTGATTTGATTGAATCTATAATGTGACATCATGTTTTTATCATATTTTATAATTTATAAAAATTCCATTTTTATTTATGGATGTCTATAGTAGAGTTTATAATATTCTCATCAAATACATATAACCTAATTTCCTATCAACCGACAATGAATTATAGTACGAAAACATTGATTTTTATTAACTGCTAGTTCAGTCAAAATGTAGGAGAATAAAGTCGAGGTATGTTACACCAATACTACAGTTTATTTTTTCCTATGTTATGTATAGCCTCTTGGGTTTTATTATTTTATGATATATTGGAATATTCCAATTTATTGGGGGAATACTATTTCTATATGTAGAATGATTGGTTAACCCTAGTAGTGGATCAACTTTATGAAAAACTATTAAATTTTTTGTTTGGGAGAAGTGAGGTTTAATTATTAGAGCATGGGTTATTTGAGAAAGTCGTATTAATATACCCTTTTATGGTTGATGTTGTGATTTATTGGGTGAGTCCCTAGATGTTTTTTGAATCATTCGTATTCTCAGGCCGGAATACTACTCTATGTGGCTTATCTATGACATCTATAAAATAATATCACTGATGAAAAAAATAACAAATATTTGGGTGAAGTTCAAGTGGGATCATACATGTGAAAAATCCTTTCAAGAGATGAATGGATGTTGTAAATCTATTTCATTTTATACCTCACCCAATCTTCATAAGGAGACATCATTATAATATAATTTATAATCATGATTTCTATGAGGCTTTCTAATATAAGGCTGGAGTGTGGTTACTAATAGTTTGTAGCAGTTGAGTCCACATCTATACACTTATCCAATGAAAAATCTAGCACTTGTTGATGTTTTTCACGTGTTTATTTGTTTTCATCACTACAAATTTTGTTGATATATTTGTGGTGTATACCAAAAAAAGAGACCATGATATGTCTTCTAATAGTGTGATCTAAAAATTTGTTATAAGTTGTGGTTTAATAATATTTAGTATATTAAAATTGATGTGTTATATATATATATATGAAGTATAATGTTGTATATTATACTATATGTGAGAAAATGTAGGGATTTGTGGTGTAAGATAAGACATATAAGAGGAGTTGATGTTCCATTTCAGGGAGATGCATGTCAACATTCTAGATTATTATTGATAGTCAACCATTTTGAAAATGAATAATTAATCCTCAATAACTATGTGAGTTAAGGTGGGTAATTTTTCAAATTAATATTTTATGGTCATAATGGATAAAACATATTGTTTGGAGATTTGGAATGAATTTTATTTGGAGTTCAAAGATATTATTTGTCTACAAATATTTGTGATGGTTACAAAAAGAATAAGTGTGGAAATGATGTGGGCCTGACAACCCTTCATATAGACCATTCATATAGAAAAATCCATAATGAATTATTACATTTGAAGGTAGTACATGTGACCAGATGAAATAAAGATATTATATTTTATATATCATGATGGTATACCCTTCAGTATGTAAATTCAAAGAATGAGTAACCTTCATGTATTATAAAGTGTTTACAATTTCGAGAGATGATATGTTATTATGTAAAAATTGATTTCATGATGAAATTATTTAGGAATAACCTATGAATTAATGATTTATAGGTAAACATAAACCTGTTGACCATGTTCACCCATTTCTTACAAATCATGGAGACATATTATATAGTTGAATTGGAATTTATTTTGGTTAATGATATATTTTATTGCAATGGGGGTTCCTTAATAATTATTCCTTATTAGAAAACTAGTTTTATTTCATTATTCTCATAGTTATTTTTGATATAACATCATACATATGTGAATTTGAGAACTACCTAGCTTACATTGGTACAAGGGAAATCTATGAAAACTATTTTGAAATTAGATTTCATAAACTGAGAATGTGACTG
The DNA here is from genome assembly GCA_963277665.1 of Viscum album. Classification (NCBI taxonomy): domain Eukaryota; kingdom Viridiplantae; phylum Streptophyta; class Magnoliopsida; order Santalales; family Viscaceae; genus Viscum; species Viscum album. The sequence goes on from OY728140.1 coordinate 1,060,777,162, forward strand.
TTATTTCAATGAATCTTTTGTGATCCATTCATATTTTGTTTATTTTCTTATAACAATTGTTTTTTTAAATCTATTATGATGGAACATTTATATTCCTTTCACGTAAGTCTATGTCAATCAAATCTAATAATGTTAATTGTTAGGGTGTTATCAATTATCTATATCAGACTCATAGTGTATACATTAGAGAATATGTAGTTGATTTTTTGGTGTCGGAGGACTCCCCAATGTAGTAAGGGATCTAATAAACCTTGATATGGACATCCTATTGAGTGTGAGGAGAGTGATGGAGTCTTCTTGTGTTTTTCTATATTTTGGAAAGTAATGTATTTAGTAATTTGGAAATCCTACACAAAACTTTATATGGATGCTCAATTTTTTCAAGAGGATATGTTCAATGGTTGACAAGTTAGTGGTTTCTCAGTAGTTCCACTCTATAAATTATTCATTTAAGATATCATAACTCATATGATTCTATAAAAAATGGTAAAATGTGATTAGCATCAATGATGTTGCATTAGATCCTAAAACATTATTTTAGTAATGACCAACTCATATCATAGACTAATGTAACAGTGGTATTTATTGGATCTCAATTACTTTTGTATGCATACTTTCCCAGTACTAGAATATCCATTAAAATAATTTGTTATAAGAGGCTGATAAATGATAAACTTTTTGTAGTTTATTTCCAATAATACTTAGTAATTAGTATTACATATTACTGATAATCTACCATATCATGTGGAGGTTGTAATAATATACATTAATCTATGATATTATTTGGATTTAAATTTTGTTAAAAACCTTTTATTTTATCCCCTTTTAATAATAAAATATTCAAATGGAGGTCCATGAAGAGAATTGATGAAATAAGGGTTGAATTGTAGAACCCCATTTTGGAAAATATATCCACAAGATGTTTGGTGGGTTCCAGAATGCATTCAGTGGTCCTAAGAAGGAAGAATTACCACTTCACAATCATCATGAATTTCAATTTTTATCTACAATAGTTCTAGTGGACATGGGTAGTGGGAATTTAGACTAAACACTCCATGAAATTTAGAGTTGAATCCCACTATTGTTATGGTAGGATCCAAAAATAAATGTTTTTAATCGTGGTAGTTTGATATTTTTTAATGGTTTTCATGTTTAACACATATCGACTTATAATTCATCCATAATAATGTTCCCATTAAAGTATCACATTATATTTTGGATCAGTAAGAAATTTTCATGAGGAATCAATAAATGATACTTATTTTTAAAATCTTAAGTTTTGTTAAATCCTCCATATTAATAAAATATAGGTTTTTTTTAAAGGTTTTTTTTCTTAAAATATTGTAAAAAACTGATTGCTGGTCCAACAATTAATATTCCAATAATTTATTAATTAATTTGTCTTTTATATTTTATTAGTTACAACCTACTATATTGATATTGATTTTCAATAAGATTTCAAGACATATTATGATGGCTTTTGTGCTTATGTGATTCATGTGTCTTTTGAACCATACACAATTAATCCATATATAAATTAAAATACTATTTGATGATAAATTATAAATTTATTATAATTATATAAACGATGAATTTTCAGCCCAATGTTTTCATTGATTTCTTATCCATTAGTTTCCATTTACCCAAATTAATGTATAATCGATGGTTAGGTTTGCAATCCATGTGGGGAAAACATGGGTTATTCATAACACAATGGACCTATATAGAAGCTTATAGCTTCTAAAGACATTGTTTATGTATTTAATTAAGGGAGGACCCACATAATGATGGGTCCATATGGGGCTTTTGAGTGGCCTATATCCCATGTACTAGTATAAATTGTAATTGAAATGATTATTCTTATACTTGTAATTTGTTTTAATTGAGTATGTTATGCAAGAATTGTTTCATTGAATATTTATCACACATGTTGCATATGACTAAGAATATGTTTCAATATATGTTATTGATATTCTAACAATATAATCGATTTCTTATATAATTTTTTTTGAAATTATTATAATAAAAAATGTGACCATGATTATATATTTGGTTTGATAGTCATTATTGATATTGATCGATTAGGATATGGAGAGATACCACTTGTGAGGTGAGGTCCACAATGCAAGACTCTATACATGTTAGTTATTATATTATGATTGGGATATAATTACCATTATTATGTGATATAATGACCATATATATTATAAAGATATGATATGGGATATTGTGGTAATTATATTTCATGACTGTGATTAATCACCATGGTAATGGGATATATTTCCAAATTGAATATAATGATATTCAAATGGGTAATCTATGTCTAGTTAAACATCACTATCCTAGAATATGGGATTTAATACGCATAGAGTAATGCTTCAATACCAGGGGACATAGTGAACAAGTTATGTGGCCACCTACAATACATGATGCCTTTTTCGTATAATGAGCTGGGGATGTTGTTCCCTCATTATTTTTTTTATTTTTGATAGGATTAAAATTAATTCTTATTATCCACAATTCAATGTAGAATATCATATATTATCTTATCAATCAAAGTCACTATACCAACTCATAATCAATATAATTGGAAGAAATTACTACATTTATATAATTACAAGAGGATGATACCTCGAATTCCAAACCCATGATACCAACATAAAATTAAAAATATTGTAATTTTTTTAGCATTCTTACTAGGTAATGATTGAAAATATTATTTGGATTTACTTCCCATTGTTTTTTGTTACATTATGATGTGGTGTTATGTTCGCATGTTTTACTATGGAAATGATAACTAGCTAGCCTTCCTATCAGTTATTCATTGAAAAACATACAGTAGGCAAAGAAAGTAATGTTTCTTATTATTGGGAGAGTACTACCTATAGATGAAATTTATTTATTATAATTTCTATAATTAGATATTAATTTTTCATCATATTAAAATATTCATGAAATAATATATTTTTTATTTTATGGGGACTCTACTAGTTGTAGTCCAATGGGTTATACTCACACATCGCTCATGTAACATGGTACCCTATAGGTTCCCAAGGTTATAAGTATGAATGATGAAATTATATCTACATTTAATGAGTGAGATAGTGGTTCATGGTTTTTCTTCTATTATGGGATGAATAAAAAGACATAAGACCGTTTCATGTAGTGGTAATGTTTTTTGATCAATTTCCATGTTGATAGCCCATGAGATCCCTAGATTTAATGTATATAGGCATGATATTATATTATTCCTCATTATTGGTTTGAATGTGTTGGATTATTTAATATTTTTTATCTATAATAAAAATTCAACATTTTGTTGTTATAGTATTTAATGACTTACATTATGTTTACTGTTAGTTTTTTCAATTTATATTAGAGGGTATATTCTCCCAACCAAATACATAGTTCATCCCACTATTCATAACCTTCTAGAGTACATCGATATTTTCCTATGTAATATAGAATAACATGATTGGTAATTTTGGATGAAAATAATAAAAGGTTTTATTAAAAAAGAATTGTCGATATACTTCACCCTTTGTGTACTTTAGAATAGAAATGTATGTAACCCAATAAGGGATCCATTCCCAATCATCAACACATAAAAAAGGACAGTACTGAAACATGGGTCTTCAATTTCATAGTGTGCCTGAATCTCAACATTTAATACATGGTGATAAATCCTAAATCTTCCCTTATCACATGAAAAATTTCAAAATGGCCATATATACTTCGAAAATACAACATATGTGAAAACATACCATTAATCATATTTGGTTATCCTAATCTGATATAATGTTTTAAAAAAATACATAAAAATACATTTTAAGAAAATATAGGGGAATGTTAGGGGCCTTGAGAATGCCACATTACACCATAGGATTGGAGTCCTAAAAAATTAAATCATTCTGCATTACATCATTCCATTTAAATAATTTAATATATTTTGTAGTTTTATTCTCATGACACACAAAACATAAATGATCCCCGACAAATTAGATTAGTATTATTATAACAATCATTTTAAAAATTAAAACCTATAGAAAATCATAATTCATTACTCAAATAAAATAATATAAATTATGAGGATAATTAAATAAGAAGACTAAATCTTATTATATATATATTTTTTCAAAAATTAATAATTTTTAAAAATAATTTTATTTTTCATTCAAAAAATTTAATTTCAAAAATTTCAAAATTTTAAATTAAAATTATTAAAATGTTAATCTATTATTAGATAATATGAAGAATACATCATGTTTAAAAAATATATTTTTCAAAAAAATAAGTTTTTGTTTATGTTTTGTAATTTCATATAAATACTAAATTTATGAATTATAAAATATGAATTTTTTAAAATTAAATTCTATTTTTATTCATAAATATTAAATTATCTTAGAATTAATTGTTTATATTTTCTATAAAATAATTTATTATTTTGGGAAGTGTAATAAATACCATTTTTACCAACACTTTAATGTTTATATCATTATCTTGAAGTATGTATTACTTAAATATATTTAATTTGTTTAGACTAATGATATATTTAATGATTAAAATGATTAATTAAATATACTATGTATAATTTATAAAATAATTTTATATAATTTTTGAAACATAAGAAATAGTTATCCTCAAGAACTACTTTTATTCAGTTGTATTAACATTTATTTTTCATTACTCATAGAAATTAACTCCATGAAACAAATTTCATATTTTTGATCAAAATAAATACATTATGTGATAAGTTTAATAAAACTTTTATCATAAATTTTTTCTTACCATGATTATTGTTATTAATCAAGAAAACGTGGTAAGGTTTATTTTCAAACAACATTTTTCTTAATGTTTTTAATTTTATTTTTTTAAAAAAATTGATATTTTATATATAATTACCTTCATTTGAAGTTTTCACTTGTTTAACAAACATATTATTAATCTTGTAATTAGTATTTAATGATTTATAAGATGAAGAAAATGTAATAGTATTAACAACATAGTTTGTATATATAAAATATCAACATTTGTTTTATATTTAAGTGTTAATTCTTTTATATTTAGATATTGAATTGGCATATATTTATAGAAAAATTAAGTTTTGAACATTAAAATTCAATAATAGGAGTTATATTATATTTAATAAAATATAAATTACTTGAATAAAAATTGGTTGTAATGACCCGGAAATTCTGCGAATTATATTTTAAATAAATGTGAATTTTACGAGTCGGTGAAAACTCACGGCGCATGATTATGAGGCCTGGTGTGCCCAGAATCAATTTTTGAAGTTTTGTTTTGGGTACGTTCAGTAAACGTACGAGTGGGTTTTTATGAATTTTGAACCAGTGTATGGAATTGAAATTTGAGGGAACCATTGAACTCACAACGCTGATATTCTCTTAAGAAGAATTTCACCTCTATGGCAGTTGGTCGAGAATAAAATATAGTTTTTGGGGTTTTTTAAGATTGAATTAAATAAAAATATTGGGTGTGTCTTTATTTTTATTTGACAGTTAAAATATCCTCACGGAATTTGGAGGTAGGACCATGTCACCTTAGCCTCCCATGAGAGGTTATGGTGATGGGGCCCACCCGAACCTAACCTCCCACAAGAGGTTACAATATGGGGACCACACGTGACTAAACCCCCTATAATAGCAGGAAAGGAAAACCTTTCAACTTCCCTCATTAATGAGGGTGAGTTTCTCCACAACTTCCCTCTTTTATAGTGCCACATTCCCATTAATTAAATTGTGCCTACTCCCCTAATTAACTTATGCCAATCCTTTACGTTAATTAGGTGGATCCAATTAATTTATTTCATCTTTTGAATTCTATGAAAACGATATAATAGATAAACATGTATATTATTATTTTTCTTTGGCATCTTGGTGGAAACTTGGGAGAAGAGGGAAGAACTCTCCCAATGAAGAATTATGAACATCGGCCTTCTTCGAATTCTTCCTTGGAGCTTCAACCAATGTGGGACTTCATTAACCGACCAACCCTCAACATTGTCATCAAATAGCTTATGCAACTCGGGATTGGAAGCATGTAGTGGACGTGATGAACGAAAAACTTAATCACCTACTTTCTGTGACTCTGTCAAAGAATGAAAAATGATGAACAAAGGTAGGGGTTATTTACATGTTGATTCTTTCCTTGAATCTTCTTCAACGGTTGTAAAGTAATTGTCCGCGGGTGAGCTATTGTTCATCATCTTTCTTCATGATGATCCAATTGATAGCACCCAAAATGCAGAGGGTACTGGACAAACCAAAATGGCCTGACCCGTTTTCCATTCTTGTTAATGATGATCTCCAACATGGCGATGTGGCGGCAGAATGATGAAGGCGGCAATGACAAAGTTCACGCAACCCATGGCCTCGACGAACCGCGCCGCCCCCACGGTGCTTTGACCAAACCCACTCCTCCTCCTCGGGCCGAACCGCACTGCCCACTGGCTTCTGAGCCGTTCCAACCGTGCCACCCATCAGCTGATCCAACAGTTGGCTCGAGCCACGTCGCCTCCCGGCCCCCACCAGCCTCCTGCGAGCTCCGGTGGAGCCCCGCCGTTTCGCGGCGGCCCGCTTGTGCCAGGCCCGGCCGCCCGCTGGCCCACCTATTGCCATGGAACCCTTCTCATCCACCTGATGGAATGGCTATGACTCACTAACCACCCTAGCATCCTCTCGGCCGCCCGACCGCCTGAGCAGGCCTGCGGCCTCCCTCGCGGCGCCCTGGCTGAACCGGCCCTAGCCTTGGCCGAATCGCCCACGCTGCCTGCAGGGCTGAGTCTAATGTGCCTTGAAGAACCTAATAGGCGGGCCTACCCCATGGGCTAGGACATACCCAATAGGTTTTACTGAGTCGACCTAGACCGGGTCAGCCCAGACGAGGTCGGACCGTGTCAGACCAGACCCGGGCCCATAACTTCCCATCTACTTTCTTTGGCCATATCTCTCACACCAGACTTCTATTTGATGATCTGTTAGTGACCATGGTAATATTGAAGAGAGACGGTCCCTTTGAGTCTACCCCAACAGTTTTCGGTGTTTATTTGTGATATGGTCAGGTTGGATAATGCACGAATCCAACCGGGACCTCAGGACTCAAAGGCAAATAACTCACAGGCCGAGCGTTCGATTGATGAGTCGTCTATTGTGTTGAGACCCCTATGATGTTTTGAACTGTTGAGATACTTATTCATGGGACTTCTTGATAGTTGGAGTTTTGACTAGTAGCTCCTTTAGTGTATCCTTCTGGTGACGAGCAAGCAGAATATGGAGACCTAGTATCTGGCTAAGACCTGCTGACTGCTGACTGATTCGACTAAGAGTGACTCGACTAGCCCAGTGTGGAGTGCCTTGGTGTCATGGTAGACCCACGATAGAGGAGTGCCTGGAAGTGGCAGTAGACCCACGGTACTCCATAAGATGATTATCTCTGTAGGATATTAGGGGGAGCACCATGGTGATGCGGAAAACCCATGGTGGGGATTACATCTATGTGAGCGTGGTCGACCCACGGTACTTGAAAGGGGGAGTATCTCAACAGTCCATGGTTAGTGTGTAGCTCCTTAGTGTCGTGGCAGACCCACTGTACTCGATCGAGCTGGAGTTCTCCAATAGTCATGGTTTCGATAATAAAATTCCTAGTTTGATCTGAGTCAATAGCTTTATTATTTTCCTCTTGATTGAGATATATTACGTGATAACATAGGTATATGTGTAGGCGTATACCTAGGTGGCGTTATCTATTGATTTATTACATTGTGGTTTATCCTTGTTGGATTTTGTGAGACATTGAGGGTCTCAGGGTCCCTACTGAGTAATGTTTATCTCACCCCTACACAGGCTATGCCCACACCTTGTTGGGTTGGTTGCAGAAGACAAACAATGCCAACTGAGGATCAGAGTAGCGAGACTAGAGGGTACCCAGAGGTGGACCTTACGAAAAGTTGGTACACGGAGGAGAAATTCGAACGAGGAATGCTGGGGTGGCTATCTGTGCCTACCCATCAGGTAAGAATTTCTGGTGGACGACCCATAAGTTTCTTTAATTATATGTAGTTTTATTTGTTTTTTAGTTGTACTTATACTTTCCGGTTAGGCTTTTATTCTGACCCCTTTACTTTTAGTGCTCTTATGTACAAAGTTTTACTTAGAGTTTTTCTACCAGCTTATACCCTGTAGTGTGTGTTTACTCTTTATAAAGGCAATGCCTTCCTTATTTTAGGGATTTACGCATTTGGTGCTAGTCTCCAGCCCTTGGCCTATGGAAGGAGGGCTTGGGGTAGTCACGACACGGGCCTCGAGAGATAGGTTATGAGATCGGTCCCCATGTTAAAAACCATAATGGTTAAATATGAAAATATTATGGAAAAGGAAATTATATGGATTTTGACATGTGTGAAAATGTATTTAAGAGGGTTTATAGATCATATATATCTTCAAAATTTATTATTTATAAAATTTGGATCCATTGAACTGTTAAGAGTGTCACACAATCATTTAATGATTAATGAAAACTTATTAAATTGTTAATTTCATCCCTTAAAATTGAAGATCACTTACTCTACATTTCCCCCACCCATTCCAAAAAATTATCTCAACCTAAAATCTGACCTTGAGTATCCTAATATCTATCCCAATGTACTAAATGTCTACTATTATCCAAAACAAAATGATTAGGAGCCTTACGATGTTAAATAATGAAGAACATCTAAAAGGAGTGGTAATGTTCTCAACCGAGCTCACTTAAATCTTTTATTCCATTGCCACTTCAATCATATTTTATCCATGAATCTATAATAACATCAACATTACTAATATGATTTAGTTTTATTATAATAAATTAATATATATTTTCATGTATCCTCCAAACTATCAAAAAAGAAAGAAAATGTAACTAATGATATGTGCAGAATACCGATTCTATAATCGATCAGATCTGTGATCCATATCCACCAGACAAGGATTCTTCAAATAAGATATTTAATAAAATATTTTTTATATTTAAAAATATATAATGATTTTGAAATTATAATCATATTATTTCCTCCTTTATGAACATTATAAACAAAATGGATTTCCATTTGTAAATATGTAGTGTATCTTAAATGAATTTGAGACATTCAATTATTCATATATTATTTAATTATTTATAACACTATTAAATTATGATTCACCACCATAAATAAAACTGAATAATATCATTGATATATATATTTATTTAAATTATTGTTAACAAGTATCATTTGTAACTATAGTCAACCATAGATTATAGAGTGATATTGTTTGGGTAGGTTTAACCACCTACATAAACAATACAAAAAGTTTCTATCATTTATGATTTTTAAAATATAAAAAATAGTTTTATTATTAATTTATTATAAAATAATTTTTTATTTATGGTAATGGAAATTATATATTTTTTTTGTACTTTTTATTAATCTCACACTATTTTTTATTGTTGATTACCCAAACATGATCATAACCCAAATTATCATCATATAATTTAAAATAAAATATTAAATAAATAAAATTATAAATAATAATAAAAAATAAAATCTAGTATATTTATTTATTCAGGAAAGCTGAATAATTATTTAATATACTAGAATTGATGCTATTATTCAGAAAATGGAATTAAACAATCAATCAGGACTAATAACATATGATACATGATATAAAATATTATTAATTAATATATTTTTAGTAATTTACTATATATTACTTATATATAATCATATCAGTATAGATGAGGTTCTATAATTAGTGATTTAAAATATCTATTATATTGTAAAAGATATTATATCACATTTGGATATGAAGGTAAAATCTAGTGTTTTTTGGAACTTAATTATTAGATATTTAGATATAATGTGAATTAACCAATAGTGTCCATTTTTATTGTATATATTGGATGTTAAAAAATTCTAAGATAATTAATTATGCAATATATTGAATTTATAGATCCATAACATGTGCTAATAGTTATCAATTTTCATCATTTAGAATAAGTTTAATGTAAGGGGTTTTTCATTCATCAATTTATTTTCTGAATTCATAATTTTTCCAATACAACTATGGGTCTTAAGATCCTTCATCCTATTAGATGATGAAATTGAAATAACTTTACTTTTGTTTAGGTAATTACATTCACACATTTAAATATTTATATATGTTTATTATGTTATGAATAATTTTCATCATCTATAAATATGATGTTTTTCATTCATTTCTAATTTTTTTAGTACATCTAATGGTATCCCTTATTCAATGATTATAATTTATTTATTATCAGCTGTGACCATAATTTCACTATTTCGAATTTTTCAAAAGGATTTTTTCATACTCTTTTTATGATGTGTGTTTTCAATAATGGAATTTCAAAATAATCTTTTTATCCAATCATTATTAAATGATTTATCTTATAATCCACACTCTTTATGGGTAACCTTTTAAATTTAATGTTTTATGTACATTCAAATCACCTTGTTTAAACCATTATTTTTTTAGGATTTTATATTGATGGTTATTTTGAAATGTAAAAAGTTTCAAAAATTTCTCACTTAATCTTGTAGAATCATTTTTATATTTTTATAGTATTATTCCTTCTAATTTCATTAAAATATTATTTTAAAAAATTTAATCCTTTGAATTAATCATAAAAGATCATTTAGAATATAATTATTAACATCTTATTTGAATAACATTTTTATGAAATTTTTCAAAGGACCCTTTTATGGTTTGCTATAATTTATCTGTTTCTGGTAAAAAATTAACTCATACAGAGTTATATATTGTGAACTAATTTATAAATTTCATTACATAATTCCTCTTTCTACTAAATGAATTTTAGTATCATCTGATATAATTCATGAATTGTTCAATGTGATACCACTTGTTAGCAATAGGAAACTGTATTCCATTTCTACTAAATCATTCAAATGTGACAGATGATATATATTTTTTTCAATTGGAGCACATATATAAGGATTAATAAATTGTAGCATCCTATATAACCCGTTAATACATTTTTTATGGCTTTTTATCTCTTGATATAATTTTAAATGGATATATATTGATTTTTCTCACAACACTAAGGGTGAACCATCAAGGATTATGCCGAAAGAATAATGGTATAACCTTATTTGATAATACCAATAAAATGGGTGAGACATCATGGATATTACAAATGAAAATAAATGATTATAATTATTTGATAATGATCAAAACATAATGGTTGTTCATTCTTAAATATGACCATAGTATGTTGATTTCATGTGCTTTTTTTCTGTAACGCAAAACCTAATTACTCTATGATTCCATGGAACTAATTTTTTTATAAAAATGATTATGATTTATGAATCATATTATATGGACACTCTTACTACATGGTACATATTAGTTTTTTTATAATACATTCCCATTGAAAATGACTTTTGAACAAATATTATGGTTCTTTGTTAATATCAATAAGATATATCTCACATAATCATGTATTGTCATTTGATTAAGATCTATAAATAAATGAATTTTTTTTCATTTTTATGCTATTAAGTGTTTAATCTCACCACTTTCATATGTTTCCATTTTAAGGTAACCCATGTATAAAAACATATATTTAATTTCATCATACCTGAAAATTCAACAAATATCACAACAATACGTACTTAAGTTCCATTGAAATATAGTTCATTCAAGGGATTGATAAAAATTATATTTATTTCATCAATGAACATCTACATATCAAACAAATAACATCATTTTCCTACCATTCTAGATATGTCATTCTTATAACCTTCCATCTAATCTTGGGAAATGAAAATATATGAAATAGTGAGCTTATAATCCATGTAATGGTAACTATGGGTGATGTAAATGATAATATATTTTATAATGTTCATAAGGAAAATCTAATGGAATTAGTTGAATATTTTAAACCTAAAATATTCATTCCAATACAATGTTACATCATAATCTATAAAATCATGACAAATCCATAATATTTATTAATATGATTGTCAAATATGTAATAAAAAATATAGTGTAAAAACATAATCTTATGCAATTATAATAAAAATAAATCATACTATTCTGTATATATATTTATAATCATTTAAATTAATATCCTTTTGAGAATAGTTACATGTAATCATACACAAGATTTAAATATTTAACAATGATATTCACTATAATTTCAATACATATTTCCTTGTGCATAGTAAGAATCAATTATAATATCACATAAAATAATAAACATTTATATGAAGAATATTTTCGATTCTTATTACCATTATCTCATTAGTTATCTCTAAAAAATTATCTAATAAATTGGAGGGATAAAAAGGACTCAACCATCACAAAATAATAATCCATTAAAATAAATTACAAATGGTAATGAAAACATTTATCATATCATTATAAATGAACAAATGGAAAATAAAACATCTTTCATCATTATTTAATCATCAAAATTCAAAATTTATTGGGAAATAATATTTATTTTATCATTGGATATTATCCACAGTGAAGCGTAAGCATCTTTATGAAATGTTTTTATCGAATACATACATTAAAAATATCACAAGAACATTTCATGATGAGAAAACACCTTTACATAAGAAATAATGTATTTAAAATATAAAAAATTAAAAAATATTAGGACTTAAATTATATTTGAAAATAACCATTTAAACGTCTAGTTTAATCAAAAAATAAAATACTTTCTTCAATGGTGTTAAAACCCATTCATGTGGAATTCATTAAAACAATGGTTATGTTCACCACATGGGTAAAAAGTCCCTTATTTGTAAAATAAATAGAATGATACTTTTATTTCTTTTTGTATAATGTCAAACATCTGTAAAAGGAATGTAATAAACCATTCTATAATTTTGGGAATCATATTTAAGATATTTTATTTAAAATATGGAAACATAAAAAAAATATTCTATTCCAAAGAGGATATATGGTTTGTTTTTATTCAAAAAAATTTCATAGTCATTATTAGTACAATAGAGTAAAATAATAAAATAATATAAAAATTATAAAAAGATATATTTAAGACCAAAATTTAATAGTTTTAATTTATAATATCTATATAATTCCCCTAAATAGACATTTATCATATACAGTCACAAAAATAATCGAGACTATAACTTAAGTCATTTTATTCAACTCTCATATTGCCACATAAGTATTCCAACATAATAGATAATAAATATATATTTTTTAAAAATATATTTTATAATAACACCAATAAAAAAAATTCTATTTATCATTCAACTATGATTTCATATTATCCTTTTATTAATAAATCATCCTTAAAATGAACATTTGGGTGAAAATTGGTATTTTCCCCCCGAATGATTTGGTTCGATGGTTCTGGTAGATACACATTGCTCATGGATTCGTAATCTAACAAGTTATAATAATGAAATATGTACATTAATTAATTATTATATACCCATTATAAAATATTATCAAAAGTTGGTGATGAAAAATGAATTACGTCACATTTTGGAGATGATAGTCTCTACCTACGCATGATTTATGTTTCCTCTTTTAGATAGATGGAATTAAATAAGGATAAATTATAGTTAAATATTAAATATTAATTATTATATGATAAATATAATTTACATACATTAAATATATCCTTATATGTTTCCAATTAGTTAGGAAATGATAAATGAGTCACGTCACATTGAGGAGGCATGACTCCACGTAAACACACCCACACTACATTATTAATTTCCAATAAATAAGATGAAAATTATTTTAATTAGATATAATAAATATATACTCAATATAATTTCATAAATATAATATATGAACAAAAAATCCCTCATTATCACCACCAATTAGTTACCATGATGGAAAATGAATCATATCCCTTTGAGGATGTGGTAGTTCACACATAAAGAAAATCAATACATTCATTTACAATTATATTGAAAGGAGGTGAAAATTGGTATTCCTATAATAATAATAACAAATAACTATAATTATTAATATTGATACATTATTTAATAATAGATAAATTAATTTATAATATGTAGAAGATTAATGAATGTTGACAAATATTGGAAAGAACATAAACAACATCTTTGGACAACCTATTAAGGATTATACATAAAGCCTTGTTAAGATTGTACATGGATCAAAACATTAATAATATAATATAGGGAGGGATGTTTGGAATGTATTCGGGTTTGTATTAGCTGATAAAAAAAATCTATGTGTATGTGGATAATTGAAGATATGTAGTGTAAATTTATAAGTGTGACATAGGACACAATTAGATTATTTTAAATGATTAAAGTATATTAATATCATACTCAATATAAATTATTTAATATTAATCAAATTATTATATTTTATGATTTATGGATGAAATAAAACCATAAATAGTTTTTGAATTGTTCTTAGGTCATTTTAATCATTATTTCTTTAGTTCATCCCTCGTTGACCCCTTTTAACTTTTATCAAATTAATAAATAAATTTCATCAGTTAGAATATATTATGTACATAAATTTAGATAAATGTACTAAATAATATTAAATATTATAATTATTAATATAAAAACCATTATATGTTTCAATACATATAAGGGGGAGTGATTACATAAAAAATAATTCTTTCTAAACATGATGAAATACTATTTTCCCAAAAAATTACCTTTTAATTATAAATATGATTTTATAAAAAAATATGATTTATGTGTATTATCAGAAACATAACTGTATTAATTTTAACGAAAATTTACTTTTCTAATTTTTTATCAATTCAAAACAATAATTCGTGTTTTTATACATGATAATTGAAAAGAAAAATTCCTATAAAATCAGTATGTTTCACTAACTAAAGGAAAATTATAATTTAATGAAAAATCCAAATTTATCTACCTAGTCATCCTTAATATAAATTTATTTAATTTATTATTTATATTTATTAATTATATTTTTACAGTTATATTTATTATTTGATTTCTTTTATTCTAAATTTGGTTTTCATTTTTTAACATTTTTTAAATTTTTTTAAAAAATTATAGATTTTAAATTTTTAATAATTAAATTAATTTTTTGAATAAAATTATCAAAATTAAATTAATATGAATAATTTCTCTTTTTGTAATAATATTTATTTTTCAATAAATAGTGAATGGTATCAGTATTTGTAAAACTGTAACATAATTTCATTAAATAAAGTAATATAAACTTACAATTATGATTTGAATTTAATATCAGAGTAAAATAATAAAAATTTGTTGATATATAATCTAAATAATTTTAATTTAATAATCTATGTATCCAAATTTGGGAATAAGAACATTTTGGGTTTTAAAATAATATTTACTTAAAAACTATTTATCTGTGGGTTTTGTGATTGAATAATAAATTAACATCCTATACATCTAGAAACTAATTTTTAAAAAATAGATTAAAAATTTATAATCAGGAGTTCCTAAATAAGAAAAAATTCCGGTATTTTGGTCATTTGGAATTGTAACCATATAAAATATTTGTAATCTCTATAATAAAATATCATGTAAATAATGCTAAAAATAAAATGATAAAGAATAAATAAAATCATGAAACATTAATTTAATCAATTTTATTAGTGGTGTTCGACAAAAATAATCCAAAAATCAATTTTATTTATATTTTCCCTCTTTTTCAAGGAAAATTATTTATATTTATATTTTTTAATTATTTGTAAATTAAAAATTATAACTCTCTTTCTTTTAACATCTATTAAATGTTGAGATATGGGTAAAAAAATTTGTTTTGTTATAAATTAATGTTTGAAATAAATTTTTCTATAAAAGAAAATTTATTTATAATAATTAGTTATTCAATAATTACCATAAATATTTATGCAAGGCCGGAAAAGTGCTTCTTTCAAGCAGGTGAAAATTCAAGTTAAAGATTTTTAAAACAATAAAAGTAATTTTTTGTGTCTTTTGGTTTCCCACGAATTTTACAGATTAAAAACCATATTATATATATATTGAAATTTTATATTCTAATTTATTTGTCGTATTTTTTTCAATGTCAAATCAAATGATTAGATCCCAAAATTAAATTAATGATATTTTTTAATAAATAATGATGTATTAAGTAATTAAAAATTATTATAATTCTTATATTAATCAAAATAAATGGGATATGGTTTGAAATTTTAATCATGATCTATTTATGGGGAACATATCTTTTAATATTATATTTTATTAACCTAATTATTTAGGAATCACTAATATCATGATAATCATCAAATTGGTTAATGATGATTCAAAAAAATTGTTAAGGGTGAAACATCATTTTACGTTTTCTAAATATTATTTTATGATATTATTATAATCCATATTAATAATATATTATAATTATATTAGTATTTATCAATTTTTTAATGAAACGGAACCTACCCTACTCTCTTATTCACAACTTTTTAATACTATTGTTTTGAAAATCCTAGTACATGTATCTCAAATACAACAAGCCCTTTTTTATAGAGGCCTTATCTCTATTATAAAACAATCCTTTGATGAATTTTCTTGTAATCCTAAAGAGTTTTCCTAAATAATGTTAATAGTTCACACCCAAAAATTTTCATTTTTATTTTTTTAATACATCATTATAATATTATCTCACTATAATTAAATAATTAAATATTTATATTTAATATAATGATATATTATAATGTTAATAGAATAATCTATATATAATGACTCTTCCATCAATTGTGATGAAAAATATTCATTCATATATAGGATGAACAACCACCTCACAATCCAATGTAATTATTTCCAACATTGCCTCTCATGGAAGGTGATAATGATGGATGTAATATTAATATACAATATTTAGGAAATATGTTCAAATATTTAATTAGAATATACCAGTTAATTTTATACTTTTCCATACATTATGTAATGATAATTTTGTTGAAACGTAGTTGTGGACTACCGCCTTCATGAAGAGACGCAGTTTGTTTCTCATCGACACATCACATTAAACGATTGATATATATATATATATATATGTTTATTTAAAATTATAATATTATATTTATTATATAATAATAAATCTATGAATATAAAATAATTAATACCCTTTTCCATCATGATTATTAAAATATCGAAACATTACTCATCAATAAGTATAGCTTACAGTACCCATGATTGAATGGTAATTAATTTTTAACACAAGTAATTCATGGATTGTTTTAGAAATATAATTTATATAAATAAATTATAATTTTTTAATTAAAATTGTTCCATATATGATTTAATTAAGGACTATTTTATCTTAATCATCTTAATAATATCATATTTTGAAAAAATAAGATAATTTCACCCAAAAATTTGGTGTGAAATTAATCTATTATGTAATTAAATATAACAAGGTATTAAATAAAATATATGGAATAACAAACATGAATATTTTTATTAAAAAGATATATAATAAACATGATTTAATTACATTGGAAGATAAATAATGTATGTAATGAGTCGGACATAATGTAAGGTCCACTTTATATTAAAATCCATATTTTAAATGTTTTAAAGATTAATTTAGTAAATCATTTACTTCCATGAACATAATCAATAATTTATTTAATATATTTCATTATATTGATATAAAATAATGAAAAAGTATATTTAATTTATTATTTTAATTACTCTAAAACTTTTTATAAAGGTATAGTTTTATAAAATGATTATAATTTCATTACTAAATGAAAAAATAATGTTATATATCAATATGTATGTAGTCCATGGGTTTTCCAAACACCAAAACTATTATTTTATGTTTCAGATTAATTTATATGTTTCCATTTTTCTACTAATAATAACCATCCTCCATATTTTTATGAAATTTTAGTTAATAAAATTGTGTTTTAATAAAAAAGGATATGTAAATATCTTAAATTTATTTCCATATGGGATAAAAAGATTTATCCAGAGGTATTATATAACACACATCATAATTATTGATTAATAAATTTTCATACTTATGAAATTGATAATTATTATATATTAATAGGGATGCTATGTCTGATGGCATACATTTCCATACAATAATGAGTTTATTTGAAATATTACGTTGCACACATGACTGAGTAAGGTAAAAAATGTAGTTAATAATAATTTTTTTATGTTGTAGTTATTTCCTCACCATTTTATCTGTGGGAATGAATATAAATAACTATATTTGTTCAATCAATGTTTATAAAATGTATTTACATTTATGTAGTAAATTTTAGAGCTAATAAATGAGAAAAAAATCTTATTTTAAGAGTAAAATACTCATATATTTTTAAAATATAGTTTTACAAACTTTTTATAGATAAACCCTTTTAAAAATATTTTTGGTCACTTTTAAATATCCTATTTCTGAAAATAAACTTATTTTTTGGATCCGGGAAATCAAAAATTACTTTGGTTAAATTTTTGGTTTTTTTTGATAAAAATCATATTTTAACGAATGGTGAAAATACACCATTTTCAAATAAATCAACCTTTTCATCTAATTCATTTATATTATTATTTTTTCATTTTCATGCTTTTAATATATAATTAGATTAATTTATTAATCTAATTTTTTACAATGGATAAAATGTTTTATTTAAATTAAGTAGAAAAACGATGTGATCTTTTCAATGTTTAACATAGAAAACCATTTTTATCCATCTATTGAATTTCTGTTATTCATAATTTATCCACTTCTGTGAATTTTATTTTAAAAAACGGTTATACGTGGTTGTTCTTAGTATGAATAAAGGGGTCTCATAGGAACAAAATATTTTTTCAGAATAGTAACATTGTTATTTTATTTACCACAATTAAATGTAAATAGGGTAATTAAAGGTAAAATTAATAGTATAATATTATAAAATTTACCTAAGACAACTAATATTAATACTTTATGAGTTATTTTCAATCATAATCATTCTTAAGCATATATTGGGACCTTTAGAAGCCCCATGTTTGTGATTATTACATTTGTAGAATTTAATTTAAATAAATCAAAAATATGTTATAAATATGTATCTTCTTGTTAAAAAAATACATTATGGGGTTATGTAAGTGATATATTATACAATTAATATTAATTATAAATATAAAATGATGATCTATATCAAAGTAATTTATTATTAATTTTTATGAATTAATTAACTTAATTTTAATTTGACACAAAGATGATGCAGTAATAGATTTTATAATGAATGAATCAAATAAATTATATTATTTATATTATAAAAAAATTTAATTTTAAATATTTTATGTCATCCAATAATATATTTTTTTATTATAACATGTTAGGATTGAGTTAATGATGTATTTTTGATGTAAAAATGTTGTTATTTTTTTTAAATGTAATGTTATGAATAGAGTGAAAATTGGGAAAATTCAATATTTTCAACTATATAATAGTAACATAAGTGATATAAAATTTTTTAGAAAATAATATTTCGCCAAAAATTTGATATAATTATAAATATTCATTATTTACTCATTAATTAGTAATTTTCATATTTTGTAATTATTTTAAATCTCAAACTAAAAATTACTTAATAAATGGGTAAGATTAAAAAAGTGATAAAAAAAGATAATGATAAGAAATTTCAAATCCTATATAATGTTAATTGGTTGATAATAATATAAGAAAAAAGTATCATATCATCTAAATAAATCAGTTTGGGATCATTTTAAATATAAAATTATTTTATATTAATTAAACAACTTTAATAATTCTATGAGTGCCCATCCCCTCTCCTATAAAAGGGACCTCATTGCTCTATATTAACCGCACATACAAAATAGAGTGGTTCTTTCAAGATCCACTCAAAAAATTCTCGAATCCCTACTCACATTCATGAATCCATATTTTAGGAAAACAATTATCTTTAGAGTGCTTAGGGTGTCAAGAAAGGGGCTTATATGAAAGAAATGTAATGTTATTATTTTAGTGTTTCTATTTTATTTCTTCTTCCACTCGCTTAATAACATCTTCTTCAATGATTAAATAAGAAATTTATTATCCTAAATATATTTAAATTTTAGTCTAGTAATATTATAACATAAATCAATATACACATCCATTAAATGGGAAAAATAATAGTTTGTGGATATGTGTGAACTATTACCTCCACGAACTAATCTAATTCATTTTACATTACTGTCTGTCATGATAATTTATAGTAATTAAATTAATGTTAATATGTGATTATAATTTAATATCCACCATTATATGTTAATAATATATCAATAATGTTCTTACTTTCCATACATGTAATGATGACAACGTTGTTCATGCGTACATGTGAATATCAAATCCCTGAAGTGATCTGACTTATTTTTATTCAGTAAGTCAATTTATTATATATATTTGTATATTTAGATTACTAATATGATATTTATGATTTTAATATCATTATGAAAATATAAAAACAAACTTCCTTTCTTTCCATAATGGTCAATGAATAATGAAAATGTTACTATGCGTACAGAAGTTATATTGTCTCGCTGATTAAAACATGAATAATTTTTCATAAAAATACATAATCATTAGATATAAATGTAAAATTGAAATATAATAATTTTAACAATTTAATGTAAATATATATGTATATGATTAACTCTTGACCATTGAACAATTTACATATTTCCATGTTCATTTTGGACTCCAGTACAGAATATCAACAAAACATCTGATATGAACCTAAATAACTACGTAATTCTTATAACATGGAAATAAATTATAAAAATAAATACTAAAAAAGAAAAAGGATATAAAACTACTATAATGTATCGAAATATTATTATTTTTTAATAATAAGGTTCACACGTGGTGAATCAAACTCAAGGTAAGGGATTTCGTCTCAATATCCTTTGATTGAGACATTTTTTGATGACATGCACCTTTATTCTTCAATAATATTCATATATAGTCGCATCTACTTCTCATATCAATATTATTCCAATATAAATGGAATTTAATTTTTTTAAAAATGTTTCAATTTAATGTAAATTAATATTTAAATGTTCAAATTAGAATGATACACTTTAACTAATACATATTTTTATTATTTTATTAACTTATTCTATATAAATATTTCTAATTCAGGTCCATGTTTTCAATATGAATTTATCGGTTTATTTATATGGACATAAGTTCATTATGATTTATATTATAGATTTTTTTTAAAAAAATTTGAATCTTGTATCGAACACAAATATTCAATTATTTTTTTTATAATGTTTTAAACTGGTTTTTGAAAATGGTTGGGTTATTTGTAAAACGTTATAGGTTTTATTATGTGTGGAAATAAAATTTTATTATTAATATGTTAAAAATGGTGAGGATTTTTAAGTTATGTTTTTATTATGGTATTTTTACATATCATGGGTGTGCATGATACAACTTATACAAAGGGTTAAGTCTCATTATAGCTCTTGGGTGACACCTATTTAGCTTATACGAAGGGTTGAGCCCCATTATAGCACACATGGGAGCCTGATTGAGCTTATAATTATAGTTGAGTTCCATTATAGCACACAGGTGTGCCCAATATAGCTTATTTAAAGGGTGATCCTCATTATAGATCTTCAATTCATTGGGTTTTGATGTTAGATGTATGGTTATTGATTTTTTAAGAGTGATATGTATGGAATTTGACCATATCGTTATTCTAATTAAGAATATTGATTTTTTATGTTACTATTACATGTTATATGTTCATTATACGATTTTGATGATATCTTTTGTTTTCCAAAAAATATATGCATTGGGATTATATTTAGTGAGGATGATTTACTACTTCTTAGAAGTGGAAAGTATTTCTTTATGTAAACACATTCATGTATTACATGTTTCTTCTAGACTTGTAGTTTTAATTCGTTGTATATAAATTACTATGCTTTTTATTCTCATCCCATGTTTTGAAATATTTTTCAATGGATTTTGTACAGAATATAATCATGGAAGAGATTAAATAAAATTTATGATGATGAATCCTAAATTGAAAACATGATTTATTTTAACAATTTTCATTTTTTGAAAAAAAAATTATTTTGAGTCGAGGTGTCTAATTTTTAATATTTGAGTTGTTATATATAATTTATGTTAAAATTCACTGAATTTATAATCATAAGAATATCCCCAATGTGAAATAAAGTCAAATTGTTGAGTTAACTCAAATTTATGTAATGAATAAGATTGAGGCCTTATATTTTATTTTGAAAAGGTGGAAGAATAATTTTTTTAGGTTACAGTAATTGGGAATTTTAGATGATGATGGGTGAGTCTGATAAAACTTATATAATAGGCAATCCCAATACAACTTATATAATGGATGATCCCTATTATAAAGATCCAATGCATTAACTAATGTTGGTTATTTTAAATAGAAAAATGAAGGAGTAAACTACTAGGTTTTTACAAATTTAGTTAATATGGATCTTGTTATTTCATATATTAATTTGACGCTAGTTATGAATATTATGATCTATGTTTCCAAAATTAGTTTTTATTTTTATACTATCAGTTTTAATGGTTTCATAGAGAAATAATTTTGTTTTTTTCTTATAAATATGATTTATTTAATATTTTCAAATAATATATTGATAAAGGTAAACAATTTATGGGTTTTCATGTTTTCCACAAGATTAATTAATTTATATAATTTATGTTCCATACAGATATTTTTTCCCTAACACAACATTTTTTAATATTTTTCCTATTGATTAAGGATGAGTACCAATAATAAATAAGTCAACTTGAAAGTCATGAAGATTTATCATGTAATAGAAAAAGTGATTTGGGAATATTGGTTACTGAGTAGAATCATCCACTATATAATATATGTGTTTTCTATGTTACTTTTGTGACCATATTTCTTTATAATACTAAACTAAATGTTTTTTTGGAAAAGTGATAAAGTGAATCATTGTCTAAAGAAAATAGATTATATAATGATTCAATATTTGTCCTTATATGTGGTATTAACGAAATTAGATCACATAATAGGTTATATTAATTTTAACAAAATAATTACGAAACATCATAATTTTTTGTTATATTTTAAAAATACATAAGTTTATGATTACTATGTTGATTCATCTAATCTATGAATTTTCATAATGGTCTAACATAACATTAATATGGAAGATAATATAGGACAATATCAAGAGGAAAATACCCTTTTAAATAAATATCCTAGAAAGGCAAGAATATGAAATAAATTTTTTTTTGTATTGATGGCTCATGTAACATGATATAAAATTTATGGTGGTACTCATTTTAGGGGGAAAATAGAAATACCATATAAGAACATGTTGATAGCTGAGAATTTCTGGAAACAAAAACCTCCATCATTTAGTGTAACATTAGGTCTAGTTATATCTTCTATATAGATCAATGCTCTCTAAATTATTTTCTATGTCCTCTACGGTTTTCAATTTCAAAATGAAACTCTAATGATTTACCATTATAAAGGTGAATTTGATTGATTGTTTTATTTTTTTTAAATAAAAAATAGACAGATGATCTTGATTCTGTGAAATGTGATCCATTTAAGAATCCTATTTGACATAAATATTCCACTGAGGGTTTTTGAATCAAGAATGGTAAATAATTAATGGAATTATATAAAATAAAAATACAATCTTGTATCTTTGTAAAATGAAATCATTATAATATTATACATATAGATTCTTTATTAAATTCATATAAATAATAGTAAAAGTAATATATTTTACTCAATATTCAAACCATTTAAACAAATATATTTTTCTTCTAGAGAGATTAAATGTATTGAGAATGTTTTTACTGTCCTGAGAATATTGGAATAGTGTTTTTTTAAACTTATTTTTGTCATGACGAAAGGATAAAGAAGTGGTAAATGTAGAAACAAATTGAGAAGCAATCAACTACAGAATTAGGATGACAACGACCAAAATGTTCTAGGTGTAGTTAATGATATATCATGGAATGATATATGTGATATGGAAATATTTTAAAATGATAAATTTTTGTTTATAGTTATTGTGATAATAGATTAATGAGTCCCAAACAACCCATGCATTGTGTAATAGATATCCTCCTGATGATGATAAATTTAAATTTAAATGAGTTGGGGAATAATGATAATATAAAATTGAATTTATTAATATAGTGTATTAATCATGATGATCGATAAAAGAATGGTGGGGAAAATCATTTCATACTACTACATTTGATGTTAGGCCACCTAATTAAGTTATGAATAATGTATTACATGTTATTTAAAATTATTCATTTTCCCTATTCGACTTTGGATCATCAAAAGAATTCATTTAATAAAATAATTAAAATATGAATATCTTCAATAGAAATGAAAATATAATTTTTCATGAATAATTATTGTGGAAATATTAAAATGACAGAGATTTACAAGAATCATCATATTCTAATTAGTGGGATAGTTTTTGCTGAAAATATTCTATAACCATCCATTGTGTAGTTTGATGTTATTATTAGTAAGGAATGGAAATACATTTATCATGTTAAGATATATTTTAATGATAATAATTTTATATATATTGATATCATTCTATTGGTAAAATATCAAGATCATTAAAGATTGATTAGATATAGCAGTTCCATTTACATTTCCCATGATTTTGGAAAGAAAGAAATTTTTTATATTAGTTATATACTAGTATTAATTAAATATATGGACGTATTTATTGATGAATTTCATTATGTTATTCTGAATTAGTATGTTGAGGTTAATATTTAATTTTTTCTTATTGTAATAGTATTTCAAAACCCCCTTATCAAATATCTCATGAAGAACATATTAAATTTTAAAAGTAGGTGTAGAGGATTCTAGATATTGGAATCATTAATATGAGAACATCACCATTGGGTCACCTCTCTTATTTGATAAAAATAATTATGTTATAATGATAATTTTAATTGATTATAGAACCATGATTAACATCACTATTATGAAAACATATCTTTTACTTAACATTGAAGATATGAATAATTGGATTTAGGGAATAGTGTTTTTTGAATATTAATCTCCATTCTGGAAATAATTGGTTGAAGGTGATGGAAGAAAAAATTCGGAAGAAAATTTTTCAGACTATATATGGGAATTATGGGTTTGTATTTATGACCTTTGGGTTCTCTAATGCACTATCTTTTTTTAGGTATCTAAAAATTCTGGTTCTCCATGAATATTTAGATAAGATCATGGTTTTATTTTATGATGATATATTGTTAAATTCTATAATTCTAGAGGATAATTAATGTCAGATTTGGATTTTCTTTTCAAACCATATTGTAAAAAACTATATTGAAATTTTAGAATTTTTTAGTTTATCATAAATATTTAATCCATTAGATATTTTTTTCAAAACAATACAAAACTATTGACCATTATAAAACCAAATTTATTAAAGATTTTAAATATCAAAAAAATGACACTAAGACTTATCGTGTTATTGTATTAGGGGGTTACCACAGGTGGTTTTCTTAAAAAAAATTTCTAGTCAACTAACATAGATAACATTAAGAAAAATGATAAATTCATTTGGATAAAGGTGTTTGTTGATTGATTCTATTAACTAATATGATTATTGGTTAACAATGTATTTATTTTCATACCCTCTAGAAATTTATATTTTTTCATCTATAATAATGCTTCATTAAAGGGGAATGGTTTTTTTCTAATGTAGAATAACATGGAAATTGATTCCACATTATGCCAACTAAAATCTCATGCAGTAAATTATCCTTCACAGGATTTGGAATAAAATTCAATTATTTATTCTTAATAATTTAAGATGAATCATTTATATTATATAGAATGTGAAATATAGACTGATCATATAATTTTGAAGTGTACATTCACTAATAAAGTGTACTACATGAGTCATAGAATATGGTTGAAACAAATTACGTATTTTGACTACCTGATCCATTATCATCCTATAAAATAAAATAAGGTATTATATTATTAGAGTCAAAAAGATAATTAAACATTATCCTTGTTAGATAGGGGGTATATCCCTTGGTTAAAAATTTGATGCATTTTGTTCAAGAATTTTTTTGTTTAAATATCCTCCATATTGTTTTTGATGTCAGTATAATCATTTCTATCAGAAATAAATATATAGGATATAAATTTTTTATATATATATGAAAATCTAGAATCTATTAATAAGTATATGTTTCAAGAGATTTATATTTATGAAGTAGGTGTAATAATATTAAAAAATAAATTGTGTGTGCCCTGTAATTCCCAGTTAAATAGAGATTGTGTTGTGAATCTCATTGTTCACTGCATTATGTTCATCCTTAATGCATTGTGATATATAAATAAAATTAGCAGTATTACTAGTGGGATTGAATTAAAAGATTTATTATTTAATTTGTTATGAAATTATTTAATTAATAAAAATTTAAAATCAAAATTAAATTACTAAATGTGATGCTTTAAAATTTTCCAGTTCTAGAGTGGTATTGGGATAATAAGTCCATATAATTTTTTGGGGGTACATTCCAAAAAATATTGATGTAATAATATAAATATGGTTATTAATAATTGACCAAAAAATTATTTAAATTTCCATAATAGTTACTACATTATGTGTTTAAATTATATCTCTCAAATATGTTTTAAGGAGATCATCTGGTTAGATGGACAACCTCTCTCAATTTTATCAATCTGTGACCCCATTTTCACATTTAATTTTTCAGAATTACATAAAAATTCATTATGTACTTAATTTAATTTCTCTAGAACATTTCATGCTCAATATAATAGATAATATAAGGGAAGCATTTATACCTAATAATACATTAAATGATCATGATGAATAAATTATCATGGATTTTTGGATAAATATATTTCATTAGTGATGCTTTCTTGTAAGTGTTTTTCATTCTAATATTTATATGTAACCTTTGGAGGCATTATATGGATTTTCATTTTAGAATCCATATTTTTCGAATGATGTAGAAAAATTAACATTTTGGACTGGAATTGGTTGAATAGAGGATTGATATAGTAAATATGAATTACTAATTTAGGTAGATGGATCCAGGGTTTTATTCATGTTATGCAGATGACTGAAAGAATGATATTTCTATAAAAGTAGGTGATAATGAATTGTGTAAATTATCTCTTGGAAAACAGTTTTTTGTTTTGATAAAATGGGGTAGATAGGTCTATAGTTCATTATACCTTGTCAAATATAGTATAAATTTGGAATAGTTCCATTCAATGTGTCCTTGACAATATTTTTATATCTGTTACATGATGTATTTTAGGATTCATTTTTTAGAAAATATTTTCCATATACATCTCGTGGTTTGATCACATATGTTGTGAAATTAGAAAAGAATCTTTCTTATAAAGAACAAAATATTATTATTATTGAATAGAGAGAGTATGTGATTCCCAATATGGAAATTAATTACCTTATGGTTTTATGGAAAAACCATATGGTTGAAAATGTAAAATGGGGATCTTAAAATGGATTGAGGGAACGATATCCCCACTTTTTGATGTAATGAATAAAATTGTGGGGATTAAATTTACAAAAATGGGGTAGAATGGGAAATCGAATTTAACATTAAGATAAATCATCATCATGTCTTTTTGATATTCATTAATTTTATTTCATAGTGCTATATTAATTATTATATTATTATGTAAATTTTTAATTTAATAGGAAATTCATTATTTATAACCAAACTGGGTTTTGATGAACTATATGATTTATTGAAAAATTTATTTATTAATTATATAATATTAATTTTAATAAGTGAAATTAATTTTTTAAATCATAAAAACCGAATTATATGATAGAGATATTTTGTTATTTATTAATAATGATTTATTTTTCAACGAATATTGAAAAATACCAATGCTTTCTAAAACTGTCATTTATTTTCATTAAATAACATACTAGAGATGACTCATTTTTATTTTTATTTTATATTAATGTAATAAAGGTATTATTATTTATATAAAATATAATTAATTTCATTTAAACAAATTTTTTTTTGATTTTTTATGTGCAAACTTTGCGCATAGAAATACATGTTTCTAAAAATATTTTGTACTTTCAAATTTTGATTTGATATTATAAAAATTTATTCCAAATTTAGAAAATATATTTTGAAAATAGATTAAAAATATTTAGTATGGAGTTCAATCTTTTTTAAATTAGTCACATTTATTTTGGGATAATATAAATAGTCACATTTATATTATTTTATGTAAATATATTTTCTCACATTTTTATCTTCATTATAAAAAATAATATTTTTTTAGTGATAAAAATATAATTTTAGGTCACAAATTTCAATTTTAATAACAAATTGTTTTTCAATATAGTAATTTTCATAGTTTTTAATTATAGGGTTATTACATAACATTATTATGAAGCACTGACAAAATTAATTTTAATGTAGTATAAAAATAAATAAAATAATTCAAAAAATATTTAAATTAATATTTTTTTTGAGTTGTAGTGTACCCTAAATATTATAAGTGAAAATAATATATTAGTTATATTTTTAATTTCAACATTTAAATTCATTTTGTATCATTTTTAATATATTAAATTATATTAATAATTCTAAAAAATTACAGTAATGATTTTTAATAACATATAATGTTGTATTAAATCATTTAGAATACATAAAAAAATTATATTATTAAAATGAATGAAATTTGACTTAAAATACAATCCATGGTTAATTTATGGGAGGGTTTTTTATATTTACATTATTATCTCATATGGTGTAAAAAATATTAATATGAAAATAATAATCAAAAGAGTTAATGAGGGGTTAAAATGAGATAATGGAAAAACATATAAACATATAAACAAATTTGGATGATAGAATTTCAACCCACCATCAGTTATCATTTAATTATAGTAGTTTTTGGTTAATATTTTCTATCAAATTAAATATATATATATATATAATGATTTTTGAAATTTCTAGTGTTCACCACCCATGACATATAAAAGTGTACCTCCTCCCCTCACATCCTCACACCTTTTGAGGATTATATTTTATCAAATCCTTACCCAATTTACTCCCCAACTACACAACACAATTCTTATAGACCATGGTTTGATTAAAAAAAAACCTTGAAACTCTTTTGGAATAAACAAGGAGATGATGTCTAAAGATGAGGTATAGTTCTTAATAATGAATTCTTATTTTATTTGTTCTTATACTATATTCATATTCGCTTCAATCATTGTGAATTTGTTTTAAAAATATCATATATATCTTCTTATTTTATTATTTTAATTTAATGATTTGTATTCATATCCTCAATCCATATAATGGGAACTGAATTTGTCATTCGTGATTATGGTGGACTTCTATATCGTGATCATGTGTAATATTTTTCTATCACTTCCAGTCATTGATGAAAATATTTACGGATTTAATTTATATATAATTAAATTAAAATCATATTTATCATTATTTAACTAAAATATATCATAAACATTATTTCATTTCCATATGATGAAATATGTAAACATTGTTCATGAATATGTGTGGACTAGCACCTTCATGGTGTGACTTGACTCATTATTTATCACCGCTTAATAGGAATGGTATATATATTATTATTATTTAAATATATGGTATTATATTTATAATATAATCATGATTTTGGAAATATAACATCATACTTACCTTCTAACCATCTTGATCAATGAAAAATATAAACGTTACTCATGCATAAATACGATCAACCATATTCATAGTTGTAATGTAATTAAATATTCCTAACTAGATATCATGGATGGTTTTATTAATAAATATAAAATCTAAAAATGATAATAATTATATTAATATTAATAAGTATATGATAAATTAATTACATATTTTACAAAATTCATCTTACCATTGTAATTTTGGGAATAAGAGTCGATTGTCATCAAAACATATGATGTTATATTAATTAACTACATTATCTTATCTAAAATGGTAAAAATTAAAAAACCCAATAAAAATGATCATAATAATGTAAATAGTTAATTTTAATTTATTATTTAAGAATATAATTATAAAACATGATGATTCATAATGTAGGTAAGAGACAATTTAACATGAAAAATCATTTTCAATGTTTTACAGATTTATTTTTTGATTCAATTTATTCCATATAAATATTCATGAAATAATTTTATAGGTGTATTTATATTGAAAAAAATCAATTAAAATCTATATATTTTTTATTTTTATACATTATTTAATTTTTATTCAAAAATATTCTTATTAATTATTGTTTTGACTTTATTTGAAAAGGGAAAAGTAAATATTATATTTGAATATATTTTATATGAATATATTTTCAATTATTTATATGAATTATTTAATGATACAGATTTTTTTATAAACCTCCATCTTTTATTCAAATAAAAAAACATCCAACACTTAGTTATAAGAATTACAGAATGAAAATTTTTGTGTTAATGGAAAGAGGTAAATCTATATCTAAAAATGTTTTGAATATTGATTTAAAAAGAGTTTTCAGGGGTATTAGGATGAAATGCTGGGTTTATAAAAAAAATTAATCATGATATTATAATTTATAATTATAAATGATAATGGGAGATCTTGATACATCTAATTTTATAGGTAATCCTAACAAAAAAGTATCTGATCGATGATCCCCATTATAGATCTCCAATGCATTGGGTAATGTTCTTAGACTCTAAATTCAAAAAGGATAGAGGAAATAGCTTGGTTTGTCATCTATATTTCACTAGGATCTAGTTATATATTACACATTTTTAACATGGTTCTGGAATTTAATTATATAGGATTCAAAAATGTAATATATTATGTTACAATTATATTTAAAGGTTTTATTAGAGAACAAATTTTGTGTTATTCAAGTGGATATGATTTATTTCATTAATTCAATAAATATTTAGATGATGGTAAAAAATTTACGGATTTTATGTTTTTCACTGGATTAGTTCATTTATTTCATTTTTCCATTACTATAATTTTTAATCCCATTTTATTTTTTATTTTTTGTCACAGGGAATAAGGATGAGTAAAAAAATGAATAAATCCAGATGAAAGTCATAAATTTTATTCATCAATATAAAAAAAGTTATATATTCAAAAATGTTTATTATAGGGAAAATTAAAAATAATTATATGCATCTAAATTATAAAATAAATGTTTGTTTATGTACGAGATATAAGATAATTTCCTAAAATTCTAAACATAAAAGGTTTTTTCGAATGAAAGAATGTAAATTCTATTATAAAGATACAAGATTATGAAATTTTTTATGTCATTGTCATTATACTATAATTTTCCCCTTAATTTGGTTTTTATATGATTATCTTTAAAATTGAATCATTTTTTTATATACAATTCTAAATGTTCCAAAAATTATTCATTTAATTTTCTATAGATAAGAATAAATTGTTTTTTTTAAAATAAATAATATTTTAATGAAAATTATGACTTTATTAAAAAATGAGAGGTTAAATATGGGAATTTATAAATAAATTCTTATTGGGTTGGAAGGTTATACATATATTTTTTAAGGAAGATACTCCATTAATAACATACAATTTAAGGTGTTATCCTTAATAGTAATATTTAAAATTATAATATTTCAACAAAATATCGTGTTCTAATAAAAATTTATTTTTATAAATAAATATATCAAAGAAATAATATTTAATTATATAAAATAATATCCTATAATATATGTGTGTTACACTATATAATTATTATAGGAATTGTCGTTGAATATTTTTAACTCAATAAAATAAAATATGGATACTTTTAAATTTGAACATCATCAGTTTCCAATGATTATTCATTATATTTTAGGTTTTACCAAAAAAATAATTTACTAGATGAGTAGTATTTTTCTACAACACTTTCTGTTATTGATCCCAAATCTCAACTAGTTTTCCTTATTAAAAGAGATCATTCTCTATTGGTATGACCTCTATGCCTAGTACATGTAATAAATCAAGTATATACATCCTCATGTGAGATTCCTAGAAGAAATTGTAAACATAAGAGTGAATTAATTGAATCACAATGAAGTAAGGAATCTTAAAAAAATGTTAAATACTTTTTAATATATATATATATATATATATATATATTATGGGATTATCATAACCCTCTTTCAAAAACACTCTTCCATCATCCAAATAGATATTTGTAGGAATGACATATAATAAACATAAAACTCATGATCACACCATTGATTGTAAACCCAAATTTTCTCTATAAAATGATCTTATTTGATGTGATACTAAATATAGAAAACATTATCTCTCATTTTATGAAGAAAATAATTTCCCAGTAGCATTCATTGTCAAACATTATCCTAGTAGTTTAGTGATCTTCATTTCCATACATATATGGATTTATATGTGTCCATATGAATACTTTGGTGAAAGATTTTACTGTAAGATAAATCCTCTAATGGAAGGTGTTGAATATATCCACCTTTTGAAATCCATATAATAGTATCATATTATAACATATCGGGTATTAAGGGTCCTCTTAGATATTCCCCCATTTTTTTGATTATATGATGTGATATGAAACATTATATGAATTCATGATAAATAATTATCTAAAATATTATTGTAAACAACATATCCTCATAAATTAAGGTACAATTTTCTAGTAAATAGAATATCACCAAATCCTTAATCTATATCCATTAAATATGATCAAGATTTAAATATTACCTTATTGAAATGACATGTGGCTACTTTTTAAAATGATTAACTACATCCCAATTAATATTATTCCAATTAGATGTTTTGGGTGTTTGATGATGAAATTCTTGGTATTTGTTTTACCATTTTGAGAATATTATAGTTAATTGATGTAATATATAATTATACATATATCTCTCAAATTATATTAAAGGCATTCAATGATCCATGATTAATACTCTATAATTTCCAATTTCATGTTATCCCATAAAAATACCCTTTAAGATCAGTATGAATCTTCTGACATTATTGATTAATAGGGAACGAATAACTATGTATATTATCCAATAGATATTTGTTGCAAGAATATTATTAATGGGACACATACACTATTTATGAAAATATATTATTCCCTCACAATTATTTCTCTACATTGGTACATTTCTCACTATCTTCTTTAGTTCCACGATCTCCTTAGTCACATCTTTAATAATCAAAAAGATAGATGGATGAATATTCACCCAAGAAAGACCTGATATATCCCCTTTCCTTCAGATTTCATGGTCCATATTCTAGAGATCAATAAATATTGGATCCAATTTAATCATCATCATCGAGAAAAGCATGTTCCTTCTAACTTAGAGCATCATAAACCATGATTTCCTTCCTAATGTGGTAGTGTATTGAAAAATTGTAATCATCAACAAAATCTAAACTTCTATATTGTAACATATTCAATTATTTATTTCTAAATATATAATTCGTGATTTTTTTTTCAGTTATTATTTCACATCATTCAACATAAGGATAATGAATTCATGATTAAAAAAAATTAATTTCATATTTCAATCATATGTTGGGAAATTATTCCATTTTAATTTTCAATTTTTCTAGTGTATTAGATATCAAAATGTCATTATTCAAGATTATAAATATGAGCCTCATCTTTTATGGATCACTATAGTTCACAAACCCTTGTCTATAATATGTTGTTATGATCATTGTTATGTGGAAAAACCATTTATTCTACAAATTAACGTTTCCCCACATTAATATATCTATATGATATAAGCCCCATTTCATTTAAACACATTTTGTGTATTATATATCCTTGAGAAATCCCTTATTAATATTTGAAAATATAGAGAAAATTAATGAATTTTATTTGAGTCCAATTATAGTGGTTGGTCTATTCTAATTTTCAATAACTTTCATCATTTCATGATCTACTAATATACCCACATTTGCTATTTTGTAAATAAATAATGAAACTATTTGTAGAAATACTTATTAATTTATAAATTTGGAATATATATTATCTTTTCTGAAGGCTAAAAAAATCCTAAAAACATTTTAAATATATTTTTTCATCATTGAATATATAATAATATAGTTTTTAAATACCACCAAAAACTATTCAATGTAATAACTATAGACTATATTCATAAGATCAATGAATATAGAGGGTGAATTGTCTGGTCCAAAATAAATTACTAGAAATTTATAATGACACACTTTGTATGGAATACTATAATTGGTATATCATATTTTTTAACTCTTAAATGGTAATATCTTGTTTGAATTTAATTATCTGAAAGGTATTGAGCACAATAAAGTTGGTAGGAAAAATGATGAATATATGGAATACGATACATTTTATTGATATTGTGCTTGTTATATTTTCTATTATAAATTGGAAGACACATTATTATATCTATGATCTTACTAGAAACGACATATGCACCTCATGATGATTCACATGGTTGTATGAAACCCTTTTCTATATTCTCTTGGTGTTTCTTATTCATTTAAAAATCTCAATAATGTTCATTCTATAATGTGTCTTTTAAATAGGTTAAAAATGATAAATAATTTATATTAAAATACATCACAATTTAAGGGATGGCTAAGAATGTATTCCACATATATATTAACATATTACAAAAAGCACATATCTTATGCTGAGTTTCTACCCTTAAATTGATGATAAATATCCAAAATGAATATGTTTTAAGACCCATACAATTAAATTTATTTACAAGGTAAGTTTATATTTATTCTCACAACAATAGACAATTGTAGAATAATTCAAATATATAATGTGAATTATCTTCCAAATATAGTTTAATTGAATTTAAATCAATATAAGCAATAAATTTTACACATTAAATAAAAATCAACTATATAGAGAATAATAATATTTTCAAGAAGCAGATTCCCACAAACATCTATATAAAATGATCAAAAAATAAATGTTGTGTTCATCAAGAAATTATATGTTTTTACTGAAAATATAATAACAAATAGTCTATTTTTTATTGTGAAACTGTTTTAACATGTATTCACATACACAAGAATGGGTAGATCCAAAATCAAATAAGACATTTTCAATTAAATAGTGTATATTATGTGTACATTTGTCTATGTTATTATATTGTATCCCTTATTTTGTTATATAATTGTTCTTACACTTATCATTTTAATTAAGGGGTTCTTGAGGGATAACATCCTCAATTGGACAAATATTTTTTAATTGATTTACATAATTCTAAATCACATAACATTTTAATAAATGAATTTTTTTTGTTCAATAATTATTCTAATTTTTTTATGTCATATTGCGAAATTGGATTTTCATACCAGGATAATACAAAATTTATATAAATATCTTTTAAGTTAAACAAATTTTTGATGATGGATAATAACAGTTTATTTCCCATGAAACATAGAATCATAATAATTGGTCTATAATTGAGATAAAACATTTATAACTATGTTCTTTAGAACATGTATAATTCTTATAAATATCATTCAAAAACAATTTCTCCAAAACCAATGGAAAATAATTAAAAGGAACTATTATATTATATTCTCAATAAGGGTACTCAAGGGTGAAACATAAGCATAATAAGAGAATAATGGTATGACAATTAAATAAGAAAAATATGAAAAATATTCCTTGAATATCAATTATCATAATCATGAATCATAACAAAATTAATTTTATTTCATAAGATATGATTTGTATGGATGTGAAAGAAAATGATCCATAAGAGAATAACATTGGCATAAGAAAATGAATATTTTGGAGGAAAACCATTTAAAATCATTTCGTTAGCATCCAAGTCCCATTTTCCATAACATATAATGGCACTCCTTGGGTGGATACACCTCATATTCATGAAAAAGAACCATCTCCACTGGTTTACTATTTTTATAAGTGGAATAGTTTCACTCCCCAATACATCATATTAGTCAAGGTTTACTCTAAATAAAAACATGGTTTATATATTACTATGTTGGACAAAGTTTAATTTTTATTATATAAATTTATGTATCATGAGATATAAATCATTAACCAAATCACTAGTGAGAGATATAATTATAACCCATCTAATAATTAAAACCTTATATATGTGTTCTAGTAGATAATAAAACATTAATAATATGATGACCCATGAAATAGAATGTGATTCACAGATATTCAACCACATACTAACCTATAAAAGAGAGAAATTTTTTATAATCATTTAATCATTTTAGCAAAGAGTTACCTGTTAAAAATAATATTTCATTACTATTTATTATAGTATATCCCATTGATGAGAAACAAGGTTCATAAATATTTTTCATCAAAAAGTAATTAATTAATAGAAAAAATATAAATGTTATCCTTATCATATCCTCAATATAGAATAGACATCCCCAAAAGATGTCATCTTTGATGAAAATAATTTTTTATGATCAGTTAAAATATTTCATCAATAAAATATCCCTTCATCATTAAAAATTTTCATTCAAAAACATAAAAAAATTCAAATATTTTTTATTTGAAAATAAAAAATATAAATATAAATTTAATATTAAAGAAATTATTCCTTATGATTTTATAAAAATATTTTTTTCCATTCAGGATAGACCAAAAAATATATTAATATTTTTGGTAAAATAAAAATTTGAATTGTTTGGAAAACAACACAAAAATTCTTGTAAAAACATGTTGTAAAAAGAAACAAATTACAAATAATTGTATTTATAATAATATTAGATGTTTAATTGAAAATTTTTGATACATTTTTAATGAACATGGTTTTTTTTTGAAAACCTATTCCCTATTTTAGAGAAAAAAATAATTTTTTTTAAAAATATTTTAATAATTATTTTATTAATCAACGATTGGAAAATGGTTCAATTTAATAGAGATATCATAAATAAATCTAAAATTATATACTGAATAATAAATTTTTAGGGTCCTAGAATTATATTTTAACTTTTTATATTTAGTCCTAAATAATCCTGATAAGTGATGATATTGTAACATAATACCATTGCCATAATGGTAACATAAATCATAAGCCCCCAGATGAAATAACATATAATAAAAAATTAAATATCATAGGGATGAATAAATTCATTATATTAAATGTCAAGTATGATTTATATATACCTCATGAATGTATATTAGTGCTTAACATAATGTATATCTCTATAAAGTGAAGTTTAGACAAAAAACCCATTTCAATAAGTCTTGTCTTCTGTAGTACTCATTAAAACCAAATATATAATAAATAAAATATTATTATAGATATATTAAATAATAATAGTAATATATCCTTCTATATATTATGTTCTTATTTCATTTTTTACCTATTTATTAACAATTCCACCTTAAAATTTTATTTTGGGCAATAACTGCCTGGTTTTTCATGAAGGCATGGACATGTTATTTTTTTCTCCAAAATAGATCATAATTTCATAATATTATGAATTTTATTATGATATAAATTTCATAGATATTAAGAATATAAATATTTATAGTGATCTAAATAAATTAGTGATGTGAAATGAAATCCATCATTCATAGAGATTAAAGGACGTAGATATGAATGAATGATGTTTTCAATTTTTTGTCTGATTGAAAGAAAAAAACTTAAATAAAATATATATAATCATTACGAAATCATTTCTATATCATATATATATATATATAATAAATTTATATAACCCATCCTTTATGAATTTCATGTAAATTTTTAATGAATCACATGTCTTCACAAGGTGGAAGTCCACCGTACTTATGAGCGACATTATCAAATTCACAAAACAAATGTATTGTATTATGTTATGTGAGATAAAATAATTAAAAATTGAAAAATAAAATAAAAAACATCATATTTTATAAATTAATAAATCATTATTAATAGCCTTGGGTGGTGGTAATTTAAAAATGTATGACATCAGTTCATGAGGTAGTAGTTCAATATAGACATAAATAATGATTTCATAACCCATCAGATTTATGTGTACAAGGTTTAATGTCATCGATTTAATATAAAAAATTAATTATTTGGTACCTATAGATTATATAATTCCATCATGGTTTAATAATAATTTAATGAGGTGGAGGGTCAAACAGAACAAAAAATCTCATAGAAGAACGTTTCCACTTCTATGGGTATCACTAGTAGGTTTTCCCCAAATATCATTCATATAATAGATTTATTTCAAAAATAAAGCTTTATGGATGAGAGGTGGGAATTTTCAATGTGACTCATGTAGGTATTGGAAGAACCTAAATGTTTTGATGGAATGAAGAATAAAGGACAAGGGTGGTCATTTAGAAGTGTGGATATTTGAACACTTCCTATATTATTGAATAGAATGGATTTCACATATGTTTTTACCATGTCACAAAAATAAAAAACAGATAGTGATCAATAGTATAGGGGATAATGTCTTTATATTTCTATATAATGGTTGTGTGAAAATTTCGGGTCATTTTTCCTTTATATTTTTATTCCATGCAGTATTAAATCCATATTTACTATAACAAGGATAAATATATTTTTCTGTGTTTACATTTAATTTTAAAAAAATTATGTTTCCCATATAATATATAATAAATTATTCTGATTCCAAAGATGGAATCCATTTTTACAAATTTCATTCAGTTAAGTGGGAAAATTATTTTATTAATAATCTTTTAGACATGAGGAGAATTCTTTTTTCAAATAGAAAATGATCAATAGTTTAAAATATATTTATTTGAAATTTTAATATTAAATTATTAATATAACAAAAATTTGATAAATATATTTATAATTGATCTAATTTGAAATTAAAAATAATTAAATTCAATGTAGCATTAAGAATAATTTACGAAAAGTAATAGTTTTTATTGATAGAACAATATTTTTTAGTATTAATTTAAAAATAAATCATTTTAGAAGAATAATAAAATAAAACTAAGCTATTTCTATTATTTTGATTTCAAAGTAGAATTTTATTTTATAAAATTTATATTTTAAATGTATCAGAAAAACAATATTTTTAATTTTCAAAAAAATTCATAAACACATTATATTGATAAAATAGTATTTTTGAAACATCTAATGACTTTATAATGTAATTATGTATTTTATTATCAATAGTTTTTATTTATATAATAAAATTTAACTAATATATAAAAATTATTTAAATTATTTATATCACTATGTTTATCATCTATGATAAAACATTTCCTTTAAAATATTAATATACCACAAATT
This sequence comes from Viscum album, assembly GCA_963277665.1. Classification (NCBI taxonomy): domain Eukaryota; kingdom Viridiplantae; phylum Streptophyta; class Magnoliopsida; order Santalales; family Viscaceae; genus Viscum; species Viscum album. The sequence goes on from OY728140.1 coordinate 1,060,816,478, forward strand.
TTTGAAAACATAGTTTCGTGTGTAATATAAGCTAACGGAAAAATACATATAGTAAAATAATAAAATAATTTTTCATGTAAAACAATATTAAAATGATGTTGCGAATTTCCAAATCTATCATTGAAATTTAATTTATTCAAAAATAATAATTCCAAAAAACTCACGGTGTTACATTCTAACAACCATAAAATGAATTTCACCCTCAATAATTAATCACTCTTATATAAATAATGAAAATACTTCTATCGTATAATATAACCAAGTTTCTATGTTTCTTCCTCAAATTGAAAATTTCCCTATAAAACTATTACCAATTATGGGGCCATGGCTCAAACAATGTTCACTATAAGATCCATAACCTCCACTGATTGTTCCTTATAAAAATGATATTGCATTATTGGTTAGAATTATGTGTTTAGTATATTCAATTGATTAGGTAATAAATTCCTCAATATATATATTTGGAACACATAATTTACTTGAGAGAGGCTTTTTGTAAGTTCCATGTGATAGACTACCTTCCAAATATGATTAATAATTTCAAAGGGAAATATATTCCTAGTGGTTAATTTATTTTTTATCATAGATCACATAACCTTATTCTATCGATAAATTATTAAAAACACCTTATAACTAAATTAAAAAACAAGAGCCCATCAATGATTTATTGGATAAATGTTTTTCTGACTAGCTGCTTTCATGATATTTATCTAAATGGATTTAATATTCTAAACAATTTCATTAACTATCCTATTCATAATTACCTTTATTTATCCTAATTCATTCTACACATTATTTACCTACATTTTCATTCAATAGATAGATTTATGAGGATTCATATTAATACTCCTGTGAATGATATTATTATAAAAATACAATTATAGGAGTTATCATTATAACTACATTTCAAATCCCATGAACTAGATCTCAACATATACTCTAGGGTTTTAATATTTCTTCCGTAATAACCATATATTTATGAGTGATATGAAGTTTTAAAACACAAATTTTGAATCAAGATCTTACTAATGACTTTTCTATAACATTAAGGTAAAACTAAAATCATAATCAGTCATAATGGAATGTGGTACTCTTGAAAAATATACCTATTCCTTAATGTATATCCAAGATATATTATCAAGAGTGTTGCAATTTTCGATATTTATGATGTGTGATGACTTGGTAAGAAGATCAACTATATCCTATATAGTATTATGTCCTTTAGATGTTTTGTGGAGTTCAGTGATAAAATAAATGCTGATGTTTTCAAATTTCTATTCTGGTATGGGAAATGTATGAAAAAACCCCATATAATTTTTTAATTCACCCTTAACTTACTGACATATTGGTCATTGATATCAAAACTCTATGATATCTCTCTTTACTCCATCCCAATAGAAGTATTCTTTAAAAAATCTATAAATCTTAATATTTTCATTGTGAATATATAATGAAGAACTATAATATTTTTATAAAAAATCATTCTTCAACTATGGTAAGGATAGAACACACACAGATTTCCTAAACCATATCATTCTATAATTCTCAATCTTATACTCGGGAATATTTTTAATATCCTTTTGTAGATCAAAATACTCCTTCTACACAAATATAATTTTCACATGGATATATGGTTGAAAATTCAATTGAGTACGATATGTTTTTAAACATTCTATAAGGTTTCATAGATCCATCAATTTTTATTCCGAAAATATTGGATCTTCTGAAATCATTATGATGGATAAGTATACATAATGATTTCAACACAATCCATTAGCTACATTGTTTTATTTTCCCAAGATGGTAATGTATTGGGAACTCTTAATAGTTAGAAATCACTAACAATATTCATTGAGTAAATTCAAATCCTTACAATTGAATATATCATTAATTTTTTTGATCTGTATATATCAAAGTTTTCAATATAATTATATTACCTCCATATCATTAATGAAAAAAATATCAAAATTGACTACAAATCATGTGTTGGTTAATTATTCTGAAGAACCTTCAATTTTCATAAGGAATAAGATATAAATAAGTTATTCCGTATAACAAAACACCCCAATCCATTCATGGATCAATCACTAATGATTATAAACCCTTATTCACTAAATGTAAATGTAATGATAGTTGTTCTAACTACTCAGTTCATCATTTACTTGAAATTTTCCTCACATTAAAATATCAAGGGGAGCTTGGATCCCTTCAAATTTTAATTAGTGAGTGGCTACATGGTTGTTATAAATTATCATTAAACATTAGATAATATCCATCTAAACAAAGTGAACTATAGATCTTAGTCACTAAGGTAAATTTTGGACAACCTTCAAAATCCCCCTTCTATGATAGATCACCTAATATACCATCTACTAAGATTATATGACCCAAAACTGACACCTTTTTCATCGAAAATTATTAATTTATAATCTTTTCATATGTTTCTTCCTTTCCTAAGGCCTGTTCTACAATTCCGAAGAGGTATTCATGCTCTTCCTTTATCATTTATTTGATAATAATATTATCAATTATGAATACAGAAAACAAATCAATATAATATCTAAACACTATATTCATTAATACCATGAACAGAACAAGAGATTTAATAATTTGGAATTACATCAATAGATATTCATATTTTCAATACCTTGTATGAAATTATTCCTGCGGTATATCTCATTATTGACCCTCAATTAATGATATCCAAAATTATGGGCAATATTGTATAATTATTAAATTTTACATGGTTGATCAAAATAGTCATCAATATGTGGAAGTGAATACTTATTCTTATATGTGATCTAGATCATCTACCAATAATTTACAAAGAGTCACATCGATCCATCTATCTTTCAAAAAAATAAAATATGTCATCCCCAAGAAGATAATAATGTCTGAATGAATCCTTTTTCAGGGAATTCATAGTGTCACTTATTCTGTAACTACATATCAATTATTGGAATTCTATAGGGAGTCTTTAGAATTGGTTTTTATCTAGTTATGAGTTCAATTGAGAACCCTAGTACAAGCTTTAGAGGAAGTCTAGGAAATTATTCTTGGAAGATATAAAATAATTCCAACACAACAGGAATATCATCAATGTCACGTTCATCCCCACCAATATTAGATAGAAATATTCTACAAGGTAATCAAGACCCACAAAGAATATGTCCTTTCTATAGTAATTTTATACATATAGTTACATAGAAATGTGATCAAAGGTTGCTTTTGAGGTATTAAATGTGACATACCTTCCTTAAAAATTTCATTTAAATTAGGTAGAGAATGAAAATCCATTCCTACGATGATATCAAATTCCACAATGTCAATAATGTTAAGATTTAATGGAAGAACCTTCCCAGCAACCCAAAATGGAGAGGACTCATATATGTGAGATGTGATCATCATACCAATAGGGGTTTTCAATACTAATTATACATATAAAATTTGGGTAGAATTATGATACCATTATCAAATTTTATTGATATGAAATTATTTATTGAACGATTGAAAAATAATACAATATCACTTCTATAGAGGATGAAAGGAATACCATTCACAATATCATTATCACACCACTGTTTAGAAATTGTGATCATGTGATATTTCCCCTTGTCCATCAACTTATGTTGTTATTGATGTAAATAATATTCATTAAACATCAGGTTTGGGAACTAGTTAGAATAATTACCAATCATCATACACATGAAGCACAGTTTTATTAGAGTTTCACTATGTTTTTTCTTTTTTTCCTATTATTTTCGAACATCTTCACGTCACATGTCCTTTAAATTTGAAGATGAATTTGTTTTTCTCATTTAAAAAATTTACTAGTACCCTTATGTCATTCCTCCATGGTTTATCCCATACATTAACTATAAAGAAAAACTCATTTTCTTCTCCCCTTTCTTTTTATATAAACGTTTAAATTCAATATTTCTATTATAATAAACACAAATATAATGATACATACCTCTAACCTATATTTCCTTCATGATAGAACATCAAACGATATCTTCTTTGATATTAATGAATTTTCTAGATAAATCACGTTGGATAGTTAGATTGAATCCACTGAAGAATTGATCAATCATAATTTTAGGTTGGATGATAAAACCTATGGTTTGCCTTATAAGAAATGACAAATTTTGTTGATAGGTACTAATAAATTCATAATAATTTTTCTTTATCACATTGAACTCTTAATCCAACATTTTATACAGAATATGAGGAATGAAATTGTTGAAAAATAAGTTCATGAATACATACAAATCCATGGAGTTACTTTCATCCTATTTCAAAATATTCTAGATAATATTGCACCATTGATTCACTAAACCAGTCAAATAGTAGATAAAAAATTGACTTGTTTATGTTCTAAAAACTGGAATACATAAAATATGTTTTTTGTGGTACATATCAATTGATTAGAAACTAGTGGATCAGATATCATGGAAAAATAAGTTTTCTTCTTTCTAGAAAAGACTCTATAGAATGATTTTCAATAATTTTTTCATTTGGACGTCTTTTATTATTAATATCTTGATAGGGTCATGTGACAAAAGAAACAAGTTTTTTCATTCAAACACTTGTAATGGATGGATTCTTGGAGGGATCATTACATTGTACAATACATGTAGCATTAACCCCATTCCTTTAGGTTTCATTAATTTAATAAAACAAAAATATATAGTGTAATAAAAAATAATCATCTTTGGGAACCACATAATCTTAAAACCCACTAATAGGATTTCTAAATCATTATAGCTTATAGTTCAACATTTGTACCCATTTTATTAACATCAGTGATTAATAGTCATCACATATTTAAATCCTTCATTATGATTTATAAATATTTTTTGAATTACCAAAGCAGATCCCTCGAAAGCTTCATACCATGTGTACACCAATTCCCCTTTAATTCTACCAGTTGACAATCGATTTGAGCTCAACGTACCCTATTTGGAGTTTTTACCAAAATTCACTACTATTCTAGCGCCACATCCCAATATATTATACAGAAACTATTGTAATTTCATAGAGACAACAAATTATAAGCTTTACAAAAATTCATGGATGTTTTCCAATATTTTGAATAATCCATAGACATAAAAATTGTTATGTCTTTAGGGATACCATTACAGATTTCAAATCCATGATTCTAAGGGTAAACTAAACATATTCATTTTTTCCAACTATAGTGACCTAGATTATTCATACATATATATTACATCATTTTATATGTAATTTAATTACATAAATCAAAGACACACATGAAGACCAAAATTGTTTTGACCTTTTGGATACATGTATATATAAACATTGTTTCATAAGTCAGATACATCATCTTCTACTACATTCATTACAAATAGCACCCTTCTTATACATTTCATACATAATAAATTTCATTAAGGACATGGTAAAGAAAACATATTCAAAGGTTAGAATAGGTTCTCAATTAGCATAATATATGAAGATAAGTAAGAAGAACAGGATCATAAGAGAATAAGAACATGATCATAACATTTGAAAAGTATTCCGTATATATCAAATATAAAAATCATGATTCATTTCATAAATATTTGTAGATTATAATGCATGAATCATACTGAAATGAAAGAATAAGATCAATGACAATGGAACATTTGGAGAAGAAGTGGAATTTGTGGGATACAACAAACCATAGAAAATAATTACCTTAGTATCCATGTCTCATTTCTATAAAATATCATGGAAATATAAGGGTAGCTACACCTCATACGAGAGACACACCACTATTGCCAATGTATGCACATTATTTATATTTGAATGTGTTCACTCCCAATACTATCAAAGTAATCTTGGTTCACTCACAATACCATCATAGTTGGAAAAGTAGATTACTAAACTTATTTCTCTTCATATTCCTATATTTTATATTTCGTGACATATAGATCATCAACTAATGAATTGGAGAGAGATATAGGTCCCACCAATATCATAATGGAAAATATATTTAGGGTTCTTGCACGATCGTATAAAATTCATCACATTATAAAACATTAAATGAAATGGGTTTCATAAAAAATCATTAAATCATACCTTATGTAAAATAGAAAAGTATCAGTATCAATTCATCAATCAGTAATATAAATATCCATGAAAAATGTGACTTTTATTTAATATTTTCATAATATATCCTTTGAAAGAGAAATAGGTTTCATAAACACCATTTTACCAAAAAGTACACCATTAAGAGGAAGAATATGAATTGTATAATTGGATCATATCCCATGTATGGCATAGGTAATACCAATTTATTTTATCTTATAATGGGTAAAATTTATAAAGATCATTTAAAAATAATTAGAAAAATTTAAATTAGTGAATTAAAATATTTTTTTATAAAAATACAAAACATTTGCAAAACATTTTTCATTGAATATATCCTTATTAATATAAATTGAATTATTTGAATCAATTATTGGTCATGATGATTGAAAATTATTTTCTTGTCGTAAAAATTACAATGATTTTTACTATCACATAATCAATAAGATCCAAGTGAAAATTGTTTGTAAAATGACTTACTTATTACATTCAAAACATTTATTAATGTAAAACATTGGTAACAATGTCTTTTAAAAAATGCGCAATATAAATGTTTTGATATTTTTTTAACAAAATATGGTTTGGGAATAAAAAATAATTCTTATCGAAGAGATAAGTATAGTTAGATATTCATAAAAACAATTTCCTAATTATTTTAAGTACCATAGTGTGTAAAAATTGTATAATTAATTAAATGTATCTTGAATATATAAAGGTGAAGAATATTAATGACAATTATTTATTGTAAATCGCGATAATTTATCATTGGATATTTTACCATAAACACCACTCTGATAAGCTATGACATTTTAACATAAAACAACTACCTTTTTGGTAATATTGAAATAATAAGCCTAATGGAGGTACAAAAGAAAATTAAACCTGAAATATAATTAGAATGAAAAAATTAATGATATTTAATGTCAAAGTGTTTTTATATATTCCTCATGAATAAATATAGGTTCATAACAGAATGTACATCTCAAATAATGAGAATTGAGTTAAAAATCCATACCTTATGCCTTGAATTCTATCATACTCCTTCAAACCTCATGTAAAATAAATATAAATTTATAATGAATATATTATATATCCTTATTAATATATATATATAACAATAGTTTTTATTTAATTATTCTATTCAACAGATCATTTATTTTCAATTCCATGTTATATACATGTTTTAGGTGATAACTCTATGGGGGTTTTTTGTATGTTTTGACTTATTATTTTTGGTCCTCATAATTCATTACTACCTTCAAAATACCCATAATTTAAAATTAGATAAAAATATAATATATATTCATATTTTATTTATTATTATTAATGAATAAAATTTTGGGATAGGAAATGAAATTCATCATTTTTTGGGACTATGGGCAATACTTAAGCATGACAAGTATTTCCATTTTTCAATCATTTTAAAAGAATGAAAATTAAATGATATATATAACATTATTAGATGATTATTTTTTCTTAATATATAATGAATGTTTTTATGAACCCCATGCACAATAACTTTCAAGTAAATGGTGAAATAATCACATTGCTTTGCAAGGCATCAATCCTCTATATAAATGAAAAACATTATAGAATTCCCATAAAATGGATATTATAAAGGTATGTGTTATATAATAATTGAAAAATATTAATTAAATAATAAATTTCATATATAAACAATAAATTCATTCTTATGACAACCAATGAGAGGTATTAATAGAAACTTGAATGACTTTAGCTTGTGATAAAGTAGTTCTCCATATACACGAACATTGATTTCATGAATCAATTGCTAGAAGTGGAGATGATTGTATATAATTTAATTAATATATAAAAATAATTATAATGGATTTTATTAGGTTATTATATATTTATGCTAAAAAATTTAATTTCATGTATGGTGAAATAAAATAAAAACACTTGTTGATAAACATTACATATTCTTCAGTTGTACCCCGTAGATTTTCACCAAAATTATTTTATTGAAAGGATTTATATAAAAAAATAAGGAATCTATTATGATAGAATATAATTGTATATTTGATTTATTTTGGTATTTTCTAATCAAAAAATGGTATGTTGGTAAAGTAGAGAGGAGAGTGGGTGGCCTTTTATATGTGTGGGTTGTTGTACACTTGTAATTTGTTTTTGGAAAAAATAACTTCTAACCAAATATTTTCATTTAAAAGGGATTAAAATGGATTATTGTAGATTGAATAAGTCAAATCATTGAAATATGTCCATCCAAATGGATTTGGATTTTTTTTATTCAATTTTTAGTCTTACCTTTTTAGTTTACCCCCAATAAATCCAGTTTTTTTTTACCAAAACCACATTAAATAAATTTTACAATTTTTAATATTAATTTTTCTATTTAAAATAATTACCTAATTACACATTGTAAATTATTTTCATTACCAAATATAGAATAAAATATTCCTAATTAAATTAAACTATGTGTACAAAATTAATTTAATATTATTCCTACAGATTTAATGATAATGAGGGTTTCAAAAGAAAAAAATAATTAAAATATTACAATGGGATTATATCCAATTTTAATTTTAAATTGATTCCAATGAAATAAATTTTAATAATATAGGTAAAATATAACTAAAAATACTTTAATACCATCAAATAATTTTATTCTAATTTTTAAATAATTTATTTGACCAAACAATTTTCAATTAAAATTTATCATTTTTAACTAATCAATAAAAACATAAACCATTATGAAAAAGCCAAAAAATTCACCGTAAGACAATTTTTGAATTTATGAATTTATTTAATAGGTTTATATTATAAAATTAATTTTATAAAAGTGACAAATATTAATTTTTCTATTATGAAAAAATTTATATATTTGGTATGGAGAAAAATAGTATTTTTTAAACATATAAATACAATACCAAAAATTAGTCATTTTATTATAAATATGTTTTTATTATAAAATATAAATAAAAATTTTATTTTAAAATTATTTATTAATATTCATGTAAAAATGTTTAATAGCTATATCATAATTGTCCCATTAAAATAAAAAAATATCCCAGTATTGTTAAAACTCAGTGTTATGGGTAACAAAAGAAAACTTGGTATTGCTTGTTGTTGAAGAAAAAATTAGTGTTTCATGTAATTCAAGATTATAATGGTGATTTTTGTAACTAAATATATAAAATAAATCAAATTTATTATAAATATTATAGTTCTTAAAAACACAGGTTATTACATTTTGTCGACTTTATCATCCTCTGATAATAATCACTAGAAACATGGTCGGCCATTGCACAATTGAAGATTTTTAAAATTCATTATTGATACGTTTAGACTGGTATTCAAATATTTGTTTCATTTATTTGGATGTAATTTCTTTCCGTAAGTGGATTTACCAATCTAGTTTCCTTGAAACTCCATTTTTTCTTCCTTTAACTAATACTTGAATTTTAATTGGAGTTATCGCACTCTATTTCTACCTTTAGAACACAATTAATGATTTAATCCTAGTTTCTAATGTATAATATGGAAAATTACATTACAATAAATCGTTCTAATATACTAATGAATCTATCATTTTTTCTCACATGTTCAATTATAAGAAAATAATCACACCTTGAATGTATTGGGTATCTTTCTTCATATATACCAGTAGATTCATAATCCTTCATTCTTATATCCTAAAATCCATTTTATATATTAGTATGTAGATTTAATAGACTTAATTTATTAATAAAAATCCCATTACACTCCTAAAATATTTTGGGTTTTGTTTCTTCCTATTTATTTCCATTATTGGTAACAATCCACTATATATTTGCTTCTACTTTTTAATGATAGAATACTATGAAATTTTTTTAGTGGTCAGTGCGCTGAATTATTTAAATATGTTATCTGGTACATTGATTTATCACTCAACCACATTTTAATTATAATAATCACAGATGGATGGAATATGGTTTCACATAAAATTCGCAATTATATGTTCCCTTCTCCATAGTGAATTCATAATATCGACATGCTCATTGTTATTTTCATTATATCGGGAAAGGTGAATTAGTGTAGCCAAAAGAAGTTTCACCCCATCTATAGAGACATTAGGTTTCTCAGGACGATTTTAATTTTATTTATGATTACATTTTTAATATTAATAATTCCTCCCAATTCTATTCATTTAAAATAATAATTTGAAAAAATAATACTGATAAAAAAATAAATAAAATTTGAAATCATAATAAAATCAATATAAATATTTAAAAATTTATGAAATATTCTTATCAACCTATAGAAATTTATGTTCATCCCATATAATTTTTCTTTATCATTGGTTTTCTTTGGTTTAGTACTCATATTTCTCATAGCATAATCTATAAAAATAACTAAACAATTGTCTTATACAAACTAAGACATCCCATGCATAACATCCATAAATATTATGTTAGTTTAAATGATTATACGAAACATATACCAATTTTAAGTGATATTGGATAAACGGGTTTAGTTTATTTAGATACTATATACAATAACATTTTATTCTTAAATTATGTTCATCATCTCTTATTTATAAGATCATATTAGAAATTTTCATGAAATATCATATAGGTAACATTCTATAAAATCCAGGGGAGGGAGTAGATTTCAAATAATGACCATAGATTCTATGTATGGATAAAAATTATAGATATCAATCATAATAGGTAACAATATGGTCATAAAAGGATGTGAATGTAACCAAGTGAGTGTTTCAATGTAAAAGAAAAAAATAGAGAAAACATTAAATCGTCATCACAAAAATCAATCCATATCAAGATGCATGAATAAAATGGTTGTATAATCGGTATTCATCATTGATGTTTCCTAAAATTATAAGGTTCAATTATGACAGTATGGAATAATAATCTTTTGGGAATGACTATTAAAATTCATGTTAATGAATAATCTTGTGATCAAAGTAAAAAAAATTTTGTGCCACAACATGAAGAGGGATATTACTGATTTTGTGTCATTATGTATGGTTTGTCTTCAACTGAAATCTGGAAGGCAATAGCCTAGAAGAGTCATGAAACCTCTTCCCATTTAATATTGGAAATTATATTATATTATGATGGAATTTTTCATTGGGCTACCATAGACTCCAAGAAGGAATGATGCAATATGGATCATTGTAGATCAACTTACCATGTCAGAAAATTTTCTTACTATAAGTGTATATTTAACACTTTAACGTCTAGAAATACTATATACCAATACTGTTATAAAACTCCATAGTGTACCCCTATCAATTGTTTCTAATCACAATCCATGATTTATATCATTATTTTGTAAAGTCTTAAGAAGGCCATGGATACGGAACTTCATTTGAGCACTGCCTACAACCATCAAACTGATAGACAATTAAAACATACTTTCTAAACGTTATAAGACATGTTATGATCTTTCCCAATTAACTTTCAAGTTAGGTTGGATCAATATTTACCTCTGGATGAATTTTCATACAAAAATATCTTCCATTAATGTATTCAGATGGAACCATATGAAGCGTTTTATGTAAAGAGATGTCGAACAACAACTTTTTGGGATGATTTTGGTGAAAGAAAACTCATAGGCCTAGAACCTATTGCAGAAACAATAGAAAAGGTGATGGTTATCTAAACCCACATAAATGTACCTCAATGAAGGCCAACTAGCTATGAAGATGGTTAGAGAAAAAAGTTGGTATTTCAAGTAACATATCATGTTTTCATGATTGTATTTCTATGGAAAGGTGTTATGCGATTTGGTATAAAGGGTAAATTGAGTCCCAGGTACATCAGATCATTCGAAATTTTAGAACAAATTGGGGATGTAGCTTACTGTTTGGCAATGACACCTTTTCTCTCCAATGTCCATAATTTGTTCCATGCATCACTATTGAGAAAATAAATTCCTTACCCAGCACATGTACTCACCTTTGATGAAATTGAACTGGAACCTGATCTCTTTTATTGTGAAGAGCTTGTCAAGATTCTTGATACTAGAGAATAAGTACTGAGAAACAAGAAAAATCATCTGGTAAAAGTACTATGGAGAAACCATAAGATTGAAGAGGAAATATGAGATCCTAAGGAATTTATGATGAAGAACCACACAAATATTTTATTTCATTGATATTCTATAAATTTTTAGGATGATATTACTTTATGTAGGGGATAAAGTAACACTTCAAGCTTCAATGGTGTGTTTCCCTTTCAATAATGAAATTCCTTGAATTGTACGCAACTTGGTGTTTTTACACACCACGACAAATCAAACTAGCCGTTATGAATGAAAATTCCAACTTTTTTAAATTTTATAAAATGTATTTTTCAAAATTCCATTCTTTTTTGAATTCAAAATATCAAAATTAGATTAGGGTTATTTTTTGGTAATTTTTGAAAACATTAAATTAATAATTAATATTGAAAAATATTACGTTATTGTTTAAAACATAATTTTTATAAAAATAATTAGAAATATTATTTTAAATAATTTTAGTTCAAAATAGTCACATGATACCTATATATATTCTTTTCAATTCATTGGAGTCATTTTATAATATGTTTATATATATACAATTTAATTGAACTTTTTACTATATTTTACCCACCATATATTTGGATTTACAAATTTGTATAAAAAATAATTTTACCACTTCTATGAGTTAAATATAAAAAATATGAGAGATACAGTAGAAAGAAGTATGTAAAATTTGTTTTAATAATTTGAATATTAATTTTGGGGAATAGTAACTTTTGACATTTAGTTACCACAATTAAAAGTAAATCGTGTAATTATGGGAAAAAATTATATTATAATTACCCTAACATATCTTCTAATTATATTGGAAAAGATTAGTTTGACCAAAGACAACCTTAGGAATAAAATATGATAATTTTGGTCCACATGGTTTATATTAGGGCATTTATTATTATTTTATTTAAAGAAGAGTTTAAATAGTTAAATATAATGTTTAATAAGTAAACCATTTTTAATAAAGAGTTAACCACAATATAAATTATCTTTGAAATATTATTTAGAAAGATAAAAATATTTCTAACATAAATTTATTTTATTTATAATTTTTATACATTAATTAATTTTATTTATTTATGACACAATGATGATGCAGCAATTACCATAATAATGAAATATTAATATAATTGATATTATTAATATCCAAATAAATGTAAATTTATAATTTTGGCCAATTCCAATAATTTTACAGGTTAATATATTATGTTAGGGTTGATGAAATAAATTTTATTTGAAGTGATAATGTTTTTATAGCTTTCAAAAAAATCAAATACTAAATAGTGTCAAAATTGGTACAATTGAGTTTTTTAAAACAAGTACTATATTATTAATTGATAAAATAATCCTAAAAATATAAGGATTGGACAATGGACTTAGATAAGGTTATATATATTTATAATGAACCACATGAGGTTCTCTTGGCTTGTTATAGTATGTTTATTAACCATATAATATAAAAATTCAAAGAGAAAAGTTAAATGTAAACTATTTAACTAAGAGTTAATCCTAAATGATAATGAAAATATGGTGACCGAAACGAGCACAAAACATATTGGTTTATAAGTATTTTATCCATCCCCACCTTAGCTTCCAAATAAATCATTTTGGATCCGTTATAAATCTAAAATGATTTTCTTATATTATAATTTTTCTTGATTTTCCTAAAGTGACCCTCACCTCTCTTATAAAAGGGTACTTCCCCTTCTCTTAATTTCACTTCTTTAAAGCCATTTGGCTCCGCCAAAACCTACCCAAAAATCCTCCCAACATTTCTCTGTTCATACTAGAGGCCTTCATTTTGTCTTAAATCCAACATAAGGATCCCTTTTGATCAAATAAAAATGATGAACCCAAAGAAGAGGTAAATATTTCATCCCCTCTTTAAAGTTATTTTCTTCATCCACTTCCTCATTTTTTACATTAAACAATTATAACTCCAATATATTATATATAATTTGATGTTTTTATAAATATTTTACAACCATATTCATTATTCTATCCATCATATTAATGACAATGTCACCATTCATGCATACGTACAGATTACCGTCTCCAAATCGTGGTGTAGTTTGTTATTTAAACACATAAATATTTGGATGTGGATAATAATGAGTATAAATGATGTAAATAAATAGTATATCATGTTATATATTCTTTTTATGTGATATAACATCCAATTACAAATGATTTCACAATCAATATGATGATATTGTCCCTCATGCGTACGTACAGATTACTGTCTCCATGAATGTGATTATATTCATTCTCCAATGAAATCATTCAAGAATAATTTTAATTTTATGATTAAAAATAATTTTTATGAACATAAAATAATTCTGAACATGTATCAAATACATCTTATCCATAATAAACATGAAATACATAACCATGAAAATAAAGGAAAACGAATCAGTTAACTTCTGAAACGATGATACTATTAAAATATTTTTAACAAAGAAATATAATAAGATCATATCTGATCAAATATTTATATGATTGTTTTATAATTTACTAACATTTATTTAACTATTATACATGAGGTTAACAGACCTTTGACTAAGGAAAAATTACAAGGTACGGGTTAATTTCACAATCTCTTTATTATCCGAGGTTGTTTTTACATAAGTAACTATTGGGACCTCTTTATCATCCACTTCCATGTTTCTTAAAAAAAATTCAATTTTTTTTTCTATTTACTAGACTATGGGTTAAAGTCATTTATACCATTGTTTGAATTTTTATAAAATTTATTGGGAGGAATATTTCCATCATTTACAAAATAAGGTACTTTGAGATTTTTTTGACAAAATTAAGGTAAAAATGACTTTTTTTATCATAAATGGCATGTGTGGATATTTTCCACCAATATATAATAATAAAAGCCCCACACAAAAATATTATAAGAATATTTTTAAAATATACATTTTCTTAAATAATTATGTTTCATTTAAAGTATTTCAAAATATAAAGAGGTATTTATTTCAAATATTTTACATTTCATCTATGTTAACATCCTTGGATGGATTTTAATCTTCTGTGTAGTTGATTTATTATGATACAAATCATTTATACTGTATTGAAGGTTTGGTGATTTTTTTACGGTGGATGTGTTATTTTAACACCATTCATGGTTTATGGATAAATATTTGACATTTCTTATTCTAGTTTTAATATGAATGTTTATATAACATTTAAAACATTTCATATATGGAATTCATTGGAGTTAGTAAGTGACAGGTGGAGCCTGATATAGCATCTTGATCCATCAGTATGTCTAATGAGAAAAACTAGTATCTTGGAATAGGGCCTTAACAAAATATTATTTGTAGTCATATAACATGGCCTTGAATTTGTGGTTATTAATTATTACATTATACATTTCGTCATTATGAAAGTTGTTATTGATATTTCATGTGATTATTTGACTATTAGAATATCAATGTGAATAAGTAAAGGGGATTATTTTATTTATTATTTTCTATATAATTATGATGTCTATGTTTAAAATAATTTGGTTTTAGCCTTATACATTACATTAATATTTTATTCCAATTTATGAATGTTTCGTCTATATTGAAATCCTTACTAAGCATCTAATCTCACCCCTTTCTATATTTTATTTTTCTGAGGATGTGAATAAATATTTTATGTTTGAACTACATGGATATACTAAGGATATATGTGTGGTCAATGAGGAAAAAATATTGTTTTTGTTTTTATTTGATCATGTAATGTAAAACTTATGAATTTACCGAGTAATTCCAAGGCTACTAAACTGATTGGTCATTCAGGACATGATTCCTAGTATCATGCCACTATTATGTAATAATAAACCATCTCTAGGTAACTGGTGTCAAAGTGTTAAATAATATTTTTTTAGTCTATTAAAAAAAATTCTCCCTACATTTGTAAAATATGAATCAAATAATTTAGAAGATTGATTGTATAATAAAATCTTCTGAAAATCTTATATCATTTATATAAAATAATAGAAACCATTATTGATGTCAATAATGCACAATTAGTATTTGATGAAAAAATTACAAATAATCATGACAATAATATAAAATAATGTAACATGAAGAATGAGTACCATATCGATAAATTAATGAGTAAATGGGAAGATTTTTTTTTCTTAGTTGAGGATTAAAAAAATGCTCAAACTAATGTCTCTTGAAGGAGATGTTTAATTGAAAAATATTGATGTTTTTAAACAAGAAACATTCCATAAAGTTGAATAATGAAGGGAATTATAATTCCATAATTATAACAAGATATAAAATTCAAAAAGATCTAAATTTTTTTGTAATGTATCTTGAAATTATCTCTTTATAATCCTACAAAAACCTATATAAAATTGCAAATCATTCTAAGGAAAATTTTTTCTGATCTAAATATTTTTTTTCCTTTATTGTATAGGAAAACTAATATTTGATTAAATGGGTGAATAAATATTCAATATAATCCCACAAAACTATATTTTTGGATGTAATAACCAATGAGAATAAATACCCCCACAAAGAAGCCAAAACATATAGAAGTTATTTTCATGAATACCAAGATAACTAATCTACTAAGATTGAAAACAAAAGTAATGATTGATGGTCAAGGTGAAACTATTAGTAACATTGGATGTTTAGGTATATGGAAAATAAATAGTTTAATAATATTTAAATTCATGATTTATATTGAATTTTGGTATAGTAGGTAAGAAAATATAATTCATAGAATAATTTCACAAAAATGAATAACAATTCAACAAAGAGGAAAACATATTCAAAGTGAATAGAACTTAACTAATTGATAATTTTTTTGAGGACTGAAATAAACGATGTCACAATAGTATGTTCTGTCTGTGAAAATTTTAAATAATTATCTATAATCTATCTATAAAAGTATAACATATAATAATAAGTTTAATAAAATAAAATATGATTCTATTATAATTTCTCAAAGTTTTATCAATGGTATTTCATATATTATTAGATAATAATATCATATATATAAATAAAAAATTATATAATGCACATGTACCAGAAGATAAAACAGAACAAATTATATTATATTAATTATTACATTACATTTATATAATAAATATTCCCATAATAATTGAAATTATTATAATGGGAAAAAATTTATAATTTCATAATTATAATATAATAATATTTATATAATCGATCCTCCATACTAATTGAAAACATAAAAAACATTAAAAATGATCAATAATATTAGTAAAGAAATATGCAATTTGAAAATGAAAATGTATTACCCGAATATAAAATATAATTGATTCAATATTGAATGAGATATGATGTATAAAAATTTGGGATCTTATATTCCCATTACAAATCATATAATTGGAATAGTAATATAACTATTTGAATAGTAATTTGTCAACTATGAATTATAATCTAACCCTTAGAATAGTGACCTCACTTATAGAAATTAAAAAAGTAGTATAGTATATTATAAAAAGTCAAGAAAATGTAATTATATCATGATATAAGTAAAATGATTTTATAAAAA
This sequence comes from Viscum album, assembly GCA_963277665.1. NCBI lineage: Eukaryota > Viridiplantae > Streptophyta > Magnoliopsida > Santalales > Viscaceae > Viscum > Viscum album. Next base: position 1,060,834,139 of record OY728140.1, read on the forward strand.
TTATTAAATAATAATTTTTATTTTATAGAAATATATATGATTTATTTATATTATTATAATAAAAATAATTATATAAAACAAATATTATTTTCATAAAATGGTTTTATTAATTAATATTATATTTTATTATTGTTATAATATAATTTTATGAGACATACGAATTTTTTCAATCTGTTAAAAAATTCATTATAATATTAGAATTTATATATTTCAAATAAATTTAGATTCCATTGAGGAATTAAATATCTCATATTAATAAAATTATTATAATAAAATTATTTTGTTTTTTGGAATATATAAAATGAAAAATGTTCAAGGTTATTTTTAGGGTATTTTTTTTAATTAATTTATTTATTTTTTAATTGAAAGAAGACAAAAAATCATATATTACAGTATATTCTAAATAAATGAAATTTCCACTCATGGATGATGTAAGAACCCATTATTTAACATTCACATTAACTATTTACATTATATAGTCACAATAATATATAATAATGTTCATCGAGAGTGATAATAATAATGTAATGAATATAATATTGAAAACACCCCTCACCTCCTCTTACAAATAATACCCCTCACCACCAATTTTCATAATAAATTATAAGCCTTCATGATTACCCATTTTAATTATAATTACATTCCCAATCCTCTACCCCATGTTTTAGTGTATCTTGTATAACCAAACTACTCTTGTATGGATCATTAAGTTGTAGTATGAGAGGAGATGACTAATGGAAAATGTTAGATTCTCGATTAATCTATTTCAAATTTATTCATATTTCATCAAACCCCGTATTATTCCCTTAAAAATAAAAATAGTGACATAATTTTCCATAATAAAATGAAATTTTTTTATTAAAATATAATATGTTTATTATAACCTCCCTTTTTCCCTTACTAAAATTGAAATACAATTTACAATAATACTGGTTCCCTACCTCCATGAACAACGTAACTCATTTTTCGGCATCTTATTCATTGATGGTTATTAGAAACATTAATACAGTTAATTATTGTTATTATAACTGTATTAAATAGTATTTCATGTTATTTATATATATTATAATAATTTAATTAGATAAAATGTATCTAGTTCCTGATAGTCTGTAAAAGAGGCTAAATGAACAAACCACATAATGCTACTGTGTTAAGTAAGTGAGTCATACATAAGATGGAACCCAAACATATTGTTGGGATAATTTAATTTTTTTAATGGACATTAATATGATTTTATTTCAATTCAAGAGTTATAATACAATTTTAAAAGATCATTAATATTTATTTATAAGTAATCAGATCATAGAACCCTAAAATGAAAGCTCTCAAAATGATGAAATTAAACACAATATCTCATTGAAATGGTTATACGTTAACCTAATTGAATTATATTAAATCATATATTTCTATTAAATTGTTTGAGTTATGTAATTAATAATTATAATTTTATTTTATAGGATGATATATTCATGTGATAATCATTATTGGAATATAAGATAAGGGATATCTTCGAACCACCATTATTCATTATGCTCTTAAATTTCTCTCTCTAAATCACATTATATATATATTTGATGTTATTTAATTATTATATATTCCATATATATGTCTATTAAACATATATTTGTTTTATTATACCTTACATTTAATGGTAAATAGATTCCACATGTTCGTCTCTCGAATTCCATATCTAAAATCAATCATGATCAAGGCAAACATTAATTTCCTTTAATAATTTTATACCATGTGGATTTAAAAAATTTATTCCTATTTATGATTTAAATTAAAAAATGAAAAATTATTGTACAACCATTTTATACTACCTATGTTTTTCAATACAAAAATAGAATACTTAGTCTTTCTCTATAATTCATTAACTAATACTTAAAAGACTGTTTTAAGAGATCATTTTTATACTATAATTCACAACAGTATATTATGACATTTTTCTAATTGAACACTATATTTTGGTTCCAATTATTATCTAATAAGATATAATCAAATAAAATATTTAATTCCTACTTACTTATAATCATATGAATTAAAATTTTCTTATGATAGACCCAAATACTATGCATCATAATTGTTTCCATTGGAAATTATTATGTTAATTCCTTGTGATATAATTTATTTTGTGGTTCACATAATCATATACATGTTATGTTGGGTGCACAGATATAGTGATATAATTTCTTTTATAGTGCTTCTATATCATGATATAACATTTATTATATTCTGGTGTAAACCTAATTCATGATGAGGCTGTGTCCACCATGGGTTGTTTTCTATGTAGTTTTCATAGTCTTATGATTATATAAGGTACTATATGGAATTTACATTAAATTACTTCTATGCTCACAGTATACAATTTTCTTTATTTTATTATCTCATTTTAATATTCATGATCCTTCCCTATAATGATATTGCATTATTCTATTTGACACACATGTAATGCATCATTTTCATGTTAATTCATTTTCTAGTGCTTTTTGGTCACCCATATAATCAATGTATACCATAAACTATCGTTTTTTATTTTCAGTGATGAATGTGACTATAAAGATCATTATAGGGAATAACAAAAATTACTTTTTTAGTTTAATTGTGATGTATTATAATTCATGTCTTACAAATTCACGTGTCCTCATGACAGTTAAGTTTTTTTAGATGTTCAAGTTAAAAAACATATAAGTATGTGTCCAAAAGACACTGGTCATGATAGATGGTATAATATAAAGGTATATTTATTTTATGTGAATAAGAATAAAATATATTAATGATAACCCTGGGGATATATCTAAATAAATATAAATATCATGATTTTTTTGAATTATAGAGTATGTGGTTTCTATGAAATTACATCTCTGTCAAGATATTACAATTGACTGTGTCTTAAATACAATTGTACATATGTGTAATAACACCAAATAGAATATTTGGTTATTAATATGATAATAAACTGGTGCAGAAAAAATTCCTTCATGCATACCTTGTTTGACACTCATGAGGTATATCATTCAGATAATTTATAATCTATTCAGACACCATTATAAATGGATTGAATAGTTAGTTATGATAGAAATAATAATAGGTGGTTATTATGTATAATATAATGCCACATGTTTTCATATATAAATTTCACTTCATTTTATAAGTTTATTCAGTAAATTTATAAATAAATATATAATGACAATAATTGTTTAGTGTGTTTGGAGACTAGGTACACAATATTCTAAATTAATGAATGATATTCAATACCTCTCATAAATATCATACAATTTTATACTACTTATAAAGAGACCATAAATATCATAACATTGGTTAATGATTCAAAATAAAGGGTAATCTCAAATTATTATTATGTTTAAACATGGGTTATATAATTATATAATCATCGGAATCCATAATAGAAACTAAAGGGTATGATATCAAGAACATAACATCAAATTTTAATACCCAACCTACAATAGATCATTAACACGAGTCATCGAATAAAGCATTATCATACCAAAATGAATGATTAATAAGAGTTTAAAATCATCATAATTTATGAAACATTATATCATTTCATAAATTTGTTTCATAAATATAGGTAAAAAACAATTTCATGGTCAAGGATAACTAACAATACCCTTAAGCACTATATATATATGAAATAATCTACTATTTACTATTATGGATCAATACCATTGGCATACTTCACATTTTAGATAAATCCCATCATCATGTTTTCCAACAGGGATCAATGCCCTCTTCATTTTTATAATTAATTTATCAGAAGATAAAACTGTTTAACCAATACATTATGGATATCTATTGGTCCCACCTGTAACATAATGAATTTAATTTATATTGTTTCCATAACATCATAACACATTTATCATAACACATTCATCATATCAGTATCCATGAAAATAATGGGTTTTATAAAATATTTCATCCAATTGTAACCAATGGAAATATAGATCTCATAATCCTATTGTCATCATTATTATAAATCATCTACATAAATAATAAATATGGTATAATTATATTATATACTAAGAAAAGAATAATTAATACCAATGAATGTTATCTTAACTGGAAAGTTATTTTGATATGAAAATATCATAGACTATTTATTGAGGACAATAACATTTTAATTTTAAAAGTTCCTAAAGTATATTTAAAACCCATTTCATTTAAAATAAAATTCTAAAAAAATAATTAATTTTTGAAATAAAAAATGTTCATGATTGTAGGAAATTACATCCATTCATTAAATATTTAAAAAATTAAATAAAATATAAATGGAACATATTTAGAAAGTAATAAACATTTATGTTAAAAACATTTTAAAAAAAAATCATGAAAAATAATGAATATTATAAATTCCCAATATAATTTTTTGAAAAAAATAATTGAAATAATTTTTAGAAAAAAAATAATATAGATGAAATAGGGGTTTCAAATGAAAATAGATATAATGAAAATTTTTCATTAAAATATAACTTTAGTATATTTAGTACATTATGAGAGGAAAATTAAGGTAAAATTAGTATCATCCAGAATTAATCAAATGGTACATAAATAATTTATTTTCATGAGATATTTTTCATAGTATTTCTTTATCAATAACGTAATAATAAATAATCCCGATACATAATGATATATTAACAGAAAAAACATTTTTCAATTGGTAAAATTTGAATTATATGACTTATTATAGAATAATATCAAAATAAATAGTATAAATAATTATAATAATTGGATTCCTAATATATATTGATAATGGTACAGTAAATTAACCCCATAGAAGAGAATAGGTTCATAAAATAACTTATGTCTAAATGATGGTTATTTGAGACATAATTCCCTTACCTTATGTCTCAAATTCCATTGTATAAATTTATCCTAATATAGAATAATTATATGTATGTTAGAAATTTTTTATAGAAATATAATTATATGTACTAAAAATAATATCTATTTATGACATTTTATTAACTTTTTATTAACAATTCTTTATTAAAATCACAATTTTTAGTAACTGCATCATTTTTCATTTCTATTTTGGTTTTCTATATTCAGTCATTTCAATTTGATAATCATTACATCAGATATATAATATTAAAAATGATATAAATATCATATAAATTTATAATATATTTATTAATAGAAATCCATTGAAGTTATAGATAGAAAATGTATTACAACATTAATGGTGACCGTAGGACATACATACGCTTTATGGTTGTCACTATTTTTCTAAAAGATTAAATGAATAAAATGGAAATAATATATTATCTTTATTTAATACTTTTTATTTCATATATATCACATATTTTCATTAATGTTATCCTTAGTACCTTTTAAGTAATGTGTTAATGAGAAACATCACTTTGTTATGAGGTAATCCACCATTTAAAAGACTGATGCCATATTATTCCCATGGAAAGGAAAGTAATATTTTATGAGATATTATAATTATATAAGTATAATTAGTTTATAAATATCAAAAAAAATATTTTAAATACATCATTATATCCATCCATCAATGGTGTTCATGGAAAATTAACAACCACAGTTCATGAGGCGGTAGTTTGTTATACACACGATAACTGCTTAATTTACCTCTTGATGGATGACGATAAGATTTTAATTAGTGAAATTTACAAATTTAAATGTTATTATATGGGGTATATTTGTTTTATTATATTAACATATTTGTATACTATTTTAAGGGGGTGAAAAAAAAAGAAAAACAAAAAAATGTTTAATAATTTTACCACTTCTTCGGAGAGCAAGATTTGGTTTTTACCAAATTCCTTATTATTAGTAAGTCATAATTAAACAATTTCATATATAAGGTAGAGAGAAAAATAAGGGTGAAATTGCGGTTGGTCAGGGATGATCTAAATGGTTTTGGTTATGTGGACATGGGAGGTGTGTGATTGTACTTTTATATGGGCGGGAGAGGACAGACATAAATTTTTTTAGAATATTATATTGTACACATGATTTTCACATCACCAAGGTATATAAAATGGGTCATTATATTCTATTATAGGTTATAAGTTCTATCTATGTCCATATAATAAATGTTTTATAAGTTTATAGGTTATTTTACACCCTATATTTTTAGTTTCACCCCCGATAAACTTGTTTTGACCTAAACTATATCAATTAATTTTGAAATTATTCAACACATTATTGGGATCTAAATAATATTTTCCTCTTTATGTTGTATCAATAATTTTTATAAAATATATATAATCTAATTTTTTGAAATTACATTAAAATAAGTTTAAATTTTTAGTCTATAATTAAACCTGAAGATGCAATGAAAAATAATTATTCAATGATAAAATAATCAGATGTTTAATAGGTATTTATATCAAAAGTAAATATAAATTTAATTAAAACGAAAAAATGGGATTAATAAATATAAAATTGTAGTAATTTATCTTTTAATAAAAACATAAAACTATTTTACGTTTTTGAAAAAATATAATCAGTAAGAAATTTATCAATAATAGCCTTTCTGTTTCTCTATTCTCTAAAAATATTATGTTTTCAGAAAATTATAAATAATTCAACGTAACATAATTTTAACCAGAATAATTATAAAAATTTATTTTTCATAATTATTTTTATAAAATATAGAAAAATCAATCTTATTACATTTTTATAAAATATAATAAATTATTTTTTAGAAAACGATATTATAGATGAATATAATGAATTTACTAAAAAAGAATTTTTTTGGTAAATATTTATTCCTCATTTATAACAATTATACATAATTTTTTAATACATATGATTTTACTTTAATGGTTATAATAGTCTTTTCTCAATAATAATATTGTTAATATATCATTGTTTATTAAGAACTCAATATATCATGTATCACAAACAATCATAGAAATTAAATTGTGAAAAACAATCATATAAACTCTAAGTGTTAAATTATAACCCCTTGAAAGGAACCCATCCATTGAAATTTTTTACCTTTGTGAATACAACTATATATTCCTCACCATTGTCATATAATTAGTCTCCAATGATGATTCTTTAAAATTGTGGTTTCTCTATATATCATTGGCCAGGTTTGTTTTCTTGTTAAGCTCCACTTTCTATGAAATATCCAAAATATTCACTAGTAATTCATCATAATAATGATCATTCTCCATTAGTATGACTTCTGAGTTAAATACATGTGATGGATCAGGAATGTAATTTATCAAGAGAGACACATATATCACATTGTGGACTTGAGAGAGGTTCAATGGAAGGGTTAATCGATAAGATATCATCCCAATATGATTAATAAATTCAAATAGATCAATATAAATATGTATTATTTAACAATTATTCCAAATATCATTAAATTTTTCATGGGTAAATTCATACCAACCCTTTATCAATAACATTAAATACCAAACCACATTAACGATTTCTTGTAAAACATTTTGTCAAAATATATTATGCCCTTATATGTTACTTGATAGCTCTATCATTCTATAACATTTCAATATCCAACTATGACCCTAGTAGCATTATTTCTCCAACATCATCCCAGCTCATTAGTGGTCCTCATTTTATTCAATAGAGGTCTTAATAAGGATACATCTGATTTCTCAAGTAAAAGATCATGTTTTATGAATGATCGACAAGAAGATTTTGTTGATCCAAATCACCATTATAATATGTAGAATAATATATTAACATATCCTCTAGGAGTTGAATAGTTCTATCAGTTAAACCATTTTTGTGATGATGATATATTGATTTGAAACACAAACCTATATAAAGATTTTTCTTAAGTCATTTCCCAAACAATAAGGTAAATACCATATCCCAATTAGATACAATAAATATTTTATCTATATATGAGGATACCAATATTTTATTATATTCTGAAATTCCCATCTAGAGATAAATATTCTCCAATAGTGATGATGTGTGATGATTTTTTATGGTTATCAACTATAACCCGTATAGAATTCTTCCATTTAGATGAATTGAAATGTCAAATGAAAAAAATCTGTGTTGTTGTTTTTCCATTTTTTTGTGTAATGGCTAATGGTTATAACACCCCATTTAAATTTTTTATCTCAACATTATCTAAGTGACATACCAAGAACAAAGATACAAACTCAGAAATATCTATAATTATTTAATCCCAACAAAATTACTCTTTTAAATCTATAAATTTAAATTTACGTCCAAGATTGGTATAGAATAATAAAATATGATCATATTTTAATAGATCCATAAACCAATATAGAGTTGATAGAACACATATACAATTATTGATCATTTTATTAAATTATAATCTATGATAATCATATGACCATTTCATATTTTTATTTATTATTCCAAATCTTCATTCTACAGGTGCATAATATTCTCTTGGTATAAGACTAAAAACATATTTGAGAAACAAAATATTTATCCCCTTCCATTATTATTTGATGATCGATCCATTATAGATTCATACATATTTGATATATTATGATCCTCAACATGGATAATCTCGCATTCTCCTTTTAAATTAATGCATCAGCCACCTTGTTCACATTCACATTGGGTAATGTATTGAGAAATCATAATCATTAATTATCTACAACCATCTTCTATAGTGTATATTCAAAAAATTCTTTATTAATGTTGACGTAAATCATTTTTTATCAGTTTATATTACATGAATATTTCTATACAGATAATTCCTACTTATATTTAATTTCAAAATGAGCATAGTTAACTATAAATCATGAGTTAGATAACTTTTCTCATGATAATTCAATTATTACTATGAATAATCAATCACCATGGAATTATTCGTGGGAAAAAATCTCAATACCTTATTGGATGTTTAACCATATATTAAAAACAGTTATCCTTTGTTGGGTCATGAAATCATAGATGCACTAACTCATATTCCATTTAATTACTAGAAATTTTCCCCAAATTAATTCATTCACATGAACTTGCATCCATTCAAATATAACATTGTTGGTTGATTAGAATTTAAAGATTAATACTTCAAAATCAATTGACAATATCATTCTAAAAAAGAAAAAAAATCCAAAATCAGATACCATGGTTTGTCTAGGTCAATGTTAAAAAGATCATTTATTTGATGATTCTACGTATATACCCTCTAATGAGATTATATGATAAAAGAATGAAGTCTTTTGTAGCCAAAATTAATAATTGAAAAAAATTTCATACATTTTATCATTTTATTAGATCATCTATGCAATTATCAAGTGATCTTTGTAATCTTCAATTATCCTTAAATATATAGAAATATCATCTATCAATACTACCATAAAATGATCAAGCTAATTTCTAAATACACTTTTCATTAAATCTTTGAACCTATAAATAGAATTGCTAAAATTAATGGAATCACTATATACTAATTGTTTCCACACATTGTAAGGAATGTTTTCTTGGGTATATTCTCCTTAATTACACTAAAATAATTATCTCTTAAGTAAAGGTAGTTATTTTAAAATTATTTATCTATACAATATTGATCGAACAAGTAATCAATACCGGGATGGTGATATATGTTTCTTGGCCGGAATTCTTATCAACTCTTAATAATCAATGGATAGTCACTTAAATTTTTCATTCTTATTTTTTGTTAAATATAATGGGTATGACACACAATGAATTACTAGGTAGTATAAATACATTATCCAGAATTAAATGGTGTTTCTTCTTCATTTCATTCGACTAAATCCAGGACATTCTATTTAGAGTCATCACAATGTGTTCTATGTCATGTATGAGTTATATTAAGAACTCAACTACCTGATTTGGTGGAAGTATAACAAACTCAAGTAGAATGTAATAAAAACCATGAAAAATAGGAATGTATTAAATGTTGTGTTTCAACCTAATCATCTGATAAAAATATCCCTCATGTACTGGAATTATGACACAGAAGGATGATGTAATCCCCATTGAGATTTTTTAATCATCCGCATAATGATAAAGGAACATTGTTTTATTTGGAATATTAAATGTTACATACCTTCTATGATAATTTATATGGGATTCATATAATGAAATCCAATCCATACTCAGTATCATACCAAATTCAAATAATGGATTATTATAGTACATTAAAGAATAAAATTCCCAAAAACATATAATTGAGAAAAATGATATACTTGTGTTGAGACCATCATACCATTAAGAGTTTTCACTGCTAAAAAAATATCTAATAATTGAGATGATAATTCATTACCATAATGAAATACCCAATATATAAAAGGGTTTTTATATCCATAATAAAATAATAACTTATCTTTACAAGTGTGGATGATAAGATTATGTTTCACCAAGTCATTCTCCTAACCAACTTCAACATTTGTGATCGCATGACATATAAATATTTCAATAGGATTTTGAGGATATTAATGTTGATCATCAAAAAATTCTAATTTATGAACTCATTGGAATAATTCTCACAAATTTTCCATTGAAGCATGAATGTTTACATGGTGAGTTACTTGTCATCCTTATATTATCCATTTCATTACCTATACCATTAATCATATTTTTACTTTAATGAGATTTTTTAACCACCATTACACATTTAAAAACCCATTTGATTACCTTTGAAAACCTCCCAGGATAAATGTTATCACATTTCATGAATGTAGATGAATATAATTTCGTCAAACCATGTGATTTATTATAATTTTCATGAGACTTGATCTTTATTTTCGTTTTAAATCCTTTGGAATTGTGTGAATACCCAATTTATATTTGTACCTTGAGTACACATCAACAAATTTTATTCATATATACGAATTTATAGTATGGATATTTCCTTATGTGACTTAGTTTTATGACACCAAGGAATTGATCGACTATACTTTCAATGGTGATAATTAATCCAAGGGCATACCATAAAATCCTAGTAAAATAATACTTATAAGCAATAATAGATGCCTCATTTTTAACTTAAGCTCAATTAATTAAATCTCTATCACTATATGTATAATATAAGGGAGGAAATTACTGAAAAATATCACTTCAAACTAAAGTTATTAAATAAACTAAATTTATTCATCATACAAAATATTTTTAATAAGGTTTCAAAATGAATGTGATTTACCATCTAAACTATAAATAACAATGAAAAACAATTCATGATCAAAGTACTGGGGAAGAAAATGTAACATTCTAGTGGCTCTAAATCATCACCCAACCACTAGTGGATCAAAGAAACAACTAAAAGTGGGAGGATTTTGTCTAATAAAGTATTTAATAAAACATTTTTCCCTATATAGATCATTTGGAGGCTCATTATGGTTCATGTGTTTAGAATATTATGTGAGCATAGATACAATTTTTTTCATTGAAAATACAATAATATTTTGTTTCTGATGAGGAAAATCACAGAATTATACCTCACATTCAGTATTTTTAGGGTACCATCAGGTTATATAAATTGACTGAAACCAAAAAACAAAGTCTGAGAACATGAATCTGAGTGGGAAAACACATAGATATAAACAATAATTTGTAGGTTATCTAAATCTATAAACCTTCATTTATATCTACAACACCTTACGTTTAACATACGTTATCATTGATACACATTTATTAAAATCCTTAATAATTGTTTCTAAATATAAGGGGAATAAAATAAATAGTATCACCGGGATGTATCCAACCATGTGCAATGTAATTCATAGTATTATGTACCTGATAAAGCTTTAGTCAAGCCAAGTGCACCGCTTTCAATGTTATCACCCTAGGTCCTTTTTTCCAAAACCAAATCGAATTGTAATATCTAAAAAGGGTTATAATTCTTGGTGAATGACTTAACATCTTCCTTACCAAAAAATTATAATTTTATCTATCAATATGGATAATCCTAAAGGTTATCACTAATATTTTCTCATCAATTTTTCCAATTGATAGATAATGATTTCTCTGATACCAACAATAACGACCCAATATTTTCCTTAAATATTTTCACATATTATTATATGATTATTAAATAAATATCATAAATACAAGAGAAGAGATTGTATTGGTTTATTTAATTTATACACTACATACAATGTACTCTTATTTGATGAATTATCTTCAACATATCCGATATATATTCCCCTTTGGTACTCTTCATAAACATACCATACTTAAAGAATTTCTCCAGAATATCGTTAAAGGAAACATAAGAATAAGTGATGTCATATTCTATCTAATGGTAAACATGGGAGATATAATTATATTATAATATAAAATCACAAGATAAATATAACGGTACGATATCGTGAACATAACATAAATATTTCATACCCAGTATGTCATAGATCACAAACATCTGGCATTAAATATATCATTATCAATCAAAAATACATGACTCATAATCTTGTGGAATCAACATAATTAATGAACTATATTCTCATTTCAAAAATATTTGGCACAATAATATGTATATAAATCATTTCATTTTTAAAGTTTAACTTCCACGACCACCAAACATAGTGGATGCTACATGATCAGCTATTTCGTATTATGGATGATGCTAGTCCACATGATTTTCATTATTTTATCATGATATAATAATAATTAAAATAATAATTGGAGGGATATATAGTTCCCACGCCTAATATAATTTAAATCATTCATATTCTTCACATATGATCATAAAAAATTTATCATATTAGAATACATGAAAGGAAATGAGTTTAATTAAATATTTCATCATAGAGTAACCTTTGAAAAATATACATCATTCATAAAAATTATTTATTAATTAAAATAAACCATATATATAATGAATAGACCCAGTATCATTTGGCTATATCCCCAGTAATGATTAGGAAATATCATAGCATGTCATCTTAGTTAAAAAATTTAAATAAAAATCACAAGGAACATTTCTTGAGTGAAATCACCTTCTTGAAGTTATAAATTCATAATTATATTTTTAATAATTTTTTTATTAAATAAAATTTAATTCCATTACATGAAAAATCAATTAAAATAATATACATGATAGCATAAAACTCCAATAATGTAATACACAATAAAATTAAAATTCCTTTGATATTTTCAAACAATCCAAGCAGACATTGTTATAGAAACAATATAAATATTCCAGTAAAAAAATTTCTATGAATGATAACATGGTTTATAATATCTTTAATAAATCCATTGTATTATTGTAATACATTTTAAATAAATTTTTAGAAAATATTGATATGGGTGAAAAGTGGTTTTTGGCTATATTCTGATATAAATATGTTTTATATTAAAAAAATGTTTTATCATTAATATTATAAGAGGAAAATAAATGGAAAATATGTATCCTAAAAAAATACCAATTTAGAATAAAATAAATCAGTTTATTGATAGGTAGTTCATAATATTTTTTCATTTAAAACATAATCCTAAAAATTCTTTTTAATCAATGAGATTATAATATTATACCCTTAACAGGTTGGTATCTTTTGATTTATAAGACACAATAAATAATAAAATCATATAAAAATTTAAAATTAATTAATATAATTTAAATCAAGATCTAAAAAATATAAAATGAAGTTTAAACACCTCATAATTCATTATAGTTTCATATTATATCTTATTTCTCAAATAAAGAAATTTGAGAAATAAATCCCTTAATAGAAGTCTTGATTCTTTCAGTTATATTTTAATTACTATATAATAAATATATGTTTATTATACATATGTTATAGATCCTTAATAATATTTATCATGAAATATGTTATTTACTTTTGATATTTTATTAGAATTTTATTACCAATTTATTGTTTAAATAATGTTACGGTTAATAACTGCTTTATTTTTCTTTTATATATTAGTTTTAATATATTTGGTTCAATAATTTTTTTTATAAAAAATTACTATTTTTAATTGAAACCATGACATAAATACCATATATATTCATTATATAGTTATTAAAAATAATCCAATAATGTTAGATATAGAAAATGAATTACGTTGTTAACGGATAAAGTGGGTTATATGTACGCGTGAAAGATGATTGAATTTTCTCAATTATGAAAAAAGGTAAACAATATATGAATGATATGCAATAATTTTTATGTCATATATATAACATATTTTAATTAATAATACACTTATTAACCTCTATCGTAACATGTAAACGATTCACATCACTTCATGGGGAAATATTCAATCAAACACACAAACGACGTTATTATATTCATATGGAATGGATAGTAAGAAGGATTACATGATATTATAATTTAATAAGTGTAATTGTGTAAAAATATATAATATTTACATGTTAATGTAGTGATGAAAATAAATTTACATTAATTAACGAGGTTGCAGTTCATTGTACACACAATCAACTCTTTTGATTCCCACGTGAAGGAAGAGGATATAGATGTAAATAATTACATTAATGTAACAAAATATTGATGTGTGAGTCATAACGGTGTTATTATATTATTAAATTTGAATAATATTTTATTGAGGTGTAAAAATAAATAAAACAAGAACAAAATTTTATTAATTTGTCCTCTTCTACAAGGAGCCTCTTTAGGGTTATTACTAAACTCATTTTACCATGATTATTAATAAAAATAATTGAACTAGTATTTTTACCTAGAATGAAAGATAAATAATTTATGTATTTCCAATAATAATTTTTTAGCTTAAATGGATGATGAGATGGAGTGTCCTTGTATATGTAGGAGAGAGGATACAATAGGAATTTCTTTAAAGAATAAAATACACACAAATTATTCACATTCCACAAGGCTCCAAAATGGGTGATTATAGATAATTAGAAGTTATAAAGTATTAATATTTATATAAAATGTTTTCTTTAAAAGTTCATAGTTTATTTTACTCCTCATATTATTTGCATTAACCCAGGGAAACCCGTATTATTATTAACTCCAGATTTTTTTTATTTTTACTAATCATTATGGTTAATAATTACATTGACCACATTAGATGTTGATAATTATTCTAATTGGAAATATGAAAAAATTAATCCCAAATCAGTTAAAATATTTCAAAAAATTCATTTTAAAACTAAACTCATAGGGGTAATGAAAAATAATTTTTCCAAAGAGAATTAGTTTAAAGGTTTAATAAGTTTTTATATAAATATTAATCATTAAATTTATTACAATGTACTAAATTGGATAAATGAATATATAATTGAACTAATATTATTTTTAAATCCAATTTAAAACAATATTTAGGGTTTTAAATTGTTTTAATGAAAATACAATTCATAGTAAAAACAATTATTTTTCACAATTTACCAAATCATTTATATTTCAAAAAACATCTCAAAAACAAAAATATATGATAATTTTTAATTTGATATTTCAAGAAATGATTTAATTTTTTAAAATTAATATTATAAAATGTTGAAAATGTAATTTATTTATATGCTTAAAAAAGGCCATCAAATATTTTTTTTGAGAAAATATTATTTTTGAAACAAATAATGAATTTATAAAAATTTGGAACTTTTATATCAATGTATTTTATTTATTTAATAAAATTGTACATAATATTTAAAAATGGATGTTTTGTTAATTTGAAAAAAATTAAATAGTTATGTTTAATTTTTTTCTTTTAATAATAATTTTAATAATATTCTATTGTTCAACAAAAAGTCAATGTTGCGTGTAATAGAAGTTGTGAAACAAATTAAATTATTCAAAAATATATAATTAAAAACAAAAATAGTTGTTAAAGATAACCTATAATGAAACCAATAAAATCAAAATTTCATACATACATTTCATTTAAATGTTATTTCTTATATGTGCATAGTTTATCTTTCTGTTTTATTTTTAATTTATATATTCTTATAGATGTGTTAATTTTGAATGATGAAAATTATAAGAAATAGAATCAAATAGAGAATGTTTCTCTCTTTATTAACCTATAGACATTAAATATATGATATTACTATAGTCCTCTGATTTTGTTCAAATATTTCATGTTTATTATAAATATTTAAAAACCACCTCAAAATATAGGGGTTACGCTAAATATTAGAACAACAGTTGGAGAAATTATTGCACACTAAGAATATAAATCCTCCAATGTCAATGTTTTTGGACTGATCATTAAAAATCCTGCCTTATATCTATTAGTGGAGTTTTATTCATTATTATTAATGCATTGGTTATCGTTATATAAATTCAAGAAAAATATTTATGAGAGGGAGATCACTCTTCTAATCCCTAATCATCCTATGATTTTGTAAAAATGGATGGAAAGGGATAAATTTCCATTGGAATATTTATCCCAGGATTTTATTTCATTTATTAATGAGATATAGTATCTATATCAAGTGATTAAAAAAACAGATATAGTCATTCTTGAATATATGACCATAGTTAAAGACTATGTTTATTTATTCTCAAAAGAGTGTCATTGTATTCATCCTGATCTTGAGGTTCTGTGCTCAATTAATATTATAATTTGATATCTTCCCATATACAATAATCCCTACGGGGTGGACAACTGTTATTGTTAATAATTTACAATGCTTTTAAACGTGAAATTAAAAAGTGGTTTAAATAACCAATTGCTTAACCAGGGGGAGAGGTGGTCCTCTTCATCTAGAAAAATAATCAGTTAGTTCATCTATGAATTGATTATCGTTAGTTTAATAGATCATGATATATAAAATGTATCTAGTAATACATATTGATGAATTGTTTGATCATATATATAGACCCAAAAATTTTAATAAGATGTATCTATAGTTGGGATATAACCTATTAAATTGTTAGAAAAAAGATACTTCAAAGACACCCATTGAAATAATGTATGTAAAATATGATTTTATAATGATTCACTCTAAACTCACTAATTCCCTTGATATATTAATAGAATAAATTAATAGAGTGGTTATATTTCATTAAAATGTTTCCATATTTTTCTAATGTTTTATTATTATATACGCCAATGTCAAGGAAGATCACTAAGATCATTCAAATACTATGTTTATGATTTTTTTAAAGGATAATAATTTTGAAAAATAAAACAATTTTGGATAATAGATATAAGATGTATCATTATTTGGTAATGTTATCACCATTAATGAGATATATTTGGATAATACAATTGAAATTGGAATTTAGGAGTTGTTGTCACAGCCGGATCCTAGATAGCTTAGTGCTACATCATGCTGCTAATTACACATGCATTATTATAAGGAATCTAACACTGAAGCACTGTGTGTTTAGTAGTACCAAAAATCAATATAAATTTATATGTATATCAATACAAATTAATAAACATATAAGAATAAATTATTTTCTATATAACTTTTTACTAAATAAAAAACATTGAGAATTACTCTACACTATCTAGTAAATCCATGGATATAGTTTATAGTAAATTTCATGGATTCTTAGGGAATGGAACATTTTAATTGGGATATCAAACTATTAGTAAAGGAAATGTATAGTGGATGTAATAGTGAATCAGTTGGAATAAATTAACAGGTAAATGTAAATAACTGATCACACATCCTATGTAATCAATATAATAAATTGATGTGTTTATACAATATGGCATGGTTATAGTTGAAAAACTTTCCTTTCATATAACTCAATAACTGTAATGAAATAGGGAATGATAATAATAAAAATAAAATATATTTTATTAATTAATTTGAAATAAAATGTATACATTAATATATCGACACAAAATATATGGGATGAATAATATCAAACACTGGATGAGGGAGATGATTAATTATTTGATGTCATGTTTCCTAGGCACATGAAACCATTAATATCATGAAAAATTATAATGTTTTCCTACATGTGAAAAAATATGATCCCATGATATTACTAATTCATTGAGGGGATTTCATTTACAAGTCCCCAACCCATAGGGATTTCATTAAAGGAACCCAAACTTGTGTATAGAATGCCAAAATCATTAATCATATCTAAGAAACAGTGTCCCTTATCATACATTTATATTGAATAATTAAAATAAAAATTTCAATATTTAACCAAAAAATCGAATAAAATGTAAAATAGAAACATTACAAAAAATTGTATATGGATTAAGAAATAATAAAATACATGATAAATGATTTGGATATTAAGTGGAAATTCAAATCTAATTGATCATAGAAAATTTTAAATATGCAGGGGATTTAAATTAATCTATAAAGTGAAAGTGAATAAAATCCATTGACATAATCAAACATTAACCATCAAATGTATGATTAAGGATGGTATCAATAAAAAATACTCCATGTGGAGTAAAATAAAAGTTTTTTTCCTTGATGAATAGAAACATATAAGGATATATTTATAAAATAATTAGGAAAATATAATTTTTATTTGATAAAACCATTCAAAATAATTTTATTTAAAAATATATTTTGAAAATATTCCATTTAAATAGTAACCTTATAAACATGAAAATAAATCATTAAAAAAAATTTGGCGGTAAATTTATACAATACATATGAAGTAAAAAAAGAATATTCATTGTACATGGTAAATGGTTTTAAAAATGCCTTGTTTGGAAAGAAGAAAGAAGAATACCTTTCTAACATTCGTGAAAAAATAAATGTTAAAAATTAATTATCAATGTCCTTAAAAAAATATTGGTGATTTTTTTTAATAAAACCATGGTTTTTATAAGAAAAATTGTTATTGACCTATAGAGAGATACAACATTATTTTTTGTGAAATAAAATTTCCTAAATCATTTTGAGTACCAAATAGTGAATAAATGGTAGTAATACATGAAAATGGGCATGAATAACCATATGATAGAAAATTACTATTTCCATGGAAAATTGTAATATAATTTCACTGAATGGATACACTATTGAATGTTTAATATTATTATTGTAGAGGAAAATGATCTTCGAACATTCCAATATGCCCTATACCACTTTGATACAATTTAAATATTAATCCTTATAATGGAATAAAATAATATTAATTTTATAATACCTTGATTATAAAACGATTCATTATATATCCTGTACAAAGGGCAGTATATACACTGTATAAAAGAAACTAGGTGCATAAAAAACAAATAATTTTCAATAGAATGTTAAGAGAGATGAAATCCATTACCATAAGTTTCCATTCAGGTGAACATACTTTAACATAATATATAATAAAAATATGATCATTATCTACTTTTTAGAGCATTTTTCATTTTTATCATTATTTTTATTTCAATTTTGATATTTTTCCAATACAACTACTCAAACAGATATATTTATACCTTGTAGTTTGATAAAATTCAGTTTGTGTGTAAAAAATGGATTTTGTTGGTAATCTATGATCAAAGAGTTCATTATAAAACTTCTCGACAATAATAATCATGGCATAATTTTCATATTAAAAAATTAATTAAATTTTTTAAATAATTAATTAAAAATTGATAGGAATTGTGAGTCAATGTTATGATCATGTAGATGGTAGGTCATACGTATGCATGATTAATGTTCTAATTTTTCAATGGTTTTTGTAGATATAAGTTATGTTAAATTTCATAATTCTTGATAGATTATTATATCATAAATACCATATTATATAGTTATTTTTAATTATTTATATTATTCATGTGATGCAAAATGAAACAACTCATTTCTAGGAGGTTGTATTCTATACATCCACGATCGACAATATCACAATTTAGTGTGTGTGAAAGATTTATAAACCAAATTATATATATATATATATATATAATTTCCAAAAAAGTAATTATGTAATTAAAATAATATATAGGTTTTTTATTTTATGGATTATTTATTATGATAACCCATTATAAATTTCATCTATTGTGGGAATTAATCACATCACATTGAGGGGTTTCTAGTCCAGACATCCTAAAATGATGATAGCATGTATGCTAAATATAAGAATTAAAAATGTTATGTGTTATAAAATTATTGAAAAAGTAAATATACATAATATATATCATATATATATATATATATTCTATCATAAAGTAAATCATGATAGTTATTAATATAAAAATGAACAATCATCATTTCATGAGGCAGTAATTCATCGTACACAAAAACAGTATGTCTGTTACCCATTTGATGGAAGTTTTATATATTTAGGTCAAAAACCTATCATAAAAACATAATAGTTAATTATGATATTGTACTTGTAATATATGAAAATTATAAAAAGATATTATGGGTTGGATAATGGAAATAGTGTACGGTTTTTGGGAATACATATAGTTATATATTAACAAAAAATTAATGTTTTTAGAGTTGTTAGGAATGTTGAGATGTTTTAGCCTTTTACATGGAAGTAAAAGGACATATATATAATTTTTGTAAACAAGTGAGGTTTATAGATATTATTACCTAAATAAAGTCATTCAAACAAAAAAACAAAATAATGAAATTTTTATGGCCGATATTTGGACATAAAATTGGTATGGATAATTTTCTATTTCATTTGGGTCCCTAATATAATGGTTAAGTCCTTTATTAAGGTTATTTTTTTAATAATTGTAAATAATAATAATTTCATTCGAAGGTTTTTTTGGTCAAAAAAAATTAATCTTATTATAAATTATATATAATTATTCATAAAAATATAGAATCAGTTTTTCCAAATTAAAATTTACAATGTGGGGAAAATTAATTTAAAACTCATCCTGTAAGCAGGATGACATTGTGGGTTTTTAAAGTAAAAAATGTATGAATGATTGATATGTTTAATAATAAATATAAAAGTGAAATTGAATAAAATAAAATAAAATATTTATTAATTGATAATACTATTATCTAATTAAACATTAAATCCATTTAATAATATAATTTTACCTTATATATAAACTTTATGAAATGGTAAATTTAAACTAAAATTCTATATTTTTAACAATTCATTAAAAATGAAATGTTTTAGAGAAATATAAAAAATTAAAGCTGATATAATTATTATGTTTACATACCAAATATGACGTTTATTTTGTAATATTAAATAAATTAAATTGTAAATATTCGTATTTTAAATGGGTTCACCATGAAAATGTAGTAAAACGGCCTTAAGAAACACATGTGTTTTAATGTGTGAAATAGAGTTAGTTATTTTCATATGCATATCAAACCTAGTTTATATATATGAGAAATATTTTATTGAATATATAAAATAAATATTTCATTAAAATAATAATTTAATTTGGATTATTTTTTTTATTAATATAAATCCCCTTTGGAATCATAAATATAATAATATTTCTTTTTATAGGAAATCTTTTCTTAATTTCATTTTTCAATAATTCGTATCCCAAAAATAAATTTTTTTTAATTAAACAAAAAAATATAATTTAGTTACAAATATTCAAAACTACTAATAAAAAAACTATCTTATATAATAATATTTTAATAATAAATTATAATTAAAGTAATCTCATTCTTGCGTGTATTTCAAGTTGTCAAGGATGTCACTCTTGATTGTAACAAAATTTGACTCGGTGTTTCATTCATTACAAGCTATATCATGTATAAGATAAATTTAAATTTATAAATATATTTTAGATTATAAGGATATTATATTTCATTACGTTCTTGGTGTCTTATGTCGAACATGCTATCGAATAAAATGTTTTACTTTAGAATTATAGAGCCTAGAATTCACTACACCTTAATTAAATTGAATCATCACAATTTAAATACAATCATGGAAATATGTTGATGGATATTACAAATTTTTAAGTTCTACATCATGATATGGTTTCATAAAACAACCACTATAGTAGAGTGAATGAGATGTACACAGTATACATGGAATACCATGTTACTGTGATTCTATATAGGAGAACATTAGTTGAACATGAAAATACACACTTGATTAAAAAGAGTATATATTAACAGGGACTGAATGTGGTCATAAATCACAAACAAATATATAATCAATAAAAATATTAGGGCATCAAAACCATAAATTTGATCTGATTTTTAAGACTATCAGTTCAATAGAAATTAAGGTATTTGGAAAGAAATCACTATGTCATGCTTTTAATTTTTTGTATTTATATCAACACATAAGAATACAAGGAAATATTTTTACTTAATAGGATTAAATTTCATTTTAAAAATCTAATATTTATGATTTCCTTTGATTAAATTATAATTTAATATTTCATTATCATAAATTAATTACCAACAATGAATTTTCTTCTTGATGCACAAAAAAAATTTACAGGATCGTAAGACCTATAAAAGAGAAAAAAGTTAAACTATTTCACTATATGTTTCTTTTAAAACCAATATTGAAAAAAATTAAATCGATATTATTAAAATGTGATACTACTATTTCAATATAAAAATTTTTTCATCATATTTTTTAAATAATACCAATAAAAATATAACCAAGAAATTGTATAAGATGATGGTTCGTCTAACACCCTTATCATTTTTCGATCATGGGTTCAGAACCCATGGCCTTTCATGATATTGTTTGTTTTCACCCAAAAAATAGGATTTCCTTTTATAAGATCAAATTAATAAAAAATACAAATTTAATTTTATGAACATATTTGAATATATGTTAATAACTGAGTAGCCTTAATGTGGTTTTCAATACAAAATCAATACATAATTTCTTTATCCATTTGTTTCCACATTGGTCCTTCTATGTTTTATGGTTTATCCATAATATCTTCAGATGGATTTTTAAATCATAAAACCTTATTCTCAATATAAGACTCATTAGTCTAAAAAAAGATTAATCATTATCAAAATAATTTTGATATATTTGTAATGAAAATGTAAATTTTCCCAAGAGTATCTTCTCTGAGTGTCAAACTAGGTGTACAGTAAGGCACATTGTCATGTTCAAAGTAACATCAAGTCAGGCATGTAACAACATGTTATATTTATTACTCCAATGTACGTTTATGTGAGAACCTCATCCACATGATGTGTAACATCCCAAGTAATTATTGAATAATCTAGAATTTTATTTATGTCTATTTATTAATTAGATAGTGTTTTAGAGGCTTAAAACGAGAATAAATCCAATCTTAAGCATGGAATACACTAATATTTTTAAAAGATTTTTTTCCTGTGTTTTGATGGAATAAAATGTTTTAAATAAAACTTTTGACAATTTTATAAGCTCTATTTGTCAAAATAAACATATTATTTATGATTGGGACATTAAAATTTACATTGGATAAATTTTTGGTATTTCTATGACAATGTTTATTTTTTAATGAATAATAAAAAATACTGCATTTTACATCAAAACTTCTTTTTCATATAATTTAATTATATTGATAGATTATATTTTTTATTATTTTTAAAGTGTCAATAGAATATATTTTATCCATTTAATCCAATAGTGGTCATTATAATTAATTTCACTTTGGAATTGGGTATAAACTAATGCCAAACTTTTAGTAGATATTGTTTAAAAAAACCTGCTATTTGTTTTGACAACTAGAATTATTTATAAATTAATTATTTCAATTTTTGTGATTGGAATTTGGTAAAATGGATTCCATATTTTTAATCATAAGGTCCAAATTATGTAATTAAGACTCTTTTGTTTTTGGACTTTGTAAATAGTAATGACGGTAATTGTCGTTAATTATCTTGATTAATTAGTAATCGGGTAGTTAATGATAATAAAATAATATCATAATAATACAAAATGACACCAACATTTGTCCTAATTCTACTGGTTGTGTAATGGCCGACCATGGGATGCCTTGTGCCAAACATGGGGACCCCATGGAATCAATTTTGTGTTATAATGACTTTTTATATTTTTATTTTTTAAAGAATGATAAATATATCAAAGAATGTATCACCTGAGTAAAACATTCATAATTTTGTCTACATAAACGATCTATTGGACTATGAGTAGTCATTGGAAAGCTACAAATATTTCCCACATTATATTATTTTTAATAATTTTTACACATTAAAAAAATTAAATTATATATGACATCATAATGATGCAGCGATTACCTCATTAATGAACGATTTAAATAAAATGAAAAGATAATCAAAAATCTAGAACATAAACTTGTCAAAGACTATTGGATGAGTACATTTCGAACCATTATCATATTATCCTCGAAATACAATAATTTGGGACCTTTAAAATCCGAAACTCATTTGAAAATAAAGTAACATTTTATACCTTTCCAAGAGTGCCCCTCCTCTCCTCTTATAAAAGCCCCCCCACCTCAACCCGTATACCCACACCTCTCAACCCTTTGGGTCGGCCAACCTCTACTAATTTTGTCTCTCCAAATCCCTCTCATCATCTTAGAATCCTTAACGTAGGCAGGAAGCTCTTCAAGAAACTCTTTTGGTTCAAACCAAAGGGAGTTACCAGATTTAAAGGTAATGTCTTCACTTGTGTTCTTTTGTTTTATTTTGCTTCTCCAACCCCCTAAACACATTTTTATTATTTTATTTTGTTACAACACTAGTATCTTCAATATAATCAGATTTATTTTAAGAATTATTCATGCTACACTTACACACACCTACATCTAAAGGTTAAAGAACATACTGTTTCGGTGGACGGTTAATTTCTGCCTCACAAAATGATGATTGTTCAATATTCTTTTAACACAATAAAAGGTGGCCATTAAAATGTCACCATATTTATATATGATATATAATATTTTTATGATTTTCTTAAGCTTCGGTATTTTTCATTTATGGAATACCTTTATGGTTTCCATTATGGGTAAACGAGATATCTTCATTTTAGGAAATGCGGACTACCGCCCCCTCAAACTGATTTGTTTCATTAATACCATATGTGGTACATATAAAGGATAGATGTAATGATATTATATATGATACCATACTGTAATTATAATACTATTATGTATCATTATGTTTTAATTCCATTAAAAATGAAATATAAATGTAAGTAGTGTTCATGCGTACGTAAGGCTTACCGTCTTCATGAACGGTGCATTACATTTCATAACTCTAAATGGTATGTAATATTATAAATTCATGTATATAATGGATATATATGATATATATGATATCTACATCATGAAGATAAATCTGTATATAATGTTTATTTTACCCCAGGAACAACATGTAATTATAATGAGTTTATATATTGACTCATGTACCAATGATCGACAAAACGACCATTATTAACATAAATAATCACATAGTGTTCATAACATGGTAATAAGTGATATAAAATGAATAATGAACTTGAAAAATGTTATTAAGAAAGTATAAATTAACTCATGTTTATTATTTAGGAGATTAAAGAACCGTCGAGTCAAGTCAGATACGAGGTAAGGGACATCGTCTCAATCTCCTTTCATTGAGGCATATTTTGTTTGATACAAAACTTTATTTTATACGGTTTGTAAACCCCATTTATATTTATGTTTATTCCAAAGGAATATCTTTTATACGAAGAGTTTACTAAACGACATAAGAGATTGTTTTTTTCGTATGTATGCGGCGACAACGACTTCTCCGCTGTCGTGACCATTATTTGAGCATTGACTTTCTCTGCAAGCCATAATATTTTTTTAAATGAAAAATAAATACCATTTTTTACTTTTCTTTTTTTTGATATTGAAAATGGTTTTCATAATATTTTATTATGTCAATGTGTTGTATTGATATCTTGTGATTGAAATGTGGAAATGGTGTGTTTCCTTTATGCATGTTTTTTTGTGATACGATTATGTTATGGTTCATGGGAATTATTATGAAGACGGGTGGATCCGTGATAAACTAAGGTCGGGTGATCCCGATATAGATCCCTGTTGCATTGGGTAATGTGAAGGAGTTAAATGTTAAGGTTACTCCGAAGAGATTTAGTGAATATACGGTGATGGGTATTCCATACGTAACCATGAGGGTTACTCCCTACGTAAGAATCTTATGAATGACTCAAGTTACCTTTATGTCTTATGATTTTTATGATTTATTCATGATTTGATGAGGTATGTTAAAATACTAATGTTTTATGGGTAAATTATGATTTCATTCACGGACTAATGTTTTAATTTTACACTTTTATATCCCTTGCTAAGCTTTTTATGCTCATCCCATGTTTCTGAAATGTTTTTCACAGGTCAAGGGAAGGGTACATGATGTGATGATAGTATCAAGGAAGAGTCAAGAAAGAATCTAGGTTTTATTTTAAATATATTTCTGATGATGGAAAAAATGAGTACTATATTTTATGTAACCACTTTGATTAAATTTGGAGTGTAATGCATGATTTATGATCTAATTCTCTAAAACTCTAAACCTGAAAAGATCCTTAATGTGTAATCTTGTAATAACTCAAGATTATGTAGTGTTTATGGTTGGGGCCTTATAGTGTGTGTCAAAGGTCAGTTTAGATAACATTAGGAATTATAAATCTATGAAATGATTATCCAAAAATATTATTTTATGGTCAAATTTAAATGATATGGAATTTGAAGATTTCCATGTTGCTTCATCTAAGACATGTTTGTTCAGAATGGTTTTCCATAGAGGAAACATGGATGTAGTGATAGGATGGCATATAGAAGGAAATAACCTTCCGAATCGGCATCCTGAGATGGTCGGGATTGGAACTGAACTGTTTTTTGCAGTAATGGCGCAGTTGACTCAAGTGATAAATGGTGGTGATATCCATGCACAAGAGCAGCCAGATCAACCGCAGAGGAACATATTAGTGGTGGAACATTTCATGAGGCAACTTCCACCATCATTCAGAGGATCATCTGAACATGTGATATCTAAAGGGTGGATTAATGCACTGGAGATGATTTTTGATGTCATGGGGTGTTCAGAAAATCATAAGGTTAGTCTTTCTATTTACCGTTTGGAGGGTGAAGTAGATCAGTGGTGGTCAATGGTTAAAAATATCAGGGACGCTGATGAGATTGATGCTCTCGACTGTGATGAATTCAAAGGTATGTTTCTTGAGAAGTATTTTCCTAAACCTGTTCGACATAGGATGGAAAAAAATTCTTGGAATTGAGGAAAGGGGACGAATCTGTGGCTTCTTATGATGATCGGTTCACTCGATTGGAAAGGTACACTCCAAAATTTATCCAAGACATTGAGAGTAAAATCAATAGTTTTTACTCAGGATTAAAGCCAAAATATCGAAGGGATTTAGCTTCTCGCAAGTTAAAGAGTTATGAAAAGCTTGTTTGATGTGGTGAGAAGGTGGAAATGGAGTTTGCCGATGATCATGTGTTCTATAACAACCAGTAGAAGAGGAGACCGAGGTGGCAGGAGAAAGGAATGAATTCTTCAAAAAGATTTGATGGTAAGAAAAATATGTTTCTAGTTTGTGATAAATGTGGTAAAAGGAATCCTGATGAATGTCTTATGAATTCTAGAATTTGCTACTGATGAGGTAATATGGGACATAAGTATCGTGATTGAACTGAATGAGATCTGGGTGATGGTATGCCCAAATTTGATTTATAGTTAGTGAAATGTTTTTAGTGCAATGAGATGGGTCACTATGCAAATGAGTTTCCAACAAAGAGCTTGAGTGATGGGATGCAGTTAGACTACATGCAGAAAGGGGTGGTAAAATCATTTGCAACTACTTCAGCAGATGTTGGGCCATCAAATGAAGTGGTATCAGGTACATTGTTTGTTTTTTCCGATTATGCCATTGTGTTGTTTGGTTCAGGGTATACACATTCTTTCATCACTGAAAACTTTTCTAATAAAATGTGAATACCATCTCAAGAAATAATTCTTGAACTTGTGGTGAACACCAGGGGGAATTGTTGAGGAAACAAAAATTTATAAGAATCTTCCTATCCTTATCCGTGGAAAGATCCTACTTGCAAACCTTATTGTTTTACATCTTGTAGAGTTTGATGTTATCTTGGGTATGGATTGGCATTCAATTTACAATGCCATGATTGACTATAGAGCTAAAGAAGTATCTTTTCAGAAAGACTTTTAGTTTGTGTACATGAATGAACCTTTACTGTTGATAACATATCAAGAGGCCGAGAAACATGTAAAATATGGAAATGAATGTTACCTTGCACATATCGTTGAAGACAAGGGAACTGTTCAAATTAATGATGTACCAGTGGTAAATGATTATCCTGATTTTTTTCTTGATGAGTTTCCTGGAATAATACCAGATTGAGAAGTTGAATTTACTGTTGACTTAGTTCCTGATTCTAAGACAATTTTAAAACCCCCTTATTGAATGGATCAAATTGAACAGTTAGAGTTAATGGAGAAATTGCACGATTTTTTAGAGAAAGGTTTCATTCGTCCTAGCACATCACCATGGGGTTCCCCTGTTTTATTTTTTAAAACGAATGACGGTTAAATGAGACTTTTCATTGATTATAGAGCCTTGAATAACATCGAAAAATATCATTTTCTTCATATCGATGATTTGTTTGATCAACTCTAGGGAGCTTAGTTTTTTTCAAAGATTGACCTGAGATCGAGGTACCATCGGTTGAAGGTAAAGGAATATGATATTCTGAAGACCACGTTTCGTACATGATATGACCATTATGAATTTGTAGTTCTGCCTTTTGGGATAACCAATACACCTGCTTTATTCATGGACCATATGAATAGAATTTTCAATGAGTTCTTGGAAAACTTTTTGGTTGTTTTCATTAATGATATTTTGGTGTTTTCTAGAAGTAAAGAGGAGCATGAAAGACATTTAAGGGTTATTTTTCAATCCTTAAGAGAAAATAAATTTTATGGGAAATTCAGCAAGTGTGAGTTTTGGTTGCAACAAATTTCTTTCCTTGGTCACATTGTTTCCAAAGATGGGAAAACTGTTGATCCCGCAAAAACAAAGGTTAGTGAAGAATGGACAGGACCCAAAAATGTAACTGAGATTCATAGCTTCCATGGTTTGGCAGGCTATTACCGAAAGTTTGTTAGAAATTTTTCTCAGTTATCTAGTCCAATGACTAAGCTAACTCAGAAGGGTGGTAAGTTTATCTGTACAAAATAATGTCATGATTGTTTTCAGGAATTGAAAAGAAGATTGGTGAATGCTCTAGTTTTGGCACTACCTTCCAAGAATGGTGAGTTTGTTATCTACAGTTACGCTTCATTGAAAGGACTTGGTTGCGTTCTAATGTAGATTGATCAGGTAATTTCTTATGCTTCACGACAGTTGAAAACACATGAGGAAAATTACCCTACACATGATATGGAATTAGCTGTTGTTGTTTTTGCTTTAAAAATTTGGAGGCATTATTTGTATGGGGTAAACTGTGAAATATATACCGATCACAAAAGTTTAAAGTATATATTCACTCAAAAAGAATTGGAAATGAGAAAGAGGAGATGACTAGAATTAATCAAGGATTATGATTTTACAATTCATTACCATCTAGGAAAATAAAATAAAGTGGATGAATCTTTGAGTCGAAAAAGTAATGTTGCATTAACAATGATTCATTTGAAACGTTATCCTTTGGTTAAGGATTTGAGGAAATTTGACATAGATGTTGTTGGTGCAGGATTTCCTTTTGTTTTTCTTCAGGTATCATTTAAATCTTCTCTATTAGACAGAATTAAGCAAGCACAGAAGCAAGACAAGTAGTTGCCGAAAAATGTAGAGCTGGTTCAGAAGGGTACGTTTCCTAAATCCATCATTGATAATGATTGGGTTTTGAGATTTGGAAAGAGATTGTGTGTGTCGAGTGATTCAAAGTTGAAGAGAGAGTTGTTATGTAAAGCTCATAGTTCTCCTTTTTCTGTTCATCCAGGTAGTACTAAGATGTATAGAGATCATCGGGAGTATTACTGGTGCTATGGAAGGAAGAGAGACATTGCTGATTTTACTGTGAAGTGTTTGAAATTTCATTAGGTTAAAGCAGAGCGACAGTTACCGAAAGGGATGCATCAGCCTTTAACAGTTCCAGAGTGAAAATGGGAGAATATATCCTTGGACTTCGTTGTGGGATTGTCGAAGACACCTCGAGGTAAAAATGAAATCTGTGTTATTGTTGATCACTTGACTAAATCTTCTCATTTCCCTGCTATACGAGATACTTTTTCCCTAGATTAACTTCTTTTATTTGTATCTTAAAGAGATAGTTCAGTTACATGGAGTTCCCTTCTCCATTGTATCCAATTATGATCCCAGGTTTACTTCTAACTATTGGAAAGACCTTCAAAAGTCGTTGGGTACTAAATTAAATTTTAGTACATCTTTTCATCCTCAATCAGATGGGATGTCAGAACGAACGATTTTGACGTTGGAGGATATGAAACGTGCTTGTTAGATAGATTATCAAAGAATTTGGCACCAACATCTTTCTTTGGTTGATTTTTCTTATAATAACAGTTTTCATTCCAGTATACAGATGGATCCATTTGAGGCTTTATATGGTAAGCGGTGTCAAACTCCAGCTTTTTGGGATGAAGTAGGTGAAAGGAAGTCGATGGGACCAGAATTGGTAGAAGTGTTGGTAGAAAAAGATTAACTGATACAAAAACCCATGAGAACAACTCAGATTAGGCAGAAGAGTTATGTGGACAACAGGAGGAATGATCTCTCTTTTTAGGTAGGTGATCATGTTTTTCTCAATGTCTCACCATGGAAAAGTGTGATGCGATTTGTTAAGAAATGAAAGTTGTTTCCAAGGTTCATTGTACCATATGAAATTTTGTAGAGAGTTGGATCACTTTCATACAGAGTGGCTTTACTGCTGAGTTTATCTCAGGTACACAATGTTTTTCATGTTTCAATGTTATGGAAGTACATGCCAGATCCATCTGATGTTTTTGAGTCCAGAGGTAGTTCAGCTGGAAGAGAAACTATCTAATGAGGAGCAACCGGTCCAGATTTTTGACCACAGGGAGAATATGTTTCGGAATAAGGTGATTCATCAAGTAAAGGTTTTTTGGAAAACCCACATGAGTGAAGAGGCAACATGGGAATATGAAAATGAAATGAGGGATAAATACCCCCACTTATTCCTTAAGTAAATAAATTGTGGGGACACAATTTTCTAAAGGGGGGAAGGGTGTAACATCCCACGTAAGTATTGAATAATAGATATTTTTATCTATATCTATTTATGATTTAGATAGTTTTTTATAGGCTTCAAATGATAATAAATCCGATCTTAAGCATGGAATACACTAATATTGTTAAAAGATTGGTTTACTGCCTTTTGATGGAAAACCATTTTTTAAATCAAAGATTTGACAATTTTATAAGCTATATATGTAAAAATAAAATTATTATTTATGAATGGGAAATTGAAATTTACATTGGATTAATTTTTGGTATTTTTTTGACAGTGTTCATTTTTTAATGAATAGTGAAAAATACTGCATTTTACATCAAAACTGCTTTTTCATCTAATTTAATTATATGGTTATATTTTCTTTTGAAATTGTTTTAAAGTGTAAATAGAATATATTTTTTCCATTTAACCTAATAGTGTTCATTATAATTAATTTCACTTTGGAATTGGGCATAAACTAATGCCATACTTTTCGTAGATATTGTTTCAAAAAAACCCGCTATTTTTTTTGACAAGGTGAATTATTTTTAAATTAATTAATCCAATTTCTATATTTGGAATTTTTTAAAACGGATTCCATATTAGGAATCAGAAGGTCCAAATTAGTTATTTAAGACTCTTGTTTTTTGACTTTGTGAATAGTAACGATGGCAGTTATCATTAATTATCTTGATTAATTAGTAATCGGGTAGTTAATGATAATAAAATAATATCATAATAATAAAAAAGGACACCAACATGTGTCCTAATGATACTTGATGTGTCATGGCCGACCATGGTATTCCTTGTGCCAAATATGGGGACCCCATGGAATCAATTTTGTGCGATAATGACTTTTTATCTTTTTATATTTTAAAGAATGTAAAATATAACAAAGAATGTATCACCTGAGTAAAACATTTTTAATTTTGTATTCATAAATAATCTATTGGACTATAAATATTCACATTAATGATTAAAATATTTCATACATCATTGTATTTTTTTATTATTTTTAGACATTAAATATATTAATTTATATATGACATCATGATGATGCAGCGATTACCTAATTGATGAACGATTTAAATAAAATGAAAAGATAATGTAAAATCTAAGACATACACTTGTCAAAGACCTATTGGATGAGTATATTTCTAACCCTTATCTGGTTATCCTTGAAATACATCAATGTGGGACTTTTAATATCCCAAACTCATTTGAAAATAACGTAATATTTTATAGCTTCCAAAGAGTGCCCCTCCTCTCCTCTTATAAAAGACCCCCCACCTCAACCTCCTTACCAACACCAATCAAGACTTTGTATCGGCAAAACTCTGCTCATTTGTTCTCTCCACATCCCTATCCTCATCCTATAAGCCTTACCTTAGGCAGGAAGCTCATCAATAAACCCTTTTGTTTCAAACCAAAGGGAGTTACTTGATTTAAAGCTAATGTCTTCACTTTTGTTCTTTTGTTTTATTTTTCTTCTCCAATCCCTTAAACTCTTTTTTTTTAATTTCTTTTGTAACATCACCATTATCTTCAATATACTAGGATGTTTTTATAAGATGTATTCGATCCATAGTTATAGACACCAACATCTTAGGGTTAAAGAACATACTGTTTCTATGGATGGTGAATTTCTGCCTCACGAAACGATGATTGTTAAATATTCTTTTAACACCTTAAAAGTTGGACATTAAGATGTCACTATATTAATATATGATATATAATATGATTATGATTTACTGATTCTTCTTTATTGTTAATTTATGGCATACCTTTATGTTTTCCATTATGGGTAAACGCGATATCTTCATTTTAGGAAGTGCGGACTACCGCCCCCTCAATGTGATTTGATTCGTTAATACCATATGTGGAACATATAAAGGATTGATTTAATGATATTATATATGATAACATACTGGAATTATAATACTATTGTGTATCATTATGTAATATTTCCATTAAATATGAAATAGAAATTGAAGTATCGTTCATGTGTACGTACGGCTTACCGTCTCCATGAACGGTGCATTTCATTTCTTATCTCAAAATGATATGTAATATTATAAATGCATGTATATACTGGATATATATGATATATATGATATCTACATCATGAATATAATTATGGATATAATGGATTTTTTACCCCATGAACAACTTGTAATTATAAAGAGTTTATTTTTGACTCAAGTACCAATGACCGACAAAACGAATATTATTAACTTAAATAATTACGTAGTGTTCATATCATTGTAATAAGTGATATAAAAGTAATATTGTACTTGAAAAATGTTCTTAAGCAAGTTGAAATTAACTCAAGTTTATTATTCAGCAGATTAAAGAATGGTTGAGTCAAGTCGGATACGATGTAAGGGACTTCATCTCAATCTCCTTTCATTGAGGGATATTTTTTTTATACACAACTTTCTTTTATACGATGTATAAACCCCTTTGACTTTTACATTTATTACAAAGTAATCTCTTTTATACTAAGAATTTACTAAATGAAAAAAGGGAATGTTTTTTTTTCGTATGTATGCGGCGACAATGACTTCTCTGCCACCGTCACCATTATTTGAGCTTCGGCTTTCTCTGCAAGCCATAACATTTCTTAAATAAAAAATATATAAAATGTTTTACTTTTCTTTTATTTTGGTATTGAAAATGGATTTCATAATTTTTTTATTACGTCAATGTGTTGTATTGATATCTTGTGATTGAAATGTGGAAATGTTAAGTTTCCTTTATGCATGTTTTATGTGATACGATTATGTTATGGTTCTTGGGAATTGTTATGAAGATGGATGGTTCCGTGATAAACTAAGGCTGGGTGAGCCCGATATAGCTCTCCAATGCATTGGGTAACTCAAAGGGGTTAAACATTAGGGTATCTACAAAGATATTTAGGGAATATACTGTGATGGGTATTCCAAACGTAACCATAAGGGTCACTCCCTGCGTAAGAATGTTATGAATGCCTCAAGTTACCATTATGTCTTATGATTTCTTTGATTTATTCATGATTTGATGAGGTATGTTAAAATGCTTATGTTTTACGAGTAAATTATGATTTCATACATGGACTAATGTTGTCATTTTGAACTTTTATATCCCTTTCTGAGATTTTAATTCTCATCTCATGTTTTTGAAATGTTTTTCACAGGTCAAGGGAAAGGTACATGATGTGATGATAGTGTTAAGGAAGTGTCAAGAAAAAATATATATTTTATTTTAAATATGATTCCAAGGATGGGAAAAATGAGTACTATCTTATATGTAACCACTTTGTTTAAATGTGGACTGTAATGCATGATTTAGGATCTAATTCGCTAAAACTCTAAGCCTGAAAGGATCCTCAATGTGTAATCCTGTAATAACTCAAGATTAAGTAATGTTTAAGGATGGGGCCTTATATGATGTATCCAGATAGTGATGTATAATTTTTAATACCCTCATGGACACTAATTTATAGATATTCTTGGTTGTTATTCAATATATATATACAAATTCTACATTATTGTTATGTTCTCCAATTAAGGTTTTCCAAAATCATGATCCCATGGATTGTACTAAACTATATTTGATACCAAAGATAGTGAACCATCCCTAGATACCCAAGAAGCTGGAGTCTTCTACCGATTACCTATTCATGATTACAATGAATCAATCATTAAAGGACTGATAGTTTAGTAGCCATGGTAAACGATATAAATAAATTTGTATTTTATTACAAATCAATTTAGTAATTTAAAATTCTTTTTCTATAAATTAAATATTTATAAATGATTAACTAAAATAACAACTATACTCCATCTATTGAATCCATAAATATCTTTCATTGTACACCTCCTAGATTCTAAGGGAATGAAATATAATAAGGCTGAGATGAAATAATAATTATAGGAAAACTATTTCCAAATAAATAATGAATATATATGGATTAATTAACATATAAACGTAAATTACTAAATACACATTCCATGGAATCAGTGAACTAAATGAAAGTGTGTAGACAATATAGAAAGATAATATTTTGAATAACATTACATTATAATAACTAGATAAGGAAACGAATATGTAATTGTATGAAACTAAAACCCATTCCACTTAACCAATGAACATAAAATGAAATTTATACATAAATATATGAACAAAAAATATATTTGATGAATAATAATGAGATCTAAATGAGGTAAATACCTAATTATTGAACTCTATTTTTTTGAGGAACATGCCACATTATCCAACAAGAGAATGTTTAAAATATTCCAATTTTTTCAACTAATTCATCACATGAGACTAGTGATGCATCATGTGTCTTTCATTAACAAGTCCTCAAGCGATACAGATTTCTTTAAATGATCCCCAACGTCTGTATTTCTTGTTGAAAACATTCATCATATTCAATACACAATGTTCGTTATCAAATATTCATATTGAATAATGTATAGGGATTTGTCTATATTTCCCCAGAAAATAAAATAACATTTAACCTAAATAATATATAAATAATGTTATATGGTTTAGGAAATATTAATGAAAATAATATTGAAATTTTGGTGAAATTAATTATCAAATGATGATAGAAAATTGAATATTTTAATTGGAGTAAAATGAATCAAGGTATTGAAATTAAATACATGAATTTTCCAAATCAAACATAATATATCTAGAAAAAGATTAAAGTTGGTATTAATAAAACATACCACAAGTGGAGTAAAATAAATAGTTGTTTTCCTAGGTTAATGAAGACAAATTAATTATATTTTTAAAATTTTTTAATGAAAATATCTTTTTAAAACCCTTCAATGTTTTTAAAAAAAATTTGAAAATATTTTCTTTAACATGTATCCTTTTAAATATGAAATTTTTTCATAATATAAAACATTTAATATGAATATGTATGAGTTTTATGAGATATAAAACATTATTTTTCACAGTTAATTGTATGAAAAATTCATTATTTAGATAGGGATGAGAATAATCATTTGAAAAAATTAGTAGAAGTCTTAAAGAGTAAATTTACAATTACATAAACATTTAGAATTACTTTTTAAAAAATTTTAATAAAAAATAATATTTAGAAAAAAATAGCTTCTCGGACTAAATATATATACATATTAGAGAATTATGAAAAAATCATGTTTGTAAACAATTGGAGTATCAATGAGTGGGAAAATTGTACTTGTACATAAAAATGTTCCTGAAAATACAGATCAGATATATTGAATTATTTTATTTAACAACTTTTATATATTAATCTTAGATGGAGATTCCATTGAATGATCATTATATTAATCATTAGGGATTATAATATTTAATCATTCTAAAGTGTTCCTTACCAGATATAAATATATTAAATCATATGACACAAAAATGAATATTTTATACGAATGTTACATGTCATGGGAATAAATAGATTCATAATATATCTTGTAAAAAATGGTAGTATATAAACCACATAAAATAAACATGTTTCATAGAAACAAATAAGTCTTCATAGAATATTAATTGAGATGAAATACCTTACCTTGAGTTTATTTTTGTTGAAAATTATTAAATAAAATGTATAATAAAATTATGTTAATTATATATATTTTTCGAACATTTTTCATTATCATAATTAATTTTATTTCTCTTTTTCTTTATTTTATTCAAATATTTAAAAATATTATTTTATGTAGAGTGTTTTGATGAAATTTAGTTTATGTCTCAAAAATGAATTTAGTAGGTCAACTATTGTCAAACAGGTCCCTATATAAGTTCCCAAGGATAATAAAAATGAAATAATTATCATATTCAAAAATTAGTTTTTCATTTTCAAATAAATCATTTAATATTGTAATGAAATTTAAATCACCATTATGATCATGGGGATTGTATGTCATACATACGCTTTAGTAATGTTCTCATTTTACAATGATTCTTATTGAAATATGTTAGGTAGCATTAAATCATTATAGAATGATAATTGTTTCATAAATAACCTATTATTTATTTATTTATTTATACTTCTATATATAAATATTATTATTGAAAAAGAGTCACATCATGTTTATGAGGCGGAATTCCACAAGTCCATGATCGACATTATCATTTTTCATATGTTTGAAGGGGCAATAAATAAAATGATATATATATATATATATATATATATATTCCCAAAAAGGTAATTATGTCATCAATATCAAATATTTCTTCTTTATGGAACTTGTTATTAATTATGATCATCGTTTATACATTACATTTATCATGTGAATGAAATATAATTCTATGAGGGGTGGTAGTCCACACTTCCTCAATCGATGTTGTCGTATTAACACAAAATGGAATGTTTTATAGGTGTGTGTTAAGACAGATTATATAAGTATGGAGACATAATAAATTTCATATATTTTTCATATATATAGATTTAATCAATCATAATTTCTACTATGATAGGTGGTAAGGGAAACATGAACAATCATTGTTTCGTGAGGTAGTAATTCTCCTTACACAGAAATAGTTTTATCATAACCAATTAAATCGATGTGTGTGTAAGCATTGATCAAAAAACAAATCATAAAAACATCCTAGAGTATTTTGTATTTTTTATTTTATATATAATAAAATAATAAGATGATATGTTTGGTTTGAAAATAAAAATAAAAATAAATGCATAAGGGAATCTTATACCACTTAAACGTGTCACTTTTTTGGCATATGCCAGACAACTTCCTTGGCTGGATTTTTTATCATAAGTAGGATTCAAGGTTGAGGGGAGGGTTATTTGGAATCCATAGTGGTATATGTGTTTCATTCCTATGATGTTTTAGATGTTTTACGAATGGGTATAGCGGTGGGCTTTTATAAGGAATGAAAATAACTCACTTGGAATTCTATGAATTAAGTTAGGTATAAGTTTGGTGTACAAATGGACTTACGAAGAAATTCATAAAAAACCAAAAAAAATATAAATAAATTTTTATTTTATAGATGATATATGGCCATAAAATGGCTTTTGGTCAAATGGCTAGGTCACTTTCTCCCAATTTTAATGACTTAGTTTTTATTAAGCTTAATATTTCACTAATAATGTTATTTAATATTAATTATATTCACTTTTTCATGAATTTTTTAATTATAAATTATAAATTATTATAATTTCAAATACTAAATCGAAATATTCAAACTATAATCACATAGGTAGATGAAATTAATTTAAAATTCACCCTACAAGCAGGATGAAATTCTTGGTTTTTAATATTAAAACATATGTAAGTTTGTGCAGTTTTTTATTCAATTTCATATTTAAATTAATTGCCTTGAATTATTTAATAATAATTTATAAAAAAAATTTAATTACACATTATATTTAATTAACATTTTAATGTAATATCATAAATATATTAAACAAAAAATAATATTTAAACTATTTTTTTGTATTTGTATCTATTCATCAAAAAACAAACTATTTTGGAAAAATATATAAAATTAAAAATAACTTTTCCATTATGTATAAAATTAAAATATTATATCAATTTTGATATATTAAACCAATTTATGGGTCAAACTTTAAATTTAAAATGGTTTCTCCGTATAAAGGAAGTAAAATTTCTCCTATAAAAATATAGGGTCGTTGGTGTAAAATAAGGTTTGTTATAATATTATAAATATAGAACCTAATGAAAAAATATATAAAATATTTAATGGATTATTTTAATAATATATTTATTATAAATAAATAACTAATTGTAACTCATTATGTTTATTAAGACACAACTCCTTTAGAATCATAATAATAAAAATATTATTTTTATATCCAATTGGTTCTAATTTTCATTTCTAATAAATTAGTAACCTATTAATTAATTTTATATTTATATAAAACATATATTTTCATCATTAACATAGTTATATTAATAACCATTAACATAAAAACTATATTATATCCTAATATTTTAATAATACATTGTTATTTGGCGAATCTCATTCGTACGTTTAATGAAAGCTACAGAGGAATGTCACCCTTGCGTGAAATGCAAGCTAACTTAGTTTTTCATTGATTTTAATATAAATCATTTATTGGATATATATATATATATAATATTAAATAGATATTATATTCTGAGGGTATATTATTCTATTACGTTCTTATTGTCACGTGTCATACAAACTATCTAATAAAATGATGTACTTTAGAATTTTAGGGCGTCAAAATGGCCAAAACTTGTATTTGAAAAATATATCCATATTTTTATTTGAATATTATATATTAACAAAAATTTCATAGAAAAATATCAATATTTTCAAATTTTCTTACTAAATGATCTTTAAATGGATTAGAGTTTTCTTGGACTTATGAATTTCAGGAGAGGTTGGTTGAATTTGAAAATAGGAGAACCACTACACTAGACATCACACTTCCCTCATGTGGGAAAGTTTTCAAGTTATATAAATATAATTAAATGAATCATATTGTATACATACTAATTAATAGTAATAATTTTATAGCCTACAGATTATGTTATTTGAATGTTCGTGAACATAACTACCCAATGCTATATTTATAATTTTATGTGGTAATTGACACATTAAAGATTTTGTAGCATTATCCTTATAAAGAGGAGTGTGATATATATATATTATAATAATGATATATATATATATATATATTCATATAAAATGAGATTAATATAACCACATTATGATTTTTAAATCGAATCAATGACTATGTTCGATATCTTATACGACACACAAAAAAAGTACATAATCAGACTATGAAATAATATCTTTTAAATCTACTAGTTATAACCTATCCCATAAATAGGTTGCAATGAATAACATAATATTCTTTATAAATATATATATATATATATATATATATATTTTAAACTCAATATAAATTTATTGATAAATTCTTAGCATATAATCTCTCCTTTTTTAATAAATTGATTTAATCTTTATAATATGTTTTCATTAATACGGTTATTATTTCATTTTGTGATAAAATATTATTATGTATTTTGGTAAATATTAAATTTTTTTTATAAAAATGAAATCATTTGGCTATAATTATATCAAAATTACATTATTATTAATTGTTTATGTATTTTTGAAAAGTATTACTTCTCTTTGGATAGTGAAATATACTGATCTTCACTTCAAACCATAATTTATTTTAATGTATTTAAAATTTCACATTATATTTTGGATTATTTATAAAATTTAATTAGATAAATTTGGCTATAAAAATATATTTATAGTTTAAGGAATGAATATTATACTTCCATTTTGAATAAAATCATTTTTATACATAAAAAGGCATTTTTCTGAAAATCTTTTTATTGTAGTCTTTTGCGTAATAATCATAAATTATATTATTCTACTTAAAGAAATTGAATCAAGAATTATATAATCGTTTTGTAGAATCATTATTTCTTAATTTGATAAAATTTACACTTTTATATATTCATATTATTAATAGTTACCTTAGTAAACAATTGCAACAAATATATGAGTAAATCATGTTAATATGGTTAAAAATTATTTTAGAAGGACTAGAAAATGACTATAAAAATTAATATATCCTACTAGATAAGTTTATTTATCTATTTTCATCCAATTATAAATATAATGTTATATTGATTGATATTTCATTGGTTCCACCTTTATATTATAGTTTTATAGGAAAGTCAAAATTGTCATCATCATTGTTTTAATATATCTAAATTTTTACATTGTTATTCATATAGGCTATATTCTATTATAAAAGGTTTATTTGAAGGGAAATTGTTTATCATGGTTATTTATTAATTATTTTATATGGTTTTTTAATTACATTAAAATCGTATACAACACCGTCCCTGTATTTATAAAATTAATAGAAAAATAAGTAAATGATTTCATTAATATTATATTTAAGATAATACGACATAATTATTTTAATACAATATTTTATATATATATATATAATTTTATTAATTTTTGAATGTATTAGATAGTAATTAATTTTTTTCCATTTTGTTTTCATTGTCAAATTAATTGAATTGGGTGAAAAATTGAATTAATGAAGCTTTATGTTAAGAAATATTTAATTAAATGATGTAAATTTTGAAAACATCTATATTCAACCGAATAATTGGTATATGTTGTCCAAAATAACCTATGTTCCATATATGTTCAATATATGTTCTATTTTTTCTTTTACCGTAACTATAGTGTCACTTATAGTGTCAATCTTTTTTTAACCTGATAATTGTAAAAAAGGTTTAACACGTGGTAAAACAAAAAAAATGTTTAAAATCCAAGTATAAGATTGTTATTAAAATTTAAATTATATTATGTTAATCTATAATCATAGGATAATCTTATTATATGATTTTTAAAATTTTTCATGAAAATGAATTTGTAATTATTTATTATTTATAGTAATTCCAAGAGTGTCCATCCCCTAATGCATAAAAGGGAACATCATATTCTCTATAATACCCACCTATAAAGGATTTTACTTTTGAAAATATGTACCCCAATACATTACTAAAATTCCTTCCACATTCATGAGGTCCTAGTTTTACATTGATACAAACATTAGAGGATTTAATTTGTAAAGGGGAGGAAGTTGTCTAAAGAACATGTATAGTCTTTAATAGAATATTTTCGTTTTATTTATTCTTATACTTCATTAAAATATTGTTCAAGAATCTGGAAATATTAAAACAAATTAATTACATATAATTATATATTTTAATTTAATATTTATCACCTACATCTATATCTACTACTACCAATTGGGAAATGAAATTGTCGATCGTTTATACAGAAGTCCTCCCCACCTCATGAACTGTTGCAATTCATTTTAAATCTATTACTCTCAAAAAATATCATTATTAATGAATTAATACATATATATTATATGTATTATATAATTATTAATTTTCAATAAATGTTTGTTATTATTTACTTTCATTCATTACTTCCTTCAAAAAATTGAAATAGTGTCCATGCATATGTCTGACTTAACATCTCAATTAATGGTGAAATTATTTTTATAACTATATATTTTATAGAGGAATGCAAATGCATATATAATATTTAAATATATATATATATTAAAATAATATAATTTTCAAGATTTTTGGGCTGATTGAAAATTGATAAATTTTTACAGAATAAGTCTTACAAACAAAAAAAATTCATGAAAAGAGATGTTGTTATGTCTCAGAACAATGATTTTAATAATAATTAATTAATAAAAATGGGTGGAAACATGTTATAAATAATAATATATTTTATGATATTTATTAATCAGATTCTGTAATATATTTATAATAATTCTAAATTTATTTGGAATAAATATGAGACATAAGGTAAGGGATCTCTCTAAACCACACTTTTTCCTCAAGGTATGACCATTCAAACTGTATCAAACATTCTACCACATTTTAATGTTATAGAATGATTATAAATAAATTTATATAATTGTTTTCTCATATAAATATACCTATATATTCTCCATTCCTTTGGTAGGGTAATATAAACATTATTTTGATTTATTAAATTCTTTCATTAAGAAACACATGTTGATTATGATATGAGGAATGATTATGAAACTGATTTCTTAAGCTGGTAATTATTATATTTATGACTTATGATTGATTTAATTTTGTGAAAAACGAAAATATATACATGTTATAGTAGGTGCACATAGATATTACTCCAATTCATTAGGTAAATATTTTTCCTCATTAGTCTGTATGTATGGGATTAGAGAGTAAACCAAACGTACAACAAGACATAATTCATTATTTGATTTAGACTTGGTAGTTACCCTACACTTATTAATAGGTCATGTTATTTTTTTCCTCCTTATTTACTTGGTCACAGTGAAAATATTATACCATTTTATTAATGTTATTCTCCCATTTGATTACTCATGAGACCACTCTTTTATGATATCATATTTTATCATTGAATCAAAACGTTATGATTCCATAT
The DNA here is from genome assembly GCA_963277665.1 of Viscum album. Taxonomy (NCBI): domain Eukaryota; kingdom Viridiplantae; phylum Streptophyta; class Magnoliopsida; order Santalales; family Viscaceae; genus Viscum; species Viscum album. The sequence goes on from OY728140.1 coordinate 1,060,877,105, forward strand.
ATATTTTATTCCCTTATTATGATATTTAGCTTAAAATTTTTGACTATTTATTCCCTAGGATATCCCTTAATTTTTATGATATCAAATTGATTTAGGTGATCATTTTAGATTTTGAAATTGAGAAATTTTATTTTTATATTGAGTTATTTTGTACCTAGTTAACCAATGATATAAGAAAATTATATCCTTCTTTTTTAATGGTTAACTTCTATAAAAATCATGTCATATTATGTGTAAAAAGAATTAAGTATCTATAGTTTGTATAAGATAAAGGGTATAATTATTGGGGTGAGTTAATAGTATAATAATTCAGTGAGAACCATTTGGATAATTCAATGTATATGAAAATATACTGAAATTTTGGTAATGTATAGAATGAGTGGTTTCCCTAAAATTGTATCCTTATATAAATACTACATGCAGTTAGGGATGTTTCATAATTGTACCAAGGGGTAATAATCTTAAATAGGGTTTATTAATCGTTTAATCGAATATCACCTATGGTATGAAAAATAGGCCTCACTTCAGACCTTTTTAACACACTTTTGGGATATGATTCAAAAAAAATCACAAATATATTTATATACCATTATGAAGGACATTAACATTTTTATAGTTTAGAAAACATAATAAAGAAATCTACCTTAGATAACCTTGATTAAAATATGTAGACTCATAAAATAGGATATACAAATAATTTATAAGTAATTTGTATATTGTTCATTATTTCTATTTATAAAATATTTAATTTATGTACTCTGATCCCTATGTTACTTTTTTCATATCGAAAATGAATAGAACCAAAAATGAAAAGTGAAAGTTGATTTCAATATTAATTCATGAGAAAAAAATATCCTTTATTATTAATGTTTTATAAATTGTTTCATATATTAATTTTTTGGTTGATCTATTCAAACACCACTGCAAAACATAGTTGTCAAGAACTCAATGAGAATAGACAACTAAAAAATATTTACATCCCAAGTATATAAATCCTCACCAATCAATGATTTTGGACTAAAATATTCATGACATGTACCAGAGGGGCTCATTTCAGGACTCCCCCAAGAAACCAACAATTGGCCAGGGGCTGGTGAATAGCACCAAAAATGCATATCCCACGTAGGGGAGGCATTTTTATAAGTACATATACACTCACACACATAACACAAAACCCAATTTTTCATAAATGTAAAAAAACGTTTTAATGAAGCATTCATACCACTACGATACCAAAAATAGAGTATGATAGTTCAAAAATGATTAATAAAAGGTGTTAGAATAAATGACCAACCAATAGGGAGCCTGGAAAAGTGAATAAATGTGATCCTAAAACATAACTGCAAAATCCCTACGGGATAGGAAATGTACATGAAACCTATCTGAAGCTGTTGGAACACACCTAAACTATCTAGTCTCTATTATAACGACATGGTCCTAATCCACCTATGACACTACCAAATCATCGAACATCTGCATAAGACCTAACACATGCAAGCAATGCCAGTTAAGGAGTGAGTAAAACAATTCTCAGGAGGGAATCCAGAAACAAAAAAGTAAATATACTACATAGAAAATAAATATGGAATACAATGAAGGAATACCAAAAATTAAGACCACATAAGGACACCATGGATGAACACCATGAATGAAACCACTAAGGAACACTATGAATGAAAACCCCGAAGGAATTCCCCAAAATAACTCTACAAAATAATACCCACCATTTAAAACACCAATATAATTGATGTATACAACACATAAATACATGAAGTATACCAAACATGCATACACAAAGTATTCCACGTAGAAATACAAGAAGTATAAAACATTTAAATACATGAGTTATACCTCAAACAAATACATGAAGTATACAATATTAGAATATATAATTTATACCCCTGAAAAAATACATAATTTGTACCACAATGAAATTTAATAGTCATATCACGAAGTTATAAGTCCATCACATGAATAACATTATCAACATTTGTGTTTCATAAGACACGTAGTATCGATAAGACTTATAGTCTAGATAAGACCTATAGTCTCAATAAAACACATATTATCGATTATATAAAATATCATCATAAGACACAGAGTATTAATAAAAAACACAGATTTATATAAAACATAATCTCTATAATACAATTAGTCATGAAAATACATATAGTCTCGATTACACCATTAATCCCAAGGACCTAGCCATCCATGGTATTCTGCCCATAGTGTGACCCTTCTAGGAGAACATAATACTCAATCCATTAGTACGTATTCAAACATATTTAAAAAAACCCTTATAGTATCTCAAAATGATTGTCACATAACAAGGGTATTAATGAAATAAATAGCCTATCAAAAAAACACACGGTTTTATTGGTATGATAGTTTTTATATAATGGTTTGTCTTTGGTCTGATCCTTGTCAAATTCAACACACCAGACCCAGTCTATCCCCCAATGTCTGAACTAGCCCACTGAGACCAGTTTTCAAGGATAATTCTGAGGTAATGTTTCATCCATCCCCCTGGGTTGTAGGAGTTGCTCGTGCCCCTGGTTTTCCCTGAATGCAGGCCAATCGGCCTACTGCGCCGCGCATAGTATTGACAACCACATGCCTCTTCTATCAACATGGTGTCGTACCATGTTCCACATGGATAGTTTGCCACTATTTCCTACCACATGGTCTCATTGCATGAATGGACTCCATGTGACTTCCATGTCATGTATATAGTCGCCTCGTGACATCCCCCTCGTGGTCCCGCCATCCACCACTATAGGATCTCAAGTATCTCCACTCTAGCATATTTTTCACATATTTTCTGGTCGCTGACACTGTTTCTAGCCACTATTAGAAACCGTCACCACCATACTTATCTCAACACTTCAAGATGATGACTTCATAAGTGGAAAAACTACCACTTCATCGTGCCTAACCCACGCTAGAGGTCTCTTTCATAGAACACAAGCCACTTCTAGTGTGTAGATTTTAAAATTGTTGTAGTTCATGGTTTGTCAATTCTTGATCATCACTAATATGGATTTTTATATCGATTCACATAATATCTAGGATTCTGATCGTACTTGGATCCATATAGAAATGATGAACTACGACAACAAGGATCCAATGGTGAAAGTGCAACGAACATCGAAGAGGGAAAGGCACAAAATTAAAGAATAACAATTAATGGACATTGTTCATTTTGGCCTTTATTCATCATTGATATAAGGGTAAATGAAAAATTAATAGTCAAATAGATTAATCTCCCATTAAATATCTGTAAAATAAACCCATCCCACAAGAATGGTGGAACCGCTTGTCAACATGTTCATTGGTTGACCTGCGTACATCATTGGTTATATGAATGGGGATTGAAATAATATAAAACATAACATACTACCTCTTTGGGTTCCCACATATATTAATAATGATGTTTTTCTATGATCTTTATTAATATCCTTTTACTTCTTCATACACAGATCGTCGATCCATGATGTGGCCATCATTTTAATGTCGATTTTTTCTTTTCTAGTATTCACATAGAACACCCACCCCGACTAAAGTTAATTTACACCTATGTAAAAATCACATTTAAAACTCATAAATTTTCTCTAATTTCAAATAAAATTTTCCATTAAGGAGTAACTAGTTTATGAAATATAATAATTTTTTATTTAGTAATTTTATTTATGGATACTATAAAGAACCTCTTTTGCATCCAACTCGGTCAGGATGATGTTAGGCCTTGCCAAAAGTAAATGTAATGATCTGAACAAAACCATTCCCTTGGAATTATGGTCATGGAAACCTTTCATGATTTATTCCAATATTTCATGAAAACCACTCATGAACATTATTAAAAATAGAATTTTTTTACAAACTATTGTAAGATCACTGGAGCTCTAAATCTAATACCATTTAAGTGCCAGGTCCTGCAATTTTCAAAAATAATTTTAAAAAAACATGAAATTCTGAGTAATTACTTTCTATGTACAATAGTGCATTATTTCTTTGAAATACAAACCATGGGCTACCCAAACAGATGAGGATAGTAAGAAAAAAACCAAGCATCATGCTCCAATGTGATCTCCTGTAGATTCTGGTGCCAACAATGAATGCACACTCAATGAATTTAACACCCACAAAGATTCAGTCCAACACTATCCAAAAATTTTACATGAAATCCCATCTCATTACCTCTAGAATCTAAATGATCCTCTTAGTCTTGTCATCTGTCTATTGGTGAAACAAAGTTCTCATGTGTAACTGAGTCCCAAATGCATCCTGCAATCACTTCCGTAAATGTGATGTAATGTGATCATAAGGATCTAATAATACCTCCAAAGGGAATATGTGGATTCGAAATTTCTCCTGCATGTAGATTCACCGGAAGAACTCTACTAAATTATAATACCAAAATTCTATAATATGGGCTAACAAGGTGAGTTGGTCAATGATCACCCAAATGATAACACATCTAGTGGATTTGTGTAATGACCCTATCACAAATTATATTGATATCCAATCAGAAATCCATTCTAAATACTACAGGTATTTAGTAAAATATATTAGAATATTGTGATCATCCTTCACTTGTCAACAAGTAAAGCATAGAGAGAAAAACATTGTAACTGCCCCCTTGATTCATGTCTAACAAAACAAGCTTCAGAGGTCTTCATACTTCTTCTCCCCGCATGTATGTACCATAAAAGGGGACCTATGGAACACCCTAAAAATATTCCCCAATAACACCAATGATAATTAAATTAATATTATTAAAAGAATGATATTATCCGCCCTTTCAAATACCCACCAGGGGTATTCCCTATGGACATATGATCATGTAAATCTCATAGTTTGTATCTCCGAGATATGCCTCCCTGACTCACTATATGTGTGGAGGGGTCAAATCGAGCAACTACAGGTGAGGTACTCCATATCCATAAAAAATTATAATAGTAATGATTCCAACTACCTCGACACCTCATTCATGAACTAAAAATTGGATCTCATATAGAGATCCGTTGTCCCCATGTTACCCTAACCAAGAGGACATAAAATCCCAAAGTCGTAGTCTTTGACAAAATCTAAGAAATCCCTCTACCAAAATATTTAATGGAACTACTACAACTCCATGACCTTGAAGGAAACATAGGACTCATAATTCCCACTTTATAGAGGGTTCATTTATCCAATTGACACAAAATCATATGAACCATACATTGTGATAGTCCATTTTGTGCTTCCTAGGTTTCCTTTTCACTAACAAGGAAAACATTGTTCCCCCAATATAAGAACATCAAATTATTTACCTAAAACAATAAATCTAACCATGAACTGTATGTAAAAAATCCATAAGAAGATTGTGGTCAAAAGGCCTCGACACTGATACTAAGAGATCTTAACCGAAACAGTCACCTCTAAGAGTTAGACCACAATTTCAAAACAATTGCATGATGATTGGTATTCCTCTAGAAGTAGAATCCAAACATGATTTCCAATAACTCTTCAACCATAATATACGAGTCTCAAAAAATATTCATGGAATGAAATGATTGACTTGTACTTATATCTATCAATACTATAGGTAGAATAATAGACATAGATCAAACCCTGAATCATACCATGATCCCTTGGGTTATAAGCCTCAAACACATGATAATATCCCCTCCCATGTACTCTAGCTCCAGGATCCTTGTGTGGACCACTCTAAGGTGTTTGTGTATCATAATGAAATGTGTACAACCTCCTACTGTTCTCCCAGCTCCACATACATGTCTTCTACCTGGTGGATCTATCTGATCCTACATTACCACTATTGTCTATCATGGGATGTATCAATTTAACCAAGGGAATCTTAACCACAATGATTCTCTGTAGCACTCTAGAATAGGTTGGAATGCACAAAGGGGTAATGACGGATCAGATGTCCCTATGTAGACTTCTCCAGGATCTCGAAGCCCTAACGTACTGGTTATGTATCACATCCATCATGTACATGGATATGTTGGTATACCTCAATTAATACCATGATACCAACAAGTCATCCTTTCAGATATCTAGATGCTCTTGTACATTAATATACCTATGATTATAAGGTGAGAACTCCTCCATGAAAATGTTCGCAATATTTTTACAATTAAATGTCGCCTCATCACAATACCATGTATACAAAAACCACCATCGCTCTTATAATACATATAGAAGGAATGATGTCAAGACCAACCTATTAATTTATAGTGTATTGACTAGATTGAAAACTCAAATCTCCACTAAAATGCAGTCCCCAAACAATGGTATTTTTCTCTCTATTTGGATCCTATGGGGTCTCTGTCGCTATAACCCATGAGGTGCGCCCTTACTATGCTCCTCATAATTTGGTACTACGTGATCCATGTGCTACTCTATAGGTAGCAGTATAGATGTTGCACCACTTGGTGGTTTTATTTCAGGTACAAATCCTTATACTGATACCTCATCACCCATTGTATAATCCTCATGAACACGGGGTGGAATCATAGATGGATATCTACATGGAGGAAAAATAATATATGAAAATATATACCGTGATCAATAGATTATACCTAGTAAGAAAACACAAGAAGGACATGAGACTACACCCTTGTCATATATGCTGAATGTAGCAATATTTTTCCATCACCCAATGTTTTCATATGCCAATTTAAAAATTATAATTCAATGTCCTGGTGTAATTATAGTTTGGCCACCAATCAAATAATGGCTTCCCTATATTAGAAGATGAACTCGAAACACATAACACTATGCCCCCAAACCAACCTCAAATATCTCAGTCCTTTAGTATGACATAACATATCGAATACCATTCCATCATGTCCCATCCCAGTGGGGCTTGTACTGTGACTACCCAAAGACCTCCTCCAATAGTCTTGGGAATAGTGACTAGTAAGGAGTAGGCATATCCAATAGATATGAGGAAATTTCCCATATACCAGTAAACAAGCACACATCTACAAACCAAAAATGATAAAATGGGAAAATAATATATAATGATGAAAGAATACAACTAAGATAACAAAAAATAGTATGAAAGATGAAAACCAGAAAGTAAACAGTTTCAGAATACAAGACCACTAAGTAAAGATTCTAGAAATGTGAATGGACATGTTCCAGAAACTCATTTGAAGAAAACACTAAATAAAGGGAAAGGTACTAGATAGCTACCTAAAGATGTAAAGGAACACCTCGATTGTCTAGTCACACTATGCACTAATTTGTCCAAATCTACTAAGGACTCCATCAAATTATTGATCATATTCAAAAGATATATCATATCTTGGGGAATACCATGCATGGTTGAGTAAAATAATTCATAGTAAGACATCCAAAAACCACAATGGAAATTTACTACATAAGAAATTACAAAGGAATATCATTATGTATGGCCACCTAGTATGACCAATAATGGAAACCATTAATCAGCACCTTGACAGAACGACCCTAAGGGATAAAAATAACACCATGAAGAAACACCATAAAGTAACACCACCAATACAAACATGAAGTATACCACACATAAATAAATAATGTATACCACAAAAAATACATGTTGTATATTGTATAGAAGTATCGAAGCTATAAAACCAAAACATACACCAAGTATACCATAAAGATAAACATAATGTATACCACACCAAAATACAAGAAGTATTACTCATAGAAATAAAAGATGTATATCATAAAAAAATACACAAAGTATACAACACAAAATTAATCAATGAAGACCAATCAAAAATACATTATGTATAACACATAAAAATAGTATATCCATCTTGTGTAGGTATATGTCCATAATACAAATAACAGTATCATCGGTCATATTTATTAAGATATATAATCTCGATAAGACAACTAATCACAATACGAGACACAGTCTCCATGGGATACTTAGTCATGATAAGACACAATGTTACCAAATGACACGCTGTCATGATATGATATATAGTTTGATATTACACATAGTATCCATAAAAAAACTTAGTCTCGATTTGAAACATAGTCTTGATAAGACACACAATCTCACTATCACACCCAACAAAAGGATTCCGCTCGTAGTGTGCCTATTCTAGACAAACAATCTTTTCATGTCATTATACCATATTAAAACATCCATAAAAAACACATATATTATCTAAAATTTTTTGTCTCCAACACAAGGTCCCAACGCCATAAATGTATCATAAAAAAATACATGGTTTGAATGTTATGTATGTTTTTGGAAAAATGTAAAACCCGAGTGCGGTCCTGGTCAGACCGAACATGGGGGACCAATCTTAGCCCCCATGTGCGAACTAAAACACTGTGCTGATTCCACTAGTCTCATCCCACTGGGATGGCCCCATTGGGCTTCTGGATACTGGGCTCGCGGGGCTGCTAGAGGGGCCCGACTCCCCCTAGTCTGATCTACAAGCACATGGGTTGGCCTACAGGGCCCCACGTGGTCTATCCCAACTTTATACCCCCTATATGAATGTGCAATCCGTGCATGTTCCATGTAGCTGACCTACCATTATAGCCTTCTAAACAGCCTCTCTACTAATGAGGTGTCCACACCACATCCCAACCACATAAATGGCCACCTCACCGCATACCCATGGCAGTCCTGGCTACCGCTGTCACAAGCACCCATGTGGCTCTTCTCCAGTCTCCACATCTCCAACACTCTAGAGTCTGATTCCTCCTAAAAACACATATGGACACCATTTATTCTATCCATCGTTATTCTACCTCCTACCACCGCACCACCGTCATTTCCCCTTATGGGACCACCACACGAGCAACCCTTTCTATGAACAAATGTGCCACCTCTTGTGTTCAGGTTTTTAAATGTGTGATGATATTATTTATTTGTGTCCTGATCATCACTGATATAGATTCTGATATCATTTTTTCAGATTTAGCGGTCTAATCATACTAGGATCTACCCTATAATGTTGAGCCCCAATAATTGGCAACCAATAGAAAAACCTGGTGATATGAGAATTTTTAAAAGCACAAATAATTCTTGAAGAATGAATATTGGTCAATGTTTATGTCATCTTCAATTAGCAATTATTAATAAGAAAAACGATGAATAAATATTCACATAGATTCATCCCACATTAAATCCCCAAAAAACAAACCGAAACCATAAGAACGATCGAACCATGAGTTAACATGTTTTTTGGTTGACCAGGGTTCATCGTAATTTATTTGAAGGGGAAATAAATAAAATATAATATAAATACCAAATAAATTGGGTTGAAATGTTGATGAAGAATGAAGTGATACAACGGTAATTGGAATGATCCTTTGATTTCATCCTGTGTCAATCTTCGATCCACAATCTAGTCCTTATTCTCTATTAGAAAATCATCCAAGCTCTTCCTAGTGATATTCTAGCATTCCTAGGGTTATGCGGTTAAAAATGAGATTTCTTTATAAGGATGATATCAAAGGAGATCATCACTTCATCAAAAAAATAATTTATCTTTTAAATATTTATTGAAAATTACGACCTTTTTAGGTTTTTTAATAGAAGGTGAATGGTGAAAACAATTATGTCTCACCTATGAAAAAAACACCTTTTGACAAGAACTGTTGTGTCAAATTTCTTTCCCTGATTTACCATTCATGAGTAATTTGGATTTCGAAATATTATTTTATTAATTATTTTATTTATGGTTACTTCTAAAATCTATCATTCATAGAAATCATGTGTCGACCGATGTTAGGACCCACCTAATGTAATGAAACTGCTCTGGACACAATGGTGCCCTAGGATTTTTGATCTGATTATCATTTTATGAGTTATTCCACTATTTTAGGAAATCATCACGTGTGATTTATTCAATAATTAATATTATTCAATGAAAAATTCTATGAAAAATGGTCCATTGAATCACATTATATCTCAGTGGATGGTCACCAACTTTTCCCAAATAATTTATAATAATAAATTTGATAAAATATGAGTCATTATAAAATCTTCTTATATATCTATTATTACTTCCTTTAATGATTTTGATGTTATATTAGTCATTTTTTGAATGTCCTTTTATTAATCAAACATCTATTATCAGAAGAGCCATATCACTCTTCACATCCTAATTAATCCTTTAATTCTGTACAAGTGTAATGGGGAGAATGAATACCCCTAGAATCCAATTCTCAATAATGATATTATTTCCTTATGATATATAATATATTGCAATAACTATTGATCAAAATAAATGAATAGATCATAAATGAATTAAAATTGTGAGGGATTATACTTATTGGTACCCCAAAGAGTATACTCTTCTTCTGAAAAGCCAGGAGTTTGAGTTCTCTATCATACATACACCTGGTTCTCTACATATATACAAGACACTCTAGAAAATAAAAAAATTAATTATTTTTTGTCAAAAAAAGAAACAATATAATCTGAAAAATAGTAATATACCGTTGTGTGCTTTACCATATGGTGAACTAGTCCTCTTAATCAATAATACAGATTACTCAATAAACCACTATATTGATTATAGTTAACTAAAATTAATCCCAATGATAAAGAAGTATCCACTTCCATGGAGTGATGAATTTATCACTCAACTATGTGGGATTTATGATTCCGTAAAGTGGACATTGGTTGTGATTCCGCCAATTTAATTGGAATTAGTATTACATTCACAAAACTATTTTAGAACAAGGTATGTACTCTATGTGTTTATAGTGATTCAATTAAAACATAGAAATTCACTAAATATATTTATGGACATAAAGAATAGATATTTTAGAGATTACCAGATCAATATTTAGGTAGTATTTATAGATGAAAATGTGATATAATCTAAAAGATAATAAAAAAATGAAAATATATTCAATACATTACTAAAAACTTTCAAATAGGAGAACCAACAAAAAAAATTCATAAAATTTTAGTTATGGATAAACGATGAATCATTTATTTGATCTATTATCCATAAATATAGGATAAATACACTTATAAAAATATGTAATCAAGTACTTACCTAGAATATCATCTATTAGACTTTTCTATAATTTCCATGGTCTAGATGGGTATAGATGATGATTTATAAAAAACATCATGTTGTTGCTAAGCACTCGATCCAAACTAAATCAAATGGGTGTATTGTTTTTCCATACCATTTAATGTGAAGAAATATTTAATGAATTTTAAAAGAGGCTTTTCACTACACCATTAATCATGATTTATTCAAATAGATTCCTTTTTATGTTATATAGAGATGATTAAAAGATGGTTTTTGGGATTTTTATGAACCAAATTTGAAAAAGTGATAGATTTCACATAATATAATTATAATGATTATCAATATAAATATCTGAGACATGATCTATATTTGGACGATGTGATATTTTCATTGAAAATTTTGGGGAATTATCTCTAGGGGTAGACGTGTGAAAAGTATTTTGATCATAATGTCCTCAAATATATATTAATGAAGAATGAAATTAATATTTTCAAATGAATATTGTTAGAGACGATAAAATACTATGGTTTATCAATTGATTACCATCCTCTTAAAAAAAATTAAGTGAAAAATGATCTATAAATAAAGGGTTTCATAACATTATCAATAATGATAGTTGAGAAATAACCAATATTCGAAAACATGAAGATGAAGGACATGTGAATTATAATGTAAGGAAAAACATTATTCATTTTTCAAATGATTTTCAACTATCAAATATATAAAGGAATATTGATCATTAAGGAGATATTGGGAAAATCTAGAAGGATGAATATATAGAATGGGAAATAATTTGAGTTCCTTATTTTTAAATAAGCATTTTTATGAATTGGTTCATTAATATGTGTAGCATAAAATCACGAGATAATGAAGGAGTGGTTAAATGAGGCACATATTTAGACAATATTAATCCGCCCAAGCAGTACAATGATGTATCGAGATCATTAATAGAACTTTTTTTGAGAATATGAATTGGTAGTTATTCTAATATAAATCAAAGTGTCCGATATTTCAAAATGTGAAGGATTAAATTAAAAACGTCGAGGGGATATTGTAACCATTACCCATAACTATGTAGAAATATGAAAAAATAAACCATTAATATGTTCATTAATCAATCCAAGACATAAATAAGAAAAAATTCTATCTTGGTTGTTTTTTATTATCTCACTAATATTTATCTCATTTATTTAATAACATAGTATTTCTCACTTGAAAAAAATTTTAGGATATACACTACATAAGTGGTGAGGTTGCATGGAAGAAAATTATTGATTGTTTTCGATTGAGATATGATACTTATTATTATGTTTTGTAAAATTACAAAATAATATCTAAATAGGGATTTGAAATTTATAATGTCCTATCAACCCCAAAATGACATTTAATATTAGTTGATTGTCCAGTCAGTCAAAGATATGTTAGGAGGTTGCTCAGTCAAATTGAAATGATAACTGGATTAATATCTTTTTTTATTTAGTTCTTGTACTATAATAGCATTCAATAATGTATCAACGTATCTTCCTGTGAATCCATTATGTTAATAGATGTATAGAAACTATGTTTTGGGATGAATCTTGTGAATGATAGATATTGGGACCATAAATTTTGTGGATTTTCTTTGAAAGGATCATTACTATTAAACAACAAATTAGGGTTTCAAAATGTTAGTAGAAGAGCTTTGTCGATAACTATCAAAGATACAAAGGGTTTTAGTTTTGATATAAATTAGTTCTATGTATATCTACAAGGAAGTGTTTATTATATTTGGGAAGAAGGGTAGGGTAAGTAATTGTTTTATTGGCCTCTTTGTGATTCTCAATCAGATTAGTGTTATTGCATATGGACTAGCACTCCCCCCAACATAATCTCAATTACCATACATATTATACATATCCATATTAATGAAGTAGACACGATATCCCAAAAAATATACTGAATTTATAGATAATAAAAATGGTAAATGAACTATCTTATATGTAAAAGATGATAATGATCATGGACCATAGATATAATCTTCTACACAACAATACAACACACTAAGTTATTGTATTATGGAAAAAACATAAGTATGGGGAGGCTTTATGGGAATTAGAGGATGAAATTTAGTAGAATTACTCTCAAATATTTTCCCTATATTGTTTAATACATAATTTTAAGGGTGAAAATTATTAATATGAGAAGAATGTGACACCTCTACAATCTAGAAGAACATTTTTTCGATATAATATACAATAAGAAAAAATGAGCATAAACAAACCAAGAAATATTATTATTTAATTATTTTAACTATAATCTAACAATTAAATTAATTGTTCGGAATAAAAATATATACATTATGAAATATATAAAATTATAATACTCAATATAAATATAATGATAAATTTTTAGTTAATACATAATTCAATTTTAATAAAATCATTTTATTCATCAAAATATGCTTTCTTCAAATTTTTACTTTATAAGTTATTTTGAGAAAATAATATATTTATATTATTTAAAATTATTTATTTTTATTTGATAAAATTGATATCATTTTTGGAATAATTATATTAAAATTATAATATTCAATAAATTTTATATTCTTTTGAATTTTATTTAATGAAAATTGAAAAGTAATAATTTTTTGAAACAATATTTTCTTTTAATGTATTTACAATTTGATGTTCAATTTTGGAATGAATTTCAAATCAAATAAGATAATTTAGATTATAAAAATCCAACATTTGTCTTTCGTAACAATTTTTTTGTTGAATTTGGTTGTAAAAAAATTGTACTAAAAAATGAATTATTTGGAAAAACAATTTTTTAATGTGCTTTTTGTTTAAAATTACAATTAATTTGCGAAACTAAAAGAAATTGAATTTTGAACATTTGATTACATATATGAATTCAGGAGGCATATATTTTTTAAATATTTCTATTTTATTTTTTCATTATGTATAGTTACAACATTAAATAATTATCACCAATATAAGGATAAATTGGTTAATTAATGTTAAAAATAATACGATAACAACTAAAAAATGACTCTAACACATTAATTTGTCATATTTTATTATATTGTTTTACAAAAAATTCTATACAATTTTTATAATATGGATTCAATAATCTAAATTTATTTGATTTTTATGTTTATAATAATTTATTTTTAGAATAGTTAAAATTATCATTCTCTTTATTTTAATTTATATTAATTTTTTTTGGATAAAACAAGGATAAAATGTGTTTTAAAATATGTATTTGAAAATTAATTAATTATATTTTCCATGGTAATTTATTAATAATTATTTTTGACGAAATAATTATATAAATTTTTACTCAATGCTGATAATATTTTTATTCAATTAATAGAAGAAATAAATAAATGACTTTAACAATATAAAAAATAGTATATTTTTAAGGAGTTGTTTTTTGGATTTATTTTTTTAGATCGATATGAATTGTTATTTGTGTGTTAAATTATTATATTCTAATTACTTTTATATCCTAATATTTTCAATGTCAAATTTATGGATTAGTGAAAATAATGACACTAATGATATTTTTAGTTCAACAATATATAATTAAATTATTTAGGATTAAAAAACATATCATCTTTTCAGTTACAATTATTTTTTTATAATTTAATATATAGTACATATATATTTATATTTTTATAATATCTTTATTGACCCTAGGAGAGTAAAATATTTTTTATTTCGGTAAATTCTAAAAGGAATAACATGGATTAGAAAAAATTGTTAATGTTTAAAACCTTATATTAGTTTATACTGAATTTATATTATTATGAAATGTTGTCCCATATTCATTACATAATTATATCATCTAAAAAAAATTTCCATGCAATTTAAATTATATTAATTTAATTGTATATGTAATTATAATAGTGCCCTCCTATCATATATAAAATAAATCCTACCATTCACATATATAGTAAAAGGAAAATACATTAGTTCAAAAAAATCTTGCAAAAATATCATAATAGCTTCTATCACCATGTTATATTGATATATTTTTTAAATGGATACAAATATTTGATGATTTATGATGTTAAGAAAAAGACGTTTTCAAAAGTAGAGTTGTTTTTTTAAGAGAATATTTTAGGTTTATTTATAATTGTACCACCATAAAATATTTTTAATCTGGGATAAAATAGTTAAAATGTATCTTTTATATAATTAGATCATATTATATCAGTTTTATCACCTATATTCATCTTCAATTATATTAATTTGGAAATAAAAACATCATTCATGTGTACGATGGACTATCAGCTCACGAAGCGATGTAATTCATTTTCCATCACCATGAATAGTTGTAATGTTATATTTAATAAATAAATATGTTTTTTATTATATTTTTATATGTTTTTAAAATTTAATTATTATATTCATTTAATTCATGTAATCCATTTACCATGGAAACGACATTCATTTGTATCTATATCCTACCGTCTCTATGAATTGTATAATTCATGTTGTTCCCAATATTTTAATTTTGATTATATATATAATGAATTTATATTATGTTAATATCATTTTTAAAATTAGTAATATTATTTAACCATGATCGATGTATAATGGACAAGACTACTAAACATCAATGTGCATGAAAATAGAAGCCATTATCCATGGGAACAGTGATTATTATAATATTAAATTTTTAATTAAACGGTAATACAATGTTATAAGTAAATAATATATGTTATGATTTATATGACTATTATTATAGAATAAACTTATAACAAATATATAGTTACCATAAAAGAGTTTTTAATGTGTATTAATGAAGAAAATAATTACGGTATGTGATCTATTAGAGCCCTGAATTTTTAATCAAGTTATTATCATTCACTCTCCAAATTACTTTGTCTACCTATTAAATGTTATGGATTTTTATAAATTAATTTTATGTATCATGTAAATATAATCCCAAATAATTATACCATCCTATTATTGGAAAATAAATTCATTATATTTATTTCTCCAATTCCATCTTTGAGAAATATCCATTGTTTATGATATAAGGAAATATTATGCAATCTGTTTATTTCTATGTGTAATTCATATATTTACAAAATATTATTGATTTCCAATTGTGACACATATAAAAATGTAATTGTTCTGATGGGTATTCCTATATAGTTATACACTTAATGGTGTAATGTATTTCTCTCATGAGATTTTATCCATGAGAATAGGGAGTAATCTTAATCCATAATGGGACCCTATCCACAGTGTGATGTAATCCCCACATAATGCCTTAACATATGATTACATAATTTTTTATATTGTGTCCACATTTATATTTCTTCCATGATCTTATGATTCTATGATCTATATATTATTATCTCATATACTTTTTCATGAGCCTTCTCTTTTATGATATCAGATTATGTATTTCACTCACATGTTATGATTCCTTATCTTTTTTATTCCCAAAGTATGCTTTTTTATTTCAACCATTTTTATTGTATACACCACATGCTATACCGTGTAGTTTAAGAATCCCAAAATCATTTTAGGAAATCAATTTAGATATTAATATAAAGAAGTTTTTTTTTATCTTGATGTTTCATGTACCTAGTCTTCAATAGAAACTAAGAATTATGATCCTTATTTTGTATTTAATGCATAATTATATTAATAATCAATGAGGATTATTTTTAATAAATTTAGTTTACTATGCATGTGGCCTCATAAATGATGATAATTGATAAGGATATAATCATCTTATACATCAATGAATGGAAATATTAATCATAATATAAGTAACATCATCATTAAATTCTGAAATGATTGGTTTACTATATTGTATGAAGAATAAAAAACATTTTAAAAATGATTCTGTAGAAATAAAGAAGATGGTAAAATCTTTATGAATGTAGAAGCACTCAAAGATAAAAAAATTTTGAAGAATGAGCGGCATGATTTGGATCATGACTAGCTGTACCATCAAATCCTGAGTTCAATAATGAGTTTTTATATGATTCACATTGATTAACCATATCCATACACCTAGGGAGATAGAATATGTATCATGATATAAATAAGAACTATTAGTGGGACAATATGGAGACGGAGACCGTGAAATATACATTTAATTTCCTGGTTTCTCACCAAGTGAATGTTTAAAAGAATTTATCCCTAGGTATAATGCAACCATTACCCAAACCTATATTTAAATGGGAAAACATCAGAGTTTACATTTCCACTAATCATATGAAGACATTAACATGAAATAATATGATATTGGTTTTAGATAGTTATCGTATAAAAAATATAAATATAATTTCAATTCAAGAGGATTTCTTACTTGATCATATTGAAATTATATATATCATAGAATTATTGGGGATATATAAAAAACATCTACCAATTATATATTAATGAGATAATAAATTTACCATTATGTTGTGGAATTTTTTTTAACAAGATTTAAACATTTAAATAAAGTTTATTATGTATTATCACCCCTAAAATGCTGGCTAAACTAAGCAAACTATCTAGAGACATGATGACATGTTGACAGAATACATGATTGACTATAAAAGAAAATTAAATCAATAACTTCATTTGGATGAGTCATACTAAAACAATAGTTGAAACAAAATAATCAATTTTTATTAATATTAATCCATTAAAGAGAATATATATAAAAAACTTGTGATTTAGGATTATTTTAGGGAACATAAGCAACTAGATCATGTAATGGTTTAATAAATGATGTAAATGGTAAAAAACATTCGATGTCACATCATGAGAACTCAATGTTAAAAAAAGACTTATGATAAAAAATCATCGATGATTTATAAGGGTTATGTCTGAAAATTGTTTGTTCCACTAAATATAAACTTGTAACATAATCATGAAATTTGTGATTAAGGGAATGATTGTCCTATGTACATCAGACACATGGATATTCTTATTCACATTAGAGTTATGTCCCATTAACAAGCACTCCCACCAACCCTTTATCAAGTGGATGAAGTATTCAAAGTATCCATTTTGAAACACTACAAAATATAAACCATAGATGTAATAAATTAAAACATATTATAGCTTTACAATTATCTCTTTAATGATGAGAAATCATTGAAGACCATCAACCTTATAGAAAATGTTCTACACCACAAGAGAAATCACCATGTAAAATTAATATGTATAAATGAGTCAGTGTGATGAGGATAATAGGGAGTAATATGATGCTATGAAATAAAATTTCGAAAAAATTATTTCTATGATGTATATAATAAGGGGAGAATTTAATGACCTAGAGTTTTATCAATGTAATTTTTCTTCTGAATTTATAAATATTTCTTATTTAGGAATATAATATTATTTAATTAAAATGCACTATATGATGAATCCATCATTATATTATTTTTTATTTTAATAATAAATTTATATAATAAATATGTACATAAGAATTGGATGTATAATAATTGGAAAATAGATAATAAAAAATAATAATTAGAGAATTTTGAACTGATTGATCCCTCAAAATTATTTTCCTCCTAAGGAACACTATATAAATGAAATTTAAAATTCTTAATGAAATATTTATTTGGAAACTAGAAGTATATTACTCTGAGAAAACATAAAATTTAATAACAAAATAATAATATATGAGGTTTGTATAGAATTTTGGGGTCTAAAATTACCGTTATAAATATGACCATATAAATTTTCTTTTAAATGTTGGACTAGTAATATGACCATTAATAACTATACCCTAAATATTAAAATGTTAAAAAAATGAATGTAAATGTTATATAATACTGATTTCTACAATAAAATTCAAATATAATAAATTAATATCAATATTATATTAAATAAAAATTTCAAAATTTCAAAATAAATGCTTCTAATTTTTTAAAAATATGTTTATATTAAATAATAAAAAAATATAACAATTTATAAGATATATAATTTTAATGAAATTGATTTATAAATTAGTATTAATTTTTCTATTATTTTTAATAAAATTTCATGATTCCATAAATAATTATTCAAAGTGTCAGACTTCTAATAATATTATGAAAACTAGATTCTTTAAAATAAATGAGGATTTTATTAAAAAAATTAGCATTATCATATTTAAAGTCATATATTTTAGAATATTTATTAAATTCATATAATATATAAATTCATAACATTATTGGTTTAACTTATGGTATTTAAATTAACTATTTGATTTTGTTGTGAATAGTCAAATATAACAAAATATGATATTTAACATTTACAGCTAAATGGAAAAATATTTTAGACATGGATGATATATGAACACAATATTTTGAAATAAAATGAACAATATACTATATATTGACACAATAAATAATTTTACTTTTTTTAGTCATCAAAAATAATAAATTAAATATTATAATATTCAAAAACACCCCTCTACTCTAAATATAAATACCAACCCCACTACCGTTTCTCCTCACATCTTCTAAGACATGGAGATGATAAATTTCAAAACTAATTACCTTAGAAACCATCTACCCTAAATCCAAGTGAATAATATATATCCAATAGTCCAATTCAAAATTTATTAAGTTGTATATTATGTTGAGATAACCAAGGGAAGAGGTACGATTATTGACTAATTAGTGTAAACATAATTTTCAACAACCACCCCATATGATCCCCATATACCTGAAAATAGTAACATTATCATCAAAAATATACATTAATGTTATTAATATTTTGTAATATCCATAGTATACCCTCCAATCCTTTATTCCTAAAATGAAAAAATTGTTTACAATAAGGGTTATTCATTACCTCTATGAACAACATACTTTATTTTTCTCCACGTTTATCATGGATGGTTATAGGAAGTATAATATGGTTAAATATGATTATCAAAACTATATTATGACCTAATTAAATTTATTTAATATTTCCAAAATAAATTAATTTAACAAATCAAATCATGTTTAAAATAGTCTGTAAAATGTGTTAAATGAACTAACCACGTAATGCTAATATGTTTATCACTTCCATCATCCTTAGGTTAGAAAACAATTGATATATTTGATCATTAAAATTTATGGAAGGAATTTTATACTACTTCATTTAACTTATTTTTTAGTCCCATTTTAATGTAACATTAATAATTATCCATATGTAATTCGACTATAGATTTGGGAAATGAACACTATTGAAATAATAAAATTATTCATTATATCATTTTAAAATGGTTGTATATAAACATAATAAATATATAGTAAATAAAATATAAATACAAAATTTTGTAAATTAAGAAAATAATTTATCTACTTTGAATACTTTGTGTAATAATTTCAAGTGTTCAGTGAGTCTAGAATCCAAGGTTATGGATCACTACAAACCACCTGTATTCTTTTTGTTATGAAAATTATCTATTTAAATCAGTTTTAATCTCACATTGATATTATTAAATTCATATAATTTTTTTATATATTTATCTTATATATATACCATGAATATTATCTTATTTTTTTATGGGATAAACATTCCTTATGTTCATTTCTCAAATGCCAACATCAAAATAAAAACGAATTGGTGAGAACATATCTATCACTTAATAAATTTTAGTAACACTAATTTAAATAATATAATCAAATTCATAAAATACATAAATAAATAATTATTATTTTTATATCAATCCCAATTTCCTTTTTTTAAAATAAATTTTTACACATACTATTTCTCCAATAATTTATAATGGATTCTTTAAAACCAAAATTAAATGTTCATTACAATACCCTTTATATACACTTTTTCATGATGTTTTTTAACATTTACACAATATTTTTGGAAGTATTATTTTTTA
Organism: Viscum album; assembly: GCA_963277665.1. Taxonomy (NCBI): domain Eukaryota; kingdom Viridiplantae; phylum Streptophyta; class Magnoliopsida; order Santalales; family Viscaceae; genus Viscum; species Viscum album. The sequence continues at coordinate 1,060,897,939 of OY728140.1, forward strand.
TGAATATATTATTATGAAAAATATTTCCTTTATTCATCACATTTATGTATTAAAGAAATATCATTTGATTATGATATGATGTAATATTATGAAACCCATTACTTTTTTTATGGAAATTTTTACATTTATTCCATTTGAATGATTTCTTTTTCAGTAACCTATAAGCATGTAAATGTTCTGATGTGAGAAACTATACAGATATCATATTAATTGAGAATTTTTTTAATTATGAGACATTATTTATCAGATTAGTGAGTAAACCTAAACAATAATGGGACACTGTACCCAATGGGATGTTATCTATCTTGTCGGCCTTATCCTTTTTATTTTTAGTGTTTTATGTTGTATCTCATTCCAATTATTCCATGACCATGGGATACTATATTATTTATCTTATTACCCCATGTGATTATTCATGGTCAATCTATTTTATGATATCATGTTTATAAATTTACCACAATTTATAGTTCAATATTTTATCGAAGGGTTCCCTTGGTTATCCTATAAAGATTTATAAGATAAAAAATATTTATTAGAACATTAAAGGAAATAAAATAAATATTATGTGTTTTAGTTTCTTATTGGTGCATTTTTAAGCTATTATTTAAAAGAAACTAGGACTCATGATCATTAGGTTGTGTTTATTAGATGTTTCTATAAATAAATCATGTAATTATATGTATAAAAGGTATAAGTTATTTTGCCTCCCATTTATTTTTTATAAAATATTATTAATTATACTAATTTCAGGAATTTTTTTAATGGATATTACACCAACATATATAACATTCTTATACTATGGTTGGAAGTGAAGAATCATGGGGTCATGAAAATATTCAATGGAGGATAGTTTCAATAAAATAATGATATAAATAATGAAATAATGATTGATTTAGTGGAATAAAATGATTGGATTAGTGATAAGAATATATGATGAACTGTTTAAGATAATTTTAATGATTGGATACTAGAATTTGGATGTAATTCTTTATAGACGGTGAATACTATTATTGAATTCAAATAATAGGTGTTTGAAATGGGAACCAATATAAAAGGAAATAATAATAAAATAATGCACTATTAACTCCATGTGTTGACAATAATATTGAGATGAAGGATTCCCTAAACTAAAATAATGTTTAACGTACAATTTGGATATCCCAATTGGAGGTACCTATGTTGATAATTATAGAATAAAACCTATAATGTTTATTCATTACTAATATGAAAAAGGCTATTAAAAATTGCAATAATGTTAAGGAAAATAAGAAATCCATATATAATAAAAATTTTAAATTATATAAAATCAAAGGAGTGGAAATCATGATGGTTTCCCTTATATTTGACAATAAAGAGAAAATAGTTTCAATGTTGATAAAAGATTCTCACCCCAAATCCTCGTACTAATAATCAATGAATTGTAACCCTATAACCATGCCAGATTAAATTTGGTTATTGTTTATAATTTATATTTATTAATAAATTGTAGAGATTATAGATAATGTATTTATAATAATATTTTATTATTATTTATGTATTATTAATTCTTAATGTCGTTTAACAATTCTCGATTTGTTAACTAAAAAAATATTCTATGTGTTCACATTGAATAAAATAACCCATGGTGTAGAATTAATGATTTTATACCATTTATAGGGGATGAGAAGATATTTAATGTATACAGATTAATTAATTCTTGAAAAAAAATCTATATAGTTATTAAAAAAATAATTATCTAATAAAATCAATTTTCCCATCATTTTTTTATAAAAAGAAAAATAAAATTTTTATTTTCAAGGCAATGTTTAGATAAATAAGATAATATAAACTCGGGAACCTGAATGATTTTAATGTTATTTTGAATATGTTGTTGGTTTTTTATATTTAAAACAATTTATACACCCCCATGAAATAGATATTTGTAATTAGTATGATATATTAATCATGTTTATGGATAGTCTTTTTATCCTAGTTGGTCAATATTTATTTCAACAACATGAATTTCTCATGTATACTTAGAGATGACTAATTTTTGACATATTTATCTAAAAAATAGAATTCCATCATTCTCTCAAGTGAATTTGGATTTACATCTCTTAATGGGGAGAATAATGGGATGAATATGAATTTTTAAACATCATGAGATAATGGAATGCTTCCACTTATTCCATAACCAATGCATCTATTTTCAACAAGATGAAGAATAATATAAACATTGTAAATGAAAATTTTATTGATAAAAAATAAAAATTTGGAGATCTAAGATACTATATGGAATTTATTTATTAAATGTGAATTAGTTGTTGTTTCTGGAAACATGTTAACTAATATAAAATTCAGTACATGTTTAATTTCATTTATAATTAGAACAATGATTATAGAATATTTTATAACATTATACACTACAAAAGAGGAATTTTTTCTACTTGGAATACATGAATATATTTTATTTATTGTCTTTTAACTATGAGAATTGATTATATGAACTTCTTGTGAAAAGATAAAAAGATATATAATTATTTATTTCACTATATTTTATTGATTCAAGGAGACTAAGAAGTTAACTATTGAATAACTTGAGAAGCTAGGATGAAAGAATAATATTATAAGAATGAAGTGTGAAAAGACATCCCAATATTATATATAATTTTAATTAATAAATATATGAGTTATTTTAATATTAAAATTATTTATAAAGGATATGTGATAAGATATAAATAATGAGGGAGTGAATACTTATTAAAATAATCGTTGATAATATTTATATGACTAAAGAATTTGTGTCACCTCCATGATTTTGTATACTAATAATTTTCTATTTTATTTTTCGTCTATCATTTCTCCTTGGGTTCCTGTTAAATTTTTCCGGAAATTAGAAAATTTTGGGAAGTCCGTACAATATGCCCAGTTTGTGCAAAGTTAGTAGTAACTATGAGCCAGCCTAGGAAATCGAGAAGTAACAAACTGATCCAACCGCATTTCCTCAGCATAGACATGATCCTCACCATAGGTAATTCTGTGACATTACATATTTAGATATAATGGTCTACATGATTACCATGCGGTCTCCCAAACTGTGTGGGAAACCTCTGCAAATCTACAAGAACATTAAAATTTTGGTTCTTCTTCTCTCTCCCATCTAGTTTAAACCCCAAATCCCCTTTTTTATCCTCTATTGTGTTCCCTATTCCTTGTCACGCCTCACCCTCCTACCACATCCATTGAAGCACCCATTTTGTGTAGGATTTGGTGACATTCATCCCTGGTGATTTAAGAAAGTGTCTCCTCCCCTTGAATTCTTCTAAATTCTTGGGATATCTATATTCTTTTGGTGGATTCTTTTTCTCCATGGATAGGGTTCTGATTTTAGTGTTATTATTTGATGTTCATGGATTGATATCTTGGAATTTGGATTGATCTCCCTTCCTTGTGATGTGGTTTCGGAGTGGTTTATATTTCTCACTCGAATTTAGGGGTTTACATATCAAATGTAATTGATTATAGGAATATACACTACTTTAGGAATTTGTACTTATTTAATGTGTTATTTAACATGCTCTGAGAATTATGAGCATGGAGAAAATGTTGTTCTGGATTTAATTTTATTTACATCAATTTTTAAATGTGTTCATATGTGAACAGTTTTTGTTATTTATGTGATCCCTTCCTCTGTGTATTTGTAATATATTATAAATTGAATAAATTTATTACTAAGATCATTCTATGATGGAAATCATGTTTAAAATTTTTTAAGGGTGAGTTTTATGTTTGAATGAGGTTTGGGATGTTGAAATTGTGGTTTTTAGTGTTCATAATTGCTTGTTTGGCTTGTGTGTGAAATTTTAGTATATCTTGTGTCTTGTTAAAAATTGATTCTTTTCCATGGGAATCCTTCATAGATAAGTGTTAATACTAGAACTAGAGTTTTAGTGATACCTATGTTTCTATGACATGGTTTCATTTAGTAGGAATGATGATGACAACACTAATATAACTTTTATGATAATCAGTGACCACTAGAATGTTGGAGGCTTCTCCTTTCTAAGGTCTCATTCATGAGAACATAGTTTCTTGTTGTTCCTATGATACAATACACTCAAACACAAGGTTTCAGGGTCCTATTTGGTAGAAAACACTAATAGTGCCTCTCTTATGATTGTTCTTTTTGACTATGTTGTTCCCACCATCAGTATATGGTGTGGATTTGGGTGACACAAGGTTAAGGTGTTTTTTTAATATTACATCCCCTTAATGTTTTTTTTATAAAAAACCTTTTAAATTGTTATATAATTACCTTTAATATATTAATCATGTGACTGTTTTTCATTTAACGTTTAAGTCATGGAGTTCATTTTAGTGGAATCCTACCAGGAAATAGCGCATACCCTTCATACACAATTTGGTGTAAGCACACCTGGTCCTATTTGTTATAGGCAAGAGAAATGATTTTGTTGATGGTGGATTAGGATTTAAGTGATCCATGTGTGTAGTGTTATGAAAAATGATTGAGGGATATGATACCTTTGTATTTTTCTAGTCATTGTAGTATTTTTTGGGTTATTATCCTGTATAATCATTCTTTTGGTTTTGGGTAATCATGTAAAAATGAATATGAAAACTAGTGAAGACATATTTGTTTGTGACTTCCATAATTTTTTTATTTTATATTAATGATAGTTTAGTAGTTTTATGTTCATGTAAATAATTACAACCCACTTTTTTAAAAACTATAGCAATATATCAAGCCTATAGGTATCAGGAATGCCATTTGGGCCTTGATGTGGACTGGATTGAGTGTCAGATTGCATGGAAAAGCAGCTTGGTTCATGGAAAATTTTATCAAATGTGGTTTAGCAAATTAGGTCATGTTATTTGGGAGGATTTTTTGAATATTTAGAATCTATTACTATTAGGGATCAGATTTATGTTTGGGACTAGGGTTCTAGGACGACACACCTCGTGAATGATCTTAAGCTACCATGGGATGTTGGAAAATTGGATTGGATTGTCATTCAAGTGACCTGTTATGGTTGTATATTGTACGTGGACAATGGGTGGGTGTGAATTTCTTGTCTCATTATTTAATTTATTCATTTTCGGTGTATTTATGTCTATTGTTCTTAATCAAATTTAGAAGACCTGATGTATAAATTATTTTTGTATGTGATTGTTGTTTTTTATAGAAACACGACTCCCCGAAATGTTCCTCTATTACCAAGGGAAGATGAGGGAGAGAGTATCACTAAAAACTTGATCATAAGATGGTATATGTTATGGTTCCTGTTTTTCAGGCCTTTGGAAATAGAGTAGTTCCTACTCATACTCTGGTTTGGGAAACTATGCTCAGATCTCAACAGAAAAAATCACATAAATTTCTAAAGAATAAACCACCATCATGTGGATGTTGCTATAATATCAAGAAGTGGAGGACTGGATCAAGAAAATAGAGCATATTATTGAGTTCATAGAAACCCCAAAATAGGTTAGTGTAAAGTTCACTTTGTTTCATCTGGAGGTTCACAGTAGATGGTTTTCAGACTTAGTGAATCAACATAGGAAGCAAGAGATCCTTAGCAGAATAACTTAATGGAAGTCTTCAATGAAAACTATTTCTATGTCGTCCTGGAATATATGAGATTCTATGAGTTCATAGATCTTGTGTTGTGGGACTATTCTATGATGCAATATGCCAACCATTTTTTTGAGCATGTTCTATATGACCGAGATATAGTCTCCAATGAAAAGATGAAAGCTCAAATATTTGAGAAATGTTTGCTTCCAAAGATCTATGATAAGGAATTTTTTTCAAAGAGATTTCTTATGCTAAAGTATTTGACCATCATTTTATGGTGGAGATTGTAATTAATGGTCGGTCAACTTCCTCTAGACCCTTGTAAACATTGGTTAGTGTTAATTCATGAGAAAAGCAGAGTAATTGGAATGACATATCAGAAAAGGATGGTGGTTGTTCAAGCCATCCAAAAAGGTTGCCTCTATCTATGACCTATGATGGTGGTTCTATCATGATACACTAATTCATAAATGGGGAACCCACATGTAATTCTTCTATGACGCCTCCAAAAACCTATAATTAGTGTGGAGTTTTCGGGTACCTATAGTAATTATAAAGATCTGCATGTCCTTATCAAATTGGCATTTGATCAGTGTCTTTCAAGGAAATATATGCTCAATCAGAATTGTCTACGATGGTTGGATATCAGTTTGGTGGTTGAGGAAATATGAAAATATATTATTCAACTTAGATTCATCTTAGAGAAGAGTCTCAGGCCAATGTTCATGGTTAGATGCAGTTAGATATCAGGCTTCTCTATGTTGTGGAGCAGGGACCAGTGCGTCCAGATACATTTCCATTAACTATTAGAGGTACGATTCTGATTTAATCATCTATATGTTTTGTATTATTTTATACATGTTCATCTGTGTCATTAATATCTACTCATATTTTGATCCAAATGAATTTTCCCAATACTCTCTTATTTTTGCAATGGTGTTGGTGAGGTAGTTGGGCAAGAAGAAGGAATAGGTCCTCAATAGTTTATATTGTACGCTCTTCCTTTCAAGGACTAAGATGAAGTGGAACATTCTTTCCTTTGATTTATAAATTTTAGATGTAATTCTTTACATGGATTTGGTGGTTTTCATTCATGTGAAAATTGATTTCTATAGGCGGTAGGTGAATTTTAAGGAAACTAATGGATGTGCTCATGTATTCCTCCTAAAATATGATCCTTATTTGGGTAATTATGGATGTAAAATCCCTATGTTGGGTAATCATTATTTTCAATTATCATCACTCATGTTGTATGTTGATGGTGGTCCATCTGAGAGAATATTAACTCATGTGGTGGATGAGTTTCTAGATGTATTTCCTACTAATTTTTGTTGGCTTACCCCTAGAGTAGGATGTGGAGTTCTCGATTCATTTAGTAGTGGGAACACAGATGATATACCTTCCCCCATATGTTATGGCCCTCACCGAAATGGGGGAATTATTGATAAGAAAGGATGATTTATAATATAAAGGGTTCATTAAATCTAGAATCTCTCACTAGGACACACCAATTTTGATTGCAAAAAGGCTAACAGAAATATCCAGATCTGTATCATCTACAGGAAGATCGACAATTTACCCATCAGGTATAAATACCATTTTCTCTATAATTACACATAATTTGACCTTCTAAAAGGTGAAATTTTTTTTTTAAAGATTAAAATTTTTTGGGTTACCACAAGGTCAGGGTAAAATAGGCAGATATCACAAAAACATATTTTCAAAGCTTATATGGGAACATCAATTATTTGTCCATGTATTCTGGATTGAAGAATTCTCTAGTGGTCATTATGGAACTAATGAATAGGGTTTTCTACTAATACATTAAAGATTTCATTGTGGTACTTGTGGATGATATTTAGGTATACTCAAGATTTAATGATGTGAAAGAGAATAATTTTTTGGATTTTGTAGGGTACCTTGTGGTAACATCTCTTAAATGAAAATATGTCAATGTTAGCTTTTGGGATAAATGAGGTTATATTTCTAGGCCATTTCTTCTCATAGAAATTTGTTTTTGTGGAAACTGAGAAGATTAGTGTAGTTATTTCATGTGAATAGCTGATGTACATATTTGATATCACAATATACTTTGTCCTATAAAGGTATTATAGGTTTTTCATTTAGGATTTATCATAGTTTTCCTCCTATATGAACTCATTCTCCCCAACACAGGTTAATTTTGAATGGGACATGGAATGTCAAGAATCTTTTGAGGAGAAGAAATAGTGGTTGACCACTTCCCCAATGCTGATATTACAAGAATTAGGAAAGTGGTCTGTGGTTTTTTATGACTCATCAGGTATGGGTCTAAGGTGTATACATATGTTGGATTATAATGTGGTGGTGTATGGTTCGTTCCACCTCCGACCACCATAAAATAATTTCACTACCCATGACTTGGATTTTGCAGTGGTGATGCATGCTTTGAATACGTGGACTCACTACATATTTAGGGAGATTTTTTTTTCTTTACTCTAATCATAACATCGTGGAATACATGTTTTGAGAGAACAGTCTCAATCTATGGCAATGTTGTTGGATAGAAAATATTCTGGGGTTTGAATTTGATATCATATATACCCAATGAATAGGTAATGTTGTTGATACCTCCTTGATATGGAATGTTATATTCTATGTATTGAGGAAGTCTTGTGATTAATAGAAAAATATTGAACTCTTTTCCCAAATTCACTTATAGACTACGAATCACAATGGGGTTTCCATTCTGGATATTGAGTAGTGGGAAACGTTTCTTCGGGATATATTTCAGTATGAATAACTTGGTGATGAGTTGTGTTGGTTATTTATGTGGTTTCCTCATGGTGGGGAGATCTCCCTCGACAAGTCATCATCTCTTGAGGGGATTCTATGTTTCTTGGGTTGTTCCATGGTGTTGTTTTCTATGGTAATGTTGGTAATGCATGAAAAACACTAGTATTAGTGGTTCATTTATCCTGGTGGTCCCTAGATGTATTATGATGTACATTATAATTTTGCTGGCTAGGCATGAAGCTGGGAAGAGGTGACTTTGAATCGAGATGTTATACATTTCATCAGGTGAAAGAAAAGTATGAAAGACAATCTGGTTAGTTTCATCCATTACCCATTGATACTATGAAGTGGGATGGTATCTCCACAGATTTAATTATAGGATTTACTAGTAAAAGATGAGGAAGGAACAATTTGTATAATTTTATTGACAACATGACTAAATTAGGACACTTCATTCCGATCAATGATGTTGTGAAGGTGGATGATATGGGATAGTATTATATTCATGAAGTGGTCAGTATTCTTGGTGACCATTAGAAATCATTTCTAACAAATACCCCCCATTTCACCTCTGATTTTTCAAGATTAACTTCAAATGGAATAGGGGTAATAGATCAAAATTCGTACGACATACCACCCTAAAAAGAGTTTGTGCATGTTTTTTGGACATTAGAGGTATTTGGGATTGGTTGATTTTATTTATAAAAATATATGATTTTTTTTATTCGAATGGGTCCCTTTGAGTAACACTCTATTTGGCCTAATCAGACTTCTTTATGCTGGGATGAGGTAGGTTAGACGATACATTTGGGACCAAGCATTGTTAATGAGACATATAAGATCATAAAGATGAATAGATAGTGGTAATGGAATGATTAGAGTGAACATAAATCATATTATGATCCAAGGCATTGAGATATTGAATATTCCATAAGTGATCAGGCGTTATAGAATGTCGAATCTTGTTTGTGTCATCATCCCTTGGGGAGGAATGTGAAGCTAACATTGTGGTATGTCGAACACATCTAAACCACCTATCGAATTGGAGATGTGTAATTCTAGTTAGAAGCGACATTCCAATTGATATTGATTTATGATGTCTTCCATGTTTGGAAACTGATGAAGTATAACCCATACTAATCCCATGTTCTATGTAGGGACGAGTTGGGGATAGAGTTTGATTTATCAGTTTTTGAACTGCAAGATTGGATAGTGGAGTCAAAAGTGAAAGTTCTTCATGGGTTTTATATTCTATTGATCAATGAAAATTGGATACAAAAAATTTATACATAATATATTTGGGTGGTAAAGTCTTGTTCCATGAAATTCTACCCATTTCTATTTTCTGATCTGTTTTCATGAAAACTTTTCGAGGGAGGAAAGTATTCAGGGTATGGACAATTGTCACATCCCTGATTTTGTTCAAGGAATATTTCTACTTAATTTATTGTCTAACTTTAACCCTTCAGATCCTTTAGAAAATTGATGAAAAAAGGTAAAATTTGGAGAAGGAAGATCTATTTGATGGGTTTGAACATGGTTAGTAGTAATTATGTGCTAGCCCAAGAAAATGTCCAGTCAGAGACAAAATGAACTGCATGACTATGCTCCTCACCCAATGCTACTATGAAATATTATTTGTTTAGATCGAATGGTCTATATAGATACTGTATTGTTTCCCAAAATATGCTGGATAACCACGTAGATCATCCATCACAATAAAATTTTGGTTGTTCATCTATCTCCCATTGCTTTTAAACCCCAAATCCCCTAGTTTTGGTGCTCCCTCGGGTTTCCCTCCCTTAAGAGTCCCTCACCTACCTTCCACATCCCTTTGAGCGTTTATTTTATACATGATTAGGTTTGATTCCACCTTATTTTTTTCAATTAAGTGTCACATCCACTTGATTTCATCTCTATTATAGTTGTTTCTCTCTTTTTTGGGGTTTTCCCACTATCCCTAGGGTTTTGATTTTAGGGATATTCTTTTTATTTATTTTTTTGATATCATGGAATAGGGCTCAATTATAATTTTCTATGGTGATGTTCTCTTGTGGAGGAAATGTTTCACATGATTTTGGGGTTTTCCTTTTCAAGGGCAGTGATTCAATGCATAAAAATTACTTGATGAATTCATTGGATTTGTATTTGTTCTTTAACAAGTTTTGTGAAACATGATCATGGTGTAAATGTACATTTGGATGTAATTTGATATTCCATTTATTTTTTAATGGGTTTCACAATTGAAAGTTATGTGTTCTAGAAGTGGGGACATGTTGTGAGTATTTGGGATTTTTTATAAATATATAATTTTTCTAGGCTTTGTTTGGGATTTAAATCAAATTTTGAATTGTTTTTGGGTTACTTTTGTTTTTTAAAGTGTTTATGGTGTGAAAATTATGGTTTTTGGTGTGTATAGTGCCTTATTAGATGTGTCTGTGTACATGTGGTGTATCTTGTGGCTTGTAAAAAATTTATTGAGCACTATGTAAAGTGTCTATAGCATGGAGGGATGGCTAGAACTAGTGTTCTAGTGGTTGAAAAGTGGAAATGACCTTGTTTCACTTAGACTAAATAGCCTAAAGGCCTTCATTTTTATTGACTTTTGATAACCCACATTTTAAGGGATGATGGGTAACCCTTATAAGGACCATAGTCTTAGATATTATATGGGCTGTAGGATTTAGAGATTACATGACTTGAAGGACTTAGGTGATTCATTTAGATTATAACTACAAGGATCCGCCCCTCCTTAGAAACAACATCGTGATGGATGCTCTCCACCATCGCATGACCATCTGGATAGCTTATCGTGAAAGCACATGCCAATCTCGATTTCATAGTCATACCCTCTCATTCATTCAAATCCATTTGGTTTTTTTCTACTGAGTTCACATTCTCTAAATCCTTCTATAGGGATGCTCCTTTTTTGTAATGTCTATCTAGGGAAAATGAACTAATCATGTGACCTGAAGGCCTTGAGGATGCTCGAATGCCATAATGGTTTCTAAATGACTTACTTACCTGAAGTCCTGAGTTTCTAGATGTTCTTAAAGACTCCAATCCCAAATTGGTGGCACACGGTGAATAGTTCCGGCTACTACAGTACCAAACATAATTAGGTACAATACCTGTTACTGTACCAACAATGTACAACTACAATACCTACTACTGTACTACTATATTAATGGAATTCATGCCTCATTATCCTAAATAGATTGATAATGATAACACTAAATAAACATTGATTTTGATTGGAGACCACTAGAATATTGGATGCTTCCCATCTCTAGTGGATCATGCCTGATAATGTGGATGTTTGTGGTTCATATACTACTCTAAACTGATACATGAGATTATATGGTAACAATTTTTAAGAAACAAACATATGGCCTCTCCCTTGTTGTTTCACATTGAAAATGTTTCACATACATTCGACATACAATGTGGATTTGGCATACTAAAGGATTTTTTTTTAATTTCATCCCTTTAATGGTTGTTTTCTTCAAAACAAATTTTCATAAAACAATTCCAACCTTATCTTTAATTTTTTAGACATGTGAGTTTTGTTTTCATTTAGTGCATAGAGAATAGAATAATTTGGGTGGAATCATACTGGGTAATAGCTCAAAACCCTACTTACACCTTTGGGTGTAAACCAATTTAGTGAATATTGGAAATGGACAAGAATTGGTGATGGATGTTTGGGATACTTGTGAACCATTTCGGTGGTGTTTCGGGGATGGATTGATCGGTATGATTTCTTTTCCTAGTGGTGGTATTTAGAGTTTTTTTTGTTCTTATTCGGAAGTATTATTCTTTTGGTTCTATGTATGATTGTAAAAAATAATGTGAAAACAAGTATGTACTGGTTTGGTTATTATTTTCATCATTGTATTATTTTATATTATTGATTATATTATAGTAGTACGTTTGGGTAAATCGTTCCTTCCCACTTCCATTAATACCTCTGAACTTGTGTCGGCCTGTGGGGATTTGAAATACCTTTCATTACATACCATGAAAAGTCATGTTCCATGTCAAATGGAGTCCCTTATTGGATCTTGAAAATTTCAAAATGTTTTAAATATTATTTGAAAATATTTTTATATTTTAAAAATTATTTTAAAATTATTTGATATTTTGTGGACTATTATGAATTTTTCTTATTATATATTAAGATGTTCTAGAATTATTTGAGTAATTTTAGAGTTCCTCGTCAATTTATAAAATTATTTTGAGTCATATATTACATATGATTCTCAATAAATAGATATATTGAATAACTATAGGTATTATTTTCATAAAAATATGATACTTTTTTAGATATATAAAACTAAGAAATGGTTGCTAAAATTTGAAAATTGAAGATCCTACGTTGGTATATATGATATTATCCAACATAGAGATGATTTATGGTTATATAAAAAATATTCATTGAGATAAATATTATAACACATAGAATAAATGATTTAGAAAAGTCAATCGTTGTTTGATAAATTCTCTATATTTCACACTAAAATTATAAAATGTATTTATCTCACTCTATTCCTGAGATGTTTTTTTGAACACATAATCATTTTCTGTCACATTATTTATGAATTTTTCAATACTCATGTAGATGTATAAATAAAAAATCATAGATAATGTGTAAATATTAAAATATTATAATCAAGATCTAAAATTTGGAGAAAACTATAAATTTTTCAACCATTTGAAGAGATACAAAGTCATATGTATGTTTTATGACTCATTTATTAAGATTATTCCACTTCAAAAGATGTGAGATTTCCTGAATGAATAATTCTTAAGAAGGATAAAATAGATAATTTTGAAATGATTTTTCAGTGATAAAATATAATAAAAATTAAATGGGTTGTTTGATTCAAGATAATGTTATGAGGATATGGTTTAGTGTATGAAGTAGAATGTGTTGTTGTGAAACATGATAATAATGATTCACCATTCAAATTTGTTCATGAAAAAATAGTTAAACCAAGTTATGGAAAATATAACCATACTATAGTGGTAATGGATTTAGATAATGATTATTTAAATATAAGTTCACAATGTTTTTTACGATACATTTCTCTATGAGAAACTATTATAATAAATAATGGTTTGGTTGAAACCATGGTGACTCACACATGACTTTTCTAAATATTCACACACTATCATATAACATTTTATAGCATGATAATGATTTTACCATCGAGAATTCATGCTAATATGTATGGAATAATTTTTTTATGATTTTTTTTGGAGAAAATAATATTACAAAACATTTACATATTGTGTGTATTATTAAAAATTACTCATATAGATATGTAAAAAAGTGAATCGAGGAGAGGAGTTTATTAGAAAAAAATCCTTGTATATTCAAAAATGTAGATATGAAAAATATAAAATTGTGATTCTATAATGAAAAAAAGTGGTAAAATTGGATGAAAAAGTTGAATTGACCCAACAATACAATACTATATCAGTATTATCGTCTATTAATAGGAAAACCAGTTGATTATGTAATGGAAGAAAATGATTTTTGTGTCATGGGAGAAGAGGGAGAAGAAAAAGTTGTAATGAAATATCTATAAATCTAAGATTATTATTAAATAGAAAAAATAAAAAGTCTAATTTGGGAAATAGACTAGAATGAAAGATACATCTATTTATAGTTTATTTTGAGTCTTTTTCAGTTGAATAACAATTTTGATTAAATAATATTTTGAGAAGGAGATAATGGAGTAAGGACAATGTTAATGGTATTATTTTAAAACTTATACATGCAATTAACAACCTAATTCTAAGGAATACGTATTTGATGTTTTGCTATAAAATATATAGAATAGGATCATTTTCCAATGTTTGGAAGAAGGAACATGGAATATTTGACGGAAATAGTATAAAAACATCTATACCCACCATGATATGGAATCGATTTACAGATATTTCTAATTAATTGTGGTAGCATTGGGTTATGTGATATTAACACCCTTGTGATAAAGAACATTCAACCGAACACTTGTGGGAATTAATTTTAAGATTTATTCTCATTCTAATCCTATTGTAACCACAAAATTTAATTCAAGATAATCAATGTATTGGAATTCAAAAAAATCATAAAAGGAGTGTATTCATACATTTTGGTTGAACCATTTAAAATACAGATTGTTGTTGTCTTTTTTTATTTCAATTATTTCATGTAGTGTTATTTATTGTGATTTTATAATTAAATTTATATTTATTACTGTTGTATTTTTTTCAAAAATATAGATGGGGTAATTTTAAGTGGGTATGAATTCAGTAACAAGAGATAATCTCATTTACCATTCCCTCAAACAGGTGACTACACGATTCACATGTAAATTCAAGAATTCTATTATATGAGTAAATATAATTGATATCCGGCAAGAAATATGACTCTTGTCTATGATATCTTGGGTAATCAATTTTTTTTTACCAATTTTTTCAACCCCACATGATGTGTTATTTTATGTGATAAAAATTATTCAATTTAATCACTTCCTCTACTATCTATGATATATGTTATGGTGATTATCCCATGGGGTATAAATTTTTTTTAAATAGTACAATCTCTATTTATTTAAATATCTAATTTATGAATAGATTTGTATAGGGGTTTTCAATGAACCAAATAAAAAAACTTATTTTTAATATAAAATGAATTAAGTGAAATAAATTATTGTTAAAATATTGAATTTTATTACTATTTATGGTTCATAATAATTTTTTAGATCATTATCAAAAAATCATTTAAAATTTCAGGTTCAAATAATAATTTCGTTGAAAATTAAGATTAAAACATGTCATTTCCATGGGTTCCAGATGCATATGAATATTTAAATTAGAATATAATTCCATGATGCAAAATTTTAATTCATTAAATCATAATATTAATAAATTAATTAAACAACCAAATGAAATTATAAATGAGAGTCGTATTTTTCATAAACATGGAGATGAATTTTAATTAAAATGAAAACATACCATCCATTTTTCACAAAAAAAATGATGTTGGAAATTTGAATCCAATAATAAGAAATGATATTAAAACTAAAAAAATACTATAAACTATATTATAAGAGATATTAGAAGAGAGAAACGTTTGAAAAAGACACTTTTTTCCATGATACATGTTTAATTTTCTATAAAAATTCACATGTGATGTTTTAATCTATCGAAAAACATGTCTTCTCCTTAATTTGGTCACCTATACTCTTAACTATAGGTCACAAAAATATTCCATAGGTTAAATTTTCTATTTTCCAAATGATTGTAAATTTCAAACTATTTTAAATAATAAAATTAATAGTATGAGAGACCATATATCAAATTATGAATTTTTTATGAGCATTAGTGTAGTGAGAAATATGGTTGTATGGAATGGGATTTTATTCACCGGACAAATATTTTTCCACTACATTCAAATTTTTTAACTTTATCTAGTAAAATATGGTATTGTTCATTAATGGATAAAAAACTTTTTATCATTCAAAATTTGTCAACCCATATTTATTTTAATCTAAAATCATCCATATCAACTTTTCTCAAAATTAACTATTTTAAATTAGTGATTATTAAATTATTCAATGAAAATTCATCCACTTATATATTGATGGTCTCTAGAATTTGTATTTTAAAAAATAAATGTCAATTTATATTGTATATTATTTGGGTTCTTTAATCGTCCTTTAATGTAATTATTTTTCGGTCCCTAACCCAATCATGTGGAATGAACATAAATTAATTAAAAAATTATTACATAATCATTATTCAATTTTGTAATTATATATATATATTGAGATTATGTAAATATATCATGAACCAATATAGATCAAACCCACTTCTAGGATAAAAATGATAAAGATAGTTCAATTAACCATGTAATAATTTTAACATAATATACATAATACAAAAATAATAATAATAATGCATGATCATAAGATGTATCAAAATTCCCAACCAAAACAATGAATACTTATTCTAGATAACCAAATAATTCCAACCATAACATGTACATAAAAAATATTATCAACACTATAACCTCCATTTTAACTACCAACATCCATTAACATCTTCAACCCAGAAATATACATATCTTATATGATAAAATTCTCTCTAGGTATAGGGGATGAGTGTAAAATAACATCAGTTACATATCATTAACCATTATGTCATTAATCTATATCTACATGAACTCGTCTCCACATATTCATATATTCATCATAACACATCAACACCAACAATTTTATACGCATAAAAATCCCACCACTTGGAAAAAATCAATTGATAGGGAAATTAAAAAATGATTGAAAACAATCTCATTCCCTCTTTCTCTTATGTACGTCCCCCACAAACACTATACTAATTTTAATGTTATGGAATCATGAAAATGTAGAGTATAAAGAACATCCCCTCCAACTAACATGCAAGATCAATATTTTAAAATCATTATAATCACATCAATCATCACTATTAGTGTGTTGTTACTAGAAGCCATCATAAACCATGAATATAAGACATAATTGAACCATTAAAACCCATTTTTCACCTTTATTTCACTATTATTGCATCCTATCAAAGCCTTTTTATATTTTAAAACCATAATCTATTTTATCCCATAAGAAATCCACCACATCACCAACAATTATCTATGTCACCTCCCAGTAATTGCATCCATATTATCAGAAAAATACCACATCTACCACACATCAATGCCATATTCTATAAACTCATAACATCATTGGATAGAAAAATTCCTAAACTTGATCAATAATCTAATAAAACAATAAATATACATATTCATCATCTCATCTACCATTTCTAGCCATGAAGACCTCCATCATCAAATTAGTGGACTGTATTCACACATCCAATCATTATTTCATTTTCAATATCCCAGAGTTATTCATTTCCTACCATAACCATTTTCACTAATAAGATATCCTCTTTAAAATTATAGACTATAATATTTTTTATCAACCGTGCTCCCAATTTTCATCTTGTCCCATTGGCAGGTTCATCAAAAGCATGAGAATATAATGTGTACAATAACACCATCCACATAAGAATATTTAATTTAAATAATTCCAAATTTATAATCCCAAATTATAATAATGTAAAATATAATTAATCATGATATTAGACATCACAGAATTCATCAACATATATTCTATGTTTTTTACAAAAAAAAATTTCCTGATAGATTTATTTTAGTAATTAATGAATTTATAAGGGTGTCATAGATTCCATGAATGTAATGAGATATGAAACATAAATCAACAAAAAACAATATTAGAAGTCAATAAATAACAATATCATGTAAATACTAGGGAATACCCAAATACCCAAAGCTTTTTCATCAATGTTATTACATAAAATTCTATTTAAATGATTAAGATTTCCTTGAATTATCTCATTTACTATAAACTGAAATACCTAATGATATCATAGTAGCACTCACGAGAAGAAAGAAAACAATATTTTTTTTCAATTATACAAATTCTAGAAGATATAATATTTTCATTTACAACTTTTATCTATACTTACTCATCACACACCAATTTTCCAAGATATGTTGGATATAGGACACTCTCAAGGACATAATTACACCAATACTGGTTACAAAATCTAAAACACAATACCCATCATCGACATCCAACCAGAATACCAAAAAAATTCATCATTCCCACTACTAAAACCCTCTGTATATGAAAAATTATCTAGGATCATCGATGAAAAATAAGAATTGATGTGTGGGAAATTGTTTATTATTTATAAAAAAAAGATATTGAACATGGTGGTAAAATCAATAGAAAAGTGGTTTAATGAAGTCTATTTAATGATCCATGGTCACATAATTGTTGGTGAAAGACTTGAAAAAATGATTGGGATCAATGGTTTTATAAGTTTTAAAACTAAGGTAGAATTAATATGGTTATGATTCAATGTACTATACCTGGAAGGAAAAAGGATAACAAGGAATAAGAACCCCGATTTAGATAGAAGAACCATGGTATAGTGCATATTAATTAAATTATTATAATTAAATAAAGTGTAATATTAAATTCCATGTCATTTAAAACCTAATTATATTATAATCTCTGATAATTCAATTAAATAAGGTAAGGATCGTGCCACAAAACTCATCCCCACTTCCCTGAAAATAATGTCCCCATGTGACTAACCACTAACCCAATTGCTAGAACATTCCCCAAGTGACCTCAAACATTCCTACCAATATGACAGAGGATGCCAAATAGTTGAGAGGGTAAAATGGAGGTGTGATGGGGAGACAATACCATCATGGTAATTTTCAAATATAGGTATATAATATGTAAATCAATGGAAAAAATGGAATAATTAATAATAAATGAATGATCAACAGAATAAAAACATAATAACTGAAATAAAGTAAATGGTCAACACCAATACTTGTAATTATGCATGCATTTTCAAATAATTATAAATGATACAAGAAGGCCATACACGAGAGAGTTTAATGAAATAAAATGAAAAGATTATAATGGATGACTTATTGAGCTTCCTGTGTAATATCTTTGTTTTTTTCACCATATATACCAAGTATATATCATAGCATAAGAAATCCTAACCTGGAACTATGATAATTAAAATATTATAAGGTACCCCAATTCAATAGAGTCTAGGACAGGGTGTGAGATATAATCAAAATATCCCAACACCAACCGTGTATAGATCATACCAGTTCATGCACTATTACATGAGCAGTGTTCCGACATAAGTGAATAAAAGGTGAAAATTAAATTAAAAAATAATTGAAACATCAGTTGGGTTCATAACTAGATACCCTTCCAATTATACATTTTTATCCCTTAGTAATTATTTTGAAACAAGACAACATTTACAAGTTATATGGATTACACATCACATCATATATAAAGAAATAGAAGATGGTACGTCCCAATAATGTTTTTTTGATTTCTAGAAACAACCCTATGAAATTATTTGATAATTAAATACAATAATCATAACAATAACAATAATAAGAAATAATAAGAAAACCATAGAAGGATTACATCAAATCCAACAATGAATTCCTGATCTCATCTGATGATATTCATAATAGAATCCCCATGGTTGTTTCTGAGGCCTCTAATTTAACTAACACCTCCATATTTGTCTAAAAAACTCATAGCGGCGTCCCTTGTATCACACATGGTATGGAGAACTCTATTTAGGAACCATGTATCACACATAGGGGTGTGATTATCACCTAACTATTCTAATTAACATCTATGCTACAAGAACATCCATGGGTTTTTCTATAGGGAACTTATTTCACT
This sequence comes from Viscum album, assembly GCA_963277665.1. Lineage (NCBI taxonomy): Eukaryota > Viridiplantae > Streptophyta > Magnoliopsida > Santalales > Viscaceae > Viscum > Viscum album. Next base: position 1,060,917,631 of record OY728140.1, read on the forward strand.
CAAATGTATAAAAAAAACCAGATAAAAGTATATTAAAGGAAATACAAATGATCTCTCCCATTACATAAAGTATTATCAAGAAAAGCACATAGAGAACATCCACTGTGTCTTTACGCCGAAACTCATGTTCCCTCCTAGCCCATGAATAGTTAGGGTATAACCACCAAGGACACATATCTTCCTTAATTAATATATGATATAATAGGATACGAATACAGTCCAAAAATTTATTCCAATCCAATTAACTATGTCTTAATGAAATGAAAAAAAGACATTAAGAATATAATAATGAAAATAAAAATAAAATCATCAAATATAATGAACATGGTATGTAAAAATCTTAAAACATATTCATTGAGTAATATGGTATAAATTCAATGAAAATAATATAACCAAGGAAATAAGCACAAATAATAATCATTTAACAACCTTTATAAAAAATATGGAATTAGATGTATGTGTGAAAAATGAAGCATATACTTATGGAAAATTGTATAAGATATAAGAATAAAGCATAAGGCATTGAATTAGTGTTGATCAACCAATTTAGTCAAATTCATTTTATTCAAGAGTTCAACAGTGTCATGATTCTAGTAATTAAGCATAATGGACTATCTCATGGCCAAAATTCATATTACATATATTTATTAATGTTTTCAATTTAATAGTAGTGAAACAAATCATCTTGGGTGTCAAAAAATCATGGATAAATACAAATTTTACTCTAAGAAGGAACCACCCTCATCAAATTAGAATAAATTATGATAATCAACCATTGGGTTGATTCTCTTATCACATGGGTCATAATAGACAAGGTAATGGGTGTAATTTAATTTAGTTGACAAAATAGAGGTGTCACAATAAAATGTCAGTGCGAAGAAAAATCGAACACCATTTAAAATATATCAAAACATCAACAAGGATGATATTACACCTAATTTATACAATTTATTTCCCAGCCATCTGATATTGCGGAATAATTTGGTTTTTTTCAATTGAAATTTTATAAATAAACCAATTAACTGAAAAAAGTTGATTTAGGTTACACTAAAATAGTGAATAGGGAGATAAGATAACTGAATATTGGAAAACATAAGAGTCATATATTTACTATAATCAATTCAATGCACTTATCAAACACGAATCAGAGGTTGAATGTGTGAGATCTTCTCATAGGAATAGGAGAAGAAGAAAAACACATATAGGAGGACATGATGTGTAGATGATGATAATGAAAGGAAGTTGATGGATAAAAAATGAAATAATGATAAAGGGGTAATTTTACCATTTTAATGAGGAACATCATTTTGCATCATAGTTTATCTAATCCATGAACCAATCGTGAAAAAAATTGTGTACACATAATTTCTATACGACATAATGTATGTGGGTTAGGCACACCATTTGGGGAAACTATATTCATCTTGTACATGCTACTTCATATCACCTACTCTGGGTGCATGATTTACTATAGTGGTTCAGACAGTTTTAGTTAAACCATACGCCCTTACGAGTCATCCTATGTTGAGTTTTGATTCCCGACGTAGTTGAATGTCAAAAAATAGCCTAAGAAACATATTATCACTCAAAAAAAAACATCATATTGATGTGTTTTAAAAATCATATTTATACATATATGGTTCCTTTTAAAAATTTACCATCCATTAAATGATTTAAATTAAAATTCCATTGTAATGTCACCAGGTTTAAAAACACGTGATGTGATAACCTCCGAACTATAAATCATTATGTCCTAATGAAACCATGGATAATTTAAGAGAATATCACCCAACCTACTCATGTAAAGAAGTCTCACTCAAAGGGTCCCTTTAGGTTTCCAACCACCCATCTAATCTTCACGTGTCACCTTAACATGTTATACAAAAGCCATTGAAACTCAATACAATAATAGTTTTTCCTAACTGAAATAACAATATGATAATTACCCAGGCCTGTCTTATCTGAGATATTATATCATCATCGGGTCCTTCACCATACAAAATTATAATATTTATAAAATCAAAACTAATTGAAAATATTACATGAATGGAACTACCTATTTAAGGATTACCTCTGGGCTCCAATGATGAAGTTGTCAAAATTCTCGGATCAAAATATCGGTAAACTCTAAATGATCCCCATTGTCCTAGTTGAGCTGATATTTTATGAAAAGTCTCATCCAAAACTCATTTCACATGCCATTTCCCAATAATGATCTGTTTAGTGGTTCCTCACCGACCACATAAAAAAGTGGGACATATAACTATTTGAAGCAACTTTGGATTACTACGCTAAAATCACCCAACATAAGCAGTTGGTTCATTTCAAATGTTAGAAATAATTTCCATAGAGAGAGGAACCTAAAAATGAAACTATCATGATATTTGATGCCTATATATATCTTAAAGTGATTCGTAAAGCCAAAAAATCCTCTTTAACCTATCGTTTCTTTTCCCAAATATTGGGGCTTACCTGATTTGGTAATTATTCTATTACCCCCATAAAATATCTCATATAAACCAAACTGTAAATTGGGGTAACCTAAAAATAAATGTAACATAATAGGTAAATTAAGAATATGAAATTTTCTTATTTATTAATATTTGTAAATTAATTATTTTTTTACTTTAAAGGTGATTCTATGTTTTATGGCGTACCAAATACGCAAAAACAAGTTTCTTTAAAATCTTTCATTGCATGAAAATAATATAATAATATTCTTTTAAATGACATTTAATGACACGATGTTTTATTGACAGGAATGAATACATCTTACTACAATATGATTATACATGTTTCTCAAATGTTTTTACATTTATCCAATAAACGTTATAGGCTTAAAATGTGAATGAATCTAATTATAAGAAAAATTTACATTAGATGGTAGATTTACCACCTTTTGATGGCATACCCCCATTAAATTTATTTATATTCACTTAAATATGTTCTATTTAATCAAATAATATTATTCTATAGAATCTGTACATCAAAATTTTCTTTGGAATTTTTTTTAGTATTTTTGGATAAAATTCATTTTTTATGAATACTGAAAAATATTGTATTTTAATTCAAAAGGTCCTATAAATATAATTTATTTATATGGTTAGATTATATTTTTAATTAGTTTTAATGTGTAATTAGATTTTGTTTTTACCATTTAATCTAATATAGATCATTGGAATTAAATTCAGTTTGAAATTGGACATAATCATTTATCAATGTTTTCATAGTTATTGTTTCTTAAAAACATTGAATTTGTTTTGATAATGTGAATTAATTATACATTTATTAATTAAAATTATATTTTATAAATATGGAAAAAAGGCATTATTTTTGAATTTGTAATATCAAATAAATATTTTTCTTGAATTATTGATATTTTTCTAAAAAACATCATTTCATGATGAATAGTGAAACCATTAAGTCGTATTTAAATACTAACATTTTCATTTAAATGAATTTTTACCTCTTCTGAGGATTGAATTTCAAAAATACAACATACATTGTTTTTATTAGTAATTAAAATATTGTTCAATAAGATGAAACTTTTTTTTAGTGAATTGTATCTTTTGACATTTATTTACCGTGGAAAAAGTTAAATATGGTAATTCAAGGTAAATATAATATCATAATAATACCATATTTACATAACAATTATTATAAACATATTTTCTGAGTCATGGACGATCAGGATCATACTTTGGTATATTTTAGGACCCTATGGAGCCACTTGGGAGTGATAATTACACTTTATATTAATAAACATAATGTAAAGGAAAAAATGACATAAACAAATATCTTTCGGTAAATATATTTTTACAAGAGGTTATATAAACTATTTTTTAAAAATAAAGACTAATTGAAAAGATTAAAATATTTCCTACATTATGGTAATTTTTTTTATAATTTATATACATCATATAAATTAAATTATCAATTACTCAATTATGATGTTGTATTTACCTCATTAATAAATGTTTTAAATAAAAAATATTATACCTAAAAAAACAATATTAGAAACCAATACAATTGTTATTGGATGATATTAATTTGACTATTAGTCATCTTATATTCATCCTTAATTAGGTTTGGATATTTATAAGCCTAATATCATTAAATATTAAATTAATATTTTCACACATTCCTAAAGAGCCCGTCATACCCCTTATAAAAATCCTTCAATTATAATTCATTCCTCACACTTATCATGCCAAATGGGTAGTAAAAACCTGCCCAAATAGTCTCTAAATATCCCTATACTCTTCATAGAAGCCTTACCTTAGGAAGAAGGCACTACATGATGTCTTTTTGGTTCCATCCAAATGGAGTTACCCAAATTAAAGGCAACAATTTCTCTTAAATTCATTTAATTTATTTTTCATCTCCAACCCCTAAAATAATTTAATTCATTTCTTTTATTAAAAAACCAGTATGCTAAATATTCTAGGATGTTTTTGTGAGAAGTATTCAAAATAAAATTATGCATACCTCTATCTAATTAGTGAAGAACATAATTTTTTTGGGATTGGAAAACTAATGCCTCATGAAACGATTATTGTTCGATTATCTCTTACCACCTCTCATGGTGGCCATTAAGATGAATCTACATTCAAATATGATATATATTATTTTTATGTTTTCTTTATGATTCGGTACTTTCCTTTTATATCATTCCTTTATGGTTTAAATTATGGGTAAACAGATTAATTTCATTTGAGGAAGTGCGAACTACCGCCCCCACAAAATAATATGACCCGTTAATGCCATATTTGGGACATCCAAAAGAAGAAATTAATGATATTTTATATTATATAATATTGGAATCATAATATACCTATTTATAATTACTTTTTAATTATATTAAAATAATAAATATAAATGAAAGTATCATGCATACGTACGTATGGATTACCGTCTCTATGAATGGTGCATTTCATTTCGTACCACAAAATGTTTTATACTATAATAAATAAATGTATGAACTATATTTATATGATATATATGATATCTAAATCATGAATAAAGTAATTTATATAATGATATTTTAACCATTTGAATAAATTCTAATTATAAGGTGTTCATTTTTTACTCATTATCCAAATATCTACCAAACAACCATTATTAACTTAAATGATTACATAATGATTATAACATGGTAATAAGTGATATAAAATGAATAATAAACATTAAAAAGTTTTCTTAATAATGTATAAATTAACTTATGTTTTTTATTAATGAAGAACAATGAACAAACAAGTCAAGTCGAAAATGAGGTAAGGGATTTCTAATCTCACTTTTAATTTTGTGATAATTCCATTTTTTGACACTAAATTATTTTATGTGGTGTATTTTGTACTTCCATTTTTTATATAATTTCATGATCCTCTTTATATTCAGGTTATTCTGTGAATAATTTGGTGGTTATAATCATTTGGTAATACAACTCGATTGATTACAACATGGTAAGGGATTTTCATCTCACTATTTATTCTTGTGAGATTCATGCTATATTTTACACTATTTCCTTTTGTGTGGTGTATTTACTGCCCATGATTGTTTTAATTTTTTAATATACTTCAATTTATGGGTATTTAAATCTTCATTTTATTTTCATTCTATCATGGGTTGTATGTTTCGTAAGATACAAAATCTGTATGTGAATCTTTTATCCCAATTTCCATTCCTTGGGATAATCTTCAAATTATTAATTATGTCATGCTATGATTATGTATAGAATCATTAAGTTATTATTTATTTTGTAATTTCCACTCCAAATTTTTGTGGATATAAATTTTATTCACATAACAAATCCCTTCATAAATTATAAATTCAAATATTTTTACTTGACAAGAGTAATTATAACTCAATTTTCATTCATTGAGTTAAACATCCAAGCAATTGGTTTTGTTTTAAAAATAACATGTGTTAAATTACTATGATTTATTCACACTGAATATCCTTTAATATGGAGTGTATTTATATTTTTCATACAATATTATGTAATTCATTTATCCTTAATCTAAGGATACCATTATTAATAAGTGATTTTGTCTCAATTTACATTCCTTTGAGACATCATTATCATTATGCACCAAATCATGTTTATATGGTGTATAATCTATCCTTTAAAATATTATATCATTATTCCCTTTATTCCCATGATATTATAACGTTCTGAATAAATTTTATTCCTCAATTACTTGAATTTGAGCGTCTCTCATTATGTTAAAAATTCTTTAACTAAAATATCATTCTAAATGTTTTAAAGATTTATTCTTATAAATATTTATCATTAATGTCCATGTTTTAAATATGGTTTTTAAAATTTTTTTACATGGAAATTAGGATTTTAAAATGATAATTCCTTAATATAATTATAGTGTTATCGGACACTTTGATTCAAAAATCTCATTATTAAATGTTTGAAATGGTTTTGAAAATGGTTTGATAAATAATTGTTTATTTCAATATGTTGATTTTATATATTGGAATAGGGAAATACTATCATTCTATTATAGTTTTGTTATCATTTATGATTATGTTAAGGTTATTGGGAATATTTTATGTATACGGCTGGTTCCATGCTAAACATCGGGTGGGGCCTGAGATTACTCTCCAATGAATTGGGTAACATAACGAAGGTAAATGTTAATGTTTCTTCTAAATGATTCTGGGAATATACTGTGATGGGCATTCCAAATGTGACTCTATGTGTAGCTGTGATAGAAACGATGTATATAAGTTATGATTTCCATATGGTACCTTTATGATTCATGATTTGTGTGTGTTGTTCATAAATCTTATGATATCAAAGGGTATGTTATGATTGAAAAGTATGGTTTCATTGATTTGTATTTTTTTGATGGGAGAATGTTTTCATTCCTTATTTTATAACCCATATTGAGATTTTTATGCACACCCCATGTTTTTGAGACATTTTACCAATAATTTAAAGGTGAATAGAGTCAAGGATGTGATCATTGAAAATTCATGCTATCTAAAACATGGGACTATACATGACTATTTTTTTCAAGAGTTTTTATTTTATGAAAAAATGGAAATTGTGTAGATGTGTCTAACTTGTAATTATTGAGATGTAATGTAATATTTATGGCCTAATTTTCTATGAATATAAACGTGAAAAGGTCCTCAATGTGAATTATACAATTATATCAAAATTATGTAATGTTTACGGCTATGTCTTTATAGTTGTTATCAAATTCGGTTTAGATAACATTTGAGTTTAGGGTGTTATTTAATCATAAGTGACATTACCATAATGATTAGCATTTTAGAACGAGTCATAGTTATTTAGATAAGGTGAATGTGTTTAAGATGACATGAATAAGTATATCATTGTATTTACCCTCCTCATAAGATATTATATTATGATTTTACTAATATACTAACATTTACCTTTTTGGTTTTAGTAAATATTGTATATAGAAGGAAGCAAAGTAATAGTGTATTTGAAAAAAACCGTGATGGTATTCTGAACGAGCAATGGATTGAAATGGGAGCTACAGTGAGAACTCTTGTCTTTATTCTCAACCAACTATCTAGAGTCATGATTGACCACCTGATCCATGGTAATTTTTATAAGGCATCATATATGCAAGAAAAAATCCCCACAGAAGTTTAGGTAATAATCATAAAGGTATGTATATTCAAAAACCTATGTTTCAAGGATGTGAAAAAAACACATTAGAAAATGTTTCAATGGTACGAGACCATTCTATATATGTGGAATTGATGGTCAAAATCCAAGAGCATACAATGGAAAAGGGAACCATCTAGTTGACAGTAGGAAAGGGAATGCAGTTCTTTCTGAGGGATCAAATAAATATTTTAAATGTGGAGTTCTTGGTAATTATACAAAAATATGTCCTGACAAGAAGGTTCGAGAATAGATTCAATAGGATCATACAAATATTTGTCTACCGATACCTAATTCCATTCCAATTGATATTGAGGAAACTGACAATGACCAATAAAACGAAAGGATTATTTCTTAACTGATGTTTTGACATTATTGAATCATAGAATATGATTTATGATTTTTATTTTCAGAAAGAAGTATTTCAGAATAAGTTGTAAAGGAATGGTTAATTGAACAATAATAATGTTAAATGATTAAGAATTCAACATAAAAGGGATCCAAGTGTTATGGTATATTTTAGGACGGTAAAATGCTAAGTCTCTTTTGATGATGGGATTACATTAGAAGACTTTTTATATTATGTGTATCCTTGATGTTTGATATATGATTTTTCTTCAAGGAATAATTATCTTTTCTTATGTGGATGTAGTTATAAAGAACCATTTCTGTTTATATGATCCTAAAATTTGAGGCAATTACACGTTATAACATTTTAGGATGAAAAATGAAAGTTATTAGAAAAAATATGTGGTTAAAGTATTCATATGGTTATTTTTGATGAATTAATCTATTTTTTGGGAATATTAGAAAAATATATAGTTTTGAAAAACTATAAAATGCAGACCGCATGACAACCCATCGCATCAGACAAAGCTGTGGGAAATGAACCCATATCCAAAGTGCGATTGGGATTTATCACCTATCATTGGGCTACGTGAAGTCCCTATATAGTATGAATAATTATATTTAGTTAGATGATATTATCAATCAATAATAAGTTGATTTTGGGATATCTATGGAAATTATTAATTAATCATAGACAATATGTGATTAGGTTAATTACTTTTCAATTTGAGACTTTATGAGTAACTGATGTTATTCGGAAATAAATGTTAAGATTTATCTTGGAAGACTATGTGATTAAATATTTTTGGGAGTTGGGTTTCAATAATATTTTTGATTACATTGAATAATTTTATAGACAAATGTTTATTGAATGGTCTTTGTTTAACTTTGGGTATTGTTTGACAAATTTTGGAGATCAAGAGTCATTTTTTTGAAAAACATTATCCATTTTGTGGATTATCTGATCATCAACTAACCATTTTGGTTTTTGTTACTATATAAATACATGGGAAAAAGTAGTTCATCTTTTTTAGATTATCTGATTATCTAGAAGTTGATTATAACGCTTTCAATGTGAACAAGTAATCTTGAATACTCATCGTTTGAAGAAAAAAATGAGTTTGTGGTAGGAATTTAGTAAAATATGAAATTCTACATGACAAGTAAGTATGTTTTCTTATATTTTTAGTAATTATCAAAAATAAATTCCTCAACATTATGAAATTTAACTTAAAACCAAAATCGTTTCCTATTAACTTTTCTCACTAGCGAAACAAATACAGTTTAACCCATCACATTCTTGTGATTTTCTCGTGGTTAACTTTCTCATAATCATGTTTTTTATCAATCTCCATCAGATATTAATGGTTTTTTTCATTTCAATATCCATGTTTTCATGGAATATTAGTATATTTTTTCTTGGGTGACCTATGAACTTTTCATCCTTTATTTTAAACTGATAGATTTATTGACTCTTTTTCCAATGTGATACATTAAATGATGTTATGATACCAATTTAAAATTTGTGAGGATGAAATTACCAAAAGGGGGAGGATGTAACATCTCAGGTAAATAAAGAATATTAAATTTTCATATTTACAAATATTTGTAAATTAATAATTAATTTTACTTTAATGGGGATGCTATGTTTGGTGGCGTACGAAATATGCAACAATGGGTTACTTTGAAATCATTCATTGCAAGCTAATAATATAATATTATTATTTTAAATGGTATTTAAACCCTAGATGTTGTATTGAAAGGAATTAATATAATGAAATAAAATATGATTATACATGTTTTTTAAACGATTTTACATTTATCCAATAAATTTTAGAGGCTTAAAATTTGAATGAATCGAATTTCAAGCATAATCTACCTTAAATGGTTGATTTACCACCCTTTGATGGAGAGCACTATTTAAATATAGTTATAGTAACATTTATTTGGTCATTTTGACCAAATAAAATTCTTATTTATAATTGGGACATCAAAATTTAATTTGGGTAAATTTTTTCTATTTCTTTGATAAAATTCATTTTTTTATAAATAGTGAAAATTACTATATTTTAATTCAAAAGTGACTTTTTATCTAATTTATATATATGGTTATATTATATTTTAAATTGGGTTTAATGTTTATTTAGATTATGTTTTTACCATTTAATGTTGGTAACTGGAATTAATTTAACGATGAAATTGGATATAAACAAGTATCAATCTTTTGATAGTTATTGTTTCTTAATAACAAGATATTTGTTTTGATAATGGAAATTAATTTTAAATTAATTAATACAATTTATATGTTTTAAATTTGGTAAAATAGAAATCCTTATTTAATTCGGAATATCAAATATATATCATGCTGAATTTTTGGTATTTTTCTGAAGAACATCAAATTTTGATGAATAGTAAAACCACTAAGTAGTAGTAAAAAAACAGACTTTTACATGTAAATTAAATTTTAACGCTTCTGTGGATTCTATTTCAAGAATACAACATAAATGGATGTTATTAATAAGTAAAATTTGGTTCAATAAGATGAAAATAATTTTTGGTGAATAGTATTTTTTGACATTTATTTACAGGAGATAAATCTAAATTGGGTAATTCAAGTTAAAAATAACATAATAATAGAAAATTGCCTAAATAAATGTCATAACCTTATTTTATGAGTCATGGTCGACCATGTGCATCCATGGGTCGATTTTGGTACCCCATGTATCTTCATGAGAGTGATAATGACACCTTAGATTAATTAACATAATGTAAAGGAAAAAATGACATAAAAAATATATTTGTAAACCAAATTTTACAAGGGGTTATATAAGTTATTTTTTATTAACTAATTATTAATTGGAATGATAAAAAATATTTCCTATGTTATGGTTATTATTTTTGAATATTAGACACATAATAAATTAAATTATTTATGACACAATAATGATGTAGTATTTTCCTCATTAATTAATGTTTTAAATAAATATGATTATAAATATTAAAAAATTATCCAATACCAGTCCAATACATATGGGATGATCTTATATCGACCATTAGTCATTTTATCTTCTACTTTAATTAGCTTTTTACCTTTAAAACAGAATATCATAATAATAATAAAATATGATCACACTTTCCTAAAGAGCCCCTCCTCCCCCTTATAAAAAGCCCTATCTTCTAATTCCTTCCTCACACCTCTCAAGAAAACATTATAATCCAAACCTAGCCCAAATAATCTTACAAATTCCATATCCTCCTCATAGAATAATTTCCTTAGGCAGAAGGCACATCAAGATGTTCTTTTGGTTCAATCCAAAGGGAATTACCCAAATTAACGGTAACAGTATATCATAAATTCATTTATTTTATTATGTCTTATCCAACTCGTAAAAACATTTTATTAATTTATTTTATAAAAACCCATTTATACTCTATATACTCGGATTTTGTTATGATATTTATTCTATCTACACTTACACACACCTCCATCTAATGGGTGATGAACAAAATGTTTCTATGAATGTCAAACTAACGCCTCATGAAATGATGATTGATCGATTATGTCTGACTTCCTCTCATGGTGGCCAACAAGAATACACTATATTTATATATGATATATATTATGTTAATGTTTTCTTTATTCTTCTGTATTTTTCTTTTATATCATACCATTATGGTTTCCATTATCGATAAACATGATAATTTCATTTGAGGAAATTCGGACTACCGCCCCCTCAAAGTGATATCACTCATTAATTCCATAAGTGGTACGTATAAAATATGAAATTAATGATATTATCAATGATATTATACTAGAATTAAAATATACCTATGTATCATTATGTTTTAATTCTATTAAAATAATAAAGAGAAATTAATGTAGTGTTTTTACATAGGTACGGCTTACCATCTCCTTTAATGGTGCATTTCATTTCTTACCTACAAATGTTATATAAAATTATAAATACATTTATATACTAGAAATATATTATATATATGATATCTAAATCATTACTATCATTTTGGATATAATGTACTCTTGAACATTTGATAAACTTGTAGTTTTAAGGAGTTCATTTTTTACTCAAGTACCTAATATAGAAAAAATGACCATTATTACCTTAAACGATTACATAATGTTTATAACATGGTAATAAGTGATATAAAATGAATAATAAAATTGATAAAGGGTTATTAATAAATTATAAATTAACATATGTTTTTTATTCAGGATGAATAAGGAGCAAACAAGTCAAGGTGGACACGAGGTAATAGATTTTTTATCTCACTTAATTCTGTGGGAATTCCATTATTCGACACTAATTTATTTCATGTAGTGTATTGTGTAAATCCATTTGATATATATTATCATGATCCTAATTATATTCATGTTATTATATGAATCATTTGGTGGTTATTAACTTTTGTTCATATGACTCTATTTATTTCAACGTGGTTAGGGATTTTCATCTTACTTTCTATTCCAGTGAGATTCATACTATAATTTCCACTATTTCCTTCTGTGTGGTGTTTGTACTGACCCTTATTGTATAAATTGTGTAATATAATTAAATTTAGGGGTATTTACATCTTCTTTTTATGGTCTTTCTTTCATGGGTAGTATGTTTCATATGTTACCAAATCTATACGGAAACTTTTTAACCCAATTTCCATTCCAAGGGTTAATCATCAAATTCATAATCATGTCATGATTTGATTATCTGTGGAATCACTATTTATTTATTTACATTTTAATTTCCACTCCCCTTTGTGTGTATATAATTTTTGATATACATAATGAAACTATTCATAAATTCTCAAGTCATAGATATGATCCTGATAAGAGTAATTTTATCTCAATTTCTATTTGTAGAATAAAACATCCAATTCATTAGTTTTGTATTAAAAAGAACATGTGTGAATTTCCTATGATTGATTTACACTAATTGTCCAATCATACTGAGTGTATTTATATTTGTCCCAATTTATTAGGTAATTTATTTATCCTTAATCTAAGGATACCATTTTATAAGGTATTTCTTCTCAGTTTACATTCCATTGAGACATCATTATCATTATAAACCAATTCACTTTTATATGGTGTATATACTGTTCTATGGCATGTTATATCATGAATCCCATTCTTCTCATGATATTATAATGTTCTGATTAAATATTATTCTTAAATTAGTTGAATTCAAGCGTCTCTTATTTTGGTAAAAACTCTTTAACTAAAATATAATTTTAAATCACTTGAGCCTCAGCCCAGCTGGTGAGGTATCCATAATTGCATCCACAAGACCTAGGTTCAAAACTAGGTAGAGGAATATTTTCGGTGTACTGAAGCAGGACTGTACCAGGTACTCTAGTATGAACTGTAGCAACACTGTAGACTGTGCGGTTACTGTAGCAGAACTTTACACTGGGTGGTACTGTAGGGGGTACTGTAGCAGGTATTGTTCAATACTGTAGTAGCTAGAACTATTAACCACGGGCCACTGGTTTGGTATATGAGTCCTTATAGCTTTTGGACCACCTAGTCCTTGAGGTCAGTAGGGATTTCGGGCCGCCTTTAAGGCCCTCAGGCCACCTCAAGGCCTTCGGGCCACATGTAGTTTCCCCAGACACACTAAAAAAATAGCAGCCCAAGAAGAGGATTCAGAGCATGTGTACTCAACAGAGCCAAGCCAAATAGATTTTTCAGAATGAGAGGGTATGGCTATGCCATAGGGACTAGCCTGTGCTTTCCTGGGAATCCTAGCCAGATAGCCATGCAAAGGTGGATAGCTACTATCATGACGCAGAACTGGGGAGGGTCCATTCCTTGTAGATAGTCTGGTTGAATTCCCAAAGACCTTTGGGTTCTGTAATATCCTATGCCTATGGTCATTGTAATCTATAAGCCTATGATCTTTTTATGGGTTCCCCCTCATCCTGTGAAAGGGGGGTTATCAAAAATCAATAAAAATGTAGGCCTTCAGACATTTTGGGCTAAAATATCATTTTAAATATTTTAAAGATTTATTATTATAAATCTTTATCATTGATATCCATGTTATAAAAATGGTTTGTAGGATTTATTTATATGTTGATTGATGTTTTCAAATGATCATTCCTTAAAAGAATCAAAGTGGTATGGGAAACATCGATTCAAAAATCACTTTATTAAATGTTTTAAATGGTTTTGAAAATTGCTTGATAAAGAATTGTTTATTTAAATATCATCATTTCATATATTTTAATATAGAAATGATATATTTCCTTTATTATTATGTTATGTTTTATGATTATGTTATGGTTATTGGTAATTCTTTATGTATACCGTTAGTTCTGTGATAACCCTAGGGTGGGTGAGCCCGAGATAGCTCTCCAATGCTTTGGTTAACGTGATAGAGGTAAACATTAATGTTTATCCCAAGAGATTTAAGGAATATACTGTGATGGTTATTCCAAATGTGACTCCCTATGTAGCTGTGAAATCTACAATGTATGTATGTTATTAATTCCATAATTTAACTTTATGATTCATGATTTTTCTGTGTCATTCATAAATATTATGATTTCATAATGTATGTTATGATTGAAAAGTATGGTTTCATTGATTTGAATTTATTAACTGCATAATGTTTTATATCATTATTTTCTAACCCTTACTGAGCTTTTTATTCTCATCCCATGTTTTTGAAATTTTTTCCACAAGATTTAAAGATAAATAGGGTAAAGGATGTGATCAAGGAAATTTCATGTTTTATAAAACATGGGACCAGATATGACTCTTTTTTTAAAGAGTTTTTATTTTATGACAAAAAATTGAAACTAAGTAGAACTGTCTACCTTTTATTTTTTGAGGTGTAATGTAATTGTTATGGGTAATTCTATAAAACTACCAACCAGAAAATATCCTTAATGCGAATTATTCATTTAATTCAAGATTATGTAATATATAATGTTGAGTCCTTATAATAATCAATTGGAGTTCAAGGATATCAACCAAGTAAATCATTAAACTGCATTTATAAGAGACTCTTTGGAATAAAAAATTATACATGCATCAAGAATGCTCACAAAGTAGAAAGAACCATCTGTTTGGAGATCAAGCGAAAGGGAAAAATAGTGTCCATGAGTCTAATTATATTGTCCCTACAAGGGAACCTAGTTATCCCTCATGACTAACATTGCATCTTAGGAAAAATGTTCTTCCAAAAAATTTCTCCAATAGAGAATACGTAATAGGCCCCATACCAATTAAATTTAGTGTGATATATAACTAACACTCTTCCAGTGTACTCTAGATGATGTCATGATTAAACACTTGATCATTATTTAGCAGGGTGTATAGTAAGAGAATATAAATGATTTTCCAAAGGACATGACAAACTCTTATACCAAGAGGGTGAAGATCTATATATGTTTTCTTCCCAATAAAATCCTAATTATTATATAAATGAATAGTTTATCGTGTAATAGACATCTTCTTCTAAAAAAATCACATCTCCACCTACTGATGTATCAAAAAACTGACCATGACACCTTCACTGCTTGGGGAATCACATAGTCACTCAGGGAAAACCACCATGGCCCATCCCCAACTAATTAAATTAGAATATATTATGCATACAACAAATCATGAAATCATCACATTCTCTAGAAATAACCATTTTAAAAGAATGATTTCGAGCTACTGTGAATTTTAGGGAAGTAAACCCATTTTCAAATGGTCCTTCTATGTTTTAGAACCCTCTACATTGAATACAAATTATTAAATATCTAACAGGACATTACCCACTATATGAGTGACTACGTCATTGGATCTGATGAAGAATCAATCTTATCTCATAGCACACACTCCATCGAGCACTAATCACATGTTCTATAGGAGATCATCTGGATTTAGATAAAATTATGCTGAAGAGATAACATATCATCTACTTAAGAGATCTAGATTATATTCACTTTTAGATGTACACATGAGTCTCCACCATGTTACATCCTCTTATGCCAAAGCATTGAGCGTGAATTCTAAGGAAACTGAATAGCGTGTCACCCACCTGATCCACATTAAACATTATCTCATGTATTAGGAAGATTTTGTTTTTATCAAACTCTTGGGTCTCTCTAATTAAGAGATAACTTTTGATCAGTGTGTCATAGATCATGGATTAAATTTCTTTCACCAAAACCAAATGGGTTTTAACCATTCATCAAAATGAAAATATTGGGTATTCCAATTCCTACAACAATGAGACAACCCAATAAAACAGATGATCCTTTAATCTATCCATAGGCTTATTAACCTTACGAATTCTGCCATCTAATATTCTAATAAATAACTATTTCATAGCTATATTATTCCATAAAACTAAAAAATAAGATGATGACCTCTTCATTATTCCAACACTGAAATGGAAGGTGAATAATGGTCAATTGAAAAACGATGCAGTTGACCATACCCTAGGAATATATATTCAACTAGAACTGATCATTTCATAATTCTCAAACCCATATATATGGCTTAATCAACACAAAAAAACCTATCACAATAAGTTTTTCATTTTTGAAACTAATTTTCATACACTAAAAATAGCATGAAAAAAATACCTCCTGTTAGAAATATTATAACATTGAGAAATTATTTTATGGATTTGAGGGTACTACCTACAATAGGAAAGCTATCCTCTTGCTGAAACTTAATGCATCGACCTAAAATGATGTCATGCCTATGAGAGGTCATTGTTATTAAGATCCTATCATTTAGGATTATGATTAAAGATAATCAGTCTACACAAGATGCTAAAGTTACAATTTCATGGCAGGTATTGAAGGAAAAACTAAAAAGATAAATTAAAATACCTTCATATAAGGGTAAAATCTAAAATAACTGCATAATATTTCATTGAGCTACATCATTTATTAACAATTTAACTCCTCTATTACAAATGATCTTTTGGACTGAGTGGATAATCAAGAGGGGGTGAATAGAGTTCCAATTAAAATATCTATTAAAAACATTTTGGTTAAGAAAAACCTCAATTTTAAAAATGGCCTAGTAAATTATGGTAGTAGAAATGTATGTTTTCAATAGGTAATTAGTATTCTCAATGGGTGATTTTTCCTCAGATTAATTAGTGTAGAACACAAATTTAACTTATGAAACAAGTTTAATAAATTAAACAAATACACACACTAAACAAAACTAACTATTAAAGAGTACGAAAAAAAGTTTTATGTTTTAGAAAATATAAGAATAGGATTAAATCAAAACATAGTATATGAATATTTGTAGAACAATGTAAACAAGAGGATGAGTCTCAAGTTAAGACCTAATCCTCTCCACTTGGTTATCACCAACCACCATGTAGTTTAGATTAAACCTTGATACACCACCTGTATGGGGTTTTACAATTGTTTTCATAAACTGTCCAGGGAACACACCTTCTACCATTGTTTGTTGTTGTAAAGAAAAACAATAATTACAACACTTGGTCTCTTCCATAGTTATAAGTGGGAACTAAAAATTAGGTGACGTTTGATGTAAGGATATTCAATATCATCCAGTTCGTGAACAAAATACAGTGTGTGATATAAGCAGACACACACAATTCTAAAAGATATAAAATAAAGAAACACAATATAGCAGTAATTATGAGAATGATTTCAGAAGGCTATATGTGTTTTCAGTTCATCTATTGTCTCCTTTGAATGAGAAACTTTGATGTTTGAGTCAATATCTTGATGTTGATTCCAAAACAGAGTGTTGTAACTCCAGGTTCTAGCTTTTAATATTCTACTTCTGATGTTGATCAAGAGTTGATGAAGCACATAAGGTAGTTATGAGTTTTACCCATAATGAACTTCATGGTGCTTGTGGGTTCAGGATCTTAGTGCTGGATGGTTCGGCCTTTTGATATTTTAAATAAGATCTATCACACTTCTCATGCAACCCCTTTCTTCATGTCCACTTCTATGTTACACTTCTTTGTTTGTATCCTCAATCACTCTCTATTTTTTTTATTTCATGGTCTTCCCTTTTTATATTTGAGGTCCGAAAATGGGAATGAGTAGATCCCATGCATGATTTCTCGTACCTTGTTCTGTCCTCGGTATTGTCTCCTAAAACATTTACAATAAGAATTAATTAATTTGAGAGAATTTATTTTATCAAATATGTTTGTCAGAAAAGTATTTGAGAAATTGAAATTGACCAAATATAGAAGAATAATAATCGGTAGACTGGTAATAGCCACCTTCATATCGGTAGGCTTCAGCAGTAGGTGCACATAAGAAATCACCAACCATAAACTCTAACAACATCCTCACACCAGTAACAATTTAATGGTGACCTTGTCACGGGTTTCCTGTAATGGTGACCTTGTAGCAGTAACCCTGTAATGGTGACCATGTATCAGTAACCTTATACTAATGTCCTTGTAGTGGTAACCTTGTAGTAGTGACCACATAACGGTAATCTTCTATCGGTGACCATGTAGTTGTGACCTTGTAACAGTAAGCTTGTAACTGTATCATTGTAATAGTGACCTCCCTACTTAGATAAGTTTCTCACTGTAAGCTTAACCAATCAAGAAGTGAGATTTAAAGTATATGAATATTAATCTTTACGATTAAGAAACATTAATGAAGAATTATTAGCATATAATAAAGACATCACTCTCACTTAAATGAAAAAAAGATTTGGAATTATCAAAATGTGACTTGAGATTATAAAAATATTATTTAGGATTATAAAAATTTGATTTGGAATTATAAAATACGATTTTGGTTTATCAAAATAGTTGATTCCAACAATCTCCCCATTTTTTATAATCACATATTATAGCAATGATAAAAGTTTTTAATCAAGGTAAAACTTATATGATAATGTCATTGAATCAGAATATTTATGTTTTGAATATTTTCTCCCCCATGAGAATGACTTCTACCAGTTTTTCCACTTTAGTATTTTTCTGCCCATTTGTTATTAACAAAAATCATACAAAACAAAAAACAAAAGTGAAAATAGGTAATATTTATTATTAAAACCAGATTTCCTGACAAAAATTGATACACCAATCCCTATTAACATAGAAAAATCAGACACAATCCACATCAGATACGCCCGTAAGAGATTTTTCCTTAGAGGCTAAGGTTGCAGGCGCTAAAGGTGTAGGGATAGGCTGAGGGATGGCAGTTATCAAGGTAGGAGGGGATGCAACAGAAGCATTAGTTGACCTATAGTGAGTATAACGATGAGGAATTGAAGGGGTCAAGCTTCTAATGGCCTTTTTTGGAGTCATCAAAGGAGCAGCATTGGTGGAACTTGAACCAGTCGAAGAAACAGGTTGAGCAGGAGGAACTATTATTGTATTGCAGTACACATGGAGGAAAGGAAAGAGAAGATTCTTGAAGTCCATAATGATACTACCACATCTCTCCATAGAAAAAATAAAATCATCCTTATTATCCGTTAATTTTTTAAAAGGAGGAGTCAATTCCCTAAGTCTTCTAACCCAATCCTTAAAGGCCTGGGTGATAAATATGACCCTTACGTTTTCAAACAAAAACATGAAGTGACTATCCATATGATGTTTGGTGTACACCTATTTAATGTAGAAATCAACGTGATCCTTGATGGCCTTTGGATATTGAGAAGCATTCCTTAGATAGTTTCCCAAAATATTATGAATGTCCCTAGTGAAGGAAATGTCCTGAGAATATGAGGAACTTCCACCAGAAAACTCTTCCACTTATTCTATGACAATGGTCTGAAAAGTTTCAATGTCAATTAGAGGAGAACCTGAAGTGAAATGAGATGTATCTAGAGGAGCCAGAGAGAAGGCTACTGTTTCCTGGAATGATTTTGTCCGCCCACTGTTCTGTCTATTGACAATATCATCTTTCCCTTTCACATGTGTTTCCATAGATTTATTGAAATACTCAAACACCGTGACCATTTGCTAAACTATACTTTTGATATATATAAGGTCTCTATCCACCTGAGTCCCTGAAGCCATATAAGCATCTAATTTTTCAATAGACTATTTCACTAAAACCA
This sequence comes from Viscum album, assembly GCA_963277665.1. Taxonomy (NCBI): domain Eukaryota; kingdom Viridiplantae; phylum Streptophyta; class Magnoliopsida; order Santalales; family Viscaceae; genus Viscum; species Viscum album. The sequence continues at coordinate 1,060,937,685 of OY728140.1, forward strand.
TATATTCTTCCAACACGTTTACATGATTCTGGCATTCCTTGACCTTTGGTAACATAGATGAGTGATTGGTCGAGACTATCCTTTCCACTGCAGATGTTTCAATTCCTTTATTGACTTCTATTTTGCTTACTATCTTAGTGTTTTGATCATTAAAGAGTCTCTCCGGGTCTGATTTCAAGGAATCCAGATCTTCCTTTGTCACATGGTCTTGGGAAAAAAAGGTTCCTTGAGGGAAAAAATGAGGTTTGGAACTAAGGGTATTCTAATAGTTCTCTCTTCTTTTGTGAAATCATCTTCTATACCAAATACCCTAAATCCAGGGTCCTCATACTAGACTTTTATTTTATACAAAATAACAACTGAGCCTGTAACATCATGTTACTCCTTCTCAATCTGAGAAATCTCTTGATTGGACACATTCATTTCCTCCAGACCTCCTTGATCAACTTTATCATGAGGATGGTTCACTTCCACTTCCACCTCAGAATCTTCGACTACTTCAAAGACATGTCTAGCCTCAACTAAAGCAGCAACTTCTTATTCTGCTCTACTTTCCTTGATTTATGTCATATTAGTGGACAGATACATATAAATTCTTCTACATTTTCCAGTATTAGATGTCTCAAGGTCTTCAAGACTTGATTCGAAGTCCTCATCCTCATCTGAGGTATCTCTTACTTCTCTTAAAATAATTGCAACCCCTTCTTCGTCACCGGTCTCCTTATCACTGTCCATTAGGATAGATTCCCTTTTAGGAAATATTTTTGGTGGACTAGGCTCTCCAAAGGATATAGTAGTTGCACAAGGATTGGAGGGAAGTTCAGGGTCACTCCTTTCTTCTATAAGAAAGTCCTCTCTTTCCTGAACAACAGCAACTTCTTCTACTTCATCTGAGTAGGCAGGCTCAACTTTATCAGGCTTAAGACCATGGTCTCACTTATTCATTAGACTAGTAGGATGAGTCACATGAGTAATCTATTCATACACCTTAGCCTAATCATTCACCAATCACTTTATCCATGGATTCTTGTTAATATTCATCAGCTTTTTGATTACATTGGGGATGGAATGGTTATCTTTTACAACAACAATTCCCAGATTTGAACATAAAAGATATCATCTTGGAATTGAAAAAAGCATTGGATTAATAACTAGGCTTAGTAATATCTTCATGTTGAATCATCAATAGCCTACACATCTTAATCTTAGGTTCATGATTTAGAAAATAAAGAATTAATATGTCTTGACACTTTAAAATAGCAATGTCTCCTCTCCTCGGACATATCACATGATGAACAAATTTTAAAAGAAGATTATCTCCTCCTTCCATATCAGCACCAATGAATATCCTCGTAATTTCATTCCCTGTCAATTCAGCTTAGGATTCTTCATAGAAAAATAACTCACTATTCAGAGGAACCAATTTTGAGTAACAGTCATAAATTCCTTCATAAGGAATCCTTAAACTATCAACCCACTCAACAGAGGATAAACTTACATTTACTCTATTTACTCTCGAAGTCATCCAGTGCTCATTCTCAGACTGTCCAAACATCAGATACTCATAGAAATCCTTCACCATCTTCAGGTAATAGGGTCCATTTTTTTTCAATACATCCAACCAATTCCTAAGATTCTAATCACATAAGAAATAAAGATCAACTTGAAAGAATCCACTCTAAACTTAATTCCATCTCAGTTACTATTTCCCTTTTGGATAAATGCAGGTTTAGTACCTTTCCAACTATCTGGATTCTGCAACTCGATTCATCTCTTGGTATCTTAGGATCAAGCACATCTCCTTCCTCACTGAACAGTGGCATCTTCAATCTAGACATTATTCAGGAGCGGCTCGAGGTTTTGATAGAGGTTTATGTTTTGAGAATTTAGAGAAAGAGGATCGAAGGAGGGTTTCATGTCGATGTAAATGTGGTCGATGTTTTATTTTTATCATTTAGGGAACAAAAAATAAAACTGATTGAATAAATACATAATAGTATAAAAACATTTCGAATTTCGATTGAGAGCACATAAAAATTAAAGTCCAGGACATCGAATGTCTATTAGTAAGTAGGTATCTGTAAGGTCTAATTGTGAGGTCCCTACTATGAGGTTCTAAAAGTGAGGCTCTAACTGTGAGGTTCTAACAGTTAACCATTTTCATACCTAACTCATGTCTGATGTAATTTAAACTATAATAATTCAATGGAATTGTGAATATATCTTCTAATTGGTGTTCAGTACCAATGAATTCAAAAGTTATATCACCCCTTTGAAAATGATCTCTCAATAAGTGATGTCTTACATAAATATGCTAGGTTTTAGAATGAGATTCTGGATTCTTAGAGATGTTAATAGCACTTTTGTTATCACAGTTTAAAGAGACATGTTTGAATTGTTATCCATAGTCTAGTAATGTGTGATTCATCCACATAATTTGAACACCAAAACCACCAGTAGCTATATATTCTGTTTCTGTAGAAGATAATGCTACAAAATTCTTTTTCTTACTACACCATCATACTAGTGACTTGGGTAAAATGTGACATGTTCCAGATGTGATATTTTTATCTAACGTGAAACTAGAAAAGTCAGCATCCGAATAATTTATTAAATCAAAATGATGTCCTCTTGGATAAAATAGTCCTAAATTTATATTATACTAGAGATATTTAAAAATTCCTTTAAGAGAATTTAAATGAGACTCTTTGGGATTGGCTATAAATTGATCACACATGCATACGCTGAACATAATATCAGATCTACTTGCATAATGATAATGTAGAAACATAATCATACATTTGTAATTGGTTTGATCTACTGGTTCTCCAGTTTAATCAGTATCCAATTTTCAAGTGGTAGTCATAGTTGTATCACATCTTTTACTACTTTCCAACTAAAATGTTTTAAAATATCGTTATTATATTTATTTTGATTTAAAATAATACCACCTTTTTTTTGAAAATATTTAAATCCAAGGTAAAAATTTAGTCCCCCCATTAAACTCATTTCAAATTCATTTTGCATCATTGACGAAAAGTCATTACATAACAAATTTGTAGAATATCCAAAAATTATATCATCTACATAAATTTGTGATATTAAAACATCTTTGGAGGTCCGTTTAATATAGAGAGTAGAATCTTCTATCCCATTTGTAAAAACAATTGAAAAAAGAAAAGAACTGAGTATGTCATACAAAGCTCTTTGAGCATGATTTAGACCATAAAAGGATCTTAAAAATTTAAAAAAAAGATTTAGAAAATGGGGATTTGTAAATCCAAGGGGTTTTTCAAAAAATGAATCTTCAATTATATATCCATTTAGAAATGCACTTTTTACATCCATTTGATAATGCTTGAAATTCAGAGGGGCTGCATAAGAAAGTAGTATCATAATGGATTCTAGTCCGACTGCATGAGCAAAGGTTTCCTCATAGTTGATTCCTTCTTCTTGACTATATCCTTGTGAAACTAATCTATCCATGTTTCTAACTATATTTCCATACTCCTCAACTTTGTTCCTAAATACCAATTTTGTGCCTATGGTCAAAGTGTCCTTAAATCGGTCTACTAGTTCCAAAATGTTTTTTCATTCAAACTAATTTAATTCTTCTTGCATATCCATCACCTTAAATTAATCATTTATTGCATTATTGATATATTTAGATTCAATTTGTAAAATATAGGCTTGATGATCAATCTAGTTTCTTAGAGAAGCTCTAGATTGAGTCCCTCGGTTTAAATCACCTACTACAACATCTAAAGGTTGATTATTGAGAGTACTAATAGTTCATGAAAGAGTTGAACTAGACTCCTCATGATTTTGTATTGGTTCAGGCTCAACAAGTGTAGAGTATGAATGATTCCCAGAACTGGTTACTTATACATGAGGTTCACTATCATTATTATTAAGGTTCATAATTGAAATATATTCCTCAATATATTCAAGAGGGTTCATGTTGACCAGTCTAACCAAATTTGACATGAACTGACTCTTCCACACATTTTGTTTTCTTATTGAATACTCTATTGTCTTTACTAGAGATTGAGTGACCATGTAATATTCCATCAGAACTTTTGGATTCAAACATATCAATATTATATTTAGCGTTAAAGTTAAAGACTTTCCAACCAAAAACATTAAAGTAATTAAAATTAGGATTCCTATTGTTCCAAAGATCAAATGGGTTCTTTTGAGAATTGGTCTAATCAAGCCTGTATTTATAACAGAACAAGCTATATTGGCAGCTTCATCCCAGAGGTAAATAGGTGGATCATACGAATTAAGAATAATTTTTGCAATTTCGTAAAGTGATATATTTCTTCTTTCTACAACACAATTCTGCTGAGGTTTTCTAGGAGCAGAAAAGTTGTTACTATAGACATTGTGTGAGAAATAAGATTCAAATTGTTGATTTTAAATCTCATAGCCATGACCACTTCTCAGGGTCTTGATCCTAATTCCACTAAAATTTTCTACAAACATTGAATATTTGATAAAATAAGAACAAGATTCACTTTTTTGAGCCAGAAATTATACCCAAGTGTACCTAAAAAAACCATCTACAAGAACATAGACATTCTTCTTCCCATTTAAACTTGAAACTCTTGATGGTCAAAACAAATCAATGTAAACCAACTCAAGAAGTTGATAAGTAGAAACTTATTTCTTTGGTTTGGAAGAAACATTGTGTTGTTTTCCCTTTTGAAAATGATTACAATCTTTGTTAAGAGGGAACACCAATTTATTGAAGTCTCTAAATAAACAATTCGTAGTCACTTTTCTATGTGAGTGCACATTAAATTTTCCTAGTATTCTATGCCACAACTAAGATTCCTTATGAAACACATTTAAACAAGAAACATTTTTTATAGCTATAGAAATCCATATCAACATCATATACAATCTCATTTCTTAGAGAAGTAATTATTAAATCATTTATATAATTGAAAACATTAAATGAATCATTTTCATACATGACATTAAAACCATCATCACATAGCTGAGAGATACTTAGCAGATTTTATTTTAACTAACCTACAAAAAGTGCTTTTAAAATTAATAAATTATTAGGGTTACCAATGTAGAATAAGCTGACGATTTTCCCTTTAGCATTATCAAAATATGTGACATATCCACCATCGAACTTAATCAGACTTTTTTAAACATAAATAGTCTCTAGCAATATGTCTTGAACATCTAATTTCCATCTACCACACATCACTACATGAACACTTTAGACAATTTTCCTGCAAAATAGATTATGCATGGGGTAACATTGGTACTCAGGTTTTCTTGGTTCAAGAGAGGTTAGAAAGTAATACTTTGGGAACCCATACTTGATACATACATTTTATATAATCAAAAGATATACTTTGAGACATAAAAACTTATTTTGGTCATTACACGAATTGTTTTTCAAGAAATGGTCCATAACATGAACTGGAAGATAATTGTCCCGATTTTGGAACAAATTTGTTTTTAATAAACATTTTTTGTCCTGGATGATATCATAGAATAGTTTTATACTTTGGAGAAATATATTTTTCTAGAAACTAAGTCAAGGTATCTTTACCAGTAGTAAATTTTTCTAGATCTATTTTTAAGTTTTCTATTGATAATTAGAGATCAGTAGTTTCTTTTTACAGTAGTTCACATTTTTCATTCTCAATATCCAGAACAGATTTGTAATTAGTTTTTAAAGAATGGGGTCTTTTAAAAAATTCATATTTATTCTTGAGTTCATTAAAAGTATATTTAAGAATTCCATAGTATTCAAATCATTCATCCGTAGTCATATTTTCATCATTTATTTATTCGCCTTCATTCCCAAAATAATAGTCATTAGGCATAGGGGAATTAAGTGTTACCTCAGATGTTTCTCTCATGAAGCACAAGTTGGAATGATTACAATGTTCCCTATCAGAAGAATCAGATCCATTGGAACTATCTTTTGAAGCACTCCTGGTAGCTTTCATTGCCTTTTTATAACCTTTTCCCCTTTCTTCATACATCTTCCTGAATTCCAGCTTGGGGCTATCTGGCTTCACATGACCTTTACGTTTTCACTCATAACAAATTATTTAATTTTACTTTTCCTTCCATTTTCTATATTTCATCTATTTTCCTTTAATATCATAATTTCCCTTATAGTTAGACATCCTAAATAATGTATTTTTTCCATATAATTTTTCTGAATATTATAGAAAGATGAGCCATATCGTCATCACTATCTTATTCTTCACTTGTTGAAGTATCTACAAGAGCTTGAAAATTTTTCTTTATCCCTGTTCATTGAGGTAGTAATCTTAAATGCTACAGATTTCTTCCATGGTTCTTCATCTACTTCTTGATTCACAATATGATTTTCTTCATACATTATAAGAATTATAATTAGTTCCTTCAATGGAAGATTTCCAATGTAACAAGATACTCGGATGGAACAAAATTCCCTCTCCGTTTGTTAGGTAGGCATCGAAGGAGTCTCATAATCGATTCCTTATTGTCCAGAGGTATCCCATGAAGACTCATAGTATTCACTATATCATTGAACTGGAGATACATGTCAGAAATGAGTTCATCAGGAATCATTTTAATGTTATCATATTTAGTAGTGTAAGTATTTAATCTCATTTCTTTAACATTGGTTGTTTCATCATGAGAAATATCTAAAGAATCCCAAATTTAATATTCATATTTACAAGCAGATATTCTATTGAATTCATCATCACCATGAGAATAGTACAAGTAATTCATTGCTTTATAGTTATTATTATATGTAGCTTTAGTGAATTGAGATTATGTGTCTTTAATAGTAGCAGGTTATGTATGTTGTTGTTCAATTGTATCCCAGATTTTAGGTCCCATAATCCCTTGATACATTTTCATTTTTAATTTCCACTGAGCATAGTTATTGTCATTAAAGAAAGGTGGCAAGTTAGTAGAAGCACCCTCAACTCTATTTTCCGTAGTTACATAGAATATTAATGAACTAAAAATTTAAATATGACAGAAATTATAAGATCTTTAAGATACAACAAATATCATAGTTGAAAATAATTTCAAAAATAAGAAAATAAATATAAATCTGATACCATATATTGGTCGGAGTGGATACTCAAGAGGGGGTAAATTTAGTTCCAATTAAAATTTCAGTTAAAAACATTATGGTTAAGAAACCCTAAGTTTTAAAAATGACCCAGTAAATTAAGGGTGTAGAAATGTCAGTGTTCAATTGGATAATAGGTTTCACAATGGTTGATTAGTCCTTAGATGAATCAGTGTAGAACTCCAATTTAACTTTTGAAACATGTTTAACGAATTAAACAAATACACACACTAACCAAAACTAATAATCAAAGCATAAGAAAAAAAGTTTTATGTTTTAGAAAATTTAATCTGTGGATAAAATCAAAATATAGTATATGAATATTTTAACCACAATGTAAAAAAGCGGTTCAGTCTCAAGCCAAGGCCTAATCCTCTCAACTTGTTGATCACCTGCCACCAAGTAGTTTATATTAAAACATGATACATAGCAAGTATCGGGCATTAAATTTTTTTTCACAAACTATCCAGGGAACACACCCACTACAACAGTTCTTCATGGGATATAAAAACAAAACATACCACACACGGTCTCTTCCATAGTTATACGTGGGAACTAAATATAAGGTGAAGTTTAATATGAGATTATTCAATATCCTCCAGTTCAAGCACAAGAGACAGTGTGTGATATAAACATACACACACACATCTCAAAGATATAAAATAATGGAAAAAAAATAGAAAATTTATAATGAGAAAGAGTTTAGAATGATCTATGTGTTTTCAGTTCAGCACTTGACTCTTTGGAATGAGAAACGTTGATGTTTGAGTAAATCTCTAGAAGTTGTTTCCAAAGAAATGTGTTGCAACTACACGTTCTAGATTTTATTTTTATTTTTGGTCGGAGTGGTTTACTCAAGAGGGGGGGGGTGAATTGAGTACCAATTAAAATTTCTGTATTTAAAAACACTGTCTTAAAGACCCCCAAATAAAATAATAAATTAAACTGTATTGAATTTATATTAAAGTAGAGGTTATGTTAGATTCTCAAGGGATTGATTAATTCCCAGTTAATCAATACAGGAGTGTGTGATTATCTTTTGAAACTAACATACTAATCTACACTTAACATAAACACTTTCTAGTTTAACTATCAAAGTGACTTTAAAAACAGTATTGGTTTTAAAGTGATTAGCAGCGGAATAAAACTTTGAAAGAGATGGCACAACAAATGTAACCAAGAGGTTCAGTCTCAAGCTGAGACTTAGTCCTCTAAAAAGTTTATATAAAAATGATCCACACCCTGGATCGGGGTTCAACAGTTTACAACTGTCCAGGTCCAAGACCTCTACCACTGTTATTCGTGGGAAACAGTACAACAGCAACCAGCTGTCCAGGTCACACACGACCTCTACCACTGTTATTGGTGGGAAAGAATGAATGAAAGAATTTGGTAAGGATTTACAAATCCTCCAGTTTATGTATAGGAGACAGTGTATGTGTTAGATACAGCAGATAACACACACTTCTCGAAAAGTATAATAATAAATCACATAACAAAAGATGTAGAGTTTAGAAATGGTTCTAGTGATTTCAGTGTAGCTCTGGACTCCTTTGGATTCGATCAGAAGTGAGTCTGAGTCCTCTTCTAGTTTCTGTTTGAGAAACAGAGTGTCGTATTCTCCAGGTTCACAGACAGTGAAAATATAGTGGTTGAAGTTCTTCAGTGTTCTTCTTATATGCACCGAACACTTCTCGAGTATGCTTGATTGTCTATGAGCTTCTCTGTGTTCTTGATGGAACTAGTTTTTCTCTTCTTGATTCTTCTCGTTCGTGTGTTTCTGGTATATTCCATCCACCACACTCTCCTAGTTGGGCAGCGTAGTCTTCTCGTATTTATCTCACGGGAAACAGGAGACAAAAATGATTTCCTTTCTGCAGGTACGAGGTACGGGTTCCTGACATCCGACAACCTTTATCAGATATTTGACAAATCATTAAAATGTACATGATATGACCGTTGGATAGATTAAATAAAGATAGGAAATAATGAAATTCAAACAGTGAGTCGAGTGATCGGTAGGTAATCAGCATCGGTAGCTTGGACATCGGTAGCTCAATTTCATTAGTTGCTTTGACTCTATCGGTGGCTCTATGCGTCGGTTGGTATATGCTTGTATCGTTGAATTTGTTTATCAGTAGCTCCATGCGTCGGTAGCTCCATGCGTCGGTATCGGTAGCTGTGAGTCTGTCAGTAGCTTCGTCCATCGGTGACTCTTATTCCATCGGTAGCTATTTATACGTACAACGGAAGCTCTATGTTTGTATCGGTAGCTGTCTGTAAGTAAGTAGCTTCGTCCATCGGTGACTCTTATTCCATCGGTAGCTATTTATACTTACACCGGTAGCTCTATGTTTGTATCGGTAGCTATCTATAAGTCAGTAGCTTACCATTATAAGCACATCGGTAGCTCTGTGTTAAGTATATCGGTGACTCTATCTGTCGGTAGACTAAGTCTATCGGTAGACTGGGTACCGGTAGCTCTTTATCAGTAGCTATAGGCAGATTACTTATCTGTTTTATGCAGAACACATCCGATTGTGTTAGAATCAATTTATAACATATATGAACATGGATAAATGAGGATTAACATATTCCAAAGACTTTTAAAAATTATTATTGGTTTGATCGCAGATTTGAAAGAATTAAAGTATAGATCAATGATACCTAAAAATATCATAGAGAATGAAAACATAATTGGGATTTTCAACACATATGAATACATGATTGAGATTATCAAAATAGGTGAGGTCAACAATCTCCCCCTTTTTGATAATCACAATTTATGATATGGGCATTTAACATAGAGAAAATATAATAGTAAAGATTATAATATTGAATTCAATTTTCTCAGATAAAACAACATCAGAGATAATAGAAATAGTATGATATAAACATAAGTTATCAGAGGTAACAATCATAAGGTACCGAAGGTAAAAAGAAACACAATAATATCAGAGATAAAATTGAAAAGAAGTTAATGTGTCTCCCCTTATTCCTTATTTTTCTCCATTGAAAATATTTCTCATTCTCTCATTTTCCGCTTATTGTTCTCCCCCTTTGTGATAATCAAAAAGTGGGAAAGCATATATAGGAGAAAAATAAAACATGAGAAGTAAAATGAGTTCTTCTGTATTAGAGCAGTCAGAAAGGACAGAAACGGAATACAAAGGAATTCCTATCAAAAATCCTGGCCACTGGATCAATCCACATCTTCAACGTGAGATTTTCCTTTGGGATCAGAATAAGGTTCGGGTGGTGAGGATGCAGGTGAAGGTTTTGGAATGCCAGCAATGATCAAAGGAGGCTGAGCCACTGACACAGAGTCAGGCCTGTAGGTTGAAGATCTTTGGGTGATCATTGGTGTGAGGCTTCGAATAGCTTGAGCAGGAGTCAGCTTGACTGTGGAAACAGCTGAGGCAGAAGTAGGCAAAGCCGGAGGTACAATGACTGGTCTGGCATCAACATGCAAGAAGGGCAGCAACAGATTTCTAAAATCCATAATAATTCCTCCTCCTCTTTCCATAGCAGAGATGAAATCATCTTGGTTCTCCATGAATTTCTCCAAGGCAGGAGTCAATTGTCTTAGTTGGCTCACTTGTTCTCTAAAAGCTTGAGTTACTGGAGGTAGCTTCATTTTTTCCAACATCAGCTTGATGTGGTGATCGAGTTGATGCTTGGTGAAAATTCTGGTGAAGTAGTAGTCCACTTTGCTCTTTATGGCTTCCTGAGAGGCATAGGCTTCTCTCATATAATCTTGAACAATATTCATTATTTCTCTAGAAGAATCTCTTCTAGAAAGAACCACTCGGCTCAACTATGATGAGTCCACAGAGCCACTGGTTGAAATAGAACCAATCTCCTCCTTCAACATTGCTCGAACTAGATTAAGGTCAACTAATAGTTTGGATGTGAGAGGGCCAAGAGAGAAGGAAATAGTTTCTTTGAAACTCTTAGACAAACCACTTATTAGGCTTTGAACATGAGAGTCCTGTAATTGAACGTGATACTTCACTGAGGTTTTGAAACATTCAAACACCGAGACAAACTGGCTTACTACACTCTTCACATAAGCTAGGTCCTTGTCAGCTTAAGACTTGGAGCTCATATAAGAATCCAAAGCAGCAACTGATGTCTTGAGAGCTTCAAGATCTGCTTCGATTCTAGAAGACTGAGTCTGGCACTCTTTCACTTCTTCCATAAGCTCAGACACAAAAGAAGATAAATTACAAGCCACAGAGAGCTCGAAGGATTTCTCTAACATTTTCATTTCTTCATCAAAGCTTTGCTTCATCTCAGCAACTGATACACTGAATGATTCTTTCAGCTCATTCTTCATGGATTCAAGATCAGATTTAGAGACAAAATCATTAGGGACAACTGCAGCAGATCCCTTTATTGAGGCCAAACTAACTACAGAATCAGTCATTACTGATTGAATTGAGGATGAAAGGGAGGTTTCCATTAACTTCACTTCTTCAACAAAACTGGATTTGAGGTCCTCTTTCAGCTTATTCAGATCATTAAATCTGACCACATTATCGGGAAACAACTCAGAAGCAAGATCATAATTGGTCTTCGGTCTATTCACAGACATCTCAATATCAGAATCCGGATAATCCAATCCACAGACTATAAACCCTGGGTCTTCTAACCAGTCTCCAAACTCAACTGCTACTGTAACATTTCCATGAACAGATTGATTCTCCCCCTCAATGGGTGCATTCTCATGTATCACAACAGCATTCAGTGCTGGATTCTCTTCATCAGAATCTTTTACTACAAGTTCCATCGGTGCAGCATCTAGAATATCTTCTGATACAGGTACAGATTCTTCTGTGTCTCTTTCTACTTCAACAGTCGGCATAGCTGAGCTTCCAATCAAAGGACTCATACTTAAACTACCATAAACAGACGATTCAGATACATTCTCCTTTTCCTCTTCTTCTTGGTGAGGCACAGACTGGTCTTCCTCATAAGTAGACAAAATTTCCTCTACCTTTCCTTTCCTAGAATAAACCAATTCTGCAACAGGACTTGGGGGCAAGTCTGGATCTCCTCCAACATCCATGGGAGTTTCTTCTTCTTCTTCTGTTTCATTACTATAAACAGTTTCCTCTTCATCAGGTCTCAGACTCGGATCTCTATTATCCTTTGGTCTTGAGGGATGATCCACAGGATTAAACCTATCATATATCTTCTGATCATCACTGACCCATTCTCCCTTCCATGGGTTCCAGTTAATTTTCATGTACTTACAAACAGTCGAGGTGATGCAGAAATTATTCCTGAATAAAACTGTCTCATCCTGAGACTCAGATATTCATTTCACTTTTATCATTACTGAAATCAGCTTGGGAAAGAATAAAGCATTAGTCTTTGACATTGGTCTAATCATGTCATCCATTTGAAACATTAACAATCTGCACAGATTGATTTTCACACCATGTCTTAGCAGATGAAGAAGATAGATATCTTGATATCTCAGATTTTCAAAATCTCATCGCCTCGGTATCAACACATGCTGAACAAACTCGAAGAGCAGTCGATTCTCTCCATCCATTTCAGCAGCAACCACTTGCCTTTGATTCCCATTACCGGTCAGCTCTTTTAAGGCGGTTTTATAATCAAATATGTCACTGCTAGGTGGCATTTCTCTTGATACGTACCCAGAGACACCTTCATGTGGTACTTTTAAACACTCAGCCCACTCTACTGAAGAAAAAGACATCTCTTTTCCATTTAAAAAAGAGCTTACCTGATTCTCATTTTCAGACTTCTCGAAGCTTACAAACTCGTAGAACTGTTTTACCAACTTCGGGTAGTATGGGTCATTGTTATTCGAGAAACAATCCACCCATTTCTGGTCCTCCAGAATCTCGAGTACTAACGATTTTCTAGGCAGTAGCCATTCCACGCACAGTTCCTTCTCGATTACAATGCCTCTATTCTGCATGTGAGGATTCACTGGTCGCTTTCCCGATCTAGTTCTGACTTCACTAACACTGGCTTTATGCTGTGTATTCTGCTTCTTATCGTTTGGTTCTACAATTTCATCTCTGACGGTAGGAAGCTTAGTTTTTGCCATCACGGGTTTAGGGTTCTTGGCCGATTTGGGAGCTAAGGTTCGATGGTGAGAGATTTTGAGCTCGGTGAGGTAGGAGGTGGCTTAGGCTTAGTTTTATCATTTAGGAATTCCAAATAAACGACGAAAATAGAGTAAGATAAAATAAAATAAATCGATTAGTATTCTTGGAGGCAGACAGATGTTTTTTTTAAAAAAATTTCATCGGTGAGAGTTAATCATCGGTGAGAGAAAAAAAATCGGTGAGAATTCTACATCGGTGAGAATTTCACATCGGTGAGGATTTTCACATCGGTGAGAATTTCACATCGGTGAGGATTTTCAAATCGGTGAGAATTTCACATCGGTGAGAATTTCACATCGGTGAGGATTTCACATCGGTGAGGATTTTCACATCGGTGAGAATTTCACATCGGTGAGGATTTTCACATCGGTTGTGATTAAACATTCCCAATTCATGTCTTATGTAACTTAGCCTATCCGAACTTAAAGGTTTAGTGAAAATATCAGCCAATTGATGTTCAGTGCCAATAAATTCAAGAGAAATATCACCTTTTTGATAGTGATCTCTTAGGAAATGGTGTCTTACATCTATGTGTTTGGTTCTAGAGTGAGATACAGGATTCTTAGAGATTTTTATTGCACTGGTGTTATCACAGTTGATTGAAACATGTTTAAAAACATATCCATAGTCCAAAAGAGTGTGTTTCATCCACAGAATTTGTGCACAGCAACTACCGGCAGCTATATATTCTGCTTCGGCAGTAGATAATGCAACTGAGTTCTGTTTCTTACTACACCAAGAAACTAAAGATTTTCCAAGCAAATGACATGTTCCTGATATGATTTTTCTATCTAACTTACAACCAGCAAAGTCAGCATCTGAATAACTCATTAACTCAAAGGAATGTCCTTTTGGGTAAAACAAACCTATGTTAACCGTGTGTTTGAGATATTTAAAAATTCTTTTAACAGCAAGCAAATGAGATTCTTTTGGATTAGCTTGAAATCTAGCACACATACACACACTAAACATATTATCAGGTCGACTAGTAGTAAGATAAAGTAAACTACCAATCATACCTCTGTAATTTGTTTGATCAACTGGTTTCCCTGTTTCATCTGCGTCCAATTTACAGGTAGTACTCCTAGGAGTTTCACTTTCCTTGATACTATCCAGACTAAAACGTTTTAAAAGATCCTTTGTATATTTACTTTGATTAAAAATAATACCATTTTCATTTTGAAATACTTGAAATCTAAGAAAGTACTTAAGTTCTCCCATTAAGCTCATTTCAAATTCATTTTGCATTCTTTTTGAAAAATCTGTACATAAAGAGTGTTTAGAAGATCCAAAAACAATATCATCATCATATATTTGTACAACTAAAACATATTTAGAAATTCTTTTAATGAAAAGAGTTGGATCAGAAATCCCTTTAGTAAAACCATTTGAGATAAGTAAATTGCTAAGTCTATCATACCAAGCTCTTGGAGCTTGTTTTAAACCATACAAAGGTTTAGAAAGTTTAAAAACTTGATTTGGAAAATGGGGGTTAGTAAATCCAGGTGGTTGTTCTACAAAAACATCTTCAATTATAAAACCATTTAGAAATGCACTTTTCACATCCATTTGATATAACATGAAATCCAGATGTACAGCATATGCATGTAAGATCCTAATGGCTTCTAGTCAAGCTACAGGTGCAAAAGTTTCCTCATAGTCTATACCTTCTTCTTGACTATATCCTTGTGCAACTAGTCTAGCTTTGTTTCTAACTATATTTCCAGACTCATCTACTTTATTTCTAAAAACCCATTTTGTGCCTATTGTCAAAGTGTCCTTAGGTCTGTCAATTAATTCCCAGACTTTGTCTCTTTCAAACTGATTTAATTCTTCCTGCATAGCTATTACCAGAATTCATCATTGATAGTATCATTGATATTTTTGGGTTCTAGCTGTGAAAGAAAAGCTTGATGTTCAACCTGGTTTCTTAGAGAAGCTCTAGTTTGTGTTCCTCTATCAAGATTACCAACAACAGCTTCTAAAGGATGATTCTTTAGAATCCTCGTTGATCTGGTAAAGGTTGGACTCGAAATTTCAGGTTCATCTATAGGTTCGGGTTCAACAGAAGCAGATTCTGGAAAAAGTCCAGAACTGGATGTTTTGATAACAGGTTCTTTAGATTTATCATTAATGTCCAGAACAGATAAGTCTTCTTCAATATTTTCAAGAGAGGTTTTAGACTCATGTGGATCAGTTTCATCAAACTTGATGTTAACAGATTCTTCCACACATATAGTTTTCTTATTGAATAGTCTATAGGCTTTACTTGAAATAGAGTAACCCAGAAAAATACCTTCATCACTTTTGGAAGCAAACTTATCCAGATTATCTTTAGTATTCAGAATAAATACTTTGCAACCAAAAACTTTAAAGTAATTTACCTTAGGCTTTCTAATGTTCCACAATTCATAAGGGTTTTTCTTAAGAACTGGTATAATTAAGACTCTATTAATGACATAACAAGCTATATTTACAGCTTCAGCCCAAAAATAAATAGGCAGGTCATATTCATTGAGCATGGTTCTAGAAATTTCATGAAGGGTTCGACTTCTTCTTTCTACTACACCATTCGGTTGGGGTGTTCTAGGGGAAGAAAAGTTATGAGTATAGCCATTGTGTGAGCAATAAGATTCAAAATCTTGATTTTCAAACTCACGACCATGATCACTTCTCAATGTTTTAATCTTAAGTCCACTAAGGTTTTCTACAGATTTAGAGTATTTAACAAAAGAAGAACATGCTTCACTTTTGTGAGCTAGAAAATATACCCATGTATATCTAGAAAAATCATCTACAAGAACATAAACATTGTGCTTCCCATTTAAACTAGAAACTCTTGATAGTCCAAACAAATCCATGTGAACCAATTCAAGTGGTTGAGAAGTCGAAACTTCTATCATTGATTTAAAAGAAACTTTTTGTTGTTTTCCCTTTTGACAGGGGTTACACACTCTATCATTTGGGAATTCTAATTTAGGTTGGTCTCTAACTAGGTTTTTTCTAGAGAGTTTTCTAATTGAGTGAATGTTGAAATGTCCCAATATTCTATGCCATAGCCAAGACTCTTTATGAAAAGCATTCAAACAAGTAATATTCTGCTTAGCTAAAGAATTCAGATTAACAGCATAAACATTTTCATTTCTTAAGGCAGAAAATACCAAAACATTCTTAGAATTAAAAACATTGCAGGAATCATTTTCAAATTTAACATGAAAACCATCATCACATAACTGAGAAATACTTATTAAATTGTATTTAAGGCCATCAACAAATAAAACTTTAGAAATCAAAATTGAATCAGTGTTACCAATCTGGCCTAGGCTGATGATTCTTCCTCTTGAATTATCACCAAAGGTGACAAAGCCTCCATCAAATTTTATTAAACTCTTAAAACAAGAGAAGTCTCATGAAATATGTCTTGAACATCCACTGTCCAATTATCAGGTCTCTTTACAGGAGCTCTTTAAGCAAGTTCCCTACAAAACAGGTTCAGATGGGAAATGATTTTGGTACCCAGATTTTCTTGGGTCCAGAAAGGTTAGCCAATAACACTTTAGGTACCCATATTTGTCTAATGGGTCTCATATAATTTGCAGAATTGACATGCTTTGAAAGATAACCTTTATTAGATCCATAGATATGTATATAACTGGTTGAAGCATATGAAGTTCTAGAATTACCTTCATTCTGTCCAGATTTAGAAATGAATCTAGTTTTGGAAATTTTCCTTTGTCCAGGTTGGTATCCTATACCAGTAGTATATTTAGGTGCTATTTGCTTTCCTAGCATCTGTGTTAGTGTATTTTTTCCATTGGTGAACTTCTCTAAGTCTTTCTTGAGTTTCTCATTAGATAGTTTCAGTTCAGTGTTTTCTTTTAACAGTTGACCATTTTTCTCTTTTTCAATAGTGAGTTCGGTTTTAACTGTAGTGGTGAGAGCATGTTGTTTATTTAATGACTTGTATTTATCCTTAAGTTAATTACATGTCTCTTCCAGCATATCACAGTACTCAAACAATTCATTTTTAGACATTGTTCCAGAATCAGAATTAGATTCTGCATTATCTCCAGAGTAATAATAATTTAAAGCAGGAGTTTCAGCAGTTACCTGAGAAGTGTTTGTCATAAAGCACATGTTTTCCTTATTTTTGTGTTTAGTTTTAGAGCTTTCAGATTCAGTAGAGCTATCCTCAGAAGCACTCCAAGTAGCCTTTATGGCTTTCTTAAACTTATTGTCCTTATATTCATATTCCTTTTTATACTTCAGCTTTGGACAGTCGGCTTTAATGTGTCCTTTTCTCTTGCACTCATAGCAGACAACATCATCTGATTTGTCATTCTTCTACCAATCCTTTTTCCATTTACCTTGGTGATCATACATACCCTTATAATTTGTTTTTCTGAAGAACTTCTTTTTCCTATAAAATTTCTTAAATCTTCTAGCAATGTGATCCATCTCAGCATCACTGTCGGAATCACTTTCACTGTCTTCACAGCTTGAACGTTCAACTATAGCTTGAAGCTTTTCTTTGTCCTTATTCTTTGAAGTTGAAGATTTGAAAGCGACAGACTTTCTTGGAGGTTTATTTTCTTCCTCTTTATTTACCTTAAGCTCTTCTTCATACATTATTAGCTTGCCAATTAGTTCCTTGACAGGTAGAGCAGCAATGTCACATGATTCTCTGATTGAGACAGATGTGCCTCTCCATCTATCAGGTAGACATCTCAAAATTCTCCTAATTTGTTCCTTCGATGAGACATCCTTTCCCAGCGAGATCATTGTATTGACAATTTCATTGAACCTGAGATACATGTCAGAAATGGGTTCGTCAGGCTTTATTTTAAAATTATCATACTTGATAGTATAAGTGTTCAATCTCATTTCTTTAACATTCGTTGTTCCTTCATGAGAAACAGCTAAGGTATCCCAAATTTCATATGTAGTTTTACAAGAAGAAATTCTATTAAACTCTTCATCTCCTAGATCACAGTACAAGTCATTCATAGCTTTATAGTTGTTATTGTAAGCAGTCTTTATAGGTTCATCCCAAGTAGATCTAGTAGTAGTGGGAATTTTGTATTCTGATTCAATAGCAGTCCAAATATCAAAACCTATGATTTCTAGATGAATTTTCATTTTCAGTTTCCACTGAGCATAATTAGTTCCATTGAAGAAAGGTGGCCGGTTAGTAGCAGCACCCTCAAGTCTATTGTACATGATGAGAAAATTGTAAACAGATAAAAATTTAGATATAACAGAAATTTTATGAAATTTAAAATACAACTAAAATCACAGTTCAAAAGCAGAGTACTTTTAGAGAGTATTTTCGATCCTCTGATACCAAGTGTTGGTCGGAGTGATTTACTCAAGAGGGGGGGTGAATTTAGTACCAATTAAAATTTCTGTATTTAAAAACACTGTCTTAAAGACCCCCAAATAAAATAATAAATTAAACTGTAGTGAATTTATATTAAAGTAGAGGTTATGTTAGATTCTCAAGGGATTGATTAATTCCCAGTTAATCAATACAGGAGTGTGTGATTATCTTTTGAAACTAACTTACTAATCTACAGTTAACATAAACACTTGCTAGATTAATTATCAAAGTGAATTTAAAAACAGTATTGGTTTTAAAGTGATTAGCAGCAGAATAAAACTTTGAAAGAGATGGCACAACAAATGTAACCAAGAGGTTCAGTCTCAAGCTGAGACTTAGTCCTCTCGAAAGTTTATATAAAAATGATCCACACCCTGGATCGGGGTTCAAAAGTTTACAACTGTCCAGGTCCAAGACCTCTACCACTGTTATTCGTGGGAAAGAAAGAATGCAAGAAATTGGTAAGGATTTACAAATCCTCCAGTTTAAGTACATGAGACAGTGTATGTGATAGATGCAGCAGATAACACACACTGCTCGAAAAGTATAATAATAAATCAGAGAACAAGAGATGTAGAGTTTAGAAATGGTTCTGGTGATTTCAATGTAGCTCTGGACTCCTTTGGATTCGATCAGAAGTGAGTCTGAGTCCTCTTCTCGTTTCTGTTTGAGAAACAGAGTGTCGTATGCTCCAGGTTCACAGACAGTGAAAATGTAGTGGTTGACATTCTTCAGTGTTTTTCTTATATGCACAGAACACTTCTCGAGTATGCTTGATTGTCTATGAGCTTCTCTGTGTTCTTGATGGAACTAGTTTTTCACTTCTTGATTCTTCTCGTTCGTGTGTTTCTGGTATATTCCATCCACCACAGTCTCCTAGTTGGGCAGCGTAGTCTTCTCGTATTTATCTCATGGGCAACAGGAGACAGAAAAGACTTCCTTTCTGCAGGTACGAGGTACGGGTTCCTGACATCCGACAACCTTTATCAGATATTTGACAAATCATTAAAATGTACATGATATGACCGTTGGATAGATTAAATAAAGATAGGAAATAAATAAATTCAAACAGTGAGTCGAATGATCGGTAGGTAATTAGCATCGGTAGCTTGGACATCGGTAGCTCAATTTTATTAGTTGCTTTGACTCTATCGGTGTCTCTATGCGTCGGTTGGTATATTCTTGTATCGGTGACTTTGTTTATCGGTAGCTCCATGCGTCGGTAGCTCCATGCGTCGGTAATGGTAGCTGTGAGTCTGTCTGTAGCTTCATCCATCGGTGACTCTTATTCCATCGGTAGCTATTTATACTTACACCAGTAGCTCTATGTTTGTATCGGTAGCTGTCTGTAAGTCAGTAGCTTCATCCATCAGTGACTCTTATTCCATCGGTAGCTATTTATACTTACACCGGTAGCTCTATGTTTGTATCGGTAGCTGTCTGTAAGTCAGTAGCTTACATTTATAAGCACATCGGTAGCTCTGTGTTAAGTATATCGGTGACTCTGTCTGTCGGTAGACTAAGTCTATCGGTAGACTGGGTACCTGTAGCTCTTTATCAATAGCTATAGGCAGATTACTTATCTGTTTTATGCAGAACACATCCGATTGTGTTAGAATCAATTTATGACTTGTATGAACATGGATAAATGAGGATTAACATATTCCAAAGACTATTTTAAAAATTATTATTGGTTTGACCATAGATTTGAAAGAATTAAAGTATAGATCAATGATACTTAAAAATATCATAGAGAATGAAAACATAATTGGGATTTTCAACACATATGAATACATGATTGAGATTATCAAAACAGGTGAGGTCAACAGTTATTATTATGATGTTGATAAAGAGTTGATGAATCACAGAAGCCAGATATGAGTCAATCCCAAAATAAACTTCATGGTGCTTGTGGTTTCAGGATCTTAGTGTTCGATGGTTCATATTTTTTGATTTGGCATGTAAGATCTATCACACTTCCCATACAACCCCTTTATTTTTGTCCACATATTTGTTACACTTCTTGTTTGTATCCTTGATCACTATTTATTTATTTTTATTTCTGTTCTTTCCTTTTTATAATTGAGGTTCGACAATGGGAATGGTTATATCACGTGCCTGATTTATCGTACATTGTATTTTCCACGGTATTGTTTACAAAAACGTTTACAATCAACATTTATTAATTTAAGATCATTTATTTTATCAAATATGACCATTAGAAAAGTATTTTTGAAATTAAAATTGATAAAGTATTGAATAAGATGAATCGTTAGACTGGTAACAGTAGCTTTTATATCGATAGTCTTCAATAGTAGGTGCACATCGGCAATCTCCAACAATAACCTTTAATAATATGTTCACACTAGTATCCATATAATAGTAACCTAGTCATGGTAAGCCTGTAACAGTGACCTTGTACCAGTAACTTTGTAATGGTAACCATATAGCGGCAACCCTATACCGGTGACCTAGTAGCTATAACCTTGTAGTGGTGACAAACATAACGGTAACATTTTGGTGGTGACCATGTAGCTATAACATTGTAACAGTAAGCTTATAATTGTAACCATGTAACGGTAATCTTGTATATGTAAACTAGTAATGGTGAGCTTGTAACTATAACCTTGTAATAGTGACATCTATAATTAGATAGATTTTGCACTGTAAGCTTAAACAATCAAGCTGTGACATTGAAAGTATATGAATATTACTCTATAGGAACATGAAATGTTAATGAATCATGATTAGCATAGAATGATGACATGGCTCCCTCTTAAATGAAAACAAGATTTTGAATTATCAAAATATGATCTGAGATTATAAAAATATGATTTGGGATTATAAAAATATGATTTGGGATTATAAAAATATGACTTGGTATTATCAAAACAAGTGAGTCCAACATGATCAAATTTAAAATATCATATACAAGTAACAGAATAGAGTGAGTCGGAACTCTAATTAGCTAATTCCACCTAAAAAAAAGTAAATTTACATTAACTTATTTTTAAACATTATCTTTTTTTGACATCCTATTACAATGAGGCCTTTCTATCACATAACCCCATTATAAAAAACATTAATTTATTTATAAGGTCTCATAAAATTACATTTCAACCAGATTAAAAGGTATTATATTAATTAATGTGTTACTAGTCAAAATGAAATTCAACTTCATTTTACACAAATATACATATAGGTGGATACAGGTTCAATAAATGATCCCCATGACATTGAAAAAAATACCCCTATGTGGATTTATCGCTAAGTAATTTCAATGAAAAGGAGACCTATAAGGGTCTTTTTAATCTATTTTTGGTTCAATGAAAATAATCTGAAACATTTTTAGCATTTTTATTTTAAATACTCTCTTAGATGATTGATTAATAATAAAAAATAACTAACTAAAGTACTTGGGTATGGTTTTGTATTAAATAATTTTAAACTATAGTTCATTAAGCCCACTCAATAGGAGTAATAACCTTTATAAGGTAATCATTAAATTAAGGAGAAATTTTAAATAACTTAAAAAAATTTATTCAATTTTTTCTAAATATAAGTCTCATAATAGATGATTCAGTTATATGGTTTATGACTTCTAAAATTTAAAAAACCACATTCACATTTAAAATTATAGGTGACTCCCATCTAACCTCAACCATAAATATTTCGGAACATACAACGAAGGGTTCATGGATAAAAATGTTGGTATTTTTTAGTGATGTGTCATCATGAATATCAAATTTCACTTTTTATAAAAATTTATAACTATGAATTCTATACAGGACAATTAGAATCATTTTAACATTGTATAGAAATAAGGAAACATAAACTACAAGTTCATTAGCACACTACAATCATGGAAACCCAGAATAACACTCAAAAGAATAATATTAATTACCCACTTAAATTTTATAAAAAATATGAATTGATAAACCTAAGAAAGTAAAATATAATAATGATTCTAAGAGAACCTATAATGGAATATAAATGGATAAAATATAACATAAAGGAACATCATCAAATTTAAATATCCTAACTATGAAATCCTACATGTAATAGCAAATGCAATGCTTGTTAATTACAATGTTCCTATCATGATCCATGTAAAGCTACTTCTTATTCATTTTTGGTCAAGGGTAAATGTTATAAATATCATAAATCAGCAAATAGTGGAAAGTAATCAATTCACTTATGGTGGAAATATAATCATTTATAATAACAAAATTTATGAACAAAAATCACATCCTTGGACACTTGGACTCTTCAGAATACTTGGTTTGATCACACTTATGCATTTGTTTTTACCATGTGTTGATTAATTTCTAGTCTCCTATATAGCATCACGAAATATTATGGGCCAGGAAAAACATTTGATACCACTTTCTAACTGTATGAACCCATTTCTTATTTTTGAGGTACGGGCTTCTTCATTTTTCTTTTTCCTTAAGTGTTTTTAAAAAAATATGGAAAATGGGAAAGAATGCTAAATTTTGAAACTACATTCCATGTACTTTATCCACACGCTGTGTACTTTTTCCCGTGATGGGATGAGTACACAGGGCGTGTAGCCTTATCGGCGACAAGGGGTGTAGGAACCAACTACACGCCGTGTAGTGGTACCTTAAACTCCGTGTAGTCAGTTGGAAGGCCTGAATAGTAAGGCGGTGGAGTCACCACCTGCTGGGCGACAGTACACGCCGTGTACTCAAGAGTACATGGCGTGTACTTAGTTCGACAGATGAAAAGTGTGGCAGTGCTGCCAAATTAACAGTTAAATGAAATAAGTACATGCCGTGTACTGAGATGTACACACCGTGTACTTTTTTCGACATAAAATAGGTAGTATCCTCCACATTTGGCAGAGGAGGCATTTGAGCCATTTTAGAGCCTAAGGAGGAGGCCGGATCATTGAAGATCCACAAGGCGTTTGTCTGGAATCCGTTTCGGCTTCATACAATTTCGTTGGAACTGAATGGGTAAACCCTCTCCCCTCCTGGTACCATTCTTACCAATTCTTCTCCTAAAGTAAGTTATTTACGTTTGAATGGATTTTTTTTCTTTGTCATATCTATGACGTTCATGGGAATTTTTGGGGTCGGCTTTCGGGTATCACGTTCGTTGGCGTTTAAGGTAGGTGGAATTGTGTTATTTTCCAACTGTCATGCTTGTTTTGTGAATTTTTATACCAAGAACCCATGTTGGGGTGTCGTGTGGCTGAGGCCATTGTTATATTTAATTCCTATAATTTCATAGGTGATTAAATTGAGGTAATAAAATTCTGGTTGGGATCGTTTCTTGGATTTGGAACCACCCCCGGGGTGTGTTTTATTGTTTACCCATTTGGCCAGGATACCCGAGGGTATGGATTTAAAGTAGTAATTGTAGAATTGCCTTGAGAGGAATTGTTTATTACTACTTGTTTACCTGTTAGTCATGGACCAGTTACCTATTTAGCCTGAGGGTCTTGTTGTAATTGGCCTGACGGCGTTTTTGTGATTAGCCTATAGGCAGTATACTGTATTAGCCTGAGGGTGTGACTATTTTAGCCGGAGGGCTATCGTTATTCCACATGAGGGAAACCTTTCGTGCCTGAGTGCTTGACATCTAGGCCTGAGGGCGACACTTCTTATGCCTGAGGGAGATAATTCTATTACAATGCCTGAGGGAGAGATTTTGTATAGCCTAAGGGCGTGGTTCACTATATTAGCCTGAGGGCGAGATAATGGTTGGTTTGAGGGCTTGGTGCTGTTGAGCATGAAAAGATACTAAATTAAATGGATTAAATGAATAGTAAAATGGCAATTTAATTGTTAAGTTAGTTACATTTAAGTACTTCTTACTTTATTGCATTTTACTATTGCACACTGTTGATTGCATGCTTACACGCAGTTGGGCACATGCCTTTGGTGGGTACCTACTGAGATATATTTCTCACACCCTGTTTGGGTCACGTTTTTCGGCCCAAACAGATTAAATTTCTGTAGGTGTAGATAGGGGCAAGAGTGCCTACACAGTTACATGACTGTTGCTGGGGAGTAGGAGGGCATGGGGCCGAACCTAGGCTCGTGATGCCGCTACCAGCTGTTTTTCTTCGTTTTGTTGTATTGTGCTGTTGGTTGTATCGTATTGATGTATAACATGTTCTGGATGTTTTCCTAGAACTTGAGACATGTAGTATCATCATTTATATAATGTTGGTTATATCCACAGTTGTAGTTTATTTCAGTTGCGTATGGTTTACTGCTTCTTCTATTTGTTGTATGTTTTATTTAAATTCTGTTGCGCTAAACATTAACTAATGAGGGCATAGTTTCCCCACTATCAGACCAAGGCCCTCGCTGGTAGTCGGTAACCTCTGGCATTTGGGGAAATGCGCTTGATGTCAGGTGGCGAACCGGGTTCGAGGCACCCATTGCATGGCACCCGGGTCCGGGATGTTACAAAGTGGTATAAAAGGGAAGGTTTCTTTTCTTTGACTTACTATTTGGAGCTATATTCAGGGATAGGATGGAACGGTAGTTGGAAATATGTTGTGCCCGGGCGTAGCTAACCCGTGTACGGGGAAAAGCCAGTCTACCTTGTATTTTTCATTCTGTTGTTTTTGAAAATTTCACGGTTGATACGTTTTCACCGTTGGGTGAAACACATGGATTGTGCTGCTTATGTTTTATCTGTGGGTTCTATTTAGTTTCAACCCGATGAGATGAGGGTATGCCGTCTCATGCATCATATTTGCACATGCTAGATATCACACACCATGCATAGTGTCCATTCCATGTAGGTTCATTAGAATTTGCATGTTATTGTGATAGTTGTTGTGATAATAAAGCATGTTGTTGTGATAGCTGCATGATAAATACCTGCCTTGTGATATGGTATTTTAGTTGAGCATGTTTATAGAATGGATGCCAAAATTTGGTTTTTGGGGAGTGTGGGCCCCCATTGACCGGAATTTGGTCGTTCACTGACAGATTGTTGGTTATAACACATATAAGATGTAAAACTATGATTCGTGGGGAGTATGGGCCCCCACGGGTCGGAATTTGACACTTAGGTGTTGTTTTCAGTATTTTCTGGGTCCCGGAGAAGTTTCAGGGGCATATTGTCTAGAATCGCAGTATACATGCCGAGTAGTATTTTTATACATGCTGTGTATGTTCTTCTATTCGGGAAGAAAAATGATCCTTTTGAGTACACGCCGTGTACCCAGAGTACACACCGTGAAGTCTCTTCTCGTGTCACAAACTGTGTGGGCAGTGACACGGGGGAGGGAATGTCTTGGGTAAAACACGCCCTGTAGGTATGTGCATTCCATGTAGTGTTGACCTGGAGTCTGGCCGTGTAACTAACAACATGGGTCAGAGAACTCCTTCACAGAACACACAGTGACAATGATGCACACGCCATGTAGTGTGACCTGGGGACTCAGTCCTGTAACTAACAACACGGGCCAGTGTCACCTCCTTTTAAACACACCATGTACCTATGGGACACGCCGTTTAGTTTTGTCAGAGGAAAGACAGTGTGGACATAGCCGTTTGGTTGGGAAAAGGGGTGATGTACACGCTGTGTACGGGTGTAACACGCCGTGTAGTTTTAAGCTGAGTAGTCGACTGTTTCACAGACGACACAGGCAGTTGGAAAATAACACCATACACGCCGTGTAGATATGATACATGCCGTGTAGTGTTGTTGAACGGAAGCCATGTGCCTAGCTGTGTAAAAGGACCCAGGCAGGGGAAGAGAAGTTAATTACATGACGTGTAGTATTTGTACACGCCGTGTATCCTTGTTTTGCAAAATTTTGAATGCCTTATTCCTCTTATTCCCTTATGGTTCCTTCTCTTTTCGGTCTTAATAATCTTCAATATGAGGCATGATTTTGACCTTGTAGTGTCATGCCGCCGAGATGACCGCGAGTTGTTCTTTAGGAGAAAGGTGACAATTATACTCCGGAGATGGTGGGCCATGGGTTACAAGTGGATCCACCAGCAGAGCGAGATGCGGCACCAGCTGTTATACTGGACACAGGAACAGACGTGAAATTTCGTTATGTTTTTATACAGATTATGAAAACCTTTCAGGGAGCACCACAGGCTGCTACATCTATGGTTGAGCTAACATGTATCTTCTAGCAGCAGCATCCTCCTACATTTTCAAGGGATGGTGGACCACAGGCTGCAGAGTCTTGGCTAGAATCGATGCAGACTATTTTTGAGCATCTTGAGATGCCTCCAGGGCAGAGGGTCAAGCTCACGACTTACATGCTGTGTGATTTTGCCAAGAGGTGGTGGGATGTTACCACCCAGTCAGAGAATCACAGGGAAATGGTGTGGGAAGATTTTTAGCAGTCTTATATGACTTCTTCTTTCCCGAGACACAGAGGGAAGATAGAGCTCGAGAGTTCATAAATCTGCAGCAGGGCACCATGTCAGTGATGAACTATTCTTCTCGTTTTACAGAGCTTCAGCGCTTTGCACCCGTGCTGGTGGGTGATGAGATGCTGAGAGCCAGACATTTTGAGGATGGTCTTCGGTATGACATCCGAGTGCTGGTGAATGTTTTCAGGTTACCTAATGTACATGCGATTGGGAACCAGGTTTTGATTATAGAGACGACCCTGCGAGAATCTGGTGGTGTGGGCCAGGGCGGTTCAGCACTAGTTACTGGTACTATTTTGGCTGGCAAGAGGAAGAGGCAGATGGACTTCTCTCCGGGCGACATTACCAGCCAGGAAGCTTCTACAGGTGGCCCGATCAGGTGCTACCAATGTGGTAGAGAGGGGCACAAGAGACCTCAATGTCCGTGAGACCTAGAGGAGTGCCGAGCTTGCGGGAAGATGGGTCATATGCATCGCTTTTGCAGGGCGTATCCACCAGTTGGTAGTGAGAGGGGTTCTGTACAGACTCCGCATGCGGGAGTAGGACCAGTGGCTTCTTACCAGACAGGGAACTAGAATACATCAGGGCATGTAGGTAGAGATGGTGGTAGTGGCCGTGGTAGACAGACCCCAGGATCGCAGAGGCAGCAGGGCGGGACAGCTCAGGGTAGCCAGGCTGTGCCGCAGGGCCGCGACACTGGGCAGGCATATGAAGTGCAATAGGCCTAGCTGGAGCAAGATGTCGGACCTTTTATAGTCAGATGTATTATTCTAGAAGCTTCTATCTTGCCTTCAGTACTTTTTGATATGGGTGCTACACATAGTTTCATATCTGTACCCGCTTTGGGGAGCCTTGGGCTCTAGGTTTCTTATTCTTCTGATATCATGACGCTAGACACTCCGTTGGGGACTAGAGCGGCTAGTGTGTGTCAGTGCAAGGAGTGCCCCATTGAGGTTGATGGGTGTCACTTCCATTGGGACCTTTATGTCTTAGAGATGACTAGCTATGACATAATTCTTGGGATGGACTGGTTGGTTCTCTTCTGAGCTTTTGTAGACTGCTATCGTCGCAGGGTGCGTTTCATGTCACCAGAGGGCGGAGAGTTTCTATACAAGGGCGAATGGGATGTTCAGGCGAGTCGAGATAGACGAAAGCATCATGGAGGAGGTGGAGTCACAACCCAGATTGCGAGCTTATATCTGGATGACCAGGGGACTTATCAGATTGATTTCCCTCCAGTTTTCAATTGTTTTCGGGATTTCATCCCAGACAACTTTTCAGGTCTACCCCCGGTGTGTGCGGTGGATTTCTCGATTGAGCTACTGCCAGGAGTAGCACTGGTGTCCATTCGTCCTTATAGGATGGCCACACCAGAGTTGTAGGAGCTCAAGAGGAAGTTAGAGGACCCACAAGCGAAGGGTTTTATCCGACCCAGTACATCTCCTTAGGGTTCTCCAGTCCCTTTCACGAAGAAGGCGGATGGTACCCTTAGGCTTTAAGTGGATTATCGGAAGCTAAACCAGTTGACGGTTAAGAACCGGTATCCCTTGTCGAGGATAGATGACCTGTTTGATCAGCTTCGTCGAGCATGAGTGTTCTCGAATATTGACATAAGATCCGGATATCATCAGCTACGGGTTAGACCATCTGATATACCTCTCACAGCTTTTAAGAGTAGGTATGGTCTATATGAGTATACGGTTATGCTGTTCGGGCTCATGAAAATGCCAGCAGTTTTCATGGCTATGATGAATCGTGTGTTTTATCCGTATCTTGATTTTTTGTGGTATTATTCGTGGATGAAATTTTTTGTACTCTCACACTCAACACGACCATGCCACCCATCTTGAGATCGTATTGAGTACACTGAGAATGCATCGGCTATATGCTATGCTCTCAAAGTGCCACTTTTGGATGGACCAGATCCACTTCCGAGGTCACATTATCTCAAAGGCAAGAGTTTCAGTAGACCCAGAGAAGGTGAGAGCCGTAGTTTCCTGGGAACAGCCTAAGAACGTGTTTGAGATACGGAAATTCTTAGGGCTTTCTTGTTACTAAAGACGCTTCATACAGGACTTCTCAAACTTAGAAGCACTGTTGGAAGGTCTGACTAAGAAGGGTGTGAAGTTTGTTTGATCGGAAGCTAGCAAGGCATCTTTAAGGCCTAAATAGAAGGTTGACATCAGCACTGATCCTGATACTCCTAGAGCAGGGGTAGAGCTATACAATCTACTGTGATGCCTCAGGGATTGGGTTGGGAGCCGTTTTGATGCAGGGTGATCGATCTATCGCATACAGGTCTCAATAGTTGAGGCCACATGAGGGGAATTACCAGTCACATGATCTCGAGTTGGCTACAGTTGTGCATGTGTTGTGTTGTTGGATACACTATCTATTGGGAGATCATTTTGTGATTTTCACCGACCACAAAAGCCTCAAGTATATCTTTACTCAACGTGACCTGAATCTGAGGTAGAGAAGGTGGGTTGAGTACCTACTGTCCTTAGATTTTGAGCATGCCTATACACCAGGTAAAAGAAATGCAGTAGCTGATGCACTGAGCAGGAAGACACAGTTATAGGAAGTGTAGGAGGCCAGTGGTGAGTGGAAGCTTATGGCTGTGTTCTATGAGATACATCTGGAGGTGCATGACAGTTAGGGGCAGACTTATCTTTCCACGTTAACTATGACTTCTACCCTGCTAGATAGAGTGAGGATGAGGAAAATATCTGATTCAAAAGGCCTAGTTATACAGGAATTGGTGGCAAGTGAGGACCCTACTCCCAGTTGGACGATAGGTGACGAGGAGGTTGTTCATTTCCATGGATGAGTATGGGATCCAAGGGATATACGCGGGGAGCTGATGTGCGAATTTCATGCTTTAGCTTGGGTAGTTCATCCCGGGGTTACCAAGATGTATCGTGAAATGAGACGTCAGTACTGGTGGCCGGGTATGAAGAGAGAGATAGCTAGGTTTGTTACAAGATGTTCCACCTGTCAGCAGGTGAAGGCAGAGCATTAGAGACCAGCTTGACTGTTACTGCAGTTACCCATTCCACAGTGGAAATGGGATGATGTCGCGATGGATTTCGTGACGGGTTTGCAGAGGTCACCTCGTGGCAATGACACCGTGTGGGATTTTGTGGACAGACTCATGAAGGTAGTTCACTTTTTTCGATCAAGGAGACCTTCGGTGTGGACGAGCTCAGAAGGTTGTATATCCGAGAGGTCATACGTCTTCATGGGGTCCCTCGTTCTATCGTTTTAGATAGGTACACCCGCTTCACGTCTCGTTTCTGTCAGAGTTTTCAGAGGGCACTGGATACACAGGTGCTTCTGAGCACAACAAACCACCCTCAGACAGATGGCCAGTCAGAGAGGACGATACAGGTGCTAGAGGACATGCTGCGCGCATACATCCTAGACATTGGGGGTTCATGGGAGATGCATATAACCTTAGTTGATTTTGCCTATAACAATAGGTTTCATGCAACTATTGAGATGGCACCATACGAGGCTTTATATGGTAGGCCATTACGATCACTTTTGCGCTGGTTAGAGGCAGGTGAGGTAGCTTTATTGGGGCCACTGCTCGTGCATGAGACATCTGAGCAGGTCCAGTTGATTCGGATGCAGATGGCTACTGCACAGTCTCGTCAGAAGTCTTATGCTGATCTCCGCAGACAACCTTTGGAGTTTGTGTTCGGGGATCAGGTTTTTCTACGTGTTTCTCTGAGGCTGGGACACAAGCAGATCACGAGATAGGGTAAGCTTTCACCGAGGTATGTGGGGCCATTTGAGATTTTAGAGAGAGTCGGGATAGTTGCCTATCGGTTGTAGTTACCGCAGTGTTACTGAGAAATGCACGAAATCTTCCACGTGTCTCAGTTACATCGCTACCATTCAGACCCATCTCACACCTTTCAGCCTGAGGAGGTAGAGCTTCAGCATGATGCATCGTTTGAGGAGCATCTGATCCGTATTGTTGATAGGATCATGAAGGTTCTATGAGGCCGGTCAGATCCTCTCATACGGGTGTTATGGCAGCATGGCCGAGTGCAAGACAAGACCTGGGAGCGGGAGGCCGACATACGTGCTCAGTGTCTAGAGCTGTTCGGAGCATTATCTTCACCACCCTTGGATGGGAAATTCGGGGATGAATTTCTACAAGGGGGGAAGTTTGTAAGAACCCAGTTCTTATTTTTGAGGTACAAGCTTCTTCCTTTTTCTGTTTCCTTAAGTGTTTTAGAGAAAATATGGAAAATGGAAAAGAATGCTAAATTTTGAAACTACACGCCATGTAATTTGTCCACACTTTGTGTACTTTTGGTCGTGTTGGGATGAGTAGATGGCGCGTGTAGCCTTGTTGGTGATGAGGGGTGTAGGAACCGACTACACGCCGTGTAGTGGTACCTTACACACCGTGTAGTCAGTCATAAGGCTTGAATAGTAAGGCGGTGGAGTCGCTGCCAGCTGGGCGAGAGTACACGCCATGTACTCAGGATTACATGTCGTGTACTCAGGTCTACGGATGAACAGTGTGGCGATGCCGCCAAATGATTAGTTAATTGAATGAAGTACATCTCGTGTACTCAGAAGTACACACCGTGTACTCAGAAGTACATGCCGTGTACTTTTTTTAGATTAAAACAGGATGTTGCATCCTCATTTCGCAGAGGAGGCGTTTGAGCCATTTTGGAGACAAAGGAGGAGGATGGATCTTTGAAGATCCACCGGGCGTTTGTCTGGAATCCATTTCGGCTTTGGACGATTTTGTTGGAACCGCACAGGTAAGCCCTCTCCCCCTGGTACCGCTCATACTATTTCTTCTCCTAACGTAAGTTATTTACATTTGAATGGATTTTTGTTCTTAGCCAGATCTGCGTCATTCTTGGGCGTTTTTGGGGTCCGCGTTCGGGTATAACATTCATCGGCGTTTATGGTAGGTGGCTTTGTGTTATTTTCCAACTGTCGTGCGTGTTTTGTGAATTTTTATACCACGAACCAATGTTGGGGTGTCGTGTGGCTGAGGAAATTGTTATATTTAATGCCTAGAATTGCATAGGTGATTAATTTGTTGTAATAAAATGCTGGTTGGGTTCATTTATTGGATCCGAAACCACCCCCAGGGTGTGTTTCACTATTTAGACGTTTGGCCAGGATACCTGAGGGTATGCCTTTAAATTAGTAATTGTAGAATTTTCTTGAGAGGAATTGATTTTTTACTGCTTTTTTACCTGTTAGGCATGGCCCGGTTACCTGTTTAGCCTAAGGGAGTTGTTGTATTTGTCCTGAGGGTGTTGTTGTATTTGGCCTGAGGGCGTTGTTATGATTAGCCTGTGGGAACTATACTGTATTAGCCTAAGAGAGTGACTGTATTAGCCCGAGGGTTGTCGTTATTTTTCCTGAGGTCAACCTTTCATGCCTGAGGGCTTCACTTTTGTGCCTGAGGGAAAACTTCCTATGCTTGAGGGTGAGAATTCTATATAAATGCATGAGGGCAATATTCTTTATAGCCTGAGGGCGTAGTTCACTATATTAGCCTGAGGGAGAGATACTGGTTGTCCTGAGGGCTTGGTGCTGTTGAGCACGAAAAGATACTAAATTAAATGAATAGTAAATGGAAATTTAATTGTTATGTTAGTTACTTTTCCGTACTGCTTACTTTATTTCATTTTACTACTGCACATTGTTGATTGCATGCTTACACGCAGTTGGGCACATGCCTTTGGTGGGTGCCTACTGAGATATATTTCTCACACCCAGTTTGGGTCACATTTTTCGGCCCAAAAAGATTACATTTCTGTAGGTGTAGATAGGGGCAAGATTCCTTATACAAGTACTTGACTGTTGATGAGGAGTAGGAGGGCATGGGACCGAGCCTAGGCTCGTGATGACGCCACCAGCTGTTTTGCTTCGTTTTGCTGCATTGTTCTGTTGGTTGTATCGTATTGATGTATAACATGTTCTAGTTGTTTTCCTAGAACTTGATACATGTAGTATCATCATTTATATAATGTTGGTTATATCCACTACTATAGTTTATTTCAGTTGTGTATGGTTTACTCCTTCCATTGTTTGTTTTATGTTTTATTTAAATTCAGTTGCGCTACACTTTGACAAATGAGGGCATAGTTTCCCCACTATCAGACCTGGACCCTCGCTGCTAGTCGGCAGCCTCTGGCGTTTGGGGAAATTCTCTTGAGGTCACGTGGCGAACCGGGTTCGGGGCACCCGTTGCGTGGCACCCGGGTCCGGGATGTTACACTAACATCCTAGATTGACTGACCACTATACTTGTAGTTGGACGAATCAATAGATGGTCTTAGGCATTCCTTCACATATTCATGAGGCTATCGACAAGTAGCATGGGTATAATTGTTGTACATTGGGGAGACTATAACCTTATGATCTGTGTTGAAAAATAGTATACTATGCGTTAATCAATAGAAACATTTTATGCAGTAATAATAAATAAAAAATGTCTTGAGGATGTTTACAATGACTAAAATAAGGTAAATTGTAAATACCAATACATATAATATTGAACACGTGTCTATAGTCAGATACAAGATACAAAAATGTGGTATAATAAGCACAATAATTCAATAATGTGAAAATAACCACATGAATGAATATTTGGGCATCTAGAATAGTATATTAGTCTTTTTCTCCCATGCTCCAATGTTTACATCACAACACAAGCAATCAATCCACAAACCTATGATAATTAAAATATAATCTGCAACCTTATTTAAACGGAAAATTTCATAGGGTGTAAGATATAATCCAAGTTGGCTACCATAATATATTTCTAGATCAATCTATTTTATTCCCTAAAAATGGGTAGCGTGGTATCAAAAGTGAATATAAATAAAAAATTAAATAAATAAATAATACTTTTTTCTGGGTTCCCAAATGGATACAAAACGGGTTCTACCTACTTTGACCTATGCTTGTAGTCTAAAACAAGAGAGCCTATACAAGTGAAGTGGTTTATAAATGACCTCATATATGAAGAAACATTAGTGTTCCAGTCCCTAGATTATGTGTCATATTGGTAGTGACACAACTAAACCATCATTCAAGAATTCTCGTATGGTAATAAAAAATAACGATGATAAAAAGTCACCACATTTAGACCAAAAAAGGCATCCATAAAATTCAGAAGTATAATTCATTATCCTATCCATGTTTATCTTTAATATAATCCCAAAAGTCTATGTAAAAGCATCTAATATAACCATCACCACCAAGTCTATCCAAGTAACTCCATAATTGCATCGCTTTAATCACTCATGGAATAGTGGACAATTAGTTCATTCGAAGTGTCTCACATAGCTAGGGACAGAGTATCACATTGTGAATGGAATAATCATCTTACCAATGGACCAAAAAAATGTTGTTAATCAAGGGAAACTGTAGAGACCCGAATCCTGACGTACAAGGACATTACATTAATTTTTCGTAATTCTTAGTACATAACAAAAACACACACACGGACCGTAATATTTTAGTGTCTTTGGAAACTCGGAATATAATCTTCTAATCGTGTTGAAAGATATTCAACATCTCCCATAAAGAGCTTTTTCATTAAACCTATATCCTTTCTCAATGTCCAAGGGAAATGAAAACATAAAAGGGTGAGCTCAAATGCTCAGTAAGGGTAAAAAAAAGAAATATCAGTCACGTCATATTCATAAGAATATATCTTTTGGAAATCTTAACCTGCAAAAGAGATCATAATTTCATTACATGGGATAAATCATAGTAGTGAAATTTAATCCCAATAATTATAACATAAAACATGAAACCTTGTGGCATACACACATAACCATATAGAATCATTTCTTATTAGTCAAGACTCATTTCCAAGACTATCTTAGTGGACAAAGTCCCTTTCTAAATCAAGTTCACTCCTCGTTTCAGTCCTTTTTCACTGAACCTGTATAACCTACCATTCCAGCCATGTCTATCTCTTGAGATATAAAATCTTTACCAAATGCATTGGAGGGAGATATAGGTCCCACCCATCTCATAATGATACAATTATTATGTGTGCCACAAAATCATAAAACATACATCATAGAATAACCCATGTAATAAAAATGGGATTCTAAAACATCGTGACATCATAAAACAATTCATATAAGATAAAGGAATTCATAAAAATAATTCCATCACAACATAATCAAATCAATGTAATAACAGAGATAACAACAGAACCCTTTTATTATCTTATATGGAAAATAATTTTGATAAAACACTTGAACTCCATCCTTGAGGATAATATCCTTTCTACTTCGAAAACAATTTTCATTTCGTAACATGTCATAAAATTAAAACTAAAAGAAGTTGATTAAAAATAAACAGGAAAACTTGTAAAGGAATCTTATTTGAAATAATGTTTTCATAATCCATTCATGTCGTATAAGTTAAAAAAACATTCTTCTCGTACTTTTGTCGGAAAGGTCAAAAAGTACCTCGTATGAAAAACGACAAAAGATTCCTTTCATATATTTTACTAAAAACTCACTGGAGGGTAAAATAGGATTTAAACAATTGTAGGTGAATGGGAATAATATTACATATTGATGAATCATGGATGTGGATAATAAAATACACCCCAGTAAATGCCAAAGTATAAACAATCTCGGATAAAAATGATATAGTGATATTTCCCTTACATTATGTCTGATTTGCTTCGTATGTGTCCGAAACTCCTGTATAATGATTTAAATAATGTCATTTACGTATTCCAGGATCATATTCATTTTTATGATATCATATATGGTTTACTTATGGCTTCATATTACCCGTTCTTTTGTAAATTCCATGTTAAAGAGCGTTTTGGGTAAAATTGAATCATTTGTCGTCTGTGTTTTGAGTTGTAATTATTCATATGATTACATAGATCATGATTACTTTATTCCAGAATATAAAACATGATTTATATATAATATATATTCAGAATATATATATAATATATTAGTAAATGGAAATAAATACACCGTTCATGGAGACAGTAGACAGTACGTACGCATGAACGCTGTTTTCTTTTCCTTATTGAGTTGAATGGAATTAAGTAGATGACATACATATATATACACATAATTCCAGAATCATTATTATTTCATATATTCCATTTTTAATTATTATATATACTTTATAATCATCCATGAATGGTTAAAGTGGAGAATGAATCTCATCGCGTCGTGGAGACGGTAGTCCGTACATACGCACGAGCGATGATATCATTCTCATGATCGTGGAATTGTATTGGAGTGTATGTATACTATTTCATAATAAATATCACTTTACAATAATCATATATAGTTATTATGTACACAATTATTCCCATCCAAGTATGGTGGTGGTGGAAAATAGATTACACCACGGCATGGAGACGGTATTCCGTACGTACGCACGCGCGGTGATTTCGTTTTCTGTAGGATGGATAGATGGTGAAATAAGGTTGTTTCATAATTATAATAACATATAAGTATATAAGTGATACTAATGTTATTACTTATTAATGAAACAACCTATGAAGAAGAAGTTGAAGAAGAAATAGAGATGAAAGAATCGGTAACGGACATTACCTCTTCTTTGAAATGCCTCTTTGAGATCTCCTTTTAGGGCACTAAAATTGGTCTTTGAGGAAGACCAGAACCTCTAGGATGTTGCTAGGGAAGTGGATAAGGGAATTGTTCAGGGGATGGCTGAGCTTGAAGGCGCAATGTGGTGTGAGGAAGAGAGGGAAGAGGTGCCCTTTTATAAGGGAGGAGAGGGGCACCTTTGAAATAACTAAAACTATTATTTTATTATAAAGACAAATTAGATTTTAAATATCTCCAAATTGATTTATTTAGAATCTAAGGTGGGGATGGGTCGAAATCCTCTCATCCAATAGAATTTAGACAAGTTTAGGTTCCTATATTAACCCTATCATTTAGATTTAACATCAAGTAAAATAATTTTACTTTTACCGTGTCTTCTTATGTTCTTATACTATAAGGTTAATAGACTTACTATAAAAAGACAAACGAACCCAAAGATGTTTATTATTAATATATATAACCATATCTAATTCATTTGGACAAACCTTATATTTTTAAGAATAAAATATCAATTAATAATATAATATTTTGTTAAAAAATATTTTATGTCAATTTTGACATTATTTAGTAATTAATTTTTGTGAAACTCATAACAGAATGATTAGTTTGAAAACAGTTAATTAAATCAATACTAACATGTCATATTAATCTATAAAATTACTGGAATTCATAAAAAGTCTAAAATTACATTTATTTGGGTATTTATAACATCAATTATGTCAATCTTTCATTAATAAGATAATTACTGCATCATCTTTGTGTCATAAATAAATTAAATTATTTAATGTCTAAAAATTACAAATAAAATACCATTATGTAGGAAATATTTTTAGCATTATAATTACTATTTATAGTCGAATTTATCATATGTATAACCCTATATTAAAAATGAGTTACTTATTAAACTTTGATTTTAACTATTTTAACCATTCATTAAATAAATTAATAATAAATGTCATAATCTAATCTAAGTGGGCCTAAATGGTCATATTTTATTCCTAGGATTTTTTTTGGTCGAATTACACTTATCCAATAGAATTATAACATGTGTTCAGGTAATAAGAATAACATTTTTACCCTTAATTACCCTATTTACTTTTAACTGTGGTTAAAAAAAGTAAAAAGTTACTATTCACCAAAAATTATTTTCATCTCATTGAACCACATTTTACTTACTAACATCAACTGTGTCCCTCGAATTTTTGAAATTCCACTCACAGAAGCGGTAAAATTATGTTTTATGAAAAATTCATTTTTTTTAACTACCACTTAGGGGTTTCACTATTCATATAAAATGAAATTTTCTAGAAAAATACCAAAAATTAGGCCTACGATATATTTGATATTATGAACTCATAAATGATTTCCATTTTACCAAATTCAAAACATATCAGTTGCATTAATTAGTTTAAAAATTAATTCTCGTCGTCAAAACAAATAGCGTGTTTTTAAGAGATAATAACTATCAAAAGATTGACACTTGTTTATAACTGGTTTAAATGTGAAATTACATCAAATGACCAACATTTTATTAAATTGTAAAAATATATTCTAAACGCACTTTAAAACCACTCAAATTAATAATTTATGACTATTAATTATTTCAATTAAAAATGTTGTTTTTAATTAAAATTTAGTAATTTTCACTATTCATCAGAATATAAACGTTATTCGAAAAGTACCAAAATTTCACCCTAAGCTAATTTTGATATTAAGAATCCAAAAATGAATTCCATTTTTAAAAATAAATTTTACATAATATCAAAAAGTTGTTGTTACTATTCATAATAGCTAGTTTAAATAATATTTTAATAGCATATTGTTGTTTAGTGAAACTCGTTATTGCGTACTACACATGCTATCGAGGAAGGTTGTGATTGCGTGTAATAAAAGTCAAGTCAAGGATTAATTTTGTGAAAGATCCTTTTGGTGAAGCATACAACACACGACATTAATGAAATTAAAAAGATTATTTTTCATAAAAGTTTGGGCTGTTACATTCTACCCTCCTTAAAATGAATTTCGCCCTCGAAATTCGTCGGGGTTATAAATGGTTTACTATTAGAATGTTTCATTAATAGAAACACACATCATAAAATGGAATACCAAAGAAAATCTTTAAAAACAAAAGTATGAAACGTAACGGTTACCAAAATAAACTAATCACTGGGTTTCCACTTAGGTGAAAATATGGATATAGAAGAGAAATCTAACCATCATGTTGGGATGGAGAGTGGTAGAGAACATGGCTATGAAAA
Organism: Viscum album; assembly: GCA_963277665.1. Classification (NCBI taxonomy): domain Eukaryota; kingdom Viridiplantae; phylum Streptophyta; class Magnoliopsida; order Santalales; family Viscaceae; genus Viscum; species Viscum album. The sequence goes on from OY728140.1 coordinate 1,060,976,590, forward strand.
AGCCAGCAATCAAAAAGCCATAGGTACCATCTAATTCATCAGATATAAGACCAATAGGACAACATTTTTGGTTTTCAAGATCATTTCCCTAAAGTTGATGAAATTGGAATTTGAAGAAATACTTTCGTGATTTTGGTATAGTCTCACCGTTTGTCGTTGTTTGGACAATTTCCACTTCATATATTAAATAAATGAAGTTGAATTTGTCATCCGTGATGTGTTAGTAGATCATGTGATAGAATGATGGGTCATTCCATCTGTCTCAAACAAAAGGTTCGAAAAGTTATCAAAAAATACATAAGTCCATCTATAGTGAGAATAATCATATATGGTTCCTAAAATGGACTTATACTTCATATATCATACTACTTAATATAATAAAACTAGTTTCTACTAAACAAGGACTTCCTGTAGGCCATTGGTAGGTGATAAAGGCCAGTCACACTTCTGTTGAGGGTTCGATTCCCATGGCCTTGTCCGACGCGATGGGCTATCGCCCGTCCTACAGGTTGTCCTTTTTCTAAAACTATATTACTATAACATCCCATCATTAATATCGAAAAAAATTCTATCTTTAAATAATACTAACTTATGTCCAACATAATACATTCTAATCTTTAGGCTTATCCATAATACTTTAGTCCACTCTCATAATATAGTGAAAATGATTACCAGAGATTTAATACCATCGTTGATCCCCATATATCATAAGATATGTCTTGTTGGTCACATTCCAAACATTTAAAGGCCTTAATCATGTATTCTCTTGAATACCCATTGAACCATTGTGAAAACATGAATGCTATTAAAAGTTAACTCTTTCCACATACCAAAATCCTCAAAATTCTATATACTCTAACCATGATATCACTTAGTCCTTATATCAATAATGAGCTCATGAATACTGTCAAACATTTCATTTTCTCCTTATCCCTTCATTATGTTCATATCATCTACTTTCCAAAATATTTGAATCACTTTTCATGGTTACCGATACCTTAAAATTATTGAAAACCACAATAGACCAATACATAAATATTTCAATACACCATAACAGTACCTCAAAACATTATTCTTGAATACCAATACATAAACACTTCAGTCCATCCACTTCAATGATTGTCCTGGAATAAGTCCTTCCTTGATTTAGAAGTAACTTTTTAGGTTAGGGCATTGATTTGAGTAATGCCCATGTTCTCCACAATTAAGACATTGAACTCCATAATAGTCTGTCACTCTATGACCCTTTTCTTCACACAGATAACATCGGTCCCTCCATTTGAGGTATTCCTAAAGGTTCTTCTTCCCTCCATTATAAATCTCAGTCTTCCTTTCTTTATGCTACTCAACATGCGAACATGCATAATAGTTTATATTCCTCTTCTTTGATGAATTGGGCATACCACTAAATTTCACATTGTTAATCATATATCGCGATGACTGATTTGGCATAATCACAATATCTTTTTCTCTAGGAATTACACAATTTTGTTACTCATTGTCACCAATTTGTCCATTGGATTCAATGTTAACCGAATTCCTTCTATATCCCTCCATTAACTAAAACACAAAAAGAATCTTGTGAGAGAAAAAATCATGCTAGAGAAAAGAACATTGTAATGGGAGAGTACCCTCAATATCTTAAATCTTAGGTTAAATTCTAATATTGTTAGCGCAATTCTAGGACTATAACCTATTTGTATACTTAACCTTAGAGACATCCCTAGACATACCATAGAAATATCTCTAGGGACCTCACTAACGTTTTCGCATCCTAGTTTCCAAAGGTTGACTAAACCTTTTCTTTGATACCAACTATAGAGACCTGAAGCCTGACGTACATGGACATTACATTACTTTTGAAGAATTCTTAGTACATAACAAAAACACACACACAAGGACCGTAATAGTTTAGTGTGTTTGGAAACTCAGAATATAATCTTCTAATCATGGTGAAAGATCTTCAACATCTCCCATAATGATCTTTTTTTAAACCTAAATCCTCTCTCTATGTCCTGGGGAAAATAAAACAGAAAAGGGTGAGCTCAAATGCTCAGTAAGGGTAAACAAAAGAAATATCAATCACGTCATATTCATAATAACATATCTTTTGGAAATCTTAACCTGCAAAAGAGATCATAATTTCTTAACATGGGATAAATCATAGTACTGAAATGTAATCCCAATAATCATAACATAAAACATGAAACTTTGTGTCATACAAACATAATCATATAGAATCATTTCTTATTAGTCAAGACTCATTGCCAAGACTATCTTAGTAGACAAAGTCTGTTTCTGAACCGAGTTCACTCCTTGTTTCAGTCCTGTTTCACTGAACCTGTATAACCAACCATTCTAGACATGTCTATCTCATGAGATATAAAATCTTTAGCCAATGCATTGGAGGGAGATATAGGTCCCACCCATCTCATAATGATACCATTCTTATGTGTGCCACAAAATCATAAACCATACATCATAGAATAACCCATGTAATAAAAATGGGATTCTTAAACATTGTGACATCATAAAACAATTCATATAAGATAAATGAATTCATAAAAAAAAATTCCATCACAACATAATCAAATCAATGTAATAATAGGTGTAAAAACAGAACCCTTTTATTATCTTATATGGAAAATAATTTTGATAAAACACTTGAACTCCATTCTTGAGGAAAATATCCTTTCTACTTCAAAAACACTTTTCATTTCTTAACATGTCATAAAATTATAACTAAAAGAAGTTGATTAAAAATAAACTTGAAAACTTGTAAAGGATGCTTCTTGGAAATAATGTTTTAAAAATCCATTCATGCTGTATAAGATAAAAAAACATTCTTCTCGTAGTTTTGTCGGAAAAGTCAAAAAGTACCTTGTATGAAAAACGACAAAAGATTCCTTTCATATCTTTTACTAAAAACTCACCGGAGGGTAAAATAGGATTTAAAAAATTGTAGGTGAATGGGAATAATATTACATATTGAGGAAACATGGATGTGGATAATAAAATACACCCCAGTAAACGCCAAAGTATAAATAATCTCGGATAAAAATGAGATTGTGATATTTCCCTTACCTTAGGTCCGATTTGCTTCGTATATTTCCGAACCTCCGGTATAATGATTTATATAATGTCATTGACTTATTCCAGAATCATTATCATTGTTGTGATATCATATATGGTTTACTTATGGCATTATATTACACGTTCTTTTGTATATTCCATGTTAAAGAGCGTTTTCGGTAAAATCGTTTCATTTGTCGTCCGTGTTTTGACTTGTAATTATTCATATGATTACTTAGATCATGATTACTTAATTCCTGAATATAAAACATTATTTATATATAATATATTTGCAGAATATATATATATAGTAGATCAGTAAATGGAATGAAATAGACCGTTCATGGAGACGGTAGACCGTACGTACGCATGAACGCTGTTTTCTTTTCCTTATTGAGTTGAATGGAATTAAGTAGATGACATACATATATATATACACAAATCCAGAATCATTATTATTTCGTATATTTCATTATTAATTATTATATATAATTTATAATCATTCATGAATGGTTGAAGTGGAGAATGAATCTCATCGTGTCGTGGAGACGGTAGTCCGTACGTACGCACGAGCGATGATATCATTCTCATGATTGTGGAATTTTATTGGAGTGTATGTATAATATTTCAGAATCAATATCACTTTACAATAATAATATATAGTTATTATTTACACCATTATACCCATCCATGTAAGGTGGTGGTGGAAAATAGATTACACCATGGCGTGGAGACGGTATTCCGTACGTACGCACGCACGGTGATTTCGGTTTCCGTAGGATTGATAGATGGTGAAATAAGGTTGTTTCAAAATTATAATAACATATCAGTATATAAGTGATACTGATGTTATTACTTCATAACGAAACAACCTATGAATAAGAAGTGGAAGAAGAAATAGAGATGAAAGAATCAGTAACGGACATTACCTCATCTTTGAAGCGCCTCTTTGAGATCTCCTTTTAGGGCCCTAAAATTGGTCTTTGAGGAAGACCAGAACCTCTAGGATGTTTCTAGAGAAGTGGAGAAGGGAATTTGTCAGGGGTTGGCCGAGCTTGAAGGCGCAAAGTGATGTGAGGAAGAGAGGGAGGAGGTGCCCTTTTATAAGGGAGGAGAGGGGCACCTTTGGAAAAACTAAAACTATTATTTTATTATAATGTCAAATTCGGTTTTAAATATCTCCAAATTGATTTATTTATAAGATAAGGTGGGTATGGGTCGAAATAATCTCATCCAATATAATTTAGACAAGTTTAGGTTCCTATTTTAACCTTACCATTTAGATTTAACATTAAATAAAATAATTTTACTTTTACCTTATCTTCTTGTGTTCTTATACTATAAGGTTAATAAACTTACTATAAGAAGCCAAACGAACCCAAAGATGTTTATAATTAATATATATAACCATATATAAGTCATTTGAAAAAACCTTATATTTTTAGGAATAAAATAACAATTAATAATATAATATTTTTTTAAAAACTATTTTATGTCAATTTTGACACTATTTAGTAATTAATTTTTGTGAAAATCATAACAGAAATATTAGTTCGAAAAAAGTTAATAAAATAAATAATAACATGTCATATAAATCTATAAAATTAGTCTAATTCATAAAAAATCTGAAATTACATTTATTTGTGTATTTATAACATCAATTATGTCAATCTTTCATTAATAAGATAATTACTGTATCATCTTTGTGTCATATATAAATTAAATTATTTAATGTATAAAAATTATAAATAAAATACCATTATGTAGGAAATCATTTTAGATTTCTAAAAATCATTTGTAGTCGAATTAATATTTTTTATAACCCTATATTAAAAATTATTTACTTATTAAACTTTGATTTTAACTATTTTAACCCTTCTTTAAATAAATTAATAATAAATGTCCTAATCTGATCCAAGTGGGCCTAAATGGTCATATTTTATTCCTAACAATGTTTTTGGTCGAATTACACTTATCAAATAGAATTAGGACATGTGTTGGAGAAATAAGAATATCATTTTTACCCTTAATTACCCTATTTACTTTTAATCGTGGTAAAAAAGTAAAAAGTCACTATTCACCAAAAATTATTTTCATCTCATTGAACCACATTTTACTTACTGACATCAACCGTGTCTCACGGATTTCTAAAATTCCACTCACAGAAGTGGTAAAATTAAGTTTTATGAAAAATTCATTTTTCTTAACTACCACTTAGGGGTTTCACTATTCATCAAAAATGAAAGTTTCCAGAAAAATACCAAAAATTAGGCCTAATCTATATTTGATATTATGAACTCATAAATGATTTCTATTTTACCAAATTAAAAACATATCAGTTGCATTAATTAGTTTAAAAATTAAATCCTGTCGTCAAAACAAATACCGTGTTTTTAAGACATAATAACTACTAAAAGATTAACTCTTGTTTATAACTGGTTTAAATGTGAAATTACATCCAATGACCAACATTGTATTAAATTGTAAAAATATATTCTAAACATACTTTAAAACCACTCAATTTAATAATTTATCACTATTAATTATTTCAATTAAAAAATATGTTTCTATTATAATTAAGTAATTTCCATTATTCATCAAAATATAAAAGTTATTCAAAATGTACCAAAATTTCATCCTAAGCTAATTTTGATATTACGAATGCAAATATGAATTTCATTTTGAAAAATAAAATTTACAAAATTTTAAAAAGTGGTTATTACTATTCATAACAGCTATTTTTAATAATATTTTAATAGCATATTGTTGTTTAGTGAAACTCATTGTTGTGTACTACACACGCTATCGAGGAAGGTCGTGATTGCGTTTAATGAAAGGCAAGTCAAGGATGCATGTTGTGAAAGATGCTTTTGGTGTAGCGTACAACACAAGACATTAATGAAATTAAAAAGAATATTTTTCATAAAATCTCGTGTTGTTATAGAAACAGTTTCACCCATGGGTTTAAATTAATCACCCATCAACCAATCCAACTAAATCCAAAGGATCATTCCTAATACATTATGTAGTATAAATAAAATCACATCGATTCCACCCATAGAAATCTTATATCAGGACTTGTGTACTTTTCTTGAACAAAAATATTGAAATTATAAAAACCAAGATCACATTTCATCCCAAATTCATATAATTTACTCTTGGATAAGAATACTAACCATGTATTTAATACAAAAAAAACTAAGTCCAAAGGAAAATTTCACTATCCACTAATCCTTGACACACATGAAGAAGAAACAACCCTTAAATATAAAGAACATGGTATGGAATAAGTATAATAAATAAAAAATGATTCATTGGGAATAATTAAAATGAATGAGATATAGGATAGGAAATGAGAAAAATTCCAAAACATTAAACAACTTTCATAAAAAAATTGGCAAAATAAGTAAGTGTGAATAGTGAGGATTAATATTATTGAATATGGTATATGATATAATCATAAATCCTAAATCCTAAGGAATTTAATTAGTTCTGATCAACAAATTTAATTAAATTAATTACATTCAATTGTATAACCATGTAATAAGGAATATGCATTAATCTTATGGTATAAAATCATTCAAAAATAATCCTTATGAATTAAATTTATTAATATAAATCATTTATTGTGGGTGCGACACAACGTGAAGGGTGTTCAAACAATCAAGGCTCAAATTTTTTTCCATATTTAGGAACCATGGCCACCAATGTGGGTAGTGTCAAATAAATAAAAAAATTATTTGATTCTACACTCACAATGGTCATACCAAACATGATAATTTGTTCAATTTAATTTATTTGACAAAATAGTTGCATCAAAAAAAAAATGGAACAATGTAGAACAATACACTATGAAGAATGAAATGAATCTTCAAGAAATAAGATTGACCACCTACTGTATACCATGTAAATATCACCCATCTGATGACATGGTTTAATTTGTCCCATTTTGAATAAAATAGAAGAAATGGATGAACACCATGAAAATATGGTGACTGTGGTCGCAAAAAAAAATAATATTGAGTGAGAGAAGACAAATAAAGAATGGAATTAAGGGGAGTTATAAACATACCAATATCTATCCAACATACTTCATAGCACTAACGTTATACGATAGATGAGAGGGAACTCCACATACTTTAAATATTAATAAAACACCCTAGAGGTGTCTTCTATGCATGAAAACAGATGAAGAATTTATTTGAAGGAAGAAATAAAAATTAGTGGGGAAAAGGTTAATTTCACCCTTTTAATGAGGTATAAATTTTGGATACATTTTTTTTCCAAATCATGAAGAAAATATGAGAAACATACTTTTTAAATGTGATTAATCATGCATGATATGAACCATTTTTCAAGAAAACCATGTGTATCCCATGCATATCACATCTACTCAAAATCACCAAGAGCATGGTTTACATGGATGAGATACATTGTTTCAAAGCAAATTGCACCCTTAACAGTGCACCTGAACAAAGTTTCCAATTCATAGTGCTCACAAAACTCAATGAAAAACCTCAGATAACACCCAGTTATGCACCACATATAAATAAATATTTTATGGGTTTTAAAACATGAATTTACTCAATGAGGATTAGTTTAAAAATGGATTTTACAATAAATGACAAAACAAATTTCATTTGATATTTTATCTGCTTTAAAAACAGGTGATGCTGCACATAGCATGCCACAAACTCCAGACCATGATAGATATTTATTTAATCTAAAAGAACAAAATAAACTCCACATCCAAGTCTCCACATCATAGGTTATCAATAAAAACAAAAATCTTCTATGACAGGGTCATGGAAAACATAGTATAACTATTATGCCATAACTGCCTCCAGATCAACATATACATTTTAACTCCCCCAAAATATCATATAGGAGTAGGTGTTAATGTCATAGTCCAACACCCAATTTGTAAACGACAAACATTATAGAACCCCCAAAACCCAACATAATGAGATTAAACTATAGTTATCTACCTCATTACAAAAATACCACCTCCACATTACAATGAACACTACCATGTTGTATGAATATTCTCCACAAAGAACTTAAACTCTATGATCCTCCCTTCATAGTGGAATTTTCATAAAACCCTTATACTCCGAAACCTCACTATGTAATGAAATAATTTGTTTTATAAAATTAAATTTGATTCATCTATAAATAATAAAAACCCTAATAACCAAAATCAAACCCCATGACGAATATAACCACCAGTAAAACACTTCCTCAGATGTTACCTCTAAAAAAAAGTAACATACAAATAATAGAGGCATTATGAGGGAAACTAATATACACCTTGGAATCATCACCCAAAAACAATAAGGGGTAATGGAGATACCTCTGAAATAAAGAACCACCACATGAAGAGGAAAATGTGGTACCTCCCTCCCCACACATCAACAACTTTCCCCAACTATTCCTTTAATAATATCAATAATTCAAGATGTCCAATCTTTGATAAAAAATATATTTTGATTGACTAAAATCATTTCATATGATTTAAAAAATTATACAATGTAAATTTTAATAATAAAAATTATAATTATATTTTCAAAATCATCCATCATAGATTCAATAAAAATTAATTTTTTATAATTTCTCCACAGAATCTGTAAATCTAAACCAATATATTCCCCATATATTAAATATCCATTGAATTATACGATACATGAGGAATTTCAAGACACTTAGACTAAAGTTGATACAAAAAATTACATTGGAAATATATTAGATTTCTTTTCACAATTAACCTCAATATTCTCATACCTAGAGAGCTAGATCACTCACTAAATTTAATAGATCACCTCATTATCTTCTTCATTGATGCTCGAGACACATGTCCAAAGACATTTTAATAAATTGTCCAAACAACTTATGATGGATCTACATTGGAAATATTTTTTATTGTAAATCATTAATATGTGATATGTGGATGATCTCACAAATATTTTCAAGAAAAAAATTAAATGTGACAAAAAATCCTTGAACCTCCGGTCAATAAAAAGATTCATAACATGTAACTCATCCTTTCTCCTCATGCCAATAATTTAGAAAATAACAAATCAGGGTTATATTGTGATGACCAAAGAAAAATACACTCTCATCCCCCCTAAGAGGCTTCTAAAAATACGCAACTAATAATGGGTATCCACATATGAATAAAATTTTTTCATTGATAGTTCAAGAAATTCCTTAAAATTAATTGATCTTCAATGAAAACAATTTGTCTCCCAAAAAAATTAATATACCTTTAAAAAACCTCCAATGAAAACAATAATTTTTAATTCATCTATGGTATTCAGCAACACAATACCAATTTAAACCCCTTTATTTATATTATCATTAACAAGGATTGAGGACCCACTAATGAACTTCAAAATATCCTATATCTAAAATTTTAGAAAGGCTATATCCCAATATAATTTAATATTTTTCTAATATAATAATTCTACGTATAATATTTGAGAAATAGCATTAATCTATGAAATAAATTTTATCCTAAACCAAAAAATTTAATAATCCACTAATATGAAACATTAGTTTTTATAAGAAAACATCAATCCATGCCAAAATTTCTAGAAAACAACTATTACCACAACATAACCAACATCCAACATCCAAAACAATGAAAATATTTTCATCTTTCACAATACACCTCACATACATATAACTATTAATAGTATCATTTAAATATCTATATATCCTATTCCAATAAAAACAAAAATAATTTAAAACACTACCTCAAGTGCATAAATCTTGGGAACCTATCCAATATTAAAATATATTATATACTTATAGAGGCCTTAACTCACCCACATATCTTCCAAATGTGTTATAAATATAACGTATTTTAATTGGGATTGGATTTCCCTCTCATCATATTCATGAATCCACAACACCACTGACATGAATAAATAAATCACTAAAAACCCAATTATCAATATATAGAAAATAAATAGTAGATTTATAGTACATTAGAAATGTCATGAAAGTAAATCATCATTACTATAATGATCATCCATAAATTATTTTTATTATTGGCTTTATCTGATTAATATTTTGAGGGATGTAGGTGATTCAATTGATAAAACCATAATGGATCATAAAATTACATTTGGGGTACATTTTAACAATAACATGAAACATCACCTCAATGAACACATAGTTCCTATGTAATGAAAAAAATAAGATTAGAGACTTAGGATTCAATATGGGACATCTTATTTATAATAATTAATTCAAATGAAAATTTTTAATTAGGAAAAATGGTTTTATTGTGGAATATAATTCATCAATGAAAAAATTAAAAAATACAGTAAAAAACAACAATCAGTAATTATAAGTCATTTTTATATTAATCATTATGCCTTTGATTAAAATAGATCTATCGTAAAAACATGTTAAAGGGAAAAAATCACATGTTATTGAACAAAATATTAGGCATGTATTTCATAAAATAGAAATTTTCTCTTTATGGAGACATATTTTTAATTAAAAAAATAAATACATTTTATGTCCACATTCATCATGTTATACATTAAAAAACTATTAAACAACTAATCAAGTTGGTGGCATGATTTTAGATTTAACAATACAAACTTATTTCATATCACAAAAAATATATCTAAATTTTTATCCCAATGTGGCATGATGGACATGATAAAAAATATTATTTAATCATTCCATCACTCTTTAAAACATGATAATAATCCACAATAAAAGAAACATGTTATTTTTTCAATTTTTAAATACATCATAAGTAGTATATAACATGATTTATTATTCTAATTACATCAAACTCAACATGATACATTCTAATTATTTACGTGAAGGTAATTTAATAACCATTTGAGAAATTGTTTTACCCTTTAAAAATGACCCCAATAATAAAATACTCATGGATTAGCATGTAAGGAATAGAATTTTTTGCAATAATTGTTTCTTCAATATTATAAAGAATATGATCAATCCAGAAAAAATTTATAGGCATTAATAGGATTCAAAAATGTTCCAATATTATTATCCATTAATTTAGAACTACAAATAATAATTCATCCATACAATAAATTCCAAACAAATGAAAGTTACATATCATAAGATGAATGTTAAAAAATAACAAGACAGACACATCATGATGTTCAATGTATACATGTATAAATAATATATTATATGAAATCCATTAACCCTTCTTAGATGATAAGAATTATTTTTTATATATAAATATTAAAATTTTCAATGGTAGTCATAGATTGTTTAAATAATTTAAATAATTTTTAAAAATAAAATATAAATAATTTTTTCCAACGGGGTAATAAAGTCTCTATACCTGATTACATCATTTTAAATCATTAATACTAAAAAATCCATCATACAACATGTTTCACAAAAAAAGTTTTCTGATAATAAATCACTGCTTTAATCATTTCTTTCATGTTACATCAATAATTATCAAAAAACAATAATGGTTTATTACCAACAATAATTTGATCCTAATGAGTGGAACACACATAAATATTCAAGGTGAAAAATATAATGTAAATTTTTTCCATGATTGATGTACCCCATATAATTTCTTTCATACAATAGTTTCACCTCTATGAAAAAATGTTCAATCGCTTTTCAATCTGATTTCATCAGATCATAGTGATCACAAGAATTTACATTCCTTAGATATTCTACATGTTCATTTAACATATTAGGTTAGAGTATAATGATTTATCTACCATTCAAATACATTCTACACTAAATCATAACATCAATATACACCATATATCTGAACAATATTCAATTAAACCGTACTTTACAAACCCACCCCTAATGAAAACCCCTCGACGTTTGTCAGTGAAGACAAGTGTGATATAAACAAAAAATCATAATAACAATAAAATTCAAAATAAAACAAGTTTAATAAAATAATAAACCTCAAGAGAGTAAAAAAGAAATAATATAACCATCTATTATTTTCCAAGGTCGCTAAATTCCTTCATCACTAGCATCCCCACTAGAAATATTATCAACATGAAAATATATGTAAGAAATAAAAGAATCAATTAATATCTATAAGGCTGAAATATATTCAGATTAGTTCCATCAAGTCAACATAAGGGATCTCCCTGTCAAACTAGTTGAGAGCTGGTAGAATATCCTCCTCTCTATATTTTGAGATGTGATTACAAAAAATCACCACCAATGTATCATCTTCCATGTTTCCATGCTTCCACATGTGCATCCCAACATCCTTATATATTGTATCATCACACACCCAAAAACAAACTACAACAATCACCTTAATTCAACAGCATTCCATAAATTAATTAATAGGTAATCATAAATAATAAAGACATAAACCAACTCTCATCCATTTCCATTTCACATCCATCACCAACACCTTCACATTATCAATAGATAGGAAACATGAAAATGAAGAGAATCATCCTTGTCCCCTCTCTATACTATGAATGATCCCACTCTAGAAAACCACTTTCCATAACAAATCATCCCCTTTGGTGAACCAAAACTACAAGCCACCATAACTCATGTGAATGTTCTATCCATGAGATATTATAGATCATTCATCACATATGGTTCCCTATAATAGCAATGCATTACAACTTATGGGTATATGATAGTATTGACCCATTTTATTCCATAAGAATTAAATTTTTGGATCTCCCCATCACTTTATATCTTCACCACAACAATGTCCATATTAACGTCAAAATAACATAGCAATCATGAATCAAGGACATATAACACAAAAAAATATACATCATAAAATATAATAACAATTAATCATTTAGTTGAGAAAACTAATCTATTAATCATGTAAAATATTATTCTTTTAAAATCCCATTTCAATCCATGAATCCTTCCTCTATAACATTGATTATCCATATTTACACATATTGTCTTTAAATAAGTTTAATACATAATCATTAATCATTTAAAACCATTAAAAATTTATTTATTAATATAGTCTCTATCTAATTATATCCCATGCGCATTATATTCTCAAGATAATCCATTTTTGAAAAAAACTAATAAATAAATTCATCAAAAACTAAAAAAAGAAGAACAAACCCCCTAAAAATATATAATCATTCAATTTGAATAACTCCTTATTTCCACTCTGATATTTTATAATGTTACATTATAGTAATCATAGTATTATACATCAATAAAATAATTTATATAGATTATATGTTATATTATCTAGAATATTTCTCTATATTACCTTTTTTGTTTAATTAATCCTTTTACAATGTTATCATGTAAGACACAACAACAGACATCCATAATAGAAATCAATACACACGATATCATAGAAATCAAAATGCACACCAAAATCCTCGTCCATAATTAATTATATATTATAAATTCAAATCATCATAGATGATTAAGTCTTTCATTATATCTCCCATTAAGAATAAACCAGGTCACCAAATGAAATTAAAACCACATAATTACTAGAAAACAAAATAATATATTGATTTTAGAAGTCATAAGTTATTCTATGTGGACCCCTACCGTAATCAATTCTTCCAGAATAATTTTATGATGAAGATGTTATGGGAGGATATCCACATGGCCCAAATCCCAAAAAATGGATCAATAATATATATCACACCATCAATTATATAAATCCATCCATATAGTACCCCCAAAAAGTTTCTTCCCTTGTTAAAACCATCTACAAATGATTAAAACGTTATTTATTAGGAATAAAACTGAGGGAATGGAAATAAATTAGCTAATACCTAAAAATCAATATTAATGAAATAAAGGATCAAATACAATGAAAGGGGATCAAAATAAATCTAATGTTAAAATTTTAAATGTTTTAGAGTTAAGGGAAATGAAGGGTTAATGATAGGGTTCAAATGGGTTATGGATTCAATACAATGGATTGAATTGGAAGACCACATCACAACACACTATGGAAAATATAAAATGGTTGATGTGGAACATGATACACAATTAATGAGATGAACCACACCTTAGTATATCATGGTCTCACTTTATATCTTAAAATCTTCATGAAATCATTGAATCCACACCATTATTAAAACTCATATCCTATAAAATCAGTTAATTCCATAATGTAAGCAAATTAACATTGTTGTTGAACACATATCCCTTGTCCCCAACCATATCAAAACCTCCACACCATGACATAAATACCTTGACATCAAAAATCCAACAGAAAAATCCCTATATAGTTTATCACAATAGAGGGTGTACTTCATTCCATAGAGATTCTATGATTGGGATATTCAAGGAATAATTTATATGCAATGGCTTAGGTACATCAAGAATAAGTGAAGCACAAAGATTCCCCAAAAATATCCTACAACTCTCTACATTGAAGCCAATTCCCATGATATAAACCACAAAATCTCTAGAACCACCAATGACCCATTATTAAAATATCTATGTTACATCCCTTTGCCTCACACTTCTAGGACTACCTCTATGTTGAAATGAACATTACTATACCATAGGGAATTCTCTAGCTAGAGCATCAACTCCAAGATTGTCCCATTATCCAAAATACTTCTACAAAATCTAACAGCACGTAAAACTCACAATGTTATTGAAATATTATGTAATGATATTTACAAATACCATTATAAAATATTCAAATTATATTCAAAATTAACTTTTCCTTAAAATAGGTTATCTAGTAAATTGTAAATACTTTGGACATAGAGTTCTATAACAAAAATATTTTAACATCAAAAAATATTTTCCCTGATTCATTTTAATAAATACTAATGAAAAATATATTTTCAAATATAAAAAAAATAATTATAATTATTTCCATTTGGTGGGTTACATACATATAAAGGTCAGAAAATAAAGATGAGTTTTTAAATTTGGAACTTTGGTTATTTATTAACTTTATCTAGTTTTTTATTTAGTTTTTAAATTATAATTGATATAATATTTTTTTTTCAAAATTGATACCCCATTTGTTTAGAATTATTATCTATCTAAAACTAAGCATGTAAACATGTCATGTAATTATAACTTTTTTCAGACCAAATTTTGGAATTAAAATGTATCCATATCTTTCTTTCTAGACTAGATGATAAAAATGTTTTGTGTAAAAAATCAATTAATTGAATTTATTTGGTGAGTTTTTGATTCCAATGGATTATTATGAAATTGAAATAATATTAATTTAAGTGTTACTAAAGAAAAATATACTACATAATATCATATCTCTTTGATTTTAAGCAAATTTAATAAATTTATTCAGTTTAAATCATTAAATATATACCTTAAAATAAATGATTCCAAAACTAAATATTAAAAAAAACTAGGATGACATATTCTAAAATTGGAATGTGATAAGAAAAATTATTCAATGTATTTTGAAATGTTCCTTCTCTCAAACATAGTATTATGAATAGTCTTTCTGTAGGATTTTATATATAAGAAATGGTTAATGATAAAAAAAATGTTTGGAGAACTGAAGAATAATAATGAACTATAAATTAATTATAGTTGAATGTCAAAAAAATATTACCCTAAGGGTACATAATTGAGTGTTTTTAATGATTATATGAAAAATAAATCATGAATGTAGAGTGTATCCTAGAAATATCAATGCTTTTTTCTATAAAATGGCATATTAAATAATAAAAATAAAAAAGTTTCTGTATTATTCCACGATATCATACTATCATAGATATGAAAGTAATGGAAGGAATATATAATGACACTATTACAATGACGATGTGATAATCTAACAAAATAACACATGGGTACAAAAAACAAGAAAGAATATAAAAAATATAAAAATTACAGAAGCCATGAATTTTGTAATAATCACAGTGAAACCCAAAATTTAGTTAATAAATAGTTTTCAAAAAATGAGAAATCGGATCAAACTTGTGATCCTCATTTATAAATGTGACTTATATTATAATTTCTTCCATCCCAAGTTCTTCATGATATATTTAGACCCACATTTCTATTATTATTATTTATATTTGTAAAATTCTATACTATTTTTTTAATGAATCATGATGATTTTTTCGTTTATATATCATATATTAACATATTGGTATATGATTAGTTAGTGTGAATGTGATATTGATATGGTTGGAAGGGTTATGAGTGATTAAAATATTAAAAAATAACAGGATGTTTATTTTTTTTCATATATATACATAACACATATGAAAGAGAAAATGAATATATATTTCATAGACCATGGATTGGTAATATGTTTTTTAGGAATGAACAATGGATTATATAGTGGAATCGGTGAGAGAAAAGATCATTCTAATTGAGATTTAATGGTTTGTTGGGATAGATAACTATTTTGGGAATGTGGAACATTCTTAGGTTAGTGTGAAAATTAATCAATACTCTTTTTATGTAATTAAATTTTTTATAAATTTACTTATATTTTTCATCAACAACATTTAATAAATAATATAATCCATTAACAGAAAACATATCCATATGTGATAATGTGAGAAAATTTAATAGATAATATTAGACACGGATTGTGGATGAGGGTTTTGTGAAGTTTACAAATATCCTTTTAGATAAAAAGGAAATGAAAGGATCTATAAGTGTCTAAAATTATACATTATTAACATTTAATATAAGGTTTTTCTAAAGATGATTTTAACATTCTTTGTGTGATAGTTATATAAGGTGTCAATTTTGGTTGATAGTGATAAAATTAATGTAATTAAGATGAGATATTTTTGATATAGTGTTTTTTATTTTTAATATCTTACTAATGTCAACATGATGTTATGGAATGTTAATTGAAGTGTTACATGATTTTTAGAGCTAAAACATTGAATCTAGTTTAAAATTCGTGGTTTATGACACTTCTAAATACCATTGTGCAGCCTAAATTTTTTAGGGTATTGATATTAATTATCTCATGAATAGATTTAGATGAATTATAATAAATTAATGAAATATTTAAAAATTAACTTGTACGCACATTTCCATATTGACCATTAGGTTGTGGACACTTTTCCCTGTTTTTTTTTAATCTTGGATTATAATAATTAGGGTTGTGGAAACTTGGGATTTGGTTGGGGATATCAATATAGAATGTGGATACCCTCTTGAAGGATATGATATTTTTTATAAAGGAGATGAGAGAATTTTTTAGGCCTATTCCATATTAATTGTAGAGATGTTCATGTAAAATTAGATGATAGTAAGTTCTCCTCTATTTTAAATTGATTTAACGACATTTTCATTTGTTTACATAAATTACTTTTTAGTTTTTATGTGTAGATTTTATATTATGCTAGACTGTGGTTGGGAAATGTTGAATTCATTATAATGTAATGATTATGTATGTGGCTTTTAATTTTATGACTTATTATATTATTTATGTATGAATGAATATTGGTTTTCCCGTTAAATAATGTAAATTTGTTAAAAATGGATTATAAATGTGAACATGTGTAACATAGTAAAGGGTTTTGTTTGAAAAAATATAAAATAAACAAAAAATGGGTTTTCCATGTTATTTAGAGTATTCTATGATACATGAATTATTGAAATTGGTTTTCGTGCATAAGTAATAATCTTTAGATAATTTTATATAATTGATTGTGTTATTTTTTTAATGAAATGATGTTAATGTTTTTATGGGTTATTGATTATTAGTTGAGAAATATTGAAGGATACTATTTATCTGTGGTGATTAATGGAATTCTTTTTATCTGTAATATAGAGGGAAATGGGTTGGTGTTTTCTAATATTTTTTGGGTGGATTTATTTTTGCATCTGGAATGTGGTGGGAAAAGTGAATGAGTAATTTGACAAGGTCTCTATTGTATTAAGAAGTAGTTTTTATTAGTTTTTTGAAAAGATTTTTATATATATTTTATTTTTAATATATTGATTTAATTATTTAATATCCAATTTTCTAGAAATTATTTCAATAAAAATATATAATCTACATTTTTATCACATGGAATGGGTGCATGGGATATCATATGAGAGAAAATGTTCAGTTGTTAGAGATACCCCATGTATACAAATCATTGTGTACAAAAAAATATTTTCATCTAATGTTTTCAGTTATGGGGAATATTTATTAGTTTTATTAGAAAATGTAACTAGTGTTAAACATGAGATACTAGAACATAAAAATCCTATAGTGGTGGTTTCTTATATTATAAAATTTTTTATTAATATTATGATATATTGTTATTATTATGGTATGTATGTTTGAATATTTATTTAAATTATTTTACTATTTATATATTAAAAATGAATTTATTTCTATACTATGAGTTTTTTTGTATAACTATTTCCCTTTATCAATTTTTCGATTTTATAGTGGTAGTTCCTAAATTTTGGTAACTAGTGGATTGTGCAATGATTTGAGTAGCATTTAAATATGTATTGTTGTTTGGTTTGAGGTGATGGATTGTGTAAAAATTATACAAATATAATCATTTTAGTAATGTGAGATACCATTTGTTGAGAATAATGGTGTGTTTTAACACAAGGGATAAAAATAATTATTCTTGATCAGTATCAATATAACAAGACTCATGTATCCAATAAAGCCGCAGAATATTTTTTTTCCTGTTACTATTAGATTAATCATTTTTAATTATTATTGATAAGAATTATATATTAAAAACGCTATATTTTCATATGCATTATGGCATATGCTTAATGTTATTATACTATATAAATTTCATTTAATATGTTCAAATATTTGTAGATTTTAATAGATTTTCAGTAAATAAACAATAAGATTTAAAGTGGAATAGATACTTAATTTTTTAGGTTCTAGTAGGAGAAGAATTCAATTTTGGATATTTATTTTCATTTTGTAGTTATAATGGTAGGAAAATAAACTTCAATGTAATCAAATGGATCTGAAATTTGATATAGTATTTGGGAAATCATTATAATGGTTTTCATATTTGATTGTGTTGTAGCATTGATATTATACTATATTTCACTTCATATTATTTTTATCAATAGAATTTAATATTTTTTATTAATTATATGACACTATTAATTTTCATGACTATTAGATTGTTTTAAAATATTAAAAATAAAATCATTTTTTAATGGTTGCAATAATCCCATTAGTTTATAAGTGATTATAAAATTGTTTATAATAAATTAAGATGTGAAATATATTCAATAAAACAAATTGATTTTACCAAAATATATTTTTTAATTTATTTTTATTATGTTTGAATACAATCACCATTATTATACATGATGAAATCTTAAATTATTTTATTATACATTTAATAAAAATATAGTTTTATAATATAATGTTGAAATATTTATAATGATTTATAATGAAATAAAAATTTATTTTAATTCATTATTTATAATTATAAAAAATATTATTTCTATAAATATGATATTATTTTTAATAACTAAAACACATGTTATATTGAAAGAAAAAAATGTATTTTAATTATATAATTTTGTAATTATTTTTAGTTTCTATATATAATTTGACATAAAAATTTTATAAATTGATTGTTTATGGAATAATATTTTTAATATTAATATTTTATAACGAAAAAATTAAAGCTAATAATGAAATTAATATATTAATATAAACACAAACACACACACACCCACAAACACACACATGATTATATATATATTAAGTATTTAATTATGATTATTATTATAATTTTTATCAAAATGTTACAAATGTTAATTTTGATTTTAAAAACTATGAATTATGATTATATGTAATTATTTAATTCTTACTATAACGAAATACCTTAGAAAATTAAGAAACATTACATATATTATAGTTATTATAATTGTATTATTAAAATTCAATTTCACATGTGTAACAAAATAAAACTAAATATTAATAAAATAAATTAAAAAATGGATACAAAAAAAATTTTGGTGACCGATATGATCTTTTTATGACATCAATAAGCATGAGTAGATATGAACATTAGCTATATTTCAAATAAAGGAACATAGGAGCATTAATCTAAGAATGTATAAGAGTTCACAATCAGATAAGGATTCAACTGCCGAAAGAATTCTGTGCTAGATGGATGATGAATACTAGTGATAAATAAATATCAAGTCCAACCAAGAAGCTTTTAGATGGAATGTTATTGATTCAATTCAGAGTGATATCTGATCAAATGTTTTTTTGACCTACATAATCTATTGAAGTAGTTGTTTTTTGTTTTTGTTTGTTAGTGTAATATTTTTTTGTTGACCTAATGTTAAGGATTCATAATGTAATGTTTTTTTATTCACCATTTAATTTATCGATTTGATTATTAGAATCATTCAAATTATACATCAATTTTATTCATATTCATTGTTTTATTACTTTTTTCTCCCCATTAGACAATTGATGTATTATTTTATCACATTTTTGGCTTCTTTTTCATCTAATATCCCTATTTTGGTCATTTTTAAATCTATTTTTCAATGATTTGGGATGTATTTTCTTTGTATGGTCCTATTACATCCAAATTATGAATATTTAAATTATATTCACTACTAATTCTTTGTCTATATATTCAGATTTCTCTTTATGTTTGTAAATTCCCTTGTTTGGTGATTAATGTTAAAATCATTTGGTCTGAGGTTGGAAAGTCATTTGTTCTGAATATTAACAATAATTGATCTAATTTATAATATATATATATATATATAGTAACATTCAATTTTCCTCTATAAATAGAGCATTCATATTTCTTTCTTTCTCTAAATAATTATTTATGAGTTCCAATCCTCTACAACAATTCATCTATAAATTTTAAGGTAAGGTATATTATTATTTTTAAGAAATTTCAATTTATATAGATTTAATTTTAGGATTTATGTATATATTATTTCAATTAATACATTTTTTCGGGCTTTTAATTTTTCAATTTATATTCATGTATAATGATGTTTTCATTTTTTTAAATTTTTTTTATTTAAATTAACTATTTGGAATTTCATAGTTATATAATTCAATGATTTATATATATGTAATTTTGCAGTTTATAATATTAGGATGTAAATTCATGATATTTTTATATATGTAATTTTTATGTGTATTCTTGACATATATATTTACGTTTTATCTTTCACACACTATAAATATTTACTTTATAAACCATGAAAATATTTTTATAGTTGTATTATATATATGTAAAAATTTACATATAAAATGTATTCAATGTTTAATATCATTTAATTTTAAGACATACGATTTCATGTTTATTATTAATTAGATATGTTATTTATATACATCATGATGATTATGTTCTCCAAAAAAATATAGATATAACTTTATATTATAATATTGATAATTTAAAATTATTATATTATTTCAAATAATATTACATCCCTACATAATTTAATTTTATGTAATTATTAATAATACAGGGTTTAATATAAACCCCCATTAAAAAATTTCAAAATTTCAAGGAGAAAGAATTATTCTTAAATGAAAATAAATGTTTTTATAATATCTGTATGGACAGGGATGTGATTTTCCATTTTTTTACTCATATAATTTTTATGTTGTTTTTATTACATTTCTTTAAAAATTATAATTTAAGGGTAAATTTGTTTTAAAATTGTTCCAGAATGTATTATTATATAAATTTATTTTTAATAATATTATGTTAGGAGAATATTAACATAATTTTTTGTCTGAGAGACTCATACACTCACACAATTATTTAATGTTCATATTTTTTTTCAATAAGAATAGTATTGTAAATGTTTCAAGTGATTTATACTTTAGATGCATGTGTATATTGATACATATATATCTATACACAATTAATTATTATTAAATGGTTTGATTTAATTATTATTTCATATACTTTAAAATTCAAATTAAATATATGTTAGGATCTTACTGAATTATATATTTTCAATTTTTAAAGGATTGAAAATTTTTTATTTAAATTCTATTTATTTAATTTTATGTGTACAATATAATTTATAATTTATTTGAAAATTTATATATTATTTTATTTGAATAGAATTTTACATTTTATCTCATTTAATGTGACTGGTACATATGAGTACATATTTTATTTATGTGTTGATACATCAAATTATGATAAATGAACATATTTATTTAAAATCCATATTGAAGGATGTCTTTTAAATGTTAAAATTTATCATATTATGTTTGTAATAAAATGAATATAATGATTTTTTGAAGGTTGTTTTTATTACATATATTTGAATTAATAATCCTTGTCATTATGAGAAGTCTAAATATCATGATATTTGGTTGTTCTAAATTTTAATTTTTTTTTTGAAAAATGTACATATTTATATATTTATATATATACATGAATTTATTGGTATTGAATTCATTGTATTATTTTCAATGAAAAATACGTATAAAATATTTCATATATATGTATGGACTTCTTAAAATGATTTTATAAACATAAGAACATGAACATTGAAAACATGATAGGGATGTGGGGAATGAACTCATCCCTCACGAAGGTAGGCAAGCACACAAAACCAGAAATTTTTCTTTTCGTCTCATCGTTTTGTATTCAAAATTTTTTTTTATGTTTTCTAAATAATACCTAGAATATTTTTAATTCATCTTAAGAGTATTTTAGTATTCAAAATGTATTTTTAAAAATGGAATTTCAAAATTGGATATTAAAAAATGTCTTCCCTAGAATTTTATAAACCCCTTACAATTCCATTATGATTACCCTCTACTTTAACTTATTTTCAATTTTTCAGTATAATTTTTTGAAGGAATTTTCATTGCTTATGAACTTATCAGACACCAAGAGTTATGGTTATTTTTATACATCATTTATTTATATAATGTTTTGTATAATTATAAAAAACCTCGACCATAAAAGGCTAGTTTATGTAAAATGACTCTTGTATTTTACAATTGTATTTTATAAAATAATCCCAACATTGTTATGTACTGAATTTGAAAGGGTGGGTTTTGGGATTCTCACATTGAAGAAATGATATGGTCTATATAGATTTGTAGATTATATGTTTTCGTTTTGGAAACATCTATGTGGTAAAGTATTGATGTTTAGTAGTTCTATTTCATCTTAACTCTTAATATTGAAATTCAAAATTTCATTAAGCCTGATGAATGTTTTTTGAAGGTAAAATGATTTTTAGGGAGAAATGCAACTAACCCAAAATTTTAAGGTGATTTGTCAATTTATTATAAATAATTATTTTATGAAATATATTTTATAAACATTCTCTTTTTATAAAAATAAATTTCTTTTATTTATATTTCTCTTTCATTGAAAAAAAATTACCCATTATTTTCCATTATAAATATATTAAAATATGAAGTTATTATTTTATGAAAAATATGGTTCTTTAAAGTTATGTTATAATATTTTAAAATATATTATTAGCACATAATATTTTATTTTATGTTAATATTAAAAATTAAAAATTATAATAATTTTTATAAACATTATATTATTTTAAATAATTGAAACACTTTTTATATGAAAATAAATATAATTTTATTTAATAGACTAATTTCTGAAATGATTTTTAATTATTGTCTACTAGTTGAAATTTAAAAATTATAAAACTATATAATGTCAAATAATTTTTCCTAATATATATATTAACTTATTTAAAAGAAATAAAAATATTTAAAGGTACTATTAAAACTATTATATTATTGTAAACATAATTATTATGAATTTATAATGTATTAAATTCTAATTGTTATAATATGTTTTATAATATTATTACTATTATTAATTTAGTCCTATAAAACCATGAAAAATGATTATATGTGAATATTAAATTATAACTATAATATATTAATATAATAAAATTTAAAAATTATAAAAATGTTTTAAAAATGAAAATTTTATTATTAAAATAAAATTTTATATGTGTAAAAATTAAATAATGTAATTATAAAATAAAATTAAAAACTGGAAGAATAGAAATAAAAGTGGTCGACCATAAGTCATGTTCTATGACTTTATGAAGCTCAAATTGAAAGGGATTTTTGGTCAATTTCAGATGAGGGTACTTGGGAGCTTCAGGCTGAGCCCGACCGAGGATGCATTGTTATATGGTAATTCAACTGTCAAATAAAATCCGAGATACATGTAGGTTAGATAATATTCTGAAAAGAAGACTATATATGACCGAAGAGGGTTCTGACTGGAAGATAAGGATTTGTTTCCAAGCGAGATCTGATTGGATAATGTCTTGATATACTTTTTCATTTTATTTAAGTGGTTTGTTTTTATTTCTAGGATACAAATTTTTCTATAGACTATATTTTATGGATCAATAATGTTATGTTTTTTTGTTTCTCTATTTCTCAACTGCGATTTCTTTTTGAGGTTTATTCAAATTGTAACCCAATTTTATTCTAGTTCATTATGTAAACATTTTTCTTCCAGGTCGACATCGGTCGTACATATTTATCTTTTATCCTGAATTTTTCCCTATGATATCCTTATTAAGTTCATTTTAAAATAAATTTTTGTAATATTTTTATGATTTTTTTCTTTAGATAAATCTATGACATCCAAGGTATGAATATATACGTGATATACTCTATCTTTGTTGATTATCTATACACTAAACATTCTCTGAATGATTATAAATGAATATTTTTAGATATTTGTGAATAAATTATGGTTCCTAGTTTAGAATTTGGTTTTATATAATATAAAATAACCCTAAACAGTTTTATTAATACATATATATATTTTTATAGTGCATTAGTCATCTATAAGTGGGGTATTCATTATTATTTTTTCTCATATTAATTAGTTTTTATTCATATTCTTCTACAAAAATTCAACATCATATTTTAAGGAAAACAAATTTATTATTCTTAATAAATTTTATATCTATTGATTTTATTTTAAAATTTATGTGTATATTAATTTATGTTATTCATTTTTTAGGGCTTCTAATAAAAAAAAATTTATTCTAGTATGATATTGGTTTCCAGGTTTCTATTTGAATATTTTTTTTGTATATAAACTTTCATTTCCTTTTTCATAGATATATTATTCAATTATATATATATGTGTGTAATTTTCTAATATATAATATTTGGAAGTAAATTCCTAATTTTTTTATATGTGTAATTTCTTGTTTATTCATTACATATATATTTTTGTCGTAGTTTTCAAACAATATAATTATTTTCTCCAGAAGAAAGTTAATTATTTTTATGGGTGTATTATATATATACACATGTATAAATATATTATTTATTCATGATTGAAATTATTTAATTTTAAAACTTATATTTTCATGTTTATAATTATATGAATATGTATATTTATATACATCTTGAGGATTATTTTCAATATATATATATATATATTCATGCATATTTATGTTATATGATTATTCCAATAAGTCATACTTTAATTTTAAGAAATTATAAAACATGAATAGTTTTACATAAACCAATTTAATTTTTTATGTAACAAACATTTATTCTTATTTTCTTTTAATTGGTTTTATAATATGTGTATATATTAGGATGAGATGTTGCATTTATATTACTAATATAAATTTCTGTTGTTTTATATATATATTTTTCAAAATTATTATTTAAGGGGATAATTGTGTTTTCTTATAATTTTTTGTTAATGAAAAATTTAAAACATATACTTTTAAGAAAAATATTTTAATATAATAGTAAATTGATTGTATGTTTGAAGACTCATACTCTCACACAATTATTTAATGTCCTTATATTTTATGAGATAAATAGTGTATTATCAATGTTTAAATCTTTTTATACTATGAATGTGTGTATATATATATATATAATTAATTATTATTTCATGATTTTGAGTAAGTAATATTTCATATGCATGAAAATTTACATTATAAATAGTTAATGATCTTACACATTTAGATATTTTCGTTTTTCTCATAGATGAAATGATTTTTTCTCAATATTCAAATTTTAACTTTTATGTGTAATATACAAGTAATTATGTTTATGATTTTTCATCTATTATTTTATTTGAATATCAGTGTATAATTTATATTATTTTATGTGATGGGTATATATGCCTACACAATTATATTATATTTCAGAAAAAAATTGTTATTTATGAAAAGGGGTATTTAATATATGTATTCGATGATGTGTTTTAGATAAACAAATATATCACAATGTATTTTTAATAAAATTTATCAAATGATTTTATTATATAAGTTCATATTACATTGATGTCTTTTAAAAATCCATCCATTTATTCCAAGTAAATATTTCATGAGATTTGGTAGTAAAAAATATAACATGTGATATCAATCTAATGTTAGTATTTATATATGTATGTATAAAAATGTGTGTATATTTATTTAATACATTGATATGTTTTTAAATCAAAAACTCTAATGAAAATTTTATATATGTGTATGGAAAGAATAAAATGATTTTATAAAATTAGGTACTTGAACATGGTAAATTTGATAGGGAAGTAGGGATTGAACCCATTCCTTAAGAAATTTGGTAGGCCGAGATAGCATAATTTATTTGTGTGTCCTAATGTTGTTTTTAAAAAAATTCATAATGTTTCATAAAAATAACTAGATTTATTTAGATTCTTTTCAATGAATTATAACATTATTAATTTTATTTTTGAAAATTCACTTTGAAATGGGATATTAAAAAATGTTTTAACATGGATTTTAGAATCTCTTTATAGGAAAAATATTCTGACACTACATTTAAAATTACTATCCACATGTTTAATACAATTTTTTAAAGGCCTTTGACTCATTTTTTGAGTTTCTACATATGAGTTGTTATCATTATATTTTATTAAACTGAAATTTTTTGAAATAAACTTGTGTAATTATGGAAATCCAAGAAGATAATGTTCATGATTTGTGAAATTATATATTTATGTTTTAGTTTAATTTTATTTAAAAAAAATTGTGGCATTTTTATGTTCTGAATCTGAAATCACATGTTATGTGCCACACAAAGTCCCCAACCCCAGTAACCAAGATCCATTGTGTTATATTTTTACATAGGCATAGATAAAACGGTTAAATCCAAATGGATCGATTGGTTTGAAAATCATAGTGACCTAGATACGTATATTATACACATTTTAGATATTTAATAGAAAAAAACATAATACATAACAATATAATATTAACTATATCCTTCAGAACACATTATAATATTTCTTTTTACATATCTTGGGGAATGGAAAAAATAGCGGTGTTTTCAAAAACTACATAACAGTGAAATACAGTTTATGCTATCATGAATCAATAATAATAATAATAATAATAAACATGTCATGGAAAATAACTAAACACACATTCGATTTAACCTAGAAAATTGGTATCATAATTAGATAGAGAAAAATCCATATGAAAAGGTAAATAACAGAACACACATGACATTTAATGAATACAATGAGAATGAATTGCAGCGAGTGATAATATCATTGTTAAAATATCATGATTAATAATAACTATGTTTATAATGAATGAGATTCATAATTATTTGTTGTTTTGATATCAGGATTCATGATAACTCTACTAACAATACAATTCATAAGATGATTTAAAACTACAGGTTGAAACCTATTTAATTTAGCCTAGTGATTTTTCTCACGAGACCTACCAATGGATAAATGTGATATATAATTCTATTACCCACCCATAAAATCATATCCAAATCATTATTCATATATTATATAATTTATTTAGATTATGGATAATATTCATTATCAATAAATATCTGTATTTTGTAAAATATTCAGATTTATCAATATTTCTATTGTTATTCAAATAATATTCAAATTGTAATTTATATGTAGAAATGTTATATTGTTTATGAAGTACGTATATTTATTATACATGAATATGGTTGTCTAAAATAAATTTAATTTGAAATGAAAAATTATCACAAGATATTTATTGTTTCTGGAGAATGTTAATAGTTATTAAAGAATGTGAGATTGTACAATAATGTTTAGCACTTCGTAATGTTCAATTAAAATACCCTTGGATGAATGAACTCAAATTGAAACATTTAATACAATTAATTACGAGTAAATAATTATATTACATGTCAAAAATATATTATATACACAATATAATATAATCAAGGTGCATAATATTACAATATTACCCTTTGGAGGGAAATTGAGATGAATTCCCTTACCTCATGTTTCCATGTAATTGAAAATACAATAAACTCATATAAATTGGTTTCAAAATTTTTATTAACTTTTAAAATAACCATATTAGTATATATAATGAGATATATAGTCCTTTAATTAAATCTTATCTCCAATGTTTTAATAATCGTTCATTATTTTTTTGGGGTTAATTTCCTAGTTTTCTCATTCATTATTTATCATGAAATTTATGATTATAGTGAATATTATATATTTTAATAATATCAGAAATAATAATAATTAAATAAATATTTATAAAAAAATCTATATTAAATAATAATAATTAAATATTATTTTGAGGAATGTAGTATAATGTTATCATAAATACGGTAGGATGTACCTATGTATGAGTATCATTTTAAATTTTTAAAGATTAATAGGAGAAGAAAGTATGTGATATTTTATTTATTGACTGGTAATATAATAATTTGTCCCTTATTTTATACTTATATATATCCTCCATATGGTGTGGTGATTTAAAAATAGAGTCACTTAGCATTATGAAGACTGTAGTATAAACGTACAGAACATGAAAATTTGGCTACTACCATAGACCTATAGAAAGTGTTTTAATAATGTGGATATAATTATATATTAAATGGCATATTTCTGTGGATTTCCAAACTATTAATGTAGACCATTTTCTTTACAGCATATGGCCCTAGTTTTCTAAAACTATGGCTATAGGGTTGACACCCATATGTGGGAACAAAAATTCATGAAAACAATTTGGTGGGATGGCATACTGCCACTATAATTTTGCTATTGGAAAAGTTTATATGACCTTATTTATCATATACATACATATATATTCGAAGTGTTTGGTGGTGTATTGGTCAGCATTATAGGTTGGCAAATGGGAGGTGTAGGGATTGAAACATGGTGGGCAAATTTTTTATTCAGTCTATTGCAATGGTTTGCAAAGGCTATATCCATGGTTAAAACCGTGATAATAACTTCATATATCCTTGACTTAAACCATTGATATAGGTAAACATCCACAATAGTGAAATTTGAGGCCTATTTCCATGGTTTTCAAAACATTTTCATTAGGTCGGGACCTACATCCATAGAGATAGAGGCCAATGTTGTCCAAAACCATGTTTTTAGCCAACAGACAATGTTTTGGAGCCTATTTCAATAGGCTTGAACCATGACTATATGCCGTTTTCTTGTTGTGGTACAATAATGATGTTATCAACTTTACATTATTAAAATAGTGATTAAAAATGGTATATCATCAACACATAATGAAACATATTAACTTATTATCTCAATTATTTCAGTTATGTTACATATATTAATCACATCTATCCAAATTACCTTACATGTACAACATTATTGAAAAACTAATCACATCTCTTCACCTGGTAGTAGTCCAACATAAAAATAGGTGATGTTATTGTAACTCCTACATAATGGAAATTTAAAAAAAATATGTTATAACAACTCCATTAGAATAATTGTGTTGTAAATGTAATATAAAAACATTATGTTAATCATCATACCCAACCATGGGTGTTGGAAATAGAAAAATTAATGTCATCAATTAATGAGGTGGTAGTCCGTTATACATATGAATGATAATTTTGTAATGCATTTGATAGAAGTGGGGATGGATTTAGGACCTGAAAATAACATAAAACCGTATATTTTTGTTAAATATACATATTATATTAAATAATCATGGTTTAATAATAATTTAAGGATGTAGAGGATCAAATAATTAAAAAGAGATATTTTAAGAACATTATATCTTCTATTGGTAACCTCCTTTGTGTTTTACCATATATATTTCAAATACTTATAATTTTTTCTAATCCTCCTATAAAATTATTAAATTAGTGATATTAATATTTTTCCGAAACATATTCTTTTTTATGATACCTTATGTAATCTTTTCATTACAACATTTCCCCCTTTAATAATTAGTATTATGTTCGTTCCATTGTCCTGGTTTTGTTTTTCACAAGACATTCATGATCGGTACATGATGGATATCCGTGTCGATTGGAAGAGAAACTATATAATTATAATTTAGTGGAATTTAAATATTTCCAAAACCATAAATTATATCATTTATCTTTTTTAATTCTAATATTAGTATGATTAAAAGTTAAAAAATTCATGATATTTTGTTAAGTCATTTTTGAAATTCTCTGATTGTAAAGATATCATTTTGTTTTATAAATAAATTACATGTGTAAAAAATTATTCCACATCCTTACATAAGATATAAAAACATATATTATAATATGGATAAAACATAAAAATGGTTTCATGACATTTATTTAAGGAATTATTTTAAATTGCAATCACACCATCCACGATGTCGGTAAATCAACACATCACAAACATTGTTTTAATTTATTGAATATGTGGGAGAGGAGAAAAAGTATAATTATGTGCCTCCCATAAGCATGATAGAATAAAAAAAATTTAGATACTAGATCATTAATACTTCATGGATAATAGGAGATGATTATATAAGAATATTTGTAAAGAAAATAAGAAAATGAAAAGAAGGAAAACAAATGGGGAAGTTTACCTCTTGATCTCTTCTCCTTGAGATCCTTCTTAAGGCCTTTAGTTTTGGGCTTTTGGTGAGACCAACAGCTCTAGGAATTGGGGAAGACCCATGGGAGGAGTAATGGTGATAAGTTATGTAATTATCAAGGCATGATAGGTGTAGGAAGAAGTGGTAAATGAGGGGGTATTTATAGTTGAGGATTAGAGGTATTTTAAATTATTTTAATAATTATTAAAATATTTTATCACATGACTATGAATAGTATTTATTTATGTGACCAAAAATAGTAATTATTTCATGTGAGACTGAAACAAGTGGTTTTAAATCTTGTATTCTTTGTAAATGTTGTAGTAAATCAATGTATTTTTATTTATCTTATTTTATCATAAATTACTAATCCTAAAAAATACACGAATTTCATAAAATTGCCAAAAAGTCACCCTAACAATTTCTCAGTCTATAGAATTCAATATTAAATTCAATTTATTGAAAATAATTTTAAAAATATATTTAGTTTAATAATTATGTAAAATCATAATTTTTTCAAAAAAGATAATTTTAAATTTATAACTCATTTTTAACCCCTTGAAAAATTAATCAACATCTCATTATTTTATAACCTTAAGAATATAACATAGTAATATGATTTAATATTCATAAGGGTCATATTTCTATTCGTATAACTATTCATTATGGTATATTTATATTTAAAAAAATGAATATTGATTCTATAGGACTCCAAATAACATACTAAAAAATAGTAGATGAAATTTTTTCAAAACTCAAAACAAAGAAGATGTAAAATTATGTTCAAAGGAAAGTTATAATTAACTACATTAAAAAATATTCATGCATTTCATTTTATTTTTAATATCGTGTTGTGTAACATTTTCCCCACCTTTTGGTAGTTGTGTCCTCACTATTTAATTTAATTATTATATAGGTGACTGTACCATTCCCTATGGAATTCTGAGATTCCATTATTTCAACTTTAACAATATGGTTTCTCAACAAACCCTTTTCCCGATGGATAAAATTATTCCAAAATACTTGTTCTATTTGATGAACAATATGAACTAGTTTCTCTTCATAAGAGTATGATGTTCTTGTAAGGGGCATTTCTCTTTGCAAGGGTACCACTCATGCTGGCTCCTTCATCCCGGATCTGAACTCCTTCTGCCCTGGTTTCGAGGTATGAGGTGGTGTTCTCTATACTGTCGTGGCCTTGTGTCAGCTCATCTTGCACGGACCAGGGACTTCGCGACACGGTGTTGATTTTGCGCCTGATTCCCAGGCCCAGTGGCAAGATATAATCACTTTGGCAATAGATCTAGTTGTTTGGAGGCTGAGAGTTGCATCTATGGTCTCTTTGGATGGCGGTGTTGGGAGCTTGTTTTTTTTATGCAGATGACGATGGCGGCGAGAGGGTTTTCCGAACAAACTCTTGTTCTTAGAGTTCGTTCCGACGATGATTTGTTGTTGTTGGTTGCTATGAGGGATGTATCTGGCGTTTTTTGTTTCTCATTTTTTGTTTATATAACCAGATGTGTTGGCTATTTTCCTGGTTATTTGGTGTAGATTTTGTGATGTTTCGTGGGTTTCTACCTCTTTGAAGGATCCTTTTGTGAGGCTTTGCGAGGGGGTGTGTGTTCTGTCCCTGTTGCCTTGTGTTTGCTCATGGATTTTGGTTTGGACCAGTGGTGATCCAGTGTTGGGTTTCCACCGATGGTGATGGTGATGAAAGATACTGTTGTTGCTCACCGACGGTATGGTTTGATGCAGGTTGGTGTTGGCGAAAACAATCGCCGGTGGTGATCGTCGGCGATCTTATTTAATGTGGTTGGTTGGATGCCGCGCTTATAGTGGCCCAAGGTGTTGCATTGGCCATCTTTATGAGGATGCGTGATGCTGTTGCATGGTGGATGGTTCGTGGCTCGAGGTGGTTGGTGGTGGATTTGAATATTGAAGTTATTGTTTTTGATTGTGTGATGTGGTGTTAAATGTGTGTTGTTTGAGACCCTTGGTTTCTCACTTCTTCCATAAAAGTGTTTTATAATAAAAAAGTAATTTTCAGTCATTGTCTTCATACAAACAGTTCCCTTCAAGCTAAACTACATCTGGGCTCAAGGAATGAATTGAATCTAGAAAATACTTTCCCAACATTGAAACATGAAAAAAATTGTGTAACTTAGACAAACATAAAGGCAAAGCTACTTGGTATGAAATTGATAAAACATTATAAATGATTTCAAAATGACCAATTATCCATGGATATAGATTTTATTTTTTACAAAAAGGCATCACAGTTTTCCAAGAATATATTTTAACAAAAACAAGGTCACCAAACTCAAAAGAGAAGTATTTTGTTTTGTTATCTACATAACTTTTCTGCCTCCACTATGCTTTCCTCGTGTTTTGTTTGATCATCTTATCTTTCATAGAGATTTCCTCCACTAATTATGTTCCCATCATCTTCTGTTCCCCATCATCATCCCAAAAATCTATAGTTCTACTCCACATCCTATACAATTCCTCCAAAGGTTTCATCAATATAATAGAATGAAAACTGTTATTATATTAAAACTCAACTAAATAAATATGTTGATCGAAACATCCATAGTAGTCCATTGAACAAACTATGTGAAGATCCTTCAATTTCGGAATCGTTTATTCTCAATGCCCATCTGATTGATAATGAAAACAAGTACAATTATTTAATATTGATCCTAATGACATCTGAAGGCCCTTCAAAAAGTGATAAGGGAACCTAAGATACCAGTCAGACACAATGGAAAAAAGGAACTCTATGTAACTTGAAAATCCCTATGAGGTATAGTCGAGAATGATAATCCTAATACATTGTATCTCAATTAGAATGAAAATGTGAATATTTTTTCATCCAATAAAATACAACCCAAATCACATTATTCCCTTGAGATATCATAGGTATTCCAATGAAAATTCACATGTATACATTATCCTATTTCCACCCTGGCACTGTCAAAGGATGAAGCATCCTCTTCAATAACATCCTCTCTCCTTTAACCTATTGATAAATGAAACATTTCATGGTAAAATTAGCAATATATATTTTCCTTCCATCCCACCAATAATACTCTTAAAGGTTCCTGTACGTCTTAGTAATTCTAGGATGAACTGAAAATGGAAAACAATGAGTTTCACACAATAAATCTCATTTTTTATTGGTAATCACAAGGCATACAAAACCTTTTTTCAAATAATAAAACACAATCATTATCAAGGTTATATTCTTGAAACATACCAATTTTAATAAATTCTACCTTTTTCTATAGCTCATTATCTTCATTATGAGAATTCATAATTCAATCTAATAATAATGACTGTACTAATACCTGAAAAATAGATGTTTTTTTGAACCAAAAATATCTAAGGCTACATTAATAAAATCATTAACAAGGGATCATTGTTCAAATATTACTTGGATAATGATGCATTATTTTTTTACTCATGGAAACATCCACTTTGTTTACTTTTCCTCAACTGTAATTGATCATGAAATCATAATCCATTATCAGTAAATGTCATTTGCTTTGCTTTATGTTTAATTCCTTCTTAGTGAATATATAATGTAGACATTTTTTTCAAAATATATATGACATTTGTCTCTGTATAAATGATTCTTATAAATTTTCAATTAAAAAAACACTGTTTCCGATTACAAATCATATGCGGGATAATTTAACTCATGATCTTCAAGTTGTATTGAATAATAAGAAACAACCTGATCATTCTGCATTAAAACACAACCAAGTCCTTTCAAAGAACCATCACTATATATAAAAAAACTAACCATTTCAAGAATTCAATGCCAAAACTGGATCATTCACTAATCTCTTCTCTAGTTCATTGAAAAAAAACATGAAATTTTTTATCCAACTAATTTTAACAGCTTTTTTCATTAACTTGGTTAGTGTTCAAGATTACTTTAAATTTTTAAAACAAATCTTTGGTAATAACCTGTTAATCCAATAAAACTACAAATCTCTGTTACATTGGTGGGTATTGTATATTCATAAACCACTCCTATTGTGGCAAGAAAAACTATAATTCCTTTCTTATTGATAATGATACCTAGAAAAAAATCTTCTGTAACCAAAAATATCAATTTTATAATTTTCAATACGATTTCATTTCGATTCTGGTATATAAAACATCCCATATATGTTTTTCATGCTCATCCTTACTAAGTAAATAACAGAATTTCATCAATAAACACAACCAAAAATATATCCAAGAACTTGTGAAATATTCTTTTTATTAGATTCAAAAATATAGTAGGTGAATTAGTCAAACCTAACATATTACTAAAAATTTCATAATGCCTATATCTAGTACGAAAGGATAATTATTGTGATATCATCTTTTTTCACCTTCAACTGATGGTATCCAAATCTCCAATCAATTTAGGAAAAGCACTTATCTCCCTGGAGCTGATCAATCAAGTAATATATAAAATGAAAGTGATACCTGAATTTAACAGTGATGTTTTTCAATGCTCTATAATAAACACAATGTATCATGTAACCAATAAGCTTTTTAATAAACAAAATAAGAGCACCCCATGTTGAAGTACTAGGAAGAATGAACCCTTTATCAAAACAATACTGCAATAGATTTTTCTATTATAGAAGGTCAATTTGAGTGATAAAATATATTCTTTTTGAAATTAAAATAGCACCAAGAACTATGTCGATTGTGAATTTTCCTTCCCGATCATGTATGAAAGTAGGTAACTCATCAGAAAAAACATCAAGGTATTCATTTATCAATGGAACATCATTAATTTATATTTTTTTCCTTTTTTTTATCAATATGATAAAGATAACATTCATATCCTTATTTCTTCGTTTTCATAGATTATTGATATGTTATAATTTTAATTAGTTCATTATTGTATAAAAACTTATATTATTTCTAAAAAACAACTTCTT
This sequence comes from Viscum album, assembly GCA_963277665.1. Lineage (NCBI taxonomy): Eukaryota > Viridiplantae > Streptophyta > Magnoliopsida > Santalales > Viscaceae > Viscum > Viscum album. The sequence goes on from OY728140.1 coordinate 1,061,012,361, forward strand.
ATCTCTACAATCAATCTTAGAATGATAAACAGAAAGCCAATTCATTCCCAAAATGAAATCAAACAATACCTAGGATAAAATGACATGTTTTTAGGTGAATTAATTCCATATACCATAATGTAATGATTCTTGTAATTCATATTTGGTATAATATTTCCCCCTAGTGTTTTAATAATAAGATATGGTCTCATTTGTAGAGATGATACTTCCAATTTAACATAAAATTTATAAAGAATAATTGAATGTTTTTACCCCATATCGAACAAAACATTAGAAAAATATTTGTAAACAAATATGGTACCTAATAAAATATCACTGGTTTTCCTGACATCTTTTGATTTAGTTTTAAAGTATCTCACTACGGAATTATACATATAGTCTAATTGTTTGGCTTTATTCAGATCTGTCTTTGGGTATTCATTTTAATTATGAACAATCTCTCCATATTTAAAAAAAAAATATAGTTTTATTATCAATATTAGTCTTAGAATCTTTTTCATTACAATATCGGGCCATATATCCAAACATATCACATTGAAAACAAATCCTTGTTTTGGTAAGGCCTTACCCATGGTGCTTTTTCACACACTTTTCACAATCTAGAAATTGGATCTTCTTACCATCATATTTCATTGGTTGACTATTACCAATTTCTTTCCATTTGGAACTATACTTATTTTTTTGAAAAAACGTATATGATAATCAGAAAAATTTATATCTACCCTCTCATCACATCAGACATGTTTCTGATAACTTTTGAATTGATGGGAGGCCAATACCCTTTGATACCTTGGCTTTAATTCTGAGTAAAAGTGATTTATTTTTCTATCATGATACAAAATATGATTTGGAGCAAACCACTCCAGTCAGTTTATCTTCTCTTCATACAAAGCCACTGAATCTTCCACCATTTTCTTCAATTCAATGAATTTCTCATCCTTCTAAAGATACAAAACCTTTGGAAAATACTTTTCAATGAAAAGTCTTTTATATTCATCCAACTCAAAAGCATGAATATCATCTCTTAACCATATATTCATTACCATTGACAACCACTAATTAGCTAGTCCTTCAAAATGTAAAATTGTATGACTTAATTTTTTATTATCTGAATATCCCATAACAACTAATATCATTTCAGGGGAATTAATCCATCCTTCAGTCGCTACTGGTACAAAATATCCATTGAAAGAAAGATGGTGTTGTCTTATAGATTCCTCAACTATTATCTAGTTATTTTGTGGTACCTCTGGTTGTTCTCATATATATATCCCATGACCATTTATTCCATATTTTATATAAGACATTAATGTGAAAAAATGTTTGGTTCTAATCACTAAATTACTATGTAGGAGATTTAGTTGGAAATTGTTCTATATGTTCCTCTATTACTCAACTTACCAATTTCCTTTATAGAAAAACATTCTCAAAAAACATATCTTAGTCAAACAAAAATGGATATCATTAAATGATATAACCTTTCAAATTAACCATGGAGTATAAAAACATTTATAGTATTATATTAACTTAATCCTAACACCTAATGTTATCTAAGCCACACTCTAATACCAAATATAAGGACCCAACCATATTAAATTATATAATATTTAATATAGTAATGAAATAACATCCTTTATAATTGAGTATCTATTCAATATTATATATTTTTAGATAATTATCACATCCTAAATTCAAAATATTGAACATTAATAGACAGTGGATACCATAAAAACAATATTAATTTCTTCCAATAAATTGAACATTTCAAATAAAACATGATTCTTTGAAAAATATTCATAACATTTAACATGGATTCTTTATTTGTCATATAAATCCTTATAACCTATAAAAATTAATTTAAAAAAATTGGATGAGCAAAAAAATATCAATAATGTATATAAAAAGAAGAAATGAACACATTAGTCCATGAATACTGGAAATATATGTAATAATTTTCAAAAGAAATAATTGTCAACATTATATACGTACTTTGTGAAAAATGATATTCCTACAAGATCACCACTCAACATAAGGAAAAAAATAGAACCATGAATTTATCATGGGTCATTGCAGACATAATCTTGTAACTCTCTTAGCTACCTTATAATTTGTAACCCTCACATCTACCTTTTATATTGTATAACAATCACAACTACACTTGGAGTAGCCATATTAATGACCTCAAAAATACACATACCCAATGCTTAGGAGGGAGATATATGTTACACCTTTAATCATAAACAATTACCATAAACCAGAACATAATTATACAACCTAAATAAATTCATAAAAACATTGTTTTTGAATTTTTAAAAACAAAATTTTAAAAGTGTGTTTTTAAAATAAATGTACCTTATAAATTTCATAGAATTGAATCGAAATTTAATAGAGTGGATGGAATATTGTTATAAACTGTTAATAAACATAAATAAACATAATATAAATAAATCATCCCAAAAACAATTTTAATAACATATAAATAATGAAGTAGAATGTTAACCTAATGAATTGAAATCGGGTTATGAATTCCCTTACTATGGATTAGACTTACTTAAAACATGTATTAATATTCTTATATAATGATTAATATAGTATTATTAATATAATAAAGAAACATATTCATGTTTATAATATATTCTATGATAATTTCATTACATCATTTCTTCTATTAATGGTTTGTATTTTGTTCTTTCCATTGTTTTGGGTTAGTTCTTTAGATGATTTCCATGATCGGTTCATGATGGATATGCATCTCGATTGGAAGTGAAACTACTTAATTGATATAGAGTGGTATTTAATAGTTTAAAAAACCATATACTTTTTTATTTAACAATTTAAATTATTAAATGAGGATGACTCATAAGTTAAAAAATTATTGATATTTGTTTAAGTTATGTTGGCGATTCTTCGATCGTGCAAAAATCATTTTGTTTTATTAATTAATAAAATCTTTACAAAATGATTCCAAAATCATATATAAGATACAACACAGAAATTATAATCTGGTTCAAACATAATTTTTTTACATGACTAGTCTTGAATGATGTAATAGAAATTCAAATCACATCGTCCACGATGTTGGTAAATCAACACATCACAGACGATGTTTTAATTTCATAAATAAGTGTGAGAAGAGAAGAATTGTAATGGTGTCTCTTAAAAATAATAATTAAATCTAGAATTTGAATGATATTTGATCATTCATGCTTCATGTATTATTGGATTTTAGGAAATAATAAGAATAAAAAATAAAATGAAAACAAAAGAAAGAAATCGAAAGTGAATCTTTACCTCTTAATCTCTTATCCTTGAGATCCTTCTTATGGCCTTTAGTTTATTTATTTTGGTGAGACCAAAAGTTCGAGGACGTGTGAAAGATTCTTGGGAGAATTATTGGGAAGAACATAGTTAAGGGTCAAGTATTGAGAGGTGTGGGAGGATGTAGGAAATGATGGTGGTATTTATATTGGAGGAGAGGTGGTATTTTATATTACTTTAATCATTAATATAATATTTTTTTTCCAGACAACGAATTGTCTTATTTCATGTCACACCAATTAGTAATAATGGAATGTGAGATCAAACCAAGTGGTCTTACATCATCATTGCATCACCTCTGATGTTGTAAATCAAAAATCAACATTTATCGTATTTCACTATTCATAAAAAATTCATGAATTTGAGAAAATTTCTACAAAATCACCCTAACCATTTCTCGACGTGTAAAATTAAAAAATGATATAAATTTATGAAAATAATTTTATAATTTTTATTAATTTAATTTTTAATAAATCAGAAAATTTATTCCCAAAAAATCTAATTTAAATTTATATCTCATATTTTAACACATTGAAAAATTAATCAACATCCCATTTTATTATATCCATAAGAAAATAAAATAATAATATTATTTACTATTTATAAAGATCATATAACTATTCATAAGGGTATGCTAATATTTGACGAAAATTATGTTTGTTCTATCAGACTCTAACTAACATACTGAACATAATTGTAGATGGACATTTTCCAAAATTAAAAACCAAGAAGCATAATTTTGTTAATTTGTAGTTATAAATATCCACATTAAAAAACATTGATGAATTTAATTTTATCTTCAAGACCATTTCTTTATAATAAATATTATTATAGATTAGTTTTTAAGTCAATTTGACACTTACCTTTTTTAGTTTAGCCACTTGGTAAACCCATTTCAAAATTATCTTTAGTAAATACTATTTCTTATTTTTAGTATTTATTATTTTAAAGAATTATGTTTATGTTATTAGATAATATAAACAGTTAGTATTCTAAATATATAATCTATTAATCTAAATTCCATTCATATATTTTGATAATTTTATTTTAAAATGAATCATGCGGACGTGACGAGAAAGTAGATTTTTAAAGATATTATTTTTAAATGTTTAAACGGATTTTATATGAAACATAAATATGATAATGATTCCAATCAACTAAATTGGATATATATATATTTATATTTATTACATAATTTTAATTCAAAAAAAAACTCATAATATAATTTATCTTTAGTGATAATTTATACAAAATGGCAGTTGTCTTTTAAAATTTTGTATTTTTTAGTATTCAAAATAAATTAAATAATTTAAAAAAATTAAAAAATTCACCTTAAGATAATTTTGAAATGGTTATTTCAAAAATAAATTTAATTTTATCAATTGAATTTTTTAACATTTTTAAAAAAATAAATTTAAACTTTTTTGAAATAAGGTAACTAAACCGTATTTTAGAAAGAATACAACATTTAAAAAACATTTATCTTTTTATTTAAATGATTATTATTTTATTTTATTATAAATATATAAAAAAATTTATTTCTAAAAACTATATATATTATGCATAGTTTTGTAATGTTTATTCATACATGCTAATTTAGTTTGTATGTTATAATTTTCATGTTTAAATAATATTCTAATAGAGAATAAAATTTTGATTAAACCTGATGTCGCTAGAATTAAGAGGGAAAACAAATTAATTCTAAAAAATATATTTTATAATTAATTAAGGTGTTACAGTCTTACCTCAAAAAAATTAAACCAAAAAAATTCATTTATATTTACTTCAAAACTAATTCTGGTAGTTCTTCTTCAAAACATCCCCTTTTCCCATGTTGCTTTCTCTATTTTCTAAATTTTACAAAGTACCATTACCATACATGTCATCTAATTCCAAATCACATTCACTAGAGTATCAAGAATCTGTATGGGTTCTTCATAGTATGATAGATTAGTTTCCAATTTAATTTTTTCATATGTTATCACATTCATTGGGTTTGAAACCTACCTCATTAAAATTAATATAGGAAACACGCATGTACTTTTGAGAGATTTGGCGGCATTTCAAAATCATAATAAACGTCTCCAATTATTTTATGAAATCAGAATGATCTAATACTTAGGTATCATGAACCATTCTTATAAAACCATAAATCACCATTCCATGAAGATAAAATCATAAAAATTTGATCTCCCACTTGGAATTCCAAATATTTCATAAAAATATCGATATATCTATATTTCATACATGTAAATGAATTAGTATGAGCTCGTATAAAATGTTTCTTTTTTATTTTCTGATCAATATTTTATGGGACTTTTTTTGTCCTTTTTTGAACATCATCCCACCATGTTAGAGTATGAAATCTATTTCTATATATTTCTTCACATTGATGAATTTAAATACAAGAATTGAAACAATTGTTATAGAAAAAATATACCAAATATAATACTAATACAACATACCATTAATGAAAACTAATCAAGACCTTTAATTTTCATCCAATTATTGAATAATCATTCTAGAATATCTATCAGTTAGATTAGGGTTGTAGGATCATAAATGAAGCTCTATATCAATAGCCTTAATAAAAATCATCTATAATTTCCATGTTAAACATGGATCAATATTCGATAGAATTAAAAGTGGTTCACCATGACGTCTTAAAAAATCTCTAATATAGGGCATTTCAAAGAGATCAAGAGGAAAATCTTCTCTTTTAATATAAAATTCTGCAAATTTGGTTAGGTGAACAATGATTTCCAATATTTCATATTTATATTAATGATTATCTAGTATTCCTCTGACAAATTCCATAATAATTTAATCCTATTTCCACAATGAAATAGGGAGAGATTACATGACAACTCTTGGAAGCTTCCACATTGAATTCACATGAAATAAACATAATATCATAAAACATATTCACTAATTTATAATTTCATTTTATCCTACCAAATATATTCTCTAAAATCCATATACCTCCCAATTCTACAAGGTTTCATAGATAAATTAATGATATGATAGTCATCCAATAATTCCCATTTTATCATAGTTATATTTGGAACTCGTTATATATTTCCAAATATCATAACACTATCTTTACAAAATAAGTCTCCTAATTTTCCACTATAAACATAATTATTTTTCTTATTAATGTTATCAACATAGGATTATGAATTTTTTATATTTCATAATAATTATTGGTAATTTGTTTATAATCACTGTTTTATCAACTTCCATAATAATTATCATATTCATCATTAATGTATCAATTAATATAGGATCATTGTCAATCCTCATTTGGTTCATAACTACACTATATTTCCTTCATAATTCATATTGTACATTTTTTTCATACCCTAGTTAGAAATTTCTCAACAAATCGTAATCCTTGAGTAGCTCAAGCCACAACCTTTTTATCATATTTATATCTTTTTAAGAAAATATGTATTTTATGCTTTTATTATAAGTTTATATATCACATATTTCACCATAGAGAAATGACTCTAAATTATTAATGGATATAGTACCATTTCTCACTCCATATCCTTATATGGGATATTTTTTTCATGGTTATTAAATTACCTTTATGAATATGTAATAAAATTATGATTTGTAATAGGACATATACATGTCATATTTTTTATGATACACTACATATAAAAACCCATTCTTTTCTATATGGTAGAGTCAAAATTGGATCATTAAAAAATATAATCATCTTTTCATCGAATTTTTTTTCATATTCATTTTTCTATCAAATCCTAACCCATTTACATTTATGATTTGTTATCAGGTTGTCTAATTTGTAAAAATTAAGAATCAATAACTGATAGTACACTATAAAACAAACTAATCTTGGTGACTCATTGATGATCATTGGTGTAGGCCATTCTCTGAGTACAATTATCTTTATATAATGAAATTATATTCTATTATTGGAGACACTATGTCTGATAAATATAACCATTTAAATCGAAAAAATAACACTTCATAAATTTCATTTACAACTATATCATTCAATGTGTCTTAAAAAAGATTCTTAATTGATTTTCCTGGTCCTTTTATATTTTTTAATACACATTATTAAAATCAATTATTAAAACAGTAAAATAATCAATATATTCTTGAATAATATATTGATTATATCTATAAAAATTTAGGATGGATTAGTCAATAAAAATTTAATTACTTAAAAATAATAATGTACAAAACATTTTTGAAATGATATATTGATAACATCATTCTTCATTACTAAAAATTGATGATTACTAGAATAAGGTTCAATATTTGAAAAATATTGGGATCTATGAATTAGATTGAATTAATCAGAAATTATAAGTAGATGATACGTTTATATTATTTTAAAAACATTGATTTACCAATAATCAATTAATGGACTCATGGATCCATCTCTCTTCTTACGGAAAATTAAAATGTATAAACATAGTAAAACACTAGAGAGAATAAGTCCCATATCACCCAAAACCTACAGTATTCTATTTAAATAGTCTAATTTAATAGTTTCTATTTGATAGTTAGTTGTTGATATTGGCCTTTCATAAAGTGTCAAATCAATGGAATGCTCAACTACATTCTATAAGAGATGTCCAAGTAATTCTTCCTCAAATAAATTATTTTATTCATGTATAATAGGTACATCCAAAATTTGAATAATACCTTCATCATCCATATATTTTTTCCCTTCTTCAGCAAGAATCAATTTCAGTAGAGACACTGGCAGTGGAACTTGAAATAACTCAAATGATGACGTGTCATGTCTAATGATAATGAAACTTACATCTTCTTCAAAAATTGTAATTTTATTCCTCTTGAAATAAATTTTTTCATCATATATTGATTGATATCGTATACTATGTAATATATTTAATTAATCCATATCTATGATAAAAATGTTTGAAAATAAATATTGTTTATATATAATAATAGGGACTACCTAACCAATTCTTATTATAGCGATTCTTCCCCAATGAGTTCTAACTAAGAAAAAACATCATAAATTAATCAATACGTGTGTAATTATCTAGAAGTACTTGGTAGATATAAAAGATCATGGTGATATAGAATCAAAAAATTCATTTTCAAAATATTAATCTAGAATTAATGGACCTTCCCCCGTATAATTGGGTACTACAACCTTTGTTGTAGTGATTTCATAAGCTTTCCCTTATCTACCTTGACACTTCAGTGGTAGATTCTCTGGATTTTTATGTAATTGTTGTAAATAATATACCATTTATTTATAGATTAAGCACATAAAATCAGTTATTTTTTACTTCCCTTTGAATTCATGATATAGGTACCACTATCCCCCCTAAAACATAATAAATTATTATGCCCTTAAAGACTTCCCTGGATGTTTTGTTAGTCAATTTAAAAATGGTTGCAAATTCCCCCATCCACATCATATTCCACGACAATCTCCATTTATCATAATTATAATATGAACTATACTTATCATTATATCCCATGATTATGTATGACATCTATAATTCCCTAATCATTTTAAAGAAACAAAACTCTATTTCATATTATAATGAAATATTCTGAGATATCTGTTCCCGTCAAAGTTCTCTAATAATACCATCATTGAAGAGTTCATTATTTAAATAATTATTGGATATGTAATCTACAGTGTACCGGGATACACTTTTAAATATATCCTTATACTCGACAAAACTTGTTTCATCATTTTTTATTAACCTCTGTGAATTTCTCTTCATTTTATATTGTTCTGATGGGGGAATGATTTATAAAAAATTGTATCCATAAAAGAATTTCATTCTATGAGTTTTACTTCCTCTCCAACACTAGTATTTGGGATTTATGAAAACTATTGATTAAAATCACTTTGGTGACAGTATTTTCTAAGTTTAACATTTTAATTTTCAATACATCCAAACACCATAAATATTTTCTCTAGAGACAAAATCCACTGCTAGACTACCATTGGATTATTAGACCCACTAGATGATGTGGGGTTATATAACATAATGAAATTCAACATAGGTGAATCTCATTGGGAAATATGATTCCCATTCAAAAATATGTTTTTTCCTAAATTGATTAATATTTCTAAATAAATCCATAATTTATAATTTCCAATACCAGCTATAACATCTTCTTTAATATGGAAATATCTATGATAGCCGTAAGTATTGAGACCCTTTTCTCTTGAAGGAACCATTTATAAATATTGGAATATACAGTATAATTCTCAAAAATAATTATTTATAAAAAATAATATATAATTCTAAATATACATTAATAATTATCATAAATATTAATTTTTTAATTATTAATCTCAAAATCATACACATTTTTTCTACGAGGATAACTTTAGTTTTAAATCCTTATTATGGTTTGTAAATGAAATTTGAATTATCCTAAGAAATATTCCCTTATAGTGTCAAACCATGTTTGTAGTAAGTCATAATTTCATGCACCCATTACAGATTGGGTCGATCCCAATTCTATATATTGTAGTTATTACCACTATAAATCTCTAATATATAACCACATCCTCTTGTCGTATCCAGAGATGGATGTATTTATTTTAAAACGCACATAATCCTTACCATACCAAAACATATGTATGTTCATATTTACTTATCCTTAATTTATATAGTTTATTTATGTTACCTATTATATGTTTAAATTAATAAATTCAAAAATGATTCAATTAAACATATTTTTATAACCACTATTATTACAATAACAGCCAAAACATAGAGCCCGTGTATTACATTATTAAATTAGCATAGATATAATGGGTGAAATCCTAAATTATATATCAGATTAGTTTTTTTTGAGAATATAATAGATTTACAATTCCCATTTAACATTGGAATTTAGAAATAAAACCTAATTTATGAAATTATTAAATAAACATCAGCCTTGAAATTTCATTCTATGAATTCATCAACATATACATTGGAAAATAAAAACATTATCGTGGCATTAAATGATTAGTGGGGGTTATGTAGAACATATGATGATATAAATAAATAATAATTATCAACATGTAATAATAATTAAAATAAAATACATTTCAATAAATCAATAACATTGTTGTCATAATTAGCTAAGGCATAATCATTCTTCTAAGGTAAATGATTAGACAGACATGCTTTTTAATCAATATACCCACTATTAAATTCATCCAATGAAAATAAAATTATAAAACTATCTTAAATAATTAAAATGAAATTTATAATTAATGAAATTATTATTTTTTGGATTGCATTATCTCATGTATCATTATACATATACCTGTAAGACCTTTCATAATATAGTTTGAAACTATTTGTAGAATCCTGTTATATTTGAGCAACTGATTTTTATCATGGGGCCTATAGATGCATCAATGTGCAATATAACTCTAGGAACCACCCTTAACTTCATGTCTGAATAATTCCTCATATATTAATTAATCTATTAAATTCATGATTAATATTCCTTTTCAATTAATATATGTATTTTTTAAAGGAATAAAATTTATCATTATTTATCCAACCAATCAAATTACATTTATACTATACACTATATAAAAAAATTTCTACGATTTAGGAAATAATTAAACCCATTATTCAAGATTATTTATATTTAATATAAATTTAATTTGTATTGAAAATGGTACAAATAATGTGATTTTTTCAATTTAAAGTTAATAATCAAAAAATAAAATGATATTAGACAATAATGTTAACCACGTGGTAATTTTCAAGTAAAATAATCATATATGAATAAATCTAATTAAAACATAATATAACATGAATTATGAAATAACCATGACATTAAATTTCAATTGGGTAGTGTATACACAATATAAAAGATACATGGTTTATAACCTTAGAATTTTCATCAATGAAGAGAAATTGCGATGATGCCCTATAATTTTTGATTCATTTTGATTGAACGTGAATTAACCTCATGTATAGATGTTTTTTAACTAGTTTCAAAATTACTATAGAAACATATCAATATTTATAAAATCATATATGACCCTTTTATAATATCAAATGATCCTTTTCTTAATAATAATTCATTATTTACATTGATTCAGCTGTTAATTACCATTTATTCTCATTTTTACTATGTTATGAATGATTTGATTCATGTAAATATAATGTTGATATAGAATCATTAAAATAATTATCAGGAAATAATTTTCATATTTATAAATATATAAATATTTTTAGTACAATCATGAATACTGTGTTTGAAAAAGAAAGCATGTTATAATAATAGAGATAGTAGGTCGTATGCATGCATGGGAAATGTTTACAATTTTCAAATAACATTATAGAAATGTGGTATTTAGTAATTTATGTTTCTATATTTACAATATTTTCATAACTATCACATTATATAATTTTATAAAGAATCAATGTTTTATGATGATGAAAATAGAGTTGCATCACTTCGTGAAGGCATTAGTCAACATGTACCAAAAAGATGTTATAATCATTAAGTGATTGAAAATATAAGAAGGAAAATAAAATATTGTGTTTTAAAATTCATCACTATGTCATGAATATCATAATTATTTCATTTACATCACATATTTAATTAAAAATTATACTTATTACCTTCCATGTAAAGCATTATTGAAAAATGAATCGCATCGCTTTGTGGGGGAGTAGTCCTCCATACACATGACAGATGTAATCATATGTCTAATAGAATGAAAATCAAAAAATATATATAATATAATGAATATATATTGATAATTATGTTATAAATATTATATATTTACATTATATCTATCATTATACCCTACTGTTATAGGTTTTAGTGGAAAAATGAATTACACTTGTTCATGAAGTGGTAATTTACCATAGAAATGAATGTGGATTTTGTAACCCAGTAAATGGAAGTGGGTATATTTTTTGGTAATGAAATTAAGAAAAATTTAATAATATATAATAATTCTAGATTACTATATTTTAATGTATTTTTTATAATTTTTTGAAAAGGAGTATGAAATAAAATAAAACACACGTTGAAGAACAATACCTCTTATCAGGGTAACCTCTTTAAGTGTGAAATCAACTACACAAGAATGGATTTGTGAAAAAAAATAAGGCTTCTAGAATGAATTTATTGAATTTAGGGTTTGCTTTTTTAGAGTAGTTTCTAATCCAAATGGTTTTTATGGTGAAAAGAAGTGATGAGACGATGTGGCCTTTTTTGGAAAGGTGAGTGGAAGACTTATGAGTTTTTAAAATAAAAAGTCTTACACATGTTATTTACATGACACTAGGGTCCCAAGTGGAGTAATTTTTCTCTTTAGAAATTATATGATCAAAACATATCAGTAAATATATATTTTATAAAATTTTTCATATTTATTTAAGACCTTTTTCATTTTAGTTTGACCCCTCACAAAACAAATTTTTTTACTTCAATCATAGTAAATAATTTTTACCATTTTAAATATTCATTAACATCAAAAAACTAATCAGAGATTATTGGATAATATAAAAAATTCTTATTATAAATAGGGAATATATTTTTTTCCAATTTCTATTAATATAATATAAAAAACTTTTTTTAAAATTAATCTCTTACATGAATGAGATTGTGGGGTTTTATAGCAAAAATGATAATAAATTTAAAATTTTTTTATATCAAATTAAAATATTAAATTGATAAAAATGCATTAAATTGGATTAGATAGAATATAATGAAACTAATTTCACATTAAATCCACTAAAAAATTTATATTATTTCTATAAATAATATTAACGGTTAAACAGTTTTCAATTATACTTCAATATTTTTCTTTTTAAAAAGAATAATTAATAATTTTTTTAAAATAAAAAAAATTAATCCAATGTAAATTATACTTCAATATTTTTCATAATTTAATGTTAGACATTGTTTTAAAAAATTAATGTTGCTTTAAATGATATTATAACTCAATTGGATTTTATTGGGTACGATAAAAGTATACAAATAAGTATTTGGTGGTTTAACACGATTTTCAAGAATGAATAGATTATTTTTAAATTATATATGTTTTTCATGTTATATAAAATAATTTCAATAAAACAATGTGTTCTGAAATTAGAATAGTGATTAATACTGTTTTGGAACATATTATATTATTATCAAAAAGGGGTATTTTTATATTTGTGGTGGGTTTGTGTTGGTTTTAAAAAAGGGTAGTTTAAATTTGATTATTATGGAATGAGGTTCTTTGATAGGTTAGTATTTATTTTGAATATAGATTTTTTATAAAATACTTATATAATATTGAAATTTTCATGTATGATTAATGTTGTCAAACTATATTTTTTTAATCGAATTTAATTATTTATCAAAACATTCACTTTTATTATATTTTTATTATTATCAAAAAAATAGATTTCATAATATTTGTAATGATCCTTTAAATTTGAAAAATATATTTTTAAAATGGATGAAATATATTGGAAATATGGTATTTTTTTTGTAAAATGATGTGGTTTTAAAACTGTGGGTTTTAAAAAATTATATCTTTTACTCGGTTTATTTAGTAGTTATGTAAAATAAAATAAGTTTTTAGGTTAATTCCATGAATTGTGTTGAGTTGTTTAATAATGTGTGTAGTAACTTGGGTTTGGTGTTGGTTATCACCTTCGATTGAGCTCGTTCCAGGAGCGGCACTGGTGTCCAATCCCCCTTATAGGATGGCTACACCAGAGTTGCAGGAGCTCAAGAAGCAGTTGGAGGTGTTGCAGGCAAAGGGTTTCATCTGATCCAGTACTTCTCCTTGGGGTTTTCTTGTTCTTTTTGCAAAGAGGGAAATTGGTACCCTTTGGATTTGTGTGGATTATTGGAAGTTGAACCAGTTGATAGTCATGAACTGATATCCCTTGTCGAGGATCCATGATCTCTTTGATTTGTTTCGAGGATCCCAGGTGTTCTCGAAGATCGGCTTGAGGTTCGGTTATCATCAGTTATGCGTTAGACCATAAGATAAACCCTTGACAGCCTTCTTGAGCAGGTATGGTCCTTTTGTGTATAAAGTCATGTTGTTCGGTCTCACGAATGCGCCTGTAGTTTTCCTGGAAATAATGAACTGAGTGTTCCATCTGTACATAGAATCTTTTTTTGTGGTCTTCATGGAAGATATCTTAGTTTACTCTGCCAATGAGGGCATAGTATCCCCACTATCACACCCAAGGACCTTACTGCTAATCGGCAGCCTCTGGCATTTGGGGAAATGCACTTGAGGCCATGTGACCAACTTGATACATGACGCCTCTGGGTGGCTTCCGGACCGGGATGTTACAAAGTATCTTGAGATCATTCTGATTACACTGAGAGATCATCGGCTTTATGATAAAATCTCGAAGTAACACTTTTTTAAGGATCAGATTCACTTCCTGGGTCATGTTATCTCAGAGACATGAGTGTCGGTGGACCTAGAGAAAGTGAGAGCTGTAGTTTCTTGGGAGAATCCAAAGAATGTCTTTGTTGTGCAGAGTTCCCTAGGGTTGTTCGGATACTACAGACGCTTCATTCAGGACTTCTCACACCTAGCAGCACCCTTGACAGATCTGACCAAGAAGGGGGTGATGTTTTTATGGTTAAATTCTTGTGAGTCAGCCTTTCAAGAGCTGAGGGGGAGATTGACGTCATCACCGATACAAGTCTTTCCAGAGCCGGGCAAGGGCTACACTGTTTACTGTGATGCATCAGGTATCAGGTTGGGAGATGTGCTCATGTAGGGAGATGGAGTCGTCGCATACGGGTCTCGGTAGTTGAGGCCACATGAGAGGAACTACCCTACGCACGATCTGGAGTTGGCAACTATTGTTCATGCCTTACGCTGTTGGAGACATTATCTTCTAGGAGAGCACTTTGTGGTTTTCACCGACCAGAAGAGTATCAAGTATATCTTTACTCAGCGTGATCTGAATCTGAGACAACGCAGGTGGGTCAAGTATCTTCAGCACATTGACTTTGAGCTCGCCTATACACTAGGAAAGGGAAATGCAGTGGTAGATGCGTTGAGCAGAAGAACTCAAATTTAGGCAGTTCAGGAGGCCAGCAGTGAGTGGCAACTTATGGCTCTGTTATCTGAGATGCATCTGGAGGTGCACCATAGGCAAGTACAGACCTTCCTTTCATATGTGGTTGTTACCTCTACACTTATTGATCGAGTACGAAGGAGGAAGCTATCAGACTCTGAGGCCTTGGTCCTACGGGAGAGTGTTTCAGGAGGGGACCCTCTTCCTGGATGGACAGTGGGTGAGGATGAGATCTTGCATTTCCTGGGACGCGTATCGGTGCTAACAGACATACACGCTGATGCGGGATTTTCACTTCTTAGTTTGGGCATTTCATCCTGGCATCACCAAGATGTATCGAGATCTACCCCACCAGTACTAGTGGACAAGTATAAAGAGGGATGTTGCTGGTTTTGTCATTAGATGCTCTACTTGTCAGCAGGTGAAGGTGGAGCGTCAGTAACCAGTAGGCCTTTTTTAGTAGTTACCCATTCTAGAGTGTAAGTGGAATGATGTGGCGATGAATTTCGTGATTGGGTTTCCTAGGTCACCTCGGGGAAGGGATGCTGTTTGGGACGTCGTCGATCGGCTTACGAAGGTTGCACACTTATTTCATTTCAAGGAGACATTCAGTGTTGATGATCTGGGACGACTGTACATTCAAGAGATTGAATGTCTACATGGAGTTCCACACTCCATCGTTCTATACAGGGACACACTCTTTACCTCTCTGTTCTGTCAGGGACATCAGAAGGCTTTGGGTACCCAGGTGCTTTTGAGTATAACCTACCATCCCCAGACTGATGTCCAGTCCGAGCACATGATCTAGGTGCTTGAGGATATGCTCCGAGCTTGCATTTTAGACTTCGGCGGTTTCTGGGAGAAGCATATACCTCTTGTGGAGTGCTCCTATAACAACAGTTTTCAAGAGACCATTCAGATATAACCATATGAGGCTCTGTGCGGTAGGCCATGTCGATCACCATTATGCTGGCTAGAGGCAGGAGAAGTAGCTTTGCTAGGACCTCATCTTGTTTAGGAGACCTCTGAGCAGATAGAGAGGAATCGGAAGAGGATGGCTACAGCACAGTCTCGATAGAAGTCTTATGTTGAGCAGCGAAGACCACCTCTGGAGTTCGAGGTCAGAGACCAGGTTTTCCTGAGTGTCGCACCGAGGATGGGGCGGAAGAGGATTCAGAGAGAGGGTAAGCTTTCACCATGGTACGCCGGGCCGTTTGAGGTATTGGAGAGAGTTAGGCTGGTTGCCTATCGGTTGCAGCTACCTCAAATGTACCGGGCTATGCATGACGTCTTCCATGTCTCTCAGCTTTGACGTTACTTTTCAGACCCGTCTCATGTCTTTCAGCCCGAGGAGGTTGAACACAAAGCGGATACATCATTTGAAGAGAATCCTATCCAGATTTTCGACTACAGAACAAAGGTTCTTTGAGGTTGGTATGTTCCTCTGGTATGAGTGTTATGGCAGCACGAGCGAGTACAGGACAAGACTTGGGAGAGGGAGGCCGAGGTTCAATCTCAGTGGCCGGAACTATTCAAGGATCCTTCTTCTACGCCCACCTAGAAATTCAGGGATGAATTTCATTTCGGGGGGAAGTTTATAAGAACCCGGATCTTCGTTTCAGGTATGATTTTCCTTTTTCTGGATTTTTTAAGAAAAATGGAGTTTCTGGAAAATTTCGATGTACACACCATGTACTTTTTGAGTACACTCTATATACTCTTCTCCGTCTTGAAGCCGTGTATTGGCCATGCCCGGGCTACACACACGGGGTGTAGGGGTGACGTGGAGGCTGATTTTAGCAAAGTACGAAAAACCCACTACACTCCATGTACATTAAAAATACACGCCGTGTACTTTTCTTCTTTTTCACTAAACGGACCTGGGTTGCACCTCATCGCCATTTTTGTCTTCTTCTAGGTCTGGTTCGTCCAAGAGGGACCCGTATGGCCGAATCTTCCCCGAGCTCCCACCACTCCATCCCTTCTCCGATTCATGCACGGTCCATTGCGTTGGAAGCGCAGCAGTGAGTTCCTCCTTCTGCTTGATCCTTGTTTTCCAATTCTTCCTCTTTCTCAAGTTATCTAAGGTTGAAAGTTTTGTTCATTTTCTCAGATCTACGATGTTCTAGGGGGAATTATCCATCGTGGTTCAAGTATATAGATCTCCTAAAATTGAGGTAGGTGTTTTGTGCATTACCATTCATAGTATCTAAGTTTTATGTGCGAATTTTCCCTGACACATGTGAATGAGGTATTACGTGTTTACCTTTTTTCCATTGTTGTTTTCTTGCCTTGCATGTATGCTTATATAGAGGTAATTTAACCATGTTATAGGATAATTTTTTGTGTATGGATGTATTTACCCTTGGTTTGTCCAGTTCATGACCTTTGGGTCTCGGTTGCCTTCGGCTGATACACTTGTTTCATGCCTTGATGTTATATGTTGAAGTGAAAACTCATGACATGCTTGTTGCATTGTAGACTATTAGATATGTACCTCTATAGGTTTACTTTGGCCTAATAGAATTATTATGCACTGACTGTAATAAGTCTGAGAGAACCTGGTGCTCTAGACCATATGGGATAGACTGAGTGAGCTACCTAGAGAGTCTTAGATATTACAGACTACATAGGGGATGGACCGAGCGAGCTTTCGGAGAGTTTTGGATATTATAGGCTACAGGAGGGTAGACCGAGTGAGCTTCCTTAGAGAGCCTTACCCTATTAGAATCTCTTTAAGAACCTTCCTAGGATAGAGGAGGATTTGACTGAGTGAGCTTCCTCAGAGAGTCTGTGGTATACCTGAAGCTATAAGAGGAATTAACTGAGATAGCTTCCTGAGAGAGACTCTAGAACTTGGGGCTAAGAGGGTTATACCGCGTGATCTTCTTCAAGATATCCCCTGACTACCATAGACTCTAAGGGGAACTGATCGGGTGAGCTTCCCCAGAGAGTCTCATAAATTCATATGACCATGCCAGAGGGAATAGGCTGAGTGCATTTCTTGGAGGGTTGTGGTACATCTTGGATAGAACCAGAGAGAATGGATGCGAGTACTTCCCAGAGGGTTTCCATATTTTAGCTATTTGTTTCTATTGATAGGTTGTGTATTGATTACTACTATGTATCTTCCTATTTTGCTGCTTACTGTTTACTGCCTACTGCATGTTATTGGTGTTTACTACTTATTGTACTTTTACCTACCATATACTCACTGACTATTAGGCACAGATCATTGGGTGAATGCCTACTGGGATTTTATCTCACACCCTATTTGGGCCATGCTTTTGGGCCCAAGAAGACCATGTTGTTGTAGGTATAGACAAGTGCAAGAACCCTTTGACTTCGGGAACATTATTTCTTGGACCAGGGGAGCATGGGACCAATATTTGTCTTGCGATGCTAAGGAGATGATTACTTTTATTTTGTACTTGATTTGGTACTGTAGTGTTTTCCAGCATTGTGACTTTTTTGGATTCTTTCCTAGATATGTATCATTAATCATTTCATATATAAATATGTGCTCTAGTTTGTTGATTTATCCTTCCACTGTCATATTGTTGTTTATTACTGCTTCTGTTGTTGCATGTTTATTCTTCTTCCACTGTGTACTCTTCTAATGAGGGCATAGTTTCCCCACTATCACACCCAAGGCCCTCAATGTTAGTTGACAACATCTGGCATTTGGGGAAATGCGCTTGAGGCCATGTGACCAACTTGGTATGGGGCTCCACTAGGTGGATTTTGGAACCAGGACGTTACAATGTGCATGTGGTAGTGGGTGCATAATGTTCTTCTATCGAAGTCCACAAACACTTGTAGGAAGGTAGTTCCTCAGATGGTGAAGACAATGAGATTGAATTCGTAGAGAAGGGATAGGTTTTTGTTTTCTTGGTGTGCACCATGGAAGCAGGTAGGTGGAGTGATGGTTAATGAGAGAGTGGAGAGGGGGTGTGTGACTAAGGAAGAGGGGAAAGGGAACTATGGGAGGTTAGGGATGGCAGAGGAGGAAGGGTGAGGAGAGGGTTTGAATGTGGAGGGGGATGAGGGAGGTTGTGACATATGAAATGAGAAGTGGGTTTGGGAAGATGAGGGGTTGGGGCATCTAAGGATGTTGGTCGTGACTATTTGTATTGTGACCTAATGTTTTTTTAAAACCAACCAATCTCTGTACACAACATGTACAGATGAGTGACTTTGTGTGTGGGGAGGAAAATGTATTTATGGGGAGAAAAAGAGTCACAATGTGAAACTATGGTACACGCCGTGTACTAATTTATTCATGGCCCAATTTTCTGATCCCCCCTCATATCACATTTAGTTATTCTTGATATTTTTGGACAAATATCCGAATTTAACTTATCTAAAAACATTCCTACCTTTTGTTTCCTCCCAGTCAATGAATCCTTTTAACGTCGGGAGCATGACTCATTTAAGGATCAGTTGAGCGTGAGTCTTAGGAACCAACTTTCATGGAATGGTTAATAAAAGATGTTCAATCATTGAACATTGACCTTGAACAGTTGTGGTCCATATTAATGAAATTGAATTTATCCATAAAAGAAAACATGGATAAAAAGAAAAGGAATAGATTATTTTGAATTAATAATTCATCGGAATAGTATTAATATTGAATTAAAGTAAACATCCTTGTTCCCTGGAATAACAGTATGTCATGAAATTTATTAGTCGTGCCACATTTTTTATTTTTTATTTTCAATATTTTTATTTTCATATGAATCTTTCCTAATTTTAGCCAATATTATAAATTTTTATAACTATTCCACTCCATCCTTTTCTAGATCCAGATTTTTTTTATAATTTCCCAGAATTAACGATGTTCCAATTCGACCAAAAGATGACATGGTTTACAATATGCTATACTAAAATGGGTGGTTCTTATTGGTGTTTTATACACAGTTTGATACACCCATAATTCATCATTCAGTTTCAGTCTCTAATCACCTTTTCTTGTGTTGAAATCATTTTCTAATAATAGTTTTACCTCCCTTTTGGACAATCTAACATGCTCACTTGGTTTTGGGTGATAGGGATTTATGGTGTTGTATAGAATGGTATATTTTTCAAGAATTTTTCACATTGGATGATTTGATAAATGAGTTCTAAAATCACAAATTATTAATTTAAAAAATAAAAATTGTGTGGACACATTATTTTTAAGTAAATTAGTGACTATAATTGATGTTTTTTGTGTTTTTGTTTCAGCTTCAACCCACTTGGAAACATATTCTACTTCAAATAGAATGTAATTCATGCCATGTGATGATGTGAATGATCCCATAAAGTCAATTCCCTAGATGTAAAAAACATAAAATTCCATAATGGTATTTTGTGGAATCTCATTACTTTTACTGATGTTCTCTATTTATTAACAACTATCACATTGATAATGGAATCTCATACCATCCTGATGCAATAAGGGGCAGAAAAATCCTTTTTTGTAGGATCATTCCCATTGTGCGCTCTGGTCTATGATATCCTTTTGTTGGGGAGGGGTGGCTCATTTTGATCACATATTGTATTGTTCCTATGAGAAGAAGTGATGTAATAGGTTGTCAGAAAAACTGTTAAATAGAAACAGTTTCTCCCAAAAGTTATGTTTGGAATTAAACAAAAATGTCATGAATTGTTGGTATGAGAGGTCATTATGGAGATACAATGTGTTAAGATAGTTTTCCATGTTTCAGATTTTGTTTCACATCACAATTCCCCCTTGACACATTATTTGACATTTATCCCAATTCTGCACTAATCATTTCATCTCATGGTGTTAGAGAAGAAGTTGTATATTTCATAGAAAGACATAAAATGATCTCCAAAAGACAGAGAAATAATCGAAGTATTTTTCAAGGAAATTTTTAGTTAGATCAAGAGATATTTGTATCATGTGTTTTTTGAATGTTGTTGGTAAATTTTACATACGGAATGATTGAATCTATATGGCAAAGTACTTAAGGATCATGTGAAGGTGGTTTTGGGCTAGTCCACTGGGTCTCGTGTAATTTCATTGTATCATGAATAACCATCAAGGAAACAGTATATATCTTCTTCAGTAATCCTATAAATCATTTGATCAATATTATATAATGGAAAATAATAAATTTTTATTGTTGTATTCAATCATCTATAATCCAAGAAAACAATCCATACATTGATTGTTCATTTTGAAATATGCTTTTTGTCCTCTATTCTTATAACATTGATTCAACCATTTTTATGAATGACATAGAGAATACTAACACATTCATTATCAAAGACATGAAATATAATTTCCACATCTATATGTTTCAGCACTTCCTTATTTAAAAACTCCTAAAATGGTGCTCTGATCCACCTCTAAGGTTGTCTTTATGGTTTTTTTTCATTGAAAAAATTTGCTGGGTAAATTATTTAGAATTTATTCTCTTAATATCTATCAATCCTTAGGCAATTGATTTCTTTTTTATTTTTATGAAATCAAACATATTTTCTTCCTTTGACTGAGAATGTTTTTTGTTGATGATGATTGGTAAATAGAATAAATCCCCTCAGTATATGCACATCAAAATACATGGAAAAGGATTTAAATCAAACCTGGGTGGCTGAATAAATGATAGGATATATAGTGGTACAAAGCATATTATAAGTGCATAAATAATTATGACTTCTTCAAAGTCATAATGTTCTTCCATTCAAATCCTAAGACCTTGGTATCATCCTCAATGGCCATGTACTCCCATTTTTTAGGGGTATAGTTGTGATGAAAATCAATTGGGTTATTTTGATGCATGGAATATTTTATAGAATTAAACAAAACGTGTTCTTTGATAATTAAAATGATGAGGCATCCTTGATTAACTTAAGTCATATCCATCCATTCTGATATAATGGGACTACCGACAATGATCAGTTCATCTTAATCTTATCCCATGGCTGAAACCAAAATGTTTGCTGGAAAAACAAATTTTTCGACATTAACCAGAACATCTTCTAGAATATTCAGAGGGTTTTTTATAGAATGATCGGCCTTCTACAATGCTACTCTTGTTTCCTTGAGATCATGGTGTTTTAGTTATTCGAAAACACTCATCAACATTAGGTTAATGCTGGTCCATGATCCCAGATTTCTCTTCCAAATTTGCACTCTTATATTACAGAAGGAATTTAAAATATTATTGGATCAGTAATCAATGGTGGGATTTTATATATTACAATAAAAGTGAATTATTCATTAAATGATATAAATCCTAAGTCTTCTATCATTCTCTTGTTTGATATAAAATCCATGAGAAATATTCCATACAGATGCATTTTAATGATTGCCTCATCAAAAAGAATATTGATATGTTATTTCTTGAACATTTCAATGAAATTTTATACTGAGCATCCTACCTAACTTTCATTTCTCCTTCTAGAAATGTGATTGGTGGATTTTAATGGAGGTGGGGCAAAATAAATGGGTTAGGTATGTTTTTCCTGGTCTTCCTCCTTCTTAGTTGGAATTTCTTATTGTGATGATGTATGTATGATTTCTTTTACATTTTCGGATGTTTGATAGGGTTCTTCATTTTTCCATTCCACCATTTTTTTGAAAATTTCAATACTTTTTCGCTCCTAATTATTACATCCTTATCCTCCTCTCAATTGTATTTTTTGGTTTTACCTAGTAGGGTACCTATTAATCTCTCAGATATGGTATTAGAGACTAGAACCATTTGAATCTCCATATTCCATAATGTTGAATGCAGATTTTATATCACTATTTCTTACGTAGTCATCTGTTGATCAGATTCCAAAATTCATAATATTATCAGATTTTACATGTTTCTTTGGATTTGTGGATTTTCTTGTTGTGGTCTTGGGATGGTGGGTGGAAATTGTTGTTATCGGGGATTTGGAAAGGGTTATTGTGGATATGTATATTGTTGTCTCGAGATACGGTTTATTGGTGGATAAACTAGTGGTCATTGATATCCAAACCGTGATTCACCACAACACTGCTGAAAATATCAATTATTTATTAGGATACGGCTTCTTAATCCTTAAATGATAACTTACTTATTGTTTTATCTACTAAAATTTTGAATTATGTTGATTGTATTTAATGTAATTATAATATTACGGTTCCACATATCTATGATTTTAGACATGATACAGGTGTGTTCCACCACACATCTCACATGACTATATCTCCATGACTGGGGAAGGGGTTGTGTGGTAGGTATATGAAATGATTCGTGCTCTTTGATTAATTCCTCAACTTGCACTCCTAATATAGTGGTCTCATCAACTTGGTCGATTCCAATTTATTGTAGTTAACAGTCAAATTTATAATGACTAATATTCTTTAAATCATCATCCAGAATAACCCTTTTTACTTTGGGTGTTTTAAACATCATACCTCCATCAGTGGAAATATCGACCTATATTCATGATTCTAGCAACAGACCTTGATAAAATGTTTTCATTTGAATATAAGAGTCATGTTTGTGTTGTGTAAATTTCATTATGGTTTCATTGAATCGATCTGAATCCTCCCATGTGTAATCTCCATATATTTGTGAAAAAATATCAACTTCATGAATACATATCTAGGATCAGATTGGTGGAATGTATTTATCGATAAACATTTTTTTGAGCTAGTCCTATGTCACAATGGATTCGAGAGCTTTGAATTTGTGTCAATATTTTTCATTGACACGAATAGAAAAGGGGGAGACACAATGTCTTATAGAATCATATGAAACTCACTAGTTGATAAGGTAATCATTATCATACATGAAGTTCTCAAGATTTTATTGGGGATTTTCTCATTGGATACTACTGAATTTCCCCATATTCAGGATAATGTGGATGAGTTCAGATTTAATTTCAAATGTCTGGTCATTAATTAGGGGAAAAATGATGCTTCTTTTATCCCCATGGATTGATGGTAAAAAAAATCCATGATGATATTCTCTAGTTTCATTGGGTTTTCTATAAATTGATGATTTTTTCTGGCTTGGACCCATATCATGATATTGCTCAGCCACTGTTGACTGGTGAAGTGAATGAAGATCCCTTTCGATCTAGGAATCAAAGGACAATGGTTCTTGTGCTTCAAGGTTAATTTATTGGGTCACATGAACTTCTTAAATGAACTATAATATTGAATAATATACAAATAAGTGTTTGGAAATAATTAAGATGATGAGGGAATGTTAATTCTTGTTAAAAAACCAAATTTCTTCAAAATGGGTGTCACATCCCCGACTACAATGCCAGAAATTAGATGTACTCATATAAGGTGGATTCAGTACATAAACTGGGATTGGATAAACTTAGAAATTATATTTTTTCCCAAAAATTCACTAACTAAAAGGCTGTAATATAGTGGTAGTGTGAATTCAAATACACTGAGAGAATGCCTTTTTTCTTGAAGAATTCTGGTCAATATTTTCGAAAGTGAGTTCTTTCTAAAAGTACTTTGTTTGTGAACTTTGGTATGTGTTATAATTTGGGTTTCTTAAATTCATAAATAATGGTTCAATATCTTGTCAAGTATCTAGGTGAAGGATTTCATGTAAGTCTAAATTTGGAAATATCATATGACATTGCCTACAATGAAAATATCGCCCCCTACTTCACTTCAGTCTTAATCTCGTAGATATACCTAGGATGTATCTATTCCACGGTCAGGAAATAACAACAACATTGGTTCATTATGTATGGATTTATAGACATAGAGCCTCCAGAGATAGTGGTCGTAGCTCATTCTACTCTAATTTGGACCGGGTTGTTGTTGTGACTGTCATGTGGTCAGGGATGTCCTCCCAAATTGGATAGAACATGAATTAATTATCTAATTACTAGTTAAATTATAGTTTAAAAACATAGATATATATGTGTATTTAAATTATACAGACACATCACTTGATCCCTAACCATAAATATTCTTCTACTCTTGGTGGGGTAAAATGTTATTAAATAAATGAGAGATAACAAATTTGATAGATCGATAATCATTAATTAAATTGGGATAATGCATGGTATTTGGGAAGGATAACTGAGATAAACATGCATGAAGTAATTAACAATAATTAAAATAACATAGATGAGAAATAATAATATAACATAAATCTAAATTCTATCATAGAAATTGAATGTGTTAATGAAAGAAAACTCCACAACTCTTAGATAAATAATAATTCACAGAATACAATGAAATTGGGTGTCTGAGAGAAAAAAATGGTGAAAGAGATAACAAGGGTGAAGAGTGGGATAAGGGAAGCTCATTTGGAAGTGTATGTAATGATCTACTACTACTCCTCTTATATAAAAGATTCTGGCCATGACATATACCTGTTGTACACGATGTTGACCCTTGATCTGCATCAATCTTATATGGATCTCCAGCACTGCACATAGGTCTTTCTCATTATGAATTTTGACCAATTACATGACGTGAACCCATTATTAATGACCTAAACCCTAATTAATTCAATTTTTTCATGGATTCCATGAGGATTTATTACACAAGGAATTTAATTGTCATCATTTCATTCACGAGTAGGTCCCGACCTATATTTTTTTTTGATGGTTTCATGGCATGGATACTCCGTGCTTCAGGACATGGGATTTGGTTGTTAGCTTTGGGTACATGATGTGTATGATGGTATCGCGACATGAACTACATTGGTTTTGCACTTTTTCTACCATTCCTTTCTAGAAAAACAATGAATCCTTTTTTACTGGAAAATTAGAAAAATACCACATGCATTACCACAAATCATAATCAAAAGTAATGGAAAATGAATGTAGAGTAAATAAATGAATTATGCTTATCAAAATCACACTCTATATTCCAAATGTTTCAATGATGAATAGAGATAAATGTAAATTAAAAAATATATTTATTTATTTTCCTTTATTTTCAATTAATTTTTAAGAAAAGTTCATTTTTGGGTTAATAACATTTTATGGTATTTGATAATTTAGGAATTACTATGTGATTATAATAAAATTAAATAAATGTTTAATATTTTCATTGGAAATGTGGCTAGATAATTTGGGGATAATTATGTGGGTTAATTGAAGAAAGTTGGTGATATTTAGATTATTATTTACATTATAAATAAATATTAGTTTTAATAAATTATTAAAATAAATTATATTATTATTATAATATTATATAGGATTAAAATATTTTACACATTTTTGTATATTTTTCTTATTTTTTTGAAATGTATAGTAAATAATTTTTGTGAAACACATTGTTTAGATATTGGATAAATGTCTTAGATACCATATATATATCATTCTATATAATTTTTTTGTTGCATCAAAAATAAATAAATAATATTAAATATATCATTGGAATAATGAGTATCCAAAATGTTGGAAATAACAATAAAAAGAATTTGAACTATTAAAAGAAGAGAAGAAAAATAACATGATGGTTTTAGAAAAATAAAAACAATATATCGATTATGAAAAAGATAATAGAAAATAAAATTAATAAGTGAACATGAATGAATCTCAAATAAAAATTGTTGACAATTTAAGTAAGGATAATTTAATTGAAGAATTGGACAACGAGAAGAATAATGGTCATCTAAAAGTACAAATTTCTATAATAATGTCTTTTTCTTTCCTCAAGTAAAGTAATGTAAATGTTGAATTATATATTAAATTTTATCATTAATTATTATAATCCTATATTAGTTATAAATATTATAATTAATTACACAGTAATCCATATTATTCTTGAATTTGGTATATGATTATTTTTTTCCTTCAAAGCACATTATATTAAAAATAAATATAATGACAGTAATGTGGATTTCTCTTAAAAATTAATATAATATATTTTATTACATTTTTTAAGATACAATATATATTATATAATCAATATAATATTATAATAAAAATTTTATTCATATTACAATGAAATGAATGGATGTAAATATAGTTTAATTCTTAAAAATTAATTTTTCCAAAAATGGCATTTCATTACTGTTTAAGAATATAATTAAAATTAAATTGTTCCACATTTTTGAAATTTAATCAGGTAAAATTTATTCCACATTTTTAATAATCAAAATTAAATAAATTTAATATTTTTAGTGTATTTCTTTCAGAATAATTTATAATTACATTAAATAAATTTACAATTGTAATGGTTAAAATAGGTTTATCAGTGTGGTTAATCTAAGATATAAGGGTTGGAATTTCACATAAATTTTTTTAATTTTTATTTATTGAAGAAATTTAAACCTGATATTATATAATATTGTATTAATTTTTAATTTTTAAGCATGTTAATGAAATTAATTATATATTAGGAAAATGTTTTCAAAATTTCTTGTCTGTCCATCCATTCATTTTTAAAAGGGAATAATTTACGCTCCATTTGTAACACTATTAGAAAAATTGTTCTTGTAAATTCATAAATCCATTACCATACTATATTCAAGTCCATTATCAACATGTCTTTGATCCTCTATTATGAATAATATTTAAAGGCCTATGTTGTATGGAAAAAAAATATCTCAAATAAGTGGAATATATTTCATCCAAAATCCTTTAATTGAATTTATTAGTATACATTATAAAATATTTTTTACCACTAAAAACCTGATATATACTATACCACCAATATAATAATATGTTATTCTAATGATTTAACAAAATTTCACACCTTTATTCAATAGAATGTGAAATTAATGTATCTCTCGTGTGAACATATAGACTACAACATCCACATAGTGAAAAGATTAATTTTACCTCACTATTAATCCTGATTACTTTTTATTATGGATTGGTTTTAATATATTATATATATAACATTAATATTCTTTTGAAATTATAAAATCATATCTACCTTATCAACAACCAAACCATTGTAGGATGATAACTTCACTCGTGCGTATGTGGGAACAACCATGTCTTTGAAGTGATGTGAATTGATTCTCACTTATATATTACATGGATGGTAATATTTAAAAATAATAACTCTAGATAACTATAACTAGTGTATACATTATTATATTTATATATATATGTTATAAAATTTCTGTGTACTGACCCATTTATTAGTTTTGAAGAACAAGCTATAAACATGATTTCCATATTATGTCAGAAATATAAAACAATTAGCATAAAAATTTATTTCTTAATTAATATAATTAATAACATCTTTATATATATATTTGTAAAAAAAATTAGGTGATTACTTTTTAATAGTTATGTACCAAAAAGGTTATCATATGATAAATAAGGCTAAATAATATTTTTTGTTAAATAATTTAAAACACATTCCATTAAATAAATTATATGAATATAAAATTATTCTAAGGATAATATCAATGATTTAATCTCATGGATAATAATAATTAAATTATCAAAGTGGGAAATGATTCATGTTCAATTCTGTTATTTCAGACATCTTGATATCTATACCTTCAGGGACTTGTGCCATGATAGTTTAATCAATGTCTAGGTATACCCAAGAAACCCATTTAATGATATATTATTAATTTGTCACATGAGATATATCGATTCATCAAGGGGTATATAATAATGGGTACCACCAATCACTTCAAGTGGATTAAAATGCATATATTATGAATGATTAGTAAAATTCTAAATCAATATGATTTAATAAATAAATTTCATATTAAGTAAGGAATTTTGATTATCAATAATTAACCACTAAATAAAATAACATTAAAACTAAAATAATTAATTTTTAAATGGTTTATGGTTTTAGATATAAAAATGTAAATGAGATAAATAATATGGATATTTAATATAAATGTAATTTCCAATGATTACAAGAAAGTTATATTATCAAGGGAATGCCAATTTCTATGAGATTAATCAAGTAATGACATATAACCACCATAAATTTTTTTTAAGTAAAACTAATTCATTTTAATAGTGGAACCACTAGTATCCTAGATCCATAGACTACTACCATTACATTGGGATTAGATATAGAGAATCACATCCAAATGGACTAATGAGATTATTATTCCTCATAATCTAGATATAGACAGGTGTCACACATCACTTGTGAATGCACAAACTAAAATACAATGTCTTTTATAAATGACATTATTTCAAGTATAGTATCAATTAATGTTATTCATATTAAACATCGTGTTACCATAGTTTAAAAACTCATTATTTTGTGAATTATTTTCTTTTACCTAATTTACTATTTTTAAATATTTTCATTTCATGAAACTGGGAATATAATTTTTTATTTAAAAGTACATTGTTGGAAAGCATTATACACAACTCTATATTAATCATATTCCATACGGAACACATCAATTGTATATAGCTACACAAAATAATATTTTTAAATTTTCTTAAAAAATACCATATCCCATCGATTTTTTTGTTTCACATAAATCTATGTTTTAATATAACTACAATATACTATTAATGATATTATTAAAATATTACTATATCTACCATAGAGCCATTGGAATGAATGTTAAAAATAAAATTAACTAAATGATGAAATTACTATTAAAATTTTATATAAAATAAATCATTTTATTATCACTTTGTTATACTGAATGAACTAACTATTGGAGAAAAAAGTAAATACTTTTCTATGAAAACTATTTTTTATTTATAAACATAATTTTAAGTCAATAAATTAAAAAAAAGTTTTTTCTGAATATTTTTAATAATATATATATTTATATTAATCTATTAATATATATCCTACACATCCATTATATTTTATTGGTATACGATAATAACAAATCCAAAATTATGAAAAAAATTGTATTTTGCTATAATGTTTTTATACAACCTTTTAATTAAATAATAATTTTAATTCTCATATTAACATATTTATAATTTTTATTTGAAAAAAGAATATACATTATCATCCAAATAATAAAAATAGAAATTTACATCAAGTGATTTTTGGGTATTTTTTATTGAACATTCTTATTTTGATGAATAGTAAATAATAATGAATTTTAATTCTAAACTACATGCTTTTCGAATTTGGTTATATAGTTAAATTAATTTTAAAATTGGTTTTTATGTATAATTTATCTATTTTGATATCAATAAATCTATTTTTAGTAAAGTTCAAATAATTTTAAATTAAATGTAGATTTAAAAACATAACATGATTATGATAATTTTTACTTTAAAACCCTTCTTTTTCGTCGTATATATGGGATTAAACATTAATTAAAAAATTCAAATTATTTCATTAGAATTTGGAAATTTTGATTCAATATTTGGATTTAGATTAATTTTTAATTTTAAATAAATTCATGTTCATTTTTGACCAATAAAAGTTGAGATTGTAAATAAAATTAATTACAATGATTAAGGTAAATAGAATATTACATAAAGGTTAACCTTTAAAATTAAGAGGTCAAATGACAAAAAATCATGTAAAAAATCCATTTGATGCAATTATTTAACCAATTCCTTTATTTTATCTCATTTTACCTATTAATAGAGTCACATGATGAAAGAGGGACCAATCAAAAGTGTTTACTATTTTTATTAACAAGAATGCCACTCCCCTTTCTCTCTGAAAGGGTAATCACCACCCTCACATCAGTACACATATCAAGTAACATTTACTCAGCCTATGCAAGATAAAATACGCTCTAAACATCCCTAATATCTTCTTATAATCCTTCCAGTTTATAGAAATCCATCCTAGGAATCCATTTAGTGAAAAACGAAAGGAGTTACCAAATGAAGATGACACATCTATAATGAAGCTCATTTTTTCCACAACCTATAATACTATTTTTTCATAATGATATAATATAATTTGTAACCTAAATATACTGATAATTGTTTATTAAATGGGTTATACCTACACTTTCACAAACATCATTGTAATGGGTAAAGAACATATTGTTCTAGTGTTTGGAGTACTACTGTCTCTCGAAATGATGTTTTCTGTTTTTTTAAATACCACACAACAAATGTAACACCCCATGTTTCTATGGTAAATTTCCCTTTGGATAATACAGTAGCTTGCATTGTATGCAACATGAAGTTTTAACAAACCGTGACCCGTAAAACTAGTCGTTATGAATAGTATTACCCACTTTTTAAAATTTTATAAATTTTATTTTTCAAAATGGACTTCATTTTTTAATTATGAATATTTAAATTAGCTTGTGTTGAATTTTTGGAATTTTTTCTAAAAATGAGAATTTTTTATGAATAGTGACAAACACTGCATTTTATTTTAAAACCGAATTTTAATTTAAATAATTAGTTTTATTATTCTAATTTATTTTTAGGTCCACATATATACATAATACCTATATATTTTTAATTTAATTCATTAGATTCATTTTATAATATGTTTAGATGTATAAAATCATTTTGAACTTTTTACCGTCTATTACACAGTTTCTAGGAGCGTTTAAAAATTTGCATAAAAAGTAATTTTACTACTTCTATGAGTTGAATTTAAAAAATATGAGAGACATGCTTGAAATCATTAAGAAAAATGTGTTTTAATATGATAAAATTGTTTTTTGGTAATTTGTAACTTTTTTCTTTTATTTACCAAGGTTAAAAGTAAATTGGGTAATTTAGGATAAAAAAGATATTATAATTACCTAAAAACAAGTCATAATTCTATTGGATAAATTTTTTTCAACTAAAAACAATATTATGAATAAAATATGATACTTTTGGTCCACTAGGATTTTATTAAGACATTTATTATAATTATATTTAAAGAATAGTTAAAAGAGTTAAATTCAAAGTATAATAACTAATACATTTTTAATATAAGGTTACACACAAAATAAATGTGACAAATAAATATTCATTAGAAACATAAAAATATTCCCTACATAATGATATTTTTTTTATAAATTTTATACATTAAATAATTTAATTTATTTATGACAAAATTATGATTTCCTAATTACATTAATAATGAATTATTAAAATAATTTATATTTTAATGATCCATGTAAATGTAAATTGAGAATTATAATGAATTACACTAATATTTTAGTGAATATGACATGATATTGTTGAATAAATAAATTTTATTCGATATGATAACGTTTTTATGGCTTTAAAAGAAATCAAATACAAAATAGTGTCAAAGTTGTCATAATTGTGTTTTTAAAACAAATACTATATTATTAATTAATATAATATTCTTAAAAATCAATGGTTTCTCCCAAGGAAATAGTAAACGTTATATATATTAATAATTAACCGGATAGGGTTCACTTGTCTTGTTATAGTAATTTTATTAACCATATTATATAAAAATACAAAGAGGCATGGTAAATGTAAAACTATTTAACTAAGAGTTAAATATAAAAGATATGGATAATATGGTAAAATAAACCTGTCAAAAACCTATTGGTTTTAAGGTTTTAGAATCCTCCCCACCTTAGCCTCTAAATTAATAATTTAAAGCAATTATAAACTGTAAATTATTTTATTATAAGATAATATATCCTGCTTTTCCCAAAGTGACCCTCACTAGAATTATAAAATGGAACTTCCCATTCTCTTAATTTCACACCTCCAAAGCCATTTGGATCGGCCAAACCCTGCCCAAATATTATCCTAAATTTTCTCCCTTCATCATAGCTTCCTTCTATTGGTCATAAAGTCAAGATATGGATATCATTTGATCAAATCAAAAAGAAAAACCTGAAGAAAGTGGTAAATATTTCACCACCTCTATCAAGTTATTTTCATCTTCCACTTCTTCATTATTTGTTGTTTCCTTTCTAAAATAATAAGTATAGTATCTTATATATTGTTTGAGGTTACGATGAATGAAATGAAAGATGTATATATATATATATTTATTTATGTGTCTGTGTGTTATCATTAATGTATAATTTTTTTGTCATATATATATATATATATAATATTTTATTTTAATCATGACTTAATAAATTCCGTGTAATGTGTGAATTAATCACATTGTTTTGTGAGGTAGTTGTCTGCCGAACACACGAACGACATTATGGTACTCCAAAAAATGGAAAGTATTATTGTAACTATGATATAATAGTTCCAAAAGAATAATAAAATAATATTTATCATATTTATCATATACTAAATAGATGTAAATAATTTATCCCATTGATGACAGGTGTTAATGGAAAAAATGAATGATTTCAGTTCATGAGACAGTAGTCCACTGTACACACGAAAGATGATTTTGTAATGGTTTATATGAAAGTGTGTGACTATTTAGGATGAAACCATTACATAAAAACATTCTAGTATATAGATTATACCAAGGATATTATATACTCAGATAATAATATAAATTTAATGATGTGTATATGGAAATAAAATAAAAATATTTTAGTATAAAATTACCAAATTTCGAGTATCCACATTAGGTTTTCACTAAAACCTTAAAATGTTTTATTTGTGAATGACATAATGATTTTGTGATGACCTAATGGATTTTGGGAAGTTATTTGGGAAGTTATTTTATAAAAAATTTATTTAAATGTTTGAAATGATGAGGAGAGGGGTGTCCGTTTATATATGAGGTGAGTGGAACACTTGTATTTTTTTGAAAGAGTGAATTACATAGAAGTTTGTTTCATGTCACTAAGACCCAAAAGTAATCTATTCATGGTAATGCATTTGATAACAACTAAATATGGACATAAAATGGATTTTTTAAAAGGATTATTTTATTTTCAAACCTTATACTTTTAGTTTAAACACTAATTAAACTCATTTTCTCCATAATCGCTCAAATTATTTTTTAACTATTTCCAAAAATAATATTGTTAAACAATTATGTTAGAATAGTTTTTCATTATAATTTTTTTTATTAAAAATATTTAATCCATATTTTCTTAATTCAGACCATATATGTGAAATATTAATTTAAAATTAATCATACAGATGAGATAAAAATGCTATATTTTAGTAGGAAATATTTACATGTTTATAATATTTTTTACCAAAATTATATATTAAATTAACTAAAATGACATAAATTGAATTAGTTTAGGTATAATATAAATATTTTTACTTTATTTCAAACTAAAAATATAAGTATACACTAAAAATTATTTAGGTTAAAATAATGTTTTTTACTAAAATATTGTATTTTTACTATTCATCGTCGAAATATAAATTCTCACAAAAATCACTAAAAACCACAAAAATATAATTAAAATTTTATGATTTCAAAAATGTACATTATTTTTTCATATTAATTTTTTAAAATTGGAAAAACTAATTTCAAATTATGGGATCAATGTTTTCTTAAACCGTCTTTTAGGAAAATGCAGTTTTTATAAAAACATTTATTTATCATTCTAGTGGGTATTATTTTCATTTATATTTAACTTATCCCTTAGAAATTAATTATATATACATGTTTATACCATATTTTAATAGTTTATTTAATATTATTCATTAACTCTATTCCAAAATCATGGTGATATCTATCACACTAAATTTTAAAATAATATAGTATTATTGTTCTATGAATCTCATACATACATGTAACATACGGTATCATATAAACTCAAAGTTTCATGTATTAAAAGTTAACTCAATATTGTGTGAATTGAAATCAATATAATAGGTGAAATTTATTTATAATATGAAATATATAGTTATGTTTCGTGGTGTTTTATTTCATTTTATGCATGTTTTCTCGTGTTATATAAGATATCAAATCTGATGTCCATATATAATAATTTCAGGGTTTTACATTCACCCAATCAAAAAATAAATTTCATCACTGGAATTTCATATTGATATTTAATGTCTATGGTTTGATATTTTGAAATTTATTTTGTAAAAATACATATCATAAAAGGGTAATGAAAATATCCTCTTAATTAAGGATATTGAGAAGCATAATGGTTTTATAGAATATTATTAAACTTGGTTTCTATGTGGATAAGAATTAAGGGAAACTAAATATTTGGTCATAGAAGATAATCGTAAATAATTAGAGACAATAATTTATGTC
Organism: Viscum album; assembly: GCA_963277665.1. Lineage (NCBI taxonomy): Eukaryota > Viridiplantae > Streptophyta > Magnoliopsida > Santalales > Viscaceae > Viscum > Viscum album. The sequence continues at coordinate 1,061,047,710 of OY728140.1, forward strand.
ATTGGGAACAATAAAATGAATAGCCAATATAAAGTTTACTGCCTCGGATTCTGAAACCTAATTAGTGTGAACAATTCATTAATATTGTGAATAATGATAGTAATATGATATAATTTTAATTCGGATTCGTTTTACAGTTGAGAAATTATTTTACTATCTACAAATAAAATGAAATATTTTTAATTGATGTATTTTAATTTCCGAATAATAATAACATCCCTTGGAATCACATTAATATGATTTCAATTCAATTTTTATTAAATTAATTAGTTATCCAAAATACCTTTTCAAGCTTGAAATATTAAAAGATACTTTTAATAGATTATAATATCCATTAATGTGATACATGTCATTGCATATTTATCTAAATATTTATTCAAAACAAATATTTTTAACACAATTAAAAAAATATAATGTGTTCTTATTTAAACCTCAAACGTAATTAAATTGGTTAACCATTTACATTTAATCATCAAATTTTTAGCTATAAAAATGGCATATAACGAGGTCTTTGTATAGGCCAGTGGCAACCATGAAACCCTTATCATCCTTTAGTCATTCTTTTAAGCCCCACCATCTTTATAGATATGAAATGTTTTCACATATCATACAAGATTTAATTTTTATTAAACTATATTAATATAATTCCTATAATATTAAAAAGTAATATTTTGGGAATCCTTAAAAATATTAATCATTACATAATATTTTTAAATGTTTTTAAATATAGAAACATTTTTCAGACTTAAAAAATCTAATTTGACATTTATTACAATTTCATTAATAATAATATCAACCCTAAATTTAATATTTCCTTTAAAATTATGTATGTATAATATAATAGTGTTATTTCATAAATAACATGTCCACTTAAATATATACATACAAAATATTTCTCTAAAATGAAATTAATCTTAGTAAACAATCATGACATAAAACCAAAAAATAAGTTTGTAGGACATTGATCATGTGATAAATATTATACTCATTAACCTATGATGTTATACATAAATATTACGTTAAAAAATACATTTACGATTCAAACACAATATAATAATGTTTCGTGATTCTTATAAGAAAAATATCATTGGTAAAATACATCTATAATTTAATTCTTTAATTATAATACGTAAATAATTAATATATTTTATTTTAACAAATGTACTTTTATAGTATATGGGATACCCTTTAGAAGATGGAATTAAATCAGATTATTGTCATCTTCCTTACATTTAAGGCAATAAAATAGAAATGGTACATTAGGGTGTGATTTATTTCTCTCCATCATTCTCTTAAATTTACCTTAAATTTTATTTCTTCCATTATTTTTCACACATAAGGTCTTTCAATATTACAATGAAACAAATTACATGGTCTTTTCTCCCAAATTTCCTAAATTACTGAAATCTATCTTTTTTTTCATGGTCTCCACTACTCAAATTGTTAAATAACTCGATAATTATCTACTATGGTGAGTCTAGATGTTTGAAAAGGTATTTTTTTTATATATAATTATGTAAAACACATTAGGAAAAATCTTGATATATTTTAAAAATACAAATATACAATCCATTTTTTCATTTTCATATCATTACCCTTCATTTTCATTATTAACATTATTATTTTGGGTTCCAACTATTGACTAGAAATATAAAATATTGAATGTGAAACTATAATCATATTGGGAAAACTGTATAATCATTTGTATGATTTCCAAATCAGGACACATTATTTTAATTCTAAAAAACATTAGCATTATCCTAGTATCAATATCAATTTATTCCTTATAATGTTTTTCGTGGAAAATTTGAATTATCCTTATCATATTTACTAGGATGTTTAAACTAGGTTCGTAGTAAGGACCATTGTCATTAACCAAGATTTTCTTGATTCCATCTCCATGTGATATTTTCTGAGTTATTAACCCTAGTCACATATATTCATGAACCATTCCCATGTTGTATCTAGACATGGATGTATTGTAATGAAAAAAGACATTTCTTCTACTTTACCAAAACATTGGCATGTTCTTATATACATATGTTAAGATTATATTATTGTGTTATGGTCCTTAATATATATTTTTCTAAATATTTTTCTGAAGGTTTATACTAAACATTATGTGATACCAACTGTAGAGACCCCATTTCTACTTGTCTGGAGTCGTTTATTACTACTATTACATTGTTATACAGCACAAATAATTTAATCCCAACAGTCTGAATAGTTTAGTAGTCTTTAGAAACAAGGCACATTCATGTGTCTCACAATACATCAGAATACATAAATTAAAACAAATTTTTTTATGAATATCATTGTTCTAACTAGCGTATCCATGCATATCACTAATATTGGACTTCAAAGAATCAACTAAAAACAAAATAATAGTGACATCGAATTCCCAGTAACGTTTAATTATGAATTAAGATATAATTAATCAATCTGAATAATCCACAGAGAAATGTCAAAAGATTATCACAACATCCATTTAAATAACTGGAAAATGAAAAATATATATTCGAATGAAAATAAATAAGCACAAATTTAATATTAATTAATTTTTAAGGGGAAATCAATATAGAAAGGTAGATAACTAAAAAATCAAGCCATTTATTGATTAAGATATGAAACGAAATAAATATTGAAATAGAAATGAATTAAAACACATACCATTTAATCCATTTTTGAAAATTTAATTGAAACATAGAAAATATCATAATTAAATTCTAATGAATATAAATTACAAAATAATGAATAATGTTAATGATAAAATATTAGATTTCCCTATTTTCATGGTACATGGATCCTTTATCATCAAGACCATTCAAAGAATAATTTAAAACATAATGGATTAGGACCAATTTAGCAGAGGCTAGCCAAATTATTCATCCCTTGATACAACTAATGCATAATGTTTCTTACATTACACTTACCCAAATCCACATCATAGCAGTCAAAATCATTCCTCATATATCAAATAATTGATTCCATTTGTAACAACATGCCTCATTAAACTACCATATTGAATAAAGAATAAGGATTTAATAATATTTCCATATATAATCAAATAAAATTAAATTATAACATCCAATGTAAAAAATGGTATATGGTTTATTAAATAAAAATATCAATGATAAATTACATGGATATATAGGGTAAATATAATTTAAATTGATCATAGTAATGTGGACATTTTAAATGAATATTATTGATTAAAAATAATTACGGAACAAAATTTTTATACCATATTTAGTCAAAATGATCATTAAATATCAATATAATGAATATAAATGGTATCAATACAATTTATAACTATTACAGTAAGAAGAAAGTGTTGTTTTCATTAAGTAATATAAATACTATAAAATTAAAATTAAATATATTCAAGAGAAAATAATCATTTTAATTTTGAAAATCATCGTGAAAATACTTTTCATGGAAAATAACATCATGAAACATTTTCCTAAATAGGATCTTCATATATTTTCAAAGGTTTCTAAAAATAAATAATGGTCATTTCGGCTCGTAATTCCGTAAATGCGGTAATGAACATTGATTTGGTATATTAAAATGGATTGAAAAGCTCTTTTTTCGAATGTGTAAATGAGAGTCATTGGAAAAAAATTGTTAAAAATTGGTGGTAAATAAATCATTTCATTATAAATGTTTCTTTATTTTTCTATTCTTTGTTCAAAATAAATTTAGTAAACATGGTTTGGTAAAATAAATAGTGTTTTGAAGGAAGGAAAATAATATTACACATTTTTTTAAAACATTCATTCAATAATTATATGTTCCAAATAGTTAAAAATGGTACTAACACATAAAAGGATTATAAACAAAAAATTGAAAATAAAAATATATGGTTTTTTATGGAATCATTATAAAATTTGTTTTAATGAAAATTTAAAAATAATCAATTTCTATTCGAAATATATTGTTCAAAACACCCATCAAATGATCGTAACATTGAATTGAGAATTGAGAAATAGATAAATTATTTTTATCAACTTTAAATAAAAACAAAACAAGTAAAAATAACATTATATATATATATTCAAAATTCATTATACACATAATCTAATAATATTGATTATATTGAATAATTAATATAACCCCATGATAATAAATTGAGCTATGAAATTTATTTACTACTTGGTAACATTATGCTCAAATACGCATTGATTAAATAACTAAATTTTAAAGTTACATACCATGATGAAATAATTATTCATGGTATTACAAGTCAAATGGGAAGAATAAATACAATATACAAGTAATTATGTTCATAACATTACAATATTCATCAATGAAATGAAATTGAGAAGAGATTCTTTACCTCACACATTACTTTTGGTTGAAAATGGATTAACATAATATATATTGGAATTAAACTTCTTAATATTTTAGAATAGAACCATATTAATATAAATTATAACTTATATGATTCTTTTATAACATCTTCTTACCCATTTGTTAATAATCCGTCCCTATTTGCATTGTCATGGGTGTTAGCGGGAGGGTGTTTCGCGTATGTTTCAAATTGTTATTTTTTGTCCCTATTACATTGATCAAGATTTAATAGTCAAAAAATGAAAAGAATGAGTTAAAACAAAAATATATTTAGTATATGTGTATTTATAGTAATTTATAATGTTTGGTGGTATAATATGAAGTACATTATTCATGGATACTATAGGTTGTATGTACACATCAATATTTATTCCATTTTTGTGTTATATTTAAAGAAACATCAATTGTACCAAAATATATATATATATTATAATTATATTATCATTTATATGTCATACATACGACATATGTTGTAAAAACCATCCTTAATACATTATATTCATTTTTTATCAAATCACATTGGTTCGTGAGGTGGTAGTTTGTCATACGCATATGAGACATTATTATATTCCCTCAAAATAGATAGAATGAAATTATATGTTGAATTACAGTTAGATAAGAATAAAAAATTGTAAATATAATATATATATATTTTTATATAATCTATAATCTATAAATTTTCCATTATCCCCAACATTGAATGATGGTAACAGAAAAATAAACGACATCGGTTCGTGAGGCTGTATGTTATTGTCCACGTGAAAGATGATTTAATAACCCATTTGAAAAAAGTGTATGATGTTTTAGGACATATCATTAACATAAATATATCAATGTATAACTCAGATACTATTTTCACTATATAATCATGGTATAATATTATTTGAAGAGGAGGAGAATAAAAAATAAAAAATATAATTTATGAAGAACATTACATTTTCTTCAGACACCCTCCTTAGGTTTTCACTAAAAGCATAAACGACGAGACCTATTCCCATAAAATGGATTATATTCTATCGTTAAGTAATTTTGTATTTGATAATGTCTGCAGTTTCCCAATCCAATGAGGTTTTAAAGTGTGAAGATAGGAAGAGATGTGGTGTCCTTTTATAAGCGGGGTGACTGACATACTGGTAATTTTATAAAATATTGAATTCCACCAGTTTTTTCATTTCACCTAGCCCCAATAATAATCCATTATTTATAATATAATAGATATTTCATAAATAAGTCTATAATATTATTTTTGGATATGTTTTGTGCCATTTTGAAACTTTATATTTTATGTTTAGCTATTAAGTAATCAGTTTTTCTTTCAATTCATTATAAATAATTTTTTACTATGTCTGATAATCGAATTTGTAAAAATTTAGTTATAATTATTTAAAAATTCAAAATTTTAATGATTTTAAATATGTATTCCATTTTCCCTAAAATAAATAAATTCAATTGAAAAAATAAATATAAAATTAATCTTATAGGCAAGATGAGAAAGAAGGATTTTAATATCAAAATTTGGAAACATTTAAAATGTTCTTGTATCAATGTTTTTTTTAAAAGTGATTCTAATAAACTAAAATTGAATAAATTATTTATAATTGAAAAATTCATTCTTTATAACTAATTCAAAATATAATATAACAATATAAATTATTTAGATGAAATTACATATCTCAACTAAATTATAGTATTTTTCTATTTTCCTCAAAACATGAAAACTCTCAGAAAAATCCCAAAAAATCACTATAAGATAATATTGATATTATGATTTAAAAGTATAAAATTATTTTTTCATATAAAATTTTATGTATTAGAAAAAATTTATTTTATACATGGTTCATAAAGTGTTATTAAACTATAATTTAGAAAAATATAGGTTTTCCAAATAAAATCATTTTTATGTTAAGGGGTTCTTATTATAATTTCTAATTAAATAAAAATAATATAATTCATTTAAAATAAATATGAAAACTATATTTGTACTATTTATTTATAATTAATCAATCCCAATATTCCAATTCATAGGTTATATATATCATATGAAATAATAATTTTAATAGTATATAGGTGTTCTATAAAAATCGTTCTTACGTGTACCACAAGTTATTGAAGAATCATATTATTTCTTTTAAATCTATCTAACACAGTAATTAATGTATTATATGATTTATAAAATATTTAATTTATATAAATTTGTATATAAATATTATTGACCTAGGATGTAATATTCCTTTCTATTATTGGTGTGGTGTGTCACACATGTTATCACATATAATGTTCATGTTTTAAAATTCCATGGGGTTACCTTATCCGTACCATATATAAATTTCTTCTTCATAGTTTAAAATGATCATGGTAATCTAGGGTTTTATATTTGATAATATCTATATTATAACCCTACATTGTAAAAGGGTTAATATAATATCATCTTAATAAGGGATATAGAGAGGTAAAATGTTATACAGATTAAATTATAACTAGTTTAATATATAGATGGGAATTAGTTGAAGGTGAATATATAGAGATAGAAAAAAATAATAAATTAACATGGATAATTGTTGAGGTCATTTATCACTGGAAAGTGAATGTTCAATTGATATTTCAAGGCCAAAAAGTCTTAAATCTAATATGTTCGAAATGGTCATTGACATAATCTGAAATGATGGTAATTGGATATAATTTTACATCAATATCCTTTTTCTAATGTTGATTAATTACTTTAATAATTATGAATATAAGTAAATATACTTACTTGATATATTGTTATATCATAATAATAATTTAATCCTTTTGTTTTTCTTTGAACAAATTGTAATTCAACCATTATTCAATGAAATAAATAAAAAACATTATGTTTATGCCTAATGCACTAAAATTAACATTTAATAGATCAAAATATCCATAAATGAGTGAAATGAACTTCCTTTTAGGGATAACTATTTTCTAAAACCAATATTGTTAGAAACATTAATCCTTTATAATACATTAACCATGAAATATCAAAATTAATAATAATGGATCACCATAAATATTTATTGCTGAAATATTTTAACTAAAAATGAAATATTAACCAAAAAATCATAAGATTGTTGTAGGAGTGAAACCCATATTGTCCTTCAATCATCGGTTCCAGCCCAACCACATTTACGAATGTGATGGGTTGTCACCCAACAAGTGGGTTGTCATTTTTCTAAAAGAATATTAATATAATTCCAATTAATTAAGAAAAATAAAATACTATGGAAATGATTGAAATAAACATAATTATTAAATAATATTTTTACTTAGATTTGAAAAACATCACATTTATCAAATTCAATTATTCATATTTTAATATTATTATAAAGCCATTAATAATTATATTAAACCTAATGATTTTCAATGAATTTAAACATATTTCTAAAAAAATTTAAAAAATTATTTATCTAATAACTTTTCAGCTAAAATATATAATTGCCATAAATGTCTATAAAATGTCTCTAATCTTGGTAATATATCATCACAAGAAAATTTAGATAAATATTATATAAAATGTCTCTAATCCTGGTAATATATCATCACAAGAAAACTAAGTAGATGTTTTTAATACATTGAAAATAAGATCAATCTTAAATTCATTATCCTAGGATGGTATCCATAACTCTTCAATAAATAAATAAATATTCAGTTTTAACAAAATCTGAATGTGATAGATGATTCTTATAAAGAAAATACAATTTTTAAAATATATCAATATATTAAATCATGAATAAATGTACATAAATAATTTATCCAATTTATTTCCACCATGTTCCACCCATTTTATAAGAGTTACCATTTTTAAGAGATAATTTAAATGGTAATTCCCATATTCCCTAAATTTATATAAATGATCTATAACTAGTTCCATATTATGATATTTCTTTTATTCAATTATACAATTCATTTTTCATTTATAATTATTTTATTATACTCCGATTTTTAACACAAAAATCATTTACTCATTCAATTGAGACACTCTATTAGGTAAATCCTTTAACCTATATTCCACAAGAGATGTCCAGCATTCTTTTTTCCATGTTCTCCATCAATATAGTTCTTAGAAAAAATCATACATGTCTTATATCTTTGGTCCAAGAGTTGTTTGGGTATATGTTGTTAATCATTTTTTGAAAAAAATAAGTAGTCATAAAAATGATATTTTCACTCAAATCAATATAAAATTTAGTTTCACATTCTCCATGCATTTTATTTAATGTTATTTATTAACATGGATCTTTCAGGTTTCATCCATTAAATAAACCCACAAAGCATAGTGTGAGCTACTATATTAATAATGACAAACCCATACTGATATTTATGGGATATCTAAATTATGAAAAATTAGTTTCAATATTTGACACTATATGATAATCAATGGTTATTCAATTTCATTAATGATTTAATGACTCCGTAATGGTTTATAAGAAAAATTTGAATTATCAAAAACATATCCACTATTGGTGTCAAATGATGTGTGTATTAAGGAATATTTTCATGAAACAGGATACGCTCTTGTCAAGACTAACAATACCTTTGTAGAGTTATTACCCCTAGGCACATCTGTATATGAACCACATCCATGTGTAGAATTTATGTAGGGATATTTTTATAATTACACATAATCCAAACATTTATAAAAAATTAATATTTTCCACTATACTTATCCTCAAATTATATCAGAGGGTTATGTTCCCTAATATATGTATTCTTCAAACTTTTCCCGAAGGACTCTACTAACTATACATTGATTCCAATAGTTGTGACCCATAACCTAGTATCCTAGAGTTGGTTCTATATACCTTTATATTTTTATAAGATACATGGAATCACATCCCAAAAGAACTGTATTGTCTAGTATAGTTTTAAAACTATATACATACAGGTGTCTTACATAAAATTAGAATACAAAAATTAAAACACTATTTTTTATGAATATCATTATTCCAACAAGGGGATCCTTGCATATCAGTCATCTCAACATCATACAGTACTGGGGAATGATAAAAAATAAGGATGATAGCAATTTCACAGTAAGGGTTATGTACAATTATTGAAATAAAAATTCAATGAGTTTTATAAATATTTCTATATAAATAATAGATCAAAAATTCTATTTAAATACATAATAATATAAAAAATATGGAATTTAAAACAAATGATGAAGTATTCAATTTCAATAAATAGAGAAAGAGAGATCAATATGTCATGGTAAATATATGAAAATACAACACATTTAATTAATTAGATGAGAAAAAATATTAATATTTAATGGTAAATATATTAAATCGCGTGAAATTTCATCATTGAACAGAAAATCAATTCCCTCCTCAGATAGTAGTTTAGTGAAAATGTTAGGGATAGTAATAACTGAATTCTGAATGATTTCAATGCTTATATATTATACACCATTTTTTCAAGTTATATGGAACATTTAGCACTAATACATTTCCTAAGACATGTCAACCATACATTGTACAACCCCATTTAGATGAGGATTTCTAATTAATTCATCGCATGAGACTAACAACACATCGAGTGCCTTATTTTAAATGGTAACCAACACTTGTTATACAATTCTAAGGAATTTATCATATAATGAATAATCCATTTAATTCATAAAATATTAACCCCATCTATTCAAAGTATTTATTAGATAATATTGATGTAACAATATTTCTCTAGATAATCAAAAAACATTAAAAGTGAACACTATATGTATAGATGATATATTTTTTAGGTAATAATCATATCCATGATAAATAATGTGGATATTTCAGGGAAATTTAACATATAATAAATATTGGAAAGAGATAATTCCAAAGGAAATTTATTGGATAAAAAGTGAACTGGAAGGAGGATTCTGCCTCATTTGTGGTTGGGGAGTCAAGGGTGGAGTGAATTGGGAGGTCCCTTGAGGGGGGATCTCAAAAATTTCAATCCATGGTGGATAGAAAAATGAAAGACGTTAGTGATTTCTGTTATGGATCATTTTATGGTGATGGAGTTAGTGGGATTCTATGTCGAGGAGAATTATGGAGATCGAGCCTAAGTAATAGCCAAATTAGAGAATCATGTGGATGATTGGATTTATTTCATGTTAGTGGTGGGTCTATCCTTTATATAGGGCTCAGATGTAGGAGACAAAAAAAGAGAGTTTGATGGTATTTGGTTTCGAGGGTCAACCAGAACTATCATGTGATGTAAAATTCATTCTCTACGTGGTATGTTATTGGCATCAATATCCATAGTGCAGATCTAACTAAGGTCTTAATTGCACTAGATCCATAATTTTTGGGTAAACCATATTTGATTAATTAGAGGGCATGACATCGTCCATCAGAATAGGATATTCTGCATCTATCAATGGGGATTTTCTAGAAGGGTATACTTTCATTGATGGAATCTAGGTTAATTGTTAAAATAGTCTTCGATGTATTTATTCTATTCATTTCGGGTAATTTTGGACATAAATTAATGTAGTTGTCCTGTGATCCTATGGTATTTTGGGCTATATAATGTCACCTCTCATACCAGTTTAAATGGCTAAAATAATTAAATTATTAAAATTCTTTGTGGATGGTGGTAAAAATGAATTATAGAAGTCAATTACAATAATTTCATTATGAATAATGATCATAATACACCCCTATAAAAATAAGGACATTTTCATTTCAACATATACCTATTTGAGTAAGAATACAAGCTTTTTTCCATTGATGAATAAAATACCATATAAAAACCTTTAAAAAATCCATTAGGAAAATATCCTTTTATTAAAACCTATATAATAAAAATCACTTTTATTTTTTTAATATAAATTTTATTTGAAAACTTTTATAGGAATATTGAAATATATTATGTACTTGTCGGGTGGTAATACTTAGCCTCAATAATGAACATTGTTTTTGAATAGAAATAATATTTAAAATGTAACTTTTTTAAAAAACGATAAGGAAAATCAATTCATTTTTTGTAAAAAGTCAATATGGGTAAAGATTTATAAATAAAAGAATTCTAAAAATGTATAATAAATATTTTTTTAAAACATTTTTAGTAAAAATAGATTTATAAGAAAATTAATTTTTGATAGAAGAGAGAAATTAGGTCAGATTTTTTAAAAAATCATTTTCTCCATAACTTTTGTTTCTAAAGATTGTAAAAAATGTAATTACATAAGAAAATATAATGAATGAAATAAGTATAGGAGTATATAAGGTATTATTAAAATTTTATCATATAATATACTTTATTTTTAATACATTAATATACATTATCAATTATAATGATATTGTGAAGTAAACCGTTAAAATTATAGAAATTTTGAATTAAGAATTTGTCAATGAATAGATTAATTTGTGTTAGCTGTAAATAAAAATAAAACTAGTGTTGAAAAAAATAAATAGTATGAATAAATTATTCACCTAATAATATAATATCAGTTATAATTTAGAAGTAATATAACCAAAAGAAATGAAATTGAGTAATAAACTTTCATTACAACTTTGTAACTATAATCTCCAGTACCCTTAGATTAAATAATCATTATTGAAATATAAAATTAATTATGTAGTAATTATTGCAGACATTACAGGTAAAATGGTTATTATATAATCTATATAAAATTAATTAGGTGCATAGATTTACAATATTTCTTAATGAAATGAAATTGAGATGAAATCTCTTACCTCGGTCTTTCTATTTTGTTGTACTTGAGTTAACCACATTTATAGTGATTTTATATATGTTATTATCATATAATAGAATTATATTAATATTTATGATAACATTTATTATTCTTTATTAAAATCATATCACTCATATGTTAACAATATTTGATTTTTATCATTGTTTTAGGTGTTAACTACTTTTTTTAGTATGTTTCAACATGTATATTTTTCAAATCTTACATAGATAATTATTTAACAATATACAAAATGTAAAACATGATTTCAATATAATATATACTAATTATAAGTTTCCATAGATATATCTATAATAATTTTTGATAGAAAATGAATGAATTATTCAGGGAGAAGGTAGGTTATACGTATGCACTAACACTGTTTCCATTTTTATCATTTTAAAAGAAAAAAAGTTATATATATATATATATATATATTAACACCCCAAGGTAATTTCTTGGACATATATATCAATTATTTTAATTAAGCCCATTATTGAAACATTATGTATAATTTTTGAATATTCCGCATCACTTCTTGAGGCTCTAGTCCACCGTACACTTGGGTGACATTATCGTATTCCTTGAAAATGAAAATAATGATTTTATGAGTGATATAATAGTTATATAATAAAAATAAAATAAAAAATACCATATATATAATATATAAACAATTTATCCATAATAATTATGAAACATTAAATTTTGTAATGGAAAAATAAATGACATTTGTTCGTGGGGAAGTAGTCCGTACACACGAACACCGTTTCCATTAAACATTTGATGCATGTGTTTAATCTCATAGGTCATTAACAAAACAAAATTTATTTTCATTATATTTATTATAACGATATTATTATATTGTCACTGTATAATCGAAATCGATAGATCTCTAGATAGAAATAAAATAAAATTCTTTTGAAGAACAATACATCCTCTTCGGGTATCCTCAATAGGTGTGCAATAAAACCTTCAAAGGTTTAATTTATTCAAAAAAGTAGGACTATATGGTGATATGACAATTTGGAATAATATATGAGTAATTATATTATAAACCAATGTTATTTTATTGTGTGAAGATAAGAGAAGAGGGGGGTTTCCACTTATAATTAGGTTGAGTGGAATAATAGTCATTTTTTTAAAAGGTTAATTCCACCCTAGAATTCTATTGTTACCAATATCCAATAATGATCTATGATTGATAATATAATGTATAAGTTTTATATAAATGGTCATATATTCAGTTTTTGAAATTTTTTTTGTCATTTTTAAACCATATATTTTATGTTTACCGATTAAGTAAACTCATTTTCTCATTTCCACTATAATTAATTTTTAACTATTTTCACTAATCACATTGGTAAATAATTAAGTTATACATATTTTTAATTATTAATTATTATTATTAAAAATATGGAAATAATAATTTAAAATTAAACTGATATAAGTATCAAAAATAAATTCCAAATTAATCTCATATATGTGATGAGAAAATGGGTTTTTAATTTGAAAATGATCACAAGTTTACAATGTGTTGATACCAAAATGTATGATGCAATTGATTCCAATTATCTAAATTAAGTTAATGGATTGATAATTAAACTATTTTAACATTATAAGAGATAAAAAATTTATCATAAAATTAACAATTACATAGATGAAAAGTCAGTTTTCAACAAAAATACCATTTTTTACTATTCTTCAAAAAATGGCACTTCTCAAGATAATTCATAAAAAATAACCATATCATGATTTCAAAATTATAACCCCTATAATTAATCTGAGATATTCATATTAAAGATTAAAATTTTATATATATATTATTTCTATATTATTTAGGAAAAGCATGATTAAACCGATATTTATGAGAATATCGTGTTTTCTAGAAATGTTTTATCCATTCATGTTGATCAAATAATCATTTATAATTAATTAGTAATGATGAAATTAACTATATATACACCTGTAAAACATATCATGATATTTTATTACATAAATTCATAAATTAAATTTCAATAGATATGAGATAACTATCATATTAAATAATAATATAAAAACAATATTTTTGTTCAATAAATCATGTACTTGTGTTTAAAACAAGCTATCAAAGACACTTATTGTTCGGTGTAATGAAATATATATGAGTATTTCATACATTGAATGATATATTTGTTGTCGAATTTATTTAAAATATTAAATATAATGTGATTTCCTAATATGTTAAATTCCATTATTGAAGTGGTGTTATATGTAATATATGCTATCAAATATGATGATCAAATTTGAAAATTTCTAGGTTTCATACTTTAATAGAATAAATGAAAATAATTTTAAATAAATTTATATAATTTTTGAACCAGTAATTCTAGTTGTAAAAAAATATATATTATTGATGATTTTAAGAGGAAAAAACAGTTATCGCAACTAGAAAAGATGTTTACATTGAATATGTCATGAAAGCATTCATTTATTTTTTTGTTATTGAAATTAAAAATAACATCTCTAGATAAAATTATTATTATTAATTTAAATCCATTTATAAAATAATTTATTATTTACAATTTCCATAATTAATCATTTCACTAAATTAGAATGAAATTTGAAAATAAATATTGAAAAATAAGAATATGGATGAAAAATATACCAGATCAAAAAGAGAAATAAGATAAGACAACTTTCTAAAATTTAATACTGAATCTGTAACATTAATTTAAATATTTGAAAACATGAATAATAAAATATAAATGATAAAAACCTTAAATGGTATATATATATATATCACTTATAAAAATCAATAGGTAAAAAATACAAACAATGTTTCTATATAGAGGATACTAGGATGAAATACCAAGTCATAGGACCAAATTTTTACATTATTTCTTTATAATCATATATAATAACCAGGAGATAATTATGTAATTTTTTCAGAATATTTTTCAAGTGTATTATTCTTCTTATTTAATTTATTACCATGTTAAATTCATTTTCTTACTCAATTAAATTCACATTGGTGGTTTTAATGATACTTGACTCTTACACCAAAAATGGACTTTGTAGGTTAAATATTGTCAATGTGGTCATTATATCTACATCCAAATAATAGTAAATATATAAATTATTTGTATTTTTATAAATTAATTAATTTTTAAAAACAAATCAATAAATATGGTTATGAAAAAAAACTATTGTACAATCATTGAGATAATATATCTGACGTACGTATGTGTAATGTTTTTGATTTCACATTGATAATATTAAAAAGAATATAAGTACTATTTTATATTTCAATAATTTTCCATGTACTATACATATTATTTTATTTCACTATATAAAATTAAATATAATATTCATGTGATAGAGGGAAGAAAAATCATCACAACACTTCATGGATGTTGTAGTCTACATATACACATGAATGATTATAATAAATATCAATGAATTTCATGGTAAAAATTTTAATGATCTTGAATGATGATTGTTTAATCACTATCATATATATAAATATATTCTTTCATTACATTCATCATTTAGAGGTTGTGAATGAAAACTAATTTCATTAGTTCAAGAGGAAGTATTATTTCATACACAAGAATGGTGTATTTTTTCATTAAATAATAGAGGCTATGAATGTATTATATTAAATTAAAATAATATAATTTCTGGATAATATTTTATGGAGGTTTTTAGAACAACTAAAATAAAATGTATTGGTTATTAACAATACAACTTCATTAGAAAACCACTTTAAGACTATACATATACCCATTATAGATTAGATTTATGACCAAAAAAGTACAGTATGATGCAGGAAGTGATTTATTTAATGGATTTGGGATGTTCATTATTTAATGAAAATATTTTTGAAATTCGAAGAAAAAAGGAGATGAGGTTCTCTATTATATCTATGGGGGCGAAAAGTTTGGATGTTCTTTCTTTATTAAAATAATATAAAATAATTTGAATATCATAATGGATCCACAATAATAAAATTATAATAAAGGATGTCGATTTATATATGTACCATCAACTAATAAAAACTAAAAATGATGTTTTTTTTCAACTATCATTTTTTTTTTACCCATAATTTCTCAAGTGACAACTTTTGTAATATTAATGTATTCTACCATTTAAGGTTAAATAATGTCACTATAAATTGAAAAAAATTCTATATAAAATCCATGTATTATAATATTAACCATATCCCATTAATTTGGATTATATAATATTTTAAATATATTTTAAATCATTTAATAATTTATTATTTATTATAAACTATCATTATTGTTATCTAGAATGCTATTCATTTAATTTGAAATTAATTTATATCAAGAAAAAATTCAATTATGAATATAATATTAAAAGAACAATAATGTTATATAAATGGTGAAACATTTGGGGAACACAATAATTATTTCAAATTATATTAGTTTTAGTATTTTTTTTATATCATTTATTTAAATTTTATATTATTTAAATAAATGTTGTGTCATTGTTTCATAAGAATTAAATTTGATTATATCATCAATGAAAATTATAAATAAATTGTCATGTCAAAAAAATATTCCCTTAAAATAACAATTTATAATAGAATATAATTTATATTTCTCAATATGGTCAAATTTTATTAATATTAAAATAATAAAAGTGTAATTTTTGTCTTTATCTCTCAGTTAAATGTTATAAATATCAATATCATAGACAAATCGAATCAAAATGACATATTTTCAATTTATTATGATTAATGATAATATATAATCATCCATTAAATTGATCCACGTTTTGGATTATTTTTTAATTCATTATAAAATTATACTTAACCTTAATTACCCAATTACTTCTGTAGTGACAATTATTTACTATGATGACAATTTTACTTAACCATAACAAGGCTAAAATTATTCACCATGGTAACATTTCTTAATGAATTGAAATAGAAGGGATCAATTTTAAAAAAATATCACTTAATACAAATTATGGAATCTATTTTTCATGATTCTATTTCAAAATTTGGATGAAAATAATTTTATATTAAAAAAGAAAAGACGATTAAAAATAATTTGCATAAATGTATTTTGAGAAATAAAAATATATTTTATTAAATTAAATTATGAAATAAATTTTAAATAACATAGTTTGATTATTGATAAAATTAATTTAATAATTAAAAATTCAAACGACTAAAAAAGATGAATGTTTAAAATGTATGAAAGAAAAATGAACTTATCAATAATAAATAATATTTTCCTATTTTCACTAAAATATACATATTTTCAAAACCATACTTAAAATTAAAACTAATATAATTATTATATCATGATTTTAAAAAATTATGTTAATTTTTTTAATTATTATTTATAAATGTGTAAAAATTAATTATATTATTTTTTCTCAAAATTTAATGTAACTTGTTTTAGAAGAAAATGTATTTTTTAAGACAAAAATGGCATTACTAAAAATTTATTTCCAGTTTATTTCATAATAATTGTTAAATACTTTTTTATTAAATATATCTTATATATATATATATCATAACATGGTTATTCTATTCATTCCCACCAATTCAATGACTTAGTTATAACATATATATTTAAATAATAATATTTTATGGTTATTTTAGGATCACTATTGTGTGTAGAATGAGCAATCAAACATATTGTTATTTCAAAAACACGATATTTCATTTTTCATTATTAACCAAATTCATCATTAAAATTTTCTTTAGAATTCCCTTTTAATCAAATGATTGTGTTTTTTCATCAAAACATCATCTGGTTCCGATGTTGTATCCTCTATTTTATTATTCTTCCAATGTTCATTTTCTAGTTGAGTAATCCAATTCATCCAAACATTTTCTCTATGTCAAGATTCCTCATAGGATCTATTAATTATGATATATTTTATTAATAATATTTCATCATAGGTGATCTCAGGTATTGGGTTTGGTATGTATAACCTTATCAATGAGTTATTGAACACATTTTTCAAATTAGAGAGGCTTGGTAGTACATCAAAATAATAATCCATGACACCTATTTTTCTTGAATTTAAAAACATATGATGTACCTAGGGCTCAATTTTGCCTTCATAGTTTACATATTAACACAAATACAATGATGGAAATTCATGAAAACATGCTATAATACTTGATACTACAAATAATTCCTTCCGTTATCTATATGAATCTGGTGTTAACTTTTAATATCATCAATATGAGTCCAAATAGATTTTTCCGTTGTTTATATCTTCTAAATAGTGTATGGATCTATATTATTTCATTCATAATCATATTCTGAAAAATTTAGAGTATGAAATGCCTTCCAATATAACTGATTATATGACATTCTTTAATTAATTGAATCTATACGATTTTCAAAAAATAATTATTGATAAGGTAAATATTTTATATTGAATTAAAATTTAGCATGACATCAACATATCATAAAATTATTGGATAGTCTTTTTGGATTTCCATTTTTTGGGGGATAATATGAAGTGAAAAAATAATGTTTAGTATCATGAGCCTTCTGAATGCTTCTAAATAATTTTGAGGTAAATCATGGATCATGATCATACACAGTTCAATGATGTTCATCATGATGTCTTCTATCTTTAAAAACATAAATCCATTCCATGAACTCAATTGGGAAATAATTTCATATATTTTTTAAGGGTGCTAATTTGGACATCTGATCAATATTAACTATATTGTTTTATTCTTTCATAGAGTCTTGGGTAATATAGTTGCATAGTACAAATTAATGTCATACCATTTTCACATAGGAATGGGTAGGGGTTTCATGAATCCTTTAGGATGATGACTCTCAATGTTAACTTATATTCATACCAAACTACTAGTATCATTATAAACAATTTTCCAATTCATATAATACATCAAAAAATGTTCGATCAAATATCTATACATCATTGTTATATCAAGGTGTATAGAAAAATTCATTAAATTAGAATCATTTCATAAGTCCCTTTTTAGCATACGTATAAAAGGAAGTTATATTATCTTTCAAAATTTCATAACACCAAGTTCATATATAATGGTGACCAGTTTCCCATTATTCAAGGATTTAATTTTATTTTGAAAATTTTCATCAATGTGATGAAAACTTTTTTCGTTTATAAATAAATATGGTTTCATAAAATTTTTAACAAAGGTAATGTATCCCCTTTTTTAATAATTTTCATATTCAACTTTTTTAAATCATATAATTTAGGATCCCTCTGAATCTAACTTTTTGTATGGAAACCCTAAAACTTCATTCTCCAAACATATGCTAGCTTACTATAATTCTCTATGTTATAGTGTATTAAGATATTATAACCCTTGAGTAGGTTGAGCCAAAATATATTCCTCATGTTGAGATATTTCAATGATATGATGTATTTTAGACACTTTTGATATATGTATTTATCATATTTATAACTATAGATATAATATCACCATGTATTAAACAAAATATTATGATTAATAACTAGTGATATTGATTAGGATAGTTCTATTAATGAGTCTTTAACTACCTTTATTAAAATTAAATTACAAAATCATTATGAAAAATGACACAACTTTGTCCCTTCTATAATGAATCAAAATATTTCATAAATCTAGCATTTCATAATAGTTGGGTTAAAATCAGATAAGTAACCAATATTCTATTAAATTATTTTAAGCTTTCTCTTTATTTCATTATCTATAAAAACATAATACATTGATGGGTAATCATTATTAAAGTGTTATCCAGAAATTTAATTCAACAATTCTAAAATTGTATCCTTCCAATCCAACAAAACAATACACCACAATTATGATTATTTTTATAGCATATTCTTGCCCAATAATTTTCTTTTCTATTTCAACTAAAATTATATATTTATATATAATATGGAAAAAAATAAACTTCCTAATTCTCGAATTATCACATTCTATATGTACCATATAACTATATTATTCAATGATTTTGAAAATTAGTCACAAAGTAATTTTTCAAGGTTCTCATATAATTTAGAATATATTATGGTAACATCAATAAATACCATAAAAACATAGAAATATATTACTTGAATATTGGATTCATTAAATCCTTGAAAATAGAGGGTTTATTATTCAAACAAAAAGTATTTACTATAGACATCTAATGCCAATACAACACTAAAAATACAATCTTTTGATTATATTTATAATTTAATCATAGTTAATCATTCCCAGATAAAATTCCAATCATAGTAAAATATTAGTATCTAGGATTAAGAATGAATTATTCATCAACCCAAGGCATAAAATAATTCTTCTTCCATAATATCATTTATTTCCCAATAATAAATGAACAACCCCATGGGTCATTCTTTCCTCTTAACATAAAGTATATTTTCTCCCTAAGGTGACATACTAGGTTGAATGAATACCTTTTAAAAAAATATAGTTTTTTCACTAACTCAAATAATTCTAATGGGAAACCCTAGGGGGTGTAAGGAAGGACCAATATCAGATATGATATCAATAAGAATATAAAATTCAAGATCTTTTGGATTTCCAGGTACTTCCTATGGAAATACATCAATGAATTCATGTAATATCGATAAATAATACATTTTAAGATTACTTTTTCTATTTTTATATTGTGTCATCTCTACATCAGTAAAAATATCATACATTTAATATTGGGTATGGATCTATACAGCATATCCCCCCTTTTAAATTAATATATTATACATCGTCCGTATGTGTCATAATTTCCATCATTTTGTAATAAATTTTTGAATTATATTTTAAAATGAAATCCATAAACCGATTATATCAAAATAAAAAATGGGTATAATAACAATTTTTTCAAATAGGTATTGTTTATGTGTAAAAATTTTAATAGACAGACATATCCTGGATGCGATAAAATATGCATAAGAAGTTCTGTCTAAAAACTCCCATCATAATGTGTTCAAGAAATATCTACTTTTATAGTCAATCATGGAATATATAAAAGAATGAAATGATCCAACGCCTAATAATTAATTAGATAAATTTGATTTAATAATTAAGGTACTAACCACCATATCTTTTTTAATTTCAACCTCTAATGTGGTTACCACAAAGGATTTACCTCTTTTGCGGTTGATTCAATTGATGATTGGGGAATTAGTTAGAATAATTTCCATTTGTATAATTGAAGGTATGTATAGTAGGAGTCTATTAATTCATATTACATTCTTTATCAAAATGTCCCTTATGCATGAAAATAATAGAAAATCCCATGCATTCAATATTTTTCGATTTTTTTAACTTTTCCTTATACCTGTTCCTTTTATGTTCTCTCTTGAATATATAGGATCTATAAATTCCTATTACTTCTTAATGAATCTATAAACTATATCATCATATGAGGAACATTTTGGTGAAACTAGTTTCCAATTTAGACACATATTTATCCCAAAAAATAAATAGTAAATGTTTCCTTCAAGATTATGTGTGTAGGTTGATGAGTACTGGGATAATCATATTATACTGGGCTCATATTATGCCTCCCATTATTCATCAATCATATTTAATGTGAAGAACTCCCTGTCCAATTAGTCTTATTGTTCTTGAGTCAAGTATTTCTAATATAAAATCACAATAATTGTTTTCTATTGAATTATTATTATTTATTCAATCTCATTACTTTATAGGATATGTGAAAAAACTAATATGCATATCCTTTCAAAAAATACCCATCTAGAATAACTTTTCTTCATTGACTACATCCCAAATATAGGTATATATTTTTTAGATCTTAATCCAATACTATATTACAAATTTATTAGTAGTTCCACTAAAAAAGTGTCATGAATCAATTTATTTTATCCATTGTAGGATAATCATGATAGGTGTAACAGGTTTTTCTATTCATGTGTGGTTATTTTTTATGACAGAATTACTCAACCATAATACGGCCCTGATCTACTCAGTTCCAATAATGGTTTCACTAGGTAGGTAAATAGGTAAATACATATGTTGTCTATGGATGTTTATTCAATTTAATCCATTAGTGTCTATCAGTAATATTGAAACACAATGAGTAACCACATAGTAATCCTAAATATTTAGCTATAAAATAAAAATTACACTAATGGTAAATGTTCTCAAAAACTATATGGGATAATCATTATTCCCATGTTACCTATATTTATTTAATTTCTATTTCCTAATTACTACTCTAAAATCTCCATAATACAAATAGTAACAACTCTAACTCTACTATACCAGAGTTGGGTTTTACATTATTATATTGGGAATGATATATGAAATCTAATCTTGATAGACAAATTAGTTTAGTTTTGTTGTAGGGCCATGTACATATAAAATTATCAGATATCATTACAGATATAAAATAAATAACAAATTTTTTTCAAATTTAATTTTATTCATAATATAATTATTCATGTTTTGGGGAAAATAAAATAAAAAAGGGTGATCTCGTATACTATTTAAGAGTTACATATAGAAGAATTTATCATTAATCTATAATGAATAATTATTATGCAATTGTAAATAACCAAAAAACTTTTCATTTATCCAATTATATTATTGTGAAATTAATTTATGAATAATATCAAATGTAGTAATATTATAGATAATATTGACTAAATTCTCAATGAAATAAATGATTAATATTAGATGTCATGGTTTTATACATAATGATATATATACATTAAATGTATGAACATGGATTTTTAATCAAGTATGTATTCATTAAATTTTGGTTTTAAATCATTTTTTACCTAATATATATTTCTAATGTTTTAGTAATGTTCTCAAGAGTGTTGAGGGAATTTTTGACGCCATAAACCCATCTTTATTGGGGAAATGGATGAGTTGTGCAGTTAGGACCAGGTTTGAATAACGACGCATATGTTTTTAGATATATCCATCATGAAATGGTTGTTCTTGAACATCTATCCAAATTATGAAAGATTATCTTCTCCCTAGTTAATCATGTAGGGTTTTCACACCATTTGAAAAACCATGTAGTCAAATCGTGCACATGCTATTTTTGGGTAATTTTACAATTTCTCCCAGAATGATCTAATAACCATCTTTCTTATTCCTAATAATCACACTAGTGTGATAAAACAATATTCCTATCATTTTTGGAAATTTTTGAAGGACAATGATATGGACTAAATGATCTCCATCATTTAGGATTTTTTCGATCTTCCATTTTTCACATTGGATGTGAAATGGTATGTACTAAAGTCTGTTTAATAATTTCCTCTTCTCTCCTTATCTCAACATAGTTATTCGGGTATGAGTGTTCTTCTCATTTTTTGAGATCTACAATGATAATATATAATTCAAGATCCACAAGTGGGGGTGTAGGGTCATAAAATATTAACGTGGGTGGTCTATAAGACATCCCAAATGTCTGTGTATTTGAAAATTGTTGTGTGGGGACCAACAATTTCATCTATTTTCATTTAATGAATTTATATTCCCTGATTATAAAAATTAGAACCATATGTGAATTATAATTCCATATATTTGATTAATTATTTTCAGTTACACACATAACTCCATTTATCCCATATAGGGTATTAGGCCATAATTGTTATTTTAAT
The DNA here is from genome assembly GCA_963277665.1 of Viscum album. Taxonomy (NCBI): domain Eukaryota; kingdom Viridiplantae; phylum Streptophyta; class Magnoliopsida; order Santalales; family Viscaceae; genus Viscum; species Viscum album. The sequence goes on from OY728140.1 coordinate 1,061,071,363, forward strand.
GTTCTGGCCCGTTTGAGCCATCGATCCGGAGAGCAATGGAATGAACATCATAAGGGAAATATATTCTACATTACATGCATTATTTATAATGGAAATTTCCAAATAAATCATACCATGTATTCTCACCCTGTGACCTACCTATTGTATGTGCTTCAATTTCCTAATGAAATATGATATGTGAATTAGAAATTATAGTATGTATAGGACTTGTCCTTCAATGTAAACTCATAGTAGGTTAGATATATGTAGCTCCCCTTACCACATTAATAGATGGTAGTGTAATGAACATTGATTATGGAATATTCCTTAAATGGATTAAATGAATTGTTTTATGCTACATGTCCTTGTCACACTAATGAATGGATAGGGTTGAACCTTATGACTTGACAAAAAGGATGCATGCTACTTGAACTTATCACACTAATGAAAGGCAATGAATGATAAAAATGAACTGATTAGGTTTTTTTATGATACATAACCTTATCACACTAACAAAATTAAAGGCTTAAACTAGATGAAATATTACAATAATTCATTATCAAAATAGAATTGGCTTGAACCGATCTCTCCTAGGATTATGATCGAAGAAATTGACTAAGAACATTGTAACCTTATTATGATTCATGTATACTAATTACATAGGTTTAGAAACACCCATATCACAATCCATGACTATTATATTAATTTAGGGTATTACATTATGTGATGCCTTACTGATTATCATAGGATGCCTCAAATATACTCCTTGGATCCATCATTGACAAGTAGGGGCTATGGTTAAATCCACTTATTCCCATTAATTTATTAGAGATATTTTACCTTGGATGAAATACATGGACTGAGTAGGTACCCCATTATTTAATTCCTTGGATTGTCCTTCTTGAATTACACTCTTACCCCATGCAGAGTTTTAGTTATTACTGATTTGGATAACAATGATTTCTATATCACCTTGGATATTACCTTTTGACTTCACTATGAAATATCATTACATATTTCATTGTTAAAAAATGTAACGATGGAAACTGGAAACATGTGATTCACTTATAAACCAGTAATAATCAAATAATAAATTGGTTACATGTTTATACATAATGAGGTCTAAAGTAGGTACTTCGGTATTTAGTTACATTTTACATATTTTCATTATATATACATTCTTTCACACAATTACATTTACATTACAAAAGCCATAGGTTATAGAACCCATTGGTGGTGGCCCACTAAGATTTATCTTACACCCTCTCCGAGTTTGTTTTGATACCCTGAGTAGATTACCTAGCTAGAAGTGTTGACATTGTGAATCATATGTCTTCAAACACTTGATTGATTTCTATTTTGGATGGGGAAAGATATTAGAAAACCATGTTGGATATCAAGATTTGTGGGATTGTCATTTATTTAATTTTTACTTATATAGAACTTATTATGCATGTTAGGATGTATCCGTGATATCTAGTTATCCAGTGACATGATATATCATCAGTTGTTGAATGTTATTCCTGTTTATTCTATTATTATTGTTGTTGGGTCTATTTTTTTGTTTCTTTCGTATACTTATAGTGCTTCCTCAATATACCCTTGATTTCATTGATCAACTGCACTATATTTTTTTTCAATGAGGGTATTGTGTCCCCTTGGACATACCCTCAACCATCAGTTCTAGTTGGTAGCTTCTAAAATTTGGGGATATTTTCTTTAGGCCATGTTGCCCATCAGTCACTGGGCACCCATTAAGTGGAATCATGGTCTAGGATGTGACAATATAAGATCAACAGAGGTTTATGTATGATTTACTATTTAAAAAAATGATTTTTGATTATGAATTATTAGTACATGGTGATAATCTTTTCATGGATTTTGTGAACCCATGTTCAGGATAAAAAAGAGTTTCCAAAATTATATTTGTTGTTATAGTTTTTCCTATTAATTTTTATTATATTTCATAATTTTCAGATGCATATGTTGTGTGGAGTTGTTGTTTATTAATCATTTAGAGTATTTTCATTCACCCTTCTCCCAATTATGTAAGGGAAAATATCATTGTTGGAATGATTCTTATAAGAAACTATAATTCACATGTCATGCATATTTCCATTCTATGTAGGTTCATTTATCTACATTTCATCACTTGATATTCCTTTGATTTTGGAGTGATGTTGTGATCGTTATATTATACTTGCATTATTCTTGGTTGGTATTTAGTGATTTCTTTCCTCAATACATGGGTTGAATGGGCCCTCGTGGATTGAAATGAGTAATTTAATGAGTGGATCCATTATGTTATAAATAAATGGGTTCCATTTATGGTGATTTTTTTATTGGAATTGGTTCCTCAAAAATAGTTATCCATTATAATGTGAATGATCACATCTAAAATGAATTTTTTAGACATCCTTATCACACATTATCATGTTTATGAAAGAAAATGGATTAAAAAAGTAATTCAACATAAAATTGAAGGAAACTTATGGTTGATAACATATCGACACATGACCATCTAAGCAAGTAGTTGGGGTAGAATTCCTGGGTATGTGAGTTTTATAACAACCAAATTCCACTAGTGACACAATTTGTATTCCTAACCTTATTTTGAAGCATGGTCTTGGCATTTGTAGATATATTACTCCACAACATCTTCAGGTCATATTCCAAGAGGGTGGCGATGAACATGTTCCACACATAGTGGGACATCAACTTCTAGTCATTTCTACAAGAGTTACACTTAAGGCACCACCTACTGAAAATGAATTGGGAACTAAATATCTGGTTTATGATAGTTTCCATTATCTAGTGTATTCCATGCATGGTGTTATGGTGTTCACCTATGATGGATGATCTGAATCAGGAGTTCCTGCAACAATGTCTTCCAACATTCTCAGTGGATGGAGGTTAAAAGCCTACTGAACATTTTCTAGAAGCAACCACAACGTTCTTTGATCATTTAGAGATGCCTCAATGGTGGAGGGAGATGTTCTACAGAAACCTAATTTAATATTTATCTATCAATTTGGGGGATTTTAATTCCTAGACTAGTCATCATTAAGGAATGTTATTGGTTGATTTCTAGAATTCCTTTTATGATCAGATCATTCCTAATACGTTGAGAGCTGACAGAGCTTTAGATTTGTGAAATCATGAGCAGAGTTCCAGATAATTTATGGAAAATTAAGTGAATTTCATGGAGTTGTATTGATTTAAACCTCTACTAAATTGTGACAATCTTTCTCATGCTAATCGCTTTGAGGATGACCTCTCATACTCCATCTGTATGGAGGAAAATGTATTCCACAATATACATTTTTGTAAATTGTAAATTAGGAACTTATTAATAAGTGAAACCAAAGGGATGATAATAATACCACATTTGAAGGGTCATTGTTATATCATGCCAACAATTATTCTGGTGACAAGAAACATTCTATTGGGGTTTCTTGTCCAGGAAGTGACAAACTGAGTGACCTATTCAATAGATCTAATAAGTGTCTTCAGTATGGACAATATGGGAATTCAAATCCACTCTGTTATATAGCCCCACTGTAGTGTTGGGCTTTCATCCATAGGGGGAATCATTAGAAATTTTTTAGGACCATTCTACTAGAACTGAGTGGAAAAGGATCTACACCAGCTCCAAAATCAAGAGAATGTTCAATTATGCTACGTCAGTTGGGGAGTTGGAATTGTATTGGAAAATTTAGAAAAGGAGGAAGTTGTGGTCATGGTAGGTAGACCCCTAATCACCAGTAGTTCCAGTACACAACATTTGACCATGGAAGTCCATCTATTGAATAGGCTCATGGAGCATTCTAGTTTAATGCACTAAAATTGATACCTGTAGATTAGGCTGTGAAACCATCTAAAGTTTGTGGTACTATTATTATGGTATATACTTTTGTAACTTATTTATTTGATGCTAGTTCTTTGAACACTTTTATATTTTTATATACCTTGGAAATTCACATAATATAGATATAATAATAATATGGTGTAATGACAATATATACATCATTAGGGGTAATATTAGAGTGTATACACTAGTATAAGGATTGTCCCCATGAGGTTGGAATTTAACTTTTCTTAAATAATCACTTTTTTCATGAGATTATGGGCTTCAATTTCATACTTATATTAGTTAGGTTGGTTCATAATCATGATATTTTAGAATTCTTCTACCAAAAGGTTATCATAAACATCATTCGAGGGCAGCATTTATCTACAAATGGGTTAGTGGGACGTCGAAGCTAGTACAATGAGACTGTTTCATCAGGTTCGTGGTGGAGTGACCACCATGATTGAAAATATTTTCATATAGGATTAGAGTTTATGTAATGCTGATTTAGCTCACATAGTGAATGGGTTTAGGGATTCCAATTCTTATTTTTTTCCTAGCTTATCATATATGAGAGAGGTATAATTTACAATCAATCTTGTTTCGAGAGATGATCCAATGTCAATTCCTCTACATAAGATATCACCTATATATATTTAATAGCTGAAGAAATATTCAAAATATTTAAAGGCTAAAGACTATAAATTGACTTGTAAATCCTCTAGTGGTTTTTTCATCATTTTCTTTATGAAGTTAGATGAAACCATATGTCTATGCATGGATTATATAAATCAGAAGAATATTTCTGTGAAGAACTGATATCCACTACCTCATACAGATGAACTTTTTTACCATATCTAATGAGAAATGGTCTTATCCAATATAGACCCAATATTAGGTTATCATCATGTACGATTCAATCCATCAAACATTCCTTCTAATGTTTTCTATAGTAGGTACGGTCTGTATATGTACCTTGTTATGTTGTTCGGTCATAAGAATGTGCCTATCATTTTCATGAATATGATGAATTGGGGTTTCTATCCCTATATGGATTATTTTATTATGGCCTTTTTTGATGACATCTTCTTATATTCTCACACTCATAAAGACCATTACAAACATCATGAGATCATTATGAGAACCCTGAGAGAGCTTAAAATTTATGGAAAGCTTTCTATGTGCCACAATTTGAAAATAAAATTTCACTTCATGGGTCATATTATCATTGGATTTTGGGTATCTATTGACCTTGAAATGGAATGTTCTTTTGTTTCATGGTAGAATCCCATGAACGTGTTCAATATATGGTGTTTCTTATGGTCAGATAGATGATAATGTAATTTTATACAAGATATCTCACATATTTTTTTAGCACTTATTGGTCTTACAATAAAGGGTGTAATGTTCATATTGTCTGAAGCATTTGAGAAAGATGTTCATTAGATAAAAGAGAGACTTGTATTGACACCTATTCTTACTATTATGAAGCCATGTATATGTTGTACAGTCTTCTTTGATTCATATGGCTTCAGCTTAAGAGAATCACTAATGGGAGAGGAACAATTTATCTGTATAGATCTCGCTAGTTGAGTATTACGAAAAGGAACTAGCTAGGGAATAAAATTGATATAGAAGCAGTTTTCCTCCCCTTATGTTTCTAGAGACACTATTATTTGAAGGAGCACATTGTGGTGTACACAAAACATTACAGCCTCTAATATATCTTTTCTAATCATGAACTAAACCATAGATTGTGGAGTTGGGCCAAATATATACAATCCTATGATTTTTAAAATGATTATATGTCTAGGAATGGAAATGTAGTTATAGATGTGTTGAGTCAGAAAAATCAATAATATGCCATACAAGAAGTTAGTGATGAATAAAAGTCAAAAATGTGATTTTCTAACCATAAAATAGAGTTTCATGGCATTCATGATCTATATTATCTGTCATATTTAACAGTTTTCTCTTATCACCTTGAAATGGTGAAGGGTATAAAATTTTCCAATCCTATTTTCATCGTTCTCCATGAATGTATATCAATAGATAACCCACATTCAGATTATTCTGTAGACAATGATGACGTACTTCTTCTACATGGATGTATCTGGGTTCATATAGATATGGGACATGTGTTGATGAGAGAGTCCCATGTCTCATAATGGATAGATTATCTAGGCATATTGAATATGTATCAAGACTAGTGATGCTAGTATTGGTGACATGGGATTGTGTTTTAGATAGTAGGCTTTATCAATAGTTGTCCCAACTGTCTGCAGGTGTAGGCGGCACACTGGAGACATGTAGGCTGGTTAAAGCTACTTGTTGTCTCTAAATGTAAATTGGATGATGTTGAGATTGATTTCATAGTCCTCATAACTATTTCACTAAGGGTAGAGATGATATACAGGTATTCATTGACTAACTAATGAAATCATCCTTCTTCACTCTTATTCATTAAATATTCTCAGTTGATGAGCTATTTAGACTGTATGTATTTGAGATCGTACGACTCCATGGGTCTCTTTTTCTATAATTTCATATAGAGTTTCTCATATCAATTAATGGTTCTTGTAGGTATTTCCAAAGTCTATAGGAACATAGTATCTTTTATGAACAACTTATCTCCCTCATAACTATATATAATCAGAATAGACGATTCGTGTTCTAGAGGATATGCTTCAGACATTTGTCCTTGAATTTGGTTTTTGATGTGAGAATCATATCCCGCACATTGATTTCTCCAATAATAACTGATTTTGTGGGACAATTTATAGGGATCAGTTTGACGACCAATATGGTAGGATGTTATGATCATTGATGTACTATCTAGAGTTAGGTGACGTAGTCCTACTAGGTCATCATCTCATTCGGGTGTCATCAGAACAGGTTCAACTGATCATAAATCAAATGACTACTTCTCAGTCTAGAAAAAAATCGTATCTCGACCGCCATTGAAAAATACACAAAAATGAGGTTATTTATCATGTTTTTCTTCAGTTATCTCCCATTCTTGGTTAAAGATAGTTACAAAATCATTGGATATTATCAACTCATTACATATGGATGTTTGAGATTCAATGGAGAGTCATTCTGGTAGCCTATCAGTTGCTACTACATTAAAGGTATTATTCCGTGCACAATTTCATCCACATATCATAGCTTCTCCTGCATCATGATGATCCATATCCTAATTATGATCATGAGGATGTCAAATTAAATGATAATGATACCATTTAAGAGTATCTATAATGCATCACTGATCGGGGCATGAAGGCTCTCTAAGGCCAGTATGTCCCTCTTGTATGGGTTCTATAGCTAGATGATCAAGTACAGAATGAGACATGGGAGAGTGAATCCAAAATACATGATAAGTGAACATAATTGTTCTTGGATAGTTTTTCTACACCATTTTAAGGTGAGCACATGAATAACTTCTTTTTAGGGGTAATGAAAATTAAAACCTAGTTTTTTACTCAGGAATGGATCCATTAAATTTCAGTCTAATTATTTACATTGGACCTAATATAGATTCCTAATTGTTTAGTAAAGTTATAGAGTATTTCAAAGGAATGTTTGAAGCCCAAAACCCATATTTTTACGGAAACATGCCAAATCTATTGGTTAGTGAGCAGTAGGTGCATGGTTGTCCAAACAGTGAAGATCTTATTTTTCTAGACAGATCCATTTATCAGGGTAGGTACATTTTTTTTCTTCCTAACTGTGAATGTTACCATTCTACCCATGTAATTGTGCATATTTTTGACATTGTTCGAAAACACAAGCAGATAAACCATGCACATGATATTTTTATGTGTATTTTTTCAATTTTTCCCTTAATTATCGGGTAAACATCCTCCTTCCTCCTAAAATGATAACTAGTAGGGTTAACCCATTTTCCACTCATTCTACTGATTTTTGAAAGCCAAATGAAGGGATTCAATTTTCTTATTTTTTGATGATTCGATTAGTCTTTCTTTCATCAAATTGAATTCACCAATGTGAGTACTCGAGATTGTTTAAGCCTTTCCTCTTCTCTCTTTCTCTTGACATAGATATCAGTGTAAGAGAGTAATTATTGTTTTTAATATCTACTCCAATCCAAGTAAAATGGTGTTAATATACTAGAGGAGGATATTTTTACAATCCTACGGTCGATGTTTTATAACTCATCTCTAACGTTTGTTGAATTTGGAATTATCTTGTGGACCCCAACAATTTTATTAGGTTAAATTTATAGAAATGATATACAATGATAATAATAATATAACTATATAGATATTATATTTAAACATTATTTATTTATTTTCTATGTTTACACCCACAACTCCGAACATCCCATGAAGGATGTGATTCCATAATTGCAATTTTAGTGTTTTGACATGTTTGAGAAACTGTTTGGATATTCCTAGGCATTTATTACATAAGGGTAAGTTCATCTATATTAAATGGGGTTTTAATATTGTTAATTTTATAATAGAAATTACCATATATTCACACCACTTTAACTGAATAAGGCATCTTCTTCAATTTGATATTGAAATGTGAAATGTGAATAAATATGTATTCTATGTATATGACTTGGGCTTAAATGTAAATGAATAGAAAGTTTCAAATCCAAAGAACCCCATCTCAAATAAATGGATGTTATAGGGATTAAAATTCAATATATAATATGTCTAAAATGAATTAAATGAATGTTATCATGCTACTTTTCATTTTCACACTAATAAAAGGTGAGGGTTCAACCAAATGACTTGATTAAAAGGTTTTATGATACATGAAATTATCACACTAATTAATGGAAAGTCTTGAACAAAATGAATTAATGAGAATGATTAATTATACAATAACATATCACAATAATTGTAGGAAATTCCTGAACCAAATGAAATATTACAGAAATTTAATATCTGATAAGAGTGTCCTTACTCGATCTTTCCTTGGATTCTGGTCAGAGAATTCCATGAGAACTGGGGAACCCAATTCTGATTAAAGAGTATAGCATTCTCAGTTTTAGACCCTCCCAGATCCAGATTCTTGTCTATTATTTGGATTCCTATAATGAACCCATAGGATCCCATACATTATAACATGGGATTAATCAAACACACTCTTTGGATCCAGCATTGACAACTAGGTGCCATGGTTAAAGCCCATCGGGCCCAGTCATTTCTTTTCCCTATTTTACCTTTCATGAACTCTTTATACAAGGTATGCACTTAATTTTTGAATGAATTATAATATTCTCAATGGATTACACTCTTACGCCATACTAGGCTATACATATTACTGAGTTGGAAACCCATGAGTTATACGTCACATTGGTTATTACCTTCGGAATTCCCTATTAAATATCATTACAGGTTTCCTTGTCAAAACAGGGAAACATTAAGATTTATAACATGTGACTTATTTATAAAATATCAATAATCAAATAATTATTTTATTACATGTTTAGACAGTAGCCGAGGACTGAAGTAGTTAATTGGGTATTTAGTTATATTGTACTTCTTTACTTTTTATATGCATTCTTACACACTATTACTATTCCATTACAAATTCCTGATGTTATAGACACCATTGGTGGAACATTTATATTTATCGCACCCCCTCGTCTTGTTTCTTTTGGTACCTGGAGTAGATTAAATGGTTGATAGTGTTGACAGTGGGAAACAGATGTCATGGAACACCTAATTTCTTAATTTTTAGAATGGTTCTTGGTAGCAATAGACTTAGTTGGATCTTGGGATACTTAATATTATAAATAATGTCTTTTTTACTTATTTATAACATGTTATGTCTGCTATATTGTATGCATGTTTTCACGTTTTCTAGTGACATTACATATCATCAGTTGTTTAATGACATTTTAGTTGTTTCAGTTATTGTTTTTAATGTTTCTATTTTTTGATGTGCCTTCTATTTACATATATTGATTTTTCTGTTTACCAATGTTTACTTTAATCTTCTATAATACAATTTTTTTAATGATGTCATTTTATTCCCAAAGACACACCTTAGTCCCTCTCTACTAGTTGGAAGCCTCTAACATTATGGGAGATGCACTTGAGGCCATCTGACCTAACTAGCTTGGGGCACCCATTATGTCGCATCTGGGTTTAGGAGGTCACATTAAATCTCTTTTCAAAGATAGTTTAGGTATACCTAAGAAACCCATTTAATCAAGAAATACAGATTTGTATCATGTGACATATCCATGCATCAAGGGTCTATATAATCATGAGATGCATCCATCACATCTGGTCAAATAAATTCCTTATGCATTTAATGTCAACATAAATTCATAATCCAAATTCAATATGAACAAATTCCTATAGCAATAAAGTAATACTATTTATCAAGAATTCTCTAGGGAATCAAATTATTATTAATTTAAAAGAACATATATAGAAATTGTATAATCATTAGATAATAATCATATCCCTAATATAAATAATAATGATATTTAAGGAAAATTTAATGTTTAATGATTAAAAAATTGAATGTTTTATGAAAAAGGTAAATTATTCAAGATTAATAAAGATCAGATAGATTTGTATAAAATCATTGATTTTTTACAAAAATGTATTAGTTTAATAAAAAATTAATGTGTAAAAATTTAATTCTACATATTTTTTCATTAAATAGTTTTTATTATAAAACCATGGAAAACTATTTGTTGAATTTGAGTGTTAAAATCATTTAATGTGGTCATAAAATTTTCCACATTCTATATTTTTATAAAAAAATTACAATTGAATATTTATAAATAATTTAATGATTTAACATTTTGAAAAATATTATATGGATTCATTTAAAACCATGATGAAATTATTGTATATCTAAAATTTTACTTATTAAATAATATTTGTAAAAAAACATATCTTTTGTAAAATAATTTTGAAAAATACGAACGAATCGAAAAATATACTCGATCAAAAATATGAATTGGAACTGTTTTTTATTTTAAGTTAACCACTCTAATGAGTAACATGAATTGAATCAATATTCATGAGGAATAAATGTATATTCATGTTAAATACATAAAATAGGAAGTATATACATTTCATATAAATAAAACACATCATAATACCAAATATTTCACAACATAGTAGAAATTGAGATGACATCGATTACCTTAGGACCATATATTAAATTTTTTTTATTTTCCTATATTATAAAAAAAAATTTAATAATTTAATTTCTTATGATTTTTTTTCAATTTTATTATTATTTTTAAATTATTTATTAAAATTTTAATTTATTTAATTATTAAATTATGTTCATAGTATTTGTTATGATGATATTCATATTATATCTCCACAATGAATATTGGTGGTTTACTATGGTCAATGTGTTCACTATTTCATGTCCCGTATGAAAAAATAATTTTTTATTTTTCCTCTTTGATAGGAACACGATATATCCAAATCCACATTCTAAATAATTATAAAACCTCAAAATTCATTTTACATGGTTCGATATTTATATAATTATAGTGAACATTATTATTTGGATATCATCAATTTCATGTTAAGGATTAGTGGATCATATAATGTAGTTAATATTTTGAAAATATATAATAGAATGTGATTAGAGTAATTTGTTTATTCTATAAGTGGATAAAAAAATTGAGATATGCTATAATATTATACATAACTACCCTAATATTATCAAAATAGTTTTTTCATATTGAATGTATTGTTATAAAATATAAAATTTAGGTGTAACACTAATGCATTCCCCCTAAGAAGTCAAGATCAATCCAAAAAAATATTTAAATAATTTAGGAGCACTACGTTTATATGTTTGAACGCATAAAAATGTAATCTTTTCGTATGATTATTTCTAGTTTTAATTATTTTGTTAATGACTATTATTTCCATGAATAATAATGTTTCCCTAAGAATTGATAAATTTGAAAATAGTATATTAATTAAGGGAATGAATTATAAATCATTATATGATCAATAAATTTATTTTATGGATATATTTATAAATATAATAATTCTTTCATTGAGTAATGTCTAAAAATGTTCTAATAGGTTTGTTTATTTTTTTCAGAACTATAATATGGTGAGAAAAAAGTATTAATTTAAAATAATTTCTTTAGTATCATTACTGTGGTGAATTTATAATTCCAAAAAATATATAGAAATTATACAATGAAATTTTTATTCAATAATGTATCTAAATATTCATTATTATTATATAATAATCATAATAATTATAGTTAAATCCATATATAAGAAGAAATTCATGGGAACATTTAATGATGTAAAATGAAGATACATAGGTAATAGGTGGAATGAAATGTGCCTAAAAATTGAAATTTGAATACTTATTGATTCTATAAGATAATATAATTGAAATATCTACGGAATAAATCCCATGACATGTTAATATCTTAAGTGGCTATTAGGATATGTCGATGGAATCTAATTGTGGATAATATAATACTTTTTTCTACTATAATTAATTTCCAAGGATTAATTTTTCAATCATCGGGAAGTTAATGTGTTTTAAGGAATAGTTTTGATGAAAACTAAAGAAGTTAGAATAAATAAATTACTATGTTAAAATGGTTTGTTTTTTCATAAAACATTAGTTTTAAAGGAACAACTAATTCATTTTATACATTACTAGTTAATAGACTATATAAATTAGAATAACAATTATTATTTGAGAATATTTAAAATATTTTAATATTACTAATATAATTCCTTGAAAAAATTAAATAAGAAATTTAATTAAAATAAATAAGTTGAAATTACATCAATAAATAATTGAACAAAATATGGGGTTATTATGTTAGAATCACCTAATGAATGGGTATATTTAAAAATTATATTAACATGAATATTGAGACAAATAGATATATAATTTGATCCTTTATATACATTCAATAAATACTTTAGTAATGATTTAATAATTTCTAAATTTAACATATTTGTTTATTAACATAAAAAAAATTCAGATAATAACTAATAAAAGATTTTCTTTTATACATCAATTTTTTTGGATTAAATTCAATAGAGACTGAATAATTATTCAATTTTATCCGTGATATCAAATTAATATTTTCTAATTGAAATATTTAATGATGTCAGTCTCTATTATCATAAAATTTTGCAATCTATAGTGGTATGGAATGAAAAATATTGATAAGAATAAAATATATCCGCATATTATTGTCTATATGTTAATAGGGAGATATAAACACATAAAAATAATAAGGAAATTTCCTCAAATAATTATAACTCCATTCAAAACAATAACATAATAATATGAGTTCCATTGATATAGACACATCTCGATTAGTATAAATTTTATTACAAGTTTGTATTTAACATTATGGTTTTCTACAAATTTTTATGATAATATTTTTCAATAAAAATTCAGGATTTTTTAGATAGTTTAGATTACATATTATATTCTTAATGACAATTCTTTTATAAATTGGTGTTGTTATAAAGACCAACTTTGATTAAATCAATTAATATACACAATGAAATTTAAATTAATTTTCAATGTGATATTCTCAAAATAAGGCATGTTATTTGAAATTTTTTCTCTATCATGGGTTTTTAATAATTATAAAATTGGATGTCATATGATCTATCAATGTTTTTCCACAAATAATCTTTATAGAACAAATCTCAACAAAATGCCCCAAATAGAATATTAAAATATAATTTGGATTTAATTAATGTTATCTTAATATGCTATCGATACAATGATACTATTAAGGTATTGTATTCAATGGGTAATAATTAATCACATTTTGGAACAACATATTTTCTGGAATGTGTCTAAAATACATGTATTAATTTGGTTTTTTATTTTAATGATATATGCATTGGTGAAGTGGATGAAAAATCCATTTCATGTGATGATAATGAACAATAGATGAAATTATCATGGAAACCAAGGTTATTCATATTCATATAGATGATATGTTATTCCAATTTCAAATAAGTTGATCATAATAATATTATTAAGAAACAATTGAGTAATGATTAGTTAGTATCATGAGTTATTTCTTTAATAAAAATATTACATTTTAATTCGTGGTCAAAAATATTAATTGAACTTAAAAAAATAATATTGTCTCTAGTATCATCCAAAATTTACTAAGATAATCATATATTATAGTAAAATTCCACCTATATATGATATAGAGAAATTCAAATAAATTTAATTACCAATTTAATTGTGAATTTTTCTTTTCTTATTGACTATAAAATTTGAAAAATCATATAGATAATGATTATTTATGAGGGTAATTTCATTAAAATTTTATTTATATTACTAATAATTTTTAATAATAATTATAGTGATAATAGGTGGAGAAAAAAAATAAAATGGGGATAATGAAAATAAATTGAATGAAAATATTTTATTTCTTATCACACCATCATGAAATGTTTGATGAGAAAAAAATGTCATCATAGAGAAAATGAATTTTTTGTTTTTAATAATAAGTTAATTTTAAATATATATTCTATTATAGACCAAAAATTATTCAACTATGATATCATAATTTATGAATTGTATTAATAATTATTTCAAAAAATTAATTTGTAGGATTGTGTGGGTGGGGGTATTGACCATGATGCTATGAATTTAATGAAAAAGAATGAATATTTAATTAAAATAATGTCGAATTTTAGTTTTGGATGTATGACTCTCTAAGGATGATACCATATCAACAAATTACATAAAAAATTGTGGAATTAAATGAAATAACTAATAAATTTGAGGATCATAATTTTATATTATTTTGGAAAAACATTAGCTAAAATTCCAATTTATTTTTAATCTAAATGAAATTATTCAAATATATATGCAACTCATTAATTGATAATAAATATTAATATTTTCCTACTAATTCTATTCAAATGATACTGTAACATCCCAGGTAAAAAAAGAATAATAAATTTTTATATTTATTAATATTTGAGGATTTAATATTAATTTTACTTTAATGGGGTGGCTATGTTCGATAGCGTACCCGATACGCATCAAACTGTTTCTTTGAAATCATACATTGCACACTAGTAAGAAAACAATAATATTTTAAATGATAGTTAACATGTATTCATTTTATTGGTGGGAATGAATAGAAATAACTAAAATATGATTATATATTTTTGTTAAATGTTTTTACATTTTTCCAATAAAGAACAAAGGCTTAAAATACGAAAAGAATTCAATTTTAGGAATATATACTGTAATTTTCACTAAAGGTCCACTTATCACCTTTTAATGGTGAACCATCCTTAAATATAGTTTTGTTCACTCTTATGAATTCTATTGGACCAAATAAAATGCTTCTTTATAATTGGGACATCAAAATTTACATTGTGTAAATTTTTGTTATTTTTCCGATAAAGATCATTTTTAATGAATAGTGAAAACTGTTGTATTTTAATTCAAAACCTCTTTTTAATATAATTTATTTATATGATTATATTATCTTTTGAATGGGGTTTAAAGTGAAAATATAATATATTTTTACCATTTAATCCAATTGTGGTCGTTGAAATTAATTTCTCATTGAAATCGTACATAAACTAGTGTCAATCTTTTGATACTTTTTGCTTCATAAAAACACTCTATTTGTTTTGACAGCAGGAATTAATTATTAAATTAATTAATGCAACTTATATGTTATGAATTTTTTAAAATAGAGATCATTTTTGAATTCGGAATATCAAATATAGCTTAGGATGCATTTTTGGTATTTTTCTGAAAAAACATCAATTTTTTATGAATAGTGAAACCACTACATGGTACTTAAAAAACTGATTTTTCATTTAAATGAAACTTTACCACTTCTGTGTTTTGAATTTCGAAAATCCGACATACATGGTTGTCATTAAGAAGTAAAATGTGGTTCAATGGGATTAAAATAATTTTTTTGGTGAATAGTAACTTTTATGTTTATTAATCGCGATTAGAGGGAATTGGTGTAGTTTAAGGTAAAAGTAATTTTTTAATAATATGAAATGACCTAGAGGATTAAAATAATTTTTTGGTGAATAGCAACTTTTATGTTTATTGATCACGATTAGAGGTAATTAGTGTAGTTTAAGGTAAAAGTAATTTTTTTTAATAATATGAAATGACCTAGACACATGTCCTACCCTTATTGGATGTGTCATGGCCGACCAAGACAATCCATGGGTCAACTTGGGGACCCCATGTAGACACTATGGAAGGAAAATGACATTAATATCATTTTATTTAAGGTTAAAATAAAAATGTCACAAACATGAGATGTTTTACTAAAACAATTTTTAAATTGGGTTATACAAGTCATAATTTTTGCTATAAATAATCATTAGAAAGCTAAAAAGATTTCATACATCATGATATTTGTTTTATAATTTTTAGACATTAAATAAATTTAATTATTTATGACACCATGATGATGCAACGATTACCTCATTATTTAACGATTTAAATAAAATGAAAAGATAATGTAAAATATAAGACCTACACATGTCAAAAACCTATTAGATGGGTGTATTTCGAACCCTTATCACCTTTCCCTGTAAATATATAATTGTGGGACCCTTTTTAACCGAAAATAATTTTATAACAAAGTATCTTTTCTTAACATTCCAAGATTTCCCCTCCTCTCCTCTTATAAAAGGACCCCACCTCTACCTCTTTACCAACACCTCTCGAGCCATTGGTTCAGCCAAGCTCTACACTTTTTGTCTCTCCACGTCCCTCTCTTACTCCTAGAAGCCTCACTTTGGGCAGAATCCTTCCCAAGGAATCCTTTGAGCTCAAATCTAAGAGAGTTACCCGATTTTAATGTAATTTCTTGACTTGTGTTCTTCTGTTTTATTTTCCTACTCCAACCCCCTAAACACTTTTTATTCATTATTTTTGTAACAACTCCAGTATCTTCAATATACTAGGATGTTGTTATAAGAATAATTCGAGCTACACTTACACACACCTACATCTAATGGTTAAAGAACATACTGTTTCTATGGATGGTAAATTTCTGCCTCACGAAACGATGATTGTTCAATATTTTTCTAACACTTTCAAATTAGGCCATTAATATGTCACTATATTTATACCGGATATATAATATGTTTATTTTTTCCTTAAGATTATTTATTTTTCATTTATGGCATATCTTTATGGCCTCCATTATGGGTATACATGATTTATTCATTTTAGGAAGTGCGGACTACCGCCCCCTCAAAGTGATTTGATTCGTTAATGCCTTTTGTGGGATGTATAAAGGATGGATTTAAAGTTATTATTTATGATGTTATACTGTAATTATAATATACCTTTATATCATTATTATTTCGTTCCATTAAAGTATTAGATAGAAATGAAAGTAGCATTCATTCGTAAGTACGGCTTATCGTCCCCATGAACGGTGCATGTCATTTCTTATCCCCAAATGTAATGTACTCTTATATGTACATATATATAATGGATATATATGATTTATGTTACATATAAATGATTAATATAATTATGGAATTAAAATATACATATCTCTCATTTAGTTTTAATTCCATTAATATGACATAGAAATGAATGTAGCGTTCATGAGTAAGTACGGCTTACCGTTTCCATGAACGGTGCATTTCATTTCTTACCTATAAATGATTATGTAATATTATAAATACATTTATATGCTGGATATATATGAAATATTTGATATCCAAATCATGAATATCATTCTGGATATAATGAACCTTTGACCACACGAACAACATGTAATTGTAAGAAGTCCACTTTCGACTTAAGAACCAAATATCGACAAAACAAACATTGTTAACTTAAATGATTACATAATTCTTATAACATGGAAATCATTGAGATAAAAGGAATATTAATATTGAAAGAGGTTCTTAACAAAGTATAAATTAACACTAGTTTATTATTCAGGAGATTAAAGAGCAATCGAGTCACTTCAGACACGAGGTAAGGGAACTTCTTAACCCAATTTCCATTCTTTGGGATAATCTCCTACATTCAAATTATGTCATGATATTATTATGTCCTGTCTTGTATTTATACTTTCTTTATGTGTACATAGAGTGAATACACATAGTAGATCTATTTTATTTAAAAATTATCTTTGTAAGGTACTTCATCACAATCTCTTTTCATTAAGGCATGTTTCATTTTATACACAACATTCTTTTATACAGTGTATAAACCCCTTTGACATTTACTTTTTTAAAAAAGGATTCTTTTTCTACTATGTGTTTTACTAAACGAAAAAAAGGAATGTTTCTTTTAACATAAGTGGGGACAATGACCTTTTCCGCCACCACGAGTATTATTTAGTCTTTGGCTTCCTCAAAAAGTCGTAATGTTTTTAAAATTAAATAAATACCATATAATCTTTTATGTATTTTGGTATTGAAAATGGTTTTTACAACGGATTTGTTATGTCAATATATTTAAGTGATATATTGTGATCAAAGTGTGGAAATGTTTTCTTTCCATTATATTTGTTTTATGGATTATGATTTTATAATGGTACATGGACATTTGACGGGTGGTTATGTCATAAACCATACGACGGGTGGTGCCGTGAATACCAGGACGGGTGGTTACGTTATAACCTCCAATGCATTTGGTACAAAAGTCGGCCGTATGGCTATTCCATTAAGTGATATGTGTGCATGTCGACTGTATGGTTAGTCCATTTTAGTATGTTTATGTCCCATGTTACCTTTATATGTTATGTGATCTTTATATGGGTTTTATGGTATCCTTTTGGTTACAAAAGGGAATGTAATGATCTTTTATTCAGTGAAGAGTTTTTACTACTTCATTAAGGTGAAAAGTATTACTTTGATAAACTGTACATGGTTTACATGTTGTTTGGAAAAACTAACAGTTTTCATTCATTGTGTATCCCTTACTGAGCTTTTTATGCTCACCACATATTTTTTTGAAATGTTTTTTACAGGACTTAATGTGGAATAGGGTCAAGGATCGGATCAAGGGAAAGTTGTGCTATATAAAACATGGAACTAGACATGTTTCTTTTTAAGTGTTTTTATTTTATAGAAACTTAGTAGAAGTGTCTACTTTGTAATCTTTTGAGATGTAATAGTTATGTCCTAATTCTCTAAAACTCTAAGCATGAAATCATCCTCAATGTGAATTATTCATTTAATTCAATATTAAGTAAGGATTAAGGTTGGGGCCTTATAGTTGGTATCAGAGGTCGGTTTAGAACACTTTAGGAGTTAGAATTCTATTAAATGATTATCCAAAAATAATTTTTTGATTGATAGAGAATTTGAAGATTACCATGTCGTTTCATCCGAGACATGTTTGTTAAGAATGGTTTTTCAGAGAGGAAACAGAACAACTTTTCTGGGAAGGAATACAGTAGTAAATGACCTTTCAAATCAGAATCCTGAGATGGTAAGAATCAGAACTAAACATTTTGCTGCAGTGATGGATTAGTTAAATCAGGTTAAAGATGTTGGTTGTCTTTATTGATGATATTGTGGTGTTTTCTAAAAGTAAAGAGGATCATGAAAGAAATTTAAGGGTTATTTTAAAAACCTTGAATGAAATGAAATTGTTTGGGAAATTCAGCAAGTGTGAGTTTTTGGTTGAAACAAATTTCTTTCCTTGGTCACATTGTTTCAAAAGATGTCCTAACTGTTGATCCTACTAAAACAAAAGTTATTGAAGAATGGCCAAGACCCACAAATGTAACCAAGATCTTTAGTTTCCTTGGTTTGGCATGTTACTACCGAATGTTTGTTGAAAAATTTTCACGGTTATCTAGTCCAATGACTAAGCTGACTCATAAGGGTGTTAAGAATATCTGGACAAATGAATGTGATGATTGTTTTCAAGATTTGAAAAGAAGATTGGTGAATGATCTAGTTTTGGAACTTTCTTATAGGAATGGTGAGTTTGTTATATACAGTGATGCTTCATTGAAGGGACTTGGTTGTGTCCTTATGCAGAACGATTAGGTAATTGCATATGCTTCACGTCAATTGAAAAATCATGAGGTAAATTACCCTACACGTGTTTGGGAATTAGCTGTTTTTGTTTTCGTATTAAAAATTTGGAGGAATCATTTGTATGGAGTAAAGTGTGAAATATATTCTGATCAAAAAAGTTTAAAGTATAAATTCACTTAGAAAGAATTGAACATGAGACAGAGGAGATGCATAGAATTAATCAAAGATTATGATTCTACAATTCATTATCATCTAGGAAAAGAAAATAAAGTGGTTGATGCTTTGAGTATAAATAGTAATGCTTCATTAAACATGCTACGTTTGGAATGAGATCCTTTGGTTTTTGATTTGATGAACATTGGAATAGATGTTGTAGGTGCCAGATGTTCTTCTATTTTGTTTCAGGTATCAGTGAGATCATATCTATCAGACAGAATTAAGCAAGCGTAGAAGAAAGACAGTGTATTGTAGAAAAAGTCAGAACTGGTTCAGAAGGGTAAGTTGCGTGAATTTAATATTGATAATGATTGTGTTTTGAGTTTTGGGAAGATATTGTGTGTGCCTTGTGATTCACATTTGAAGAGAGAGTTGTTATGTGAAGCTCATAGTTCTCCGTTTTCAGTTGATCCAGGAAGTAATAAGATGTATAGAGATCTTCGAGAGTATTACTGGTGGGACGGAATGAAAAGGGATATTGCTGATTTTACTATGATGTGATTGACTTGTCAGCAGGTTAAAGCATATCGGAAGTTACCGAAAGGGATGTTTTAACCTTTACCAGTGCCAGAGTGGAAATGGAAAAATGCATCCATAGACATTGTTGTGGGATTACCGAGGACATATCGTGGTAATAATGCAATCTTCGTTATTATTGATCCCTTGAAAAAATCTGATCATTTTCTTCCTATTCTAGATATTTTCTCTCTAGATCAACTTTCTTGATTGTATCTTAAATATATAGTTAGTTTGCATGGAGTTCCCCTCTCCATTGTATCTGATCATGATCCCAGGTTCACTTCTAACTTTTGTAATGGCCTTCAGAAGTCGTTGGGTACTGAATTAAATTTTATTACAGGTTTTCATCCACAATCAGATGGGCAGTCAGAACAAACAATTCAGACCTTGGAGGATATGCTACGAGCTTGCTCTATGGATTATTAGGAAAGTTGGGACCAAAATATTTATTTGGTTAATGTTTTTTATAATAACAGTTTTCATTCCAGTATACAGATGTCTCCGTTTGAGGCATTATACGGGAAGCGGTGTCGAACTCCAGCGTTTTGGGATGAAGTGGGTGAAAGGAAGCTGATGGGACCAGAATTGGTAGAAGAGATGGCAGAAAAAGTTCAGTTGATTCAGAAACACATGAAAACAGCTCAGAGTAGGCAGAAGAGTTATGCGGATAACCAGAGGAACGATCTATCTTTTGAGGTAGGTGATCATGTTTTTCTCAATGTTTCACCGTGGAAAAGTGTGATGCGATTTGGTAAGAAAGTAATGTTGATTCCAAGGTTTATTGGACCATATGTAATTTTGGAGAGTGTTGGATCAGTTGCATACAATGTGGCATTACCTCCGAGTTTATCTCAGGTACACAATGTTTTTTATGTTTCAATGTTGAGAAAGTATATGCCAGATCTATCTCATGTTTTGAGCCTAGAGGTAGTTTAGTTAGAAGAGAATCTCTCTTACGAAGAACAACCAGTCCAGATACTTGACCATAGAGAGCAAGTGTTTTGGAATAAGGTAATTCAGCAGGTAAAAGTTTTGTGGGAAAACCATATGGTTGAAGAGCCAATGTGGGAATCTGAAAATGCTATTAGGGATAAATACCCCCACTTATATTTATATGTGAATAAAATCGCTATGACGCAATTTCCAGAAGGGGGGAAGGATGTAACATCCCAGGTAAATAAAGAATAATACATTTTCATATTTATTAATATTTTATAATTGATTATTAATTTTACTTTAAAGTGGATCCTATGTTCAATAGCGTACCTGATACGCAACAAAGAGTTTCTTTGAAATCTTACGTTGCACACTAGTAATAAAACAATACTATTTTAAATGATAGTTAACACATAGCCATTGTATTGGCTAGAATGAATAGAAATAACTATAATATGATTATATATTTTTGTTAAATGTTTTTACATTTATCCAATTAAGGAAAAAGGCTTAAAATACGAAAAGAATTGAACTTTAGGCATATATACTCTAATTTTCACTAAAGGTCCACTTATCACCTTTTAATGGAGAACCTTTGTTAAATATAGTTTTGGTTACTCTTATACATTCTATTGGACCAAATAAAATTCTTATTTATAATCGGGACATCAATATTTACATTGTGTAAATTTTTTTATTTTTCCGATTAAGATCATTTTTTAATGAATAGTGAAAGATGTTGTATTTTAATTGAAAACCACTTTTTAATCTAATTTATTTATATGATTAGATTATCTTTTGAATTTGTTTTAAAGTGAAATTAGATTATATTTTTACCATTTAATCCAATTGTGGTCGGTGGTATTAATTTCACATTGAAGTCGAATTTAAACTAGTGTCAATATTTTGATACTTTTTGTTTCATAAAAACACGCTATTTGTTTTGACAGTGGGAATTGATTATTAAATAAATTAATTCAACTTATATGTTTTGAATTTTGTAAAATAGACATCATTTTTGAATTTGGAATATCAAATATAGCCCAGGGTGAATTTTTTGTATTTTTCTGAAAAACTTCAATTTTTGATGAATAGTGAAACCACTAAGTGGTACATAAAAAACTGATTCTTTCTTTAAATGAAACATTATCACTTCTGTGTTTTTAATTTCAAAAATCCTACATACATGGTTTTCATTAAGAAGTAAAATGTGGTTCAATGGGATTAAAATAATTTTTTGGTGAATATTAACTTTTATGTTTATTAATCGCGATTAAGGGTAATTAATATAGTTTAAGGTAAATTTAATGTTTTAATAATATGAAATGACCTAGAGGATTAAAATAATTTTTTGGTGAATAGTAACTTTAATGTTTATTAATCGCGATTAGAGGTAATATGTGTATTTTAAGGTAAAAGTAATGTTTTAATAATATGAAATAACATAGACACATGTCCTACCCTTATTGGATGTGTCATGGCCGACCAAGACAATCCATGGGTCAACATGGGCACCCCATAAAGCCACTTTGGTAGGAAAAAGACATTAATATCTTTTTATTTAATGTTAAAATAATAATGTTACAAACATGAGATGTTTTACTAAAATAATTTTTAAATGGGGTTATACAAGTCATAATTTAGCTATAAATATTCATTAGAAATCTAAAAAGATTTAATACATCATGATATTTTTTTATAATATTTAGACAATAAATAAATTTAATTATTTATGACACCATGATGATGCAGCGATTACCTCATTATTTAACGATTTAAATAAAATGAAAAGATAATGTAAAATATAAGACCTACACATGTCAAAAACCTATTGAATGGGTGGATTTAGAACCCTTATCACTATATAGTCTAAATATATAATTGTGGGACCCTATTTATCCAAAAATATTTTTATAATAAAGTATCTTTTCTTAACTTTCAAAGAGTGCCCCTCCTCTCCTCTTATAAAAGGCCCCCACCTCTACCTCCTTACCCACACCTCTCAAGCCTTTTGTTCGGCCAAGCTCTGCTCTTTCTGTCTCTCCACATCCCTGTCTTACTCCTAGAAGACTCACTTTGGGCAGAATTCCTCCCAATGAAGCCTTTGAGCTCAAATCTAAGAGAGTTGCCCGATTTTAAGCTAATGTCTTCACTTGTGTTCATTTGTTTTATTTTACTTCTCCAACCCACTAAACTCTTTTTATTCATTTCTTTTGTAACAACTCCAGTATCTTGAATATACTAGGATGCTATTATAAGAATTATTCAAGCTACACTTACACACACCTACATCTAATGGTTAAATAACATACTGTTTTTGTGGATGGCGAATTTCTGCCTCACGAAACGATGATTGTTCAATATATTTCTTACACCTTCAATTGTGTCCATTAATATGTCACTATATTTATATATGATATATAATATGTTTTTGTTTTCCTTAAGCATCTGTATTTTTCATTTATGGCATACCTTTATGGCTTCCATTATGGGTATACGCGATATCTTCATTTTAGGATGTGCGGACCACCGCCCCCTCAAAGTGATTTGATTCATTAATGCCTTATGTGGTACGTATAAAGGATGGATTTAAAGTTGTTATATATGATGTTATACTAAAATTATAATATACCTTTATATCATTAATATTTCTTTCCATTAAAAGTATTAGATAGAAATGAAAGTAGCGTTCATGCGTATGTAAGGCTTACCGTCTCCATGAACTGTGCATTTCATTTCTTATCCCCAAATGTAATGTACTATTATAAGTACATATATATAATGGATATATATGATGTATGTTACATATAAATGATAAATATGATTCTGGAATTAAAATATACATATCTCCCATTTAGTTCTAATTCCATTAATATGACATTGAAATGAAAGTAGTGTTCATTCTTACGTACGGCTTACAGTCTCTATGAACGGTGCATTTCATTTCGTACCTCTAAATGATTATGTAATATTATAAATACATTTATATTCTGGATATATATGATATATATGATATCCAAATCATGAATGTCATTCTGGATATAATAAACCTTTGACCACACGAACAACATGTAATTGTAAGAAGTCCACTTTCAACTTAAAAACCAAATATCGACAAAACAAACATTGTTAACATAAATGATTACATAATGCTTATAACATGGAAATAATTGAGATAAAAGGAATATAAAGCTTGCAAAAAGTTCTTATGAAAGTAGAAATTAACACTAGTTTATTATTCATGAGATTAAAGAGTAATCGAGTCACGTCGGACACGAGGTTAGGGAACTTCTTAACCCAATTTCCATTCTTTGGGTTATTCTCCTACATTCAAATTATGTCATGATATTATTATGTCCTATATTGTATTTAAACTTTCATTATGTGTACATAGAGTGAATACACATAGTAGATCTATTTTATTTAAAAATGATATTTGTAAGGGACTTCGTCTCAATATCTTTTCATTAAGGCATGTTTCGTTTTATACACAACTTTCTTTTATATGGTGTATATACCCCTTTGACTTTTACTTTTATACAAAATGATTCTTTTTCTATGCAGCGTTTTATTAAATGACAAAAAGGAATGTTTCTTTTAACGTACGCGGTGACAATGACCTTTTCCGCCGCCACGAGTATTATATGGTCTTTGTCTTCCTCAAGAAGCAGTAATGTTTTTAAAATGAAATAAATACCATATAATCTTTTATGTATTTTGGTATTGAAAATGGTTTTCATAATGGATTTGTTTTGTCAATGTATTTAAGTGATATATTGTGATCAATGTGTGGAAATGTTTTCTTTCAATTATATTTGTTTTATGCCTTATGATTTTATACAGGTACTTGGATATTTGATGGGTGGTTACGTGATAAACCATATGACGAGTGGTGTCGTGAATTCCAGGATGGATGGTTATGTTATAACCTCCAATTCATTGGGTATGAAAGTCGGTCGTATGACTATTCCATTAAGTGATATGTGTGGAAGTCGACGGTATGGTTATTCCATTTAAGTATGTTTATGTCCCAAGTTACCTTTATATGTTATGTGATCTGTATATGGGTTTTATGGTAACCTTTTGGTTACAAAAGGGTAAGTAATGATCTTCTATTCAGTGATGAGTTTTTACTACTTCATAAAGGTTAAAAGTATTACATTGATAAAGTGTACATGGTTTACTTTTTGTTTTGAAAAACTAACAGTTATCATTCATTTTGTATCCCTTACTGAGCTTTTTATGCCCACCCCATGTTTTTTTGAAATGATTTTCACAGGGCTTAATGTGGAATAGGGTCAAGGATGGGATCAATGGATTGTCATGCTATCTAAAACATGGAACTGGACATGTTTCTTTTTAAGAGTTTTTATTTTATGGAAACCTAGTAGTAGTGTCTACTTTGTAATTTTTGAGATGTAATAGTTATGTCCTAATTATCTGAAACTCTATACCTAAAAAGATCCTCAATGTGAATTATTCATTTAATTCAATATTAAGTAAGGTTTAAAGCTGGGGCCTTAAAGATACTGTTCAAAAAATTTCATAGATTTATTATCTTAATAACATCTGTAATTTGAAACATTAGATATGGGTTAGCTGAGATATAGTGTAAGGGTAAACATATGTGATAATAATAAATTATCATAAGATAGAATAAAATGTGTATATGGGTAAAATTTTAGATACATTAAATGATAAAACCAAAAAAATAATAAATTATAAATCATTTCATAAGACATGATATAACATGTGAAATAAATCAAAAGAGTGTAGAATTTTTAATTAGAAAATTTAACCCATGAGTGTATGTTATATTTAAAATAATAAAAATATAGCCCGAATAGAAAAATACAATGAAACAAAATAAAAATATGTCCCCCTAATATGATTATAAATAATCGATGAGTGTTGAACAATTTTATTTTTTACTAAACAATGTATTTCAATCCTTTTGGTAGTGAAAAAATGTACATATATTCAATTTTCATTATCTAATGACATATAAATCAAAAATAACTATTTTGGACTCGGATGTAAGACCCCACATACCATCATCCATATATATATATATTCCAACGAATATCAAAAATTCCAAATATCATGGAAAGATTAGGAAAAAATTTATTTAATAAATATTTATTGATCTTCTAGACCCGATCCACTAATATGTTACATAACCCAGTATTCTGTATGACTTTAAGTTCACCACCTCATTCAAAAGATGGTACTAACTATTCATTAGTGTATATGATTGTATTGTGGGAAAAATATAACCACATGATCTGAGTATAACATAATTATATTATAAATAAATAACCTAATAGATGTACTAATAAAAATATATAATAATATAGAAGAAGAAAAATCATCCAAACATTATGAAAATGAACCAGGTTTAATAATAATAGAACCATATCAAACTAATGTGATGATTTTATAAAAAATTAAATCATAGATACATTGATGTAGGCATAATATAAAATTTAGGATCATTAGAGGGAATAAAAAGACCGAATACAATCCCATTTGTATCTAAGGAACTTAAATAGTCATATTCCATTATACTAAATCCAACGAATGAACCCAAGATTCTAATGTTAGACACATAACATTATCCCTACATGTATCTATGAATTCTTTATACATACCAATTGATACAATGAATAGGTATTGAATAAAAATAAATAGTAAACTATCAAGGGATTCTAATGCAATATATTTAATGAATACAAAATTGATCCATGTGTAGGTATAATAATTGTCTGAAAAAAATGTACATAACCATGTTACATATGACTAATCTTTTGATGCTAGTATAACAATACAATATTAGACCTATACCAAAATGTCTCAATATAAGTAACTATAAAAGTAAAAGTAAAATAGGACACAAGATGTTATAATTATTTTGGTGAACATAGATGTTCAACACAACCCATTTTGGTAACAGTTGTATTCTATCGATATGTATATTAGTTTAATCTTGGTATGATCCCTCAACTATGTACTCCTAAAATGATAATTCTATTGAGACCGAGGTAAAATTTCATTTTTTTCAATGATTTCTATAAGATTGGATCCAAATAAGATAATTTGAGGTATTGTATGTCATTAATTCATCGTGCTCATCCCAAGGTGATATTTCTAGGAATTCAATACCCAAATGTATACAATGATGCTATAAATATGTTTCTTTATTAGTCATCAATATAAAGAAAGGATAGATTCCAGAAAAGGTATGAACTCTGGTTAAATTCATATATGAATTGTGTTTCCTTATCCCAATAGTCAAGGATACACTAAGGGGGGTCCTTCAACTTTCCATATATATACAGTCCAATAATCATTTATAATGTTAATAACTAGATCCAATCAATGTATAATCCATTTCATATTTATTTTGATGTGACATAGTCATGGGATTAGTCCATTATTTATCATGGAACATTTATTCAATTTATAACATATCAATTACCATATTTTCAAAATTATTGAAAGGCATAAGTCACAATTAATATGATTGAGTGGTATGGACATTCCATTCCCATTACATATTTCATCACAAAATATTTTAATTTTTTAGTTATTAATTTTTAACATATATTTCAATCCAAACCCACATAATTGGGATTATATGTACCAACGCCTGGTAAACGTCTCAATGAAACATAACAAACATTAGTAGGGGTGGTCAAGTCGAGGATTTAAGCCTCAGAAGAAGATCAATTTTTGTGTTTATGTTTCTTATTAGGGTTATTTTTTTTAATAGAAAAAATAATATTTTTTAAAGGTGAAATATAGATGGTACAAAATGATATATAACATGGTAGTGTATAAAACTCATAACCAATAGGTAAACACATGAAATTAGCTAAATTATCATGGTATATTATTCTACATTTTTTATATCATTTAGATTTAATGTACAAAAAGATAAATTAATGGAATTTAAATACAGTCTAAAAATAGTGCATATAATTCACATTAAAATTAAATTTTAAAAATCAAGATAAATGTTGAAAGGATTTTGGAGGATAAAAGAGAAAACTAATGTCGATGAAATGTGAAAAACAAAAAAGGTCAAGACCAAAAATAATGGAAATATATCCAAAATTTTCATCCAATAAAGGAAGGAAAAGATATAATTATAATTACAATGAGTGAAAATATTCATTTCATTCAATATTTTTTCTTCACATAGTTTGGCCTTACAATTTTCAACATTGTACCCCTATCAATGAAGTTTCACAACCTAAGTGGAGTTATCCATACAGGATTTATGCACTATTTTCCAAAGCGTGCACATAACATCCATACCACCATTCTAGGCCACCTAATCCAATTTTTCATAACCATGTGACATCCCTTACATGGTTTTTCAAAACATTATTATCCTCTTTGGGGTACATGGATTAGGCGAATAGTTACTACTAACTATGTGAAAACTATTAAAATCTATTTGTTTCCCTAAAAATTAGAGCTATAGACGATGCAGATCCATTTGATACTATTTAACCATTTGATAACCCTTAAGAAAATCCCTCAAAAGAAAAAAATTATTTCAATTAGAATATGGAACAAAATTACCTCAATAATAATACCATGATCTGATAACCCATCCTTCTGAAAATAATTCATCCCTAAATTATCATTATATGGGTGGCTGAACAAAATATTAGAATAGTTTTCCCATGTGCATGTACATCATCCTATTTCTCCTTAGCTTTGTTATGTACAGCATTGTGATCCCACAACAACCATACTAAAGGAACATACCAACCATGCAAAACTATAGAACATATATCCAAAATACGTATAAGATACTCCTCAAAAACAACATCAACATCTAATAGACACTTATTAGGCTGAAAACATGAGATGTATCAAAATGAAAATTGTGTAAGTAAGAGATATAAAAAACATGGATCATTACTATGAATTTTTTAATGAAATATATATGATATGAGACTAATACATTCATCTCTAAAATCTAAAAGTGGTTGATTAATCTTATAGATAACATATACTACATTATAATTCAACAATGAACCAATCATTTAGAATCATGTTAAAATACCAAATCACCATCTTCAATCTCTATAGGACATTAATTTTTATTTATATAAGTAATTTTACCATGGTTAATTTATAAACATACACTTCCGGGTAAGCTATAACTTTTATAAAGTATATTTGACGAGATAAGGTCCTAATATAATTTCCTCTCATTCCTCAAACTAGCATAGGGGTGAATGACCCGACCTACCATATATGGCCTCATAATGAGCCATAAATATTTATCTTTGATGCTATTAATGTAGGTAAATTTATCAATAGGTTTATGTTTCTCCAATTAACATCCAAATTAATGGGTTAATTTTCATAGCATGTCCTTCAACAACAAAATATTATGTTCGGAGAGACCCTCACTCTATGGGTGATATGATATTTTGAAAAAAAAACATGTATTCCAAGAGAATCATAAAAGAACTTATATAATTGTGATTTAATGTGAGTATATCATTATGATATGATAGTATGATGCTTAATGTGACGTTTTATAGTCTCAGGGATAGAAATTATACCTAGTGCATCCACTACAAAGGCCTACCAAATTAGTAGAAAATGGGAGAACTTCACCCACATATCAGTGATCAGAAATACTATGTCACTATCTTGATGATATCTGAATAATATAGTCCCAATATCCATAGTGACATCAAGTCATTAGAACATATTAATAAGATTTGATAGTAAAAGTCCTCCATTTCCAGGGCATTTCACCTTCAATTAATGATTTATGGAAGACTGAGTGATGAAACCCTCTATTTTATTTTTCATACTATGTCACTGAAACTAGTGATGTAAATAATAATATATCTTCATATGATAATTATATAATTCACAAGTAGTGGCATGAAATTATCATATCAACTCCTATCTCAGGTCATCAGGAACCCAGATTCATCAATGAATGTGTTAGCTCTCATCCCCTTTTATAATACAAATATGAGGTTAATATATGCATGATACACTCTACCTTAAGGACTATTCCCTCAAGGAATGAAATATATCACATATTCACATGACCCAAGGGTGTTGTATTCAATTATATTGTGGTTAGGATCAACTATTGTCGATGTTCTAACAACTCTGAATGCATCTCAAAAGATATAGGAATCAATTTCAACTAACTATTGTACTCTTAAACCACATGTGAATTAGTGTTTCTTATTAAATAATTATCCACTTCATTTCCTTTCCTAGGAATATATTAATGTTGAAAACATAATCACTATGTAAATTCAATCCATATTTATTTTCCTATGTTCAAATGTCCTTTTGTGATGATGTATTTGAAACATTTATTATCAGTGTAAACCAAAAACTGTTCACTAAATAAATAGTGCCACCAACTACAAAAGTTATGAAACATAGTGGTGAGGTTGAGATCGTGCATTGTGTAATTCCCCAAACTGTTTAATAAATTTAAATACTTGTAAACCATGATTCTATCACCTTGCATCATTACCACACCAAGTCTGATACAATATCCACCCCAATAAACTACTCAACATCTATGTGACAAATATAAAATCTATATAAGATCTATAATAAATCTATTTTATAACTATAAAATAATTATTTTCAAGAATCCCTCTAAGAGTCCATAACAAAATATTTATTTATCATTTTAAATTGTTCTTCATGATATGAAATGTATTCAATAAAATTTTTATATATCTAGATATCTTAAGGAAACACCATATATCAAATACGTATATGGGATTCTCCCACAAAACAATGAGTCTAACATTCTCTAGGAAAAATGAAACTCCTAACTCTATAATAATGTGACCAAGGAAGAATACATTATAAATTATAGGGGTGGTTTTTCTTGATATTGGAATACAATATAATATCTTAATGTGTATTTAATATTACTTCTATATTATTGGCATGGTAGTGTCATGTTTGTGAATGCAACATGATAACATAAATAAGGAACATATAAAAGGAATCCAAATATGCATGAAAAACCCAATTCATAATATAAATAAAATATTTTGGAGCATTAATCACACCAAATGACGTAAAAAATCTCAAATTAACCATAGAATATTTGAAATGTTGTATGGGATTTGTATATGGATCTAACTCATTCTAGATGATATCCTTAAATAAAATCAATATTCACGAAACTGTGACTCCTAAAAGCTATTTGAGTAGATCATATATTGATGGTAGTTTATATTTGTTATTAATGGTGTGTTATATAAAAATACAATAAGATACATTTATTATTAGTTTTAGAACATATTTCAGGATGATAATCATGGGTGGACTCCAATGTGGTGTATGGGTTTGGATAACCCTATAATTTTACATAACCTTTATCTATCTGTTGACCTCTTATGGATCATTATGATCGATCATATAAGGAGAAATATACATTGATTATTCTCGTGAAATAATCCATAGAGTAAAATCAACCTATCCCTTAGTAGGTATCCTAGAAAATTCATTAGATAAGACATCCATGAATCTATCCACTATAGGTTTGAAAATTATATGACGTAAATCCTAATCATCTAGAAAAAGTCTACAATTTTGGTTGTTATTTCCCACATCCCATGATTCTTACATCCAGATCAACATTTATGGGCATCCTATTTTTTATTCTAAAATTATTTACCACACTTTGGTGATATAAAGGAAACCCTAATATAATAAAAATATTACTGGGAATAATATGTTACTAAAAATCCCATCTAAAAATTAATTTCAAATCACATCATCATGAAGATGAATGTATTCCATTGAAAATGGAACCTACATATTTTAATGGGCCCTGCATCCATAGGTTATACCTTAAGATCATATTCCCAGTGCAATTTTAGGAGTCTTAACTCAATAGAAATACTCATTTCCATATCCAAGACTCTCCACTTTAGTTATAAATTCAAAGGAGTGAGAATCACCAAAGTCAACTAAGTAAGATACTAAAGTTAGGGATACTAATACCATATATCACACTATAGTGGATCACTACCCTAATCTAATGGAATTGGATGAAATGAATAAACCTATATTGATCCATGACCAAGATATATATCCTGACTTTCAAAAGTAGGTATTTTTTCTGACATTTTTCTTCCTGGGAACTCCTCACTCTGTTGTACCTGTGGGATGCATCATTTGGACAGTTTGTGTTGTTTCCTGACATTACAGATTTCTAAAGGCTGGTGGAAACTATCACCACTTAAGGGATGTTTCTCCTTCATTGAAACAAGATCATGGGAATTCAGTCTCAACTTTTGGGGATTCCTCCTTTGAAATCATCACCTAATCTTGATATCCCTTAATTGTTTAGACATATTTAATTAAACACTCCTCATTTCCATATATTTTTGGATGTCGGTTAATTATGCTTCATCTTACATGAAATTATAAAGGGTTCAAGTCAGAGAAGTTACCATTTCTTGGAAGAGTAGTTGCATTGGGAATTACTGGTATGCTTAGGCTCTAAAACCTTAGTACACTTGGAATTTTTGCCATAAGAGGGATTTCTGAGGGCATTGATGTAACATACCTATTACAGATGACACTCAAAGGAGTGCCACACCCATTTGGTCACATGGACTCAAGCACATTTCCCTAAATGCTAGAGGCTTCCAACTATAAGTTAGTTCATTGGGTGTGATAGTGTGTAAAACTATTCACTCATTGGAAGAGTAACATAGAAGAAACAAAGAGTAAATAGTAGTGGAAGAATTAATACCATACAACAGAAGTATGAAGAAGAAGAGTAATAGTAAATAGGAAACTAAAGAACATATGTAAATAATGCATGTCACATGTATCTATGAAAGCAATCAAACAAGTAACAATGATAGAAATACAGTACTCAACTGATGTACAAAAAAACAAGTAAACTCATGCAACATCTCATGCCTCAGCTTGGACACATGCTCTCTAGCTCCAATTTTATAACGTACTTAATGACAAAGGGTGCTTTACCATATCAATACAGACAACCAGATAATTATTTTGGGCCAAAAATAATGATCCAAATATGGTGTGAGTTGAATCCAAATTGGTAACCAGCAAAATATATGTGCCTAACATTCATTGAATATATATAGGAGGCAATATGAAAAATGAAGCAATAAAAAATTAAGTACTCATATGTAAACAATACTACTATTTAGAAATAAAATCATTTACATTTATTAATTATTCAAACCATCAAATAATGAAAACCCAAAATCTAGCCTATATTCTATATCCCAGTTCTAATTGAAAAACAGATGTCTCAGAAGGCCATATTATAATCATGTAAGACCGAGTCCAATCATGTGATTTGGATTGGTAGACATACCACAATCAATTAATCAAAATAAACCATCTGTAAAAGTCCTCACATTCTAACCCCTATGGTTCAACATATCATTAATTCAATAAGATATAACGACCCTCTTGGAATGACTTACCAGTCTATCCCCTTTGGTCTCACAAAATAAATATACTATGAAGAGGTATTACCCCTCAATTGCCACTATAGTATATAAACGATGAACTACAAAAACTCTGAGAAGCACCAAATGAAAATTCCCCTTGTGGTCTCATAATGGTATTTTATAAACACTCTGAGGGAGCACTCACCATCAATCCCCCCAATTGTGTCATAATATAAATGTAACAGACACTGT
This sequence comes from Viscum album, assembly GCA_963277665.1. NCBI lineage: Eukaryota > Viridiplantae > Streptophyta > Magnoliopsida > Santalales > Viscaceae > Viscum > Viscum album. Next base: position 1,061,105,577 of record OY728140.1, read on the forward strand.
GTTGAATCCCCCAATGTCAATTCCCCCTATGGTCTAACTACACTAGGTTATCACAACCCTATGTAATACAATCACACACAAATGATATTCAATATCCCAAATTAATATCAACTACTACATATCTAAGCAGCTATAATGTATAACATGTGAATTTTACATGAATAAATTAATAGATCAATTCCAACATTACAAGAAAGGTAATGAAACAAGGTATGATTCATAGGAAACCTACACCAAACAACCATAACCACTCAAACAATAAAACACACCAACATTGTGTCCCCTAAAAATACAATTTTTAATAATATAACAATGAAAAACATTAACCTTTCACTGAATATAATGATGATGATAATATGGTTCAAATCCATTACCTAAAAAACCAAAAATCATGGTTACTTGGTACATAGGAATATATAACTCACGGACATACTCTAAAAGGAAACAAACCACCTTCCTCAATGTTGTAAAATGAAGATTCTTGATCATGTTCCCATGAATCTTCCTATAACATTGTTGATTTGCTAAAAGGACAAAAACATTCAACCAAGAATAACTTAAGACACAGAAGATAACAAGAAGTGAGGTTCTAGAAGAAGGATGAAATCACTAAGGCGATTCTAGCGCACATGTCAGAGTTATGATCAGACATTGGATAGATAAATAGTGGCTCAGACATTGATCCTTGTTATTGGTCACTCATGGATGAACCATGTCCAGAAAAAGATTTATCATGGTATTAGATGCAACCCTAGTTTGATTAATAATAAAAGTACATGGCATGTTCATTTAATGTAAATTCCTTTTACTAGCCACATCCAACCCCCACATTAGACGATCTAGACAGAAACGTACTTTTCTGTTACATGGATAGTACATGGATACCCATGGAAACCAGGTACACAAAATTTACTTAGAATATTTCATAAATATTCATTATCCCTAAAAAACACATGAAATTAAGATTCATACCATAAATAATGATCCAGGTTCTTACAATCTTCTCCCTCAATGAAATTAATCCCTGAATTTACCTTCCAAGGGTGGAGAAGAAGAATCATCAAAAATCACTAGCTATTGGGATCAATCATCTACCTCCCTCTCGCAACTCTCACCATGTACTCACCCATGCTCTCGTAGCACCCATAGTAGAAAAATAGACTGTCCATAGAGAACCATTGTACTACGATCCACAATATGTATAATCTCCTCCTCAAAGGATGCATTCACCTCCAACTCAACCTACATGGGTTGAAAAATGTGAGACTAGTATGAAAAGTAACTTTGTAGATGATAAACATGGAAGACTTCATGCATTTCCCAATAACTATGAGGTATCCACAACCGATAGGCAACTGACCCAACACTCTCCAAAATCTAAAATGGCCATGTGTATCTTAGTGAATTCTATCCGAGTCTCCTAATCCTCTTATTTCCTATCCTTGGTGTGACACATTTGGGAATCTATTATCTATCCTTGAACTCCATAGGTCATCTACATCGATCAGCCTAAGATTTAGGGTGCGACTATGTAGTATTTATTATCTTTTTAATCAACTCCACATGCCCAGTGGTCTCCTAGAAAAGTCATGGTTACAGTATATCTTCCTTTCGTACCTCCATCCAACATTGGGTTGAGCTTCATGGCCTACCTTTGAAGTCTCATAAGGATCTATCTATATCATTACCTAAAAATTGTATTATAGGAAACTTGTACTAGGGGTATATGTATCTCCCAAGAGCCCCAAAAATCTTGGATTCATGCATGTACCATTTCCTCCAAAACAAGAATCGTTTGCTACGAATCGCCATCTTTCTGGGGGTTGGTGCATTATACTAAAAAGATCATGTGTACCCAAAACCATATGTAGTCCCTAACAAACATGATAAGTAAACCAGGCATCCCATTGTAAAATGATAGAGCTTTTAACCCCCTAAAAACGTATAACCACTCAGATGTACAACCTTCCTAGTTCATCAACACTAATGGAATCCTTCACCGATAATAAGTGTGCATCATTTGTGTGTCTGTCAATGACAAACCACAAGGCATCATTCCCATGATGAGACCTTAGTAAACTTTTTAATAAATCCTTCATGATATCATTCCACTTTTCATTGGGAATCGATAGCTGCTGTAAAGTCCTGATGAGTTTTTGATGATCTGCCTTCACCTACTGAAAGGTGGAATAACTAATCACCAAACCAGCAACATTCCTCTTTATTCTTATCTACCAATACAGATAATGTAGATATTGATACTCCATGGTGACACCGGGATGGACTTCCCAAACTAAGGAATTAAAGTCCCACAAAATCTCCTCACAAAGGTCTACTAACACCCATTCCTGACCATGAAAATGAATGACCTCTTCATCACCTAAGGTCCACCCTAGAGTATGGTCCTCTCCTGACACACTCCCCTGTTAGACTAGGCCTTCATAATATGAAATATTTCTCCCATTCTCCTGATCCAATTGGATAGTGGTAATTTCTACTTTATAATGAAAAATCATCCCATGTCTATCATGAACCTCCAAATGCATCTTAAAAAATAGGGACATAAATTACCACTCACTATTATCCTCCTTAAATGCATGTACTTGAGTACTCTTTCTCAACACATTATCCACCGAGTTGCATTTCCTATGTGTGTAGGTAATATATATGTCCAATGATTAAAGGTACACAACCCACATTCATTGTCTCTAATAAGATCACGTGGAGAAAATATATACCTGAGATTTTTCTGGTCAGTAAAAACCACAAAATACTCTCCCAAAATATAATGTATCCAATTTTGTAAAGCATGTACAACCCTAGAATACTCGTGATCGTGTGTTTTCTAATTCCTCTTGTGTGGGTTCAACTATAGTGACACATAATGAATGATTCTTTCAACTAGCATAAGCACTCCTCCAAGTTTGTTTCCTGATGCATCATTATAAATGGTGTAACCCTTCCATGATTCAAAAAAAAAACAAGTATGGGTGTTGAATTGAATATTTTTTTTCAACTCTATAAACGTTGAATCATAATTATATGTCCTCAATAACATATAACCCTTCGTAGTTAGCCTTGTCAGTGGTGCTTCTATGCATGATAAGTCTAGTATAAAGGGTTTGTAGTGACTAGCCAGGCCTAGAAAACTACATCCCTCAATGAAATTCTTCGTCCGATCCTAGGATACTACTATTATCACATTATTTGGGTCTATAGATACTATTTTCATTAAGATGGAATGACCCTAGAAATCAATATGATCTATCAAAAATTAGCATTTTGAGAGCTTAACATAAAATTGATGTTCTCTTAGTGTAAAAAATATGATCTCAAGATGGGTGGCATGGTGGTGTCTACTATGTGAGTACACCATGACATCATCCACAAAGACTAAAACCATGGAATCAAAATAACGAAGAAACACTACTTTCATTATTTCCATGAAAAATATAGGTGCATTCATGAGATTTCACGGTATAACCACATACTCATATAGACCATATATGCTCTGAAAAGTGGTAAGTGGTATATCTGATAGTATAACACATAATTTATGAAACCCATGGTCTGTAACTCCTCTAACTACTTCTTGAGATCATGTAACTCTTGTTTATCCATCCTATTAGGATGAATTCCCTCTAGTGTTTCTCATAGAAAAAGCTCAAAACCAGAAATATAGACCTTAATCTAGAGGTAAACTTGAAAATTCATCTAGAAATACATCCCTTGAATGATCCACTACTGGAGGAAAGTCCATCTATGAAGTCCCATGGTCATCAAGATGAAAACAAGAAATATGGGATATAAATTCTACCAAACCCTAATGCTTAGATCCATCTATGTTTTCCTGGACATCCAACTCACCATTTTGTATAAATTGTCCTCCCACATGGGATATGAAACTTAGCCTATTGCTAGAGTATTTAATAAATTCTCAGAATGAGAATAACCATTCCACTCCATGAATGGAATCGAATATTGTCATCTCAAAGACATAGAGGTCCCAAAAGAATTGAACCCAGCAACCTCATTAAGGACCCCCTATCACTAACATACAACAACCGACTTAATCCCAAAAAGAGTTTCTAGCATCATAACGTCCTCAAAATAAAGATACAGGGAACCAGGGTCTCAAAAAAATAGATGATATGAAACTCTAGGAAGCCCTTGTATTGAGAGAAGATGAATATAAAATAGAGGAAACTATAATTGTAACTCTAGCCATATAGTCTTCTGGATCCTCCTTCGACTAAGGTTGCTTCATTGCAATTGTCTGACCTGTACCATGGCCATGTGACACTTTTGGAAAAAAATAGAGTTGATCCACCCTAGTTTCACTAAAATCCTTCCATATGGCTACCACAACCATGACCTCCTCCTCCTCTTTAATGGTAGGACAAACACCATTTTCCTGACATATGAGAAACTGGTGGTCCTGTTCCTGAATGTGGAGTCACTAAAGAACCCCAATCACCTTCTGCTCTTGAAAAAACCTGACCAAAATGTTGATGATGGAACATCTTGTTGCAATATCGTCCCTCAACTGGGCCACCCGGCCACTGAGGTCTCGCATGCCTACTCTTCCAACACCGGTAGAATACCACCTGGATACTTTATGAAGTATCACGTCCATGTATATATCCACATGTACACTCCCTACGGAGCCTTATAATATTATTAAGAGATTTACCAACTCTAGATGTTGAAATTTCCTGGCTCATATCTCCAAACTCCCTCAGATTACAGTCACTGATCAACACCTAGTAGCCAATAGAAGATATATAATCCAACCTGATGATTTTCACTTGGGATTAGATTTCATTTCTGATGACATACAAAAAACATCCGAGCTAAAAATAACATATCCCCCCCCCCCCCAGAATGGGTGTGAAGCACGATAGCATTGTGATGCAAGAAGAATACTCCATGACTGAAATAATACCATGTTCCAGAACCATGAACTCATGGGCTTAGTCGACCCTCAAGGTATAAAGGTATAAATAGTCATAGAAGGTCTACTGGAGCTCATCCCAGGCCATAACTCTCTGGATTCCCACCTGTGATATCACATCCCACCATCCCATGGAGGAATCTCTAAGCATGTAGGATGCGAGCTTAACCCTCCTCCCAAGAAGTGTATCATGATGATCAAATATAGATAGCATGGATTTTAACCATGAATCTGAATCCTAAGGTCCTCCATCCCTAAAGAATGTGGGAGGATTCTTCTTTTGGAAACCTGCATCAACTCTTCCATAGACGGGGCATGACGCAGTGTTCGCTAGAAGGCTTACATCATCCTTATAGAGCCGTCACAAAATTGTGCCTCATCACTTGTGTCCAGTATAATAGTTGTTTCCAATACCAGAAAAAAGATGGATATGCTAGTAGTCTCTGATCTACTAATTCTAGTTTCTAGTCACTGATCTGTATCTAATGAATAACCAAAGGACTTCTTAATGGCATGAATCTGCATTGTCAAGAACACACCTCAGTTAAATATTATCAAGTACTGTAACATTGAATATCAATAATTGAATAATAGAAAGAAAACATTCATGTTTTTCAAAACATGGATACAAGGCATGTATGTCCCCTCATGGAATGTCCCCTTATGCTTTTAACAAGTCGTGCACCTCTAGCAAAACATTTCGTGTAACACCCCAACACATGGAGTGTTACTCTTGTGACATGACATGTTCTTGATTTTTCCATCCTTACCATGTTCCTCTATATGGATAAATCACATGGTTCTCTCCGAGGTAACATTACATGGCGTTCTCACCATACACACAATGAGTACAAATTACATTCCAACCACCCATTTAATTATCCACAAGGTCAGTGACATAATTTACTATACGCGACATTCAAGAATAGAACACAATGTGTACAACCTATGTTTCATAGATATTTTTTGTTGTTCACATAGCTAGATACACTATCCTTACAAAACGGCATGTACTCCACCATAAACAGCATGTTCTACCTAACATTTAGCAACCTTTTCCCTCTTCTCACATGTTTAGTCACACAGTTAATGACTAAACAGATTGAACTAAAAATTTATGTCATGTACTTATGAAAAGATATTTCTTTTAGAACTGATGAACACATGACATGTGTTCATAACACCAAAAATCATGTTATTTGGGTTTTTGGATAGTATAAACCAACAAATTATCTAGAACCCTTAAAAATTTAAATTGTGTCCATGGAATGATATATTACGAACTATGAGAGACCATACTCCCACAAATAAACATTTTCCATCCTTATTGACATTATAACTAGAAAAATTCCTAATAATGTTCTTAGATGATCCACCAAATTCTGATCAAAGAGGTCCCATAACAACTCAGGGACCAATGTTTGGTGGCCAACCAAATGAAACATTACATATTATAATACTATTTCAATATAGAAGACATTATTTCATAGAATCTTTCACAATATCATTCATATCTAGCACAACTTCTATCACAACAACAAGAAATCAATAATCCACTATAAATCGAATAACACAAATGAATTACTTGTTATCTCAAGCAAGTTCCTATATGAGTCTTGAGATGGAATACCCTAATATCATTAGGTATCAATAGAAATATAACCACAATGATATTAATCATAATTGTACAAAACAAGTGGTCCACACTATGGTAAAATCAAATGAACTCAAATAATTGAAAAAAAAGTAGAAAAATGAAATATTTGAGGTAACATGGAAATTCTCTATAGAATGGTTAGCTAGTCCCTGGAACAACTTAATACCAACTACCTATTGCTTTCTATCCATGTATATAGGCTTCAGACATTACTTCAATGAAAAAATTAATCCCTCTAGTAACACAATGTGACGTCCCGGTTCCTGGGGCCTCCCAAAGGTGCCCTGTGACCAGTTTGTTACATGGCCTTAAGATCATTTCTGCGAACTCTAGAGGTTGCTTACTAATTTTATGGGACTTGGATGTAATAGTGGGGATAACTATTCCATCATTGGAAGAGTAACCCAATTGAATCAAACAGTAAATTGAAGAAGAATCATTAATATCATTCATCATAAGTAAACTGTGGAATATTTGTAGTAAATAAACAACTAGAGAACATATGTGGATTATGCATGTCACATTTATCCTGTAAAGAATCCAAACAAGTAAAAATTATAGAAATATATTACTCAACAAATGTACAAATGAAAAAAAATTAAACTCTTGTTGCATTACAAGCCTCATCTTGGTCCCATGATCTCCAGCTCCAGAGTAATCATTTACCTAATGATGAAGGGAACTTTCCCTTATCTATAATTACTACCATATAATCTATTTTGGCCCAAAAGCATGACCCAAATAGTGTGTGAGATGAATCCTAGTATAAAACTACCAAAAGATGAATTTCTAACTATCAGTGATTATATATAGCAGGATATTTTAAAAATAAAGAAATAAACAAGGATGTAATAAGATATAAACAATATCATGGTTTCCCAATACATTCATTTATATTTATTACTTATTAAAACCATTTAATAATGAAATCCATGAATTTTACCTAAGCTCTATATTTGATGTTTAATAGAAAAACAGAAGACTCATAATACCATCTAAGAATCATTTAAGATAGAGTCCAAGATTGTGCTTTATCTTATAAGACTCATCCCAATCAATCAATGCAAAGAAACCCTCTAGGGAATGTATAAAAGTCTATCCCCTCTGGTTATACATATCATCAATTCAATTTTATATAATGAACCACTAGGAATGCTCACACAGTCTAACCCCTTTAGTCTCACAATAAAATGACTCTCTATGGAACAACTCACCATTGATTCCTTATGTGGTGTTTTAACGACACACTACTGACTCTCCAAGGAAGCACTCAACATCAATTCCCCATACTTTCTCATTATGATATACTATAGACACTCTTGTGGATCACTCACCATTAATACCCCAATGGTTTCAAACTGTTAATGTAACATACACTCTGGGGAAGTCCTCAATGTTAATTCCCCTTTGGTTTAACTAATCTATGATCTCACAACCTTGTGTAATACAATTGTGCACAATAGATATCCATAAGCCCAATGTAATAAAATCTACTATAGGATAAGTTGATACAATGCATAACACATGAACTAAAAAAAATTTAATTAAGCAATCAAGTCCAAACTAACTAGAAAGGCAAGGCAACAAGGTCTTCCTCATAGGCAACCTGGACCAAATGGCCATAACCACTCAAACAGAAAAACACACCCATGTGGTGTCCCATAAAATTTTCATTTATCAAAATATAACTATGAAAACCATTCATCTAGAAATTAATATATGAATGATTATAACAAGGTTCAAATCCATAACATGAAATACCCAAATCATGGGTACTTAGAACATATGCATATATAACTCAATGAAATAATTTGAAATGAAACAAACCTTATCCCATGATGGTGTACGGTGAATACACATGAATGTCAGCCCATGAATCGGCCTATAACATTGTAGATCAACAAAAATTCAATAACATTCAACCTTGAATAACATTAGAGAGAGAAGAAAAGAGGAATAGTCACTCATGAAGAAGTAATAACTCACTGATGAGATTCCAATGCACCATCCAGAGTATGAATATTACCACTGATGGAAAAATAGTGGCCTAGACATTGATCATCGCTCTTTGTCGCCCCTAGCTGAAAAAAGTATAGAAGAAGATGAATCTAGAGATTAGATGTGACCCCTGTCCTATTACTCAAACAATTACACTGCATGTTAATTTAATGTACATGATGTGTACTATCTTTATCCAAACCCCTCTTAAGGTGGTCAACAAGGAAAGTATATGACTACCTGAGACAACTAGGTAATGGGCGTGTACTCAATATTAAATGGAGTGTACGTAGAAAATATAAAAAAATCCATTTTTCATTAAAACATCCAAAATCAACATCCACACATGAAATGAACATCTGGGTTCCTACTATCCACCATAAATAAATTAAATGGTGAATTTCCATTCAATGGGCGGTGAACATTAAACTTAAAAGAACTATATCCACTCTGATCAAACGTCACCCTCCCTCTCCCTTAGATCACCCTATAATCGCCAGTTCTTCCATAGCACCTGTAATAGTGAATTAGACCATCCATTGAGTACCATTATCCAATGATCAATAATCTGTATAGGGTGATCCTCAAAAGATTCATACACTTCCAACTGAACCTCATCTAGTGAAAAAAGTGAGATGTGTCTAAAATGTAATTTAAATTTTGAGAATCATAAAATAGATCATACATATCCTGGTACCTCTAAGGTAAACAAAGGAACCGTTCAGATTAATGATGTGCCAGAAGAAAATGAGTATCCTGGTGTTTTTCCTGATCAGTTGCATGGAATAATACCAGATTGGGATGTTGAATTTACTATTGAATTAGTTCCTTATGTGAAGCCAATTTCGAAACCCACTTATCGAATGGCTCAAATTGAACTTTTAGAGTTGAAGGAAAATTGCACGATTTATTAGAGAATGGTTTCATTCAACCTAGAATATCACCATGGGGTGCTCCAGTCTTATTTTTTAAAAGAAATGATGGCTCAATGAGGCTTTGAATTGATTATAGAGCCTTCAATAACATCATTGTTAAGAAAAAATATCCTTTGCCTCATATCGATGGTTTTTTTAATCAGTTCCAGGGAGGTCAGTAATTTTTAAAGATTGACTTGAGATTGGGGTACCATCAGTTGAAGGTAAAGGATGAAGTTATTCCAAAGACTACATTTCGTACAAGATATGGCCAATATGAATTTATAGTAATGGAAGTTGGGTTATCTAATGAACCTGTATATTCATAGACCTTATGAATAGAATTTCAATGAGTTCTTCGATAAGTTTGTTGTTGTTCTCATTGATGATATTTTTGTGTTTTCTAAAAGTAAAGAGGATTTTGAAAGTCATTTAAGAGTTATTTTACAATCCTTAAAAGAAAAGAAATTGTATGGGAAATTCAGCATCTATGTGTTTGGGTTGCAAAAAATTTCTTTCCTTGGTCACATTGTTTCTAAAATATGGAATAAGTGTTGATCCTGTAAAAACAAAGGTTGTTGAAGAATGGAAATGACCCACAAATATAACTAAGATTCTTAGTTTTCTTGGTTTAGTAGGCTATTACCGAAGTTTTGTTAAAAAAAATCACGGTTATCTATTCCAATTACTGAGCTAACTCGGAAGGGTGTAAGATTATCTAGACAAAATAATGTGATGATTGTTATTAGTAGTTGAATAGAATATTGGTGAATGCATGAGTTTTGGCACTACCTTCTTGGAATGGTAAGTTTGTTATCTACAACGATGCTTCATTTAAAGGACGTGGTTTCTTCCTAATGAATAATGATCAGTTAATTTCTTATGCTTAACGTCTTTTGAAAACCCAAGAGGTAAATTACACTATACATGATTTGTAATTAACTGCTGTTGTTTTCGATTTTAAAATTTAGAGGCATCATTTATATGGTGTAAAGTGTGAAATATATACTGATCAAAAATATTTTAAGTATATATTCACTCATAAATAATTGAACATGAGACAGAGGAGTTGGCTAGAATTAATCAAGGTTTATGATTGTACAATTCATTACCATCTGGGAAAGCAAATAATGTGGATGATGATTTGATTCAAAAAAGTAATACTTCATTAAAAATGTTACGTTTGGAATGTGATCCTTTGGTTAAGGATTTAATGAACCTTGGCATAGAATTTTTTGGTGTAGGGAGTTCTTATGTTTTGTTTCAGGTGTCAATGAGATCATCTATATCAGGCAGAATTATGCAAGCTCAGAAGCAAATATGTGAGTTGTAGAAAATGGTAGAGCTAGTTTAGAAGGACATGTTACCTTAATTCAACATTGATAATGATTGAGTTTTGAGATTTGGGAAGAGATTTTGTGTGCCTTGTTATTCAAAGTTTAAGAGAGAGTTGCTATGTAAAACACATAGTTCTCAGTTTTCAGTTTATCATGGCAGTACTAAGATGTATAGAGATCATCGGGAGTATTACTGGTGGGATGGAATGAAAAGAGATATTGCTGATTTTACTGTGAAGTGTTTGTCTTTTCAATAGGTTAAAGCAGAGCAGTAGTTACAGAAAGGGATGAATCAGCCATTAACTTCGCCAATGTTGAAATGGGAGAATATATCCATTGACTTTGTTATGGGGTTGCTGAAAACACCTCAATTTAATAATACAATCTGGGTTATTGTTGATCGATTGACTAAATCTTCTCATTTCCTTGCTATACGGGATACTTTTCCCTAGATAAACTTTTTCATTTGTATCTTAAGGAGATAGTCTTGTTACATGATGTTCCCCTATCCATTGTATCTGAGAGTGATCTTAGGTCTACTTTAAACTTTTGAAAAAGAATTCAGAAGTCATTGGGTACTGAATTAAATTTTAGTACCGCTTTTAATCCTCAATCATATGGGAAGTCAAAACTAACAATTCAGACATTGTAGGATATGCTATGTGCTTGTTCGATGGACTATCAAGGAAGTTGGGACCAACATCTTTCTTTGTTTTAGTTCTCTTATAATAACAGTTTTCATTCCAGTATACAGATGGAACCATTTGAGGCATTATATGAGAATTGGTGTCGAACACCATATTTTTTTGATGAAGTGGGTGAAAGGAAGTAGATGGGACCACAATTGGTAGAAGAGTTGGTAGAAAAAGTTCATCTGATACAGAAACACATGAGAACAGCTCAGAGCTGGCAGAAAAGTTATGACGTCAATAGGAGGAAGGATCTCTCTTTTGAGGTAGGTGATCAGGTCTTCCTCAATGTTACACCATGGAAATGTGTGATGCGATTTGGTAAGAAAGGAAAGATGTGTCCAAGGTTCATTGGACCATATAAAATTATGAAGAGAGTTGGATAAGTTTCATACTGAGTGGCTTTACCTCCGAGTTTATCTTAGGTATACAATTTTTTTTCATGTTTCAATGATATGGAAGTAAATGCCAAGTCTATCTCCTGTTTTGAGTCTAGAGGTAGTTCAGCTGGAAGAGAATCTATCATATAAGGAATAACCGGTCCATTTTATTGACCACCAGGAGCAAGTATTTCGGAATAAGGGGATTCATCAAGTAAAGGTTTTGTGGAAAAACAACATTATTGGAGAGGAAATATGAGAATATGAAAATGAAATGAGGGAAAAATACCCCCACTTATTCGATAAGTAAATAAATTGAAAAGACCCAATTTTCTATAGGGGGGAAGGATGTAACATCCCAAGAAAGTAAAGAGTAATATATTTTCATATCAATGCCTATTTATGAATTAGATAGTGCTTTATATTCTTAAAATGAGAATAAATCTAATCTTAAACATAGAATACACTCATATATTTAAAAAGATTGTCATACCTGCCTTTTGATGGAGAAACATTTTTAAATATATATTTTGACAATTTTATAAGATCCATTCGTTAAAATAAAACATATTATTTAGTATTGGGACATTTAAATTTACTTTGGATAAATTTTTGGTATTTTTCTGACAATGTTCATTTTTTAATGAATAATGAAAATTACTGCTTTTTTACTTCAAAACTAATTTTTCATATAATTTAATTATATGGTTAGATTATCTTTTTAATTGGATTTAAAGTTTAATTAGAATATATTTTTACCATTTAATCCAATTTTGGTAATTATAATTAATTTCACTTTGGAATTGTGAATAAACAAGTGTCAAACGTTTGATAGATATTGTTTCTAAAAAACCCGCTATTTGTTTTGACAACGAGAATTATTTTTGAGTTAATTACTATATTTTAAGTGTTTGGTATTTCGTAAAATGGATTCCATATTTGGATTCAGAAGGTAAAAATTATGTAATTAAGACTCTTTTGTTTTTTTATATTATGAATAGTAACGATGGTAATTATCTATAATTGTCATGATTAATTAGTAATCGGATAGTTAAGAGTAATAAAATAATATCATAATAATATAAAATGACCCCAAAATGTTTCCTAATGCTACTTGTTGTGTCATGACCGACCATAGTATTCCTTGCGCCAACTTTGGGACCCCATGTAATCACTTTTGTGTGATAGTGACATTTTATCTTTTTATTTTTAAAGAAAGTTAAATATAACAAAAGAATGTAACACCTAAGTAAAAAAAATTTAATTTTGCCTACATAAATGAACTCTTAGACTAGAAATAGTAAATTGAATGTTAAAAATATTTCCTACATCATGGTATTTTTTTATAATTTTTAGACAATAAATAATTAAATTTATTTATGACACCATGATGATCCAGTGATTACATCATTATTGAATGATTTAGAAAAATGAAAATATAATGTAAAATATTAGACATAAACTTGTCAAAAACTTGTTGGATGGGATTATATCAAACCCTTATCACCTAATCCTATAAATATTTCATTGTGGGTCCTTTAAAATCAGAAAATCATTTTATAAAAAAGTAACATTTCATGACTTTCCATATGTGCCACTCGTCCGTCTTATAAAAGGCCCCCTCCTCTACCACCATACCCACACCTATCAACCCATTGGATCAGAAAACACTTCTCATATTATCTCTCCACATCCCTCTCTTCATCATAGAACCCTTACCTTAGGCAAAAATCTCTTCAAGAAACCCTTTTGGTTCAAACTAATGGGAGTTACCCGATTTAACGGTAATGTCTTCTCTTTTGACCTTTTGTTTTATTTTTCTTATCAAACCCCCAAAACACTTTTTATTCCCTTCTTTAGTTACAAAACAAGTATCTTAAAAATTAAAGGATGTATTTATGAGAATGATTTGATTTACACATACACACACCTGTGTCTAATGGTTAAATAACATACCGTTTCTATGAGTGGAAAATTACTACCTCACAAAACGATGATTATTCAAACTTCTTTTAACACCTTTAATGGTGGCCATTAAGATGTAAATAAATTTATATATGATATATATTATGTTTATGATTTCCTTATCCTTCTGTATTTTTCATTTATGGCATACTGTTATGGTTTACATTATGGGTAAACGCGATAATTACTTTTTAGGAAGTGCGGACTACCGACCCCTCGATGTGATTTGAATCGTTAATTATATATGTAAAACATATAAAGGATGGATTTAATGATATTATATATGATATTATACTTTAATTATAATATAACTTTATATCTTTATGATTTCACTCCATTAAATACGAAATATAAATGAAAGTAGCGTTCATCCGTACGTACAGCCTACCGTCTCCATGAATAGTGAATTTCATTTCATACCTCTAGTTGTTTTGTAATATTATAAAATCATGTATATACTGGATATATATGATACATATGATATCTACATCATGAATATAATTTTGGATATAATGGATTTTTTACCACATGAACAACTTGTAATTATAAGAAGATTATTTTTGACTCAAGTACCAAAGATTGAAAAAACAACCATTATTAACATAAATATTAAATAATGTTCATAACATGGTAAAAATTGATATAGAAGGAATTATGAACTTGAAAAAGGTTCTTAATTAAGTATAATTTAACTCTAGTTTATTATTCAGGATATTAAAGAAAGATCGAGTCATGTCAGGCATGTGGTAAGGGACTTCGTCTCAATCCTCATTCAATGACGCATATTTCATTTTATACACAACTTTATTTTATACGATGTATAAACCCCTTTGATTTTTAAAAATATTCAAAAGGAATATTTTGATACGAAGCATTTTAATAAATGACAAATGAGAATTTTTTTGTCTTACGTATGTGACAACAATGACTTCTTCACCACCATGACCATTATTTGAGTTTCGGCTTCCATTGCAAGCCATTACTTCTTTAAATGAATAATAAATACCATGATTTACATTTCTTTTATTTTGGAATTGAAAATGGTATTGATAATGTTTTGATTATATCAATGTGTTTTAGAAATCTTGTGATTGTAATGTGGAAATGTTATGTTATCTTTATGCATGTTTTATGTGTTACGATTATGTTATGGTTCATGGGAATTGTTTATGAAGACGGGTGGTTTTGTGATAAAATAAGGGCCGGTGAGCCCGATATAGCTCTCCAATGCATTGGGTAATGCGAAAGAGTTAAACTCTATTGTTTATCTGAAGAGATTTTGGGAATATACTGTGATGGGTATTCCAATTGTAACCGTGACGGTTACTCCCTTCGTATGAATGTTATGAGTGCCTCAAGTTACCGTTATGTATTATTATTTCTATGAGTTACTCATAAATCTTACGATTTCATGAGGTATGTTAAAGTGATTATGTTTTATGAGTGAAGTTTGATTTCATTGATTTTTATGTATACATGGACTAAGGTTTTATTTCATTATTTTTATATCCAATACTGATCTTTTTATGATCATCCCACGTTTTTGAAATGTTTTTCACAGGTCAAGGGAAAGCTAAAGATGTGATGATAGTGTCAAGGAAGTGCCAAAACAGAATCCATGTTTTATTTTAAATTTGTTTCCTTTGATGGAAAAAGTGAATATTGCATTTTATGTAACCACCTTGTTTAAATGTGGAATTTAATGCATGATTTATGATCTAATTCTCAAAAACTCTAAACATGAAAATAACCTCATTATGTATTCTTGAAATAACTCATGATTAAGTAATGTTTAATGCTATGGTCTTATAACTAATGGGGTGGAGGTTGCAAAAAATCTATCAATTAGTCCTCCGAAAATTCTGAAGGAATCTAAATTCAACAATGAAAATTCATACTGGCTAATCCTGATGTATAGCCAATAGAAGCTATGTGGGTACAGTGTCATCACCGAGTAGAAAATGGTGGTTAGATTAGATGGATTTATCTGTACGCGAATTTTATTCCGGATGTTTCTCATCAAGGATATGGACATGGGTGCATGACCAATAACAATCATTATGGCATCGATGCTGGCAGTGGGGAAGTGTGTCAACCTTGGGATCTCGGTGTTGAAAAAAATAATTCAAGCTGTTGTGAAACAATAGCGAGGGAAAAAACCCTAGTGGGTATGTGGATCGATCCACATTCTATAAGGTTGGATAGTAGCGCACATTAGTTTCTATGAATATTTAAACCCTATGTCTACCCCCAGGTCAAACATTCGACAGGGTATCCTAAATGATGTTTGGAGATTTCCATCCCAGAAGACATCACCGATTACGCTGAATATAGTCTAGAAGATGGATGAATTCAACATACATCAATTCATGATACCAAAAAGAGTATTCAATGATGACACATAGGGAACATAATAGAAATTTTTAAATATCATGACCTTCCAAATTAGATTTATTGGGTCATGGGTTGACTGTGACGTAATCTACGAGACATATACCCTACACCGATTTGCAAGGCAGTTCCGATTCATTTAGATATTATCCCAAAAAGTCTTTGTAGTATTGAACCATGAGGATCACCCATGCATGATGTGGAACATGTGTCTCATGATCATTTAAGAAGATGGAAAAATATAAAATGACTTACCTTCTCCCACATCTTCCTACGAGCTAGTTAATGTGTATGTAAAGAGTTTAGAGATAGCCTACCTTGTAGAAATGGTGAAGCAACAAACTATCTGTGTTAACGATAAAGTGCCTCCTAAACCTCGAGGCGAGGGTCAAAAAATGGAAATAAAACATCTTGGTGGAAGAGATGATGCACATCATGTTATTGATGATGTGGCTATGTCAATGTGAATAATTCCAAGGTCTACACCATGGAGGAAGTAAGAAGTGGTCGTAGACCCGACAGTCCCAGCTATGCAGAGACAGATGAAAGGGATACCACCAAGAGGGCTCCACATGATATCTACTCATGCTATTGGGGAATGGATATTCCACATCGACCTTGCTATGGATGTTGTGTTTTTGATGTCTTCGGACACACCCAACATCAATATACAATTTCCTAGTCCCTCTGAGATGTGGGATGACCCTAACTCTCTCCGAATGAATCGTACCATGATCAACCCTCCCAGGGGTGGATTTCTAGTGTCTTATATGGAAGGGCAACAATACAAGGATTATCTGGAATATTAATTTCATTAATGGTCCCCCACACATCCAATGACAGATCAAGTGAATGAACTACTGGATCATATATCCTATCCTTGACAATCTGCTGCTGAGTTTATGGAACACTTCCCATTACCTGAAGAATCATAGGAGTCCCCCTAGAGAGAGGTGGTAGATAAGGGAATCCCCTTAGGGGAAAGTGAAGATACACCCTTGATGAAGGAATATATTTCAGAGTCTCTTGAGGTAAACTGTAATCCATTCTATTTCGGAACTTACTCAGTCCATACAGGCATTCTCAACTGACATATGTCATATATAAGATAACCCTATATACAAATCCCACTCTTTCGTGATAGAGTAAATAGATTAAGGATCTAAACCTGAGAAAATAATGGGTATAAATTCCATCAGGGGTGTGATATCCCAGGTGTCCCATCTAGAATAATTGGAGCTCCCTATAATATATAGGGGGACATGTACTAGGATTCAGATAGAAGTAACATGGTGGGGGAGACAAAATATTTGACCTCTGTAAGTCCTCTACCTCACATAATCCATAAAAATTGTCCATTGAACTATAAAAAATAACATTTTTGTATTTATATATCAATACTTATTCAAATTTCATGGTTCATACTGGTGAGGGTGGTTGGGGATTTCACCATTCCCTTTATGTGGGAATCATTGATAGTTCTGGAATTGTTTGCCTGCACTAAACAAATCACGACACCTACAACCATTTCCAAGGATACAGTTGGGGAAGAACTGTAAATTATAAAGGTGGGATCTAGTTATGAATATCAAAAACATGATGGGGAACATTTTTTGTCTTACAGAACATTGTAGGAGGAATAATCTGCTAAGCATCTAAAATAATTGCTAGAATGTGAACCTACTGACCTAGAATAGCAGGACAAGAACACTTATAATGAAAAAGACCACAAGTATTTCATCCTCTGGTCATGGAAACTGAGTAGGTGTTTCATTAAAGACAATCCACAAGAAGGGTGGATAATCTATAAGTGGAAACAACGTTCTCAGCTACACATCATCTGCATTTGAGGGATGGATACCTGCTGCCCCCACTTACTAATTTACGATTACCATGTAGTGTAGGTGTGGGAGAATAAGTTTGTCCTTAGTGTTGGATAGTAGTGGATGAAGGAAATCGATATCATGAAACATCAGGATGATAAGTAATAAGTTCAATATTTAAGTGATTGGATGCATGATCACTCTTCAATCATCAAATCCCAAATAGAACTCATATTGCGATTGAAATAAAAACGTGATGAAGATAATGAGAAGATTATGTGATCATCCCAATAGATGGCTAACATATGAGATGATGAGGATTGGTCAAATTTCAAGGCTAATGAATTGTTCCCCATGACGATCAAAAAATATATAGATCTTATCTTGTGATAAAAAACATGGTGGCACAATCTAGAGATTGGTGGAGATGGGACACTCCATTGAAGAGGTCAACCCATCTATCATAGGGGTATACCGATGGAGGTTGTAATTTGTATATACTCACCAACATAATTTCAATATTTCTTGATTATTTTGGTCATATGAATGAGCCTAATTATACATTTTTATTACAACATCTCAATCCTATCATGAATATAACCATAAATCAATCCCAAATCTCATGTGGGTCATGTCTAGTGTGGGATATATGGGACGACCATGTAATTATTCACCATGAATATGAGCACTCCAACAAATCCCCAGACACTTGGGTTTCGAATGTCCAATCATATTTTCTTATGGTAATTAGGGAGCCATGGTAAGATACTATAATTCTCATAATAACCAAATAGTAATTCTAAAAATACTCTAGTGTATTAGCTCAATAATGCCAGAGACATCAAAATCCATCCAAACAAAGAGAAATTGAAGATGGGAGTCATGATACCAAAAATTTGGAGAAAAATGTTGATGTAATTACAATATAAGGTGAATAATGGCCTTATTAGAAATGAATAACCTTTATTTCTATCCATGAATGGGGACAAACAAATGAGGTTCAATCAGTGACTGCATTTGAAAACACAAGGCCTAAATTCAAATATAATTTGATTTTTTATGGAACATTTTCCTGGGATGGTAGGTGAGATAATATGATGTGGGAACAAAGAATTATGAGTTTCCCTCAAATGTGAAAGAGTATGTGGATCCAAATAAAGGTCGCAAAACAAGTTGAATGGAGTAAAACTTTGTTCGTATAGGGTCTAACTCTCTCTAAAGATCACCTCTGTGACGATAGTGCATCTAGTTTATATATCAGACTGAATCCTAATCAAACCTACATCTATAAATGACCTATATAGCAAGGAACTTGGATTTATTGTATTTACACATCATAAAAATTAGGATGATTAGCATGTATTTTATCCTCATATTGTGAGGACATGGCATGAAATAGTTTATCATCAAATATCAGGATGTTGCATTTGGTTTAAGTTCATACTGTATGTATCCTAGATAACAATGTAATGTCATGTTACACAGACTATGGATTCCTAATTTAGGGTCATATAATTTGGACCATAATTAAGGGTGAAGAGCAGGAATAGAAAATGAACATGTGTCTAGGCCAGATGCGAGATGGTTGGGTGTCCCTATATATCTTGCAAGGATGGAGTGAACCCATAAGCTATTCTATATTTTGGTTCAGGTTAATATCACATGTTAAGGACATGGGAACCCCAAAGGAGAAACATGGGGTGTGGTGCATAACCCGATGTGAATGTGAAAAATAGTATTCTATACCAAACAACACAATTCCAAATAGATAAAACCAGACCAATAAGGTAGTGTAATGCTTCATGACTCTACAGCTTGACAAGGAGGTAAAGTAATAGATCATCACTATTTATCCAAATATTATGGTAATCAAGCCACACATAGTTTAGGAATGTGGCATGGATAACTTTCAATACAAAATGGGAATCATATTCTCAAACGAAGACAATAAACAGATGGGTAATTTATTAGTAAAAAACCTTGATCTAAATTGTGTAGCTTAACATTATACAACTATGATACTTATGATAATAGTTTTTTATCATAGAGATCAGACCATAGGGAAGTGTGTTTATTTCATATAGGAAAAAACCAACCATAGATCCTTATGACTATGTGACCCATGCTCGGTGGGGGAAATAACGGTTGAGATGATCTATAAACATAGGGAAGAACACTATAGGGAAAGAATGTGAGAAGTTAAAGATAACCTCATGATGTTGGTTCAACCTCTCAATATGAAAAGGTGCACATAGGTATAACACAATGGTTTCTTAAAGATCCATTTGAACATGTATAAATTGAATTGGATGTTAATCCTGAGGAAAATATTTAGGGAACAATTTGGTTGGAATAATGAAGGTGTATAATTGTTTACCATATTTGAAACCCAATATCCATATAATGTGACAAGGAGTGGTAGAAAACATGTTTGGGGCATAGGATGGCCATATTAATTATGCAATACAAGTCTGAAATGTCATTTAAGAACTTCTAGGATGTTGGAAAAAAAACAATTACTGAGATATAAGGTCGAGAATCCATATCACCAGGGGGTCCATTTTAATGTGATAGATGATGGAGACCCAAACAAAGGGATTCATGAAGAATTGAAATGGAATGAGAGTATGTCTATAATGAATCAAAAAAATCTACGTCCTAGACAATATTGGGGGTGATTATATTGATGTGGAACAATAGAGGTTAAGGGGCCTAGTTAATAGCAGACGACTCAAACAAAGAGTGTAAGAATAGGTAAAATTTATGATGATGGGCATGGGAATGGACCCAAATACAATGTTTCTGGGAGTTTTAATGTATCCCATAAGTATGGGAATCAATCAATAACTGGTTTTAGAGATGTCGTGCAGTTTAACTTCATTTGGTAAGGACACATGTTGATGAGGGCCACAAGGGGATATGCATTGTATGGAAAACAAAACCAAACGTGAATGAAAATAGGGAATATAACATTCTATAAAACATAGTCCAATAAGAATCAAGATAAATGGGGAGAATAAAAGATATAATTTTTAGATAATGGGCTGGACTCAATGAAAAAAATATATGAATTCCTATATATCTTGTGTGGGTAGGAATCAAGCCACACATAGTACTGGAATTTTTTGCAGTTCAACATCATATGGATTGGAAGTGGAGAAAAAGGTGGAAATCCTATTAGAGGGACATGGAAAAAATATTTTAAACTAGATTTGAATGAAGACAAATGATGTCTACACCACATCAGTGACTTCTAAAAAGTTTTTTAGTTCATAAGACCAAAAATGGGGGACAAAGTGTTAGACCCAATGAAAAAATGTATGGTAATTATTATATATCCCACAAGGATGGAAATAAATCCATATATTGTTCTATAATTATGTGTAGTTTAATGTCAAAGTATGAGGATTTGAGTAGAGAGGATAATTTTTTATGGGGAGGGGAACATGATGTTGTTGTTGTATTCCTTCTATGAATAAAGAAAAATGAAATAAAAAATACAATACATACAGCCCTCGAAGAGAAATAATATCAGAGGGGGAGAATCGTGGATATTGAATGATTTTTTAGGTATGACCTAAAGACAAAATGTATCGGTGTTCCTATGTATCCAATATTGATGGGAAGAAATCCACACATAGTTTTGGAAATATCTTTTAGTTTAACTATATACGATATTGATGTGGATATATTAGTTTTAGGTTAGAAGGCTCAGACCCTAAGGTAAGTTTACCAATTTTACTTTATCATCATACAAGAGGATATGGGTCACTCATGTGACGTACTGATTGAGAAACTTGGCATTGGTGGGGGGAGTAATATAGTCACCATCCACACTGACAAGGGAGTATACACAATTGAGGTATTTCTTGTGAATTATTTAGGGGCCCTCACATGTGGGTTCTAACATTGGTGGCTTCATGGAAGGTATCATTAGTTTTATCAGTTCCAATACCAGGTCACCTTGAAGGAAAGAATGGAGATGAATCCTATTATTGAAATAGAGGGATATCTTTTTCTGAATCCTTTCCAGATTGTTCAAGGCACAAAGCATGTTCTTATAATGATCTTCCAGTTCATCCAGATAGTCTTATACTAGATTTTCTATTTTTTTATCATAGATAGTTATTTGGAGTGATAGAAACAAAATATCAATGTGTATTAACACCTATGTTTGGTACACTAGGGAAAATGGGGTCTCATGGGTGGACATAAAACTCATCATCTAGTAAGTCTAGAGAGAATTGGGATGCTCGTTTGGCCGAATCTTCTTTTTCTAACCAGACATCTTCTCCAACATGCTAGAGAGGGATTTATTGACAACCATTATCTTCACATTTTATTATGCATGGTAGAAAAGGATATAATTGGAATAGATATTTTATTTGGTGTAAAATTTCATCATGTTATTAACCAATAAGTGGGTTCCATTAATGGTGGGGACGGTGTGAGGTGCATTAAAGCATTAGAAAATATTGGTGCCAAAAAAACTATCATATAATGAGCCTTGAATCATTGAGTATAATTTCCATTGCAAACAGGGAATAGAAATCTGTAGCGGTTTTGATGATCCTTCACTGGAGATAAATCACGAGTGGATATGTTCCCAAAACATCAAGCCCCCAGACTGCAAAAGGACATGAGTTCATGGTTTTTTTTGAGAGGATCCAGAAACCAATACACAATATTATATTTTCTTTGGGATGAATGGAACCTCTTGGAAAACTAGATATAGTTATAGTCCATGGTTGGCAGAAGTAGTCGAGCATTCAGATATGATGAGGCAATTTCAACCAGCCTGATAAGATCAACATGACCTGACATCTACTTCATGCATAACCTTGGAAATCTCATCTCTTAGAATGAAATTTAGGATAACCCCATAAAAATCACATAATTCAATGTTGATCTCCTGACTAGGACCACTCTGTAGTGTGTACAAGGCTACATGATGACAATTTCACACACGTTCGACTCTATTTGTTTTGAGACTACTTTGTTAGAGGTACTAGATGAAAATATTTTCCCAATAATGGTTATCATTTATTTTGGTATGGCGAACTGGGTTTCTCATTGTAGATGCACCGGTGGTGATATGACATACATGTGGGTTAGCATCATCAACTAGAGTTATGGGAGAAATGACTATTAGATGTTCCACATGGATGATCAAACCATCCTGGTCATAATCTGCAGGAGATGCAGCAAGGTTGGATTGAGCATCGGCCCAACCATTATGCGATCATGGAACAACAATGAACATAGGCGAAGAAGGGAACTCTATAATTAGTTAGCGAGTATGCTATAATAGGGGTGAATTCTGTAGATTCTTAATGACATAGTCTTCATTGATCTTCTTGATGACCAGTTCAGATTCCCCTTTTACATGTAGTTGGGGGACATAAATCATGAGGGCCAGTATGAGACTAGTGATGAGGGCCTAAAAAATATCATCATTGTTCGTGTATCCTATTAACAATAATAATGAATAGTCTTGTAAAGCATGTGTGTGCATGGTTATGATGACACCAGAACCACTCTATTTGG
The DNA here is from genome assembly GCA_963277665.1 of Viscum album. Classification (NCBI taxonomy): domain Eukaryota; kingdom Viridiplantae; phylum Streptophyta; class Magnoliopsida; order Santalales; family Viscaceae; genus Viscum; species Viscum album. Next base: position 1,061,129,232 of record OY728140.1, read on the forward strand.
ACTGGTATCATTGAGTCCCCTATCGGTAGGGCTTCCCGAGAACCATCGTAGTGAATTATCCAACATTGTATAAATTTATCCACTAATAGGATTACATCATCTGGTAAATCATGTTCTAGATACTTCTCTACAGTGGTTGGATGCACAGCAAGATAGTCTACTAACACCTGTTCCATGAAATCATTTTACATAATGAACCTGATGTCAAACTACTGAAGGATCACGACCCACTGAGCAAGATATATAGTCAATATGGGGTAGTTCAGAATGTATTTTAGTGTTTCTATAAAATACAAAAGATGCATCTCATGTTGTAGTGGGTAATGTCCAAATTTTTGGACTGTGAATACCAGCGTGATGCATCTCTTCTTGATATAATAATATCTAATATATGTACTGAGGATCATGTGTCTATGATATAATAAACTATTCCACGTCCCCTTGTTGTTCATCTAGGAGAGAAGGGAACCTAGGGACCATTATATGTTGGTCACATAAATTACTAGATTATTTGTAGAGATAGGTGGCACGAGAAATAGAGGTTGTAGGTATTATATCTTGATCACCTAAAAAGAGGTATAACACTCTTCATCCCACTGTTAGTAAACACATTTTTTCATGAGCCAAGAAAAGCGATTAAACTTACTGGATTGATTCACATTGAATTTCCCTATTTAGGATAAGTGTAATTGAAAGCCTTAGAACTCTCGAATGTTAATTGGAGGATGAATTTGACTGAGGACCTTGATTTTATCTGGATCGATCTTGATGTCTCTATATCGTAATACAAATCAAAAAAACATTCCATAGGTAACCTCAAAGGCATATTTCATAGGCTTCTAATTTAGATGGATGGAGTAGAGAAAGATAAAGACTTTCTCAAAATCATTAATATGGTTTGATGCTGGTGGGATTTGACCCCCATATCATTATCATGACATTCTACGAAAGTCACAAGGATCAACTTGAATATGTGGTTCATGAATGATGATATGTGGTACGGACATTCTTTGGACCAAAATGCATTACATCGTAACCTAATGTACCTTGTGATGCCTTGAAGGCTGTTAACTCTTTGTCCTCATCAGCCATTCAGTTTTTGTCATATTGTGAAAACTCATCCATGAAGAAGGGATCATAGAGACTATTTGTTGTGTTGATCAATAGATATGTCATAGGAAGGGGAAAATCAAACTACAAACAATGACTATTGAGATCATTGATGTCGATACAGACTATGATCTGTCTGTTCTCCTTTTAGTTGGGAATAATTTTGTCTATCTATTTTGGGTAGTATGCTTCCTTGAAGAATTTGATGGTTATGATATTATCAGCATCCTCCTTGACCAAGGAAATTTAAGAATGGTGAATCTTTTTGGGAGGCTATTTGAATTTGTGATGGTTTATCAGGAGACCAATGCAGTGGAAAAAAACATAAGGATATAGTCTGAGAATCGTTCCACAACTCCAAGTAAATACAAAATGATCCTTCTTCAGGAAACCCACTTACCTTAGTAACTTTTTTGTAAACATGGATATTTAGATTAGTGTTTGTTTCAAATCTATCTCAGTGTCATTGTTCACCTATACGTAATCATCAATGGTAGGTGAGGCACCATCTTCAATTGTAAGAGGGGAAACATCCAAATCCTCCCCATTTTCCAGAGTGATATGATCATCACAAGAGAAAAAATATATTCAATTGGTTGATTTTGAAGGAAATATCAGCCCAACTTGAGTGGAAGTTGAAATTTTATTAGGGAACTCCTGTTATACTGAAATCAGTGTGACAAAATATATTCTTCTTCTATCATGAATTTGACCCTATGGGCCACTCATGATAATTTCAAATTAGTTATGGCGTGTCATCTTTATTTTTTTCAACCTATCCTGGAAAAACAATCAAGTATAACATATTGTTATTTCCATTGGGGGAACATCGTAATACCTTATAAGGGAATGTGGTTCAATTATGTCCCATGACTGATTTGTGTTAGATTATAATGGGATCTTCTTTGATTCTTTACATAAAGGGAATTATCATTACCCATTTTATAGAGATTTAAAATTAGTGTCTCATGTCTTGGGTTCTGGCCTCCAATTGCTAAACTTGGAGAATATAGGAATAATACTTTTCTACCCATGGGTGGACCATAATAAAACTATGATAAACTCATTGGCATGAAAATGTCCTTTCTACTATAGTAGTTAACAATAATGTAGCAAGATTCATAAGAGTAAAATTAAGATTCCTCACTTGGAAGCATTCCCACTCGACCATTAATGGAGTACTTTAGGCATTGGGGATATGAGGAAGGGAATGTTGCGTGCAGATAGATCCATGGTCTACTATTCAATGTAATGTTGGCGGTGTCATGTAAGACAACCATGAACTCCATTTTAGAAATCCAACAAATGAATTCGGACTTCAATAAGATTTTTCTAATAATTATCTTCCTTATCCTTTAATAAACGTGAATCGTTTGGTTAGAAGGATTTTGATCTGTTTTAGATATTCCCATACACAAAGTGTCTAGGTCAGATAGAGATTGATCTGAGAGCCCATATCGATGAGACAAGGATGGACCTGGACAACATTGAAATTACAAGTGTTGTACATAAGGTAGATGTTACTATATATATGAGACCCTTCTTCTTCCCTTGATAACAAGATTATGGCTAAAGAAATTTCATGTTCAACCTCCTCTGAATGGAAGGCCTCTACGGATGCTCCCTCTACATAGAATTGGAGGGGGCTCATCAATAAATCTTTAAGGGGTTCTCATGTATCTTCTTTATAACAGAGTACCTAAAAATAATGAGTTTTTCAATGATTCTAGAATGGTTCTTGAGAATATCATACATATGTTTTAGGTGTACATTTCTATCGATAAGATGCTTCATTATGATAGGAGGCATGGAAGATGATTTTGGTCAGAATAGGTGATTTTCACTGGAGTTAAGGGTATCCCACAGCTGAAATCCTAAATTTCATAGAATGACTACTAGATGCTTTTCGGAGTAATACAAAATGGATTTATCTTAATGTGTCTGATCATAGAATGGTCGTGATGACATTTCTTAGTTGAGTAGCACAAATTTCAGGGGATGTAAATTAGATATAAAAAGTTGAGAGGATGGTAAAAGATAAGTTTTGAACAAAAAATGTTGTATGGTCTCAGTGTAATTCACATTATTGTTAGAAATGTTGGCCACCAAACTTTGACACTTTAAATATCCATGGTTTCATCGACGAGTGTGTTAGCTTGGAAAATTAGTAGTGTCTACCACACAACCCTCGTCTTCATGGACCATATATAGGTCCACCATCTTGATGGTGTTCACCGAGAAGTACTTTGGATCCAAATTTGATAAATCCACCATTTTTAGGTGGACTAAAGGTTCAATCCCCACAAATAATGGATTTAACCACCAATATTACAGGATGGATTTTTTATCGTATTATGACTTCACATCTACTTGTGTCGTCAACCCCTACTCTCCCATGATTGTGAAACCTTAGATGTCGATGCTGAAGTAGTATTTATGAGTATCCAAATTACATTGGAATGCTCAAGATTATTTATAAAGGAATGCATAATACTATTGTCATGGGAAACATTCATTAATGATATCTAATCATTATAGTTCTAAGACCCATGACAAGAGACCTGCTTCCATTCACCATTGTTGTCATTAATAGTCTTTACAAACACATATGGAACCTGTTATGGGGCCAGAAATGATATGACTATATTTTTATTGATTGGGAACTAGATCCAACAATTGAACACATAAAATTATTTATGAATGACTCAAAGTAACTGGTGAAAGGGGCATTAATTGGGGTGATATTTGATACCTACAACTTCATGCATCCTTATTTCTGGAATCCTCAATATTCCCTAGAATATGGATCTAAGGAAATATTTGGGGACCTAAGATTCATTGAAAGAGTTTCACAGTTTTCTATAGTCCGGGATAGAGAATACGGTCACCTAGTCCTGATGAGGGGATGAATCTTGGACTGGAGGTATAACCTGGTTGTCTATCCTAGGTGGTGGAAGTGTGTTACACGATGGCACTACATGATTATGAGTTGGGTGATTCTAATACATAGGCTGAGCTTGAAATGACTACCTTTTGTGTTTCTATGGAAGTCTCTATTTCGGTAACAATTCCAGCTATCTAGCAGCCTCTTTATTAATAACAACAGTATCAATGGCCTTGGAGACACTTCTTGTGAGTTCTATGGGAGGCAATGGGTATGCCTTCATGGAATGCTTCAAGGATAATTCTAGTTGTTGATACTTATCAATAAAATCTCAGAATCTACCTAGGATGTTCTGAGTGATGAGGTATGGATCCATTTTAGTCTTCACATTACTTAAACACATCGTTAGTCATTGTTCCTGAGTAAGTGGAATGTTAAGTTAATATGTGATGCCCTTCCACATGGGAGAAAAGTCTACGTCTCAGTCATCCAACCATTTATAGAACATTATGAGGCCTTCCATAATAGTCTTACAGGTGGTGGAACTGAACTAATATAGATTCTTCCATATGTGATGCTCTGAACAAGATATGGAACCAAGGGGTAAATCCATACACCTAGAAAATGAGGGAGCTTGTAGTATATGTATTAAACACTAAATCATGGAGGCATCCTACTCTAATGATTTTCATATAATGGGTCCATGCCTTAAAATAAATTGGTCCAGATGCTGTAGTGGATCTCACATATCATTAAAAATGGACACTATAGGATAACTTATGCTCGGGGTGTGGGGACATCATCCACTCATGTGGGTTGTGGATTACCATCACATGTAATCACCACCCATTATGTTTCAACTGCATCGAGTTGAGAGATGAGAGAATCCATTAGATCATCTTAACAAGGATTTTTATATTAGAAAGGATTACAAACTACCAATGAATTGGAATGTTATTTAACTTGTTAATAGGGCTGAACACCTCATGGAGTGGCTAGTAGAATAACCTATGGGGCTACTGGTGGAAGAATAAGAGTGGATGAGGATATCTACAAAGCGGCTGAGGGGTCCTGATTTGAGACTCAAGGATGGTGGTCACATAGCTATGGTGGATTGAGTGAAGCATACAAAGGTCTTCATTCAAAAACAATGTCCACTACCCTGTCAGGATATGCAGGGTTTTCATGATGAGTAGGAGACTTCTCATGATGGAGAATATGGGATTTCCCATACTACCCAAGCATAGGACATATGAAATATGCTGAGGAACACCATAATCTTGATGTTGTTCTCTAACGCGCTCAATTAGGAGCTCATCGGTGATCCATATCTTTTCTACATGATTTTTTTTACAACACAATATTTTAGGGACAATTTTCTATCTTTTGCATTAAATCAGATCTGTAATCGGTATTGACTATCCCAGCTTGTGGTTTTTACTTAGTAGAATCTCATCCCAAAGAGAATGGCTTGTTGGATTCTCTATGGCTAATTAATTACCTTTTTTGGAGAGTGTGAACACCTGTAGTGGTATTAATGTGTTCTACTAACCCAATTGTTTGTTCGTAATATTTTCGAAGTATGTTAGTCACCTATTATAGGTATATCATTGGAATTATATTTTTTATTATGATGATACTAGAAGAAATATCACAAATATCATATGGAGAACCTTTATGGAAATGAATAGGACTGAAATTCAGGGTGACATATTACCCCCATCCATGGATCCAAACATGTGGGGAATCTTTCTTAATGACTCTATAGGGAATAGTAAATCACTATATGAATTGTTGCTGGAGATTATACTGATAACAAGATGATGTTGGTTGTTGATAAATTGAATGTTTTACTAGCTCAACCAAGAGGCAATGCTGGCTTATGCCTTCGAAGTGTTCTCTACTCTTGAGGTTTTCCAACTTTCAATGATGGTGATAGAAATGAATCATGCCTATATTTCATTAGTAGCACACAACCTCATATCAGGTGGGGGATATTTTATATTGGAGAATTCATTTTATATAGTCCAAAACATCTCCAGGAGATGTTCTACTAAGATAATTTACTAAAACTTCTCATCAAAGACTCAGGATCCATCCCTTGAATGCCCCATCCAATGATTAGGGATGGTTGAGGGACCTATACCAGCACCGATATAGACCATTGAAATATTGGTATGGTTTGTGGATAGTATGATGTGTGCACAATAAAACTATTAAATCGTGGGTTATACAATGGGGAATGGAAAACTGTATCACCAAATCATTATAGGATAGGGTTCTAAACATTATATCCTACAAAGGGGTGGTGGTTGTTTACGGTGGATGATGATAGTTCTAATTGTCGACTACTCCCAAATGAAAATTATTCATGATCTGTTGTCTATGTAGAAAATGATCCTACTGTGGAAAGTGATAATTTCATAGAAATACCATGGAAATCTGCCAAATATTTCTCCTCATATAGGTATCTATGATGTGATTTCGGGATTTGGTGCGTCTCTCTTTTTTCATGAAGAATGTTGGTATGATAAGTTATTTTCCCAGTCCCTGAAAAAGAGTTTCATGGTTAGAGATCCATAATCATTCCATGATCTTATTTATATTCTAATAATTAGGCTCAACTTATTATAATCAAGTATTTCTAAATATCATTTTTTTTGAAGTGATGATTTACCCTCCTCCCCGGGTGGTTCTTCTAGGTAGGGTAGATATTCCACATGGGGAGGACCTCTACACAGGTTACTGCCAGAGTTGGGAGTAACTCCTCCTGGTTGAACTAGGATGGAGGGAGAACCTAGGAAATTGTTGAAAGGAATACTGGGAGGACATATATTGAATCAGTGAAAATATGGGGAGGACCTTCAAACCGATGGGTGACAGGGTGAAGAGGGCCTTCACACTGATTAATACAACTACTGGGGGGTGACCCACTTGATTAGGTTATTATGTGAGGGTGAACATAGCATTAATGACATGAAATTTTTGAAATCTTCCATACTTGGGATATTTAGCATGTGGAGGCCATTTTTTTGGACTGGAAAAGGAAAAATAGTGAGTAGATAAATAGTGAATGTTGTAGTGGGGATGACCTCCACTATAAATAATGATTTTATGGGAGGAAACATTGTACAAAATCTCATGTTTGTGGGTCAACCCATGATGAATATTAATTGTACCAATGATCAGAGGAGTCTACCTAGATTTTCATTTTTGGTGGTTAAGGCCTCAATCTAAATCGGGCATTGAGGGGTACCTATTCCATAGTAATTGGGAGGTGATATCCAAGGTCAGTATAGACTAGGGACACTAGATCCTTAGAATATGATTCCATATAGATGGAATACTTTTGTTCTTGTACCGAACATTGGTGTCGGGTTAGACGAGCTAGGGATGGATGTGCATGGTTATAGACCACCTGCTCCTCAACATGTGAAACCAAGAGGCTGGGCTGATGTGGCCTAGTGGGAGGCCTCATAGGAGAATCCATGGATGCAGTCACAATAGGGGGGACTCAGACACAATATACTTCATCAAATTAATGGTGTGAGTCATATGATCATTCAAGGGAGAGGCTCCCAAAATGGTTGAAATCATATTGGGGAGTAGTAGCTCCCTACACAACCCTTGGGGTGATAGAGATAGCCGGTCACTAAGGCCTCTATCTCTGGATGAGTCATATACCTTGTCTGGATGATAAAATCATATTTATATTAATGGAAAATAATATCCATTACCCACCTTTGGGCAATTTTGGAAATTGAGACAAGTAATGTGAGCCTGGTAGTTGTACTAATAGTTTATGTCGTGGAGGAGGTGGAGCCGTGCGGGATTACAACAAAAAAAATTTCCCTACACTTACCTCTATGGGTGGGGGAGATTCATTTCCTGAAGCTTTATCATGGGTCCTGAAAAGAAGGAAGATTTATCCTTTAATTTATATATTATGAATGCAATGCCCAGTTCCCCTTCGTAGTTTAGTGTTTCATGTCTTGATATAATGATCCATACTGAAACCATCATACACTGAGTTGCACAATGATTAAAATCCTCAAATCATAAAGAGTTTCATTTTAGGCCTGCCGTATTTTTTATTAGACCAGGTACCAGATATGTGGATCCGATGACATGCTTATCTTTTGATATATCGGACAATAATATTCCCTATACTGAGGAGAATAATTTCACATTGAGTTCACCATTTATATTTCTGATTCATTTCATTCAGGGAACACCTCATAATACCACATGTGAGGGATTATTCAAGAAAAAGAGTCCTTCTGTTTCCCCACATTCTCTTTTTCCCAAGGTGGGAGACATTCATCACCTCTTGAAGGACATTTTCTTCTTAATTTAAAGGAGATGATTTGTTGTTGGTTTCTTCTTCCACTAATTAGTCCTAAGAATTCATTGTATAGTTTGATTCTCTCTGAAATACCATGATTCAGGTCATGGAAATCTCCCCAATTCCTTTTCGTTGTTTATTCCAGTTAATTACATTGCTTATGTCATGACATTCCGAAGGGGTCAGGTCAGGGTAGTGAACACTGGTTAAGAGAGTAGTCAAATTGGGAATTTCTGGGGTGTTTGGTTGCTGAAACAATGGTACACAAAGATTTTACATTATAAGGGGATTCTCAATGGCACAAACTCATATGGAATCCTGTGGAAATTGCTGGAAATTGTATTCCAGAAATATTTTTCTGAGGTTTTCCTTTTCTTCCCATGTTTTAGATAGAGTATACTATGAGTATCACCTCTAGTAGAGATGGATCGAACTAATCATGACACTGATGGAAGTGGATTATATTTATATAACCCTATGAGGTAGAACCTATAATTTTTTCTAGTTTGATGGGTTAGAATGTTCAATAAGGAAAGACTCAATATGGTTTGCCCACAATGGGTAACATTTTACATCATAAAGGCTGATCTAGACACCACAAATGGTGGATCAGATTATGGTGGGCCCCAAAAAATAGGACATCGTGGTTTATCATATACTGGGATTGAACAATATGGTGGCTTAATAAGTTACATGTTTAGAAGACATAGATCAAACACAGGTAGTTGGATAGGTAGAGTCAATATATTGGGGTCTACACAATGGACAAAAAATGGAAATCATGTTGGGTACTACATGTTGTTACATGCCCAAGTGATACAAAGAGCTAGGAGATGAAAGGGTTTTACACACGGTTATATGCCTATATGTATGGAATGATTTAATAATGATTATCCATCCCAGGTAAAATTTTGATAGATAGGGATGAAGTGTTGAATGGTGAAATGAATAGGGATTGACGGAGTACCAATGTGAATGTAAAAAAATTGGTATTGATCCTATTGAAGGTTTCCTTGGTATCCCATTGGTAGAGAATAAATGTCTACATATTCTTATTGTGGGGATATGAGTCACGTGAGTAGGTGTCTCATGATATTGATGAGTGGATGTGGACCTGATGGAAATGTAACCAACGGGTGAAGGAATGATCATACATAGACACAAAGGCTCAAGGGAGAAACCATGTTATGGTGTGGGTTTGGATTACACCTCATGAAATTTTCTTATGTACCTTACACAAATTGGGAAAAGAGCAAAGTCAATATAGTTCATGAAATGGACACCAAATTTGGTTATTTACAAATGAGAACAACCGAAAGACATGCTTAGGGATTATGCATGTTTAGCATCCAATCAGAAGAGAGACACTATTGGTTGGAGGAGTACAGATTTAGTGTTGGGATTATGCATGGTATACTAGCCAAATTAATTAGAAACCCCCAAGTAGGTGGATCATAGAGATATATCCCAAAAAGAGATAATGTAAAACCCAGAGGGTACATACCACGGAGGGAGTAATAAATATTACCATTTTTTTGGGATTGACCCTAAAAGACTCATCCTATATACCCGAAAATAAAAAAACCCATATTTTAGGGAATATATAGTCTAACATCTTATCATATGAAAAAGTGAAGTGACATGAATTTTCCAGAATAGATGGGTGATGGAAATGAAGCTCAAGGAGGATTCCAACATATCCCCATTGTAGGGATTAGATGTCCACGTAGTTTGGTGTAGATGGGAGGGGGGCTTACATGATATGGTATCCCTAAGAAGATGTCATGGCCAATTCTTACTCAAAGACCATGTGAGTCATGATTGGTGTGACAAAATAAAGGTAGTAATAGACTTATCGATCACATGTAAAAAAGGTTCCCTTGTGAGGAGTAGATCAAGGAATATACATGGTTAGTGTCTTAATGAGAGAAAGATATATAAATTGTATAATGTTGTACGAATGTTTGAGGTGGATATTGATTTCATAAAGGGGGAACCCAACCACGGTTTTTCAGATATTAATCAAAATCTAACCTTGGTGAACATTGCAACATACCCCAGAGGGTAAGTGAGATTGGGAGGGCACCGATTCCCATCCCCTCTTTCATCCTCTCAAACTCGCCACACATATGGAAATCAGAATGCATTATTTGGTGTTGAAGACATTTTTTTCCTTTGCATTTTAACATCCTTTACCTTGAATGATTAGGTCTGGATCCTCACCCCTAAAACATAATTTACATATACCATACCACAAATTAGGAATGGAAGGCACATGAAGCATCAGGGATTGAGCATTGTTGAGTGGTCCATTGATTGGTCCACATTAGTATGGCTATGCGACGAAGAAATATCCATTAGAATTACTATGAAATAAAGCATGAGGTAGGTGAACACAATATGAAACACCACACGGGGAACTATGAAATCACTAAGTAAATTCTTGGAGGTCCACACAGTAGTGTGATTTTAGAATCATTGATGATTTGAGACATAAAGGGGCATTGTGAAGGTGTGTGCTATGTGATGCAATGTGACACATCCATGCATGGATTCTATAAGTTTTTTTAAATATTTTAAAGAATATATAGTGTTTTGTGAATATTTGAGTACCCTAAGAAATCATATTAATTTGAGATGGACAATGTACTTCGTGAAGGGATTCCCCACTAGAAGTATAGGTAAAATGGAGAAAATACTATGTTGATTTGAAATGATACAGTACCTCGAATGATTCATTTTCTAGATGTTTCATAGAGAAAATGTTTCTTAAAAAATTGTGAGCATGGAATGAGGAAGTTGATGGTGTTTATTTGATGGAGTGGGGGTGTGCTGAGTATTTATAGACACTAGGAAACACAATGCTCTGAGGATTCACCATGAAAGGAATAGTCGGTTACAGTAATATACCAATATTTCATGTTCCTCGGACTCGTTTATGAGTCTTTAATTTCTTTATCGTAGCCAGGGAGGATTCAATCAAGTTTATTGGAATCATATAGGCTTCTTTCATTGCCTTTGCAGTGTTTGTGAAGGCTTCAATCATTTTTATTGGAATCTCATAGGCTTCCATCATAGCATATGATGTGGTCAGGGAGGATATAGTAAAAGTTTTAGGGCACACATAAGAATTAAGAATTTCATTTGTGACGGTCACAAAGAATCAATCTAGGTACTTTTACAAAAATAGTGATATTGTATGACAATGCGAAAGAACATCGTGAGGCAAACCATTTAGAAATTCATTTTTTCCTTTGATGGTTTATTTTAACTCAAATAATTTCAGAACCAATAGTATTGAATGAGGGAATTTCATATTTGAGGTATAGTAAACCTTTTCATAACTAAATCCTTAGTTTATATGGATTGTAGTACTCTATCTCCTTGCCTTATGTGGGACTGGTGACCCCCAGTAGAAGTTGGACCTAGAGATGACCCCCTTCGACTTTATTCTAGATGAATATTTTTTAGGAAACCCTAAATATGGCCCATTATTCCATTTGACTAGAAATAATCAAGTTCTTTGATAAATTCAAGATTCATATTCCCTATACTCACTTAGTAGTTACATTGTAGAGTACATCCAAAGTAAATACTTCAGCTTCCTCATCTCAGATGAGAAAACTCTAGGTGAAACTTTATACAAGTAGACAAACTGCATACTAATATATGAATGGAATAAATTTGGATGTCACATTATAATTCCCTTAAGTTATGTTCAGGGATATGAGATAGGTTAACTATCACATAAATAGTCATCAAATGAAAAAGGCATAGATATGATTGGATAGATTATGTGATCCCATCCTTGAATCACCCAACACTATAAAACTATTCCTCACAGAAATTTGTAACAATATGTTAATGCTACGAGAATTGATAGGAGTTTCTAATAAATGAGATTCCCATCCCTGTGAGTATAATATTTCTAGATCGATTAAAATTAAATATATATAAAATAAAAAAATCATAAAATCATGAATGTAAATCCCTCCAAACCATATCCAGATGTTGATCATCATGGGTAAAAACCAGCCAAAAAATATTCGATGAACCTCTAAATATATATAATGTTTGAATAAATTTTCGATAAATATATTTCATTAGATGATTTAATGTAGTAATAATATGATATAACAATTTCTTATTATTATGGAGACCACCTGCACCCAAAATGTAAATAGGGCGTAACTTCATAATCTCTTGATTCAAAGATAACATAGTCAATTTAGGTAATTGAGCTTATTGTAATGAATGTACTATATATAGTGGACCCTCTTTTACCTCAAAATAACAAAAATCTAAAGTAATAATATGTGGTTATATAGGTGTAATTATAAGTATTTTCATTATTGGTTTAGTTCCCCCACCATGTGATAATAGTCATAGCCACCATCCTTGAATTTGACCAAAGGCGTCCATAGTGGAATGTTTCTAAAATTCTATACAGACACTATAGAATAAGATTTAATATAAGAATTATTTAAAAATAATCAATATAAAATGTATAATGAATTATTATATAAGGTTCAAAACACTTAATTTCCAATATCCTAAAAACATGAATGAAAAATTTAAAAGATCATGAATTATAACAAGAGAGACTCCAAATACCTAATACAAAGTTCATGTTGTGGTCATAGAATCGCATTTCATATCAAATGTTCAGGTACATGGTATTTTAATTTCTTGTTATATAGTTAAAACCCCTTTCAGTTTCAATTGGAATCCTTATTTATTATAAACCATTTCATATAATTATTTAAATTTAACAAAAATAATTGAAATATATTATGGCTCTGTTACATTCACCAGTCATATGACTGTAAAAAATTCATATGCTTCATATGTGGGAATTTATTTTTCATGTATCTTATAATAGTATTAAATAATGGTTTATTAATATTAATTTATATTCCCAATTAATAAATGACCAAATACATTTTAAATATTCATATGGAATCCAATTAATTAAAACCACGATTGTTTTAGCAGATGTGACCAATGGTCCGTGACTCATTCATGAAATAATTTGTTGACTAAGGTTTCACAATCACTCTATATAGGAAAAAAATTAGTTGCCTTAGATATATTAATTAAACAAATTAGTCAACAACTACAAGAAATATTAGTAAATTTTCAAACATTACTGTGAACTAACCAACGATATATAATCAAAAATTAAAAATTTATATATATATATATAAGGTATGTAATATTTTATCGAAGTAAATCCTTATGTACCTATAATAATAAAAGAATAATGTATCTGCTTCATATGAGTACATGAGTAAGAGAAAATATACAATATTAACAAACACAGACAATCATTTTTGTTTCCCTATGATGAAATCAATATAAATATATAAGACATGCAAAAAAACACATGTGTCATCGTAGGAAAATAATATTTCCTATTTATGGGGGTAAATTTATCTTACCCAGGCAATGATTAAAAAATTCAAAAAAGTGCTAATATTTTTTCAACAATACAAAAATAGTAGTGAAATAAAATAAATTTATCTGACACATCTGTGTGATGTCATATACCTTTTCCACTCATTAGAGGCCTAACCTGGTTGGCCATTTGGCCTCAAGCATGCATCGTTGCTGGATACTAACTAACAGTGAGGGTCTATTATAGAATAGTGAGAATATTATACCCTCATGATGAGAGTGTAATATATAGGTATTATATATTTAGAACCACAGTGGAAATATAGGAAAAATATAAAATATAAGAGAAGAATTGTCATCCAAACATAATATACATCCATTAGGTTTAATAATAATAAACCCCTATAAAAATGATTTCATGATGTTATATAAAACTGAAATAAAGAATAAATGGAAATAGTCATTAAATATAATAAATGTACAACATATACTAAAAATTACCTAAAAATAATTGCATGAGATTCTCTAAAATTGGACTAGTCATATGATCCCATACTACATTCTATGACAAAATTCATGTATCTAATGCTAAATTACTCTACATTCCCATACCTGCATCCATGAAATCTATATGGTTAAAAATTGATCACCTGAACAGGGTTCGAGTAATACTCCATAGGTCACCAAAAATGATATCTAAAACTATCCAGTAAATTAAAAAAATGTAACTATGTATATGTATGAAAATGTAAGACCAAAATAGAAATAACATTGAGTGGTTAGGCACCATATAAGATTTATAACAGACCATACATGTTTTATCCTAAATTTTATCATCTCAAGGTATGTGATCGTAATAGAATACTTGCCTTTAGTAGCCACCTTGATACCATTTTTGGTTGTTGTAGTTTCTTCATCAATAAAAAACAACAATAACTACCTTCAAAATCCTCAAAAATTCATTCCTGAAAACACCCATTCTCAGGAGGTATTTATTGTTTCCAACAATATGATACACTGGGGGTTCAAATAGTGGATCCAAAAGATTATCCGTTATACATGGTAGATACAAGGAGATGAGAGGGAAGAAGGTACATAATCATATGTGGATGAGAGGTGGGTGAATGAAAGAAAATTATTGAGGACCACTTAGAATTGTTTGGGGGAGTCTATTTGTGATCAGTGGTATTATGGATGATCATGGGTATCATAGAAGTGATGAAACAGTGGTAGGGGCGATAGTGGTGATGGTACAGAGGATGTGTCATTAGATACCCATTTTGGTGGTATCTATTTCTCAATTTAGTGACCTAAATGGTGGTATCCATCTCCCCATAGCACAAGAGATAAAAATTTTAGTTTCCTAATCATGATATTAATACTAAAATAAGACCCAAGTTGTAACAAAGGGGTTTATAAACATATAAGGTCAATAAGAATCATGTTCGTAAAATATATATTCTATCTATAGTGGTATATGTGTAATCCATTAATGAATCTTCTGTATTTAAATCTAATAATTATAATTCAATAGATCCCTAAGATTAATTCCATGGTATCTGAGACCTAATTCAGATTGGAGTGCAAGGAGAAAATCCTGGGATTTTTTAATTATTTAGGACATCAAACAGAATCCATGGTAATAATATAATGAATTTTAATCCTTAGAAATATAACAAATTTGTCGACAGAGCTAGGTTTGGGTAGTCTTCAACACATGATAGGGATTATGTTTTATAGGGGATTCAAATCATTGTATAGACATCCATGAATTATGTGGAATCCTTCATTTAATCATGGAAAACATAAATACAATTTATGAAATTTTAATTGATCACTATACCCAACAATGAATTATAGTGGTATATAATGAGTCATATCACAACATAGAGGTGGTAGTCCACATGTACGCACAAATTATTATTTTATCAATATTTATACTAAAAATAGTTTATTAATATTTTTCCATAATCATATTAACATATTTTTATATTTATTAAAGTTTAATAATCATGTTTTGATGGAAAATATATGTTTATATAATTTTTAAAAATAAATAAAATTGAAATATCTTGGTTAATATCTTTTACTCTTCATTGAGAACCTCATATACCATACACATTAATCATTGAATTATTGTTATTACGAGAAAAAAATCCCATGATAAAGGGATTATTATATGGTTTTTTTATATTGCATTAAAATAAAGGAATCTCAAATGTATTAAAAGATAGAGGATAATAGGATGCCATTTATATATAAGGGGAGGCATACATATGGTTTTCAAACAAGATTTCAATGATTTAAGGTCACTTTAATGATAAAGTATATAAAAAGGATATGGATTATAATTTAAGATAATATAAGGATGAAATAACTTCATCAAAAAATAATTTTAAGGATTTGGTGTTAATATACCCCTTTTCTCATGGTTTAACCCATTAACATAAACCCATATAAAGCTTTAATATGGAAACAAAATACAAATTTTTTGACATTTACATTGAACAAAAAAATTTAACCTATTAAATTATATTAATTATTATTATTAAAAATATATAATCCATTTTAAAATATTTATTTTAGTTATTTTTTTTAATTTAATTATAACAATGTTCACAAACCTCAACAAAAACGTGTTTCAAAAAAGTTAATTTCTAAGACTGAAATATAATATGTTTCTATTAATTAAAAAATGTTAATATATTATATTTAATAATATATATGTTCATAATATAATTAATATATATATATATATTAAATATATTTATTAATATAAAAACTCATTATGCAAAAAAAATATATTTTTTGAAAAAAATATATTGTTAAGAAAAAAACATATGAAAAAACATATTATTATTATTATTAAAATGTGATAAAAATATTATTTTTAATTAAATGGGTCATAGTTTATCTTTTAGAAAAATAAATTATAACATAATGGTATATTTACATAAATGGATATGATTATTTTTATAAAAATTATTAATTTTCATTATTCTATGAAAAAAATAGTAGTTGAAAAGTAAAAGAAATTCAATATAGTATAATATTTAAATTTTTATTTTAAAAATCTTTTAACTGTTCTAATATAATATTCTATTGAAAATTTTTTAAATTAATAATAATGTTCACAAATAATAAAATGATAAAAAATTCTAAAAATATTTTTAAAGTGTAAAATGAAATTACCTAAAATATTGAACATATTTATTATAAAATAGAACATCAATAAATATAAATTTATACCTTTTTGTAATGGTTTTATTAATAGTCATCCATTCAAAATTAAATAGATTGCTAATAAAGTATACTATATCAATATTTATATAGACTTGGGTTACATGGAATGAAAAATTTTCATATATAATTTTATATTTCAATGGAGATTGATATAAAAAATAGGATTGTTACATTGAAATATTTTTTTGAAGAATATGAGGTGAATCGGGATAAAAACATATCTAAATATGAGTCTGATGACTAGCAATGATAAAAATTCATAGGAAGTACAGGTGTAGGCACAATAATCCATCTACTCATTATTATATACTATATTCCAATGTGGTGAATACCACATAGAGGAATAATAACATTATGTAGAGGTTCCTCATTATATAATAGAGTTATATATAATAATAGATTCTATAAGGATAAGAAGTTAAAGGGACTCTTTGTTGGACAAAAGGGGATTTTCTACGATTATATGAGCTTGTTTAATAGTAGAGAATCATTGTTGGGGGTCCTATCAACACTGTATGGTGTAATATTATGTGTCAAACCATTCATGTACATATTATTACTCATTTAGTTATTCTAAAAATGAATGTGATCTAGTGTATAATCATTTAGTGTATTAAGTTCCTTATCATGTTTTGAAGGTTGAATTGGAATATTGGAGAATTAATAAAACAGACCACCAATTCAGCCATATCAGTGATCCATTATATCTTGGTTACTATAACTAGTATAATAGATAGGTTCCCTCAATATATACTAATATAATTCATGAAAAATATAGAATATAAATTTCATTTATAGTCTTTTTGTTCAAACAGTCATTTAGAAGCATTATTACAACTACATACATATGGTACTACCATATTACCTATCACTCAGAATATAAGTAATAGATAATACCATACTGGGTCCCCCCCCAAATTTTTAGGAGTTCCAATGACCCTAGATATTATGAAAGATTATGAGTTATAAGGTATTCCTGAAAATGGTATCTGAATTGATTTATCATAATATTATTATAGCAATATCATGCATCATTTGACTCCACATGAAATCTGGGAAAAATTAAAAGGTCATTATAAATGTAATATAAATGTAATTAAATATAGGCTACAAGTCCTAAGAAACTTATTTTATGAAATTAAAATGGACAATAATGTTTCCACATAAGATTTAATTACTAGGATCGGTGAGATTATAAGAAACTTTATTTATTTTGGTGAAAGGCATGAAGATTCCATCATTGTTATAAAGATGATGAGCAATTTTTTTAACCGTTTTGATTAAAAAATGTCATCCATAGAAGAATGAAAATATTTTACTCTGGATGAACTACATATCATTTTCATATCTTATAGTGTGAGTAATATTTTATATTTCAAAAAGAACAAAAAACTTGAGACAACCTCTAAATAAATGAAAAAAGGAAGAAGAAAAAAATACAAGGTGACTGAGCTAGGAGATTCAAATAGTGATGAGGAATACAACGATCTTAATCAAGTTTTTTCACTTATATTAAAAGAATTAAAAAGATAATGTGGAATTTAATGAGTATAAAACTAGTAATGTGTTACAACTATGGTTACTGTAGTCATTTTTTTAGAAAATGTCCATTGGAGAAAGATGAAGAGTTAGAATCAGAATCAGATGATTATAAACCTCACAAACACAAATATGGAATGAAGAATAAGAAACACATCAATAACATCAAAATGAACTTAATGTGAAATAAATATAAATATTCATCATAAATTTGATATGAATGTATTATTTTTCTTTCATTACATATATCAATAAAAGATCCAATTCATAAATTTGTAGTAATGATAGAGAAGAATGGAAAAACCAATGTGGGAGATAAATAAAATTTCAATTTTTTATGAGACATATATAATATTAAAATATGTAAAAAATAATTGTTATAATGAAATATAAATGGTTTCTATTAAGAATGATGATAAAATAAATAATTGAGTGGCCTATATTAATGAGATAAAACATAATTTTTAATGATTTCAATGAATGAAAATACATTGAGTGATATTTAAGAATAAATGGATGAAAATAATTTGTTATTTGAAATAGAATCCATATGTGTTATTGTTCAAATTGATTTAAAAAATAATGATAATAATTCAATAAACTAGTTGATGTTAATCATGATTCAACAAAAGATAATAAGATTGTGATTCATAATTTAGGGGTAAAATCATTTACTTTTATTCATAAATACAGTTATGTTGTAAATGAAATTATAATTTGAAAAAACAATTATATTGATGTTTATGCTCTGAAATCTGAATAAAAATTATCGACATTTAATGTAGGAATAGATTCTTGTAGTATCCCATAATATCATATCAAGATTAATGATTGGTTTTCAATAGTATAACAACAACAATACAATCTGGATATTTTAATAAAAAATCAAGATGAAAAGTGTTTCATGGGGGCTTTAATGCATTGTGTTATGTATAGTAATAAATCATAAGGATGAGTGATATAGACATTTCATTCACATTACATCTTTCTTCATTTAATATTAAAAATTATTCAATTATACCATTAGCTTCTAGATGATGTTCCATGCATACCTCATTAGGATAAACTGTCACAATTCATGGTAAATGTGTTAATTGAAAATAAGTACCATTTTTATAGGTGGTCGAGTTGAGTTCAACAGCCTCTGACAGTTATTATGGGGTCTATGGATATTTCACATCATGTTATAGATTTTTTTTAAATGAATTTTTTAATAGGTGGTACACGGATTTTCTGAAATGATGTATTACATGGATCAATATATACATCATAACTTTTATTTAAATGCATGTAACCACATCAATTTTATTCATAGATGAATCATCATATATTATCCACTTCAAATTTAACCTAAAAATAGGTAATTCAATGAAATAAAAAACTATATAAAAATAGGGAATATAATTCACATTGAAATATAATTACAAAATGAATGATAAAGGAATAAAGGACTATAGAGTACTGAAAAGAATGCTAATGATGATATAATAAGACATAAAACAAAATAATCAAACCATAAAAAATGGTAATATCTCCAACCCTATGTGGAGAGGGGGTGGCGCGATGTCGTTCCACTCCCCCTATCGCCCTAGGGTTTTTTGCGTCAGTAATTTGGAGGGGTAAGGATCTCATTTCCCAATGCCATCCCCATCCTCTTTCTGAATCCCACATTTTTCTCCTTTTATCTCTCCTCTAGTTAATTTTTCTTATTGATTCTTTGTTTGTCTTGATTTTACTCTCAATGGTGTGGTCAGATCATGTTTGTCATTTTGACGATGAAGGGTCAGATTTTGTGGTGGGATGTTGGTCTTGTGGTGGTCATGGACTGATTCGGTGTATGTGATTCTGGATTTCAGCCATGTTGATGATGTTTTCTTACTGGGTGGTTTGGGATCCCGATGAAGAAAGATTTTCTCGGTTAAAGACCATGGCCACTAGATCACTGCTCTGACCTATTGTTCCTATGCACCTCTCCATGTTGGATCTGGAGCGGAGGATACTATGAGGATTTGGGTTCTGAGGTTTGGATGTCGGTGGTCTTCAATTATCTTCTATGATTGGATCGATGATAGATTTTAGTGTTGGCATCGACAACGTCATGGATAAGTTCTAGTTTGTCATATCTGATCGGGTTTCTTCCTCATAGACACTGGTGAAGGCTTGTTGGTTTTTTTCTGAGAACGATTAACAGGGTTATTTTTTTAATAAATTTTTTGAAAAAAATATTTTTCAAACAAAATTTATGGTGGAATTGTTTTTCAAAATGCAGCCGAAAGGCGGCATCACAGTTGCTGACTTTGCATTCCAAGAAAAGGCGGCATCACGGATGCCACCATTGCACTGCGGGTGAAAGGCGGCATCCGCGATGTCGCCTTTCCACTAATTGTTTTTTTTTAAATTATAATTATTTTTTGTTTTGTTTTATTTATATATATATATATATAAACACAACTAAAAATTTCAGCAGAATTTATCCACTATTTTAAATCCAATAGTACAGCCATTACAATAGTCTGGATTATGACAGAACCTCTCACCCAGAGCTCCCTTTTATAAGAGAGCTTACCCTTAAAATCATTCTGCATTTCTGATGTGGGATTTTGGTTCTCTATTTCCTGCGCAGAACATTCTGCTTTTCTGATGTGGGATTCTATTTCAAGGACTCGACTGTGAAAGACTATAAATTAAAAACTATAAGACTAATATAAATCAAACATAAAATTTTGATTAAACAGATAAAAAATAGCTGAAATCAAAAATAATTTGATAAAAAATGACAATAGAAAATAATTTATAAGCTTTCAAAACCACATACTTGAAACATAAAAAGTTCCAATACATGAATTTAAAAGCCTATAAAATAAAAACTACAAGACCAATATAAATGAAACATAATAAATGGATTAAACATATAACAAATAGTTGAAAATAAAAATAATGTTTTATAAAATGTTGATGAAAAGTAATTTATAAGATTTCAAAACTTCTTATTTGAAACTAAAAAATGTTTGAAGTATGTGACTTTGAAACACAATTATATATAAAATATAAGACCGATATAAATAAAATTTTAAACATTGATTAAACATATAATTAATAGTATAAAACAAAAGGAATTTTATAAAAATTGTTGATGAAAAATAATCTATAACCTTTCAAAACCTCCTACTTGAAACATTAAAAGTCTCAAATACGTGAATTTAGAAGCCTATAAAATATAAACTACAAGACCAATATAAATGAAACATAATACATGGATTAAACATATTACAAATATTTGAAAAAAAAATGAATTTCATAAAAAATTACTATAAAAAATAATTTATAGTCTTTAAAAACCACCAAATTGAAACTTAGAAAGTTTCAATTACGTTCCTTTGAAATTCTATAAGATATAAACTACAAGACCAATATAAATGAAACATAATACATGAATTAAACATATAACAGATAGTTGAAAATAAGGAGACCATCATAAAAAATTTCAATGGAAAATAATTTATATGTTTTCAAAGTCACCTACATGAAACTTAAAAATGCTTCAAGCACGTGACTTTGAAACTATAAAATATAAACTATAACACAGATATAAATGAAACTGAAACTGTGGATTAAAAATATAACAAATAGTTGAAAATATAAATAATTTAGTAAAAAATGTTGATAGAAAATAATTTATAAGCTTTCAAAACCTCTTATTTGAAACGAAAATATGTTTCAAGTATTTTACTTTGAAATAATAAAATAGAAACTATAAGACTGATATAAATTAAATTTGAGACATTGATTAAACATATAATAAATAGTTGAAAACAAATTTAATTTCCTAAATAATGTTGATGAAAAATAATCTATAACATTTCAAAACTGCCAACTTGAAACTTAAAAATGTTTCAAGTACGTGAATTTAGAAGCCTATAAAATATAAACTACATAATCAATATAAATGAAACTTAATAAAAGGATTCAAAATATAACAAATAGTTGAAAAAAAAAGAATTTTGTAAAAAATGTTTATGAAAACTAATTTATAAGATTTCAAAACCACTTATTTGAAACTAACAAATGTTTCATATACATGACTTTGAAATACAATAAAATATAAACTATAAGACCAATATAAATGAAATTTTAAACATTCATTAAACATATAATAAAAAGTTGAAAACAAAAACAATATCCTCAAAATTTTGATGAAAAATAATCTATAACCTTTCAATACCTCCTACATGAAACATAAAAAGTGTCAAGTAAATGAATTTAGAAGCCTATAAAATATAAAATACAAGACCAATATAAATGAAACCTAATACATGGATTAAACATATGATAAATAGTTGAAAATAAAAATACTTTTGTAAAAAATGTAGATAGAAAATAATTTATAAGCTTTCAAAACCACTTATTTGAAAATAAATAATGATTCATGTATGTGACATTGAAATACAATAAAATATAAAATATAAGACTAATATAAATGAAATTTTAAACATTTATTGAAAATATAACAAATAGTTGAAAATAAAAAGAATTTTCTCAAAAATGTTGATGAAAATTAATCTATAACCTTTCAAAATCGCCTACTTGAAACTTAAAAATGTCTCAACTACATTAATATAGAATAATATAAAATATAAACTTTAAAATGGATATAATTGAAACATTAAACATTGATAAAACATATAATAAATAGTTGAAAACAAAAATAATTTCCAATAAAATGTTGATGAAAACTAATTTATAAGATTTCAGAACCACTTATTGAAACTAAAAAATGCTTCAAGTACATGAATTTGAATGACTATAAAATATAAAATATAACACCAACATAAATGAAACAAAAAAAATATTGATTAAACATATAAGAACTAATTGAAAACAAAATGGATTTCTTATAAAATGTTGATGAAAAATAATATATAACCTTTCAAAAACACCCACTTGAAACTTAAAAATGTTTCAAGTATGTGAATTTGAATGTCTATAAAATATAAACTATAAAACGAATATAATTGAAATTTTAAACATTTATTATACATATAATAAATAGTTAAAAACAGAAATAATTTCAATTTTTTTTGATGAAATGTAATTTATAAGCTTTCAAAACTTCTTACTTGGAACTAAAAAATGATTCAAGTACATGAATTCAAAAGTCTATAAAATATAAAAAATAACACCAATATAAATGAAACAAAAAAAATATTGATTAAACATATTTGAAATAATGCTAAACAAAAGTAATTTCCTAAAAACTGATGATGAAAAATTTTACTAAGAGTTATAAATGTAATAACGAACATGAATATGGTTAATAAGATTGTATAAAACTAACATAATTGTATTATTATGGAATATAAAGAACATATTTAACGTGTCAGAATCGAGGTAAGGGACTCTTTAACTAAAAAACAATGATTTAAACTATACTAAATATTACCAAGGGTGTACACCATGAGCAGTTGCCTCAAATCTCTACCCCTAATAGCATGTATATTATTTTGTAGGTGTATGCATTCTTAAAAGACTTAATTTGTGTTTTGATTTAGATTTTTCAATAATGTTGGTAGTTTATTTATTTACATTTGATACTAATTCATGCTTTATTTTATTTGGATAGAAAATCATTATTTAGCATCATTCAGATACCTTAGAGTTTTTCACCACCCTTTGAAAATAGTAAAGTATGTCCAAAGTTATCATTAAATATATCATGTTAAAAATATCTTATATATATATATAATGATAACATTACTTACATATGTTCTCTTAATATTTATAACCCATGTTTATAAAATATTAGTGTTTTATCGATGTAAAAACATAAAGTATGTTTAATAATGTACAAATACCTCATACTATATGATATAAACACATGTGTCAAGCGTAAAAAAACTCAAATAATGTGAAAAAAACATCATATAACTAGTATAAAAACCTGATTTATAGAGTTAGATTTGCGGATAGATAAAAAAAATTCGATCACGTCAAAAATCTGAGTTCATTATTAACAGTCCTATGAAAACAAGATTTTTTGTATATATCCAAGTAAAGAATATATAAAAACATCATGAAAATGTCAATTATATATCTATTAATTGTATAATAATTAGTTAGATAATTAGTAATTATTAATAGTTAATTATATTATAAATAATTAGATAATTAGTAATTTAATTATATAATTAGTAGTATAATTAGTTAATTAGTAATATAATTATTGATTATTTAATAATTAATTAGTTACTTAGTAATATAAATATTAATTATATAAAAATTAATTAGTTATTTAGTAATATAATTATAAATTATATAATTTGTATTCATTTAATCAGTAATTATTAATCATTAATTATATAATAATTAATTAGTTAATTAGTAATATAATTATTAAATATATAAATAGGTAATTAGGTAATTTTTGGATTAATATAGAGTCGATGTTCTTTTTATAATTAGTTAATTAGTAATATAATTATAAATTATAATTATTCATAATAATTATGAATTTGTATTTATTAAAAATTATTATATAATAATTAATTAGTTTAATGGTAAAATAATTATTTATTATATAATAGTTAATTATTTAATTAGCAATATAGTTATAAATTGTAATTTTTCATTATAATTGTAAAATTTTAATTATTAAAATTCATTATATTACTAATTAATTGGTTA
This sequence comes from Viscum album, assembly GCA_963277665.1. Classification (NCBI taxonomy): domain Eukaryota; kingdom Viridiplantae; phylum Streptophyta; class Magnoliopsida; order Santalales; family Viscaceae; genus Viscum; species Viscum album. Next base: position 1,061,154,431 of record OY728140.1, read on the forward strand.
ATTATTATATAATTAATTATTAATAAAAACTAATTAACTAATTTATTATTAACTAATTAATTATTAATAATATTAATTTAAAACTTTAATAATTTATTATATGTTTAAAACATGTGGTAACTTTAAATTATATTAGTTTTATTGTTTATATTTTATAGTATTTCAAAGCGACATACTTGAATCATTTTTTAGTTTCAAGTAGGTGGTTTTGAAAGCTTATAAATTATTTTTCTTGAACATTTTTTACAGAATTCCATTTATATTGAACTATTTGTTATATGTGTATTCCATGCTTTATGTTTCATTTATATCGGTCTTATTGTTTATATTTTATTTTATTTCAAAGTCACGCACTTGAAACATTTTTTTAGTTTCATGTACGCGGTTTTGAAAGCTTATATATTACTTTCTATCAACATTTTTTAAAAAAAATCTTTTTCTTTTAAACTATTTGTTATATGTTTAATCCATGTATTACATTTCATTTATATTGGTCTTTTGGTTTATATTTTATAGGCTTCTAAATTCACATTCTTGAAACTTTTTAACTTTCAAGTATGTGGTTTTAAAAGCTTATAAATTATTTTCTATGATCATTTTTTATAAAATATATTTTGTTTTCAACTATTTTTTATATTTTTAATCCATGTTTTACGTTTCATTTATATTAGTCTTATATTTTATATTTTATAGTCTTTCAAATTCGAGTACGTGAAACCTAATACCTCATTGGAAATTTATATTATTCTGCGCAGGAAATGGAGAACCAAAATTCCACAACAGAAATGCAGAATGATTTTAAGGGTAAGATCTCTTATAAAAGTGAGCTCTAGGTGAGAGGTTCTGTCAGAATCTAGACTACTGTAATGGCCGTACTGCTATATTTAAAATACCAGATATATTCTTCTGAATTTTTTAGTTTTGTTTATATATATATAAACAAAACAAAACAAAAATAACAAAAAAAAATTTCAAAAAACAATTTAGGGGAAAGGCGTCATTGTGGATGCCTCCTTTCACCCGCAGTGCAAAGGTGGCATCCCTGATGCTGCCTTTAGGTTGCATTTTGAAAAACACTTCCACCCTAATGGTTTTTTGAAAAATATTTTTTAAAAAAATGTATTAAAAAAACTCGCGATTAACCTGTTTTGATTTTATTCGGTGATATGTCATGTGTATGGTTTCGGGTATCCCTGCATTAGCGTTGGCTTTCGGGTATATGGTTTGGATTTTGTGTTGAAATGTATTCATTATCTACGATGGTGATTATGGTCATTGGTGATGCTGGTTTCTCCCCTTGGTGTTGGTCCTCAGTGATTCGGCTGGGATGAAGAGTCTCTGGTGCAGCTCACCGGTTCTTGGATGGGGTCATCCCTGCTTGCAATGGAGGGATATTTCTACTATTTAGAGGGTTCTGGTGGTCGTCTCAGACGTCACCGTCGACTATTGGTTTGGGATGATGTGTTTGGTGTGTCAGGGTGAGAAGCTCGAGTGGCATGTGTTCGTGATGTTTTCGGGCAGTCGACATGACCTCTTCTTCGCAGTTTATGTTTTGACGAGGTTCTTGACATTTTTACTTCAAAAGCCCCAATTTTCTCTAATCTGGATCTATGTTATCACCTTTCAATTCGAGGGGGAGTTGAGTGGTGGTCTCCATGTTTCTTTGGGAAGTGAGTCTGTGTGGGCGGCTTCGGGAGGTTTTCAGTGATGAAAAATTGATTGTTGATGACAAGCTCATCTCCCACGTCATTGTTCATGATGGTTGGAAATGACTTGAATGATGATGTTTTTATGACATGGGCTGGATGGTTCATGTCTTGAGGCATTGATGATTTGCTGTTTGAAATTTGAATCTAGGTTCGTGGAGATGGTTTTTGTATAACGTGGGATGGATGGTTTGTGGCTCAAGGCATTGATGATGTGATTTATTAAATTTAAATTAGTATTTGTAGAGACTGTTTGATGCGTGATGATGTTGGTGTTTGAATTTTTTAAAATTTGACACTTTTTTTTGGATGGTCATGTATGATGGCGCACTGTAGTGAATTTCTATGAATGGTTCCCACTTTTACTTAAAGTTTATTTTTAATAAAATAAGAAAATAAATTTAGAGTGGAGATGGGATGCTTCCAAAGTGGAGGAGATGGACGATATGTGATGCTGAATTAATAGGTGAAGGATAAGATTTAAGTTTTTTATAAGGTGAAAAAAATTTCAATTATTGAGTTTTTTATCGGCACATAGTGTTTTCACATAGTTTTCTACACAGTTCACCTATCAGTGCGAGTTCACTAACTAATTGAAACTAATCATGCAGGTCTAGTGAACTATTCTCAAAACCATGCATATCAATGATACAAAGAACCTAAACCAATTTTCATTTCCATTTGACTTTTTTTTCATAGGTTTTAAATCTTGCGTCTCTACTTTGTGTCTACATGATCTATAAACACATTTACAAATAACTATGTACTATCCATGAAAATATATCTATTTCACTAATCATTTTAGATCTATACTCTGAACAAAAATTCAATTCTCTAGATCCTTACCATAAACCCTATGAATATTTCTTATAATGAAAAACATATTTAAAATAGAATTTAAAACACCTATACCTCAATATGAATACTAGGATCTTATAACATATCATCCTTAAAATAACGCATACCTAGGTTGTCATTTTATTTGTGGTCAATCAACATATAAGAATAGTGCTAGCTCATGAGCATGTACATTGGCCACTCTCTCTTATGTTTTTTCTTGTAAACCAGTGTGTTTCTACAACACCCATACTAGATGAACATACATACAATGAAAAAACTTGGTACTTCATTCCAAAATATGAATATTATACTCCTCAAATGAAGAATCAGCAGCTTATTAAACCTGGTCAGGCTGAAATTCATTTGATGGAACAATTTGATAATGATGTAACTAAGAGACATAGAAAACATTTTACATGACCGTGTATCTATTATTGAATTCTCTATGATATGATACTAATCTATAACTCCCAATAATCTCAAAGGTGTTGAAAAATCCAGAGATAATATACCCTACATTCAAATTCAATTTTCAACCAATATTGTAGAAGAACACAATAATACCTAATCCCTATCATCAAACATGAAAGGATATCAATTTCCATCTTCAGAAGTTTTTTCCCTAGGTTGATATATAAAAATACACATCCTGATAAGGTATAACTTATCTAAACAAAATTGAATAAGAATAGGTCCTAATAGCATTTACTATCTTTCCCCAAACCAGTATGGGGTGAACAACATGACCTACCATATAGGGCCTATTAACGATCTATATATATCATATCTTGGATGATATTATTATGGGTAAATGTATCAATAGTTACATTTTTCTACAATTAACATACAAATTCAATGATGCAGTCTCAGAGCATGTTATCCAACATCATAATAGTATATTTGGACATACCCCTAGTCTATGGGTGATAGGGTATAGTTAGAAATGAAAATATACGTAGATCCTTTTACAGTCACAATTATAATGGTGACGTAATGGTATAAAATCATTTTGACATGATAGTATGAGGAATAATGAGTGGTATAAAAATCTCATGGAATTAATCTATACACATCTTGTCAACTTAAAGGGCCACTTAAATAGGTATGAAATAGGCAAGCTTCACCAGTATATGTATGATCAATATTACTATGTCACTACCAAGAGGAGATATATTATTTTTTTTAAACATCCATCATGAAATAAACACATTTTCACTCTATAATGGTAAATGGTAGTAAAATTACACCTAGTCTATGATGTTCCTCATAAAATTTATGATATGTGAAAAAATGAGTGATGAAACCCAATATATTATTTTTTATAAAGGGACACCAAAACTGGGGATGTAAATAATGATAAATCATCAAATGATTATGATATACTTACAAAATAATGGAATTATATTATCAAAAGAACACTTCTCTCATGAAATAGGTAACCCATATACACCCACGAATTTGTATAATATAATTCCCATAGATAATTCAACTTAAAGGTTGGTCTTCAGATGAGACACTCTCTCTGAAGACTAATCCCTCAGGGGGGGGGGGAATCATTCTCGTCGTCCCGTGCTCAGTGAGTGAAGTGGTCCCTAGTATAGATGTGTTGGTCAAATAGAAATTATGTCCCATCACATGTAATTGAATATCATAAGGTAGAGTAATCAATATCAAATAATTATTGTCCTCCTAAAGAACTTACGTCTTAGTCTTCATGAATAAAAATATTCCAATGTATTTCATTTACCATGCCTATAAACATGTGTAAAATATAATCACTATAATAATTAAATCTATATTTTTTAATTGAAGTTCACATTATTTTGTGTGAATATATATTTGATACATTTTCTGTCCATGCAAACCAATAACTATTTCCAAAAATAGGCCTCCTATTATGTGTGTCATAAATCATTATTGTGAGATTGATATTTTGTATTGTGTAACTATACTAATGCCTTCATAGAAGTCATGACTTGTAAACCTTGAATCTTCCACCTTGCATCATTACCACTCTCACACCTATACTGAATGTATAAAAATAAATAATATACCTTCTACCTGAATCATGTAGAATCTGTATTGGTGGAGAAGTAAATTCTATTTCATGATGCTGAAAGAGTTCATCAGAATATTTGAACCATGAGAGCATAACACTCTTATTTTTCTTCATTGTAATGTTTTCTTCCCGATATGAAAATTAGATTCTAAAATTAATATAATATCTATCCATCCTCAAAAAACATTTTATATTTAATAAGTTCATGGAATTATTCCACAAAACCCTAACTCTAACATTCTTTATCTCAAAAAAATGGCCGCCTCTATAATTTTGTGAACCTGGAAGTGAACTTTATAATTTTAGACCTATTTTTTTTCTAATGCTTGGAATATAACCTATTCTATTTAAATTTATTCAAAATAATGTCATAGTGTTTTGCATGGCGATGTAATGTTTTTTGAATACACCATGATATCCTCATAAAATAACAAAAAAAATAGAATCCAAATACTCATGAATACTAAAATCATCACATCCATGAAAAATTGTGTTCATTTATCACAAAAATTGACATTACCAAACAGTCAAGTAAACCATAGAAGCTTTAAAATGATGTATGAGTTGGATATGTGGTAATTACTGGTACATGATAATATCTAGACATAAAATCAATATTTTTGCAGTCTTTGACTCGACAAAGGTTGTAGAAGATATAATCTATTGAAGGGTGTGTATATTTGTTCTTAATAGCAAGTTATTCAAACATACAATAATCCAAATACATTTTGAGGGTATCAATATCCTTTATAATGATAATAATGGATGAAATCCAAGGATAAGTACTAGTTCAGATAACCATTTTAGATTTCAGGCCATTTAATTGTTTGTTTATCTCTTTGAGAACACAAGATCCATCATATAAGAGGAATTTACATGGATTCTGCTCATGGAATAAGATATATTCCAAAAAAAAAATCCGTCGTAGGAGGTAACATGGAATATTCATCATAGAAAACATCACTAAATTGATACATTATAGGTTTGAAAACTATCTGACGTAAACACTGATCATCAAGAAAAGGACTATAAATTTGGGTTTTTATTTTCCCACCCAATGATGTTCAGGTCCAGATCAACTCACCTACTAATTTCATTTTCCATTGTAAAAGTAGTTACAACCCCTTGGTGATATGAAGGACACCCTTGAATGATAAAAATAAAATTGATAATAATATGTTATGAAAATTTACATCTCAAGAATTACCTCAAATTCCATCATCGTGATTAATAAGAAGTTCCATTTGAAAGTGTAACTACCTATTTCCAGCGTCACTCTTTTCATAGGATCACAGCTTCTGATAAGATTCCTAGAGCATCCTCTTGAGTCATAAATCAAAATTAATAAATAATTCCAAGACCATGACTCTTCATGATTGCAATTAGTACATGGGGATGATAATCACTTATGTTATAAATGTAAGATACTAATGTTGAGAATAATAATACCATATCTCATACAATAGATTGATCACCACCCTCCTTGAATGGTATAGGTTGTAATGAATGAAACTAGCATGATCAAGACTACAAACTATATCTTAACAATACTATGTAGTTATTCATAGAACGAATTTTATATAATTGGTCTATTAACCATTTCCATGATTAATCCTTGGTTAATATAGCTTGATGTACCACACCACCTAGCATAAAATAGAACCAGTGATCCCAAACCAAAAGGCGGACCTAGAGACAAACCCTTTTAATATTCTTCTGTAAGAATACTTCTGAAGAAACAATAAATATGTCACATTATTCCACGTTATTGTTGATCTAAATGATCCCTGATACACTAGAGATTCATATTCATTTCCCTCCCTATATAGCGACATACCTGAGTACAAACAATGTAAATAACATTGTTTCAACTTCTCAAATGAGAAGAAACTACGTGACCCTTTCTACCACTAGATGAACTTATTACAAATCTATGTAGTGAATCTCTCTGGCCAACACATTCTGCATCCCTTGGGTTATGTTTGGTGATTCCTATCTAGTTAACTAATTCATAAATAGTCTTTAAATGAAAAACAATTACCTATGATTGGATGGAATAATGGAGTACATCCTCAAATCATATAGCACTATAAAACTATTCACCATAGATAGATTGAATGATGTGTCAATGCTTTGTGAAATGAGAAGAGTAATATATAATCTATTAGGTAACCTTATCTATAAGTATTAATTAACTTGATCAATTTTATTTCAATTTATATTGAATGAAATAATTGTAAAATCTACAAAAAATCCCTCTAAACCAAAACCTGATGCCAATCATAATAGGGAAAAAATAGCACACGATATCTCAGATGTTCCAATAAACATGTATGATGTGGTATTAAATATTCTGAATAGAGGTATTTTAAAATTATTTAAGATAATTACATTAGACACCATCCATAACTCTCTGTTGTGGTGACCACCATCACATGAAGAGTTAATGGAGTGTTATTTCCTATTTTTGGACGTAACCGTAATAAAATATTGAATAAAAATATTTTATTAAATATTGTTGCAATAAATATATTTTATCTTTTTAAATAGATATTTTTGAATGGGTCCAGGGCTACAGACCTCATGACCCTGAAACCTATGGAGGCTTTGGGAAAGCTCTGAAAGAAATCCCTAATGCAGTGACAATGTTCATGACGAATTTCACCGGCGACAACGATACAGAGACCGGATCTTTGCCAACGAACATCGTGGATCTAGGTAGGGAGTTTGATCTCTTTGTGATTTCTTTCCCATTCTTGATTCCTATGATGATCACAGACTAATCCATGAACAGATTAGCCCACAGATGGATCATATATGTGGGATGGGTTTCTTTTTGCGGGAATTTTGGGGATTGATTCATGAAGGTAATTTTTTTAGCCTTCTAACGCCGATAAACCAAGAATGACAAGAACATCGATCGAGTTTTTAACTTCTCAATTTTTTGGGCCTTTCCACCCCGGTTTCTCGTGTTCTTTGTGTGCGTTCTACGCGGTCTTCATGGAGGTATGAATGACGGATCATTGTGAATATTTTTCTCGATGAAATGATCCCAAATTGAAGATCTAAAATCAGAACAACCCCACAGAGGTGTGATGATGGTTTCAGTAGATTGATCGAAGTGGGTCGGAAGATATCGTTCATCGAACGATTTCCGCATGAGTGACCGGAATCGGATTTCGGAGCCGATCAAAGGCCCAAAACTGATAGATTTGGTATCACAATGATGAAGCAACCCATGATCTTGAGTTTCGCAACAAACGGATGATAGAATCAAGATCCAGAGGATCGACCGAGGTGTGAGGAAGAAGTCGGTGATTCTATAAATTTCCCGACTACACGACGTGTAGTATGGGCTACACGAAATGTGTTCATCGGCGGGCCACCTGACGTGTACTCCGTGAGTACTCGGAAATGGTTTGGGTAAACGGCGTGTATACCCTTCCCTGACCAGACACGGCTCAATACACGGGGTACCCCGTGTACTGGTACACAGGCAGGCGACATGGACAGAGACCATGTATGGGCACATGGCCATCGTACAAGGAGCGGACCCCAGATTCTCGGATATGGCGTGTAATCCAAGTAAATTTCATGTAGTAAATTTTTATATGACAAGCCTAGATGACACAATCCGTTTACACGGGGAGCACCTAGAGTCATGGAACACGGCGTGTGATCCTTCTACACACCATGTAGTTGACTTTTACACAGCTTGGACAGATAACACAGACCATTTACATGAGCAGTACCCAGGGTCAAGGAACATGGAATTTAACAATACGACATGTCGTTTATACATTTTAACATGTCTTGAGCTAGTTGTCTTCTGTGACTCTGACTGGTTTACTTAGGGATCGTGCCCTTGGTCTTTTCCATGATGGTTTCTGGTATCATTTCTTATGTACAGGAGTATGATCCCTTCAGTAGAATCTAGAATATAGTTGTTGGAATCCCCTCTGCGAGACTTAGAGCCGGATCATATATTCATTCCTGGATCCTGAAGTATTGTTCTTGGTATCGACGTGACCCACTTTACCTGGGAGCTGATCCTCTACTTAGCGGATTAGCTCCAACTAAGTTGTTGGAATCACCCCATGGATACTGGTTGTGATCCTCATCTAAGAATCATATTATCAAGTACTTGTGGAGTGTGTTCTCCCAGAAAGAGTACTTTGTATCTCTCTCCTTAGACATAGGAGTGATTTATCCTAGTTATGTTCTTAGTGGAATCATCGAGTTGGATCTTAGTGGTGGTTTCACGATGGTCGATCGTGTATGAGTATGTCTAGATAATCTTGTTATATGTTCTGTAAAAATATTCTTTGTAGAGCTGACTATATCATCCCGTTGTGGTATTTCCCTTATTGTAATCCTTTGTGGTTTTAGGGTGTCCTACTGTGTATTGTTATACTCACCCCTGCACAGACTTTCCCCGCAAGTGTCGTGTCTTATGCAGACGAGCGAGCCTTTGATATGATTCTAGGCGGACTAGGATCGGACGGTGCTCAATGAGATCAGACAGGCCATGGTGTGTTCCTACTACTATGGATTGCAGTCCTAGTACCTTTTATTACAGGTTGGACATTTCTACAAACTCTCTTTTGGTGGGATATTACTTTTGGCCAAGGGATTTACATTACTGTACATTACATTCCTATCGTACTATCTTGGTTGGGTTTTTAGTGTATGCATGAATTTCAATTTTTAGTAGTTTTTAATTTTCATCATTGTGGTCAAGGAGATGTGTGTGCATTGTATAGGTTTATAGGCAATGCCTCCCATGTTATTATCATGCCTACTCATTGCTATTCAACTGTCCCTAGCCTATTGGAGGTGGGTTTGGGGAGTTGTGGTTCGGGCCCCACGGGGAGGGGTAATGACAGAGTGGTATCAGAGATGGTCAGTTATACCTTAGGACCAAGTCTATGAGTTGGTTTGGGGAAACATTGTTAAGTGTTTTGCATTTAGATTTCAGGCTAGGGACCCCAGTGTTGGGGTGGGCGGCTAACGTATCCATACACCAGGACTCTGATAACTTGATTTTCAACTCAGAGCACGAGAACACTAGTTGTAGTGAAAAATACTGGTACATGAATCATATAAGAATGGGTTGTGGTTTCCATGAACTTATTGAGTCAAGTCTCTAGATATACTCATAGACTGAGATACATCTTGTATCTTTATAGGATGCCTCCGCGACGCGCACCTTTTAGGATCCAGCAGCTCGATCACGAGGATGACGCCCTCAGTGATGAAGATTCTACATAGGGACCAGATCCCCCAGTTTTACCATCAGGTGGTGTGCCAGTTATTCTACCACCCGTGGAGCAGTGTTTAGTGCCTACTGTATCAGTAGAGGATGAGCGCAGGCCGAGCGCACTCCACGAGTTTCAGAGACAGAGACCCCTCAGGTTTCGAGCTGAGCCTGATCCTCAAGCAGCAGAGGTCTGGCTTGAGGTAGTGGCTGGTGTCATCCATTTAGTCGGGACACAAGAAGAGCATATGGTGATCCTGGAAATGAGCCTTCTATAGGGCGATGGTGGAGTTTGGTTATCCAGACCCATGACAAGGAGACTCTTTCATTGTTAGAGTTTGAGTGTCTCTTCAGAGAGGATTTTTCACCGGTTACCCTGAGAGTGGTATGTATATAGGAGCTTCTTTAGCTCCAACAGGGGACCATGACGGTGGCTGACTATTCATCGAGGATCACCTAACTCTCATAGTACACGATGGATATGGTTAGGGATCAGTACTTTAGAGCTCAGACTTTTGAGTGGGGCTTGCTCCGAGACATCTGAGCTTGCATCATCCCTATGATCATTCCTACTTATGCTGCGGTGCTCGAGTGGGCTTTGCTAGTCTAGGGCTTCTTGGCAGGGAAGAGACAACCATTAGTTGTCAGTAGTGAGCGAGCTAGAGTAGAGACCTCGACAGTAGGGAGCCGACGTTAGGGTCCTAGGAATGGGAGACGTTTTCAAAGGAGATCCCAGGATAGCGGATCTGCTGTACAGGGTTCTCAGGGTGCATCCAGCAAGCCTCAAGAGAGGTGATGCTACTATTGTGATGGTAGGGGTCATCTCACTTGAGATTGTCTGACCTACCATACTACTGAAATGGGAGCAGCGGATGGACCACCGAGGTAGAGGCGACGTGTGGAGGAGACAGATCCGCAAGGTGGTAGACGGAGTAGAGGATCTAGGAGAGTAGATAGAGGTGGTCGGCATTTTTACATTTTTCCACCACCACCACTAGGAGGTCCACCCCCGGTTCAGGGAGCCGGTGGACAGAGTCAAGGACATCTGCAGGTAGCAGAGGCTTATGACCCATGTACCCCCGGAATGATTAGAGGTACAACTTGTGTCTTTTCTACTTTGGTTTTCGTACTGATAGCAACATGTGCTAGTCATTATTTTCTAGCTGCATATCTTGTTCAAGACCTTGACATTCTAGTTGAGTCATTGACTTGACTCATACGTTTAGAAACACCGACTGAAGATGATTCAAATATCAGACACCTTTCCATATAGTGTGACGTGACCCTGAGAGGTCAGAGTTTATGTTGGATCTTCTTGGTGGTAGCTTCGAGGCCTTACAATGTCATTCTTAGAATGGATTGTCTATCCACAGTTCATGCCCAGATTGATTTTTTTGGAGAAGGGTGTGGTGTGTCCATAGTGATGGAATGAGTTTCTCCTTCATCGGTGAAATGGAGACCCAGGCAGCGCAGGATGGACTCATGCGTAGGAATGCATATCTTATTTCACATCATTTGTCTAGTATATCCCTTGGTGCAGCAGATGTTTTGAGTTTCTAGTTTCAATCAGTATTGGATGAGTACGAGGACATCTTTCTGAAGGATGTCCTAGGACTACCTCCCCATAAGGAGATAGATTTCGGCATTGAGTTGCAACTCAGGATGACACCGATATTAGCATTAGAATATCGGAAGTCTCCTTCAGAGCATCGTAAGCTGAGAGTGCAGCTGGAAGACTTGTAGAGTAAGAGCTTCGTGAGACCCAGTGTTTCACCCTCGTCGTCCCCATTTTTGTTTTCAAAGAAGGCAGATGGGAGCATGAGGCTGTGTGTGGATTATCGGCACTTGAATCAGGTGATTGTGAAAAACCAGTATCCACTACTGAGGATCGATGATCTCTTCGAACAGTTAAGAGTGGAACGATGGTTCTCGAAGGTTGATATATGGTCAGGCTATCACCAGTTGTGAGTACGGGATAAGGATATACTGAAGACGGCTTTCAGATGTCTCTACGGTCACTATGTGTACTTGGTGATTCCCTTCGGCATGATGAACGCCCCAACAGTGTCTATGGGACTCAGGAAACAGATCTTTCAGCCCTATCTAGATCGGTTCATGGGGTTATTAGTTGATGATATCTTTGTGTACTCTGCATCCATGGAGGGCATGCGAGGCAACAAATAATGGTTTTGGACACACTCATAGAGCACATGCTGTACCGGAAAATTTTGAAGTGTCATATCTGGATATAGGAGGTCCACATTCTAGGGAATGTTATCTCAGCATATGGTGTAGAAGTGGACCCAGCCAAGGCAGAGGTAGTGTTATCGTGGGAGCCACCCCGGAGTGTGACAGAGGTGTGGAGTTTCCTTGAGTTGGCAGTGGTAGTCTTTGCATTGAAGATTTGGTGGAACTACCTGATGGGTGAGTGGTTTAACCTCTACTCTGATCTGGGGAGTCTCAGATATATATTTTCTTAGAAGGATGTAATTTGATAGAGATTTTATGTCTTGAGTTCCTCCAGGATTATGACTTTGAGATAGTATATACTATTGGGAAGGGGAATGTTGTGGTAGATTCTCTCAGCAAGAAACCTAGTTTGCAGTTTTTGGGTGAGGCGATAAGCCTGTTGGACTCTTTACAGTTATCCGTCGTGGATAGAGATAATGGAGCTTATGTTCAGTCAATGGTTTTTACCCCTCCACTCATACATCAATTCATGGAGGCACAGATCAAGGATGCTATCTATGAGACACTGCGTGCTCAGATATCCACAAGTGATACTGCAGATGGATATTGAAAAGGAGGGGAGCACGTTGTTATTTTCAGAGGGCTCACAGTAGTACCAATGAAGTTGTGGGTGGAGGTTCTGAGGGAGTTCCATACATCTCCTTTGGTGGGGCATCCAGGTGTGGCAATGATGTGCCCGGACCTCCGACGTCAGTTCTGGTGGCCAGGAATGAAGAATAGTGTGGCAGAGTTTGTTTGCCAGTGCCATACTTCTCAGGAAATAAAGGCTGAGCACTAGGTGCTAGAAGGTTTGACTCAGCCCTTTGAGGTGTCACAGTGGAAGTGGGATGGGATATCCGTGGACATCATGATTGTTTTACCACGTATGTCCTGGGGACATTATTCTATCTGGGGGATCGTTGACCGACTCACCAAGTCAGCCCACTTCTTAGCCATACAGGAGCAGAGCTATGTAGAGAGCCTAGGACACCTCTATGTGCAGGAGATAATCCGGCTACATAGAGTGTCATCCATGATCATCTCAGATCAGGATGCTCGTTTCACATCCCAGTTGTTGATGGGATTTCAAGAAGCTTTTGGGACTCAGTTACGCTTGACCATAGCTTTCCATCCTCATAATGATGGTTAGACATAGCGGACCATCCAGGTTCATGAGGATATTCTATGAGCTTGCATACATGACTTCGGTCAAAGATGGGAGGGTCACCTACCACCGGTGGAATTTTCATATAACAATAGTTATCTTTCCACTATTGGTATGGAACCATTCAAGGATTTGTACGGGTGACCTTGCTGGTCACCACTTTGCGGGACTGACCCATGATAGTCAGCACTCATGGGCCCAGAGATGGTGTGAGCTACTACAGAGAAGGTGAAGGTAATCCAAGAGTGGATGAAGACTGTACAGAGTCAGAAATGTTCTTAAGCCTATAGTAGTAGGAAGCCTTTTGAGTTCAAGGAGGGAGACCATGTGTTCCTTCAGGTCTCACCTCAACAGGGAATACGGAGATTTGGCCGAGGTGGCAAGCTATCTCCGAGGTTCATCAGCCCTTTTTAGATTCTGAGTAGATTTGGTGAGGAGGTGTACCGCTTGGCTCTACCTATTCAGATGGACTGGGTACACAACGTCTTCCATGTGTCTTAGGTTCGGAGATACTTGTATGATACATCACACGTTATCGGCTGGGGTGAGATGGACATCGATGATGGAGCATCATTTGTTGAGTACCTAGTAGAGATTGAGCATCAGAAGGAGAAAATCCTTCGTGGGTGAGCTATTCCCTTTGTGCATGTCTGGTGGCAGCACAAGAATATCTAAGCGGTGCAGTACCCACATCTTTTTGAGTAACCCTTGTTTTGGCTTTTCAGGGATGTAAAATCCCTAAGGTGGGTGTGATGTAATGTCTCAGATTTTTCTATGAGTTATTTTAATATTATGTGGGAATTATTTCGAGACCAGGCTTTCAGACAACATTCCGTTTTAAGGTCCGTTGAGCCTGGAATAAATGTTTGAAATTAAATAATTAATTAATTTACGCGCACGTACAGTTTTCCTTAAAATGTGGAATAACTCCGGAATGGGTGCTTGGATCGGAAATCCGAGGGCACGTTGCATCTAGAGTAATGGGTTTACCCAAGGAGAGACCTAACATCCGCTAGAAAAGGTCGGTGGTGAAATACAGTTTTTGGACGTAACGGTAATAAAATATTTAATTAAAATATTTTATAAAATCTTGTTGCAACAAATATCTTTTATCTTTTTAAATAGAGATTTGCGCAAGGGTCCAGGGTTACAGACCACATAACCCTGAAACCTCTTCAGGCTTTGGGAAAGCTCTGGAGGTAACCCCAACGCAGTGACGATGTTCTTGACGAGTTTCGCTGGAGACGATGAAACAGTGATCAGATCATCGCCAACGAATGCTGCAGATCCAGGTAGGGATTTTTATCTCTTTGTGATTTATTTCCCGTTCATGATTCCTATGAAGAAAGCGGACTAATCCAAGAACAGATTCACCCATGGATCGATCATATTTGCGGGATGAAATTTTTTGATGGAATTTTAGGGATTGATTCGTGAAGGTTATTTTGGTTTCTTTTAGCCTTCTAACGGAGAAGAACCAAGATCAACATGAACATCAATCGAGGTTCGTCCTTCTCGATTTCTTGTTCCTTTCTTCCCTGGTTTCTCGTGTTATTTGTGTGCGTTCTACGTGTTATTTACAGAGGTATGAACGAAGGATCTTTGGACATACATTGTGCGATGCAACGATCCCAGATTAATGATATAGTATCAAAACAACCCCACAGAGGTGAGACGATGGTTTCGGTGGACATATCAAAGTTGATCGGAAGATATCATTCTTCAAATGATTTTTACACGAGTAACCGAAATTAGATTTTAGAGCCGATCAAAGGCACAATACCCACAGATTTGGCATCAAAATGACAAGGTGACCCATGATCTTGAGTTTCGCAGCAAACGGACGACAAAATCATGATCTAGAAGATCAGTCGAGGCTCGAGGAGGAAGACGGCGATTCTAGAAATTTCATGACTACACAACATGTAGTATGGGCTACACGAAATGTGTTCGGTGGCGGGACACCTGGCGTGTACTCCGGGAGTACACGGACATGGGTTGGGTACACAGCCATGGACACAATGTGTATACCCTTCCCCGGTCAAACACAGCCAGATACACAGGCTACCCCGTGTACTGGTACATGGGCAGGCGACATGGACAAAGACCATATACGGGCACATGGCCAGCATACACGGAGTGAACCCCAGATGCTTGGAAATGGCGTGTAATCCAAGTAAACTCCATGTAGTAACATCTCATATGAAAATCCTAGATGACACGGGCTGTTTACATGGTTGGAACCCGATGTCAAGGAACATGGTGTGTGATCCTTCTACACGCCGTGTAGTTGAGTTTTACACAGCATGGAAGGATGACCTAGACCGTTTACATGGGCAGTACCCAGGGTCAAGGAACATAGTGTGTAACTATAATACATGTTGTTTAACTTGTTTTACATGGCACGAGCCAATTGAATTCTATGACTTAGACTAGTTAACTTAGGGTTCATGCCCTTGGTCATTTCTCGGAAGGTTTCTTGTATCATTTCCTATGTACAGGAGTATGATCCCTTCAGAAGACATCATAAATAGAGTTATTGGAATCCCTTCTGTGAGAAATTGAGTTGGATCCTATATTCATTCCTAGAATTCTACGTACAGTTTATGGAATCGGTATGACCTACTTTACCTGGGCGCTGATCCTCTGCTTATCGGATTAGCTCAGACTGAGTTGTTTTAATGACCACATGGCTATTGGTTGTGATCCTCATCTGAAAATCATATTCTCAAGTACTTGTGGAGTGTGCTCTCTAAGAATGACTACTTTGTATCTCTATCATCAGACCTAGGAGTGTGTTCTCCTTGTTACATGCTTAGTGGAATCTTCGAGCTGGATCTTAGTGGTGGTTTCACAATGGTCGATCTTGTATGAGTTTATCTAAATATGCATGTTATATGTTTCGTAGAAATATACTCTATAGAGATGATTGTATCTTCCCTTTTTGGTATTTCCCTTGTTGTATTCTTTTTTGGTTTTGGGGTGTCCTACTGTTTATTTTTATACTCATCCATGCACTGGATTTACTCGCACATGTCCTGTCTTATGCAGACAAGCAAGCATTTGATATGATTCTAGGCAGACATGGACTAGTTGGTGCTCATTGAGATTAGACAGGATGAGGTGTGTTCCTACAGCTTCGGATTGAATTCCCATTACCTTCCATTATAGGTTTCACTTTTTTACAGACTCTATTATGGTGGGCTTGTACTTTTGGCCTAGGGTTTTACATTACTATACCTTACATTCCTTTCGTACTCTGTTGGTTGGATTTTAGTGAATGCATGCATTTCCATTTTTAGTAGTTTTTACTTTTCAGCATTTTGGGCTTGGAGATGTGTGTGTGTGTGTGTGGGTTTATAGGCAATGCCTCCCATGTTAGTAGCATGCCAACTCGGTGCTAGTCACCAGCCCCTGGCCTATTGGAGGTGGGCTTAGGGTGTTACTGATCGGGCCCCACTGGGACGGGTCGTGACAGTATAGGGCCCAAAGCTGGATACAAGGATAGTAATAACAATATGAAACCCTCTTTTAACTTAGAATCACTAAAATATAAAATAATAATATTCAGTTCAATATATTGAATTATAAGTGTTATCATTTGTGGTTTAGGTCACACCACCTCTGGTGAATAGTCATTGCAACCTTCTTGGAATTTGACCTAATTCAATCATGGTGTAATTCTTTTAAAATCAATAGGATAAACCATTAAACATTATTAGATATCATTATGATTGAAAAATAAAGAATATGAAATATACAATGACTTACTATATAAGGGACAAAATACATAATTTCATTCTCCAAAATATTAGTCTCAAAAATCCAAAACACCATCAATTGTAATGATAGAAACTCCCCATACACACTACCATGGTCAGGTTGTGGTCATGGACTCATATCTCATACCATAGGTTCTGTTATATGGTGATTAAATTTAATTCAATAGAGTAAAATACCAATTACATTCCAATTGGAATCCCTATTTTTTGGAACACATTTCATTCAATTATTTTGGTTTAATAATATTTATTTGAACATATTATGGATATTTTAGATTAATCAACCACTTGATATTTATGAAGTTCTATTATTTATATTTGGAATTTTGATTTCAAATATCTGAAACTAGTCTTATATAATGGTTTAATTATATTAATTCCCATTAAAAATTTATAATAGCCCATTTTCTTTATAAATTTTCATGTGGTGCCAATTTATGTAAAACCACAATGGTTTTAGAACATGTGACCAATGGTCCATGACTCCTCCAAGCTCTAAGGGGTTAATTTAGGTTTAACCATCAATTATTATGGGAATAATCTACTTTAGTTAATGTAGACACATTAATTAATCCAATTATTCAATATCCACATTTAATTTAAATACATTTTCAAATATAACAATAAAAAAACCAAAACAATGTAGCTGTAAGTTCACAATGTAATATCAATGTGTCATTGAATATTAATTCCATGTGAATCCTTATGAACCAAATATAATTCATGAACAATGTCCTTATTCTATATGTTTTTAGTTTTATGAGAAAATATAAAATATTAACAAAAACCCCTAATCATGTTTGTCGCCAAAAAGTGATATCTATAAATAATATTAGACAAAAACCAAATCATATGACACATCATAGGAAACTAGGAACTTTTAATTTATATGAGTCAGTTTCTCCTAGGAAAATGATCATTAAAAAATACCTACATGTCCAAATGTAATTTCAACAATCTGAACATATAAATGAAATAAAATAAATTCATCAAAAACAAAATTGTGATGTAATGTACTTGTTCAACTCATATGTGACATGACCAGGTTGGCCATATGGACTCACGCATGCCTCACTTGAGGCTACTGATTAGCATTGCGGGTTTACTATAGAATGGTGGGGAGACTATTCCTACATGAAGTGAATGTAATATATAGGTATTATAGATTAATAACACAAATTGTAGTATAGGGAAAATAGTTGAGGATAAATTATATAAACAAAATAATAATCATGTCAGTACAACAATAACTGAACACTATATAATTAATTTCATGATTATATATAAAAATGAAATAAGGAATACTTGGAAATAGAAACACAATACAATAAATCTATAACATAGGGCATAAGAAAACAAAATACTATTGCATGATCTTTTTGAGAATTTAATCAGACATATGCTCCCATACTACATCCTAGGAAAAAATTTATGTTTCTATAGCTAGATTCTTCTCCTTGACCCTACATACATCCATGAAATCTGTCCGATTAGAAATAGAAAAAATGTACAAGGAGTGAGTAAAATTCTATTGGCCACCACCAATGAAATCTAATACTATATAGTCAGTGAATTTATAATGGAACTATGCTCATGTATGAAAATATAAGATAATAATGTAAATAATTATGTGATATTAGGCTTCGTATTAGATTCCCAGCCAAACATAATTTTATCAACCTAAATTTTACTCTCTCGAAGTATGTAACATGACTATATTATTTGAAATTACTGATAGCCCAAATCGATCGCTAATTTCCATTAGTGGCATCCTTTAGTCCTGTTTTTTTTGGCACAATTACTCCATTTCTAAAAACCAGTAGCGACCACCTTAGGCGGACCGAAAATTTACTCTATGAAAACACTCAAGTTCAGGTTGTTTTTTATACTTCTAATAGTGTGAGAAACAAATGGTTTACTTGGAGGGAACCCAAATTTTCACCGTCGGGTAGGGAATATATGTTCCAACTAGAGCTTAAGGGGTACTCCAAATTACATCGATGAGCAATAGTGGAATGTTATGAGAATGACTAGGGACGAAAAAGTTTTTTATGGGGGAGTCTTATTGTGATTACTGGTTATGTGGTGTGATTTTGGGGTTTTTAGAAGTGACGCTACACTGATAGTGGTCATGAGGGAAATGTTGCAGTAGACATGTTTGGGACGAATACCCTAGAAGAGGGAGAAATAATATATAAATTTATACCAGAATAAGACACTTAATGTTTTGAATTTATTGTTGGATTTAGTGACATCAAATGGAGGTCTCCCACTCCCATCATTTCAAGAGATATAATTTTCAATAGTATAACCATATTAATAATATCAAAATAGGATTGATGGTGTATCAAGGTGTTTATGACCATATATATTCATGTAAAATCATTATCGTAAAATATGTAGTCTATCTATTGGGGTATGTGTGTCATTCTGTGATGAACCCATAGTAGTGAAATCTTATTACTAAAATTATATTTATCCCTAGAAATATGCAATATGTATCCTTGATCTAAATCAGATTCGAGTGAAAGGAAAAAATATTTGTTTGTTTTAATTTTTAAGACATAATATTTATTCTATGATAATAATATAAGTAATTTTCATCCCTAGAAAAGAAGAATAATTTTCTACAGAGCAATGGTTCGGTATTAATCAATATTAGACAATGATCTAGTCTAATAGTGGTTCCAAATCTCATAAAACACAACCAAGACTTTTGTGAAATCCTCTGGGTAGTCATGGAAAACCCAAGGGTAATTCAAGGAATTTCCATAGCCTTGCCATCCTTTTAATGTATATAAATTTCATAATTATATACAAGTGAAGTATAATCAAGTTTAAATTTCATTTAGTCACTTTTAATCGTGATAATAATCAATCATTTATCAAGGAACATAAAATCCATTTATATGATTTATATTTCCATTCAATACCATTTATTAATGGGAATATGTATCAAATAATAAGGTGAGCTATATGAACATTTCTTTACTTTTAAATATTTTTTATTTATCATTTAAATTTATTTATTTAATACATTATATGCCATATGACTATATAAAACCACCTCAATAGGTGTCCTGGTGAAAATTAATTTTAAAAGTGTCAATGCTACATAACGAACAACCAAAGGGGTGGTCAAGTTGATGTATTCAACCTCTGAAATATTCCATGTTGTATATAGAAGTATTTAATTAATGGATAATAATTTTTATTAAACTAATTTTTAATATTTGATTAATTGAAAGCCCAACCCATAACACAACATCATACTATAAAAACATATTAAATTATAGGAAAAATCATTATTCCACACACCTTATATCAGTAAAAAAAATTCTTAATCTATTATCTGATTAATATTTGAACAATAATGTGACAAAAATCAAGGAAGTGAACTAATTAAAAGATAATAGGGTATATAATCATACATGGAAATTTCAATTTAAATATAAATATAAACTAGTAATGGATTTAAGAGAAATGAAGATGTTATTGAAATAGATCCAATGATACTAATGATGAAAGGATCCAAATGTCAAATTGTGGAATAATCCCCAAGACTAGGTGTAGAGATTGAGAATAAATGGATAGGTAGGTTGAATATATTTGAAGGATAAATAAGGGAGGTATTGTTTTTGGAATCATAATATGAAGGAAAGAAAAAAAATGTATTTTTACCCCATTCGTAATTGACCCATGGATTGGTCAAATGGTTTTCCAAACTGGGCACTAAACCTTGTAGGCACACTACCTAAGTGGAAATAACCATAAATCGATTGTTCATAAATTTACAAACCAATTCAGTATAATAAAAATCTCCTATAGAACCCACCATCACCAATTTAAATAGCCACACAACCTCCCCTTCATGGTTTGTCGAAACTTATTTCTCTTGTTTGGGGCCATAGAGTTGTGAAACATGATTACTACTAACCATGTTCTATCCATAGGCGTCTAAAATCTTTTCTAAACACCAGAGCAGTAGAATCTTAAAATCCCATAAATTTTCCCAAAATTTTCCATAACCCATTATGAATTTTTATTATATGATAATCAGGTATTTAATCATAAATATAATAGAACTGTACCTTAAGAGAAAAAATGTAATCATAAAAATTTCGAATTAAATCATTCAAATATATATTTAAGAACTATAATGGATAGTAAACTTCTTTTAGTAAGGAACATTGTCTAATATGATTTTTTTGGAGTGAACCATGACTAAATAAATGATAGGGAATAAAACCAATACACTATGATAGCCAGAATAATGATACTTGACTATGTAAACGTTTTTTATGATTATATTCATTCAAAGAACATATTTAATATGTTTATGGTATGTTTTTGTGGATCATTATTAATTTTCAAAGAATCTACAGTCTTATGTGCCCTTCCTTTTAGTAGAAAACACATTATTCTATGTTTTATTATCATGATATATGAATCGATGGTTATGATTTTATAAAATTAAGACCTTGTTCACATATTATTATATTTATATTCTTCTCACTTAGGATCAATGACTTATATTTCTTATATTTACTATAACAAAACATATGATCTCACCCTTTATTATTTTCACAAATTTATCTATTAATGTTTTAATCATGACATGAATAAGAGGGGTTCTAGTTATAAAAAATTCATATTTATTTATATCATTCATGTATAAGTTGAATACATATACATGTTTACAAAGACAATAAAACCATATGGTCATTAATATTTTGCTATTGTGAAATATATAGTATATTTGTTTTAAAATGATGAAATATTTTTCAATGAAAATTATGTGTTGGTTAGGTTTTTATCAGATAAAAAATTTTGTAACTTTTGGAAAATTGGATAAATTAACTATAGTGGGAACCCCTATAATAATCACATTTATTATATAACATCATATATTATTTTAATAGCATGAGTGTGGTTTTAGTAACTAAAAATATCAATATATAAACACTAGAAGTGGATGTGGTTCTATATAAGATCTTTCTACTTTTAATAACTCTAAAAAGAGTTCGTAGAGGGTATCTCAACTCTTATTATGGTGAATGAAGAATGATCCATTATTGTACACATAGTTCTAAATCCTAAGATATATGATTTTGAAAATACAAAATATATAGAATATATATTATGAATCAATTGAATAGATAATGACCCTGGATGAAATTTTTCATATTAGAGGATTAATATATTGAATGTAACATGTCATTATTTAGGACACCTATAAATGATTGTCCTGATTATTGGAAATCTCATGATGATAATTGTTTCACATAAATTGATTTTCGTTTTTTGTAAAAGGATAGAACCATAAAGTGATATTTCATCATTTATAACGAATTAATATATCAAAATTGGATCATATCCAATGTAAAAAATAATAAATATAAATATATATTATTATATATATAAATACATTTAAAACATTACTTGAAAATTTTATGAGGAAAATTCACTTTAAATTTGATATCACATATATGTAATATAAAAATATACAAAAATATTTCGAAGAAACATTTAAATTTAAATAGAAATGAATAATTATAATTTTATATAATATGAAATAATTATCCCTAATAGTGATTAAATTCATTTAGGTATTTTATTTAAAAAAATCATTTTAGTTTTTTTAGTGATAATAAAAATCACCTTGACTAAAATACAGAAAGAATGTTATGTTAATTTTTTATAGAAAGTATTTCTTTAAACATAATATAATAAATATAATTG
This sequence comes from Viscum album, assembly GCA_963277665.1. NCBI lineage: Eukaryota > Viridiplantae > Streptophyta > Magnoliopsida > Santalales > Viscaceae > Viscum > Viscum album. Next base: position 1,061,177,211 of record OY728140.1, read on the forward strand.
AAAATAGTAAAATAACTCATCCAAAATATTTAATGAAAATATATACATAAAAGAAAAAATTCTCAACATAAGATAGAAAACTGATGCATGCATCCTTAAAGAATGTATTTTAATTTCGAAAGTACATAATAAGTTGATAATTGAATAAAAATAAAAAATAAATTAAAATAACAATAGTTTATGATAATGAAATTTAATTTTAATAGATATATTATATACTTTTATCAACCATTAATGTAATCATAAAAAATATCGGTAAAAATGATATTGTAACATAAAACACTTTCCCCGTGTCCATATTACTTTATAAGATCTATAAAATCAAGTATAATAAATTTAGATATTTATAATTTTATTAATATTAAATATTAATAAATATAATATAATATATAATCCATTTATATTACTTCAACACCATTTTATTAATAATTTTGGATTAATTTTGTCATTTTGGGTTTCAACTGCTTTTTTTGTATGTATGTGTTAGTTTAGGGGTTTTAGTGCATAAACTTTTATCAATTCTACTTCATCTAAATTTTTTAACAATTATACAAATATCATATTAATTATGTTGATATTTATTACATTTTATATAGATTATTGAAATTAAATAAATAATAATACAACACGGATATGGTAGTCCATAAGTTCGCATGAGTGACATTTCTATTATTCAATAGATGAAGAAAGAAATATAAATATTCAAATTATAATTTCAAAATAATTATTATAACATAAATATAATATATATAATTTTAATCCATCATAATATCCATCCATGAATGGTTTTTCTATAAAATTAGTTTTATCACAACATGGAGGTGGTTGTCTACATATACACACAAAGGACTCATTCATCAATAATTAGAATTAGAAGAGCTGTTAAATAGTTGTTACATTATCATAATAACATAATAGTATATTAATTATATTATCTAAATAATTTTTTATGGATAAAATATATTTATATTATGTATATGAAGAAATAAAACATAATGATCATGATTAATATCAATAACTCTTCTTTTATAATCAACTTTTAGCTTACTCATTATGCCTTGAAGTATTTCTATTATGATAAGAAAAAAGATAAATTATTAAGTGATGATTATATGGATGTTTTATATTTTATTTTCAAATATCAAAGGCTAAAATGTTGTAAATGATATAGGATAATAGGTTCCCATTTATACATGAGGGGAGGCACACACTTGGAATTTTTTAAAATATTTCAGTGATTTAGGTTTACATTCTTAGGAAAGATGATAAAAATGTATAGGTATTATTATTTTTTATAGTAAAAGGATAAAATATCAAAACCCAAAAATAATTTGATATATTTAGGTGGATTTTTTATCCTTATCTCAATGATTATCCCATCTAGGTAAACCAATTTGAACAGTAACTCATGCAACACTATATTACAATTTTTCAAATTTACAGATAAGAGATATAATATTTAACCTATTAAGTTATATAAATTATTATTATTAACCATATAGAATTCATATTAAAGGATTTAATTTCCTTATTTTATATAATTTTATTCTAATAAATTTATAAAACCTCAACAAAAACATGTTTTCAAAATATTAATTTTTCAGCATGAAAAACATATTATTTCTATAAGTTACCTTTAGAACACATCATATTAATGTTAAAATATTAAAATAAATAAATAAAATATAAATTCACATAAAACGTTAATTATTATACATTATAATATTTTTTATATAAAAACACATAGTGCACATAAGAAATATATTTTTTAGATAAACGTGTTGTTTAGACGAAAAAAACATACAAAAAACAAACTCTAGATATTATTAAAATGTGATAAATTAGAATATTTTTAATAATATTTTAATTATTTTAACTTATAAAAAAATAACTAACAAAATGGTTTATTTACTTTAATGTTAATTATTGATTTTACAAAAATCTATAATTTTTACTATTCACAAAAAGATAAATATTGATTGAAAAACACTAAAAAATAAACCTATGATAATTTTGAAAATACTTTTCAAAAAATAATTTAACTGTTCTATAATAATATTTAATGAAATGGTAGAAATTAATTACAATGCTCACCTATAATAAAAGGAGAGATCAATTTAAAAAAAATATTATTTTAAAGAGTAAAATGATTTTACTAAAAATTGAGTACATATTTATAACAACCCTATACTTTTACACATAAAATTAAAAAAAATTTGGAATAATTATAAATCATGGAACAATCCAACGTTCATGATGTATATGGTCTTGGAAGAATTAGTACATAATCAGTCATTATAAAAACAATTTTTTATTTAATCTTAATAATGGGCTCCCATATTCCATTTTGCTCGTACATATGCATTAGATAACCTGTTTATAACATGAACAATGGGATGAGTAAAACAATCATTATGAAAAATAACCTTTTATGAATTCTTTAGCACATGTATTTTTAGGTAATGAATAATGATATAAAAAGGATTGTAACATGTGAAATCATAATATATAAACTTGGGATCATATTAATATGGAGACATAATAATGTGGTATAATCATAAAATATTACATTATCACAATTCCAGGCCCGTTGCACATAGAGGATCACAAGTCAAGGTTATCTAATATGTTAGTGGTACTTGGTAGCATAAGTCATGGCTAACCGCCAAGACAATTTCACATATCATATCATAAGACTCATCAGTACCCGATTAATTGGAGAACTATCTAGGCGCACCCATATTATCATTTTCATGAATATTATTTCCACATTAATAATCAAACATAAGAAATCAAATATAAACATAAGGGTGCCCCAGTAATGAAATGGGTATCATAATTATGTCATAAAGCATAATGAATGGGTGTATTAAACAAGTTTCCCTGAAAGAAAGGAATTAAAACATAAATGTAAATTTAAAATGTAAAATAGGAATATATCATATAATGTGCTGTAAAGTAGAATTGAGAATATGTAAGAAGAGTACTTAATAAATTTTAGTAGTAAACAATTTTTTGTAGTTTTAATAAAAATACTAATGAGCATTTTAAATAGAAAAGGGAATAATCTTTTATATAATACTAGATTTGATCCAAAAATGCATTCATAATAAAAAAATTGTTTTAAAATACAATGTTTAATTAAAACAGATTATTCAAGGCACATTAACATGGGTACGAATTCATGAAGTTCCCTTAAAACTTGTTTTTTTATCAGGAAGTATTGAGGAGGAGATCATTTAAAAACAAGTATATCCCCAAATGATAATGAGGAATTAATCTTGTTACATGGGTTTGTAGAATATACATAGTTTGTAGATGTAGTACAAAAAAATGGAAACATTATTTGGATAAAAATAATGATAGATTAACCAGAATGAAATTAGGAGGTTTGGGTAGAACCCCTTATAGGATATCGGCATGGTACCAAGTGCACAGATGGGGTTTTAATGAGATAACAAGGATTTATCTTATTTTATACATCATGTTAGGTGTATGGGGGGATCATAGACCATCATTAGGAACTACAGACAAAAGGATATATCATATAAGAGATTCTTGAATAAATTTGAAAAATATGGTATCCCTGACCTTATGTTCGATGGTATCCTTTCTATGATCTTAATGACCTGAATAATAAAATGAGGTTCATTAATTAATAATTCCAAAACCTCCAAATCATGTTATTTATTTTTATAACCTTATTAAGATTATTGAAGCCATTTTTGATGATTTAAAGGGATCAATAACATTATTTGGGAGCATTTTATTCATTGGTTATAATGATCTATTCATATATATTCATGTTTAGATAAACATGTATGATGTTAATGTTTAACCAGAATTGATTTTATATGACATTAGTGAACATACATAATATTGCATCATTATAATCATCATTGAGATACTATAAAGGGGGAATGATTTGAAATTTTGAAGATACTTAGGGCTACTAGTCATGGGTGAGGATAATAGGGATAGATTTGGGAAGAATTTCATGAACGAACAAGGCTTGATAGGAGTGAAGAGAGCAGGGGAGTGTGGGTTTTTTATATAGTGGAGGGGAGGACATTCTTATTAATATTTTAATCATTAGATTATTATTTATTCATAAGAGAATAAATAGTGACGATTCCCTTACCAAAAATATTAATATATTCATGTGAGTTTGAATCAATGGTTCATACATCAACATAACATCACACATGACTCAGTAATTAAAATATTTACTTTTTTTGTTAATTATTGTATTTTACTATTCGTCAAAAATTAATTTATATCAAAAAATCCCAAAAATTCACCCTTAACAATTTTTATGTGTATAATCCAAAAATGAAATCCATTTTTCAAAAATAATTTTCTAAATATGATGAATTTAATATTTAATTAAAATCATAATTTATCTTAATAATACAAACTTTAAACCAATAACTGATTTTATAATGTATTCCGAAATTAAATAATATCGTATAAAATTATCTTAAAACCAGAAGACATAAAATTGTTAATTTATGAACTCTTATAAGGAAAAATAAATTTTCTATTAGATTAACTTATTAAATGTATTAAATTATTTATGACTTAAAAAACACTAATACTTTTAATATGTTCTTATTATTAGTTATAAGGTCACTATATTTTATTTATATAATCACGGATGAGGTTATTATTATTATGTTTGATTTATTATTCATAAGGGTCGTATTTCTAGTAATAAAGGATAACATTTCTATTCATAATGGTGAGTTACTAGTCACCGAAAATTATGTTTGTCTTATTGGACTTCAAACATCTTACTGATTTCAATCGTGTATGTATGATTTTCCAAATTTAAATCACATTTCTGAAAATATTATGCATAAAGTTCACCTAATACTTAGTAGTTCATTGTGTTTTGATTTCATGTGATTATATGACAAAAGTATAAGAGGTATATTTCGGTTGATTAAACATTGGGTCATTACAAATATTATTATTTAAAAAAAATAAATTTTCCTTAATAAAAAAGTATAACCATATTTTATAATGTGATTATTAATATTTATCCTTTCCAATTTAATAAATAGAATAAAAAATTATAATATATCATGGTTTATATGTACATGGGGTTACATATATAGAAAATTTAAAATATATCTTATTTTTTATTCAATGTAAATATATATAAAATATTAGTTTGTTACCCAAAAATATGTTTTTGATGAATATGAGGTTAATTAAGATCACACCAAATCTAAAGAGGAGTTTCAAGACCAGAAATGTAATAAATAATTTGGAAGTACATGTGTAGACATAATAATCCATGTAATAATTGTTCAATAATATATTCCCTAGTGGTGATGTAAGAACCGAGTTCTTATTCTTGAGGTACGAGTTTCTTATATTCCTTTTTTCCTTATGTTTTTTAGAAAATAATGAAAATTGTTAAAAATCCCAAAATTTATGGGTACACACCATGTAATTTTCCACATGTCGTGTACTTTGGCAATGTGGGATGAGTATTTAGGGCATGTTGGCCTGTCGGTGATAGAGGGTGTAAAAACGAACTACACACCATGTACATAGTATATACATGCCATATAATCAGTTGAAAGGTGAACAAAAATGCGGGGGCAGTAGCCGCCAGTGGAGTGATAGTACACACCCTTTACATAGTAATACATGCCTTATAACCAAGTCGGTTGATGAACAGTGAGGCGGTGGAATGTGGCCACTATTGGAACAATAAAAAAAGGGAAAGTACACACTATTTACATGAGATTAAATGCCGTGTAATTTTGTTTTATTTTTGTTAAAAATGGGCAATAGAATCTTTATTCCGCAAAAGAGGCAGTGGGTTCATTTGGAGCCCCGAGAGAGGAGGCTAAAGCTTGGGGGAGCTCCCGATCGCAAGCCGAAACTCGGATTCATCCATTTTCGATCACGTTTGGACCGCACGGGTATGACCTTCACACTCCTTGGTTGTTTCCATCCAATTCATTCCCAAGGATAATTTATTTAACTTTGAATGGGTGGACATTTATCCCAGATCTACACCATTCTCGGTTGTTTCGGGAGGCATCTTTCAAGTATACTGATCAGAGGAGACAGAGGTAGGTGGTCTTGTGTTAATTTCGAACTGTCGAGTTGTTTTTGTGTACCTTTGTGCTATGCGCCCATGTTTCGGGTGTCGTATGGATTATTCCTTGATTAATTAAATACCTATATTTCATAGATAATTTAATAAATATGTATAAACTAATGTTTGGGATCGTTACCTTGATCTCGGGAAACCCTGTGAGTTTGTTTCCCTTGTTTTGCCATTTGGCCCAAATACCCAAGGGTATGACGTGATTATTACATGGTTTGAGTATTCTTGAGAGGAACAATATGTGAAATTATTGCTTATTCTTTTGTCTCAGCACTGTTACTTTATTTTACTAGCTTAGCCTAAGGCAGTGTTTTGCATAAAAGGAGGGAATTGTTTTTATTAGCCTGAGGTAAAGGATTTGTTTAGCCTAAGGGAAAGTGTTTTTTATGTCTTAGGGGAACGTTTCTTATGACTGATGGCTGTAGATTTCATGCCTGAGGGAAATCACCTGAGGGTTTTGTTTCTATTTAGCCTGAGTGCATGGCCCAAGGGCAATGTTTTGTTTAGCCTGAGGGAAAGATTCTGTTTATCTTGAGGGAAAGATTCTATTTACCCTGAGGGAAATATTTTATTTTTCCTGAGGGAAAGATTTTTTTAGCCCGAGGGCGAAGGTTCTTATGTTTGAGAACAATATTTACTTTAAATATTCACTGCGGTGATTTCATACATTGTGCATACCAAGCTAAAGCACCAGCTTGGTATTTTTTTACCTTCAACTTGCTAGATAGCCTGTTGTGGTTTTGTTATAGCACTATACAAGGGATCGTCGGCTGAAGATGTGTCTCAGGAACTTGTAATTCAAATATATTAAAATTTTAAATATTAATTTAATGTAAATGAAACTGGAAATGGTAGGATTAGCTACATTTGAGTACTTCTTAGTAACTGTATTTCATTACTTCACACAGATGTCGCACACTTTCACTAATAGTTGGGAATGCGCCTTTGGTGGTTTCCTACTGAGATTTACTTCTCACACCCTATTTGGGGCATGTCTTGGGAACATAGATATTATATTGTTGCAGGTGTTTATAAGGGAAAGAGTCCATACACAGGTACTATATTGTTGCAGAGAAGTAGGAGAGCATGAGACCGAGCTTAGGCATGCAATGTTGTCGAGTTCCTGCTGCACTGTTTTTCTTTGTTTTGTTGTACTTATACCTTGTACTATATTGTTTTAGATTGCAGTGTATCTTGTTTTGGATACTTTCTTAGCTATAGGGACATATTGCATCATCATATATATATATGATTGTTGTCATCTTTTACTAATGTATTATTGTCCATTTGAGCTTCGTATTGTATACTACTTCCACTTTTGGTATTTTTTTATTTTCTCCATTATGCCACACTTTGACAAATGTTGGAATAGTTTCCCCACTATTAGACATAGGCCCTCACTGCTATTTGGAAGCCTCTTCCATTTGGGGAAATTCTCTTGAGGTCATGTGACAAACAGGGTTCGGGGCACCCGTTGAGTGACACCCGGATCTGGGACGTTTCAAAGTGGTATCAGAGGTTTTTTCTTTTCATTGAGTTATTTTATTATTTGGTGACAATAGTAAGATATATACTACTAAGGGATTTAGGAATAATTATGCCTTGGAGTAGCTTCCCCATGTACAAGTAATTTCTGAATTTCCTCAAATTAAATTGTGATTTTTTGTTATGATTATTACAATATATTTGATTTTCACCATTGGGTGACACACTTGTGGTGTGGTGTTTATATTTTAGTATCTGAGTTATTTTTAGTTTCAACCTAATGAGATGATGGTATTCCATATAATGCATCATTATGAAACATGTCAGAATCACATTCCATGCATAGTTTCCATGCCATGTCGGTGCATTAGAAATTTCATGTTGTTGTGACAAATATTGTTCTAGAAAATGCATGCTGTTATGATAGATACCTTCATAAAATACCTGCAATTTGATAAGGTATTATTATATATGGTTTTGTGAATGAACGCCAAACATTGGTTCTTGAAGAGTATGGTCCATTATCAATCGAAATTTGGTGGACCATTAACATGTTTACCATGTTATAACATGTATAAGGTGCCAAGATTTGGTTCACAGGGAGTGTGCGCCCTCAAAGATTGAAATTTGTTGTTATGGTGTTCGTTTAGTGGTTTTTTGGGCTCTGGAGTAGGTTATGAGGCTTAATGTCTGGAAAAACCCATAATACATGTTTTGTAATAATGATTACACACCATTTACTCTTCTGTTCAGGAATAAATGAAAAAGAATTTAAGTACATGTTGTGTACTGTATATAAAAGCCCTGTAGTTTCTAACTATGTCATAGGCCATGGGGGAAGAAACACAAGATTGTGAATACGATAAGGGAACACATCGTGTACTGGTTATACATGCCGTGTCGTGTTTACCCTATGTATGTCGTGTGACTACCAACACAGACATAGAAATCATCGCTTAAACACATCGTGTAGTCCTTACACAGGCCATGTAGTGTAATCTGGGAATCCGATCATGTGACTAACAACACGGGTTAATGATAACCTTTCTATTACATGATGTGTCCATCTAAAACATGTTGTGTAGTTTAAGCCATGTATACGGCCAGGTCTCGAACAACATGGGTCATCGAAGCTTGTCTAGTACATGCTGTGTACCTGTGGGGCACGTCGTGTAGTCTTGACCGGTGAGAGGCTGTGTGAACTGGGCCATGTGGCTGGGGAAAACAGGGTGGTGTACACACCATGTGCAAGTGTAACATGCTATGTGATGTCACCCGAGTAACTAACCATGTCACTAACAACACGGACTGTTGGAATTTATGTCGTACATGTCGTGTCTATCTAGAACATGCCGCGTACTGTGAGTTGTGTACCTGGCTGTGTCTCAAACAACACAGATCGATGAAGCTTGTATAGTACACTATATATAGATCTTATACATGCCATGTAGTTTCATTCAAAAGAGAGCCATGTGGCTAAGCCATGTAGAAGGACTCAACTAGGGGATTAAAATTCAAGTACACACCATGTGGGTGGACAAAACACTATGTGGTTGGGGTGTTACATGACCAATTTTTTAAGAAGGTCACACCCATGTGAAAGAATTGAGGGAACATATTGTGTAGTTATTAAACATGTCATGTATTATTTTTTTATCAACATAAATTTTTTATTTTCCTTATTCCCTTATTAAGCTTTCATTTCCTAGTCCTTGATGACTTTAATCTAAGGCGTGTGTTGGAATCTGTGGAGTGATTCCACTGAGACGACTGTGAGTTGTTCACCAAGAGAGTGGAATCGATTATACTCTAGAAATGGTAGGAAATGTTCTACCAACGTATCCTTTAGCAGATCCAGATGTGGCGCCAGCTGTTATACCAGACATAGGTGCGGACGTAAAATTCCGTGAAGGCTTCATGCGTTTTATGCAGACCTTCCAGAGAGCACCACCGGTTGCCACATCTATGGAAGATCTAACTCTTATATTGAAACAGCAGCAACTGTCTACATTTTAAGGGGGTGGTGGACCACAGGTTGCGGAGTCTTGGCTAGGTTCTATGGAGACTATCTTCGAGCATCTAGAGATGTCTCCAGGGAAGAGGGTTATTCTTGCTACTTACATGCTGTGTGATTCTGCCAAGAGATGGGGGGATGTTACCACATAGACTGAGCATCACCGAGACATGTCATGTGAAGATTTTTAGGCAGTTTTATATGACTATTTCTATCCTGAGACACTATGGGATGATCGACCTCAAGAGTTCATGAATCTAAAGTGGGGACCATATCAGTGATGGATTATTCCACCCGCTTCACTGAGCTACAATTCTTTGCACCTGTTCTGGTGTGAGATTAGATGTTGAGGGATCGATAATTTGAGGATCATCTTCGATATGTCATCTGAGCACTAGTGAATGTTTTTTGGTTGCCGAACGTTCATGCTATTATGAACTAGTCATTGATTATAATGCAAAACTAGCAGGAATCTAGTAGTGAAGGATAGGGCTGTTCAGCACCTGTTTCTTGTACTATTTCTACCAAGAAGAGGAATTGGAGGATGGATTTCTCTAATGGTGGTAGTACTAGCATGAATAATTCATCAAGCGGACCGATAATGTGATACAAGTGTGGTAAGGAGGGGTACAAGAAACCTCAGTGTCCCCATAACCCATTGGAGTGTCGAGATTTCGGAATGATGGGTCAACTGCATTGTTTTTTCAAGGAGTTTTCAAATGTGGCTAGTGAGAGGGGTTTTGGGTAGACTCTACATGCAGAAGTAGGGCCAGAAACTTCTTACCAGTCAGGTAATTGCAATATGTCGGGACGTTCAAGATGAGGTGGTGGTCGTGGTCGTGGTAGCCAGACACTTGGATCTCAGAGATAGCAGGGCAGGTCAGCTCAAGGTATCCAGGCTATATCATAGGGTCATGACACTGGGCATGCATATGTAGTGCAATAGAACCAACAGAAGCAGGATCCTAGACTTTCCACTGTCAGAGGTACTATTTTAGTTTCTTCTGTTTTATATTTGGCACTTTTCATTATGAGTGCTACACATATCTTTATATCTGTGCCCATTGTGGAGATCATTGAGCTCTGTGTTTCTACTTTTTTTTATATCATGACGCTAGACACTCCATTGGAAATTATAATGGATGGTTTGGGTTAGTGTAGGGAGTTCCTCCTAGTGGTTTGTGGGTTTCAAATTCTATAGGACATCTATTTATTAAAGATGACAAGCTAGGATGTCTCATAATGGCATAGTCAGAACACTTTCGATCCTTTTTGGATTTCTATTGTATTAGGGTGAGATTCACGTCACCAGATGGTGGAGAGTTTCTATACAAGGATGAATGGGATGTCCTGGTGAGTTGAGCTAGACACGAGCATCGTGCGCGAGGTGGAGTGATCGCCTAGATTGCGGGTTTATATCTGGATGACTAAGGAACTTGTGTGAAGGATTTCCATCCAATAGTTTATCATTTTAGCGAAGTCTTCCCAGATGACTTTTCTGGTCTCCCTCCAAAGTGAAAGGTGGATTTCCCTATTAAGCTAGTGCCAGTGGCAGAACTGGTGTCCATTCCACCTTATAGGATGGCTACAACCGAGTTGCAGGAGATCAAGAATAAGTTGGAGGATTTTCCGAAAAAGGGTTTCATCTGACCTAGTACTTCTCCTTGGGGTTCACCTGTCCTTTTTTCAAAGAAGGTGGATGGTACACTTAGATATTGTGTGGATTATTAGAAGCTGAACCAGTTTCTAGTAAATAAATGATATCCGTTTACAAGGATTTATGATTTGTTTGGTCAACTTTGAGGAGCACAAGTGTTCTCAAATATTGATTTGAGATCCAGATATCATCATTTAAGTATTAGACCATCTGATATACAACTTATGGATTTTTGGAGCAGATATAGTCTATACAAGTACGTGGTCATGCTTTTCAAATTCATGAATGTTCCAGCAGTTTTCTTGGCACTAATGAATCTTTTATTCCACCCATATCTGGATTCTTTTGTCTTATTCTTCAGGTATGATTCATGGTGTACTCTCACACTCAACATGACCATTCTAACCATCTTGAGATCATACTGAGTACACTGAGAGAGAATCAGCTATATGATAAACTCTCAATGTTAAATTTTTGGATGGACTAGATACACTTCTTGGGACATATTATCTCTATGGTAGTATTTGCGGTAGACCCAGAGAAAGTGAGAGTTGTAGTTTCCTTGTAGAAGCCTAAGAACGTGTTTGAAATATAGAGTTTCACGGGGATAGATAGTTTCTACAGGATCTTTATACAAGACTTCTGCTTCTTAGCATCGCCATTGATGGGTTTGACTATGAAGGGTGTGATGTTCGTTTGGTAAGAAGCTGGAAAGATATCCTTTTAAGAGCTGGAGAGAAAGTTGATATTAGCACCAATCCTAATACTTATAGATCAAGGGAAGAGATATACAGTTTACTATGATGGATCAGGTATTGGGCTAGTAGTAGTGTTGACGTAAGGAAATCAAGTAGTTACATATGGGTCTTAGCTGTTGAGGCCACATGAGAGGAATTAGCTGATGCATGATCTCATGTTGTATGCAGTTGTTCATGCATTACGATGTTGGAGACATTATCTCTTGTGAGAACATTTTGTTGTTTTTACTCACCACAAAAGTCATAAATACATCTTTACCCAGCATGACCCTAATCGGAGACAGTGAAGGTTGGTTGAATACCTTCAGTACTTCGACATTGCGCTTGCATGTACACCTTGAATGGGTAACGTAGTAGCTACTTCCTTGAGTTGGAGGACTCAAATACAGGTAGTGCAGGAGGCCAGTGGTGAGTGGCAACTCGTGGATTTTTTCTCTGAGATACATTTGGAGGTGCATGATATTTAGGGGATAACCTATCTTTCATCTTTAGTGTTGACTTCTACTCTCCTGGATAGTGTGAGGATGAGACAACTATTAGATTCTAAAGGCCTAGTTCTACGGGAGTTAGTGGCATATGAGGACCCTCCTCCTAATTGGATGATATGCGATGAAGAGGTATACTATATCCATGGATGAGTGTGGGTTCTAGGGGATATATGTGACGAGTTGATGTGGGAGTTTCATTCTTTATCTTGGGAATTGCATCCTGGAGTTACGAAAAGGTACGGTGACTTGAGATGTCAATATTTGTGGCTGGGTATGAAATTACAGGTAGCTGGTTTTGTTATGAGATGTTCCACCTCTCAGCCGGTGAAGACATAGCATCACGGGCCAGCTAGACTATTAAAATAGTTACCCATTCCAATGTTGAAATGATATGATGTCGTGATAGACTTCGTCACTGGATTACCGAGGTCACATCGAGGTAGTAATGTCGTATGGGTTGTAGTACACAGACATAGGAAGGTTGCTCACTTTTTTCCAATCAAGGAGACCTTCGATGATGACAAGCTCAGGATGTCATATATCTGATAGGTAGTACACATTCTTGGGGTCTCCCGTTCTATTGTTTAAGATAAGAATTCCCGTTTTATGTCTCGTTTCTGGAAGAGTTTTTAGAGGGCACTGAGTATACTGGGGATTTGGATAACAGATTACCACCCTCAGACCGATGTCCAGTCATAGCATACGAGACAGGTCCTAGAGGACATGTTATGTGCATGCATCCTTGATTTTTGGGGCTCTTGGGAGAAGAATATACACCTAGTCATGTTTTCCTACAATAATAGAATTTAGGAAACTATTGAGACAACACCTTACAAGGCATTATTTGGTAGGACATGCCGATCACCTTTGTACTAGTTAGAGGAAGGTGAGGCAGCTTTACTGGGACCAATTCACGTACATGAGACTTCAGAGTAGGTCTAGATGATACAGAAGCAGATGGCTGCTACACAGTCTCTTCAGAAATATTATGTTGATCGTCGTAGATGATCCATTGATTTTGTGGTCAGGGGGTCCGGTTTTCTTGCATGTTTCACAGAGGTTGGGAGATAGGTGGATTAGGAGACATGGTAAACATTCACCAAGGTATGTGGGTCCGTTTGAGATTCTGAAGAGAGTCGGGCATGTTGCCTATCGGTTGCAGTTAACACAAGGGTATCGGTCCATGAACGAAGTATTTTTTGTATCTCAGCTGCACCTTTATCACTCAGACCTATCTCACATCTTTAGGCCCAAGAAGGATGATCTTCAAGTTGATGCATCCTTTTAGGAGAATCTGATTCATATTGTTGATAGGAGGACAAATTTTCTCTAAGTCCGGTCAGTTCCTCTCGTACGGGTGCTATGGAAGCATGGCCAAGTGTAGGATGAAACCTAGGAACTAGAGACCAACGTACATTCTCAGTGGCCAAAGTTGTTCTAAACATTATCTTCACCACGGTTGGGATGGAAATTCTTGGATGTGTAGCTTTAAGGGGGGAAGTTTGAAAGAACCTATTTCTTATTCATGAGGTATGGGTTTCTTCATTTCCTTTTTAATTATGTTTTTTATGGAAATAAGGAAAATGGGGGGAAATCCCAAAATTTATAGGTACACGCCATGTACTTTTGCACACACTGTGTACATTGGCCGTGTGAGATGAGTATACTCGGTGTTTAGGACTGTTGGTGATAAAGGATGTAAAAATTGACTACACGTCATGTACTTAGTATATACATTCCATGTAATTTGTCTGTATGTGAATAGTACGGTGGTGGGAGTAGCTGCCAGTGGAGCGATAGTACATGTCATGTACTTAGAAATACACGACGTGTAACCAAGTTGGTTGACGATCAGTGAGGCTGTGAAATGTGGCCGCTAGTGGAACAGTTAAAAAATGGAAAGAACACGCCATGTACTTGAGAGTACATGACATGTAGTTGCCTTTTTGTTATAAATAGGCAGTAGCCTCTTAATTCAGCAAGGGATGAAGTGGGTTCATTTGGAGAACTGGGAGAGGAGGCCGAAGCTTGGAGTAGCTCCCGATCACACGTCGGAACTCTAATTCTTCCAACGTCATTTACGTTTGGACCGCACAGGTAATCCATTCCCTCTCCTTGGGTGTTTCCTTCCAATTATTTCTTGAGGGGAAGTAATTTTTGTTTTAATGGGTGAATGTTTATCCCAGATCTATGTTGTTCTTGGTTGTTTCAGGAGGCATCGTTCCCATATATTGATCATAGGAGATTGAGGTAGGTGATCTAGGGTTTACTTCCAACAGTCGAGTTTTTTTTGTGTACATTTGTGTTACAAGACAATTTTCCGGGTGTCAAATGGTTGAGGCATTTATTGATTAAATACCTAGAATTTCATAGGTAATTTAATTAATATGTATAAATTGTTGTTTGGGATCGTTGCCTTGATCAAGGGCCACCTTGTGGGTGTGTTTCCCTTGTTTAGCTGTTTGGCCAGGATACCCAAGGGAATGCCTTGATTATATAATTATTTGATTTTTCTTGGGAGGAAACATATAGGAAATTCTTTCTTATGCTTTGAGCTCATCCCGGTTACCTTTTTTACCTGATTGTCCTGAGGGTAGTGTTTTACTTAGCCTAAGGGAAAGGTTTTGATTATCCTGAGGGAAATGTTTTGTTTAGTCTAATGGAAAGTGTTTGTTAAGCCTAAGGGGAATGTTTCATATGCCTGAGGGTTGTATCTTCCATTCCAAAGGGAAATCACATGAGGGTTTCATTTCTATTTATCCTGAGGGATAGGCCTAAGGAAATGGTTCTGTTTAGCCTGACGGAATGATTCTGTTTTTCTTGAGGGCGAGATTCTGTTCAGCATAAGGGTAAGATTTTGTTTAGCCTAAGGGAAAGATTCGGTTTATACCAAGGGAAATGGTTCTTATGTATGAGGAAAATGTTTACATTAGATATTAACTGTGGTGATTTCTTACGTTGTACCTTCAAGCTAACGCACAAG
This sequence comes from Viscum album, assembly GCA_963277665.1. NCBI lineage: Eukaryota > Viridiplantae > Streptophyta > Magnoliopsida > Santalales > Viscaceae > Viscum > Viscum album. Next base: position 1,061,192,726 of record OY728140.1, read on the forward strand.
CTTGGTACTGTTTTACCATCTACATACTAGATATCCTATTGTAGTTTTGCTGTGGCACCTTACAGTGGATCGTCGGCTGAGGATGAGTCTCAAGAACTTGTAATTTAATTATATTTAATTGTTAAATAATAATTATATGGAAATGGAACTGGGAGAAGTAGTTTCTTTTGGGTACTTACTAGTGACTTCATTTCATTACTGCTCACTGTTGCTGCACATTTTCACTGATAGTTGGGCACAGAGCTTTGGTGGTTGCCTATTGGGATCTATTTCTGGCACCCTATTTGGATGACGTCATGAGCCCAAACAGACTATGTTATTGTGGGTGTTGATAAGGGCAGAAGTCCCTACACAGGTACTTGATTGTTGCAGTGGAGTAGGAGAGCATGGGATGGATCTTAGGCATGTGATGCTTCTGAGTTCCTACTGCATTGTTTTTCCTTGTTTTTTTGTACTAGAACCTTGTACTGTATTGTTTTAGATTTACGTGTATCCTATTTTGGCAGCTTTCTAAGACTTAGGGACATATTGCATCATCATATATATATGACTATTTCCATCTTTAACTTATGTACTGTTGTCTATTTCATCTTGGTATTGTTTACTGTTTCCGCTATTGGTATGTTTGTATTTTCTACATTGTGTTACACTGTCATGACCCGTCCTAGTGGGGCCCAAGCCGCAACTCCATAGGCCCGCCTCGAATAGGATTCAGGCATGTGACTAGCATGGAGTAGGCATGTTACTAACATGGGAGGCATTTACTATAAACCTATCCACATGCGCACACATCTCCAAGACCACAAAGATGAAAAGTAAAAGCTAATAATAATGTAAATGCATTCATACACTAAAAACCCAACCAACAGAGTATGACAGGAAGTAAAGTACAGTAATGTAAAACCCTGGGCCAAAAGTACAAGCCCACCAAAAGAGAGTGTGTAACAAAGTCCAACCTATAACGAAATATAATAGAACTACAATCTGTAGTCGTAGGAACACACCTCGGCCTTTCTGATCTCACTGAGCACCGTCCAGTCCTGGTCTTCCTAGAATCTGATCAAAGGCTCGCTCATTTTCACAAGACATGACACGGGCTGGCAAAGCCCGTGCAGGGTTGAGTATATCAATTTCCAGTAGGATACCCTGAAACCGCAAAGGAAATACAACAAGTGAAAATTCCACAATGTAAAGATACAGTCAGCTCTACACAGTACATGTTCATAGAATATACAACATTAATATCCAGATATACTCATACACGATGGACCATTGTGAAACCACCAATAAGATCCAGCTCGAAGATTCCACTAAGCACGTAACAAGTAGAACAAAATCCTAGGTATGAAGAGAGAGATATGACATACCTTTTCCAGGACAAAACACTCCACAAGTACTTGAGGACATGATTCTTAGATGATGATCATAACCAATATATACGGGGTGATTCGAAAAAATCAGTCTCAACTAATCTACTAAGAAGAGGATCGGTGCCTGTGTAAAGTAGGTCACATCAATACCAAGAACTCTACTTAGGGTTCTAGCAATGAATAGAGGATCCAACTCTAAGTCTCATAGAGGGGATTCCAGCAACTCTATTCAATAATTATGGAAGAAGGGATTAGACTCTTGTAAATAAGAAAAGATACCAGGAAACCTTCAAGGGAAAGACCAAGGGGAAAACCCTAAGGAAACTAGTCCCAGTCACAGAAGACCACTAGCTGAAGACATGTAAAACAGGTTACATGGCGTGTAGTATGGTTACACTCTATGTTCCTTGACTCTAGGTACTACCCATGTAAATGGAATGTGTCCCCCGTCCAAGCTGTGTAATACTCAATAACATGGCCTATAGAAGGATCACACACTGTGTTCCCTGACTCCGGTACTGCCCATGGAAACAGCCTATTTCTGTAATCAATGTCGTGTATGAAAGCATATAAACGGTGTGTATGTTGAAGCACACGTCGTGTTCTGTAAACTAGTAAACACTTGTGTACCCTGGCCACATTCCTGTTAATGGTGTACATTCGTGTCACCAGCCTGTGTACCAGTACACATGGTATCCCCTGTATCTGGTCGGGTCCGGCCGGGGAAGGGTACACACACTGTGTCCTTGGTTGTGTACCCAACCCATGTCTATGTACTTCTGGAGTACATTCCAGGTGTCCCATCGATGAACACATGCCGTGTAGACCATACTACATGTCGTGTAGCCCATACTACATGCCGGGTAGTCGGGAAATTTAAAAAAACATCGTCTTCCTCCTCACACCACGGCCGGATCTCCAGATCACGTTTCTCTTGTTTCTTTGCCGGGAAACTGAAAATTATGGGTCTCCCCATCGTCATGATGCCGAATCTATGGGTTTTGGACCTCTGATTAGCTCCAAAATCCGATTCTGGTCATCCGTGCAGAAATCGTTCGAAGAATAGTATCTTCCGATCCACTTCGATCCGTCCGTCGCCACTGTCATCACACCTCCATGTGGATGTTCCAATGCTAGATCTCCAATTTGGGATCGTTGTGTCATGAAACGGATGCACAATGATACATCATTCATACCTCTACGAAGAACACGTAGAACGTGCATGAAAAATTCGAGAAAATATGAGGAGAAAGGCATAAGAAATCAAGAGGGACGAACCTCAATCGATGTTCATGTTGATCATGGTTCTTCATCATTAGATGATTAGATGAAACCAAAACAACTTCAAGAATCAAATCCCCAAAATTCCCACAAAAATATAGTCCCACAAATACGATCGATCATCAGGATAATCGATTAATGTATTAGTCCACATTCATTATAGGAATCAAGAACGAGAACAAAATCACAATGAGATCAAACTCACTACTTGGATCCATTATGCTCGTTGGTGAAGATCTGGTAACTACAACATTGTCACCGACGAAATTCGTCAAGAACGTCATCACCATGTCTGGGGTTTCTTCCAGATCTTTCCAAGAGCCTCAAGGGGTTTCAGGGTTATGAGATCTGTAACCTTGGACCCCTGCACAATCCTTTATTTAAAAAGAATATAATATATTCACTGCAACAAAATTTATTAAAATATTTTAAATAAATATTTTATTTCGGTTACATCCAAAAACTATATTTCACCACCGACATGTGCCAGCCGATGTTAGGTCTCTCCTAGGGTAAAAAACGATTATTTGGATGCAATTGTGCCCTAAGATTTCTGATCCAATCTACTTTTTAGGAGTTATTCCAAATTTTCCGGAAACCACATGCGCATGTTATTTAATTATTTAAATAAATTTAGACATTTTTTTCGGGCTCACCGGGCCTCGTAACTGCATGCCGTCTCAAAGCCTGGTCTTGAAATAATTCCCATATAATATTAAAATAATACATGTAAAAATCTGGGACATTACATCACACCCACCTTAGGGCTTTACCTCCCTGAAAAGCCCAAAAAAGGCTACTCCAAATGATGCGGGTACTGCACACGAATATGAGCCTCTCGCTCCCATGTGCTATCATGGAGATTCCCATCTCAGATATATCTTTTATCTGAAGGATCATAATTTTAGAAAGAGTTATTGGAATGAGTTCCTCTACGATTATGACTTTGAGATCGTTTATACTTCTGGGAAGGGGATTGTTGTGGCGGATGCTCTCAGCAGGAAATCCAGTTCGCAGTTGCTGGATGAGGCAACGAGGCAATTGTCCTATTTATAGTTATCTTTCATGGATAGAGATGGGGGAGCTTACCTTCAGTCGATGGTTGTTACCACTCCACTATTACCGAGAGTCATGGAAGCACTACTCTAGGATACTAGCTGTGAGACTCTACGTGCTCTCATATCCGCAGGTGAAGCTACCGAAGGATATTCAAAAGGTAGAGAGCACATTGTTCTTTTCAGAGGGTGTATAGTAGTACCAGTGATGTTGTAGGAGGAGGTTCTGAGGTAGTTCCATACATCTCCTTTGGAAGTGCATCTAGGCATGGCAATGATGTACCAGGAGCCACAACTCCCCAAGCCCGCCTCTAATAGGAAAGGGGATGGTGACTAGCACTGAGTAGGCATGTTACAATCATTGGAGGCATTGCCTATAAAGCCGTACACATTCACACTCATCTCCAATACCAGAACAACGAAAAGTAAAAGATACTAAAAATATAAATACATGAATACACTAAAAACCCAACCAACAGAGTGTGAAAGGAAGTAAAATACAGTAATGTAAAACCCTGGGCCAAAAGTACAAGCCCACTAAAAGAGAGTCTGTAACAATGTCCAACATGTAATGAAAGGTACTTGGAATGCTATTTGTTGCCATAGGAACACAAATCAGCCTATCTGATCTCACTGAGCATTGTCCGGTCCTAGTCTTCCTAGAATCATGTCAAAGGCTTGCTCATCTTCACAAGACATGACATGTGCGAGCAAAGCCCATGTAGGGGTGAGTATAACAATTCTCAGTAGGACACCCCAAAACCACAAAGGAAATACAACAATGGAAAAATACCCAATGGAATGATATAGTCATCTCTACATAGTATATGTTTACAAGACATAAAACAACAATATCCATATATAATCATACACTATCGACCATCATGAAACCACCACTAAGATCTAGCTCAAATATTCCTCTAAGCACGTAACAAGGAGAACACACTCTTAGGTATGAAGAGATAGATACGAAGTACTCATTTTGGGAGAAAACCCTCCACAAGTACATGAGGACATGATGCTAAGATAAGGATCACCACCAATATATATGGGGTGATTCCAACAACTCCCTCTCATCTAATCCTCTATGCAGAGGATCTGCTCCCGGGTAATGTAGGTCATTTCAATACCAAGAACTCTAAATAGGGTTCTAGGAATGAATATCTGATCCGAATCTAAGTGTCACAGGGGGATTTAAATAACTCTATTTAAAAAGTCCTGATGATGGGATCATACTCTTGTATGTAGGAAATGATACCAGGAAACTTTCTGGGGAAAGACCAAGGGGACGAACCCTTTGGAAACTAGTCCAAGTCAGTCAAGGACACTAGCTCAAGTCGTTTAAAAGAGGTTACACGCCATGTAGTATGGTTACACGCCGTGTTCCTTGACTCCGGGTGCTGCCCATGTAAACGGCCTATGTCACTCGTCCAAGCTGTGTAAAACTCAACTAAACGACGTGTAGAAGGTTTAAACGTTGTGTTCCCTAACTCCGGGTACTGCCCGTGTAAACGGCCCATGTTTGAAATCAAATTCATGTAGGAATTCATATACATGGCATGTAAGTCGAAGCACACACCATGTTCTTTCAACTGGGAAATACTCGTGTACCCTGGCCGCATGCCCGTACACAGTGTCTGTCTATGTCGCAAGCCCCTGTACCAGTACATGGTGTATCCCATTTAGCTGGCCGGGTCCGGCCGGGCAAGGGTATACACGTCGTGTCCTTGTCCATGTTCCCTACCTGTGTCCATGTACTTATAGAGTACACACCAGGTGGGCCGCCCACGAACACATGCCGTATAGCCCATACTACATGCCATGTAGTCGGGAAATTTATAGAAATGTCCTCTTCCTCCTCGTGCCTTGGCCAGATCTCTGGATCCTGTTTCTCTTGTCTGTTTTCCGCAAAACTAAAGATTATGGTTCGCACCGTCGTCTTGATAATGAATCCATGGGTTTAGAACCTTTGATTGGCTCCAAAATCAGATTTTGGTCATCCTTGCGGAAATCATTTGAAGAATGATATCTTATGATCCTCTTAGATCCATCTATCGCCATCTTCCTCGCACCTCCGTGGGGTTGTTCCGATACTAGATCTTCAATTTGGGATTGTTTCATCATGAAATGTATGTGCAAAGATCTGTCGTTAATACCTACGTGAAGAAGGCATAGAACGTGCATGAAGAAAATGATAAAATAGGGGGAGAAAGGCACAACAAACCGAGAGGGATGAACCTTAACCGATGTTTGTGTCGATCTCGGTTCATCATCATTAAGAGATTAAACGAAACCAAAACAACTTCAAGAATCAAATCCCCACAATTCCCGTCGAAATCCCATCCTGCAAATACGATCGATCCGCTGGGTAATCTGTTCATTGATTAGTCTTCATTCGTCATAGGAATCAATAATGGGAATGAAATCACAATGAGATCAAACACCATACTTGGATTTGTGGTGCATGTTGGAGAAGATCTTGTCGTCACGTCGTCGTCACCGAAAAAATTCGTCATGAGCATCATCGTCGTGTTCGGGGTTTCCTCCCAATCATTCCCAGAGCCTCCAGGGTCTTCAGGGATATGAGGTCTGTAACCCTAGACCCCTGCACATGACTTTATTTAAAATGGATAAAAGATATTCACTGCAATAAAATTTAATAAAATATTTTAATTAAATATTTTATTACGGTTGCATCCAAAATCTAGATTTCACCACCGACCTATGCCAACCACTGTTAGATCTCTCCTAGGGTAAAATCACTGATCTAGACGCAACAGTGGCCTCAGATTTCAGATCTGAGCACCTTTACATGAGTTATTCTATTTTTTATAGAAAACCACATGCATGTGTTATTTTATTATTTAATTAAATTTTGACATTTTTTTGGGCTCTCTGGGCCTCTGAACTACACGTCCTCTCAGTGCCTGGTCTCAAAATAATTTCTATATAATATTAAAATAATATATGGAAAAATCGGGGACATTACATAAGCATTGGAAAATGAGGGCATAATTTCCTCACCATCAGACCAAGGCCCTCGCTGCTAGTCAAAAACCTCTGACATTTAGGGAAATTCTCTTGAGGTCATGTGACCAACCGGGTACGAGGCACCCATTTAGTGGAACCCAGATCTAGGACGTTATAGGTGAAATACTATAGTGGGGAAGAAAACAATTATATGTAAGATCCTCATTGTATGGTATAGTTGTATATTCAATTAGATTCTAGAAGTGGAAGAACATAACACGACTCTATATTGATCAAAATGGGATAATCTATGATTATATGAGCTTTATTAATAGTAGAAAATCATTTTTAGGGGGTCAAACAAACATTTTATGGTGTAATATAATATATAAACCCATTCATGTACATTTTACTACTCCTTTATTTTTATTATACATGAATGTGATCCCGTGTGTAATCATATAGTGAATCAAGATCCCTAACAAGCGCATGAGGTTGAATTCGAATATATGAGAAATCATAACATAGTCCAATAATTCAGACCTCCCAGTGCACCGTCCAACCTTGGTAAATAAAATTGGTATTATATAATTTTTCTCTCAATATATCCTATTAAATTTCCTGAAACATCAAGAATATAAATTTCTTCTATGGACCTGCTATTCCCATATACTATGTGGTGAATTATTATAAATACATATATATAGTACTTCAATATTTCCCTTCACTCAAAATGGATGCGAGATATAATAAAATTGTGGTATTTACTACCACATTTTATGGATATTCATCAGCACTAGCGGTAATGAAAAACATGTTGTCATATGGTAAGCATCCTCAATTGATTTTTCATAAAATCATTAAAGTAATGTCATGGGTCTTCTGAATTCACAAGAAACATGAGAAATATTAAAAATTCATTATGATGTTAATAACAATGTCAAATAGACCAAGCTATAAGTACCAAGGAACTAATTTAAAGACCTAAATAATGGATGATAATGTGACCATATTTGACTTCTTTACTAAGATATTTTATATTATAAGAAAAATTAATTATTTTTGTGATAGTATAAAATATTACATTATTTATAAAATTTTTAGGATGATTATTATTGACAGTTATGATTAAAAAAATTTATCCATGGATGAATGAGAATATTTGACTCCAAATTTACTACACAACAATATCATATATTATGAGTTGAGTAAAATTTTATCTCTATAGAAGAATGAAAAATTCCAGACAAGCTCAGAAAAAATAAGAAATAAGAAAAGTTATAAAATAATGGTTATAGATTAAGGTTATTAAAATATTTTTGAGAAAGATAAATTCTTCAGTCATGTTTTTCCTCTTATATTAAAAACATTCAAAACGGTAACATGGAAGTTAATGAGTATTAAAAAACTAATGTGTTACAGCACTGGTGATTCTTCTCAATTTTATTGCAACTTTCACCTAGAGAAATATCTAATGTTGAATCATAATCATATATGTATATACCCCAGAAACACTAATGGTGAAAGATAAAGAATAAATGCATCAATAACATAAATTAAAAGATATTGTGAAAAAATATTCATCATCAAGTTGAACTACAAATAATGATGTTGGTTACATTGCATATGGATATAATAGATCTTACTCATCATGTTGTAGTGATGATAGTGAAGAATTTAAATAGCATAGGTGATAACTAAATGAAAAATTATAATTTTTCATGGGACATAAACAATAATATAATATTGAGAAAAATAATAATGAGAAATTAAATTAAATAGGGGAAGTTAAGAAGGTGGATCTAATAAATTTTAAATAGGCCTATATTGATGAGATCAAACATAATTTATTTATGTTTTCTATGAATGAAAATATGTTTTGTAATATTCAATAATAAATGGATGAGAAAGAAAGAATTATTTTAAATAGAATCTATATTTTATACTATTCAATAAGATTTTATGATGAGTATTGGGAATTCAATAAATTAGTGGATATTAATCACAATTCTTCTCAAGATTGTAAGATAATGAATTATATATTTTAGGTAGAATAATTTACTTTTAATAATCAATATACATTTATTTTAAATTATATAAATGGTTAAAAATCTTATATAGATGGTTGAGCATAGTTATCTGACTAAAAAGCTTCCACGTTAAATGAAGGAATAAATACTCAAAGCAGTCCTCAATATTCTATCAAAAGTGAGGATTTGTTTTCAATAGTATAATAAAATATGTAATGATCTATAAAAATTCCCAATGAAAAAATTTTGTGGTAGTGTTCTTATTTTGTGGTAATAATGAACATGAATAATACCCATTCTGGGATAATATTTTTTTCACTAGGAAAGATAGAAGAATAATGGTGGTGTTTTAGTTATCATTTTAGGAAACCCCTTCTGAACAGAACTATAAAACAAATATCTATGAAAAAATCATATTTATGATAATTTTGGTGGAAGTCTTTTTTTATAGTCATATAGATAATTTATTAATGAAATGGTTTGAATGGGGTGTTACATATACCAGGGAGGGGAAAATATTTCAAAGTAATACTAGTCTCTTTTCTAAAAAAAATATTGACAACCAATACGATATAAAGAAAAATATTCTTATCATTTATTTTGATTGGTTGAATCTAGAAAAAAACCCAATAGAAGATTAAAAGATAATTTGTTCACAATTGGAAACATTATGATCTAACGGTCAAATTTTGGAGAGATTAATCAACACATAGAATTTCGTACGTATGAATTAGTTAATCATGTATATGAGGATAAAAATAGAACTATGTGACCATTGAATTCTGTCGCTTCTAAAATTTGATGAAAATAACATCCCACATTGAGAGGAATCTCTGAACTAGATTGACGTTTTTAGACCTAGAATGATCTCTTTTATTCCCTATTCATTTTTTAATATATGGAGACATAAATGAAATTGTGGGAGAAGGATATATTTTTCTAAAAAATATATAACCATTGTGAATGTTTGAGGATTTTAATGTTGGAAAATATGAAGAGACTATCCTTCATAGAGTTTACTGACTTCTAAGAAATAGAATAAGTTGTGTGCATCACATTACAATAGAATCATAATGAATGCATTAGGCTTAGTACTATTAAAACATTTATTTGTGGATATGTCACGATTATATGAAATTAAGGGCTTGATAATCACAAATAAAACATATAGTTCTTATTCTATTAAATTAACTTATTAATGGGGATTATTTGTTATTGAATGTGAGAAAAAAATGAGGGTTATATGACCTTAATTTGAAATATTTTGAAAGATTTTAATATAAATACTAATAAATATTTTTTAAATATAAAATAATTTATACAATCAATATTTGAGAAATAAAGAGTTTATCATTATTATAAATCATGCATGGTAGTTTATGGACCATTAATAAATCATCAGTTATTTCTCCATTATTTTCTAAATTTTCTCTCTAGACATATAATTAGAGAAGATGATCTAAAGTCTTGTTATAAGAGAGCCATGTTTTATCATCGCGCACTCAGGAAAATTAGGAACAAAATTAAACCACCATAACATGATAAAAAATATCAAAAAATCTCTCACATTGACCTTAGTAATTGGTTATCAATAAAGTGAATAATGTGTTTATCGATCAAGTTATCTAAATTTAAATTTAGGATTGTTATTACTATTATTTTCAAAGTGATGTATTTAATTTTTTCTCAAAGGTACAACATGTGTTTAGTGGAGTTGAAGATGATGTATGGGGGATTGTTATTGATTTATGAAATTAATTATATGTCATTCTCAACAAAGAATCCATTTAAATCCATAAGATGATTGAGATACTACCATTTTAATGGGTAAAGGAAACATGAGGATGAATTCCTAATGTTATCTGAAATGATTCAAGATAAAGTTGTATTAATTAAATATGAATATTATTATGATTATCCACAAATTAAATTTTCAAAATAAATGATTAAAAAGTAAAATTAGCTACAACATTTTTGAGGATGTATAGGGATAAAAAGAAGTACTATAAGTATATTTGGGAGAATATCAGAATTTATGAGCTATGTATAGAATTATTCTAAATAACATAAGTGATTTACATCATGTAAAATGAATCAAATATCCTAATTAAGAATTTTAATGAAATTAAATATTCACATATGATTTTGGGATAACGTTATTGAATGTGGTTATGTTGAAAAATCCACTAACATTGGAGAATACTTGTAAGAAAATTATACTATATGGGTAAATCCAACGATATTGGTGAATCTATGTAAACTAATGTAGATGTGTAACTAAAGTGAACATAAAATCAAAATACTACAGCATAGGCAAAGTAAAACATCACAGAGAATTTAGTCAACAAATTGGAACCATATAGGTGATTAATATTGACATAAGGGAATATATATTTTTATAATGGATGACATTATTCAATTAATAAATTATGATAATTATAAGGTTCACATGAATGTGATGTATGAAGCAATGCATAAAGAGATATAAAATGATTTTGAGAAGTTATATTAGATGAGAAGAATCCATGATAATTCAGATACTATAGAGATAAAAAAACATGAAAAAATAATTCATTCAAATATTTTAATATTTTATGATATTATGATTTCAAGAGACCATTATATTAATTTATCATGTTGAAGAATTATGCCTACGACTACATGTTATTTAGATGAATATTTCAATGGATATTTAAATTAATTTAAATGATAGATAAAATTGGATTCTACTAATTAATATAAATGATATGATCATGATACTGATGATCATAGGGTTCTCATTCATCAAATATGAAAAAAACAATGATATTTGTGAGATTGATAACAAAATTAATTTTTATAATTATAAATATTATTATGGATTCATAGAAAATAATTTTAAAATTTAAAACTTTTATGTATATTACATGATAATATGTGAGACTGATCCATCAAATATCATAAATAGTGAAAGGTAATCCAAATCGATGAACATCTAAAGGATATAAACATATGTGTCTAAAGAAACTTATGTAAATTCATATTCTATAAGATTCAAATATTTTTCTTATCCCCAAAAGTGTTAAATCCATTGAGGATATAGATATAAATAATTACTAATCATTCTACTTGGGGATGAAAATTTTATCCCCCTATGGTAAAAAATAATCAAATGACATGAAGAAGATATTTCTATGATATATACTAAATATAGAATAGAATTTTATTTTCCTGTTAACTATAGATGTATGTGAACATATAGGTACTCTCTGTTGATCATATTGGTATTTTCTATTGATTTATAAACATAATTGATAGTGGATAAGCTGTTGGAGGTTCTAACAAAAAATGGGATATATTTAATTCTAATTATTATCAATATGGCGTGATATTTCTTTTCTCTTACTATAAATTTAGTTGAAATTGTGATAAATCATTTGGTGGAATGAGAATTTAAATATGTTTAAGAGGTTGAATTGGAATGTAAGAGAATTCATAAAAATAGACCATGGATTTTTCATGCCTCTCAGTGGTCCATCTGACTTAGGGAACTACGATAATAATGGTATCATAATAGAAATGTATATACATTAGATACATTATTATAAAATCTATATTCTGTAATTATATTATATTAATGATTCTTTCTCATGGAGGTGGCAGTCCACATGTATACATTATTAATTTTCTGTATTTTTTTATTTAAGGTTAGAAAGGAAAAAATGGGTTATTCTATTATTTTTATAAAAATTTTGTATAGTAATGACATATATTTTTTATTACTATGTTGATGATATTTATATTAACCAATTTAAAATACAATTATATATTTTTTATCAGATACTTTTAAACATCTAACAGTTTATCAAAAGTATCCTTCAAAATGATGGAGTTTGGAATATGGATAATGACCATGAGATTTAAAATTTGAATGTTAAAACCATTATAGTAAAATTAGGACATTTTCAATGATATTCTGAAAATAATTTGGATCATTTAAATGGTAGAAGAGATCCCTTTTTATAAGTAAGTGAATGGTGACTTTTTTGGATACCTATGTTTTAAAAAATATAATAAAACGTTTACAGGGGGAAATTGTTTCAAAATCAAGAACTATTGGATTACGGGGTGATATACGGTTGAAAATTACTCTACAACTCATTTTAACACATTTTTTAAATTGTTTAAATTTATTTGTCATTAGGTTTTTAAATTTACAATTTTCATTTTTACCAAGGTGACTTATTTTCAACTGTGTAATATTTTTTTAATGATAGATAAATAAATAAACCTCTTTGAAATTTTATTTGTGTTGAAAGTAATCGTGAAATTTAATTAATCTAATTTTTTTTTTAATATAATATTTCTTAACTAATAACATAAAATATATAGACAGAAAACCATAGTTCTTGTATAAAAATGGCATTTTATGCATTATGCATTTTTAATCATATTTAGAAATGATTAACAATTTGTTGAGTTTTAATATATTAATATATTAATTTGAAAAATTATATAATTTTCATTTTTTCATTCTAGATTAATTTAATTTATTATTAAATTTTCACAATGTTAATAATAAAATCTATAAAAAATAACTGTTTCAAACATTATCAGAATAATTAAACACATACGTCAAAAATATCATATAATTGATTAAAAATGAATTTGGAATTATAAAATAACTTATTCAGGCTGATATAAAATTTATAATTCATTTATTCAATATTATTTTAAAATATTTTAAAAAATATTTTTTAATTTATGTTCATAAAATAGTTCTTTGTGGAAATATTGTGTGAGCTTGAGAAATTTCTAACATGTATTTTTAATACACAAGATAGAATTTTCCGAAAAAATTAAGTTTTTTAATAGATTAAATGATATATATATTTATATATATTCAAGAAATTTTGTTGGAAAAACATTTATTTCATTGTGCTATTTATATTGTGTTCTAAAATTGATAGCTTGAGAAAAAAATCATTAATTACCACTAATAAATTAAAAATCAATTATTTTCATAATATTTTATAAATTAAACTAAAGGTAAATTTTTCATGATGTTATCAGAAATAAATTTCATATTTTAAAATTAAAATTTGATGATTTTCAATTTTTTGATATAAATAATAAAAAATATATAAATGAAGAGTATTTTTTTTAAAATTCTTTCTTACGAAATTATGTGGTCTTAATCTCATTTTTTAAAAAGATATAATGAATTTGAATCATTATATATAAATAACTATTCATTGTTCATAAAATTAATATAATATTATTTGGATTATTTTTATTTTAGTATTGAATTTGAAAAAACATATTGATACAACATTTATTTTATAGAAAAACATAATGGAAAATCATAAGGAATTATATTCTCCTATTATTATATAAATTACAACCTTGGAATTTCAGTTATTTTAAGATGGAATTTTGATCCAAGTAAACATGTCCCTTGAAATGTGTTTTGACAAAATAAAGAGTTTTCATTATAATGGAGGGGTATAATGTTGGTTGTGAATTTCAACCATCTTCTTCAATTACATCAATAGTGTGAAGACCTATGGGGTCGATAATGACTACATAAATATATCCTTCGTGATTATGTTTGTTGATAGGGCTTCCAAAAAATCCTCATCCACATTTTATCTACGTGTTAAATTCAACTATATGTTATTAGACACATCAATTTATTCAATCTATAATTTAATTATTTGGAAAAAAGTATTATTTCATAGTACTTCCAAGGACTCCTTGAATAGGGTTGAATCAAATTCATTCCAGTGATTTTTTTATTTAATGAAAAAAATGTATCCTATGAGTCATTTCCTGTAATTCATCTTTATTTGAGAATACTATTAAATTTTAATGGTTGAGGTAACACTTGAGAAATCTGTGAAGGGTTCAAAAGACTCCTCGAATATCCAATGATAATTGTGCACTTAACCATATACCAGCAACATTCTCCAAAATACTTTTTGGAATAATAATAATACAATAGACGACTTTCATTATAATATTGTTTCTAGTCCCATATAGAAAAACATACATTCCCATAATATTAAAAATTCACATGATATTTCTTCGTGAAAACTCATTAAAATTTAAAGGATGAAAGAAAATTTATATGGCTAGCAGTGACCCCACCATGTATAAATTTAATGCTACTGTAGAATCAAAATACTTAGATTTTAAACCATGTGAATGAAACAACCACATAAAAAACAATTAATATAAGTTCATAAACATTCCTTATTTGTATACACTAGAAAATAATGTCCATGAGTTAAAAAAATTATTTTATAAAAGCATATTGAACACAATATTGTGTTGAATATTTTCATATAGTTTTTTCAAAAAACCAAAGTTGAAAAAAATATAGTATGTTTTCATATACCATCAGGAATATATTTCAACCTAGTGAAATCTATTTCCAATTATTCAATAGTAGATCCTGATGTAAAAATATGGCCCCTAAAATTCTTCTAAAGAAGAAGTGTCATTGACAATGTAATGAATTGATTTTTGAATTTGGGAAGCCATGTGGTAACCTTAACATCATGGTTACATTTTGACTTATACCACTCTCTAGTATTGAGGTAAACATTATTTTCCATTGTTTATATAACAATATTACTCTAAATATATGAATATATATGTATTTACTAGGCAAACTAAATAGGAATATTTCAATATAGATTAACATAATTTTTGTTCATTATAATAATGGATATCTACAATTTGATCTATAGAACATCCAAAATTTCATTCAGTGGAAAATTTCGCGATGGACTGCTCCAATAATTAATAGAAGAATTCTTAAATTCAGTCCAAATTTATTAGTTAATTAATTCACCATATTAATGTTTAATTATATTCCAAAAAGTTAAAAATAGTTAAAATGAGTATCCATTCTAAATCATTTCATTGAACCTATTAGTTATTATATATAATGATTCTTTATTAGATATGACATGGTTCTATGTACATTTAGTGAGAATGGATTCATTATTATATCACTGAAAACTATTCCAACCCTATTAATAGGTTTAGTGAAATTATTCCATGAAGATATATTCAATTAAATTCATAAAAACAATCATGTCTAAATGGGATTTTTGTTTGTACATTGATGATTTTTTATTATCCGATGATGTTGTATGTACATATAGAATATATAGACAAAAATATAGGCAATAAAGTGATTATCCAAATAGATGCTCTCACATAAAAAATTAATATTTCCACTTCATATTACCATATGTTCAATGCTAATCTTGTAAATGATCGCTATATAATATCCTTTAACTTCCCCAATAACAAAGGGTCACCTAGGTAAGCATAAGTCACATGCTGTCTCTTTCCAATATGTTCCCCAAGAACCTTATTTTTTAGAGACTTATAATCCACCTCTAAATACAATAAATAAAATTATTCTTGTATATTTATTTCCATACCATTTACTCATTCTAAACGATTTTATAGAAAATATTTAATTACTTTTTAAATGCATTCCTAAAAAGTTATATCATAATTAAAAAAAGATGTGAGGGCTCAAATACTTCAAAGAAATATAATATTTAACAGTGTAAAAATGATAAAAATGATTCCATATTTTATTTTTAATGAGGTTTTTTAGTCACTATACATGCTATGAATGTGGAAAAAATAATTTTACTCATAATAGGAATATTATTAATGATGATTTTCTCCTTTATATATTTATTTTTTATTTTAAAAAATATAATATGTGAATTCTTTATCGTGACATTATCTTGAAATTAATAGTAAAAGGTCATATAAATATTTTATATTTTTTACTATATTTTAAATTATCCTGGATTTTATGTCAAGAGATCCTACTAATTACTAATATCACATCAAATTTCCAAAATGTAAGGATAATTGAACATTATAGTAAATACATACCTATAGGTATGTATTAGAGGAGATTCACATATAGTTGATATAATAATTATACAATTAATTTTTTTATTAATAAATGAACATCTAATCAATGGGGTGTTGGTGTTATGTTTTTATTAAAAAATCTAGTTATAGAGTTATGGGATGAATGAAATATGAATATAATGCTCACTATTCTTGACTGGGTAATTAGATATCCTAATTATACTTCATTTTCTAAATCCACATCAATAGTAGTGTTTGAATATGATTTCCCTATTCATGGATTATTTTTGTATTTGTCATCATTTTAATCCATTTTATTTGGGAATTGAATTAGAAAACGAAATGTTTCCCACATATAAGACATTTACCTATTTCTGGTACCCTTAGAAGAACATAACTTCAATTTATTTTTAACTCTAATCATATCAATTTTCATTAATAATTAATTTATTTATAAAATATTATTAAATATTTAAAACATCTATTATAATTTTTAATAAATTTTACATAGTGAATATTACATCATTTTTGAAATTAAAGAAGTTGAATCAGTTTTCCTTCACAATATTCGTCATCTAATAATCCACGAGAATCCAAAAGTCATTTTTTTTTGTTTTGGAAAGGTAACATTGTTCGCATAGTTAAAACTAATTCATTATACATGGATTGGAATATCTACATTATTTTTTACTATAGTTCTAGTTATATTAGTTTTATCATTGGAAAAATATTTTCATTTCACAACACATCCATTGATAACATGGTGACTTCATGTTTTAGTCACTACTATAAAAAACAGAGGTAACATGAGTGATGAATAATTAACACCACAAGATATCAACTGTAAGATAAAAAACTCAAGATCAAAAAGTATTACCCTTTAAAATTATTATATTTGCATTAAATTCATACTAAATAAATATTTTTTAAATCATGGTTTCTTTAGGTAGTATTCTTGGATATTTATTATATTATGTATTTAACCTAATAAATCATTCATATTTCACTATAAAGAGAAATTGATTAACCTATGCATACCCCCAAGAGTGTATAGATTGGTATGTTGAGTTAAGCCACTATATATACGCTAGAGTGATGATAAATTTGATAATCAGTCATTATTTCCCAAGGATATTACACCTAGGATAATTTTTTCAACAACCACATAAATTTTCAAGTATTTTAAAGAAGGATGTAATTGTTTATTGAACGACATGATCTCTACATTACCAAAACAATATGATGTTCACCTACACATGGGAATATCCTAGGTGTTTCTCTATTGTTTACTCATAATAATCATAAAACAAAATTAAGGGTAAAATATTAGCCCAAAAATAAATCTTATTCCAACCCCAAGAGTTATATATAAAATTAAATCCTTTTTACCATTAATATATCATTTTTTATGACATTTTTAATTCACAAATTATCTCCCAATAATGAGATTTATGCCAATAAGGTTATATAAACTCTACCATGATACATTATGTGAGCTCCCATGGATGAGTTCATCTCAATTACATGACATACTCAAAATATTTCATTAAAATATATTCCAATTACATTTTATGATTAATGTTTTAGAGAATTTGAACTAAAAATTATGTAACCATACTCACGTATTTTTAAATTAATTGACTTTTACTTAATATAATAAACTATATAATACATAATAAAATATCATTATTTACCTCTAATTATCTAAATAGGATACTCTTCTAGAAATTTCTAATTATTACTATCTTTATATCAACAGAAAATAGAAATATAATATAGGGGATAACATATATTCTCTATTAGGTAATTTACATATAATAAAAATAACATGTCACAAGTGGCCATTAGATAAGAAAATGTGTATAATCAAGGAAAATAAACATGATCTAAAAAATAATGGGTAATTAATAAATCATTTTACATGGAGTGGTATTAAAAATTAAATAATAAAATCTACATGGAAACATAATTTCATAAAAAATATCCATGAGGGAATAACATTTTCATATTAATAAGCACAAAAAATTGGAAAAAACATATGATTATGAGTACATTATAACGAAATCAATGTATTTCCACCCTTAATGTTGTTCAAAAATCTAATTATATCCACCCTTTTTTATAATTATTAAATTCATGTAATTTCCTCACATTATATTCTCATGATATATAAATACATAACCAATATATTAGAAGAAGATATTTGACCCCACCAATCATCATCCACATAAACACACACACACACACACACACACACACATATATATATATATATATATATATTTGTGTGTTTCAAAATACATTAATCATTCTATTATCATGAAATCCCATTTGTTTAAAATATTCAACGTATAAATTTTCAAAATAATCACATAATCAAATAATTCATAACTCCATCAATAAATATAACATGATGAACCCATGGAAAATTGGTGGTTATCTTATGATATCCATTATTAATCAATCTAAATAGTGTTCTATCACCATAATAAAGAATATTGAATTTAAAAAATATTGAAAAATGTTATACGATTAGGTCAATAATTTCCCCATGAAATCTATATATGGAATCTTGGTAAACTTTATTCAATATATGAAATCAAAAATAGATTACTCATAGAGGAAATTCCTTGAATGAAAAATTATTGTTTTACATGAAAGTGAAATATTTTATAAAAATGTAGTGAAACATAATTTATATTATATTTTGTTATCATTAATCATTTTTGAAAACCTCAAATAATATAAAATTAGTTGAAGGATTTTACAGTTAGAAGAATAATATAATTATAATTTTAAAAATCATGATTCAAATAAACACTTTTCAATGAAAACCCCATTTTAATGTACTCATATAATAATGGAAACGTAATTAACATTGGAATGCCCTGATACCATGTAATGGGGATCCAAAATTATGTGAAATTTTTTATTATTAAAATGATTTAATAATAAGATTATCTACATTTTAAAAAAAATTAATTCCTAGAGATAATGTAAAAATATTCATTTGTAATATCAATTTAAAAAAGATTTTATTTTATTTTTATATGTTAAAATATTAAAGTTTTGGAAATATCCAATAATGGAGTATTGAAAAATACATAAAAGTTTTATAGTGAAAATTCAGAGTAAATATTATGAAATATATTAATGATACAAAAAATATATTAATTTTTTAAAAAAATGTTTCTTCAAAACTGAATATAAATATATGGAAATAAAATTTAATTTTTGTTCGTGGAGACAAGATTTAATATATTCAAGTCAATTGATACATATTTTATGTTACCAAAAGATACGATATCATTCATATAAATAAAATATATACATGGAAATTAAAAGGCATTAGAAATTATGATAGTTATTCTTACACATGACATGATATTGTTTGCGATGGTACATTATCCAAGATTATGATACTGATGCAATGATGTAATGTACCTTGAAAAAAAATCACATGAAAAATGTTGTTTAAGGATAAAAATTGTGTTATAAGATCATAAACATGTATATAATTTATTATTCAAAGATAAATAATTTGTGTTAGGAAATCTATTAAGACATGAGTAACATTTAAATCGATATGTCTTAAATGATAGAGAGCATGTTATTGAACTCATAATACTATATTTGTAAGATACATCATGCAATAATAATTTAACTATTTCATATAGACACCATATAAATAATTTTAGGTGCCTAATACACAAGAATATTAATGAAAGTGGATTTAGATAAATAACCATTTATAAATTGAGTAGTAATTAGATTGAAATAATGTAAAGGGGATACAATGAGATTAATTTTAATCCAAATTTTAGGTGTATTTTTTATGAAATATTTAATCCTGAATTTCTTAATAATTTAAAATATGAGTGGGTTAAACATAACAAATAATATATCAAATAAATTCAATTCATACAATAAGAACATACATGTAAAATAATCATTAAGGTATGAATAAATTTATCATGAGAATATAAGGAAGAACTCTAAAACAATAAAAAATAATGTGTAAATATTGGACAACAATTTAGTATTTAAAATAAATGAAAATTGGAATAGTATATTACTATAATAAAGTCTCTAATAAAATGAATTATAATTTGAGTTAGTGTAAACCCTTTACATTGTATTAATTCTCACATTTCATGAATTTAAATACAAAAATTATAAAATTATGCATTTTGGATACCATCTTATGAAACATATTTATCTATATATCATTTAATAAGGAAAATTTATTTTAAATTAAAATTTATTTATCACATAGTGGGTTATGATGGTTATTTGAGGTTGTGTGGAAAATTAAAATGAAACTCTTTTGGTATGATAACCATGGTTAAAGGTGTTGCAGAATTACATTACTATCTCATGTTTTTTTTGCTGTATGTCTTATATTATTATCATTGAATTATATTTAAATATTTATATAGTTATTTATAAAATTAAATCAAAATTTGAATGGTACAATGATATTTTTATTTTATAGTATTATATTTTATATGGTCATATATTATAAATATCACTTAAATAATGTAAAGTATATTATTTTTAAAATATTAATATATTCATAAAAATCATATTTATACCTTAATTACATTATTATTTATTCCATTTAATGTGTAAAAATAAATTAAATACATAATCTCATGGAGGTTATAGTATCTACGTATGAACGATCAATGTTATATTTCTTTTCTTATGGGGTGGAAAATAATAAATTGGGGGTTTTAAAATAATAAAATAACACATATGTATTCTAATGATAATGAAGTAATTTTATTACAATGTTTGGGTTCATTTTTTAGTGGAGTGATTAAAAAAATTGAATAGGATAATGTAATAATAAAGATTAAGCCTAAAACACTCTGTTGATTGTATCCTTTAAAATTAGGGGATTGTCGTAAATTATGGGGACTAGGATGTCAAAATCAATAGGGTTTTAAACTAATATACATTAACCAAAATGATTTTGAAATAGATTCAATGGAATTATTTATCCTTATTGAATGGATACTAGATCTAAGTCATTGATAGAAACCATGTGGCAATGACTTAACAATAAAAATTTTAAAATAGGTTATACATATAAAATATAATTATTCCAAAATCAAGTCTATAAACATTAGAACATTAAAAAAATTAAATAAGATACAAGATAAAAATATTTTTCTAGGTAATCATAAAATTCAAGATAAAAATATAGGTGGCAAGGTGTACCCTCTAAAAATAGAAACCCTACTAAAAATAAAACCCATATCTTCGATAAAACACCATTCCATTAAAAAAATCATATAAAACCAAGACTATATACACCCCGTGGTTCGTGTATGGTTTGGTCAAAGGGAATTGTGTGATCCAATTTTGTTAATAAGAAGTCATTATAAAAAAAAATATACTAAACTCAATGAAATAAAAGTAATTTGTGAGGTGAAATAAT
Organism: Viscum album; assembly: GCA_963277665.1. Classification (NCBI taxonomy): domain Eukaryota; kingdom Viridiplantae; phylum Streptophyta; class Magnoliopsida; order Santalales; family Viscaceae; genus Viscum; species Viscum album. The sequence continues at coordinate 1,061,214,771 of OY728140.1, forward strand.
TTGTATTTTGTTACAAAAAATAGAGAAATTACTCCTTATTCATTGAGTGTAAAACATGCCATGTAAAATATTTCTTAATAATTACATTAAACATACTAATAATCATATAAATGTAACCCATAGGGGAAATACGTGAGTTAAAATATCTCTATCTTTTTTATGATCTTAATTCAACTTTGGTATTTAATAGTCCACATTGTGTGCACATTCACATAGATTGACATGTCTTGGTGGTTTGAATAAACTCACATGGGAGGATTCCTTCCAAAACTATAGAAACCCAATTAAAAAATTATACAAGAAGAAAAAGTCTGAGGGGAAGGAGTTTATACCCAACAATAACTCCCTTCCACATCTTTAGTTACATTTTTGTTTAACAAAACAATAATTTTTAAGGTAATTTTCATATTAAAAACAATATGTATCATTATTTTAAAAAAATTCAATAAAAATATAAATTAGAGAATCCATTTTTGAAACCATGTTTTAGCCACTGTATTTTATAAAAAAACCTTTTATTTAAGTCAACAAAAATTAGAAATAAATTTAATATACTAAGATATCAAAGATCTCAAGATAAATAAATATAAAAAAACCACCTATATTGAAAGACAAGGATAAAAAAACAACTATAAATAATATACCCAAATAGGATAATGAAATTATGAATTGATAAGTAATCCAATATCATTAATCATCAATATTAAATCTCAAAACTGAAATGTACATGATCTATGAAAATGAAGAGGAACACATACCCCAGGAATTCTCAAACAATTACCCAAAAGGATTGGATATATAAAAAAATAAATTATATAATGGATAATGATGATATTATCAATGGGAATGTAACTACGATATCTAGGAGTTGTTCCTCCAATGAATGGGATAAAAAATCCTATGATAGATAGATATTCACCCGAATAAACCCATGTGTTAACCATGATTTGAGAGGAATTTCTGAGATAAGGCTTGGTTTTAGGGAATCTAAAATTTAATTAGAATAATAATAACATAAACCCATTTTTTAATACCTATAAAATATTGAAAAGTATTCTAATATGGAACATTACAGTGACACATGTTAAATAATTCTTCCATATGAGGGATGATTTATTTTTTTTGAATTCATTTCATATTCAATAATGAGATCCATTAATCTAAGAAAAATGGACCACAGATAATGAAATAAACCATGTTGTTGAAATACAAATATAGGAAAAAAAATTCCATAACATATCTTTAATATTATGTGACCATAAAAATGAATGAACTGATCATGATACCCTTCGAAGTATCCACATTATATCACTTATAGTATTCCACACATGTTCCAAAAGAGGAAAAAAACTGAAATATTGTTCTATTTTCTTTACACTAACCAAGCCCCAACCACATCTTCAATAACATAAATCCATCACATTGGTGCTTAATGACCTAATTATATAAGAAAGATCATAAAAATGATTAAAAAAGTTTGAGTGATGATGTTAATTCCTATAAAAATATATTATATTACAATTATTTAAACAATAAATCATTCTTCTCATAGATATAATAGTTTAATTGGATGATATTAAAATTGTTGATTGTATTTCTCCCTCTACAGTGGCTTCCCTACCGAAGTCACTTGATGATCAGAACCATGTCACCATATATCATAACAATTGTATATACATCCCAAAAAGAACTTTATCATGAGAAATAAGAGCTTGAAATAGTTTCTATATCACATACATATCTGGTTATATGTTGCAATCATTCTAATTTAGAATAAAATCTTCTCAATGTTTATTATTTTTTAGTTTTGAGATATAGAAGGTGTTGAGGATTTGAGAACAATAATTCTGTAAATCACAATAATAAACCACCTTTCCAACCAATTCCATGGTATCAAATATTCCTAAATTCTTGGAGAATTGGTTCCCTTTCTTCATAAAACATAAATTAAAAAACCTAATACAGAATTTCAATAACACATGACCACCAACTAGAATCACAAAACTATAATGACTTTAATCCACATAATACATGTTTGGGATCTGAGTAATCAAAAAAGGTTAAATAATCATGTTGATTATTAATTTTGTCTATAAATTAAAAAAACTACCAAAAATAAAGCTTCTCTAACCTTAGGACAATAAATAGTAGAGCTATAATGATGTTCATACCTAACTAAAAAAGGCATCATTCTGTGGAATGCTTATATGTATTTTTTCATGAAAAGATAAAAATCATAAATCAATATCAAAATAACTTAGAAAGCCTTTGACATAGAAAAAAATTAAATCTTTTAGAATTGTGTTAGCCCAATATGTCTTCCCATCAATTTGAGGTTGATATATTCATCTCAACACGGCTTCATTTCCCATTGGCTATGGTACTCCCTTCCAAAATTGTGATATAAAAAGAGGGTCTATATTTGACACAATTTTCAATAAAATTATTTTTAATATTTTTTCTCCTACATATATTGTATTCCCACATCCTCCACTTTAGTTGTTTCCCGAATTGTAATGAAATAAGATGACATGGTCATCCAATTGATCACCATCCATATGTAATTCAAAGAATATGGAGTTTGAGGTAACCAAAAATATATTACATCAATATTTCTTTCGACAGCCATTTTTATGGTAAGGGGATATAGTAATACAAATTTATTCTAATGTTTAGACAAAATCTATTTCTTTTTATAAAAATTAGATATAAATTAACTTTTGTATCACTTTGTTCTATTATTCCAAAAATGAAATCTCATGTCAATGAATTTTTTTTCTGGTTTTAGGATAAAAATCCTTATAGAATGATGATAATATTCTAACATTAACATTATCAAAAATTAAGGAACAAAAAATCTACTTATGATGCATTGAATGTCTCCCCAAGGAAAGTGACCATACCCAAATTGTGTCCAATAACAATTTAGGGCTTGATATTCTAGAATTCAAAAAATATATATTCATTATATTGAATTACTTCAATTAGAGAGGATTTTATAAGACTTATTTTTATAACATTACTGGAATCCTTCTCTATGTATCCCATGTTCTTCTCAAGTAATAGTTCCACTATGTTACATTCAACATTTCACTACATCACAACATGCAAAGTTGAAATAAAGAAAGATGAATACAGAACTAGGTTACCTTTTCCAGGTGTGTAGTAAAAATAAATATCAAATGACTAAATTTATTCAAATGAACATCTCTATAAATGTTTAAAATCAGTATGACAAATTTATTCTACAATATTTTTTTCATAGTAAAAAGGAAATCATTTCCCACCAAATAGATAGGGATTTTTAAATATATACAGATTTTAAAATCACTATAACCTCTAAAAAATGAAGGGGATAATTCCTCTCATTTTTTAAAATATTATGAGGTCCATAAGACACTACATAATCCACTGATATAAGGATTGCTCCTAAACCTAATATTGATCCATTATAGTAATTTCAAATTACCTAACTTACTATTATAAAAGATAGTTTTTTTTAGGAGAAATATAAGATTACTTCATTAATGAACGTATAAAAATTTAAATACCACATGAACTCCGCCAATTTGTTGTGAAAGAAGAAAAATTTGAAATAATCTTGGAGAAGTGATTTGTGATCTTTCGGTAGTATTATTCCAATCATAGATAGTTACATATCTAAAATTTCTCATGTGATTAATCCCATGATATAATAGATCAATAATTGAATCCTTATTAATTTATAATAAAGGATGTTATCCCTCAGCGTTCAGAAACCATACCACGTGTGAAACACATAATCATCATATGTCCTAGTGTTAACTAGGATTCCATAAATGAACACTAGTAAAAAAGAATCATTGTAGTTTTGGAAGGTTTTGTTGATCATTTACAAAAATACATCAGGAGTTTTAGTTATACAAAAAAAATAGACATGGTAAATGAAATAAAAATACCTTCCTGTGGAAGCGGTATTTATAATATTTGATTCCATGAAAATATGATGTTAATAACTAGATAAATGGTAAATTTAATAAAAACACTTAAAAACATTACACTATTTAAAAACCCATCAAAGGGTGGAAAAAGATAGTTTTTATTCATCATGTTTTTACCAATATTATGAAAATAGATCTATTCATTTTGTGCCACATCATAATTTTTGGAATAATCTTATGGGATTCACTTAGTGGGACACATGGGTGTATAAATACATTAAACAAAAATTTATCCAATGGAATCATTAATTAATTTGATTTATCTTAATATATATTGTAAGCATACATTGATATTAGTTGAGTTCTCAATGATTATTCAATTTTAAACTCCACCTACCGATCAAGGGAAAACCTGAGAAGTCATTGGGAAAAAAATTTGGAATCTTTTTGACATTTGGTGGGATACCACTATAGAGATATTCATATCCCAGTACAACCAAAATTTTTGATATAATCTTACCAGACTATAAAATAGGGGTCCCCACCCAATGAGACCATATTTCCCATACTAATTGAAACATTCAATAGTTCATATCTAAATCATCGAATAAAACCCATTGAAGATGAAAATTGAAATGTTCCTATTGATCATTAAACCAAAACAACACAATAATTAAAATAAATATGTCTATGTCTAGAACTAAGAGATCCAAAACCATATCTTCATCGCTCATAAAGGAAAATCTTCAGAAATAATTGAGACCCTAATCTTTTCATTCCTACATGTATTTCCATGTTCATAAAGATAATCATGAGTTCTATTATATGCTTATTAATCTCAACTGTATTAGTCAATAAAAAGTATTGATAAGTACATAGATAAATGAATTTAAATGTTACTATAGTATAATAAATAGAAATAAAACTTATTATATTTATATTTCACATATAAACGTATACTGGAAACTGTTTAACTAGATGTAAAATCATTATATTGGACACATATTTCAATAATTGCATACTCCATTAAAATTATCCCATCACCTAAAATAACCTATGGTTCAGTGAGGATTTAATACGGTGAGTAAAATATAGATCATGAAAAAAAACGTATGCATGTGACCCCACTACCCACTCAATTTTATACCTTTTGGATATAAGGAGAAAAATATTTTCTGGTTTATCATCTGGATACAATGAAAATATTTCATGCCACTATCTAATAATGATAGTACATGATGGAAACATTGAATATCACCACCATTACATTCAAGGTGAATCTCATTTCACTTTTTATTACCCTTGAATTAATCACTAGTTCTGAAACCATTGATAAAAGAACTATATTCAAAGGTAATATCCTAACTTGGTAACATTGTACATTAGAATCTTGTCTACCAAATCATATTATTTGTTTACAACTAACATAAGAAACTATATCATGATATCAAATTTATGACCCATATTAAACCTATGATCTTAAATATATCAACCATTATTTTGGTGTTATTTAATTTTAATATTTTTAAATTTAATTTGTAGAGATGTTGGAATTAATTTCTAAAAGAAATGGAGGGTCAAAATCTATCTAGTCTAGAATCTGACAACCTTGTAAATTGAATATGGGTATTGATTATTCATGAACTGAATATTTTATATATTCATACTCAATTTGTTTTCATTATATCATGAATTGGGTTCTTTAGGTGGATGATTTATGAAATTTATAATGTGAAATCCATTCATGACGTAAATGGATTATCATGTCTATAACACATGGTGATAATTTTATTGGTGTATACAGCCTTTCAAACATTTATTGTGTAAAATTTATTCACACATTTAGAATCAATGAAATTATGTATAGTTTTAATCTATATTACTTGTCTAAAACCTCATTTAGTTCCCACACTCTCATTTTTCACTTCTACAGAAACAGAAGAAAATTTTCATCTTTCTTTGACATCCAAACTATAGATCTAATGAATATTTAAGAATTTAATTTTGGGAATTAAATGATACGAACTTGTTTGGCATTACTATTTTGGGTCTCGTTATTTTTTTTCTTGAATAAAACCTAAAATTTTATTTGGAATATTTAGAACCTATGAGTTTGGAAATATTTTGAGGTGACATTCATGGTTTTTAATATCGATACATAATAAATATGAAAAAATTAGCAGAATAATCTTACATACTTCATTCCATAAGACCTTGAGATATGCTAATTTTATGTCCCTCAAAAATTATAGAAAATGTTGGATATTTCATATATAAATTTTCATTGTTCCTTTATTGAAAATTGATGAATTAATTAATATGGATAAATATTTTTTGATGTGATTAAAAAATAATTAGTTTTGAAATATGAAAAAATGTTTATATCTAACATAGATATTTATATTTTATGTTTTTAAATAAAAGTATTAATCGGTATATTTTGATAACTATTTAAGAATGATTTTATTTTTATGTGGGACATTTTTGTGTCAGAAGTTCCAACATTAAATAATGATACACATTGAATAGATCATAGATGGATGTTCCACCATCGAATTAGATTACCATTTTCTGTCTTAGAATATAGGATAATCACTAACATCTAGTATAGGGAAGTCCATGGTTGTATACATAGTGTTTGTATGTGTGTGTAAATAGAATGATCAGTCCAAGTTGTATGTAGTGGAAAAAAACTATAATTCAAATTTTCATAAAGTTGATCAATTTTGTTTTTTTGGTATAAAATATTTACCATTTTATTCCATGTTTTATAAAAAAATATGGTAAATTTGTCATTTCATATTAGAGTGTGTTGGGATGTCTATTAGGATTAACTAGTTAGTGATATAAAAACATCATTTTTTCATATTTGGTGTGTTTGTATATGTTTCCTTATTGAGATATATGGAAGTGGAATGTTTCATAATTTTTTAGGGGGGTTCCTCAACAACATAATTTGATTAATGATGATATATCAAGTTTTTGTTTATTGGTATATAGTATTTCCATCTAGGTGCCTATGATTTTTACCATAGAGTCTTAATATTTCAATTATATTTCTTTAAACTATTACAATTATATAGTTCTTTTATTGGTATTTCATTGAGTTTTAAGCTTTCTTTTCTCATAAATCATGTATTTTTTTGGTTGTTATAATTTTCTCTTATAATGTTTGTTTATTATTGAGGTAAAATCATCCCCCAATGTTTTACTATGATAATGGAATTTATTTCTATAATTTAGTGTCTTTGGGATGTCACCAAAGGTTATTAAAACATATTCTTCCTCTATAAATAATAAGTCAGAGAGGGATGTAACAAATGGTATAAATCATATATATTCGATCAGTTGGGATATATTTTTGGTTATAAGAATTTATGACAATGAAATGTATGGAAAAAATTCAATGTTAACAACATTGTGGTGAAACTATTGTATGTAGGATGGTATGGGTACAGAATTGTTACATAAATCTTCTAAGAAATAACATATCTCATCATCATTGTTTTATCCATTGAGGTTATAATATTTTGCCTTAGTACTGAGACTCTCCAATAGGATTTCATTGTTTTCTATTACATAATGAGTTTTTAGAAATTAATAATATGGTCAATATGGTTAATTTTTTAAATGAAAATTACAATTGTGGTTTCTTATGATGAATTAATGTTTTTTTCACCCTTAAGTTTCTATAGATTGATGAATAAATTGTTTTTGTTCTAGTAATATAAAATAGAACCCTATAAATTTTATTGAAATCAATTAGAATTGAATTGAATAAATGTGGATTCACTAGAGCAATTGGTAATCCATGAGCTGATATAAATCACTATTCAGTATTTTCGAGCTATTAATAGAGGAAATAAAAATGATAATCCCTGAAAAATTGTTCTTTCAGAGTAGTTTTAAAAATAGATCCCAACCTTGTCAAATGGTATAAAAACCTAAATGATAATTACCATGGATCAGCCAAATAAAAAAAATATGTTTTCTTTTTTCATGAGTGGAGATTATTATAATTTCAGTGATCTATATTTTTATAGATCCTTCATGCTGATCATTGGAATTAGTTTTCAATGATAAATATGTACAATGGCATTTGGGTTTGGGAATTGAGTAATTATTAAATACAAAATTATATTCCAAAAAATTCATGATAGTATGAACAATAATATTTTTAACCTTATAGTTGGAAAACATATATTTGATAGATTATTTAGCTATGTTCAGGAACATGTTAAATTTTTCCTTGAATTCTGCTTTTAAAAAATACATTAAAGAACACAAATTTTGGTTGAGATTAAAACAAATGAATCATTCCAAGATAAATTTACAATATATTATAGAATATATTGTAATGGAGAACATGATGAGAATTGGAGAAAGATAAATTTATTAGAATAACATTGGAAGATGTATGTTTTTATAATGAAATATGTGGGGTCCCAGATGATTGAAACAATAGATATAGGGAAATATAATATCAACGAAGCGGTGAACCTCAGAAATGGCCTACCAAATTAGTTCATATTATTATAATCCTCCATACCTTACCAGTTTATTCTTTATAAGGTTCAACAATGCCTAAAACGAAACATTGTATCACATAAACATATAATTTACCCCACTTGAGAATGAAAGGAAATATCAGAAAGTATTTACATATATTTATGATATCATCATTTTTTATTGGATTAACACATCCCCATGTATCATAGGATGAGATCAAACTGTACCGTCATACTAGTTCTCTCCACATTCATTAGTAACCCATGTAATTTATAGGTTCTTTTCCATTGTCGAGTATACACATCGACATGTAAAAATGAAATACCCAATTTAATTTGATCATTATTTTCTTAAGAGAAGTATATCAAGAGAAATTAACAAGATCACTTAATAATGAAAGACACAATTATAAAAATCTCAAATCATATGTATCAATTTTTTCATCAAAAATCAACACATTATTTTCATAATAATATTTTTGTTAAAATAGTCGTATAATAAGTTAAAAGGATTCATTATATCATTAGAATGAATAAACCACTTAAAATGTGGGAGTGAAGAGGATTCAAATATATGAAATTTTTCAATACTGTTTATGAAGTACATTTTATGTGGGTGTTTGTAGTCTTAGATGATTTTTTATCTTTATTATGTACCATCCATAAGGATTTATAGCTCTTATTGTCTGTTACTCTCAGAATGTTTTGTTCAATTTCCTAGATGGAACTGTTCAACATTTCATGGGGAATTATGATATAAATAAAATAATGGATTGACCAATTGTGAAAATGGATGGAACCATCAATGGTCCATTAGAAGTAATTACCTTTGATCCTGATGATGAAACAGGAAATATGACTCTATTTATAAGTGGATCAATACCCATATTCATTTTTTAATTATTTTTTTGTGTTACCACATGAATGGGAAATTTAATTCAATATTGATCTACACATGGGTCCAACGATAATTTAGTACCATTAAATATGATGTATTTGAAATATTTGGAAGAGATAAATCTTCAAACAAATGACTTAGAAAGAATAAGATTCATCAGTCCTAGTACATCACCTGGTGATACACATGTTTTATTCATAAAAAATGATGAAAACTCTCTCTACATATATTTTTATTATTATATGTTGGATAATGTTAATAAAATTGTATCCCCATCCACGAATTGATGAAATGTATTATCAATTTTAGGACCCAAAGTGTTTCTCCAAAATTGATCTTTTCTTAAGATGACATTATCTTATGTTATTAACAGAGGTTATACTAAATTAATATTCTGAAGTATTTATGGAAGTCATGAATATGATGCTATTTTCATTAATATGTAGAATGTAGGTATAGTTAGCACGGCCTTGAGAGACTGGATATTGCAAAGGTGCCCTAATTATTTTATTTTGGAATATTTTATATATTTTTCTAGTGGATAGATTATCTCTTTTAGTATTTGATATACATGATGAGAATAATCTAATCCATAGATCAGGTTTCCTAATGTTCTCCAAAAATCGCACTGGAGTATTCATCCTTCATTGGATAAAAAAAATTCATGAAAGGATACATCTCAGATATTTTTCAATCTCAATACACTTGGATGGATACATGAGTGATTAAATAACTACTTCGATAAATTATTTTCGAAATATTTCTTCCTTAATCGTCATGAATAACATGATATAATGTTAAAATATCTAGTGTCTGGTGTAAAATGGTTCCTCTCCGTCGGGAAGGATGATAACTCGACTTTCAAACATTACCATACTTTGTTATCAATTATTGTCCAATCAGTTACATGTTAATCTCCCTAGTCATCATCAGCTTCATGGTTTATTTTATCACAAACCATAAGGATAATTAAATCATTGAAAATAGTGCTTCTGCATTCATGGATGAAATGTTGAATAAAAATAGTAATATTCATTTTTATTTACAATGATTGATCTTCTTCATTATGAATCCAAGCTTCAAGGATCCTTTACATATTGAATTTGGCAAAATATTTCATTCAATAAAATTACGAGCCATATGGTTAAATGAAGCATCCAGACAAAAACAAAAAACTAAATGTTATTAAGATACAATAGTAGATGAATCTATTTAAGTAATCTCATCATCTATCTAAAGTGGTGTCTTGTGAGCTTATGAAATATTCTTCACTAAAAAATTTAAAATATGGTTGTTCTACATTAGTTGTCAAACTGGACATGCATCAACAAGGGATGAACATATTTAAATAATATTTTTTAGGAATATTATATTTTTAAATGGATACAATCCTAGGTTTTATGATCATATCAAAATTTGGATATCACATTGATGGGGTTTCAACGAGTAGAAGTCAATTTAAATTGGAATTTATTTTTTCCAATTCCTATTGGATATTAAAACTATTATCGAAGCTGTTTGGAAATTTAGTAACATATTTCATTGTCTCAGAACTTGATTAATTTATGAATATAACATAAATTTCAATCTATTTGTAAAAATGAACTCAATTTAAGATATTTGGGTTTGATTTGATGGGTAAAATTTTGTCTATTGGCATCCCAAATTTTTTTTGATATTTCTTCTCGTGTTGTTATTCTTGTAAAAAATGATCATGACATGTAAAATTATTATGCAGAAATTTTTTATAGGATCCTTTATAAGTTATATCTTGATATCAAACCCCCTAATGTCATCTGTTCTATTTATGATGACATTAAATTTGAGGTTAATATTGAATTTGAGTTTTTTCAAACATTCTATAATTTTTGTAGGACTGTATGACATAATAAATTTACATATAAGAATATTAAAAATTATATTTTACCACATTTGAAATTTAATGAATGGAATGATGTTTCGAGGATTTTCATATATGAATATTCCACCCTATATAGAATTTTACCACTAAATATAATTGAAATAATAAAATGGATTAAAAATAAACCAGATACATTTCATGTAAGAAATGTGGATTAGTGATATTGGGAATATATTTTGGATTACAAGGTAAATAATTGTATTTGTGGTATTATAGTTATTGTGTGAACCAAAAAATGTAAATAAATGAAGGTGAAATAATGTTTTGGATATAAATATGGATATTATTATAACTGTTAATGCAATGAATAATTATTTTTCAACTCAATTTTCAGTTAAAAATGTTATATCTTGAACTCACCCATTATAAAATTCCTCACTGAAAAATTTGAAGATTATTATTCTTGAACTCATGAAGCATAATACACTATTTTTTGTACTGTTTCTACTAATTTATATGATATTATAATAGAGGAAATCATTGATGACCATTTTAATTATTTTAATGATATGACAACTAACAATCATTGTATTTATTCTTCTAATCAATGTGAAAACACCATCCCTTAAAATCATAATACTCTAACAGTTTTGGAAGATGAAAATTTAAATTGTTCTATAAATGAATTTTATAACATAAAAATTAATGAAAGTAATGTTGATACAATGTGAATAATATATTGTATAATTAGGATATTTATTCCATAAAAAATATTTAAATTGTAATAACTAAATTAATTACTGAGAATCATCCAAAAAAGGATATTGACAAAGCATGTCCAAAACCTAGAAAATCATTTCTACTTGAAACATAAAATTTTAAAAATGATGATAAATTGTTTTTACTAATATATCAATAAGATATAAAATATATAATAAAAATAAAAAAGGAGTTCCTTCCTCAAAAAAAATCAAATGAAAACTCTTTTTTGTTTTTCAGGGGTCTCAAACTCTAAAACTGTTTGGGAACTACACCATTGAATTAGTAAAAATAAAAAATATATTTTAGACCTCTCGGATAAAAAATATTTTCAAAGAATTATTTCTCTATTTATAGGCATGGTACTATTTTATTGGAACTTGTTTTTTCATTTGTGAAATGAAAAGACTTTGGAGCATTGGAATCCTATGGTGGAGGGAATATCATTCATTACCTTATATTAAAAAATGATTTCGTTCAACATTTTATATGAAGTAATTCGATAATTTTGTTTTATTATTTATTAATTTAATGGTTATCATGATAGAATATAACATTGGAAAAACTATTTTAGATGAATGTATTATTATTAGATGTCTTTGAATTCCCTTATGTACTATACTAATATTCAAAATCATGATGAGAATCTAGATATGAGTATCTCTACTAACTCAACTATGGAATTCATAACATGTATAAAGGATGGTATCCTCTTTGATATTAACCATGTTTGATTAAAATATACATAATATATAAGAAACCTTAAATCATTTATTTCTGGAAAACATGATATGACATTCATAAATGATCATTTTTTTCTATATATAGTCATCGGTCTCTTTCTCTAACCCTGTACAATTTAATTCTGATCATCACCCTATTATAGATATGTTTAACTATAGAATGGATAGACAGCCTTTTCAATTTATATTTAATTATTCATGGAGAACACACCCTGAATAAAAACATATATTTGAGGATACATGGAATTCCTTCAACATTAACGATGATTATATTTCATGTGTTTAAAAAATAAGATACTGTAGATAATTAAAATTATTGTGTAAGAATTTATATAGTCATAGTTATGATAAGATTTTATAAATTGAAATATTTCATAATTCAATTAAAAATAAAAAAACTGGTAAATATTTTAAAGGACATCGTAAAATGTAATATAATTTTAATTATAATTTGAATATGTAACTTTATATAAAATAGATGATACATAGGAATGATATTAATGCTAAATGACATCGAGTGTTTATAGAAATAATAAATTCTTTAACTCTTTTCAATGGTTTGAGAAAATCACATAGCCCTTGTCCATCTGACATAATAATGAATTTTTCTATTAACATAAATGATCTTTCATCTCATAATGTCTTCTATTACATTAGAAATGTTTGTACTTCAAATAATTCCAATGAATATATGGAAGAAATCATTCCAAATATTCATACCGTAGAGGTTAAATATAATATATCTACAATCCCTCTTACTTATTAAATTATGGAGGTTATTTTTAGTCTGAATTTTTTATGCTCTCTAATATCAGTTTATTTGACTATTTTTTTTAAATCCAAATGTTATCCACGTTCATGTTTTTAGATTCATTATTAATTATTTTAAATGGTCATCCTGTAACACTCGAGACTTTTATGAGAAATATTTGTTTTTTATGTTATATAAACCATCAAAGAAATCTTTCACTACACACAACACTAGCTTGGCTTTCTTTACACGCAATCACGACCTTCCTCGATAGCTTGCATCGTACGTAATACCGAGTTTCACTAAACAACGATATGCTGTTAAAATATTATTAAAACTAGTCGTTATGAATAGTAATACCCACATTTTGAAAATTTTTAAATTTTATTTTTCTAAATAGACTTTATTTTTGGATTCGGAATATCGAAATTAGCCTCGGGTGAAAATTTGGTATTTTTCTGAAAACTATCATTTTTTATGAATAGTGAAAACATTGGGTTACTATTTAAACCCCAACATTTTATTTAAATAATTTTTTATTTTAATTAAATTTATTTTAGGTCAAAATTGATACATAATACCTATATAAGTTCAATGAAATTCATTGGAGTCATTTTATAATAATTTTAGATATATAAAAATTTTATGAACCTTTTGACCGTCTTTTACCCACCTCCTAGGAGAATTTGAAAATTTACATAAAACATAATTTTTCCACTTCTGTAAGTGAAATTTCAAAAATCCAAGATACACGGTTGATTTCAGTAAGTAAAATGTGGTTCAATGAGATGAAAATATTTTTTTGTTAATAGAAACTTTTTACTTTTTTTACCACGGTTAAAAGTAAATAGGGTAATTAAGGGTAAAAATGATATTATTATTACCCTAACTCATGTCCTAATTATATTGGATAATTTTAATTCGGCCAAAAACAACCTTAGGAATAAAATATGACCATTTAGGCCCACATGGATTATATTAATACATTTATTATTAATTTATTTAATGATAGGTCAAAATAGTTAAAATCAATTGTTAATAAGTAAATAATTTTTAATATAGGGTTATACATAAGATAAATTGGACTATAAATATTCATTAGAAATCTAAAAATATTTCGTACATAATGATATTTTATTTTTAATTTTTGGACATTAAATAATATAATTTATTTTTGACACAAAGATGATGCAGTAATTATCTTATTAAAGAAATATTGACATAATTGATGTTATAAATACCCATATAAATGTAATTTGAGACTCTTTTTAATTCCAATAATATTCTATGTTAATATGACATGTCTATATGGATTTAATTCACTTTTTTGAACTAATAATTCTATTATGAGTTTCAGAAAAATCAATTACTAAATAGTGTCAAAATTGACATAAAATTGTTTTTAAAACAAATATTACATTATTAATTGTTATTTTATTCCTATAAATCTATGTTTCAGACAAATGACATAGATAAGGTTATATATATTAATAATAAAAAACTTGGGGTTTGTTTTGCATGTTATAGTATGTTTATTAACCTTATAGTGTAAGAACACAAGAAGACACGGTAAAAGTAAAATTATTTAACTTAAAGTTAAATCTAAATGATAAGGTTAAAATAATGACCTAATCTTTTCTAAATTATATTGGATGAGATGATTTCGACCCATACCCACCTTATATTCGAAATAAATCAATTTTTACTATTTAAAACTGAATATGACTTTATAATAAATTAATATTTAAAGTTTTTCCAAAGGTGCCCCTCTCCTCCCTTATAAAAGGGCACCTCCTCCCTCTCTTCCTCACACCACTTTGAGCCTTCAATCTCGCCCACCTTTTGCCAAATTCGCTTCTCCACTTCCATAAAAACATCCTAGAGGTCCTGGTCTTCTTCAAAGACCAATTTTAGTGCTCTAAAAGGAGGTCTCAAAAAGGCGCTTCAAATAAGAGGTAATGATCGTTACCGATTCTTTCAACATTATTTCTTCTTCCACTTCTTCTTCTTTAGTTGTTACATTATGAAGTAATAAAATAAGTATCCATAATATATTAATATGTTATTATATGTATGAAACAACCTTATTTCACCATATATCCATCCTACGGAAAACGAAATCACCTCATGTGTGTGCGTACGGAATACTGTCTCCACGCCGTGGTGTAATCTATTTTCCACCACCACCTTACTTGGATGGTTATAATGGTGTAAATAATAACTATAAATTATTATTGTAAAGTTATATTGATTCTGAAATAGTATACATAGACTCCATTAACATTTCACGATCATGGGAACGATATCATCGCTCGTGCGTACGTACGGAATACCATCTCCACGATGTGATGCGACTCGTTCTACATGATCTTAATTGCATAATGATTATATAAATTAATTGAATGAATTAATATGATATATATTACACCATTACCATTCTGTAAATGGGGTATCTATAACCTAAAAATAAGAATAAGAATTTATTCAACAAAACACACATAAGAACAAAAAGTAATAAACACCCGAATAACAAGTAGCAATAAAATATTACTAATAATAAGCTAAGAATATGACCATGTATGATATCATAACAATGATTATGATTCTGTAATAAGTCGATGACATTATTTAAATCATTATACAGGAGGTTCGGACACTTACGAAGCAAATCGGACCTAAGGTAAGGGAAAATCTCACAATCTCAATTTTTATCCAAGATTGTTTATACATCATAATTTGCTGGAGAATATTTATCATCCACATACATGTTTCCTCAATATGTAATATCTATATCCTTCTACAATATTTTATATTGAATTTTACCCTTTTTTTAGTTTTTAGAAAAAGATATGAAAGGAATCTTTTGTCGTTTTTCGTACGAGGTACTTTTTGACTTTTTCAACAAAAGTACGAGAAGAATGTTTTTTTAACTTATACGGCATGAATGGATTTTTAAAACCTTGTTTCCAAGAATATTTCTTTATAAGTATTCATGTTTATTTTTAATCAACTTCTTTTAGTTTATAATTGTATGACATGTTAAGAAAGGAAAAGTGTTTTTGAAGTAGAAAGGATATTTTCCTCAAGAATGGAGTTCAGGTGTTTTATCAAAATTATTTTCCATCTAAGATAATAAATGGTTCTGTTTCTATCCCTATTATTAAAATGATTTGATAATTTTGTGATGGAATTATTTTTATGAATTCCTTTATCTTATATGATTTTTTTTATAATGTCACAATGTTTAAGAATCCCTTTTTTATTACATGGGTTATGCTATGATGTATGGTTTATGATTTTGTGGCACACATAAGAATGATATCATTATGAGATGGGTGGGACCTATATCTCCCTCCAATGCATTGGGTACGGATTTATATCTCATGAGATAGACATGGCTGGAACGGCAGGTTAAACCGGTTTAGTGAAACAGGACTGAAATGAGAAGTGAACTCGGTTCAGAAATTGACTTTGTCCGCTAAGATAGTCTTGGCAATGAGTCTTGAATACTAATAAATGATTCTGTATATTTATGTGTTTATGCCACAAATATTAATGTTTTATGTTATGATTATTGAGATTACATTTCACTACCATGATTTATCCCATGTTATGAAATTATGATCTCTTTTGCAGGGTAAGATTTCCAAAATGTTATGTTATTATGAATATGATGAGATTGATATTTATTTTGTTTACCCTTACTGAGAATTTGAGCTGACCCTTTTATATGTTTTCATTCCCCAGGTCAGGAATAAGGTTATTAAGTAAGATATGCCAAATGGGACTATAGATATGATGAAATAAATAGGATACAGTGTAGATGCTTTATGAACCAGTTATTTATGTCTCCCAGTTTCTAAAGACTCTATACCTATATGGTCCTTTCATGGTTTTGTTATATGTTGTAATAAGTGTGCTTCAATTTTGATGTATTAACAATGTATGTAAAGTATGGGTCGTTATTATTGGTATCATATGGAGGTTATAGTCAACCTTTGGAAACTAGGATGTGAAAGCCTTTGTAAGAATCCTAAGGATAAGTCTAAGCATAGAACACAATCATAGTGTTTTAGAAATGACCATGAATAACCTAGGATAAGACCTTAAGTGTAAAATTTTATTCTTGATTATGTGGTTTTCCTATTTTAATTAGTGTTTCTCACACTATTCTTCTGGGTTTTAGTCAATGTTTGGAACCCGAAGTAACTGTGTTAATGCCGAATGCAACGGGAAATGCAATTATTGTCCCCCTGAGCAACCAAACGTTATGGGAGCTAGAATGAAAAATCTTGTATCCATGCTCACACAACTTTATCAATCTATGAATCATGTAGGACTTCCAAACGAGCAAATGAAGGAGCATCATTCTGTTGAATCCTTCATGAGGCAGTGTCAACCTTCATTTAGCGGGTCTACTGATCCATTAGTTATTGAACAATGGATTGGTACTACTGAAAAGATATTTTCATTTCTTCAATGTTCTGAACATGATAAAGTCTTCTTTGTAGTGCATCATTTGGAAGTTGATGCTGATCAATGGTGGAATCTTATCAAGAATATGATGCAAAGAGATGAAATTGGGTCTATGGAATGGGATGAGTCCAAGAACTTATTTTTCAATAAGTACATCTCTCATATTCTTCAAACAAAGATGAAGAAGTATTTTCTTGAACTAAAGAAAAAGGATGGTGAATCTATTGTTACCTATGATGCAAATTTTACAAGATATGCAAGGTATGCTTCTGGTAATATTATCCAACCAGAGAGTAAGATCGATCGATTCATTAGTGTCTTAAAACCAAGTCTTCGAAGGGAGTTATCCATAAGGGACTTCAATAGCTACGAGGAAATCGTTCAATGTGATCTCAAAGTTGAGATGGAGATTGGAGTAACCCATCAGTCATATGGGTTTGATAAGAAGTGGAAAATGGAATTCAAAGGAAAATCTAAAGAGCACACTGAATAGAAAATGAGTTTTCCCTTATGCTAAATGTGTGGAAAGAAACATGGAGGGATTTGTCTTAAAGGGACAAGTAAATGTTTCAAATATTGAATGGAAGGTCATCTGGCATTTGAATTCCACAATTATGGGAAGAAGATGTCTAGTGATTCGAGCAAAGAAAAGGCTACACAGAGAGCACCTCCTACATTTCAATGATATAAGTGCAAGGAAATGGGGAATTATGCCAATCAATGCCCTAATCCAAGGGTTGTTGATGATGATCGACGTCAAAAAACTCTTAAGGCTAAAGACAGAGGAAAGTAACATGAAATTTCTATCAGCAATGTGGAGTACGATAACGAAGTGGTGAAAGGTACACTTACCATCCAATCTAAAGTAGAAAATGTTTTATTTGATTCTGGATCCACCGACTCCTTTATTTCTGAATAATTTTCTAAGGGTATCATCGTATTACCTCAACAATTAGATGTTGAGTTAGCTGTGACAACCCCTAATGGCACAATAGTCGCATCAAAAGTATATAATTCTTCTCTGATTGAAGTTTGTGGGAAAGTGCTTCCAACAAATCTTGTGGTCCTTCCTATAGTGGAATTTGATGTGATTCTTGGCATGGATTGGATTTATCTATATGGATCTCATATCAATTTCCAAATAAGGGAAGTCACATTTCATATTCCAGATCAATATATGATCGTCTATCGATACAATGATTAACATAAACTTCCAGTGGAAATTTCTTCCATCTTATGGGTCCTGATTCCACTAAATGAAGGTTATTTATCTCAAATGGTTAGTGAGAAACTCACGATTAATAATATTCCCATTATACGAGAGTTTGGTGATGTCTTTATAGAGGAATTGTCGGGTCTTCCACGAAATCGTGATGTTGAGTTTTCAATAGAACTCGTACCAGGTGCTTTACCTATTTCAAAGACACCTTATAGAATGGACCCAATTGAGTTGTAGGATTTGAAGAAACAACTCCAAGAGAATCTTGATAAGGTGTTCATACGCCCTGGTGCCTCACCTTGGGGGGCACCTGTTCTGTTTGTTAAGAAGAAATATGGATCAATGAGACTCTACATTGATTATAGAGAACTTAACAAGATCACTATCAAGAACAAATATCCTCTCTCATGCATTGATGACTTATTTGACCAACTACGCAGAGCTCAATACTTTTCCAAGATTGATCTTCATTCAGGGTATCATCAATTAAGGTTCAAAAGGGAGGATATACCAAAGAAGGATTTCCGTACAAGGTATAGACACTATGAATTTATAGTGATTCCATCTGGTCTTACTAATTCCACTAGTATCTTCATGGGTCTGATGAATAGAGTCTTTAGAGACTATCTTGATCAGTTTTTGGTAGTCTTAATAGATGATATTCTTTTATATTAAAAGGGTAAGGAAAACATGAATATCACTAGAGAATTGTATTGAAGACCCTGATAAAGGACAAGATTTATGCCAAAGTTACCAAGTGGGAATTTTGGTTACAAAAAGTTTCATTTTTGGGTCACATAATCTCAAAAGAGGGGATATATGTGGATCCAGCAAAAATAAGGGTTATCGAAAGATTTTCGAGACCAACAACAGTAAATAAGATCCAATGTTGTCTTGGTTTGGCTAGATATTATCAATGTTTTTTGAATGATTTCCCACGATTATCTAATCCACTCACCAAGTTTACTCGCAAAGGAGTTAAGTTTGTTTGGATGGAGGAATGTGAAGAGAATTTCATGGAGTTGAAAATAAGGTTATCAAGTGCACTTGTACTCACACTTACTTGTAGTGGAGAAAGGTTTGTGATCTACAGTGATGAATCCAAGAAGGGATTTGGGTGTGTTCTTATGAAAAATGATATGGTGATAGCTTATGCCTAACAACAGTTGAAAATCCATCAACAAAATTACCCAACTCATGATTTGGAGTTAGCTGCAGTAATCTTTGCATTAAATATTTGGAGGCATTATCTCTATGGAGAAAGGTGTGACATTTATACTGATCATAAAATTTTAAAGTATATTTTCACACAAAAGGAGCTGAATATGTGCCATATAAGATGGTTGAAGCTGATTAAGGATTATGACTGCTCAATTCATTACCACCCTGGGAAAGCAAACAAGGTGGCATATGTATTAAGTCGACAAGACCATGCCAGTTTATCCATGATGAGGATAACAAAAGATCCAATATTTATGGATTTACAAAGTATGGATCATTGAATTATAATGAAAGGGGAAAAATCGTATCTTTCTCAAATGAATGTTCAACCATCTATACATGTGATGATTAAAGTGCCATAGAAAGAAGATGTAGAGTTAAAAAAGAAGGTGATAAATGTTCCTGAATTAATCCTTGATTGTGATGGGATAATAAAGTTTAGGAATAGGGTTTGTGTTCCTCCCATAACCGAATTAAAGAAGGAGTTGCTGGATGAGGCTCATAGTTATTCATTATCAATTCATCCTAGAATCACGAAGATGTATAATGACTTTAAGGAGTACTTCTGGTGGGATGGCATGAAAAGAGATGTTGCTGAATATGTCTCTCAGTGCTTGGTTTGTCAGCAAGTTAAAGCTGAGAGACAGAAGTCTAAGGGAATGTTACAACCATTACCCATACCCAAATGGAAATGTGAATACATCACTATAGAATTTGTCACAGGACTTCCTAAAACATCCAAAGGAAATAATGCTATCTGGGTCATAGTTGATCGTCTTACAAAGTCTACACACTTCATTATTATTAGATAGGATTTCTCTCTTGATCAGATTTCCAGGATATATGTAAAGGAGGTGGTAAGATTGCATGGAGTACCACTTTCTATTATATCTGATCGGGATCTGAGGTTTACCTCAATGTTCTGGTGAAGTCTTCAGCATACTCTAGATACATAGTTGATTGTCAGCACTGCTTATCATCCTCAGATAGATGGTCAGTCTGAGAGGACAATTCAATCTATAGAAGATATGTTGAGATCTTGCTCTATGGATTTCAAAGGTGGTTGGTATCAACACATACCGAGGGTGGAATTTTCTTATAATAATAGCTTTTACTCCAGTATTCAGATGGCTCTTTATGATGATCTCTATGGAAAGAAATGTAGGACTCCAACTTACTGGGATGAAGTTGGGGAAAAGAAGCTATTTGGACCTGCTCTTGTTGATGAGATGGATGAAAAGGTCCGATCTATTCAACATCACGTAAGAGTAGCTCAGAGTCGACAAATAAGTTATGACGACAACCAATGAAAATGATTAGAGTTTGAAGTGGGTGATAAAGTGTTCTTACTAATATATCATTGGAAGAGAGTAATGAGATTTCGAAAGAAGGGAAAGCTGAGCCCCAGGAATATCGGTCCTTTCGAAATAATGGATCGTGTTGCGAAGGTAGCTTACCGATTAGTGATTCCACCGAATCTCTTTCAAGTTCACGATGTGTTCCATGTATCTCTCCTGAGAAAGTACATACCTGATCCTTCACATGTACTCAGCTCAGAAGTCGTACCACTCGAACAAGATCTTTCTTATGAAGAACAACTGATAAAGATTCTGGATCGTAGCGAAAAATTCCTACAGAAGAAGACCACTCGCATGGTGAATGTTTTATGGAGGAACCACCAATTAGAAGAAGCTACATGGGAGCTTGAGGATATAATGAGGGAGAGGTATCCTCATCTTTTTGTTACAAAGTGACGAATTTCGAGGGTGAAATTCATTTTAAGGGGGGTAGAATGTAACACTCGAGACTTTTATGAGAAATATTTTGTTTTTATGTTATATAAATCTTCAAAGGAATCTTTCACTACACACAACACAATCTTGGCTTGCTTTACAAGAAATCGCGACCTTCCTCGATAGCTTCTGTCGTACGCATTACCGAGTTTCACTAAATAACTATATTCTTTTAAAATATTATTAAAACTAGCCATTATGAATAGTAATACCCACTTTTTGAAATTTTTTTAATTTTATTTTTCAAAATGTAATTCAATTTGGGATTCAGAATATCTAAATTAGTCTAGGGTGAAATTTTGGTATTTTTCTGAAAAATTTCAATTTTTGATGAATAGTAAAAACACTAGGTTACTATTTAAAAACTGACTTTTTATTTAAATAATTATTTATTTTAATTAAATTTATTTTTGGTCAAAATTGATACATAATACCTATATATGTTCAACAAAATTCATTGGAGTCATTTTATAATAATTTTAGATATATAAAAAGTTTAATGAAATTTTGACCGTCTTTTACTCATCTCCTAGGAGAATTTGGAAATTTAAATAAAACTTAATTTTACTACTTCTGTGAGTGGAATTTAAAAAATCCTAGAGACATGGTTGATGTCAGTAAGTAATATGTGGTTCAATGAGATGAAAATAATTTTTGGTGAATAGTAACTTTTTACTTTTTTTACCACTGTTAAAAGTAAATAGGGTAATTAAGTGTAAAAATGTTATTATTATTACCCTAACACATGTATTAATTCTATTGGATAAGTGAAATTCGACTAAAAACAACCTTAGGAATAAAATATGGCCATCTAGGTGCACTTGTATTAGATTAGTACATTTATTATTAATTTATTTAAAGAAGGGTAAAAATAGTTAAAATCACAGTTTAATAAGTAAATAATTTTTAATATAGGGTTATACATAAGATTAATTCGACTATAAATAATCATTAGAAATCTAAAATGAGTTCCTACATAATGATATTTTATTTGTAATTTTTAGACATTAAATAATTTAATTTATTTATGACACAAAGATGATGCAGTAATTATCTTATTAATGAAATATTGAAATAATTGATGTTATAAATACCCAAAAAATGTAATTTTATACTTTTTATGAATTCAAATAATTTTCTATGTTAATATGACATGTTAGTATTGATTTAATTCACTTTTTTCAAACTAATATTTCTGTTATAATGTTCATAAGAATCAATTACTAAATAGTGTCAAAATTGACATAAAATAATTTTTAAAACAATTTTTATATTATTAATTGTTAATTTATTACTAAAAATCTAAGGTTCGTCCAAATGACTTATATAAGGTTATATATGTTAATAATAAAAAACTTGAGGTTCGTTTGGCTTGTTATAGTATGTTTATTAACCTTATAGTGTAACAACACAAGAAGACACATTAAACGTAAAATTATTTAACTTAAAGTTAAATCTAAATGATAAAGTTAAAATAGGAACCTAAACTTGTCTAAATTCTATTTTATGAGTTTATTTTGACCCATACCCACCTTATCTTCGAAATAAATCAATTTGGAGCTATTTAAAACCGAATATTACTTTATAATAAAATAATTGTTTTAATTTTTCCAAAGGTGCCCCTCTCCTCCCTTATAAAAGGGCACCTTCTCCCTCTCTTACTCACACCACTTTGAGCCTTCAAGCTCGTCCAACCCCTGCCAAATTCTCATCTCCAATTCCCTTGAAAATCCTTGAGGTCCTGGTCTTCTTCAAAGACAAATTTTAGTCCCCTAAAAGGAGGTCTCAAAAAGGTTCTTCAAAGAAAAGGTAATGTCCGTTACCAATTCTTTCAACATTATTTCTTCTTCCACTTCTTATTATTTAGTTGTTTCATTATGAATTAATAATATCAGTATCAATAATATACTGATATGTTATTATAATTATGAAACAACCCTCTTTCACCAAATATCCATTCTACATGAAATGAAATCACCGTGCGTGCGTACGTACAAAATACCATCTCCACGCCGTGGTGTAATCTATTTTCCACCACCACCATACTTGGATGGGTATAATGGTGTAAATAATAACTATAAATTATTATTGTAAAGTGATATTGATTCTGAAATAGTATACATACACTCCATTACAATTTCACGATCATGGGAATGATATCGTCACTCGTGCGTACGTACGAAATACCGTCTCCACGATGTGATGTGACTAGTTCTACATGATCTTCATTGCATAATGATTATATAAATGAATTGAATTGAATGAATATGTTATATATTACACCAATACCATTCTGTAAATTAGGTATCTATAACCTAAAATGAAGAATAAGAATTTATTCAACAAAACACGCATATGAACAAAATGTAATAAACTCCCGAAGAACAAGTAGAAATGAAATATTACTAATAATAAGCTAAGAATATAACCATATATGATATCATAAAAATGTGTATGATTATGGAATACGTAAATGACAATATTTATATCATTATATAAGAGGTTTGGACACTTACGAAGCAAATCGGACCTAAGTTAAGGGAAAATCTCGCAATCTCAATTTTTATCTGAAATTTTTTATACTTCAGAATTTATTAGGGAATATTTATCACCCACAAAAATGTTTCCTCAATATGTATTATTTATATCCTTCTAAAATAGTTTATATCCAATTTTACCCTTCGGTGAGTATTTTGAAAATGATATGAAAGGAATCATTTGTCGTTTTTTGTACGAGGTACTTTTTAACTTTTCCAACAAAAGTACGAGAAGAGTGTTTTTTTAACTTATATGGTATGAATGGATTTTTAAAACATTATTTCCAAGAAGATTACATTACAAGTTTTCATGTTTATTTTTAATCAAATTCTTTTAGTTTAGAATTTTATGACATCTTAAGAAAGGAAAATTGTCTTTGATGTAGAAACGATATTTTCCTCAAGAACGGAGTTCAAGTGTTTTATCAAAATTATTTTACATCTATGATAATAAAAGGTTCTGTTTCTATCCATATTATTACATTGATTTGATTATGTTGTGATGAAATTATTTTTATGAATTCCTTTATCTTATATGAATATTTTTATGATGTCACGATGTTTAAGAATCCCATTTTTATTACATGGGTTATGCTATGATGCATGGTATATGATTTTGTGGCACACATAATAATGGTATCATTATGAGATGGGTGGGACCTATATATCGCTCCAATGCATTGGGTAAATATTTATATCTCATGAGATAGGCATGGCTAGAATGGCAGGTTAAACCTGTTCAGTGAAACAGGACTGAAACGAAGAGTGAACTCGGTTCAAAAATGGACTTTGTCCGATAAGATAGTCTTGGCAATGAGTCTTGACTACTAAGAAATGATTCTATGTGATTATGTGTGTATGCCACAAAGATTCATGTTTTAGGTTATGATTATTGTGATTGCATTTCACTACCATGATTTATACCATGTTATGAAATTATGATCTCTTTTGCTGGGTAATATTTCCAAAGTGTAATGTTATTATGAATATGATGTGATAGATATTTCTTTTGTTTACCATTACTGAGCATTTTAGCTCACCCTTTTGTATGTTTTCATTCCCCTTGTCAGGAAGAAGGTTATTAAGTAAGATATTACAAAAGGGACTACAAATATGATGAAATAAATGGGAGACAGTGTAGACGCTTTATGAACCAGTTGTTTATGTTTCCCAGTTTCTAAAGTCACTATACCAATACAGTCCTTTCATGGTTTTGTTATATATTGTAATAATTGTGCTTCAATTTTGAAGTATTAACAATTTATGTAAAGTAGGGGACGTTATAAATCCTACAATGGTAAATAATAAAAAATTCCTATCTCTCATTCTAAAAATGATAAATCCAATGAAATGCATTTTTTTAGATTGGTTTCCATTATTAAAAAAATTTAATATATTATTGGAAATATTATTTCAGACAGGAATGATGGAATATCCCACAAGTTTTTTCCTTAAATAAATTTGGTTTCATAAAAAGTAGAATCATATGGGACTAACTTGTTACAATTTAAATTGTTTTTTAACCATCATAATAAATCTAATATACGGGCTAACAATTCTATCAATCTAGATGTCATAAAATCCATTGATATGATTACCTTTTGGGGGGTTAATCATTGATGTTAATACAATGTTTGGTTTTAATGATATCATTTTTTAATTGTGTAAAAATACTTCTTAGTATTTCCCATATTATTTTATTTATAAATTATCACCTAATGGTTATTTCACATGTGGAAAAGGTATATGTCAAGGAGGTCCATGTTCAGCTATTATCTTATCCATAGTAATATATTTTTTAGAATATTACTTCATAGACAAGTGAGTGAAGATAAAATTGATTTCATCAGATTTGGTAGATGTCTTATTGCTCAAACATATCTTTATTAGGATAGTGAATTTAGTCTTTTAGTCAATGGGATAAAAGGACTATATTTTTTTATAAAAATTTCACATTCATTATGATATTGTTTCAAGTAAGTAAATTAATTGGTATAAATATTTTGTTTATATTGGTAAAACAATTCTTATATCTATGAAGTTTAATATAATAATTGAACATGAGATTAGAGAAATCAATTTTCCTATTTATTGGTGATTCTTTGTTTTTTGGTAATCCATGGTCCAGTTATTTTTTGATTATTGTAAGTCAAAATAGTACTCAATTATCCTCATGGAATTATAAATTATTATCAATGAATGGTCATATAATCCATGACGAACCATCGTCGCCTGGGTTGTCACCCTCCGGGACGCTCTGCCATCTCGGTTGGCAACTGATGCTTCCCAGCTAGGGCTCTCTCCAGAGTGACCTCTTCGTGGGGAGGGGGGTTTCGTTGTGTGGAGGGTTCGAAAAGGACACACAAGGGAATTCCCTTTCAAAATATGATATTATTGTTTCAAATTATTTTTATTAATTAATGTATAATAGATGATAATATTCTATCTTAAATATTATCAAAATACATATTAAAATTATTACTTGGAGTGTAAGCATTTTCCAATAATAACTTGATAATGTTCCATGCAAAAAATGCCTTTTACTATTGTTTGTGGAGGGTTATCTATTAAAAATATAAGTAATTTCAACCTTTATTTACAATATATTATTATATGTGGAATTATTAATGGAAAATTCATTGGTATTTAGTTTATAAAAGAATTATTTCATGGTAAACATATGTCACGAAATGTCAATTATAAGAAATATTCTATTGGGATATCCATTAAGAATTCTTTTACCTCTATTATGAGTGTATCTTGATTGATTCTGATCACACACACTTCATTGAAATTATGGATGGATAATTGGCATATAACACCTCTTCTTATTAATCTCTCATCTCATAAACTTTCTCTTGATAATAATATTTCACTTAATTATCATACCGATTTACATATATGTAACATTACAATTGATATCAAATTAATAGCCATAAACTATCAATTTCATAATGGTTGTGAATTTCATATTGGGGAACATACTATTAATGGGATGTTTTCTTCAATATATTTTTAAAAAACATTTTTTTAAAAACAATATTATTTGGAAACTAATTTTGAATAAACATTGGACCTCCATCATGTTTTAATCATGCACAAATAATTTTCCATTAAAATAAGACTACTGATTTTTTACGATATATTGTTATTAGTATCTATTCGATGTGAGTAATGTGTAATAAAAATCAAGATAACGTTGATCATATAATTTTATGTTTTTTACATCCTCTTCTTTGTGGACTACTATGACTCAACATATCCTGATTTGTCTATCTAAATGCTCTTTTATTTTTCATCACATTTATACTTTTTTCAATTATATATTGCATAGACTTTTAAAAATATACAACATGGGTATTGTGTGGAGATTCAATATATTATTTGGAGAAATTATAATAGAATCATCAATAATAGAACTCAGTTTAACCTATAATCTACTCTACTGTATATTTATGTTGCTGTAAAAAGAGGAAATACTTTTCAATATCATATTTTGGAATGTAATATAAATAATTTAATTGTACAATTCTTTGTAATTTCATGTTACTATCACCCTCCCCGGGGTACATTCCAGGTTTTATTGTGTTTTATATATCATGGATTGATAAAATGAAATATTGAAGGTGTATCAAAGGTAGATTTAGGACTATCCAGATATGGATCCATTTTTAGATATCAAAAATTAATATAATTAGGCTACCGTTATGGTTCCTATATAATAACTAATTCACTAGATGAAGAAATTATGGGAGTTAATAATTTGGTTTAAGAGGCACAATGTCATATATGGTTCAACATTTATCTAGAGTGTGACATGACCACTAGGATGGGTGATGTAAAAAAATGATATAATTCATTTATCATATATGCTTACTAGAAGATGGAAAATTTTATTGGAAACTCATTATTCAATGAAATACATCATTCAACACACTTTTCATGAAGAAATTTTTATAGTTATTAGATTAAGAAACAACATATTAGTGGATAATGAACTGCTTTGGAATAATGATGTCCATGATGAAATTTTTTGTTTTAGAATAATGAATTTTGTAAACTTTTATATTTGAGTATCATGTAATTCTTTTTTCTCTCAATAAAATCACATGCTTATTTTTGGAATGGTCTATTCTCAAAAAAATATTTTTTTTACCCTTAATGAAGCAATGAATTCAAGGATGATTATAAAATTTAATTAGTATATTTTTGGATCAATATTTATATACTGTTTTTCAATATATGAATTTCTGATATATGAATTTTTTTCATTTGCAAAATCATTTCAAAAGACGGAAAATCAGTAGACTCTTATAATATATAAGATTTATTATCTTGGTAGTTACTGATAATTTTATTTTAAATACATAGTTTTCTAAGACTATAATGTTGTTTTATCCTCTTTGTTTTAGATATATATAGAATTTGATATCCAATGAATACATTTAAAATAAATTATTTCACATTCATATGATCTAATGAAAATATGAAATTCTTTCTTTTTCTTTAAGCTAATCTCACCTCAACAACAATCAAAATATTTCTAGAATAAAATGATGGCTATGTTGTATATTATGACATATCAAGATTTTTTTTCTTATCAAGTAGGTAAATCACGTTGTAGGGTATGGTTTGATAAATTTTGTTATAAATTATATTCATTATAAAACACATATATTTGAATTACCTACAATTTCTCATTCCTTTAAAAACATGGTGGAATTTTCTATTTTGATAAAATTTCATAGCTTTCACTAACACCATTCATTTACAATTCATATTTACTTAAAGATATATATTATTAATTAAACATAGATAGCTACAGTAACATTAGAATTCCTATTTTTACGAGTTATACAACCCAAATAAATGAAATTATATAAATGATTCTTTGAGTTATAAATCAAACAACAAGGTGGTTAGAGAAACTTATGAACAATAGAAATTGAGGAGTGTGATTACTAACAAGCATCTTGATCATGAATTTTAGGATGACCAAGAAATTATCAACCACATTATTCATATTCCTATCATTAGAAATTTGGTAAAATAAGAACCAAAATTAGATTCTAATACTTTCACCATTAATCCATCCCTAAGGGGTGGGGATATTTTGGATGAATAAATAGATGATCAAAAACCACTTGTTACATTTTATTAATCAAAAGGAAATTAATGAATAATTATAAGAATTTATTCTATCCACATATTTAATTTTTCTTAGGGAAATTAATCTAGGAACATATAAAATGGAAAATGGGAAGAATGAAGATTTCTGGTTATCATGTATGTGAAGAAATATTGTATAATATGTGTTGAAATATAACATTTTTCAATATGTAAAAAATTATCATCAATGACTTAATGTTGTGCTATAGTATATGATTATACCTATATAAATGTGATAATAGATTAAAATGGAAATTTTAATAGGTATTCTAATAATTTTATAGAAGGAAGATTTTATTTGGGTGGTTGTGGATCGACTCACCACGTCAGGACACTTTCTACCTAGCGCAGAATCCAATAAAAATTAAGGATTTGGAAAAGTTATATATCTAATAATTTTATTGGTTGCATGGGTTCTTGTTTTAACCATATCAGAATGAAATCTCTATTTCACTTCCCAGTTCTGATAGTTGTTACTACATGCTATAAGAACTCAATTGATCATGAACATTAAATCTCACCCACAGATGGTTGGGTAGTAATAATTCACATTCCAATCATTAGAATATGTTCTCATGCATTGTTTCCTATAGATTAGTGTCTAATGGTAACACCATATGAATTTTATGTAGTAATCTAATAATAATTTTAATCATGTGACAATGTAAATGGTCCCACATAGGTATTTTTATAGTATTCTATTATTTTATGAACTATGCTCCTTGGAAACATGAGAGAAAAAATTATTGGGATGGTTAATGTCTATGACAGTGTTAAGATAATTATAATGATAAAAAATAAGATATTAATAACCCAATCCCTTATAAATAAGATGCATTCAATCATTACATACTCTTATCATTTGGATGTTTGTGACCATGTATTCTTGAATGTGTCCCCAATACATGTCCATCGACATTTATGGATAAAATGTATATTGCCACTATGATATGTGGGATCCATTGATGAGGTCGAATGAATTGGTGATGTTATATTTTGAGTCAACATATTATTGAGATATTTTTTTGTCCTGAATATCTTTCATGTTTCTGAAATATAAGGTGTCTCCTGGATGCCCTTCTTGTGATCAGTTGGCATCAGGTTTCCCATTAGAAATATGATATTTTATCCCTACACTGGTTCATATTCTGGGTAGATAGGATTTTTTTTTTGAATAATATCAATATCAATAATTCAATTTCAATGGTCGCCTTGTCTGGTTCATGTGTAATCCTGGAATAATGATAATATTTTCTACTAGAAATGTCATAATTTATTCAAGTTAAACACTAATCTACATGTTCATGAAGAAAAAAAATCCCAATAGTGGGGAGAATATTGCACCTTTGGTTTTAGGTACACATTCATTTGATGTTTTTTAAGGTTTGGGTTCATTATGATTAATTAAGTGAAGACATTGAGGGATTAAATGAAACCAATATAGAGTTTAGATAAATGGAAAATTTACTAATAGAATTGTTTATTCATGATTTTAATATGTTATATAGGTAAATATAATAATAGTTTTATTCATTAGTTTAATTGGATTCATTAGATGGACTAGGAATATTTATCATCCAAACTAGATTCATTAAATAAATGGAATATCATGTTTTCCACTTTTGTTGATTGTATTTTCTATGTTTGTGATCATATAAACAATCACCAGATAGAATCCCATTACACACCATGAAT
This sequence comes from Viscum album, assembly GCA_963277665.1. Taxonomy (NCBI): domain Eukaryota; kingdom Viridiplantae; phylum Streptophyta; class Magnoliopsida; order Santalales; family Viscaceae; genus Viscum; species Viscum album. The sequence goes on from OY728140.1 coordinate 1,061,246,321, forward strand.
AAATTCAAATACCAAAATTTTTAATGAATCTTAAGTATATAAATCCTCATTCATCTCCTTCTTTATCCATTTCAATAACTAGGTTCACCAGAGGATATTTTTAGTGATCTTTGATGTCTGGACTCTAACTCTAATAAATATTTGAGCATTCAATTGCAGAAATGAATGTTTATTACAATGTCTCATTTCTTATCTCATATCTCCTCCATTTTTCGTGAAAAAATCATATATTATTATTTTAAAACATAAGACTATTAATTTTTATATATTTTGATGAAATATTGTTTTGTTATAATGGATTAATATATGTAATATGTTATATACATGGAAAAATATTTGATCATTCTTCAGAAAAAACTAACGGTGGGTGTCTTCTATCTCAATATACTATTATATAAATTGATTGATTTAGTATTTAGAAATTATTTTTCTGTCCTTGTTAGAAAATAACTTCAGTAATAAACGTGTAAAACATTTTTTATTTATATTATATTTATTTAGTTATGAATGATGGAAATAATTTTTAATTTGATGAAATCAAATGAAAAATATGTTTTCAACTAAAATTATTAATTGTAATAATGACATAATTATATTATTTTTAATTAATGGTCGTGTAGGATTAATTATTATTAAAATTACAACTATAAAATTATGATAATGATAAAGAAGATTATGTTCATAGTTGACAACCTCAAATTGGTTCAATTAGTGATAACATATTTTATAGATGGGTAATTAGTACTATGTATTGGGAGAACCATGTTATTATGCATTATGTGGGTGTGGGTGTGTGTACATACAATTTTTATGATAATTTGTAATAATTGGAAGAAAAAATTGATTAATATTTTATTTATGTGATACAGGTATATGACTTTGATATATAATTTTTATCTTAATATCCCATGTTTTATTTTATATATTATAACTCGATCCTATCCAAATTACATGTGTTGGGATTAATTTTGTTATTAACTACTGAGTAATATAATTACCACTTTTAGTAGTACATTGGTGTGTTTTGTGATTTTGATTACCAAGATAGAAAGATGAGAATTTTTTCTTATGTTTCTAGAAGTTTTCCATGACATCGTCATTTGATTGGTTGTGCTAGATTTGAGATGTTTCTATGACAGGGTATGAAGTGTCTCCAACAAAATGCCAAAGTATTTATGAATTTAGGTTTTATCAAATATTTATTATTAATTTTTTGTTGTAACTCCAATGTAGTTTAATTATTTGTATTTAATTGAGGTTCATGTATTGATCTCATTAATCTTGAATTTAGTTTTTTTTATAATTTAATATATTTAGTTTTTTATTCTTTAAGGAAAATAATCCCCTAATGTTTTACTAATCCATTAGTATTTTTTTCGTCTTTGGAGTCATGGGAATATCCCGGAAGGATAGTAGTACAACTATATCCTCTTAAGAAAAAGTGTTTGAGTGGGTTGTTAGACATAATTTTAACATCAAATTCATCCTTTGATAAGATCACTAAGAGATGAGTGTAGGGAATAATGTAATCCATCAATAACTGATTCCATTATTCAGTTTTTAGAAAATCCAACAACCTCATAAAAATAACGTATTGTGTAAGGAATTTTTGGGTTAAGGTGATATTGATGTCTTTCTACTCCATTCTCTCATGATTAAGGAGATAAATGAAAAACGTCTCATCCTTATATCATCTCATTAATCTTGTATTCATCATTATTAGAGTTGTAAGGGAACTATTTTGAAACATACCCCTTAAATCCCCCCATACATATCTACTGTCAATCATGATATTCCAAAATAATTAAAATGATTGGAAATGTATTTAACATCTATTAATATTAATTTTCCATTGACGAATACATATTACATAACTATACACTCATGGAAGTACTCCGGACATAGACCAAAGTGTGTCTTTGATCACCAAAAGATGGAAAATAATCATAGGAAATCCATCTAATCAACTTTATATAGATTAAGAAATAAATAAGATGATGATGAGGAGATAAATATATAGGAAATTATGGAATTCCCAAACAACACAACACCAGATTGGTACAGTCAATAGGGATTGAAATAGAAATGAATTAAAGAATATCAATATACTGAAAAATTGAAAGTTAAAAATCCATGTGACATGATGCCACATCTATACTGCAACACCATTGAAATGAAAAAACATACAACCAATTTGTGGAACAATTCCAATACATGAGTCAGATTAGAAGAATTCTATAATGCCATAAAGTTGATTGTAATGTGTGTGAAAACAGGCCAGTATGACCACACTATGTTTTTTATAAGAATAATTTATAAAAAAATCTTAAAGTATATAAAAAAGTCATGAGTTTAAATTTTATGAAATTTTTTACAATGTAATGATAAATCAAACATTGTTATCTATTTTCAAAACATTCCAATTAAGATGATTCTAAAGAATTAAAACAAATACACCAATGACCATTTCAAAGATAATCAATAGATAAAATAAGATCGTTCGAAAAGGTAATTATATGTAAATTAGAATTCTACATAAATTATCATGATTATTAGTCTATTAACCATACATGTTACCATAGAATAATATATCTATTGGGTAAGACAGATCTATCAATTGCATCTCCATGCCACAACATTGGAAACCTTGTACACACGTTATCCAATAAGATTTGGTATGTGAGAAAGATTTCATTTATGATGACAAATCTCTACATCTTCATCAATTATATATTGTATTAATATAATAATTTCATTCAATGTAATTCTCATATTTTAATCCACTCATTTGGTCATTTAAAACACTTCCCATCAGAACATTCTACGGAGATTTGATTTTCAAATCCATATAAAAAATCCCCATATATTATCAAACCCATATTAATGACTTTATCCAAATTTAAAAAAATACATTAAAAATTTATATAAATCATGGTTTTGAAGATAATTCATACAGAAAAAATAACCCACCATGAAACACATGGATTAACAATTCCCAAAGGTAACAGACAATAAAAGATATGACAGTGGCCATTGTAATTTTGTTTGGATCCATGGTCTATAAATCTAAAATATAAATATTCAAATAAACATATTATATAATGATATTAAAAAAAATGAAAACATTCCACCACTATAAATGAACAAATAATTCCATGGATTAGAGATTCAAAAAAACACTCAATTCTTTAATGGAGCAATATGAGGATGAAAATTCAATTTACACTTGGTTGAATAAGAGTTTATCATCCAATATTGGGAATATATTCATGGGAATGATATATTTTGGTGATCATAATAAAGACCAAGATTCATTCGAACATTGAAAGAATGTCCTTGAGTATGATGGGTATGAGGGTCTTCATCATTTACACATGATACGTGCATGATTAAATCAGAATACAAGACAAAGAACTACATGAAAAGTTTAATAATGGGGGAAAATACTATCCAAAATGGTAAGGAAAAATGATGTAGTAGATCATGGTAAGAAAAATTTCAAGAAACCATGTAATGGACAGTGATGTGATCCTATAAAGAAGGTTAAAATGACCACACCATTGGTTACTGTCCATTCTATAAAAATGTGATACTAAAGAGAATGATTTTTTGTAATCTATGTCTATGGAATATTGACCAAAAAATAGAAGAAATGAAAATATTCCCCTTTTAATACTCCATTTCATATTCCATTCCCTATGGGGAAACCTTTACAATATTTGAAGAACCATCAAAATTTATCAATATTCTATAATGCTCAAACCACATCGGAGCCAAACAAACCAAAGCATTGAACCAACAACACTCTAAATAATATCATTCTTCCGGAAACACATAATCAAATAAAAAATGATAAAGAAAGATACAGACAAAGTTTTCATGCCTGCAAAAAATGCGGGGTTATTACACATGGTCATTAGAATGAGTAAAAAAAATTATAATATAGTATGATTCAAGTATTATTATTGTGATTTATAAAGGGATTGTAGTGCATTTAATGTATGGAAGTGATCACCATTTATAAGTGAAAAAATGAATATTTTTTTACACCCAATATTTTTTACTAATGAAATGACACTATTCAAGTGTTAATGGTTTCAAAAGTGTGAATTAATGGATTTTAATATGATATATAGTTGGGAAACTCCCTCTGTATAATTTTAACACACATTTCAATCATGTTTCTAATCATTCTCCATTAATATTTTTCTTTTTAATATTATCATTCCTTATCATGGTAACATGTTTTCAATTCTGTAATATATGTTTTATGGAAAATATAAAAAATTCCCTACTATATAATTTTAGTGTGATAAATCTAGATTTTTTTACAAATTAATCAAGATAAATAGCCAAATTTAATTTATTATTTTAATTAAAACATATTCTATGTTGGGAATAAACTATTTTTCAAAAAGTGACATTTTAAACATTATGTGTTCTTAATATTATTTAATATTGACTAACTAATGAATGAGTGTTAATTTACTAAAATATATGTTTAAAAATTATATTAAATTTATCTTTATGAGAAGTCATTAATTATATTTTATTATTAAATGTTACACATTTTTATTAAAACTTTCCTTTTAAAATGATAGTTTTACTATTATCATGGTAATTAACATTAATCCTAGTAATCACAATTTTATGATAACAAAATAAATTATATTTATAAACTCTGATATCTTATTATGTAAATATATTATAAAAAATAGATTGTTTTAGAAAATAAATAATAATATTTTACCATTAACTCAATGTATAATTTTTTTAGAAAACTTATAAAAAATCATCCTTATCAAAAAATAATATCACAATGTCAAAAAATAATTTAAATTTAATAAACATAAAATCTAAAATTTATGTTATTAAATTATAAATTAGAAATATAAATGAATGTAAATATTCTTTTAAAAAGAATCCCATTTTAAATACTATGTGTTATTTAACATTTTGGTATGAATTTATAACTTCTTATAAGATTTTTATTTACTAATGGTTTTAATATTTTTAATATTCATCTACTATCCCATATATCCTTTTAGTTTTGCTTTTCAAGTTCAATAATTAATTGATACAATTGTTTAGGAGAAATTATATACTTAAATCTTGTGTCACAGTAAGATCTATAGTAATTTAATATAATTATAATTCCACAATAATCATAAAATGAATAAAATTATTTAATATAAAAGAAAAAAATTATAAATTTTAATATTTTGACTTTTGTATTAACATCATAATTCTAATTTCCCAAACAATTACTATATTGGAATTTAAAAAATGAAACATAAAAAATATATCTCAAGATAGGCTATAGAGTGAGTTCAGTTGACCCTAAACATTTAGATGACATTTAATTTGTAATAATTTAATTTTTTAAAAAATATTGTCAATGATTCACTTCCATGAACTAAATACATAAAATTAAAAAATTAAATAAAAAACATGAGAAATTATTTTTAAAAGTAATTTTAATGTGAGATTGATATATATGAATAAACCACAACATAATTGTATTATTAAATGAACATAAATTTATAAATATTAAAAAATTTAAAGAAAAAAATATATGTTATCACTATATGAATGATTGAACAATGAATACAGTATAGATAATAAACTATTGAATAATAAAAACTAAAATCATAATATATCAATTCGAGATAATGATAATTATTAATTTTGATATCACAGAATATTTTGACTACTTCTCATTAATTATCAATAACTCAAAATAAAAATTGATAACCATATATATGACATAAAATAATCTCTTTTTTACATGTAAAACATTACTTATTATAGAAAACATATGATACATTATTTTATGAACAATTTTGGAAAAAATTATAATATGAATCATTATTAAAAATAAATGAGAAATTAAACACAACCAAATAAAATAATATTATTATACTAAAGAAGATGAACAAAAATGACTCAATGTGTAAAACAATATATAAACATAATATATAAAAAATTTATTCACTTATTTAAATAACCAAAGTAAGAAACTCATTTATATCTTTTGTTTTTTGTGAAATTTAGTTCATTAAATTTAAGGAATATTATTATAGATAAACCATTATATTGAAATTATCTATATGAAAATTCTTAGCCAACTATAGTGATAGAATAATTAATACTCACTTTACATAGAAATAATCTACAATTAAAATGCGAAATGATGAAATAATTTATTTAAATTTGTTATCATGAAAACATATTGAATTTTAATTATGCAAAAAAATTAATTATTATGTTTAGTAGGTATATTATTGATACTGAGTTTTTTTTAGATGAAAAATAATATTTAATAGAATTTCGGATATAATAATTCATGATGCATCATATCACCAGAGATATGTGTTGAATAACAAATCAATATTAAAAAAAATACCTTAAAAAAATTCCCATTGTGAAGAAACAACATTACGTGTTAAATATCTACTAAAATATGAATCCCTATAACTATAAAATAATTACTTTTGTCAATTTCATATCAATAACTATCTCAAAAAAAACATAAAAACCTACCAAAACTGAATAGAAACAAAAATTATTTCTTATACATAGGAAAAAAAATAATGTGATATAAAAATGTAATGAAAAATTAACATAAGGTCCATAGTTTCATATCTAATTTAGATTAAAAATTATTATATTCATGTAAAATTTTCAATATATAAAATATTATTAATAAAATAGAAATATATTAAAAATTACAAATTAGTATACAAAATAATTTGATTGAATCATTATTCATAAAATTAGTTATTCAATTTTAAAAATAAAAAATATTTTTCAACACTACCACATTTAATTTTTTTGACCTTAGTAATCATAAAAGAAAGAGAATAAAATTAAAATATAAATAAAATTAATACTATAAAATATATAAATGTCAACCAATTATCACTATTTAAAAAAGTAATTTTGAATATAAAATTATCAAACCTTACGTGTAATACAATTCCAAAATAACTTTCACCATTCACATTGTTCTATTTTGTTTTTCATATAAAATCTTATTATAAATTAATTAAATATCTCCTTAACAATTCCATTCACTATAGTAATAAATTTCATAAATTATAAATTGGGTATCTATACATTTTAGTACTTATTTTTTTACTATATTATGATATTGTTTGGAGAATTGTTTTAGAAATTTTGTAGTTAGGAATAATTATAGATTGAAGAGGTACTATAATGAGTAATCTGGGGTGTTTTTAAGGAATGAAATGAAATAAAAAATGAAAATGAATGTCACTATAATCACTCAGTTATTAAATTAAGTAACACAAATGGAAAAATTAATAAAAACATATTAGAATGTCACAAATGAATGAAATAAAAGGCATAAATACAACTAAAACGAAATGAAATAATATATTATTATAAATTATTATTATGTCACTATGAATTTATTATTATGAAATTATAAAACTATGTATATATTTAAAAATTTATGTACATATTATTTTAATAGATTTTTAATATATTTATACTTATTTAATTTATTTTTATTTAAAAATAAATAATATTATTTAATCATTATTTTTCAATAACATATTTATTTTTTAAATATAAAAAAAAATTCCATTATGATGGTAGTGTATCTATAAAAAATATTTTAAATCGAAATTAGTATAATTGATAAGAAGAATGATTTAAATGGATAAAAATAATGAATGATTCCAAAAGGACTCTGAAAAAGAGATCATCCCAGCCTTATCGATGATAAATCCCTCCACTATAATTATTGTTTACTTGTTATAAAGTAAATGATAACACAAAGTATAAAAACAAATACCTAGTATTATATTAATGATAATAAATTTATAAAATTAATATAATATTGTTTAGAATTTTAATGTTATAAATATAATCAAATAAATTTAAAAGGAATATTCATTGATTAAGATGGGGATATAATGCTATAAAAGTTGTGAAAGGATTATATTTTATTAGATAATTAAAAAAATTTGTTAATAAATATTTTATATAAAATATGAATTATAATCCAATGAAATTTCAATTAATAATTAAAAAATATTTTAGATGAAATCATCTTTATAATGAAAAGCACCCAAATAGAATGAATTATCATGATAGAATACTGATGGAATTAAATTACCAAACGTAATTAAATTGGAAAATATATAAATATTGTTTATGAAAATAAAATTCAAAATTTACATGGATATATGAAATACAAATATCTATCAATCATGTACTACTATTAAAACTGTTGTCATTATTACACATTAATTCATGTTTCATTACAAAATATTAAACATAATACAACACAAAAAATTAATATTTCTAGTGTATTTGTTTAATTTGGTATAATACATTAAAACATAAAATAGTGGGTACATTTCCATAATTGAAAACATCCTTGACATGCCCATAATAAAACATCATACATAAAAATTCAAAGGAGTACCTGGAAACATGAGTATGAATTGGGTCAGTTATAAAGCCCATTATAGGAATAAAAATTCTATAACATTAATGAGGTATTACTTGTTACATAATAAAAAAATCAATTGGACATGAAACATATGATAATCAAAAACAAGAACAGAGATGCATGATATAGAATTATAACATAATGGTAACTAGTAAAAGTGAAAACAATATTAAACATGAAAACATCAAAATAGGTCAAGGAAAACTACCGAGATATAATAATCGGATGGAAAATGTCATGTGATGAATTTGGATTACTCTCAAATCCATTGAAAAATATATAATGATATAAAAACATTACCCAATGCACTGGAAAACATTATAATTTTGGTCACACCTATCTCTTATATCATGTATATGCATAAGTTTTCCTTAGAGTCCATTAAACCTAGGATCATATTTCAACACATTTAACACAATGATAAAATAGTATTGAATAAATAAATGGAATTCCCCAATCAAAAGAGTATAATTATGTATAGTTTAATACCCCTGAGTAGAAATTGATATTGTATTCCTAACAAAAGTATTTGGAATGGAATCATTTAAGTGAATTCTTGGTAGCATAATGATAGTATATAAAGAATCATAAAATGTTTTAATGAATGATAAAGAGGAATATAATAATTTCAAAATCAAATTTATTGTAACTAGTTGGGGGTTCAAAACCATTTGGGTGGAGGTACTATAGCTATAATGTAGCGGTATTGTAGTGGTGGATGGATTGTAGCACCAACGGCACTTTAGCATAGGAATGTACTGTAGCAATGGCGGGGAGGATCTATAGCAGCTGTGGGACTATAGCAGGTACTGTAGCAGCAAGGTACTATTCACAGAATGGGAATCTAGGCCAAAAATTTAACATTTTAGGCCTTATAAAGTTATTTTATGCCCATTGGACCTACGGGGCATGGAATGGGTCTCCTCTACCAAAAACATAGGTCTATTATTTCAATAATAATGAGATTCTATCCCAAACCTTTGTAAAGAAATAGAAGACATAATTTAAAGAAGGTAATCAAATAAAGGTGAGAAGAAAAGGATCACTTACCTTGAGAGGTAGATTTTAAATGCTTGGGAGGATTATATAAAAATATAGGGGGAGCCTTAAGAGGGATTTATAGAGTTGGGGGTTGAGTAAAATAATAATCAATATGTTTTGAGTTGATATGAAGATGTGATTGTGGGGGTTTACATAAGGAAAGAGAGGGGGATCATTATTAATTAACAAATCGAGGTTTTGGACTCTACATATTACTATAATGATGCCACTATCCTTGAAAATAGATTTTCTAATGGTCTCTATCATATGTGATTGTTTTCATTATATTTTACAAAATGGGATTAATATATTAAAATATTACAGTAAGTTATTTGGAAGATATTAATGTTTAAAAAATAATTGATTATAAATTTAAAAATATACTATCAGTTTTGGAGAATATTTAAATGCATAATAAAATTAATCAAATAATCTTAAAATCACATTATTTTAAATGTTTGACGTATTTGGTGGCATATACCATTAATATAATTTATTACATCACTTTTGGTACATTATGATTTCACAATCCACCCTTTATATTTACATCAAATTTAATTTTTCCTGAAAATTTTAATATCTAGGAAATTATAAAAAAATATCCATTGTATAATTTTAATATTATGATTAAAAAATAATATTTATTTATTCCAAATAATTTTCAAAACATGTTAATTTTTAATTTGAAAATTACAAAAGGCATTCCTTGAAAACATGATTTATCATCAATAACAATTTTTAAAACCTAAAAAAAAGTATTTTAAATTCATAAAATTATTATCAACTGTATATAAAAAAATATAACATAAAAATAAAATTTGATTAAATATAAATTTTTTGAAAAAATAATTAATTCATCCAATGATATGTCTAAATTAAAACCGTATATTATGTGAAAGTATAATTTTTTATATCAAATAATCGTCAAATAAAATTATAAATAAATTGCAATAAGAAGTATATATATCCATTTTTCAATAAAAATACAATATTCAATTTAATAATTTTAGGTTCTTTATAAATAGCCCTTTATTACATAGAAACATTTATATGGGTATAGTGCAAGATGGTGAGATGTTCAGGGATGGTTCGAAAAACATGTTTTGGGTTGGGATCTTGATAGTCTGGAAAATCTCCCCTAAGCTGATTTTCTTATTATTATTTGTCAGATATCATCATGGTCCTCAGAAATAAAAATTTTGAGTTATTTTATCTTCAAGTAAAATCTATGATCAATGAGATTTATATGATACAATACTATTCATTGAGATTATCACATCGTTTTTCTATGTCAATTGGATATATCAAACCCATATATTTAAAATAAGTATATGATTATTATTCAATAGATATATTATCAATAGTTATGATACAAAAAAGTCATTTAAATCTTCTTGAAAATAATAATTCCAAATATTTTTTTGTGTTCTCTATAATCATAATACATAATAGAGAAATTAATTCAACCATAAAAGGAATTTTATTTATAGAAATTTAGGTGATTACAATATTACATGTTTTAGTAATGTCACCCTTAAAGTATTCTGTTCAAAAAATAAAATAGATAAGTTAAATTTTATTTCATCACCCCCTCAACTTTCAATGTCATTTCATCATACTTGTTTCCCATTTTACATTGAGAAAGTTCATTGCCTTATTTTTTTATTACGTCGTATCTAATATGAAAAAACAAAACATGGTTTTCCATAAATGAAAGATGATTATCTAATGGTACCACCTATGGAAATAGAACGTGTAAGGGGTTAGTTATGTACTTCCTTATGAGGGATACATGTATCACATCTTGTACCTATAATATTTTAGGTTGGAGTTATCGTTAATATTCCACCACACCGATGAAATTGAAAACTGAAAAAGAACGACTATTTCTTAAAATATGATTTCCCTTATTCCCAAACATCATGAACATATTACATGGATATGTTTTGAGGAATAACCTATCACAAACTTCATAATCTAGGTCTCATCAATGATTATAAGCATATATACTTAGTCAAATAGGATTATCTTATTGTTAATGTTTAATGGTCTTGACCATTTCATCATTTTCCTTGAAAATTTTAGGACTCATCAGTTTATGTTCACCAACATAATCTCAGTAGGAAAATGTTCTAGAACTATTCCCATTTTATAATTCATTTAGATTTGTTTGGATAACACATCAAAATATTTTATTTAATGAGAACTGGACCAGTGGATTATTTTGATACAATCTTCATTTATAGTGTATTTATAATTCTCTCAATATATCCTCGAGTGTTTGGATAGTACAATAAATTGTTCATTAGTATAAGGTTGATAATCCATAATAATGATAAAATTATAATTTCTATGAAGTTATAGGAATATAAAAAATATGGAGTTAAATCCTGGGTCTCTATTAGATATAGTTGATAGTGATGTTATATGAAGCCTCACCGCTTATCTAATGTTTATCCTTTCATGTTTATTATGTGAAAGGAACTCCCAAATTGAAATTATGTTAGTATTAATTGTAAGATGAACCTCATAACCCATACTGAATAATAACATCTTGATATCTTTAGAAGACCAGTGAAAAATTGTATGGTTATATTACACCTTTTACATGTTTGTATGGGTAATGATTGAATTATCCCCCTATATTTTTTCATTTCATCCTTCACTTAATGACAGTCAAAAAACCATGATGTATATTCCATGATCTCCAACATCATATTTACTGACGTAGAGTACTCTATGATATCATGATATATATTTTTTATCCATGGATGTATGGATAAGTCAGATCTATGTAAATCAAACCAATAGATCCATCATTAAAACATGATTTGATTTCAATCATTGCAGTGACCCAATTCATAAACACCTTTTTGGTTATAAGGTTTGACAATTGAGGAAAATGTATCATAAATTTACAGTAGTACAAATCCAATCGAATAAAACTAAATATTTTATTCATATATTGTGGTCCAAAAAATCATTCAATTATATATATCATTGATGTGTCCATAGTTATTAAATTACATGTTATAATATTCCACATGAATGTGACATCCTTAAACTAGAAGATAGATTTATTGGGCATTTTATTTAGATTCCCTATTTGTAATGTCTTTTGCACAATTCTCAAATGTTCTTCATCCACAAATTTATTTTAGTGTATTTTACAATATCATATAAAAATACAACCATTTTTTAGGTAATCATTAATGGATCGATTCATACAATCTTTGAATATTATTGGAGCATTAGTGGGCCCAAATGGAATTAATGTGAACTCATAGCTATCATACATTGAAATAAAAGTTGTATTGGGGATATCCTCTATATGCACCCTTAAATGATAACACCCAAACCTAATATCCACCTTTGAGAAGTGTTGAGCTCTACAAATTTTGTTGAAGATGTTATCAATCCTTGGTATAAGTTACTTTTTCTTCATTTTTATCTTATTTAACACATATCAATCAATGAAATAGAAAGTGGACCTTTTTTTGGTGAAGGGGACTACTTCACCCCTAGGTGGGCATATAAATTTTTTATCAAGATTATCTTATATTTTTTTATTATGATCTTCAATTTAAAAAAAATTGCAATGCCTTTTATAATTGACAAGTTATAAGTATAATAATTAATGGAAATTAACCTTCTCAGGTAGGAAGATGGAAAATAAAATCCTCAAGAACCACATAAGCATATTCCTACACAATAGTAATTTTATCATGGATGGAATTTTCCTTAGACACAATCATTTGATCTAGATATGAATTCCCATAGTAAAATAATATACATTATTGATATGTTGGTTCTAATAAAAATGAATCCTTCTTCTTACTGTTATAGAAAATCAAGGGATGATTTTTGATATATAGAGTGATTTTCTTCTCAAGATACTTTATGTTGGCTCTATGTAAGTAATTATAATCCATACCCTCAAATTTCACTAAAGGTATTATTATAAAGGTTAATTGGAATTTAAGACAAAATATTTTGATAGGGGAGGTGGTATATAATTGGGATGTAATAATTACCGCATTTTTTGTTTACACCAAAAATACTACTTTTGAGATTTGTTATGTAATATGAATAGTTATAATAATCTTCCATGATTAAAATGAATGCATATAAACATAGTCAAAAAGTAAATTATCAATTATTTAATAATTAACTACTGTAAGTATCACCAAATAATTTATATATCCACAACAATGGTTATAATTGAATATCCTTCCATTTTATTCCTTGGAGGTTGTTTGTTCTGATTCTCTCTGACCACCCTCTTCTCTGTACATTGGATTGAAATGTGACCTTATTTTGTGTAGTTGAAACATTGTAAAAAGGGGTGGGGATTACGGGATAATTTATCCTTTCAATTATGTTGGTGGGTTTCTCTAATTGGAAATTTTTATCTGGGATCCATTTAATTTTTTGCAATAGAAGAATTTCCTCACCCCCTTAAATAATTTTTTTGAGTCCTTCTATCAACATATTTGACAAGAGGGACATTTAAATTTCATAAAAAAGTTACATGAATTCATCACACTACCATAAAAATACCCTAATTTCCACATCATATCCTCATTATACCATTGAGACTCTCAAATATGAATTCCGACATTGATGGATCATCAAATAATTTACTTATAGCTATTAATGTCTTGATAATCCCTAGCTTTTGGTATGCTTGGATTCATCTAACCAATGAATTGTCTAACTATTCATCTTTTGGTAATTAATATCTAGTGCTATATCTTTCATGTGTGGTAAATTATCCTCATTTCCGTTGATTGATTCACCATGTTTTTTCTTGAGGGAATTAAAATACATCAACATTTTAATTCAGGTAGTGTAATAAAAATTTATTTTCAAAATATATTTTCAAAAATTCCTTGCACTCCATCACTTCAATATCTTATTCATTATTTACATTCATGATCAAGGGAAATATTGAATTGGACTCTCCCTACATATGATAAAAATCAAATATATCCATATATTTCTCAGAACATTGAATTATGAAGAATATCTTCTCAGTGGAATTGATCCATTATTCCATGATTATTGGATTAAATGATATATTGAATATTGGAAGACATTGTCACATAAAGGTATCAATTCAAACATGCTATTTTATAGTGGGGATGTGGAGTTACTCTATATTTAGGTTTCTATTCCAACCCTAAGTCAACTGAGAGATTATCATCACAATGTTCTAGATTCTTACTCTCATTGGGTTAGGAATATCTTTTCGATAGTCATCAAATTTCTCTTCATTTTGGTTTTTTACTCAAACCCAACTATTTATTGACATTTTAGAGAATAAAAGGAAAATTAGGCATGATTATTTTTAAAAATTATATACATAAAATGTAATCTAATAACACAAAATTCTTAATATACAATTGACAAGTGTTTCCTTGACATATTAATTTGTATACTGTAATGTATGTTACCTTTGATCAATTTTATAACAATGAATCACATGGGAATTTTTTACCATAATAATGGTTTGTAATTAGATTTTAATTTATAAAATCACATGCCCTTGTCCAATCAAACCTAGTGTGTAGCAATGAAGGTTGTTAAGCCCCATTTCCCAATTTATTCTAACTCAAAACTGTGTTTTTAATTTTTATATAAGGGTAATTATATGTCAAAGACACATCCACCAGTATTATCCTTATTTGGATGTATTTTAATGAAGAAAATTTATATATGCATTAAAAATATTTTTTGATGTCTTCTTATATTTAGTCTTTTCCTAAATTCTTTTGTTAGGGTTTTTCAAATCTAATACAAAAAATAACTCAACTTGCCATTAATAAAACTATAAAAATCCTTGACATTATTACACATCATATCATAATTTATTATAGAATATAACACATAATAATAACCATAAGATAATGTATTCTATTCTCTTTCGGTTAATAGGTAAGTCGCGACCCGCCCCCTGGGGCCCATGATGGACTACCCCAAACTTTCCTTTTATAGGCAAAGGGATAGAGACTAGAATTGAGTAGGAATATCACAAAAAGGGATAACATTGTATTTAAACTTGTACACGTGAGAAAATCTCATACATTGGGATATAAATACAATGTAAACCACAAGAATCTCTAAGAAAACTACTGAGAGTACCATACAAACTAAAAGATCAGAATGGGATAGAATACAAGTCCAAAACCACAAAAGAATGGAAAAACTGACATGATCCATCCACTCAAGACCCTACCTAAAGGGTGAGTGAATGTTAGAAGCATGTAGCTATAGAAGAATTCTCATATGTCCCATCTCACGGAGCACTACCAAATACATGAACACCAATGTCTATGTCGAAGAATCTATCACTTGCATGAGACAAGACACATGCTGGCTAGGCTTGAGTATGGGGGAGTAACACAATACTATGTAAGGACCCCAAACCACAAATGAAAGACCAAAATTTAAGACCAACATGAAAAGACCACAAATAAAGTCCACAATATAATGATATATCACCATAGGTATAAATGAGAGTATAGAATTTATGAATATCTATCACAAGGATGAATCATCTTTTCCTACTGAGGGACTCATCCATGATGATACACTGAGGTATGCTTGGATATTGGACCACTGAGATATGATCAGCTACTAGAACACTAAGGTCTTCTCAACAACTAGACCCCTGAGGTCATCTTTCTTGCTGGACCACTGAGGTCCACTTGGCTGCTGGACCATTGAGGTCCACGTGGTAGGGGGACCATAGAGGTCTGCATGGAAGCTGAACCACTATGGTTTTCTCTGATACTGGACCATTGACGTCCTCCCATCTCCAAGATCATTGAGGTAGTCTCTACAACATAACCACTATGGTCCAATTTTTTATTGGACCACTGAGGTCCCTCTAATAATATCATTCATTTTACTGCCAACCGTAGGATTCCAACTCTCTAGTGTTCTTGATTCTGGGAGAATCTACTCCTTAATTGACTGGTCATTTCTCAACTTCCCCGAAATATCACATAGTGTATACACAGAGGAACTTCTCATCGCAAGGTTACCAATATTGTGGATAGCAGGTCTATCAAACACTCGGACTAAAAGATATTAGGGTTTTAGTAAATAGGGCCAGGTTGTGTCTAGGGTCGGTCCGACATGGTCAGACCGACCCGACGATCCAAGCACGGGGGACCTCTAAGACCTAACCCATTTTAAGTATGGGCCAACCCATTCCATCCTAGTCTAGTGGCCAAGCCCATTGGGACATGCTGAATCTAGCCAATGGCCCTTACTAGACCTATCCTGGTTCATTCATGGGTATAGCATACCATCAACCCAGTCCACATTCTCTAGCGTGGTCTGACTTATTTGGAATGGTTTATTTACAGTCAGGTAGCACATCACCCCGATTTCCTATTCTTCCTCACCTGAAATGGTGAGAAAATTATTCTCCTTCCTCAGTGGCCTAGTCGCCCAATTCACTCCTCAAACCCAATCCAATGTTGGGTCTGTCCCGATGCCGCGTCCAGCCCGGTGGCTGGTCTGACCTACTGGTTTGATCCACCCGCGATGTGGCAGGCAACACATCATTTCCCCTCCACCAACACTGCATGACAGGGCAACTTACCACTCCATCACAAAATCATGTCATGGCCTTCGACACCACATGACCAGCATCGGGTCAGCCGGGTCCTCCGTACATGATCTATTGACCATGTGCTGCCACCTGGAAATGTGGAGCTTCGCATCATCACACATTCTCTATTGTAGAAAACCACATCTATATCAATCAATACAACCCATGGTCACACTGATTTTGGTCTCTTCTATCACCGACCATCGAGCTGGCGGTGTACGCTGCCTGGTGGTCATGATGATGTGTTATGCCAGTAGAGAGACTCCATCTGTGAGTCTCCAATATAGGTTTAGTGGTCGGATTTCTTTTCCGAATGCTCCATTGTGATCCTCGGGTCACAAACATTATTTCTAAGGAAATAAGTATGCCTTGTCGTCACTCTTGGGGTCTAGTCCCGCTCGAAACCTGCCTATAAAACCTAACATGTCATCATGGCTTCATCAGGGAAGAACAGTTGGGGTGGTAGAGGTGATCACGAAGAACACCTAATAACCAATCTTGGACTCTGTTTATTTTGTTCCTAATCTATTCTTGCCAGTGGGGTTAAGTAGAATAATTAAATCACTATGATTTTTAATCCCCAACATTATCCTGGAATATTTATTTCTAGTCATGCAATATGAAATCATCTGTAGATGAACAAGTTAGTGAGTTGATCTGCATTCTTTGTTTATAATGGAAGAATAGAGGAACAATAATCACTCATTTTTAAACCCCTCCATAGGAAAATTGAGGTTGGTCAAGGATAATCTTCTATTTTTTCCTATAAATATCTTGGTGTGAAACACTCTCAAATTTTTTGTTGATGATTTATTATTTCTCAGCATTAATCCTTGGATAGGTTTCCTTTTCATCCATCTACAGTGATCCTACAGAGATTCTGAGTGATTTTCAAGATCCCCAATTATTGTTGTCCCATTAAATGGATAAAATGCATCACATCATTTCTGTTACACTGTTTCAGAATTGTTATAAAATTTTATTTAGAAAACATCATTTCTATTAATTTTCATTGTATCATCATTTTTAATTTTCATTTACGTAATGAAACAGTCAACTTGTCATTGCGTTTCAATGAATCAATTTCAAAAAATACACTTTTAATGTTTATTTTATCTTTCATTAAAATGTCTAAAAATTTACAATTCCCCTCAACACACACCGGTTGATATAAGGACTCTCTTATAGATAACATCTCATTCCAAACTTAGAAATGGTCTGAAATTTTAAAACAAAAATTCCATTTGGGAGTTATGAGGATTCTAAAATAAAATAATTTTTATTTCAAATATTTTATTTACCATTATGTCTCAAAACTAACATTCACAGGCGGCCCACACTGGCCAATGTTATAATCCTTATATGGGGATCAAAACCTCCTGATCTCAACATTATAATCATATTTTACATCTGAGTTATCGTTTATTAGTTATAAGGATTTGAAAATTAAAATAATTTTACTTATTTATTTTAATTTTGGTTATTCCATTTTGGGGTTTTCTCACTTGAGGCATGTGCTGACTAAACATAAGTCACACCTACGGTATACCCATAATCCTAAATACAAAGGTGCACAAATAATTATAATCTAGGAAACCATTTATGAGTTATTATTATTTTTCAAGAAAAATAATCACACGGACAATTTAATAGTTAACTTTTTTCGACAGATCATTCATGAAACATTGAGCCTTAAAATTTCACACCCTCCCAATTCTTGGTCTAGAAATAGTCCCATATAATTTTTTTAAAAAACTTACATGGAATTCCGAGGAATTTCATTACCCACCACCATTAAGGATTTATATCCTCATTATTCAAATGAAAATATAATCATACAAATTGGGGTACTGAGGGTAGATCATAGCCTCATAATCCCATGTTCTCTCTTATAGATTTATGTGATTCCACTGAATGCACACTGAAGGACTCATTCACCAACATATGTTTGTCTACAATCAATCATTGATCATAACCAGAAACTCCGCAATTTCCACCCTACCCTCAAATCTCTAGAATGAAGAAATATCCTAATCCTTCAACTAAACTCTTCACTTGGGAATTCCAGAAGTGGGTAGACTGAGTGACCTAGTCAATAATCACACAGATGGTATCATGTATCCTGCACATACATGGAAAACCTTTCACGGTGTATATCGATATCCCCCCCCCCCCACATCAACTCTGGTACCTCTAGGGGTTGTATCAATCCTTTTGTAAAATGGTACTTAGCATTCACTTTCTGTTAAGTGATGAATCTTAAGAAAAACTCTTCCACTTCTTTCTTCATCCCCAGCCCCCAGTACTAACATTTCAGATAATAGTACATATTATCTAGACATAGATGTACTGGTAAATGGGATGTGTGGAACTCTATCAACCAATCCTCCAAGATGACACTGGTACTATAATACATCTTCTGAAAAAGATTATGTGCCCCCACAATTATAATATCAGTCAATGGAATCCCTTATAGACATATGGGAACATGTAGTTTCAAATCTAGAATTTATGAGTTGTTACTCCTTGACATGTTGTATTAGTTGAGGCGATACTACCATCGACTGAAGAAAAATATTATCCTCTCTATACAAGAAGAATATATGAAGTGAGTATGACTACTCTGAGGCCTCGTTCAGTAGCTTTAATCTCAATATCCTACTGAGATCATCTCCCAATATGCTCCCATTCCCAGATGTATAGACTATCTCAAAGTCATAGTTCGGAAAAAACACTATCCAATAGTGTTGTCTCTGATTTAGATCCATGTGTGGAAATATATAATTGAGACTCTTGTGGTCATAGTAGATGATGAATCATTCATCCATAAAGTTGTTTCACCACTCATTAGTATGAAGACTACCACTACCAACTGAATGTCATGAGTCACAGAGTTCTTCTCATGTAGTCTCAATTGTCATGATACATAATCAATTACTTCTTGCCTCTTCCTCATGACACAACAAATACCAGTTGCAGATTCATCCTAGAACACCATGTAGTCGGTGCCCACTTCTGGTGGCCACAAGATAAAAGAAATTTTCAAAAATTATATATATTTATGAAATCCTTGTTGTCATATTCAATCCTCATGATGGGTTTCCCTTCTTCTTCAACATAATCGTGGGTGCTTCCACCCTAGAGAAGTCGGGTACAAACCTCTGATATAACCCATTCAAAGCAAGGAAACTCTTCTCATCGAAAATTCTCTATGGTGGTTCCCAAGAAAGCACCACATCCATCATTTCTAGATCCACCACAACTCAACCATCTAAGATAACATATCCCATAAAGTGGACCATTCATATTTATAACTCATGTTTCAAGAGTGATATTTAAAGATGCGTCTCAAGGAGTGTGTCCAGAACAATCCTATGTTTTATCATGTGATCCTCCTCAGATGCTGAATACACTAATATGACATCAATGAAGACCACTACAATCCATTGTATGTATGTCTAGAGGATCCTATTTATGAGTTCAGTGAACATCTAGGGGTTTTTGTTATGTGAAACAAAATCACTATGTTAGTTTCCATAGAGACATCTGAAAGAAGACTTCATAATTCAATCATGTCGTACTTGAATCTTCTGATATCCTAAACTGAGGACTATCTTTGAGAACCATCTCGCTTCATTCATCTGATCTAAGAAGTCATCAATCCCCGATAAAGGGTGCATGTTCTTCACAGTCACATTGTTCAGGCACCAGATGTCCACACATAACCTCAAGCTTTTATCTACATTTTAGGAAAACAACAGAAGGGATGAACATTATGAAATGTAGGGAATTAAAAACCCCTTCCTCTATAAGTCCTCCATCTTTACCATATGTCATAGGAGTTATGTGGGAGCCATCAAATATGCATGTGTAGATATTGGTGTTGTCCTAGGGTAAAAATCAATATAGAAGTCTACCTCTCTTAAAGTTGGTAGTCTAGAAACATCCTTGGGAAAACATCCTCGGAATCATCCACCAGTATAGGGAAAAAACACAAAACATCCACTACCACAAGAGTTAGGATGGCCTCATGCGACTACCCCATCCCCTATCCTTCAACTTATAGTGCCTGGTGTGGACCACATTGGGTTTTTGTTTATTCCATTATGAAATTTATACCACATCTTGCTTCTTTACCAACTACTCTACCACATCTACCACCCTACAGATTAATATGATCCTATTAATGTCTCTTCCCCAGTGTCCCATCCACTATTTCACTATCATCACGATAGGTTGGACAATCTCTAGATATATGTCCTAATTAGTCTCTTGAATATTAGTACTTCTTTCTAATACAACTAGACTAACCCTATGATCCTTGATCTATAGATCCCCTATCTAAGTAACTCTTCTAGGAATGTCTCAGACATCCTTGTCTCATAGACTGACTTTGACATCCTGCAATCACCCTTGTGACTTCCACTAGATGTATCTTCTTAACCAATAGACTTTAAACCACAAAAGATTGTCTATAGCAGGCTAACATTAGTAAGAATACATAGATTAATAGTTTTGGATCATAGGTCCCTAATAATATCTCTCTTGAAGGTTTGATCCTGGAAGGGGTAGTCATATCATATTCATCATGTAACTAGAATGGTCAGTATGCCTTGACAAATACTCAACTACTGACATGTCATCCTTCTGAAGCTATAGAATATCTTGGGTATGCATAACCCTTCACATATATTGAATGCTCCCTTTATCTAATAATGTTTCTCAATATCTAACACGAAAATATCATCTCATCATAATATTAGGTAATATAAACCTCAATATCTCATTGATGAGACACATAGAAGGATCACTACTAAGACAACCATGTAATCTAATGGTTCCCTTACTAGATGAAAAACTCGGCCACCACCTCAATCCAGTCCTCAGCCACCTATAAGTCATGATCGCCACAAAACCAAATGGGTACCAGATACTTAAACACATGAATGGAACTCATCTTGCGCTTCTTATCCAATGGTAGTACGAGTACCATGTGATACTCCAGAAGTGGTTGTATAGATGGTACACCACCTGGTTGTGTTGTCTCTAGTATGAATCCATGTACCCATCACATCACCACACATATCATAATTGTGATCATGGGTGGAATAATATCTGGAAATCTACATTGAAACATCTTAAGGCAAAACAAGTTGCACCTTGATTGATAGAGTATACCTAGTGAGCTGAGTTAAGAATGACTTGGAAAACTCAACCCATTCCTATCCAATGGTTGTATCATAATTTTTCATTATAAATAGTGTTTTCATGTACTAATTCGAAGTTCATAATTAAGG
The DNA here is from genome assembly GCA_963277665.1 of Viscum album. NCBI lineage: Eukaryota > Viridiplantae > Streptophyta > Magnoliopsida > Santalales > Viscaceae > Viscum > Viscum album. The sequence goes on from OY728140.1 coordinate 1,061,268,768, forward strand.
GTCCTGGTGTATGGATATGTCAACTGCCACACCATAATAATATTCCATATACCAAAATATTTACTAGAAGCACTTAACACTATTTCCACAAACCAAAATCATAGGCTATGTTTTGTTTATGTAGAACTGAACTCATTTGACACCACTTTGACATGAACCATCCACCAAGGACCGTTCCATGACTAATCCAATCCTATCTTTTATATGACATGGGTTGGGGACTTGTGCTGAGTAGGTATATCCATTAAATGCATGGAATTTCCATTAAAACTGTACAGACACACAAATCTAAAACTACAGAAAGTAAGGAAAATAAACCAAAACTATAATTGAGATAGCCATTGAGATTAATGTAAAAACTGAAAGTAAAAAAGGGGCCACAATACAAGCCTAAAACCACAATGGAAAGCCTATATTACATGTTTTGTCTACTCAACACCCTACCAGAAGGGTAGGAGAAGGGTAACTTCCTATAGCCATATAAGTATGCTCATCCTTACCATATCACATATCACCACCTTGTATCGAACCACCAAGGTCACCGTTTATGCGTCGATCACCGACAAAAGACACGAGCCATAAAGGCGAGGTCCATGCAGGGGTGAGTAACACAATACTCAGTAGGGACCCCAAAATACAAAGGAGAGACCAAAAAGGATGAAAAAAAGAAAATAACATAATGGAAGACCATTAATAAAAGAAACATTACACCAGGTTCAACTCAATGCATAGAAATTAAAATTATCAATCATAAATCTGAATCCTCTTGTACTACTATGGGACTCATCACTGATGAGTTACTATGATCTTCCTGGATACTAGAACACTAAGGCATTCTCGATAGCAGGACCACTACGGTTCCCTCAGCTCCTAGACTGCTGAGGTCAGTTCAGGTGGGGGACCACAGATGTCTGCATGGATGTTGGACCAATGAGGTATGCTCGGGTGCTGTACCACTAAGATTTTCTCCAATTCTCAACTAATGAGATCTGCTCAGCTGGTTGACTACTAAGGTGTTCTCTGCTGCTATACCACGGAGGTCTGCTCAGGTGGTGGACCACTGAGATCCCCTTGGCTACTGGACGACAGAGGTCTTCTCTACTCCTAGACCACCAATGTCCGCTCATGATATCCTTTGTTTCATTTCTAGCAATTGGATTCTCACTCTTCAATGCACATGATTCTGGGAGAATCTAAACCTCATTCCTTTTATCATACCCCTTCTTCCACAAAACTGCACATAGATTTGACCCAATGTTAAATCTAGTTGGAAGCATCCACATGTCACAAATGAAACGTCAAACGAAAACCCGATATAAAAGATATTGGAGTTTTAGTAAACAAGGGTCGGTTCTGTTCGGGCCTAGTAGGACATGGTCGGACCGACCCAACCATCCCGTCCTGATGGTCCCTGATGACCCTTCTTGTATCAGTCAATCCTACCTGACCCAACCCATTTCAGGTCCGGGTTATCCTGGCCAGGCATGGAATAGTGTAAATCCCCATTGGGACTTTCTGGACATGGTCTGGTTAGGTCAAGAGTCATGTCCATCATGTCGCATGGTGACCCAGTTCAAATTCTCTTTCCCGAATTAACTTATTCAGACCGGTTTATTTCTATCTTTTCTGCAGATCAGCTAGGTTTATTATCCAACCTAGCCCACAATGATGGTCATGTTCTCCAATAGACTAAGCCACCTAGGGGCCCTTTTCGATCCACCAGCATGGCTTGTTGGGTTGGCCAGTTCGATCAACACGGGACGAGGTAGGGGCCACATCCCTGGTCTACCGAAACTGCTCACATGGTCGACTAGTCCAATCACCTGGGAGACAGCAGGTGCCACATCCCTAATCAACTGATATGGATTGACTAAGCCACATACCCCTCCATTGTGGCCTCCAATTCCAAATGAATGGCTTAGGGTTGGTTGTGTCATCAATATGTGGTATGTTGACTATGTGCCACCTCCTGGCAAGGCAGCACTGCACTGCTCCTCCCCTACTCTATCAAGGCCCACGTCGCCACCAGCGTCTACAACATCGTGGGTCCTAGTCACCGCCGACCATTGATCTATCAACCTCTACATCTAGGTGGTCATCCTGCCACATGCTTCCCCCATCGACCATCATTCTATGTGTCTCCACTGTGAGTGTGGTTGTCCGATTTCTGTTCTTATAGCATCATTGCGATCATTGGTTCGCTTACTTTATCTCTATGTCCTCAAGACTTCCTTGGAGTCGCTCCGGGTGTCTGATCGCACATGGAACCTCCACACAAAAAACAAACGTGACCTCCTGTGTCTATTGGTGAAGAACAATACGGGAGAAAGAAGGGATCACAAAGAACACCCAATCAACAATCTGTGACGTTTTTTTGTCTGGATCTATTATTGTCAGCGAGTTCTTGAAACATAATTCCACCACTATGTTTTTTAATCCCCAACATCATCCAAGAATATTTATTCCCAATCCTGCAAGAATAAATCATTCATGGATTAATTAATTATTGAGTTGATCCATATTCTTTATTTAGATTGGATGATCATGGGAACAATAATCACACCAATTTAAACCCTTTCCTGGGAATATGGAGTTTGGTCATGGATAATCACTCATCATATTCTATCAATCTTTGATCCTGAATACACACACCAAAGTGTTTTATCTACATTCCAATTCACTGAAATTGATTTATGGAGAGGTTTCCATCATCATTCATCAAAGGTGAGCCTCCATATTTTCATTGTGATTTTCAAGATCCCCAATTATTGTTATCCCATTCAATTTAAAAAATGTGTCACAATGTTTCCATTACGTAGAGTCACTTATGTTATGTTGTTTTATATTTGAAACAACATTTCTATTAATTTAAGTTGTAGATTCATTATGTGGCTTCATTTATGGAATGAAACAGTTGACAAACAATTGAGTTGTAGCAAAAAAAATAAAATTAAATATATTTTTTAATTTATTTAATTTTTCCTTAAAATATTTGAAAATTAAATTTTTCTCTTGACCCATGCATGTCCATGTTAGGCCCCTCTTATGGAAATAATTTCACTATGAAACCAATAGTGGTCTTAGACTTTTAATCTGAATTACCATTAGTGAGTTATGAGGATTTGAAAATAAAATACTTTTTATTTACAATATTTTATTTACGGTTACATCCTGAAAAACAACATTCATAGCCGGACTTTGCTGGCCACCTTTTGGATTCGGATAATAGAATCATGCCATCACGAACTCAACAATACTCTCAAATTTTTAATCTGAGTTTTTTTCTTTGAGTTATATAGATTAGAAAAAATAATAATTTTATTTAAATTTTTTATGGTTATGCCATATTTTGATTTTTCACTAGAGGCCCGCACTGACTAAACATATTTCATTCCTAGGTTAAACCTACCATCATGAATACAATGGTGAACTTTGATTACTAATCAGTGTACCCATATAAGGGTTATATTAATTTTTCAAAAAAAAAACAGATCAGAAATTCTATTTAAAACATAAAATTTGTCAATAGATCAATGCATGCACTCCAAGCCTCAAAATAATATGTCGTCTCAATGATTCATCTCAAAATAACCACATATAATTTTTTAAAAACATATAAATGGAATTCCAGGACATTACAAAGTACAATTTTTAACAACTTAAAATTTGTGTTATATCAATATTACTGAAATCATATATGACATGATCATACTATTCAATTGTACTTACAACAACCTGGGATAACATAAGGAAATAAATCTGAAATGGGTGAGATATAAATCCCATTATTAGAATAAACATTGATTAACATGAAGAAGGTATTATATGATAAAATATAGGAAATTAAATGTTACAAAAAAGGGTCATAACAATAATCACGAAAAGGGTGTCATGATATAGCATGATAACAAAAAGGAAACATGGAAACGTGGGAACAACATTAATCATGAAATAATCAACATGGGTCAAGGATAATTGCCAAAAATCATTAAATTGTGGAAAAAGTACTATTTTGGATATCGTTCTCTCCCAAATCCATTGATTGTTTTCACACACAACTAAATCATCACCAAATGCATTAGAGCTGCATAATTCTGGGTTCACAAGTGGCCTCCGTATCGTATTCATGTATAGGCGTTCCACATTGATCATTCAACATCGATTAACATCTCATCACATTAAATTTTATGATAATTGTTTTCAAATTATATAAATTGATGCATGTAGTCAATTATGTTTTGTTATGTGAAAGTGAATACCCTTGATTGTAAATTACAGTGGATTTCAGGATAAAAAGAATTGTCAGGGGAAATCGTACTAAAATATTCATTGCATAACGACAATACGTAAAGAAGAATAAAATGTTTTAATAAGTGACAAAGGGTACTCTCATAGCATAAAAATAAAATTTCCAATTATATAGATGTGGAATAAAAGATCTCAATATTATAAATTTGAAATAAAATGTATAAAATGAATAAGATTCATGAATAAAGAGAGGAATTAAAGTATCTATTAAACTGAGATGGTTATTCAAGAATCATGGGATGATATTATAAAGCGATTGAGAAAACCATGTGGGGACTCTAGATACGGGAAGGATTATTATGTATTTTATCCATTTATTTTGATTGAATAAAAATGGGAGATTGGTTGGGTTCATAATAGAATATAGAGGATATTTATTTATTATTTTTCCAACCTAGGTTTTAGTCTCTATATATTTATGTAATCAAACCCAAATTTATTCCCTATTTTTATTCAAATGGTTTATATAAAAGTGGATTAGTTTAAATTATTTTATAATTCCAAAGGAAAAACATATTAAAATATTACCCTTTGTGATTGGATGTGAGTCATTCTTACAAAGAATAGATTTTAAATCATAAAATATAATATTGATTTTGGAGGATTAAATAACATTAATTAATATTAATTAAATAACCTCAAAATCATTATATTTTTTAGGGGAAAACTTATAATTTTTCACTTATACACTTAATCATTTATTTCATAACTTTTGGTTGATTATGATGTCATAGAAGACATAATATATTTTAAAAATATTTAATTTTTAATCTAAATTTCATCAATCCTAAAAATAATAATGAAATCCACCATTAAATAATTTGAATGTTATGATCCAAAAATAATATTTATTTTATCAAAATAATTGTAAAAATATATTAATTTAGAATTTTGATATAATAAATGACATTTATTGGAAAATGATGGGTTTTTTGTAAAAAAGTTATCAAAAAAATTATTAATAAACTTTCACTACCTAAAATTTTATTATCAAATATACCTAAGAAAAATTATTTATTAATAATATTTATTTAAAATATTATTTATTTTAAAAAAAAATCATTAATTCATCAATATCAATGTCTTAATTGAAATGAAATTTTACCTAGAAAAATAATTTTCTTTTATTAAATCAAAATCAAAATCATTTATAAAGAAAATGTAAAATGAAGAACAAATAACCCTTACTATATTGAAAAAATATAAACTTATTGTTACTATTAGGCTATTGATAAGTTGACCATTATAACATTATAAAATTTCCTATAGGTATGGTTTGTAATGGTGATATTTTCATGTGGATGTTCGCAATACATGGTTTTGGTTGTGTTCTCGATGAGAATGAATTTATCCCTAAAACTTATTCTATCATGTTTTAGTTGTTGTAAAATTTATTAGGCTTGTTCAAGGGTAATTACTAGTTATTATAACTCCATAAAAAGTAATAATAAATGGGTCTTATATGATACAATACTATAAGTTAAGGAAATAACTTCTTTCATTCGTCTGAACTGGATTTATCAAAACCCTATATTAATAATAAGTGTGTCATTAATGTTAAATGGATTTATTATCAATAGTTATAATTCTTAACAATATTTTAAACCTAAAAGGTAATAATTATCCCAAATAAGTTCATTTGTTTTCTATAACCATAATATATAATAGGGAATTTAATTCAACAAAAAATGTATTTTTATTTCATTATGTTTTAGGTCATTATATCAATGGAATATTTTTTTAAAATATGAATATTAAGAAATATTTTTAATATTATATCAAGAGTAACTCAATAGAATATTCATGTTCAAATAATTTTATTTTCTCTATTAAATATAATTTTAATATATATATGCACATAGAAAATATGAAAAAAAATTAACTTATAAAAAAATTAGATATATAATACATATGTTTATTTTAGTGAAAATAATACATGAATAACAATAAAATATTTTATTTTTAAAAATTGTTAATATTTAGTAAAATGTGATTATTTGATGAAAATCCTATCCAAAAAAAGTCATATTATATATAAAAATTTATTCAACATGAAGAATAGTATTTCATATAATTTATAGAAATTAAAAGTTTTGTATAGTGATAAAAACCCAACATCTACTAACAGAACCCACAAAAGACCTATGTCATCCAAACACATATAATAACACAGTCATTCATGTTGATGAGATACAATTTTCTTGGAAAATATAATGATTATTTGAAGTGGTGTGTTTCTATAAAAAACCAATCCAGAACACCAAAAAAACATCATACATTACAAGGTAATGTAAATATCAGAATAACACTACATAGAAGTAATACAATAGTTAAAATCATCATAATCCCTAGTTATAGGAACTATAGAGGAACATGATGTGGTCATGATAAAATAGCCAAGATAATCACATCATTCATTAGAGAAACAATCAAAATACATGTGATTCATCTCATAATAACTGTAGATCATAGTTGGAATTCCAACTGACAACTATAGTCATTAAAACAGGATGATGTTGATATTCATGGTCATAGTTATATATTACCTCTATGAAAAAAATAGTGAATATAGGAAGACAAAATTATGTGATGTATTATTATTTTTTCATTAAAAATCTACTAAGATTAAATGAAATATAAAAATATAATAAAATGATAAATAAAAATTTTGTGAAATAACAATCTCACAGTTTTTAGAATTCCTTCATCAAATGATTATTAATATATAATAACATTGTTTTGAATAAAATAATATGATTTCTGGTATTAGATTAATAAAGGATTAAATTGAATACTACTTTTATATCTCGGAACCACCAGTCCCACTAGTGATAGATCACATGATATGTGATCAACTGTACAGTGATAAAACAAAACCTCATGAAGCACCACAAAATATAACATGTTTTTTAAATTAAGTATGGTTCCCTAAAAAATAATAAAATATCATAATCATATATAACATCATATACTATAACCTAAAGATAAATTATTTATTAATTGTACTGACTTATCCTAACACGTTTATCCAAACAACAAATAAAGTCTGATGTACTGAATCTTCAGTCCATATCCCAGGGAAACCTTCATGCAATGAAATATAGAGTGTACAATAACATAGAACATTGATAGTTCTATTCAAACTAGGTGATATATCATAGAGATTTAATTTCATTAATTTACAAAAAAATTCTTGATAATTTATTTGAGAGATTATAAATATAACAAATTAAATATTTCACCCTATAATGGGTTTCAAATACAAAAATGAAAATTAATATATTATTAAAATAAAAATGTTCAAACATCAAAATCATAACCAATAGGACATAAAAATATAATTTATATAACAAAATAAATTATTTTCACATAAAAGAATTTAAAACGACCAATTAATACTAATTTATGAAAAAATAATCTAAAATATTTTATAATATAATGAATGTATTAAAAAATCTAAACCACTAAATATAAATATAAAAAACCTATAAAATTCCTCTGGAAATAAACATTGTGAAACTGAGAAATCATTCCATCACCTATATCATATTTAATATAATTTTTATACCCCAAGTTTTTGTATGTTATAATATTATGTTGTCCACTGAAATCAAAGATATCTCTTGGAATTTAACACAATCATATCTTAATAGTTTCATGATTTGAATGATTTATCTTCATTATTTTAGAATTAAATATTTATTTGGTTATAACAAATTATTCAATGTAATATCATATCTACCATGTCAAAAACTAATATACTATACAATACCACCTGTATTAATGTAACAAAATATTTGGGGCATCATCATAAAAAATTAGATGCATATGGTATTAGATAATTTTAAAGGCGTAACACAAGTCTTGGAAAACATATAGCTCAATAATCAAAATCAAATGTCTCTAACTAACCATAGTAAACCTACTAGTCATTATTATCATAACCATTTTATAAAAAAATAGTTAGTTTAATAAATGATAAAATAAATTCGAAATAATAAGTTAAAATTTTATTCCCCATTTACAAATTATTAAATGCTCCTTCACTTTTAGAAAAATATTCAAATATCTATAAATATATTTATGGTTTTTAAATTAAAATATAAAATTTTAAAAAAATACACACCCAAAAATAAAATTTTAAAATAATATAACCAATATAACATTAGACACAACATTGTATAATAATTTCTCTATTTCTTCAAAATTGTGAAATTAAAAAGTAGATTTTAAGAAAAAAAAAGACATCAATTTTTACAACAATTATTCCCAAGAAATCATCATATTAACACATATCGAGTTCCAGTAGATTATTATTTTTGTTTAACCATAGTAATATCATCTTATATAGATGTAATTATTTACATTATATTAGAATAAATCATGTTACAACACTCATAAATTCAATAAATTTATATGCACCATTAACATATGTTTATAACTAAAAGCATTTATATTTTTAGAAATTAATAAAACATATGAACATAAATTTATCCTCAATATAAAAAATTACAACAGTTATTTTTCAATAATAAAATAACAATTATAAAAATTTTCAATTTGAATTTTTTATTAATATTCCTAATTTAGTCATTAATTTACATATATAATTCATCAATTTTATTATTTTTTTATAAAATTGATATAACATGAATGAAATCATAAATATTTATTCAATATATTAATGACTATTTATTCCTCAAATTAAACTAAATTTATCTTTAATTCATTGAGTTGTTTTAAATTTTTATTAAATATATAAATTAAATAATATACAAAAAATTTAGGTTCTATGAAAAAAATGACTAAGAAATTATACATCTAAATGCAGCTATAAATCCACGTAATTAAAATTATATCACAAAATAATCAATCTATACTGAATGAGAGAGATTTTAAAGATGATAGTAGCCAGATATTGATGAATTAAACTTAAAAAAAATTGGGCCACTAAACAAGATAATTATATGAGGCCCACACCATTAATGAACCATTAAAACATCTTAAAATAAAATATATTTCATCACTTAACATTGGAAAAATAAATATAGAAATATTAAAATAAAGAAAAGTTAATATAAAATCCCCTAGAATGAGTAAAAATAAAATTAAATATCAAATACCATTATAATTGTTACTATATGTTTCCTCCCATAAAATCTAATCTACAAAAAACTGAGTACTTGATTAATGGTATTCAAGAATCTAATGGTTATCTTTGGTACCCCTCCCAAGATCACCTATTCGAGAACTCATTTCCTTACACTATAAATCCAATAGAACCTGTTAGAATATTTTTTACCTGATTGAATCCTAACCCTATAACAAAATCACCCCTTCCATTGAAATCCTCATTAAAATAATTAATATACAAATAAATCAAAAATTTATTTAAAAAATTTAAAAGACATCCTTATAACTGATCCCATTATAGGTTTAGAAATATATAGCGTTCATTAGTAAAAAAATATAATTGTAGCTATCATATATCCATATTTTATGATTATAGTGGTGAGAAATTAACAATTCATATGAAAATTTAGCACTCAATCCTTAGAATAGAAAACATACATCCATGGATGTTGTGAATACCCAAACAAGGCATCATGAAATAGAAAAAATAAAATAATCTAGTGTATTTGAGATAAATTATGACGTGAATTTTATTCATTTAAAAAATATATAATGTAAATATGTTAGTATTAAAAATTTTAGTGAAATTCATAAAAGAACAAAATCTATATTAGGAATATGATCATTCCATCTCCATAAAAAATTTAATATTAATAGGTATTAAGGAGTAGTATTAAGATTATGCAGTAAAATAGATTCTTTAGAAAAAATGTAACCAGTATCTCAACATCATAGATTCAATTGGATCATTAAATTAGTTTGTAACAACCAAAAAATTGTAAATATTAAATCAAATTTCATTCCTTGTAGTATTAATGAAATTAATTTTAAATCATTATAATCATTAAAATATTAATATGTAATTTTTTATTATAAAGGAAAAAAGCATTATTTCTAACCAATTTTTTAGTTCAAAAACAATATATATTTATTTAAAATTTGAATTTAAAAATAACTATTTTATTATTAATAATAAGGTTATCATTTTTTACTCATATATCAAAATTACCTTATTGTGAAATTTTCGGATTTTTTCTGAAAAGATTATACATTTAATGAATGGTGAAAAACCTAATTTATATAAAGAAATAATTTCATTTCATTAAATAATGCTATATTGGAAAAAAATAATATCACAAAGTAACATATTCTCATTTAATTATATTTAAATATTTTATACATATAAGTAATTATTATCCCTAATTTGGTTATAAGTTCGTTTTTGGGTCAAAAACACAATTTTCTAAAAACACTTATTCATTGTTAATTATTTTTTTCTTCTATTTAATTTATATATGTTATTTAAATTTATTATTAAAATATTGGTTACATATTTTGAATTAGGATGTAAATTGTGGTTAATTTGACATTTTTATTTTTTGTCATAGTTAATGGTAACCGTGGTAAACATTTATCAACAAGATAAGTGTAAAACATTTTATTATGTTTAAAAATAATATGATAATGAATAAAAAAAATTATAATAGTTTAGTTTAATATATTTTATGAGTTGGTTTTGACCATACTCATATAAAAACATAATTTATGGAATTTTATTCTATTTTTCATTGAAATTGATTTATATATTATTTTTGTAATGAAAAATAAAAGTTATCTCTTTATGAAAACTATATTATTCTTATCTGATAACCTATGGATTAAATTAATGTTTATAACACAACAAATTTCTAATATAATAATATTTTATTTGATTGAATATACGACACAAAACACCTGGACTAAATGAAAATAAAATACCCTACTAAATAAAGATATATTTATTTTTCAAAAAATTTAATCTCAGTAATATACAGAATTAGAAACAACAATTTATTTATCTTATAATAAAATAAAAATTTATTTTATCATTATTTACACAAAATAAAGAGTTTATGTTATGTTATATAGAAAACTCTGTTTAAAAGAAACAAAAATTATTATTGAAATATTATTATTTAGTGTGATAGTTATCGCATAACCATTATCATAGTGGGTATGAAAATGATTAACTAATTTATGAATATATATATCTTACACATTTTCATCTACAATTTTATAAATAGAAATAATTTATTGTTCAATTAAATGAAAAAAAGGCTTAAAGAATTATATTTTTCCAAAAAAAAATTCTTTTCCCACATATTTTAAAATTAGTTTAAAACACATTAAGAGAATTTATTTGAAAAAATAAAATATATTATTAGTATTTTAATACAAACAAAATATTTTGATGATTTTTTGGGATTTTTCTACAAATAATCATTATTAATGAATAGTGATAAATATTAAATATTGATTTAAAATAAAACATTTGCGATATATTTATGAAGATAATGTGTATTTAAAATTAGTTATTAAATAAAATTAGATCAATTATATGTCAATTAATTTAATTGGGTTCCTTGAAATAATTTTAAAATAAATTTTTATAAAAAACAATTTAATTTTATGAACATTTTTTGTACATAAACATGTTTCCATTTCATAACTTTGTGATTAATTATAATTTAAAATCTTCCACACCTTTAAACTGTATTTCAAATGATTGATTCTATAATTATTATCATTATAAATTATAATTTATAAGATGTGTAACCTAAATTTTTTTCCCAAAATAAATATTGAAAACATTTAAAAAATATTTATTATACATAAATTAAAAATTGGTTTACAAGTGGTTAAAAAAATTATATTAGTGTTAAAATGTCCTAAGACCTATAAAAACCCAATTTACTAGACATATACTGAACTTATCTTTTCTAGTATGGATAATTTCTCATTTGGGAAGCTTTTTATATGATTAAAACATGGGTATGACTGAATATTATTGAAAAATAACATGTCTACCACTAGCCTCACTTATATAAGACCACCCCTCCTCTCTCTTATTCATACTATAAAAACACATGGGTTTCAAAAATACCAAAAATTCCACTTCAAAAATCCCTTGTTTTCATACTATACTCCTTATTTATGTAATAAATCCAACCTAGGAATCCTTTAGAGAAAACCTAAAGAGGATACCTAAAGTGATGTGGTGTTCTTCAATAAATGTCTTTATTTTATTTCAGTCTCCATCCACATAAATTATTATTTAACTAAGATGGAATATAAAAAAATTACATATAATATCATGCTGTTATAATATAGGCATGACCTAAAAACATTTTCCACATCCATGAAATGGGTTAAGAAATCATCATTAGTCTGTACGATAAAATACAACAACAAGAACTAATGTCAATCGTTCTTCTATTACCAAAATTACTGGATGTGTATTATGATGAATATAATGTATATATGTCATATTTATAACATATTTATATATATGGAGTCAATTTAACATGTATTCCTTTTTTATATTCCATTCTATAGTGGATATGATAACATCACTCGTGTGTATGATGGATTAATGACTCATGATGTGATGGGATTCATCATCAATAATGATTACATGGAATTCTATAATGTTGAATTTAATAGATATATGTGATATACATGAAATAGCTATGATACTAATTAAATATTTATCATTCTAAAAGTAAATATTATATATTACCTTTCTACAAAATTAATGAATACAACATCATTCGTGTATGTATGGACAACCACCTTTATGAATCAATGTGACACTCTTTCCAAAAACCCACCACATAGAAGAAATATATAAGTATATATAAATAATTTATATACATTACATTATATTATGATAATTATGTAGTGTTACAAAATTACCTACTTTATTTCCAAAATTATCAGGGAAAAATCGATTGTAACTCATGAATATGTATGAATTTTCAATTTTATGAGCATAATATACATATTTTTTCATTACAAACAATTATTGTTGGTATTAAAAGTATAATTTACCTAAAATATTATAAATTTATCATTATTATTATTTTTTATATGATATACATAACTAATATATGCAAGAAGTAGGTCCTTCTTTTCAAAAGGCAGAAGAAAAATTAAGGCAATTAATACCCAAATAATAATGAAAAAATTAATGATTGTAAATTTAAGGGTTATAAGATGTTATAAAAGGATCGTATATGATATTATATATATAAATATGGATTTGGTATAAGATAATAAAATTTTAAAATCAATAAAGAGAATGTTAAATCACAATCAAGTAAAAGGAATCGTGACGTAAGGGATTTCATAACACACATTACCTTCATTGGGTTAAACTTATACTTCATTGATAATGATATTAAATTATTACCTAAATAATGAATTATAATTTAAATATCCATTATTTACACTTTATTTATGTGGATTTATATTTTATACACATACTTTATTGATTGATTATTTCCTACTTCGATTATATGGCCCTCATTAGAATTTATTTCACTATATTATTTTAATTTAGATTGTTTATTATTGAATTTCAATTGATAGAAATTATATAATCTTTATATAATAAACCAATTATATTTTCTTCTCATATGGTTATTGAATATATTTTCACACAACATTTTTGTTTCCCATTCTTGGTTATATAAATTTATTTTACTAAAATATTACATCAATTGTGTCTTTGGTCAGAAATATTTTTTCATCCAAACCAATGTTTTCTAAAAAAGTTATCAAAAAAGGTTTTTAACAATATCAAATAAATTTTAAAAAAAAATTAAAAAAGATACTTATTTTTACAATTTTTTAATTGAATATTTATTCCATTTTAAAATAATTCCATTTTGGATTTTATAGAAAATGTGAAAGGAATGATTGTTTTAATATGTATGAAATGAGAATAATTTCCAGCCATAATTACTAATTAAATGATTTAATAATACCATCATAAATATAGATTATTATTTTTAAAAATTATATTATTTTTCAAAATTATTTGGGAACATGTAATTTTAAAAATTGATTCTAAAAATGAAAAGTATTTTTTCCCAATAATGTTTTAATGATATTTTTTGGTGCCTATATTAATCAATGAAAAAAATACATTATTCATATATCAATAGTTATATATTTTATTTAGGCCATACTTGTAATTTATCTCTATGTTTTATAGTAATTGTTTTCAATGAAATCTTTATCATTCACTCCCTTGATTCATTTTTATAGTTATTAAATTTCCCTTCAACTATTCATCTTAATGTAGAAAATAAATTTCCCGTAAATATCAATTTTATTATTAATGGATACATTTAAATATTAAACCCTATATCATTTGTATATATGTAGTTTTACTTTAAGAGTTATTTGACATACTAGGGAATTATTCATAAATCTACATCATTAACAATATACTTATTTTTTATATAAAGCACATTATTCCTAAATTAAGTATTTTTTTCAATATATAAGAAATTATTTGGAAATGCAGTGACATGTGGGGACTAGAATTTAAATACCCCTTGATGAATTATTAGGTATCTAGTTTACCAAAACTACGAAATAAAACCCCCTTGATGCATCAGCGGGTCTTTTTCATTCTGGTTTTTGGACATGAAATGACCAACAACTTCGTATCCAATGATTGATGGACTTGCTTTCCAATGGAATGCGTTCACCAGATGGTCTGACCAGCGCCTCTTTAGAACTCACATTGGTCGAGAGGATGGGAAGTCGGGCTCATAGCACCCTTTTTGTGGGGGAATTATTGCCTGTTTCGGGACACACTTATAGATTTAAGACGTATTCATATGTTCGTGATTATTTGGTTTATACCCAAACATAGTATCCACAGATTTAACTTTGATGGGAAATGGTCAACTGGACACAAGGTTTCAGAATCATTTATGCATGTGGTTTACAATCCCTCACTGGATTAATGACCCCGATGGGTTGGAACTCGCATGAGGCGGCACTAGGAGTGGCGCGGTGAACCGATGTAGGGATGATCGGATCGACCGGTTGTTGGGCTTGAACCTCAGGGAGGCTTCCTATGTTCCATGTCTAGGAGGCAGGGATCAATGTCCACGTAGCTCGCATAGGCTTGGGTATTAAACTCTGAGGATGTGCAGAATGATGGATTGTGGCTTACACTCTAAAGATTCCCATAGGAGGATGTCATGGTCGATGCTTACTCTATGCCCACATGAGTCATGCTCAGTGTGGGAAACAAGAGGAAGCAGGGACCAGAGGATCACGTCGTGAAAGGTGCGTCCGTGAGAAGCGGAGTAGGGCTTAAGCATGAGGGCGGCCCAGGGTGAAGAATTGGGGCTTACACTCTGAGGAGGCCCAGAAGGTCAGGGCTTACTCCAAGATGGACGCTCGGGGCGACAAAGCCCAATGAGAGAGGGAAAGGGGGTGCTCCTGTGCCCATATCCTCTCTTACAGAGCATGAGTTCTTCCTTCTAATGGGTATTTTACAATCTTTGAGGAACACTCAACATGTGGAGTGGCAGAAAAGGGATTCCCATTCTCAGACACCACATTACCTTGGGGGTGTGAACCCAGGAATGCTTCGGGAATCTCCTCAAGGGTTGGGGAAACCCCTTTTCCCCTGTTTACCCTGGGTATGTGAACTCAAAATGGTGCATTGATGCACCTGAAATTCACCCCACGCAGATCAGGCGGCTTTGGCAGAGGCCTCGTCTCGGGGCTGATGAATAGGCCAATGAGGGAGTTGCGGAGGACCTGTCTAGATTGGAAGGATTTTACCTAGATCTGGAAATGAGAACACCGAAGTATTTGGCGGGCCACCGAAAGGTATAGGTGGTGGCCCTATTCGCATGGGAATGTGCCACGTGGCTAGAGAAGCTGTCCGCGAATCGGGGTGGTCTGCGGACTGATTGGCATCCCGCAGACCAGGGTGGTCCGCAGACTGATTGGCATCCCGTGAACCAGGACAGTTCGCGGCATCAGGTTCAATCCGCGAACAAGGGTGGTCCACGGAAATTGGTTTAATCCACAATCCAGGGTGGTTTGCGGAGGGTTCCAGGAGGGCAGGGCAGCCAAGGGCGGCACCGGTCGGAGGCTTGTTGGTTGCGGCTTCGCCCTCATAGGAGGGTGCCACACGGTGCGAAGGATGGGAAAAGAGGCATAATCTCTCTGGTCCGTGGAGAAGTTATCCGCAGAGGGGGTATGGTTCGCAGTTCTCCTTTTTTGATATTTTATCTTCGCAGTTCACCAATTTATTATGCGTTTTCTGATTCCTTCTTAATTCATATACCACTTTAGTTTCACGGAAGGTAAGTTTTTAGTTTGCGAAATCCAATGCCTTCCTTCAACTGATCTCTTATACCTTCGAATCTGATTCCAGTTCTCTGATCCCCTTTTCCTTCCCCCTCGATCTCCTTTTATATAGTGGGCAAAGGAATGTATCTATGTCTACGAGGAACCTTTTGCGAAGGCCCATAACCCAATTCACAGTTGACTTGGTCAATCCGCGATTCGCGGGGGGTATTGAATGCTTCCCCCCCCCCCTCCACGAGGCGAACTAAGGGAGTACTCTGTGGCTACTAAGGGTTTCACCTCTATTCCACGAACGATAGCAGGTGAGGCGTGGACCAGTCGATGCAGACTATGGTTAGGGTGGTTCATGACGGTGAACCAGACTGGCGCCCATCCTGCCTCGTGACCGCAGAGGCTATTCGCTTCCATTTCATGAATGAAAATAGTTCACGGAGGGGGTGCCTCCTGGTTCCTGGCCCTGTTGCACCTCCATGGACCGGTTCGTGGACCGATCCCTTTTTGTTGTGTATCCTCTTTGATTATTTCCCAAATTCTTTTGGGGGATTTGGGTAAAAATTCCTTTGTGGATTTTTCAGAACCCTACTTATTCCCCCCATAGAATGGGGTCCGATCGGAATGAAGAGGAGGCCATTCTGATGCAAATAGGCCCTGAATCTGAGATGGTTTGTGGTAGAATCGGGGACCCGATAGGGGACCATGCATATAAATACGGGGAGCCCTCACACTTTTCCTTAACTGAATTCTTCACGAAAATAGAGCTCCTTCGCCTCCGCGTGTTTTCTCCTTCGGGAAGTGCCTCGTCTGCGAACTGGAAGCAACCTCCGCGAACCATTCCTTCTTCGCGGTCACCTTCATTCACAAACCAACTTCCCGACCACGAACCATTACTCTTAATTAAATAAAATGTAAGTAATGGAAGGCTTCAGAGGAACTTGCATTGCGGTTTTGATGCTCCGCAGACTAAAATATCTTGAACTTTAAAAAGTATCTGAGTCTTCCAAATAATCTCAGGATTGAAATTCTATGGAGCAACTTGGTTCGTGTTTTTCTGGACAAAGCTCTGTGGGCCAGAGTTTCACAGACTGATTTCGCGAAGGGCTGGTTCACGGGATGATTTCATCGCGAACTATTCTTCAAGGCCTCCTTGTGGATTTGATTATGCAGGCACCTTAACCATTCATTTTGTCCAGATTTTTATTCCAGGTTGATTTCTCTCATTGTGCTGGGAGAAAATATGGTTCCCCCTCGTTCTGTGTTGAGGCCTGCTGCAGAGCCCCTCTCAATCGGTAATCAACGCCTGAAGGACATGGTTGGCTCTGTTCAAGATTTAGTCCGCCACTCCCTAACACCTTCCTTCATTGCTGAACAGCTCTCCAAATCATAACAGGAATATCCTTTCTCTAACAGCCTTCCCGCCAATGGGTTCGGTTTATTGTCCGATACCCCGATTCTGGAACCCTCTCGTGACAACAATCCTGAAGCATGGATATTTACTGCCACTATTCCCCAGTTCGTGATACCTACCAGCGGGCGGCCTGCCTCGAGGGGTACAACTGTCGGATCTGTGTTGAATCAAATTCCAGTGTCTCCGACAGGAGAACCACGTCAACAGGAAGGAAAAATCCACTATTATCGGAGTATTACCCGTAGTGCCATGGTATGTGACCAGCATGGCTGGCCGGAAAATCAGGATCTCTGGCCCGGAGGGGTATTTAAGTCATTGGATTGGGGGTGGCCCTTCTGGGTTCGCCAGAGCTGCGCAGAATTTGGGGAAGAGTTGTGAGCCGTAGACTTTTGTGAAACTGCCTGGGTGTCCCAAACCAATACCCACTGTCCATAAGCCCTCTCCAAGCAACATATGAGTCATTGGAGCCCGAACAACAACATGTTCCATCCAGTCCATGGGGAAGTGGGCATTAGTCTATGGGATGTCTTTCAGATTTCGGGGGTCCCCGTCATTGGGAGTATGTATGAAGAGTTCTTGCCTCCTTCCTCTTTGTGGGAGAATGAAGAGAGGACTCCCCCTTAGTGATGCATCTCATTCACCAGGCATGGAAGCACTCAGAGGATACGTCTCCAAAACAGCTTGTCCCATACCGTGAATGGGTCAAGGCTTTTGTGAGAAAGAACAAATCTGACGAATCCACGTCTCTCCCACGAAGGCCCACGACTTTCCCTACGATGAGGTCACAAAAATAGGGGGGCAGCTATTGGTTGTCATTGGAGCAAGGCGATTTTTGTGGTTGGGGATGGGACCTTATTCCGGATGTCGATCGATTGCTCCACCTAGCAGATTTTTTTGGCCATGTTCTTAAGAGGATGGTTATTACCCGTGTGTGAGGTTGGTGGCGTGCGGGTCACTACTTTTTTCATGGTGGCAGGTTTGGCTACCAGTAACGTTATCAACCTATTCATCCTAGTATTGGCAAGGATTTATCAGTTTCTCAGTAAAATTACTGATAGGAATCGGCCAAACCAAGTGTCCATCCCTTTCCAAATTCTCTGAGGATGGTTAACTGTGCACATCAAGAACTGCTACACCTTCATCAACCATCTTCATGTTCTGGGCACCACATTCCGGCCATACTTGTAACTGACCAGTGGGGTTATGCCCAAAGAGTGGGTGACCCAAGAGAAGGATAGTTAATAGACAGTTTTGAACAGGCTTCTGTTATCATGTCGAATTTTGAATTATGGATTTTTCAGTTTTCATCTGTTTTCATCCCCGGAAGGCGCAATTATGAACACCATAATAGAAGAGTTTAGCAATTGGGGCTACCTAATCTCCCTTTGAAAGGGTATTCTGGCGGCTCGTATTGGTGGAGAAATTATGTGCAAGGGGTACGTGCCTTGCCGATTTGGGCGTCAATTTGGTTGCGTTCAAGCACAGTGTCCTCCCGCACTTAATGGTGCCCACGAGAACCGTCATTTGATGGCGGAGAAACAACTCTTGTTAATGTTTACCCGGGAGGATACTGATTGTGAGGTTATGACCCCCACGCATGCTGACTCCATTCCATTCTTATCCAAGAATTATGCTGACTTCTGGGTACAATCATACCCAAATGGCCAGTTAGGGACATTGGTACCAACCATCTCAAGTACCAGACCATTAAAGGGCAAAAGGAAGTGAAAGGAGGATGGTTCTCCAACTTGACTAGGAAAAATCCTTCATCACCCGATTGGTCTCGTGCTTCCGAGAAATATTTTAACAGACATGGGTGTATCCTCTCACGCCCTCGAGGTTGCTCAAAGGGGTTGACTATCCCCGCCGATGCTGCCTTCTCAATGGCCTGGGGCCAATGGAACGAATTTAAGGGTCGTTCAACCTTTCGAAGCTAGTACCCCCATTTTCTGTGGAAGTACCTTCAGGAATCAGAAGTGGATTTTGACGTGTTGGGCTATATATCCGCCCCTGTTAACATTATTTATGATGTGGTCCCTTAGCGGGTCAATCGATATCTCCTGGATCATGAATCCTATATTTACGCGCGTCAGGTTCATACAGTATTAATACACCGAGTCTAGGCCATGCTGCATCCTGTAACGCCCCGACCCCAGCTACCCAGAGTCGGTGCATTACTTCGTAACATTGGCATGATCACAAGAAAGATCAAATCTTGAAAGACCGATTGGTTTAGTAGCCTTGGAAACACTAGATATATTCATAATGTTTTACATTACATTTCAAAGTGAAAAAAATACTACAATAACAAATTCTTCATATCCACACTATAATCCCCTCATAATATCCCTGCAGATCATTCATAACTTACATCTTCACATCCTGGGAAAAATAAAACATAGAAAAGGGGTGAGCACAAATGCCCAGTAAGGATAACAATATAGCGGAAACTTTCATAAATAAGAATAAACATTTAAGGCAATGCATTACTAAAACAAAAGCCTTTTAAACTTGAACTTCAACATAGTATGGAAAAAGTAAAAATGAAATAATGCCATTTACTTATTCACATGGATATTCTACTAATCGAATAATCACATGCAAAAATCAATAACCACTTTCATAATGTTGGAATGCATAATGCAAGACTATCATAACCACATAGTCAAGGCCTCGTGCCAAGACTACAAATAAGATTTTGTCAAGGCCTTGTGCCAGGACACTAGTTTGTCTCATGAGACCTACTGATGCATCGAAGAGCTATAGCGGGCCCCACCCGTCACTTATTAAGTCCAATGCATTCCCATATGAAAAGGTTATAACATAAACATTCGTATTAAAACTAGCATATGAAATGTCAATAATTTCACCATAAACTATGAATGGTATAAAAATAGCACATCCATAGTCAAACATATCACAAAACCTTCAATACAATATAGAATTTTTGTATCATAATAAATCAACTTCAAATAATCTTAAAATCCATCAAAGGATGTTGACGTAGATGAAATCAAAATTCTTTTTAAATAAATATCTCCTTTTATTTTGAAATCATTTAAGATCCATATAAAATAAAACATTTTCTTTGAAAATATTGTTATAAGCTTGTGAGGAAAGCTTTGAAGATTTTATAACGGCGTAAAATAACCGCACCTGCCGTATAAGTTAAAAAAACATTCTTACCTCAATTCTGTCGAAAAGGTTAAAAAGGACCTTGTTTTGAAAACGACGGAAAGATTCCTTTATAAACCTCTTATAAAAAGTCAAACAAGGGTATAAATGACTTTAAACCATATTCTTGTAAATAGTAAAAATGTTTTTAAATACATTTTTAAGAAACATGGATGTGGATGATAAAGATATCCCAGTAGATTATTACGTATAAACAACCTCGGATAATGAAGAGATTGTGAAATAACCCTTACCTTGTACTTTTCCTTGGTTGGGGTCGGTTAACCTCCTGTATAATGGCGAAATAGTTGTTATTAAATTATACAAGAATCATATACATTAATATGATATCATATATGATCTTTTAACATTTCTTTATTAATAATATCTTAGTATTATCGTCGTTTCAGGTGATAATCGATTCGTTCTACTTAAATGTTTGGTTACGTAAGAAATGTTTGTAATGGATAGATTAAATCTTATTCATAATCAGAATGATATTAACATTATTTTTAACCCTAAAATGAGAATAATACTTGAATGGATACGATGGAGGATGGATCTCACCGTGTTCGTGGAGACGGTAGTCCGTACGTACGCAGGAACGCTACTTCCATTTAATTTTTATTTTAAAAGAATTGAATCAAAATGATACATAGGTATATTACTATTACATTATAATATAATATTTTATATATGTTACTTAAGTTCATTAACACCATCCTTTATACGTTCCATGTGTGGTATGAACGAGTCATATCATTTTAAGGGGGCGGTAGTCCGCACTTCCTCAAATGAAATTATCGTATGTATATACAACATGAAACGAATAATGGTATGAAATAAAATGGAATTACAGAAGCTTATATATAAAATATATATCATTAATATCATATTTAATTACAGTGCCATCATAATGGCCACCATGAGAGGCGGTAAGATGTATTTGAACAATCATCGTTTCGTGAGGCGTTAGTTTGCCATCCACAGAAACATTATGTTCATCATCCATTAGATGGAGTTGTGTGTATTTGTAGTTTGAATCCTTCTTATAACAACATCCTAGTATATTGAGGATACTGGTGTTGTTACAAAACAAAGGAAATAAAAAGAGTTTGGGGGTTGGAGAAGCAAAATAAAAGAAAATAATTTAAGAGAAAACGTTACCTTTAATTTAGGTAACTCACATTGGTTGGAACCAAATGACTTCTTGAAATGATTTCTGCCTAAGGGGAAGCTTCACGGAGGAGTAGAGGGATGTGGGGAGCTTAATCAGGCAGAGTTTGGACGAGCCAAGTGTCTTGAGATGTGTGAGGAATGAGTAGAAGTGGTCTCCTTTTATAAGGGAGAAGAGGGGCTCTTTAGGAAAGAGTGAAAGTATTACTTTATAATATAATTATATTCGGTTTATAATTGTCCAAAAATCATTGGGGTAAAAGATAAGATGACTAATATTCTAAATAACATCAACCAATAAGAATTGGACAGGTTTTAGATAATATTTTAATCATTATAATCTTATTTATTTAAATGATTTATTAATGAGGTAAACATTGCATCATTATCGTGTCATTAATAATTTAGATTATTTGATGTCTAAAAATTATAAATAAAATATCATTATGTAGGAAATCTTTTTAGCTTTCTAATGAATATTTATAATCGAAAATCCAACATATATAACCCTATATAAAAATTGTTCTTCTAAAAGATGTAAGCTTATGCCATTTTTATTTTTATTTTAACTTTATTAATATAAAGTGTCCCTACCACATACAAGTGGCTCCAAGGGGTCCCCAAATTTACCCAAGGATGCTCATGGTCGGGTATGTGTCCACCAATAAGGTTAGGACACGTTTTAGGGTAATTTTGTATTATTATAATATTATTTTTAACCCTTATTTACCGGATTTACCCTTAACCATGGTAAATAAAATATTTACCACAGTAATTATTCAAAATGTCTAAAAATAAAAGTTACCTATTTACAAAATTTGGACATCCTGATTACAAATATGGAATCCATTTTTTCTAAATTCAAAACACAGAAGTGGCAGAAATTAATTTAAAATTAATTCCCGCTGTCAAAACAAAAAGCGTGTTTTTAAGAGGTAATAACTATCAAAAGATTGACACTTGTTTATGTTCGGTTTAATTGTAAAATTATGTCCAATGACGAACATTATATTAAATGGTAAAAATATATTCTAAATATACTTTAAAACTACTAAAATTCATAATTTATCACTATTAATTATTTTGATTAAAACAGTTGTTTTTAATTAAAATTTAGTAATTGTCACTATTCATCAAAATATAAAGGTTATCCGAAAAGTACCAAAATTTCACCTTAGGCTAAATTCGATATTCTGAATCCCAAAATGAAGTCCATTTTAAAATATAAAATATATATAATTTCAAAATTTAGGTATTACTATTCATAACGGCTAGTTTGATTGGTTGTGGCGTGTGTTAAAACTCAAGGTTGTGTACAACACATGCTACTATTTTATTCAAAGGAAAGCGTACCGTGGAAGCTTGGGATGTTTCATTTTAAATTTTTTGATGTCCCCATTTAGTCAAAAAGTATAAAATATTGTATTTAAAAAGGTTTCACTATTAAAAGTTGATAAAAGTGTAATACTGAAAATGAATCTGTTCTTGCATTATGACTAAGAAACTCATAATATGGATTCTAAAATTATAAGGATTATATAAAGTTTAAAATGTAGTTAATTCTATTCATGACCTATTTTAATGGCTTTTTTTCGTTGTAAGTCATGGTGTGATTGAACTCGGTGTTGCGTGTAGTGCAAGTTATTGAATTATTTTGAAGAAATAACACACTATGAAATCTTGGGGTGTTACATTCTCCCCTCCTTCAATAAATTGCGTCCTCGCAATTTGAAATTGTTCTTCGAAAATAAAAGGATGAAAATAGATAATATATTTGTGGGAAAACCCACATCGGAAATTGGGTTACTAAAATTTAGTCTTAATATGAGGAAAAGAGAAATGAAAGGGTCACCACCAAATTATGATCTTGATTAGGAGAACATTGGTGGCAATTAGAGACATATAATCGGAGGAAAACGTAAATATTTATAGGTAGTGATTGAGGTCATCAATCACAAACAAGTGTAAAATTGAGGTCCTTAAATTCATCAATCTATGATGATTTGAAATACCATCGGTTCAACAAAACATAGGGTATTAGGATAACACATTTTGACGTTTCAAAATATCTTAGTTGAAATCCCACATCGAAAAATGAATCAATGAGGCCTCTATTTAAAATAAAGAGTCAAAAGTATGAAGATTACCGAAAATAACACATACTAGGGTTCCATGTAGGAAAATATGGATATGGAAGAAAAATCTAACCATCAATTATCTGATGAAGAGTGGTAGAGAACATGGCTATAAAAAGGCCAACAATCCCAAAGCCATAAATTAGTGATGATTTAAGGTACCATCTAGGAAAACATTTTTGTTCAAAGTTGATTTTCATAATATTGAGGAATGTATTTATGAGATTGGCTAAGATCGTAAGGAGATATACTTACTTTATAATTAGAGTTTTATCCATTAATAAATTTCTACCACAAACTCATCTTTCACTCTAAAAGATAATAGAATGTAAAAAAATTCTATTTACACTATTCATATAGGGTTCCAAAATAAACGAATTTATAATTCATCTACATGATATTTTAATAAAAACTACATTATTTAATCCAGGACATCTCATGGTCCAGTGGTAGGTGATACACCCTTGTCGCCCTTCGGTTGCGGGTTCAAGTCTCGCAGCCTTGCCGGATGCGACGGGTTGCCGCCCGACCTCCGGGTTGTCCTTTTATGGAAATCCAAAATAATCCAAACTAGAACTATCCAAAATACTTCTGTCCAAACTCACAGTCTAAAATTTATAAGGAAGGTAAACATAATATAGATCCTTTTTACCCCGTAATAGCATATGAATACCTTCATCATGTATTACCATATTCCTTATTGATTACATTCATGCTCCCTTATTCCATATAGAATGCTGGATATACTTCATCAATCCAAAAATGTTTTAAACCCCAATAATGATGGAATATACAAATCATTAATCAGTTCTATGGTAGTCAAGAATATCCAATATAATTTATCCAAAACAATCACATATTATTCCAAAATCACTACCTCAGTATCAGAACTATATTATGATTTATCATTCTCTCAACCATATATTTTCCAAAAATTTAACCTGCTATTGAGTCACTTTTCTTTGTTCCACACAATCTCAAGTCCTTAATGAAATAGTACTGCAGTACGATCCTTATATACTCCATAATTATTATAACAAGTACGTTGTTGATACAAAGCTCAATTGACATAATCAACATAAGAACTCTAATCATTCCTCTTCATATGTGGTAGTATCATAACTTGATTATTATCCAATAGCATCATTTGCGTCATAGTCTGATGACTAGGACATAGGTTCGCGTAGTGTCCAAACTCCTTGCAAATGAAGCATTGTACATTTGAAACCATTTTCTTACCCTTGCAGTCACGTACTTTGTGCCCTTTTCCTCCACACTTATAACAAACTCCCATTCCTTTCAGGCAAGTTCCAGGGTGTTTCTTTCCATAGTTACCACATATGGGAAAATTCTTATTTTCCCTCTTCCCTTTATCCATCTTTCTCTCTTCTATCCTTTTCTTCTCTTGCTTCCCTTCAAAGCCATAGGACTCAGTAAACTCTTTACTTATCTTATCAACACATGATATTATTTCTTCAAATGATGATAATACATGGGAGACTATTTCTCTTATAAATTCTAGCTTAAGACCATGAAAGATATGATCCTTCCTTCTCTTTGGATCATGTGCATTTCTGGAGTTCTCATTCCTTCTACTGGGCGCCATTTCTAAACAATGGAATACACTAGATCAGTTTATGAATCAAAATACATAATCCCATACTTATAAAACACATAAATTGAACTATTTATGGATATAATCCATAATCATAAAAATGTTTTCATTGAGGAAGTATATACTCATAAACCCTTCATAATGATTTGTAAAGATAGTGAGAGTTATCCTAAGCATATCCCCCAGGAGTGTCGTAACCAAGAGTGCATCAAGGCCCGTTGTCGTGCACCAGTTCCCGTTCGAGTCTAGCTCAAAGCGGTGTTTTCGGGTTTTACCCCTAGGTACATCTGTGCCAGAGCCGCCTCTACCTGCTCGTATCCAGACAGGGATGTATTTCTCGGAAAACTCACAAAATCTCTACAATACCAAAATTCTAGGAAGTTCTTCTATACTAATCCTCAAAGTTCATCTTAGGTCTACGTGCTCTAATCAGAGTTTATCTAAATCTAGCTTCCAAGGTTTGTACTAAACTTCCTTTGATACCAACTGTAACGCCCCGACCGCAGCTACCCAGAGTCGGTGCATTAGTACATAACATTGGCATGATCACAAGAAAGATCAAATCTCGAAAGACCGATTGGTTTAGTAGCCTTGGAAACACTAGATATATTCATAAAGTTTTACATTACATTTCAAAGTGAAAAAAATACTACAACAACAAAGTATTCATATCCACACTATAATCCCCACATAATATCCCTACAGATCATTCATAACTTACATCTTCACATCCTGGGAAAAATAAAACATAGAAAAGGGGTGATCTCAAATGCCCAGTAAGGATAACAATATAGCGGAAACTTTAATAAATAAGAATAAACATTTAAGGCAATGCATTACTAAAACAAAAGCCTTTTAAACATGAATTTCAACATAGTATGGCAAAAGTAAAAATGAAATAATTCCATTTACTTATTCACATGGATATTCTACTAATCGAATAATCACATGCAAAAATCAATAACCACTTTCATAATGTTGGAATGCATAATGCCAGACTATCATAACCACATAGTCAAGGCCTCGTGCCAAGACTACAAATAAGATTTTGTCAAGGCCTTGTTCCAAGACACTAGTTTGTCTCATGAGACCTACCGATGCATCGAGGAGCTATAGCGGGCTCCACCCGTCACTTATTAAGTCCAATGCATTCCCATATGAAAAGGTTATAACATAAACATTTGTATTAAAACTAGCATACGAAATGTCAATAATTTCACCATAAACTATGAATGGTATAAAAATAGCACATCCATAGTCAAACATATCACAAAACCTTCAATACAATATAGAAGTTTTGTATCATAATAAATCAACTTCAAATAATCTTAAAATCCATCAAAGGATGTTGACATAGATGAAATCAAAATTCTTTTTAAAGAAATATCTCCTTTTATTTTGAAATCATTTAAGATCCATATAAAATAAAACATTTTCTTTGAAAATATTCTTATAAGATTGTGAGGAAAGATTTGAAGATTTTATAACCGCATAATATAACCGCACCCGCCGTATAAGTTAAAAAAACATTCTTACCTCAATTCTGTCGAAAAGGTTAAAAAGGACCTTGTTTTGAAAACGACGGAAAGATTCCTTTATAAACCTCTTATAAAAAGTCAAACAAGGGTATAAATGAATTTAACCCATATTCTTGTAAATAGTAAAAATGTTTTGAAATACATTTTTAAGAAACATGGATGTGGATGATAAAGATATCCCAGTAGATTATTACGTATAAACAACCTCGGATAATGAAGAGATTGTGAAATAACCCTTACCTTGTACTTTTCCTTGGATGGGGTCGGTTAACCTCCTGTATAATGGTTAAATAGTTGTTATTAAATTATACAAGAATCATATACATTAATATGATATCATATATGATCTTTTAACATTGCTTTATTAATAATATCTTAGTATTATCGTCGTTTCAGGTGATAATCGATTCGTTTTTCTTAAATGTTTGGTTACGTAAGACATGTTTGTAATGGATAGATTAAATCTTATTCATAATCAGAATGATATTAACATTATTTTTAACCCTAAAATGAGAATAAGACTTGAATGGATACGATGGAGGATGGATCTCACCGCGTTCGTGGAGACGGTAGTCCGTACGTGCGCACGAACGCTACTTCCATTTAATTTTTATTTTAAAATAATTGAATCCAAATGATACATAGGTATATTACTATTCCAGTATAATATAATATTTTATATATGTTACATAAGTTCATTAACACCATCCTTTATACGTTCCATGTGTGGTATGAACGAGTCATATCATTTTAAGGGGGCGGTAGTCCGCACTTCCTCAAATGAAATTATCGTATGTATATACAACATGAAACGAATAATGGTATGAAATAAAATGGAATTACAGAAGATTATATATAAAATATATATCATTAATATCATATTTAATTACAGTGCCATCATAATGGCCACCATGAGAGGCAGTAAGATGTATTTGAACAATCATCGTTTCGTGAGGCGTTAGTTTGCCATCCACAGAAACATTATGTTCATCATCCATTAGATGGAGTTGTGTGTATGTGTAGTTTGAATCCTTCTTATAACAACATCCTAGTATATTTAGGATACTGGTGTTGTTACAAAAGAAAGGAAATAAAAAGAGTTTGGGGGTTGGAGAAGCAAAATAAATGAAAATAATTTAAGAGAAAACGTTACCTTTAATTTAGGTAACTCACGTTGGTTGGAACCAAAGGACTTCTTGAAATGATTTCTGCCTAAGGGGAAGCTTCAAGGAGGAGGAGAGGTATGTGGGGAGCTTAGTTGGGCAGAGTTTGGACGAGCCAAGTGGCTTGAGAGGTGTGAGGAATGAGTAGAAGTGGTCTCCTTTTATAAGGGAGAAGAGGGGCTCTTTAGGAAAGAGTGAAAGTATTACATTATAATATAATTATATTCGGTTTATAATGGTCCAAAAATCATTGAGGTCGAAGATAAGATGACTAATATTCTAAATAACATCAAACAATAAGAATTGGACAGGTTATTAGATAATATTTTAATCATTATAATCTTATTTATTTAAAGGATTTATTAATGAGGTAAACATTGCATCATTATTGTGTCATTAATAATTTAAATTATTTGATGTCTAAAAATTATAAATAAAATATCATTATGTAGGAAATCGTTTTAGATTTCTAATGAATATTTATAATCGAAAATTTAACATATATAACCCTATGTAAAAATTTTTCTACTAAAAGATGTATGCTTATGCCATTTTTATTTTTATTTTAACTTTATTAATATAAAGTGTCCCTACCACATAAAAGTGGCTCCAAGGGGTCCCCAAATTGACCCAAGGATGCTCATGGTCGGGTATGTGTCCACCAATAATGTTAGGACACGTTTTAGGGTAATTTTGTATTATTATAATATTATTTTTTAACCCTTATTTACCGGATGTACCCTTAACCATGGTAAATAAAATATTTACCACAGTAATTATTCAAAATGTCTAAAAATAAAAGTTACCTATTTACACAATTTGGACATCCTGATTCCAAATATGGAATCCATTTTTCTAAATTCAAAACACAGAAGTGGCAGAAATTAATTTAAAATTAATTCCCACTGTCAAAACAAAAAGCGTGTTTTTAAGAGGTAATAACTATCAAAAGATTGACACTTGTTTATGTTCGGTTTAATTGTAAAATTATGTCCAATGACCAACATTATATTAAATGGTAAAAATATATTCTAAATATACTTTAAAACTACTAAAATTCATAATTTATCACTATTAATTATTTTGATTAAAAAAGTTGTTTTTAATTAAATTTTAGTAATTTTCACTATTCATCAAAATATGAAGGTTATCCGAAAAGTACCAAAATTTCACCTTAGGCTAAATTCGATATTCCGAATCCAAAAATGAAGTCCATTTTAAAATATAAAATATATTTAATTTCAAAATTTAGGTATTACTATTCATAACGGCTAGTTTGATTGGTTGTGGCGTGTGTTAAAACTCAAGGTTGCGTACAACACACGCTACTATTTTATTCAAAGGAAAGCGTACCGTGGAAGCTTGGGATGTTTCATTTTAAATTTTTTTATGTCCCCATTTAGTCAAAAAGTATAAAATATTGTATTTAAAAAGGTTTCACTATTAAAAGTTGATAAAAGTGTAATACTGAAAATGAATCTGTTCTTGCATTATGACTAAGAAACTCATAATATGGATTCTAAAATTATAAGGATTATATAAGGTTTAAAATGTAGTTAATTCTATTCATGACCTCTTTTAATGGCTTTTTTTCTTTGTAAGTCATGGTTTGATTGAACTCGGTGTTGCGTGTAGTGCAAGTTATTGAATTATTTTGAAGAAATAACACACTATGAAATCTTAGGGTGTTACACATCCTATGACTAATGAGGAGGGGTAAGGAAGTGACCATTCTTCATGGGGTGATGATTTTGATGATTTCCCCATCACGGCTGAAGTCAGGTAATTCATGTCCTTACCTATGACATTGCACCCACTGATAACCCTAGAGATTTCTAGGGCGGTGATGGGGTGCGAAACGTGAATATGGCCATTGGCGCCCTTACCAGCTTTTACCACTGCTTGACCATATCATGTTGATCCTCCCCAGTGGGTGATTTATGACATGGCCGCATTCCCGGAGGCTTGGAGGATTTGGGATGACCTGAGGGTCATTGGTTCAGACAAAGAAGTTTTGGTGTTTCTTCAAACAGGCCCTCTTAAACT
Source organism: Viscum album (assembly GCA_963277665.1). Classification (NCBI taxonomy): domain Eukaryota; kingdom Viridiplantae; phylum Streptophyta; class Magnoliopsida; order Santalales; family Viscaceae; genus Viscum; species Viscum album. The sequence goes on from OY728140.1 coordinate 1,061,299,628, forward strand.
TCCGAGTATCGGGACGATCTTTTATCCACCCCACATGCAGTTGGAAGAGGATTTAGATGAAATAGTCTCCTCATTAAAGGAGATGGATGCGTACATTCATTCAATCCAGAATCGTCTCTATCAGATGATTTGGTTGTCTATGATGATTAGACGTCATGAATTGTCCGACCCTGAGGAAGAGGTTTCTCGGCTCGCCCGTTCTGACTTTTCCCTCCTTTATTGTGTAGGTTATAAGGTCTCCTCCTTTTATTCATGGTTCTGAAGAATCTCAGTGGTGTTCCTTCTCTAGAGTATACCCCTCACGGTATTGCGGTGGGGGAGCATGTGCTTTCGCCCACAGGGGTCATCGATGAAGGATCCCCTGGGCAGCTGGGCTCATGGAGGAAACCCTCGTAGACTCAGCTAGGGTCTTTACGCCTTCTGATCCTTTCAGAATTTGGGGCGAACTATCCCCTGGGTAGATCCATAGATGGCAATGGGCATTCTATTTATGGGAAAGGCTCAAACAGAGAACGTCGGGTAATCATGACTTCTTGTTTGCTCGTTCGCAAACTTGTATTATTAGACTTCATAAATAGTTAACTGTTTGACGTACGGCGCAAGACCACTCAAGGATCTGGCTATGGGTACCCAAGTGATTCTACCTTCTTCCTTCTTGACATATGTGGAATCACCCATTACCACACCTGGGCATGACGAGATGGTGTGCCCTATCAGAGGGGCCAGAGATATGGACACTTTACTTATGCCTTTACTAGTTAGAGATCTGCCAGAGGAAGAACCGCTGGTATCCAAGACACATGTTGATCTGATAACCCTTTTAATTACGGAGGATGATGGGCCTCCCATGATCGCTGAGGGGGTTCCAGATCTGACAGAGCCAACCTCCCCAGGTCCAACAGATCCTGTGATGATGGAGTAAGAGCCATCAATTAATCCTGTTGTTGGGAACCCGGAGTGGGCCATTATCTTGTTCACCAGGGGAGTGACTTCTTTGAGATTGGTTTTCATAGGTGACCACTAGGGGACGAACTTGGAATCTGTGGGCCTTAGGCATGGCCTTAGGCCCTAGAACCCTCTGGTGGTCCCCGAGTTCCCATGCCTATCGAAGATGTGGCATCCTCTTCGAGTGGCTATCATGACAATGCACAGCTTGCAGATGCCGATTCCTCGTTGATTAGGAGTAAGTTCCCTAGTCTCCTACCACTTTCTCCTCTTTCTCCCCTTTTTTAATTAGGGGTACTCACCTGTCTTATTGACTCTCGGGCTTCAGGACCACAACCTCTGGTGCTGACAATTGTGTCACCAGTCGAGTGTGAAGCTTCCATAGTGCAAGGGTTTGCAGGTGAGGCCACCTTGGGTCCCTCCTTTGTGACGTTCATCCCTGAATATGTGTCCTTATCTGGGAGTGATTCAGAGCCTGATCAACAGGTCATCTATAGCATTCGACCTGCTCGCCAAGTGCTTAGGAGAAAATCTGGAGACTGATCTCTCAAAAGCCCCTGGTCGAGATACCGACCAAATTGCCGAGGCTACGCAATTTGTTTATGTTGCTGGGATTTGATGGCTTCAACTATCACGGATTTTATGACATAGTGAAGAAGGTGGTAGCTGATCGGGAGAGGCTAGGTGATTTTGAAACTTGCCTTTCTGCTGCTCAAACCGAAGTGTACCTTTCCGCGACTCGGCAGCTCTTCCTAGCAGAGGTTCATGACCATGCTGGGGTCATCGCATGGCATTAGAGAGAAGTTATTGAGCAGTGTTCTCACCTGGAGGCGTTGAGAAATGAGATACATCAGCTTTAGTAGGAAGAGGCCAACGTCGCCACCATTATTAGAGAAGAGGAGCAGCTGATGGAGGAGGAAATAAGGGCATGAACAAAGGCGGCTCAGGAGGCAGAATAATTGTGGGCTGGTGTAGAGGATGAGACGGCCTTACTGCAGCATCTCACTCATACAATTGAGGATTCTCACCAATGCCTAATACAACTTTGTAAATCTGCCAAAAAACTCATGTAGTCACTTTTTTCACTAGATGAGGATCTATATTGTAGACACCATTCTTACCCACTTTGCTATGGAACAAAGAAAAATTTCTCCTTAGTTCCTTTGTCGCCTTTTCCTATGATATAAAAAATTTTGTACGATTGCCGCATATGTTAATTCCCTGAACATAGAATAATCCGAGTTCAGGACTAAAAACAAATCAAGGTCTAACTTTTGTCTGGACTATGGGATCCAGTGAGTGTAGTTTTACTATTTCAAGGGTTTTATAGAAAAACCCTACAATCATTTTGCATTTTATTCTTCTAATGCCCTGATTTTTCTTGGCCCCATTTGGTATGGACCCAGCGGGTATAACCCAGCTTTTTCCTTGGTCGCCCATTTCAGGTTTTCGGCCTAACAGGATTTGTACCTCTTTCTTCCGTGAGCGTTTTAAAATCCCACTGACAAGACTATCACTACTGATGTTTTAGGTTGAACATCTTTGACAAGATATAGTGGTATGAGGGAACCAGTGGGGTTCAACTGATTAAAATATGTCTTAATACCCTTCAGACTCAAGTGGAGGAAACATGTTTAAATTTGAATGGCATGCAGGGCATGTATTAAGGCATGGGATCTGTGTCGGCGTATAGAGGTAGGAAGAGCATTGACTAAGGAAAACTTGCCTTTGGTAGACGGGATAGGGGCGATCAATATGCAAAGCCGCTGAGGGCATGGTATTCATAGTCATACAAAGGTGTCCGTAAGCCAAAGGCTTATCCATTTCAGATGGTCAGGGGAACTCATGGAAGTCCGGCTTATGGAAACAACAATGGGTGGCTTGGAAAATTAAGAAAAACACTAGGGGTGGCTCCGAAGGGGAATGTGACATCTGAAAGGGTTTTGAGAACATCAGTATCAATCATTAGTATGGAAGAAAGGTTCCCATCCTACGCATTTATCTGTCGTAAAGGACGGTTGGGGCTTGGTGCAGTTTAATGTCATGCAGGTGGGGCGTCATTTAAAATGTAACGACTTCTCCTGGTTCATGCTAATTTTCTCAAAGACGTTTTTCTGCATTCAGGGAGGATTGTGGAAGAGGTTGGTAAGGTGTATCTCAGAGGGTTTTAAATTCCCGGGATAGAAATGGGGGCTCAGAGGCCAAGAGGTGTACGGAGAGAAGCATCGCCTAAGGAAATATTTCCTTTGGTAGACGGGCCAGGGGAGATCAATATACAGAGCTGCTGAGTGAATAGTATGAATAGTCATACAAAGGTGTACTTAAGTCATGGACTTTACATTTCTGATAGCCAAGAAACATCAGGGAAGTTGAGGTTTGGAACCACTATGGGTGGCTTATGACAGTTCGACATTTTTTTGACTACAGAGTATGGTTTATGATTAGAGGGTGCCTGAATACGAGGGAAAAATCTGGACAAAACATCCTATGAATGGGTGAATTAATTATTTCTCACACTAGTGTGAGTCGGTGGTTCGTGTAGGTCGTACCCGTGCACTAAAAGATGAAGAAAATCATCTGTTTCTCATTGAACCCATGACGATTATGACATTGTAGTTTACCATCATGTGTTTGCGACATGATCCGTGGAGTTTAGCATCATGCGTCAAGGATGAGAGGAATTTTTAAAGGTTGCTCTGCAGCTTAATGTCAGGAAGCTAGGATGGATTCCATACAGTTTATCGTGATTCGGTAAAGACAGGGATATCTTTAAAGGTTGTCGTGCAGTTTAACGTCATGCGGAGAGGACGGGGGAATTTTTCTGAAGGCTACTCTTCATCAAAATATAACTAGGCTTCAATACCTCAACATGCCCTAGACGTGGGGTGGGGGGGTTGATTGGTGTAAATCATGGTTCTGGGGCCTCTTGGATAATGATAGGTGATATGGGGGCTCTGAGGCCGGTAAGCGTACGGATCATGGAAGAGTGCCACCCAAGGAAAGCATGCCTTTGGTAGACATGCTAGGGGCTATCATTATGTAGAGCCACTAAGGGCATGGTATGCATAGTCATACGAAGGTCTCCATGGGTCGACGACTTTCAACTTCCAATGGCCATGAATGGTTATGAGGATCCAGAATTATCCGGGCCATGAAGTCTGTCACTTGGAAGGAGAATTTCTGGACATGTTGGGGATATCCGTCCTTGGTTTCTTGTTGATTTTCTAAGAGCCCCCTGCACTGATATTTTCTACCATTTTTTGTGTGGGGGTGTTCCTTCGTTCCATGCAGTTTAAAATCATATGGTAAGGACGAGGTACTCCTAGTTTATCGGTCATAGAGCTCGGACCATTGGGTGACTATTGCTATAATCACTCGATGGATAACTAAGTCAATATGTTCTGATATACATAGGACAAGGTGGGGGATGAAGGTTGTAAACTGCAGCTTTGAGCTTTCGCGGATCAGGATGTATGGTGTGGGGGATCTGCGACTGGTAGGAATATGGAGCTAGGAGAAGTACCGCCTGAGGAAATCTTGCTTTTGATGGATGAGCCATGGGCTATCATTATGCAGAGCCGCTGAAGGCATGATATGCATAGTCTTACATAGTTATCCCTGGGTCAATAACTTTCCACTTCCAATGGCCATGAATGATTATGAAAATCCGTGATTGCTCACAGTGTAGAGTTTGACATGTGGGAATAATGGTGTCCAGGTATACAAGAAACATCTTCACTCCAATTGTATGTTGAGGCAAAGTAGCCTAGTCCTGGATTGATGTTTGTTGATGCAGGTCGCTATGTGAACCACTAGCTGACACACAGGCTATCTAGATAGGGAAACCATAGAAACCCATGAATGTGAAAAGGGGGACGAACTTGTAAACCACTTCACCGTAAACTTCTGGATCAAGAGGTATGGTCTGGGGGCTCTGGGTCCAATAACCATACAGAGCTAGGAAGAGTGTCTCCTATGGAAATCTTGCATTCATTAGATGGGCCAGGGGATATCACTATGCAGAGCCACTGAGGGAATGGTATGCATAGTTGTAGAAAGGTGTCCATGGGTCAATGAATTTCCTCCTATGATGGCCATGAGTTGTTATGAAGATCCATAATTATCCAGACTGTGGAGTCTGATGTATGGAAACGATGTACCAAAATGTGCAAGGAGTATCTCCACCTTGTATAGAAATGTGTCCTAAGTGGTTCGCGATGATGTCTCTGCAATTTAACGTCATGCGGTCAGGATGAAGGTGCCCTGATGTTAAAGAAAAAGGGGGGTCTGTGCATTTTAATTTCGGGTGGTGGGGACAACTTCTGTGTAGTTAAGTGTCATGCGGTAAGGATAAAGATATACACCCCGTGCAAGTCTAGTTCGTACATGGGGAAAGGGGAATTTTTAACGTCATTGTATGTGCAGTTTAATGTCATGGGGTAGGGACGAGAAGTACACCCTGTGTCGGTCTGAATCGCACATGGGGGAAAGGGTATCTCTTTTTTTAAGGGCTGGGCCAAGACTAGGGATCCTGGCATCGCAACTTATCCTTTGAGGTTAGGAATTAAGCTATACGTAGTTATCTGGAATAAGTACACCCCGTGCAGGTCTGGTCCATAAACGGGGGGAAAAAGGAATTTTTTTATTTTTTATTCAGGGGCCTTGGCCAAGACTGGGGATCCAGGCGTCGCTACATATCGTAAATGGGTAGGAATCAAGCTGTAAATAGTTCTCTGGAATCCGTGCAGTTTAGCATCATGTAGTGAGGATGGATTCCATAAAGTTTAGAGTCATGTGTTTAGGACGATGTGCACACCCTGTGCAGGTCTGGTCCATACACGGGGGGTATTCATTTTTTTTGTTTTGTTTTGAGGTGGATGGGAGAGGGTGTGGAATTCTGGCATCACTACGTATCCTACGAGGGAAGGAATAAAGCCTCACATAGTTCATTGAAAGGAAATACACCCTGTGTATGTCTGGTCCATACACAGGTGAAGGGGGTGTTTTTAAATCACCTTGTCTGTGCAGTTTAACATCGTGCGGTAAGGATGATCTCCATGTAGTTTAACATCATGTTGTGAGGACATGGGTTATACAGTTTAACGTCATGTGGTCAGGACGAAGGGCCATACAGTTTCTATGTGAAATACTTCTTTTGGAATCTTGCATTCGTAGGAGCGGTTGTAAATTTTCTGTCCATGGAGATCAGGGTATATGCTCCGTTGGAGTATACCTTGTGTACAACATATGGTCCGTCCCATATGGGCTCCAGCTTTGGAGGCTTTTTTACAGGTATCATTGGGGTCTAGAGACCAGAACTAATTCTCTTTCCAAGAAAGACCAGAGGCAGACCTTTTTGTTGAAACCTCGTGTGATCCAGTTCTGGTACACTTCCAGGTGGTGTAGAGTGTGCAACCGCTTCTCGTCTATCTATTCCAATTCAGCTAGCCACTTTTCTGACTTCTCATCATCCGATAATCGATCCCATATGGAAATGTGGAGTGAGGGATGAAGGATTTAAATGGGAAGGATCGCCTCCGTGCCGTACACCAATGAGTACGGGGTAGACCGAGAAGCGGTGTGAATTGTCGTTCGATAAGCCCACAATGCATGGAATAGTTTATCCGACCATGACTTCTTGTCTTTGTACACCATTTTATGGAGTATTATTGACATGGTCTTCTTGAATGCTTCTATCTGTCCGTTGACCGCTGCATGGTAGTGGGATGACTGGATGGCCTTGACACCATACTTGTGGTATAGCTTTTCCAACTCAGCAGAGCAGAAATTGGTGTCTTTGTTCGTCAATATAGTATGAGGGACACCAAATCTGGTGATGATATTGGCCTTCACAATTCTTACAATATTTCTTGCCCTGACATCCTTGAGGGGTACAGCTTTGGCCCATTTGGAAAAGAAGTTGATCGCTGTGAGGACATACTTCAACAGTTTGGTCATGGCGGGAGGATATGGTCCCACGACGTCCATCCCTCAGATGGAAAACGTCCAGGAGTACCTAGCGTGACGAAGTAACTCTGAGTGTCGGTGTATGAAGTTTTCATGAATTTATAATGACTAGCATTTTGCGGTAAAACGCTCGCAGTCTCATGCCTTTGTAGGCCAGTAGTACCCAAGCCTTCGAACCTGATGGGAAAGCATGGTCCCCGATTGATGTGCTCCACATGCTCCAGCATGTACTTCAGTCATGACTACAACGGTTTCTTCTCCATCAATGCATTTGAGGAGCACTCTATCGTGGCCTCATTTGTAGAGGACCTCTTACTGACCTGCTCCACCATAACGGGAAAATTTGAGTTCCCTTCTCCGTATTTCCTCTCATTCAGCCCTGTCGGATGGAAGCTCTCCCCATTGAAGGTAGTTCGTGATGGGGGTCATCCAGCCTATAGAAGGAGCATATGGCTCGTGGACAGGACTGACTTCTTAGATCTCTTCCATCTTAGAATGAACAAATGGCAATACCATTCGACAGTGAGAAATACTAATAACCGTTTCAACCTGTTCTAGGTCAGCTAGGGTTGTGGCCGCATTGGCTAATGCATCAGCCTGAGTGTTCTGGGACTGGGGAATATAAGTCAATTTTAGTTATGTGGATAACTCGTCCATTAACCCTCAGACATGGTCAAACAAGGGGATCATCTCCTCCTTTTTAATAGAATAGTCACCATTGACTTACTTGATGACCAGCTCCGAGTTTCCCTTTACCTTAAGGTGTTGTACTCGTGACTGGAGTGCGTGTTCTAGGCCTGCAATGAGGGCTTGATATTCCACTTCATTGTTTGTACATCCCTCTAAAAGGAGGAAGTAATATGGAAAAATTGCCTTTTCTGGGGACACGAGTATTATCCCCATACCCACTTTGTCGAATCTAGGATCCTCCATCCTCTTCCCAGTGGGGATTCGGGACGTGCCGTCAAAGTACATTTCCCTTGCTGGGAACTCCCCTTGAACCGAGATGATATCGTCATTAGGTAGTTCAGCCTCCGTTGCAGTGGTCCCTGTTGAAGGGTGCTCTGCCAAAAAGTATGCTAATGCCAAGCCCTTGATGGCTTTTTAAGGAACAAACCGGATGTCTAATTGTTGCAGGATTACAGCCCATCGTGATAGGCATCCGGTTAGCATCGGGCGACTGAGGATATACTTGAGCGGGTTACTCCGCGAGATCAAATGGACCTCATGAGGCTACAGATAATGTCGCATCTTTTGAATGGAGAAGACCAAGGCCAGACAGCTCTTCTTGATATTTGAGTATCGAGTCTGAGCATCAATCATGGTTCGACTGAGGTAATAGAGACCGTTTCTGCTGCCAGCGTCATTCTTCTATGGAAGGAAGGGTCCCAATGACCGTTATAGTTCTGTCACATATAGAATGAGAGGCCTTCCTTCGACCGTGGGCATGATCACAGGTGGTCTTAAGAGGTACATCTTCATGTTGTCGAACGCCTCATGGCGGTAATTCATACATTGGAATGTGACCCCCTTCTTCATCAACCGGATGAAGGGAAAACATTTTCCTGCCAGTTTGGCTATGAACTGCCTAATATAGGCTAGGTTTCCTTGGAATCCCCTCAGCTCAGTGAGATTTTGAGGGGGCGGCAGGCTCGGGATAGCCGTCATCTTCTCAGGGTCGACTTCGATGTCACGATGGCGTACGATGAAGCCAATAAATTTTCCTCAGGTAACCCCAAAGGCACATTTCAAGGGGTTCATCTTCAAGCCATGCTGTCGGAGCTTGTTGAAGATGGTCTCAAGGTCCGATAGGTGATCTGAGCGCTGTCTGTACTTGACCACTAAGTCATCCATGTAGCATTAAACGAATTTCCCCAGGAATGGCTTAAAGATCTGACGCATGGCATGCTGATACGTGGAGCCAGCATTATTGAGACCAAAGGGCATGACCCTATAATAGAATACCCCTTGAGGGGATCTAAAGGAAGTGGCTTCTTTGTCTTCTCAGGCCATCCTGATTTTATTATATCCAGAATAGTCGTCCATTAAGGATAGAGCCTCATACCCGGCTGTCGAATCAATTAACAACTCGATGATTGGAACCAGGAAGTCATCTTTCGGACAATGCCGATTGAGGTCTCTGAAGTCAATGAAGACTTGGATTTTCCTATTATTTATATTGATAGGGATGATGTTGGCCAACCAATTGGGGTACTGGACTTCCCTGATGAAGCATTATTTAATGATCTTATCGACTTCAGCCTCTATCTTGGCATTATGTGAGGGGTGTGTCCTTCTAGCGGCATGTTTTTAGCCTCGGAGGTCTTTTGGAAGACCAAGGTGATGCATCTCTACCTCAGGATCAAGTCCTCGGATTTCCGTGTAATTCCATGGAAATACATCCCAATGTTTCCTTAGGAAGGAGGTATATACCTCGTGTTCCTCAAGAGACATGGCCGCACTAATGAGAGTGGGCCCCGGGTCTTCTTCGGTACCCAGGTTTATTTCCCTGATCTCGTCCACAGTGGTGGACATACCCTCCTCAAATGTGGGAGGTTCATCTCTGAGATCTTACCCCTCTTCTTCTCCCTAGTCCTCATCCACTTGATCTGACAAGGATAGAGTTTACGGTTTGAGCCTTCGAGGTTTTGAGAGAGAGGCATCGTGGGCATCCCTCCTTGAGTATTATTCCCCAAATCGAGGGTTGGTAGACGTTCCCGCATTGTCGTGCCCGACCATCATGGCTGAAGTCATGAGGACATCTGAATGTGTGTCCGGACTGGAACTCCTACTCTCAACATGGTTGATGGGAAGGACATAATCTCTGCCAAATGGCCTGAGGGGGTCATTAGTGACCATTTCCAAGCCATTTGGAGTGGGGATCCAGTCGATGTCATCGATCAAAGGCTTATTATTCTTTTTCACATGGAACCCGGTATCGATGTAATGTGACTCCGAGAGCTCGAAAGGGGCCTTGTCGGCATGCAACATCCGGATTTTTCCATTGACGTAGTACTTGATACACTGGTGGTAGGATGAAGGAACAACCATGTGCTTATAGAGCCATGGCCTTCCCAGGAGTGAATTGAATGTTGTGCTCTGCTGGACCACCAAGAATTCTGTGTAGGCTACCAGGTCACCAAAATGTGTCTTTAGCTTAATCTGTCCCATTGGTTTCTGCTCACTCTTGTCGTAACCTAACAAAGTTGTTTCTAAGGGAATTAGATCGTCCTCACTATAGCCCAACTTACGGAGAGTCTATAGGAAAAGGAGGTTAACTGCAGATCCATTATCTATAAAGACATTTCGGATCTCAATAACATTCAGCGTGTTGGACACATATAGCGGACTAATGTGTCCTTACATGATGGAATCTTCATCCTGGTCAGTGAAGGAAATCACCGCATTGCATTCAGCTGGGCCGGTCTCCACCCGGTAAATCTCGGTGGCAGCTACCTCGGCTTAGAATTCTTGGGGGGGGGGCTGATCAAAGATTCAATAAGCACCTCCCTATGGTCAACTGAAAAAACCAGGGCATCCAGGATTGACAACATGGCTGGTACAGATGCCAGCTGCTTAAGGATGTCATATTTTTTCCTTATCAGTCAACGTTTCTCTGTTGTTTGGAGAGTCTTAGCGGGTGCCTTGGGATCTGGAGCATTTGACGAGGAGGGACCGACCGTGGGGACAGATGTTGATGGTTTTCCCATGTTTTGAGGACATGGTCTCAATAGTCTGTTTGTACGCACTTGGCGTCCAGACACTTGCTCCTGCTCTGGTGGGTATCGTAGAATAATAGGGCCAGAGTGGCTGCTTGTGGAGGTGGAGGGGAATTCTTTCTCCTACTGAGTCCGCTGAAGGGCACTCCCATGGGTTTCTACAATATTGACGGTCTGGGCTGGGGTCTAATAATTGGGCTGGTTTCGGTCGCGGCTGCATCTCCCTTGGTATCCTCTACCTCTGTGATTCCTCATCCTTGCTCCTCGTGCAGGGAACTCGGGTTCGTAGTCATACCCTCTGTCAGAGAATGATTCCATGATATGGATGACGTTGATAGAACAAAAGATTGGCTCCTCATCCTCTAACAGGTCAACCTGGTTGGTTGTATCTGATGGTTCCATTTGGTGGGTCGGTACCCGTGGTTCCAAATTCAATGGCATGAAATCTGCCAGGGTCTATACTAACCTAGGACCCACCGTGGACTGCTCCTCTTGGGATTGTTTCCTCCTTCGACTCTTCCTAGATGACCAGCTCGTAGAGGATTGTGAGTCTGATTCTATTGGCATTGTGGCTTTAGGGGCTGTTGGTGGCAACACCGGCTGCTGTAGTTGAGCTCGGAGTATGCCCTGGGCTCGGTTGATAGTCTTCCAAGTCATCCAGTTATCAAATTTCTGCCCCTGTTTGCGGGTGACTTTATTCTACCCCTCTTCTTTGCCAGAGTCGGTGGTAGAGATACATGCCACATGTGCTAGGGGTGGTCCCAGCTCGACTTGTCCAGAATCTACCATCCTTTGCAGGAGGTCTTTGAAGACAAAGCTTTCTCAGATACTATGCCCCAACATCCGATGGAAGGGGCAGTAATCCGGCCTGTCATTGAGGCCAACATCGTCAGGTTTCTTTGGCTCCGGGAGGTGGATCAAATTACAGTTCATGTCATCAATGAAGTATCCACGAACATGATCGTCTTGGAACGAGTATACTTTTTTCTTTTCTCCTTAAAATTTTTCTGCTTCGGTCCTCTCTAAACGTCCCATTTAGGCGGGGGTGGCCGCTGATATGTAGGGGGGATTGACAATTTGGTGGAGGCCTGAGCAGTGGAGTGGGACAGGGGCCTGCTTGAGTGTGATAGCGGACGCTTCAGCTCTAGTGGATCACTTAGCAATAGCTTGCAAGGCTATTCGGGACATTGAATTAGTCCGCTGCAGGGAGTCCTCAATTCTCTAGGCAATGGCCGAGAGATGGTGGAAGCTAGTGGGGCACTCCAACGTTATGAGTGATGTTCACAGCTCATCTCTAAGATTATCGATTCATATGGCTAGAATCTCATCTTGAGGCATTGGGCTGTTCAGAGAATAGGTCAGAACTTTCCATCTAGTGATGAAATCTGAGACCCTCTCATTCTACCTCTGCTTGCATTTCATGAGATCACTAACTGTTGTTATATGTAGTGTTGAGCAGAAGTTGAACTGGAACTACTGCCGGAGCCCCCCCCCCCAGCTCTTTATCGACGGGACCGGTAAACTTGTATACTAGACGAAGGTGGACCCTTACAAGGTCTGTATGAAGCATCTGAGTTTCACTGATTCCTGTTGTTCCGGAGTCCCCATCATAGGGTCGCAATCGGATGCGTAGTGCATCAAATGCTTCTCTGGATCACCTGATCCATTGAAGATGGGGAATACAGGGCTCCCGGAATTGGGTGGAGGTGGTCTGTTGGTTACCCAATCAGGGTAGGGTTTCCGCTCCAGCTATATCGGAGTGCGTCGACCTTCCATCGCTTCCTGTAGAGCTGTTAATGCCTCGATGGTATTGGTGAGTCCATGGTTTACATCCTGTTGGGCCCGGTCCTGGGCAAGCATATCCCAAGGCATTACCTGAGGATCCTGATTGGCTGGCACCAAGGGTGCATATTCATTTTGGGGTACCCTCGGAGTGTTCAGGAGTACTTGCATTGGTTGCCTCCTAAGTGGAGGGAAATCATGGTATTTGTCCGGATCCACATCTTGGTAGCTGGACGAGCCAGGCGCCTCATTAGGCAGGAGCCCTAATCCTGCTTCTTTTTCTAGGGCAAGCATTATCCTTTGAGGTGAAATTTCTGGGAGTGCATGACGTGGCACATTTTAGGATGCACTTTCAATAAGCATGTTCCTCTAGAGCAGCTCGGAATTAAGCCTCCTCAATTCTTTATTCTCTTTTTCCAGTTGATCGAACCTCTCTTCTAGCGTCAGTGGATCAGTTTTATCGAGAGAGGGTGATGGGTTAAGGGTAATCGTTCCTTTGTTCTTGTCCTTGTTGGAAGCTCACAGGGTAGGCGGGGGGAGGTTATCTGAAGGTGTGGCCATATTTAAAGCGGCCCCCTGGTTCCGGGTGTTTACACCTAGGGGTTCATTGTGAGTCAAAGCCTAACCGAAACCATCATCTTCCGAACTGTCCAAATTTTCATTTTCTCCAGTGTTACCCGCGGGTCTAGCCTCTATGGCATTGATGAATGCATATTGCAGAGTGGAGGGGATGACATCTTCCAAATAGGAAGAGGATCTCATGCGTCTTCTGTTGGCCTTCCCTCTCATGACTAGGGATTACCCTCAGACTTTTCGGCGAAGGGTGATGTGGAGAGTACTTTGATGCGACCTTATGGCGCGCCTTCCTATTAGAGGGGATGATGATTCATATGATGGGATAGGACGTGAAACTCCTCTCCGGACTATCCTCCCTAGATGAGAGAATACTAACTCTCGTGGGGGAGGTTGTTGCTGAGGGGGTAATAATGCCCACATCCCTGAGGGCTGGGGTTGGATCCATTCCCTAGACGTTGAGTCTCTTCCCAGTTTTATTGGTCTAATGGGGGAATTTGTTATTAAAATTTCCCCTAGCCCTACAGGCTGGGGTTCACCCTGGATTGCGGTAGTGGTTGCGGATACCACGACCTACCTGATCTGGCGTGACCCCATCCGAGGGTGAACCGGATCCGGTGCCGAATTCACATATGGATCTTTCCCTTCTATGGAGGCATCCAGAGATCGTTGAATGGCCTATCTTAGGAGATAGGCCTGTTGTATGCTCTCGGTGGCCTGATTTAGGAGTTTTTGAATGGCTCGTTCCCGCTGGGCCTAATGCTTCTAGGACTTACTCGAGGCCCAAATCTGTTGGGTGTGTTGTCTTTCCTGAACAGGGGGTCCACCTGATTGTCGTCTCGATGTGACGACGTTGCAAAACACAATGCCAAACAGGTTCTTCTGGGAGGGGAGCGGAGTGAAATGCAGAGCTCCGTGTCCCCCCCATCCCCTGATATGGACTCCCACTGGAGAATCACCGATGAGGAGGCATAGCTGGTGCAGTGCACAGAGGCAAGCTACATCCATATTCCCTTTGTGCCTCTCAGGGCATTGTTGTCGCATCGAGGAAAGGGCCTCCAGGTCGATGTGACGTAGAAGGTCCCCTATTGTCTTGACGTGGTCTACATACCAATCATAGGGCAGGAAGCTCGATTTTAGATGGCGGAGGGTTTCCCATATATTATGGAAGATGATGCGCATGCATTCTTCCGACAAGTCTTTGGGTATGTCTTACTAAGAGGTGGGCGTGGGGCAAAACATAACTGGTATATAATTCCAGGCCAGTAATTTCCTCTGTTGCAACATATCGGCATATTCCTCTGCCAGTGATTCCTCTGCCTGGTCAGTCCAACTAAGGATCTCACTATAGTCAGAGGCAGTGGGACCGATAGGTATAGAATTGTCTTGTGGGAGATTCCGAGGTGGTTCAGAAGATGAACGCGGCCCGAGAATGGATTCTGATCGAAGAAGGGTGTCGTTAGCGACAATCTGGGAGTCTAACATGCTTGATCCCGTCTTTCTGAGTGCCTCCTCATATGATGGAGTTTTGATGCATAATTCGGCCAGAGGAGGACATTCCTGTCGATTTAATATGTCATCGCGGGGAGGACCTTTGCATTGACGGTCGTAATGGCGAGGACTAACCTTACTGCCTGATGATTCACTGCATAGAGGACTTTTACAATGCACACCCTGGGGAGGACCTCCAAGGCATGTTGCAGCAAGGGGAGGACCTTTTGGTTCTGCAGCGTTGTTACGGGTAGGACCATCGCAACAACTGCCATTATGGTGAGGATGACCATCATGGCTTGGCATTCGATGCACATCCTGGGGAGGTCCTTCAAGACACGCCGTGACAAGGGGAGTACCTTCTTGTTGCTTGGGTCCATTGTGGGGAGGACCTTCGCGATGGCGGCCATGGTGACGAGGACTACCATCACAGCTTCGGCAATTGCGAGGACTATTATTACTGCTACAGTAGGGAGAATATCTATGGTATACATATTGGGGATGGCCTCTAGAATGTACCGCAATGAGGGGAGGACCATCTCGTTGTTCGACGTCTCTACGAGGAGGACCTCTGTTATCATGGTGGAGAGGACTACCACAGTGACCTGATGCCTGGCTGTGTGGAGTTCTGTTGCAATGTAACCCCAGGGGAGGACCTTTAGGGTAGGCCACGGCAAGGGGAGGGCCTTCTTTTCATGATGAGAAGTCACTACCGGGAGGAACTCTGTAGTTGCGAATATGATAGCGAGGACTACCATCATAATCTATGGTCCCACTGCATTGAGAGTGATTGAAGTGTATACCATGGGGAGGACCTTCAGGGTGAACCGCAGAAAGTGGAGGACATTCTTATTGCTCGATTGTCTAGTCACGTGGAGGGTTTCCATGACTTGCATCAAGAGATAATCTCTCGTGACCGATCATTATATGTCTGCGGGGGAGACCCCAATAGGTTCTCTGGGGAGGACCTTCAGAGCTGCTGGTAGCACCATTGCGTGGAGGACCTTCGCAATTGATACTTCCACTACCATAATATGGTAATGGGTGGGTGGGGTTTCAATCCTTTGATGCGTGCTTAGAGGCATCGGAAACCCCTGCTTCCAGTAGAACAAAGTAATTAACCCGCTCTTTATTTTCCGGCTGCCTTCGACACGTTCGGGGCGCTATTTTGCGGGCAGTGAGGACCGTCTGCTATCGACAACGGCCTTCACCTCCATTGTTTCCCTGTCTAATTGGGTCCTGTGATGTTTCTAGGATGTGCTGATGAACATCTTGACTTTTAGCTAGGATATATGCATGCTCTGGAGCATCCACCGTGATGGACGGGTGTCCCCCAGTTGAAACGAGTGAAGCTACTCATCCAGTTGCCCTTGCGTCGCGGAATATAGTCGGCAACCCTCCTAGGCTGAAGTAGGGCTGCAGATCTACTCTGAGGCGGTTATCTCATCTCTTATATGAGCCGCCTCAATTGGGGAGACGGGCTCACGGGCCTGAGTCATTGTTGTTGCCACCGATGCAATTATATGATGGAAAGTCTTCAAGATATGATATGGGATCGATACCTGCTCCTACATCATTGCAAGGATATGTAGAGAGACATATTTGGGTGGAATGGGTATGAAGGCCCATTCCAGCATCGAAGTAGGAATATCCTACTCAGGACCTCTAGTGGTCAGTGGGTACTGATGGTTATCTTATGTCGGGGCAGGTGAACGAACTTGCCCATGTACCAGGATACACTATTTTCTCTCTCCGTTTTCTACCACATCGGGGTGGCAAACATTACTTGCATCCACATGGATCTATCCCTGCATATATTGGTTTCCCACCGTATCGAGTCGGTGGCCTTTGTTTTTGGGGGGACGTGCCCACCTATGATTTGCCACCACATCTGGGTGGAGGGCTTTGTTGATCTCCACCATATCAGGATGGAGGGCGTCTGAAGAAACTATTGGGAGATGGTCTTGCAGGTTCCAGGTCGCCACCATGTCAGGTTTGTGGGATTCACGACCCTGGGTTGGGAGAGGTGCCTGCCTAGTAAGTGTTTTCCAATGTGAGAGAAGGGCTTGATGAAGATCGGAGGGGATGTGCGCCGGCTCGTATGATACTTCCATGTCTGGATGGAGAGTTTGGGAGGAGCAAACAGGTTTAGGTGCATGTTCATGTACGTCTCTGTGACTGGGCAGTGGAGCTCCTCCTCAGGGATCAGGGTGATAACCGACCCCCAATTGTACGTCTTCCACCCTCATCGGGCGGTTCGAGGGGCCGAAGTTCAGGGAGCGTGGGCCTGAATCCTTGTGGAAACATCCTCCTCGGTGCAAGGATATTGAGTCGCGGTGTGACCATGATGACGCCTTTCAGTGGGGGCCTAAGAGAGGAACCCCCGTTTGATAGGGATGAAGTCCTCAAAGTCGACCTCATCTTCCTCCCTAAGATAAGGGAGAAATGCAATGTCTCGTTCTGGGGATAGACTCCCGAAATGGTTGGAGACAGCGACAGGGGCTGTCTGAGTCTGCCTTTACGGTCGTTTCTTGGCATGCGACCAGTGAATCCTGACGGATTGGAGGGAATGTATGGCCGCCACCACCTTAGGGAGAGTACAATTCACGTGGTACTCTCGATTTAGTGCATCTGAAACCCAAAGATGAAGATGCTGGGTGGGTGATGGGGTCCTCCGTTGTTGAGGAAGTCTCGTCATTGCGTCGTTGGAAGCGCGCACTTGTGAGTTCCTTTGCAATTCCATTGTATCGAAGGGAGTTCTGAAAGTAGTGCCTACAAAACATTTTAGCAATTACAAGCAGAAAACCCAGCAAAGCATCATCTCATAATCCCATATGTAATTAATGACCTCGCTTGGCCATCCTTTGGAGCATAAGGGGGCACTGGGTGAGATTAAGTTGAATCCGTCATGTTTGGTTAAAGATTCATGTCAGGTTCACCGTTTTTCTGTTTCATTCTGGTTTTCGGCCACGAAACGCCCAACAGCTCCATATCTAATAATTGATGGACCTGCTTTTCAAAGGCATGTGTTCACCAAATTGTCTTACCAGCGACTCTTAAGAACTCACATTGGTCGAGAGGAAGGGAAATTGTTCTCATCACACCCTTTTTGGGAGGGAATTACTGCCTATTTTGGGACTCTCTTATAGATTTAAGATGTATTCATATGTTCGCGAATCTTTGGTTTATACCCAAACATAGTATCCACGGATTTAACCTTGATGGGCAACAGTCAACTATGCACAGGGGTTCAGAATCATTTATGCCCGAGGTTTACCATCCCTCGCTGGATTAATGACCTTGAAGGGTTGGAACTCGCTTGAGGCGGAACTAGGAGTGGCGCGTTGAACCGATGTGGGGAAGATCAGATCGACCGGTTGTTGAGCTTGAACCTCTGGGAGTATCCCTACATACCTTGTCTAGGATTCAGGGATCAAAGTCCACGTAGTTCGCATAGGCTTGGGGATTACACTCTGTGGATTCCCATAAGGGGATGTCATGGTCGATGCTTAGTCTAAGCCCACATGAGTCATGCTCGGTCTGGGAAACAAGAGGCAGTAGGGACCAGAGGATCACGTCATGAAACGTGCGTCCATGAGAATCGGAGTGGGGCTTACACATGAGGGCGGCCTAGGGTAATGAATTTGGGATTACACTCTAAGGAGGCCCAGAAGGTCGGGGCTTACTCTGAGATGGATGCCTGGGGTGACAAAGCCCAGCGGGAGAGGGAAAGGGGGTGATCTTATGCCCATCTCCTCTCTTGCAGTGCATGAGGACATCCTTCTAATGGGTATTTTACCATCATCAAGGAACCCTCAATAGGTGGAGGGTTAGAAAAGGGATTCCCGAGCATAGACTCCACATTACTGTGGGAGTGTGAACCCGGAAATGCTTCGGTAATATCCTCAAGAGTCGGTGCAACCCCTTTTCCCCTGTTTACTGTGGGTATGTGAACTCAAAATGGTGTGCGGATGCGCCTGAAATTCATACGACGTGGATCCGGTGGCTCTAGAGGAGGCCTCGGCTCGGGGTAGACAAATAGGCCTATGAGGGAGTTGTGGAGGACCTGGATGGATTGGAAGGATTTTTCGTGGATTTGGAAATGAGAACACGGAAGTATTTGGCGAGCCACTGAATGGTATAGGTGTTGGTGCCCTTCATGTGGGAATGTGCCACATGGCTGGAGAAGCCATCTGCGAACCAGGGTGGTCCACAAACTGATTGGCGTCCCATTAACCAGGGTGGTCCGCAGACTGATTGGCGTCCTGCGAACCAGGAAGGTTCGCGACGTCAGGTTCAATCCGTGAACCAAGATGTTTCGTGACTTTAGGTTCAATCCGCGAACCAGGGTGGTTCGTGGAGGGTTCCAGGCGGGCAGCAGCAACTAAGGGTGGCGCTGGTTGGAGGCTCGTTGGTCGGGGATTCACCGACGTAGGAGGCTACTACGCAGTGAGAAGGATGGGAAAAGAGGCATAAACTCTATGGTCCATGGGGAAGTCATCCGTGGAGGGGGTATGGTTCGCGGTTCTCCTTTTTTGTTATTTTAGGTTCGCGGTTCACCAATTTATTATGTGCTTTTTGATTCCTTCTTATTTAATATACCTTCTGTGGTTTGCGGATGTGAATTTCGCTGTTTGCGAAATATGAATCCTTCCTTCAACTGATCTCTTATCCCTTCAAATTTGATTCCTTTTCTCCGATCCTATTTCCTTTCCCCCTCAGTCTATTTTTATAGAGTGGGGAAAGGAATGTATATGCGGCCACGCAGTACCTTTTTTGGAGGCCCATAACCCGATTCACAGCTGACTTGTTCAATCCGACATTCGCAGTGGGTATTGAATGCTCCCCCCCCCCCCCTCCGCAAGGTGAACTCAGAGAGTACTCTATGGCTACCGAGGGTTCTGCCTCTATTCTGCGAACGACAGTGGGTGCGGCTTGGACCGGTCGATGCGGTCCACAGTTAGGGTGGTTCGTGACGGTGAACCGGACTGGGGCCCATCCTTCTTCGCGACCGCAGAGGCTCTCCTCCTCCATTTTGCGAACGACAATGGTTTTTAGAGGGGGTTCCTCGCAATGCCTGGCCACGTTGCGCCTCTATGGACTGGTTCGTGCACCGATCCTTTTTTGTTGTGTCTCTTCTTTGATTATTTGCCCCAATTCTTTTGGTGGATTTGGGTAAAAATTCTAGGACCCTACAGGGTCACATAAATTATATCAATTTTACTAATTTTTTCATGATTTCTTCCACTATACTTTATCTTTATTCAGAATTCAAGATCATTCATGTGTTTTTTACTTTTTCAGTAATCCATGTTGTGGTTTTTGATTCACATAAAAGATTATACTATTGGTTGTATTTTAATTCTCGAAAAATAAAAGAAGAAAATTTTATATTCATATTTAATAAAACACTCATGTCGGTATCTAGTTAACCAATACTACGAAATAATTCAGTGCATAGATTTTTGATTCCATGTATCTTATACCAATGTAATAAATTAGGTTTTGGGTCTGATATTTTGGGTACAAGGAAAATAAAATTGATACCAAATATAGTTTATTAGAAACCATAAGATCTAGATTTTGAAAAACATAGATGAGGGAAAACCCTTTTATAATCATTTATGATAATTATAGAATAAAATACAAATTTTTTGGTAAGGTAGACAGTATGTCTCTTTTTTGTCAAATATATTAATGTTTATTTAATAAATGTGAACATGGTTTTGGAATAGATTTACTAATAGGAAATAAATCTCAAAAAGTGCATTTTATTGACCCAATCATCACATCATGTAATAAAATATTCTTAATGTGAACCTAGTTTGACAGTCCTAGGGGATATGCATAGAAAAATTCACATTTTCTTTAAAGACCATTATCAATTATATTAAAATTGGGTTATTTTTAAATCAAACTATGTTTATGATTGTAGGATTTTCTATTCATAATTTTTTTTAGTTTTGTAATTAAATTAATTTTTGGATTATAAATTATATTTCATAATGATATGTTCAAATATCGTTTTTCCATCATTTATAAATTTTTCCTAGTAGATATAATTGGAAACCAATCATTGCACAAAATCCATGGATTAAGAATTATCGTTTCATTAATTGGTTAAGAAAATATTTTGATGTAAATATTCTCCCAAATATCCCAAAGAAATTAATTGATAATATCATATTCTAACAAAAAAATAATAATTATAAAATTATTATCTCTTCAGAGGGATTCCTGAATAGAATATGACATTTGGAAAAAAGATGGAAAGGAATATGAAGGGAAGGATATCTTTTCAAATATGTATTAATTTTCTAAATTAACATAATGATACTTTCTTAAATATAATTAGTGATTCAAAATATGTAGATAGAAAGGCCATAAATTTTGTGATATAAAAGGTAATAAAAAATTTTCCAATGTATGATGATTCACATTTATTGATATCGGTAACTAAAAAAATAAATATCTCAAGAATAAATGGAAAATACTTCAAGATAATCAGATGGATCATTGTTAAGACTTTGAAATACCAAAGTAAAATATGAATGACTAATGTGACTGTGTTTTGATTTAGGAATTATGTCATCTGAGTATTTAATCAATTTGAACCTTATTATAAAAATTATTAAATATATAAGTATTGTACTAGAATAAGTTTTCATTAGGATTTGAATGTTTTCGTTGAACAGTATCAGTGACCATGAAAAATGATCCAATTTAAATTTAAATTTTTATGGAAAACACATGATTGATGAAATCGTAATCTTTATTTTGTTTCTGATGTTAGGATAAATAATTATAGAATAAATGATGAATGATATATATATTTTATATTTTATATTACTGACTACCTTGTAACTTATTTATGATTTATTGATAAAGTTGGTTATAAATGATTGATTACAACACATTTTGGGATTTATAGAATATATCAAATTACCTAGTATTTATTTATGGAATATGTAATCATGCATTTTTTCAATAACGTTTAATGTAAATGTTGGATATTATTATTTTTAATTAAAAAAATGATGATGTTATTCACATGTTTGGTATATGATGATTAATAACTACTTCATGATGTTTTATTGATTAAAGTCATGTTTATTTTGGGAATTAAAGACCATCATTATAATGTCATGAATTTTAATCATTTGGATAGGATATATGGTAAACCATCTACGAAATTGTATAATTTTAACATTGGATGAGGTTTTAGATATTAATGTACTATATGACTATGTAGATATTTATTCATATTTTGTATCTTTTGAAAACAATATATTTTTTGGAAAGTAATTCAAGATAGAATAAAATACTACTTTCTCTTTTCAGAATCATATAATCTGTTAAAAGTGAATTTTAGATTTTAGGAAAAAAATAGTTTATAGAAATTCATTTCCTATATTTTGTAATGCATATTGTAATGATTAATACAAAAACGAAGTATGAAATCATTCTTATGAAGTAAATTCATACCATGTAAGTATATTTCCATATAATTTTATATTGTTAAGTAATCCTCAACATCTAGAGAATGATCTTGAGAAACCATTAACATATTACATGTGTATTCAATGAATAAGATTGTCATTTAAATAATGATTTATTTTTTGGTTATGTGGCCCCTAACCATACATTGATTACACATTATCTCATGAACAATGATCTTAAATCACTCCCAAATTTTTTTTACTCATTTCACCCATTCCAAAATCATAACGTTTCTCTAATTTTTTCCTCTTTAAAAACAAATTTATTTTATTTCATATGATTTTTCCCTCCCTAAACTCTCTAATTGAAAGTATATTATATTAACCCTTTTTAAGATGTGTGTTATTAGAAAATGGATTTCCTCGTATCAAAACATTTATTAATGAGATCATGTTTAAATTTTATGGAAGAAATTTATTTATCTGTGGGATAACGTAACACCACTCAATACTAAAATAAAAGTATTTTGTTAGTGTTTCGAATGCTTTCACTAGGGTTCGTGCATTCGTCTATAGAGGATGCATAGTTGTTGCCTCTTATTCCTGCTTTCCAAAGGCGGGTGGCATTCATCACTTGTTCAAGGAAATTCTCCCATTGATTGAAATATGATGATTGGATGTCAGTTCATATTTATGTGGATTCCACCTTGGCACTCTTCACTTAGTTAGGGTCTCCCTTAAATATTAAGTCGTGGTTTGTGAATCTCATTCCAGATTCCATATCATTGGGGACACCTGTTGATTACACTACTTGTTTCAGGACATTTCATTGGGTCATGACATGGTAGCAACATTCATTCAAAGTATATTACAACATCAGTCATATCGGAGATTATCTAGATGTGTGGACATTGGGGAACCTATATTCTACCTCATAATAAGGCATCTCAATGTTTTATAACTAGAAGAATACCATGTTTGTCGTAGGTTATCTTATGATAGAGGCATGTCTCTGAGGTTTTGCTCAGCTTCCCCTATAGAACATAGTGTATGTCGTGAGTTTAACATCTTACGGATATGAAATGAGTGTGATCGGAATTTCCCATAGAGATGGATAATATTGATAGATCCCTAGGAGGGAGATCCATGAGTTCTAACCAGGTAGATGGATCAGAACACTCAATAAGACCAAACCCATGACAGTGTGTCCCATAAAGGGAAGATGTCAAACCATGATGGATGATCTGGACACCACTGAGGGCTGATCTGGGATTGTGCACCCCCAAATGGGGAAGCACCAAGGCATACCATTAGTTGGGGTTGAACCACAGCGAGGTTTCATATGTACCCTGTGCAGATGACAGATATCAAAAACCACGTAGTTCGAACGGGTGATGAATAGAGGTGTACATCAAGGACAACGACCTATAGACATGTTGGGGCTTACGCGTGGATTGAGGCATGGGTACTGCTAGGAGAAGTGAGGGGGGCGTGGAAGACATGATCCCACTGGGATGTGGCATCCCAGGTAAGAATCAGGATGAATAATAGAAGGTTTAATGAAGTTGATGGAG
Source organism: Viscum album (assembly GCA_963277665.1). Taxonomy (NCBI): domain Eukaryota; kingdom Viridiplantae; phylum Streptophyta; class Magnoliopsida; order Santalales; family Viscaceae; genus Viscum; species Viscum album. The sequence continues at coordinate 1,061,323,118 of OY728140.1, forward strand.
AATGAGATGGAGACGTCTTGAGGAAAACAGTGATGTTGGTATTGAGTCTTGAAGAAGATTCCTATGTATCCATGTGGTGGGGAATCAATGTCCTTTAGTTCATATGAGGATAGCATACCACCAATTGTGGATTGCAACATCTTACAACTGGATGGGGTCACATTGGCTTATTGCTGGATGGGGATGTCAACGGATTACCGCTTAATGGGGTTGACAATGCCTTATCATTGGATGGGGTCACAACGGACTACCACTCGAGAAGGATATCAACGTCTTACTATTGAATGGGGTTGACAACGAATTATCATTGTATGGGGTCACAACGGCTTACCACTGGATGGGATCCCAATGGCTTACCGCTGGGTGGGGTTGAACATCATGGAGGATTCATGCATACCATGTCTAGGAGACACAAATTAATTCCCACGTAGTTTAGGTTGGAGTGGGAATTGAAGTGAATATCGAAGTGACTGATGGGTGTTGGTCTTGAACCACATGAATTCTTCTTACGTACCTTTTCATGGTAAGGATCAAAGTCCACATATTTTTGGTATGGGGTTTGGTGAACCTACGTGAAGACGGTTGGACAAACCAATGGGTGGTGGGCTTGAACCTCAGGGAGGCTTCTTATGTACCTTGACATGTCAAGGATTAAAGTCATCATATTTCAGAATAAGGGCTAATTTGGGGGTTACTCTCTGAGGTGGCCCAGGGTTTTGGTGAACCGGCGTGGAGGGGTCTGGAGCACCAATCAGTGGTTGGATTGACCCTCAGGGAGGCTTCCTATTTACCTTGCCTCGACAAGGATCGAACTCCTCATAGTTCAGAATCGGTTTGGGGATTACACTCTAGGTTTTTCAAGGAAAATTTCATGGTTATTGATTTCTCTAAGCCCATGTGAGTCATGCTTGTGGTTAGAAACAAGAGACAAAAAAGACCAGACGATCACATTGTGAATGGTACGTCCATAGGATGTGGAGTAAGGCTTACAGGTAGTTAGCGGCCCAAAGATGAAACATGGTCTTAAATGTGGTTAGTAACACATAGAGGAAATAGGGGCTTACACATAGTTAGCAACCTGACAGGGATGGAGATTGGGATGTACTCTAGGTTGGAGGCCCCTTGAAGACAAAGCCCAATGGGAAGAGGGACTTGGCACCCAGAATGAGAGGAGGAGTAGAGGTGATACCTCTAGCAAGAAACTGTATGGGCTTAGACTAGGGTGGTTTCCCTGGAGCCACAATGGAGCAACACTACTGAATGGGAATATGAAAGGAAGCTGCACGGGTGCCGCTATGGAGCCACAATAGTGAATTTGGTTACTCATGGAAGCTGCCCTTAATGTTTTCCTCATGTCTGTCCTTGAGGGAATCCCAACTCACTGGTGAGTTGAGGCATATGATTGAGGCCTACACCTATATGCTAGTGCTCAAGTGGGATAACGCCAAGGGAGCTAGAATTAGTCTGAACAATGGCGTATGAAAAGTGTGAATCATATTCCCAACATTTGGAATGCAGTTAGGGTGGCGTGATGATGTAGGATAAATGTTGGCCGTGTTTGAAACATAGCATCCATATCACATTATCCTGAAATGGGTACAATGAAATGTGGGTCGACTATTGACCGTGTTCGAAACACAGGACCTAACTCAAAGTGTAGTCCTAAGGATTACGGGGCAATGGCCCAGGATGGTATGTGAGCCGATGCGGCATGGGAAAAGGCCATTATACGGTCCCTTCAGACATGTAAGTGGATGGAGATCCGAATGAAGGACATGCAAAGCATTAGGTGGCGTGATGTAATGTTTGAACAGATTCCAAATCTCTTGAAATTATGCCACTGTAACTAGGGAATTAGGCATCTATTCGTAGAGCATAATGCATCTCTTTTTTGGAGCAAGAGGCATCCTATCATTTAATTATAGGGAATACTATAGGTTATAGTCATGTATAGAGGACTATTGGCATCTTATTCTTGCAACTAAGGCATCTCTCGTTTGGAACAAGATGTGTCCTATGTTTGGCACATAGGTTGTACTACAGTTTATAGTCATGTGGATGGGATTGTTGGCATATTATGATTGGTGCATAAGGAATCTCTTTTTTGGAGAAAGAGGCATACTATTTTTGGAACATCGGGTGAACTATAGTTTATAGTCATGTGGATAGGACTGTTGGCATCTTATTCTTGGTGCACAGGGCATCTCTTGATTGGAGCCAGAGGAATCCTATAGTTGGAACATTGGGTGAACTACAGTTTATAGTCTTGTAGATGGGATTTCTGGAATCTTTTTCTTGGTGCACAAGGAATCTTTTTCTTTTGGAGAAAGAGGCATCCTATGTTTATAAAATAGGTTGAAATGTAGTTTAAAGTCATATAGATAGGACAGTTGACATATTATGATTTGTACACAAGGAATATTTTGTTTGGAGAAAGATGCATCATATGATTGGAACTTAGGGTGAACTAATGTTTATAGCCATATAGAAAATACTATTATATATAAGGTTCCTAGCAGTGGAAGGTGTTGGGACTTACGCAAGGGAATCCCTTTCTAGTTCAACCTGGCATAAGAGCCAAATGATAGGGTTTGGATGAGTTGCTTTAGGAATGGATCGACTCAAGGTAGTCGGGGAATTGATGAGGAGAATATCAAATCGTTTCATGGGAAATGAACCAAGAGGAATATGTCAACTCACAGAGTTTTACAGTGTGTGGAGGAGTATTTCAAATCATGGTATTCCACAGGTGGATGGTGGGTGTGAAAAAAGGCACAATGGAAAATGTCGACGTCCCGACCCGAAAACTTCGCGATGCGACTCTCCATTTTTCATGGGGGTCAGTGTTGGTAGCGAAGGGACTGTCCTAGCCTATGATATTTGATCAGGTATATAAGCATTTGGAATATTTTTGGGAATCATTTTCTTATGACAATAGTTTTATTGTGTATATAGCACACAACCCAAATCATAGAGGAAAATATAGCACAAAGAGAGTTTATGATATTTTTGTTTTTAAATAAATTCAATGTCTTAAATCAATTGATTTACAAGAAACACTATTTTTATTATTTGTTACACTCAAAAATTTTATTACCTTAAATTAAACTCAAAACTATGTTTTTTATTGTGTTAAAGGTAACATCCTTCTTAAACAAAACGTGACATATTATTAAAATATCATTATTTAATGTGATAGTTATCATCTAGAAATTATAATGGTGGATATGTATATGATGACCTAAATTATAAAAATATGTACTTTAAACATGTTAATTTCTTATTTAATGTTAATTAATAAAATATAAACCATTTTAATTGAAAATATATGTTTTATGAAAACAATTATTTTTATAAATGGATATTTAATTTGAATTTTTGTTAATAATTTAACATCAATTATGACCACATTTAGAAAAATTATTGTGAAGAAACATCATTTTTTAAATCATATTACAAAAATTAGTTTAGGGTGAATATTTTTTATTATTTTAAAAATATTCATTTATTTTGAATAGTAAAAATACTATATTTTAACTGAGAATTTCCTTTTTGTGTAAATTATTATTAATTTTAAACCACTTAAGATATAATTGAAATGGAAAATTTGTTAAATTTTAGATAAATTAATCCAATTAGGTTTATTGTAACAATTTTCATAATAAATATTGATATTAAACATTATAATGTTTTGATCATTATCTATTTAAAAACCCCAATTTCTTTTCATGTATATTGGATTAAATTTAAATTCAATTTTAAAATTCTATATATTTAAATGGGTAAAATGGATTCCATATTTTGGATAATCATAATTTATAATTACTAAAAATAAGATAATAATTTAATACCGAAATTAATATTTAAAATAGTATTAATTATTAATTGACATAGTTAAAGTAAAAAATGGGTTTATTAGGGGGTTAAAATAAGAATTCCTAGGGTAACAATCACATAACAAGTTTTAAAACACCCATTGGTATGAAATATTTATCTCTTATCTCTTCTAGTTTGTATAATAATCAATAGTTTATTATTTTGGCATGGTATAAATTTCAGAATGATTGAAACTATTCAAACAATTACAAGTGTTCCTCACACCTCACAAATATAAGACCCCCTATCCATTATTCCTATAACCATAAAACCTATTTTTTAATCCATTAATAAATAAAATAAATAATCATCATCCCCAATCTCAATATTATGAGCATTATTTTGGGATGAAATCCGACCTATAATGGCATTTGTGTAAACCTTAGAAGGATAATCGAAGAAGAGGTATTTTTCTTCAACAAGAATCTTTATTTTATTTCATTATCCATAATGTTCAAATATTGTTTAAGAATTATCATATAATAAAAAAATTATTTTACATTTACTGGGATTTTTTAAAATAATTGTATGACCTTCAACAACCTATACTTCCTTCAAATTGATTATAAAATCATTGTTCTTTTGTAGTATATACAACCACCTCCCGAACAAGTGTGATTTGTTCTCCATTAAAACAATTCATAGTTGGGTTTGGTGACGGATATAAAGAATATATATAATATTGTAAACATATTTATAAGTTTTTTTACATTTATCAATATAAATATATATATATATTAAATTTTATTTAGTAGGGGATATAATAATGTCACTTCTTTATATGGCAGACTATTACGCTGCAATGAAATATGATTTGTATTTCAGTAAACATTTTGAATAGAATGTAATAAGGTTGAAGATAATATATATATATATATATATGATATAATGAAATTATTATTATTATCATGTTATATTTATCAATCTCACAAGGTAATATTATTTAAGTCTTTTTTCACACTCTTATTGATCGTAAAATCATTTATGTTCGTGTAGACTTTAAATAACATGATGTGATGGACCACTTTATTACTCATAATACCACATGAATTATATATATATAATGAATTAATAGGGTATTTATGATATTATTATCTTTCTTTAAAAATTAAATATTACTTCCCTATTTTCTAAAATAATCATTGAAAATTTGAAATGTTTTTTATGTGTACGTACAACATACCGTCACCATTATTATGACTTAAAAAAGTTTCATAACCATATATCATGGTTGGTATTAAAATAATAATTTTTGTAAAAATTGAAAATTATTTTATTATTATTACTTTAGTCTATAGAACAATGTAATATTTAGAAGAACCTAATCTTTCATGAAGAAACATTGATGTGGTAATAAGGATATTAATTCTCGAAACAATGAAAATAATTTAATATTATTAATATAAGTGTTAAATTATGTCATAAACAGATTATATATGATGTTATAAATATTTATATGGTTATTTTATATTTTAATAACATTAATAAAACCAGTATACCTTATGTCAACTCAAGTCCAACCAAAAGGATGCGTTGGGTAAAAAATGTCTTAACTCAACTTCCATTCATTGTGAAAAACTAATAACTCATTATTTATGATATTATAACATAATTTTTATAATTAATTTTATTTATATTATATTTTTTTTTCATTTTTAAGGTGAATTTATAATTGGAACACATTATCACTTCATTGATTAATTCTCATATTATGTTTCTGATCATAGTAAGGGTTTATTTTTAAATTACATCCTAATCGAGATTTTAAATTTTTTAATTTTATTTTAAGGGAATTATATGGTCTTTGACTTATAAACCCATTAAATTTTCTTTACATTGTTTATTTTTTATAATTTCAAGTAATAGCACCATTTCAAAATCTTTGGTAATTAAAATGATTTGTATATTTTTTTTAAAATATAAATTAAACATTCTATTTGGTCTGAAATTTGTTTTCATCTAAAAAATTGGTATTTAAAAATGATTACAAAACAATTTAAACTTTTGAAATGATTTATTAATGAATTTTTTACCCATTTTAACAAATTAAAAAAATTAAATGGATTCTCCATGTAACTTTAAACAATTCTCATTTTTACACTACCATAAATGATAATGGGGTCATTATTTTAACATGTATTGAAAGAACAAAATTTCAAGCCAGCATGACTTACAAAAAGATATAATTATCCCTTTATCATTTGAAATTCTATTTTCATGGAAATATTGATTTTTATAAAATGTATAATTTTAAAAAGAATTTTTTTAAATTAAATAGATATTCTCCTAAATAATGGTTTTAAATATCTTTTTATTGTATTTCAAATCATCAATGACAATAACCATTTATTCTTAATTCAATGGGTATATATTTTATTCATACAATATTTATTATTTCTATAGATTTTTTATGATCAATTTTCCAAGAATATTATTAACATTCACTTTCATGATTCATTTTTTGATATTGATAATTTTTTATTATAGTAATTTATTTATTATTGTTATTGGTGAAATAATTAACTTAATTTTTCACACAAAAGTTACATATATTTTTAGATGATATAGAAAAATCATTTGAATTATTTGAAAAATATATAATATTTTATTTTATTATATGTTTTAGGGTGTTAAATGTTTTTTATATAAATATATAACATAATATATGATGTTTTAAACGTATATATTTTATTGTTAATTATTATACTATTTTTAAAAATGACTATGTAATTAGTCCATAAAATGGTTTCAGTGGAATGTAATGATAAATAATATTGTATTTAAGGATTAAAAATTAATTATAATATTATCATATTTCCTATCAATAGGTTCTGTTTTATAATATCATGTAATGATAAAAAATTCATCATTATTCATTATATTGTAATTATCATGACTCCTAAATAGTAAATTATATTTTTAATGTAATGAGTCATAAAAATATTTAAAAGATTGTGAAAAATAAGAGATTATGGTTAAAAAATAACATACACATTTATAAATATTGTATTCTTTGATTAAATTGATCCTACACATCCTATTATTTTAATATCCCAGTTTTGATAAACATGAAAAAAATGGATTAATTATTCATATAATACCAAGGGTAACATTATCCTATCTTTTATATGGAACTAAACACTCTTCCCTTTTTGACACTTTTTAATCCACATATATCATCTAAAACCAATAGGAACCATTAATATACATAATTATTTATATCTTATTTGTTATTTTATTATTTTAATACTATCTCGAGGGTCCTTATGGAGGAATACAAATAAGGATACATAAATGGGAGGTAGTTATACCAACTGATCATTTTCATTTTACTTCTTAAACTGACTTAGTAAGTTATATAAAAAAATTACAGTTCAATAACCTTAGTATATCCCATTTATGATATATTATTATGTAAATGAAATAACCATATTCATATACTTTTACGTCATATGGGGAATGAAAACATCAATTCATCTGATGTGTGGTTTACCATAGTCATGAAAATATGTGTTCCATTTTTCATCACAACCTCTCATGGGTGGTTATAGTTATTGTGTTAAAAAAATATTATATGTTCATGACATAATTTTTATTCTTAAAAAATAATAGATAACTTTCTTAATTACACTTCCACCCATTAAATAAATTATAATACCGCTCATGTGTATGTATGGAATACCACCTCCATGAAGGGATGAGATTTATTTTTCATTTCCAACATTAATTGTTTATAATAAAACTATATTTAATAAATAAAAATGGATATTATATCATTATTACTATTCTGGACATGGTCATAATGTTTTCCCATCCAACATGGTAAACCTGGCTAATTAATTTTTTAATTTTGAACCCAATGCCCGGAAAATTCCAATCATGGAGTTGAAATATTATGTAGTTAAATATATTATTTAAATTCATGAATTATATGGTTTAATGATAAGTTAATATACTCTTATATTTTTCTTATCAAATTAATTAAGTAATATAAATTAATTATATGGGAGTTAAAGAACATACAAAATGAGTCGAGACTCAAGGTAAGGAATTTATTCATGTAATTTAAGTTCATTGGGTAATAAGATTACATTTAATAACTATCTTATGCCTATAATATGTGTGAAGCGGCCAATTATTTTACTATTTTTTCATAAATGAATTTTAATATAGTTTAAAATTATAATTTACTTATTAATTATAACATAAATGATATAATATTTGTTGATAATATTCATATATATTTTTCCATTGATACATGTGTTATTTTATTTAGACTAATTTGATAAATATTGATATTTTATGTCATGAATGAAAATTTTATCTTGAATTGTAATGTTAATTTTATTTTAAATCATTCATGAAATATTTATTCGAATGTTATAAAAAGATGAAAGGGTATTAATGGTCTCAGTTTCAAATCATTGAGCCAATTAAATTTGTTCTCCGTTATTTATTTTATATAGTCTAATTTCTAATACATGAATTTTAATAACATAATATTTGTTTAAAATTATGTGTTTTAAATATTATTGTTATGTTAATTAATTAATCTACATTATAATTATTTAATTACCCATGTTATAAGGGTTTCTCTCCTCAAACATCATTCATTAGAATATGATTTTATTGACTCACCTATTTTTATTTATATAGTGTATAAAATAAATCAGGATATTTAATATCAAGAACATTTTTATAATCATAGTATTTCTTTTTCTACGTTATGTTCTTAAGGGACTCTTCCTTTCATAGAAAGTTTAGTGTTCTGTATATCTTGGGGTTTTCAATGGGTTTTCCACATTTTCTTTGTAAGACCCTTGTTGTGGGTGGTTCAATCCCTATTGTGGATTCTTCTATAGAGAAGAATGATCTATGGCGTGTACTTCAGGCTACTGCATCTGCCGAGCGTATCCCTTAGAGATCTAAACTGGATCTTAATCTAGCGGTTGTGGGGGATGCGAGAGATGCAAATCGATCCTTGGGGGGTGATGTGCTGAAGGAGCGGTGAAATGTTGTGTTTCACATGGATTTGCTGGGGATTACTGATTTTTCCTTTCCCCGTAGATATGTACCGGACTAGGCAGTTGTGGATGCAGGTGAGGTAGGTCTTGTTGATGTGGCGTTGAAGGTTTGGTGATTGGATGTTGTCACTGATGTGGGTCATGTTGTCCTGACGGTGTCAAAGACTCACTCACCAGCCATGGTAGAGGTTGTAGGTCCCAAGGCATCACTGATTGAATAATATTAAGAATTAGGTTTCCCTATTCTTGAAGCGGTGAGGGTGAATGACGATCATACCTTGGAATTGAACCTGAATTTCAATGAAACATTGGGAATTGTTGAAACTCAACCTGTAGTGGAGATTATCCTTGTGGATATGGGAATTTCATCTAAAAAATTTGTAGATGTGGATAAATCCTGTAAATCCCACTTAGCAGTTGAAAGATAATCTGATAGAAGGCCCTTTACATCTGTGCATGATGGTATTTCAAAGAAAATTCATAAAAAGGGTGACACTGCTCATGTTTTTGTTAGATGTAAGGCTATTTTTGACATATTAATGATCTTTGGGCATCCAATTATAGCCAGACTTTTTCTTCCTTGTGAAGTTAAATCATAGAGAATTGATGATTTAGTTCAGAAACTCGCCTCTATTTGGGGTTCTCTGATTGGAGATGCATTCCTATGGGATGTGGATTCTGTAATATTTTTTTTCCATCAAAAATTCTTAAGTGGAGAGCTTGGGGGTTTAGGTCCATTGCCCTAAAGCCATGTATAGTTTACATTCAAGAATGGGATTTTTGATTCAATCCTTTATCTATTAAAATTACCATAGTTCAGGTCTAGATCAAAATTGTTGGCCTTCAATGGATCTTATGGAATCCTAAAATTCTATTTTACATTGCCTATGAAGTTGGCATTCCAATACAAATGGACAAGACCACCGAGGCTGCAAAATTTGGTCACTATGCTAGAGATCTAGAGGATGCTGATTTAAATACTCTTCTAATTCATAATAGTCATGCCTGCATTATATGATGATATCTCTCTCAAGGTAGAGTATGAGATAATTCCTAATTTTTTCCTTCATTTTCAAGCTATTTGATATGCTAAAGAGAGGTGTTATAAAAATGTTGCTTGTGCTTTTTACTCATTATAAGGGAATCTTGATACTTCTAGTAGGAAGAAATTGAAGAAACAATCAATGCATTAAAATTAATCATGAGAGGTGGATGATGCATTCCAGGAGTCCCATGAACCTTCAGTGATTAAGGATTCAAAAATAGTGCATCAAATAGAGGAGTTCACTACTAGGGGTGAAGGTGACATGATGCCAGAAGTGATTGTGGGAAAGGTGTAGGAAAACATGGACCCCATTCTTGAGGAAAAATGTGAGCGGATTTCAAGGAATCACATGGGAATTATTAAATTAAAGGAAAAATATAACTTCAAGGGTTGGCGGGATGACATTGAGGATGATTCCCCAAAATAAACGAACATACAGACAGCTTTTTTCCAAAGTGAAAAATGTTGTTCTGGTTGCTGAAGGATCATAGCTTGTTCCTCCGTATAATGTAAGATCGAGGAATGATTACTCATACATGAATCCAACCATGGTCACCAGGTCTCATGGCCCTCTAGACAATGAGTTTGTCTAGGATATAGACTATGATACTTCCTATCAATGTGACGTTGACTTTTGAGATCTTCTTCTATTAAATTATTCTTAGTCACGAGGGTGTGTGTGCTTGTATGACCCCATCACCCTTCATGTTGTCTTTTATTTTCCATTACATAATAATATGGGGTATTCATTAACCTTTTGGTCTTATGTTCTAACAATTATTTTTTTTGGGTTTAAGATGCCATAATGTTTCATCTATAAAAACATTATTTTCAAGCTTTTTAATTCCTTTTACCAAACTCACACTCCTTATTCTTTAGCTTATTTACATAGTTTTTATTAGAAAATTTAATTATTTCATAATATTATTTTCCATGATATTTGAACATATATTTAATGGATTAAAATAAAAATTTTAATGTTTTCATCATTGTTATCTTTTTGGCCTCTAATAAAAACATTGAATGGAATGTTTATTGTAAACATTTATGAACATAAAACATTTTCCAACCATAATGACAATTCTATTCAATTATTATTTTATTAGATATTTTTGTTATTATTTTCCATGATAATAATTTTCCATTTATTTTTGTAATTTATATAATGTATATACATTATAAAAGGTCATTCCCATTATTAAAAAATTAATAACCTAAATATTTTTAAATAACTTTTAACTTCATCAATATCCTATAATGATTTCTGAACTTCCCTATATATATGTTTTTATCTTACCATCCATATTCTATCTCTAGTTTCCTTATAATAATTTTTAAGGATATTTTTAGGAAAATTATTTCTTTTATATAGACAAAAAAAACTTATAATGGAATTAGAACAATTATTGAAATATTAATTATGAAAATGTAAGTTTCTATGTTTTAGGTCTATGTATGGTAATTACAATGTTTTTATAATTGCAGGTGTGATCATTATAGATCATGATGATGTGTGAGAAAAGTAAATTTGGTATAATATGGGAGCCTGATATAGATCTCCAATGCACTAGGTAATTCTACATTTCATTAAATACAAAAGAGATTTAACCAGGGTGGTTTAGCATATTTATTTAACGTGATTCTAGTTATTTATAACATGAATGTACATGGGTGATAAATATAATGTTCCTCTATAGAAATATATTTTCCATCTTCCTACTATTAGTATTTAGTTTTTTGTTTTATTAATATTAGAATTATATTGATCTAGATTATTAGGTCTTATGACTTAGGAAGTTGTTAAATAATTTTCATGTTTCCAATGGTTAATGATCAATTTTTTGATAAGTATGAATTTAATTATGTAATCCTCATGAAATATGAATATGTATTCATATTTTTATTATTATTATGACCATTATTAAAATTAAATTGTTAATTCTTAGATTTACCATTATTGAGATTTTCAAATCCCTTTTATTATTTTATTTATTTCCCCATGTTCTAAATAATGGTGTAATATTTTTTTGGAATAGAAATTTTTCATTTGTGAATATGTTTATAAGAGATGTGTAAAACCTATTATGTAATATTAAAATTGAGGTATTTTAGAAAAAATTATCACATGAAGACATGAGAATTATTATATTTGTTTTTTATTAATTCTCTAAATCTGTTATAATTAAATTTCCCAGGTTATGTATGTGGTCAAATATATTCATTTGATGTTTTTTGATTTATGTCAAAAAAATTGGTTTATGATTATATATATCAATGAAATCAATGTAATGAATTTGTTTTTAGAATCCGATATGAGATTGTAGATTCAAGTATGTAATAATTTAGGCTACATAAAGATTCATTTTAGGGTCCTAAATTTTCATCTGATGATATGTCATTTGACCCTTTATAGAAGGTTGTTATTGAAAAATGGATTCTACCAACTATGGTGACTAAGATTCATAGTTTTAATATGTCTTAAGGACACTATGTATGGATTTTGGGAAACATCACATTAATATTTAATCAACTATCCATGTCTACATGGATTTCTTCCATGTTTATATAGACTGGTGAATTTAATATAAAATTATAGGAGAAAAAGATATCATTAATCAGTGAAACAATAGTCATTATACCCCCACTAGATAAGGGTCTAGGATACATAAAATATGGCTATATGATGTGTTAATTTTTTAAATTATATTTTTAGAATATATGCATCACAAGGATTGAAAACTCTGGATTAATTATTTATACCTATGATTTGGAGATACCAATAGTATTTATTTTATTGAAAATAGGGTTGAATTATCGTTATCCTCAAATTTGTGATAAATGCATTGATAATAATCAATATATATATATATATAATTATGAAGAAATAATTGAATATGTTACAAAGGATATGGTTTGAGATGATAATTGATTATAAATTCTCAATACACTACCTACTTTTGAAGGATAATACATTGGTTTATAATCTATGTCATAAAGACTATGATAATTTTCCATTGTTAGGATTTGAAGGTTTATAGTACTTAAATATTTATAGAATATATATATTTAAATCATGTGAAGGGGTTTAAAATTATATCATTTATAGTTTAATGTTAAACTATCATTCCATATGATGTTTAATGATTTATATAAAGAGGATGTTGGACTATATAATTAGGTGAGGAATATTATTATGTTAAATAATGATATATATGGAATGATAATTTTCATGAAATAAATATGTATCACCTCAATCCTATAAAATAAATAATGTGTTATATTAATAAACACATAGTTAATACTATTTTACTCATATTGAAATTATGAATATTTATCGAGACATGAATGATTATTTATGGAGGGGAAATATAAAAATGGATATTGTAGTGTATTTATAATGAATCATGATATGTTATAATTTTATGACTAATATATATAATTATACAGGGATTTTAGATCCATTATCAATTCTAAAATTGAAATTACAACACATTATTAATTATTTTTTTTATCATGTTCGCCAAAACATGTATTGAAAATAATGAAATTTTGGCGGATTTTTATCAAATTTTGACATTAACACATTTTATTTCTATTAAATGAGAAATATAACTACAACATATTTTCCAGATATACAAAATGTAACTATAAATTTTTTATAGTGTACCACATTATCTTATACATGACTAGGATCTGCGTTTTTCCTTCATATTTTAGAGAATTCATTAAATATTATTGAATATGGAGTTGAACATTAGCACATCATATCATTCCGAAAAATATATTACGTTATAGAAAATAATTTAAAACCAATAACATTTCATTAGTGATTATTAAGAATATTTATTAGGTGATTGGGATCAAAAAAATCTATTGGTGGACTATTTTTAATAAAATAACAATCACTTGAGAATTTAGATGGCTCATAATATTGATGTATACTATGGAAAGTGTAGAAATCTAATGTTATGGGATAATTATGGATAAATAATTCTATTTGGAGTTCATATATTTGGGGAAATAATAAATTCGTAGAAATATTCTATTTCCCCAATGTGAATAATATAATAGATTGAAACATCATACTAAAAATATTTAATGACATTTAGAGTAATATTTGTGTTTAAATGTATTCCAATGAATGTATCCTTGTAAAACGGTTTTCAGATATTAGTGGAAAGTCATCCTATGACATAAATATGTCAACCCTTTTGAGATTACAAATCATGTCAGGATGGTTGTTTATTTATTTATCAATTTCAAAAAATCTCTCTTATGTTTATGATGTGTTCCATATTTCTATTTTTAAGTAGTATATAATTTATACTCCATATTTACTAACCCTATATGTTGTGTAACTAGGGAATAAACATTCTTATAAAGAATAACTAGCTAATATATTGGATCATAGACTGAATGTGTTGTAAAACAGGGTTACTCACCCATTAATAGTATTATAGGAAAATCCAAAAACTTATAGAACTTATTTGGGACGATATTGAATTCCTAAAGAATGCAAGATATTAGTATATTTATATTAGTGATTTAATTTTGAGGGTAAAATTATTAAAAGTGAGTTATAATGTAATGAAATGATATTTTATTAAACAATTTACATTAAATAAATATCATGTGTAAGATATATATTAATGTAAATAAAAAATATTACATATATTAAGGATGATTAAACAATACTATTGTTATCCCTCTACTCAAAAATATACTTGAAACACTTATTCCCTATTCATAAACATTGACTACTTAATATCAGCCATGCCTTCCCAAAAATCGTTGTTTCATTATTCCCTTTTTTGATATTTTTTATAATACAATGCCATAAAAATAAGGAATAATGTATAAACCATCATAAGTTTATCAAAGGCAAGACAATAGCCTTACCATACTCCTTAAAATATTATTTTGTCTTATATTTTCTTTAAATATATTTTATCCAAAAAAATATAATTAATTAATTATCATCAATATAGTGATATTTTATTATGTTTATGGGATGGATATTTTTCAAATACCATATTATTTAATAGGAAATGAATGAATCAATTCAGTATATATAATAATGAATTTATTCATGAGGTGATGTATTTAATTTTCCGACAACTTCATTCATTTTTGGTTAATATAGTGGATTTAATGATTATAAGTAATATTTTTAAAATAATATTTATTTTATAATAAAAAAACATCATATCTACCATCATATTTTATATTTTATTGGAAAACAATAATGTTGCTCATCCATAGATGTTGACTACAACCTCCATTATGAAATGTGATTTGGTTTTCACTTCTACATTACATGATGTGAAGTAACCGTTGATTTTAGGAATATTTATGAAATAATAATAATTCTATAAAATTGAATTATTTTGTTTATACACATTATTCCATATATTGGAAAATAAAAATTTCACTTGCTTGTATGAAAAGATTACCATCTACAAAAAATCTTGTCAGCAATATTTCACAAATACTATTTGTTAATGGATTTAAATGTGAAAAAAAATGAATGATTATAAAATTTATGAAGTGTTAGATATTGTGTAGATAATGAATCATTAACCATGATTCCTAAACTAGAATCCTCCAACTAAAACAAGCTTGGAAAATATACGCATTTTTGTATGAGTGACGAATTTGATGAAATTTTTTTATAAAAATGATAATTGGAAATTATAGTGGAATTATATATAGAAAGAAATTTAAATGTAGTTTTTTTATTAGAATATAATAATTTGATATTTATTATACTAGATATGTGAACTCATATAATCATGTGAAACACATAATTTGAGGGAATTATGATACAATATCATTTACCTTCATGATTTCTATTTAATTGGAATACCTAGTAATTTTAGAATATAGTTCTATTTAAATAAAATGTAAACTTTTCTATATCTTTCTTTACACGTGACACTGATCTTTAATATATATTTTTAAAAAATCATTAAGCTAATAATCTAATTCGTAAAATATAGTTAATTGATTTTTACTAGTGATATTTTATAATTAAAATATATGTTTTCTTCAAATATCATTCAAATATCCTTTGTAACTCTATCATTATATCATAAGTATATAAATATGATAAGAAAGGTTCTGAATTTTGAACTGAAATATTTATTAAATTTGTATATCATTTTTTGAGATTTATTTATGGAATAATTACCTATAATTCCCATTCGATTCCAACTCAATATTTATTCAATTAATAGTAAAATAAAATAAATGATTTAAAAATAATTACACTATTTTAATTTGGATAAGTAATTATATTCCAGAATTTATATATATATATAAATATATATAATATTAATGGTGTTTAGAATGTTCATATTAAAATTCCATAAATATCATGATTATTTTAATGTCAATGTGAATTAATTGGTTCATAGACGATATTAATGAGATTTTTTGAAAATTATTATTTTTATATTAATGTTTAAAATTGTAAAATTATTTAACTATTACATGAATGATGAGAAATGGTCAATTAATTCATCCATTTTCATTTTGGATACAATTTTTATCTTATAAGTAAAATTATAACCCTTTAGTAATAAAAGCATTTTTAACACAATTGTGGTTAAAATTGGTTAATAATGATTGTAATACCAATGATAAGGTACAAAATGATATCAAAACATATAACATTTTCATTGAATGTTTATATCACAAACTTATATTTGATTTATTTTATTCCCTGTATATTTTTGTTAACAACAAATTTATTATATTTTAATCATTTTTGTAATTCCATGTCTGTAATTTCTGAAAAAATATTAAAGGAAATCCATTACCTATTTTTTTACACACAATTTATCCTTATTGATAAGAAAAAAACTACAAAATTAACTTTTCAATATCCCTAGCCATGACTAAGAGGTGAATTTTTCATTGAAATTCCATTATAGGGGACCTTTTAAAGTGATCCAAAAAGGAATATAGGATATTAGTTAATCGACTAAAATAATCCACTTGAAAAATATTCAAACTTTTCCCCTCAAAATATATGGTATTAATCATTAAATAATAATATAATTATCCTTATTATGATAAAATTTTATTATTTTAATGAAAACCCCATTTCTCACTCTTAATTCCATCAAATTGGAAGTGAATGCATCTGTAATGCATTGATGTGGACTATTGACTCACCATGATGAGACCATTAATTTTCCATAACATTAATTAATGGAAGGTTTTTATGATGGTTTTAGTGTCTAAATAAGATATGAATTATATAATTATAAATTTTTATTAAATATCATATATTACTATATACCCCTCTATATTAGGAAAAAGATAATGTTGATTGTGTGTATATATAGACTACCACCTCCATAATGCAATGATTGTTTTCTAACATTTCAACATCACATGTATAGTAATAAGGTTATAATTTATTAATATATATTATTTAAATTATATTATAATGATTATTTATGAGTAAACTGTTATTTAACATTCTTTTTTCCAATAATTCAAATAGTTAAAACAACTTGCTTGTGTACGTATAACATAATGTCTTCATGACCAGTGTAATTCATTTTTATGTTTCTAAAAATTATGTATGGTTGTAATTATAATTATACATATATTATATATATATATATGTATATCATTTTTAATATTGTGGATATTACGAAAATATAATCAAGGAACAATGATGAAAACTACTAAACTGAAAAATCTAACAACAAAAAATGAGGATTTTAAAAAGATTTTATTATTAAATAATTTTTAAAATAGTATAAGAGTATAATATATGATATTATAAATATTATAATTACCCTAGAATGGAATTATAAAAATTTTATATTTATTATAATAGATGTTAATTCTCTTTTGATGACAGTTGAAATCGAGCAAATAAACTTTTGTCTCACATTTAATTCTATGAGACAAATGACATATCCACCAATTACTCCTTTTAAAGGGTGCATGTCAATACCATGAATGAATTATATAATTATTTTCATTAATATTATGGGTATAATCATGTCTATATAAGGTTTTCTTTTTCATAATTTTTTTTATTTTATATTTACCAATGTGGTAAGTGATTTTATTCAAACTTATTTTAATTAGGATTACTTATGCATGAATTTACATTAAAAAATTATATGATTCATTCATTATAAATCCATTATATATTAATTTATACTAGTTACATCTTTGGAATAATTTCATTCCATTCAATTTAAAACCTTATGTACAAAAGAGAAAAAATGCTTTTAAGGGAAAACAGATTTAATTCCACCGTTGATTAAAATTAAATTTTCTACAATATATGATTTTTTAAAAAATTAATTTTATTATATTATTCAATTATAATTATATATCACTTTCAGACGTGATATTTTTTAAGAAAAATGTTTAAAATAAATCTTATTTTTATTTTCAAAATGAGGAATATGAGACTTTAAAGAAAATGTGAATTGAATATTTATTTTCAATTACATGCTATATGAAATATTTTCCATCATTATGAACGTTCGATGAATTTAATATCACACTACATGATTCAAAGAATATTTTTAATTAATGTTTTCACAAAAATATTTTGATAATTTTTCATTTTTTAAATAAGTTATTTCAATATCAAATATTTATTTTCATCACGAAATATTCTAGTGATATTTTAATCTAATTATTCTTCTATAAAATACTTCAATGTTATATAAGGTTTATGATACATGGATTATATTAATATTATTTTTTCTATATTATATATGATTATGATGATATGATATTTATGAGACCTATTTATTTTCCATGGGATATGCTAAGATGAAAAATTGAAATGTATATAAAACCTATTAAATCAAAAAATGTAATGATATATAATAAACCATTATTGCTATGATGGTACAGATATGAATTAATTATTATTAGTTAATTTTTGGGATGAAAACCATATATCACTAAGATTTGTGGACAAAATATTTTACATCCTAAGATTAATATTTAATGTCAGACAACGATTTAATGTTCAATTTTTTGTTTATGTGACTTAGTTTCATGTAAATGTGATAATTGAAGAACCTAAATTTCAAGTCCATTATTCATTGTTTATATATGGTTTCAATTCTAAATGTTTATTTGAGGGCTTTCCATCATGTCCCTATGTTGAAATGTGAACTTTTTTCTATTTATACATGTTCACAATGTTATAACCAATTTATATTCTCAAATTCAAGTGTATATTTAATTTTCTCTTGGATCATGGATGATCATTGATGAATATACATTCTTAATAATAATATATTTGATTATGTTAATATTTTATGACATGGAATGGGTATATAATCTATGATAGATTTTGTACGAACATTATATTTATTTTATCATGATCTCACATAGTTATAAGTATTTTACCCCGATATATGATCAATGACTGATATGTCATGTGTTTACCCTTACTAAGCATCTGTGATAAACCCTACCTATATTTTCTTTCCTAGGGTAATAAAGACATTTTTTATGTACGCAATATAAAATGAGTTATTTTAATGGCAAACATTGAAGATCATTAGTGAAATTAACCTATTATAAATCTCATATAACGAAACCCAAAACTATTACATTTGTGGATTAAATTATAATTTAATATATTGAATATTCATGTAATAATATATAATTAATGTGTATGTAAATTTGATGATCTATATAATTTATCTCACCATAGGGATTCAATAATAATTTTCTTTTTAGACTATGAAACATTATTGAAAATCATGGGGTCAAATAAATGTATAGGATAATATACAAAAATCATGGAAATATTTAGATTATGTGTTTTTCCTATTAAAATAACCATGTTTAGATACTAAAAGTTGAGGTGGTATCGATATATATCCATCTAGGGATAATAATGTTTAAAATATTTGAATGAGCATTTCATGACCATTATTCTATTTCATTGTGAGTGTTTCATTAATGCGTACTAGGATTGAAACACTAATGGTATATTGTTTGGTTAAATAAAATCATACTCTTAAATCATTATTAATAATATTAATGAATTATACTTAAATATGTCTTTTATTAATCATAATGTACCATATATTGAATATAACATTTTTTTATTTATTCAGCCTAAGGTTGTTTTTTTCTGGTTATATGATTTCTTACTTGGACTATTCTTTCTAATAATATAACTGATGTTTCTTTCTCTGCAGATAGAACATGAAATAATAATATGAACCAAAAATGTGAAATCTAGTCCAAAAACAATCCCCACAAGAAACTAAATGGATTAAGAGTCGTAATGAAATATTTTATATCTTCTCACACTCAACTCTCTCTAGGAATGAAGGTTCACATGGATAATGATTATCTTTATAATGGATAAGTTGGTATAAAAAATCAACCAAATATTTTATGAAACAAAATCGACAACATTTTTATGGTTAATTTTATCTATTTTTGGATGAGAAATGGATTAATGTAATGAAAAATATATGTTACAATATTCAATGATCGGACCTTGAAAAGTTTGTCTTAACCCTTATTTATTGGAAGAAAAATCAGATAAATAGAGGAATTTTAATATGATTATAAAGAATTATGATTAAATTGATTCAACTTAATGAGTAGATATTATTAAAATATTTTTTATTATGTACATAATTATTATTATTTGTAAAAAAATAGGGAACAAATTTTTTAAGCATATGAACAATGATAATGAATCCATCGGTACTATTGAGAAGAATTTTACAAGAACAAAATGTATCCTGATGGTTTCTTCATTTGACAAAAAAGTGAAATAGATAGATTACTTAGTGTTTTGAAAAAATGTATTTTAAGGGAATTTCTAAAAGAGAAATTAGATGTTTTGAATAATTACATTTACTTTACCATAATGGGAAATAGAAGCTAGAAACCCAAATTTATTTGGCGAAATGAAAAAAAAAACATTTATGGAAGCTCTACTGTTATGTCGCATGGAGGGAGGAAGAATATTCTAGCTCATATAGGAAACAAATTCAGGAAGATTCACTAAGGTATATTCTTGAAAAAAAAAGACATTTTAAGTGTAGAAATCATGTATATGGAGAAAAAAATGTCAATTAAGTGATAAAATAACATAAAATGAAATTAATAAATGGATTTTTCAATAAAATAGATCACTCAAATGTTAGTTCTATATATGTATAGAGTTTCAAAATAAATATAATTAATGCACAAATCCAAGGAAATGCTTTCACCAATATATTATCAAGTGTTGATTCATAATATCAATTATGAATTCCATTCAAGATAAATTTCTATGTGATTCAGAAAAATTATTATCTAAATATATATATATATATATTCCATAGATATTTATCTTCAATGGAAGTCATAATTGATATTATGAATCAACATATGATAATATATTTTTGAAAGGATAATCAAAAAAATAAATGGAAATATTTTTGGCTAATGTAAGTGCATGTTTTATTAATAAATATAAAATGATAATTTAAATGATTATATGATTTTATTTTTATATTTTTTTGGTAAATGATAATTATATTTTTCATACTATATGATCAATGTATATAAATTTTTTATGAGGGTTTCTGATTGCTTAAAATTATTTCAAAATAATTTCTAATTTGATCAAAAAAGGATATAAGATAAAATAATTCTAATAACTGGGACTGAATATTGGTAATATCTATTCTAGAATATCCTTATGGTTTAATATATATGAAATTTATTAAGTTAAACATTCTATAAAGAATATTTATCTTTTTTCAATAAGGATATATGTTTTTTTAATGGTGCATTTTCTATTGGTAATGATTTTAACCAAAACATTTTCTCTATAACTAAATTATTTTTCTAGAAATCCATCATTAGATGATATCATTATAAATAAAATTGATTAGTTAAAATTTTAATAAAATTATTAGATAATAAATCAATTGGTAAGAATGTTTAGAAGTTGAGTTATTTATAAAAAAGATTATAATAATTTCATTACTTAAATTTAAATTTTGTTCGTAATATTATCCTAAAATTAACATATATGTCACTATAAAAATTAAAATCAAATAATATATATTTTTTATGACTAAAATTGATGATTCATTTTATCATTTATTTTGGTGATAATATTTAATATATTTGTTAATATAAATAATTTAATTTATTTTTAAAAATATACAACATTTATTAATATGAGAACATTTTAGTCAATTTAAAATATACTCCTTTCATCCATAAAACCCATGAATATTTTTTACCCATATGAAAACCCAACTTAAGGTTGAAAAAATTATACAAGTGCTTTGGAACTAGGAATAATTTCATATTACATAAAAAATGGAATCACCTAAATGAGAATGCATGTGTATTTAACAATGCAAGAGTTGTAAATAAGTAACGGGAAATCATGGAACATAAACTCCATGGTCTTTTCCTAGAATCCACTTTTTAAATTTTTTTCCTCTTATCTTTGTAAATTTCTCTTTACCAAATCATTAAAATATTGATTTCACATCATTCTTTTTAAAAATTATTAAAAAAATCTTAATTTTAAAACTCAACTTGTGATTATTTTTTTTAAATACATTTTACTCATAATAATAGTAATTTTGATAGCAGAATTCCATCTCCTCCTGAATAAAAAAAATAATGGAATAAAAATACATTTACTTTGTTCCCAATTAAATAATAGATTACATAAATAAAATTTTAATATGTGGTTCCTCATCCTCTCTCTCCTATAAGAGTGAATCCATAAATGAATATTTCAGAAATTCTAAAAAACTCATCCGTATAAACAACTAACCCCTAAAATGTATTTAAATACCCATAATAAATTTTATATAAAATAAAATAATCAACAATAAGAAAACGAACATAATGTAAAACGAAATTAATAATGTTTAAAATATTTTACAATGTTACAGGACATATTGTTAAAGTACATTCTATTTAATGTGAAAAAACATTTAATAAGATATCTTGCATATTAATGAATAAAATTAATATCCAATTAATGATAATATAATTTCATAGATTTTATTGAAATTTTATATTAGGATGTATCTAATAATTACTTATATTTAAGGAAAAAAGATCATATTTCATTCTAAATTATAGAAAATAAAATTAATATTAAAATAAGATTATAAAATAAGATCTTCATTACTGTCACAATTTCATATCATCTCCATTCACCCATCAACAAAAATAATAACATATATGAAAACTGATTTTTTTCATGGAAAAAATACTATTAAAGATAGTGTTATTTAAATACACAATTTATGAGTAAATATTCATAAATAAATGTATTTAAAAGGATTATAAAATTAAAATTTCCTAAAACATTTTTTAACAAAAACAATAGTTTTATTAATTTTTAAATCATCTATAATAAATTTATTAATATATTGGATCCTAATAAATTATTACTAGAATGATTTAATGATCAATAAAGCACTGAAATAAATTTTTTATTACCTATTATATTAAAAATGTTACTACTATGAAATGTTTTACAAATGTAATGAAATATATTTCTGATGTGATTCTAGTAAAAAAATTAAGTAAATAAAAAATAGTCATGTACTTTAGATAAAAATCAAGGACCCACGATAGTATTCAATGAACATCATCCAAATGTAAATAAAAACCCCATGTTTTTTAAGGAGAAACAATATAAACAATTATATGAAAAATAAAACATTATAAAACTAAATAAAATGAATAAACATGAACATTTATTAAATAATAGGTGCAAGAGGCCTTATATTAGTATTTGAATTTATGGGTGGATTTGTTTAATATTATTAATTAACTATTTTATTTATGGAAGGATTAAATGTATTTTGTCCAGATAGATGAGATAAATGACCCATAGGTCCAATCTCTAGTTCATATGAGCTCAATTCTTGGCTTGTAACTAAATATAAATGTATAAAAAAGGGTTAAATATTTTCTAGTGTATAATAAACATTTTGGGTATATGATGGATTCATATAAGGTCAAATAATATCAATCCTTGTGTTATGTAATAGAATGAAATGAGAACAGTAAAAATGTATCATGATTAATCATTTTAGATTGGTTATGTGTGCAGTCCATAAAAAGCCAGGTCATGTGCCGAATCTAACTAGAAGCAATGTTGTATGTTCTATCCTTGTGCGAAAATAATAAAATAAGATGAGAAATATATTTGGGGACATATTAAATCCTATATCCATTATAACATCTACATTTTAATCTATACTACGTGTTACCTTTTTCATTATATGGGTAAGGATATTAATTAATTAAGAGGTCTCCTATAATGGTGAAGTCAAATATTTTGTTTATTTTAATTATAAAATAGGATAGTTCTTTAGACAGTTGTTCATCTACAAATCATGTAATTAAATCATAATTTTCATATAATAATATAATAATAAACCCATTTTAACAAAAGGAAATAGGCTTTTTTCTGATTTTGGGATTTGTTAATTACATGACCTATAATTGGGTTACACATTATGTAATGTTCGGAGTGTTGATATAAAATAATAATATTTGATGATAATTCAATTTTCTAATCTCAATAATTCCTTTATCTAAACACAAGAGCCTACCCCCAGGCCATTTATTGTTCCCTAAATCCCATTTAGGTCATTTAGTTTAACAATTAAATGTTATTCTGATAGTGGTGTGACTTTCTTAGTCACCATTCTAACTATTCATTTGACTCTTTATATTTACCTCTATAGAGTTTGATAGATCATCTTGGGATTTATGGATATAAACCCCATGTATTGAAATCGTATTTCTAGTTTGACTTCCTAGTACTTATGTGTCTTCATTCTTGTTGGTTGGTCCCATTGTGGGCTCTTTGTTTTTCTATGATAAGGGAAGGAGGTTACATTTTGATTGGACAATATAATTTAACCAAAATTATTTTATTTATATTCAATTATTTGATTTAAATTCAATTAATTTACATTAATGAAAATTAGTCCGTTTTGGTTTATTATAAACATAATTCCATTGAGAAGTGGGATTGAATTTGTGAAATTGAATTTTTGAAATGAAATTTGAAAAAAAACCACTTTCCTTGAATTTGGGTGTGTTTGAAAAATTGATAGAATTTTGTTTGAGGGAAAGTTAAATAATTTAATTTCACGAATTTAAATTGGTTAAATTAATTGGATGGGATCGATTTCAATGAAGTATTTGACAAAAAAGGCTTAAAATGGTTTTGATAAAAATTGTAAGATTTTATCTTTGAAAAGGCATGTTTTTGATTAAAAACCCATTTGATTGGTTTTAAAGAGAAATTTGATTATTTTAAATGTGTATTTGTATAAATTTTATTTCAAAATGATTTAAAATAAATTTCCTATCATTGATTTGGCAGTATAGCACATCCATGAATTGGTAGATATTGAGTTATTGGGATTGGATGATGTGGTTATTCAATTTTACTAAAACATAATTTTATTAAATCACATCCCTAATTGGGTAGTGATTAATTCATTTTGAAAAATTTCATTGGGAGATGTGTATAAAAATATTCTTATGTCACTTTAATTGTAATTGAATCCCATATCCATGAACTATCGTACCTTTTTGCATATGAACATGTTACTTGCACGTTTTTTATAGAAATTTATGACATTGATTGTTTAAACTATATTGCATGGGTTGTGAATTTATAAGAACTATTTTATATCAATTTTTTTATTATTATTATTTTTAAATATTCCTTCATTGAATTGTAAAACATTTTCAAAATGAATTTCCATCATATGGAATGTAATGAATGATTTGTTATAATATGATTTTGAAAGGAAATTCCTTCATCTTATAGAAATTTGAAGACTTATTTTGTTAATTAAATTAAAAAACTCTTATGAAATCCATTGTGAGAGTGTACTAGGATTTTAGGTCAATCACTAAAATTTCCTTAGGGTGCTTGTGGATTATCTCCATCTTTGTTCAAGTAGGGGAAATTCACCTTTTAGAGGTGGTTTTGGTTATTGATCTTTCAGATTGGAGATTTGATTATGTTGGGATACAAGTTTTGTTTCTATTTATTGTACTTTTTAATAATACCTATGATTTTTTTAACTTTTTTTAATTTGGTATACTTCTTCCCAAAGAGTTTATTTTTTATGTATATTGATTTATTTTCATTCTTCTATAATTATTGTGCAATATTTAGGGATTCATTAATTTTTTGTGATGACATGTGATAATCATGAACTTTTGGGGATAAAGAAAACTCTTCAGGATATGTCCGATCAGACTTTGTTATCGGGTTACGAGCCTTCCTATGATATTTAATGAAAAATTTTTATTAGAGGGAGGTTCATCTTTTTTATTTATGTTAGTATGCGATTGTGTGATTATGTCGAAACATATGAGGTAGTTGTAATTTAATTACATAAAAACTCTCATTACAATACACCTCAAGGTACCATGGGTGGTTAGGAAAAGATATTATGGGGATTTGATATAGATTCTTCGTAGATTATTATTTTGATAGATTAAAATCCAAATCGTTTTTTTACTATCAGTTGGTATTGATTTACCTTATTTATATATAAGAATGTTAATTTGATGTCATCAATTTTTTCTACTAATATCTTGATGCATAATTCCTCCATGAATAAATGTAAAATTAGATCCAAGAAGAATATATTGATAATCCTCAATTATGGAATCCTTTTATAGACATGAGTCTAGTTGAAGTCATCATTCATAATCTCCAATCATTTGGAAATGAACAACCACTAGTTACTGTTCAGGCTAAAACTATAGAACCTTATAGGGATTTTATCTAGATTATTTCTCAAGAGTTCCTTTACCACAATCCACCATCCTTAAAAGGATAAAATGTATTTCAATAGGCTAAGGATTGGTTAAGTATTATGGACTATGTTTCTGTGTTCATGGAGACACCTCATGAAATCTGGATGAAATGTGACACCTTCATGCTGAAAGGGGTGAGAAGGAGATCGTGGAAAAATGTAGATAAATAATAAGCATGCAGTCTTAGAATGGAAATAAATCATGAATGATTTCACTAACAAGTTCTATCAATATTTTTTTTGTTTTCCAATGCACTGATAGTTTCAAATGCATGTAGGAATCCAAAACAATGAAAAATATATTCAAACTATTTTACAGTGCTTCTTCTACTTTCACCAGAGATAGTATCAAATTAGAATACGAAGGCTTGACAGTTTAATTTGGTAAATCTAGAAGATATTTATTCTCATATTTTTTTTACTGAATATTCCTTATTTATGATTATGTGGTAGATATAGAACTGATGGACCAAATAGAAATGGGTATAAAGTCTATGATATCTGGAGTTCATTTTTCTCCCATAATAATTATGATTTCTTATAAAGGGAAAAGAATTTATGATGATTCTCTTGGATGTTATATATAATAGGTTAATTATAAACCTCTCATTTTTTATGGTATAGATCCTTTTATTTGATACAATTGTGGGAAAACATGGAATTCAACGAGGGTCTTTACTAAGTCACCCAATTTATACTATTTCTACCATCACTCAGGTATCCTACAAAATTTAATACTCGTATTTTTTACTCCTTGTAGTGGTATGATATCATTTCCACATGTGATAATTGGGGTGAAAATTTAATGTTCATAAAAATGGTTTTTCTATCAATATGCATCAATAATGAATATTTTTCAAATAGTTTAAGATACTCTATAAAATCGGATACATGTCTCACTACTATGAGAGATAACATTACAACATCTTTTTCATTAGTGACTACTCCATTTGATTTTAGTGAATTTTACAATTTTATGTTAATTCATATGTTTGATATACATAATCATCTTACTCATCTTTTATCTTATGTGATGAATTTTACTACACCCATTAAAATATAGAGAGAGTAAGGTCCCCATAGTTTGACATCTATTTTCTATTTATTATTTTCTATGCTTTCATGGAGTTTTTGTATATATCTACATGATTCCACTTGATTCCATTTCCAAAAATTCCTACAATGTTTTTTATCCATGATAGGTCTCCATTACAACACCAGAGGGGGTTTTCCGAATCATTCATAGAGAATGGCAACTAATGTCAATAATACTCAAAAATTCTTTTCTATTTTTTGGGAAATATATATATATGTTCTCTTTTGATATAGTTTAACAATCCTGTAGTACTAAACTCCCTCTAATTTTTATTGTGTTTCCTGACATTTTCCCTTCTAACTTATCTGAATTCCACTGATAAAAGTGATGGAGTTTTCTATGTACTTAGTTCCTGTTACACAAATAATTTACACTACCTCATAACACATGGAAAAAGATAAAATGATGTAGTTTAAGACTCATTTTTATGACTATATAGAGAAATTATTTATTCACCATAGTTTGACACCATGGGAGGCACCCGTACACATTGCTAAGATTATTGATATTTTTCATTGCCTTTTATTTAATTATATAATGATAAGTCGAGTAACAATAAAGACAACATATCCATTTACCTAAACTTATTATTTAATTTACTATTTTAAAGGGTATAAGTTATTTTTAATTGTTGATACATTGTACGTCTATAACATGTTGGGTATAAATGAGACATACATTCAAAAAAACACCTTTCAAAGTAGGTATGACTATAATGAGTACCATTTCATGGCACTTGGTTTAACCAATTATCATGAAATATTTATATATTTTATGAAAACTATTTTCCATGATTATATTGATAAATTCATTATTGTATTTGTTCTTGAAATTCTGGTATAATCTATGTTTGTGGAGGATCATGAGCATCATTAGAGAGATGAACTAGATTTTTTTGGAAATTATCATCTTTATTCATTGCCTTTGAAATATGATATCTGGATCATGGAAGTGAGGTTACATTAAGATGTTTCCTATGTATTGGGTATATTAGTGTATCCAATTAATGTGAAGGGTGTTATAATATGTGAGAATCCATGAAAAGACTTTTAGATTCAAGTATTCTTAGGATTATCTACTTGTTACCACTGGTTTGTAACAGTTTTCTCAAAGTTCACATCAATGATGATCGCTCTAGTTTGAAATGGAGTGGTGTTTATTTGGGATGTAAAATTCAAGAGTTATTTTATTAATGTAAAATATATTGTGAATACTTCTTTAGTGTTGACATCTCTTGAGGCTGGTAAGGACTATGTGGTCGTCTGGGATGCATTGGGATTAGGTTTGGGTTGTGTTCTTATGTAGGTTAATCATGTAATTACTTATGGATGTCATCATCTTATGAAAAAAGAAAAAACATATTTTACACATTACGTTAAACATGAATCTATTATATACAAAATTAAGAGTTGGGAGAATTTTATTTTTGGGGAATGTTTTATCATGTTTTCAGACCACAAAATCATAAGTAATAACTTCTCGCAATGATATTTAAATCTATTCAAGAGTAATTGTGTTGAATAACTTATATCTTTTTACATTGAAATTTCATATACCTCATATAATGTAAATTTCATCCCTTATTATTTGAGCATTAGAAATCAAACCTTAGAGGTGAAACAGTCATCCAAATAGTGGAACTTGATTGCTCTTTTTCATAGTTGCATATTGTTGTTTGGAAATCATGGGACAAAGATTCCCTAGACCATTTTCACATTTTATCATCTCTTCTAAATATTTGTATTTATGATCAGTAACATGATAATGGGATCTGAAGCATTAATTACACTTATTATAATTGGGAGACCGTCCATAACATTCCATTCTCTATCGATGGAATTATATTGTACATGGATATTTTTTTAGTTAAATTATTGGTAAGAAAATATATTATGGGGAATTTAAATAATTCAGAGTGTTATATGTAAATAGGAACAAAAAATATATAAAATGAAATGGGGTGAATATTTTGGGGTCATGGATTGAGAGGGTTATTTATGAATTTGTAACTCATTGTTAAACATGGAAATAGGTCAAGGTCGAGCACCAAAAACTATTGGGTTTTCTTTATCTACTTCAAGCACCAACATGGTAGTGGGATGAGATCACACTGTAGTTTTTTTTTTGGTTGTTGAGTACCTAGATAATGAATAATTTGATATGGGTTTTGATTGAAATGCTAACTAATTCGAAACACATTATGCCCACTCTTTATACAACCAAGGTTGAGGATTCTATAAATATCTTCAAGAAAGTGATTATTCATTTTAATGAAGTTACATTATCTATACTATTTGATAGTGATCTTCAGTGAAAATCATTCATCGATAGTCCATTAGGAGGCACTAGGATCACATTTCCAATTGGGTACAAATTACCATCCGTAATCGAATGTATAGATGTAATTATCTATATATTTTCAGGAAGATATTGTCTATGACAACGTAATTTATACTAGTGGATCTTAGCATGATAAGTTGGGGGTGTTTTAGATTTAATATACCAATATATACATGTTTTTGATCATAATAGATCCTTTTGTGTCCTTGTTTGTCCTTCCATACAGATCAATGTTGTGTTTTTTGAAGATTAGTGAATGTATATTCATTGGTCCAAGCTTGGTTAAGGATACCAACACAGAGAATAAGTTGATACATCAATGAATATTGACAGTTCAAAGTTGGTATAAATGAAATGTTGTTCATCCACACAGACCATTGGAATTTACAGTTGGGGACCTAATGTTCGTGAATGTTTCCCCTCATTTGGTTCATTGATAGATTGGGAGGAAATGGAATTTTTCTACTCCCATTGAGGGACCTTTTATGGTTGTTAAAAAGTTGGGGAATGTTTCCTTCTATTTAGAACTTCTTGCATATTTGATGTTGATTCATGATGTGTTATATGTATATCTTCAAAGAATGTATCTGTCTAATCTATCTCATGTTATGATCTGGAGTGATCATGATGATGAACCTGATTTATAGGTGACTGAAAAAAACATTAGAATAGTTGATCATAAAAAACTCGTACATCATGGGATGTTGATACCATTGGTTAATGTGCTATTGAATCATGGTTCTAATTCACATAATACATGAGATCATAATTTATTATTGAGTGAGTAATGGACTCGTGTTTTGGATATGGCATCATCTTGATAAGATATTCGAGGATAAAATGTTTTTATGGTGGGGGTTATAACATCCCATTACCTTTGGACATGTACATTTTAAACCTTATAGTAGTTTCCATTATTCATTGTATGCGTAGGGATGAATATGACATAGGAAGATACCAATGATTGGGATTTCATAAATTTCTTTGGACTTTTTAGAATAAACCCTATTAGTTTCATAGAATTCATGGTAATTACATGCCTTGTAATATGGTTACACACCATATAAATTATAATATAATAATGTACCCTTTTTTAACAAAGGGTTATGTATTTATTGATTATTTTGTATTTTTTCAATTACACGATGTGTAATTGGGTCTTATTTCATGTACTGTTACATGTGTTGATTTTAAATAGGTATCTTGGATAAAAATTATAGTTCCTCATATATATATTTCAATTCCTTCAACCCAAAATACATCCAAAGTAAATTTTGGACCCCTCATACCCTTCTAGGTCATTTATTTCAGAATTTAAATGTGGTTCTAATTGCAGTGTGACTTTTTGAGTATGAATTCTCCTTGTTATTTTGCCTCATTAAATTTTTCAAAATAGAGTTTAATAAACTATAATGGGATTGATTGATCAAAACCACATGTTTAAGATTCCTATTTTTATGTTTAATTCTTAGATATTCATCACCTTCATTCATGTTATCGGGTTCCATTACGGGATTTGTGTTTTTCCATGAGAAATGTATCTAGATCAGTTTTGATTGGAAAATTTAATTAGAACTAAATTTATTGAATAAAATTCAACAAAAAATTTAAATTCCAATCCTAGATTTTGAAGAAATTTATTTCAATTTCTCTGATTTAAAACCTAATTCAATTGAATTGGGGTTTATTAATGAAATTGAAGGAAATTAGTTTTATAGAAAAGTGTTGAATTTATATTTTCTAATTTAAATTAGTGAAATTGATTGGATGAAATTGTTTTCAATGTTAAATTTGATAAAATTTTATTAATAATAGATTTGATAAAAACCATTGTGTTTTATTATTTAAAATGCATGTTTTTGATTAAAAACATGTGTGCTGGTTTATAAGTGGAAATTAGAATTTCAAAAATTGGGAATGATATGAATTTTATATCAACCTATTATGACATTTACTCTACATGTTTGATTTTATACTAGATAGCATTTAATCATATATAGTTAATAAGTTATGTGGATAACATTATATGATTATATAATGATACTAATACATAGTTACATCCCATCACATCCTTGATAGGATGGTGATGAATTTCTCTTGACTATTGTCAATGGGACATGTGTATACACATTTTATATATCACTTCAAGTCAAAGGGATTCATATATCATTGAAATATCCTAATTTTTGGTACATGACCATGTTTTTCAACTATATTAATTTTAAATATATTCCATTTATTTTTGACAAATATTTTTCTCCACTGGTCATTGATTTAAAAATTTTAATATAAAATTATTTATTAATCCCTTTTTAAAAATATTAAATTTATTGAAATATTATGTATTTTTATAAATTATTACATAATTTGAAATATAAATCATGATTTAGTTTAATGTCCTTATGAAATTACAAACATATTTATTTGGGGATTTGAAATCATTATTTTTTTAATTAAATGTGGAATTTCTTGTGGAATCTATAGTGAGACCATACTCGATTATTATCTCACACCATACCTATTTTTTCTAGTGTTTTCAGATTATATACATCAATTTTGAGTAGAGTAAAATCACCTCTATAATGCGGTTATAGTTTTTTATCTTTGGGAATAGAGAGTTGAGTCCGCTTGTACTTGGTTTGATTGTTCAGTTTCTTGTACTTTACTATAGTATTTTTTGTTATTCTTTCCTGTTTGACATCTGGTACACTTCTCTCTATGAATTTCATTTTTTATGCATTATAATATTTTATCATTCATCCATAATGTTTTTTGAAAATTCATTCTCACATATATTTTTTATGACACCAATGCTAGTTGCAATCCATGGGGATCTGGAATTCCCTTGGAACTATATCAGAGCCAACTTCGTTATCCTGTTACTAGGGTACCGGTGATAGTTCGTGATAGGATATTTTTATTGAATTACAGATATTAAACATATTACATATTTCATAGTTTACATATTTCACATAAAAACATAGGTTCCTGATTTCACATAGGAAGATACCCTCCAAACTTCTACAAAGAAACCCACATAGATTCAATTAGATTCCACGCATGGATGATGCATCAATATATGTTAGTGAGTACACATGAAATAACTCCACATTTAAAACTATGAAATGATAAATAGTTAAATGTGAGTTAGAAGATAATGAGAGTACATGAAGATAATGATGAATCAATATATTACCTTAAACAAGCTATCCCAGTAGCTCCACACATAACAAAAGAATCTATGGATAATGAGACACCATCGAACTATTCATGACTCAGATTATCATGGTATGAACAGAACACTACAATTATTTTTCCTAAAAATCGATAACATTCTTCTTATAATCAACATGATGTATATAAATATTTTAGTTGAAACAAAATTAAATACATCATAATTCATATAATTTATTATGATCACCAGATACATAAAAATAGATTTAATAAAACAGTCTATTTTCCCATTTCAAAGGACTTATCATTCACATTTTATAGGTAACTATAAAATTAATTCTATGTGATCTACCCCCATTAGATATTTTGGGTTTATTTATCCCATAAATTCATTTGAGATTGATATTTTTGAATTTCTAGTCCATAATGCTAGATAAGGTCATTCTACTAGACTTTTAACTTTGAACATGAGACATACAGGTTCAAATGAACCTCACTCTGAGGGGGTTGATTACGAATAAAAAAATTGAATATATATAAAAAATTACTTATCTATAATTTATAAGCCTTATCCATATTAAAAAAAATATTCTTTCTTATAATGGAATATTTTTACAAAACCCCTCAAAAAGTTTCTAATATATTGATACGGTATAGAACAAATCAACTCTATTATTTCCATTCAATGATTACTTAAATTACCCCATAGTTCAGGTATGTACGCCATTATTTATTTATTTTAATATCTAAAGTAATTAGGATATTATTTTCTAGGTTTTGAGGACCATATATATATATACATATATATTTGGGCCTTTTATGGAGGTGTATGGTTTGAAAATGGTTAGTACAAACCGTTAAAATCCTATAAAAATTCAAGAAGTGTGAGGTAGTACGCTCTAGTTATGCGCCCGATCAATAGGATGGTTTGGAAAATACATGAATCCACCTATGATAATCCTTAAATTTTGTTAATGATCCATTTGAATGGA
The DNA here is from genome assembly GCA_963277665.1 of Viscum album. NCBI lineage: Eukaryota > Viridiplantae > Streptophyta > Magnoliopsida > Santalales > Viscaceae > Viscum > Viscum album. The sequence goes on from OY728140.1 coordinate 1,061,357,515, forward strand.
TAGTATATAGTTTTCTTAACTAGTCACCCATACTATACACAGTTAATAATTAGATCCTAAAATTATGTATCTCAACCAAAATTTCCCCAAAACCAAAATGTTTCCACATAATTCAACCATAACCCTTTTTCATCTCTTCCGAATATCTTTTAAGACCCTTTCCATTTAAGAAATTATTTTTTTGTGTTTCTTGGTTTGTTAAATCCAGGATTCTTCAATAAGTCTTCGTTCATGGAGTTTTTTCATAGACATCCTCTTTTTACCTCTCATGGAATCATATATATAATATATTGGGGGTGTATCTATGATTATTGATTACAATAATGATGATATTTGGTTGTTTTAATGTTATTGAATGAGATGTAAATTAGTTTTTTGGATTTTTAATCTAGTTTTGCTGAAGACTTAGTTGCATTATTCATGTTTGAAATATTTTATGAGGTAGGTGGTGTCACCTATGTCTATTATTTTTAGAAAAATAATGATATATTGCACATTTGTTAATTTATTGAAATATATTGTGAAATTTTGTTAAAAAGCATTGAATAAACCTTCTTTAGTTATGGTTTGTGATTTAATGGAATTATTACGGAATGTTCTTTATCAATGATTTTAAAATGGCAATTTTAGTAAAGGTTGATTAGTTTGATTCAAGGACAAAAGGTTTTGTGGAAATGTATTGTGTAAAACTATTGTCTTATAAAATAGTTTTTTGTAAAAAATGATATTGCATGGTTTTGGAATATTTATTTCTAATGATATCATTTTCATTGATGTGGCCCTTTGGATGGGGAATCCACCATTTGGGACTTGGTATATGGTTACCTTTTAACAACATTGTAGACCAATAGGAGATCACTCAAGAGTATGGAACTGTAAACTGGGAATGTATGTGTGTGTGTGTGTGTATTTTTGGATTGGAATGGGTTATTCCAATTGGATTTTTAAAAGGGTTTGACGGAACTGATTGGTTGTTTTATACAGAAACTATTTTTTGAGTAAATTACTATCTTTGATATAAACATTTAAAACTATTTTATGGTGTTTTATAAAAATATTTTTTTATAAATTTTCTATAACGGCCTACCATAGGGCATGAGTTGAAATACCATTTGGAGAAAACCTACTGAGTTTCAGTACTCACCCACTACATGGGATGTAATGACCTGTCGATTCTCATTGTCTTGAGAGTACAAAAAGTCATTACAAGTCCATAACTAATATCCACAAGATGCCAATGGTTAAAAATAAATGATGAAGGGTTTCAAATACAAGTGGGGGAACATTTACCCTTTATGAAATAATCCAATTAACTATCCTAAAATATCCCAAAATTCTACATATAATGCATGAACAAATGGAATACCACTTAACAAGATCATGTTTAACAAAACCAAATAAAAGTTTTCTACATTGGAAGAATGACAATGTATAAAAGTACATAGTGGATAAACAACACAAGAATCTCAAAATCCCGCAATACTCTATTCTCCACAGGCTCCAACCTCTAAAATCATCCAGTAGCCCAAACATCATGCGGTAGTGCTAAAAAAGTTTAAAACATTATCTTTTCCCATGTCTCGGATGATAGCATCTCCAAAAGCACCATTGTTCTAAATTGGGGGTGATTATAAAACATAGTATGTTTTCCCAATGACTTCTCTACTCATGTCACCAATATATAAGAGTTAGAAATAATTATATAAAACATTTCAATAAAAAAAATTCACAAAAATAGTTTATAACTAAATATAATCAATTTTCAAAAACCATTCATTACCAAAAAAATTACAAGTACAATTTAAACCATTTTCCCAGAGAGTTATATTTCTAGAAAATTAACTAACATGCTTTAAAAAATTTCACAATATTGCCTTTTTGGAATACCCTACCATTACCCAAACTCATACAACCAACGATTCGTGCTATGTTATGACAGTTCCAAAATCAAGAGATTTTTCTTGTCAATCTACCAAGTCATCATAGGGTAATTATTTCCCTTGTTCAATTAACCATTTGGCACTGAGTACAAGGTAATATATCAACCAAGACCCATATATGAAATATGAACATTATATCTCGGGATTCGTTAAATCATTGTCCATGTTCCCAAGGTTATATTTCAACTGAGCCCCAGGAGATCTATATGAACTCACACACCCTTATGGCCAAGGATCATGCCAAAACACCTTTTCAATAAAACACCCCTTTATTAAAAATGAATTATATCCTAATATTTCAATACCAAATAATTTCAATAAAAACCCATTTTTATTGGAAACCAAAATATCATCAAACTATGTAAAAATTCCTGCAAATCAATAATTCAGAATCATCATTTTATATTCATGTGGATTAATGACATTGCACAAGAATTCACCATGATTTCACAACTTCACTAAAACCATAATTCATCACTTAAAAAGATTTATTTCATTTTTTTCACAATCAATCTCATTCAAAATAATCAACATGAAACTATGACAATAAATTATCATAATATGAGTCAATAGAGAAGCCTCTTACATCGAAGGTATTGATGAAAACCACAATGAACGGAGAATGTACAAGAAAAACAGAGTGGATTATCCATGAAAAATTCATAGATCTCTTCTCTTATTATGTAAAAGACCAAATCACATCATTTTTAACATCCACAAACCTAGATCTATCCATAACAGGCATATATCAAAAAATCAAGAGAAGGGGAGAAGTAGATCTATATAGATCTAAGAAACATATCCATAATGAAGAAGAATGATCACATATATTATGAATCTGACTTCGATTCACCAAGGGATGCCTTTGGATCACCACATGAATGAGGGAAATCCTTATTTGGCCAAAATAGAATAAAAATACCGATTTATGGCCAATAAGAGGATAAAGGATCCACTTAGTGGGGAAAATCCGTTAGATCCACTTTTTTAGAATCACACTTACATGTTCGCACTGTTAGTTTGAATGGTTAACCAAATCATGCACTAACTATGTGTTAGCCACTACCTAGGAAACCCCTTGAATATTCTCTACAACTATGATCGAACCGTGTGGGAGACACTACCTTAGAACAATGAACTATGCTCAGTTTGGATGCACGGTCTACACAAATCGTGTGCCTCCCCTGTGACTTCCCCTTTTCCTAAAACCATTATTCAATGTTCTTATGACTCACCCACTATTCACCCATAAAATTATAAACATGAAAAGAATCAAGTAAGGGTTACATACTAGAATTTGAGGGTTCTACATTCTCCCCACCATTGGTCTATCTGTCCCATGAATGTTTAAAACCCTACCCCAACTGAAAGAGTTTCAAGAATTTCTCATTCACATACTTTTCACTTACACATATCTCTTCCTGAATATGACCAAGCTGCCATAAAACCCTCACTAGAATAATGATACTTCCACACAGTAATTTATCTTGCTTATCAAAAATTTGTACCAGGATTTGTATCAATGAAGCATCCAGATCTAGGTCCATGTTATTCCATCAGATGACATGGTCAGGACTAGGCTGATTCTTTTTCAAGTGAGATACGTGGAAGATATTATACACTGAACTGAACCATGGTGGAAGTTCCAACTGATATTCCACATCTCTAACAATATCAAGTATCTCAAAAGGGAAAATTTATATAAGATATAACAGTACATGATTCAAGAAACAACGATGTCCATGTCATGGAGTGATCCTAATTAAAACATGATCACTCACAATAAACAACCATAGTCTTCTAAGATGATCTGCATAATATTTTTAATGACTATGAGAAGTCTCTATCATATTTTTTATCAACTGGATCTTCTATACTATTTCTTAGGAAAGGATTAGACCAACTAGTGAAGTTTATCTTGTTTCCACCAAGAAGTGTGGAGAATGATAAGGACGCTCATATAATGCTTCAAACAAAGCCACGTGTATCGAATCCTGGTACCTGTAATTGTATGAGAAATCCACCAAGGGAATAAACTCCCACCATGAGAGACAAAAATACATTAAACAAACCCAAAACATGTCTTCCAATGTTTGAATGGTGGTAATCATGAAGGAGTTATTCATCATAAGTCATAGGTACTATTATCTGGTCTCTAAAGCACAAAATTGAACTCTGATCAAGTTTCCAACCCTCAATTGTCTCCCCACCATTGTGTTTCAAACTCATAACCAAAAATAATTCATCCTAGGTTTGTTCTAATATAACCATATTTACAAAATTATGAATAAGGGTAGCTGAAAATACAATAGTAACATCACATCGGTCTTCACATTCCATGTTCATGTCGAACAAGAATAACATCAACTACCATTAATCTAAAGAATCTTTTGGAAACTAAGCATATGAATTTCTACTCTATGAATCCGCCACTAAATTCCATTTCCTATCTGTATACATTCGGTCAAAGTCAGACAAATAGAGATAATCCACCCATATCCTTTGCCTCATACTCAAATCTATCTGTGAGAAAATGTGTTTCGTGCATTCTTGATCCATAAGCATAGTGAATTTCTCACCAAAGTGATAGTGCCTCCATGTTTTCAAGTCTTGGATGACTACAAAAAACTAAAAATCATGTTTTGGGTAACTATTCTCATTCACCCTCAACATCCTCGAACAATAATCAATCACATGGTCTACTTGCTTGAAAACACATCCCAAACCTAATCTCAAAGAATCAAAGTACACCACATACAAATATACTAATTTTGAAAAAATCAAGATAGGTGCTAATTTAATCCAATATTTCAACTCCTGGAAAGTCATCTGTCATTCCTATTTCCATTCTAATGGAGAGTTCTTCTTTAACAGAGCTGTCATTGGCGAAGAAAGTCATGAGAAATCACTTAACATGTGTCGATAGTATCTAGCTAGAGCATGAAAACTTCTTATCTTGATGATATTATTTGGTGGTTGTAATGAGATAATGGCTTCTATCTTTTCAGGATCAATATATATGACCTTATCAGAAATGACAGGGTCAAGGATACGTACTATAGGTATCAAAAAATGAAACTCTAATAATTTTTCACACAAATGTTGATATCTCATGAAATGTAAAAATGTTTCCATGTGCTCTTTATGGTCATCCCATGTCATTGAATATAACAAGATGTATTCCATAAATATAACAACAAAAGCATCTAAATATCACTGAAATAATCGATTCATCCAATCCATGAAGACCGTTGGTGCATTCATTAGACCGAATGGCATGAAGACATATTCATAGTATCCATACCTAATTCTGAAAGCTATCTTTGGAATATCTGCCTTATAAACTCGCTATTAATGATATCATGATCATAAGTCAGACTTGGAGAACCATTTCCCCCATTTAATTGATCAAAAATATCATCAATGCATGTAAGTGGATAACAATTCATAATCATAACATGGTTACTATTCTGATAATCAACACACAACGGAAGAGTTCTATCTAGCTTCTTCGTGATCAAAATCGGTGGTGCCTATAGAGACGTACTTGGCCGAATGAAACCCTTTCATTCTATTTCATCCAACCACACATTATATTATTGTAACTATGTTGGTTCCAACCTATAAGACACAAAGGAAATGGGACTGGTCCTCAAAATTACATAAATTGAAGAATACACATTCGATAAATGTGGTAACCATAAGATGTTCTCGGGGAAGACATCTATAATGTCATACACAACTACTATAAAACTAATTTCCCTGATCTATTCAATTGATTCTAAAGTCAATTCTAACTAATGATAAGAGATATTTCCCATCATTTTTGCTAACAAGCTCTTTTCCACATTCATTACCATCCTCTCTCCGCTGAAGAGAAGTTAGATTTCATGCTCAGCTGTAAAACTGAATGTTCTTCTTTAACAATTCAATGGAGCCTTGAAAAGTTTCAACCAATCCATTCACATCATTACATCATAGAAATCCATTCCCAACGTCAAGAAGTTCCATTTTAGATCAGCTCCATGGAAATTTATAAAACATTATCCACATGCAAAGGCTTCACAATCTATTTCACCAATAAGAGTTTTCAGTTTTAATACATAACGCATCATTTACAACATTAAACATAGAAAATCAATAGCAAGAGAAACATTGAATGAATTTGATTCACCAGTATTGAAGTGCACTTGCACAAGGGTAGAAATCAAAAGAATCATACCTCTCAATGTAGATGGTCCTACCTGGTTATCAATAAACAGTTTTACATCTCTATACAATTGATTAGTGGCTGCACTATTCTCATTGTTTCCTTGCTGAGATTTACATGTTTGATGAGTAATGGTATTTCTTGAATAACTATGGATATTATTGTTATGATTCTGAGACTTATTCTATTGTCCTCTTCCTGTTGAAGCGTATGATTCTTGTGAAGCTTGAAAAGTGTCTCGGGAACCTACCCATGGAGCACTATGAAAATAGTGATAAAGGTGCCCCATCTTGTTGAAATTATGAGAAGCTCTAGGTTGGGTCGTACACATTAAATTTATGTGGTAAATCAGACCACATTTAATGAAACCTAATTTTCTCTAGGGTCATGGAGGAAGGTTCACTAATGTCACCTTATGATTCTGATTTCCACTACAACCATGGATACTGTTGTCCCTTTTCTTCTATCTCTTAGCAGATGATTTCCCACCATTACCTTTAGGTATCATCATACCTCCTCTATTCAATCCCGGGATATCACATTCAGCCAGTGCTATTATGTTCACCATATCTGTATAATGAGTAATACAGAGCACCACAATCATTGATCGAATATCTTGCCTTAGCCCCGATTCAATGATGCGGGCCTTAAAAGATTCACCTGCTGCATACTCTATTGGAAAATAGACTGAATTCGTGAATTTAGCTATGAAATCTATGATATTGTGGCTCTACTGTTTAAGGATGAAATAGTAGGTCATTTTTGGGATCTTGAATGTATAAGGATATAATTATTTGTTGAAAAAATCTTCAAAATCATCTCATGTAATGCTTTCATCCAATTTAGCATGCACTACTACATCCCACCACTGTCGTCAAAGATCCTCGATCAAATATGTCACTATATTGACAATGAGCATTAATGGTGTGCATATGAGATCAAAGATACAACACATCCTATTTAGCAACAACTATGCCTTCTAGGGTTCAAAATCACCTCATAAATTAAGTGGATTTTTCTTTATGAACTGGATGGTATGATCCACATGTCATGGATCATTCCTCCAAATCCCGATACTCACAGCATGAAAATACTATACAATACTCCGAACCAGATCTTCTTTCACTCATTGTTCAGGTGAATCCAGATTCTCTATAGATTCTTTTGGTTGGTTTCGATGATGCCTACAAGGTTCCATTTTCTAAACAAACAAAAAAATCTATCAATCTCACAATCTATAAAATGATGGCTTAGAATTTCAAATTCTATCACATAAACTATAAAAACATTGGTTTTTGAAAAAAAAATCCCTTTTCCATGTTATACAATTTTTCAGAACATTCTGCAGGCTTTTTGAAATTAAACCATTTTCCAGAAACCATAAGCAATATTTTTTTCAAAATCATTCATTTGAAAATGAATTCTACATTTTTATAAAACATAAATATTTTCACTTAATCATAAATCATTCCGCATATTGAGATATAAAATCATAATGGAATGTAATTCCTCTTCAAGGCATGTTGTGCATATCTCAATGGCTAAACTCATGAAAATGGTATTTATCACATTAAAGATGTCTATCCAAAACACTTATGTACCCAACACCCATTTAATGTGAAGTTATGAATAAACCGGATAGATACGTCCTTTTATGCTATAAATTTCATGTTCTGACAATCATACTCTTGTCTATGATTACAACCCAAGGAATAGATGAAATGAAATTCCATCTTAAATACCAATAACACAGATGATTTGAACGACACTAAAAGGACTTGAATGATACCATTTGTAATGACCCACCAAATCTTTTTGTAATGATATTACAATGAGTCATTACTTGGCCATAAGTGACACCCCCAATACACCAACGTCTTGCATTAAATACTGATCGGTTTCAAACACAAGTGGGGGATGAATTACCATTTCATACGTAAACCAATAAACCAACTAACCATAACCAAAAATTAAATATATTATGAATGAAAAAAATAAGACAACTCACCAACATCATGTATCTCATAACCACATCAATGGTTTCATAAGAGGATGAATGATCAAGTATCAAAGTACATAGTGGATAAACGACACGAGACTGTCAAAATATCACAATACTCTCTACTCCACATGCTCCAAGCTCCAAAATCTCTGAACTACACAAACATCACAAGGTAGTACAAAAACGTTAGAAACATTAACTTTTTCCCTTTCTCAGATGATAGCATCTGCAAAAGAACCAAATTTCCAAAGGAGGGGTGTTTTACCCAATGACTTCCCTACTCACGCCACTAGGATAAAAGTGTAAGAAAAAAATAATATAAAATATTTATATAAAACAATTTTTCATAAAAAGTTTATAAATAAATATATACATGACTACAAAACCATTCATTACCAAAAGCTTACAGGTGCAATTGAAACCAATTTCACAATGAGTTATTTTTTCAAAAAAAAAATAACTAACATGCATTAAATGTACCACCCGAGGTTTTTATGAGAAATAATTTGTTTTTATGTATTATAAATCATCAAAAGAATATTTCACTACACACAACACTAGCTTGGCATGCTTTACACACAATCGTGCCCTTCCTTGATAGCTTGTGTTGTACGCAATACTGATTTTCACTAAACAATGATATGCAATTAAAATATTATTAAAACTAGCCGTTATGAATAGTAATACACAATTTTTGAAATTTGATAAATTTTATCATTCAAAAAGGACATTATTTTTGGATTCAGAGTATAGAAATTAGCCTAGGGTTAATCTTTGGTATTTTTCTGAAAACATTCAATTTTTGATTAATAGTGAAAACACTGTGTTACTATTTTAAAACCTAATTTTTATTTAAATAATTATTTATTTTATTTAAATTTATTCTAGGAAAAAATTGATACATAATACCTATATGTGTTCAATGTAATTCATTGGAGTCATTTTATAATAATTATAGATATATAAAAATTTTATTGAACTTTTGACCATCTTTTACCCACCTCCTGGGAGAATTTTCATATTTACATAAAACATTTTTTTACCAATTTTGTTAGTGGAATTTCAAAAATCCGACAGGCACGGTTGATATGAGTATGTATAATGTTGTTAAATAAGATAAAAATAATTTTTGGTGAATAGTAACATTTTACTTTTATTTACCACGGTTAAAAGTAAATAGGTTAATTAAGGGTACAAATGATATTATTATTATCTTAACACATGTCCTAATTCTATTGGAAAAGTTTAATTCGACCAAAAACAACCTTAGGAATAAGATATGACCATTTAGGTCCATTTCTATTAGATTATGACATTTAATATTATTTTATTTAAAGAAGAGTTAGAATAGTTAAAATCAAAGTTTCATAATTAAAACATTTTTAATATAGGTTTATAAATAAGATAAATTAGACTATAAATATTAATTATAAAGATACAAATATTTACAACATAATTGTATTTTATTTGAAATTTTTATACTTTAAATAAAGTAATTTATTTATGACACAATGATGATACGATAATTACATTATTAAGGAAATATTAACATAATTGATATTATAAATACCCAAATAAATGTAATTTGAGACTTTTTAAGAATTAAACTAATTTTATAGGTTAATATGACATATTTTTATTTATTTAATTAACTTTATTTGAACTAATAATTCTTTTATGAGTTTCACAAAAAATCAATTACCAAATCGTGTCAAAAATTAAATAAAATGGTTTTAAAAAAATTATTATATTTTTACTTGTTATTTTATTCCTAAAAATATTAGGTTCGTCAAAAGGACTTAGATAAGGTTATATATATTAATAATGAACCACTTGGGGTTCGTTTGGCTTGTTATAGTAAGTTTATTAACCATATTGTGTAAGAAAACAAGAAGAGACGGTAAAAGTAAAATTATTTAACTTAGAGTTAAATCTAAATGATAAGGTTAAAATAATAACATAAACAAGTCAAAAATATATTGGATTAGAGGCTTTTGACCCATTACCACCTTAGATTAGAAATAAATCAATTTTTAGCTATTAAAAACTGAATATGAATTTATTACAAAATAATATTTTATGTTTTTCCTAAGGTCCTCCTCTCCTCCCTTATAAAAGGGAACATCCTCCCTCTCCTCCTCACACCACTTTGAGCCTTCATGATCGAACAACCCCTGCCAATTTTACATCTACACATCCCTAGAAATATTATAGAGGCCTTGGTATTCTTAAAAGACAAACTTTAGTGCCCTAAGAGGAGGTTAACAAGAGGCTCTTCAAAGAAGAGGTAATGTCTGTTACCGATTCTTTCAACTTTATTTCTTCTTATAATTCTTCTTCTTTAGTTGTTTCATTATTAAGTAATAACATATGTATCACTCATATACTGATATGTTATTATAAATATGAAACAACCCTATTTCACCTTCTATCCATCCTACCGAAAACAAAATCACCGCGCGTGCATACATACGGAATACCGTCTCCACGCCATGGTGTAATCTGTTTTACACCACCACCTTACATGGATGGGTAAAATGGTGTAAATAATATAATGGTGTAAATAATAACTATATATGATTATTTTAAAGTGATATTTATTCTTAAATATTTTACATACACTTCAATACAATTCCACGATCTTAGGAACGATATCAATTCTCGTGTGTACATACGGCCTACCGTCTCCACAATGTGATGTGACTCATTCTACCTGATATTAAATGCACAATGATTATATAAATTAATTACTGAATGAATATGATATATATTACACTAATACCATCCTGGAAATGAGGTATCTATAACCTAAAAATAATAAGAATAATTTATTCAACAAAACACGAATAATAACACAAAAAGCAATTTACACCCGAATAACAAGTAGCAATGAAATAATACTAAAAAGTAGCTAAGAATATGACCATATATGATATCATAACAATTAATACGATTCGTTAATAAGTAAATAAAATTATTTAAATAATTATATAGGAGGTTCGGGCACGTACAAAGCAAATCGGACCTAAGGTAAGGGAAAATCTTGCAGTCTCATTTTTATCTGAGATTGTTTATAATTTAGACTTTTATGGGGAATATTTGTCATCCAAATCCAGGTTTCCTCAATATGTAATATTATTTAGATTCTCCTACATTTTTTTAAATCCAATATTACTTGTTGGTTAGTTTTTAGTAAAAGACATGAAAGGAATCTTTTGTCGTTTTTTAGTAGGAGTTACTTTTTGAATTTTCAAGCCAAAGTACTAGAAGAATGTTATTTTAACTTATATGAAATGAATGGATTTTATGATTTCATAAAACATTAGTTCCATTAAGCGTCAATTACATGTTTTCAAGTTTATTTTTAATCAAAATCTTTTAGTTTAAAAATTTAATAACATGTTAAGAAAGGAAAAAAAATTTTGAAGTAGAAAGGATATTTTCCTCAAGAATGGAGGTCAAGATTTTTATCAAAATTATTTTCCATATATGATAATATAGGGTTCTGTTTCTATCCCTATTTTTACATTGATTTTTTTATGTTATGATGGAATTATTTTTATGATGTCTTTCTATATGGATTATGTAATGATGGTATGATGTTTGAGAATACCATTTTTATTACATGGGTTATGATATGATGTATGATTTTTGATCCTGTGGAACACTTAAGAATGGTATCATTATGAGATGGTTGGGACCTATATCTACCTCCAATGTATTGTGTAAAGATTTATATCTCATGAGATAAACATGGATGGAACGTCAAGTTAAACTAGTTCAGGGATACAGGACTGGAATGAGGAGTGAACTCGGTTCAGAAATGGACTTTGTTTGCTAAGATAGTCTTGGATATGAGTCTTGACTAATGAGAAATGATTTTCTATGATTATGTGTGTATTCCACAATGTTTCATGTCTTATGTTTTGATTATTGGGATAACATTTCACTACTATGATTTATCCCATGTTATGAAATTGTGATCTCTTTTGCAAGTTACGATTTCAAAAATATTATGTTCTTATGAATATGTTGTGATTGATATTTATTTTGTTTACCCTTACATAGAATCTGAGCTCACCCTTTTGAATGTTTTATTTTCCCTAGGTTAGGAAGAAGTGTATTAAGTAAGATATGCTAAAAAGGGACTTTAGATATGATAAAATAAAAGAGAGAGAGTGTAAATGATTTATGAACCAGTTGTTTATGTTTCACTGTTTATAAAGACAATATTCCTATAAGGTCCTCTCATGGTTTTGTTATATTTTGTAATTAGTGTGTTTCAATTTTTATGTGACAACAATGTATGTAAAGTATGGGTCATTATAGTTTGTATCAGAGGAAAGGTATAGTCATCCTTTGGAAACTAGGATGTGAAAGCCTTAGTAAGAACCCTAATGATATATCTAAGCATAGAACTCAATCTTAGAGTTTTAGAAATGTCCATGAAAAACCTATGATAATATCTTAAGTGTGATGTTTTATTCTTGATTATGTGGTTTTACTATTATAATTAGTGTTTTTCACACTATTCTTATTTGTTTTAGCCAATGGTTGGAACCTGAAGGAACCGTGTTAATGCGAAATAAGATGGGAAATGCAATTATTGTCCCCCTGAGCAACCAAACATTATGGGAGCTGGAATGCAAAATCATGTAGCCATTCTCACCCATCTTTCTAATGTTATGAATCATGCAGGACTTCCAAATGAGCAATGGAAGGAGAAACATTTTTGTTAATATTTCATGAGGCATTGTCCACCTTCAATCAGTGGGTCTACTGATCCATTAGTGGATTAATAATGGATCAGTACCACTAAAAAGATATTTTCAATTCTTCAATGTTATGAACATGATAAATTCATCTTAGTAATATATCTTTTGGATGGTGAAGCTGATCAATTGTGGAATCTTATCAAGAATATGAGGCCAAGAGATGAAATTGAGTCCATGGAATGGGATGAGTTCAAGAACTTATTTTTCAATATGTACATCACTCATATTCTTCGAACGAAGATGGATAAGGAGTTTCTTGAACTAAAGAAAAAGGATGATAAATCTATTGGTACCTATGAAGCAAACATTACAAGACTTGAAAGGTATGCTTTTTGGATTATTATCCAACTTGAGAGTAAGATCGATCGATTGTTTAGTGTCTTAAAACCAAGTCTTTGAAGGGCATTATCCATAAGGTACTTCAATAGCTACGAGGAAATTGATTGATGCTCTCTGATGTTTGAGATGGAGATTAGAGTAACCCATCAGTCATATGTGTTTGATAAGATGTGGAAAATGTAATTCAAAGGGAAATCTAAATACAACATTGAAAAGAAGATGAGTTTTCCCTTATGCTCAATGTGTGGAAAGAAACATGGAGGGAGTTGTCTTAAAGGGATAAATAAATGTTTCAAATGTGGAAAGGGGGGTCATCGGGAATTTGAATGTCGTAGTGATTGGAAAAATATGTCTAGTGATGTGAACAAAGAAAAGGATACATAGAATGCACCTCCTATACTTCAAAGTGACAAGTGCAATGAAATGTGGAATTTTTCTAATACAATCCCTAATCAATGGGTTGATGATGATGATCGACGTCAACAAACTCTTAATACTAAAGAAAAAGGAAAGTCACATGAAATTTCTATCAGCGATGTGGAGTACGATAACGAAGTTGTGAAATGTACACTTACCATCCACTCTAAAGTAGAAAATGTTTTATTTGATTCTGGATTCACCCACTCTTTTATTTCTGAAGAATTTTCTAAGGGCATCGTCGTATTACCACAACAATTAGATGTTGAGATAGCTGTGACAACCCCTAATGGCACAACAGTCACATCAAAAGTTTATAATTCTTCTCTGATTGAAGTTTATGGAAAAGTGCTTCATTCAAATCTTGTTATCCTTACTATAGAAGAATTTTATGTGATTCTTGGCATGGATTGGAATTCTTTATATGGATCTCATATCAATTGCCAATGTTGGGAAGTCACATTTCTTATTCCAGATCAATCCATGATTGTCTATCGATGCAAGGATGAACATAACCTTCCAGTGGAAATATCTTCCATATTATGGGTTTTGATTCCACTAAATGAAGGTTACTGATCTCCAATGGTTGGTGAGAAACTCATGATTAAGAATATGACCATTGTATGGGAGTTTGAAGATGTCTTTCTGGAGGAATTCCCTGGTATTCCACCAAATCGTGAAGTTGAGTTTTCAATTGAACTCATACCGGGTGATTTACCTATTTAAAAGACACCTTATAGAATGGACCCAATTGAGTTACAGAAATTGAAGAAACAATTCCAAGAGAATCTTGATATTTGATTCATACGCCCTAGTGTGTCACCTTGGGGAGCACCTGTTCTGTTTGTTACTAAGAAATATGGATCAATGAGACTCTGCATTGATTATTGAGAACTTAACAAGATCACTATAAATAACAAATATCCTCTCCCGCACATTGATGACTTATTTGACCAACTACGTAGAGCTCAATACTTTTCCCAGATTGATCTCCATTCATGGTATCATCAATTAAGAGTCAAAAGGGAGGATATACCAAATATGACTTTCCGTAAAAGTTATGGAAACTATGAATTTATAGTGATGTAGTTTGGTCTTAGTAATGCCCCTACTATCTTTATTGATCTGATCAATAGAGTCTTTAGAGACTATCTTGACCAGTTTGTGGTAGTATTTATAGACGATATTCTTGTCTATTAAAAGAGCAGGGAACAACATGAAGACCACCTGATAATTTTATTGAAGACCCTGAGAAAGGAGAATCTTTATGACAAATTTACCAAGTGTGAATTTTGTCTTCAAAAAGATTAATTTTGGGTCACATAATCTCAAAAGAGGGGATATCTGTGGATCCCGCAAAAATAGAGGTTATCGAAAGATGGTCGAGACCAACAACAGTAACTTGGATCCGAATTTTTTTGGATTGGAGGGATATTATCAACATTTTTTGAAAGATTTTTCATGATTATCTAATCCACTCACCAGGTTGACTGGAAAAGGAGTTAAGTTCACATGGAAAGAGGAGTGTGAAGAGAATCTCAAGGATTTAAAAAGAAGGTTATCCAATGCACCTATGATCACACTTCCTTGTAGTGGAGAAAGGTTTTTGATATATTCTGATTCATCCAAGAAGGTATTGGGGTGTGTTCTCATGAAAAACAATATGGTGATAGCTTATGCCTCACGACAGTTAAAAATACATGAGCTAAATTACCCAAATCAGGGTTTAGAGTTAACTGTGGTAATCTCTGCATTAAAAATATGGAGGCATTATCATTATGGTGAAAGGTGTGATATTTATACAGATCATAAAACTTTAATGTATACTTTCACACAATAGGAGCTGAATATGCACCAAAGAAGATGGTTGGAGCTGATTAAGGATTATAACTGGTCAATTCATTATCACCCTGGTAAAGGAAACAAGGTGGCAGATGCATTAAGTCGACAAGACCAAGCTAGATTATCCTTGATGAGAATCACAAAAGATCCAATATTTATGGATTCACAAAGGATGGATCTTGGAATTATAATTGAAGGGGAGAAATCTTGACATTATCAAATGAATGTTCAACCAACTATACATGTGAAGATTAAAGAGGCATAGAAAGAAGATGAAGAGTTACAAAAGAAGGTGAGAAATGTTCCTGAATTCAACCATGATTGTGATGGGATAATAAGGTTCAGTAATCGGGTTTGTGTTCCTCCCATCCCAGAATTAATGAAGGAGCTGCTGGATGAGGCTCATAGTTCATCATTCTTTATTCATCCTAGAAGCACAAAGATGTATAAAGACATGAAAGAGTACTTCAGGTGGGATGGCATGAAAAGAGAATATTGCTGAATATGACACTCGATGCTTGGTTTGTCAGCAAGTTAAAACTGAGAGACAGAAGTCTAAGGGGATGTTACAACCATTACCCATACCAGAATGGAAATGGGAATACATCACTATGGACTTTTTCACTGGACCTCCTAAAACATCCAAAGGAAATAATGCTATTTGGGTCATAGTTGATCATCTTACAAATTCAGCACACTTCATTTCTATTAGAGAGGATTTATCTCTTGATCATCTTGCCAAGATATATGTAAAGGAAGTGGTAAGATTGCATGGATTACCACATTCCATTATATCTGATCGGGATCCGAGGATTACCTCAATGTTTTGGTGAATTCTTCAGCATACTCTGGATACAGAGTTGAGCTTCAGCACTGCTTATCATCCTCAGACAGATGGTCTGTCTGAGAGAACAATTCAAACTCTAGAAGATATGTTAAGATCTTGCTATATGGATTTCAAAGGTTGTTGGGATCAACACCTACCTTTGGTGTAATTTTCTTATAATAATAGCTTTAAATCCACTATTTAGATGGGTCCTTATGAAGCTCTCTATGGGAAGAAATGCAGGACTCCAACATGCTTGGATGTAGTTTGAGAAAGAAAGTTTTTAGGACATGATCTTGTTGATGAGATGGAAGAAAAGGACAGATCTATTAAACAACACATAAGAGCAGCTCAAAGTCATCAAAAAAGTTATGATGATAACCGAAGAAAAGACCTATAGTTTGAATTGTGTGATAAAGTGTTTTTACGAATATCTCCTTGGAAAAGAGTAATGAGATTTGGAAAGATGGGAAACCTGAGCCCTAGGTATATCTGTCCTTTTGAAATATTGGATCGTGTTGGGAAGGTAGCTTACCGATTGGTGCTTCCACCGAATCTCTCTCAAGTTCATGATGTGTTCTATGTATCTCTACTGAGAAAGTACATACTCGATCCTTCACATGTACTCAACTCAAAAGTTGTACTGGTGGAACAATATCTTTCTTATTAAGAACAGCTGATAGAGATTCCGGATCGTAGTGAAATAGTCCTACGGAACAAGACCACTCTCTTGGTGAATGTTTAATGGAGGAACCACCAATTAGAAAAAGCTACATGGGAGCTTGAGGACATGATGAGGGAGATTTATCCCCATCTCTTTGTTACAAAGTGACGAATTTCGAGGGCGAAATTCATTTTAAGGGGGTAGAATGTAACACGTGAGGTTTTTAGGACAAATATATTGTTTTATGTTATATACATCATCAAAGTAATATTTTAGTACACACATCACTAGTTTGGCTTGCATTACACGCAATCGTGACTTTCCTCAATAGCTTCTGTTGTACGCAATACCGAGTTTCACTAAACAACAATATGCTATTAAAATATTATTAAAACTAGTCGTTATGAATATTCATACCTACTTTTTGAAATTTTATGAATTTTATCTTTCAAAATGAAATTCATTTTTGGTTTCTGAATATCATAATTATCCTAGGGTGCATTTTTTGTATTTTTCTGAAAACATTCAATTTTTGATGAATAGTGAAAACACTGTGTTACTATTTAAAAACTGACTTTTTATTTAAATAATTATTTATTTTATTTAAATTTTTTATACGTCAAAATTGATACATAATACCTATATAAGTTCAATTTAATTAATTGGAGTCATTTTATAATAATTTTAGATATATACAAATTTTATTGAACTTTTGACCGTCTTTTACCCACCTCCTAGGAGAATTTACAAATTTACATAAAACATAATTTTACCACTTCTGTGAGTGGAATTTAAAAATTCTGAAAGACACGGTTGATATCAGTATGTAAAATTTGATTCAATAAGATAAAAATAATTTTTTTCTGAATTGTAACTTTTTAATTTTATTTTCCACGGTTAAAAGTAAATAAGGTAATTAAGGGTAGAAATGATATTATTATTGCCATAAAACTTGTCCTAATTCTATTGGATAAGTTTTATTCGTCCAAAAACAATCTTAGTAATAAAGTATTACAATTTAGGTCCACTTGGATTAGATTAGGACATTTAATATTATTTTATTTAAAGAAGAGTTAAAATAGTTAAAATCAAAGTTTAATAACTAAAACATGTTTAATATATGGTTATAAATAAGATAAATTAGACAATAAATATTAATAATAAAGATAAGTAGATTTAATACATAATCGTATTTTATTTATAATTTTTTGGCTTTAAATAACTTAATTTATTTCTGACACAATGATGATGTAGTAATTACCTTATTAAGGAAATATTAACATAATTGATATTATAAATACCCAAATAAATGTAATTTGAGACTTTTTAAGAATTCAACTAATTTTATAGGTTAATATGACATATTACTATTTATTTAATTAACTTTTTTCGAACTAATAATGTTGTTATTCTTTTCACAAAAAAACAATTACCAAATAGTGTCAAAATTGACATAAATTTGTTTTTAAAAAAATATTATATTATAAATTGTTAATTTATTCCTAGAAAAATAAGGTTCAACCAAATGACTTATATAAGGTTATATATATTAATAATGAACCACTTGGGGTTCGTTTGGCATGTTATGGTAAGTTTATTAACAATATAGTGTATGAAAACAACAATACATGTTAAAAGTAGAATTATTTAACTTATAGTTAAATATATATGATATGGTTAAAATAGTAACCTAAACTTCTATAAAATCTATTGGTTGAGGGTATTTCGACCCATCCCCACCTTATCTTCGAAATAAATCAATTTGGAGCTATTAAAACTGAATATGACTTTATTATAAAATAATATTTTATGATTTTCCGAAGGTTCCCCTCTCCTCCCTTATAAAAGGGAACCTTCTACCTCTACTCATCACACCACTTTTTTCCTTAAATCTAGGAGAAACCATGCCAATTTCTCTTCTACACTTCACTAGAAATATCCTAGAGGTCCTGGTCTTCTTCAAAGACAATATTTAGTTCCTTAAGAGAGCAGGTGGAGGCTCCCTGGCACCTGACTTATCTTGTTCGAAGTTACTCGTTGGAATTAAGACATGGCTGCTCGGTTCACCACATATTTAGAGAGGCTAATTTTTCTACAGACTCCCTATCTCAGGGGAGCAGTTGGGAGGAGCCTTAGTTGGTGTTTGATAGACTGGGATCTCTGCCCAAGGAATGTATTATTTTTGTACAAGGGGACACCCTTGGGCTCCGCCACTTTAGGCCGCCATGTCCAAACTTTTGTTCCTGGGTTTCCCACCCTTATTTGAATAATAAAATGTAATTTTTAGTGCCCTAAGAGGAGGTTAAGAAGAGGCACTTCAAAGAAGAGGTAATGTCTGTTACCGATTCATTCAACTTTATTTCTTCTTATACTTATTCTTCTTTAGTTGTTTCATTATGATGTAATAACATGAATATCACTCATATAATGATATGTTATTATAAATATGAAACAACCATATTTCACCTTCTATCCATCCTACAGAAAATGAAATCACCGCGCGTGCGTACGTACAGAATATCGTCTCCACGCCGTGGTGTAATCTGTTTTCCACCACCACCTTACTTTGATGGGTATAATGGTGTAATGAATATAATGGTGTAAATACTAACTATATATGATTATATTAATGTGATATTTATTCTAAAATAGTATACATACACTTCAATACAATTCAACGATCAGGGGAACGATATAATCGCTTGTGCGTACGTACGACCTACCGTCTCCACGATGTGATGCAACTCGTTCTACATGATATTCAATGCATAATGATTATATAAATGAATTTAATAAAGAAATATGATATATATTACACTAATACCATTCTGGAAATGAGGTATCTATAACCTAAAAATAATTATAATAATTTATTCGACAAAACATGCATAAGAACTAAAAAAGAAACAAACACCCGAACAACAAGTAGCAATGAAATATTACTAATAAAAATCTAAGAATATGACCATATATGATATCATAACAATGAGTAAGATTCTATAATAAGTAAATAAAATTATTTAAATCATTATATAGGAGGTTTAGACACGTATGAAGATAATCGGACTTAAGGTAAGGGAAAATCTCGCAATCTCATTTTTATCCGGGATTATTTATACTATAGAATTTTATGGGGAATATTTATAATCCAAATCCATGATACCTCAATATGTAATATTATTTAAATTATCCTATAATTGTTTAAATCAAATATTACTTGTTGGTGAGTTTTTAGTAAAAGACATGAAAAGAATCTTTTTTGTTTTTTTAGTACGAGGTACTTTTTTACTTTCCCAACCAAAGTATGAGAAGAATGTTTTTTAAATTATAGGGCATGAATGGATTTTATGATTTTAGAAAACATTAGTTACATGAAGCTACCTTTATAGGTTTTCATGTTTATTTTTAATCAAATTATTTTAGATTAAAATTTTATGACATGTTTTGAAAGGAAAAATATTTTTGAATTAGAAAGTATATTTTCCATAAGAATTGAGTTCAAGAAGTTTATGAAAATTATTTTACATCGGAGATAATATAGGTTTCTTTTTCTAACCCTATTTTTATATTAATTTTTTATGTTATGATGGAATTATTTTTAGGATATCTTTTTATATGGATTATGTTATGATGGCATGATGTTTAAGAATCCCATTTTTATTACATGGGTTATGCTATGATGTATGATTTATGATCTTGTGGCACACATAAGAATGGTATAATTATGAGATGGGAGGGACCTATATCACCCTCCAATGCATTGGGTAAAGATTTATATCTCATGAGATAGACATGGCTGGAATGGCAAGTTAAACTGGTTCAGTGATACAGGACTGGAACATGGAGTGAACTTGGTTTGGAAATGGACTTTTTCCTCTAAGATAGTCTTGGCTATGAGTCTTGACTAATATGAAATCATTTTATATGATTATGTGTATATTCCACAATGTTTCATGTCTTATGTTATAATTATTGGGATTAAATTTCACTACTATGATTTATCCCATGATATGAAATTATGATATCTTTTTCAAGTTATGATTTCCAAAATGTTATGTTCTTATGAATATGTTGCGATTAATATTTCTTTTTTTACCCTTTCTGAGCATTTGAGCTCACCATTTTGTATGTTTTCTTTTCCCCAGTTCAGGAAGAAGGGTATTAAGTAAGATATTCCAAAAAGGGACTCTATATATGATAAAATTAAGGGGAGATGGTGTATAAGATTTATGAACCAGTGGTTTATGTTTCCCGGTTTCTTAAAGCACTATAAATATACATTCCTTTTATGGTTTTTTATATGTTGTAATAAGTGTGCTTCAATGTTTATGTAATAAAAATATATGTAAAGTATGGGTCATTATATTAAAACCATTTGACAATATCCTCTTTTTGGAATACTGATCCATTCCACAAACCCATGCCACCCACCATGAAAGATATATTATGAATGTTACATACGCATGAGAGGTTTCTCGTTGATATTCTATGTCATAACAAGGTAATTTTTTCCCACTTGACCTTATCCCTTAGGCACAGAGCACAATGTCATATTTCAACGAGTACCCATTTACGGAATATGAACTTTTTATCCCATGTTCCATTTATCCTTTGGCTCTAAGAAAAGGATCATATTTTGACCAATCCTTAGAAATGAAATATGAACGTCGTCATTAATATGACCAAGGATATTTCAAAATCACTTTTTCAATAAAACACTCCATTATTGAAAAACAATTCCATCCAAGACATTTCAATAACAAACAATTTCAATAAAACACCATGTTTTATTGAAAACCAAATTCTCATAAAACAAGTTATCAATTATAAAAAAATCAATAATTTAAACCCATAATTTTAAAATCAAGATGCTAAATCAAATTACACAAAAATTCACTATGATTTCAAAATTTCACTAATACTATAAATCATCACAGAATAAGATTTATTCCATTCATTTCACAATCAATCCCATTCAGTTTTACCAATTGGAAACTATGACAATCAATTCAATCAATAGGAGTAGAGAGAATACTCTTAAATTGAAGGTTTTTATAGAAACCTCAATGAATGAATAACAGTCTGTAATAACCAATTTGATTCTCAAAAAACCAACATAGATCACTTTTCCTTACAAGAACTAGACCAAATATCATCATAAATAGAATCCCCTAACCTAGATCTACCAAAAATGGGTTTATATATATTAAATCAAGACATTAGGATAAGTATATATTAGTAGATCTATAAACCCAATCATGAACAAGAAGAACGATCGCATACCTTAAAAATCTAGATTCAATTTTCCCACAGATGCCTTCAGATCACATCTAGAATGATTGGAGAATCATCTTTGGAAATAAGATAAGAAGAATCCCATTTTATTGATGCTTAGTTAGAAAACAGTCCACTTAGAGATATAAATGCACGAGATCCAATTTTTTAGGATCTCACTCATGTGCTCGCATGGTTAGTTCGAACGGTTGGACAAACTGTGCCATAACCACTCATTAGCTACTACCTGGGAAGACCCTCGCACGACATCCTCACACTATATCTCTATCCATTATCCAGATGTGTGGGAGCCACTTCCACAAAAAAGCCAACAACCCATGGTTTGGACACATGGTTTAAAAAAACCATGCACCTCCCATGTGACATCCCCTTTCCCTCAAAACATCCTTCAATGTTCTCACAACACACCCATTCGTAAACCTTAACATTATAACCATTAAAATCATCAAGTAATTGTTACATACTAGAAATTGAGGGTTATATATGGGATATATTTTATATTTTATAAATTTTTTAATCATGACACATGTATTGAAAAAGTATCTAATTTATTTATTGATTCCTCATGATACATTGATAAAGGATTGTGGAGTAAGATCATAGAGTATGTTAGGATCTATCGAGTTTATGTCTTGGGTGTCATTGATCATTGTGGGTTTTCCTTTATCTGTATACTATGACATTATTTTTTTGTAGTTCTGTTTTTTTCGGTTTAGAATTATATGATTTTGTAATGAATTCATATCATTCATAATATTGTGGTTGATTAATTTTTGTATCATGGTTTGGTTATTTTACTTTATAAGGAGATATTGCTGCCTAATTATTAATGAATCCCTTAGAATTTACTTGTTTCCTTTATCATATGGGGTTGTCATCTAAGGCCATGTAACATTCAACCACCCTGTCAAGAAAATGAGAAGGGGATAGATGAAACAATGAGTATGATTTTTAAAAGGATTTTATTTCATTATGGGAAAATTGGAAATGATAAATTGATTATAGAGATGGAAAATCATTCTTTAGTATAAATGAATTGAGATGGTATTACGGAAAATGATCATCAAAACATGAAATTTATAGCATAAAAATATGTCGCTGAGATATTTATATTTAACATTGTGTTATAATGGAGTTGGGAATATTTGTGAAATAAGAAACTTATAGGGGTTATAATCTTATTTTCATGGGTTTATCCAATGAGATGAGTATTATATGAATTTATGGAATGACTTCCTAGTATGAGTGGATATTTCATTTTGGGTAATGATATATGATTTGGGGAAAAATGTTGTTTTTTGAAAAATTGTTGATTTTTTTCAAAAAGGATACCTTGAAAAAGAATGTTATGTGTATTTTTAAAATGGTATGATTATAAAAATAACAGTGAAATTTTCAAATATGGGTTTATAATAGAATGTGTTGAATTTTAGAATCCCTTTTGATGATATTTTTTATAAGGT
Organism: Viscum album; assembly: GCA_963277665.1. NCBI lineage: Eukaryota > Viridiplantae > Streptophyta > Magnoliopsida > Santalales > Viscaceae > Viscum > Viscum album. Next base: position 1,061,381,288 of record OY728140.1, read on the forward strand.
AATATTTTAATTTATAAGAAATCAGTTGTATGAGAGTGAGACTAATTGTCTTTTCTAGTTTATAGTAAATGGTTCGCAATAGGAATCATTAAAATATTGAAAAAAACTTTTGATATTTTGGTTTTACCAAATCCATATGAGAACCAACATCCGATTAAAAGTATATCCAAGGATTTTCATGTTTTATATTGAAGAAATCGAAGGGATGAACTAAAAATTTGGATCATTTAATTATGTCCCAATATAATTATACACTTATAAATCAGTGTGATTCAGAACTAGAGAAATAAATGGTATTTGTGATTAGGATGAATCAAATATTTTTTTCTTAAAGAACAACTATAGAGATTCTAGTGGTGAATGTGATGTATATACTACATGAATTTACATGTGAGTGGTAGGATTTAGCACTTCTGGGTAAATTAGAAAAAGGAATTTCATGGTTGGATTTTGATGAAATCTTCAGAAATTTTTTTGGTCATTGCAAATTTACAATTTATAGAATGAATGATTTTTTTGGGATAATGTTTGAGAATCACTGAGTGACATATTATCTGACTAAATCTATGAATTTTTTCTTCTTTGTCCTTGAAATTGTTGTATGTTCATCCTTGAAGGATCAAATTTTTTATTCAATATTGAGTCAAGTGATTCAGGGGTGATTTAATGCACTATATAAAGGAGTATATAGAGATGGTCAATAGAGAAATGGTGGAGGAATAGGAAATAATAGGATCTATTGGTGGAGAAAACTTGTTGATACCTACTAGAAATGGATGGACATATAATAATGGGAACAAGTGGAAGAGGGGAACCCATTTTCACGGTAGTAGAATGACATACAATCAAACTAATGGATAAGTGAATCATCTTCTAAAACCCATCATTAATGTTCGTTTTTTCTAATGTGGATATTTTGATCACATCATGCGAGATTGTACAGAAACACTTATAGCATGCCACAATTGAAACCAAATGGGACATCATCAGTGTTATTTCCATAGTGCTCTAAGGCCGAGTGTTTGAGACGCATCTCAAATATTGAAAATAATTTATGATTCAATTGAAAAAGGGTATCAGAATACTTCTCATTAGTAGAACAAAGCTATCCATGGTGATTCTAGGAAAACCATGACTCCTTAGCTAATGAAATTTTAATTAGGAAGTAAAGAAAAATGTACAGTGATTGAGCAGTTGAATGGAACATAGATGGAGATTGTGGATGAATAATCTAGATCACCAATAGTGATATATATGATTCTGTTAATTATTACCTTCTGATAAAAAATTTATATATGATTGAATCACATTCAATTATTACTTTAAGTGCTAATGAACTCTTGGGATTAAATATTGAGATTCTACCTTCTATTTTAAAATGAAAAACACTCCTTGTTTAATGAAAATGTCATGTTATTATATATAAATCACATTGTATAAATTTTTATGGATAATAGTTGGTATGAGACCTCTCTATAAGTTATATGGATTTCTATGACATAATCATAGTAATAGGTTTGTTTACTATGTTTAAATAAAACAATGACTATTTGACCCAATGTGTATTTTAGCAGATGATGGTGTATAGAATATCTTTAGAGGAGTCTATAATGTAATGGATGATAAAAAAATGCTTATTGGCACCAATTATTGGACTATATTGTACAATTTGGAAGGGTTGAATTTAGTATCAGAGGATGACATTAGGGATTATTGTCTTCCAATAATTTTTGATCATTTTTTGTATGTATTACCCCATAATTTATCTATATGTCTACCCATAAGAGAAGTGGATTATACGATTGACCTCGTAATAGCCACCATCCCTGTCTCAAGTTTTTACCATATTGAACAAATAGAATTATGTAAACTGATTGTTTTTTATGGGTTTTAAGGAAATGTGTTCATTCATCCCGATATGACTCCATTAGAGGCAATAATAATATTTTTTTAAAAGTAATATGGAATTGTATGGCTTTGTCTATATTATCATAAGATTAACCATGTTGTGATAATGAATCAGTATCCACTTCCACACATTGATTATCCATTCAGTCAATTTAGGGGAGCATAGTGGTTTTTGAAAATTTACTTTTGATTATAATATCGCCAATTATTGTTTGTGAAGGAGGTCATTCAAAAAATAATTTCATAATTATATAGGGTAATTATGAGAATTTTTTTAGGCCTTTTAGTCTTTTGAAATCACCAGTGGTCTTTGTGGAATTGATGAATTAGATATTTTAGATCTATATCGATTTTATTATGGTGGTGTTTGTGGTTGATATGCTGATGTGTTCAATGATACATGATTAGCATGAGAACACATGGAGATAGTGTAATGAATTTCAATAATTCATCAATTGTATTCCAAACATTTAATGTTACATTATTTGATAGAATATGTACATTTCCCTTGGCATGGAATCTGAAGAATACGTTTTTATATTCATCTAAAAAGTATAGTTGCTATTATTTCTTTGAAACGTCCAAAGAATGTGTCTATGTTATGCAGTTTCCTTAGTATATTTAGTTATTACTGAAAAATATTTCTTGAAATTTCAGGACTATATTTACAAATAAAATATTTGAAAAATATTTAATTTACCTTACATCAGCTCCAATCTTGATTTTTCTAGAATCAGGACAACGATATGTCATGTATTATGATTATATGGGTTTAGGGTTGGTATGTTCTCTCATGTAGAGATATCATGTGATTTCTTAATTCACACTCAAATTATAGTTTATTTAGAAGAACCACCCAACACATGATTTGGATTTAGTTGTTTTTGATGAATATTTGACGACATATCATGATTATATATTTAGAGACAAATTTATGGTGTTTGTGAGTAAAAAAATATTGAATAATATTTTCTCACAAATCAATTTAAAACCTTAAATTATTATTTATAGAGTATCTACAAATTTTTTACATTAACATGATGTATAAACTAGGTAATTGAAATTTAGTGGAAGATTCATTGATGATAAATTTTCATTCATAATTAAAAGTAGAGGATTATAATCAGTGGATTTTGATGTCATTGATAACTAAAATGCACTAGAATTATGATCATATAGGTAGTGTTATGTTTTTTTTAAGTTCCTTTTATTCATAATCACGTTGGATGGTTAAGGAGAAGAAAAAATATGATTCATAATATGTTTCTTTGAGGTCAAAACTCAATGGGGGGTGGAACATTGAGGGATGAAAAGTGGATGAAGGATCAGTTTTGTGTTTTTGTGATCAAATGATTATACCTATGGATTTTTTGAAACAGTGTCTTCATAAATACAACCATTAATGATGGAATACTAATTTGGGAATGTATATTTTGTATAAGGCATAAAAAATTGTAGCTATGTGATTCCACGAAAAGAAAGATGGATATGTATGTTTTTATATGTCTAATCAATCTTAATGCTAATATTGAATAATAATGACCAATTGGAATATTTCATTCTTTACTTATTCGTGATTGAAAATGGGATTATATTGCCATGTATTTTGTGATATCTCTCCAAATAATGGTTTGTAAAATGATGATGGATGGGTGGTAGTTGAATATCTCACAATGTTAGCCCATTTCGTTCCTATTCATTAATTTAATATGGAAAATGAAATTCCTAATATATATATATATGAATTTTTAATGAGTTATGGAGATATATATCACTTGTTTCAAACTGGGATCTTAGGGTAATGTCACATTTTTTGACATTCTACAAAAATACTAGATGACTCAGTTGACCTTGAGTAACATATATGATCCTCAGATTGATAGATAATCCAAATGAATGATACATTGAATGAAATGATTTTGGGTTATTTAATGGTTTTTTATATATCATGGAGGATCCCATAAAATTAGTGGAGATATAATATAACAATAATTTCTAGGCCTTAATACATATGGTCCATTTTGATACATTGAAAGTGAATTTTTGTTGTTCTTTACATTGTTGGGTGTAAAAAGGTGAGAAAACAGTAGTTTGAATGAGACGTGTCACATAGAAAATTGAGAAATATCAACTTTTTAGGAAAAAATGATATGACTTTTAGTAGTTAGAAATCATATGAAGATAATCATCAATGGTTCTTTTCGACCAAGTTGAGTGATCAAATATTCTTGAGAACCTCTCAAATCCTTTAGAATCATCATTTTTTTAAGAAGATAATGATATATCATTGATATATTAGACCATTTGATATTATTTAATGTGTTGGATAGGGGGAATATAGAATGGATTTTCCACTATGGTTCAGTATATTCTATAATGTGTTTCATGTATCTTAGTTGAAAAAGAAACATCTTGATCTTAACCAGGTGATTTGATGGGATCACATTACCCTAGTCCCGCATACATTTTTGTTCATGTACCATTGTGGTTTTTGGATTGGAATGAGAATGTATTGAATTGAAAAATCAATTCTCTAGTCCAGATTTTGTGGAAAAATGTTCAGATTTAGGATAAAACATTATAACTAGAGATTGAAATTGTCAAAAAATGACCCAAAATATTTTAGAAAAATATTGACTTTCAATTTTATAGGGAATGAAAGGATATTGGATGGTTGAATTTAGATTCCTCAGTTTCCATAAGTAATTATTAATATATATATACTATGAGTTTAAAGTGATTGTGAGATGTTTGGGATGGTTTGGAGGATTTTTAAAATGTTTTTGGGATTTTCTACAGGTTCATGATTTGATCAATGTTATTAAAAAACATGAGAATCGCACAATAAACCATGAAAATATAGTTACTTGGATATCAATATGAACATTGTTATGTGCACATTTTGACCTAATTGTATGGTGATAATGTAGAAAAAATGCATTTTGGGAAAGATTATTTTTCACGGTTACTGCACAGTTTGAATAACTATGATCCCTAACCATGGATAGATAAAATTATGATCCTAAAATAGTCAATCTCATTTGGTATGTGTCATTGACCACTCATTTCCAATTGGTCAACTGAATAACATTTTACTCACTCAACAAAGAATGTAGATACGATTTCTCTTGATTCAGAAACAATTGTTTGGTGTTTTATGGTTCATTGAAACCCATATTCCTTGCAAACTCTCCATCGATGGTGGTTTTTAATAAATATACTCTTCTAGAAATTCCTTGATTTATAGATCTAACCCTATGAACGTAGATATATGACTGTTTTTTCAATTAGGATTAAATTTTTATGTTTTAATGATAGGGTATAAGATATAAGTTGGTTTTTAGAGTTTCAACCTGGTTTTGTTAATGAATCCATGGCGTTTTTTATTATTATTATAGTCTCTTAGGTAGGTGTCTTTACTATTGATCATTTTATTATAGCATGAATCGTAGATTGAATTTTTTTATAAATTTCTTGAAATTGATTTGTGAATTTGTTTGTCTAACGAATGGAATAAATATTCCTCAATGATGGTTTGAGAAATCGTTGAATTTTCATGAAAATTAATTTGTGAATGAATTCAAAATGGTTATTTTAAAAACAATTACATTGTGTTATTATTGGAAAAAATTTATATTATAAAAGATTTAAAAAAATTATGTCTTACTGATGTGGTTTTTTAACAAATGTTTTGGATTTTTTTTCATAACTGGTTGGAATGTCCTCATTTTAATTGACAAAAACATCCAGAAGGAGTGTGTGTTACATTTAGGCACTGGTATATAGTTTCCATATAATGAACTGGTAGATCGATGATACACTTCCCATGAGTATGTAACTATCACTTGATCATGAATGTGTGGATTTGGTGAAGTTTTTATTGGAATCAGTTATATTAAATGAATTTTTGAAATGACATCAAGTACTTGTTTAGTTTTTTTTCATGAAATGTTTTTTTGGAAAATGTTTTTCTTTTATATGAAATCCTTAATGTTTTTAATGTATTTTATATAAATTGTTTTATATAAATGTACTAAAATGTTATATTATAGTGGTTTTAGTAGGGAATTCATTCATACAAGACCTACTATATTTTATTACTCATCCAATTTTTTTGTCAAATCGGTGCTTTAGCAGATGTTTTTTACCGAGACACTAGTAAAGTCAAAGTACCTCATTTATTTTTTGATACATCCTGATATAATGTGGACGGATTGTTTTTTTAGATCATAGAGAATGAGGGGAGATATAGAGTGTATTCAATTGGAGTCTTTATGATTTGTGGTTTTATCTTTTCTATTTTAATATGATATGGTTTAATATTCTTATGATATTTTTTTCAGTTTAATATTACATTGATTTGTATTAAGTTTTTTTCATTAATCATATATTGTGTTGTTAATTGTATTATCTTATATTGGATGCTTTACATAAAAAATTAAAATCATCATCAAATTATCAATGAATCTGATGGAATTAATTGATAGAATTTAGACTCTTGGCGATCTCTCTTATGACCAAGTATTGATCCACCCCCTTCTCAATAAAATGGGTAGTGGTTGAGTGATATATTTTCTGTGATCAGAATAGTTGGTTATGGTTTATTTTCTTGACCATAAGATATACACGATAAAGAAGAAGCTATTTATGAAAATTTTCAACCAGCATAAGAGGACAAATATCAACATATTTAATAAAAGGAAAAGGTAAAATAGATGATACTATATTAAATGGTCAAATAGAGGTTGTTTCTAATTTAATGAATGTAATTTTTTTAAATAATTTTATTTCACATAAAAAATGGAATGTTTACAAACTAATAGTAAATAATTAAAGGACACATTACATTTACATTTTTATTAAGTAAAAAAATGAACTGCATACCACCTAATTGATTAATGAGAAACCTTTTGTTTTCTAAATTCCTATTAGAGATATTACAGGACAATTGAATCATAGTTGTAATGATGAAAATCTATTCCCTAGTGAAGGAAAAAAATCATCTTTTGAATGAATAACTAAATGTGGTAATATTTTTTGGAATCATATATCCTTTATGTTTCCACCCTAGATATAGATATAACCTCTAAAATGGAATGAACTAATTAAAACAAAGATAATGAATTTTTTTCTTACTATATCAGTGATGCATGCTTCAAGAAATAGTAATGTTGATGTATTCAACTTTATGATAAAAATGTTACTAATGTCTACACCAATCTCTATAACATAATTGAATAGAGTATATACTTAAAGGTAACAATAGAAAATTCATATCTTATGTTTTAGAAACAATTGATGTAATGCAAAATTAATCATGAAACAATGTAAATATTTTTTAATAAATACCAAAATAATCCAAAATATTTTAAATTTAATATTCTTTTAATTGAATGAAAAAAACTAATGTTTGAATAAAACACATTATATCTACAAAATAATTTTGCATAATAATGTTATAATTTTGTTATTTCTAAATTAAAGACTAACATGAAATATATATCATGTTATCCTATGGGTGAATGGATATTGATTTCATACTAAACATGTATTGTTGGAAAATATAAATCATTCTATTTTGTCCATTAAATACTTATTCTAATAGTACATACAAATTTAAATTTAATCTTTCATGTTTTTTATGTGCTGAATTCATCTTGATAACCAGTTTTCCCAAAATTACTAAAATATAGAAATATTAAAATTTGGTTCTAAGGAATCATGTAATTTTTTCCATAATAATGTGGAAAAATGATTCTTCATATCACCTCTTCCAAAAGATAAATTATATTTTAGAAAATATAATTGGATGATATATATGAAAATGAATATTCAATATAAGAAACATTATAAAAATATTTGATTACAACTACCATAACAATTTAACATACACATATTTATTCATACATTAATGTGGGTACAAGGATTCCAGATAAAATGAATCAAATAAAATAAGTACTTGAACATGATACATAATAGGTATATTTTATAAAAAAATGTATTGAATAATGATATTTACATTGAAATACATAACTTTATTGTATATTTAATAGCTATTATTATATATTGATTGTTGGTAATTTATTAAATTTCAATATCTTTACCTAAGAAGTGGATATAAAATGAACAAAAATGAAGAACTAATAATGGAACTACAATATTGTGTTTTATGTAATTAGATGAGGAATCAAAATTAAAAATGTTAATGTGTATGATGTATAAATTAATTTACACTAAATAATTTGATTATAATTTTAATTGAAAATAATAGAGAATAATGTAATGATATGTACTATAGGGATTATAATTGGTGAAAATGCACCACCCCTATACAGTATTTGAATACTGTAATCTAATGTTTCATTATATTAAACCTCTTGGAAATTTTTGACATAATCATGAACATGAAAATAAAAACACCCTCTAAATTCCTTGATTAAGTCTAACCACTATGATATTTATGTGATCAACATGATTAAAATAATGGAATACTCAAACATAATGAATTGTTTATTAATTATTGGGTTCTATCAAAAATAAAATTAGTAATAGATGTTTGTAGCCAATATAAAAATGAGTAAAAAAATGTGAGAAAAAAACATAAAGATACATATATTTCTAATTGTAAATGTTAATTTTTTTAAAAAATATAAATAACTATTAATGAAATTTTTGACTTAATGAGAAAAAATAACATGAATATTAATAGTGTATATAAATGTAAAACATGGTTAAACATTTTTAATTTTAAAATGATAATTATATATGAAAAATTTGGCATATTATAATTAATATGTAATATAACGTTTTGATTATATATAAAATATATAGATAAGTTAATTTTTTTAAAATGATTATAAAAAAATTATTTTTATAGAAAAATTACAAAAACACAATGGAAAATTGTTAAGTTCAATTATTATGTTGGGTTAAATAGAAAGATAATTGAATAAAATAAATAACAATTATTAAATATTCATTCCTTGATGTTTTTAATTAAGGTTCGATTATTCGTTTTTATCAAAAACCTGTTTCACCATAAACTAACATAAAAAATTTATTAAGGGGATAAATAATTAATATATAATAGAAAACTACTCACCAAAGATAAATTTTCATGGTGAAAAATAATGTAAAAATGAATATAAATTATTGAAATGTATTATTAATAAATAAATTTAATAGACTTAATTCCTTTATGATTGTTTACATCAAGAGATGATATGGTTTAAAAATATAATTCCTAAGTAAATAATATAAATTATGTATTAATATATGGGTTTCTGGTCATTATTCTTAATGAAATTCTTAAAATCTATTTTTTCAATAAATCAAAATATCATGAAATTAAGCTATCATTTCTATATAGACTCTGATATGAATGGTTACTAAACTTTAAATATACCATAAATAAATTTTATGAGTCATGGTATCTATAAATAAATTTCAAGGATTTATAAATTTTAATTTTAATTTTACCAGATTCCATATTGTTTATGGATTTAGTGAATAAAAATAAAAATATGGATTGTATTTTTTGAGATATCATCGATATTTATAGAGCCAAAAAATTAATTTAAAAATATTTACCACATTTAAATAAATGATTAAGAACAATATTGAGAACACTTATTAATAAAAACAATATGATTTCACAATTATTTCTTTGATTCAATTTTTATTTGTTATGTTTGGTGACACATCTCATTTTTTTAAATTTTAATTACATAATCATTGACCTTATAATATTTTTCATAATAGAAATATTATTTATTAAATAAGTATTATTTTATGGGCATGGTTTAGGAAAATCATGTAGATCAATGAATTCCACGAAAAAAACCAAACCATGGAATTGAAATTTATGATTAAAGAAGTTATTTATTCTATTTTCATTTTCTGAATTTCCCCAAGAATAACCTATTACCATGGATCAAAGGGAATGAAAATCTATGGTTTTGAATATATATGTAATTTTTATAAAAATTTATCAATTTCTCATCCAAAATATATCTTGATTTTTTTATTCATTTGGTACTTATGGGTACTAAAATTATTTTAAATATAAATGTTTATATTATATATTAGATTTCCATTTGAAAAAAAATTATTTAAATTATTATAATAATATAAATTGTATAAATTGTATTAATTTTATGAAAAAATAAATAGAACATAAGTATGTGAAGTATATTCATATAGAGGGTTATATATATTATGATTATTTAATTCTTCAATTCTCCACATAAAAATAATGGTTTGATAATTTGTAAATTTATATTACATTGAGTCGTTATATTTTCATTAAAAATGTATAGTACATAAAATTACTCATGGATGGTAATATTCATTCACGTACTCCTGAAATATTAAATTATATCCACTATTTTTTGATGATATTTATTATCATAAATTGAGATAGAAATTTTTGAATAAATTTTCTCAACTAAATAAATTATAGATTTATTTTCATATAGTCGATATAAATTTATAGAGATAGATCTTGATAATTTTACTATGGATGATACATTGGATATTAAATTTAATTAATTGGGATTGAATATTATTCTATGATTAGAGATATTAAATAAAAATTGTTTTCTTTATTCGTGCAATATATCTTATGATATACTAATGATGTTAAGGAATAATAAATTTTGAAAATTCAATATTTTTGGAACTATAATAGCTTAGTGGTAACTATCCATTATTTAATTTTATACTGGGAGAACATATTCCATAAATTTACCAATGTTTAATGACTATTTTAAATGGATTATAATATCTTGGATAGATTTACATTACACATAATAAATTAAATGATCAAATTATAAAGTATATTCATAGAAGAAAATAATTAAAAATTACATTTTTTTGGAAGGAAAAAAGTATACTAGTGAAATGAAATATAGTTTTTTTATTGAAATTTTGATTAAATAAAAAAAATCCATAATAATAAAAATGAGATTAATGATATGAATATATAAAAATTAGTTTAATTTATTTTAAAAATTAAAAAATAAGGTAAAACTAAAGTTCAATTTGATAAATATGGGTCTTATCGTGATGAAATAAATCAAATAGTGTATAATATTTTTATTTCATGAATTATGTTATATTAAAAATTATTGTATAGGTAAAAATATAAATATCATTCAAGAAGATAAAATAAATTTAAATAAACTATTACCCTAAATACAGTTGATACATAGATTATTAGTGACGATTTTTCTTTTGAAAGTAGTTTGGATAGTGATGATAACAAAAAGATATTAATATTTATATCAAATAACTATCTAGAATATGAAATTTTATTTTTTTATGAAGATATTTATACTTTGAATAATAAATATGTATTTTATATTGATTAAAATAATGTTAAAATTCCTTCCACGTCTTTGAAGGATGTGGATAAATACATTGTTAAATTAAAATTTCACTTTATGAATCAAAGTAGTTATAAACTAACTACAGTAAAAAATACAATACTAGCCATTTATAATCCCAAAAAAATTTAAAACCAAAAAGAAAATATATTACTTATTGAATGCATTTCTAAATATTATTTTAAGAGCATACAATCTAGATAAAACTTTTTATTAATAAAAATGATCAAATTCATTATCTATAGTGGGACTTTAACCTTATGTGGATAAAATTTTCAATCAAATTATTTAATTACAATAAGTGAATATTTTTCAATAATGATTATTTTTTAGGAAATTTAATAAATAGATACTCAATGAGGAATCCTAAATCATTCAGTGCATAATAGGATTTAGTAATAAAACTTTTAATAAATAGATACCCATTATTGTTATAAAGTAATAAAATATACAGTCTAATTCCATTTAATAAAATATCAATGCTAACCCATTTCAAAATTTCTTGATGTGATGATGATTTCTCAAAAAAATCATTATATTTTATCAAAATAATTCCAACATGTTTGCAGGCCCTCATAAAATTTTGTGAAAACTATGAAAGATATAAACATAGTTAAAAACACTAAAAGAATGAATAAAAAATCACATATTATCTATAAAGAATTTTTAGTAGAAGATAACAGATTTCATTTGTAAAAAAACAATAGGTGATGTGGAATTAATCATAGGGATGGTGTGATTAAGAAAAACAAGGGGGAGAATAAGAAGAATCCTAGCATGTTATTAAGTCATTGTTTGGGGAATAAATTGGTGAATATGAATGGAATGATAATGAAACAAAACATGTTTAGTTATGAAATGCATGGAATCAAACTTATTGATATGAACTGATGGTGACGAATGGTGAATGGTCCTGAAATATATCAGATTATGTTGGTTGTTTTAACAGTTTATGGGTATCATATTGGGGAATGGTTCAGTGAGGTAATAAGAATCAGAGTTGGGGGATATTTCCAAATGAAATAAATTTATAGAGTATAAAAATACTTTCAATTGATAAATGTACCGAATAAATATATATTATTTAAAAATAAATTACTTATATAATACCTTGATTCATACAATTTTTTTAATCTTCAAAATTTATAAATGATATAGTTTTGTATAATTTATCAAAAAAATTATATTATAAATATTTATTTCATAAAATATTTTTGGATTATTAGTATTTCAATTCAATGTATAACCATTTTTTTAAAAAATATATTTGTAATCACTAAAAATTATCGAATATAGCTTTTTTAATTTTGAAAATATTTGTGGATATTCTATAGTTTATTAAAATATATTTTCTTATTATTAAATGATTCATTTTTAATAATTAATGGTAGTAATAGATTTATTTATCTGTAAAATATTTCTCATATTAACTTAATAAAATATTAAATTTAACAATTAGTTAATTTGTTATGGTATTGAATGAATAATATAAATCGATATATCTAAAGTTGTGAAATGACATCGAACCCTCAATATAATACTAATAAAATATAAAATAAGTTTTAATTAATCATTTTTACATACACATTTATAAAATGTCGTGAAATTTCTATAGGTACAATAAATTATTCTGTAGTATTTGGGTGTTATTATAGAGGTTTTATAGATTAATTTAATACATTAATCCACATCAAAAATTTTTATTGAACCAGTTTAGTTTATTTTTTTATTTATAAACATAATGAAGGGATATTAATTAATTTTTTTGGTCTTACTATAAATATAAATTTAATATTACTATTTAGTCTTCGAAATTTCATCATGAATTTTTATTTCGTAGAGTCAAAGTTGAATTGTAAATTCATCGATGTACAACCACAGAATTAAATATTACTTATGAAAAAGAATGAAATCATGTTTTTAAAATATATTTGGTTCTCTTAAATAAATCTAAAATAATCACCCCACATTAAAAATGGTAATGAAATAATTTTTTTCATTTTTCAATTCTTTTCTAAGAAAATATTTTATCTTTACCCCTCCCTGATATATTGTTTTTTAGTTATTACCTACATCATGAGAATATTTTATGTAACCCTCAATTAGTCCATAGAAATAACTTTATTCCTCAATATCTATAATTTCACATGAAAAAATTTATCCTTATATGTGGAACAAAATATGAGGTATATTTTTTAACCATTATATTTTCTACATTCCCAATTAAATGAATGTTTCATTATGCATTTGTAGGATGTAGGTTTTTAACAAAAGATGTTTCAAATTTTATACCCATTTTACCTAGATAATAATTTATTAAATATATTTTATTTAATGGGTGTAGTTTAATGACATTTTATTTGATAATATATTTATCCTTAAAAAAAATTTATAGTGATTGATTACTTTCTTGACACAAAATACTGAGTTTATAATGAAGAACAATATATTATAACATAAAATTAAATTCTATGGTATGAATATAATTAACCAAATTATGAAATAAATATAGAAATTATTTATATATTTAAATTTTATTAGTTAATTAATAATATATAATCACTAAATTTATACTAAATCTGTTATGTGTTTAAAAAAAGTGTTCTTCAAAAATTGGTATTATTTCATTTTCTGTGAGAATATAAAATTTGTATGTTTCAAATTTTATAAATTTGATTTTATAAAAATGATATCATTTTTAAATCTCAATATCAAATTTATCGTAGGTTGAGATTTTTTTATATTTATGAAAAAATATCATTTTCTGTATACTATTAAAAAAACATTGTAAATTAGACATTTCATTTATTAGGATGGTATTATAATTCATTTATATCTATATTAGATTAACATATATCTCTTTTATTATTATCTAATCCAAATAATTTCATATAAATCAATATTAAAATTTCTATTGGTATAATTTCAACATTGGGATTTCAAAAATAATTTTTTTTTCTAAATATTATTTTTTTGTGGGAATTAGTCAATAAATAATATTTATTTTATTGAAATATATATATATATATATATCTGTATGTTTATATATGAATATATATATTAAATATAATTAAATTAAATTCAATATATGGATTTTTACTATGCATTGTTTTATAACACATCATGTTTTATGATAAATAATATATTTCTCTAAAAATGATTTTCACAAGGTTTTGTGCAAATATTGTACAATAAAATTATAACATTTATATAAATTCAATATTAAAATATTAATCAAAAATTTAGAATGAATAAGATCAAATATCTAATATAGGAATATTTTATTTTTTTATCAATATGAATAGTAACCTTGGTATACTTGGTCACCTCAATAAGGGAAAAACAAGAAAAAAAGTTTAATACATTTGAATAAGGCTTTAGAATTTATAATAAAAATTAATTTAACCTAATGGATTTACGAAGTTCAGTCTTATAAATCAATATTTTAAATTTGGCTTGTAGGATAAATGTTTCCTTTTTTATTACTCATATGAATATTTGTAAAATGGTTATGAAAAAATTGTCACCCTCTTTATTTTTATATCATAATGTTTTAATCACAAATTTAAATAGTGGATTAGTTAATTTTTAAATAACGAATTAAAATATTAATTCAATTTTTCTAAAATTGTAATTTATTTAATAAAATTTACTCTTATAACAAGTAACATAAATCCTCACGCAGTACAGACAGAGTATTTATTCAGAAAATAGAAAATAAAATAAATCAATTAAAAAATTTATAAATAAATTTGATTTTTTTATAAATATTGTTATATGAATTTATTAGATACATAAAAAATAGTATCAATGTTTGAAATGTTTAAATTAGAATTCAAAAACTGTCCAGATTAATTTATAGTCAATTAAAATGAATGATGTTAAAAATAGAATTAACTATATTTTACTAAATATTAATTAATTAAAATAATTAGAAGTTATAAGAAAACTTATGACGAAATATCATGAAAATATATTTTTTAAAATGTTGTAACATGGTCATAATTTTTATAATTCTTATCATATAAGTATAATTATTTCCCTTTATAATTTAAAATTTTGTTATCGTTGTTAATATTATATTTTCTTAACTATGATGAACTAGACCAGATGCCCATTTAAATTATTACTTGAACCAAAATTGACATAGCTCAACATGTGTTCTAGATCCCCACAAGTTGGAGACTATCACATGGAATCATATAATATAATATAGGGAATGAAATCTTTATAGAAATAGTTGAAGATAAAATAAACAATTTTATATGCTCAAAAACTCCACAAGAAGTATGTATTAGAAAATAAACATGTATATACTGACCCCAAAACAAAACATTACTCGTGTATTAATAATTTGATAAGATAACTTAACAATCCTGAAAGAGACATCACTCCAAACCCAAAGGATCAAGAACATCCACCTCTCCAAAGAGTCACGATCTATTTTCTCATACATAGAAGAAGTATATGTACAAATTCATGAAGGAAATGATTGGTTGTGAGCTAAAAACTATAATATGATCTCACCATGTCTTTCTTAAAAATATCACATTATAATTAATAAATATTATGATTCAATTTTAATAAAAATAGACATATAAATACTCTTTTAAATTTTAAAAAATATAATTTACAAAAAAATTATGGATAAAATTTCAAACATGGCTTAAATAAATAGTTTTTATAAATTTTTTTACATAAATATTTTGAAAAAATAAAATAGTTTCACAATAAATGGATTATATAGAAAAATAATAACAAAAAATATCCATCATCAAATTCTCTATGGTACCATTTTTCACAGTTATATGATCCTCACGCTATCATATCAGTGATCAGGGATTAATGTATAGACACGTTCCCTAGGGTAATGTTGAATAGTATTCATCAACATCCCAGCAAGGATAAGATATTCATTACTAGTTTTTTGAATTTTTTCACTATCAATCTATATATTGGTAATTACTATCCTAGTTTGATTATCCCAAATCTCCCAATAAATACATAGGATCACTTGTGATTAATCAATTAGTAGAAAAGGAAAAATACATCTCATTTTAAACCTAACAAAATTTTTAATTCCATTCCCCAATATTCATCTTCAACAAGCCAATTGAATTTAAAAACCAAAACATGTGTTTTTTATTCATTCAAGCCTATATAAAAAAAATAATCATTGGTTTTTGGAATTTCAAATTATTCCATTTTTTCAACACAATTATCAAAACAATTTATCAATTCCATTAATATCAGAAAATGCCCCAAATTCCAATTCCAATGAAGTATAGAATATTTCCCCAAATACAGGACAAAAAAATTATAATCCCAAATCACATCAATTTTGGTTTCCATAAATAAATTGATTAAATAAAATCATGAAAATCATGGTTAAATAATATTTTGAAATCTCAAATTAAACTACATAACATCCTTCATAGAATCACATTTTCCAACATTCACAACCATATTCTCCATGATGGTATCAAAGATCAATAAATATGAACTAGGAAAATGATTCAAAATGGACACCAACAAAACAAATACAACTTGGTGATCATAAACATTATAAGTAGGAAAGACATATAGTATATTTGAGAATTGATGGGAGGATATCAATATATCCAAGAGGGATCAAATCTTCCACTAGCACATGGGCTCATCAATGATTCGATTCTTGAAAAAAACTAGTTTTCTATAGCCTCCAAATCCTTAGAATTCTAGATAGTACGAGTTAGGTTTTAGAGATATGTTAATGGGTGTTTGGGAAATTTTAAATAAATATTTGAAATTAAAAAGTCATACATTCATGGTTAGTAGGGAATGGCCATGTGTTTAAAAATAACAAGTACACTAACCATGACCCCATATAGTAGGGGACTCGTTTTATTCTTGGTGGGTAACTTGTTTGGATAACAATTCACTACCTGTGAAAACCCCCACTATAATGGGTTTCATATTATGAACCAGGAGGGCCCATAGTTAGTGAAATCATTACGTCAACAGTTCATAACCCAAATAGCCTACAGATTTCTATAAAATATATATAAGGAACCCCTAAATAACCCCCAACCAAAACATGATAAAAATATAGATCAAAGAATACCTAATAACTAGTAAATGGTTGTTATATCCCTCATGTATAAAATTAATGTATCATTATAAACCATATCAATAAGTTTACCTATCAAAGAGATGAAGCATGTACTCTATCACTAGTTCCTCACTCTCCCATGTCTCAAGATAATCAGGAATAGTATTCCAAATAACATACACCAATGGTATTTTCCTCCCATGATGTAACATTGTTTCCAAATCTACTATCTAGAATAGATTTGTATCTGTGGATAGATCATACTCTTCATTTGGAACACTCTATTTTATAACATGATATTGATCAAAACGATATGTTCTTAGATGAGATACATCGAACATGTTATGTATCAACACCATCCTTGGAGTACACGATTAATGTTAAACTATATTTAATTCCTTATCAATAATCACAAATAGTCCCAATAAATGAGGTGAAATAATATCTGTCTGTTAAAAGAATCGATGACACAATATAGGTAAATCATTCAAGAACACATGGTCACTAATAATAAAGTATTTTAGTCTATGATGAGAATCGTCATATGTTTTTTACCAAATCTATCCTATAAAAACTCTCTGATGAATGTAAAAAAAAATTTCTTTCATCATCTAGGCCAAGCTGGTTTTTACCATGGAATTATCTCCCATTTTTTGACCAATATAATGTGCACTTATAGGACCGACCATACACACCCTTAAATGAACTTATTTTAATCTCAAAATTATTACTATTGTTATAATAAATCTTAGTAGGTCACAAATGGTCTTCTTAAGACCAAAAAAATCTAGGATGTAGGAATGAAACATATCCTAAATAATATGTATAGCCATATGTATATTGAAATCTATTTATAGATTCTATTCTATAATGAAATGAAATTTTTTCCTAATGACTCTATTAGGATTCTTTAAAAGTGATAACTAAATCATTGATCTCTATAAAAGACTATAATAAATTAAACTCAATTAAAATTATAAATAGCATTCACATATCAATTTCCTAACTCTTCAACATTGATTTCATAATTAATGGGTATAAAGTGAACCAATTATTTATCCAATCAATCCCATATCATATAAAATTTTACTTTTTATGTGTACATGGAAACCCACTCTTAACATCAATATAAATCTCATCATATATCAATATTGGCAACAAAAGTGGATGGAGAAAACAATAATTTATCAAGTTCATGGGTGTTACTGATATGATTGTATAATAATGAGAGAGAAAATAACCAATGTACTAACTAATATATAGATACATTATAAAATATCCATCATGTTCCACACCTAAAATAATTTTTTCCTCGCTAGGTTAAGATGTTTCTAAGTCAAAGAATCAGGATCGACATTCCCTTTCACTGGGTTATATGCTATTTTAAAATAATATGATACATGTTCTCGACCCAATGCCTCTGAATGAGATTAAATTCTTTTTATGAGATTATATAACTCTATATTATGTGTCTAGAATACATAGTAATCCACTCTCTAAAATGGAAAATCTACTAACTCTTATGAGAATCTATCACTCAAGTATGTTCAATTTCAGGGTTGAGATTACTTTTCTCTTGTAGATTAAGATGACGAGGGTCATTGGGTAATACACGATATACCAACATAGGATTTTAGAGAAAACCCAAAACTAATGTGTCATAGAATACTACCTAGCCTTGCTATCTATTTGATGATTCCACACCAATATGGAAGTCAAAAGAAAATTCAAGACAAAAAATAACTCTATCATTTATCATCACTATAAAATAACACACCCTTACGAGTGAGAGGACTCTTTAGTAAATTCAATAGTGATAAATCCTTTGTGAACATGGGATAATACCCTATTGACTTCTAGAAGATATAAATCTTGAAAACCATATGTTGTTTCTCCTAGGTCCCAACATCTATCACCTTTTCAGGATCAATTGGGACCCTATGTTATGTGACTATGTGTCCCATGAACATCACATATCAAATACACATATCAAATTTTCAATTTTTGGCATATATTTGGTGATTTATCAATAATTCAAGAACTAATTTCAGATTATTCAATGATCCTTCTAAAACATTTAGTACACTAGGATGTTATACTTGATGAAAACCAAAATCATATTAACATACTCATAAAGATTAATATAATAACATTCATTAAAAAAGTAAAATTAGATAGACCAAATATAATGATATGATGCTCATAATGGACAAATAATCTCTGAATAAAATCTTTATTGAATATTAGATTCATTTAATATCATCTTGTGATAACCAACTTGACGATCAATCCCTATAAATCACATTTCCTATTTCAACGGGTGAAAAAATCATAAATATATGAAAAAAAATTTATAATGTAAATAAGTTGAGTTTCTGGTAATCCACATATAGGTGAAGTGTTCTATTAGATTTCATACAATAGATAGTCGGAATCACCTATTATGACTAACTCAAGCTTTAAAAGACTTCCAATAACTGATCATAAAATTTAGTGTTGAACTATTTCATTTATTATGGTTCCATTTTCCATGAATTTATACATACTGGATGAGTACAAGTTATCAAATTAATAAGAATCTCTACCTTTATTACTAGTGGAAAACAAAATAATGTATAAAGAAAAATGCTGGGAAGCTCGATGATAACTGGTAGGAGATTATTACTCATCGATTCACATTACATATTAAAAGAAAACAATGATATTAATTTCCCTAACTATAAATTATAAGGTCCAACTCTACGTGACATCAAGTCTAATTATCCATGAATGATTCGAAACACCCCATAGGGTGCAGTAATATAGACTCATAATTGATAAAATTTAATATCGATTAAATTATAAATGAATAAATCCAAAAAAAATGAAATCAATATGAATAATTTCAAGAAACATCAAATTTAAAATGAGATAAATGATTTATAAATAAAAAGTGCAGGATGTAAAATGATGAACCATATCAATATTCATTCCAAGGGGTGTAGTAACATCTACCACCTAAGATGAATTATTTGAAGTAACATTTGAAAATTTCATAACATGATTAAAAAAATAATGTGATGAATATATATCTAATAATGTAGTCACAAGTGGTGATGTGTTGTTAATGGTACCTATAACAGTCACTAGACCTGTATTTTCTAAATATAGAGACTCTTCCACTTTGTGAATAATTCTTGTTTTAGATACCTATGGTTGGAACCCCTTTATTAATGAAGAATCTAATTGAACCATAATACTATTATGTTCTAAAGATATGATTCCACTATATGGGTTATAAAAGTTATAAAACTACTCATATAAGTTACTTGAACTTCCACAAAAACATTGAATCATAGTCAATTTAGGGAAAAACCATATTGATTGTCCAGGATTCACACACTAGAAGTGAGTCAAAGGTCCAATGTAAAGATCGTAATGTGGTTTGGAAGAACCCTTATATTGAGGTCCACCATGAGACTCATCACACCTACTCAATCCTTTTTAGGATCTCACATAACATCCACTAGGAGAAACAAAATCCCGTCAACCAAAACATAACAACTAGATGAAGATCAACTATAAAATCCTTACCAACACCTCAGGAAAAGAAGTGAGCATTATGATGAAAAAATATGAAACAATATCATATCAATTGACCGAGTTAAACATTATAAACTTCATTTTCTCATTTAATAAAATATCACTTGAAAACTGGAAAATCTAAAAAAATAGATTTTTAGATACTTTCAAGGCCGTTTTAACCTAATTGAACCTAGAGAACTCCATACCCTTATAATGAAACATAAAATCAGTATGGTTCTTTATGAGATTCATTTTAGAGCATATTCACACATATTATTGGAGGTATCATGATACAAAACATAATTAAAAAATATTTAAGACATTATATAGTTATATATATTAATAACTCAAACTAGAGAAATCGTGAAATTAATCCCATCAGAGAAGATTTCCATATTTTTATTTTAACATATTTAAATAACTTTCATGAAAAATACTAGACTTTTTCATCATGTATCATTTTCAAAATCACTTATGATAAAATAATTCTTGTTATTATTAGAAATTGCAAATAAATCAATCAAACAATACATCCTAATTCTGGAACAGATACTACAAATTTCATACTGACATCATGAAAACAATATCATCCAATACCATTGATAACACTTTGTAAGGAACCATAATAAAAACCCTAGTACTGTAATACCCAATCCAGAAATTACATATCTATATTGGAGATCCTGATCCCCAAGGGATAGAGACTAGAAACTTACATCACACTAGATTAAATTAGGTCTAAATTTTAAATATAACCAGTGCATGATAATGAAACACTTTAGTGTGCTAAAAATCTCTACAAATAAAATATATAAAAAATTTATAGTTATATCAAAAACCCAAAAATATAATTTCATATAAGTACTCAAAATATGAAACGGTAACTCAAATATCTTGAAATAAACATCAATCCAAGACCAAAAGATCATGGACATCAATATCATATATAAGGTTGTTTCCATTTTCTCAGACATGGTAGTAGGAAATTTGAAAATTCCTGAAGGAAAAAGTATCATGTTAGATAAAAATCCTAGTAGGGTCTGTAAATGTGTTGCATAAAAATTTTCCCTTATTTTAAAACAATCCATGATATCAATTTTCATAAATTAAGGAATGAAAATACATTGTAATGGAAAAAATTACAAACATGGATTAAATAAAAATGTAATAAAAAAATTTATACAAATAAATTGGAATGAATAAAATAGTTTCATTATAAATGTAATATATATTTGAATAATCTCAACACGAAACGTAGCCATCTCCCTTATGGTATGATTACGAAAAACAAGGGGGTGAATAAGAAGAATCCCAGCATGTAATTAAATCATTGTTTGGGGAATAAATTGGTGAATATTAATGGAATGATAATGAAACAAAACATGTTTAGTTATGAAAAGCAAGGAATCAAACTTATTGATATGAATTGATGGTGACGAATGGCGAATAGTCCTAAAATATATCAGATTATGTTGGTTGTTTTAACAATTTATGGGTAACATATTGGGGAATGGTTCAGTGAGGTAATAAGAATCAAAGATGCGGATTATTTTCAAAAGAAATAAATTTATAGAGTATAAAAAAACTTTCAATTGATAAATGTAAGAAATAAATATATATTATTAAAAAATAAATTACTAATATAATACCTTGAAACATAAAATTTTTTTAATCTTCAAAATTTATAAATGATATAGTTTTGTATAATTTATCAAAAAAATTATATTATAAATATTTATTTCATAAAATATTTTTGGATTATTAGTATTTAAATTCAATGTATAACCATTTTCAAAAAAAATATTTGTAATCACTAAAAATTATCGAATATATGTGTATTAATTTTTGAAATATTTATTGATATTATATAGTTTATTAAAATAAATTTTCATATTGTTAAATGATTCATTTTTAATAATTAATGGTAGTTATAGATTTATGTATCTGTAAAACATTTCTCGTATTAACTTAATAAAATATTAAACTTAACAATTAGTTAATTTGTTATGGTATTGAATGAATAATATGAATGGATATATCCAAAGTTGTGAAATGACATCGAAACCTTAAAATAATACTAAAAAATATAATATATGTTTTAATTAATCATTTTTACATACACATTTATAAAATGTCATGAAATTTCTGTGGGTAAAATAAATTATTTTGAAGTATATGGGTGTTATTGTAGAGGTTTTATAGATTAATTTAATACATTTATCCACATCAAATATTTTCATTGAACCATTTTAGTTTATTTTTTTATTTATAGACATAATGAAGGGATATTAATTAATTTTTTTGGTCTTACTATAAATATAAAGTTAATATTAACTATTTAGTCTTCGAAATTTAATCATGAATTTTTTTCATAGAGTCAAAGTTGAATTGTAAATTCATCTATGTACAACCAAAGAATTAAATATTACTTATGAAAAAGAATGAAATCATGTTTTTAAAATATATTTGGTTCTCTTAACTAAATGTAAAAGAATCCCCCCACATTAAAAAATGGTAATGAAATAATTTTTTTCATTTTTCAATTCTTTACTAGGAAAATATATTATCTTCACCCCTCCCTGATATATTGTTTTTTAGTCATTACCTACCTCTTTAGAATATTTTATGTAACCCTCAATTAGTCCGTAGAAATAACTTTTTTCCTCAATATCTATAATTTCACATGAATGAATTTATCCTTATATGTGGAAAAAATATGAGTTATATTAGGTAACAATTACATTTTCTACATTCCTAATTAAATGAATGTTTCATTATGCCTTTTTAGGATGTAGGTTTTTTACAAAAGTTGTTTCAAATTTTATACCCATTTTACCTAGATAATATTATAAAGGATATATTTTATTTAATAGGTAGAGTTTAATGACATTTTATTTTATAATATATTTATCCTTAAATAAATTTTATTGTGATTGATAACATTCTTGACACAAAATACTGAGTTTATAATGAGCCACACTATATTATAACATAAAATTATATTTTATGGTATTAATATAATTAACCATATTATGAAATAAATATATAAATCATTTACATATTTTAATTTTATTAGTTTATTAATAATATAGAGTCACTAAATTTATATCAAATCCATTCTGTGTTTAAAAAAAGTGTTCTTCAAAAATGGGTATTATTTCATTTTATGTGAGAATATAAAATTTATATGTTTTAAATTTTATAAATTTTATTTTATAAAAATGATATCATTTTTAAATCTCAATATCATATTTATTGTAGGTTGATATTTTTTTATATTTATGAAAAAATATCATTTTCCGTATACTATTAAAAAAAATTGTAAATTAGTCATTTCATTTATTAGGATGGTATTATAATTCATTTATATCTATATTAGATTTACATATATCTCTTTTATTATTATTTAATCTAAATAATTTCGTATAAATCAATATTAAAATTTCTTTTGGTATAATTTCAACATTGGGATTTCAAAAAAAAAATTCTAAAAATTATTATTTTATGGGAATTAGTCAATAAATATTATTTTTTTATTGAAATATATATATATGTGTATATATATGAATATATATATTAAATATAATTAAATTAAATTCACTATATGGGTTTTTACTATGGGTTTTTTTATAACACACCATGTTTTATGCTAAATAATATATTTCTCTAGAAATGATTTTCAAAAGGTTTTGTGCAAATATTGTACAATAAAATTATAACATTTATATAAATTAAATATTAAAATATTAATCAAAAATATAGAATGAATAAGATAAAATATCGTATATAGGAATATTTTATTTTTTATCAACACGAATAGTAACCTTGGTAATCTTTGGTCACATCGATAAGCGAAAAACAAGAAAAACAAGTTTAATACATTTGAATAAGGCTTTAGAATTTATAATAAAAATTAATTTAACCTATTGGATTTATGAAGTTCAGACTTATAAAACAATTTTTTAAAATTGGCTAGTAGGATAAATTTTTTATTTTTAATTACTCATATGAATATTTGTATAATGGTTATGAACAAATTTTCACCCTCTTTATTTTTATATCATAATGTTTTAATCACAAATTTAAATAGTGGATTAGTTAATTTTTAAATAACGAATTAAAATATTAATTCAATTTTTCTAAAATTGGAATTTATTTAATAAAATTTACTCTTATAACAAGTAACCTAAATCCTCATGCAATACAGAGAGAGTATTTACTCAGAAAATAGAAAATAAAATAAATCGATTAAAAAATGTATAAATAAAATTGATTGTTTTATAAATCTTGTGATATGAATTTATTAGAACCATAAAAAATATTATCAATGTTTGAAATTTTTAAATTAAAATTCAAAAACTATCTGGATTAATTTATAGTCGATGAAATTGAATGATGTTAAATATAGAATTAACTATATTTTACTAAATATAAAGTAATTAAAATAATTAGAAGTTATATGAAAATTTATGACGAAATGTCATGAAAATATATTTTTTAAAATTTTGTAACATGGTCAGAATTTTTATAATTCCTGTCTTATAAGTAGAATTATTTCCCTTTATAATCCATAATTTTGTTACCATTGTTAATATTAAAATTTCTTAACTATGATGAACTAGAATAGATGTCCATTTACATTATTACTTGAACCAAAATAGACATAGCCCAACATGTGTTCTAGATCCCCACAAGTTGAAGACTATCACATGGAATCATATAATATAAAATAGGGGATAAAAGTTTTATAGAAATAGTTGAAGATAAAATAAACAATTTTATATGCTCAAAAACTCTACAATAACTATGTATTAGAAAATAAACATTTATATACTAACACTAAAACAAAACATTAGTCGTGTATTAATAATTTTAAAAGATAACTTAATAATCCTAAAAGTGACATCACTCCAAACCCGAAGGATCAAGAAAATCCACCTCTCCAGAGAGTCACTATCTATTTTCTCATACATAAAAGAAGTAAATGTACAAATTCTTGAAGGAAATGATTGGTTGTGATCTAAAAACTATAATAGGATCTCACCATGTTTTTCTTAAAAATATCCCATTATAATTAATAAATATTATGGTTCAATTTTAATAAAAATATACATGTAAATACTCTTTTAAATTTTAAAAAATATATTTTATAAATAAATGATGGAAAAAATTTCAAACATGGCTTAAATAAGTAGTTTTTATAAATTTTTTTACATAAATATTTTGAAAAAATAAAATATTTTCACAATAAATGAATTATATAGAAAAACAATAACAAAAAATTACCATCGTCAAATTCTCTATGGTACCATTTTTCACTGTTATATGATCCTCACACTATCATATTTGTGATCAGGGATTTATGTGTAGACACGTACCATAGGGTAATGTTTAATAGTATTCATCAACATCCCATCAAGGATAAGATATTCATTACTATATTTTTTAATGTTTTCACTATGAATCTATATATTGGTAATTACTATCCTAGTGTGATTATCTCAAATATCCCAATAAATACATATGATCACTTGTGATTAATCAATTAGTAGAAAAGGAAAATTACATCTCATTTTAAACCTAACATAATTTTTAATTCCATTCCCTAATATTCAAATTGAACAAGCCAATTTAATTTCAAAACCAAAACATGTGTTTATTATAAATTCAAGCCTATATAATAAAAAATATTCATTGGTTTTAGGAATTTCAAATTAATCTATTTTTTCAACACAATTATCAAAACAATTTATCAATTCCATTAATATCAGAAAATACCCCAAATTCCAATTCCAATGGAGTATAGAATTTTTCCCCAAATACAGGACAAAAAAATTATAATCCCAAATCACATCAATTTGGGTTTCCATAAATAAATTGATTAAATAAAATCATGAAAATTATGGTTAAATAATATTTTGAAATCTCAAATTAAACTACATAACATCCTTCATAGAATCACATTTCCCAACATTCACAACCATATTTTCCATGATGGTATCAAAGATCAATAAATATGAACTAGAAAAACGATTCAAAATGTATACCATCAAAGCATATTCAACTTGATGATCGTAAAAAATGTATGTTGGAGAGACATATAGGATAATAGGGAATTGATGGGAGGATATCAATATATCCAAGAGGGATCAAATCTTCCACTGGCACTTGGACTCATCAACGATTGGGTTATTGGGAAAAAAACTAGTTTTCTAGAGCCTCTAAATCCTTAGAATTCTAGATAGTTCGAGTTAGGTTTTAGAGATATGTTAATGGGTGTTTGGGAAATTTTAAATAAAAAATTGAAATTAAGAAGTCATACATTCATGGTTAGTAGGGAAAGGCCATGTGGTTAGAAATAACAAGTACGCTAACCATGAAACCCTATAGTAGGGGACTACTTTTATTCTTGGTGGGTAACTTGTTTGGATAACAATTCACTAGTTGTAAAAACCCCCACTATAAAGAGTTTCACATTATGAATCGGGAGGGCCCACAGTTAGTGAAATCATTACGTCAACAGTTCACAACCCAAATATCCTACAGATTTCATTAAATTATATATAAGGAACCCCTAAATAACCCCTAACCAAAACATGATAAATATATAGATCAAGGAATACCTAATAACCAGTAAATGGATGTTATATCCCCCAAATATAAAATTAATCTATCATTATAAACCCTATCAGGAAGTTTCACTATCAAAGAGATGAAACATGTACTCTATCACTAGTGCCTCACTCTCCCATGTCTCAAGATAATCAGGAATAGTATTCCAAATAACATACACCAATGGTATTTTCCTCCAAAGAAGTACCATTGTTTCCAAATCAACTACCCAGAATAGATTTGTATCTATGGATAGATCATACTCTTCATTAGGAACACACTATTTTATAACATGAGATTGATCGAAATGATATTTTCTTAGCTGACATACATCTAACATGTTATGTATCAACACCATCATTGGAGTACATGCTTAATGATAAACTATATTTAATTCCTTATCAATAAGAAAAAATAGTCCCAATAAATGAGATCAAATCATCTCTATCTGCTAAAATAATTGATGACACAATATAGGTAATCTTTCAAGAACACATGGTCACTAATAATAAAGTAATGTTGTCTATTATGAGAATTGTCATATGTTTTTTAACAAATCTATCCCATAAAAACTCTCTGATGAATGTAAAAAATCATTTCTTTCATCATCTGGGCCAAGATGGTTTTTACCATAGAATTATCACCCATCTTTTGACCAACATAATGTATCCTTATAGGGCCGACCATACACACCCTTAAATGAACCTATTTTAATCTCAAACATATTACTATTGTTATAATAAATCATAGTAGGTCACAAATGGTCTTCCTAAGACCAAAAAAGTCACGGATTTAGGAATGAAACATATCCTAAATAATATTTATAGCCCTATGTATATTGAAATCTATTTATACATTCTATTCTATAATGCAATGAACTTTTTTTCCTAATGACTCTATTAAGATTCTTTAGAAGTGATAACTAAATTGTTGATCTCTATAAAGGACTATAATAAATTAAACTCAATAAAAATTATAAATAGCATTCACATATCAATTTCCTAACTCTTCAACATTGATTTCAAAATTAATGGGTATAAAGTGAACCATTTATTTATCCAATCAATCACAGCTCATATCAAATTTTACTTTTTATGTGTACATGGAATCCCAAACTTAACATCAATATAAATGTCATTATATATCAATATTGGCATCAAATATTGATGGAGAAAACAATAATTTATCAAGTTCATGGGAGTTAAAGATATAATAGTATAATAATGAGAGATAAAATAACCAATGTACTATCTAATATATAGATAGATTATAAATTATCGATCATCTTCCACACCTAAAATAATTTTTTCCTCGCCAGGTTCAGATGTTTTTAAATCAAGGAATCATGAACAACATTCCCTTTCACTAGGTTATATGCGATTTCAAAATAATATGATACATCTTCTCTACCCAATACCTCTGAATGAGATTAAATTCTTTTTATGAGATTATATAACTCTATATTATGTGTCTATAATACATAGTAATCTACTCTCTAAAAAGAAAAATCTACTAACTCTTATGAGAATCTATCACTCCAGCATGTTCAATTTCAGGGTAGGGATTACTTTTCTCTTGTATATTAAGATGACGAGGGTCATAGGGTAATACACGATCTACCAACATAGGATTGTAGAGAAAACCCAGAACTAATGTTTCATAGAAAACTACCTAGCCTTGATATTTATTTGATGATTCCACACCAATATAGAAGTCAAAAGAAAATTCAACTCAAAAAATTAACTCTATCATTTATCATCACTAGAAAATAACACCCCCTTACGAGTGAGAGGACTCTTTAGGAAATTCAATAGTGATAAATCCTCTGTGAACAAGGGATAATACCATATTGAATTCTAGAAGACATAAATCTTGAAAACCATACATTTTTTCTCCTAGGTCCCAACATCTATCGCCTTTTCAAGATCAATTGAGACCCTATGTTCTGTGACTATGTGTCCCATGAACATCACATATAAAATACACATATCACATTTTCAATTTTTGGCGTATATTTAGTGATTTAACAATAATTCAAAACCTAATTTCAGATTATTCCAATGATCCTTCTAAAACATTGAGTACACTAGGATGTTATACTTGATGAAAACCAAAAACATATTAACATGCTCATTAAAGATTATTATAATAAAATTCATAAAAAAGTAAAATTAGATAGACCAAATAGAATGATATGATACTTATAATGGACAAATATTCTCTGAATAACAGCTTTATTGAATATTAAATTCATTTAATATCATCTAGTGATAACCAACTTGAAGATCAATCTCTATAAATCACTTTTCCTATTTCAACAGGTGAAAAAATCATAAATATATGAAAAAAATTATTTTAAATAATGTAAATCAGTTGAGTTTTTAGTAATCCACATATAGGTTAATTTTTCTTTTATATTTCATACAATAGATAGTTGGAATCACCCATTATGACTAACTCAAGATTACAAATACTTCCAATACTGATCATAAAATTTACTGTTGATCAATTTCATTTATTATGGTTCCATTTTGCATGAATTTATACATACTGGATGAGTACAATTTATCAAATTAATAAGAATATCTACCTCTATTACTAGTGGAAAACAAAATAATGTGTAAGGAAAAATGTTGGGAAGCTCGATTATAACT
Source organism: Viscum album (assembly GCA_963277665.1). Classification (NCBI taxonomy): domain Eukaryota; kingdom Viridiplantae; phylum Streptophyta; class Magnoliopsida; order Santalales; family Viscaceae; genus Viscum; species Viscum album. The sequence continues at coordinate 1,061,411,503 of OY728140.1, forward strand.
TGTAGGAGATTATCACTCATTAATTCACATTACATATTAAAAGAAAAAAAATGATATTAATTTCCCTAACTGTAAATTATAAGGTCCAACTCTACTTGACATCAAGTATAATTATCCATTAATGATATGAAACACCCCATAGAGTGCAGTAATAGAGACTCATAATTGATAAAATTTAATATCGATTAAATTATAAATGAGGAAATCCAAAATAAAAAAGAAATCAATATGAATAATTTCAATGAACATCAAATCTAAAATGAGATCAATAATTTATAAATAAAAAATGCATGATTTAAAATGATGAACCATATCAATCCTCATTCCAAAGGGTGTAGTAACATCTATCACCTAAGATAAATTATTTGATGTAACATTTGATATTTTCATAACATGATTAAAAAAAATTAATGTGATGAATCTATATCCAATAATGTAGTCACAAGTGGGGATGTGTTGTTGTTGGTACCTATAACAGTAACTAGACCTGGATTTTCTAAATATAGAGACTCTTCCACATTGTGAAAAATCCTCATTTTAGATACCGATAGTTGGAACCCCTTTATTAATGACGTGTAACGCCCCGACCCCAGCTACCCATAGTCGGTGCATTACTTTGTAACATTGGCATGATCACAAAAGATCAAGTCTCGAAAGACCGATTAGTTTGGTAGCCTTGGAAACACTGGATACATTCATAAAAGTTACATTACATCATAAAGTGAAAACTAATAACAAAGTCTTCATAGTCCACACTCATATCATCTTCTGACTATCCCTGCAGGTCATTCATAAAATACTTCTTCACATCCTGGAAAATATTAAAACATTGAAAGGGGTGAGCTCAGATGCTCAGTAAGGATAACAACATAGCAGAAGCTTTCATAAATAAACATTAACATTTAAGGCAATGTATAACTGAAACAAAAGCCTTTTAAACATTAACTTTAGCATAATATGGAAAAAGTAAAATGAAATAATTCCATTTACTTACTCACATGGATATTCTACTAGTCGAATAATCACATGAAATATCATTAACCAGTTTCATAATGATGAAATTCATAATGCCAGACTATCATAACCACGTAGCCAAGGCCTTGTTCCTAGACCACAAATAAGATTTTGTCAAGGCCTCGTGCCAAGACACTAGTTTGTCTCATGAGACCTGCCGATGCATTGAGGAGATATAGTGGGCTCCAACCATCACTTATTAAGTCCTATGCATTCCTCATATGAATGGGTTTAAACATATCATAAACCATAACATAATCGTATCACATAAAACATGCATAAAGGAAACATAACATTTCCACATTTCAATAACAAGATTTCAATAAAACACATTGATATAATAAAAACGCTTTCAAAACCATTTTCAATACCAAAATAAAAGACAATTAAAACATTGTATTTATTTTTCATTAAACAAAAGTGATGGCTTGTAGAGGAAGCTGAAACTCAAATAATGGTCACGGCGGCGGAGAAGTCATTGTCGCCGTATATGTACGGAAATAAAAACATTACTTTTTTATGTTTAGTAAAATGCTTCGTATAAAAAAGATTCCTTTTGAATAAACGTAAAAGTCAAAGGGGTTTATACACCGTATAAAAGAAAATTGTGTATAAAACAAAATATGCCTCAATGAAAGGAGATTGAGACGAAGTCCATAAAAAGATCATTTTTAAAATAAAATAGATCTATTATGTGTATTAACTATAGGTACACATAAATAACGTAAAAATACAAAATAGGGCATAATAATATCATGACATAATTTGAAAGTAGGAGATTAACCCAATGAATGGAAATTGGGTTAGAAATTCCCTTACCTTGCGTCTTGTCCTGACTCGACCGTTCTTAAACCTCCTGAATAATAAACTAGTGTTAATTTCTATTTACTTAAGAAACTTTTTCATGTTCATTATTCCTTTAATATCCCTTATTACCATGTTATGAACATTATGTAATTATTAAAGTTTGTAACGGTCATTTTTTCGATCTTAGGTACTTGAGTCAAAAATAAAATTCTTATAATTACAAGTTGTTCATGTGGTGATATATCCATTATATCCAGAATTATATTCATGATATATATATCATATATCTCATATATATATAGTATATACATGCATTTATAATATTCCATAACGTTTAGAGGTAAAAATGAAATGCACCATTCATGGAGACGGTAAGCCGTACGTACGAATGAACGCTACTTTCATTTCTATTTCGTATTTAATGAAATAATAATGATATAAAGGTATATTATAATTCCAGTATAACATCATATATCATATCATTTACTCCATCCATTATACATCCCACATATGGTATTAACGATTCAAATCACTTTGAGGGGGCGGTAGTCCGCACTTCCTAAAATGAAAATATCACGTTTACCCATAATGGAAATAATAAAGGTTTGCAATAAATGAAAAATTCAGAATCTTAAGTTAAACATAAACATATTATATATCATTTATAAATAGAGTAACATCTTAATGGCCACCTTTGAAGGTGTTTTATGAGTGTTGAACAATCATCATTTCGTGAGGCAGAAATTCGCCATCCACAGAAACCGTATGTTCATTAACCATTAGATGTAGGTGTGTGTAAGTGTAGCTCAAATACTTCTTATAACAACATCCTAGTTTATTTAGGATACTGGTGTTGTTACAAAATAAATGAATAAAAAGAGTTTATGGGGTTGGAGAAGCAAAATAAAACAAAATAACATAAGAGAAGACATTTCCTTAAAATCGGGTAACTCTTTTGATTTGTGCCAAAGGCTTCCTTGGGAAGAGTTCTGCCCAAAAGTGAGGCTTCTAGGAGTAAGGGGGGGAAGTTGGGAGAGTATTTGGGCAGAGTTTGGCCGAGCCAAATGGCTTGAAAGTGTGAATGATGTGGTAGAGGTGGGGGCCTTTTATAAGAGGAGAGGAGGGGCACTCTTGGAATGTAAGGAAATGTTACATTATTATACAATGCTTTTTGGATTTTAAAGGTCCCACACTTATATAATTAAAGGCTATGGTGATAAGGTTTCGAAATATACCCATCCAATAGTCTTTGGACAAATGTACGCCTTGTATTTTACATTATCTTTTCATTTTATTAAAATCGTTAAATAATGAGGTCATCGCTGCATCATCATGATGTCATAAATAATTTAATTTATTTAATGTATAAAAATTATAAAACAAATACTATGATGTAGGAAATCTTTTTAGATTTCAAATTCTTATTTATAGTCAAAAATATTACTCGTATAACCCCATGTAATAATTGTTTTAGTAAAACATTTCATGTTTGTGTCATTTTTAACTTTAACATTAAATAAAAGGTATATATGTCATTTTCCAACTAATGTGGCTCCATGGGGTCCCCAAGTTGACCCATGGATTGTCTTGGTCGGCCATGGAACATCCAATTAGGGTAGTACATGTTTCAAGCTCATATCATATTACTAAATAATTATTTTTACCTTAAACTAAACTAATTACCTCTAATCGCGATTAAGAACTTAAAAGTTACTATTCAACAAAAATTATTTTAATCTCATTGAACCACATTTTACTTCTTAATGACAACCATGTATGTCAGATTTTTGAAAATCGAAACACAGAACTGGTAATATTTCATTTAAACGAAAAATCAGTTATTTAACTACCACTTAGTGGTTTCACTATTCATCAAAAATTGAAGTTTTTCAGAACAATGCCAAAATTTCACCCTAAGCTATAATTGATATTCTGAATTCAAAAATGATGTCTATTTTATGAAATTCCAAACATATAAGTTGCATTAATTAATTTTATAATTAATTCCCACTATCACAACAAATATCATGTTTTTAAGAAACACTATATATCAAAAGATTGACAATTATTTATGTCCAATTTCAAAGTGAAATTAATTATAATGAACACCATTGGATAAAATGGTAAAAATATATTCTAATTATACTTTAAAACCACTCACTATTATAACTTATCACTACAAATTATATTGATTAAAAAAGTTGTTTTAAGTAATTTTCACTATTCATAAAAAAATTGGAAGTTCTCAGAAAATTACAAAAAATTCAACTTTATAAAATTTCGATATTACGAATACAAAAATGAAGTCCATTTTGAAATATAAAATTTCTATAATTTTAAAAAGTGGTTATTACTATTCATAACGGCTACTTTGATTAGTCGCGGTGTTTTAGAACTCGAAATTGCGTACAATGCAAGCTATTGCATTATTGAATGAGAAGCGTATTGTGGAAGCTCAGGGTGTTAAATTCTCCCCTCCTTCAATAAATTGCGTCCTCGCAATTTGAAATTTTTCTTTGAAAATAGAAGGTTGAAAAGAGAAAATTCCTTTGTGTAAAACCCACATCGGAAATAAGATTAATAAAATTTATCCTTAATAAGAGGTAAAGGGAAATGAAAAATTCACCACCCAATTATGATCTCGATTAGGAGAACATTGGTGGAAATTAGAGACATATCATTGGAGGAAAAACGTAAATATTTATAGGGAGTAATTGAGGTCATCAATCACAATCAACTGTCAAATTGAGGGCCTCAAAGCCTTCAATCTATGTTGATTTAAAATATCATCAGTTCAACAAGCCATGAGGTATTAGAATAACACATTTTTTTGTTTTAATATCCCTTTACTAATGTTTAAGAATTAATTTATTCATTGAATAAGAGATAGGTATATATATATTTATGCTTGACAATTAGAGTTTCAACCTTCAACTCATCTTTCACTCAAAATGATAATAAAACTCAAAAATATTATACTTATCCTAATTGTATAAGGTTCCAAATGTTAACACATACCATTTAGATTAGTAAAATTATTTTGTAATAACTAGGGACTTCATGTAGGCTAGTGGTAGGAAATAAAGGCCTGTCGCACTATGGTTGTGGGTTCGATTCCTGCAGCTTTGTCTGACGCGACTGGTTATGCCCCACCCTGCAGGTTGTCCTTTTCCTAAAACTATAGTATTATAATATTCCAAAAATAATCTTCATAATTTTTTTAACCTTAAACAATACTATCCAACGATCAACTTAATCCACTCCAACCTTTATAGTTATCCAAAATACCTCTGTCCAGAATTTCTCTAAAAGGTCTCTTAATTCCAAAATCAATTATAACATCAGATTCCCCCAAACAATGTAAAGTTTATCTTATTGTCACATACTAAAAATATGATTACCTTCATCATATTAAATCCTTAATGAAAACAACAAGTACTGTTGTACAATCACATTATCCTTATAACCAGAATATAATCCTTGACTCCAAAACACCAATACATTAATTATTCCACTTCAACTGTAGTAACAACATAAGATTGTCCTTGATCCCTTGGCCTTTTTTGAGGTATGTTTCCCTAACGCTTAGGACATTCATTTTCATAATGCCCCATTTCCCTACAATTGTAGCATTCAACATTGATAGCCTCTTTCTTTCCCTTGCAATCACGCGCCTGGTGACCTTTTTCTCCACATTTATAACAAACTCCCATTCCTTTTAGGCATGTACCAGGGTGATTATTCCCACAATTATCACATAATGGAAAATCCTTCTTTCCATTTTTCCCTTTATCTATCTCTTGTTCCACCGTTATCTTCTTCTCTTGATTTACATTCTTGTCATAAGACGTAGATAATTCCTTTTCTATCTTGATAGCACATGAGACTATATCTTCGTATGTTGAGAAAGATTGTGATACTAGAGCTCGACGGAGAAATGGTTTTATCCCATCAAAGAAACAATCAATCTTACTTCTTGGGATACGTTTATAATCTGCATCATACCTCGCTAACCTTGTAATGTTGCCCTCATACTTTGCGACATTCTCAGCCTCCTTTTGTCTCAGACTCAAAAATTGTCTTTCCATGTCTGCTCGATGGTCACGAGGATAGTATTTTTCTGGTAAAAGATCTTTGAACTCTCTCCATTCCATATTTGATACTTCATCATCTTCCTTTGTGTTTTGAATCCATGACCACCATTGATCGGCATCTCTAGTGAGGCGGTAATCTGACATGATAACCTTCTCTCTTTCGCTACTCCCTAAGGTGTGGAATATTTTTTCTAAGGAATTTATCCATTGCTCAGCTACTAATGGAGTTATACCCCCATTAAATGTTGGTGGTTGTTGCCACATAAAGCGGTCTAACATTGATCCTCCATGTTGCGGATCAGGGTGCTCCATACGAGTAAGGTTATTATTCATAACCTGAGTGAGTTGTCCCAGTATGGTAATAAGTTGATCAGCACCAGTTGTATCTCCAGCTCCACAATAATTATCTTGAGCAGGAGGGCAATCCCTACGCGGAGTGCGTGCATTGATATGGTTTCCATTCCTTCCACTAGGCGCCATTTCTAAACAATGGCATAAATTATATTAGTTTATGAATCAAAATACATAATTCCATACTTATAAGATACTTAACATAAATTGAACTATTTATGGATATAATCCATAAAAATGTTTTCTTTGAGGAAATATATACTCATAACCCTTTATAGTGGTTTATAAAGAAAATGAGAATTATCCAAAGCATATCCCTCGGGACTGTCGTAACCAAGAGTGCAGAAAGGCACGTTGTCGTGCACCAGTTCCCGTTCGAGTCTAGCTCAAAGCGGTGTTTTCCGGATGTATTTCTCGGAAAACTCACAACATCTCTACAATACCAAAATTCTAGGAAGTTCTTCTATACTAATCCTCAAAGTCTATATTTAGGCTATGTGCTCTAATCAGAGTTTATCTAAATCTAGCTTCCAAGGATAGTACTAAACTGCCTCTGATACCACCTGTAACGCCCCGACCCCAGCTACCCAGAGTTGGTGCCTTACTTTGTAACATTGGCATGATCACAAAAGATCATGTCTTGAAAGACCAATTAGTTTAGTATTATTGGAAACACTAGATACATTCATAAATGTTACATTACATCATAAAGTGAAAAACTAATAACAAACTCTTCATAGTCCACACTCATATCCTCTTCTGACTATCCCTGCAGGTCATTCATAAAATACTTCTTCACATCCTAGAAAATATTAAAACATTGAAAGGGGTGACCTCAGATGCTCAGTAGGGATAACAACATAGCAAAAGCTTTCATAAATAAACATTAACATTTAAGGCAATGTATAACTAAAACAAAAGACTTTTAAACTTGAAATTTAGTATAATATGGCAAAAGTAAAATTAAATAATTCCATTTACTTACTCACATGGATTTTCTACTAGTCAAATAATCACATGAAATATCATTAACCAATTTCATAATGATGGAATTCATAATGCTAGACTATCATAACCACGTAGCCAAGGCCTCGTGCCAAGACCACAAATATGATTTTGTCAAGGCCTCGTGCCAAGACACTAGTTTGTCTCATGAGACCTGCCTATGCATTGAGGAGCTATAGCGGGCTCCACCCGTCACTTATTAAGTCCAATGCATTCCTCATATGAATTGGTTTAAACATATCATAAACCATAACATAATTGTATCACATAAAACATGCATAAAGGAAACATAACATTTCCACATTTCAATAACAATATTTCAATACAACACATTGATATAATAAAAACGCTTTCAAAACCATTTTCAATACCAAAATAAAAGAAAGTTAAAACGTTGTATTTATTTTTCATTAAAAAAAGTGATGGCTTGTAGAGGAAGCCGAAACTCAAATAATGGTCACGGCGGCAGAGAAGTCATTGTCGCCGTATATGTACGAAAATAAAAACATTCCCTTTTTTTTGTTTAGTAAAACACTTCGTATAAAAAAATATTTGTTTTGAATAAACGTAAAAGTCAAAGGGGTTTATACACCGTATAAAAGAAAATTGTGTATAAAACCAAATATGCCTCAATGAATGGAGATTGAGACGAAGTCCATAAAAAGATCATTTTTAAAATAAAATAGATATATTATGTGTATTCACTATAGGTACACATAAAGAACGTAAAAATACAAAATAGGACATAATAATATCATGACATAATTTGAAAGTAGGAGATTAACCCAAAGAATGGAAATTGGGTTAAGAAATTACCTTACCTTGCGTCTTGTCCTGACTCGACCGTTCTTCAACCTCCTGAATAATAAACTAGAGTTAATTTATATTTAATTAAGAACCTTTTTCATGTTCATTATTCCTTTTATATCCCTTATTACCATGTTATGAACAGTATGTAATTATTAAAGTTCATAACGATCATTTTTTCGATCTTAGGTGGTTGACTCAAAAATAAAATTCTTATAATTTCATGTTGTTCATGTGGTGATATATCCATTATATCCAGAATTATATTCATGATATAGATATCATATATCTCATATATATCCAGTATATACAAGAATTTATAATATTCCATAACGTTTATATGTAAGAAATGAAATGCACCATTCATGGAGACGGTAAGCCGTACGTACGCATGAACGCTACTTTCATTTCTATTTTGTATATAATGAAATCATAATGATATAAAGTTATATTATAATTCCAGTATCAAATCATATATAATATCATTTACTCCATCCTTTATACATCCCACATATGGTATTAACCATTCAAATCACTTTGAGGGGGCGGTAGTCCGCACCTCCTAAAATGAAAATATCACATTTACCCATAATGGAAATAATAAAGGTATGAAATAAATGAAAAATAAAGAACCTTAAGTAAAACATAAACATATTATATATCATTTATAAATAAAGTGACATCTTAATGGCCACCTTTGAAGGTGTTTTATGAGTGTTGAACAATCATCGTTTCGGGAGGCAGAAATTTGTCATCCACAGAAACCGTATGTTCTTTAACCATTAGATGTAGGTGTGTGTAAGTGTAGATTGAATCCTTCTTATAACAACATCCTAGTATATTGAGGATACTGGTGTTGTTACAAAATAAATGAATAAAAAGATTTTATGGGGTTGGAGAAGCAAAATAAAACAAAATAACATAAGAGAAGACATTACCTTAAAATCGGGTAACTCTTTTGATTTGGGCTAAAGGCTTCCTTGGGAAGAGTTCTGCCCAAAAGTGAGGCTTCTAGGAGTAAGTGGGGGAAGTTCGGAGAGTATTTGGGCAGAGTTTGGCCGATCCAAATGGATTGAAAGTGTGAATGAGGTGGTAGAGGTGGGGGCCTTTTATAAGAGGAGAGGAGGGACACTCTTGGAAAGTAAGGAAATGTTACATTATTATACAATTATTTTTAGATTCTAAAGGTCACACACTTATATAATTCAAGGATATGGTGACAAGGGTTCGAAATATACCCATACAATAGTCTTTTGACAAGTTTAAGTCTTGGATTTTACATTATCTTTTCATTTTTTTAAAATAGTTAAATAATGAGGTCATCGCTGCATCATCATGATGTCATAAATAATTTAATTTATTTAATGTCTAAAAATTATAAAAAAAATACTATGATATAGGAAATCTTTTTAGATTTCCAATTCCTATTTATAGTAAAACATATGGCTTGTATAACCCCATGTAAAAATTGTTTTAGTAAAACATTTCATGTTTGTGTCATTTTTTACTTTAACATTAAATAAAAGGTATTTATGACATTTTCCAACTAAAGTGGCTCCATGGGGTCCCCAAGTTGACCCATGGATTTTCTTGGTCGGCCATGGCACATCAAATGAGGGTAGGACATGTTTCAAGCTCATCTCATATTACTAAAACATAATTTTTACCTTAAACTAAACTAATTACCTCTAATCGCGATTAAGAACTTAAAAGTTACTATTCACCAAAAATTATTTTAATCTCATTGAACCACATTTTAATTCTTAATGACAACCATGTATGTCTTATTTTTTAAAATAAAAACATAGAATTGGTAATATTTCATTTAAACGAAAAATCAGTTATTTAACTACCACTTAGTGGTTTCAGTATTCATCAAAAATTGAAGTTTTTCAGAACAATGCCAAAATTTCACCCTAAGCTATAATTGATATTCCGAATTCAAAAATGATTTCTATTTTATGAAATTACAATCATATAAGTTGAATTAATTAATTTAATAATTAATTCCCGCTGTCACAACGAATAGCGTGTTTTTAAGAAACACTATATATCAAAAGATTGACAATTGTTTATGTCCAATTTCAAAGTGAAATTAATTCTAATGAACACCATTGGATAAAATGGTAAAAATATATTATAATTAAACTTTAAAACCACTCAATATTATATCTTATCACTACAAATTATATTGATTAAAAAAGTTGTTTTAAGTAATTTTCAATATTCATATAAAAATTGGAAGTTCTCAAAAAATTACAAAAAATTAAACTTTGGATAATTTCGATATTACGAATACAAAAATGAAGTCCATTTTGAAATATAAAATTTATATAATTTTAAAAAGTGGTTATTACTATTCATAATTGCTACTTTGATTAGTCTCGGTGTTTTAGAACTCAAAATTGCGTACAATGCAATCTATTGCATTATGGAATGAGAAGCGTATCGTGGAAGCTCGGGGTGTTACATGACGAATCTAATTGAACCCTAATACTCTTATGTTCTAATGATATGATTCCACTATGTGGGTTATAGAGGTTATAAAATTAATCCTATAAGTTCCTTGAACATCCACAAAAAAATTGAATCATAGTCGATTTTGTGAAAACCCATATTGATTGTCCTCGATTAACACACTAGAAGTGATTAAATGGTCATTTGTAAAGATTTTAATGTGGTTTGTATGAACCCTTATATTGAGGTCCACCATGAGACTCATCACACATTCTCAATCCTTTTTAGGATCTCACATAACTTCCACTAGGAGAAACAAAATCCCTTCAACCAAAACATAACTACTAGATGAAGATCAACTATAAAATCCTTACCAACACATCAGGAAAGGAAGTGAGCATTAGGATGAAAAAATATGAAAAAATATCATATCAACGGACCAAGTTAAACATTATAAACTTCATTTTCACATTTAATAAAATATCATGTGAAAATCGGAAAATCATGAAAAATATATTTTTATATACTTTCAAGGCCGTTTTAACCTAATTGAACTTGGAGAACTCCATACCCTAATAAAGAAACATAAAATTAGTATATAATTTAGATTTTAAAGAATATTATTGTCCTTACACAAAAAATCTTCATGATTATTCAACATAACCAAGGAATTCAACCATATCCCTCTAGGTCCCTCCAAATAATTTTTAGAAAACGTTACCTTAATTATTTTTGGAGTTTTGGGGGATCCTAATATTCTTATTTTTCTTAACCATTCATCAACCTCTTAAGGATCATTAGAACCCTATAATTCGTTAGGATTCTGGTGAAGGAAATCCAATGCAAGATTCAGATATTCATCTATATAATGATTGATAAATGGATCCAGAACAAGACCAGGAGTAGATGAGGGTCTCAAATCATAGATACAAAGAACAACCATCTCCACAGAATTCTTCTCCACTGAGGGATGTAATCAGTATGGTTCTTTATGAGATTCATTTTGGAGCATATTCACACATATTATTGGAGGTATCATTATACAAAGCATCATTAAACAATATTTAAGACATTATAAGGTTATGTATAACAATAACTCAAACAATAGAAATCCTAAAATTAATCCCATCAGATAAGATTTCCAAATTTTTATTTTAACATATTCAAATAAATTTCATGAAAAATACTAGACTTTTTCATCATGACTCATTTTGAAAATCACTAATGATAAAATAAGTATTTTTATTATTAGAAATGAAAAATAAATCAATCAAACAATACATCCTTATTCTGGAACAGATACTCCAAATTTCATACTGACATCATGAAAACAATATCATCCAATACCATTGATAACACTTTCTAAGGAACCATAATAAAAACCCTAGTACTGTAATACCCAATCCGGAAATTACATATCTATATGGGAGATCCTAATCCCCATGGGATAGAGACTAGCACCTTCCATAACATTAGACTAAATTAGGACTAAATTTTAAATATAACCAGTGCATGATAAATGAAACACTTTATTGTGCTAAAAATCTCTACAAAGAAAATATACCAAAAAATATATAGTTATATCAAAAACCCAAATATATAATTTCATATAAGAACTCAAAATATGAAACGATAACTCAAATATCTTGAAAAAAACATCAATCCAAGACCAAAAGATCGTGGACATCAATATCATATACGAGGTTGTTTCCATTTTCTCAGACATGGTAGAAGGAAATTTGAACATTCCTAAATGAAAAAAGTAACATGTTAGATAAAAATCCTTGTAGGGTCTGTAAATGTGTTGCATAAAAATATTACCTTATTTTAAAACAATCCATGATATCAATTTTCATAAAATAAGGTATGGAAATACATTGTGATGGAAATAATTACAAACATGGATTAAATAAAAATGTAATAAATTTTTTTTACAAATAAATTGGAATGAATAAAATTTTTTCATAATAATTGTAATATATATTTGAATAGTCATAACATGAAACATAGACATCTCCCTTAGGGTATGATTGTTTCTAACTATAGGATACCCAAAATCTCTTGTCAATGATCATGAAATTAAGTAACAATACTCCCCTCAGTCTTTGGACGAATAAAACTCGTCAATATCCCATCAGCTATAATATATACCATACTAAAAATTATTTTTTTGTGGGTATTATTCAATAAATTATATTTTTTTATTGATATATATATATATGTGTGTGTGTGTGAAAATATATGAATATATATATTAAATATAATTTAATTAAATTCACTATATATATTTTTACTATGCGTTGTTTTATAACACATCATGTTTTATGTTAAATAATATATTTCTCTAAAAATGATTTTCACAAGGTTTTGTGAAAATATTGTAAAATAAAATTATAACATTTATATAAATTAAATATTAAAATATTAATCAAAAATTTAGAATGAATAATATCAAATATCGTATATAAAAATATTTTATTTTTTATCAATATGAATAGTAACCTTGGTAAACTTTGGTCACCTCGATAAGGGAAAAACAAGAAAAACAAGTTTAATACATTTGAATAAGGATTTAGAATTTATAATAAAAATTAATTTAACCTATTGGATTTATGAAGTTTAGTCTTATAAAAAATTATTTTAAAATTGGCTAGTAGGATAAATGTTTCCTTTTTTATTACTCATATTAATATTCGTAAAATGGTTATAAGAAAATTGTCACCCTCTTTATTTTTATATCATAATGTTTTAATCACAAAATAAAATAGTGGATTAGTTAATTTTTAAATAACGAATTAAAATATTAATTCAATTTTTCTAAAATTGGAATTTATTTAATAAAATTTACTCTTATAACAAGTAACTTAGATCCTCACGCAATACAGACAGAGTATTTAGTTAGAAAATAGAAAATAAAATAAATCGATTAAAAAATTTATAAATAAAATTGATTTTTTTAAAAATATTGTGATATTAATTTATTGGAAAAATAAAAAATAGTATCAATTTTTGAAATGTTTAAATTAAAATTCAACAATTTTCCAGATTAATTTATAGTCAATGAAATTGAATGATGTTAAAAATATAATTAACTATATTTTACTATATATTAATTAATTAAAATAATTAGAAGTTATAAAAAAATTTATGATGAAATATCATGAAAATATATTTTTTAAAATGTTGTAACATGGTCTTAATTTTTTACAATTCTTGTCTTATAAGTAAAATTATTTCCCTTTATTATTTAAATTTTTTTACCATTGTTAATATTATATTTTCTTAACTATAATGAACCAGAACAGATGCCCATTTACATTATTACTTGAACCAAAATAGACATAGCCCAACATGTGTGCTAGATCCCCACAAGTTGGTCACTATCACATGGAATCATATAATATAAAATAGGGGATGAAATTTTTATAGAAATACTTGAAGATAAAATAAACAATTTTATATGCTCAAAAACTCCAAAAGAAGTAATAAACATGTATATATTGACCCCAAAACAAAACATAGGTCATGTATTAATAATTTGATAATATAACTTATCAATCCTGAAAGAGACATCACTCCAAACCCAAAGCATCTAGAACATCCACCTCTCCAAAGAGTCACTATCTATTTTCTCATACATAGAAGAAGTAAATGTACAAATGATTGAAGGAAATGACTGGTTGTGAGCTAAAAACTATAATAGGATCTCACCATGTTTTTCTTAAAAATATCCAATTATAATTAATAAATATTATGATTCAATTTTTAAAAAAAAATAGAGATGTAAATACTCTTTCAAATTTTAAAAAATATAATTTACAAAAAAATGATGGAAAAAATATCAAACATGGCTTAAATAAATAGTTTTTATAAATTTTTTTACATAAATATTTTGAAAAAATATAATAATTTCACAATAAATGGATTACATATATATATATAGAATATATACCATACTATATTTTATGAATATCATGCACCAAATTTTTGGATATATTTTCTGAGTAATATAAAAAAACATGTAATTTTATGTTATGATACAGAAATAGTTTAACTAAAATTTAATGATAAAATTAATCAAAAAAAGTTTAAATTTCATTTGATGATGATATTTCAACCATTCACCATTTTCATAGTACATAGTAATTTGGTTGATTTTTTTAGAGAATGAATAAATTATATTTTAAGGATTTTGTAATTACAGGTGTTTCTTCTCCATCCCATAAATTAGGACACCCATTATATAAATTTATTATAAAACTTTTGAACATATAGCTTAACCAAAACCTACCAAATTATCCTGTAATTTTTTTTAACATTAATTTGAGGTTATTATCATCTTCAAATATAATTCCTAGTGTCTTATGGAAGGGATATAATGATAGATTACTGAAAAAATGGTTCTTGTCTTATATGATATCAATTAATTTACTTATTATATTAATTCTTATAAATCTATGATATTTATCATGACAAAATAAATTTATTATCATAAATATTATTAAATTTAATTATAATTATTTAATAACCATTATTCACCCTCGTTTAAATCAAATGTGATGTGAAATTATCCCACGTTAATATATATGGACTATCGCCTCCATGAAGTGATATAATTCCTTTTCCATCACCAATATTTATGGATCCTTATTATCATAGTATTAATTATTATAAATTATATTTATGATATAATTATTCTTCTATAAATATAAACTCATACTTTCTTTTTCACCAATCCATTAGTTGATAAATGACATGGTTGATCTTGCATATATATAGACTACCCCATAAGGAAAAAACATTATTTTTTCATTTTTTATTTACATGGATGAAAATAAAAACATATTTCATTAATATATATAATATTTTTTGTATTTCCATTACATTGTAATGGTGAATTATTATTTATATTTATTTCTTTCTATATATGGAATAGATAAAATAGTGTTCATGCCTATGTATAGCACATCATCTCCATGAACAATGTAATTTATTTGTACAAATGTACTAATTATTGATAAATAAAAATATAAAAATATATAATTTATATAATATATATATATATATATATATATTATGAATATTATTATGGATATTATAGAACCATTATCAAAGTACAATTTATGGATCTACTAAACTGAAATTCTCCTAAAAAATAAAACAATTAAATCCATAAAATAATTGTTCAAATAGAATGTCATTTATAAATGGTCATTAAAATTTTAAAAGAGGATAATATAACAAATTATTATAATTTAAATTTTATGATATTGAATTATAATAATTTCTAATTTATTTTAGAGGATTTTGAAGTGAATTATAAGTATATTGAACATATTCTAGGTGATTTTCATCTCAATTTAACTTCTATAAAAACATTCTATATTCACCACTTGTTTAATTTATGTGTTATATGTACTAATAATAAATGTATTTTATGATTCATATCATAATAATTATCTATATATAAATGTAAATATATGTTCCACTTTTTCATTAGGTTTTTATTTGGAAGATACCAAAGTAGTATGGGATTTTTGTTTCAAAATCACTCAAATAGAAATTACCTATGCATAAATTCACATTGAATGAAATAGTATATTATATTCCTGATAATTCTATTTAAATTTATTCTAATTTTGTTTTTTATTTAAAATACATAAATTACTTTAATTTTACACATTTTAACAACTCTAGATACAAAAATAATGATTCAAAGAATAATTATTTTATTTTTCTCTTCAATCAAATATTATTGTTCATATATATATGTGTTTTTAATTTTTTGAAAAATTTAATTTTATATTATATTATTTTTTAAATTAATTTTAACCCATTATTTAGTATTTTTCATAATACTTTAAAATTAATCCTTGTTTTATTTTTCAAATGACTTACATTTTAATTTTTACCAAAAATGACAATCAAAGCACTATTTTAACATACATGGGATAAATAAAATTTCATTCAATCAGAAACACTTAATTAATTAAATAATAATTTATAATTACTTATATTATATTTTAGAGTAAAATGTTTTATTATTATTCATAATTTTTTTACATAAATAAATTATATTTTATTAAAAATGGTAATTTCTTGAAAATGTTATCCAATATTATTTCTATGGTATTTTTCATAAATGATAAGATCTATTGATATTAAATATGACTTAATAGGGTTATGATACAAGGATACCATCCTTATTCTTTCTATAGAATCATTATGATTATGTTGACATTTTTTCTACCAATACTTTTTATTTTCAATCAGTTAAATTATAAGAAATTGTTGAAATGTTTATTTAACTAGTTTATTTTACATGAGTTATGATATATGATAAATGATTTATGAAACTATGATATACATATAAAATAATTATAATTATTTTATGTGCCGGTCTAGAATTATTTATCCCTCCAAAGAACTAGGTAATGATGCATAACTCATGAGATAAAAATGTTATTCCGACACATGATTTAATGTAAAAAATATTTTTTGTTGACCAGGTTAACATATAAATAATATAATTCATGGAACATTTTTTATATCCATAAGAATATCTGTAGACCATAATTTTGGAATATAATTTTATTTCAGGGACTACATTCATGTCTTTAACTTAATGAGTGAACATTTTTCTATTTATACAAGGTCACAATGTTATAAGCTTGTTTTTCTCTAAAATTAATTTTTCTATATTTTTCACTCATGGATCATGACTAATTATTGATTATTCCACACTCATATTAATATTTTATACTATGATGATAATATTTATTCAATAAATCATGTTTATAGTATATAGAAAATAGGGTATGAACATTTTAAGTGATGATCATGGAATCATATTCATATTATTATTTTATGACCATGTGTGGTCTTTTATTGATATATCTTATGTTTATCCTTAATGGATATTTAATCTATTAATTTCATATGTTTCTTTTTTCCATCTTATGAAGATAAATTTTAAGTATGGTATACCTATGAAAAGTTATATTTGGGAAATGTGGACTACTGATTGTGAAATATCATTGTTCTATATTTTGTCTCTAAATTCACTTATCCATTAGGATTCTAGAATTGATTACAATGTTATCTATTAAATAATCATATAATAATTTGCATTATCTATGTATAAAAATTCAAGGTCTCTATAGTTATATTTTCTTAATTATTAATTATATAATACGGAATAATTAAACAATATATTTTTTTATTATTCTTGTGTATGGGGTTTTTAAGTTTATATTTTTTATCCTCTACTATCGTATAAAAAATATGGATAAATGTTTGTTATTAAAATATTTATTTATCTTTAATTGAGTTGAGGGGTTTTTCCTTTCATGCCTTTATTCATTAAAATCATTTCTTGATTATCATTATGTAATAAAATGGTTATTTAAAGACATTTTCATCCTTATATTTCTTTATTTACAATGTTTTTAGAGGAATATTTTTTAAATTTTCTAAATAATGTAATTTTAAAATAAATACAATCAATCTGAAAGGAATATTTTTTTTTCATGTTTACCACGTGTATAAACCACCCCATATTAATCATTATTTTATTAAATGATTCTTTAAATTTTATACATTTTTATTTCCATAGAAATAATTATCCTCAATATTTTGGATATTTATAGGTTCAATGACACTGATAGAAAATAATGTTTTCCCATTTTTAAAAAATTATTTAAATGCACCATAAATATATTTTTTATCTATGTCATAATCTATTGATGTTTATTATGCTTCATTGGGAAAATATTATAATGAATCCATTCATATTATTTCTTTGGTTAGATTCTAATTATATGATGACAAAATGTTTACGAGAACCATATATTTTCTCTATGCAATTCAATAATGAAATAAGGAATGTTTGATGACCATAAGAAATAAATTGTCTTCATTATCATCATGTCATTAGTTTGTATATTAAATCTATAAAATTAATTGTGTTGGGTTATATATGTAACTCAATATAAGTTAATGATAATAATGAAATGATCAAAAACCTGAATGTTCACATTTTGATGTGGTAGTATGATTTCTTTTATCCATTACCAAATGATTATATATGGATATTATTCGGAATATATATTTAAAATATTATGATTCTTTATATCTATGATTCCACATGTCTATGTTTTTAATATTTAATGGTGGTTTTTTTATTACACCCTTATTAATCAATCTTCCTCATATGACATGATTATATAGTTTGTGGTCATAGATTTTTTGTATACGTATCATTTTTATTTATTACCTTATGATAATATCATACCAACTTTTTTATCATATTTTAAATTATGATAACATATCTAACATATTTACCATAACAATTAATCTAATGTCACATTTTCTAATATTTTTCCCCTCTATTTTAGTGGATGGTTTTATGTATGATATTTCATGAACAATACTAGAATAATCAGCTTTATTGGAGACGTTAATGATCTTATTTGAACTACATTGATTGTGTGTCTTGTGTCTAAAGAAACCAAATCATTAAATTCATTTATTTCGTAAAAATTTATTATTCATTGAATATTCATCTAAAATGATTTAATTTTTATTTGTGCCATGCCCGTGTTGCAAAATGAATTATATTTTATTTAATGATGAAAATAATAATTCCTGATTAAAAATTATAATGTTTGAGGAATAAGAACAGAAAAACATACTACAAAATTTGATAAACATTTATTGTTCATAAATAGAATGGTAAAAAAGAATTATTATTAAATTTAATAAAAAAAATTCATTATTTACCATCAGACATGGTTTTCATAGTAATGGTCATAGAAATTGGAATAAATTCTCATTAAATTGGAATCATATGCTTCACTTTTAAATATGTCAAAGTAGATATAATAAATTTTACCCCAATTACATATTTTATAAAGACAATTTTACTCTCAAAAATAATTATTGAAGTATTTAAATTCATATTAAATCTTATATGAAATAATATCGATAAATATAGTATTTTTTGTTTATCAATACACAACCAATGTCACATGATATTTTAGAAAAATAATTTTCCTTTTAATATTGATATAAAAATTGTTATGGAATCTCAAAATTTATGTTCTTTATAAAATTAAATTAATTAAAATTGAAATTAAATATCAATAAAATATCACACCTTTTTTAATAAAAAATACACCCACTCATGAAATAAATGTCATCAAAATGTATATGGAATTAAATAGAACTATTATCATATTCATTTTTAACATCAATTGACAAATAAAAATAATTTAATTCTCTTAAATTCTATGAATCTCATAATTTTATTTACTATAAAAAATAGGATTAGAGTAAAAAAACTAAACCCAAATAATTTTATTTTTGAAATTGAGTGAAATTAACCAATTTTTATTCTTTTTATTATATAAAAATTTTAAACAATAAATAATATTATTGAATTATTTTTTTAAGTAATATATTTAAAACTATCATTAAAAAAATCATAACAGTAATCAAGTTTATATAATTCAAAATTTATTTCTAAATCCATAATTTCAACAAATTTATTTAATATTCTAAAAATATAAGATTATATTTTTGTTTATTTGTATTATGTATTCAATAAATTAAATTAATGAATAAACTATATTATATAAAATTTATTTCACACTGAAGAGAATTTTATTTTGGATAATCAATCTTAATTTTCTTAATTAGTTTTATTATATTAATAATTTTAAATTGAAAAATAAAGAAATAAATTCAATGGATTAAAAATATATTTACATTACTTTAAAAAATTAGTTACATGTGGCATCAAATAATGTAAATAATAATGGGGTTTCATCACACTAATAATAATTAATAAAGTTATATTTATCTTCACAAATATTCATATGAATCCTTTTAACCTACCATTTTTTATTTTTATTGAAACAAGTCTATTAATTATTTTAACACTTTACAATTTTCATATTTAGTGTGATATTTAGATTAATGTTTATTTAATAATAAAATATAATAATTATTTTTAAATAACAAAATATATAATTGAATCAAAATATATTTTTAAATTAATTTAGAATAAATTAGAATACAGTATTTCATTTATTTTTATTAATATTTTAATAGTCATTACATATCTACCCAATGTGAGACCCTCCCAGGTTAGAAATAAGAGATGGGGGATGGTGATGAACACTATCCTTCCACCTATAGGCCACATATTGATGATTATTATATAGGGTATGAAAAACATCCATATTTAATTAATTACAATCTAAGAGAACATGTTGAAGATAGAGATAACAATGATTCACTGGAAAACTCTAAACAAATAAATAATATAAATCCTAATATCAATCATGAATGTCCATACACTACTATTATAGCTAAAAGTATATTATAATTACTAAAATGATAAAGACTGGAGTGACCAAAAATCCCAAACACTACTATAAAATCATTAGCAAATAATATTCATCCTGATATACAACCAGCTCCAGTTCACCTTGAAAAGAGTTTATATATATATAGGGTGAGAATAATATTATACTCAGTAGAAATATTCTCAATTTCTATCTTGGAAAATATAATGAAAACATACTCAAAAACAGTTAAAATAGTGAATTTAACTCATCACATGAATAGGTATACTAAACTCCAAGACTCATTATGGATAAATCTTCTCAATGAATCTTATAAAAGGGTGAATATATATTAATTTTTAAAAATATTGTTTTCCCTTATCATTATCTCCGATGGTATAATTCTACTCCTCCCCAATATAACATGTCCCTAGCCATATATCTCTAAAATAGGACCACATGAAGAAATCTTGGAAATCATAATAACATGAAACATGAGAATCACATCAACCTATACACATGTCCATATATAGGATCCAATTAATTTTCAGGATCCATCATAGCCCTTGTGACATGTATCACAAAACAAGTATTATTCTGCAATAAATTAAATACCTTACACTTGGTAACTACTCAAGCCATCAGATCATATACATTTCATAGCTATAATAATAATTTAGATACTACATCAAGGGATACATGTGTTTGAAAACCCCAAGACATAAAATCCCTATGTAAATATATACAGGGAAATGATCTTTGGTGCATAACATGAAAATTAACTACCAAGAGATGATTGTGGAGCTAGAATGGGTAGTCAACCATCAATCCCCCAATCTGGATAATGGGGGAAAACAACCTGCCAGAGTCCACAATGAATCAACCACCATAACTGACATGGAAGATGAAATGAATGAAATCAAATAATATACATGATATATTATATCTCACAACTAAACTATGGGAATTAATTTATAATATAATCAAATGAAAGTTACATCACTCGGACTCCCGATTACAAAAACTATGACCATATATCCTATAGGAACATGTGCATTTTAAAGAGACAAAACAATAAGTATTTTATATTTTATAATTTAATCCCTTTAATAAATTAGGAAACAATTTATTAACAATTAATTATTATTTTGGGATATGATACATTAATCATTGGAGTAATTTCCATGGACTCCAGGAATATACCAAAATAATTCCATAGTTTGTGAAAATTAACATATTTTCAGTAATAACATTCCATCATCACTGACACTTATTTTATAAGTTATACTTGTATTATTAGAATAATTCCATAAACCATTTACTATATGAATATAAGAATATGATAAAAATAATTGGAAATAAGAAATCAAGCACACACTTCTCCATAAAATAGTGGGGAAAGGATTGAAATTAAAACAACCAACATGGTAATCATCCATTAAATAGATTCACTAGGAAGAATACTATCTTTCAACCTAAAAATAATAGTTAATTCCACATTTAACCCATTCCATAATCTCTGGTGTCATCCCAAAAAACCACATTCATATCCCTATGTTTGTCTCTGTCACAGGCATAAACTAATTAAACATCATTTGTCCCTCCCACCCACACCCCATATTCTATCATAGTCTTTTCCTTCCCATGATCATATCACATATGTGCCTCCCCTCCCAATATAAAATCAAATAAAGAAACTCCAATGTAGAGCACGTGAAAAGACATCAAAAGACAAACATAGTCAATAGGGAAATAAATTCCCTAATTTAAGGAATATAACCTCTACACATAATCTCACCCTTATGGATCCAATATCAAGATGCTTGGCCTTCTCCAGAAGACATTCAACATAGTCCCAAAATATTATATTTAGTATAAAATTATTTCTTATTATAGATTTTATTAACTGATTAATTATTTAATGTTTCCAATTATATGTAACATAAGAATCTAGTTATAATAAGCTATCAAAATAAAAACATGATTTAAAAAGTATAAAAACTTTTATTAAACTATGAGGATAATTATTCTCAATTAATTTTACTTTTCATTAATCATCAACATTCTCACCAAGAATTATCATTATTCACATTATTTATCAATTACATTAATTATATGTAAGATTATTTTCAATTGTACATTCACCTGAATCAATTTTATCATCATAATATTATTAAAAACAACATATTACAAACACTCTTCTTTTTTGGTTTTATAACTCTTAAATATTAATTAATATATTATTTTCATTCTTTTTCAAATTAAATATGATACTCCATGAATAAAAGTTTCTTAAAAAGTTGTTAAAATATGTAACATTATTTAGAAATTCAAGAGGCAAACCACTATCATGGTTTAATGAACATCAATATGAAGTCACTATCCAATTATTTAATCCAATTTATTAATTATTATGTTAATTACACTTCCAAATAATCATCTAATACATGAACAATTTTTATTGAAATTAAATGAAAATGATAGGAAATGAATACCTTGCATCAAATGTGTCAATATTACTACCATGAGAATGAACCAACATCATAGACCACACACTCATTTCATATAATAATCTATATCCCTCCATGGATACTAGGGAACAATCGTAACAACAAAAACTGTAGAAAAATCTAAAAGAATCATAGAGATTACCCACTATCACATTGAGTGACAAAATGGGAATAACTAAATCAATTAACTACTGGAGAAGAGGTAAACCATACCTCCGTACACCATAGATCGAAGGAGAAAGGACAAGAATTGATACCCATCTAAAGGAATCCAAAAAACCTAATAGAACAGTCTATAGCTACATGGATCTAAACATATTCATTTGGTTTGAGGGAAACCACAATGTGCTAAAGCCATTATATGTGCTATGCATAGGTAATTTAAATGGTGTAAATCCTCTTTTTACATCATGTGATTTTTGGGATATATTTCTATCTAAAAAACATGTAACCTTGAACAAATTAGTCCCAAATTATTACACAAGTTGTAACACCCAATGGACCATCACTTTAAAAAATTGAATATTGAATACCCAATATGAATCACATTTACATGATGTGTATTATCCCATATTTCCATATTTTTGCAACTGAACCACAACATAATCACCCTTGTCCTCCTCTATGAACCATTATATTTAGAAACAACTAAATAGTTGAAATAAGTGGAAATAGAACCATACATATGATACCTTTAAAAAATTATTATCCTCAATAATATAAATCCAAACCCGAGGATAAATAAAGGGGATTTCTGAACAACTTCCTAGGAAGATACCTCTAATGGATCTCTCCACCGCACGAGATTTTCCACCAAAATTATAGGAAAATAATTAAAAACAATTCAATGGTGACAAAAATCTTCTAGTAACTCTCCCAGGGGTGTTACATCTCAAATTAGATTAATAAAAAAAATAAACAAGAGGAAATAATCTCATAATGTTGAATAATAAAAATTCACAAACCAAAAAGTGTTACAAGAAAACATATAAACATAAAAGTGCCATGATATTAAGTGCGTATCTATAAGAGACATTCCTTGGTATTATACTGCCTATCATAGTGGCACCACATGACATAAACAATTGGAATAATACATCAAAAAAACACCTTATCCTAATGAACATGGGTTTCCATAGCCAAAACATCTAAGGGTGAATCATCATAAACATCATTCTCACCTCAATTGTTGACATGAGATTCATCATGAAGATACTGATATAGCTACCACATATGGAAATAGTTGGGTATCTGGATCGTATATGTGTTTTTTCTAACAAGTAATCCATTTATAAAACACAACAAACACCAAAAAAGGTCCAAAAAAATTGTGGAGTGTGATTAATCCCATGATTGATTCTTCACATCCCATGTCATGTAGTTTCCATTAGGAACACATGATCTCTAAAAGAATAATACAAAGGTATCCTCCCGTGATAAACGCATAAGTTACGGTGATCTTGTATTGCCTGCATCATCTCATGAATTACCTGAACCACCTCCATTATATTATTTACTAGTTATTAACTTGGAATTTCTTCTTTACCAACCCCATCAAGCACTTTTTATAACAACCTAGTATTATATATAAATATTTAAATAACATTAAATCTAAGGAGGAATGAATACTATTATTATATGAAAACTCAACAAACTGTAGGTTTCCTATCCAAAACACTCAATAATATATGACAAAGTAGCCAATCTGATCTTCAAGAGTCTTGATCGTTTGCTCAATATATCAGTACATCTATGGATAAAAGGTAGTTTTATAGAATAAGTAATAAAAAATCATGTTGCACACCTCTACACATATAAGTGATAAAAGCATGATCTCAATCATAGTTGGGTAGCATTGGGACTACATGGATTTAAAACAAATGCATTAGATAATGTTTATAATTTACCACTACTATGATAAACTCACATATTTCTATAAAGTTTGTTGATATCACCAAATGATCTGCAATCAATCATATAACACTATAGCCTCCATGATCATGAGGGAAAACATTGTTATTGTCTATTGAGATTTATTTCCACTTCCACCAGGGAACATATAATGGCTAGAGAAAACCATCAAAAACATTGTGTCTAACCATCTCCAACTGGAAGACTAAACAATCAGAAAAAAAACATTGTAACTACATTCTTGATCCTCGAATACCAAAATGACATATTTATGATTGGTACATCATTTTCACATCAGTGTGATTTTTAAATGGATAGTTCTGTAAGTCATGGAGAACCATATAATCATCACAAAATTGATTAAAATTCATTCCAAAATCATCCCTATGTATTTTACATCTTCAGAACAACCATTAATGGTATATCAAAAAACAGTCCATTTTCCCATGTCCTCCACCTTAGAATCTCCCAACAGAGAATCCTCCAACTACTCCACCAATGATGACATAAACATCATCCAAAAAAACCATTTCTTAAAACATATACCATACATATATTAATACCTAGGAGTTATTCCATCACACTTTATGAATATTCATATTCCCACATGGTGTCACTATGTGACTTCATACATAGCACACTAGCTACAACATTTAAAAATTCAAACATATATAAAATATCAATGTCATGATCAGACATGAAATTCATCCATTGACATAGATGAATAGTCTTTTCATATTGTTAAAATAAATACACTAGGCTCTTATGGTTAGTAAAAACCAAAAGCCCCTTGATGATGAGGTAATTTCACCACAAATTCAATGAATATACAACTGATGATAACTCAAGATCATGGCTGTCATTTTTTCACTAATGTGGATGTAACTGACGAGACTGATATGTACTAACTAATTTTTAATAAATAAATAAATATCATAATAAACCAAGTTAAAAATCATAGAAAACATCCAAATCAATTACCGCATTGGGAAAATATTGGGATGAAGTTCAGATAATTTTTTTTAAAGTTACATAATGGTTATCTGAAACTCGTCAGCGTAGAATAACACATGTTCATTTATAGTTATGACTGACAGAGTATTTACAACCCTATATAAATCATCTATAAACATCTTCTAATATTCATCAGGTAAATGGAAACTCCTCACCTATAACACTATCTTGTGGTCTTCTCAAACAACAACAATCTCTATATTCAACTGATCCAAGTATATTCCATATTGGCACCCAAAATTCCACAATAAATAGACTTCATGAGAATAGAACTCACACATTGAAAACCTTACCAATAACATCCCATAATGTAGGATACCCTACATGGCATGTATATGATCTAAATTATCCTCCTGACACATAAATTACACAATGATTATATATATGTAAATCACAATGAACATATCCAGTAACTCCCTAAACTATTCTTTCATCAACCCCATGGACACATATAGATAATTATTCATACCTAAAGACTTCATAACATACTCATAATTAGTATAACACAAATAAAATGTATTTGTTTGAATATCCAAGTATTTACATGAACCTCATGATATCCTAATAAAAAATTGTTATATAAGAACCATATTGATCCCTAATGTAGATTTAATAAATTTTATATCCATGGATGAGTCTTGTTATTTTATAGATATCCCAATTTTAGGAAAATATAGTAAATAAAAAAATATAAAATACCACTAACAGTCTTACCAAGATAAACTATCCCCCCCCCTTGGTGACACACTTGGGCAAACAAAAACTCACTAAAAAAATCATTTATTTGTACTTATTACTCTTGTGCCTCAGAAGGCACCATCCTATGCTGAAACATTGAGAGACAGTACCCACATTAAAGTAGATCAATCCCATGATCAGTCCCACATCAAGGGGTTATTCTATATCCTCCTCTAAAAAGAAATCAGGTTACTCTTATATGACCAAGGGGGTCATCGGTAGCTGAAATTAGGATGAACTCATCATTATCACATACATTGAAAATGACAAGGAACAATCCATTGTCCCATATAAGATCTTACTCACTAAAAAATGATTGGATCTTTATCAAAATCAAGAAAACTCAACCTACACATTAGATAAATCCTTTATATCACACATTTAATATTTCCCATCTATGATAGGGATGTTGGAATTTTTATGCATATATAAACATGTGAAATATTACCAAAGTGGTGATACCCCAGCACTATCTCACATTCTTAACATACATCATACAAGTCATCTCAACATATTTCTAGCGTAGTCAATTCTAGGATAATTTTCAGATTATCTATCATAATTACCAACCAATGGATGAGGGTGTAAGATCCCCGATCTTATTTTTAGGTATGTTTTTCCTTTTTCTAGATTTTTTGGGAAAAGAGACGTTTTAGAGATTTTTGAAGTACACGCTGTGTACTTTTTGAGTACACACCGTGTACTTAGTTTCCATGGATGGTCATGTGCTAGCTATGTCATGGCCACACACATGGTCATTTCGGGAGATGTGGAGGCCGCCTAAAGTGGAGTATGGACAAGGCGAGTACACACCGTGTACTCCAAAAGTAAATTCCATGTATTTTGTTTTTTTCATTAAACGAATTGGGGTCACGTCTGAAGGACAGAACCATCTTCTTCTATGATTTCTTCATCTGAGATAACATGCATGGCCACTAATATTTGACAAACCCCCGAGCCTTTGTCTGTCCTCCGAAATGAACCCTGTCAGTTGTGTTGGAATGGGATCAGTGAGTTCACTCTTCTTCTAGAGCATCGTTTTCCAATTCCTCCCCTTTTACAAGTTATCACTTATTGATCATTTTATGTGTTTTTATTGATTTTCAACTGTATAAGGTTATTCAAGCTTCTAGTTTTAAGTAAAGTGAACTCCTAACCATGAGGTAGGTGGTTTTGCCTTTATGTTGATTGTCCTTGAGTATTATGTGCAAATTCAACCAATAACCTTGAACGGGGTATTGCGTGTTTAATGTTCTTCCCCTGTTGTTTTCTTTCTTTGCTTGTATGCCTGAGTTGAGGTTATTGTTTGTGAATGGGTTAATTTGATGTGCATTGGATAAATTTCCCATGCATGTTCTTCATATTTTTGACCATTGGGGCTAGTTTCCTATTAGGGTGTTGTTTACTTTCCCATGCCTAGTATTGTAGGATGGAGTGACTTTTTTTTTGACATGTTGTTATGCTATAGTCTTCTATCCAAGTAGTTCATGAGGTTTACATTAGCTGTTACACGCTGCTACTATTGCTTGACTTACACGGGGCCATGGGAACCTGGTTTATAGACCATAGGGTTAATTGAAGTTAAGGGAATCTACATAGTGTCTTAATAATAATATGATGTGAGACCACAAGGGGAATTGATATTGAGTGATTATAAAATGTTTATGTACTTCCTCGATGAGGGACACTGGGAGAACTGATGTTGAGTGATTCCCCAGAGCACCTATAGTATGATATGAGACTATAGGGGGAATTGACGATGCGTGCTTCCCCGGAGAGTATATAAATTTTATGAACTAGAGGGGTGAGACTGTGTGTGATTCCCATAGTGTTTCTTGTTCCTGATAGGTTGGAACAGAGGGGATAGACCGTGGGTACATCCGAGATGGTTACATATTGTGTTATTTATTTTGTTGTTGCATGTTGTGTGGTGTTTGAATTCTTAAACAATGGATTGTTTATAGCTTAGTGCTTCCCGGTTTACTGATTTCTGTACTTATACATGCCATATACTCACTGACTATTAGGCACAAATCTTCTGTTGGTTGCCTATTTGGATTTAGTCTCACACCCTGTTTGAGTCATGCTTTTGGGCCCAAAGAGATTATATTGTTGTAGTTATAGACAAGGTAAAGGGACCTTTGACTTCAGGTACATGATTTCATTGGAGCTAGAGAGCATGGGACCAAACTGAGGTTTACTATGATGAATATTTGATCATTTGTTTTTATTTTGTACTTTTGTTTAGTACTAAATTCATCATTTTGACTTGTTTTCCTGTTTTCCTGTTTTCCTAGACAAATATGTATCATGCATCATTTATATATATTTATGCTCCAGTTGTTTTTTTTTGTCTTATGCAATTTACTGTTGTTGGATATTTACTGCTTCTGTTATTTTATATTTGTTTCTATTCCACTGTGTTACTCTGCCAATTAGGGCATAGTTTCCCCACTATCACACCCAAGTCCCTCACTGATAGTCCGCAGCATCTGGTGTTCAGGGAAATGCACATGAGGCAATGTGACCAACTGGGTACAAGGCACCTTTGGGTGTCTTCTAGAACTGTGATGTTACAATGTGGTATCAGAGGAGGTTTCTTTTCTCTTAACGTACTTTTTGGAGCATTATCCAGGGATTAGATAGAATAGGTACTTGGTAATAAGCTATGCCCAGCAGTAGCTAACATGTGTACAAGGAAAATCCAATCTACCTACTTAAATTTCAATTTTTGTGTTTTATCTATTATAACATTTAATCTGATTTTACCTTGAGTGATTCACATGATTTGGGCTATTATTTATAATGTTATTGAGGTTCTATTTTTGTTTCAACATAATGAGATGAGGGTATGCCTTATCATGCATCATATAGTAACTTTCTAGGAAGCACATATCATGCATTTTTTCCATGCCATCTAAGATGCATTAGTGATTAAAAATTGTTGTGATATATGATTTGTAAAGTATGCATGTTGTTGTGATAGTTTCCTTGATAGAAATACATGATTCTTGATAGGGAATTCTTTGTGTAAAGTTTTGCTTGAATGAACACCACAAATTTTGTTCTTGAGATTTTATGGGCCCTCAAGGACCAGAATTTGGTGGATCATTGCCTTTTTGGTCTTTTTTTATCTTGTATTAGATGCCAAACATTGATTTGCGGGGAGTATGGGCCATCACGGATCGGAATTTGGCACTTTCTTTACCCGTTTCAGTGTTTGTAGGGTTCCAGAGTAGTTTCTGAGGATTATTTTCTGGAAAAAACCTAGAATACATGCCGTGTAATGTAAATTACGCACCGTGTGTTCTTCTACTCGAGAAGAAAATGTTTTTCTTAAGTACACATCATGTACTTTATATACACGTTGTGTAGTATCATACCGTGTCATAGGTCGTGTGGGAAGAGACACGGGATGGGGAAAATCTAGAGTGAACTTGTCGTGAATCATCCATACACACTGTGTAGAGTCGACCCCATGCCCATCTGTGTCACTAAAAACACAATTTGGACTTGTCATGTTTAATACATGTCTTGTTCCATCTAAACAAGTCGTGTGGTCTGACCCATGTACCCGGCCGTGTCACGAACAACATGAGCTGGTTTTATCCATCCTCACACACATTATGTCTGTCCGGAACTTGTCGTGTAGTGTGAGCCATGTGCTAGGCCATGTCACTAAGATCATGTGCTAGGTGAATCTTGTCTAGTACACTCTGTGCAGTAATTTTACATGTTGTGTAGTATTACATTAGGAATATTGTGTTGCATAGCCGTGTAGAAGAAAACAGGAAGGGAAGGAGGATTCAAGTACACATCATGTGTTTGGACAACACGTTGTGTGTCTGGGGTGTAACAAAACTAGTTTAGGTAGGAGTACACTCCCATGTGAATGACTTCAGGGAATACAATGTGTAAGAAATGTAGATGTTGTGTAGTCATGATTTTTTAAACATGAATTTTTTTCCTCTTGTTCTCTTCATACACTCTTTGTTTTCAGTCCATGATAATTATGATCTATGGTGTTCACATGACCTTGTAGAGTCATGCCACCAAGACATCCTACTATTGTACGCCAGTTACAGGGCAGAGATTAGATTCTAGATATGGCTGATCAGGGACCTCTCGTAGATCCTCATGTTGTGCCAGTCTTGGCACCAGTAGTAATACCTGTTACTGGTGCTGATGAACAGTTTATGGAAGGGTTCCTAAGGATGATGCAGATTTTCTAGGGATCACCGCCTCCTGCCTCGTGGATGGATCATTTGAAGTGGTATTCCAGTAGCAGCATCCATCCTCTTTTTCAGGGGAAGGAGGACCGCAGGCTGTAGATTCACGACTATAATCCATTATGATGATCTTTGACCATCTAGAGATGACTCGGAGAGGAGAGTCGTGATCGCTACCTATATGCTATGGGATTCTTCCAAGAGATGGTTGGATGTAATCTAATAGTTGGGTCATCAGCAGGTTATGTCTTGGGATGAGTTCCAGCTCATCTTCTATCACTACTTCGTTTTAGAGACTCTGAGGGCCAACCGAGCCTGGGTTTTTATTAGACTTGAGTAGGTTACCCTATAGGTTATGAGGTATTAATATCATTTCACCAAGCTTCATCATTTCACACCCTTCCTAGGAGGATATGGGTTATTCCTAGAAAGGAAGGTCGAGGATGGCCTCAGACAGAACATCCGCTCCCAGGTGAATATATTCAGGTTGACTTCTCTCACATCCATAATCAAATAGACACTGATCATGGAGCAGAATCTGAGGGAATCTAGAGATGTGAGCCAAGGTGGATCGACATCCCGAGTTAGTGCATCCTTAGCTGATAGTTGGAAGCATTGTTGGGAGATTACACCGGGAGAACCATGTAGATGAGATTCATCCTCTTGGTAGCAAGGTGGGGTGCTACCACTATGGGAGAAGCAGGAATACGAGTCTATAGTGGTAGAGAGACCCAGTAGAGTGCCAGTCTTGCAGCAGGTTGGGACACCTTCAACGTTTATGTCAGATCTTTTCAGCAGCATCTGGTGATAGGGGTTCATATATGACTCCTCATACAAGATCAGTTCTGCTAGTTTTACACCAGTCTGGAAGAAGGAATTCTTCCAGTCGTTCCAGACAAGGTGGAGGTTGCGGCCGCGATGGGTAGTTACTAGGCCACCAATGAAAACAGGGTGGATCAGCTCAGAGTAGTTAGGTAGGGTCATAGGGCCATGGAGCCAACCAGACCATTGTAGTGGATGAGACCCATCAGGAGCAGGATCCCATCCCCTCTACAGTTCGAGGTACGATACAAGTTTCCCCAGGTTTATCTTCATCTATTTTAAATACTGGTGCTACGCATATCATTATATATTCCATTGTTGTGGAGAGCCTTGGGCACTGTATCTTTTCGTCTGTCGATGTTTTGACACTAGACACACCGTTTAGGATAAGAACATCTAGTGTACGTCAGTGCAAGGAGTGCCCTCTTGAGTTTGGTGTGTATCACTTCCATTGGGATCTTTATGTTCTAGGGATGATAGGCTATGATGTCATTCTAGGAATGGGGTGGCTAGTTCCCTTCCAGGTAGTCGTCAACTTCTATTTCCATAGGGTGAGCTTCATATCACCAGAGGGTGTATCCTTTCTTCATAAGGGTGAGGGGGATTTCTAGGTGATCATATCGGGTCTAGAGCATCATGGGTTGGGAGAAGATACAACCCATATTGCTAGTCTTTAACTAGATGAACAGGGGACTTCACCATTAGACTTTCCTCTAGTGGTGGATCATTTCATAGATGTCTTTTTAGAGGACCTTTCAGTTTGTCTCCAGAGCGTGAGGTAGAATTCTCAATTTTTCTTGTGCCAGGAGTGGCACTGGTGTCCATTCCTTCTTATAGGATGGCTACACCTGAGTTGCAGGAACTCAAGAAGAAGTTGGAGGAGTTGCAGGCAAAGGGTTTCATCTGACCCAGTACTTCTTCTTGGGGTTCTCCTATTCTGTTTTCAATGAAGGCAGACGGTACCCTCAGGGTTTTTGTTGACTATGAGAAGTTAAACTAGTTGATGGTCAAGAACTGATATCCCTTTCCCAAGATTGATGATCTCTTTGATCATCTTCGAGGAGCCTAGGTGTTCTCGAGATTGACCTGAGATCTAGTTACCATCAGTTGCACATTAGACCATCTGATATACCTCCCATAGCCTTCCAGAGTAGGTATGGTCTATATGAGTATATGGTTATGCCATTCGGTCTCATGAACATGCCTACAGTTTTCATGGCATTGATGAACCAAGTGTTTCATTCATACTTGGATTCCTTCATGGTTGTTTTTTGTGGATGATATCTTTGTGTACTCTCACACTCGACATGAACATGCTATCCATCTTGAGATCATTTTGAGTACACTGAAAGAGCATTAGTTATATGCTAAAATCTCGAAGTGAAATTTTTGGATGGACTAGATTCACTTCTTGGGTCATGTTATCTCAGTGGCAGTAGTATCTATAGTCCCATGTAAAGTGAGACTTGTAGTTTCTTGGGAGAAGCTGAACATGGACTTTGATGTGAAAAATTTTCTAGGGCTAGCTGGATTATACATATGTTTCATATAGAACTTTTCACACTTAGCAGCACCACTGATTGGTCTGACCAAGAAGGGGGTGAATATCTTATAATCATATTCCAGTGAGTCAGCCTTCCAGGAGCTGAAGGGGAGGTTTACTTCCGCATTAATACTAGCCATGCCAGATCCAGACAAGAGTTATATTGTTTCCTATGATGTGTCAGGTATCGGGATGGGAGTTGTACTTATGAAGGGAGATGGATTCATTGCGTACGGGTCTCGGCAGTAGAGGTTACAAGATAAGAATTACCCGACGCACAACCTGGAGTTGGCAGTTGTTGTTTATTCCCTATGTGGTTGGTGAAATTATCTTCTGGGAGAGAAAATTTTGGTTTTTGCAAACCTCAAGAGTCTCAAGTACATTGTCACTCAGCGTGATATGAATTTGAGATAGCAAAGGTGGGTTGATTACCTTCAGTCTTTTGACATTGAGCATTCTTGTACACCAGGGAACGACAATGCAGTGGCTAATGAGTTGTGCAGAAGGACTCAGATACAAGAAGTTCAGGAGGCAGTAGTGAGTGGAAACTTATTTCCCTATTCGTTGAGATGCATTTGGAGGTGCACAACAGACAAGGGAAGACTTCTCTATATTCTGTAGCTGTTACCTCTACACTTCTTGAACGGGTACGAATGTGGTAGCTATCAGATTCTGAAGGCCTAGTCCTAAGGGAGAGTATGTTAGGAGAGGATCCTATTCCAAGATGGACCATGGACAAAGATGATATCATGTGTTTTTAGGGATGAGTATGGGTGCTAGTAGATATACACGAGGAGCTGATGCGGGACTTTCATTCCTCAGTTTGGTCAGTTCATCCTGGTGTCACCAAGATGTATCATGATCTTCAATGTCAATATTTTTGGCAATGTATAGAGAGGTACATTGATGGTTTCATCATTTGGTGTTCCACTTTTCATCAGGTGAAGTTAGAGCATCAGCGACCAGCAGGCCTTTTACAGTAGTTACCCATTCTCGAGTGGAAGTGGAATGATGTTGCAATGGACTTCGTGACCAGTTTACTGAGGTCACCTCGATGGAATGATGCAGCTTGAGTTGTCATTAACAAACCCAAAAAGGTTTCTATCTTTTTTTTGATCAAGGTGACCTTCAGTGTTGATGAGATGGGATAGTTGTACATCTGAGACATTGTACATCTATATGGAGTTCCACACTCCATTGTTTCAGATAGAGATGCATTATTTACATCTTGGTACTGGTAGGGGATTCTGAAGGCTTTGGGCACACATTTAATTTTGAGTACAACTTACCATCCCCAGGCAGATGCCCAATCCAAGCGTACAATTTAGGTGCTTGAGGAGATGCTTTGAGCATGCATCCTGGATTTTGGAGGTTCTTAGGAGAATAATATAACTCTTTTGAAGTTTTCCTACAACAATTGTTTTCATGAATCTATTCAGATGGAACTTTATGAGGCTTTGTATGTTAGGCTATGCCGATCACATTTATGTTGGCTGGAGGTAGGAGAGGCAGCTTTTCTAGGACCTCGTCTTGTTCATGAAACCATGGAGCAGATATAGATGATTCTGAAGAGGATGGATATTGCACAGTCTCGATAGAAGTCTTAAGCTAATCAGTGGAGACGACCTCTGGAGTTCGAGGTTAGGGATAAGGTTTTTCTACGTGCCACATGTAGGTTGGGACACAAGAGGATTTGGAGATAAGGTAAGCTTTCGTCGAGGTACGTAGGTCTGTTTGGGGTGTTGAAGAGATTTGGGCTTGTTGCCTATCGGTTTCAGTTACCTCAGAGGTACCAAGCTATGCATGATGTTTTTCACATCTCTCAGCTCCTATGTTACTTTTTAGACTTGTCTCATGTCTTTAAACCCAAGGAGGTTGAGCTTGAAGTGGTTACGTCATTTGAGGAGCATCCTATCCAGATTTTGGACCGCAGCACAAAGGCTCTTCATGGCCAGTTTGTCCCCTTGGTAAGAGTGTTGTGGTAGCATGGGCGGGTGCAAGATGGGACTTGGTAGAGGGAGACAAATGTACAAGAAGAGTGGCCAGAACTATTCAGGGATTCTTCTTTTATGCCGCTTTAGGGAAATTTTGGGAAGAATTTCTTTAAAGAGGGATGTTTTTAAGAACCTTGATCTTCTTTTCAGGTATGTTTTTTCTTTTTCTAGGGTTTTTGAGAAAAGAGGAGTTTCTAGTAATTTGTTATGTACACGCCATGTACTTTATGAGTACACTTCGTGTACCTCGTTGCCACATAAGGTCGTGTGCTGGTCATGTCATGGCCAGACACATGGTCGTGTGGGTTGATGTGGAGGCTACATAAAGCGGAGTAATGAAAAGGCGAGTACACACAGTGTAATCCAAAAGTAAACATCATTTATTTTGTTTTTTTTTCATTAAACGCATCGGGGTCACGTTTGACAGACATAACCATCTTATAATAGGAATTCTTCATCCGAGAGAACCCGCACAACCATGGATCTTCATCGAACCCCCGAGCCTTCATCCGTCCTCTGAATCGAACTATGTCGGTTGCATTGGAATCACATCAGTTAGTTTTATATTCTTATAGAGCATCATTTTCCAATTCATCCTCATTTCCATGTTATCATGGGTTGAATGTTTTATTATTTTTTATTGATCTACAACATTCTAAGAATATTCAAGCTTTAAGGATCAATTAATTTAATCTTTAACCCCGAGGTAGGTTGTTTGTGCCTTTCTATTGAACGACTTTGAGTATTATGTGCAAATTCCACCAATAACCTTGGACAGGGTGTTGCATGTGTACTGTTTTTTCCCGGTTGTTTGCCTTCATTGATTGTATGCTTGTAGAGGTTATTGTTTGTTAATTGGGTAATTTTATATGATTTGGATGTATTTCCCATGCATGTTTTTCCTGTTTTTGAACTTCGGGGATAGTTGCATGTTAGGCTGGTGTTTACTTTCCCATTTCTAGTATTGTAGGATGGAGTGACTTTTGTTCTGACATGCTGCTATGTTGTAGATGGCTATAAAAGTAGTTCTTGAGGTTTTCATTGGTTGTTAATCACAGCTACCCTTGCTTGACCTCCACGGGGCTGTGAGAACTTGTTGTATAGACCATAGGGTGAATTGACATTGAGTTCTTCTCCAGAGTGTCTTTATAATTATACGATGTGATGCCACAGGGGGAATTGACGTTGAGTGCTTCCCCAGAGTGTCTGTAGTTCCTCAACATGGTCCATAGAGGGAATTGATGTTGAGTGATTCCCAATAGTGCCTTTAGTATGATATGAGACTATATGGGTAATTGATAGTGAGTGCTTCCCCAGAGAGTCTATAATTTAGCTGAACCAGAGGGGTGAGATTGTGTGTGTATCCCAAAGGGTTTCTAGTACTTCATTGGTTGGACCATAGGGGATAGGTTGTGGGTACTTCCAAGAGGGTTAGCTGTTGTGTTATATGTTTTGTTGTTTCATGTTGTGTGGTGTTTGAATGTTTAAACTGTGGATTTTTTACTGCTTAGTGCTTCCTTGTTTACTACATTCTATACTTTTAACTTCCATATACTCACTAACTATGAGGCACAGATCTTCGAGTGGTTTCCAACTAGGATTTAGTATCACATCATCTTTGATCCATTCTTTTGGGCCCAAATTGATTATATTGCTGCAGGTATAGACAAGGGAAATTTCCCATCGACTTTAGGTACATGATTGCATTGGAGTAGAGGGCATGGGACCAAGACGAGGCTTGCGATTCTAAGGATTTATTCATCTATTTTTCTTTTGAAATTGGTTTTGTACTATATTCAGCATTTTGAATTGTTTGGATTTTCTCCTAGACAAATATGTATCATGCATCATTTATATATATTTATGCTCCAGTTGTTTCTTTATCAGTATTCCACTGTTTTATGTTTTTGGATATTTACCACTTCTGCTATTGTATATTTGTTTCTCTTCTGATGTGTTAGTTTGCCAGTGTGGGAATAGTTTCCCCACTATCACACCCATGGCCCTCGCTGCTAGTCGGGAGCCTCTAGAATTCATGGAAATACACTTGAGGCCACTTGAGAAACCAGGTATGGGGAACCTTTGCTGTATTCCAAAACTGATAAATTTAAGAGGGTAAGTGATATAAATGATTGATTTGATCATAAATTAATTGAAGAGTAAATGATTATAGAAAATAAAAAATGGTACCTCAAATCTTGATTATATTTCTAGGATATGCAAAATGATGAAGCGCAAAACTAACCATGACCTTCTCTATGACCACTCTAACCCTGCTAATGACCACCTCCATGGTTGTTCTATTACCTAGAAGGAAGTAATGAATCTAAATGTTGTACATTTCCCACCCAATATACTCTATGTTGATCCCAAACCAGGGCACCCTTCTATTACTTCTGCATCTAAAAATGCCTAAATGGGGGAACCTCGAATGGAACACCTTGTGCACACAAACTACATGGAATGGTTAGGAACCATTTCATATGATGACCTATAACTCCCCAAGAAAAATATTCATACAATACATTATCATAAGTATGATATCCACCACCTATTGATAATCTAGAAGATATTTGGTGGGATATACCCCTGGCTAAACAAAACATCATATGTATTGGAAACTATGAACCATGGACCACAAATCTACATAATGAGTAATACCAATGACTCCTCTATAATTAAGATTTTTTCATGGAAGGAATCATCTCAACAATAAATACTATTGGAAGAACCACTTGATACTTATTTAGAAAAAATGGGTTGACATTACATTCCATATCAATGTATAATTCCTTCTAAAAATTATTTTCCGGGTCCACCCCATCTAGAATAAAGAATGTAGAATAATATTGATGTGTTCAAAAATAGATCAGGAACCCTTATACATCAAAACTACCATGTCAAAGTGTATTTAGATCATGGATAAATTCTCCCTATGTATTCCATGAATGAAATAGTGGTCAAAATTGGTGTCAAAACATATCTCATGAGACGATCCAATCCTCATGATCTCAGATGAAAATGAACCACCACATACTCAGTACATCATAAAAGATCATCACAACCAATGAAAACTAGTTCTTCTTCTATGAATGGAACAAATTAAAAGTTGAATAACCCTCCTCTAATAATTATTATTTGACTGAATTTAAAAAATATAATTCATACTTTTACATACTATAGTGTTGATACTCTAATAATATCTTCCTTAATTTGTTATCGTCGCTTATCTCTACACTTCAACGATCTACTCGAACATCGTATTGAACATCTTTTGCATAAACCTAATAAGTAGATTGACTTGGAGAGAGGAAATTAATATTAACAAACTATTATTATAACTCATAACATATAATATAGAATATTTAATACTAAATAATTAATTATGTAATTATCTTATTATGGTTTCATCCTATCCCAGGTCTAGCCCTTTAAAAATATGTTCATTGAAAATTGATTCATGATCCATTGCTAAGAATTAACTTTGCTACCAATATCAATTCATTTTGAAGTATCAGTAAAAATGATGGTTCATGCTTCAAATCATAAGGGCCCTTAATACCCTAGTCTTATTAGGTCTCCTATGCTTTCATCGCCCAATAAATTTATATGAAATAATTTCCTTAGAAACCCATGAAATATATCATGTTCTTATCCCCAAACACCATATTAAGAAAAAACCAAAACCTCTGATACCACTCTATCGAAACACCATTCACACAAAATATTACCCCCAGGTAAGTGGAAGTTAGATAAGGGAGACAGTGAAAACTTGATTCCCACATCCAATTGACCATGGGGTTGTGACAAGCATTATGGGTATTATAGGCATGAATAAGGGATGAATGACTCTCTAATAGAACATACACATGGGAAAGATAATACAGATTCACCAAAAAACACATTATCATATTGATAAAAGTATTCTTGGGTTCATACATTTAATTTCCTAATGTACTACACCAACTAAAATGACATTGTAATATCCATTCGATGATGAATAAAGAAACCACAAAGCCTAAATAGTTAATACAAAAAAAATTATTAATATCCATCTTTATCTCTAATCATCATTGGATGACATGAAGAATATTCTATATATAGGGAGGAAGAGCATAATAATATACTCAGTATAATCCTATATGAATACTCTCATGAAAATGATAAATACATCCTGGTAACTCATAGTGAACAACAATGAATAAAAATCGTCAACTAAAAATAGGATCTATGTTCCCACCATCATCAAGGATTAAATTCCCCATAATTCACATACAAAAGGTCATATAATATAATAATTACACAATAAGGGTAACCCACACCCACTTCCCCACTGGTTTTCCACTCTACCCAAACATCACACATCCAAAGCCATATCTATCCAAAATAGGCCAACTAGAAGACACCTAGGCAAGGCATCGCAACATGATCTACATGTATCACATCTTAAAATCATAAAATATTCATGTCCTTATATAGTAACCACATAGTTTCATAGAGCCACATTTTCCCAAATGACACATATCATACATTAATTATTACACCTCAAGCCATTACATTCCTTTATTTGATTATGTAACTCAATAAATCACATCCAATACATGTAATAACATTAATAATACATTGTATACTATATATGGGGATCCATGTGTGTGATAAAAGACAAGAAATCATAACCCTCTAAACAGATATAAAGGGAATCTATCTGTAGTGTATACCTGCACGGGTAAATACCCAGAGAAAAGAGTAACACAAAGGGGGTTTTCAGTCATCTAGCCTCACACTAAGATGTTGTGTAAAACACCCTAATAGAGTCTAATGGGTGTTAGATTACCTAAATGAAATTGTTTTGGAAACATATGAAATCAAATAAAATAGAAGATATAATATAGATCATAATTACACTATTTGGATAAACATGTCTTCGACTTAACTACAGTTAAGGGTGATTAAAATCTCAACAACCAAATCTAAGATGAAATATCTTATATGAATACAATATTTTTAATTAGAAACATAAATTACATCGTTCATTTTTTTTATTTCCATCCAATAATTAACAAATTATGCATTATTATACCATTAATAATTAATTCAAAATATATTACATTAATTATTATTGTCTGTTCTATGCCCTCAAGGGATAATCCAAACTGATCTCACAATTTATCATTATTAGTAACTTTTTATAATTTGAATTACATAATCTCCAACACCATGGGATTGGAATTATATATTAATTATTAAGAGAATTCACTATCCTATATACTCTTATAAATCAAAACACATTGACCACTAAATGGAAACATTCAATCATGCACACCCATCTGACTCATGTAGTTGGGAATGGAATGTATATAAAACAAGAAAACCAAAAAATTTCCATTAAACTAATTCAAAAGTGATCATCCAAACGTTGAGATTAACATTAATGGGATAGAATAACATCCACTCTCTACAACATATCTGGTGTCATCCCTGAACCCAAATTCAAATACTAATATATCATTCCATAAAGGGTGTCAACCACATCCCCATCCAACAAGATATCCCAATCATAGACATTGTAGGATGATATTACATAATCTTCCCTCACTATATTACATAACATTATGATCCACACATTCATATCACATCAATGGGAATAATGAAACATGCATAATCGATAGGGTATCCTAGGACTTGAAATAAGGAATCCATCATTCACACATAAATGAGCTCTATTTGGTCAAAACTCATGCCACTTGGGCCTCTCTAGAACATGATAATCTCATCCCCTATAAATTAACATTATCATAAAATTTCTTCAAATTTCATATTAAATTATCTGATTAGTTATTCAAATGTTCTAACTATGGGAATTCCATGGAATAAATCTATACCAAGCTATCCATAGATAAACATACTTTTTGAATAAAATCTAGTTTCATTGGGATTGGAGGAGAACAATTATCAATTACCATGATTTTTTATTTATTATCATCATTTACCATAAGAATTACCATGATTCATATTCATTATCAATTCCATTATTCACATTGAAGATAATTTTCAATTATAGATTCCCATTACATCACTTTTTTCATCATCATATTACATCCAACAATGAATTAAAAACATGTATCTTCATTAATTATAATGAAAAATTATTTTAAATAAATTATAGATTTATGATTTTATCAAATTCAACACTCATATCCAATTTCAATTATTATATAAAAATTATTGAATTGGTATGTTGAAAAATATAAAATCAAGAGGAAAACCACTATCATTGAATAACACACATCAACCACAGATCACAATCCAAATTTAAATCTAGTTATATAATTATTAGTTATACTTCACTACCATCCAAATGGACACACAATGATCAATTTATGTTTTCACGTAAATGAAACGGAGAATGAATGAATCCTATAACTAAAAGGAATCATTGTTTTTTTACAAGAGAATAGACAACCGTAGTAGATCTTATTCACCACTTGAATAAGTAGCAACATCAATTTGTGGACAACATGTTGAAAATACACACACAAATCTAAAAAAAATCCATTTGAAATATGGATATCAACCACTATTTCATGAAAATAAGAAACTGGAGTAATTTTATCAATGAAATAAAATACAAGTGGTATAACATACCTTGGATTATAGGGTATCAAATAGAGAATTCCAAGGATAAATACTTATTATAA
The DNA here is from genome assembly GCA_963277665.1 of Viscum album. Classification (NCBI taxonomy): domain Eukaryota; kingdom Viridiplantae; phylum Streptophyta; class Magnoliopsida; order Santalales; family Viscaceae; genus Viscum; species Viscum album. The sequence continues at coordinate 1,061,453,846 of OY728140.1, forward strand.
ATAATCGAATATACCTAAATGAAGGGCCGTGGGATTCGTAGATGTTGGGAGAGCTACGGGGCTGGTAAAACAACATGAGGGTTGAATGACTTTATAGGTTCGATACATAACAAATTTACATTGAGTTAATCCCCTCTTCACATAGTTTAAATGATTGCCTTCAGATATTGAATAAAAATGAATCTCCCTAAAAAAATTAATCATGAATTCTACCACCTCATGAAACACCCTATAAACTGGCCTTAAGAAGTCATGAACTAATGTTTCATGGTTTGAAACACAATTAAACTATTTTTGTTCTCCCATGATGATGATTTTAGTAGCTGAACCCTTCTAGTATCACTCCAGGCCTCCTCTCTGCACCACATAGTTTAAAAAAGAAAATATTTATTCTATATGGATCTCGGACATTATATTTAAAATCAAATAAATTAAATTATATATTCCATTCATACATATTATGGTTGATATATTAATTAAAATTAAATAATAAAAAACTATAAACCAAATAATTGTATAAATGCATTGAAATATTGCCATAGAATTGGGAAGTAAAAATAGGGAAAACAGAAATTTGAAATGTATAGAGAAATTAAAAGAATTGAAATTTATAATGACAAGGAATTTATAAAATATATCTACTGTAACTATGTAAATAAAAAATAGAAATAATCTTGAAAATGTTACCCTTATGAATTTTTTATGTGATTTTTTCTATGATAATAAATATGTTATTAAGAAAATATTTTAGTGATATTTTTGATATGATAGCCAAACATTTTGTTAATAATCTATTGAAAATAAAAATTATTATATAAAATATTTTAAAAAGATATTTTCATATGAAAAATATTTTTAGTATATATTTTTATATAAATTTTAATGTTATGTTATCAAAAATTAAAATTCTAAATTGGATAAATTTTCATTATTTTTGAATTTATAAAAACATAAATATCATATGAAGAATTTTTTAGGATGTTCCTAAAGTAATATTTATTTAGGTGAATAAATGAAAAACCATTTTTTATTAATGTAGTAGAATTTATCGATATATCAGGAATTGTGTATAAATAAAATAAATAAAAACCATCTTACAAGGAAAAGTATGTATTAATGGTGGAGAACTATTCATTTCAAAATATTATTTTTTATTTTGAAAACCATTGTTCAAATTTTTTGGAACTAAACTATTATTTCCCTATAAATAGAAATAGTTTTTGTTATTTTCAATTAATTAAATTTTTCATATATAAAACTTAGTTTTGGAGTGATTTGAAATCCAAATAACATTTATTTTTTAATATTAAAAATATTTATATGATGAATATCTGAAAACATTACAATATTATCCCACATGAAATTTTAAACATAAAAATAGGATTTTTATAAAAATGCGTTCTTACAAGTAATATTACCTAATGATAATAATAACTTTCATTAAGATTATCAATATTATTTGATAAAATATATATCATTTTGAGAATTATTAAGAAAATAGTATGCCTCAATGTCCATTTTTAGTCCTTAAAAGTGAATTACAAAAGTAAATATTTAATTCATAACAAAAAATGGCAAAATATAATAATCATGTTATATAAGGCCTGAAACATGTTTAAATAAATGTTGAAAATGAATTTTATAGTATTTTTTGAACTAATATCACCAAAATTCAATTATTACCCAATTGTTTATCCCTAAAATCAATAATTGTTTCATTAAATTCATTAAATGAAATAAATACTTCCAAAATTTCCAATCTCATCTATTATAGAAGGGGAATGATCTCACTGCAACTTGATATACCAATTACTTTTTTCATCAACCTTATTATTGTAAATTTTAATACTCATAAAATCCCCTATAATTTTCATAATCCCCTGTTATAAATTAGATATCACATATCCACTGTATCTTAAATATTTCTATGATAAATTGTAAGTTCTCAGTGTGAGTATTCCATACTCCTTATCCATTAATTATTTATCATTGTCATCCATCCACATTATATCTGTCACGACCCGTCCTCAGGGCCGATGTCGTGACTACCACAAGCCCGCCTTCCATAGGCCAGGGGATGGAGACTTGCACCAAAGGCGTAAATCCCGATAATAAGTGAATTAATTGCCTTTATAAAAGTAACAAACACAATAGAGTACGCAAGATAAGTATGTACTAAGTAAAACTGAGTAAAAAAAGAAAGTGTTGAAAAGTAAATGGGCCAGTATACAAACCCAACTGAAAGTACTGTACAACTGAAAAGAAAGTACAACAGCTGTAAGAAAGTGGCTACCACTGAGTCATCCTCCGGATATCCCACCTGAAGTGTGGGTATAGATAGTCTCATCAACTCCTCAGGTCTGGACATCCACCATGTGTATGTCCCACCAAGTGGCCCACCTCCGGATACCGTCTAGCTCTACAGGCCTCCTCCTCAATCAGTGTTGTCTGTTGTCTGAAACCAACACAATGTAGTGTGGGCATAGCCCATGAAGGGGTGAGTATACGATACTCAGTAGAGACCCCGAGACCCCTGAATGTCCCCCAGGATTTACTATGGATAAAACACAAAGGAAAGATACAAACACGTAGTATCAACCAACTCTACTTAGGTATATGCCCATACATATATCTAAGTCATCATTCTCAGTTCGGCTCCAACATCCGAGCCCAAGCACAATCCGGTCCACATAGGAAAGAAGTCAATCCCATCAATGAAAATGATTGAAAGACAAGACTCAGCTAACATAGGTATACTACTCAAGAATAGGTGTTTAGATGATTAGATGTAGCCTCTGAATCATCTTCTATGCCGAACCCATGTAGGATCCAAGTACAGAAGTCGTCGTTGCTGAACCCGTGTAGGATAAAAGTACAGTCACCCTCGCTGCCAAACCCACGTGGGATCCATGTACAGTCGACATCGCTGCCGAACCCACAGAGGATCCAAGTACAGTCTCCATCGCTACAGAACCTACATAGGATCCATGTACATTCGTCTTCATCATCGAACACATGGAGGATCCCAGCACGATAGTCATCGCTGTCGCTGCCAGATCTATGTTTCCCGCACATAGCGTACTCGATTCTGGGAGGGTCCGCTTCTTGAGTAAAGGGGGTCAATATATCAACTATAACGAATTCTAGAGTTAGTGTATCTTGAAGTTCCATCCCATCAAAAGGAACTCAACGTGATAGACGACGCGTCAAAAAGGACGTCTGATATGAGAGATATTGGCCTTTTCGTTCCGGGGTCCCGGTTGAAAATGTGCTCGTTCAAAACCCAACTATTTAACAAAGTTTCCCAAAACACACTTAGATTATTGCAAAAGGACCACCTCATCGATAGGGTCCCAGTTCCACATACAGCGCGTCGATCGAACGCGCGGTATTTATGTTTTTCACGTTTATGTGAATAACGGGCCCGACCCATTAAGCCTAGTGGGCTGGTGGGTCGGGTCACCATGGTTTGGGGGGTCCGTACTAGTAGTGGTGTTAGACCGGCCTGAAGGTTCATGCGATCTGGCATTAGGGGCGCGACATGGCCCAAATAGTGTGCAGCCTCACCCGAAGTGGCGCGGCGCGGCTCGGCTGTGCGCGGCCCGGCTAGCTCACCCCGGAGGCCGAGCGGTCCGAGCCCCCCCCCCCCCCCCCCCCCCCCCCGCTGTCCGAACCGACGGTGCCTTATGGCGCCGCCCTCCCAATCAGGTAGGTCGGCCTTCTGGTGCTAACGGCCCGCTCGGCGGGTTGTTGGTATCTTCAGCGCAGTGCCATCATGGAGACGCGGTTCGGCTCCACCCGGCCTACTGACGCATCGTCAAGTTCTTCCGCCGAAGAGACCTGCCCTATACGGGCCGCGGTTCCCGCAGCACAGCGTCGTGGGGCACCGCGGTTCCTTCTTCGGCCCGATTCTTCTTCTTCGGTCGAGAGGCCCACATTTGTGGGCCTGGGATCTTCTGCATGTGGCCAGCGCATGGTCGCTACCTTCAATCGTCGCAGCTTCTTGATTCCAAACAAGACAAGAAATGATGGAGGGTAGTTGGGCAATGTTTGTTCGGCCCGCGCCCTCCACGTTAGGCAGTAACTATCATCCAATGATGAACAAGGTTTCAAGAAGTGCAATGACCAATTTTATTTAAATAAAATTGAAACAAATCACCCTACCTCAATAATTGACATCGCAAGTCAGGCGTTGCGGAAGACGGCATCGCGAGGAAAGGATTCATATGCGACGTCAGAGTGTATCCGAGGAGGAAGTGGTGTCTCCTCACTTGTCGTGGATAAAAGAATAGATAGAATGTCATCTTTCTTCATGGAACCAGCTTTCTTCATCGAAGAAATCATTTTTCTTCATCAGACAAGAAAACTATCCTCTCATGAGCTCTCTCTTCCTTCACAGAATGAAAGCCCTCCCAGAAATAAAATAAAAAGTTACCCTCATTATTTTATTAACACAATACATTTAAAAATTCAAACATCCAAACACATAATTAATTAAATGAAGAGGTTCCATTCAATAATTAAGGAATGTTGGGAAGAGTTATGGAGATGGAGAGGGAGAGGAAAGGTCCTCATAAACTAAAGGAGTTGTCATGAATTAATGGTGTGAGGGAGGTGGATAGTTTGGAAAATAAAGGGGTGTTTCCAATTTAATGAAGGGGGTTTAAGGATTTTATAGGAAAATTAAAGGTTGGGGCTCGTGTGGGCCCCACTCTCAAACAAAAACACTTTGGTAGTAAGGTGGTTGTGGGTTCCACCCTTAACTCCCCTTTGTATGTTCTAACTACCTCAGATATAAATAAAATTGTACACACCAATTTTATTTATTTTAAGCTAGTTCCCCAATTATTAATATTTGACCCACATAAAATGCAATTGCGGTGAAGGTCCCCTTAAGCGAATACTGGAATTGCGAGTTCATCGGTGCCCTAAGATTTCAATTCCGAGCACCGATTTAAAAGATAGAAAAACCCACTCATTCGTTCATTGAACGTACCCGAGCTATTATTCGAAAATTGATTCAGGGCACACCAATCCTCGAAATCAGGTGTTTTCAGAAGCTACAGACTCATAAAATTCCAAATTATTTAATAAAAAAATATTCCATCAAATTTCGGGGACTTTACATTACTCCCACCCATGGGTTTCACGTCCCCGTAAATCAACAACATAAAATAGTGAACTAAATGAGGGTACTGAGCACGAATATGAGCATCCTACTACAATGTACCCTCTTAGAGGTTCCCATGCTACCAACGAGTATGCACCAGATGAATCGACCATCCATGTAGGACCCACTCCTATTAATCCTCGATCTCCACTAAGACCTCCATGAATGTAGCCCCGTCATCGATGTCCAACTACCCATGATCAACGATGTGGGTCAGTTCATGCACGTATCTCCTCATATAAGATATGTGAAATATGTCATAAACCTGGTGCAACTGAGGTGGAAGTTCCTGACGGTAATCCACATCACCTACTCTGCTCATGACCTGGAATGGCCTGATGAAGCGTGGAGATAACTTGTTTCCCTAGCCAAATCTCTGTAATCCACGTTGAGGTAAGACCTGTAAGAAAATATGGTCTCCATCCTTGAACTCTAGTTCTCTCTGTCTCTTATCAGCATAGGACTTCTATCTGCTCTGTGCAGTCTTAATCTACTCCTGTATGATCTGTACCTTCTCCTCCATAGTATGAACCATCTCTGGTCCTACAAGTACTGACTCCCTTGGTTCAGTCCAACATAGAGATGATCTTCATGGTCGGTCGTACAGTGCCTCGTATGGTGCCATCCCAATGGTGGAGTGGTAACTGGTGTTGTACGAAAACACCACCAAGGTTAGGTGGTCCTCCCAGCTGTGACCAAAGTCAAGGAAAATTTCACAGAGCATGCCCTCGAGAGTTTGAATGGTCCTCTCTGTATGGCCATCCATTTGAGGATGAAAGGTGGTTCTTAGGCATAACTACGTCCCAAATTCCTCCTGCAACCCCTTCCAAAGATGGGAAGTAAAGTGAGTGTCTCGATTGGAGATGATAGATGATGGCACACCATGAATCTATATGATCTTATGAACGTAGAGGTGTCTGAAGATCTCTACTGAGCCCTACACTCTACTAGGTAGGAAGTGGGCCGACATGGTGAGTCGGTCGACAATCAACCAGATATAATCATGTCCTCTGGAAGTATGTGGAATCCCTATCACAAAATCCATGGATATCCCATCCCACTTCCACTTCGGAACCTCTAAGGGTTGTACCAAGCCTGCTGGTACCTGGTACTCTGCCTTCACCTGCTGACAAGTGAGGCATCATGAAACGAACTCTGCTACATAATTCTTCATACCCGGCTACCAGTGCTGTTTTCTAAGGTCTTGATACATCATTTCCACTCAATTATATACTTCTAGAGGGGAAGTGTGAAACTCCCTCAGCACCTCCTCATGTTTTTCAATTGGTACCATGGTACATCTCCTGAAGAGGATGACAGGCTTTTCTCCTTTAGAAAATCCATCAGACGCCCGCCATGTGGTAATCTGATAATGTCATGTATCATAGTCAATGTCCACATTATGTTCCTCTCTGACCCGCTGAAGAAGTTGTGGAGTGACTGTGGTAGACTGAAGAAAGGCTTCTCCATCTCTATCCAAAAAGGATATCTGAAATGCGGCCCGCTGCTCTGTCTCCTCTCCTAGAAGCTGAATGACTGATCTCTTACTGAGAGCGTCTGCTACAATGTTCCCCTTCCTAGGATTATAGACTATCTCGAAGTCATAGTCCTGGAGGAACTTGAGCCATCATCGTTGTCTCAGGATCAGGTCCTTCTGTGAGATGATCTACCTGAGACTCTGGTGGTCAGAGTAGACTGTAAAGTGCTCTCCCAACAGATAGTACATCCACATCTTCAGAGCGAAGACCACTACTGCTAACTCAAGTTAATGGGTAGCATAGTTATTCCGTTGTTGCCTAAAATTTCGTGAACCATAGGTGATCACTGCCAGTTGCTACATTTGGACACACCCGAGTCTAGTCCCTGATGCATCGCAATAAACCACATACCCAACACCATCCTCAGGTTGCCTTAAGATGGATTCACTGGTCAATCTCTGTCTCAGCTCTTGGAAGCTCTGCTGGCATCAATCTGAACACACTATGGGTTTCCCCTTCTTCATCAAAACTAAAAGCGGTGCTGCAACTCTGGCGAAGTCTGACACAAATCACCGATAGTGTCTATACAGACCTCGGAAACTCCACACCACCATCATGCTCCTAGGTGGATCCCAAGAAAGTACTTCCTCAATCATCGTAGGATCCACCAAAACTCTCACCTCCGAGATGACATGCCCCAAAAATTGAACCTCCTAAATATAGAACTAGAACTTCAAGAGCATACCATAGTGATGGTGCTCTTGTAGTGTATCCAGGACAAACTGCAAGTGGTAGACATGCTTCTTCTCAGTAGTTGAGTAAATCAGTTTGTCGTCAATGAAGACTACGACAATATGAAAGACATAAGGCTGGAAGATCTTGTTCATGAGACTCATGAACACTAATGGAGCATTGGTTACACAAAATGGAATAACTAAGAACTCATAGTGGTCATACCGACACCTGAAGGCCATCTTCTGCACATCCTTGTCCCGAACTCTGAGCAGGTGATAGCCTGACCTGAGGTTAATCTTTGAAAACCATTGTGCTCCCTTGAGCTGATCAAAGGAGTAGTCAATACTCAAAAGTGGGTACTTGTTCCTTATGGTCACCTGATTTAATCCACGGTAGTCGACACACAGTCACAAGTTCCAATCCACCTTCTTGGAGAACAAAATCAGAGAAGCCTAGGGTGAAACACAGGGTTGGATGAATCCCTTTCCCTGCAAGTCCTCCAGCTGTACCCATAGATCGCAAAGCTCGGCGGGAGCCATCCGATATGCTGGAGTAGATATTGATGTTGTACCATGGTACAGGTAAATGTATAAATCTACCTCTCTGTGAGGAGGTAGTTTTGGAATGTCGTCAGGAAAAATGTATGCATACAGATCCACCACAACAAGAAAACTCAGACTCCACACATCAATCACTCCAAGGATGAGACTGGCCAAATGATGTGTCATTGGCTGCCTCCTCCTATGTGTAAGTCCATCCCGCATTGCAAAGGCTTCCTTCTCACCGGTGAAGGTGAAACGGGTCCTGTCCATGCAGATACACCGCACTTCATGCCTAATTCAGTCGATCTGATCATGGACTGTAGATAACCAGTCCATACCCACGATGATGTCGTAAGGCCTCGACGCCGCTACAAGAAGATCCTAGAAGAAGATCTATCCTCTTAGAGTAAGCTCACATTGCCGGCACCAGTGCAAAATCATTTTGTCTTCTCTTGTATGAGTCTCTAGCAATAATGATTGATCCAACAACTCCATCGAATTCTATGAGCTCCGAATAAGGGCAGTAGTAATAAAATAATGACTCACACCTGTGTCTATAAGAACTGCAGCAAGGTTTGATTAGACACAAACAGTACCTTGAATCATCTCCGGTGTGTCATGGTCATAGGCCTCGACTGCCTGGAGCTGAGCCTTCCCCTGTCTGCCAGCTCCCTATCGTCGGGGAGGTCCTCCTGGTGGTGGTGGTGGTAGAGCCTCGAAGCATCGTCCACCACCCGCTGCTTGGCCATCTCCTCTACCTCGTCTGTCTGCTCCCCGCAGACCGCCATGGTCGAAACTCTGCCTCTACCTGGGAGATCCCTCAACTGTCTACTGCTCATCTGCATGGCGGGTCGGGCAGTCACGAGCCATGTGGCCCTGGCCGCCGCATGCATAGCACTACCTGCCCCTTGTATGGTTTGTTATTCTCCATGTGCCCCACACATCTGAACCAGTATCTAGATGTCACCCACCTAATGGCCAGGTCTTCTTGGACCTCTGTTAAATCTGTCTACTGCAGGATGCAAAATAATTCTCTATGTGTCACCCTGTGGTGGGTCTCGCTGCTAGTGTAGGCTCAGTAAGAAATATCTCCACAAGAAGGGCTCGCTCCAGTACTCCTTCCTACATCAGAATGTTGAGGGAGATCAACAAAGCCCTGATCTCATGCCTTAGTCCCTGCTCAAATATCTGGGCCTAGAAGAATGGGTCCCATACCATGTCTGTGGCATAGCGCGAGATGTCGGTAAATCTCACCAAGTACTGGGCTACTATCATGCTGCCCTACCGTAGCTGTAATAACTCTTGGATGTGCACCACATGGAGGTTTGCTGGAAAAAACTCCGAGAGGAAGAGGCTCTTGAAGTTTGTCTAAAGTAGAGATGCCTCGTCGTGAACTAGTAGCATCAGGATCCACCATCTATATGTTGCTACGTGCATGATTCTCATGTAAAGTATCACCATAAGGTCTTCTGGTGTCCTACCTATCTAAAGACACTGACATTAGCATCCAACCAATCCTCTACTACCTAAGGGTCCATCTCTTCGTGGAACATGGGCGGCCTCTGTCGCTGAAACTCGTGCAACGCACTCAGGTGGCGTTCACTCTCTATTGCTGGGACTTGTGGAATTGGTGGCTCAGCGAGTAATAGTACAGATGGTGCCTCCTCTATAATGGGACCCTGCACTGAGGCCTCATCGCCCGTTGGGCTTCCATCTCGCACGTAGCTCGGAACCATAGCTAGATGCCGACATGGGGAAATCCTGAAAAGAAACAGGTGCGCCATAGTCATACAGTATACCTGGTGAGCTGACACAAAGTAATCACAAAGAAAACTTTTGAAAAACACAAGCAATCAAAGTTTTCATGCACTGAGTCGGATATCAGAAGTCAGGGTCCTGGTGTATGGATACATCGGCAACCGCACTAACACTGGACTCCCTGGACTGATAACCACACTCTATACTCTTAACATTATTACTTCACAGAGAAGAAATTATTAGAGTCTTGAGTTCTGTGGTAGATCCTACAATTGATACCAATTCGTCACGACCCGTCCTCGGGGCCCGTGTTGTGACTACCCCAAGCTCGCCTTTTATAGGACATGGGCTGGCGACTAGAACCAAAGGCGTAAATCCTGATAATAAGGGAAGGAATTTCCATTATTAAATTAACAAACACAATAGAGTACGCAAGAGAAGTAAACTCTATGTAAAACTGAGTATAAAAGTAAGTGCTGAAATGTAAATGGGCCAGTATACAAACGCAACTAAAATTACAGTACAACTGAAAAGAAAGTACAACAGTAGTAAGAAAGCAGCAACCACTAAGTCATCCTCTGGATATCCCACCTGAAGGGTGGGTACAGATGGTCTCTTCAGCTCCTTGGGTCCGGTCGTCCACCTTGTGTATGTCCCGCCAAGTGGTCCACCTCCAGGTACCATCTACATCCACAAGACCCCACCTCAGTCAGTGCTACCCATCGTCTGCAACCAACACAACATTGTGCGGGCATAGCCCGTGAAGGCATGAGTATACGATACTTAGTAGAGACCCCGAGTTCCCCGAAGGTCTTCCATAATTCACGAAGGATAAACCACAATGGAATGATACAAACAAATATTATCAACCAACTCTACTTTGGTATATGCCCATACATATACCTATGTCATCAATCTCAATTTGGCTCCAACTTCCGAGCCCAAGCACAATCCAGTCCACAGAGGAAAGAAGTCAATCCCATCAATGATAAGGATTGAAAGACCAGACTCATCTCACACAGTTATAATACTCACGATGAGGGGTGGAGATGTTTAGATGTAGCCTTTGAATTATCTTCTCTGCTGAGCCCACGTAGGATCAAAGTACAGAAGTCATCACTGCCGGACACACGTAGGATCCATGTACAGTAACCATCGCTGCCGAACCCACGTAGGATCCATGTACAGTCACCATCATTGCCGAACCCATGGAGGATCCAAGTACAGTTTCCATCGCTGCCGAACCCACATAGGATCCATGTACAATCATCTTCATCGTCGAACCCATGGAGGATCCCAGCACGGTAATCGTCGCAGTCACAGCCAGCTCTAGGGTTCCCGCACACAGCGTATTTGATTCCAAGATGGTCCACTCCATGAGTAAAGGGGGTCGACACATCAACCCTCACTAATTCTAGAGTTGATGTATCCTGAAGTTCCATCTCGTCGAAAGGAACTCAATGCGATAGACGGCGTGTCCAACGGATGCCCGGTTTGAGAGATATTGACTTTTTCGTTCCAGGGGCCCGGTTGGAAATATTCATCTTCCTAACCCATCCATTTACCAAAGTTGTCCAAAACTCAGTTAGAGTATCTTAAAAGGACCACCTTGTCAATAGGGTCCTAGTGTTGTAGATGACACGTCGATTGAATGCGCGGTCTTTATGTTATTCATGTTTAAGTGAATAATGGCCCTGAACTGATAAGCCCAGTGGGTTGGCAGGTTGGGGCACGTAGTTTTGGCGGGTCCATCCTAGTAGGGGTGTCAGACTAGCCCAACGATTCTTGCTGTCTTTCCTGAGGGGCGCAGTCCAGCCCAAAGAGAGCGTGGCCTGACTCGAAGTGGCTTGGCCCAGCCCGGTGGGGCACGGCCCGGCACGGCGGAGCGCGGCCCGGCTTGGCCTGGCCCGGCGGAGCGTGGCCCGGCAGGCTCGGCCATCTAGAAGAGCGGTCTGAGAGGGAGCCCCCATGGTTGTCCAAACCGGCGGCACCTTATGGCGTCGTCCTCCCAATCTGGCTGGCGTTCTGGATCAAGCTGCCCACTCGGTAGGCCGCTAGTTTCTTCAGCGCGACACCCTCCTGGCACCACGGTTCAGCTCCGGCCGGTCGGTCGACGAGCTGGCCAGTTGTCCAATGCATCACCCTCCTGGCACCGCGGATCGCCTTGGCCAGGTGGGCCGACGGGCCTGCCGATTCTTCTGCTGTAGTGGCCTTCCCTATGCGGGCCTCGGTTCCCGCCGCGCGGCGTTGTAGGGCGCCGCAGTTCCATCATTCATCCCGGTTCTTCATCGTCGTTCAAGTGGCCCACATTTGCCGGACAGGTATCTTCCACACAGGGCCGGCACACGGTCACCACCATCAATCGTCAACGCTTCCAGATTCCATACAAGACAAGAAATGACGGAGGGTCATCAGGCTGTCTTTTATCAGCCCACGCCCTCCGCATTATGCAGCAACCATCATCCAAAGATGAGCAAGGTATCATGAAGCGCAACAAACAATTTTATTCAAATAAAATTAAAAAAAATTACACTACCTTGATAATTGACATTGCACTTCGGAAATTGCGGAAGATGGAGCCGCGAGTAAATGATTCATAGGCGACGTCGGAGTGCGTTCGAGGAGGAAGAGGCATCTCCCCAATTTTTTCGGAGAAGAGAATGGTTGGTGTGCCGTCGTCCTTTGTGGAACCGGTATTCTTCGTCGAAGAAATCACCGTTCTTCGTCAGAGAAGAGAACTATCCTCTCACGAGCTCTCTCTTCCTTCACACAACTAATTCCCTCCCAAAAATAAAATAATTAGCTACCCTCGTTATTTTATTAACACAATCCATTTAAAAATTCAAACATTCAAACACTTAATTAATTAAACAAAGAGGTCCCATTCATTAATTAAGGTATTTTGGAAAGAGTTAAAGAGATGGAGAGGGAGAGGAATGGTCATCATAAATAAAAGGAATTGTCAAGAATTAATGAAGTGATGGAGGTTGAGTGTTTGGCAATTAAAGGGGTGTTGATTAAGGGGGTTTAAGGAGTTTAGGGGAAAATGTAAGGTTGGGGCTCGTGTGGGCCCCACCTCTCAAACATCCACACTTGGGAAGTTAGGTGGTTGTGGGTCCCACCCTTAACACCCCTTTGTAGATTATAACTACCTCAAATATAAATAAAATTGTACACACCAAATTTATTTATTTTAAGCTAGTTCCCCAATTATTATCATTCAACCCGCATAAAATGCAACTACGGTGAAGGTACCCTTAAGTGAATACCAGCACTTCGAGTTCATCAGTGCCCTCAAATTTCAATTCCGAGCACCAGTTCCAAATATAGAAAAACATGCTCATTTGTTCACTAAGCATACCCGAGAAAAACTTCATAGATTGATTCTGGGCACACTGGGCCTCGGAATCAGGTGCCGTCAGAAGCCACAGACTCATAAAATTCCAAACTATTTAAGAAAAAACTTTTCCTTTAAATTTATTAGTCCTTACAATATCAACCCAAATATAATAATAAATTCTATTAATATTTTGAAGTTTTATTATATTAATATAGAATCCATTAATCAATCATTTTCATCCAAAAAAAATATTCAAACTCTCTCTTTTTGGACTATTACCTTAATGGAATGAGGTGGTCATTTTTTCATCATCACCTCTCATGAATAGTTAATAAATTGTATTTTTAGAATCAAATTTTTAAAATTTCAAAAATATAACAATGAACTAATAATTCTTCATATAAATTCATTCTGTTACATTAGTTATGAATGTTAATCATTAATCTTGTGCACATGTGGATTACCACCACCATGAATGATATATATCATTTTCCCCACCATTCATTGATGTATAAAATAATGTATTTAACAAAGGAAAATTTTATTTCATAAATATTTATTGTTCAATAAATTATATATTATAATTATATAAATACATTTCAGTACATAATAATTCATTATAATGTAATCCCTTTTCCATTGATTTTACCATCATTGATAATGCTGTTATTATATTTTCATTATGAAGGATTCAAGGAATTAACTAATGATAATTCCATATTAAAAAAATGTCTTCATAATTTTTTAATTATATTTAAATTTTCTTATAAATATATATTATATTTATTTAAATATATCATTTTTATTATTAAAAATGTTGAAAATAATTCATCACAATTTCCATTGTCACAATTAAATCAATTATCAATCCCCAAATAAAAATCTGATATCTAAAATCACTATAAATTGGTTATATTTTCTTATATATACTATGAATGATGAAATTTCAATTAATAAACATGAATAAACCATTCCACTAAAAAATTACTATGAAAGATAAAAAAATTCAAGAAGTTGTTGAAGAAAATAAATTATCTTTAAAATATATCTTTATAACAATTTTATATAATTTAATTTTATAAATTTATTTGTATATTGATAATGTAATAAAATCTGTGATTGTGATATAAATTATTTTTATAGATGATGTTAGAGTACATTTTCACTGATAATGAATTATTGTAAGTGGTTTTCCATTTCAAATTTATCTTAGTAAGGCATTTTTCATATTATACATGCAGATATAATTGATATGTTCTAATTTAATTCTAATGAATGTATGATGTCATATTCAAAACTATCATGGGGTTTAAAGAGAAATAACATGTCATTTCATTAAATTTCATTAAATTATGCAGGGCTATAACTTTTTAATGGTTATTTTTCTCTATTTTTTATTCCATGATACATTTTTTATATTGTGGACAATTATTTCATCCCAATGGTTAATAATATTCCATATTTACCTTATGTTCTGTTAATTTCATTAATTTCAAGATAATTTAATCTATATTCCATGGTAACTTGATTATTTTATTTTTATTTTTACATTAGTATCACAGTAATGGTATTTTACTTGATATTTTATTTATTTTATACTTGATTTATAATGTGAAACATGTTTACTTTTTATGGGAAAAATAATTCCTCTTTGATGTATTTTATAACAACTATAATTCTATTTCTAATATTCAATTATTCCCTTCAATTTTCCTCTCTAATGGGGTTTAAATAAATTTGAAGCCCAAGGAGAAATGATTTCTTCCCAAATATATATTATAAATATTAATTATATTTGATATATAATCCCTATATGGATTTTGAAAGGAAATTATTTTTTAAAAAAAACCCAAAAAAAGTTTCCCCACATCTAATTTTTTGAAATTTAGATGTCTTATCAAAAATTAAACCACCCCCTTAGCTCATTATATGCCCATTGTATGTAAAATGATAATATCTCATCTTTTAAGATAAGAATCCTCTTTTTCAATTTCAATAATTTGTATATATTGTTTCTAGTAACTTTCAATATCCCACTATAATTGCTATAATTTATTAATAATACATTTTCTGTCATAAATTTTTTTATCAAACATATATATGTGAAATGATCTATCCCATTCATAATATTTTCAAATCATGCTTTTTATAAGAATAATTTTCTATCAAAGAATTTATTATGTGACAATATTCTATGTTTTTTTTATTATGAGGTAATTGTTGTTCAATGTCAATTACTTTTTTCATTAATTATATTACAAATGGGATATTTATCTTCAAACAACAAACCATTTTTCACTAGATTTTCAAAGAATATTTATTGAGAGGGTAATGTATTGAAATGTCACATGTTTTTATTCCAATACATAAGATTTTGGATTAATATTTCATGTTTATTTTGTATTTGTAACCATCACTAAAAATTATATGGATTTCTAATGTCCACTTTATCTCATTAAAAACATGGAATGTATTGAAATTATTTATGATTTAATCAAAATAGGGGTTTTTATTGAATCTTATATAAAATTTAGTATGCATTGTATATATTCCTTTATTTCATATATAGAATGATTTATACTCAAAAAATTTATTTGTCTTGCATGATATTATAAATCAAAACGATGAATTAGATTGTTTCATCAGACAAAAATATTTGGGTTTTGTTGTGTTCCTTCCCAATGTAATTATTTTGACATTATTGTGTGATTTTATATATGAGTTTTATCATGTATATTGAATTAGTGATTAGAATAATGTAGTGTTTTAGGCAACAACTGTAAATATCATATTTCCTGCATTATGTATTCCATCAGGTTGAATGCATTTATTACATTCCAAGTGATTTTGTTTTAATTTTTATGCATGTTTTTTTCTTCCAAATAATTTTTCCATTCATATTTAATATTTATTTATTATTTTATTCATTCAATATTATTCATGATAAGTTTATGAATTCAGAGATTCTGATATATTTTTCCCCTTTTTGTGTGTTTTATCATATCCATACTAAATATCCATTTCTACGGTTTATGATGAAATATATTTGATATGAATTTTATGAAGAGTATCATGTTCAGAAATTTTTTTTCAGTATCTCAAAAATTTATTTTTAATTATGTAGTCTTATGTATTGTGTAAAATTTATCATTTCATTTTATTTTAACATGGGTATTATTAGTTAATGGGTTTTCCATTTTAAAAAAATATAAACATAGAATTACATTTTAATGTATAAAATTTGATATATTTAGTGATATTTTAATTATGGATGGTTACAATATTACCCATGTGTTCATTTTAAAGTTGGTATATAAGGAATAAACATATGAGCATCAAATACAATGAGTGTTGGTTGGAGGAATAACATTTTGTGGAAGAAGTGAGTTGTGATCACATTATATTTTATGATTTTATAGTATGATGACAATTTTGGTATTATAAATGTCATTGATATAATAGTTAAAGGTCTTCATAAGTTACATGCTATAAATGACCTTTATGACATGTATAGGTAATATTTTATATTTTATGTTGTCTATGGATTAGGATAAGTGAAAATTATGGAAAACGCTGTTGTTGCATCATAGGGATAAATCTATATAAAGGATAAAAACAAAATCATTAGAAAATGTGAAGAATTTACTATTTCAAATAAATTTATTTACTTTCAGGATAATGTCATGTGGATATGGATATGGTATAAATGATAATAGGGGTTATAACCTTAAAAATGTTAGGATGGGTATTAACTGAATGATCAATATATTTGTATAATCCTTCATATAACATTACACTTCTAGTTTTAGTGGTTGGAGAGTGTCTATATGATGTCATGTTTGGTTTAGTTAATATTGAAGATATAGTACTGTTGTATAAGGTGACTCACAACTAGGACCAGATTCATATCCTATGTTCTATGTTCTTGGATGTTATAGCTATATGGTGCAATGATTTTATTCTATTTAATGAAATCCCTAAGAAGAATTCACAATGGTAATGTGATTCATTATGTATAACATAATTGAGATGGGGAAATGTAAATTTCAATGGAAATATTAATTATGATGAATTATCATGGTAATAACATCATGAATTATGTTTGTGACCTAAAAAGTTATGGATTACATGTTTTTGAAATATTTGTTTTGGCCAAATTATCTCACAATTTAGCCACATTGCCTATTTAATTATTTGATAGAACCCATGTCATCATGGGAGTCCTTCCATCCACATTATCCCTTCCATTAATCTTTTCGTTATGTTTTCTAATCAACAATGATCAGTCGTGACAACTTCAATCATCCCCAGTTCATTTATCTTAGTCTTCTCTTGGTGATCTACTATAGTGGTGTGGTTTTGTTTTGTGGAGATATTGATTTTTTTATGGTCTTTTCATGTGATATAGGTTGATTTGAGATTTCCCATATAGGGTTGGGATTTTTGGGACTTTATTTTTTTTTTGTGGTGTAAAGTGAGTTATAAAATCATATTTGAGGAAGGGTGTATATCATTTCCCACTTTTTGTATTTCTTAAGTGGATATAAATCAATTTTATCTAAACGATATGGTCTTCATAGTATTAATTAGAAAATGACAATTCCTTAATGAGTATTAATGGTAAGGGTGATTGAAATGCCTACATTTGTAGTTTTTATTATTTTTAGATATTATGATTGAAAATATTCATTCCCACAAAGAAAATTTCAGATATTGGGAGACATTAATACACTAGATTGATGTTTCATTTCTTGGCCTCTATTTTTGGTTACTATGATATCAACCAAAAAATGGTATCTTTTTAACAACATATATTTGATTAATAAAATGGTTAACCTGATATGTAATGATTTTTTGATATTTCTACTAATAAATAAAAGTATAATTGATACAAACATCATTAAATAATCAAAATATAGGGTTATTATGTATTTTTAATTTTTTATGGGTTGTGTGATGATGTATTGGGGGTGTGTCATGTGGTACTAATAGGTTTGATTAGTTATGATTTTGGGAATCAAAAATATTTTATTATTTTCAAATAATTAGAGTGGCGAGTTGATGACTTTGGTTATTCGTGATGTGGTACACAATGATATAAGGTGGTGTGTGATGTGATTATGATATTATGGATATGTGAGGAATTTTAGTACTCTATGGTTGATGTGATGATTGTTTGTGCTCTAATGTGATGAATTATGCTAGTTTCTCATACATTAATGAATCATTTTTTCTAAAAATGTTTTGAAGTTGAATATGAAGAAACTAGTTAATGGAATAAGAATAGCTAAATATTGAATTAAAAATAAAATGTCTTTTTTGATATGACTGATAATTAAAAATAAAAATAATATGACATTTAAATGAAATGTTCATGGAATCTAATGAAATTTTCAATGTTTTTTGAGGCTTATGTTTGTTATAGGTTTCTAGAAAATTAGTTTTGGTATGAAATGTAGTTATGTTTTCAGTTGGATTTTTCTTTTTAGACCCATTGCACGGTTTTTTGTGTGGCCATATGTACATATACATTGTCAATCAGTTGTAATTTTCAATAGTCATGGGTAAATCTCAATGTACTATAACCAATATATTATATTTAATGGTGGTGTTTTACCAACATCATTACTGAGTGGATAAATAGAATGATACCCACTAATTTCCATGCTATATTCTATGTGAGTGGATATTCACATGATGTTTTTTCCAGAGGTCATATAGTGCTTTGTGTCATGGACTATGTGTTTTCAGGCATCATAATTTGTGACCATACTATGGTTTAATGGCCTTGGTGATTGTGTGTGAGATTTAATTTGAGAATTCTATGGGGAGTATTATAAAGGGATCATGTATTATGGGAAGATGTAATGAGGTTGATTTCCTCCATGTTCATAGTACCCAACAATTTTTTAATCAATTAGTTGTGATGTGATTGCCAACATTGTTGTAGGTGAAATGTGTTATGATTGGGTTGTAGGGAGACTTAAGGTAGGGGTCATGTTGAGTCAATAAGAATTCCATATGAATTTTACATTCCATTATGATTTAAAAATAACAAACACTCTATCTGAAAGAAAATTTTATTTCCTTGAATATTTTTTTAATAAATATATTTTTCCATCATTACAAAAATTTTCTAGAATCTTTCTTCACATTGTTCACTATTTGGTTTCACTAAACCTAACTATTTTTATTTCGAAGTGTAAAATTTCAGTTTTTATTTCTAAAACCTCATAATCCTATAAATAAATAGATAAAAAGTATTATGCTTTCAGGTTCTAAATTAAGATTCTGAACTCTTTGAAATTCAAATTCCTAATTCCTTGAAATTCTTATTTTAAATTATCTGAAATTCAGATTCTGAATTCTATGAAATTCATATTCTGAATTATCAGAAATCCAGATTCTGAAATCCCTGAAATTTATATTCGGAATTATCTAAAACTCTGATTATGATTTCTCTTAGAATTCAGACATTGAATTCAATAGAATATAGACTATGAATTCCTTATAATTCAGACTACAAATTCCTCTAAATTCAGGTTCCGAATTCGTCAAGATTCAGACTCCAAATTCCTCAGAATTCATGTTATGAATTCCTCGAAATTAATACTTCGAAATCTATAGAATTATGATTTCGGATTCAATGAAAAATAGAATCTGAATATCTATGTAATACAGACTCTGATTGTCATTCTATTATAATCTTAACATTATTTTCTACATAGAACGCGAATTTTATTTTTTACACACACACCAAAAAATAGATTTTGTTGAGAAACCATAATTACATACCCTTGTTATAGTTATAAAACTGTGTCATTCATTTTGTTTCTTACTAACCATTGCTTTAGTTATACATGTACAGGTCCCTATGAAATTCAAGGAAAAATATGACCGTTGGAGAAGGGAGAAGACCATTGAAGAAATGCCCATAAATATGAGATCATTTGAATGAGCTCTACACTATTCTACATCTCTAGAGATTACATGTCATTGATGTGATTTCTAGAGATAAATACTCTCATTCATAGTCCATACTGAAAATATTTTTTATATTTCATTATGCGACTCGGATTATTTCTATGAACAATTGAGGATATCCAGGGATATGATGAAATAGGTGGTGACTACCTTAATGTTCGAGGAAATCTTTGTTAAGGAAGTAAGAGGTTCCAACTACCTTGATGTTTGAGGTCTTGTGGGGATATCAAGGGAGACTTTGATATTCTTATCGAGGGATTACCCTGGTGTGGGTAAGATAGACATTCTTGGAATTATAAATCAAGGGGAATTTATCCAGGGATGTTGGATACCCTACTCTTTGGGTTAAAAGATTCTATGCATGTCACTTATGTTGTTTCAAGTTTATTTTCCACTACACTTTGATTAATAAGTAAAGTACAACTATCTTGTACTTTCTTGTACTTTTACACTGAATATTTTGATTCTATACGCATTAAGGTAGAATCTTTTCCCTTTAAATCATTTCATAAGTTTTATTTCCAAAACCATATTTCTAGAAGGTAGCAATTTTTCAGATCCAAGAAGTTTTCTGAATCTACCTTGTTTAACAATGTTAAACAATATAAGTTTTATAAAATCATTAAAAGTTCAAAAAAAAAATTAAAATGATATAATTCACCCACTCTTGTATATTGAACATCTACATAATATTTCGATCCTATAATTGGTATCAATGGAGGTCTCTGAAATACTTATAGTCAAATATATGTTTTCATTCTCATGTTTTCATTGTTCTATATTTTCCTTGATTAGGATTTTTATCCATGTTTACAAACACTTATTACTCACATGTTTTTGTGGAAAGATCTTTTCTTTTAGATGGTAGGAATGAATATTGATTTGACTGATAATTTGAATCCCATTAGACCAGCTATATTTTATAGGAATGATTATGAATGTTGGAGTGATCATATGAAGACTTTTGTTATAAAAAATGGAGATGAAAACCTAGTTATGATTTCTGGAGATTACAAGATCCTGAATAAGGATGTAAGAACTTTTACTAATCTAGAAATGTCAGAATATCGACTAAACTACAAGGTACGCAATACTTTGTTCTGTTCCATGACCAGGAATATATATAGCCAGATTTCTTCTAGAAAAGCCCCAAATTGTATTTAGAATAAATTTGAGGATAATAATTTTGGTACATCAATGGTTATAGAAACTATAATAGATATTCTTAGAGAAGAATATCCTGGATTTCTATTTCCTTATGATGAACCATTGTGTAAGGTACAACATAAGATTATGACCATTATTAATCATTTAAAATACATGGGTAAAATAGGTTTAGATGATGAGGCACTTGTATATAAGATTATAGACAACATGCCTAATGAGTGGGAATCTAAGAGGAAAACTATTGATGATAATATGAAATTTTCTAAGATTTCTCTTTATTAGGCTTTTGGAACTCTTCTTCAGGATGACACAATAATGAAAAGAGATGTTGATATAATAAGAAGAAGAATGAAAATAGAAGTGTAGACTTTACAACTACAAATTTTAACACTCCTGAATGGGTTAGTAGGACTATGTCAAAGAAGGTTGTTGTTTTATCTGAATCAAGTGAAAGTGAAAATTCTAAGAATGAACAATCTAATATTTCTCGAGTGATGAACAGGATATTTTGGAAGAAAGACATTTAGAATAGATATAAGAAGAAATAAAGAAAAGACTTGAAAGACTTAGAATTCACTTGTTATCAATGCTAAATATCAGGTCATATAAGGCCATATTATCCTATTCTCAAGAGAAATGATTGAAAGGAAAATCATTCGGAGAGGAATAGAAAAACATTCTACAAGGATAAAGATAAAAAGGTTTTGAAAGCTAGTGACACCTGGAGTGCTAGTGGTGGAGACTCTTCTGATGAATCCTCAGAGGATGAATCTTATGGTCAGAAGAATCTTGGTTTACATTCCATGTTACCTATTGAATATCATTGTTTAATGTCCATGGTACACAATGTTCAATCCATAACCATTGTATCCTTGAATGCAGATTATAGTGATAGTAAATATTATGAATCTTCAGATGAAGAATCTTCTTCTAATAAATGTAATACTTTACCATCATTTGAATAAGTTTCTAGGTTTCCTACGGTCCTTGAGAATGAGAATTCTAAATTCAGGAAAAATCTTGATAAAGCAAATTCTAGAATTTCTATTCTGACTAAAGAAGTATCATATCTTACCAAAGATCCTCATAAGAATATTTATGACTTTGAAAGTGTTTCAAAAACCCTTGGGGAACATAATTTAGAGAAGGATAAACTATCTACGTGTAACAGCCCAAGATTTTATAAAAAAAAAATATTCTTTTTAATTTTATTAATGTCTTGTCTTGTACGCTACACCAAAAGGAGCTTGCACAACACGCATCCTTGTCTTGCCTTTCATTACACGCAATCGCGACCTTCCTCGATAGCGTGTGTAATACGCAATACCGAGTTTCACTAAACAAGGATGTGCTATTAAAATATTATTAAAACTAGCCGTTATGAATAGTAATAAACACTTTTTAAAATTCTGTAAATCTTATTTTTCAAAATGAACTTCATTCTTGGATTCGGAGTATCGAATTTAGCCTAAGGTGAAATTTTGGTACTTTTCGGATAACTTTCATATTCTGATGAATAGTGAAAATTACTAAATTATAATTAAAAACAACTTTTTTAATCAAAATAATTAATAGTGATAAATTATTAATTTGAGTGGTTTTAAAGTATATTTAGAATATATTTTTACAATTTAATACAATGTTGGTCATTGGTTGTAGTTTCACATTTAAACTAGACATAAACAAGTGTCAATCTTTTGATATATATTGTTTCTTAAAAACACGCTATTTGTTTTAACAGCGGGATTTAATTATAAAATTAATTAATGCAACTTTTATGTTATGAATTTGGTAAAATAGACTTCATTTTTGAATTCGGAATATGAAATATAGCTTGGGATGAAATTTTGGCATTGTTCTGAAAAACATCAATTTTTTGATGAATAGTGAAACTACTAAGTGGTAGGTTAAAAACTGAATTTTTGCATAAAACATAATTTTGCCGCTTCTGTGAATGGAATTTCAAAAATCCGAGACACACGGTTAATATCAAGGACTAAAATGTGGTTCAATGAGGTGAAAATAATTTTTTGGTGAATAGTAACTTTTTACTTTTTTACCGCGTTTAATAGTAAATAGGGTAACTAAGGGTAAATATGATATTACTATTACCCTAACACATGTCCTAATTCTATTTGACAAGTGTAATTCGACCAAAAACAAACTTAGGAATAAAATATGACCATTTAGGCCCACTTGGATTAGATTAGGACATTTATTATTAATTTATTTAAAGGAAGGTTAAAATAGTTAAAATCAAAGTTTAATAAGTAAATAATTTTAATATGGGGTTATACATAAGATATATTCGATTGTAAATATTCATTAGAAAGCTAAAAAGATTTCCTACATGATGGTATTTTATTTGTAATTTTTAGACATAAAATAATTTAATTTATTTATGACACAACGATGATGCAGTAATTATCTTATTAATGAAATATTGACATAATTGATGTTATAAACACCAAAATAAATGTAATTTGAGATTTTTTATGAATTACACTAATTTTCTAGGTTACTATGATATATTAATGTTGATTTAATCAACTTGGTTCGAACATTTAATTCGGTTATGACTTTCACAAAAATCATATATCAAATAGTGTCAAAATTGACACAAAATAGTTTTTAAATCAAATATTATATTATTAATTGTTATTGTATTCCTAAAAATATAAGGTTCGGCCAAATGACTTAGATAAGGATATATATATTAATAATAAACAATTTGGGGTTCGTTTGGCATGTTATAGTAAGTTTATTAACCATATAGTGAAAGAAAACAAAAAGACACGGTAAAAGTTAAATTATTTAACTTAGAGTTAAATCTAATTGATAAGGTTAAACTAATATCCTAAACTTGTCTAAATTCTATTGGTTGATAGGCTTTCGACCCATCCCCACTTTAGCTTCGAAATAAGACCCTTTGGAACCATTATAAACCGATTTTGACTTTAATATAAAATAATATTTTGAGATATTCCTAAGGTGCCCCTCTCCTCCCCTATAAAAGGACACCTCCTCCCCCTCCTCCTCACACCAATTTGAGCACTCAAGCTCGGCCAACCCCTGCCAAAATCTCTTCTCCACTTCCTTAGCAACATCCTAGAGGTTCTGGTATTCCTCAAAGACCAATTCTAGTGCCCTAAGAGGAGGTCTCAAAGAGGCACTTCAAAGAAGAGGTAATTACCGTTACCAATTCTTTCATCTTTATTTCTTCTTCCACTTCTTCTTCTTAGGTTGTTTCATTATGAAGTAATAACATCAGTATCACTCATATACTGATATGTTATTATAAGTATGAAACAACCCTATTTCACCATCTATCCATCCTACGGAAAAAGAAATCACCGCGCGTGCGTACGTACGGAATACCGTCTCCACGCCGTGGTGTAATCTATTTTCCACCACCACCTTACATGGATGGGTATAATGGTGTAAATAATAACTATACATAGTTATTACAACATCATATTGATTCTGATATATTGTATAATCCACTCCAATTCAATTCAATATTTATAGAAATGATATCATCGCTCGTGCGTACGTACGGACTACCGTCTCCACGACGCGATGAGATTCATTCTCCATGTTAACCATTTAAGAATGATTATAATGTATATATAAGAAATAATAATGAAATATATGACATTATAAAGCTACTGGATTTATGTATATATATACATATGTATGTCATCTACTTACTTCCATTTCAAGACAATAAGGAAAGAAAAACAGCGTTCATGCGTACGTACGGACTACCGTCTCCATGAACGGTGTTTTTCATTTTATTTATCTATCTATTATATATATATATACTGAATATATATGATATATAAATCATATTTTATATTCTGGAAGTAAGTAAATCATGATATAAGTAATAATGATGTCAAGAACAACAAGTCAAAACACCTACGATAAATGAAACGATTTTACCCAAAACGCTTCTTTAACATGGAATTTACAAAAGAATGGGTAATATAATGTCATAAGTTAACCATATATGATATCATAACAATGAATATGATTCTGTAATAAGTCAATGACATTATTTAAATCATTATACAGGAGGTTCGGACACATACGAAGCAAATTGGACCTAAGGTAAGGGAAATATCACAATCTCATTTTTATCCGAGATTGTTTATTCGTAAGTATTTACTGGGGTGTATTTTATCATCCACATCCATGTTCCCTCAATATGTAATATTGTTTCCATCCACTTGCAATAGTTTAAATCCAATTTTACCCTTAGGTGAATTTTTAGTAAAGAATATGAAAGGAATCTTTTGTCGTTTTTCCGTACGAGGTACTTTTTGACTTTTCCGACAAAAGTACGAGAAGAATGTTTTTTTTAACTTATACGGCATGAATGGATTTTTAAAACATTATTTCCAAGAAGCTTCCTTTACAAGTTTTCAAGTTTATTTTTAATCAACTTCTTTTAGTTTATAATTGTATGACATATTAAGAAAAGAAAAGTGTTTTTGAAGAAGAAAGGATATTTTCCTCAAGAATGAAGTTCAAGTGTTTTATCAAAATTATTTTCCATCTAAGATAATAAAGGGTTCTGTTTTTATCCCTATTATTACATTGATTTGATCATGTTGTGATGGAATTATTTTTATGAATTCCTTTATCTTATATGAATTGATTTATGATGTCATGATGTTTCAAGAATCCCATTTTTGTTTCATGTGTTATGCGATGATGTATGTTTTATGATTATGTGGCACACATAAGAAAGGATTCATTATAAGATGGGTGGGACCTATATCTCCCTCCAATGCATTGGGTAAATATTTTATATCTCATGAGATAGACATGGCTGAAATGGTAGGTTATACCGGTTCAGTGAAACAGGACTGAAACGAGGGTTACTCGATTCAGAAAGGGACTTTGTCCACTAAGATAGTCTTGGCAATGAGTCTTGACTAACAAGAAATGATTTTCTATGATTATGTGTGTATGCCACAAAGTTTCATGTTTTAAGTTATGATTATTGGGATTACATTTCACTTCTATGATTTATCCCATGTTATGATATTATGCTCTTTTTTGCAGGTTAAGATTTCCAAAAGCTATGTTCTTATATATATATGATGTGATTGATATTTCTTTTGTTTACCCTCACTGAGCATTTGAGCTCACCCTTTTATGTTTTCTTTTCCCCAGGATATAAAGAAAGATTTTTAGGTTAAAAAAAAAGAGGGAAGATCTTTATGGGAGATATTGAAGAACTTTCACCACGATTAGAAGATTATAGTCCGAGTTTCCAAAGACACTAAACTATTACGGTCCTTGTGTGTGTGTTTTTGTAATGTACTAAGTATTCCGCAAAAGTAATGTAATGTCCATGTACGTCAAGATACGGGTCTCTACAGTTGGTATCAGAGGAAAGGTTTAGTCAACCTTTGGAAACTAGGATGCGAAAACGTTAGTGAGATCCCTAGAGTTATTTCTAAGGTATGTCTAGGGATGTCCCTAGGGATAAGTATATGTATAGGTTATAGTACTAGAATTACGCTAACGATCATAGAATTTAACCTAAGATGTTAGATGTCGAGGATACTCCACCTTTATTATGTTGTTTTCCCTAGCATGATTTTTGCCTCTCACACTATTCTTTTTGGGTTTTAGACGATGGCTGGAACCTGAAGGAACCGTGTTGATCAATGCAATGGACAATGCAATGATTGTCCTCCTGAACAAACAAATGTTATGGGAGATGGAGTGCAAAATCTTATTGCTATACTTACACAAGCTATGAATCATTCTGGACATCCAAATGAGCAGAGAAGGGAACAATATTCTATTGAGTCCTTCATGAGGCAACGTCCACCTTCTTTCAGTGGGTCTTCTGATCCACTTGTTGCTGAACAATGGATCAGTACCACTGAAAAGATATTTTCAGTTCTTCAATGTTCTGAACATGATAAAGTCATTTTAGCAGTATATCGTTTGGAAGGTGAGGCTGATCAATGGTGGAATTTTATCAAGAATACAAGGCAAAGAGATGAAATTGAGTCCATGGAATGGGACGAGTTCAAGAACTTATTTTTCAGTAAGTACTTCCCTCGTATTCTTCTAACAAAGATGGAGAAAGAGTTTCTTGAACTGAAGCAAAGGGACGATGAATCTGTTGGTACCTATGAAGCAAATTTTACAAGACTTGCAAGGTATGCTTCTGGTATTATCATCCAACCTGAAAGTAAAGTTGATCGATTTTTCAGTGGCTTAAAACCAAGTCTTCGAAGGGCATTAGCTATAAGAGACTTCAGTAGCTATGAAGAAATTGTGCGTTGTGCTATGAAGGTAGAAATGGAAGTTGGTGTTACATATCCATCTCATGGTTTTGACAAGAAACGAAAGATTGAGTTCAAGGAGAAATCTCAGAATAATGGTGAAAAGAAGATGAATGTTTCCTTATGCACAAAGTGTGGAAAGAAGCATGGTGGAGATTGTCTTAAAGGGACTAGAAAATGTTTTAAGTGTGGAAAAGAAGGTCATCGAGCAGCTGAGTGTCGAAGTAATGGAAAAAGGGTTTCTAATGATGTGAATAAAGCAAACACTGCAGAGAACGCACCACCAACAC
Source organism: Viscum album (assembly GCA_963277665.1). NCBI lineage: Eukaryota > Viridiplantae > Streptophyta > Magnoliopsida > Santalales > Viscaceae > Viscum > Viscum album. The sequence continues at coordinate 1,061,481,624 of OY728140.1, forward strand.
TTCAATGCTTCAAGTGCAAGGAAATGGGGCATTATGCTAATAATTGCCCTAATCCAAGGGTTAGTGATGATCAACATGAGCAACCACTGAAGGCAAAGGACAAGGGGAAATCACATGCGATCACTATTGGCAATGTTGAATATGACAACGATGTGGTGGAATGATTAAGTGTTTATGTAATGGGATTCCAAAATAATGTTGTATCTTGGAATATTGGAATATTTATGTATTGGTCTAATGTGGTATTCAAAGTGATTGAGATATTATGCGCATAATGAAGGGAAAACGAGAAAATGAAATGTTTAACAGTATTCATGAGCTCATGATTGATATAAGGACTAAGTGATATCATGGTTTGAGTATATAGAATTTTGAGGATTTTGGTATGTGGAAAGTGTTAACTTTTAACTGCACTCATGTTTTCACTAAGGTATTCAAGAGAATACATGATTAAGGACTTTGAATGTTTGGAATGTGACCAAAAAGACATATCTTATGATATGTGGGGATCAACGACAGTATTAAATCTCTGGTAATCATTGTCACTATGTTATGAAAGTGGACTGCAGTATTATGGATAAGCCTAAAGACTAGAATGGATTATGTTGGACATACAATAGTATTATTTAAGGATAGAAGTTCTTTTTTCGATATTATTTATGGGATGTTATAGTAATATAGTTTTAGAAAAAGGAAAACCTGCAGGACGGGCGACAGCCCATCGCTTCGGACAAGGCTGTGGGAATCGAACCCACAACCGAAATGCGACTGGCCGTTATCGCCTACCACTGGACTACAGGAAGTCCCTGTTTAGTAGGAACTAGTTTTATTATATTAATAAGTATGATATATGAAGTATAAGTCCATTTTAGGAACCATATATGATTAATCTCACTATAGATCGACTTATGTATATAATTTTTGCTAACCTTTTGTTTGAGACAGATGGAATGACCCGTCATTCTATCACATGATCTGCTAACACTTCACGAATAACAAATTCAACTTCATTTCATTAAGAGATGAAGTGGAAGTTGTTCAAGGCATGAACAACAGTGAGATTGTACCAAAATAAATAAAGTATTTATTCTAATTAAAATTTTCAACTTTAGGGAAATGATCTTGAAAACCAAAAATGTTGTCCTAGTGATCTTATACCTGATGAATCAGATGGTACCTTAGATCGTCACAAATTTATGGATTTGTGATTACTGGATTTTCCATAGCCATGTTCTCTACCACTCTCCATCAGAACATGATGGTTAGATTTCTCTTCCATATCCATATTTTCACCTATGTGGAAACCCAATGATTAGTTTATTTGGGTAACCGTTACGTTTCATACTTTTGTTTTTAAAGATTGGTTTTGATATTCCTTTTTACGATGTGGGTTTCTATTAAAGAAACTTTCGAATAGTAAACCATTTATAACCCCGACGAATTTCGAGGGCGAAATTCATTTTAAGGGGGGTAGAATGTAACAGCCCAATATTTTATAAAAAAAATATTCTTTTTAATTTTATTAATGTCTTGTGTTGTACGCTACACCAAAAGGAGCTTGCACAACACGCATCCTTGTCTTGCCTTTCATTACACGCAATCGCGACCTTCCTCGATAGCGTGTGTAATACGCAATACCGAGTTTCACTAAACAAGGATGTGCTATTAAAATATTATTAAAACTAGCCGTTATTAATAGTAATAACCACTTTTTAAAATTCTGTAAATCTTATTTTTCAAAATGAACATCATTCTTGGATTCGGAGTATCGAATTTAGCCTAAGGTGAAATTTTGGTACTTTTCGGATAACTTTCATATTCTGATGAATAGTGAAAATTACTAAATTATAATTAAAAACAACTTTTTTAATCAAAATAATTAATAGTGATAAATTATTAATTTTAGTGGTTTTAAAGTATATTTAGAATATATTTTTACAATTTAATACAATGTTGGTCATTGGTTGTAGTTTCACATTTAAACTAGACATAAACAAGTGTCAATCTTTTGATATATATTGTTTCTTAAAAACACGCTATTTGTTTTAACAGCGGGATTTAATTATAAAATTAATTAATGCAACTTTTATGTTATGAATTTGGTAAAATAGACTTCATTTTTGAATTCGGAATATGAAATATAGCTTGGGATGAAATTTTGGCATTGTTCTGAAAAACATCAATTTTTGATGAATAGTGAAACTACTAAGTGGTAGGTTAAAAACTGAATTTTTGCATAAAACTTAATTTTGCCGCTTCTGTGAATGGAATTTCGAAAATCCGAGAGACACGGTTAATATCAAGGACTAAAATGTGGTTCAATGAGATGAAAATAATTTTTTGGTGAATAGTAACTTTTTACTTTTTTACCGCGGTTAATAGTAAATAGGGTAACTAAGGGTAAATATGATATTACTATTACCCTAACACATGTCCTAATTCTATTGGACAAGTGTAATTCGACCAAAAACAAACTTAGGAATAAAATATGACCATTTAGGCCCACTTGGATTAGATTAGGACATTTATTATTAATTTATTTAAAGAAAGGTTAAAATAGTTAAAATCAAAGTTTAATAAGTAAATAATTTTAATATGGGGTTATACATAAGATACATTCGATTGTAAATATTAATTAGAAAGCTAAAAAGATTTCCTACATGATGGTATTTTATTTGTAATTTTTAGACATAAAATAATTTAATTTATTTATGACACAACGATGATGCAGTAATTATCTTATTAATGAAATATTGACATAATTGATGTTATAAACACCAAAATAAATGTAATTTGAGATTTTTTATGAATTCCACTAATTTTCTAGGTTACTATGATATATTAATGTTGATTTAATCAACTTGGTTCTAACATTTAATTCTGTTATGACTTTCACAAAAATCATATATCAAATAGTGTCAAAATTGACACAAAATAGTTTTTAAATCAAATATTATATTATTAATTGTTATTGTATTCCTAAAAATCTAAGGTTCGGCCAAATGACTTAGATAAGGATATATATATTAATAATAAACAATTTGGGGTTCGTTTGGCATGTTATAGTAAGTTTATTAACCATATAGTGAAAGAAAACAAAAAGACACGGTAAAAGTTAAATTATTTAACTTAGAGTTAAATCTAATTGATAAGGTTAAAATAATATCCTAAACTTGTCTAAATTCTATTGGTTGATAGGATTTCGACCCATCCCCACTTTAGCTTCGAAATAAGACCCTTTGGAACCATTATAAACCGATTTTGACTTTAATATAAAATAATATTTTGAGATATTCCTAAGGTGCCCCTCTCCTCCCCTATAAAAGGACACCTCCTCCCCCTCCTCCTCACACCAATTTGAGCACCTAAGCTCGGCCAACCCCTGCCAAAATCTCTTCTCCACTTACTTAGAAACATCCTAGAGGTTCTGGTCTTCCTCAAAGACCAATTCTAGTGCCCTAAGAGGAGGTCTCAAAGAGGCACTTCAAAGAAGAGGTAATTACTGTTACCAATTCTTTCATCTTTATTTCTTCTTCCACTTCTTCTTCTTAGGTTGTTTCATTATGAAGTAATAACATCAGTATCACTCATATACTGATATGTTATTATAAGTATGAAACAACCCTATTTCACCATCTATCCATCCTACGGAAAAAGAAATCACCGCGCGTGCGTACGTACGGAATACCGTCTCCACGCCGTGGTGTAATCTATTTTCCACCACCACCTTACATGGATGGGTATAATGGTGTAAATAATAACTATACATAGTTATTACAACATCATATTGATTCTGATATATTGTATAATCCACTCCAATTCAATTCAATATTTATAGAAATGATATCATCGCTCGTGCGTACGTACGGACTACCGTCTCCACGACGCGATGAGATTCATTCTTCATGTTAACCATTTAAGAATGATTATAATGTATATATAAGAAATAATAATGAAATATATGACATTATAAAGCTACTGGATTTATGTATATATATACATATGTATGTCATCTACTTACTTCCATTTCAAGACAACAAGGAAAGAAAAACAGCGTTAATGCGTACGTACGGACTACCGTCTCCATGAACGGTGTTTTTCATTTTATTTATCTATCTATTATATATATATATACTGAATATATATGATATATAAATCATATTTTATATTCTGGAAGTAAGTAAATCATGATATAAGTGATAATGATGTCAAGAACAACAAGTCAAAACACCTACGATAAATGAAACGATTTTACCCAAAACGCTTCTTTAACATGGAATTTACAAAAGAATGGGTAATATAATGTCATAAGTGAACCATATATGATATCATAACAATGAATATGATTCTGTAATAAGTCAATGACATTATTTAAATCATTATACAGAAGGTTCGGACACATACGAAGCAAATTGGACCTAAGGTAAGGGAAATATCACAATCTCATTTTTATCCGAGATTGTTTATTCGTAAGTATTTACTGGGGTGTATTTTATCATCCACATCCATGTTCCCTCAATATGTAATATTGTTTCCATCCACTTGCAATAGTTTAAATCAAATTTTACCCTTAGGTGAATTTTTAGTAAAGAATATGAAAGGAATCTTTTGTCGTTTTTCCGTACGAGGTACTTTTTGACTTTTCCGACAAAAGTACGAGAAGAATGTTTTTTTTAACTTATACGACATGAATGGATTTTTAAAACATTATTTCCAAGAAGCTTCCTTTACAAGTTTTCAAGTTTATTTTTAATCAACTTCTTTTAGTTTATAATTGTATGACATATTAAGAAAAGAAAAGTGTTTTTGAAGAAGAAAGGATATTTTCCTCAAGAATGAAGTTCAAGTGTTTTATCAAAATTATTTTCCATCTAAGATAATAAAGGGTTCTGTTTTTATCCCTATTATTACATTGATTTGATCATGTTGTGATGGAATTATTTTTATGAATTCCTTTATCTTATATGAATTGATTTATGATGTCATGATGTTTCAAGAATCCCATTTTTGTTTCATGTGTTATGCGATGATGTATGTTTTATGATTATGTGGCACACATAAGAAAGGATTCATTATAAGATGGGTGGGACCTATATCTCCCTCCAATGCATTGGGTAAAGATTTTATATCTCATGAGATAGACATGGCTGAAATGGTAGGTTATACCGGTTCAGTGAAACAGGACTGAAACGAGGGTTACTCGATTCAGAAAGGGACTTTGTCCACTAAGATAGTCTTGGCAATGAGTCTTGACTAACAAGAAATGATTTTCTATGATTATGTGTGTATGCCACAATGTTTCATGTTTTATGTTATGATTATTGGGATTACATTTCACTTCTATGATTTATCCCATGTTATGATATTATGCTCTTTTTTGCTGGTTAAGATTTCCAAAAGCTATGTTCTTATATATATGATGTGATTGATATTTCTTTTGTTTACCCTCACTGAGAATTTGAGCTCACCCTTTTATGTTTTCTTTTCCCCAGGATATAAAGAAAGATTTTTAGGTTAAAAAAAAAAGAGGGAAGATCTTTATGGGAGATATTGAAGAACTTTCACCACGATTAGAAGATTATAGTCCGAGTTTCCAAAGACACTAAACTATTACGGTCCTTGTGTGTGTGTTTTTGTAATGTACTAAGTATTCCGCAAAAGTAATGTAATGTCCATGTACGTCAAGATACGGGTCTCTACACTACGGATCTCAAAAATATAATTTATAAGAAAAATGTTTTAGAGACTAACTCAACTGCTAAAATTAATTTTTTTTATGATATAAATTGTTATTAGACTAAAGTCAAAAATATTTTCCATGAGAATGTTTTTTCAAACATTACCTTAGGTAACGAAAACATTAACATTATGTAATCCCAAATTAGACCTCTAAGGAATAATTTTGGATTTGGTTATACTCATTCGAAACCAGTTTTTAGTAATAATTATATTCTTCCTCAAAGTTCTCTATTTTCCACTAATTGTTTTCATGGAGGGCATTTGGAAAAAACTTATTCTTTTAAAAAAACTAAGTCTTTAGGTTTTCATAAAGCATATTTTTCAAATAAAATGTGTATTCCTAACAAATTTCTCTCAAAAGTCTTAGGATCCATGAATGTTTGTGTTTTGAAATTATAACACTCTTATTTTCAAGAATGTAAACATAGTACCAATAACAATACATAGTACAGGGATAGTGGATACTCCCGGAACATGATTGTTAACAAAAACTTCTTTTAAAATATTATCAAGAAGAAGAAATGAAAAGTAACATCCTGATATAATGATCAGGGAGAAATTATTATTATTGGTAAAATTGATTTTCTTAGAAGAACATTTATTTCAAATGTTTTATTTGTTAAGGGTATAAGGACCCGCCCATAAACATTACATAATCTTGAATTGAATGAATAATTCACATTGAGGATCTATTTCGGTTTAAGGTTTTAGAGAATTTGGCCATAACTATTACATTACATCTCAAAAATTTCAAGGTAGACACTTCTACGTAGTTTAAATTTTTTTTATAAAATAAAAAACCTTGAAAAAAAGAGACATTTTTAGTCTTATGTTTTAGATAGAATGACTTTTCATTGATCACATCCTTGACCCTATTAATCATTAAATCATATGAAACGAATTTCAAAAACATGGGATGAGCATAAAAATCTCAGTAATGGTTACAAAATAAGGAAAACAATATCACATCTATAAATACATATCAATGAAACCATACTTTTCAATCATAACATACATTACGAAATCATAAGAATTATAAATAACACAAACAAATCATGAATCATAAAGGTACCTTATGGAATTCATAACATACATACATTGTATCTATCACTAGTACACAGGGAGTCACATTTGGAATACACATCACAGTATATTACCAAAATCTTTTTGGAGAAACAATAACGTTTACCTCTATCACATTACCCAATGCATTGGAGAGCTATCTCGAGCTCACCCGCCCTATGTTTATCATGAAACCACCCGTATACATAAACAATTACCAATAACCATAACATAATCGTTTAAAAAAACACAATTATAAAGAAATGATAATATTTCCACATTCCAATATATCAAATCAATATTTTGAAATAAAAAATGCTTTATCAAACCATTTTCAAAACCCTTTAAAACATTTACTAAAAATATTTTCGAATCAAAGTATCCATTACCGCTTTGAAGATTTTAAGGAATTATAATTTGAAATCACTAATTTCAATATAAATAAATCCTAAAAAGAATTTTTCAAACATGGATATTAAGGATAATTATTTAGAAGAATAAATCTTTAAAATATTTAAAATGATATTTTAGTTAATGAGTTTTTAACAAAATGAGAGACGCTTTAATTCAATTAATTGAGGAATAAAATTTAATCAGAACTTTATAATATCATAATAATAAAGGAATTCATGATATAATATTCCAAAAGATAATATATAAACCACATAAAAGTGAATAGGTGCATAATGATAATGATGTCTCAATGGAATGTAAATTGAGACGAAATCCCTTTTAAATACGATATCCTTGGATTTAGGATAAATCGATTACACAATAATTTGTGACAATTATAAATACACTCAATATTATTTTATATTCAGTGTAAATAAATCATAAGAAATTCACAGATGTTGTTTTTAATACAAAACCAATGACTTGGATGTATAACTCAATGATTTTCAATATAGTTAAAATTAATCTTATCAAGTTCATATCGATGACTGGAGAATTTTTGAATGGAAATATAATGAGTTTCCAAAGTATATCTACACAAAAGGTAATTGGAAATTGAAACATAAATAAATAAATTTAGATTCCACACATAATGGCCAGGTCTTCTTGGACCTCTGCGAAATCTGTCTACTGCAGGATGAAAAATAATTCTCTATGTGTCACCCTATGGTGGGTCTCGCTGCTAGTTTAGGCTCAGTAAGAAATATCTCCACAAGAAGGGCTCGCTCCAGTACTCCTGCCTGCATCAGAATGTTGAGGGAGATCAACAAAGCCCTGATCTCATGCCTCAGTCCCTGCTCAAATATCCGAGCCTAGAAGAATGGGTCCCATACCGTGTCTGTGGCGTAGCGCGAGATGTCGGTAAATCTCACCAAGTACTGGGCTACTGTCATGTTGCCCTGCCGTAGCTGTAATAACTCTTGTATGCACACCACATGGAGGTTTGCGGGAACAAAATCCAAGAGGAAGAGGCTCTTGACGTTTGTCTAAAGTAGAGATGCCCTGTCATGAACTAGTAGCATCAGGCTCCACCATCTACATGCTGCTACGTGCATGATTCTCATGGAAAGTATCACCATAAGGTCTTCTGGTGTCCTACCTATCTGAAGACACTGACATTAGCCTCCAACCAATCCTCTACTACCTAAGGGTCCATCTCTTCGCGGAACCTGGGCGGCCTCTGTCGCTTAAACTTGTGCAACGCACTATGGTGGCGTGCACTCTCTATTGCTTGGACTTGTGGAATCGGTGGCTCAGCGGGTAATGGTACAGATGGTGCCTCCTCTATAATGGGACCCTGCACCAAGGCCTCATCGCTCGTTGGGCTGCCATCTCGCACGTAGCTCGGAACCATAGCTAGATGCCTACATGGGGACATCCTGAAAAGAAACAGGTGCGCCATAGTCAAACAGTATACCTGGTGAGCTGACACAAATTAATCACAAAGAAAACTTTTGAAAAACACATGCAATCAATGTTTTCATGCACTGAGTCGGATATCAGAAGTCAGGGTCCTGGTGTATGGATACATCGGCAACCACACCAACACTGGACTCCCTGGACTGATAACCACACCCTATACTCTTCACATTATTACTTCACAGAGAAGAAATTATTAGAGTCTTGAGTTCTGTGGTAGATCCTCCATTTGATACCATTTCGTCATGACCCGTCCTCGGGGCCCGTGTTGTGACTACCCCAAGCTCGCCTTTTATAGGACATGGGCTGGCGACTAGAACCAAAGGCGCAAATCCTGATAATAAGGGAAGGAATTTCCATTATTAAATTAACAAACACAACAGAGTATGCAAGAGAAGTAAACTCTATGTAAAACTGAGTATAAAAGTAAGTGTTGAAATGTAAATGGGCCAGTATACAAACCCAACTGAAAGTACAGTACAACTGAAAAGAAAGTACAACAGTAGTAAGAAAGCAGCAACCACTAAGTCGTCCTCCAGATATCCCACCTGAAGTGTGGGTACATATGGTCTCTTCAGCTCCTTGGGTCTGGTCATCTGCCCTGTGTATGTCCCGCCAAGTGGTCCACCTCCAGGTACCATATACATCCACAATCCCCCACCGCAGTCAGTGCTACCCATCGTCTGCAACCAACACAACATTGTGCGGGCAGAGCCCATGAAGGCATGAGTATATGATACTTAGTAGAGACCCTGAGTCCCTCAAAGGCCTTCCATAATTCACGAAGGATAAACCACAATGGAATGATACAAACAAATATTATCAATCAACTCTACTTAGGTATATGCCCATACATATACCTATGTCATCAATCTCAATTTGGCTCCAACTTCCGAGCCCAAGCACAATCCAGTCCAAAGAGGAAAGAAGTCGATCCCATCAATGATAATGATTTAAAGACAAGACTCAGCTCACACAGTTATAATACTCACGATGAGGGGTGGAGATGTTTAGATGTAGCCTTTGAATTATCTTCTCTGCCGAGCCCACGTAGGATCAAAGTATAGAAGTCGTCGCTGCTGGACACACGTAGGATCCATGTACAATAACCATCGTTGCCGAACCCACGTAGGATCCATGTACGGTCGCCATCATTGCCGAACCCATGGAGGATCCAAGTACAGTCGCCATCGCTGCCGAACCCACATAGGATCCATGTACAATCATCTTCGTCATCGAACCCATGGAGGATCCCAGCACGGTAATCGTCGCAGTCACAGCCATCTCTAGTGTTCCCGCACACAGCGTACTCGATTCCAAGATGGTCCGCTCCTTGAGTAAAGGGGGTCGACACATCAACTATCACGAAGTCCAGAGTTGATGTATCCCGAAGTTCCATCCCGTCGAAAGGAACTCAATGCGATAGACGACGGGTCCAACAGACGCCCGGTTTGAGAGATATTAGCCTTTTGGTTCTAGGGGCCCGGTTGGAAATATTCTTTTTCCAAACCCATCTATTTACCAAATTTGTCCAAAACTCACTTAGAGTATCTTAAAAGGACCACCTTGTCAATAGGGTCCTAGTGCTGCAGATGACACGTTGATTGAATGTGCGGTCTTTATGTTATTCATGTATAACTAAATAATGGCCCCGAACTGATAAGCCCAGTGGGTTGGCGGGTTGGGTCACACAGTTTTGGCGGGTCCATCCTAGTTGGGGTGTCAGACCAGCCCAACGGTTCTTGCGGTCTTTCCTGAGGGGCGCAGTCCTACCCAAAGAGAGTGCGGCCCGACTCGAAGTGGCGTGGCCGAGCCCGGTGGGGCACGGCCCAGCACGACGGAGTGCGGCCCGGCTTGGCCCGGCCCGACGGAGCGCGGCCCGGCAGGCTCGTCCATCTAGAAGAGCAGTCTAAGAGGGATCCCCCCTGGTTTTCCAAACCGGCGGCCCCTTATGGCGCCGCCCTCTTAATCCGGCTGGCGTTCTGGATCAAGCTACCCACTCGGTAGGCCGCTAGTTTCTTCAGCGCGACACCCTCCTGGTGCCACGGTTCGGCTCCGCCCGGTCGGTCGATGGGCTGGCCAGTTGTCCAATGCAGCGCCCTCCTGGCACCGCGGCTCGCCTTCGCCAGGTGGGCCAACGGGCCCGCCGATTCTTCCGCTGAAGTGGCCTTCCCAATGCGGGCCTCGGTTCCCGCAGCGCGGCGTTGTGGGGCGCCGCAGTTCCATCATTCAGTCCGGTTCTTCATCGTCGTTCAAGTGGCCCACATTTGCGGGACTGGTATCTTCCACACAGGGCCGGAACACGGTCACCGCCATCAATCGTCAACGCTTCCAGATTCCATACAAGACAAGAAATGACGGAGGGTCATCGGGCTGTCTTTTTTCAGCCCACGCCCTCCGCATTACGCAGCAACCATCATCCAAAGAGGAGCAAGGTATCATGAAGCGCAATAAACAATTTTATTCAAATAAAATTAAAAAAAATTACACTACCTTGATAATTGACATTGCACATCAGGCATTGCGGAAGATGGCGCCGCGAGTAAAGGATTCATAGGCGACGTCGGAGTGCGTTCGAGGAGGAAGAGGCATCTCCCCAATTTTTTCGGAGAAGAGAATGGTTGGCGTGCCGTCGTTCTTTGTGGAACCGGTATTCTTCGTCGAAGAAATCACCGTTCTTCGTCATAGAAGAGAACTATCCTCTCACGAGCTCTCTCTTCCTTCACTCAACTAATTCCCTCCCCAAAATAAAATAATTAGCTACCCTCATTATTTTATTAACACAATCCATTTAAAAATTCAAACATTCAAACACTTAATTAATTAAACAAAGATGTTCCATTCATTAATTAAGGTATTTTGGAAAGAGTTAAAGAGATGGAGAGGGAGAAGAATGGTCATCATAAATTAATGGAGTTGTCAAGAATTAATGAAGTGAGGGAGGTGGAGAGTTTGGCAATTAAAGGGGTGTTGATGAAGGGGGTTTAAGGAGTTTAGGGGAAAATGTAAGGTTGGGGCTCGTGTGGGCCCCACCTCTCAATCATCCACACTTGGGTAGTTAGGTGGTTGTGGGTCCCACCATTAACACCCCTTTTTAGGTTATAACTACCTCAAATATAAATAAAATTGTACACACCAACTTTATTTATTTTAAGCTAGTTCCCCAATTATTATAATTCAACCCGCATAAAATGCAACTACGGTGAAGGTACCCTTAAGTGAATACCAGCAATGCGAGTTCATCGGTGCCCTCAAATTTCAATTCCGAGCACCAGTTCCAAATATAGAAAAACATGCTCATTTGTTCACTAAGCATACCTGAGCTAAACATCATAGATTGATTCTGGGCACACCGGGCCTCGGAATCAGGTGCCGTCAGAAGCCAGAGACTCATAAAATTCCAAAGTATTTAAGAAAAAACTTTTCCATTAAATTTATAAGTCCTTACAATATCAACCCAAATATAAAAATAAATTCTATTAATATTTTGAAGTTTTATTATATTAATATAGAATCTATTAATCAATCATTTTCATCCAAAAAAAATATTCAAACTCTCTCTTTTTGGACTATTACCTCAATGGATTGAGGTGGTCATTTTTTCATCATCACCTCTCATGAATAGTTAATAAATTGTATTTTTAGAATCAAATTATTAAAATTTCAAAAATATAATAATGAACTAATAATTCTTCATATAAATTCATTCTGTTACATTAGTTATGAATGTTAATCATTAATCTTGTGCACATGTGGATTACCACCACCATGAATGATATATATCATTTTCCCCACCAATCATTGATGTATAAAATAATGTATTTAACAAAGGAAAATGTTATTTCATAAATATTTATTGTTCAATAAATTATATATTAGAATTATATAAATACATTTCAGAACATAATAATTCATTATAATGTAATCCATTTCCATTGATTTTACCATCATTGATAATGACGTTATTATATTGTCATTATGAAGGATTCAAGGAATTAAATAATGATAATTCCATATTAAAAAATGTCTTCATAATTTTTTAATTATATTTAAATTTTCTTATAAATATATATTATATTTATTTAAATATATCATTTTTATTATTAAAAATGTTGAAAACAATTCATCACAATTTCCACTGTCACAATTTAATCAATTATCAATCCCCAAATAAAAATCTGATATCTAAAATCACTATAAATTGGTTATAGTATCTTATATATACTATGAATGATGAAATTTCAATTAATAAACATGAATAAACCAGTCCACTAAAAAATTACTATGAAAGATAACAAAATTCAAGAAGTGGTTGAAGAAAATAAATTATCTTTAAAATATATCTGTATAACAATTTTATATAATTTAATTTTATAAATATATTTGTATATTGATAATGTAATAAAATCTGTGACTGTGATATAAATTATTTTTATAGATGATGTTAGAGTACATTTTCACTGATAATGAATTATTGTAAGTGGTTTTCCATTTCAAATTTTTCTTAGTAGGACATTTTCCATATTTTACATGCAGATATAATTGATATGTTCTAATTTAATTCTAATGAATGTATGATTTCATATTCAAAACTATCATGGGGTTTAAAGAGAAATAACATGTCATTTCATTAAATTTCATTAAATTATGCAGGGTTATAACTTTTTAATGGTTATTTTTCTCTATTTTTTATTCCATGATACATTTTTTATATTGTGCACAATTATTTCATCCCAATGGTTAATAATATTCCATATTTACCTTATGTTCTGTTAATTTCATTAATTTCAAGATAATTTAATCTATATTCCATGGTAACTTGATTATTTTATTTTTATTTTTACATTAGTATCATAGTAATGGTATTTTACTTGATATTTTATTTATTTTATACTTGATTTATAATGTGAAACATGTTTACTTTTTATGGGAAAAATAATTCCTCATTGATGTATTTTATAACAACTATAATTCTATTTCTAATATTCAATTATTCCATTCAATTTTCCTCTCTAATGGGGTTTAAATAAATTTGAAGCTTAAGGAGAAATGCTTTCTTCCCAAATCTATATTTTAAATCTTATTTATATTTCATATATAATCCCTATATGGATTTTTAAAGGAAATTATTTTTTAAAAAAACCCAAAAAAATTTCCCCACATCTAATTTTTTGAAATTTACATGTCTTATCAAAAATTAAAGCACCCCCTTAGCTCATTATATGCCCATTGTATGTAAAATGATAACAACTCATCTTTTAAGATAAGAATCCCCTTTTTCAATTTCAATAATTTGTATATATTGTTTCTAGTAACATTCAATATCCCACTATAATTGCTATAATTTATTAATAATACATTTTATATCATAAATTTTTTTATCAAACATATATATGTGAAAAGATCCATCCCATTCATAATATTTTAAAATCATTCATTTTATAAGAATAATATCCAATCAAAGAATTTATTATGTGACAATATTCTATGTTTTTTTATTACGAGGTAATTGTTGTTCAATGTCAATTACTTTTTTCATTAATTATATTACAAATGGGATATTTATCTTTAAACAACAAACCATTTTTCACTAGATTTTCAAAGAATATTTATTTAGAGGGTAATGTATTGATATGTCACATGTTTTTATTCCAATACATAAGATTTTGGATTACTATTTCATGTTTATTTTGTATTTGTAACCATCACTAAAAATTATATGGATTTCTAATGTCCACTTTATCTCATTAAAAACATGCAATGTATTGAAATTATTTATGATTTAATCAAAAAAGGGATTTTTATTGAATCTTATATAAAATTTAGTATGCATTGTATATATTCCTTTATTTCATATATAGAATGATTTATACTCAAAAAATTTATTTGTCTTGCATTATATTATAAATCAACACGATGAATTAGATTGTTTCATCAGACAAAAATATTTGGGTTTTGTTGTGTTCCTTCCCAATGTAATTATTTTGACATTATTGTTTGATTTTATATATGAGTTTTATCATGTATATTGAATTAGTGAGTAGAATAATGTAGTGTTTTAGGCAACAACTGTAAAGATCATATTTCCTGCATTATGTATTCCATCAGGTTGAATGCATTTATTACATTCCAAGTGATTTTGTTTTAATTTTTATGCATGTTTTTTTCTTCCAAATAATGTTTTCATTCATATTTAATATTTATTTATTATTTGATTCATTCAATATTATACATGATAAGTTTATGAATTCAGAGATTCTGATATATTTTTCCCCTTTTTGCATGTTTTATCATATCCATACTAAATATCCACTTCTCCAGTTTATGATGAAATATATTTGATATGGAATTTTATGAAGAGTATCATGTTCATAAATTTTTTTTCAATATCTCAAAAAATTATTTTTAATTATGCAGTCTCTTGTATTGTGTAAAATTTATCAATTTATTTTATTTTAACATGGGTATTATTAGTTAATGGGTTTTCCATTTTAAAAATATATAAACATAGAATTACATTTTAATGTATAAAATTTGATATATTTAGTGATATTTTAATTATGGATGGTTACAATATTACCCATGTGTTCATTTTAAAGTTGGTATATAAGGAATAAACATATGAGCATCATATACAAAGAGTGTTGGTTTGAGGAATAACATTTTGTGGAAGAAGTGAGTTGTGATTACATTATATTTTATGATTTTATAGTATGATGACAATTTTGGTATTATAAATGTCATGGATATATTAGTTAAAGTTGTTCATAAGTTACATGCTATAAATGACCTTTATGACATGTAGAGGTAATATTTTATATTTTATGTTGTCTATGGATTAGGATAAGTGAAAATTATGGAAAATGTTGTTGTTGCATCATAGGGATAAATCTATATAAAGAATAAAAACAAAATCATTAGATAATGTGAAGAATTTACTATTTCAAATAAATTTATTTACTTTCAGGATAATGTCGTGTGGATATGGATATGGTATAAATGATAATAGGGGTTATAACCATAAAAATGTTAGGATGGGTATTAACTAAATGATCAATATATTTGTATAATCCTTCATATACCATTACACTTCTAGTTTTAGTGGTTGGAGAGTGTCTATATGATGTCATGTTGGGTTTAGTTAATATTGAAGATATAGTAGTGTTGTATAAGGTGACTCACAACTAGGACCAGATTCATATCCTATGTTCTATGTTCTTGGATGGTATAGCTATATGGTGCAATGATTTTATTCTATTAAATGAAATCCCTAAGAAGAATTCACAATGATAATGTGATTCATTATGTATACCATAATTGAGATGGAAAAATGTAAATTTCAATGGAAATATTAATTTTGATGAATTCTCATGGTAATAACATCATGAATTATGTTTGTGACCTAAAAAGTTATGGGTTACATGTTTTTCAAATATTTTTTTTTTGCCCAATTTTCTCACAATTTAGCCACATTGCCTATTTAATTATTTGATAGAACCCATGTCATCATGGGAGTCCTTCCATCCACATTATCCCTTCCATTAATCTTTTCGTTATGTTTTCTAATCACCAATGATCAGTGGTGACAACTTCAATCATCCCTAGTTCATTTAACTTAGTCTTCTCTTGATGATCTACTATAGTGGTGTGGTTTTGTTTTGTGGAGAGATTGATTTTTTATGGTCTTTTCATGTGATATAGGTTGATTTTAGATTTCCCATATAGGGTTGTGATATTTGGGACTTTATTATATTTCGTGTGGTGTAAAGTGCGTTATCAAATCATATTCGAGAAAGGGTATATATCATTTCCTACTTTTTCTATTTTTTAAGTGGATATAAATCAATTTTATCTAAACGGTATGGTTTTCATAGGATTAATTAGGAAATGACAATTCCTTAATGAGTTTTAATGGGAAGGGTGATTGAAATGCCTAAATTTATAGTTTTTATTATTTTTAGATATTATGATTGAAAATATTAATTCCCACAAAGAAAATTTCGGATATTGGGAGACATTAATACACTAGATTGATGTTTCTTTTCTTGGCCTCTATTTTTGGTTACTGTGATATCACCCAAAAAATGGAATCTTTTTAACAACATATATTTGATTAATAAAATGGTTAACCTGATATGTAATGGTTTTTTGATATTTCTACTAATAAATAAAAGTATAATTGATACAAACATCATTGAATAATCAAAACATAGGGTTATTATGTATTTTTAATTTTGTATGGGTTGTGTGATGATGTATTTGGGGTGTGTCATGTGGTACTAATAGTTTTGATTAGTTATGCTTTTGGGAATCAAAAATATTGTATTATTTTCAAATAATTAGAGTGGCGAGGTGATGAATTTGGTTATTTGTAATGTGGTACACAATGATATAAGGTGGTGTGTGATGTGATTATGATATTATGGATATGTGAGGAATTTTAGTAATGTATGGTTGATGTGATGATTGTTTGTGCTCTAATGTGATGAATTATGTTAGTTTCTCATACATTAATGAATCATTTTGTCTAAAAATGTTTTGAAGTTGAATATGAGGAACTAGTTAATGGAATAAGAATAGCTAAATATTGAATTAAAAATAATATGTCTTTTTTGATACGACTGATAATTAAAAATAAAAATAATATGACATTTAAATGAAATTTTCATGGAATCTAATGAAAGTTGCACTATTTTTTGAGGCTTATGTTTGTTATAGGATTCTAGAAAATTAGTTTTGGTATGAAATGTAGTTATGTTTTCAGTTGGATTTTTCTTTTTAAACCCATTGCACGGTTTTTTGTGAGGCCATATGTACATATACATTGTCAATCAGTTGTAATTTTCAATAGTCATGGGTAAATCACAATGTACTATAACCAATATATTATATTTAATGGTGGTGTTTTACCAACATCATTACTGAGTGGATAAATAGAATGATACCCACTAATTTCCATGCTATATTCTATGTGAGTTGATATTCACATGATGTTTTTTCCAGAGGTCATATAGTGCTTTGTGTCATGGACTATGTGTTTTCAGGCATGATAATTTGTGACCATACTATGGTTTAATGGCCTTGGTGATTGTGTGTGAGATTTAATTTGAGAATTCTATGGGGAGTATTATGAAGGGATCATGCATTATGGGAAGATGTAATGAGGTTGATTTCCTCCATGTTCATAGTACCCAACAATTTTTTAATCCATTAGTTGTGATGTGATTGCCAACATTGTTGTAGGTGAAATGTGTTATGACTGGTTTGTAGGGAGACTTAAGGTAGGGGTCATGTTGAGTCAATAAGGATTACATATGAATTTTACATTCCTTTATGATTTGAAAATAACAAACACTCTATCTGAAAAAAAAATTATTTCCCTGAAGATTTTTTTAATAAATATATTTTTCCATCATTACGGAAATTTTCTAGAATCGTTCTTCACATTGTTCACAATTTGGTTTCACTAAACCTAACTATTTTTATTTCGAAGTGTAAAATTTCAGTTTTTATTTCTAAAACCTCATAATCCTATAAATAAATAGATAAAAAGTATTATGCTTTCAGGTTCTGAATTAAGATTCTGAACTCTTTGAAATTCAAATTCCTAATTCCTTGAAATTCTTATTTTAAATTATCTGAAATTCAGATTCTGAATTCTATGAAATTCATATTCTGAATTATCAGAAATCCAGATTCTGAAATCCCTAAAATTCATATTCCGAATTCTCTAAAACTCTGATTCTGATTTCTCTTAGAATTCAGACATCGAATTCCATTGAATATAGACTCTGAATTCCTTATAATTCAGACTCCAAATTCCTCTAAATTCAGGTTCTGAATTCCTCAGAATTCAGACTCCAAATTCCCCAGAATTCATGTTATGAATTCCTCGAAATTAATACTTTGAAATCTATAGAATTATTATTTTGGATTCCATGAAAAATAGAATCTTAATATCTATGTAATACAGACTCTGATTGTCTTTCTATTATACTCTTAACATTATTTTCTACATAGAACTCGAATTTTATTTTTTACACACACTCCAAAAAATAGATTTGGTTGAGAAACCATAATTACATACCCTTGATATAGTTATAAAACTATTTCATTCATTTTGTTTCTTACTAACCATTCCTTTAGTTATACATGTATAGGTCCCTAGGAAATTCAAGGAAAAATATGACTGTTGGAGAAGGGAGAATACCATTGATGAAATGACTACAAATAAGAGATCATTTGAATGAGCTCTACACTATTCTACATCTCTAGAGAATACATGTCGTTGATGTTATTTCTAGAGATAAATACTCTCATTCATAGTGCATACTGAAAATATTTTTTATATTTCATTATGCGACTCGGATTATTTCTATGAACAATCGAGGATATCCAGGGATATGATGAAAGAGGTGGTGACTACGTTAATGTTCGAGGAAATCCTTATTAAGGAAGTAAGAGGTTCCAACTACATTGATGTTTGAGGTCTTGTGGGGATATCAAGAGAGACTCTGATATTCTTATCGAGGGATTACCCTGGTGTGGGTAAGATATACATTCTTGAAATTATAAATCAAGGTGCGTTTATCCAGGGATGTTGGATACCCTACTCTTTGGGTTAAGAGATTCTATGCATGTCACTTATGTTGTTTCAAGTTTATTTTCCACTACACTATGAATAATAAGTAAAGTACAACTATCTTGTACTTTATTGTACTTGTACACTGATTATTTTGATTCTATATGCTTTAAGGTAGAATCTTTTCTCTTTAAATCATTTCATAAGTTTTATTTCCAAAACCATATTTCCAGAAGGTAGCAATTTTTCAGATCCAAGAAGTTTTCTGAATCTACCTTGTTTAACAATGTTAAACAATATAACTTTTATACAATCTTTAAAAGTTCAAAAAAAAATTAAAATGATATAATTCACCCACTCTTGTATATTGAACATCTACATAATATTTCAATCCGATAATTGGTATCAATGGAGGTCTCTGAAATACTTATATTCAAATATATGTTTTCATTCTCATGTTTTCATTGTTCTATATTTTCCTTGATTAGGATTTTTATCCATGTTTACAAACTATTATTAATCACATGTTTTTGTGGAAAGATGTTTTCTTTTAGATGGTAGGAATGAATATTGGTTTGACTGATAATTTGAATTCCATTAGACCAGCTATATTTTATAGGAATGATTATGAATGTTGGAGTGATCATATGAAGACTTTTGTTATAAAAAATGGAGATGAAAACCTAGTTATGATTTCTGGAGATTACAAGATCCTGAATAAGGATGTAAGAACTTTTACTAATCTAGAAATGTCAGAATATCGACTAAACTACAAGGTACGCAATAATTTGTTCTGTTCCATGACCAAAAATATATATAGTCGGATTTCATCTAGAAAATCCCCAAATTGTATTTAGAATAAATTTGAGGATAATAATTTTGGTACATCAATGGTTATAGAAACTATAATAGATATTCTTAGAGAAGAATATCCCAGATTTCTATTTCCTTATGATGAACCATTGTGTATGGTACAACATAAGATTATTACCATTGTTAATCGTTTAAAATACATGGGTGAAACAGGTTTAGATGATGAGGCACTTGTATATAAGATTATAGACAACATGCCTAATGAGTGGGAATCTAAGTGGAAAACTATTGATGATAATATGAAATTTTCTAAGATTTCTCTTTATTAGGCTTTTGGAACTCTTCTTCAGGATGACACAATAATGAAAATAGATGTTGATATAATAAGAAGAAGAATGGAAATAGAAGTGTATCCTTTACAACTACAAATTTTAACACTCATGAATGGGTTAGTAGGACTATGTCAAAGAAGGTTTTTGTTTTATCTGAATCAAGTGAAAGTGAAAATTCTAAGAATGAACAATCTAATATTTCTCGAGTAATGAACAAAATATTTGGGAAGAAAGACATTTAGTATAGATATAAGAAGAAATAAAAAAATACATGAAAGACTTAGAATTCACTTGTTATCAATGATAAATATTAGGTCATATAAGGCCATATTATCCTATTCTCAAGATAAATGATTGAAAGGAAAATCATTCTGAGAGGAATAGAAAAACTTTCTACAAGGATAAAGATAAGAATGTTTTGAAAGCTAGTGACACCTGGAGTGCCAATGGTGGAGACACTTCTGATGAATCCTCAGAGTATGAATCTTATGGTCAGAAGAACCTTGGTTTACATTCCATGTTACCTATTGAATATCATTGTTTAATGTCCAAGGTACACAATGTTCAATCCATAAACATTGTATCCTTGAATTCAGATTATAGTGATAGTAAATATTATGAATCCTCAGATGAATAATCTTCTTCTAATAAAGGAAATACTTTACCAGCATTTGAATAAGTTTCTAGGTTTGCTACGGTCCTTGAGAATGAGAATTCTAAATTCAGGAAAAATAATGATAAAGCAAATTCTAGAATTTCTATTCTGACTAAAGAAGTATCATATCTTACCAAAGATCCTCATAAGAAAATTTATTACATTAAAAGTGTTTCAAAAACCCTTGGGGAACTTAATTTAGAGAAGGATAAACTATCTACGGATCTCAAAAATATAATTTATAAGAAAAATGTTTTAGAGACTAACTCAACTGCTAAAATTAATTTTTTTTATGATATAAATTGTTATTAGACAAAAGTCATAAATATTTTCCATGAGAATGTTTTTTAAAACATTACCTTAGGTAACGAAAACATTAACATTATGTAATCCCAAATTAGACCTCTAAGGAATAATTTTGGATTTGGTTATACTCATTCGAAACCAGTTTTTAGTAATAATTATATTCTTCCTCAAAGTTCTCTATTTTTCACTAAGTGTTTTCATAGAGGGCATTGGGAAAAAATTTATTCTTTAGAAAAAACTAAGTCTTTAGGTTTTCATAAAGCATATTTTTCAACGAAAATGTGTATTCCTAACAAATTTCCCTCAAAAGTCTTAGGATCCAAGAATTTTTGTGTTCTGAAATTATAACACTCTTATTTTCAAGAATGTAAACATAGTACCAATAACAATACATAGTACAGGGATAGTGGATACTCCCGGAACATGATTGTTAAAAAAAGCTTCTTTTAAAATATTATCAAGAAGAAGAAATGAAAAGTAACATCCTGATATAATGCTCAGGGATAAATTATTATTATTGGTAAAATTGATTTTCATAGAAACACATTTATTTCAAATGTTTTATTTGTTAAGGGTATAAGGACCCGGCCAAAAACATTACATAATCTTGAATTAAATGAATAATTCACATTGAGGATCTATTTCGGTTTAAGGTTTTAGAGAATTTGGCCATAAATATTACATTACATCTCAAAAATTTCAAGGTAGACACTTCTACGTAGTTTAAATTTTTTCTATAAAATAAAAAACCTTGAAAAAAAGAGACATTTCTAGTCTTATGTTTTAGATAGAATGACTTTTCATTGATCACATCCTTGACCCTATTAATCATTAAATCCTATGAAACGAATTTCAAAAACATGGGATGAGCATAAAAATCTCAGTAATGGTTACAAAATAAGGAAAACAATATCACATCTATAAATACATATCAATGAAACCATACTTTTCAATCATAACATACATTACGAAATCATAAGAATTATAAATAACACACACAAATCATGAATCATAAAGGTACCTTATGGAATTCATAACATACATACATTGTATCTATCACAACTACATAGGGAGTCACATTTGGAATACACATCATAGTATATTACCAAAATCTTTTTGGAGAAACAATAACATTTACCTCTATCACATTACCCAATGCATTGGAGAGCTATCTCGGGCTCACCCGCCCTATGTTTATCATGAAACCACCTGTATACATAAACAATTTCCAATAACCATAACATAATCGTTTAAAAAAACACAATTATAATGAAATGATAAAATTTCCACATTCCAATATATCAAATCAATATTTTGAAATAAGCATTGCTTTATCAAACCATTTTCAAAACCCTTTAAAATATTTACTAAAAAGATTTTCGAATCAAAGTATCCATTACCGCTTTGAAGATTTTAAGGAATTATAATTTGAAATCACTAATTTCCATATAAATAAATCCTAAAAACAATTTTTCAAACATGGATATTAAGGATAATTATTTAGAAGAATAAATCTTTAAAATATTTAAAATTATATTTTAGTTAATGAGTTTTTAACAAAATGAGAGACACTTTAATTAAATAAATTGAGGAATAAAATTTAATCAGAACTTTATAATATCATAATAATAAAGGAATTCATGATATAATATTCCAAAAGATAATATATAAACCATATAAAATTGAATAGGTGCATAATGATAATGATGTCTCAATGGAATGTAAATTGAGACGAAATCCCTTTTAAATACGATATCCTTAGATTTAGGATAAATCGATTACACAATAATTTGTGACAATTATAAATACACTCAATATTATTTTATATTCAGTGTAAATCAATCATAAGAAATTCACAGATGTTGTTTTTAATACAAAACCAATGACTTGGATGTATAACTCAATGATTTGCAATATAGTTTAAATTACTCTTATCAAGTTCATATCGATGACTGGAGAATTTTTGAATGGAAATATAATGAGTTTAAAAAGTATATCTATAGAAAAGGTAATTGGAAATTGAAAAATAAATAAATAAATACAGATTCCACACATAATCATAGAACGGCATAATTAAGAATTAGAATATTACCTTAAGGAATGGATATTGGGTTAAAAAAGTTCCTATACCGATTTGGTAACTTACGAAACATACAATCCATTAAATAAGGAATATAAAATAATGATTTGAATACCAATATATTTAATTATATTACACAATTAATACAATCATGGGAAGTACATACACTACACAAAAGGATATAGTGGAAAATATGGCATGACTCTCATGGGAATAAAAAGTGAAATGAAAATCTCTTAACACGTTGCAATCAATTGATTCCTATGACCAAATGTTAATAAACACAATATGATTCACATAATAACATTTATATAACTAGGATCATGATAATATATATCAAATAGAATGACACAATATATCACATGCTATAAATTAGTGGAAAGCAATAGAATTCTCACAAAATTTAATGTGAGATAATAAATCCCTTTCCTCATGTCTGAATTGAATTGTTTGTTCCTTGTTCTTCCTGAATAATCAACTCAGGGTAATTTATATTGATCAAGAACATTTTTTTCATGTTTATTATTCCTTTTATATCACTTATTACATTGATATAAACATTAATTAATCATTTAAGTTAATAATGGGTGTTTTGTTGATATTTGGTACTTGAGTAAAAATTGAACACCATCTAATTACAAGTTGATCACATGGTCCGAAGATCATTATATATAGAATGATGTTAATTTTTTATATATCATATATATCCAGTATATACATGTATTTATAATTGTATATAACATTTGGAGATAAGAAATAAAATGCATCATTCATGGAGACGGTATGTCGTACGTATGCATGAACGATACTTTTATTTAAATTTAATATTTTAATGGAATTAAAACATAATGATACATAGGTATATTTTAATTACAGTATAATATCATATATAATCTTGTTAATTCCATCCTTTATACATCCCACTTATGGCATTAACGAGTTATATTACTTTGAGGGGGTGGTAGTAAGTAATTCCTGAAATGAAATTATCTCGTTTACCCATAATAAAAATCATAAAGGTATGATATAAAAGTAAAATACAGAAGAAAATAAAGAAAACATAAACATAATATATATCATATATAAATATATTTTCATCTAAATGGAAACCATGGGAGGAGGTTGGAGATAATCGAAAAATCATCGTTTCGTGAGGCGTTTGTTTTCCATTCACAGAAACATTATGTTCTTCACCAATAAGATGGAGATGTGTGTAAGTGTAGTATAAATCCTTTTCATAACAACATCCTAGTATATTTTGGATAAAGTATTTTTTATTAAAGATAATAATAAAAATTATTTAGGGGTTGGAGTTGTAAAATAAAATAAATGAATTTAAGAGAAACAGTTACCTTTAATTATAATAACTCTCTTTGGTTTGAACCAAAAGGACTTCTTGAAGTGCCTTAAGCCTATGTTAAGGCTTCTTGGAGTAGGATATGGATCTTGAGATATTAGGTTTGAAGGGGTTATATTAACCTAGTGTCTTGAGAGGTGTGATGAATGAATTATAAGTGAAAGATTTTTATAAGGGGGTGGAGGGGCTCTTTAAGAATGTGTAAAAATATTATTTTAATATATAATGATATTCTATTTTTAAATGTCCAAAACTAATTATAATTGAAGATACATTGAATAATGGTCGAAATTAAATCATCCAATTATAATTGGATAGGTTTTGGATATTTTTTCCATATTTATAATATTATTTATTTAAAACATTTATTAATGAGGTAAATACTACATCATTATTGTTTCATAAATAATTTAATTTATTTGATGTTTAGAAATTATAAAAAATATCATAATTTAGGAAATACATTTATCTTTAAAATGGATATTTATAGTTGATATGAAAAATAATATAATCCCTTTGAAAAATTAATTTACAAAAAGATATTTGTTTATGTCATTTTTTACTTTACTTTTGTTAATTAATCAAAAGTGTCATTATCACTTCCATGTGGCTCCATGGGACACCAAAAACGACCCAAGGATTCTAATGATCATCCATGAATCATCCAATAAGGTAAGTACAAGTTTTAAGGTAATTATTTTTATTATGATATTATTTTTACCTTGAATTACCCTATTTACCTTTATCTGTGGTAAATAAAAGTCAAAAGAAACTATTCACCAAAAATAATTTTATTCTTATTAAACCACATTTTATTTACTAATAAAAACCATGTATGTTGGATTTTTTAAATTCAATCCATAAAAGTGGTAAAATATCATTTAAATTAAAAATTCGGCCTTTTAAGTATGACTTAGTGGTTTCACTATTCATCAAAATTTTATGTTTTTCACAAAAATACCAAAAAATCAACCTAAGATATATTTGAAACTCCTAATTCAAAAATTATGTCTATTTTACCAAATTTAAAACATATAAGTTGTATTAATTAATTTAAAATCAATCCCCATTATCAAAACAAATAGCTTGTTTTTAAGAAGCAATAACAATCAAAAGATTGATACTTGTATATATCCAATTTCAATGTGAACTTAATTCCAATGACCAAAATTGGATTAAATTGTAAAAACATAATATAATTAAACTTTAAACCCAATTAAAAAGATAATATGTCCATATAAATAAATTATATTAAAAGGAAAATTTGATTTAAAATACTGTATGTTTTACTATTCCTAAAAAATGAATTTTTTCCGAATAATAACAAAAATTTATGCAACATAAGTTTTGATGGCCAGATTATAAAGAAGCATTTTATTTAATCAAAAAATATATATAAAAGTGAATATAACTAGATTTAAAGAGGGTTCCCTATCAAAAGGATGTAAATTTACCATTTAGGTTAAATTATGCTTAAAATTTGATTCATTCACATTTTAAGCCTCTAAATTTTATTGGATAAATGTAAAAACATTTTACAAAAATGTATAAACATATTTTGGTTAGTTCTATTAATTCCTGACAAAACAATTTCTAGCCATTAACATCCATTTAAAATATTATTATTATATTATTACTATGCAATGAAAGATTTCAAAAAAACCCATTGTAGCATATTGGGTACACCATACAAGATAGGATCACCTTTAAAGTAAAATTAATAATTAATTTCAAAATATTAGTAAATACAAAAATGTAATATTATTTATTTACCTGGGATGTTACATCCTTTCCCCCTTTTGGGAATTGAATTCTCTCAATATTAAAATTGGGCTCGGAGATTCCTTGAAAGTCCCACATCAGAAAAAGAGTCAATAAATCTATCACTTTAAAATAAATGAAGAAAAGTAAAAATGCCACCCAATATAAAAGATACTAGGATTCCAAGAAAACATGGATATGTAAGGGAAAATAAACAATAATTTTCTGATGGAGAGTGACAGAAAACATGATTAAGATAAAGTTAACCACAAGAAAATCACGAACCTGTGATAGGTTAAACGGTCTTTGATTCCCCTATAGGAAAAGTTAAAAGAAAAAAATTTTGTTTTTAAGTTTAATTTAATAAAGTTATTAATTTATTTGTGAGATTAAATAAAAATATAAGAAAACATACTTACTTGTCAGGTATACTTTCATCTTTTAATAAATTCTTACAACAAACTCATTTTTTTTCTTCAAACTATGAGTATTCAAGATAACATGTTCACATTGAAAGCACTATAATCAACTTATAGAAAGTCAAATAATCCAAAAAAGATGAACTATATTATTTCCCATGTATTTAGACATTTACCAAAACCAAAATGGTTAGTTGATAATTAGATAATCCCCAAAAAGGATAATCATTTACCAAAAGAAAAAAACTCTTGATCTCCAAAATTTTTCAAACAATATTCAAAGTTCAATAAAGACCATTGAATAAACTATTGTCTATAAAATTCTTCAATTTAAAAAAAATAAGATTGAAACCCAAATCATCGAAGTATTTAATCATATAGGCTTCCAAGAGAAATCATAACATTTATCTCCAAATAACTTCTATTACTCTTAAAGCATCATATTGAGAAGTAATTTACCTAATCACAATTTTTTTGTATTATGTTATACGCAATACAAATGTAATATTTCACTACACAGAACACTGTCTGGGCTTGCGTTACACGCTAGAGCAACCTTCCTCTATAGCTTGCGTTGTACGCAATACCGAGTTTCGCTAATCAATGATATGTTATTAAAATATTAAATAAACTAGCCGTTATGAATAGTAATACCCACTTTTTGAAATTTTATAAATTTATTCATTTAGAATGGACTTTATTTTTGGATTCAGAATATCAAAATTATCCTAGGGTGAATTTTTGGTATTTTTCTAAAAACATTCCATTTTGGATGAAGAGTGAAAACACTGTGTTATTGGTTAAAATAGACTTTTTTTAAATAATAATTTAATTTACTTAAATTTATTTTAGGTCAAAATAGATATATAATACCTATATAAGTTCAATTTAATTCATTGGAGTCATTTTATAATAATTTTAGATATATAAAAAATTTATTGAACTTTTGACCGTCTT
Source organism: Viscum album (assembly GCA_963277665.1). Lineage (NCBI taxonomy): Eukaryota > Viridiplantae > Streptophyta > Magnoliopsida > Santalales > Viscaceae > Viscum > Viscum album. The sequence goes on from OY728140.1 coordinate 1,061,509,559, forward strand.
TTACCCACCTCCTAGGAGAATTTTCAAATTTACATAAAACATAAATTTTCCACTTCTGTGAGTGGAATTTCAAAAATCTAAGAGACATGGTTGATATCAGTAAGTAAACTGTGGTTCAATATGATAAAAATAATTTTTGGTGAATAGTAACTTTTTACTTTTATTTACCACGGTTAAAAGTAAATAGGATAATTAAGGGTAAAAAAGGTATTATTATTACCCTAACACATGTCCTGATTCTATTCAATAAGTGTGATTCGACCAAAAACATCCTTACGAATAAAATATTACCCTTTAGGTCCCATTGGATTATATTAGTACATTTATTATTATTTAATTCAAAGAAGAGTTAAAAGAGTTAAAATCATTGTTTAATAAGTAAAACATTTTTAATATTGATTTATATGTAGGATAAATTCGACTATAAATATTAATTAAAAAGAAAAATACATTTCATACATAATGGTGTTTTATTTATAATTTTTAGACATTACATAATTTAACTTATTTATGATACAATGAACATGTAGTAATTACCATATTTCAAAAATATTAACATAATTGATATTATACATACCTAAATCAATTTAATTTGATAATTTTGATGAATTACAATAATTTTCTAGGTTAATATAACATATTAGGGTTGGTTAGATGAAAATTTTTAGAACTAAGAATGCTGTTATGAATTTAGAAAAAAACAAAATACAAAAAGTGTCACAAATTGAAATAAAAGAGTTTTTAAAAAAATATTAAATTATTAATTGATATTATCTTCCTAAAAATCAAAATTACAGACAAAAGACTTATATTATAATATAAATGACATTAATGAACCAATTGGGGTTCTAATATTGTTTTATAGTATTTTTATTAACCGTATAGTGTAAGAATGCAAGAAGACATGTTAAAAGTTAAATTTTTAACATAGAGTTAAATCTAAATGATATGGTTAAAATGGTTACCTAAACTTGTATAAAACCTATTGGTTGAGTTTATTTAGTCCCACCCACACCATAGCCTCTAAATAAGTACCTTTTGAGACATTATTAACTAAATATGAATTTAATATAAAATAATATTTTATGTTTTTCGTAAGGTTCCCCTCCCCCCTCTTATAAAAGGGAACTCCCCCTTCTCTCTAATTCACACCTAAAAATCCATTTGGATCATCCAAAACCCACCCAAATACCCTCTCAACTATCCTCCCTTAATTCTAGAGGCCATGCTTTTTTCAAAAAGGCATCCTACGAATCCCTTTTGATCAAATCAGAAGGAAGAACCTGAGGAAGAGGTAAATATCTCACCACCTATTTCATGTTCCTTTCTTCTTCCACATCCTTCTTCTTTTTTGTTTCCATTCCATAATAATAAATCCAATATATTCAATATAGATTGATTGTATTATAAAAATGGTACAACAATATTAGTTATTTTATACATCATATTAATGAAAAATTCACCACATGTGCATATGTATGACTTACCGTCTCCATGTCGTGGTATAGTTTGTTATTCAAACAATTCATCATTTGGATGGGTATGATAATGAGTATAAATTATATAAATAATAAATATAACATCATTATTATTGTGTATATATGATATACCATCCAATTATATACTGTTTTAATTTCAAAAGAATGATATCATCTCTCGTGCGTACGTACGACCTACCGTCTACACGATGTGATGCGACTCGTTCTATAGGATCATCATTGAATAAAAATTATATAAATGAATTTAATGAATAAATATGATATATATTACACTAATAAAATTTTATAAATGAGGTATCTATGACCTAAAAAGGGGAATAATAATTTATTCGACATAACAAGCATAAGAACATAAAGCAATGAACACCCGAATAACAAGTAGCAATGAAATATTACTAATAAGAGGATAAGAATATGACCATATATGATATAATAACAGTGAATATGATTCTTTAATAAGTCATTGACATTATTTAAATAATTATACAAGATTTTCGGATATGTATGAAGCATATCAGACCTAAGGTAAGGTAATATCTCACAATCTCACTTTTATCCGAGATGGTTTATACTTCATAATTTACTGGTGCATATTTATCATCCACATACATGTTTCCTCAATATGTCATATTATTTTTATCCTCCTAAAATTTCTTAAATCCAATTTCAGCTATTGGGTAATTTTTAGTAAAATATATGAAAGGAATCTTTTTTCATTTTCAGTACGAGAAACTTTTTGACTTTTCCAGCCAAAGTATGAGAAGCCTGTTTTTTTACCTTCTACGGCATGCATGGGTTTTTATGATTTTTTAGAACATAATTTCCATGAAGCATCCTTTACAAGTTTTCATGTTTATTTTTAATTAGCTTATTTTAGTTTAAAATTTTATGACATGTTAAGAAAGGAAAAAAAAATTTGATGTAGAAAGGATATTTTCCTCAAGAATGGAGTTTAAGTGTTTAATAAAAATTATTTTCCATATAAAAATATATAGGGATATGTTTGTATCCCTCTTTTCACATTTATTTTATTATGTTATGATGATATTATTTTTATGATATCATTTTATCTTATATGGATTATCTTATGATCACATAATGTTTAAGAATCTCATTTTTATTAAATGGATTTTGCTATGATATATGATTTATGATTTTGTGGCACACATAATAATGGAATCATTATGAGATGGGTGGGTCCTATATCTCCCTCCAATGCATTGGGTAATGATGTATATCTCATGAGATAGACATGGCTGGAATGGAATGTAAATCTTGTTCAGTGATACAGGACTAGAATGAGGAGTGAACTGAATTCTGAAATGGACTTTTTCCTCTATGATAGTCATGGAAATGAGTATTGACTAATATGAAATGATTTTCTATGATTATGTGTGTATGCCAAAAAGTTTCATGTTTTATGTTATGATTATTGGGTTTACATTTCACTACTATGATTTATCCCATGTTATGATAGTATGATCTCTATTGCAGGTTAAGATTTTCAAAATGTTATGTTATTATGAATATGATATGATTGATATTTACATTGTTTACCCTTACTAATAATTTGAGCTCACCCTTTTGTATATTTTTTTCCCCGGGTCGGGAAGAAGGGTATTAAGTAGTATATTCCAAAAGGGACTCTAGATATCATGAAATAAATGGGAGACGATGTAGATGCATTATGAACTAGTTGTTTATGTTTCCCAATTTCTAAAGAAACTATACCTATACTGTCCTATAATGGTTTTGTTATATGCTGTAATAAGTATGCTTCAATTCTGATGTAATAAAAATGTATGAAATGTATGTGTCATTATAGTTGGTTTCAGGGAAAGGTATAGTCAACCTTTGGAAACATGGATGTGAAAGCCATAGTAAGAACCCTGAGGATATGTCTAAGCATAGAACACAAAATTAGCGTTTTAGAAATGGCCATGAAAAACCTATGATCAGATGTAATTTGTGAAATTTTATTCTTGATTATGTGGTTTTCATATTATGATTAGTGTTTCTCACACTATGCTTATTGGTTTTAGTCAATGGTCGGAACCCGAAGGAACAGTGTTATTGCTGAATGTGACGGGAAATGCATTGATTGTCCCCCTGAGCAACAAAACATTATGGGAGTTGGAATGCAAAATCTTGTATTCATGCTCACATAACTTTCTCAAGCTATAAATCATGCAGGACTTCCAAACGAGAAAAGGAAGGAGAAACATTCTGTTGAATCCTTCATGAGGCAGCGTCTTCCCTCATTCAGCGGGTCTACTGATCCATTAGTGGCTGAACAATGGATCAGTACCATTGAAAAGATATTTTCAGTTATTCATTGTTCTGAACATGATAATGTCATCTTATCAGTATATTGTTTGGAAGGTGAATCTGATCAATGGTGGAATCATATCAAGAATATGAGGCAAAGAGAAAAAATTGAGTCCATGGAATGGGATGAGTTTAGGAACATATTTTTCAATAATTACTTCCCTTGTATTCTTTGAACAAAGATGGAGAAAGAGTTTCTTGAACTAAATCAAAAGGATGGTGAATCTGTTGGTACCTACGAAGAAAATTTTACAAGAATTGTAATGTATGATACCATAATTATTATTCAACCAGAGATTAAAATCGATCGATTCTTTAGTTGATTAAAACCAAGTCTTCAAAGGGAGTTAGCCATAAGGGACTTTAATAGATATGAGGAAATTTTTCGATGTTCTCTCATGGTTGAGATGCAGATTATAGTAACCCATAAGTCATATGGGTTTGATAAGAAGAGGAAAATCGAATTAAAAGGGAAATCTAAAGACCACACTGAAAAGAGGACGACTTTTCCCTTATGCTCAAAGTGTGGAAAAAACATGGAGGAAATTGTATTAAGGGCACAAATAAATGTTTCAAATGTGAAAAAGAAGGTCATCAGGCATTTCAATGCCTCAATGATGCGAAAAAAGTTATCTGGTGATGCGAACAATGAAAAAGCTACATAGAATGAACCTCTTACACTTTAATGTTACAAGTGTAAGGAAATGGGGTATTATTCTAATTAATTCCCTAATCCAAGGATTGTTGATGATGATCAATGTCAACAAACTCTTATGGACAAAGACAAAGGAATGCCACATGCAATTTCTATCGGCGATGTGGATTATGATAATGAAGGGGTGAAAGGTAAAAATACCATCCACTCTAAAGTAGAAAATGTTCTATTTGATTCTAAATCCACCCACTCTTTTATCTCGGAAGAATTTTATAAGGGTATTGTTGTACTAGCTCAACAATTAGCTGTTGAGTTAGCTGTGACAACTCTTAATTACAAAACAGTTGCATAAGAAGTTTATAATACTTCTCCAATTGATGTTTTTGGGAAAGTGATTCTTGAAAATCATGTGATCCTTCCAATAGATTAATTTGATGTGATCCTTGGAATGGATTTTCTTCCCTTATATAGAGCTCATATCGATTGCCAAAGAAGGGTAGTCACATTTCATATTCCTGATCAATCTATGATCATCTATCGATGCAAGGATGAATATAACATTCTAGTGGAAATTTCTCCCATCTTATGGGTGTTGATTACAATAAATGAATGTTATATATCTCAAATGGTTGGAGAGAAACTCACAATTAATAATATGCCCATATGTACGGGAGTTTGATGATGTCTTTCCAGAGGAATTGTCAGGTCTTCCACCAAATATTGATGTTTAGTTTTCAATAGAACTCATACGGGGCGTTATACCCATTTCAAAGACACCTTATAGAATGGCCCCAACTGAGTTGAAGGAATTTAAGAGGAAACTCCAAGAGAATCTTGATAAGGGATTCATGCTCCCTAGTACATCACCTTCGGTAGCACCTATTCTGTTTGTTAAGAAGAAAGATTGATCAATGAGTGTCTACATTGATTATCGAAAACTTAACAAGATCATTATCAAGAAAAAATATCCTCTCCCACACATTGATGACTTACATGACCAACTACGTAGAGCTCAATACTTTTCCAAGATTGATCTTCTTTCAGGGTATCATCAATTATGGGTCAAAAGGGAAGATATACCAAAGACGTCCTTCCAGACAAGGTATGGACAGTATGAATTTATAGTGATGCCATTTGGTCTTACTAATTCCCCTAATATCTTCATGGATCTAATGAATCGAGTCTTTATATACTATATTGATCAGTTTGTGGTCGTCTTTATAGATGATATTCTAGTATATTCAAAGAGAAAAGAAGAATGTGAAGATCACTTGAGAATTTTATTAAAGACCCTAAGAAAGGAGAATCTTTATTCCAAATTTACCAAGTGTGAATTTTGGTTTCAAAAGGATTCATTTTTGGACACATAATCTCAAAATAGGGGATATATATGGATCTATAAAAAGCATATGTTATCAAATGATGGTCGATACCAACAAAAGTAACTGAGATCCTATGTTTTCAAGGTTTGGATGGATATTATCGATGTTTTATTAAATATTTTTCATGATTATCTAATCCACTCACCATGTTGAATAGAAAAGGATTTATGTTTGTTTAGATGGAGGAGTGTAAAGAGAATTTCAAGGAATGAAAAATAAGGTTATCTAGTGCCCCTGTTCTCACACAACCTTGTAGTGAAGAAAGGTTTACGATCTACAGTGATGCATCCAATAAGGGATTGGTGTGTGTTCTCATGCAAAATGATATGGTGATATTTTATGCCTCATGATAGTTTAAAATCCATGGCCAAAATTACCCAACTCATGATTTGTAATTAGATGTGGTAATCTTTGCATTAAAGATTTGTAGGCATTATCTTTATGGTGAAAGGTGTGATATTTATACTGATCATAAAAGTTTAATGTATATTTTCACACAAAATGAGCTGAATATGAACCAATGAAGATGGTTATAGCTAATTAAGGATTAAGACTACTCAATTCATTACCACCCTTGGAAAGAAAACAAGGTGGTAGACACATTAAGTCAACAATACCATGCTAGAATATCCATTATGAGGATCAAAAAAGATTCAGTATTTATTAATTCAAAAAATAAGGATCCTAGAATTATAATCTTAGGGGAGAAATCTTATTTTTCTCAAATTAATGTTCAACCATCTATACATGTGAAGATTAAAGTGGCACAGAAAAAAGATGTAGAGTTACAAAAGAAGGTGAATAATGTTCCTGAATTCCACATTGATTGTGATGAAATAATAAGGTTCATAAATCAGGTTTGTGTTCCTCCCATCCAAGAATTAAAGAAGGAAATATTGGATGAAGCCTATAGTTCTTCATTCTCCATTCACCTTGGAAGCATGAAGATGTATAGGGGCCTGAAGGAATACTTCTGGTGGGATGGAATGAAAATAGATTTTGCTGAATATGTCTCTCGATGCTTGGTTTTTCAGCAAGTTAATGATGAGAGACAGAAGTCTAAGGGGATGTTACAACCATTACCCATAATATAATGGAAATGGAAAAACATCACTATGGAATTTGTCATTGTACTTCCTAAAACATCCAAAGGAAATGATGCTATCTAGGTTATAGTTGATCGTCTTACGATGTCGGCACACTTCATTGTGATTAGAGAAGATTTATATCTTGATCAACTGGCCTAGATATATGTGAAAGTTGTAAGATTCCATGGATTACCACTATCCATTATATCTTATTGGGACCTGAGGTTTACCTTGATGTTTTGGAGAAGTCTTCAGCATACTCTAGATACAGTGTTGAGTTTCAGCACTTCTTATCATCATCAGACAGATGGTCAGTTTGTGAGGAAAATTCAAATTCTAGAAGACACGTTGAGAGCTTGTTCTATGGATTTCAAAGGTGGTTGGGATCAAAACCTACATTTGGAAGAATTTTCATATAGTAATACCTTTCACTCTAGTATTCAGGTGGTTCCTTATAAAGATCTCTATGGAATGAAATACAGAACTCCAACTTGCTGGGATGATGTTGGGGAATGAAAGCTATTAGGACCCGATCTTGTTGATAAGATGGAAAAAAGGTAAGATCTATTAAACAACACATGATAGCAGCTCAGAGTCGAAATAAAAAGTTATGCTGAAAATAGAAAAAAAAGACCTAGAGTTTGAAGTGGGTAATAAAGTGTTCTTACAAATATCTCCTTGGAAGAGAGTAATGAGATTTGGAATGAAGGGCAGGCTGATCCCTAGGTATATTGGTCCTTTCTAAATACTGGATCGTGTAGGGAAGGTAGCTTACCGATTGGAACTTCCAGCGAATCTCCCTCAAGTTCATGATGTGTTCCTTGTATCTCTCCTGAGAAAGTACATAACTGATCCATCACATGTACTAAGCTCAGAAGTTGTACCACTGGAGCATGATCTTTCTAATGAAGAATAGCCAATAGAGATTCTGGATCATAGCAAAAAAGTTCTATGAATCAATACCACTCTCTTGGATAATGTTTTATTGAGGAACCACCAATTACATCAAGATGCAAGGGGAACTTGAGGATATGATGAGGGAGAGGTATCCTCATCTCTTTATTACAAAGTGACTAATTTTGAGGGCGAATGTTTTTTTATAGGAGGTAGAATGTAACACCCTGAGATTTTATGAGAAATATTTTTTTTTATGTATTATTTCATACACAACACCAAAGGAATATTTCACTACATAAAACACTATATAGGCTTATTCTACATGCAAGAGCAACCTTCCTTGATAGCTTTTATTGTACATAATACTGAGTTTCATTAAACAACGATATATTATTAAAATATTATATAAACTAGCCATTATAAATAGTAGTATTCACTTTTTAAAAATTTATAAAATTTATCTGTAAAAATGGACTACATTTTTTGATTTCGAATATAGAAATTAGCCTATGGTGAATTTTTGGTATTTTTCTGAAAACTTTCAATTTTTGATGAATAGTGAACACACTGATTTATTGGTTAAAACCGACATTTTATTTAAATAATCATTTAATTAATTTAAATTTATTTTAGGTCAAAATAGATACATAATACCTATATATGTTTAATGTAATTCAATGGAGTCATTTTATAAAAAATTTAGATATATAATTTTTTTTGAACTTTTAACCGTCTTTTACCCACCTCCTAGGAGAATTTTCAAATTTACATAAAACATAATTTTACCACCTCTATGAGTGGAATTTCAAATTCTCAGAGACACGGTTGATATCATTATATAAAATTTGGTTCAATATGATAAAAATAATTTTTTGTGAATAGTAAGTTTTTACTTTTATTTATTTCAGTTAAAAGTAAATAGGGTAATTAAGGGAGAAAATGATATTATTATTACCATAACACATGTCCTAATTCTATTGGATAAGTGTAATTCGACCCAAAACAGCCTTATAAAAAAAATTACCCATTAGGTCCACTTGGATTAGATTAGGACATTTATTATTATTTAATTCAAAGAATAGTTAAAATAGTTAAAATAAAATATTAATAAGTAAAACATTTTTAATATAACGTTATACATAATATAAATTCAACTAAAAATATTAATTATAAATAAATATTATTTACTACATAATGGTAGTTTATTTATAATTTTCAGACATTAAATATTTTATTTTATTTTTGACACAATGATGATGGAGTAATTACCTTATTAATGAAATATTATTATAATTGATATTATAAATACCCAAAAAAAATTAATTTTATAATTATTATGAATTAAACTAAGTTTATAAGACAATATAACATTTTATGGTTTGTTAGATGAAATTTTTTTGAATTAATAATGCGGTTATGAATTCAAAAAATACAAAATATCAAATAGTGTCAATATTGACATAAAAGAGTTTTTAAAATAATTATTAAATTATTAATTGATATTCTATTCCAAAAAATCTATCGTTAGGCCAAAGACATATATAAAAATATATATTACATTAATGAACCAATTAGGGTTCTATTAAAAGTTTATAGTAAGTTTATTAACCATATAGTGTAAGAATATAAGATGACACGGTAAAAGTTAAATTATTTAACTTAGAGTTAAATCTAATTGATAAGGTTAAAATGGTGACCTAAAATTCTCTAAAAAATAGTGGTTGAGATTATTTTGACCCATCCCCACCCTAGCCTTTAAATAAGTCAAATTAAAGCCATTATAAACCGAATATGAATTTGTTATAAAATAATATTTTATGTTTTTCCTAAGGTTCCCCCCACCCCTCTTATAAAAGAGAACACAACCTTCTGTCAAATTCACACCTCAAAATCCATTTGGCTCGGCCAAACCCTACCCAAATACCCTCTAAACTGTCCTCCCCTCATCATAGAGGACTTCATTTCACTACTGGAAATCGGATCTTTCCCAACACTTATATACACCCTTTCCCAACGGTTCTCCCAAACCGTTGGGAAAGGGGGGGTCTTTCCCAACGGTTTGGGAGAACCGTTGGGAAAGGGGCCTCAAAACACACCTTTCCCAAAGGTTCTCCCAAACCGTTGGGAAAGACCCCCCCCCCCCCCTTTCCCAACGGTTTGGGAGAACCGTTGGGAAAGACCCCCCCCCCCCTTTCCCAACGGTTTGTGAGAACCGTTGGGAAAACTCAGCCCCAAATCCAACATTCACCCCTGGAAATTTCCACCTATCCCAACAGTTTTGAGAACCGTTGGGATAGGTCTATCCCAACGGTTTTGAGAACCGTTGGGATAGATTCTTTCATTTCTTCCAGGTCTGCTACCCGAGAACATTATATAAATCTACATTTTAAATAATTATGATAATACATATATATATTTACGAAATTATGTTTACAAAAGTGATGTTAGCTTAGTGGTTAAGTCGTTCGATTATAAACAAGGGGTCGTGGGACCAAATCCCAGCACATGTTTTTTTTAAAATACATTTACCAACAGTTTTATATCCGTTGGAATAGATTTTCATATTACTTATACCAACGGTTTTGTAAACCGTTGGGATAGGTCTACACCAATGGTTTTGGGAAAACCGTTGGTATAGACCTATCCCAACGGCTTACTTCGCAACGGTTCTCCAAACCGTTGGTCTAGGTTAGTATTCTACTAGTGTTTAGTCATAAATCCATCTTAAGGGGCCCTTTACATCGAATCTAATGGAAGAACTCGAGGAAGAGGTAAATATCTCACCACCTATTTCAAGTTCCTTTCTTCTTCCACTTCCTCCTTCTTTGTTGTTACCATTATAAAATAATAAATCCAGTATCATATATATAATATGATGTTATTATACAAATGTTACAAGAATTTTAGTTATTTTATACGTCCTATGAATGAAAAAGTCAGCACCTGTGCGTACGTACGGCTTACTGTCTCAACGTCATGGTGTAGTTTTTTATTCAAACATTTAATCATTTGGATGGGTATGATAATGAGTATAAATGATATAAATAATAAATATAACAGTATTATGATACTTTATATATGATATACTGTCCAATTATAGACGATTTTGATATCAAAACAATGATATCATTGCTCCTGCGTACGTGCGGCCTACCATCTCCACGATGTGATGTGACTCATTCTATGTGATCTCCATTGAATAATGATTATATAAATGAATTGAATGAATAAATATGATACATATTTCAGTAATAAATTTATGAAAATGAGGTACCTATAACCTAAAAAGAGGAATCAGAATTTATTCTACAAAACACGCACAAGAACATAAAGCAATGAACAACCGAATAACAAGTAGCAACAAAATGTTACTAACAAGAAGATAAGAATATGATCATATATGATATCATAACAAGGAATAAGATTTTGTAATAAGTCAATTAAATTATTTAACTCATTATATAAGATGTTTGGATATGTATGAAGCATATCATTCCTAAGGTACGAGAAAATATCACAATCTCACTTTTATCCGAGATTGATTATACTTCAGAATTTACTGGGGAATATTTATCATGCACATCCATGTTTCCTCAACATGTAATATTATTTATATCCTCCTAAAAAATTTAAATCCAATTTTACCTATCGGGGAATTTGTAGTAAATGATATGAATGGAATCTTTTGTCGTTTTCAATAAGAGTTACTTTTTGATTTTTCCAGCCAAATTACGAGAATAATGTTTTTTAACTTATAAAACATGAATGGGTTTTTATGATTTCATAGAAAATTATGTCCATGAAGAGTCCATTAAAAGTATTCAAGTTTATATTTAATTAACTTATTTTAGTTTAAAATCGTATGACATGTTAAGAATGAAAAAATATTTTTGAAGTAGAGTGGATATTTTCCTCAAGAATGGAGTTCAAGTGTTTTATCAAAATTATTTTCAATCTAAAATAATATAGGGTTCTATTTCTATCCTGATTTTTACATTGATTAGTTTATGTTATGATGGATTTAGTTTTATGAAGTCTTTTTATCTTATATGGATTATGTTATGATGGTGTGATGTTTAAGAATACCATTTTTATTACATGGGTTATGCTATGATATATGATTTTTGATTTTGTGGCACACATAATAATGGTTTCATTATGAGATGGTTTGGACCTATATCTCCATCCAATGAATTGGGTAAAGTTTTATATCTCTTGCGATAGACGTGGTTGGAATGGCATGTTAATCCAGTTCAGTGATACAGGACTGGAACGAGGAGTGAACTTCGTTCAAAAATGGACTTTGTCCGATATGATAGTATTGGCAATGGGACATGACTAATATGAAATGATTTTCTATGATTATTTGTGTATGACACATAGTTTCATGTTTTATGTTATGATTATTGGGTTTACATTTCACTACTATGATTTATCCCATGTTATGATATTATGATCTATTTTGAATGTTAAGATTTTCAAATTGTTACGTTCTTATTTATATCATATGATTGATATTTTCTTTTGTTTACCCTTATTGATCATTTGTGCTCACCCTTTTGTATGTTTTCATTTCACTAGGTTAGAAAGAAGGGTATTAAGTAGTATATGCCAAAAGGGACTCTCGATATGACGAAATAAATAGGAGACAATGTAGATGATTTATGAACCAGTTGTTTATGTCTCACATCTTCTAAAGACACTATACGTATATAGTCCCATCATGGTTTTGTTATATGTTGTAACAAGTATGCTTCAATTATAAATTAATAACAATGTATGAAAATTATGGGTCGTTATATGATAGGTTAATCATTTCCATAGATAACTGAAAAGAAACTTATTCTTGATTCATAATATCATCTAACTAAAAATAATTTGTCATACTAACCATGGACATTACATAGTCTAGTGGTAGGTGGTAAATCCTAGTTTCACTTTGATTATGGGTTTGATTCTCGTAGCTTTGTCTGATGTGATGGGATTCCATGCGGTCTGCGTATTGTCATTTTTCAAAAACGTTACAATTTTATAAGATTTCCATAAAATATATAAACTCATCAAAAACTAACAATAACATACTTTAACCACAAAGGTTGTCTAATAACATTCATTTTTCATCCCAAAATGTGTTAACCTGTAATTATATCAAATGTTATGATCATATAAACCCAAATGGTTCTTTATAACTATATCCACAAAAGAAAAGATAAATTTTCCATCAATAATATTTTTATATATCAAATATCAGGGTTACACATACTATGGAGATTATTTTAATGTATTCTCATCAACAAAAGAGCCTTATCATTTCACCATCCTAAAATCTACCATAACACTTGCATCATTTATATGTTGAATTCTTAGTCATTCAAAATTCTTCATGATCCATTAACCATCCCTTTCCAACATATTCTGAAATAGTTTTATCCTACAAACAAATCCATGAATCATATTCTAAGATTCAATAATGTCTAAACATTAGATAAGAAAAAATCCAGGCCTTTCATTGGTCATTTTCAGTTTACTCATCCTCAATTAGAATACCATTAGGTATTGGTAAACATATACTTGTATGATCATGTTGATTACTTTTTCAAAGATCCTTCATAGGATAATTGTTTGTATAATTACAATGCACTCCATATTTAAATCATTCAATTGATCCGTCAGAAAGAACTTCTTTTTCATTCCTATAGTCAACTGGATGCTTCTTTTATCCATGGAAGGATCTTGATTTATGACCCTCACCTCCACATCTATATCATATTCCTGTCCCTTTGAAATAGTTTCCTATGTGTTTCTTTCTACATACTTGACACATAGGTTTTTGAATATACAAACCTTTATGATTATTACCAGAACTTCCGTGGGGATTTGGTTCTTGCATATATGATTCGTTATAAAAATCACCAGGTTTCAGGTGTTCAATCATGAATACATATAGTTTGTTGGGAATAACCATAACAGTTATCATTGTAGATCCCATTTCATTCAGTTTCTCATTCAGAAAACCATCACAGTTTTCTTCACATCCAATGTTACTTTGGTTCCTGCTTGATCCATCGATTTACTAAAACCAAGAATGTAAGTGTGAGTATATCAGTAAAATCATCCTATAATATGTTAGTAGAAGGGTAAATAATAATATATAATTATACATGTTATCTTAACATGTGATTCCACACATAATAATATCATTAAATAATTATTAATTATATGATTAACCCAAGGAATGAAAATTGGGTTAAAAGGTTCCCGTACAAATTTGGTAACATGCGAAACATACAACACATGAAAGAAGGGCCAAAAAATAAAGATATAAATACCAATAAATTGATGTATATTTCATAATAAATAAAATCATGATCATTACATACACCAAAAAAAAGAAAATATTGAAAAATATAGCATGAATCTCCTGGGAAAAAAAGTGATATGAGAATCCCTTAACACATTGTAATCAATTGAGTAGTATGAAAAACGTTAATTGCCACCAAATTATTCACAAGAATAAAATGAATATATAAAGGATCATGATAATATATATCAAATGGAAGTACACAATACACCACATGCAATAAATTATTGGCGAACAATGGAATTCTTAGAGTACAAAAATTGAGATAAGAAATCTATTACCTAATGTTTGACATGACTTGTTTGTTCTTTGTACGTCTAGAATAATAAAAATATGTTAATTTATAATTTTTTAAGAGCCCTTTTTCAATTTTATTATTCCTTTTATAACACTTATTTCCATTTTATAAACAAAATTTTATCATTTATGTTAATAATGGTCGTTTGGTCGATATTTGGTATTTGAGTAACAAATGAACATCTTATAATTACAAGTTGTTCACATGGTCAAAAGTTCATTATATCCAGAATGATATTCAAGATTCAAATATCATATATATCATATATATCATATATATCCAGTCTATATATTTACTTATAATATTTTATAACATTTTCAGGTAGGAAATGAAATGCACCGTTCATGGAGATGGTAATTCGTACGTACGCATGAACGCTACTTTCATTTCTATTTCATATATTAATGGAATTAAAACATAATGATACATAGGTATATTATAATTCAAGTATAATATCATATGTAATATCATTAATAACATCCTTTCTACATCCCACATATGACATTAATGATTCATATCACTTTGAGGGGGCGGTAGTCCTCACTTCCTCTAATGAAATTATCACATTTACCCATAATAGAAACCATGAAGGTATGTTATAAAAGGAAAATACAGTAGCATAAATAAAACATAAGAATAATATATATCATATTTAATTATAGTGTCATCTAAATGGCCATTATGAGAGGTGGTAGTAGATAATCGAATAATCGTCCTTTTGTAGGAAATCTTTTTATATTTCCAATGAATATAAAATAAATTATATAACCCCATTTTAAAATTCATTTACAAAAATATATTTCTTTATGTCATTTTTGCCTTTAAGATAAGTTAATTAATCTAAAGTGTCATTATCACACACAAGTGGCTCCATGGGGTCCCAAAATAAATCCATGGATATAACGGCCCATAATTTACATACATTGTTAATACTTCAAAATTGAAGCACACTTTTTACAACGTATAACAAAACCATAAAAGGACCGTATAGGTATAATGTCTTTAGAAACTGGGAAACATAGATAACTGGTTCATAAAGCATCTACACTGTCTCCCATTTATTTATTCATATCTATAGTCCCTTTTTGAATATCTTACTTAATAACCTTTTTGCTGACCTGGGGAAAGAAAACATACAAAAGGGTGAGCTCAAATGCTAAGTAAGGGTAAACAAAAGAAATATCAATCACATCATATTCATTAGAACATAATTTTTTGGAAATCTTACCCTTCAAAAGAGATCATAATTTCATAACATTAGATAAATCATTGTAGTAAAATGTAATCACAATAATCATAACTTAAAAAATGAATCTATGTGGCATACACACATAATAATAGAGAATCATTTCTTATTAGTAAAGACTCATTGCCAAGACTATCTTAGTGTAAAAAGTCCATTTCTGAACCGAGTTCAGTCCTCGTTTCAGTCCTATTTCACTGAACCAGTTTAACCTGCAGTTCCAGAAATGTCTATCTTATGAGATATAAAATCTTTACCCAATGCATTGGAGGGAGATATAGGTCTCACCCATCTCATAATGATACCATTCATATGTGTTTCACAAAATCAAAAATCATACATCATTTCATAACCCATGTAATAAAAATGGGAATCTTAAACATCATGCCATCATACCATAATCCATATAAGATAAAAGGACATCATAAAAATAATTCCGTCATAACATAATAAAATAAATGTGAAAATAGGGATAGAAACAGAACCCTATATTATCTTAGATGGAAAATAATTTTTATAAAACACTTGAACTCCATTCTTGAGGAAAATATCATTTCTAATTCAAAAACATTTTTCCTTTATTAACATGTCATACAATTTTAAACTAAAATAAGTTTATTAAAAATTAACATGAAAACATGTGAAGGAAGATTCTTGGAAATATTGTTTTAAAAATCCATTCATTCCGTATAAGTTAAAAAAACATTCTTCTTGTACTTTTGCCGGAAAAGTCAAAAAAGTAACTCGTAACGTAAAGAAAAGAAAGATTCCTTACATACCATGTAGTAAAAGTAAAAAATTGGTAAAAAGGAATTTAAACATACATGAAAACACTTTTAAAAAACATAGACATGGATTATAGAACTAACCCCAGTAAATACTTACAAATATGAAATCTCAGATAAAAATGAGATTTGTAAAATTATCCCTTACCTTAGGTCCAATTTGCTTCGTAAGTGTCTGAACCTCCTGTATAATGATTTAAATAATGTTATTGACTTATTATAGAATCATACTTATTTTTATGATATCATATATGGTCATATTCTTAGCTTCTTATTAGTAATATGTCCTTAATACTGTTTATTCAGCTATTTATTACTTTTTGTTCTTATGCGTGTTTTGTCAAATAAATTCTTATTATTCTTTTTAGGTTATAGATACCTCATTTAATGAATGGTATTAGTTTATTATATATCACATTCATTCATTAAATTCATTTACATAATCATTATGCAATGAAGATCATGTAGAATGAGTCGCATCACATCGTGGAGACAGTATTCCGTACGTACGCACGAGCGACGATATCGTTCCCATGATCGTGAAATTGTAATGGAGTGTATTTATACCATTTCAGAATCAATATCACTTTAAAATAATAATTTATAGTTATTATATATACCATTATACCCATCCAAGTAAGGTGGTGGTGGAAAATACATTACACCACACCGTGGAGACGGTATTCCATACGTACGCACGCGCGGTGATTTCATTTTCTGAAGGATGGATATATGGTGAAATAGGGTTGTTTCATACTTATAATAACATATCAGTATATTAGTGATACTTATGTTATTACTTAATAATGAATCAACTAAATAATAAGAAGGGGAAGAAGAAATAAAGTTGAAAGAATCGGTAACGGACATTACCTCTTCTTCGAAGCGCCTTTTTGAAACCTCCTTTTAGGGCACTAGAATTGGTCTTTGAAGAGTAACAGGACATCTAGGATGTTTCTAGGGAAGTTTATAAGAGAATTTGTCAGGGTTTTTTTGAGCATGAAGGCTCAAAGTGGTGTGAGGAAGAGAGGGAGGAGGTGCCCTTTTATAAGGGAGGAGAGGGGCGCCTTTGGAAAAACTAAACATATTATTTTATTATAAAGTTATATTCGGTTTTAAATAGCTCCAAATTGATTTATTTAAATGGTAAGGTTGGGCTGGGTAGAAATACTCTCATAAAATAGAATTTAGACAAGTTTAGGTTCCTATTTTAACCTTATCATTTAGATTTAACTTTAAGTTAAATAATTTTACTTTTACCGTGTCTTATTGTGTTCTTACACTATAAGGTTAATAAACTTACTGTAACCAGCCAAACGAACCCAAAATTGTTTATTATTCATATATATAACCTTATATAATTCATTTTGCAGAACCTTCGATTTTTAGGAATAAAATAACAATTAATAATATAATATTTGTTTTAAAACCTATTTTATGTCAATTTTGAAACTATTAAGTAATTGATTTTTTTGAAAATCATAAAAGAACGATTAGTTTGAAAAAGTAAATTAAATCAATAACAAAATGTCATATTAAAATATTAAATTATTTTAATTCATAAAAAGTCTCAAATTACATTTATTTGGGTATTTATAACATCAATTATATCAATATTTCATTAATAAGATAATTACTACATAATATTTGTTTCATAAATACATTAAATTATTTAATGTCTAAAAATTACAAATAAAATATCATTATGTAGGAAATCTTTTTATCTTTCAAATGAATAATTATATTCGAATTTATCTTATGTATAACCCCATATTAAAAATTATTTACTTATTAAGCATTGATTTTAACTATTTTAACCTTTCTTTAAATAAATTGATAATAAATGTCCTAATCTAATCCAAGTGGGCCTAAATGGTCATATATTATTTATAAGGTTGTTTTTGGTCGAATTAAACTTATACAATAGAATTAGGACATGTTTTATGGTAATAATAATAACATTTTTACCCTTAATTACCCTATTTACTTTTAATTGTGGTAAAAAAACTAAAAAGTTACTATTCACCAAAAATTATTTTCATCTCACTGAACAAAATTTTACTTACTGACATCAACCGTGTATCTAAGATTTTTGAAATTCTACTCAGAGAAGTGGTAAAATTATGTTTTATGTAAATTTGCAAATTCTCCTAGGAGGTGGGTAAAAGACGGTCAAAAGTTCAATAAAATTTTTATATATCTAAAATTATTTTAAAATGAATCCAATGAATTGCATTGAACTTATATAGGTATTATGTATCAATTTTGACCTAAAAGAAATTTAGTTAACGTAAATAATTATTTAAATAAAAAATCTGTTTTTAAATAGTAACCTAGTGTTTTCACTATTCATCAAAAATTGAATGTTTTTAGAAAAATACCAAAATTTCACCCTAGGCTAATTTCGATATTCTGAATCCAAAAATGAAGTCAATTTTGAAAAAAAAATTAAAAATTTCAAAAAGTGGGTATTACAATTCATAACGGCTTGTTTTAATAATATTTTAATAGCATATCGTTGTTTAGTGAAACTCTGTATTGCGTACGACGCAAGCTATCGAGGAAGGTCACGATTGCGTGTAAAGAAAGACAAGCTAGTGTTGTGTGTAGTGAATGACTCCTTTTATGATTTATATAACATAAAAACAAAATATTTCTCATAAAAGTCTCTGGTGTTACATTCTACCCCCCTTAAAATTAATTTCGCCTTCGAAATTCGTCACTTGTAACAAAAAGATGAGGATACCTCTCCCTAATCATATCCTCAAGCTACCATGTAGCTTCTTATAATTGGTGGTCCTCCATAAAAATTTCACCAAGCGAGTGGTCTTATTCCGTAGTAATTTTTCACTATGATCGAGAATCTCTATCGGCTGTTCTTCATAAGAAAGATCTTGTTCCAGCAGTACAACTTCTCAGCTAAGTACATGTAAAGGATTAGGTATGTACTTTCTCAAGAGAGATACATGGAACACATCGTGAACTTGATAGAGATTCGGTGGAAGCGCCAATCGGTAATCCACGATCCAGTATTTCGAAAGGACCGATATACATAGGGCTTAGCATTCCCTTCTTTCCAAATCTCATTACTCTCTTCCAAGGAGATATTCGTAAGAACACTTTATCACCAACTTCAAACTCTAAGTCTTTTCTTCGGTTGTAGGCATACCTTTTTTGTCGACTCTAAGCTGCTCTTATGTGTTGTTGAATAGATAAAACCTTTTCTTCCATATCATCAACAAGATCAGGTCCTAATAGCTTTCTTTCCCCAACTTCATCCCAGCAAGTTGGAGTCCTGCCTTTCTTTCCATAGAGAGCTTCATAAGGATCCATCTGAATAGTGGAGTGAAATCTATTATTATAAAAAAATTCCACCAATGGTAGGTGTTGATCCCAACCACCTTTGAAATCCATAGAGAAAACTCTCAACATATCTTCTAGAGTTGAATTGTCATCTCAGACTGACAATCTGTCTGAGGATGATAAGCAGTGCTGAAACTCAACTCTATATCTAGAGTATGCTGAAGACTTCACCAGAACATTGAGGTAAACCTCGGATCCCGATCAGATATAATATGAAGTGGTACTCCATGAAATCGTACCACTTCCTTTATGTATATCCTGGAAAGATGATCCAGAGAGAAATCCTCTTTAATAGAAATGAAGTGTGAAGACTTTGTAAGACGATCAACTATGACCCAGATAACATTATTGCCTTTGGATGTTATAGGAAGTCCTGTGAAAAAGTCCATAGCGATGTTTTCCCATTTTCATTCAGGTATGGGTAATTGTTATAACATTCCCTTAGACTTCTGTCTCTCAGCATTAAATTTCTGACAAACCATGCATCGAGAGACATATTCAACAACATCTCTTTTCATGCAATCCCACCAGAAGTACTCTTTCAGGTCCCTATACATCTTCGTGCTTCCAGGATTAATAGATAATGAAGAACTATGAGCCTCATCTAGCAGCTCCTTATTTAATTCGAGGATGGGAGGAACTGTAGAGACCCGAAATTTGACATACATAGACATTACATTACTTTTGCGGAATACTTAGTACAAAACAAAAACACACACACAAGGACCATAATAGTTTAGTGTCTTTGGAAACTCAAAATATAATCTTCTAATCGTGGTGAAAGATCTTCAACATCTCCCATAAATATCTTCCTTTTTTTACATAAAACACTTCTTTATATCCTCGGGAAATAAAACATACAAAAGGGTGAGCTCAAATGCAAAGTAAGGGTAAACAAAAGAAATATCAATCACATCATATACATAAGAACATAACTTTTGAAAATCTTAACCTGCAAAAGAGATCATAATATCATAATATGGGATAAATCATAGAAGTGAAATGTACTCCAAATAATAATAACTTAAAACATGAAACTTTGTGTCATACACACATAATCATAGAGAATCATTTCTTATTAGTCAAGACTCATTGACAAGACTATATTAGTAGACAAAGTCCATTTCTGAACCGAGTCACCCTCGGTTCAGTCCTGTTTCACTGAACCTGTATAACCTACCATTCCAGCCATGTCTATCTCATGAGATATAAAATATTTACCCAATTCATTAGAGGGAGATATAGGTCCCACCCATATCATAATGATACCATTCTTATGTGTGCCACAAAATCTTAAATCATACATCATTGCATAACCCATGTAATAAAAATGGGATTCTTAAACAACATGACCTCATAAGACAATTCATATAAGATAAAGGAATTCATAAAAATATTTCCATCACAACATAATCAAATCCATGTAATAATAGGGATAGAAATAGAACCCTATATTATCTTAGATGGAAAAGAATTTTGATAAAACACTTGAACTCCATTCTTGAGGAAAATATCCTTTCAAATTCAAAAACATTTTCCTTTTTAACATGTCATACAATTTTAATCTAAAGAAGTTGATTAAAAATAAACTTGAAAACTTGTAAAGGATGCTTCTTGTAAATAATGTTTTAAAAATCCATTCATGCCGTATAAGTTAAAAAAACATTCTTCTCGTACTTTTTTTGGAACAGACAAAAATTACCTCGTACGAAAAAACGACAAAAGATTCCTTTCATACATTTTACTGAAAACTCACCGAAGGGTAAAATTGGATTTAAAAAATTATAGTTGGATTGAAATAATATTACATATTGAGGAAACATGTAAGTGTATGATAAAATACACCCCAGTAAATTTCAAAGTATAAACAATCTCGGATAAAAAATAGATTGTGATATTTCCCTTACCTTTGGTCTGATATGCTTTGTACGTGTCCGAACCTCCTGTCTAATGATTTAAATAATGTCATTGACTTATTAAAGAATAATATTTATTGTTATTATATCATATATGGTTCACTTATGACTTCATATTACCCGTTCTTTTGTAAATTCATGTTAAAATAGCATTTTGGGTAAAATCGTCTCATTTGTCATTCGTGTTTTAACACGTAATTATTCATATGATTACTTAGATCATGATTAATTAATTCCAGAATATAAAACATTATTTATATATAATATATATTCAATATATATATATATATATAAAAGATTAGTAAATGGAATGAAATACACCGTGCATGGAGACGGTAGACCGTACGTAGGAATGAACGCTGTTTTCTTTTCCTTATTGAGTTGAATGGAATTAAGTAGATGACATACATATATATAAAAATAAATCCAGAATCATTATTATGTCATATATTTCATAATTACTTAATATATATACATTATAATCATTCATTAATGGTTAATCATTGAGAATGAATCTCATCGCGTCGTGGAGACGGTAGTCCATACGTATGCACGAGCGATGATATCATTAACATGATCGTGGAATTGTATTGAAGTGTATGTATAATTTTTCATAATCAATATCACCTTACAATAATCATATATTGTTTTTATTTACACCATTATACCCATCCAAGTAAGGTGGTGGAGGAAAATAGATTACACCACGGCGTGGAGACGGTATTTCGTACGTACGCACGCGCAGTGATTTCATTTTCCGTAGGATGGATAGATGGTGAAATAGGGTTGTTTCATACTTATAATAACATATCAGTATGTGATTGATACTGATGTTATTACTTCATAATGAAACAACCTAAGAAGAAGAAGTGGAAGAAGAAATAATGTTGAAAGAATCGGTAATGGACATTACCTCTTCTTTGAAGTGTTTCTTTGAGACCTCCTTTTAAGGCACTAAAATAGGTCTTTGAAAAAATCCAGAACCTCTAGGATGTTTCTATAAAAGTGGAGAGAACAAATTGGCAGGGGTTGTCCGATCTTGAAGGCTCAATGTGGTAGGAGGAAGAGGGGGACGAGGTGCCCTTTTATAAGGGAGGAGAGAGGCACCTTTGGAATAACGAAAAATATTATTTTATTATAAAGTCAAGTTCGGCTTTAAATAGCTCCAAATTGAGTTATTTCGAAGATAAGTGGGGTATGGGTCTAAATACTCTCATCCAATAGAATTTAGACAAGTTTAGGTCATTATATTAACCTTATCTTTTAGTTTTAACTCTTAGTTAATTAGATTGACATTTACCATGTCACTTTGTATTTTTATATTATATAGTTAATAAACATACAATATACATCCAAGAGACCCACAAGTTGTGTTTAATTAATATATATAACCTTATATAAGTCATTTTGCCAAACCTTAGATTTTTAGGAATAAAATAACAATTAATAATATAATATTTGTTTTAAAAACTATTTTATGTCAATTTTGACACTATTCAATAGTTGATTTTTTTGAAACTCATAACAGAATGATTACTTCGACAAATGTTAATTAACTTAATCCTAACATGCCATATTAACCTAGAAAATTAGTTTAGTTCATAAAAAGTCTCAAATTATATTTATTTGGTTATTTATAACATCAATTATGTCAATATTTCATTAATAAGATAATTACGGCATCATCGTTGTGTCATAAATAAATTAAGTTATTTAATGTCTAAAAATTACAAATAAAATACCATTATGTATGGTATATTTTTATATTTCTAATTAATATTTATAGTCAAATTTATCTTATGTATAACCCCATATTAAAAATGATTTACTTATTAAACATTGATTCTAACTATTTTAACCCTTCTTTAAATAAATTAATAATAAATGTCCTAATCTAATCCAACTGGGCCTAAATGGTCATATTTTATTCCTAAGGTTGTTTTTGGTCGAATTACACTTGTCCAATAGAATTAGGACATGTGTTAGTGTAATAATAATATCATTTTTACCCTTAATTACCCTATTTACTTTTAATCATGGTAAAAAAAGTAAAAAGTTACTATTCACCAAAAATTATTTTCATCTCATTGAACCACATATTAATCCTTGATATTAACTGTGTCTCTCGGATTTTCAATATTTCACTCACAGAAGCGGTAAAATTAAGTTTTATGAAAAATTCAGTTTTTTTAACTACCACTTAGTGGTTTCACTATTCGTCAAAAAAAATGAAAGTTTCCAAAAAAATACCAAAAATTAGGCCTAAGCTATATTTGATATAAAGAATTCAAAAATGATGTCTATTTTACCAAATTCAGAACATATCATTTGCATTAATTAATTTAAAAATTAGTTCCCGTCGTCAAAACAAATAGCGTGTTTTTAAGAGATAATAACTATCATAAGATTGACACTTGTTTATAACTGGTTTAAATGTGAAATTACATCCAATGACCAACATTGTATTAAGTTGTAAAAATATATTCTAAATATACTTTAAAACCACTCAAATTAATAATTTATCACTATTAATTATTTCAATTAAAAAAGTTGTTTTTAATTATAATTTAGTAATTTTCACTATTCATAAGAATATGAAAGTTATCCGAAAAGTACCAAAATTTCACCTTAGGCTAAATTCGATACTCCGAATCCAAAAATGAAGACCATTTTGAAAAATAAAATTTACAAAATTTCAAAATGTGGTTATTAATATTCATAACGGCTAGTTTTAATAATATTTTAATAACATATCGTTGTTTAGTGGAACTAGGTATTGCGTACTACACACGCTATCGAGGAAGGTTGTGATTGCGTGTAATGCAAGGCAAGTCAAGGATGCATGTTGAGCAAGATTTTTTTGGTGTAGAATACAACACAAGACATTAATGAAAAGAATATTTTTCAAAAAATCTCAGGGTGTTACATTCTACCCCCCTTAAAATGAATTTCGCCCTCGAAATTCATCGGGGTTATAAATGGTTTACTACTTAAAAGTTTCTTTAATAGAAACCCACATCGTAAAAAGTAATACCAAAACCATTCTTTAAAAAAAGTATGAAACATAACGGTTACCCAAATAAACTAATCACTGGGATTCCACATAGGTGAAAATATGGATATGGAAGAGAAATCTGACCATCATGTTCTGATGGAGAGTGGTAGAGAGCATGGTTATGGAAAAGCCAGCAATCACAAAGCCATAAATTTGTGACAATCTAAGGTACTGCTTGATTCATCAGATATAAGAGCACTAGGACAACATTTTTGGTTTTCAAGATCATTTCCCTAAAGTTGATGAAATTGGAATTAGAAGAAATACTTTTTTGATTTTGGTACTGTGTCACTGTTGGTCATTCTTTGGACAATTTCCACTTAATCTTTTAAAGAAATGAAGTTGGATTTGTCATTCGTGAAGTGTTAGCAGATCATGTGATAGAAAAAAAGGTTACAAAAGTTATCAAAAATACATAAGACCATCTATGGTGAAGTTAATCGTATACCATTCCAAAAATGAACTTATACTTCATATATCATACCGTGTAATAAAATAAAACTACTTTATACTAACCAGGGACTTCTTGTAGGCCAGTGGTAGGCGATAAAGTCCAGTCGCACTTCGGATGTGGGTTCGATTCCTACGACCTTGTCCAACATGATGGGCTGTCGCCTGTCTCGCAGGTTGTCCTTCTTCTAAAACTATATTACTATAACATCCCATCAATAATATCGAAAAAACTTCTATCCTTAAACAATACTAACTTATGTCCAACATAATCCATTCCAATCTTTAGGCTTATTCATAATACTGCAGTCCATTCTCATAATATAGTGAAAATGATTACCAGAGATTTAATACCATCGTTGATCCCCATATATCATAAGATATGTCTTTTTGGTCACATTCAAAACATTCAAAGGCCTTAATCATGTATTCTCTTGAATACCCATTGAACGTTAGTGAAAACATGAATGTAGATAAACGTTAACACTTTACACATACCAAAATCCTCAAAATTCTATATACTCAAACCATGATATTACTTAGTCCTTATATCAATCATGAGCTCATGAATACTATCAAACATATTAGATTCTCTTTATCCCTTTATTATGTGCATATCATCTTCTTTCCAAAAAAAATTCAATCACTTTCCATGGTTATCGATGCCATAAAATTATTGAAAACCACAATAGACCAAAACATAAATATTCCAATATTCCACGATACTATATACAACATTATTCTGGAATCCCATTACATAAACACTTAATTATTCCCCCACATCGTTGTCATATTCAACATCTCCAATGGTGATCGCATGTGACTTCCCTTTGTCCTTTTCCTTAAGTGGTTGCTCACGTCGATCATCACTAACCCTTTTATTCGGGCATTTGTTAGTATAATGCCCCATTTCCTTGCACTTGAAGCATTGAATTGTTGTTGGTGCGTTCTCTATAGTCTTTTCTTTATTCACATCATTAGAAAGCCTTTTTCCATTACTTCTACACTCAGTTGCTCGATGACCTTTTTTTCCACACTTAAAACATTTTCTACTCCCTTTAAGGCAATCTCCACCATGCTTCTTTCTACACTTTTCGCATAAGGACACATTCATATTCTTTTCATCATTATTCTGAGATTTCTCCTTGAACTCCATCTTTCATTTCTTGTCAAAACTATGAGATGGATAAGTAATACCAACTTCCATTTCTACCTTGATAGCACAAAGCACAATTTCTTCATAGCTACTAAAGTCTCTTATAGCTAATTCCCTTCGAAGATTTGGTTTTAAGCCACTGAAGAATTGATCAACTTTACTTTCAGGTTGGATGATAAATCCAGATGCATACCTTGCAAGCCTTGTAAAATTCGCTTCGTATATACCAACAGATTCTTCATCCTTTTGCTTTAGTTCCAGAAACTCCTTCTCCCTCTTTGTTCGAAGAATACGAGGGAAGTACTTATTGAAATATATGTTCTTGAACTCGTCCCATTCCATGGACTCAATTTCATCTCTTTGACTTTTATTCTTGATAAGATTCCACCATTGATCAGCTTCACCTTCCAAACGATATACTGCTAAGAGGACTTTATTGTGTTCAGAACATTGAAGAACTGAAAATATCTTTTCAATAGTACTGGTCCATTGTTCAGCAACAAGTGGATCAGAAGACCCACTGAAAGAAGGTGGACGTTGCCTCATGAAGGACTCAATAGAATATTGTTCCCTTCTCTTCTCATTTGGATGTCCAGAATAATTCATAGCTTGTGTAAGTATAGCAATAATATTTTGAACTCCATCTCCCATAACATTTGTTTTTTTAGGAGGAAAATCTTTGCATTGTCCATTGGATTGATCAACACGGTTTCTTCGGGTTCCAGCCATCATCTAAAAACCAAAAAGTATAGTGTGAGAGGAAAAAATCATGCTAGGGAAAACAACATAGTAAAGGGGGAGTATCCTTAATATCTAACATCTTAGGTTAAATTCTATGATTGTTACCGTAGTTCTAGGACTGTATCCTATACATATACTTATCCTTAGAGACATCCCTAGACATACCTTAGAAATATCTCTAGGGATCTCACTAACATTTTCGCGTCCTAGTTTCCAAAGGTTGACTAAACCTTCCCTATGATACCAACTGTAGGGACCCGAAGCATGACGTCATGGACATTACATTACATTTGTGGAATACTTAGTACATAACAAAAACACTCACACAAGGACCGTAATAGTTTAGTGTCTTTGGAAACTCAAAATATAATCTTCTAATCGTGGTGAAAGATCTTCAACATCTCTAATAAAGATCTTCCTTTTTTAAACCTAAAACCATTCTTTATATCTTGGGGAAATAAAACATACAAAAGGGTGAGCTCAAATGCACAGAAAGGGTAAACAAAAAAAATATCAATCACATCATATGCATAAGAACATAACTTTTGGAAATTTTAACCTGCAAAAGAGATCATAACATCATAACATGGGATAAATCATAGAAGTGAAATGTAATCCCAATAATCATAACTTAAAACATGAAACATTGTCGCATACACATATAATCATATAGAATCATTTCTTATTAGTCAAGACTCATTGCCAAGACTATATTAGTGGACAAAGTCCATTTCTGAACCGAGTAACCCTCGTTTCAGTCCTGTTTCACTGAACTGGTATAACCTACCATTCCAGCCATGTCTATCTCATGAGATATAAAATCTTTACCCAATGCACACTAGTGCAGAAAACGTTTTTTACGTCACCATTTTTTACGTCGGTTATATAAAACCGACGTCATAATATGTAAAACGAGGTTTTTTACGTCGGTTATTTCTTAACCGACGTAAAAACCTGTGTTCGGTACACATTTAACGTCGGTTATTTTTATAACCGACGTTATTAATCGCGCGGCTTCATTTTTTACGTCGGTTATAAAAATAACCGACGTAACAAACGCGGTTTTCGAAGGCCCTTTGACGTCGGTTATTGAATAACTGAAGTAACAAACGCAATTTTTGAAGGCTTTTTTACGTCGGTTCTAAAATAGCCGACGTAAAAAAAGAATCCGCAGATGTTTTTGACGTCGGTTATTACATAACCGACATAAAAAAAACGCGGATTTTGAGCCATTTGTTACGTCGGTTATATAATAACCGACGTAAAAAATGAATCGGAGGAAGGTTTTTACGTCGGTTATTGAAATAACCGACGTTATACATGTTTTTAAAACAATTATCACGTCGGTTATTGAATAACCGACGTGATAACTCATTTAAAAATTTACCCAGACCCGTGGATTGTCATTCGCGAGTTTACCTTCGACAGTCGCGACTCGTCTCTCTCGCGCGTAAACCCGAATCGGCTCGTCCATTTCGTTGGTTTAGATTCGTTTTGCGATCATCGTTTCTCATATTTAATCTCCTCGGATCAATCATCTAAACTCGCAGCACTCAGGTAATCCTCCCACTCGTTCGTTTTTTTTTCGCGGATAGTAAATATATATGTGTTGTGATTTTTTTGTTGAAACTAGCTAAGATTCTTCGATCGTGAACCCTTTTAACTCGTTTTGGCACCATAATCTTATTTATCATCCCTAGATCTATTTGTTCGACTTGCAATATTGAGTAATTTTATGATTTCACTAATTTTTCATCGTTTTCTATAAATCCCCGAGAGGGTTGGGGCGTGTCCATTTGGATGGGTTGCCCTTTTACAGTTGTTACTACTTTATTCACACACAACCATGGCATAGGTGCATGGATTTGGGGTCGGGGGTGTCCAGGGGGGTTTACAAGGGGGTGGGTGGGTGTGGGGGGCTGTCCAAGGGTGTGGGTGGGTGTTGGGGGGTGTCCAGGGGGGTGTCCAAGGGGGTAGGGGGTGGGGGGTGGTGTCCAGGAGGGGTGGGGGGGCTGTCCAGAGGGTTGGGGGGTGTCCAGGGGGGTGTCCAAGCAGGTCGGGGGTGGGGGGTTGTGTCCAGGAGGGGTGGGGGTGCTTTCTAGAGGGGTCGGGGGCTGTCCAGAGGGGTCGGGGGGTGTCCAGGGTGGTGTCCAAGGGGATGGGTGGGTGTGGGGGGCTGTCCAAGGGGGTGGCGGCCTGTCCAGAGGGGTCGGTGGGGTGTCCAGGGGGGTGTCCAAGGGGGTGGATGGGTGTGGGGGGCTGTCCACGTGGGTGGCGGCCTCTCCAGAGGGTATTTGGGGTTGTCCGGGTGGGTGGGGGGGCTGTCCAGAGGGTTGGGGGATGTCCAGGGGGGTGTCCTAGGGGGTAGGGGGTGGGGGTGGTGTCCAGGAGGGGCGGGGGGCTGTCCAGAGGGGTCGGGGGTGTCCAGGGGGGTTTACAAGGGGGTGGGTGGGTGTGGGGGGCTGTCCAAGGGAGTGGGTGGGTGTTGGGGGGTGTCCAGGGGGGTGTCCAAGGGGGTAGGGGGTGGGTGGTGGTGTTTAGGAGGGGTGGGGGGGCTATCCAGAGGGTTGGGGGGTGTCCAGGGGGGTGTCCAAGCAGGTCGGGGGTGGGGGGTTGTGTCCAGGAGGGGTGGGGGGCTGTCCAGAGGGGTCGGGGGGTGTCCAGGGGGGTTTACACATCGATTTGTTTTATATTTCAAAATTGTTATATTCAAATTATGATTTTTTTCATATAAACATATATTTGTCTTATCTAAAAAATATATATATTTTTTCTATTTGTTATAGGTAATAATGAGTCGAAGTTGGATTACGGCACATCGAATGAGCAATGAATATGAGGAAGGTGTTGATGCCTTTTTGGAATTTGCTAAACGAAATGTTCCAAGTAGTGACATTTTTTTCTGTCCATGCCTGAAATGTCTGAATATGAAGAAGTTGAAAAGTAGAGAGATAAAAGATCATCTGATTTGTCATGGTTTCAATCCGAGTTACAACCCTTGGATTTGGCATGGCGAAACTGGACAGAATGTCACTGATGATAATGAATCGCAAGATGGTAACTCCGATGGAATTGAAGAAATGATTCGCGATATTGTAGCAGAACAAATTGAGATAGAACCGAGAGTTGCACGTCTATATGGTGATGCCGAAAAACCATTATATCCTGGTTGTACAGATTTTACGGTTTTGTCGGCGGTGTTAAGATTGATTAACCTGAAGGCGAAACATGGATGGAGTGACAGAAGTTTTACAGAGCTGCTACAATTGATGAAAGACATTCTTCCAAAAGATAACGATCTTCCAGATTCACATTATAAGGCCAAAAAAATATTATGCCCGATGGGATTGGGATACAGGAAAATACATGCATGTCCGAATGACTGCATTATATATAGGAAGGAATATGAATTTCTGAAAGAGTGTCCCAAATGTGGGACATCACGGTATAAGGTGAAAGAAAAATCACAAGCTGATGTAGAGATTACAAAGCTCCCTTCAAAGGTATTTTGGTATCTTTCTATAATTCCTCGTTTCAAACGTTTATTTGCTAATTCACATGATGCAAAAAGGTTAAGATGGCATGCTGATGAGCGGGTATGTGATGGAAAAATACGTCATCCAGCTGATTGTCCACAATGGAAGAAAATTGATACCCAGTACCCTACATTTGGAAATGAAATTAGAAATCTGAGACTAGGCTTGTGCACAGATGGAATGAATCCATACCGAACCCTCAGTAGCACACATAGTTCATGGCCTGTTTTATTGGTAATTTACAACCTCTCTCCTGAAGTTTGTATGAAGCGCAAATATGTCATGTTGAGTATCATGATCTCTGGTCCAAAGCAACCCGGCAATGATATTGATGTATACTTGTCACCGCTGATTGATGATTTGAAACTTTTATGGGCTGATGGTATTAGGGTGTATGATTCTTATAAAATGGAATATTTTCAACTGCATGCAGTGCTTCTATTCACTATAAATGACTTCCCAGCATATGGAAATTTGTCTGGATACAGTGTTAAAGGGCATAAAGCATGTCCAATTTGCGAACAACAGACGTCATATTGTCAATTGCATCATGGGAGGAAAACAGTGTACATGGGTCATCGAAAGTTTTTGCCTTTGGATCACCCTTATAGAAGACTAAAAAAGACATTCAATGGCTCACAAGAATTTGATACTGCTCCTCAACCTTTATCCCCAGAATTGTATTTTGAGAGGGTGAAAAACCTTGATGTGACATTGGGAAAGACACAGAAATCTGGTAATGATAGACATATTTGGAAGAAAAGGTCAATATTTTTTGAGCTACCATATTGGAGGTATCATGAAGTCAAACATAATATTGATGTCATGCACGTGGAGAAGAATATCTGTGATTCTTTGATCGGAACATTGCTAGATATTAAAGGAAAGACAAAAGATGGGTTGAATGCAAGGTTAGACCTACTGTCAATGGGAATACGTTTGGAGTTAGCTCCCACTCCTAAAGGAAGACGAACATTTCTTCCCCCGGCTTGTCATACATTATCGAAGAGGGAGAAAAGTAGCTTCTGTCAGTGTCTTCATTATATCAAAGTGCCTCAAGGTTATTCTTCAAATGTAAAAAATTTTGTCTCATTGAAAGACTTGAAGTTGATAGGTATGAAATCACATGATTGTCATGTCATGATGCAACAAATTCTACCAGTTGCACTGCGTGGAATATTGCCCATCCGTGTCAGAAAGACTATAATGAGGTTGTGTTATTTTTTCAATTCAATTTGCAACAAGGCGATTGATGTGAATGCTTTTAACATTTTGGAAAAGGATGCAATTATTATACTTTGTCATTTGGAAATGTATTTTCCTCCAACTTTTTTTGATATGATGGTGCATTTACTGATTCATCTGGTTCGAGAAATAAGGCTTTGTGGACCTGTATATCTTCGTTGGATGTATCCTTTTGAAAGGTATATGAAAATATTAAAGGGATATGTTAAAAATCCATATCGACCTGAAGCCTCCATTATTGAAAAGTATATTTCTGAGGAGGTAGCAGAGTTTTGTACGAGTTACTTGGCTACGACGCAACATATAGGTTTGCCTCCATCTCGCCATGAACGGGTTAATAATGAGGGAAAGGGGATTCGTGGCTTGAAAGTCAAATCACTGTCAGCTGAACATATGAAGAAGTTAGAATCATACATCTTGAATAACATAGCTGATGTTCAACCGTATATCACATTGCATATTAATGAGTTGAAACAATGTCATCCAAAGAAGAAAGAAATGTGGATTTTGAATGAGCACAACAAAACTTTTTTGCCATGGTTTAAGAAGACCTTGCTTGGTAGATCAGATGTATCAGAGACATTAAAATGGATAGTGGGTGGTCCATCTTTAAATGTGATAACATGGTCCGCTTATGACATTAATGGCTATAAATTTCATACGAAAGCTCAGGACAACAGAAGTGCAGTTCAGAATAGTGGTGTATTGGTGTTTGCAGAAGCAATGCATTTTTCGAGTGCTAAGGACAGAAACCCAATTTCGGCATCAAGTGCATATTATGGAGTGATTGAAGACATATGGGAGGCTGATTACTTTAAAATTAAAGTTCCCGTTTTTAACTGTATATGGTTTATCGGTAACAACAGTGTCAGACACGATGAATTTGGAATGACACTTGTTAATCTGAATAGATTGGAAGACACAGCTGATTCTTTTATAATGGCAACACATGCCAAACAAATTTTCTATGTAGTAGATCAATCAGATATGCAGTGGGCTGTTGTTTTACAAGGGAAAAACCAATATGTTGGTGAGGATGAATTTGATGAAGATGCTGATTTATGTGAGATCCCTACTTCCATGGAAAGATTAACAGAACATAATGATGAGTATGTTGAAGACATGGTTTGTGCCATAAGGAACGATCACGACGAAGGAATTTGGGAAAACAATCCAACTGTACATTCCTAAAATTACAGGTAACACAAGTTTATTTCTTGTTTACATTTAGTTTTTTCATATAATGTTAGATACTGTAAATTTTTTACTTATTAAAATATGTATCAAACCAAAACGATAAAACAATAAAAACCGTAAAGAAGAGAAGTCATGGGCGCACCGGCAACCGGTCCTCTCTGTCTGAACCACCGGCCGGCCGCTGGCTCACCACCGGCCGGCCGGTGGACCAGACAGAGCCTTCCTCTCTGTCTGGATCACCAGCGGCCGGCCGGTGTTGAGCCAGCGGCCGGCCGGTGGTTCAGACAGAGAGGAAGGCTCTCTGTCTGGTCCACCGGCCGGCCGGTGCTGAGCCAGCGGCCGGCCGGTGGTCCAGACAGAGACCGAGCCTCTCTGTCTGGATCACCAGCGGCCGGCCGGTGTTGAGCCAGCGGCCGGCCGGTGGTTCAGACAGAGAGGAAGGCTCTCTGTCTGGTCCACCGGCCGGCCGCTGGATCACCACCGGCCGCCCGGTGGACCAGACAGAGAGCCTTCCTCTCTGTCTGGATCACCAGCGGCCGGCCGGTGAGGAGCCAGCGGCCGGCCGGTGGTTTAGACAGAGGAAGGCTCTGGTCCACCGGCCGGCCGGTGGTGATCCAGCGACCGGCCGGTGGTCCATACAGAGGAAGGCTGTCTGGTCCACCGGCCGGCCGGTGGTGAGCCAGCGGCCGGCCGGTGGCATCAGTGATTCCACTTTTCAGCTGTCTTATGCCAACTCCTTGGCAACATTTTGCCTGTGTTTACCATGTTTATCATTGTTTAACATGCTTACCATATTACCGATGTTTACTATTATGTAATTTAGTACACTTTTCTATTTGTGAACTAATGTTTGTTTTTTTGATTTGAAGGAAAATGACAGATCAATCAGTTGATCAGCCACATGATTCTGGAGATGAGCATATTGGTCATACATCTGGGGAGGAACATTCACATGCTCCTATTACGAAAAAGAGTTCAAAGGTTGGTAAGCGTGGGTGCACACGTTTACCAAAATTATCACTTGCCCGTACGAAGGAGGAGAGGATAGTCGTGGAGTTTGATGAGGATGATCTTCCTAGAGGTCCAAATGCTAAAGATTTTAAGGGTTTTGTAGCAACTCAGGCTAAGAGCAAAGTAAGAATTCTCTATGATGATTGGAGAAGTGTGGATAAGGCGATAATTTCTCAGCTGTGGGAGACCATCTTGGTAAGATCTTTTGCTATTGTTTGACTGTTCTTTAAATATTTCTAGTATATATAATATTTTTAACCTCTTTTTTATCAGATGACATTTGATATTCCTGACACTGGAGGAGTCAGGAAGAAATGCTTATCGTTGGCTGCTAGGAGATGGAGGGATTTCAAATCTACCCTCTCATCTGATTTCATTTATGGTCATAGGAGTCGTGAGAATCCATGTCGTATATATCCTTTTATAGATGAAGACACATGGAGACAATTTTTTGAAAGTAGAAGAAAAGAATCATTTTTGGTAAGGGCAATGTAAACTTTTATAAGCTTTCTTATATAAATGATCTTATTATTGTTTTGTTAATGATTACTTATTCTTAATTTATAGCAAACAAGGAAAGCTCATCAAGAGATCCAATCTAAAAATGTATACCCTCATAGTTTATCTCGGTGAGGGTATGCATTATTGGAAGAACAAATGATGGCAGAAAAATTTCAACAACTAAGAGCTGAGTCTTCAAGCTCTGGAGAGGTGGCCCCTCCATCCCCTCCATCTAGACATGAGAAATGGAAAAGAGCTCGGAAGGGAAAAAAAGGACAATATCTTTCGGAAGAATCGAGACTCGTAGTTGAGAGGATTGTAAGATATCTATTTTATTTATTTAAGTTTACTATTTTCGTCATATATTTCCAATCATTATAGAAAAGTTCAATTACTTATTACAGGACTCTCTTGAGGAGCATAGTTCACAGGGGACATTTACACCATCTGGGAGGGAAGATATTTTATCTGTGGCATTGGGAAAGCCCGAACATCCTGGCCGTGTAAGAGGATATCCGGCAGGTGTATCGGTAAGAAAAGTGTTGCCACGTTCCTCAACTTCTAACGTTGAAGGAGTTTATAAAAAAAAAATAGAATCGTTGGAGGCTGAAGTCCATAATATTAATGCGACAATGGAGGACAAGATTAGAGCATCGGTGCAGTTAATGTTTGCAGACTTGCAAAGACAATTTCAGGGTGCAGCTCCCACTCCACCTCTCCCAATAGCTCCCACTCCCCCACCTCAGCCTGCGGACCCCATTTTTGATCCTCCTCCTCCGCCGCAGCTACCTACTTATTGTGAGTTGTATGTTGATGATCCTCAACATCATATAGTTGCATATGGGATGGTATATTGTTTAGGAGATACAGTTCATCATCAACAGTTAGAGGTAGAGAATCAGAGGGTAACTGTACAGGATATTATAGATAGATCAGCTCGGATACCATTACCTACAGATGAGGTGACGACAGTTGGACATAGTATCGGCCATTTTTTACTTTGGCCATCCAGACTTCTTCGACTCATTACCATAGAGGTATGGATGTTATATCTTTTATTTTATATTTTTATTAATGTTTTATCATTTGAAAACTAATATATTTTTCAATTTATTTTTACAGGAATACTTCAAAGGTAAAGAAATACTGTATAGACAACAACAAAGACAGATAGCTATGACATCAGATGCAGATACTACCAGTCTTGACAAATTGTCAAGATATTCAAATTTGTTGGCGGATCATTATGACTTTACAATGGAAGCTCATGTCTGTGGACGTGAACTATGTGTGGGGATTATGAAAACTGATATCATGGAGTTTGTCACTGGAGATAAGTTGGGCATCAACGTGGTGCAAATTTTTATCATGTAAGTCTTAACTCCTTTTCCTTGCGTTATATTTATTAAAAATGTATACTTATGTCTGCTTTGTATTAGGTATATGTATAAAATTTGTGAGAGGAATGAGCTGACAGATGTATATGGATTCGTGGACCCACAATTGATTTCCCCTGAAGCATGTGCATTGGATGAGGAACAAAGAATGCTTTATATTGCTGATAGATTTGAAAAGAATGTAATCACACAGTGTTGGATGATGCCTTTTTGTGAGAGGTATGAAACACATCCCTCTCAAAGAGTTAATTATCTTTTAACATAAAAAACCACTAACGTTAAATTTCCTTTTCTCAGGGATCATTGGATGTTAGGGGTTTTTTGCCCTAGGGAGAAAACACTTTATTGGATATGCTCTCTCCATGATGATGTGCGAGAAAGTTTTAAGAATATATTGGAAACGTAAGTTTCAATTTCACAATAGTTTTATATATTATAATGAATTTTAAATTTACCCCATTCGTATTATTTTCTAACAGGGCATGGGTCCACTTTCGAAAAAGCGCAAAGAAAAGGAATTACAAGATCAAATATGTACATGCGAAGGTAAATATCCATTTATAATTTGTACATTTTTATTTATTACATAAAAATAATATATTGAATTTACACTCATTCAAACAGAAATGTCATGAGCAACAAGGCATCATCGAATGCAGATATTACATGTTAAGATTTATGTATGAAATAATAACAACTGGGACAGTTCTGAGTTTTGACCTGGTAAGATTTCCTTTTTCTAATAATATTTCAATTTGATTTATTCATTATACACGTTGACTACTATCCTTTTCCTTTGTAGCTTTTTGATGACCCTCAACCCTTTACTGCTGAAAATATCAAACACTTACAAGTGGAGTGGTCAAATTATTTTACAGGTTTGATTGACTTTTAGTTGTTTGTAATGTAAAATGTAATTTTGAATATTGTCAATGTAATTGTGTATTTCGTAGTCGTTTAGGTTGGATTTAGTTTTTTTTTTTGAAGTTGACATTGTAAGTTTTGAATGTTATATAAGTGAATGTTTAATTTTTCTCTACTTCTTGTTTTGGTCTACTGTTGATGGTTTTTCTGGTCTGGATTTTGGTATGGGGGGAGAGGTTCCAAGGGGGTGGGTGGGTGTTTGGGGGGTGTCCAAGGGATATGGGAGGGGTGTCCAAGGTGTGTTTGGGGCTGTCCTAGGGGTCGGGGGGGGTGTAAATGAGGGTGGGGGGGGTGTCCAAGGGGCGGGGGGTGTCCAAGGGATATGGGAGGGGTGTCCAAGGTGTGTTTGGGGCTGTCCAAGGAGTCGGTTCGGTGTAAATGAGGGTGGGGGGGGGGCTGTCCAAGGGGTGGGGGGTGTCCAAGTGGTGGGGGGTGTCCAAGGGATATAGGAGGGGTGTCCAAGGGGTGTTTGGGGCTGTCCAAGGGGATGGGGGGGTTTCCAAGGGGTAGGGGGGTTTCCAAGGGGTCGGGGGGTGTCCAGGGGGTGGGGGGCTGTCCAAGGGGTGGGGGGTGTCCAGGGGGTGGGGGGCTGTCCAAGGGGTGGGGGGGTGTCCAGGGGGTGGGGGGCTGTCCAAGGGGTGGGGGGGTGTCCAAGGGGTGGGGGGGTGTCCAAGCGATATGGGAGGGGTGTCCAAGGGGTGTTTGGGGCTGTCCTAGTGTTCGGGGGGTGTAAATTTGGGTGGGGGGGCTGTCGAAGGGGTGGGGGGTGTCCAAGGGGCAGGTTGGGTGTAAATGAGGGGGGGGTGTCCAAGGGGTCTGGGAGGGCTGTCAAGGTGTGGGGGGGTGTCCAATGGGTGTTTGAGGCTGTACTAGGGGTCTTGGGGGTGTAAATGAGGGTGGGGGGGTGTCCAAGGGGTGGAGGTTGTCCAAGGGATATGGGAGGGGTGTCCAAGGGTTGTGGTGGGGGAGGGCTGGCCAGGTTGTTAGGTGGGTATAGATGAGGGTGGGGTTCAGTTGGGGCTCGGGGGAGGGCTGGCATGGCTATTTTTGTTTGGTTTCTGGTTGCTTTTTGGTGAGAGCAGTGCAATTATTTTAAAAAAAAAAATTCTTTCACGTCGGTTATTTTATAACCGACGTGGTAAATAAATCGGTAGGGGTTTATCACGTCGGTTTTTTCTAGAACCGACGTGATAAACCGTTCCCGGGGGATTTTATCACGTCGGTTCTTAATATAACCGACGTGATAAAAGGCCTGGGAATCGATTTACCACGTCGGTTATTGAATAACCGACGTGCTAAAACGTTTCCCAGGCCTTTTTATCACGTCGGTTTCCTAAATAACCGACGTTATAATAGGCCAGGGGAAGGGTTTATCACGTCGGTTATGACATAACCGACGTGATAAACGATATCCCAGGCCTTTTATCACGTAGGTTTAGGTAAGAACCGACGTGATAAAGCCCCCCGCGCATATTTATCACGTCGGTTATTATATGAACCGACGTGATAACCACCGTGATGTTAGGGATATTACGTCGGTTTTAAATAACTGACGTAAAAAACGTTATTTATAACGTCGTCCGTATTAACGTCGCCTAAAAACCGACGTAAATAATAAAAAATAACCGACGTAAAAAACGTTTTCTGCACTAGTGGCATTGGAGGGAGATATAGGTCCCACCCATCTCATAATGATACCATTCTTATGTGTGCCACAAAATCTTAAATCATACATCATTGCATAACCCATGTAATAAAAATGGGATTCTTAAACAACATGACATCATAAGACAATTCATATAAGATAAAGGAATTCATAAAAATATTTCCATCACAACATAATCAAATCCAAGTAATAAAAGGGAAAGAAACAGAACCCTATATTATCTTAGATGGAAAAGAATTTTGATAAAACACTTGAACTACATTCTTGAGGAAAATATCCTCTCAAATTCAAAAACATTTTCCTTTTTTAACATGTCATACAATTTTAATCTAAAGAAGTTGATTAAAAATAAACTTGAAAACTTGTAAAGGAAGCTTCTTGGAAATAATGTTTTAAAAATCCATTCATGCTGTACAAGTTAAAAAAACATTCTTCTCGTACTTTTGTCGGAAAAGTCAAAAATTACCTCGTACGAAAAAACGACAAAAGATTCCTTTCATACATTTTACTAAAAACTCACCGAAGGGTAAAATTGGATTTAAACAATTATAAGTGGATTGAAATAATATTACATATTGAGGAAACATGGATGTGGATGATAAAATACACGCCAGTAAATTTCAAACTATAAACAATCTCAAATAAAAATGAGATTGTGATATTTCCCTTACCTTTGGTCCGATACATTTTGTACGTGTCCGAACCTCCTGTATAACGATTTAAATAATGTAATTGACTTATTAAAAAATCATATTCATTGTTTTTATATCATATATGGTTCACTTATGACTTTATATTACCCGTTCTTTTGTAAATTCATGTTAAAGTAGCGTTTTGGGTAAAATCGTCTCATTTGTCGTTCATGTTTTAACTTGTAATTATTCATATGATTAAATAGATCATGATTAATTAATTCCATAATATAAAACATGATTTATATATAATATAAATTCATAATATATATATAATAGATCAGTAAATGGAAAGAAATACACCGTTCAAGGAGACGGTAGACCGTACGTACGCATGAACGCTGTTTTCTTTTCCTTATTGAGTTGAATGGAATTAAGTTGATGACATACAAATATATACAAATAAATACAGAATAATTATTATGTCATATATTTCATGATTACTTATTATATGTACTTTATAATCATTCATGAATGGTTAATCATTGAGAATGAATCTCATCGCGTCGTGGAGACGGTAGTCCGTACGTACGCACGAGCGATGATATCATTAACATGATCATGAAATTGTATTGAAGTGTATGTATAATATTTCAGAATCAATATCACCTTAAAATAATCATATATAGTTATTATGTACACCATTATACCCATCCAATTATGTTGGTGGTGGAAAATAGATTACACCACGGCATGGAGACGGTATTCCGTACGTACGCATGCGCGGTGATTTCATTTTCCGTAGGATGGATAGATGGTGAAATAGGGTGGTTTCATACTTATAATATCATATAATTATATGAGTGATACTGATGTTATTACTTCATAAGGAAACAACCTAAGAAGAAGAAGTGGAAGAAGAAATAAAGTTGAAATAATCGGTAATGGACATTACCTCTTCTTTGAAGTGCTTCTTTGAGACCTCCTTTTAGGGCACTAAAATAGGTCTTTGAAGTAGACCAGAACCTATAGGATGTTTCTAGGGAAGTGGAGAGAAGAAATTTCCAGGGGTTGTCCGAGATTGAAGGCTCAAAGTGGTGTGAGGAAGAGGGGGAGTAGGTGCCCTTTTATAAGGGAGGAGAGGGGCACCTTTGGAATAACTAAAAGTATTATTTTATTAAAATGTCAAGTTCGGTTTCAAATAGCTCAAAATTGGGTTATTTCGAAGCTAAGTGTGGTATGGGTCGAAATCCTCTCATCCAATAGAATTTAGACAAGTTTAGGTCATTATATTAATCTTATCGTTTAGTTTTAACTCTGAGTTAATTAGATTGACATTTACCATGTCACTTTGAATTTTTATATTATATAGTTAATAAACTTACCATATACATCAAAGAGACCCCTAGGTTGTGTTTTATTAATATATATAACCTTATCTAAGTCATTTGGCCGATCCTTAGATTTTTATGAATAAAATAAAAATTCATAATATAATATTTGTTTTAAAAACTATTTTATGTCAATTTTGAAACTATTCAATAGTTTATTTTTTTGATACTCATAACAGAATGATTACATAGACCAAAGTTAATTACATTAATCCTAACATGTCATATTAACCTAGAATATTATTTTAGTACATAATAAGTCTCATATTATATTTATTTTGGTATTTATAACATCAATTATGTCAATATTTCATTAATAAGATAATTACTGCATCATCGTTGGGTCATAAATAAATTAAATTATTTAATGTCTAAAAATTACAAATAAAATACCATTATGTAGGAAATATTTTTATATTTCTAATAAATATTTATAGTCGAATTTATCGTATTTATAACCCCATATTAAAAATGATTTACTTATTAAACTTTGATTTTAACTATTTTAACCCTTCTTTAAATAAATTAATAATAAATGTCCTAATCTAATCCAAGTGGGCCTAAATGGTCATATTTTATTCCTAATGTTGTTTTTGGTCTAATTACACTTGTCCAATAGAATTAGGACATGTGTTAGGGTAATAATAATATCATTTTTACCCTAAATTACCCTATTTACTTTTAACCGTGGTAAAAAGAGTAAAAAGTTACTATTCACCATAATTTATTTTCATCTCATTGAACCACATTTTAGTCCTTGATATTAACTGTGTCTCTCGGATTTTTGAGATTTCACTCACAGAAGTGGTAAAACTAAGTTTTATGAAAAATTCAGTTTTTTTAACTACCACTTAGTGGTTTCACTATTCATCAAAAAAATGAACGTTTCCAGAAAAATACCAAAAATTAGGCCTAAGATATATTTGATATAAAGAATTAAAAAAAATGTCTATTTTACCAAATTCAGAACATATCAGTTGCATTAATTAATTTAAAAATTAGATCCCGTCGTCAAAACAAATAGAGTGTTTTTAAGAGATAATAACTATCAAAAGATTGACACTTGTTTATAACTGGTTTAAATGTGAAATTACATCCAATGACCAACATTTTATTAAATTGTAAAAATATATTCTAAATATACTTTAAGACCACTCAAATTAATAATTTATCACTATTAATTATTTCAATTAAAAAAGTTATTTTTAATTATAATTTAGTAATTTTCACTATTCATAAGAATATGAAAGTTATCCGAAAAGTACCAAAATTTCACCTTAGGCTAAATTCGATACTCCGAATCCAAAAATGAAGACCATTTTGGAAAATAAAATTTACAAAATTTCAAAAAGTGGTTATTACTATTCATAACGGCTAGTTTTAATAATATTTTAATAGCATATCATTGTTTAGTGAAACTCGGTATTGCGTACTACACATGCTATCGAGGAAGGTCGTGATTGCGTGTAATGCAAGGAAAGTCAAGAATGCGTGTTGAGCAAGCTCTTTTTGGTGTAGCGTACAACACAAGAAATTAATGAAAAAATATTTCTCAAAAAATCTCGGGGTGTTACAGGAACACAAACCCAATTCCTGAACTTTATTATCCCATCACAATCAAGGTTGAATTCAGGAACATTTCTCTCATTCTTTTGTAACTCTACATCTTCTTTATGTGCATCTTTAATCTTCACATATATAGATGGTTGAACATTGATTTGATAAAGATAATATTTTTCCCCTTCCATTATAATTCCAAGATCCATCCTTTGTAAATCCCTAAATATTGGATCTTTTGTGATCCTCATCATGGATAAAAGGGCATGGTCTTCTCGACTTAATGCATCTACCACCTTGTTTGCTTTCCCAGGATGGTAATGAATTGAGCAGTCGTAATCCTTAATCAGCTCCAACCATCTTCTTTGGCACATATTCATCTCCTTTTGTGTGAAAATATACTTTAATCTTTTATGATCAGTATAAATGTCACACCTTTCTCCATAAAGATAATGCCTCCAAATATTTAATGCAAAGATTACTGCAGCTAACTCTAAATCATGAGTTGGGTAATTTTGCTCATGGATTTTCAACTGTCGTGAGGCATATGCTATCACCATATCATTTTGCATAAGAACACACCCCAATCCCTTCTTGAATGCATCAATATAGATCACAAACCTTTCTCCACTACAAGGAAGTGTGAGTACGGGTGCACTGGATAACATTATTTTCAACTCCTTGAAATTCTCTTCACATTCATCCATCCAAACAATCTTAACTCCTTTCCGAGTCAACATGGTGAGTGGATTAGATAATCGTGAGTAATCATTCACAAAACGTAGATAATATCCAGCCAAACCAAGAATATTTTAGATCTCAGTTACTGTTGT
This sequence comes from Viscum album, assembly GCA_963277665.1. Taxonomy (NCBI): domain Eukaryota; kingdom Viridiplantae; phylum Streptophyta; class Magnoliopsida; order Santalales; family Viscaceae; genus Viscum; species Viscum album. The sequence goes on from OY728140.1 coordinate 1,061,552,666, forward strand.
TGGTCTTGAACATCTTTCGATAACCTCTGTTTTTGTTGGATCCACATATATCCCCTCTTTTGAGATTATGTGAATCAAAAATGAATCTTTTTTAAGCCAAAATTCACACTTGTTAAATTTGGCATAAAGATTCTCCTTTCTCATGGTCTTTAATATAATTCTCAACTTATCTTCATGTTCTTCCTTTCCCATTGAATATACAAGAATATCGTCTATAAGGTCTACCAAAAACTGATCAAGATTGTCTCTAAAGACTCTATTCATCAGATACATGATGATAGCAGGGGCATTAGTAAGACCAAATGGCATCACTATAAATTCATAGTGTCCATACATTGTACGGAAAGCCGTCTTTGATATATCCTCCCATTGGACCCTTAATGGATGATACCCTGAACGAAGATCAATCTTGGAAAATTATTGAGCTCCGCGTAGTTTGTAAAATAAGTCATCAATGTGCGGGAGAGGATATTTTTTCTTGATAGTGATCTTGTTAAGTTCTCGATAATCAACGCAGAGTCTCATTGATCCATCTTTCTTCTTAAAAAACAGAACAGGTGCTCCCCAAGGTGATGCACTAGGGCATATGAATCCCTTATCAAGATTCTCCTGGAGTTGCTTCTTCAATTCCTACAACTCAATTGGGTCCATTATATAAGGTGTCTTTGAAATAGTTAAATCACCTGGTACAAGTTCTATTGAAAACTCAACTTCACGATTTGGTGGAAGACCCAAAAATTCCTCCGGAAAGACATCATCAAACTCTCGTACAATGGGAATATTCTTAATCGTGGGTTTCTCACCAACCATTTGAGATAAATAACCATCATTTAGGGGAATCAAGACCCATAAGATTGAAGAAATTTCCACTAGAAGGTTATGTTCATCCTGGCATCGATAGACGATCATAGATTGATCTGGAATATGAAATGTGACTTCCCTTATTTGGAAATTGATATGAGCTCCATTTAGAGAAATCCAATCCATGACAAGAATCATATAAAATTCTACTATAGGAAGGATCAAAATATTTTCAGGAAGCACTTTCCCACAAACTTCAATCGGAGAAGAATTATAAACTTTTGATGTGACTATTGTGGCATTAAGGGTTGTCACAGCTAACTCAACATCGAATTGTTGAGGTAATACGGTGATACACTTATAAAATTCTTCAGAAATACAGAAGTGGGTGGATCCATAATCAAATAAAACATTTTCTACTTTAGAGTGGATGGTAAGTGTACCTTTTACCACATCTTTATCGTACTCCACATTGCTGATAGAAATTGCATGTGACTTTCCTTTGTCTTTAGCCTTAAGAGTCTGTTTACGTCGATCATCATCAACAACCCTTGGATTAGGGCATTGATTGGCATAATTCCCCATTTCCTTGCACTTGTAACATTGAAGTGTAGGAGGTGCACTCTATGTAGCCTTTTCTTTGTGCGCATCACTAGACATCTTCTTCCCATCATTGCGGCATTCAAATTCCTGATGACCTTACTTTACACATTTGAAACATTTACTTGTCCCTTTGAGAAAACTCCCTCAGTGTTTATTTCCACACTTTGAGAATAAGGGAAATATCATCTTCTTTTTAGTGTGTTCTTTAGATTTTCATTTGAATTCCATTTTCCTATTCTTATCAAACCCATATGACTGATGCATTACTCTAATCTCCATCTCAACTTTGAGAGCACATCGAATGATTTCCTTGTAGCTATTGAAGTCTCTTATGGCTAACGCCCTTTGAAGAATTGGTTTTAAGCCACTAAATAATCGATCGATCTTACTCTCAAGTTGGATAATAATACCAGAAGCATACCTTGCAAGTCTTGTAGAATTTTCTTCATAGGTACCAACAGATTCATCATCCTTTTGCTTTAGTTCAAGAAACTCATTCTCCATCTTTTTTTGAAGAATACGATGGATGTACTTATTGAAAAATAAGTTTTTGAACTCGTCCCATTCCATGGACTCAATTTCATCCCTTTTCCTCGTATTCTTGATAATATTCCACCATTGATCAGAATCACCTTCCAAACGATACACTGCTAAGATGACTATATCATGTTCAAAACATTGAAGAACTGAAAATATCTTTTCAGGGGTACTGATCCATTGTTCAGCCACTAACGGATCAGAAGACCCGCTGAATGAAGGTGGATGCTGCCTCATGAAGGATTCAACAGAATGTTGGTCCTTACTTTTCTTGTTTGGAAGTCCTACATGATTCATAGCTTGAGAAAGTTGTGTGAGCCTGGCTACAAGATTTTGCATTCCAGCTCCCATAATGTTTGGTTTCTCATGGGGACAATCATTTCATTTCCCATCGCATTCTGCATTAACACGGTTCCTTCGAGTTCCATCCATTGACTAAAACCAAGAAGAATAGTGTGATCAACAGTAATTATAATAGGAAAACAACACAATGAAGAATAAAATTTCACACTTAAGGTCTTATCATAGGTTGTTCATGGGAATTTCTAAAACACTAAGATTGTGTTCTATGCTTAGACTTATCCTTAGGATTCTTACTAAGGCTTTCACATCCTAGTTTCCAAAGGTTGACTATACCTTTCCTCTGATAATAACTATAACAACCCATACTTTACATACATTATTAATACTTCAAAATTGAAGCACACTTATTACAACATATAACAAAACCATAAAAGGACCGTATTGGTATAGTGTCTTTATAAACTGGGAAACATAAACAACTGGTTCATAAAGCGTCTAAACTGTCTTCCATTTATTTAATCATATTTATAGTCCCTTTTGGAATATCTTACCTAATAACCTTCTTCCTGGCCTGGGGAAAGAAAAAATACATAAGGGTGAGCTCAAATTCTCAGTAATGGTAAACAAAATAAATATCAATCACATTATATTCATAAGAACATAACATTTTGGAAATCTTACCCTGCAAATGAGATCATAATTTCATAACATGGGATAAATCATGGTAGTGAAATGTAAACAAAATAATCATAACATAAAACATTAATATTTGTGGTATAAACACATAATTATAAAGAATCATTTATTATTAGTTAAGACTCATTGCCAAGAATATCTTTGTGGAAAAAGTCCATTTCTGAACTGAGTTCATTCCTCTTTTCGGTCATGTTTCACATAACCGGTTTTACCTGCCGTTCCAGCCATGTCTATCTCATGAGATATAAAATCATTACCCAATGAATTGTAGGGAGATATAGGTCCCACCCATCTCATAATGATACCATTCTTATGTGTGCCACAAAATCAAAAATCATACATCTTTTCATAACCCATGTAATAAAAATGGAAATATTAAACATCATGCCATCATAACATAATCCATATAAGATAAAAGGACATCATTAAAATAATTCAATCACAACATAATAAAATCAATGTACAAATAGGGATAGAAAAAGAACCCTATATTATCTTAGATGGAAAATAATTTTGATAAAACACTTGAACTCTATTCTTGAAGAAAATATCATTTCTACTTCAAATATATTTTTCCTTTCTTAATATGTCATACAATTTTAAACAAAATTAAGTTGATTAAAAATAAACTTGAAAAAATGTAAAGGAATATTCTTGGAAATAATGTTTTAAAAATCCATTCATGCCATATAAGTTAGAAAAACATTATTCTCGTACTTTTGCCGAAATAGTCAAAAGAGTACCTCATAACATAAACAAAAGAAAGATTCCTTACATACCATGTAGTAAAAGTAAAAAATGGGTAAAAATTAATTTCAACATACATGAAAAAACTTTTATAAAACATGGAAATAGATGGTAGAAATAACCTCAGTAAATACTTACGAATAAGCAATCTCGGATAAAAATGAGATTTGAAAAATTATCCCTTACCTTAGGTTTAATTTGCTTCGTAAGTGTCCAAAACTCTTTTATAATGATTTAAATAATGTTATTGACTTATTCCAGAATCATAATTATTTTTATGATATCATATTTGGTCATAGTATTCGATTCTTATAAGTAATATTTCATTACTACTTGTTATTTGGGTGTTTATTACTTTTTGTTCTTATGTGTGTTTTGTCGAATAAATTCTTATTCTTCTTTTTTGGTTATAGATACCTCATTTCCATAATGGTATTAGTGTAATATATATCATATTCATTCATTCAATTCATTTATATAATCATTATGCAATGAATATCATGTATAACGAGTCGCATCACATCGTGGAGACGGTATTCCGTAGGTACGCACGAGCGACGATATCGTTCCCATGATCGTGAAATTGTAATGGAGTGTATGTATAATATTTCAGAATCAATATCAATTTACAATAATAATTTATAGTTATTATTTACACCATTATACCCATCCAAGTAAGGTGGTGGTGGAAAATAGATTACACCACGACGTGGAGACGGTATTCCGTACGTACGCACGCGCGGTGATTTCGTTTTCCATAGGATGGATATATGGTGAAATAGGGTTTTTTCATAATTATAATAACATATCAGTATATGAGTGATACTGATGTTATTACTTCATAATTAAACAACTAAATAAGAATAAGTGGAAGAAGAAATAAAGTTTAAAGAATCGGTAACGGACATTACCTCTTCTTTGAAGCGCCATTTTAAGACCTACTTTTAGGGCACTAAAATTGCTCATTGAAGAAGACATGGACCTCTAGGATGTTTCTAGTGAAGTGGATAAGAGAATTTGGAAGGGTTTTTCCGAGCTTGAAGGCTCAAATTGGTGTGAGGAAGAGAGGGAGGAGGTTCCCTTTTATGAGGGAGGAGAGGGGCACCTTTGGAAAAACAAAAATTATTATTTTATTATAAAGTCAAATTTGGTTTTAAATAGCTCCAAATTGATTTATTTTGAAGATAAGGTGGGGATGGGTCTAAATCCTCTCATCCAATATAATTTATACAATTTTAGGTTCCTATTTTAACCTTATCATTTAGATTTATCTTTAAGTTAAATAATATTACTTTTACCGTGTCTTCTTGTGTTCTTACACTATACGGTTCATAAACTTACTATAACAAGTCAAACGAAACCCAAGTTGTTTATTATTAATATATATAACCTTATCTATGTCATTTGGCTGAAACTTATATTTTTAGGAATAAAATAACAATTAATAATATAATATTTGTATTAAAAACTATTTTATGTCAATTTTGACACTATTTAGTGTTTGATTTTGGTGAAAATCATAACAGAACGATTAGTTCAAAAAAAGTAAATTAAATAAATACTAACATGTCATATTAACCTAGAAAATTATTTGACTTCATAAAAAGTCTCAAATTACATTTATTTGGGTATTTATAACATCAATTATGTCAATATTTCATTAATAAGATAATTAATGCATCATCATTGTGTCATAAATAAATTAAATTATTTAATGTCTAAAAATTACAAATAAAAAATAATTATGTAGGAAATATTTTTTTCTTTTTAATGAATATTTATATTAGAATTTATCTTATATATACTCCTATATTAAAAATTATTTACTTATTAATCTTTGATTTTAACTATTTTAACCTTTCTTTAAATAAATTAATAATAAATGTCCTAATCTAATCCAAGTGGGCCTAAATGGTCATATTTTATTCCAAAGGTTATTTTTTGTCAAATTAAACTTATCCAATAGAATTAGTACATGTGTTAGAGTAATAATAATAACATTTGTACCCTTAATTACCCTATTTACTTTTAACCGTGATAAAAAAAGGAAAAAGTTACTATTCACGAAAAATTATTTTAATCTCGTTAAACCACATTTTACTTTCTGAAAACAATTATGTCTCTTGGATTTTTGAAATTCCACTCAGAGAAATGGTAAAATTATGTTTTATATAAATTTGCAAATTCTCCTAGGAGGTGGGTAAAAGACAGTCAAAAGTTTAATAAAATTTTTATATATCTAAAATTATTATAAAATGACTCCAATGAATTACATTGAACTTATATAGTTATTATGTACCAATTTTGACCTAAAATAAATTTAATTAAAATAAATTATTATTTAAATAAAAATTCAGTTTTTAAATAGTAACCCAATGTTTTCACTATTCATCAAAAATTGAAGGTTTTCAGAAAAAACCAAAATTTCACCCTAGGCTAATTTCGATATTCCAAATCAAAAAATGAAGTCAATTTTGAAAATTAAAATTTAAAAAATTGCAAAAAGTGGGTATTACTATTCATAATGTCTAGTTTTAATAATATTTTAATAGCATATTGTTGTTTAGTGAAACTCGGTATTGTGTACGACACAAGATATCGAGGAAGGTCGTGATTGCGTGTAAAGAAAGACAAGCTAGTTTTGTGTGTAGTGAAATATTACTTTGATGATTTATATAACATAAAAAACAAAATATTTCTCATAAAAGTCTCAGGTGTTACAATGGATGACCATGGTTGGCCATGACTCATCCAATATGTTTAGGACAATTGTTAAGGTAATTTCTTATTATTATGATATTGTTTTTACCTTGAATTACCCTATTTACCTTTTTCCGTGGTAAATAAATGTCAAAATTTACTATTCGCAAAAAATTATTTTCATCTTATTTAACCACATTTTACCTAATAATAACAACCATGTATGTTGAATTTTTGAAATTCAATCAACAGAAGTGGTAAATTTACATTTAAATGAAACATTAAGTATTTTAACTATGACTTAGTGGTTTCACTATTCCTAGAAATTGTTGTTTTTCAAAAAAATACCAAATATTCAGCCTAAGATATATTTGATATTCTGAATTCAAAATGATGTCCATTTTACCAAATTTAAAACATAGAATTTTGATTATTTAATTTAAAATTAATTCACATTATCAAAACAAATAGCGTATTTTTAATAAACAATAATTACCAAAAGATTGATACTTGTTTATTTCCAATTTCAAAGTCAAATTAATTCAATGAATAACATTCTGTTTAATGTTTAAAATATAATCTTAATACACATTAAAACCAATTAAAAAGATAATATAACCATATAAATAAATTAGATATAAATGCACTTTAAAATTAAAATACAGTATTTTCACTATTCATAAAAAATTGAATTTTATCAAAAAAATAACCAACATTTACCCAAATAAATTTTTATGTCCTGATTCAATAGAAAAATTTTATATGGTCATATAGAACATAAAAAATGACTATAACTAGATTTAAAGAGTGTTATTCATCAAAATGTGATAAATCAATCATTTATGATAAATTATGATTAGAATTAGATTCATTCAAATTTTAAGCCTCTACCTTCTATTGGATAAATGTAAAAACATTTAACAAACATGTATAATCATATTTTAGTTAGTTATATTTATTTCTATTAATAAAATGACTAGGCATTAACTATCATCTAAAATAATATTATTATATTATTAGTGTGCAACAAATGATTTCAAAGAAACCCATTGTTTCTAATTAGGTACGTCATTGAACATAGAATTCCATTTAAAGTAAAATTAATAATTAATTTACAAATATTAATAAATATGAAAAATTTCATATTCATTATTTACATGGGATGTTACCAAGAGTCTTAATCACAACCATATTAGCATAATTTAATTAGGTGAATAAGGTTACCTTGTGAATTTTAGGAATGACAAGTGTTTAGTTTAAAATTCCAAGGGAGAGTTTGTTCTTTAAGACAATAGGCAAGATAATTAATACAAACTAAAAATATAAGACCTTAGAAGCCATGATCTACCTTGTCTTATTGAAATGGAAGATAATTCTTGGTTATAGGATATAAATTTAGGACATTGTAACCTTAGGAACCTATAAAAACTCTCTAAGAAAAGACTATTTAAGAATCTACTGGGGCTTATATTTGATTCTTCAAAAGTTTATGATCCTTGTCAATATGTAAAGAAACATAATTCATGTTTTAAATGGATCAGTTAAATCTCAACCACTGATGCATTACATTTGGGACATATGGATCTTTTTGGTTCATCTCTAACTGGAATCATTGGAGGAAAATATTATGTATTTTTCTTAGTTGATGATCACACTAGAATTACATGGGTTTGTTTTCTAGAAATAAAGTATAAATCTTTTTCTTATTTTAAATGTTTTAGAGCCCATTTTAAAAATGAGAAAAATCGTCCTTTGAAAACTATTCATAGTGATCATGGAGGAGAATTTCGAAATTCTGATTTTGAAACTTTTTGTAGCAGAAAAGGCAGTACACATAACATCACAGCAACAAGAACTCCTTAATAAAATGGTGTTGTTGAAAGTTGGGATATAATTCTTAATGAGATAACAAGAACCATGTTGTGTGAATATTCTATAGCCAAGAAATTTTGGGCTCAAGATATAAGTACTTCTTGTTATACTGTAAATTGAGTTTTAATTAGATATTTTCTTAATAATAATATTTATGAGTTATGAAATGGTAGGAAACCTAGAATTTCCTACTTAATGGTTTCTGGTTGTAAGTTATTTATTATGAATACCAAAGAAAATCTACACAAATTCTCACTAAAATCTGATGAATGCATTTTCTTATGCAACTCCAAACCACTAAAACATATGGAGTTTTAAATAAAAATACTTGTACTGTTGAAGAAACTGTACATGTTAAATTTGATGAAACCAATCCCTTTGTATTTAAACAACCTCAACCAACATCTTCAGATGTTTTTTAAAATATATATTATCAACACTTTATTAGAGATTCTTTTGATAATGATAAGGTTCATGAAAAGGATTCTTGAATAATTTACCCCTAAAGTTTTCCTACCATGTGTTGAAGAACAGGTTCTAAAAAACCCCAATCAGTTGTTTCCTAAGAATCATATTAGTGATAGTATCATTGGATTTGTAAATAAACCTATAAGTTAAAGTTGTACCTTATGAAATGAAGTATAAAATATATAATTTATTTCCCAAATAGAAACTAAAATAACTAATAAAGCTTTAGGTGATGGTGATTGGATAAAAATTATGCCAGATTGGATGAATGAATTTGAAATGAATAAAGTATTGACCATGGTTGAAAGACCTAAGGAAACTTCTATTATTGGAGTAAAATGGGTCTTCAGAAATAAGTGGGATGAAAATGGAATCATAGTATGAAATAAAGCAAGATTTTTTACTAAAGGCTATAATAAACAAGAAGGAATAGACTATGATGAAACCTATGCTCTTATAGAAAGACTAGAATCTATTTGTATTCAACTTTCCATTGTAGAATTCATCAATTTTAAAAAATTTCAAATGGACGTTGAATGTGCTTTCCTTAATGGTATTTTCCAAGAGGTTGTTTTTTTTGAACAACCTCCTGGTTTTGAACATTCAAAACATCCTTAACATATTTTCAAACTTACCAAAGCTTTATATGGAATTAAACAATCCCCTAGATTTTGGTATGATAGGATTACATGGTTTTTGTTAAAAACAATTACATTATTGTGAATGATGATCCAACCATTTTTTTAAATAATCATAAGAATAATTCATCGATTGTTCAAATTTATGTTGATAACATTATATTCTGTTCAACTCAGTAATTTTTTACTCATTTTTTTGTGAATCTTATAAAATCTGAATTTGAAATGAGTATGATGGGTGAATTAACATTTTTCTTTATTTTCAAATTCCTAAAAAATCAGAAGGAATCTATATATCCCAACATAAGTATCTTAAATATATTCATAAAAAATATGGATATGAAAACACTAAGAGTAAAAGTACTCTGATTGGTATCTAAAATTCACTTTATCATCATGAAGATGGGAAACTTGTTGATCAAATATCATTTAGAGGACTGCTAGGAATTCTACTTTACATGATAGCTAGTCGTCCAGACATAATTTTTTATGTATGCTATGGTGAAAAATATTAATAAAATCTTATTGAATCTCATTTAAAGTTATTGAAATGGATTTTATTCGCTACTTAAATGGAACCATTGATTAAGAACTCTTTTATTCTTCTAAAAATTATTTTGTTTTAAAAAAAATTCAGATGCTGAAATTGGTGGAAGTCGAATGGATTGGAAAAGTACATCTAGAACTTTTCATTTCTTAAGAGATTCATTAGTTTCTAGGTCATGAAAAAAGCAACACTCAGTAGAACTTTCCACTGCTGAAGCTGAATATGTAGCAGCTTGATGTTGTTGTGCTCAAGTATTGTGGATGCCAAACACACTCACATACTATGGTATGAGTTTTACCAAATCACAAATACCGTGGGATAATACTAATTTCATTTCCTTAAGTAAAAAACATGTACATCACTCTCATGAAAAACACATAGATATTAGGCATCACTTTCTTAGATATCACACACAAAATTGAGATATCATTATTCAATTTATCGGAACACGATATCAACTTGCTGATATTTTCATAATAAATTTCTCTCAGATAGATTTGAATATATTAATAAAATGTTAGGAATGATAGCCATATGTTAATATTCCATATTAACTTTTTGTGGTAACCCATCTTCATATAGTAATAATCTCCTTTTCATAGGGGAGTACATTTTCTTACATAAAAAAATTTTGTAGTCTAATTTTTTTTCATAATCAATTTTTTTGTAATCATGAATTTTTCCAAATTCTAATTTTTGGAATCATTTTTTCCTTTAAATTTGTTTTTAATTTTTTTTTCAGAATCTAATGTTATTCTAGAAGTATTTTTTACGAATAATTTTCCTCGTAATCTATAAGGTATGATTTATTTTTCTAAGATTTTGTAATCATTTTTTACTAGATGGTATTTTCTTTTTGGATTAAATTTCTCTGATTCAATTGTTTCATAAATCCAAATGTTTTTCATAAAAACCCTCAAAAGATCAGAATATATAAAAATCCCACTTCGATGATCATCTCAACCATCAGATTTGATCAGAAGCTTTTTCAACAGTTGGATCAACCATTTAAGTTGAACCGTCTCTAAAAACGCTTGTATAAAGCCCTATGATGGTTTCCCCACATCAGACTTTAAATACTTTGTGTGCTAAAGAACTAGATTTTTATTTTAAGATAGTTATGAATCTCCAATGATTCCTTAGTTCTGGATGACTGCTGTATCTTTCCCTCAGAATGAAATGTCTACTGTTAAAGAAATATCTGTGTGGAAGATATACTGAGAGAAGATAGTTGATCAAGAATTCATCGATAAGTATGATTCTATTGTTTCTAAAAATATTAATCTAAATGGTTGGGAGAACCATTTTATTTTGAAGCCAATGGAATAGGATCTGGTGTATTTGGATTTGATGGTGGAGTTTTATGAATTAGATTGCTTTTTCAATGAAGGTGGGAAAGATAAATATTCCTTCAAGTGTTATGGAAATACCTACTATATTTCATACAGCAAGGAAGCAAGTCTGATTGGTATTCCTTTTGAAGGGGGAGAATAGTTTTGTACTTGAAAATTACCTGATGAATTAGTATCTTTTAACAAGGAGAAGTTAGTAGAATGTCTTGGCTTGAAAGAAGTGAAGACTCTGAAGATCATTCATATTTCTACAAATTTGTAGATTCATGAACTATGTGTTCAAGGATTTATAATTCCAAGGAAAGGGGATACGTATACTATGAAAAAGAGTGACATCTATATTTTAGATTTCGTGGGGAATCTAAGGAAGTTAAACTTGGTTAATTATAACTTGGAAACTATTGAAAATATCATGAATGATTATCTAAAGCCTCAAATTATTATGTGTCAGGATATTTTTTCAAATATTATTGTTCTTTTCATATAGTCATTCGAAATCCCATGCAGTTCTAAGCCAAGAAATATCAATGTTATGTTGTTGAGTGATTACACCTTAAGGAGAATGAAAATCTAATTTTCCAATATATCCGGAAAATTATATGATATTTCTGAAGATGAATTAGATGCTTCATCAAAGAAGCTAGAAGAGACTCAAACCTATAAGGATGGTGGAATGAAGAGAAAGGCTAAGAAGGTAGAAGAGAAAAAATACTCATGTGGCCAAAAACCTCAGTCAGTACCACCAAAGCATAATTAGAAAAAAATTTATCCTGATTATGTAGTGGCTAAATGGAGAGAAGATAAAAAGATCTAGAAGTAAGGGGAGCCTAATTTTGGCCTGGACCCTGCTGAAGAAAATTCTTTGATAGAAAAGTCTTCTAGGAATCATGAAAAAGAACAAAATAAAAAGATGAAAATGATGAAATTTTTATATGACAAAGTCATTCAATCTCTTCTTGAGGCTACTGAAAGATCCACAGAACAAATTCTGGTACCATAATACTTTCTGACAGAACCATTACCAGAGACTCTGGGAATGAATGTTTGTCTTCTGAAATCATATCAAGAAGAAGAAATTGCTCAGGAAGAAGAAGGGGAAATAAAATAAGAAGAATATGGGGAAGAAGAAGGAAATGAAACTGATGAAGTTATAAATAAAGTCTAAGAGTAACATGAGAAATAATTTTCATCTGTAAAACTATCAATATGGACTTCCCATGAAAAATCCTCAAAAAAATTTACACCAGTAAAATATGAGACGGTTGAACAAGAAGTGAATAATACAACAGATGGTGAAAGCAGTGATCATGATTTTATTCATCTGGAAGATCTAGTGGCTGAGGCAAAGAAAGAAGATGTTGTGGAAGAAAAGATTTTTCAGCTATCTGATAGTGAGCATGAATCTCTTAAAGAATAAGATATCAATTTGAGTCTATATAAGGTAAAGTAAGTGGTTGTAGACACACCAAGTAAATTAGTGGTGAAGAACAAAGATGCATGTGCTTCTTCAAAAAGGAAAGATGAGGATATAGAAAAATAATCATCACCAACCAAACATTCGAATTCAGAATCATATTCTCTTGGACATGATTTTGTTGTCCAATCATTGAAGAAAGTTGTTGGTACGATTCATTTTTTTCTATACATAGATTCACGATGAAAAATGATTCATCATACCATAAACCATAAGTCATAATCAATTTCGATGGTGATGGATAAATGTATTACACTAGAGGTACATTTCTAGACCTTGCTCATTGGATATGATGCTTATAAAAGTTCATTAAAGAAGATAAAAAGTGGGTTAAAAATAATATTTAACAAATGTTAATTTTTGTTGAATTCTATGATAATTTTAAGGATTCTTTTGATACTAAAGTTGGAAAGATTAAATATTATTCAAATAGTTTTATGGAAAGGTAATGTCTTGAAGAGACTACTTAGAAGCCAAATGCTTTAGATTTTAATGGCTTGCTAAACTCTGTGGCCCTGAATAAGAAGAGGGAATGCGATTATAGAATGGAGATTGAAGAAAATCTTATTATGCAAGAAGAAGTGTTGAATGCTCAGGAACACATTCTTAAGGCTCGAGAAAATAAAATTCAGGCCTTAGAAAAGAAATGTGAAGACCAGGATCAGTTGAATAAGAGAACATAAGAGGATCACAATGATCTCAAGAAGCTAAAAACTATTGTGAAATGCTGATTCTTGAGGGGAAAGAGGGATAATTTCATTACAATCCGATCATTTTTTTATTTTCTTCATTGTTCAAATACATCTAATCATAATGAAAAAAAATTTCTCCATATTTTTTGTTGTTTATCACTAATTTTTCAGGTGCAATTTTTTCCATTCCCACTATTACTTTTTAAAAATCAAAAAGGGTGGAATCGAATGCTAAAAAGAATTCAAAGTAATGAAGAGAATTCCCTATGTAAGGTGGATTTCATCTTGATGATTGTTCATATCAATGATATTTTTTCAATGCAAGAAAATGAAACTTCTCATTCATGAAATCAAGAATACTATCCTTAATGAAAATTCTCATTCATGAAACTTCTCATTTAAGGATGTTTGTGCTTTCCAAAAAGGTAGATATTGTTTTTTCAATAAGGTTTCTTTTTTTACTTTTTCCATTTCTTTATTTTTAAAAATCAGAAACACTCTATATTAAGGAAATTTTTTTTCCTAAAATACTTGTTTAATAAAGGAAATTTTTTCATCCCCAAGGAAATTTTCTCCTATCATTGTTTTCATTATTCATGATTTAGTTTCACTAATCCTTACACTTTTGATTTGTAAGTGTAAAATTTAGGTTTCATTTATAAAACCTCATAATCCTATAAATACTTATATATAATGAATTCTATTTTCAGTTTATAAATTCAGATTCCAAACTCTCTAAAATTCAGATTACGAATTCTCTGAAATTCAGATTCTGTATTCTCTGAAATTTAGATTCTGAATTCTTTGAAATTCAGATATTGAATTTCCTAAAATTTTTATTCAAAAATCTCTGAAATAAGATTCCAAATTCACTGAAATAATGATTCCAAACTCTATTTGAATTCAGACTATTGATCCCTTAAATTATTAATCTTAATTCTTTATAATTTAGACACTGAATTCCCCAGAATTTAGGTTCTGAATTCCATAGAATTTAGACTATGAATTTCTCATAATTCAAGATCTGAATTCCATAGAACTCAGACTTTGATGTCTATAGAATTCTGATTCTGAATTCTTCGAAAAACAATATCTGAATGTATATGTAATACAGAATTTGAATAATTTTCTCTTAGACTCTAAAAATTATTTTTTACATAAACTCTCAACATTATTTTTTATATAGACTATGAAAAATAGATTTTTTTGAGAAACCATATTTACTTACACTTTTTATAGTTATAAAATTATATCGTTCATTCTATTTCTAACTAACCATTGTTTTAGTGACACGTTTATAGGTCCCTCTAAAATGCAAGAAAACTATGACCGTTGGAGGAGGGAGCCGACCATTGATGAAATTCCTATAAATAGGTTCTCATTTGAATGATATTGACATTATTCTACAACTCTAGAGACTACATGTTGTTGAATGGATTTATACAGAGAAATACTCTCATGCTTTGTGCATACACAACATTTTTTTTATATTTCTTTGTGTGACTCTGATTGTTTCTTAGAACAATGGAGGGATTCTGGGGATAGGATGATAGCGGTGATGACTACATTAATGTTAGAGGACTTCCTTGATAAGGAATAAGGAGACGCCAACAACCTTGATGTTTGAGGTCTTGTAAGGATATGAAAACAGACATCGATATTCTTATTGATAGATTACCCAATTGGGGATAAGATATAATTTCTTGAATGTATAAATCAAGGGACCTTTATCCAGGAATGTTGGATTCCCTACTATTTGGGTTAAAAGATTCTATACTTGTAACTTGTGTTGTTTCATGTTAATTTTCCACTACATTTTGATTAATATGGAAAGTATAACTATCATATACATTCTTGTACGTGTACACTGATTACTAAGATTCTATACGCTTTATGGTAGAACCTTTTCACTTGAAATCATTTCATATGTTTTATTTCCAGAACCATATTTTTGGAATCTAGAAAGTTTTTAGAACCCAGATGTTTTCTGAATTTACATTGTTTAACTTTTTTAAACAACAAATATCTTTATATAAACATTAAAAGTTCAAAAAAAAATAAAGGATACAATTTACCCCCTATTTTATATTGAGAATAGACATCATATTTCGATCCTACAGGTAATGTATCTTTTGAAATGTGGCCAATGTTGACTTTTATTATCTTAATGATAACTTACTACTCTAATGGTGGTAGTAGTTGTGACGTGATTTCCTAGGTGTCTTCATGCCAAATGATATGTGACCATGATGTGGGTTTGTGGTATATGTTATTAAAAAGAGAAGGAAGACCCAAGATACACGATGTTGAGGTCTGATAGTTTAATATCAATGGGAATGTGGTGAATGGTATCATTTTATCAATATTATTCTTATTATGTTATTATATATGGCTTGAGTTATTCGGTGAGCATAGGATAGTGAGGATGTGATTGGATAGTTAACTATTTTAGGGGTATTTGGTTCAACTATTTATTAACTGGTGAATTAGAATGTTTCATTCATATGATCATGAGAGACAATGGTATTCCTACTAATTATACTTTAATGATTATATAATGTATATAAAATCATGTTTTGGTTTCTAGAAGGATTCCTTGGACTATGATGGACATTACATGCTCGGACCATTGGATAGTTACTATGTCATTACATTATCATTTTTTCTGGGAATTCTATTGGAGACTATTATCTATACTTAGTTGTGATATTCATGAATTCTAGTAGAAATCATTGATTTCCATTAATATTAGATCATGGATTTTCTTTTGGAATATTTTTCATATATCATGATCTAATATTAATATAGTTGTTAATTTGTCTGATTATGTGATAGTTTTATATCCTGTGTGATACATGCCATCCCAGGGCCTACTAGGTCCTGGACTCAGAGTCATTATATCACTCCCTTCATCCAAATATATATCGGGGGATTGGGTTGTGATTAACTGAAATCAAAGATGAATGTTTTGGGATAAGGTGGATTTTTTGATATGCCACTTTGAGGTTTGAAAGGGTTGGTATAAAAATAAAGCTAGTTGATCATGGAACATGAAGTAGGATATGGGATAGGAAAGGAAACATTATTTTACAGTCCCCAATATCAAAATTTTGGATTTTTATCTTCTCTAATGACAATGTAAGGTATACCATTTTTCCAGGTTAATACTTGGGTGAGGTAAAATTTTCAAGATTTATTTTATTATATTTTTGATTAGGTATTTTTTTATTGTATGTTTCAATGAATTAAGACAAAATAAAAAGAATACAAATAAAATTTTATAATATATGAGATCAGTACATAATTTTTTCCATTATCTGTTGTGACACAAGGTCATCATTCACATGCAGTTCTAGAAATGATGGTTTATCATTATGATTTAGTTGATAACCATAGGATAGTTTTATATGGGGAGGATGATTATAGAAATTTATTTTACATTCCTTTAAGAATTTGTATTTAGGGAGGTATGAGGGATGTGTTTTCGATGTTGATAAAGAGAAGATTGGATGATATTGGGACTACCTTTAGATTTATTTGGGTCTTGATTGAATAATAGGTCTATTTGGTATTTATTCCATTCGAGGGAGGTTCACGTTAGTGATGGATTCTGCACTTCTATGAGTTAAAGGATGTATGTTTTTTATGGATTGAATTTTATAAATAGTATCTAGTAATATTTATTTTTTGACCATAATGGTAGTTAATAGGCATAGTAATCTTTTTTTGATGTTTTTTATTATGGGATTTTGGATTCATGATCAAGGACCTTGTGCATTTTTTCATTGATATTTTGACACATGTGGAGTTTCATAAAAGTTTTCATGAGGAGGCACTCCATCCATTGATCAATAATCTATTTTTCATCTATAAATTTGTAACATATGTAGAGATTCATAAGAGAAGATAGATGATCAATTGGATGCACTCGTGAAGAGGATTACATAAAATGGGAATCCATGAGGGTTCATTGATGAGGGGTGTTAATAGTTGAAGGTATCATGAACTATAATCTATGAGGTATAAAATAGTGGGATTTTGAAATATGTAAACTCATTTCTGACCTTCTCAGGATAATGGATTCCATAACTATTTTGGGGACTTTTGGAAATTGTTTTTTTGGTGTTCTTAGTCATCACAAAAACAAGTTCCAATTGTATCTATATGAAAAACAAATTAGAGGAAGTTAGGTTCAGTATCAGCCTCAGTAATATTCATATTTCAGTATATTTATATTTCTGGGGAATCAATATTATGGTCATATAATGTGGGATGGATTAGGTTTAGAACAACCAAAAGATGTGTCTTGAGTTATAGAACCACATTATTAGAATGTTTTGGAGGTGTTCATCTATGTATAGGTATATTATATAGTCATATTTAGTTGCATGTAGTGGATAAAATAGATCTTGAGGGTATAGATATCATTTCAAGTGATCTAAAATTGTCATATACTCAATTTGATACCTTATGTGATTCAAGATATTCTAACTAAATTTTTGCCCCAAATTATGTATGTAATATATGAAATGATGTGGAAGGGATTAGCATTCACCTAGTGTGGACTAAATATTCAGACGCCAGGAAATATTTCTTGATATTTTCTTGGTGTTTTGGATAAGGATGAATCCATATCATCCCCATGTATATCCTTTCGTACTACTAATGTGTATGTATGATTCCATCCATTGAATCAAAGGGTTATATTTTAAGAATTCTATTAATAACTACTTCTAGAAGATATTCATCTTATAGGACAAAGATGTACAACATCTAGTTATAGTTCGTGGGTGGGGTTTTCAGGGGGAAGTAGATATATATATCCTCTAATTTTTCTAATAGACGAGTAGTATATTGAATTATAGCTCTCTATAATGGTTTAGGTTAAAATGGTTGTTAGGGGAGTTATTGGATGATTTTTATGATGTTGTGACATAATATCATCAACACGATGTTGGGTTTTAGATAGAATCAAATCCAAGTGTTTTTTCAGTTATGATGGTTCCTTATTAGATGACACATTTTGAGTTGAGAGGGATGATAATTTATATTAATGGTTTCATATAGAATGTTTTAATCCAAAATTATTGAATCCATGGAGTTCAACAGTGTTTTTTTCAATGAATGAAATGGTATTCTATTATTGAGAAAAGTCTATCATCAGTTAAATTAGGTAATGGTGAAGGTATGTTACTCACATTTTATGAAAAATGATATTTTCACTAGTTTATTAGGGAAATTTGTTTTTATAAGATAGATAGTTGGTATGTGTTTCAAATGTTGATGCTAAAAAAGTATGATATCACAATTACAACATTTAGATGTAGTTATGGGACATTGTCCTTTTTTTATGTAATAAAATGTCATAAGGACACCAAATATATTGAAGGGGAGTATGAAAACTATTGATTTAATTTATGGAGTATTTAATTGTCATTTTCATCAACTACATCTGGATATAGTCAATTAAAGGGGAGGATCATTCAAATAATCTCAAATCTTTCTTCATGTTCTTAAATGCCTCATGCTCTATGGATAAATATCAAATTTAATGATTTGGAAATGATAAGTGTATTTCATTTATCATGTGGTTTATCTGTAGTTTTTC
The DNA here is from genome assembly GCA_963277665.1 of Viscum album. Classification (NCBI taxonomy): domain Eukaryota; kingdom Viridiplantae; phylum Streptophyta; class Magnoliopsida; order Santalales; family Viscaceae; genus Viscum; species Viscum album. The sequence goes on from OY728140.1 coordinate 1,061,571,704, forward strand.
GTCATGAACCCATAAAATTTCACAGAATTTGATTCGTACATAGAACCTAATATTGCGGCAAAGGATCCTAGTTTCTTTATTCTTGTATGCTATTATTATAGCTTCATTACATATTTATCTTGATTTATAGATTCATTGATATTATTGAATAATAATTACTATTTTTATATTCATACAGATCAATTTTAAGTTTTTTTGGCTAAATGATGGGGAAATTAAATAGTGCTCTATTACTATTGATGCAAGAGGAATGGGTCATGTTAGTGGTGTTTTGTGAAGCATCATGTCGTGTCTTGGGATGAGTCTTGATGAAACAATGAACAATGATATCTTCATGGTCTACATTGTTATGAAACCAAAATCATAACTATTACACCAATGAATCAGAGATATCAAAATTTTTGTTTTCATTCATGTTGTTGCCACATTACCTCATTGGGGAGACCTTTGTGGTCTTTATAGGTCAAAATATCATGACGTGTATCATTTCTCATTGTGATCTAAATCCACAAAAGTATATATATATGGTGTTTCTCTAGGATTATGATTTCAATATGTCATAATCCTCATTAATGAGAAATTTTATAGATGATTTTTTGAATTAGATGTCATGGAAAATTGTTTTTTCATGAATTTGGATATTCATGGAGTGTAATAAAGGAGTTGGATGGAATGTACATTAATGTACGGGTGGTTGATGGTGGAGGTTTCTTGATTAATATAATGGTTATTCCTTATCTAATGTAGATTGTTGATGAGTCTTATAGGGACTCATATGAAACATTTAGAGAAAATTGTGTTAACCATGATGATTTTTCATAGGGATGGTTAAAGGCTGGGCCAAAATAGATGTTTTTTTGGTAGGTTTTTTTGTATATGTACATGCCCTTAAACATTACATAATCTTTTTAATTCAACCAAAATACACTTATTACATTCCCCAAGATCAGTTTGGCCAACATTTTTATAGAATAACGTCATAAATCATACAGAAAAACCATAAGCATAAAACATGGATACTACTAAAAAAATATCCATTTTTTCGTAATGTAATTATTATTTTTATAACATGAATTCATCTAATGAAAAATAATTACAACATTAATCTTTGATTATATTCCCTTTTCTAACCATAAAACCCTTTGTAAAGCATTTTCAATCATAGGATGAGCACAAATAACACATTATGGTTCATTATAATAATTAATTAAACTAATATTCCATTAATGCTTATCAAAATATGATATAATTTACACAATGACATTCTTCTCACCCATTAAGTATCATATAGTTACTCTATGAATACATGATATTTCCAAGAAAATAAAGAATATACATTATCATTTAGGGAGCATGGTTAAATCATTACTTATGATCATAAATGGCATGGATATAATTTTATTAGTAACCCTTACATCTACCTTACAGTGTAACCCACCCATCTACCTTACACTATAACCCCCATGGAAACCTTATACTGTAACCCTTATAGTTACACTTGGAGTACCCATACGATCAACCTCAAATATAAGCATACTCAATGCATTGAAGGGAGATTTAGTTCCCACCCTTCATCATAATTAATTCTTAATAGCATTAATATAATTATAGAACATGGACAGTTTCTTAAAATAATTCCTCTTGAATTTTCTAAAAATATAAATTTAAAAGGTGATTTTTAAGGAAAATTCACTTACATAATAACTAAAATATATATGTTTGAAATAATTAAGAGAAAATTAAAAATTAATACCCATATAAATACATTCATAAAAACCATTTGTAATCTATGAATTTGAAATAAAATGAAATATAAACAAAATGATTAAAACTACATTTTTTAATAGAATGCTATTTTTAAATTTTATTTTTTAAAAAAATTAAATAGAAAAATTTCTCAGACTTAAAAATTCAATTATATTAATTTTTTATTAAATTTAGGTATGTTAAAACAAAATTTAGAAGTAAGGGTTGTTTTATATTTCATAGAATATAAAATAGTACTTTGTTAAAAATGATAACAATAATATATTATGAAAAAATGTAAATGTAATGAAATACTTTAGTTAATTATATAGGAATTTTGGGTTGAAGATTTTATGGTATTATCTCACCAAATAGTATATAATATCTTACTTTTTGAACCACTAACCCATAAATATTGTCTTTTAATTACTATTAAATATTTGGTCATCATAAGAGCACCCTATCATTAAAAATATAACTAACACCCTCCCAGTGATATTAATAACCATAATAATTTCCATGAACCCCAACCAAATATTCAATTAAAATATATCAATTGGGTGAACAAAACCATCTAGTCTCCAAAAGTTATCCATGCCCCCATCATTCCAATGGAGACTGTCAATAGAGTGTTCATGGTCCCAAAAGTGATTATTACTTAATACTTATTCTTTCAATCTTTATATTTATCTTCCAAAACTAATATAACGATTTTGATATTACATCCAAAATATCATTATTATACTTATTTTTTGTTATATTAATTTAAAATCATTATTAATTAATTTTCATCCGCTTAAAAAATAGAAAATAATGGAAATCGTGTTTTTGTTGTGGAATACTACCTCTAGGAAGTGATGTTGTTTATTTTTCAACAATAACTCTATTGTATGGTTTTAGGGATGGATTTTTATAATAAATTTGATATATAAAATATATTCATGTTTATTTAGTGAAAAATTGAAATTCACATTCACTCCCTTATGTTTATTTTTAAATGAAATCTATAAATGTGCATTCTCTAGATTACCACCACTCTAAAGTAACATGTTTCTATTTTGATTTATAATCATTTTTTTTTAAATTCATTAAATTGAAAATAAAATTCAAAAATATATATATAATATCATTATTAATCTTTAATAATTATATTCTTCCAAAATAAAAAACTTCTATTACAATTAATATCTATTAATTATAGTATATTCCTATTTGGGTTATTTTAACAACAAACCTATAAAATAATATAAAACAATACAATGGGTGACTAAGAGAACATATGCACACATATTTTTACAATTAAATAAGAAAATTATAGTTGTCTTTGGATTTTTTGAGGTCCATATTGTGTATAAAAAAATATTATTAAAACATTATATTCAATAAAAAAATTACTAAAATAAGCCTACATTAATTCAATATTCATATAATATATATATAAATATTGTGTAATGAGATAATAAACTGATATATAAATATAAGGGATATAAAAAATACATCTTATTATCTATGACTTATAATATTTATGAAATTCAATGTTTTTCATCATCATCCTTATAAATTTCTATGAAATAATAACAATTTACTAACACCAAATAGTGAATAAATGCCCTAATTAACTAATATATTTTCCCTAAATAGTTATAAGTAATTTTTAAAAAAGTTTATATATATAAATAATAATTTTAAATAAGAAGTTTTCATATTATGGTATTTAAAATGTTATTACAGTGCAATAAACTAAGCAATAAAATAATTTTTGGGTTTCATCAACTCAATTTCTAATTCACTCACTCATAGTTTTTCTGAGTTGAATCTTAATTTATGTAATTCATTAATACATCTTTAAAAACATTTATTTTGACATGAAATCATTTTTTCTAGGTAATTATATCTCATCGTGAATAACCACATTATTTATGAAACATTGTATAAAATAAAATTATAACATATGTAAGAGTAGACTCTATAATTACCAATTATTTTTTTATCATGTTTCCATGTTTTCATATTTAAATAATTTAAATTAATAAAATACAAATTATGTCATTTATTATACATTCCACATATTTTTATTTATATATATTAATAAATTAATTTATTTAATGATATCGTAGATGTGGGATACTCTTTTAGACTGATAGAAACTCTTAATAAATGAATTTATTTTTACTATTTACCATTTGTGATTTTCGAATGTGTATTTTTTATCTCATTTAATGGATAAATTATTTATACATATTTATATTACTGTTTCAAATAGACTTCTCTATACCTACTAAAAAATTAATAAAATCAATCTCAAATAAATATCTTCAAATAGTATTTAAAAATGTTGTGTACATAATTCAAATTTTCTAAATAAAAATTTCTATTAAGATTATACTTCATTACGTTATGGTTTTAACACAATAAATAATTTATTATTATATGATTTATTTTGTAAAATGATATTTTTTAGATCATATTATTTCATAATATCATTATTTAGGATATTTTGTAGTGATTTAAGTGACCAATTTTATTTCTATGGTTTCTTCAATATATTATTATGTTTGATATTAATTAGAATACATTTTTAAGAATAATGAAAGGTGGGAACCTATATCTCCTTGTAGTTGACTTGAATAAATGTTCCTATTAGGTGATCTTCACAAGTGGATGTTATGAGTATTCTATCATAAGCATAGGAATATTTAGTTTGATCACAATTTTATTTATGGACATTGTGTGATAGTTCTAATTTAAATGTCCATAATGAGGTTGATTATAATAATTTTCCAACACATATATTCAAATAAACATTCTGTATGGTATATCAACTTATTAAATATTTCCAAGATGCTTTTATTTCTGATTCTACAACATTTATTGATTTTCAAACATATAATATAAATATTGTGTAATCTAATGTCATTCTCACAATTTTATGATTATTGAGATCTATTTTTTTCTATATCATAACATTTATTCATATTTAAATATCATTTTTGATATTATGTGTCCCAATAATATTTTATTATTATCTAATAAGGCCTCATGATATATTAATAAGTTATATATCTTTTCATCATTTTATCACTCATTTTCATGAGCTGATACATTATGATAATTTTTTATATTACTGAGAATTGTATATCATCCTTTTCTTATAAATCTAGTTTACTTTTTAGGATATAATTATATTGTGTGGGATTATAAGAATGGTTCATGAAAATTGTAGTTTTGGAGAAATGTTTGAAAAAATTTTAAAATTAGAATCTTTTGTCGTTAATCTCTAAGGTAGTAAGCCGTTATTCCAATGGGTTATATGATTATTTATGAGAAAAATTACTCAAATCTATAAATTAATATATTATTTACGATATATAGATATTGTTTTATATGTTTTACTTCAAATAATTTCTTAGTTATTTTTTTGATTAATTTAGTTTTTAGGGGATAAAACTAGAATACCTTTGGGAAAATCCAATGGATAATCCAATACATATGAAAAAACATAATATTTTGTTAAATTATATTGTATATGGTTTCCCAGAATTCATATTACTATTTGGATACTATAATGTGATTGTTTTTGTGTCAGAAATTCCACTATTGTTGATCAGTGTGAAAAAATGATGGTTCAGAAATGACACGATCTTCACCCAAGTGTAAGATAAGTGTTCTTAAGACTAAATATTTAGATGGATACTCCCATTTGATCTTATCTGGTTAGTTTTATTTTTCATTAGAAACATTTAAAAATAATTTGAATACAAAACTTATTATATTTAAAAACTACAAATGGATAATATATATTGAACCATAAAATTCATATATTTACATTTGTATGTAATTTATTAAATACAATCTCTATTATTATTGTGACAATATATATATGCATAAATTAATTCATGTATACTAATTCTTAATAATCAATTAGTAATTTTATTTTAGAAATGAGTGATAATTTTAAACTTTAAATTTTCTGAATGGAAAAATTAATGACTTTTGGGATTGGTTGAAAATCATCAGGTCATTGTTCATCCAACATTCTTAATATATTAGATAAAACATATTATATTGTTTTGAGATCTCAAATATTCCAATTATGTAATAATGTCTAATTGTTTTAATCATAATCAAACTTCTACCATCTGTTTATGGGTCATTCTATCCACTAGCTATGGATCCATGGGTCAATGTGATAGAAAATATATTTGATGACCTTGAATGGTTAGACTATCAAATGGTCATTTTCTCTCTCAAATATTTAGATGGCTTGTCATACCAATGATGGAATCTCATTAAGAATTCCATGGAAAAGAAATAAGTATGATCTATGTAATGGTAATTATTTAAAAATAGATCTTTCACTAAGTACATTCTTGGAGTCTAGGAATGAAAATGGGGTGGATATTCCTGGAGTTGATGAGAAATTATGATTAATATATTGTATAAAATGAATAAAACATTACAAGACATGAGAGGTATGCCTATGTTTTCCATACTTATTCTAAAATTAAAATCAACCACTTATTTACTAGCTTAAAGACTATTATTTAAAGGGAAGTTTCCATAATAGAGTTTTTAGATATGAAGAGATTATTGAATTCTCTCATAATTTATATATGAAATACATAAAATATCATGTTTAAGGGAAACTTAAAGAAATATTGAGTATAAAAGAAGATATAATGATAAGAGATATAGTGGGAAGAAATTAAAATCTATTTTTGTAATATCATTTGGTGGAATCACTAGTTTAATTTCCTTAGTTGGATAGGGGTGTATTTTATGTGATGTAAGGTATGACATCAAGAATATAATTTTCAAAATGGTGGCATGATTAAAACAAAGACAATAGCGGAGTGAAAATACCCTATATATGGATCACCCACAATACAATGCCAAAAATTCACGTATTTTTTAATTATATGAATTAATTCCCTAACATATGATAAAAAATAGAAATTAAACCCTGTAAACCTTTAAAAACAGTCTGTTAAAGGTGATTATAGCGAATAACCACTACAACAGTGGATCAATATAATTTCATTTTAAAAGGTACACTTTTTCTTTAATCTATAGAACCAAATTAATAATTGGACTATATAATGGTTTTTTAATGATTGATGTTTGACCCTCTAAAATACTAGATATTAAACATATTTTTAAATCACTCAGAGCCATAATGATTTCATTCAATATATATAAATCTCATTTGATAAATATATTTGTGAGGATACAACCTATGAATCTTGTTCGATAACCTTTAATAGATTTTTTTTATGATTAGGAATGTACTAGATCTATATATATATAACATATATACTATAAGCAAAGAAATATCATTTCATAGTAAAAATAATCCAGTTCTCAAGTATCAATTCAATGATAGTAATGAACTCTCTATTGAACAAAGTTCAATAATGTGGGCTACGAAACCCAAAACAAGGGGCTCATGAACTAATTGATTGGGTTGTATGTTGATGTCGATTTCATGCATATGATAAATAATTTTACTAAAAAAAATTGAATTTATTGTATGGTATTCCCCCAATACATGAGCTATAGTTTTCAATCAAACTCATTCCAAGATCCCTACCTATCTATAATATACCAAATATAATGGCTCCCACTAAATTTGTGGACTTATAGATGAAACAATAGTGGAATTTGGAATGGGTTTTATACACCACTATGAATCACCATGGTTATAACCTATCCTTTAGTAAAATTAGTGCATTATTGATTCATCTATTCATTAATTATCATGAGCTTAATAAAACCACACTAAACTACCAATATCATATACCCCATATTTATGTTTTTATTTGTCAACCCAAAGTAGCATAGTACATATCAATAATTTTCCATTGAAATTGATATCATCATTAAATGAAAAAATGGGGATTATTTTCAATGATATATTTCCATATATTGTATATATACTTTAAATACGTAGTGATTCCCATTGGTGATATGAATTCTCTCACTATATTGTTTGAGTAAATATATTGTGTATCTAGAGGATTCATTAAACAGTTTTCTCTATTCATGATTGACGATATTATTATATATTAAAAGTGTAAGAAAGATAGTTTTGACCATTTAAATAACATATTAAATATATTGTGAATAGAAAAATGGAAGGTCAAATTTATCATGTTTGGATTTTCAAATCAAATAAATTTCAGGTTTAGATTATGTAATCACAAGTAAGATAATATTAGTAGATCAATCAATATTGGATATTATTGGGTAATTGAATAAAATAATTACTCTAATTAATATCTATAATTTCATAGGTTAACGGAATAATACCGATGATTTGGGGGAAATTTCGTTGGAATATAAAATATTTTAAATAAGAAAAAAACAAGGTAATAATGTTCATATTGATAGAGTAATTTAATAAATGTTTTAAGGAATTAATTAATAATGTGTTCAATACTCTCATACAAACATTAACATACCGTGGAGAAGGGTTAATAATATACAATTATGTTTCAAAAAAGTTCTTAGGATGTATCATCATCTAAAATGATATGGCGGTTACTTGTGAATCATATCAATTAATGAATCAAGAGAAAAATTAGTCAACACATGATGTAGATTTTGAATTCGTGATATACCAATTAAATATTTGGAATAATGTTTTCAATGTAAAATATTGTGATATATTTATCGATTAGGAGACCATGAAGAATTTATTCACATAGTTGAATTATTCTACTCAACATATAAGATGTTTATAATTGATAATATATTATAAATTCAAAGTACAGTACCACCAAGGGATGGAAAACCTGTCTGTTGATGATCTGAGTAGTAAATATAATTCATTTATATATATATTGAAAAATGATATTGAATCAATAATCAAATATTTATAATGGATTAATATTTATTTTATAATGGGAGGATAGAAATATAATATTCCCCAAGTAACTAATGAACATTCCATCCATGTGATAATTAGTGAAATATAAAATTATGGCATATAGATATATATAAAGAAAGTCAATATTTTCAAATTAAATTTTGATAGTTAAAGAGTTATATTATTTGGGATCCAGATATATATACTATCCTAAAAAAATTATGAAGGAACATTTTGAAGATGCACACAGGCCATATTTATCTATTAATACTGGAATTTAGAAGATACATGGATATCTGAAAAAATATTTTATAGGATAGAATCATAAACCAATAAGAATTTTCCCTCCATTTAATACCTGAGTTTCCCCCTAACATCACCATGGTGCATTGCATATCACTCTAGTATGGAAACAAGAACCTAAGGATCAACAAAAAATAGCATTAATGAATTCAACCAATAATATGAGTTTAATATAATTTTTTATATGGGAATGAAACCTCCATATTATGGAGGTCCATGCTAAAAAAATTTATAATAAATATTAAAAGATTAAAAAAATAAATTGAAATTAAAATATACACTAATCCCTATACTTACCCTAGTTTTCCTTCCCTCTATTGAAAAAATATACAACAAAAGAATCATACATTTTTCATTACTTTGGTTAATAGTAGATATCACTACCCTCCATCTATAGAAAAAATTTAAATCTATTATTCCCAATATATAAAAATAAATATAAAATAAATAAAATAAACAATATACATTATTATAACATTAAAAGTCATCGCTATATAATAAATTCTCAAAAAGAGGTCATGAACACAATAAAATATTAAAATTGAACTATATATATTTTTAAGATCAAAAAAAAATATTCAATCCAATGGTAAGCAATTACCCCATGCTTAGTCATTAATTAAATGATCATTTTTGTTATAGTTTGAAAAAAATAATGAATGTAAGTAATATTTCAAAACCAATCTAATTATTTTAGACTATTATATTTCATTTATTTTATTTTTTTATTGATATCAATCACTATAAAAATTGTTCTAAGAATCAATATTTTTTATTTATTTTCTTTTGACAAATAAATTTTAAAAAAATTAAATAACCATTTTGAAAAAAATAAATAAACAATTGACATGAATGGTAATATTTTGTTAAATAAATTCTCTCTCAAAGGATATATTATATTTCTTCAAGTATGAAATATTCAAATTCATCATGGGAAAAAATGGGATAAATAAGAAAAATAAGAAAAGTCTAAATGATTTTATAACCAGACCAACAATTAAAAACAATGAACCTTCCCTAATATATAATGTCACCTTCATTGGTCTTACCGAAGGGAATATCCTAGAAATAAAACATAACATGTATTTGGTCCACTATCATGAGAATAATAAAAAACTTGTTCAAAATGAATACATGTAGTTCTCACCTAAGTACCAAATAAATGTCATGATACATAAATAGAGGTGTTCATTTTAAAGGTTTTAAGGATATACATGAAGAATAATTTTCATGTTAGTTATAATATCAATTTTTCTCACCAATAAAAACTAATTAATGGACAACTACATTCAATAATCCATTCATTTAAATCATACACAACCCCTTGTCATAATCCTCACAGTACTTTTTAAGGAGAATTAAATTTTCATAATTCACAGTGCATTCCTAAAAATGATTTTTCCCATCATAAATATACAATTTATGGATTCAATTATGTCATTAACAATAATTTTTTTATTCATTCTAAAATATCTCATATTAAATTTATTTTTAATATTGAATCACGAATAACGAAAAAATATTAATATAATTATTTTTTTTAATTACATGAATATTATATGTGTAAACGTTTCCATAGTATAAGGGTTATTATTTAAACTAATCGTTGAGATTATGGGTGAATCAAAGGCCTTTTATGCTTCTTTTTTATACAAATATAAATGATATACTCAACATCGATATATTTAATTTTATTAAATTTAAATTTTGTTCTTTGTATTTAAACCTTCTATATTTACTTTTTTATGACAACAGATTAGGGATAAACAAAAAAAGTCCACGATTTATTCTACATGTTTTTTGGATTTTTGATTTCTTCTACTATTCATTGCATGTTCATCGATGGAATTTATTTTGGTTTGTGGTTCAATGATGACCTAGTATTCAATCATTTTGTAACATTTCATTAATGAAACATATTGATATCACATGCACAATTTTTGATTGATAGTGTGATTGAGGTGTGATGATAGAAATGGAAGATTGATGGAGGATCAAACATAATTTTTTTGTTCCATTAATTCCTTTTTAATTCAGGATGGATAATGTCTTGAGGGATTATTTTTCAAAAATATCTGATCCCAAACTCTATCCAACGGTGAAGGAAATTCTTGAATGACCCCCAATTTATAGGATCCAACATGTGAAGAAGGTCCATTTATGCCCATGATGACTTGAAGTAATATACCATGGGATCTAGAAAACCCCAAGTTATATGACAAGTAATCTGACATTACACTATGTATTAGAACCACTGGTTATAGAACTATTGTTTTTATGGTGTTATGTATCACACACCTTATGACATGGTCACACTCCATGTGACCCCCCCCCCCCCATGATAGCTCCATGTGTACGTTGGTATGTACATGGATAAGGGCTTAATTTCCCATCTAGTGGGACATAATTTACATAGGTATAGACACGACCAGATGTACACCATCATGAAAGGATTACATGGGTTGGTACACAGGCACAGACAATGGTAGATGGACATGATCATATGACATGGGTAGGGTATTGTGGAATTTCGACAAGATGTATACATCATTGAAACTCTATATATGTTGAGGATTACATACTGTGTGAGGCATTACCACACATTCATACATACTTATAACTAGACATTCCATGTATCCCTAGTATATGTTGTGTACACCAATTAATGGTGTTTTTAGTCGTTAATTTTTTCATTATATACTAGTATCGGTTGACTATGTTATAATCATCATTTTCTTTGACGGTAAAGTGAAGCATTACATCCATGTACTGTGATTGGGATCCACTCTAGAAATGATCCATATGTAGATTTGTGGTGTCCCTTTCTGATACTGGATAGTGATCCTCTATCATCTTTATACAACAGGCAGGGTCATTAGAATCAGCGTAAACTCCTTGATCAAGGCATTAATCCTCCATTTATTAGGCCATGTAGGTAAGGTTCTCGGTATTTTTGGAATATGATCCCTTTTATAGAAGGTTGATCTTGATTGGGACTTAGTTTTCCCCCATTTCGTCTTGGCATAACCCATATATGAGTATCATGGTCTATTGTGAACAATGAGATTTCATCAGAGGAGACAAATGACCTAGACCTCTTAGATGATAGAACTCAATAATATCATGTCTTGTGGAGTGTATTCTTCTTGGAAAAGTATTGATTCGATAGTAATCATATGGTTGGATGTTGGATGTGACCTCTGGGTAGATAAGAGTCCATTCGAAGTATATCTATGTGTGCTATATTATTAAATAATTGTTATATCATATATTGAGAAGGATATACTTAATTACTACTATTTATTGTTTTTGGGTTTTCATACATGGTTTTTTAATACTCACCACTGCATAGGATTTTACTACATTTTTCATGTGCTATGATGTTGTTATTGCATTTGATTGTTTCAAGGGAGGATTGTGATCCAGTGCAGAATAGCTTGAGCATGACGGAAAAATATACTATTTGGTATCATACAATGGATCACAATCGTTTTCCTTATATTATGTTGAGCACTTTCCATTTTTGGGAGTGTAATTTTCCCATTTCATCAACTTTCAATACTTTAAAATCACACACTGGTTGTGGGATAGTAGACTTATTAAAGAATTGGTATTATTTTCTTTATATTATAGTACTTTTTGGTTTGAAGATATGTGTGTGTACAAGTATATTTGGCTAATGCATCCCATTTTTGGAATATGGATACATTTCATGGGTCCCTAGCCCTTGTCCTATTGAATAAATACATAGGGTAGTTATAAATTAGACACCAGTGGGTCGGTCATGGAATAGTGGTATGAGAGTAGTTAGATCTACCTTAAAAATAGAGAATGTGAGTTTGGATTTCTAGAAAAGTGACTAGTCAGGTTTAGTTATCTCAAATGATACTCTATATTAATGATTCAATATCTTATCATCATATAATATAACATTGAGAATGAATTACTCTAGTACATCATAACATCTGTGGTATGGTGTTTTATTCCCACCAATGATTCGGTTCATAAGGGGGCATGGTGTTAAAGAGCTTTCTAACACATTATGAACCGGTGAAAGGTGATTGTAGATTTCACCCATGTGTTGAGATCACATTAATAATTAGATGATGTGAATCACATGTATGTAAGAATGTGATCCATTTCATGATTTAATACCATGACCTATACTTAGTGGATCTTGTCTCTTAGGATGTCTTGAATCAGCTGAGGGAGGGGTGGTGTTTGTAACGCCCCAGTCCCATTTACCTAGAGTCAGGGCATTATTACAAAACATTAGCATGATACAAGGAATCATTTTCTGAATGACCAATAAATTTAGAAGCCTTGGAAGTACTAGGTACATTCATAAGTTTTCTATTACATCATGAAAAAAACATCAACCACATTTTCTCCCCATTGACAACACTTATATACTTAGCCTATCCCTATTGGTCAGCCATAAAATATTTCATCACATCCTGGGAAAAATAAAACATAGAAATGGGTGAGCTTAGATGATCTATAAGGATAACAGTATAGTAGAAAATTTCATAAATAAGTATAAACATTTATGGAAATGAATAATACTAAAAAGCCTTTTCAACATAAAATTCATCATTATATGGAAATGATAAAATAAAATAATGAAATTTACTTATTCACATGGATATTCTAGTAGTCGAATAATCACATGTAATATCAATAGCCACTTTAATAATGATGGAATACATAATGCAAGACATCATAACCACATAGTGAATCCCTTGTGCCCAGACTACAAAAAATATTCCTTAAAGGCCTTGTGTCAAGATACTAGTTTTTCTCATGAGACCTAGCGATGCATCATGGAGCTATAACGGCCTCCACCCTCCACTTACTAAGTCCAATTCATTTCCCATATGAAAAGGATTAAACAAATCATAAGCAGTCATATTAAAACTATAATAAACAATTTCAATACCATCTCTATAAACCATGAATGGTGTTAAAATAAAACATCCATAGTCACAAAGATCACAAAAAAATTCAATTTAGTATCAATGATTTGTGTCATAATAAATCAACTTTAAACATGTGTAAAATCAACCAAAGGATGTTCAAATAGATGAAATGAAAACTATTTGAAATAAATTCCTCTCTCTATTTTGAAATCATTTAAAAGTAAAATAATAATAAAAGAAAACATTCATTTTGAAAAGATTATTATATGCATGTATGGGAAACTTTGACGATGATGTAACAACTATTAATTGCCACACCCACTATATAAGTTAAAAAATTCATTCTTACCATAATTTTGTCAAAAAAAGTCAGAAAGTACCTTTGTTTGGAAAATGTCAGAAAGATTCCATTAAAACCATTTACTAAAAATTCAAAAAAATGAATAAAATTAATATAACCCATAGTCTATTAAATATTATAATTTTTTTAAAATACATCTTTAAGAAACATGGATGTGGATGATAAAGAGGTCCTATTAGATACTTACATAAAAACAGTCTCGGATAATAAAGAGATTGTGAAATTAACCCTTAACTTGTAATTTTCCTTAGTAGACGGTACCATAACCTCTTGAATAATAGTAAACACATTTTTGTTAAATTATACAATAATAATATACATAATTATGAAATCATATATGATCTTATAATATTGCATTGTTAATAATATTTTAGTAGTATCATCGTTTCGAGTTTTAACAGATTCGTTTTCCTTTATATGCTTGGTTATATAAGTCATGTTTGTTATGTATAAGATGTATTTTATTCCTATATATAATTAAATTATGTTCATAAACATTATTTTTAATCATAAAATGAAAATTATTCTTGAAAGATTATGATGGGTAATGAATCTTATTGTGTTCATGGAGACGGTAATTCGAACGTACGAACGAGCGACACTATATTTATATTGATGGATAAATTATATGTAATTGAATGGTATATCAAAAATAAAGAATAATTAATATTTTATACTAATTATTTACATCATTTATACACATTATTATACCCATCCAAAAAATGATGTGATTGAATAACAAACTACACCACGTCGTGGAGACAGTAAGTCGTACGTACGCATGTATGGATACTTTGTCATTCATATGATGGATAGAATAATGAATATGGTTGTACCATTTTTATAATAACATCATAATATATAGAAGATACTGGAGCTATTATTATATAATGGTAAAAATAATGAAAGAGGATGTGGAAGAAGAAAATAATGTGATAGAGGTGATGAAAATATTACCTCTTTTTTCGGGTTCTTCCTTTTGATTTGATAAAAAGGTCTCCTTATATTGGCTTTGTGACCAATGGAATGCCTCTAAGTTGAAGTGAGTAAATATTTGAGGATATTTGGGAAGGTTTTGGCCGACCCAAATGTCTTGGGGGTGTCAAATAAAGAGAAGGGGAAGTACCCTTTTGTAAGAGAGGTGAGGGCCACTTTAAGAAAATATTAAAATATTATTTTATAATGAAATAATTTTCTGTTTATAATGGATCCAAAATATTTATTTTGAGGATAATGTGGTGATGTGTCTATAACATCTCAACCAATAGGTTTTGGAAAGGTTTAGTCATCTTATTAACCTTATCTTTTAGATTTAACTATTAGTTAAATAGTTTGACATTTACCGTGTCTCTTTGTATTTTTATATTATATGGTTAATACACTTATGATAAAAATCCCAGAAAACCCCTTGTAGTTCATTATTAATATATATATAACCTTATATATTTCCTTTTTCCAAGCCTTATGTTTTTTATAATATTATATCAATTAATAATATAGTATTTTTTTAAAAACTCATTTAAGTCAATTTTTACACAATTTAGTTTTGGATTTTTTTGAAAGCCGTAAAAAAATTATAAATTATAATAAAATTTATTTACTCAATCATAAAATTTCATATTAATCTATAAAATTAGTTGAATTCAACATATGTTTAAATTTACATTTATTTGAATATTTGTAGTATCAATTATTTTAATATTTCATTATTAATGTAATAATTGAATCATCGTTATTTCATAAATAAATTAACATATTTAATGTATATAAATTATAAATAAAGTATAATTATGTAGGAAATATTTTTATCTTTCTAATGAATACTTATAGTCAAATTTATATTTTGTGTAACCCTATATTAAAAGTGGTTTAGTTATTAAACATTGAATTAAACTCTTTTGACTCTTCTTTAAATAAAATAATAGTAAATTTCCTAATCTAATAAAAGTTCACCAAAAGGATTATATTTTATTTATAAGGTTTTTTTGGCCTATCTAAACATATACAATAGAATTATGACTTGTGTTAGGGTAATTATAATATCATTTTTATCCTTAATTACCAAATTTAATTTTAACCGTGGTAAATAAAAGTCAAATGTTATTATTCAAAAAAATATATTTTAATCTTATTTAACCACATTTTACTTACTAAAGTCAACCTTTTCTCTTGTATTTTTTAAATTCAACTCACAAATGTGGTAAAATTATGTTCTATGCAAATTTGTAAATGCTCTTGGAAGGTGGGTAAAAGATGGTAAAAAGATTATTAACATTTTACATATCTAATCTTATAATAAAATAATTTCAATGTATTACGGTGATCGTATATAGGTATTATGTGTCTATTTTGACCTAAAATAAATTAATATAATATAACTAATTATTAAAATAAAATTTTTCTTTTAAACAATCATGCAGTGTTTTTCACTATTCCTCAAAAATTTATCATTTTTAGAAAAATACCAAAAATTCACCCTAAGATAATTTAGATATTCCAAATTAAAAAATGAAGTCCATTTTCAAATACAAAATTCATAAAATTTCAAAAAGTTTGTATTACGCTTTTTAACAGCTAGTTTGATTGTTCGAGGTGTGTTAAAACTCCAACTTGCGTACAATGCAAGCAACTGAATTATTTAAAGGGAAACGTACCGTGGAATCTGGGGGTGTTACATATGTTATGTGGTAAATGAAAAAACAGACAACATATTTTTTAGAGATATTAGTTCGCCATACACTAGAATGGTATGTTTAATAACCATTACAATGATACTTATGAATGTGTAAGTAGAACCCTTAGAATAAAAAATTATCTGCATATTTATTATACCAATTATATTATATCATCATGTAAAAATAATATTTTAGGTGTTGGAGAATGATAATAAAACAAAGGAGCTACAGTATTGATGTTACCTCTCCATTGGGTAACTCTTTTTTCGCCAAAGGGAATCCTTGGATGGATTTCTATACAAAGGATGGATTATAGGATGATATTAGTGATTTTGAGATCTTATTTTATACTGTTTAGGCTGAGGAAATTTTACTAGATAGGTCTAAGGAAGTGAGGGTGGTGAGTATCCTTTTAGAGAGGATGAGGAGTGGCATTCATGTAAATATAAAAAGGTAAACACTTTCGATAGGCCTCCCTTACATCATGTGCCTCCATTAATAGATAAAATTACAAAAAATAAAGGGAATTTTCTAAATAATTCCATCAAATGGATTTTTTTTCATGTTTGTTTTTTATTTGCCCTCTTTAGATTAATGGTTAACCTTTAAGTAATATTTTTATACCTTAATCATTGCAATTAATTATAATCACAATCACAAATTCTTTTGGTCAAAAATGAACATGAACTTATAAAAATTAAAAATTATTCTAATTCCTAATATGGAATCCAATTTTCTAAATTCTAATGAAATAATATGACACTTTTTAATTTATGTTTAATCCCATATGCATGACAACAAAACAGGGTTTTAAGGAAAAAATGATAAATAGAATGTTATGTTTTTAAATCTACGTTTCTTTTGAAATTATTTAAAATTTACTACAATAGACTTTCTGATATAAAATAAAAAAAATTATACTAAAAAACTAATAAGAAAATGTATTTAACTATATAACCAAATTGGAAAAACATGAGGTTTAGAATTAAAATTCATTATTATTTACTATTAATCAAAATATGAATGTTTTTGGATAAATTCCAAAAAAAACAAATGTAATTTTTTATTTTATTATTTCAAGGATAATATATATTTTTTCAAATAAAAATTATAAATGTTTCAAAATTAGAATTAAAATTCATATTTAATTAAAACATTATATAATTACATTATAGAAAAATAAAAAAAATTATTCATAATATTTTATGTATTCTTATCTTATACGAATAAAATATATTGGATGTGTAAAATATGTATTTATTAAATATAAAATATATATATATCCTATTAAAAACATTCATCAAAATAGGTTTTTTTAATTTATTGAGATAAAATTGTGTTTTTACATTGAAAAATAGTTTTCGTAGAAAATTATTTACTTTATTTCCAAATTGTACTTCCATTCACTATTACTAATTGATAATGAAATTAATCATTTTATATAAATTTTTAAATAATATTTTCATCATTTAGTTAATTTTATTTGTAAAAACCATTCCAATGGTTATATGGTAGCTATAGTAATATTTTAATAATATTATAAATAGTATATTGTAGTTCTATAAAAAAATAGATTTATGTGAAACAAAAGCAATTGATGGGATGTGGTGTTTTTTGTAAGAAAATTTAAATATATTGTTGTCTGTAACAATAATAAATCTATGTGTTTTGTGTGGCATATGATTAACATAGTGTTGTGTATAATTCATGTCAACATAGTACTTTTATAAAAAAAAATTATATTTAAGGTTGTGTTAATTGAATCTTTTTAAATATATTAAATTGGGTAAAAGAGAATAATTAACAAAATCATGGGTTTTTACACAAAGGTTACATGATGTTTAATATGGCTGACATGCATTGATATTCTACTTGGAATAATGTCATTCATAAAAAACATTGTGTTGTAATTTTTATATTCCCAAGTGATGTGTGACACCTGTTTATATCTAGATTATGAAGAATACTAAACTATTTAGTCTATTTGGATGCGATTATCTATATATAATCCCGATGTATTGGTAGAAGTCAATGGATCTGGAATACTAGTGTTTGGGTCACTGTTAAAATGAATTAGTTTTACTAAAAAATCATTTTTATGGTGTTTATATGTCATTAAATGATTAATCTCATAGACATTGACATTCTCTTGACGCTATAACCTTCTTGTAATCATTATAAATTACTTTTGTATTAAAAATACATATTATCTTTATCATGGATATTTTATTCCAGAAACCAAATACCATTTCAAAGTTAATAATTTCAATTTTAAAGTTATTTGATTTAATGGTGAATTATTGTTAATCCAAATTCTCTACATAATGTGAAATTTATTTATTAAATCATATTTTTTATGAATTTTAATAATCATTCAATATATAAGTAATTTAATTCACATGTAGTGATGGGTGTTACTCATAATTATAAACCCCTTGATGCATCCATATATCTCACGAAAAAAATTAGTAAGATATCATTAAATTGGTTTCTTGGGTATACATAGCCATTGATTGAACTATCATGGTGCAATGCCTTGATGATATAGATATCATGATGTCTGAAATAATAGAATCTATCATTAATTATTTTCCTCTTTGATAATTCAATTATTAATATCCATGATATTAAATCATTGATATTATCCGTTGATTAACTTCATAAACATATAATTGATTAAATGTAATGTCTTTTAAATTATTTTACATACCATGTTATTTATCCCTCATTTATTTATGATAGCTTTTATGGTATATAAATCTTAAAAAGTAATCACCTCAACATGTTTCCCTAATATATAAAAAAGGATATTATTAAATATATTAATGATGCAATAATTTTTTATGCGATTTTTTTATATTTCAGACATAATATGGGAATTATGTTTATATCATGTTCTTCAAAACTGCTAAACGGGTCATTACGCCGACATTATATAACTTATATATATATATATACACATATACATTTAATAAATTAGACACCAGTTCTAGGTCATTGGGGTAATTATTTTAACATATTACCATCCATGTAATTTATTAGTCAGAAACAATTCACATCACTTCAAAGTGTTGGAAGTCCACTCATACACATGACTGAAGTTATCATTTTATAATGGTTGGGTTGTTAATATGTTAGATATGATTTTATAATTTCAAAATAATCATTATGTTATAAATATAAAATATTAAAAACAATCCATAATAATAACAAACCATCATTAATTGTGATGTAAAATTAATTATTTCACTATGTGGATGTAAATGTCTAGATGTTCACATGAGCGATAAATTCATTTCACGTTTTAATTAAAATAGTTGGGAAATGGTTGTTAAATCATTAAAATAACATCTTATTATATTTGTGGTGTAGTATATATCTTTTTTAGTGTTAAAATATATTATATTATCTATAATAATAAATTCAACTAAAGTATATTGGTTGAAATATATTCCACTTCTTTAGGATATGTCTTTTGGATTACACCTTAGGCCATGAAATATTAGTCATAAGAGAAGATCAAGGATTTTTTGATAAAGGAAAATAATATAGTACGGTATTGGATTTCGGATTTTTCCAGAAATATTTTTCAAATAGTGTTAATAATGAATATTAAGGAATTCACTTTTATAATTGAGGGGATGGACAGAAATGGAATTTGGAAAAAATTATAATAATATATGATTAATTTCATTAACATGTTAAAAAATGACAAATTAATACAATATCATATAATATTAGGTTTAAATATCTTCAATAATTAAAAATTACACAAGTTTATTTGAAATTCCTACCCTTAAATCTTTCTTTAACCTCCCAGGTAAACTTATGTTGACCATAACACTAATTAAATAATTTCTTGTATTTATAAATTATTATGATAAAAAATTCACTGACACACTTAAATTTTTTTATTTTGATTATTCAAATTGTGGAATAAATTTTACTTATTTAAATTTCCTCATGTGGAATAATTTAATTTTAATCATGTTCCTAAAGCGCAATGAAAGATCATTTTTTGGAAAATTAATTTTTAAAAATTAAACTAAATTTACTTCCGTTCAATGCATTTTAAAAAGAATAAAATAAATTTTCTAATATTATATTGAATATATTATATGAATTATATCTTATAAAAACTAATAAATATATATTATATTAATTTATTAAGATAAATCCAAATTTTATTCATAATAATGATTTTTAGAAAATAGTCTTTTAAAGGACAAAAATGATCATATACCAAATTCAAGAATAAAATGGATTAATGTGTAATTAACTATATTATTATAACTAAATTTGGATTATGATAATTTATGAGAAAATTTAATATATAATTTAAAATTTAAATTACATGATTTGATGAAAGGAAATGATAATATTACACAAAATGTTACCTTTAGATGATAATTATTCTTCTTCTTTTCCAATTCTTCAGTTAAATTATCCATACTCATATTTTCAAAAGGAAATTTGAGATTAATTAATGTTCACTTATTAAATTTATTTTTTGTTATCATTTTCATGAAAAATATATTTTTTATATTTTTCTGAAACCATCCTATTATTTTCCATCACTTCTTTTCATAGTTTAAATTCATTAAATTTTCATTTCCTACATTTTGGATACTCGTTATTCTAGAGATATATTATATCTTATTTAGTTATTTTTAATGTAATAAAAAATTATATAGAATGATATATATAAGGTATCTATGACATAAATCCAATATCTAACTAATTCGTATAACAGAAAGTATTCACTATATATTCCAACCAAATAATAAATTTATCCAAAAAATGTGTATAATATGTTAATCCTATATAATATTATTATAATAAAATATATAATTTTTAATAATTTAATAAAACTAAAAAAAATTATAATGTAAATAATAATCTACAAATCTCTAATTATCATTAATTTACCCACATAATTATCCACAAATTATCTTTCCACATTTTCATCCCAAATATTAAACATTTATTTCATATTAGTATAATCCCATTATAATTCCTAAATTTTCAAAGTCTATAAAATGTTATTGACTCAGAATAGATATTTTCTTTAGAATTTATTCGAATTAAATAACAATATATATATATATATATATATTAATTTATATTTATCTCTATTAATCATGGAAACATTTGGAATGTAGATTGTGACTTTTATAATCATAATTCATATATTTACTTTGCTTTAATTTTTCCATTACATTTGATTAAAATATTTAATAATGCATGTGGGATTGGTCTAATTTTTTAGTAAAAAGGATTAATAGGTTTACAATAAAGGAAAGGAAGAAAAACTGAAAAACCAATCGAGTTACGTCGTGATCAATCCAACATATCGTGTACCAAAAGCTATCAATCTGATCCCATGTCCTGAAGCACATAGTGACCAAGCCATGAAATGAACAAAAAATGTCTCAATAGGTTGGGAACTACTCATGCACGATGTGAAGACCATTAATTGCCTTGTGTGATAAATCCTTAAGAAATCTAAGAAAAAAAAGAATTAATGAGGGTACACGTTATTAATAATGGGTACATGTCGTGTACCATGTCAAACGTCTTAATGAGCAAGACCTACGTGCAATGCTGGAGATCCGTAGAAAAATGATGAAAATCAAGGTTACACATTGTGTACAACATGTACTTGTCATGACTAGAATCTCATATATAAGAAGAGCAGTAATATTTCATTACATACACTTCCACATGAGTATCTCCTCTCTCTCTCTCTTCTACATTGGGATATCATTCATTTGTTTATCTCAAACTCCCAATTTCATCATATTCTGTGAGTTTCTATTAATCTAAGAGCTTTTGAGTTTTCATTATTCAGAACATTCAATTAATATGATAGCATTTAGATTTTTGTAACATGCTTATTTCTCAAGTAAGTTTTTTTATTATTGTTAATTGCTTCATTCATGTTTATATAAGTTATCCTTCCCAAATCCCTTTCATAATCCCAATTCAATTAATGTTTATCGATCCATCAAATATGTTATCACTCATTTATTCAATATCATTTTACCCCACCAAGAGTAGCTAAGTCATTATTTGTAAGGATCAATATATGTATCTGAAAATTTTAAATACACCTCTATATCTAAATATTTCAAGTCTAATTTAAGTAGTAATTAGAAAATAAATTCAATGTCTATCTAATATGTGTGAACTTCCCTAACCATAACACAATCACACAAACAACCCTATCCTAATTAGAGTAGAATTAGTTATTACAACTGGATATGGAGGATTTTTGTCTACAAAGCCTTACAAAATGAACCTTAGTTGTTGTTATTTTCTAACCGTGGAATAGCTACTTCTTATCTAGTTCTAGGAGATTAAGACCAAATTCAACTGGTGACTGATGTTTTCTTTGCAGACTTTGTCATATGATCTTACCAAAGATATACTTACATGTAATCCTTCACCTGGATACTCAACTTGATCCTGATATCTTATTTATTAATTTATGTCACCCCAATTAGAACACATACCAAAATCCAAATACAAAGGACTTCTAGAAAGGACTCATTTTCAGAAATAGAGATCCGAATTATTCAAGAAAAAAGTTATTCTCGCTGTGGATTTGACCTCACACTACCGCTATACTATACCCTTTTAGTTGGTGAATGTTTGGGGGAAATTTAATTTATAAATTTATTCCCCACCAGATGATGCAATGGAGCCTCCTGACAAGATGCCATCTAATTTTTGACGCTGTTTTCGGGTATCCAACAACCTCTTTGAAGAACTCTAGTTTTTATACCATGGATTACCTTTCCCTTATCCTACTTCTTATATACAGTCACTTATTTGTGTCTTCATCAATATTTTAGTGCATATAACAAGGTCACTTGACCTAATCATAGAACCTTGCAACATAAGAACCATTTTCCTTCGATCCCTAGATCTAAATTCATTTTCTTTCACTTCTCCAGTTAACAATGGCTGAGCAATATCACGAAGTGGTACCCATCATGAAAACTCAAAAATTTAGAGAACACCCAATGAAACTAGATAAGACCATCATGGATTATGGTTTACCATCAATCCATGTTATACAATAAGCATCTATTTCCCCCCAATTAAAGCCTAGATATTTGAAATTAAATCTGAACTCATCCACATGAACCAGAATGTAGGGAAATTACGTAGTCATCAATGAGTATATCCTCACTAAAATATCTCGAACTTCTTGGATTTTTATGATTGCTTTCTCAACCATGGATTTTCATCTGATAATATATGACATTGTGTCTTCCCCATTTCAATTAGTGTCAAAGAAAAATAATTGCACAAATTCCAATCTCTCGAGTCCATTGCGACATGGGACGAGCTCACAAAAATGTTTATTGATAAATAAATTCCACCAATCCAAACCTAGAGACATTGTAATGATGTTCATAATTTTTCACAAATAGATGGAGAGTACACATGGAAGGATTCTGATCGATTCAAAGAAATCATGAGGAAATGTACACATCATGGACATGATTTCTGTATTCAAATGAAAATTTTTTATCAAGGACTCTAGCCAAAATCATGAACAGTTTTCGATGCATCCGCTGATGGAGGTCTGATGTTTAAAACCCCTAAAGTAGGAAGAGCTATTCAGGAAGTTTTTTCCCAAAATTCAAGTCATCGAAAAATTGACTGAGTACCACCATTAATTGGAATCAACCAAGTTGATGAAACCACTAGGTTAGCAGCACAAGTTGAGGAACTAACTTAAGAGCATGAATATTTTAATATACCTACCACATAACCCCCCCCCCCTTCCCCAGTCATGGAGATCGAGTCATGTGAGATGTGTGGTACACCACATCAGTATCAAAATGATAATGATATATATGAGTAACCATAAGATTATTATTACGTTAATAACAATCAACAAAATCAATAATTTCAATAGAAACAACAAGAACCAATTATTCAGTAGAGGCTTACTTAGAAGTATCCTGAGAAAAAAAATGATATTTTCAAGTGTGTAGTGTTAAAGTGTAGTATTTAAATCAGAGACCACTAGTGTATCCACCAATAAACCCTATCTCAAGACAATAACAACAGAAATATCCACAAGAACCCTTTCCAAAGCCGCAACAACAACAATTTCCACCCACCCTCCCAAGACCACAATAGTAAACTCCGCCAATCCAAAGAAACTTGTAAAATCTACTAACATTTTTCATTTTGAAATCCAATAAATAGATGAATACGTAAGAAACAATGATGTAAAATCATGTTGGGACATTATGGAATATGAAGATTCAAAATGGGTCTAATCTCAAAGACCATATCTGAGAGATTAATATGTACACTACCAGGTAACACTAAAACATACCCATGATAGGAGGCTAGGGATGTAGTATTAAGGATCAAAAATATATTTAAATTTTGATAAATAAAGGATAAAAGGCCATATGAAGAACCCTATAAAACATAAAAGAATGTAGAAGAAGTCATCCATACATCATCCCAAGAAGCAGTTCCAGGTGAGATGGAGGAAGCCCTAGAAAAACATATTTAACCCATTTATGTAGCCCCACCTCTATAAAAGCTACTTATCAGCATTCTAGAAATAGGAAAGCAAGGTAGGCAGAGGGCTTAGTACAAAACGTTCCACAAAATTTTCAATCAATTACATATCAACATTTCTTTTGCTGAGGCAATCATGATAATGCTTCTATATGCGAAATTTATCATGGATATTTTATCAAACAAGAGAAATATAGAAGATCAAAGAGTTATATTATTAAATGAATAATGTTATTTTATTTTATAGTATAAAATCCAACCAATGATGAGTGATCATATAATATTTTAAATTCCTTGTGCCATAGGAGAGTGAAAATTTGGAAGTGATATATGTGATCATGTATCCAACATTAACCTAATGGCGATGAGTGTTTTCCACTAACTAAAACCCCAAGTTCTTAAGGAAACAAGAGTATCATTGTAGTTGGCTTATCATTCTTTCAAATACCCACTCGGTATTATAAAAGATGTTCTGGTTAATGTCAATAAATCATTTTTCCATCAAAAATTATTGTTTTAGACATGGAATCAGATAGAGATGAACCGATAATTCTCGATAGACCCTTGACATCAGTATAGAAGGCTTTGATTTACATTAATAAAGAAGTACTCATCATCAGAGTTGTTGAAGAAAAAGTGGTGGTTAATTTGATAAAAGATGTACAACATCCAAATAACCCGATTGACTTTCACTCCATCTATATCCCTCTAAAAGGGGAGTACATGGCTATTGAGGATGATACGAAGGTCTTAATATTTGAATGGAAGAATAAAATGTCTTCAAGGAAATCAGTATTATTGATCCACTTAACATAGAAATTGTACCACTTTTATCCTATTAATAAGTTAGCCACCCATGTTTTATTTAAAACCTTTACCCAGTATGTTGAAGTACCTATACTAAAAGGATTAATTCTATTCATTAATCATCATCAAAACTGAACATTCTCAGGCCCAAGAAGAAAATTTGGTTGATGTCCTAAATAGAAAAAAGTAATGAATTTCATAATGGTTAGTAGATATTAAGGGAATAAATCATATGAAATATAGCCACCAAATGTTTACAGTGATAATGAAAAACCAAAAAGACAACCTTACTGGTGGCTCAGACCACCATTTAATGAGGTTTTCAGGAAGGAAGTGTTGAAGCATATGGATGCTGAATTTATATTTCATGTATTTGATAGTTAATGGTTTAGTCCCTTCCAAGTAATTAATAAAAAGGGATGAATCAAAGTAACATGAACAGAGGACAAGAAATCACTTCAACATGAACAATCATATGATGGAGTGTTTCTCGGGTTTATATATATTTGAATATAGCAATAAAAATATATTATTTTCTCATATATTTTATTTATCAAATGCTTCAGATGATTTCCTGACAATATATATACTGTTTCCTAGATGAATATTCTTGGTTAAATCAAATTACAGTAGACCCAGTTGACTAGCCCAAAACAACATTTACATGCCCCTTCAGTACTTTGTCATATAGACGCATGTCATTCGGTATGTGAAACACACCAACGAAATTCCAAAAATTCATGACACATATTTCTTGATCTAACTAAAAAATTTCTTGAAATATTCATTTATGATTTCTCTGTCTATTAGATATCTTTTGATGTCTATCTAACAAATCTAGAACTTTTCTTCAACACTATGAGGAGAAATTATTAGTGCTGAATTGGTATAAATGTCACATCATGGGGAAAGGAAGAATTGTGAGGTGTCAAAAAATCGTATACATGGACTACTATCATTCAACATGGTATATCCATAATGATCACTCATACCAACAATTTATGATGTTTCTATTTCATGCCAAACAAAACTTTTAGGGAAAACTAGTGTTATTTTACAATTTTGTAGAGAACCAGTTACAACACTATATCTCAGAGAAAGAATACAAAATCTAATCGAAATGTGCCACACATCACCAAATAGATGTTGTCATGGACCAGAGTGCACAATGGAAAAGATCTTACAAAAGGGAGTTTTTTGGCCCTCATTTCATCATGATTCTATGAGATTCTATTATCAATGTGACATATGTCAACGAATGAGGAACATCAGTAAATGAAATGAGATTCCACCAAACACCATTATAGAATTTGAAGTTTTGATGTCTAGGGAATTTACTTTATGGGACCATTCCCTTCATCACATGGCATGAATTATATTCTACTGGAAGTAAAATATATTTCCAAGTGGGTTGAAGCCGAAGCCACAACACACGACACATAAATTATTGTCACAAATTTTCTGAATAATAATTTGTTCGCACAATTTATATTTCTAAAATAACTAATTAGTTATTTCGGAATTCATTTCTCAAATTATCCAGCATAAAAAATGCTTTAAAAAATTAGCATTCTATAGAACACCAGAACTCCCTATCACCCACAAACAAGTGATCATGTTAGATTTTCAAATAAGGAGGTGAATTTCTTTTTATAAAATGTTGTCATCAAAAGCAATGGTGATTAGAAACTGAAATTGGATGATGAATTGTGGTCATATAAAACTGCGTATAAAACACCAATAGGAACTAGCAATTTTAGACTAGCTTATGGTAAAACATGTCATCCTTCGGTGGAATTAGAACTTCGTTAATTCAGGGAAATTATGAAAATGAATCTGGATATAGAAAAGGATAGAGAGAAATAGTTATTGAAATTAATTGTATTGGAATAAATTAGGAAATATTCATATTAAAACACAATAATTTATCATGAAAAATAAAAAATGTGGCATGATAAATGAATTGCATGACATACATTCATTCCAAGGAATAAGGTTATTTTCATTAATTCAAGATTAATAATTTTCATAGGAATGTTTAATTCAAAATGGTTTGGTCCTTTTAATGTTATCCATGATTTCCCTTATGGATCAATGGAATTTCAAGGAGACAAAAAAAACTATTCAAGGTCAATCATCAATGATTAGAGATCATTCATGAACCATTACATGAATTTTGTGTCATGAGCCTCTTGTTCAACTAATCTTTAATTGGGTCATGCTCTCGTCATTAAAGGAATTGTCGACTGGGAGAAAACAAATGGTATGAATGAATTTAGATATGTTATTTTTGGATCTTCATCCAAAAATATCATTAATAACAAATAGTGAGATGTGGGAGGATTAGAAAACTATTCCAATCATAGATTAGCACACGTCGTGTACCACCATTTCATGTTGTGACTCTTTTTCTCTCATGAAATCAATTTTCCTCCCCATACACGAAGTCACTCATCTATACAAGTTGTGTAAAGTGGTGGGTTGTTTTTTTATAAACATCAGGTAATAACCCAAATAGTCATGAACAACATCCCAAGATTCCCCCAACCCCTCGTCATTCCTGACCCTTATCCCATTTCACAATTAAAGACCTCCCTAATCCACCTTCACTTTCAAATCCTCTCCTCACCCTTCCACTTATGCCCTCCCTACCCCCCCCCCCACCCCCCACCCCCCACAACTCCCTTTTCCCCTCTTCCCTAGTCATGCGCCCCTCTCCACTCTCTCTTTAACCATCCCACCACCTACATGATTCTATGGTTCACACCAAGAACACACAAACCTGTCCCTTCTCCATGAATTCGACCTCTTCCTCTTCACCATCTGAAAAACTAGCTGCTTATAAGTGTAAATGCACTTCCCTAAAAGCACCATCTACACCCACCACTGCATGTGAATCTCCCACTCCTTAGGGTTGGTCTGACACCACCACAATATCTAGTGATGATGACCTGAGGCTACCCCCCATCTTATGTTTTTAATCCCAATGCATAGGATTAATCTTCTCATGATATAGGTGAAGCCCATGTATACAAACAAAATTGTGGACATGTGGACACTCGCCCAAGTGTGAATTGTCGATGATATTGCTAGCCTTATCAAAACTCAACATGTTGGAACCAATGTCAAAGTATGAAAGGAGATGTTATGAGAGATATTTTTTGTGTTTTGTTCAACCTTGGAAATAGGTTTTGGAAATCATTATTTCTGCCTCGTTGGTTCCCTGCACGAGTTGTCTCTTGCGGAGTTTGTTTTCGATCTTGGCATATATACATAGGAGTTTTTCATTTAAGACATTTACCCAACACTTATTCTCAATATGTCATGATTTATCTGTGAAGTTATGGCCATTCATATCCCTTGACCCCCAGTCACATCATGATCCTCGACTCACGATGTCAACTCTGATTAGGGGTTCAGCTTTGCATATCTTTCATTGAGGCATGGATCATGGTGGGTACACAAAAAGATAGACCCATGGTAGAATCAGTCAGACAGACGTGATGATATAAGCTGCTTCCATTGGTGGTCCACCCATAAATATGGCCAATCAATTCGCTTCCAAATTTAGAGCCTGAACTTAGAGGAATTAGGGAACACTCATGGGTGGATCTTTTTTCACCGGATTGGCCTAATATCTTGGCGTATTCGAGGCCTCTCTTCCCCACACCTCTGTTTAACTAGTGGAATTTATAGTACAAGTTCCATTACAAAATATGATGATGATAGTAAATGAACGAAATCATTATTTCCAGGAACTAGGTGTACATGAACTCACACATCATGAGTAGTTGGATGAAGCAGCATCAGAAAACCCACCGTCCACCTACCTACCTCTACTACAACACCTCCATCTAAGCTGTCCTCCAGCCCATCTTCCTCCCCTCTGACCACCCATACTACCCTCAATGATTTATGGAGTCTTCATCATTGTATTCTGGAGAATATTCGGCAAATCACTACCCTCTTGCATTTACCCTTCACTGGTCCTCCCACTTTTACACCATCACCCTCAACCACCTAGGCTGACACTTTTTCATCCACCATTCCCCCAGCCTCTTCTATATAGTCAGACCTCCCTTTTGAATTCATGGACCATGCCTCCAAAAATGAGTATCTGGTAGAACAGGCCCAGAGAATAATGGGGTTCACCATAGAGCCTACACCATCATAGGTACCATTCATTGATCATGCTTCCAGAGCCACGACCCTCGTACATATCGGTATATCCCCTCCTTGCACCACATCCCATCTCCTTATATCAATTCCCTCTCCCTCCACTGCCCCTATTAACTGTATCCCCCTACCACAGACTGCTGATAACATTGCATTGCTATTCTAGTTGGGGGAGAATCCCATATACTAGAATGATGCCGGAAGAGATCTTCACTGAGGATGCCAGATCTAAAATTTTTCCATCTTTTGGTATTTTCAGACATATTCATTTTTTTGGTAGGTTTATACTATATCAAGTTATATTACATTTTTGAAATTTATATGGACAATTTCCTTTGAAAATTATTTCATTATGACTTCTTTTTGTGTTTTTTTGTGTCTTAACATTCTGGTTGTAGCATGTCAAGCTTCTCTAAATACTATGTCATCCTCGATGGTATAGTCTCATCACATATTTTAGAGAACATAGTATTAATCACATAATATATCACCAATACCAAAAGAAACCATGAACTTTGATTCATCTTTACTACATCTCATCAATGGTCAAATGGATGCACCTTAAGTGATCAACCCTCCTAAACAACCATGCACGTTTAAGGAATAATCCTCTACAATCTGTAAGAGGAAACTAAGACACAGGAATTGTGGGCCCCATGATGATAGTATGTGCCCTCCATTTTCAATGTTTTATTTTCTAGATTCATTACTTTTGTGTCATTTTAATGTTTTTATTTTTCATTTCTTATCTTTCTTATAACTGTTATGTTTATCTTACACAAATACAAAAATATGTATCTTAGTTTCGCATTTTCCCTAATTTCTGTTATTTGGATATTCAATATTCTTTTCCCTATAAACTAATTTTTACTATACTGTGCAAGAATTTCTTTTTATAACAATTTTCAGCTACAATTTTAGGCTATGGAATCTTCAATCATCCCATTTACCATACCACATACACTCGGTGACTCTTGATTTCATTTTATTTAAATGTTATCAACAATAATTCCAATACCAATACATTTCCCACTCAAATAAAAAACCACTCCCACATACATTTCACTGACAATGAAGACACAATATCATTATAAGTGTGGGGGTGTGTCCTGTATCACTTATTATATATTTAAATTTTTAGTTTTTTTCACTAGTCTTTGAGACAATTTTCAAGGGACATGCAAACATAAAACTAGTAAATCATTATACCCTTGTAATTAAAGAAAATTTTAAATAGAATAGTGTTATGGGTCTTATTTCACTCCAAAATAGACTAGTTTATAATGATTGATATGTTTAGAGGATTAATTCTAATTCAAAACAATTAAATTGTGATTAATTAACCTAATAAATAAGGTTTAGGCCCTTCGTTATTTCCTTTTTGGTTTTAATTCCCATTACATGTGAGGACTTTCATCTTGTATTTTCATTTTCTTGTATGAAAATATTCCTTGAGAGATTCCATGGTCATGAAAACCTACAGGAAGATAATATTTGATCTCATCAAAGTAATTACTGAACAAATATCAAATAAAAATGGGTGAGGCACTTGTTTATAGAAACTCTTATAGGGACCACCTGATGTCATATCCTTTGTTCAGCCTATAGTTTCCGTGAATGACACATTAGAATGAAACTAAATGAATCATAGTTCCCTTTTTACCCTTCTATGGGTACAATTCATAATGATTACCATTGAACATGTGTGTGGGAGGTATTCAGACAACCTGGGATGATTCCACATCCAAATATGTATAGTGCTCTCACTTGATAGTGATGTTGTGATCCATATTCCATTTGTTTTATCCATTCATGTTTTGTTCCATTGAAAAATAAATAAAATTAAAAGAACAAAATTGATATAGGTTGCATTCTAGGAAGTCAAAAATCTCCATTTTCCAGAGTAATTAATCTCTCAAAGGATCATATGTGGTTAAGTGATGTCTATGAGATCTATCCTATGAATAAAATTTCAAAAATGAAATACAATATAACCTTAAAAAGTAAAATGATTAAAGGGGAGGGAACATAATTATTTTTCATTTAAATAATTTCTATCCATATAGATCCAACATGAGTTGATATAGAACCAGTTTAACTGGATAGAAGGTCGAATGACGTCACACTTTTTTGGAAAAAATTTTACAAAGGAATAAAGAGTTTAAACATTAATTTGAGCCTGATTTTCACATTTCCCTACCCACCCACAAGTGTAGAGTCATCCATAAATGAATTTTTTTAATCCCTCATGATTAATTGTACACTTTTCATTTCAAAGTTGAGATCATAGAACTATAGCAAGAATATGGTTGGGAACACACACTCTTGTCATGAGAAAAACTCAATTTACATTTCCACCCAGAGTACTGAGAGAAATGGTGAGGAAAATTACAATTAGGAATATAATTTATAGAATTGTTAAAATATTGTAATTAATGAAAGAGAATTTGTTTTAAAAAACATAACTATGAGGCATGAATCACATTCTCTATAGGATTGATTTGCGAACATGATCCTTTATCTATGTTCACATAATAAAATGCATGTACGTTATGAATTTCTCACGTTTTACAAATTAAATAACCTTTATAAAATTATTATTGATACATAATTCCTTGAGAAAATAAAACTATTTATGTATGGGTGGTATTTGATAAGCATAATTCATATATTAAATTTATTTTCATTTCTCCGTTGATTTTCTTTAAAATATGTGATAATTCATATTATAT
Source organism: Viscum album (assembly GCA_963277665.1). NCBI lineage: Eukaryota > Viridiplantae > Streptophyta > Magnoliopsida > Santalales > Viscaceae > Viscum > Viscum album. The sequence continues at coordinate 1,061,604,847 of OY728140.1, forward strand.
GTGTCTAATTTTGTATGAATAATGTCTTTAAAAGTTTTTAAGATTGAAAATGTTGAAAAAGACAAATAAACAAGTACATGTCTTGATTCCACCCTACACATCATATACCTGAAGCTCATAGCCTGATCCGAAGTGATGAATCAAGTATTGACCAAGCCACACAACCAAAAAGAAAAATCTACTACATGTTTGGACCTACTCGTACATGATTTTATGTTCAGTTAAATCCTCAGGAGAGAAATCTACAAGGAATCGTCCCAATAACATAATGAACATAGGGTACACGTCATTAAAAATGGGTACACATCGTAATTATTGTCAAACTTCTTAATGCGTGAGACTCACATTCCACACTGGATATCAATATGAAAATGACGGGGATCAATGGTACACATCATGTATTAATGGTACACATCATAAAAAAAACACATATACAAGAAGAGATGCACCATATAATTTCATACACTTCCAGATGATCATCTCTTCCTCCTCTCGATCCCTTGCAAACTCCTTCCCCATTGTTCCTATAAAACACTAAATTCCTTCATATTTTATGTATTTTTATTAATCAATGTTCCATAATGTTTCCATTAGTTAATGAATTCCTTTTACTCCATAAAATTTTGATTTGGGTTCCATTAATATTTCTAAAATATTTTCTTTTTATAATTGTGAATTATTTTGTGCATGTTTATTCTAGTTACCTTTCCTATGTCTCTAGAATGATCTCGATTCCATTAATGTTTATTGATCTATAAAATATGATACCTCTAATTTATTTAATTTCAACTTACCCCTCCATCAGTAGATAAATATTTAGAGTTAGGGATCAAGCGGAATCTCTAAATAATTAATATAAAACTTTAAATCTAAACAACGATTGTCTAATTGAAGTAGAAATTAGGATATTAACTCATGGTAATTCCCATTTGTGTGAACATCCTAACCTTGAGATAGTAAAACCTAAAACCCAATCATAATTGTAGTAGAATTAGAAATGACCCCTAGCTCCGGAACCATTCTTTTTATGAATCCAAAATTAATTCACTTATGCTATGGTTTTTTCTTAACCATGATATAACTACATCCTAGGTTGAGCTAGGATACTAAGGCTAAATTCAACTAGTGATCCATATTTTCTTAGTAGACTAAGTCATATGATCTTTCCATGGTTATAAATAAAGGTCATTTCTCACCCAATTACTCGACATGATCATGATCCCTCATTTATTAATTTTAGCCATCAGAATTATAACTCATACCAAATTTCCCAAAAAATTGGATTTCTTGAATGGATTCCCACTTAGAAATAGACACCAGAATTTTCCAAGACAAAAATAAGTCACCCTATGGATATGGCCCCACACTACCACTATACTACACCCTTGATGTTAGTTATTGATTCGGGCAAAATTTAATTTTTAAATTTGATTCACAACTGAGGATGTAATGACACCACCACACAAGAGGACAAAAAAGTTCCATTATACAAATTATAAAACAAATTACTCATGAAACCTGAGTATAGATACATTAATTAATTTTCATTAAATTAGAAGGTTAATTTTTTAGATTAAAATATTTGTTTAAAAAAATTCATATGTGAAATTAATGTAAAATTAAATCTCTACCTAAATGATACAATTAAAATAAAACATAATATAAAAAATGAATTATCTATAAAAAGAATCTATAAGATATAGGTGTGATATATAAAGAATTAATAAATTTTTCCTATAGATCAAAAAAACCATACCTTCCTATCTCAAACACCTTAAACAACAAAAGAAAAATGATAACAACAAGAAGATAAAGATAATAATTTTTCAATCACTAAATTATTATGATGAATGTATAATAAAATGAAGTGAACTTACTGATTGACATGATATATGGATATAATGGCCTTATGGATAACCATCAAAAGAGAAGAGAATAAATAATGAGAGTCCAATGGTTAAATCCTAAAAATAAGATAGGATATATGATAATATTTATATGATAATCCTATATTAAATTATTATTTTATTTTACATTATATAATATGATAAGTTTAAATTAAAAAACATTTAACATCAAAAACATCAATTCATTTTCCTATTTATTCCATATGTTTATAAAGAGCATCCCTTTTTCTATGTACATTATCCTTATTATTAATTCATCATTAAAATTAATAAAAATAATGATATGACTAAATATAAATGATCAAATAACATTCGTACCAAATTCATTAATTATATATTAATATTTGACTATAGAAAATATAATTTAAAAAATTTAAAACATTCATATTTTTATTATTGTCCTACAATAAAAAAATTTACTGTAAAACTCATTTTTATAACCACAAATATTACGCACATGATTTTTATAAAATGTCGTTTTTTTAATTATTATGATATTCAAATGTATTTTTGTATCATTAATGGTATTTAAGATCCCAAATTCCAATTTATAATTAGAAAACATATAATTAAATTTAGTAAATAAAAAACTGAAATAAAGAGAATTTTATTTATTCACATATGATATCAATTACAATAAGGTTGTTTTTTCAAAACCATGTTTTAATATAAGAAATTATTAAAGAAGAAATAATTATGGTATAATTATTATACTAATATATAAATGATATTTTGCCCATTTTGACCCATATAAATATATATATATTTTTTAACAACATTGACCATGTAACATTAATATTAGCCAAATGAAAACTTCCATTGTGAAAACCCATGACATCAGGGGTTGAGAAAATATGGAGAAATTATAACCTTCTTGTTCATAGTTAAATCCATGGGAAATAGTCTAACATATCCTATAATAGGATCTAATATAATTTTAATAATAACTCCATTGATCCTGAAATAGGGTCTTACACTTGGGTATGTGATTTGTTAAAATCTCAGCTATACAAATTTTTAAGTTATATTAAATAATATTATAATTAAATATAAATTTATTCATGTGTGATAATCAATTAGTATAATTTAAATTCCACATCATATTGATATTTTTAATCTTTTGTTGAGTCTAGAATGGGGGTTTTCTTATTCAGGGTATCACCATGCATTAGACACCATGTCTAGGATCAAGCCCCAATTTTCTTTTTCTATCAATTTTATTTTTCATATTATCATTTACCACTATTATTTATTTTACCATTACTTGTCATATATCCCTATGTGGAAGACCATTAAGGGTCTACAACTAATAATGAGAGAATGAGAGGAGAGGGAGAGGGATGGAGGATGTGTCTTCTTAGAGCCTAGGTTGAAGTAGATCCTCATGTAGTGGTTGATGATTGTATATCAGGGTGATGCTTCAATGGTTTCTTCCAAGATATAGGTCTATTTTACGATTTTCTATTAAATCCAAAATTCCTTTTATTCTTTTTTTTCCCAAATTTATTTTTTATTTGGATTTTTTTGGGTCAACCTAGTGTTTTTTGTATATATCAAGAATTTTTAGCAATTTTTTGGTTTCCTATTTGGTGATCCCCATGTAGATGGTGTGTTATTTAGTGTATAAACATTATGTGTTCCTCTTGATCTGGGAATATTATTTTTGGGAACTAAAAATCATATACATGGGAGTAATCATCATTTAGTGAGATTGGGAGTATAGTTGGGTACTATGTCAAATACCCTATGTGGGTTATTTGGATATATAGAAGTATTTGACTAGATCTAGTGAGTTGAACACGATATATACATACATTATCATGTGGGAAACATATCCTTATACACATGTAGATAATCATGTGTGGTTACATCCCGTGTAAATTAATTACATTCCATGTACTCGGTCATGTTACAAGTATAGTGGGGCATATTTACACATGAAATGTAACACCCCGATATTTTATGAGATATATTCATTATAATTACTTTTATGTCTTATATTTTAAACTACACAAAGATTATCGTGTACTATATGTAACACCATATTAGCTTTCATTATATGCAACACTATTTTTGGCTCGTGTTACACACAATTTCAAGTTTGTTTTGTGGAAATTATTCTATGAAACATTATGTATAGATTTTGTTTAATGTATAAATGAAATAAGCTTGTATTATGTTATACGCAACACCAAAGGAAGATTGCACTACATGCAGCACTGACATGGCATGAATTACATGCAATTGCGACCTTCCTCGATAGCGTGTGTAGTACGTAATACCTTGTTTCACTAAACAACAATATGTTATTAAAATATTATATAAACTACCCGTTATGAATATTAATACCCAGTTTTTAAAATTTTATAAATTTCATATTTCAAAATGGACTTCATTTTTGGATTCTTAAAATCGAAATTATCCTAGGGTGAATTTTTGGTATTTTTCTAAAAACATTTAGTTTTTGATTAATAGTGAAAACACTGAGTTATTGGTTAAAACTGAATTTTTATTTTAATAATCATTTATTTTATTTAAATTTATTTTAGGTCAAAATTGATACATAATACCTATATAATTTAAATGTAATTCATTGGAGTCATTTTATAATAATTATATATATATATAAATTTTATTGAACTTTTTACCATCTTTTACCCACCTCCTAGGAGCATTTACAAATTTATATAAAACATAATTTTACAGCTGTTGTGAGTTGAGTTTAAAAAATCCAAGAGACACGGTTGATATTATTATGTAAAATTGGGTTCAATGAGATGAAAATAATTTTTTTTGTGAATAGTAACTTTTAACTTTTATTTACCACGGTTAAAAGTAATTAGGGTAATTAAGGGTAAAAATGATATTATTATTAGCCCAACACATGTCATAATTCTATTGGATAACTGTAATTAGATCAAGAAAAACTTAGGAAAAAATATTACCCTTTACGTCCACTTGGATTAGATTAGGAAATTTATTTTTATTTTATTTAAAGAAGAGTTAAAATAGTTAAAGTCAATGTTTAATAACTAAAACATTTTTAATATAGGTTTGTACATAAGATAAATTCGACTATAAATTTTCATTAGAAAGATAAAAATATTTCCAACATAATGGTATTTTATTTTCATTTTTTATACATTAAATAATTTCATTTATTTATGACACAATGATGATGCATTAATTACGTTATTAATGAAATATTAACATAATTGATTTTATAAATACCCAAATAAATGTAATTTGAGAGATTTTATGAGTTAAACTAATTTTATATGTTAATATAGCATATTAAGGTGGGTTAGATCAATTATTTTTTTATTAATAACACGGTTATGAATTTAGAAAAAACAAAATACCAAATAGTGTCAATATTGACATAAAAGAGTTTTTTATAAAAATATTATATAATTAGTTGATATAATGGTCTTAAAAATATAAGTTTCGGAAAAAATAATTTTATTATAATATATATGACATTAATAAACCAATTTGGATTCTATTGGCAGTTTATAGTAAGTTTATTAACCATATAGTGTAAGAATCCAAGAAGACACTATAAAAGTTAAATTATTTAACTTAGAGTAAAATCTAAATGATAAGGTTAAAATGGTATCCTAAGCTTGTATAAAAACTATTGGTTGAAAGTATTTCGATACATAACCACCCTATCCACTAAATAAGTCACTTTGGAGCCATAATAAACCAAATATGAATTTATTATAAAATAATATCTTAAGTTTTTCATAAGGTTCCCCTCACCCCTCTTACAAAAGGGCACTCACCCTTCTCTCTAATTCACACCTCCAAAGCCATTTGGAACGTCCAAAACCTACCCAAATACCCTATAAACAATCATACCTTTATCCTAGAGTCCATACTTTAGTTAGAAAACCAACCTATCTATCCCTTTTTATCAAATCAAAAGGAAGAACCCGAAGAAGGGGTAAATGTCTCACCATCTATTACAAGTTCCTTTCTTCTTCCACTTCCACCTTCTATCCTGTTTCCATTATAAAATAATAAATATAGTATATCATATATACTGGGATATTATTATAAAAATTTTACAACCATATTAGTTATTTTATCTATCCTATGAATGAAAAAGTCACCACACGCGTGTATGTACGGCATACCGTTTCCACGTCATGGTGTAATTTGTTATTCAAACATTTCATCATTTGGATCGGTATAATAATGAGTATAAATGATATAAATAATAATTATAACATTATTATTATTCTTTATATATGATATACCATCCAATTATATAAGATTTTAATTTCAAAAGAATGATATTGTCGCTCGTGCGTACGTACGGACTACTGTCTCCACGAACTCAATGAGATTCATTTTCCATGATTAACCATTCAAGTATGATTATAAAGTATATATAAAAAATAATAATTAAGGGTATTACATAATAATGATAATTTAATTATGTACATAAATGTTACATTTACTTAATTCCATTCAATTCAATAAGGAAATGAAAACAGTGTTCATGCGTACGTACGACCTACCATCTCCATGAACGGTGTATTTACTTCCATTTATCGATTTATAATATATATTTATATGAAGAATATATATTATATATAAATCATTTTTTTATTTTTTGGAATTTTATAAATCATAATATAAGTAATAATATCAAGAACAACAAGTCAAAACACGTATGATAAATGAAACAATTTTACACAAAACACTGCTTTAACATGGAATTAACAAAAGAACGGGTAATATAAAGTCATAAGTGAATCATATATGATATCATAAATATTATTATGATTATCTCACAAGTTAATAATATTTTTAAACCCACTATACAGGAGTTTCAGACATGTACAAGAAGAAATTGGACCTATGGTAGGGGATAATTTTGCAAATTTCATTTTTATCCGAGATTTCATATACGTATGTATTTAATAGGGTTATATTTTCCATCCATATCCATAAAAAAATTTTCCATAAAGTGTTTAATATTATAAGTCATGTTTACCCCTCTATCACTTATATACTGTGTTATGGAAATAATATTTCTTTAGTTTAACCTACAAGGAACTTTTTGACTTTTCTGGAAAAATTACGAGGAGAATGTTTTTTTTGTTTTTAACTTATACAGCATGAGCGGATTTTTATGGTTTCATCGTGCCTTTTCTTCAAGAATCTTACTCTACGTGATTTCATGATTATTTTCAATAAAATCATTTTATTTTAAAATTTTGTGGCATTTTGTGAAAATGAAATGATTTTGAATAAGAAAAGTTATTTTTCTCAAGAATTCATTTCAAGTGTTTTATCAAACATATTTTCCATCTAAGATGATATTACTTAATATGGATATGCTTCATATATAATTTACCTATTATTTACATGGTTTTATTATGTTTATTGTAAAATTATATCCACTTTTTTATTTGCATTATGTTATGATGGGATGATGTATACGAAACCCATTTTATTCATTGGGTTATGATGAATGATTTATGTTTATTTTATGGAACACAAAAGAATGATTTCATTATGAGATGGGTGATACCTATATCTCCATAAAATGCATTGGGTAAAGATTTATATCTCTTGAGATAGACAAGGCTGGAATGGCAAGTAAAATCCCATTCAGTAATACAGGGCTGGAACGGAAAGTAAAACCGGTTCAGTAATAGACTTTGTCCACTATGATGGTCTTGGTAGTAATTCCTTGACTACTATGGAAATCATATCATGTGCTTAATGGTTTTCCACAATTACATGTTTTATTTTATCCTGATTAATTTTTCTTTATGATCTATGACTTTTGTACTACCAAGATTAATGTAATTGCTCCAGATTATGATGTTTTATGTTCATGTTTTTACGTTTAAATATTTATGGATTGTTTTTAAGTCCTCCATGTTTACCCTTATTGATCATTTTAGCTCACCCTTTTTATGTTTTATTTTCCCCAAGATATAAATAATTTTTTTAGTTAAGAAAACCAAAGGGGAAGATCTTTATGGGAGATGTTGAAGATATTTTACCATTATTAGAATATTATGTTCCGAGATTCCAAAGACACTAAACTAATACGGTCTTTGGGATTCTATTTTTGTCGTGTGTTATGTATTCTGAAAAATTAATGTAATGTATATGTACATCAAGCTTTGTGTCTCTATAGTTGGTATCAGTGCGAAGGTTTAGTTAACATTTTGAAACTAGGATCCGAAAACTTTAGTGAGATCCCTAGTGATATTTCTAATTTATGTCTAGGTATGTCCCTATGGTTAAGTATAAGTATAGGTTACAGTCCTAGAATTATGATAATAATCATGAATAACCTAGGATTAAATCTATGATGTTATAGATTGAAAGTACTCCCCTTTATTATGTTGTTTTCCTAGCATAATTCCTTCCTCACACACTATTCTTTTTGGGTTTTAGAAAATGGATAGAAACTGAAAAATTCATGTTAATGGAGAATATAATGGACAATAGAATGATATTCTTCATGATCAAAAAAATTATATGGGATTTGTAAGGCAAAACATCATTATCATGCCTAATCAAAAATCTCATAATATGATCAATAATCTCAACTTTGGTAAGTTTCCAAACTTATTTAATAAGAGAAAGAAGGAGTTTCATGATTATCATAGAGGAAATAAAGTTCTATTTTCCTCATGTAAATCATGTGGGAAGAGACATCAAGTAGAATGTTTCAAAGTAACTGGAAGATGATTTGGGTGTGGAAATGAAGGACACAAAGCTAGTAATTCCAAAGGAAGGGGTTCAGTTAATACTATAGACATGGATAATGGTATTTCTAAGACATCAACAATAGTTAAATGTTTTAAATGTGGAATGCATAGGAATTATGCAAACCAATGCCCTAAGGGAATGACTCATGAAGAGAATCATCATGGTCATGTGGGTATTATTTATGTTTATGATGATGAGGAGACTACAAATGATATATGATATAAAAGAAGTGTTGTCGAATAAAATGATAATGCTCAGTCGATGGTTTAAGAAGGTAGTGGAATGATTTTATGTTTATCAAGAGTAATGTTGTTTAGGTAATTTAATGGTACTATGTAATAAAGAAACATCTATGGATTGTTACACTATTGTTTTTCATTGAGTATTTGAAAGTATACGTTGAATGGTACCGATAACCAAGAACGGTTATTCAAATATTTTTGGAAATCAGATGATATGCGCATAATGAGGGGATAAGGAGAAAATAATATGTTGGATATTATTAATGAGCTCATGATTTATATAAGGACAAAGTGATATCATGGTTTGAGTATATAGTATTTTCGGGATTTTGGTAAGTGGAAAATGTTAACTTTTGACAGCATTCATGTTTTCACTAAGGTTCTATGGTAACTCATGTTTCAAGAGAATACATGATTAAGGAATTCAAATGTTTGTAATGTGACCAACAAGATATATCTTATGATATATGGGGGATAAATGATGGTATTCACATGCTTGGTAGATGAGCTTTCTTGTAGTTATTTTTTTATACTATGAGATTGGACAGAAGTATTTCTTATAAGCCTAATGGATGGAATGCATTAAGTTGGACATCAGATAGTATTGTTTAAGGTTATAAATTTTTTATATTATTTCGGGAATGTTGTAATAGTATAGTTTTAGAAAAAGGAAAACCTATAAGATTGGAAACTACCCATCGGGTCACACAAGGATTCAGGAATCGAACCCAAAACCAAAGTGTGACAGGCCATTATCTCCTACCACCGACCTACAGGAAGTCCTTGGTTAGTATTAATTAGTATTAATTTATTAAGGGGTATGATTTATGAATTATAAGTCAATTTTAGTTACAATATAATATTAATCTCACCATATTTGTAATTAATTATATTTAATAACTTCTGTTAAACTTTTGTTTGGGATAGATGGAATGGCCTATCATTTTATCGCATGATCTGATAACACTTCATGAATGACAAATTCAACTTTATTTCTTTAAGAGATGAAGTGGAAATTGTTCATGTAATGACCAATTGTGAGATTGTACCAAAATAAATTAAGTATTTTTTCTCATTCCAAGTTTTTTTTCATTAAGGAAATGATATTGAAAACCAAAAACATTTTCCAAGATGGTACCTTAAATCATCACAAATTTATGGCTTTGTGATTTTTGGCTTTTTAATATCCATGTTCTCTACCACTATCCATTAGAACTTGATGGTCAGATTTCTCTTCCATATCCATATTTTCACATATTTTCTCCTATGCACAAACCCAGTGATGAGTTAATTTGGGTAACCGTTATGTTTCATACTACATTTTTTAAAATAATGTTTTAGTATTCTTTTTTACGATATGGATTTCTATGAGTGAAATGTTCCTACCGTAAACGATTTATAACCCCGACGTATTTTGAGGGCGAAATTCATTTTAAGGGGGGTAGAATGTAACACCTCGAGATTTTATGAGATATATTCTTCTTAATTTTTTTGATGTATTCTATTATACACTAGACCAAGATTGTCTTGTACTATACGCAACATCGTATTAGCTTGCTGTATACTCAACACTATTCTTGTCTTGTGTTTAACACAATTTCAAGTTTTTTTTGTGGAAATTATTCTACGCAACATTAAGTATAGATTTTGTTTAATGTATAAATAAAATAAATTTTGTTTATTTTATACACAACACCAATGGGAGATTGCACTACACGCAGCCCTGACTTGGCATGCATTACACTCAATCACGACCTTCCTCAATAGCGTGTGTAGTACATAATACCGGGTTTCACTAAACAACGACATGTTATTAAAATAAAATATAAACTAGTAGTTATGAATAGTAATACCCACTTTTTGAAATTTAATAAATTTTATCTTTCAAAATGAAATTCATTTTTGGATTCATAATATCGAAATTTTCAGATGGTTAATTTTGGTATTTTGATGAAAACATTCTATTTTTGATGAATAGTGAAAACACTGAGTTATTGGTTAAAACTGACTTTTTATTTAAATAATAATTTATTTTATTTAAATTTATTTTAGGTCAAAATAGATACATAATACCTATATAAGTTCAATTTATATCATTAGAGTCATTTTATAATAATTTTAGATATATAAAAATTTTATTCAACATTTACCGTCTTTTACCCACCTCCTAGGAGCATTTGCAAATTTACATAAAACATAATTTTACCGCTTCTGTGAGTTGAATTTCAAAAATCTAAGAGGAAGTTTTATATTAGTAAGTAAAATGTGGTTCAATGAGATGAAAATAATTTTTCGTGAATAGTAACATTTAACTTTTATTTACCCAGGTCAAAAGTAAATAGGGTAATTAAGAGTAAAAATTAGATTATTGTTACCCTAACACATGTCCTAATTCTATTTGATAAGTTTAATTAGACCAAAAACAACCTTATGATTAAAAGGTTACCCTTTAGGCCCACTTAAATTATATTAGAACATTTATTTTTATTTTATTTAAAGAAGAGTTAAATTAGTTAAAATCAAAGTTTAATAACTAAAACATTTTTAATATATGATTATACATAAGATAAATTCGACTATAAATATTCATTAAAATATAATAATATTTCCTAGATAATGGTATTTTATTTATTTTTTTTAGACATTAAATAATTTCATTAATTTATGACACAATGATGATGAAGTAATTACCTTATTAATGAAATATTAACATAATGGATATTATAAATACTGAAATAAATGTAATTTGAGAATTTTAATGAATTAAACTAATTATATAGGTTAATATATCATATTAGGGTTGGTCAGATGATATTTTTTTGAAGTAATAATGATGTTATGAATTTAGAAAAAACAAAATACCAAATAGTGTCAAAATTGACATAAACGAGTTTTTAAAACAAATATTATATTATTAACTGATATAATGGTCCTAAAAATATTAAGATCGGCAAAAATACTTAAATAATAATATATATGACATTAATGAACCAATTGGGGTTTCTTTGTCAGTTTATAGTAAGTTTATTAACCATATAGTGTAAGAATACAAGAAGACATGGTAAAAGTTACATTATTTAACTTAGAGTTAAATCTAAATGATAAGGTTAAAATGGTAACCTAAACTTGTATAAAACCAATTGGTTGAGAGGATTGGAACCCATCCCTACCATATAATGGAAATAAGTCACTTTTTAGCCATTATAAACCTAATATTAATTTATTATAAAATAATATTTTAAGTTTTTCCTAAGGTGCCCCTCACACCTCTTATAAAAGGGCACTCCCCTTCTCTCTAATTCACACCTCCAAAGACATTTGGCTCATCCAAAACCTGACCAAATACCCTATCAACTATCCTCCATTCATCTTATGGGCCTTACATTAGTCATAAATCAAACTTAAGGAGCCCTATTGATCAAATCAAAAGGAAGAGCCCAAAGAAGAGGTAAATATCTCACCACCTATTTCAAGTTCCTTTCTTCTTCCACTTCATCATTATTTGTTGGTTCCATTATAAAATAATAAATCCAGTATCTTATATAAACATTGATGTTATTATAAAAATTTTACAACCATATTAGTTATTTTATCCATCCTATGAATGACAAATTCACCACACGTGCGTACATACGACTTACCGTCTCCACAGCATGGTCTAGTTTGTTATTCAGACATTTCTTCATTTGGATCAGTATAATAATGAGTATAACTAATATAAATAATAAATATAACTTTACAATGATTCTTTATATATGATATACCATCCAATTATATACAATTTTAATGTAAAAATAATGATATTGTCAGTCGTGCGTACGTACGGACTACCGTCTCCACAAACGCGATGAGATTCATTTTCCATGATTAACCATTCAAGTATGATTATAAAGAATATATAATAAATAATAATGAAAGATATTAAATAATAATGATTTCGGATTTATGTACATGTATTTTACATTTACTTAATTCCATTCAATTCAATAATGAAATTAGAACAGCGTTCACGCATACGTACGACCTACCGTCTCCACGAACAATGTATTTCCTTCCATTTATCGATCTATCATATATATTTATATGCTGAATATATATTATATATAAATAATGTTTTACATTATGTAATTATGTAAATCAGTATATAAGTAATAATATCAAGAAAAACAATTAGAAACATGCCCGATAAATGAAACAATTTTACCTAAAACGCTGCATTATGATTGAGTTTACAAAAGAACGGGTAATATAATGTCATAAATGAATCATATATTATATCATAAATATTATTATGGTTATTTAAAAAGCTAATAATTTGTTTAAACACACTATATAGGAGTTACGGACATGTACGGAAGAAATTGGACCTAAGGTAAGGGATAATTTTGCAAATCATATTTTTATCTGAGATTGTTTACACGTAAGTATTTACTGGGGTTATATTTTTCATCCATGTCCATAAATTTTTTTTTCATAAAGAGTATAATACTCTAGGTAAATTTTACCCCTCTTTTAATTTTACATTGTGTTATGGAAGGAATCTTTTTTTTGTTTACCCTACGAGGAACTTTTTGACTTTTCCTGTAAAAGTACAAGGATAATATTTTTTGTTTTTAACTTATATGGCATGAACAGATTTTATGGTTTCATAATATATTTTACTCATGAATCTTACTCTACAAAATTTCATGATTATTTTCAATAAAATCATTATTTTAAAATTGCGTGGTATTTTGTGAAAAGAAAATGATTTTGAAGAAGAAAATATATATTTCTTTTAAGAATTCATTTCAAGTGTTTTATAAAAACTATTTTCCATCTAAGATGACATTCATTAATAAGGATATGCTTCATGTATAATGTCCCTAATGTTTAAATGGTATCATTTTTTTATTATGAAATTATATATATTTTTTATATGCATTATGTTATGATGGGATGATGTATATGAAACCCATTTTATTCATTGGGTTATGATGAATGATTTATGTCTATTTTGTGTCACACAAAAGAATGATTTAATAATGACATGGGTGGGACCTATATATCCCTGAAATGAATTGGGTAAATAATTATATCTCATGAGATAGACCAGGTTGGAATGGTAAGTAAAATCTGGTTCAGTAATACAGGGCTAGAACGGCAAGTAAACTCAGTTCAGTAATGGTCTTTGTCCACTATGATGGTCTTGGATGTAATGCCTTGGATACTATTGAAATCATATCTTGTGCTTAATGGTTTTCCACAATTACATGTTTTATTTTATAATTATTAATGTTCCTTTATGATCTATGACTTGTGTACTACCACAGTTTATGTCGTTGCTCACGATTTTGATGTTTTATGTTCATTTTTTTACGTTCAAATGTTTATGGATCGTTTTTAAGTTCTCCATGTTTACCCTTACTGAGCATTTGAGCGCACCCTTTTTATGTTTTCTTTTCCCTAGGATATAAATAAAAGTTTTAGGTAATAAAACTAAATGGGAAGATCTTTATGGGAGATATTGAAGATCATTCACTATTATTAGAAGATTATGATCCAGGTTTCCAAAGACACTAATCTAATACTGTCTATGGGCGTCTGTTTTTGTTGTGTATTAATTATTCCACAAAAGTAATATAATGTCTATGTACGTCATGATTTGGGTCTCTACAAGAATGTATCGAGGTTGGTGTATACAATGTGAAAATGTTCCACATTTCAAATGTTCTGGAAATGAACATGTTATGGGTCCTTAGTCACACATCCAAGAACGAACCATTAGTGTTACATATTGTGTACCCCTAGTGAACATCATGTAAGTTTCCTACTTTTATTTTTTCCCCATTTTTTCCCTTATTCATAATTAGACTTTAGAGAATTTTTTTTTGAGAATTTTTTTTGCATAGATCATTACAGTGGAATAGTTTTGATCACTCGATACTGCTTGGATTGTTTTTTGGAATTTATCGTTTTAGTTGGAGGATTTCATTGAGGTGTGTTTTTTGAATTCTCTTAAGGATTATGTTGTGAGATTCAAATCCTAGATAATGGTTGTGAGGTTATTGATTAGTTTAGCTCAATTATTACATAGATATCTATTTTACATTAAATGGAATGATTTGGATAATCTGATCCTAGTAGTATATTTGAAGATATCATTGTTTTTCCTTGAGTTTTAAGATCAGTTGCTCAAGGGTGATGTTTTTGAAGTGTAGCTTCTAGGATTGATTATAATATGAACAAGAGCCTTTTGGACAATTGATGTCATTATGTGGTTGTTATAGTAACGATTCATTGTGATGTTTGAATTTGAATAAAAAATCATGAGTATTACATTGTGGGATATTTTTGGATAATGTAATCAATGGTTTCCACAGACATTTATATAGATGTTTCATATGGAATGTTTTTTTCCTTGTGCTACAAAATTCTTTTGTTGGGTCAATTATTTTATGTGATCATGGGGACTATTATGAATTTCTCAATCAGAATTATTTTATTTTTTATTCCGATTTATTATGTTTTGATCATGGATTGGTTAGAGGACGATGAGGTTCATTTGGGATATTTTTGTGACCCCAGGGGCTTTAGAAGCAGTCTTTTTTTGTTTGGCCCTAATGTGGGATGTTGAGATCCCATTGAGGTGTTTTTTATACTGGTTTCTAGTAGAGCAGGATATCCTCATGATTGGATGTTCAAGAGTGGATTGGTACTACAAGTTTATTTAATTTTGATTTCAGGTCCAATGTTGGAACATCTCATATTCGGTTGTACATTTTCCAGGATGTGTGAGGAGGTTTCTTCTCATTTGTTTGGTTTAAGGAGAGACATTTTGGAAATATTGGATTGGGAATTACCCATGAGTTTTAATCTAGTTCTCTCCTCCAATATCTTGTTGTTGTTAAATGTTGTAAGGTAGATAATTACTGATATAGATTAGAGAAATCACCATCAAATTCACTATTTTACCAAACTAGTGTGGCTTCAAGCTTGAGAGGTCTCGAGGAAATCCTAGTGTGATTTTATAATTTGAGCATGCCTTTGTGCTATAGGGACTATAGATGTTGTATTCTCTCGTACATTTATGAATCCCTTCATACCACTTTTTGGGTCCATGTATGGTGCTTTATTTATTATGAAAGACCATCAAGATGGTTAGGTTTCCCTACTTATCTCAAAATGGATATTCCATTCTCCAGTTTAGATACTTCCAATGGAGTCTTCATTTCTGGTAGATGTATTTTGTTAATGTGGAAACCTTTGGTTATTAATTGGGGTCATATATTCATGCATATTATATTTAGTTATCTTGTAAATCCTATCAAAATCTTGGCAATACTGATATCTTCTTGGGGAAAGATGATCCACAAGCAGTAAATTCTCTTGATGGGGCTTGGGAAGGGGTATATTTAACTATAGAGTTGGGTTAAAACCCATGGTTCTCTATTTTTTTTTATTTTCACACTTTTATGTAGTTGTTTCTTTTATGTAATCTTTTAAAATTTGTTCCAGGGTTTGGAAAATCATGTTTTCATGAACATGTTATGACAAAAAATTATTGATTCTCTATTGGGGATGTCCTATAAGATTTGTTTCACACACCCTATAAATGCAACATTGTGTGCATTTAGACTTCATGTTTGCATTTTGGATAGTGAATAGATTTCTTAATTCAAGGTCAGAAAGGCCCTGTTTTTCTTGATTGAGTAGATATGCTAGAGTGGAGTCTTGAGATCAGACAATTATAACTCAGGAATCAAGGAAACTAGGTATTTATTTTGTCTCGATGTTATAATGGGGGCATATTGTATTTATTTTTCAATGTTTTATTTTTTATCTATGTTCATCCTAAAAGGTTGTCACTTGTTGTATTTTTTTCATATCGAGAGTCAGTATGGCCATATACTACATTCTATTTTTTAGAGCATGATTTTGTTTCTTTATATTTATTAGGGTTTCTCTGTTATTTATCTATGTGGAGGTTTGGTTAGTTGTCATTTTTTTTACTTTTACTACAGTGTATAGACTCTCTACTACACCTTTCAGACTCTTACAGGTTTTCATCATCTAATTGCATTTGGGGAGGTTCACATGAGGCCTTTTGAAGAGTTGGATCAGATGCCATGTCTTATTATTCCATGATAGTTCATTAAAAAATGTTATTAGTGACATCTTTGTATTATGATTTTGTGATAAATTAGAATGGTTATCATGGAATTTGTTAGAAGATGTAATGTATATTAGACTGGGGTGTCATGAACACCATTAAAAATAATAATTCCAAGTCCACAGGGAATGTAGTTGTTTTTGTTTTTATTTGTTTTTAATGTTATGTAATTTCACCTAGTGTGGGGAACTAGTGTTTGTGGATATATAGTTAATTATGGTTTTTTATGTGGGACCATGAACTAGAGGCTAGAGATCATTTATCATTATAATCATGTGGTATTTACATTAAATTATCAATTTTATTGTTATTTATTGTATATATTAATATTATGATTATAGTCTATGTGGATCATGTGGGAAATGTTTTTTTTTTGTTGGAGATGCATGACCTTCATCAAGGGATGCATGGAATCCCTTTTGGGTCGGTTTGGACTTTATGTTAAATATTGATGACATGATAGGGTAAGCATTATTGATGGGTATTTGGGTAAATATTCAGATTCCCTGAGGTCGTGGTTCCCCTCAAGTACCAGGTTCTTATTCCATGTGATGGGGTTATTCATACCACACATTTTCTATCATGTCTTGTGAGGGGGATCATGTTCCTACTTTCACTGATGGATTGAGAGGGTATGGTTGTTTTTTCATGGTGATTATGTTATTGATTTCAATAAATATAATGTGAATATGTATGTTGATGCAAATTGTTCGAGAATGGGAGCAATATGAGTGCTCTTTATATCGAGGTTGGCTTGATATGGACATATTCGTGGGATCCATGTCCCTGTTCAAATTGGTATTTCTCTGGTAAATGAGGTGATGATAAAGATACTCTTACGGTGGGGACTATCAGATCAGCCATAGTACAATGCCTATAATTTTTAGAGATATTATTGTATGTTGTGAGACTATTTTTTTTATATTTAAGATAACATTGGATGTTTTAGTTTGTTAGGGAGATCATTGATTATTGTAATTCTTTGAAGCTTCATGGGGTAGAAGATCAAATGTTTTGAGGTGTTTTTGATAACATGTGTCTTCATGGGTTGAGAAAATCATAGAAAATTTGAAAAATCTTTTCTAGAGGTATGTTCTATGTAAAAATGGTAATTTCACTTATTTGATGATATTTATAATTTTTATAATGACTCCATTGGTCATCATATATGGTATTTACCCTAGGATATCAGTATGGAAGAAGTCTGATCCATTAAAATTTTCAAGGAATATTTATTATTTATTTAATGAATTATTAATTTATTAAAGAAATTTTTATCATTCATATATTTTAAATGAAACTTCAAATTTATATTATATCTCTGCCATTGAGTCTATAAATGGGGGTCCTAGTTGAGAAAATCCTTGCAGTGGGCACTTTGATCTTCTCCAATACCTCTTTTATTTTTCTTTTCTTTTTTTCTTTTTCATTTATTCTAATTTTACTCTTGTGTTTCCTTTTTTGTATCATGTATTCCCCATGGTAGATTACATAATGGGGTCTTTATTTCATAAAGAGATAGGGATAGAAGAGGGATATGGGATGAGGAGGCATTGTAGGAGAACTATGGTCAGGATAGATCACCATGCAGTAGTTTTAAATCATGCAGGGGTGGAATTCATTGGGAAATTCATCCCATAGGTATGCCTATTTTAATTGTTTCTCAAAATACTTGTATTGGGTTAATTTTTATGTGTTTAAACCATTTTTAGGTTTTTTAGGTCCCCATGGTGGTTGATCTATGGTTTTTGTGAAAAAATAAGGCATCTAAGATGTTTTTTCGTTTAACATCCGGGGATTTCCATGTACAAATATATTTGTTTAGTGTATATGTGGAATGGGTTCTTCATATTTTAGGATGATTTTATTTTTGGGACTACACACCATGTACATGTGAGTGCATGTAGTGTAGTAGGATTGGGTGTGTGGTCGAGTACTTAGTCAGACACCGCGTGTGGAACTACTGGGCCATGTATAAGTATATAACCATTCCCCATGTGGGGTGCATGACATATTGGCATCACACAAATGAGGATTTCATTTATAGGTACATGGGTAGGTACACATGTGGTATTACACATCGTGTACATGTTGTACACACTGTGTACTTAGGCAGGTTACACATGGAGTGGGTCTGAGTTACATTGGAAGGTACCCATGTTGAAGTATATGTCTTGTTCAATATCCCCAGACCATATACATAGATAAATTACAGTCTTTGTGAAATAAGGCACACATATATGAAGTGATTTATTGGTTAAAAAACATGTACCCCAACTGCATGTTGTGTACTTTTCCATCCTTTGACTATTTTATCCTTTTTTAACCTATTGTCTTAATTGGGCATGTGAATAGTCAATTATGATTTTTTTCATTGATCTGGATGGTGGAAACATTTTTTAGTTTAAAGGTATGTTGGATGGTGTTTTTTACTACAATATTTTAATTTGATTATTTTCATTTGGTGTTTTTTTAGAATCCTCCTCGGGTTTGTGTTGTGAGTTATGAGGCCCAACATGGTTTGTGAACATAGTTATTAGATTGGATTGAGATTTTCATGTTGATATATTTGTATTTATTTGGATAGATTTTATTTTGATTTATTGAGTAGTATCTCAATGAATATCATGGGTTTTCCCTATTTGTTAGAGCAATTAGATTAAGGATATATATATTGAGTATTAGATAATGTGTATAGATTCATGATCAGATATATTTTTTTAGTTAATGTATATGGTTGGTAGTTATAGTTGGGTAAAAATGTGCTACTAAGATGAGTCTGAGTAACATGTGAATATTACATTGTGGTATATTCTCTAATAATGTGGTTTGTGGTTTTTTTTTGTTGAATGTTGATAATTCCCATATGTCATTTTTTATTTTTTATTGTGCTGAGGAAACCTTATAGAGTTTATCTTACTTTTTTATTATTCATGAAGACTATTTTTAATTACCCTATTGGTGGAATTTTTGTTGATTCTGTTTTGGAGTGTTCCTTTATCAAGGATTAGTTAGAGGCTTTTGATGGATATTTGAAATGTTTTAGAACATGTAATGTCATATGCTTCTGGATTACAAATAAGAGCCCTTTGTAAAGTTCCATTCCCTTATTTCTGCACCTGTGATGGTTGCAAATTTTTCTTCATAAGTTTCACGAGAGATTAGATATAGTAGGGCATTCCCACAGTGGGTGTCACATTATAATTTAACACCAAATACCATGGTAGTCATGATTTTTGGTTTGGAACTGAGGTGGGACATTGAGATTACTTCATGGCTATTTTTTTGAATTTTGAGATCTTGGGGACAATTTGATCCGTGTTATTTGTTAAATGAGAGTGGATTGGCACTCCAAGTTTAGCAGTTTGGATAGTGGGATTGATGATGGTTCATCCCATCTTTTAATTGAACATTGGTAGTGATGATATGTCTTGTTTCTTCTAAATAATATGGTTTTAGGAGGGGACCTTTGGGATATTTTGGATTGGGAGTTTTCCATTGTTTGAGATATAGTTTTATCCCCTATTGTATGGTTGTTTTTAGATGGGATTAAGGACCAAATTGATTATTTGGAGGAGTGAAACCCCCATATTTTTGAGTGATATACTTTCCTAGTGTGGCATCAAGCTATTGAGGTGTCACGACACTCTAGAATGTGTGTTTTATGTGTCACAGATACCTTTGTTCCTTCAAGAATATGGATGTTGTGTACTCCTATCAGTTTATGGTGCTTGTGGGATATTTATTTTGGTACATATCTAGTTTCTAATTAATTATTTAGAACCTTTGAGTCAAAATGTTTCTCTAGTTGTGTCAGCCTACATGTTATTATATCTAATTTAGATCATTACATTGGAATTATATAGCTATGTAGTTGAATTTTGTTCATGTTTATGCATATATTTATTCCATGGGGTCCAACGATCGTGCCTATTATGTTTGGATATATTGGATTTCGTATGTAGATCCTTTAGATGCACTGTTTTTCATGTGTATGGGTCATTGAAATGTTATAAAACCATTAGTGGGGTAGAGAAGGGGTGGATTTAGATCGTATGTTATGATCAAACAATGATTGGATGTTTTACTTGTGTTTGTTTCACCTTTCATGATGTTTCATCTTTTATACCATCTTTTATTAGTTTTCATCTAGGATGGGCATATCACATGTTCATGCAACTGTTATGGTAGAATATTATAGGTCCTCCATTGAGGGTGGACCAATATTATTTATTTATCACCCCATTTATGTGAACCTTGTGGGGTGTAAACCTAGTGTTTTTATTTAGGTTTGATCACTAGTTTCATGATGGATGGGCTCATATAACAATGTTTCTTGATTGAGTGGAGCTTCTTATGTAGAGTCTCAACATCAATATGATGATTTTTGAGCATCAATGAAACCTGGTATGTGGTTTGTCTTGGTCTTGTTAGTGGATCCTATTGTATTTACTTATATTTTGATTTTTTTATATCTATGTTCCGTTCAGTGGGGGACTTGATTTTTTATGTTTTTCATTCCCATAGTGTGTATGAATGTATGATTCATTACATTTTTATTTCTTTTCATTTAGTTTATTTATTATGTGTATCTAGTGTTTATCTATGTGGATTATTTGATTATGTACACTATTATTTCAATATAATTATAAGATATAATCTATCCACTTTATCTTTTAGACCCTCACTACTACCTACTACCCAATGCAATTTGGGGATGCGGACTTGAGGCCCTGTTGCGATCTGAATCAGATGATGTGTCAGGTTAACCCAATTTGGTTGGTTACATCAATTATCCATGTTTCAATTCACCAATCTGTAAGGTATTTATACTAAGTCTACATTATTATGTATATCATAGTGGAATTATTTTACATTATTTATTAATAATTTGTTTTTATAATAGTTCTCCCAAGAAACCAACATGAATCATTAATACTTTGTTCTTTATTTAGCAATTATGTACAATTCCACAAAAAAAATGCTTTAAAAATATAAGTATCCAAGATCTATCTATATGAATGTAAAAATACAAATAATAAAGCAGGAATTTAAAAATAATATTGGGAACATTAAAAAACATGTTGAGTTGATATATACTATATAGGGTGTTAGAATATATATACTATGTTGGGAACCACCAACATTGTATCAACACCTTAAAGAATAATCATATGTATTACTAAACTTGTCTACTCAATAAAATTATTATAACGAAATAGTTTTATAAAAAATATTTATTAAAACATGGAAACAATATACCATGAAGTGTTACATCGATTAGTACCATATATAATTAGTGTCTATTTATTCCATGGGTTACATATCTATCATCACATGTTTGAGGATGATGCTTAGAATTCATTAAGTACAATATAGTGAAACAACATCACTCTTCATAGTTTAGCATCGCCCAAAGGTAATCAAGGAAGACTCTTATCTTGGGATTAATATATTCATGTATAGTAGAGTTAGGATAAACTGGAACATCAATCCTTTGGAATAGTGGTATTGGATATACTAGTGTCAACACTATGAGTTAAACCCATTTTTTATCCATATTTTCTAAACTTGTATACTATTTATTTAGATAAAATATACCCCATTCATAATATGCTCCAAATAGTTAATGTGATATTAATTATTATGTAAAGTATACATGATATTTAAACTAACATAATAAATATAGTAGAGTAAAAACATGCACATAAAATTTATGTGTTATGTATTTGTAAATAAAACTTCCTATTTAAAAAATTTCTAGCTCAATATAATAAAAAATAGATATGCCACATAACACAACCCTAAAATTCAAATAAAAAATGTATAATACAAATTTACTCATTGCATTTCATATGAAATGATAAATATGAGGCACCACATTATCAAAACATAAAAAGTATAAATTAATATTTAAAAATATAGATCAAATAATGACATAAATACCAAAAAAAATACCAATAGCTAAAAACTATGTTTATGAAAATATATGATAATGGTTATAGAAAACTCTTGTCGATAAGGGTTAAAGGTATTCATTATGGGAGGCCCATGTTTCAATAAATGAAACAGAATTGATGAGGAGCAATTCTTTAGTCAAATAATCATTTCATATGAAACTATACATTTTCTTATGCATTAAGATGTCATTTTTTAATAGGAGTATAGAAAAAATTGTGAAAAAAATATTTTTTATGGAATAAATTTTTTAATGTTTTTTACAATTCATGTTATTTTTAGGAAATAATGTTGTGAATTTGAAGAAAACACTTTTATTGGGAGATTTTGTTATTTTAATTTACTTTTTATATAATATCATATATTTCTTTTGGTATGTATCCCTCTATTTTTTTCGTTAGTCATTTATTTTTAATGTGGTTACATCTTGGATAACATTAGTTTGAATTAACATAGTCTTGTGTTGTCAGGAAAACATGGAAACTATAGAATATCCATGTAAGGTTACTTGATGGGAAGATTTACACACTTTATGTGGATTTATTATTGTTTGTATTAACAGATTTTGGCTATAAATGTGTAATGTGGTAAAAAGGAGTTCATGGTAAATTGATAATAATAAAAGTAGGGTTCATTATAGTTAAAGAAAAAATTGGATTATAAAAAATCTGGAGAACATTTACACACGTGTAAATGGAATGAAAATCACGTAATTAATTATCTGTTTTTATAAAATAAATTCGAGGTGATGTGGTCTATGAATATTCCATTAAAAATATTTACACTATATGTAACTACCTTAAATTTAACATAATTACCTAACCTATTTTTATAAACATGTTATGTGGGTGAATTGAATAAAATTATATAGAAACATTTCTCTTCTCAACCTATAGAAACCCTATAGTCATATTTAAAGTTCCAACCTCCCTTTTGGATGTCATTTTTCTATGAGAATTCACTGGTATTAATTTTTGGTTAGGTATCTTCCTTCCTCGCCCCCCTCTTTTTCCAACCATTGTGGTGAAATCCTTTTATTTGTGGCATGGATGGTTTTGATCTTGATCAATTTTTCTCTGGGGTCATCATTGAACTGAAATGCACCATAATCATCATGGTTGATTACCCTTAAGAAGTGTTTTTGGATCATTGTTTTGTAGTAGGGATTCTAAATATAAACCATGTGGTTTGATAAATTCAAATTTAATGAAATATTGGAATTTTTCCAATGTATTGTATGTTTAAATCTATTAAAGAAATGAATGGGATTATTCCATGATGTCCTTTAGTTTCAAAGGGATACTAACCTTGATTATAGATAATCATGTTTTCACAAAACCATGAATATAATTTATTTTATTATGGTTTAATGTGTTTTTATAATTACATGAGACCGTAGGACATTTCTTGATTTAGAATACCTATGTTGTGGATTTTTGTTTATTCATGTCGATATTCATCCAGAGTGATTTAAATATAATATGGTATATAAAATAAATTAAAATTTACAAAATTATCCATTGAGATATATGATGTGATATTATTATATCCATGCCATATGAAAGATCTTTTATTCTATGATAAAATGATTACATATCAGGAACATCCCTGGAACATACACTCTTATATGTAGTAATTCTAATATTGTTTTTTCTCAGTACAATCCCATAATGTCTTGATTATAGATATCATTTTATGCCAAGTCCCACTCTATAATGCATATAATTATTTGACCCATATGTTTTTATTCTTATAGGACTTTAACCAATATCATTTTGGTTATATAACATTTATAATGTCGTAGTTGGTATGGTGATAATACATTCCCTGAAATATTATGGCATGACACAAAAGAAGTTTATTTTACCATGGTTATATTTTGATGGTTCGCATGGTCGTAAGACAAGCTCTGAGATATTATAGTATGAAGACATAGTAGGTTGTTGTAGTATTTTATTAACTATTTAATTAATTAAATAATATGTTCATCTATTTGATTTTAATGCTTTTTATAATACTGGTTATTTTAGACAGATTGTTTTTATCCTACTGATTTATAGTCACACCATATTTAGGATATCATTTGGTAACCAAGAAGATAAAGTGTATGCACATTTGGGAAAGGAAACATGACTTTGTTGTTGATACCATAATTTCCAGATAGGAAAGAGTTTAGAGTTGGGACCAATATAAGGTTTGGGACCTAGTACAATTGAGTCATATCTGAGTCTAAAATGTATTTACAAATATTGTTTCTGTTATTATATATTGTTACATTCCAGGATGTTATTACATTATTCAATTTTTTTCTAGCCCTAAAATATGATTAATTTTGTTTTTGTGGATTATTTTATACTTCATTGACACTTCATCCTTGTCAAAAAGTCTCCCCACTATAAATTTTACACCGCTTGTTCTAGTCGGAAGCCTTAGGTGTATGGGAAAGAACATTTAATATAACATTACCAAACAATTATTCCACATTTTTGATTTTCATATTGGAGGACATAATAAATTGGTATAAATGAATTAGGTTTTATATTATTCTACGATATTGAATTTGAAATATAGAAAGGATACTAGTATGTTTCAGTACTTGGTAAAAAGTGTGTGAATGAGCATATCTAACACATGAGTGGAGAATAATTTAAGTTCACATGGATGTGATTGTTGTTCGTGGTGTGAGATTATAAAATTTGAGGTTATTTAATAGTGGGTGATTCCCATTTTTTTGTTTGTTGTTTAATGATGCTATTATTTGTTCATTTTCATACTTGGGGACCAGTATGGAACGAGATAATATATGCATCACCATTGGTGCATTGGAATATATGTACATTCAAGGTTCATGATAGGAGAATATCTATTTGATAATGTGTTATATACATTCATGTTGAACTATGATAGGAGATATCTAATCGATTGGATAATTGAAATGAGATATTATTTTATGTTAAAACAATGGTATGCTATGTTTGATGATACAAACATTCATTGGTTATCTATTGTAGTCACTTATTTATGGTGGCGATGTTTCTAAATTTTTTTATGGTGTGTATTTTTCTTGTATTTACAATGGCTCCCCTTTGTCTTTGAATTTAGCGTCAGGTGATTTGAAATCAACATGGTCGAAGAATTGTCGAACCGAAGCTTCCTATTGTTCTTAAAGAGTATATGGATAGTCATCATCAAAACCACATTTTAATGCTCATCTGATCAATAGATAGGGATACTAGTTGTATAATTATTTTGGTTTTTGAGCTGCTATGATTTTTCAGTTACATCATCCTCCTATGTTTACTAGGGAATGAGGACCACACTTAGATTAGTTCTAGATCGAGTACATACAATAAATCTACCCCAACCTAGATATTCCATCGAATAATAGGGTGAATCTTACTACACATATATTTTATTAACCTTCCAAGAATTCATGGTGTATTATAGAGGAAGATGGGAATCATAATGAGGTATCTTAGATGAAATTTTTGGTGAAGTTCTGGAACCATTCCAACCTCAAAATAACGAGGGATGAGAAATATTACGAGTTCACGCATCTGAATCATGAGTGAATTTGAGTGCTAGACTATGTGAGACATTTCACAGATGTACAATGTTATTAACTAACATTGATAAAATATGAGATCTCTAAGTTGATATGTTTCTAGGATGGTCTTCCCTATGATATTAGTTCATAGTTAAACTATTTCGATTTATGTTGATTATGCATTGAGCTAAAATATAAATTCATAGTCAAATAGATTTTGACAAAGGCCTTGAGCAGTGGCCTTTCTATTTTAGTTGGGGGATCTGTGAACTCTTCATGGAATTTCATGAAACACTTCTTTAAAAGTTTCCATCATTGTAGCAAGCTAAATAGTCAATCATTGTATGAGTGGAAGACAAGGTAATACTCAAAGGTTTTGTGACAACATTTCACAGTAGACTAGTGAAAGGGGATATGGATAGAAACATAATTCTGGGAGGGTCTTAGCTTCCCCTTAGTGGTCTGGTAGAAATAGTTTCACTGACCCCTTTTGATGAGGATTGGGACATCGTACACCAGTTCTTGAGTAGTAGTACCAGGAAATGTAAATATCTCTTAGTTTTTATAATAGATCATAGTGTATTGGGATATGTTAGTTTCTCATTATATAGACTACTAATAATAACTTGTATGTATGGCCATCTATTGTTAGAGGGATGATTCATTTATCAACTACCTTATCTTGCATTTTGTTTTATATAAGAGCATCACATTATTTTTGATCAACTATTTCTAAAAGTTGTTTGTTCTAGGATGTGGAAATTGTTTATGGTGATGTTATCATCAACACATCATTGGGAGTGAATTTGAAGAATATCAAACATTGAAAGGCATTTTCTATAGAAATTGGTGGTTACCATTTCTTTTTCGAAATATTCTCATAGGGAAATGGCAGGCTTTGACTTAATTTATGGAATGTATTTGTCATTACAACACCAAGAACATAAAAAATGACATAGTAGGAGAGTAACATTCCTATGTGTATATGGATTCATTAATTCCCACATGGATAATTTGGATCTTCAGGCTATTCAAGAGAGACTAATTCACTGTAGATTAGATAGACTCATGGATTAGATGACTAATATTTCACAAGGAAATTGAGGAATGCACTAGGATTATATTTTCCTCTAGTTTTATTCCATTGTCATGATCTTTTACCTACTGGATTCTTTAGATTATATTTGTTGCAATAGGTCATGTGGGTGTTTAAAAGAGATCATGTTTTTATCGCACATTACCAAATGTCATCTTGTAGATCATCAGGAGGTGATGTTTCTGTTAGAATATCATGAATCTCATGTATTCATATGGACTTGTATATCTCATTTGGGTTCTCTATTTCGTTTTTTTAAAAATGATGATGAATATTTACTCTTATATGGGGATTATCGAAGGATGAACAAGATAACAGTTCATAATTGACATCCTCTTATGTGTAATGATGATAATTAGATATGTTGAGAGGTTATAATATCTTAAATAAGATTTATTAGAGATCGGGTAACCATAATATATGGTTTGATATGATCAAACATACATCATAATTCTTTTATGAGATGATATTGGTTTTATTAGTTATTTGTGACTCTATTTGGGAAGACAAATGAACTGTTGGCATTCATGGCCTTAATGAATAAGATTCTATATCCTTTTCAGGATCAATCTATGTTTTTTTTCATCAATGATATCTTTGTGCACTCTCATCATTAGAAAATATTATTAAACATCATGAAATTGTTCTATGTACATTGGGAGAGAACTGGCCATTCACATATTTCACCAAATGTAGTTTCTAGATTAATAATGTGCACTTTTTGGACCATTTCAACCCA
The DNA here is from genome assembly GCA_963277665.1 of Viscum album. Classification (NCBI taxonomy): domain Eukaryota; kingdom Viridiplantae; phylum Streptophyta; class Magnoliopsida; order Santalales; family Viscaceae; genus Viscum; species Viscum album. Next base: position 1,061,633,235 of record OY728140.1, read on the forward strand.
ATGTCTAGTGTTTCATTGATCATAAATAATGTAGCAGCCACAGTATTGTGGGGTATCCTAATAAAATATTCATGATTTGATGATTTCTAGTTTTAGTAGGTTATTATCTGCACATTATAAAAGATTACTCCCTTTTGGTAGCACCGTTTTCTGGGATGATCAATAAAGGGGTGAACTTTTTCTAGTTTACTTTTTGTGAGGGATATTTTCCTATGATGAAAGGATGTATGTCTGAAACACTTATCCTTAATTTACTTGTGTTCGCTAAATCATATGTCATGTACATTGACAGGTCTGATGTTATAATCTATGAATTTCTAATGTGTGAGGATCAAGTGGTTTCATATGGATCATGGATGTTGAGACCCCAAGAATGGAATTACCCTTCTCATGATATTGAGTTATTAGTAGTGGTACATACCATGGTATGTGGTAGAAACTATCTCGTGGATTATAGGTTTTTGGTATACATGGATTATAAGAGCCTCAGGTACAACTTTTCTCAGTGAGACCTTAACCATCAAGATATGAGGTGGGTCAAGTATCGACTATCTTTAGAAATTGAATTGTATTATACAATAGGAAAGAGAAACACAAATAATGATGATTCGATCCAAAATATACATACATTGGCCATATAATAGTCTTTTTACGTTTTTTAGATAATGAACCACATTGCAGACATGCATCTGGATGTTTGGAAGTCTCTGGGAAGAAATGCTCTGACATCGACCTTTATTGTACCCATGCATTGGGACTAGATTAGGACTGAGCATTTGTTTTATATAGTGGTATTTTTATTATAGAAAAATTATACGGTGGTGAGACACAATCATGGTTGTCTCTTATTAGTGGAAATTCTATTTATAAATGTGGCCTAATATGAGTTCATATAGGCTTGCATGTGGAGGTAATGAGAGTGTTTCATACATCTAGATGGGTAGTGTATCCTTATTTAGTAACGATGTATTGTGATATCTAAAGAAACTTTTGGTTGTTAGGAATGAAGAAAGTGGGGGATGATTAATGGTTAAATTCATCACATTTCAACTAATGAAATCCAAGAATTAGATGCCAACAAGCCTGTACCCTAGTGGTAGAGGCTCCTGCTTGGCATCCAAAAGACCCAGGATCAAATCCAGGCAGGGGGAATTTCCGGGTTATTGTAGCAGGTCACTGTAGCAGTAATGTAGTAGCGGAGGAACTATAGCGGTGGAGAAACTCTAGCAGGTACTATAGAGGTGGCTGTATTGTAGCTGGTACTGTAGCAACGCGGGTGCTGTAGTAGTACTGATCACTGAGGGGTCCTTTGGGCCAAAAAATGGGCTTTCAAGCCTTGTATTCAGGCCACTTGTCCTTGGGCCTTCAGGATATGTAATGGGTCTCCCTGTACCTAGTCTAAAGAGCTCTTTTCTTTAAATAATAAATTAAGGCTCCGCCCCCAACCTTATAAAAAAAAGCCTAGCATTAGAGTCCAACTAGCCTTCTGTAGCCTTTTCCCATTACTAAATGGAAAGGGAATATTGTCATAATGTATTTTTATATTAAAATGTCTATAATAACCTATAAAATTAATGATTTATGGGTCGTTATGGATCAACTGACTAAGGTAGAAAATTTCATACATATTAGGTAAACCTTCACTGTTGAGGAAATGGGTAGTCTTTAAGAGTTTGAGGTTTTTTGGTTTCATGGTGTTTTGAAGTGTACCATTTAAGAGATAGATTCTAGTTTCAAATAACATTTTAGAATAGTATTAAGATGGATTTATGATCACATATTCTTTTAATAAAATCCTATCATCTATAGAGTTATGGTCAATATGAGTGGAATATTTAGGTTCTATAAGACATTATATGAGCCTATGTTTTGGATTTTTGTGGTTAATGAGAGTAATATATTGTAATAATCTTGATTTCAATTAAAAATAACTACCAGGAATCGGTTCAAATGGAACCTATTGAGGATTTTTCTTGCAGGACATGTAGTTAAACGGTTTATTGGAGGGATGTGGGTGAATCCATGCATGTTGGGATAGTTCTCATTCATGAGACACCTATGCATGTTCAGTTGATCAGAAAATGGTTTGTGACCGTGTATATAAGGTAGAAATAACATCCTGACCATCAGATATGACCTATGGAATTCAAGGATTGTCATAATTATGTCTTCCAAGGGACACCTAGGCTTGATAATGTCATATCAGAAAATAGGTATTGTTAGCGATAATGTTAGTTAGACCAATATATATTGTGGAAAGGGTTTTTCTATTTCCATACCAGTTAAAACATCTACAATTCTATAGTTCTAGGAATGATATTTTCACATGTAATAGTTGTAGATATATTATACAAAACATTCCCATGTGATACATATAGTAGAAATAGATCACTATTTTTGTAAGAACCCAGATCTTCTTTTCAGGTATGTCTTTTCTTTTCTGGTAGTTTTTGAGAAAAAGAAGAAAATCTGGAAATTTTTGGGGTACATGTCATGTACTTTATGAGTACACACCATGTAATTCGATTCCACTGGAAGACGTGTGTTGGCCATGTCATGACTACACACACGGTCGTGTAAGGGTGACTTGGTGGCTTCCTAAAGTGGAGTACGGAAAAGGAAAGTACACATCGTGTAGTCCATAATTACACATTGTGTACTTTCTTTTTTTATTAAGTGGACCAGGGTCACATCTAATCCTTTTTTTCATCTTCTTCTTCACCTAATTTCATCCAGAGAATTTGAGGAGGCCGAATATTCTTCAAGCCATCGATATGTCTCTAGTTATCCAAATCGAACACCTTTGGTTGAAAAAGAATCATAGCAGTGAGTTCTTGGTTCTTATTTGGCCACATTTCCTGATTCTTTCTCCTATGAGAGTTATCGTAGGTTGAACGTTTTATACGTTTTTGCATATATACTCTATTCTATGATGATTCATGGGTCGAGGTTCATGTATATAGATATCCTAAGATCAAGGAAGGTGTTTTGTTGCCTTACGTTGAATGTATTTGGGTTTTTGAGCAAAAGTATCGGATTCCAATTTTTCAGGTATCCCGGGTTTGGTGTTTTGGTGCTATTATTTAATTTCCTTAGATTTCTTATTAGCTTATGTTTAGTTGATAATAATATATTATTTTTTGAATGTTTTATTATCACCCCAAGGGTGTTATCCATGTTTGGTTGTTTATCACCGTTTGGCACAGTTTGCCTGCAAGGAAAACCCTATTGCAATTGTTAGTTTGCTTGTTATAACTGATTTTATGAGTTTCATGTTGTTTTAATGCTTTTGATGGATTTTATCTTTTATAAAAGTAGTTTCTAAACATTCTTAGGGCTTTTAACAATAGATTACGCATGACTGGACTGATCAGGGATGTGAGAATCTGGTGCGGGAGACCCAAGAGGGAATAGACGATTAAGTGCTTCCCTAGGGGGTCTTTTGGAATTAGTTTCGTATGCAGGACCTATGAGAATTGGAATTTTTTTCTTACTAAGATTTTCCTTAGTTTACACATGTATCAAGACCACAGGAGGAATTAGACGTAAGATCTTTCTCATAGAGTCTATAACTAACATTACAAGACCACAGGGGAATGGACGTGAGTCCTTCCCAGCGTGTATGTGACTTTGTATGTTTACTTGACTATAGGGGTATTCTAGTTGGATCCACATAGAGAGTCAGTGTGATTGTGAATTATTTGGTTGGTTTTGATGAGTATACCAATCCAATGCAGAAGCTTGGATCTATAGGCCTTCTTGTTTGTTTAGGTAGTTTTTTCATGCCTGATGTGTTACTTCTTTACCTTGGAATAGAGAGCCTTGCTAGATTCTTGGTTGTTTGATTTAATGAATGAATTAATTGCTTAATCAATGTGAATTGAAATTGATAGGATTGTTTACTTGTGTACTCCTAGTACATTACTATAGTTACTTTAATTACTTCTGCTATATTACTCACTGACAGTAGGGCACAGATCTTATAGTGGTTGCCTACTAGGATTAGTCTCACACCCTGTTTGGGTCCTGATTTTCTGTCCAAATAGGTTATATGGTTGTAGGTGTGGATAGGGATTGTGGCCCTTCTACTCCAGGTACATGATTTCTTTTTGGAGCTGGAGAGAATAGGACTGAGCTTAGGCTTGCGATGTTGCTAAGGTTATTGTTTTCATTTCGTACTTTGTTTCTAAGTTGTATATTATCTCTTTTTTGTGTTTTCTTCTTTCCTTGGATACTTGTACCTATTGCATCATTATCATCATTACTATATATTCATTTCTTCCACTATTTAGTTTCATTTATTTCATGTTATTTCCTATTTCTTATATTGATTGTTATTTCCTTTCCCTTGTATACCTTACCAAATGAGGGAATAGTTTCCCCAATGACACACCAAGGCCGTCACTTCTAGTTGGTAGCCTCTGGCATTTGGGGAAATTCACTTGAGTCCATGTGGTGAACCGGGTTTGGGGAACCAGTTGAGTGGCTTCGGATTCGGTTCATTACAGTGTTGATTCATCATTTGAGGGGCATCTGATAAGTTTTATGGATCGTTGTGAGAACTATCATTTGGATAGTTCAATACCATAAGTTCAACTATAATTGTGGAATGGGAGAGTTCAATAGTATACCATAGAGAGTGAGTCTATTATGTTAAAATAGTGGCTATACTTTTTTAGTGAGACCTTATAATGATTATTGGAACATCATAGTGATGAGCAATTATATAGTATGGAAGATAAAAGATCCCATTTTTTCGTAGTATGTTACTCTCTTAGTTATTTGATAATCATTTAATTTGGATGTGTTCCATCGTGGATTTCTGATATTTGAATAAACATAGTCTTGAAATATGTGGAAACATTATAAATATTTAATCAATCATATTAGAGAAACTTTTGGGAGAAAATGACCAAATATTTGGGGATGTATGCTTGTCTAAATTCATGTAGTATGGGTATAAATGGGTTATGTGTTAACATATATTACTAGATTTTTAAAATGTTAAATGAAGATTCTGGTAATTTAAATAGAAAATGGTTTAAAAAACCATATACATCACATTTACACATTGTATCAATGAAATATACAACATGTAATTGTATGGATATTCTAATAAAATAAATCCTAGGTGATGGTTTATTCGGTGTGCCTCATTAAAAATATTCACACTATGAAAATGTACATTATAGACTATATAATTAACTAACATGATATTTTAAACATGTTAAAAGGATGAGTTTATTTTCATTGCATAATATCTCTTTAACTTTCTACCTCAGGAAACTGTCCATTCAATTTTGTAGCACCTACCACCCTTCAAGATATCATGTTTGGGTGAGTATCCCTTGGTAAGTCATTTCATTTAGGTTTTTTCTTTCTCTCCCTCTTATTCAGACTATTGCAGTTAAATCATTTGATAGATTGAGTTGTTTTTTTGATCTTGATGATATTTGATGTAGGATTCTCTTTTAAACAATCTAAACCATCTAATTCAAGGGATGTTTCCATTGGAATCCATTTTTGATCATCAGTTTTAGGTAGATAGCCTAAATCATAAACCAATGGTTTGATAAATTCCATATTTATGAAATATTTTGATTTGTCAAACATTGTGTGAAATAAAATCAATTAAATAAATAAATGTAATTATTATGGGATGTTTATTGGTTTTAACTAGCTTTTGTCCTGGAATATGTATACCCATTGGGTGAAAAAACCATAAATATAATTGATTTTATTTAACGGTTTAAGGTGTGGTTAGAATGACATGAGACCCTAGCTTATTGATTTATATTGAATCCATATGTTGTATCATATTTCTTATAGATAAAACTATATAACAATTTTTATTTAAATTAAAAAAATTATTTAATGAAATGGTAATTCACATAATTTTCTATTGAGAAATATAATGTGATATAATTATATCCATTATGTATGACAAGACATGTGTTCCTATTGGAAATGATTACATATCGAGCTCCACTATAGAACTTGCACTATGATATGTATTAATTCTGATATTGAGCAGGCTAAGACCATTCCCATGTTGTAATGATTATAGAGAGTGGGTTATTCCAAGTACTATGTTGTAATAGTCAGAGGCTTTGACCCAGATGTTGTAATGCTTATAGGGATTTTTTGTGAATTATTGTGTTTATCCCATTGTTGTAGGGTTTCTGCTAGAATGTTCATATGACATAATCAAATACATCACAAAATAACACTGAATAACGTTATTTTACCATGATTATATTGTGATTTTTGGAATGGTCATAAAAACTGCTCTGATATATAACAATTCATATCTGAAGTAGGGTATTGTTGTATTTTTTTAATTGTTGGATTAACTAATACTCATGTTTATATCATTTTTTTATACAGTTCTTATTAAATCATTTAGATTAGACACATTGTTGTAGACCGATTGATTAATATTCACACCATATTTGGGATGTAATTTGGTACCCAAGATTACTTTTTGGATGCAGTTTCGGACAAGTTAAATACACAATGCTATTGATTGCTTATTTATTGTATGGGCTAGAGTTTGGAGTTAGGACTGATTTGGGGTTCTGTACTAGGTAAATTTTGGTCTTATTCGATTTTTCTAGCCTTTTACTTTTATTTCTTATATCATGACTTATTGTTAAATTACTACATGTCATTACATTATTTATTTAAAATTTATTAGAATATGTGGTTGGATTTTATTTTTTCCATCTTCTATGTCAATACATTGAATAATTTTATTTATACGGTGTATTTTCTACTACAATGTCACTTCATACTTGATGTTATAATAAAACCACTATACAATTCACAACCCCTCTTCTAGTTTTCATAATTTGGCATTCAGGGAGGAGTGCTTGAGGTCTCATAACAAACCCTTTGCCACTATGACTGAGAATTAGAAATTGAGGGATGTTATAGTTTACATAATAGGTTCAAATTTACAATGTAATGGTATACATATACGTTATGCATATACTATAAAATTTTATTTAAATAATTCTATATTTTAATAAAATCATTTTATTGTTATTTGGGTTAAAAAAATAATACGAATTCCCAATCACCTCACCCTAAATTTCATTCCCATTTATTACACATCAATTTTTTTCATCCATACACTAATTCATTCTCGAGTTAATTATAAAACTAGTAAAAGGATATGATGGAAGTGTAATTTTCTTTCGAAATGTTTTTCTCAATCCTCAATATTTATAATGTGGAGGTGTATATAGATCATGCAGAACTATAATACCGATTAAAATATACAAACACTAAACTGTCAGTAATATGGTGGATCCTGTTACTTGATGAATTTGATATTGTAATCATAGACATAGAAGTTATAATGTTTTCATCATTGGACACTTATCTACATTTCCACTTTGGAGTATTCTGTATAAAACTAATCTTTGTACTAAGGATAATTTTCTAGATGAAACACATTTCAATATAAATATATAAAAATTAATTTGGTTTTCTGATGTTAGGAAAAAAAATTTATATGATCTATGTACCCAAACATATTAAACCAACAGTTGAATAAGTTATTTTTTAGTTGATTCTACATATTACAAATAAGAGTGTTATTTATTCATTGTGTTGATAGCTTCAGGCGACATTTCATCCTAATGAATAAAATTCAAATCATTCTCACAGTGTGTCACATGTTTCTTGCTGGAGGGAATCATGGGACTAAAAAAACCATGGTTAAGATTTTATAGATCAGAATATATATGCCCAAACTCTATCATGATGTGAGGTGTTTGGTATAGAGTTTTCATCAATGAAATTATACATGAAACATTGGAAATGTTACAAAATTCCCCTAATTACAATCATTTAATTCTAAATCTCTGATCTATAGTGAATTTATTTCATAGTCCTATTACCTAATTCATATGGAAATTTTTGTATCTATGTTTTCATGGACTTTTTCTCGATGTGGGTTGAATCCAATTCCACCGTCCATGACACTACTATGGTGGCCATAAATATTTTATGGAAATAAATTTCTCTATGTTTTTATTTTCCCAATTACATAGTATTGATCAAGGAAAAATCATTATAAATACTACAAATATGTTTAAACATGAGAAATATTGAATTTAACACAACACTGTAATTCCCTAACACCCGTAGACTAGTGGAAAAGTTGAATTTTATAATCAGGAGATCAAACAAACACTAGAAAAGATATCACGTATAGGTAGGATGAATTGAAGGATTAAATTAGTAGATTAAAATTCGGATTATCCCCAAGCACATTAAGCGCCCATAAGCACTTCTTCATTACATTTTTTTTAAAGAAATTGATTTCATATACTGGTGGAGTTAGTGAAATTCTATAATTGGGAAATAAAAAACCCATTGATGAAAAAAACTAGGAAACTAATATTACTATAAATGGAAGAACATGAAGAGATGATAACGGAAGATTAAAAAAATTAATAAATTTATAATGTCAAATTAATTAAATGGCATGACCAACACAATTCAAAATAAATCTTCACTCCATGAAAAACGGCTCTCCTACTCAATTCCCATATGAAGCAATCCCATGGGATATTATAATATTGATTCTCATGCCCTTTTAAAATTGTAAAATTTTCCTCTATGGGATTCTTATAATCTAGAAGGGAAAAGTAAAACCCTATAAGGTTAATGTTCAAAGATTAATTTTTTATCCAGAACTATTTCACCTGAGGTGTGTTCTTTCATTAAAATTCAAATGACTCAAAGCATGTCTAGCTATTGATGTTAAAGAAATGACTAGGAGGAAAACCATCATAGGTTTTATAAGTTACATTATGTTTTCTATATATTAACAAGGTATGATAAATATGGAGATTTTTTTTAAAAAAATTCCAAAATTTTTCTCAAATTACCCATTAATCATTTTTTAAACTTTTCATGAAATGAATATGTTAGGGCTGTGAAAATTTAAAATCTAATTTTTACACATTGGGAATAATATACATGATGTGATAATTTGGGGATATATTTAAAAGTTATAAACCTCAGTTTTGAGATCTACGCACATTCATTTCCCCTCTAATGTGAGATCATCCTCAAAACATCAACCTTATCTCACATAATACACTCACTACTGACCTCCCTCTTTACTTACACCACTTCTCCCCCTCCTACCCAAACCTATATCCTATTAATATACCTTTATCGTTCCCTAAAAATGTCATCACCTTTTCCAAATAAACCACCACATGATCCTTTAAAAATGTGGCCCCACATGTTGAATCTCTTATCCCTAAGTGTATGCTGCATGATCCTCCATGACCACCCACAAATACCTCTATTTATTCATCTTCACCCAATTCTTCCACTACGAAAGTCTTTGACTATTCCCACACCATCATTCAATTACAGGGTGCTGCCCTGGACCCTCACCATTACTCAGGCATTCATTATTCATATTCTACAGTGTGGGTTTCTTTAGTCCTTCATTAGGCTAACACCATGAGGACTAACATGACCCTCTACCACGAAACTCTCACCAAGGTCCAAGGGCTCTAGGAGGTCCGGAAGCTTATTTTATAGATAAACATATTGATCTTCATCAATGTACATGAGGATATGCACTATGAGCTATTAATGGAGTTACTAGCCATATTTTAACTTCATGTCAGTCATGTAAGCTTATGTATTGGTAGTCGGACTCAAGAGTAAACACAAAGAGCATTAAATGTCTAGATGGGTATCTACATCATTGATTCAATGGAAACTTCATCCTATTCAACATGTTATTTTTATTTCACCAAAAAATATTCTCTAAAAAGCTAAGCATTCATAACCCATGCCCCCAAGATCTTTCATGATCCCTATATAGAATAGTTAACCTACTAGTGAGATGTAAAATTAGAAATAGTTCATCGAGATATCCCTAATATTGGGAACACTATGGGATATTTTCCTGGAAGAATCAGTCCGATAGAGGTTATCATCTTAGTTTCTTTCAAGAGAGGCCCTTCCATCAACATGGATACCCAGTTTTCAATCTAATATGTTGTCTAAGCATTGTGGGATGATTGTACCTTGTGAGAGGTAGCTTTATCATCCATCTCACTCATCATCTTGGAATTTTTGATGTATAGCATCCACTTTACATTATTGGGAATATCTATCTGATTGAGCTACTCATTCTCCCCAACAAATATATCTTGAGGATGATTAGGAAAAACTATGACTGGGTCCCTGAGTATATCAATGATACTAATGAGTACCCAAATATTCTTGATTTAACCCCACCTGTTCTAACACATGAGGCCCCTTCCTCTACTGACCCCTCCCTAGCCACAACTTCCTCTACTTTTCCACCCACAACAATACACCCTCAACTACTGCACCAACCATAATATTTCCCTCAAACATATGGTATATTCATCAATATATTCAACAGAATTAGAGACATATTTTTCTCCATTTTAATAACCCATTATATAATTCATCCAAATTTATCACCTTTTCCCCACCATTATCCCCTGTATCTAACCACCCACCGTGTTCTACCATAGACCCAACTAATTCAATTCCATGCCATCATTTACCCCTATTTATTATCCACCAATCCTCATGTACCCTAATACCAAGAAATAATTTTTACTGAAGAATGATCGATACGGAAAGGGACCCTCCTTTCCTTCCACATCAAATGTTTTGTTCATTGATCATGTCGAATTACATTCATCCTGAATACCAATTGGCACCCACTCTACCTTTAATGACAATGATATCTATGAGTATCATGACAACTTATATGGTGGACAATTAAAAAGTACCAAACTCCATATTTTCTATAGATATGGGGGTGGCAGATCAAATCACCCACTGTTTGGTGATGGGTGGACTTCTGATGCTGATAGCAGTGATTTACTCTACAATGTTTAATCTTTCTGATATATACCACTCCCCAGTTGAATTCTTTATTGAGTGTATTTTTATGCACTCTAAATTCCATGTTCCTGGTAGTATCATTTGTTTTATCTAGTGGAGGGGATACAATTTTTTCTTCAATAGAAATATTATATTCTAATTCATACTTATGATATAATTTATCTATGTAATTTTATAGTGTATCTTCAATGGATATCGATGATTCTGTAAGTCTACTATATACCTTCCATCATGAGGTATTTTCTATTGTGCTTATCATACATGGACAACATCAAGATATTAAACTTTATACTATTCATGTTTCCCCAATATACCCTAGAGGTATGCTATAAATACCCCATCAGATATTAATTTGGACAATATCTATGGTAGTAAACCCAAAAATGTGCCCTTAAGATATCAATGATACAACTATTGGTTCTTATAATATGGGGAAGAAAGGTGAGATGATGCAATCCAATTCATGATCCTTGTTTATCATTCTGGATTATGAATTCATGCTCACTCCTTAGGGGTGGAAAACAATATAATTTATGTTACATTGATAGGTTTTTCATTTAAGTCTCAATATTTTTTTTATTTCCTTTATTGCTCAATTACACTATACTCCTCCCATTATGATATGTACTACTCTTCATTTTGGCCTATAGTATACACCTATTGTCTTATTACTTCCATTTTGATCATTTTCTATGTCTTAATGGATTATCTCGTGTAGGTATGTATCATTGTAGAATAATTTTTATGAATTCATGTGTGTCATAGATATCTAGAAAATTTCCCATTTGAATGAAATTCATTATTGGGAGCTCTTCATTCCCTTCTTTCAGGTCATAATTGGCATCTCTTGGTTTTCTTTTCATTTATGTATATACCTCCCATGTCACATTCAAAAAAAATGACACTATTTATTTTCAAGTGTAGGGGTTCATTATTGATCATAATTGTAGAGACCCAAACTTGACGTACAAGGACATTACATTAATTTTTCGGAATACTTGATACATAATAAAAACAGACACACAAGGACCGTAATAATTTAGTTTCTTTGGAAAATTGGAAAATAATATTCTAATCATGGTGAAAGATCTTCAACATCTCCCATAAAGATCATTCCCTTTTGTTTTCTTACCTAAAACCTTTCTTTAAATCATATGGAAAGAAAACATATAAATGGTGAGCTCAAATTATCAGTAAGGGTATGCATAGAGAACATAAAAAAATCCATAAACATTTGAATTCAAAAACATGAACATCAAATCTGAACATAAAAATCCTGAGCAATGACATAAATCATGGCAGTACACAAGACATAGATCACAAAGGAACATTTGTCATAATAAACTAGCATGGTAATAAAACATGTAATTGTGGAATCCATTAAGTACATGTTATAATTTCCATAGTAGCCAAGGCATTACTTCCAAGACTATCTTAGTGGACAACGTCCTATTCTGAATTGAGTTCACTCCTCGTTCCAGTCCTGTAACACTAAACCGGATTAAATTATCATTCTGCCCATATCTATCTCATGAGATTTAAATAATTACCCAATTCATTGAAGGGAGATATAGGTCCCACCCATCTCATAATGAAAACATTGTTACATGTTCCACAAAATAAACATAAAACATTCATCATAACCCAAAGAATAAAATGGGTTTCATAAACATCATCTCATCCTAACATAATCCATATAAAACAAATGGATATAATTTCATCATAACAGAAGTAAAACCATGTAATTAATAGAAAAATTATACTTCAAACATACACATATGAAATAATTTAATCTTATATGGAAGTAGTTTTGATAAAACACTTGAAATGAATTCTTGAGGAAAATATCCTTTCTTCTTCAAAATCATTTTCTTTTCACAAAATTCCATGCAATTTTAAAAGATGTGGATTTTGTTGAAAATATTCATGAAATCTTGTAGAGTGAGCTTCATAAAAATAAGGTGTTATGAAACGTTAAAAATCCGATTATTCCGTATAAGTTAAAAAAACATTCTCCTCATACTTCTGTCAGAAAAGTCAAAAAGCACCTCATTTTGAAAAAAAAAAGATTCCTTTCATATATTTTACTAAAAACTCACCAATAGGTAAAATTGTATTTTAAAATTTTTTTATGGATAGAAATAATATAACATATTTAGGAAATATGGATGTGGATGATAAATATTCCCCAATAAATACTTACAAATAAATATGCTCGGATAGAATGAGATTGTAAAAGTTATCCCTTACCTTATGTCGGATATGCTTCATCTGTTTTAGATCCTCCTATATAATGATTTAAATAATGTCATTGACTTATTATAGAATCATGTTCATTGTTATGATATCATATATGGTTCACTTATGACTTTATATTACGCGTTCTTTGGGAAATTCCATATTAAATCACCGTTTTGGGTAAAATTATTTCATTTATCGTACGAGTTTCGACTTGTTGTTCTTGATATTATTACTTATATCCTGATATAAATAATTCCAGAATTTAAAACATGATTTATATATAATATTTATTCATCATATAAATATATATGATAGTTTGTTAAATGGAATGAAATACACCGTTCATGGAGACGGCAAGTCGTACATACGCATGAATGTTGTTTTCATATTCTTATTAAATTTAATGGAATTAAGTAGATGGCATAAATATATATATAAATTAATCCAGTATAATTATTATTTCATATATTTCATTATTATTCATTATATATACTTTATAATCATTCATGAATGGTTAACATGGAGAATGAATCTCATCGCGTCGTGGAGACGGTAGTCCGTACGTACGCACGAGCGATGATATCATTCCCATGATCATGGAATTGTATTGAAGCATAAGTATAATATTTCAGATTCAATATCTATTTATAATATTCATATTTAGTTATTTATTTACACCATTATACCCATCCAAGTAACGTGGTGGTCGAAAACAGATTACACCACGGTGTGGAGACGGTATTTCGTACATACGCACGCGCAGTGATTTCATTTTCCATAGGATGGATTGAAGGTGAAATAGGGTTGCTTCATATTTATAATAACATATCTGTATATAATTAATACTTATTTTATTACTTTATAATGATACAACTAATTATGAAGAATCAGAAGAAGAAATAATCTTGAGAGAATCGGAAGAAGAGATTACCTCTTCTTTGACGCACCTCCTTTAGGGTTCCTATTATGGAAGTAGAGTTGGTCTTTTGAGAAGACAAAAACCTCTAGAATGTTTCTAGGGAAGTGGAGAAGAGAAATGGGCAGGGGTTGTCCGACCATCAAGGCTCAAAAGGGTGTGAATAGAAGATGGAATGGGTTCCCTTTTTATAAGGGAGGAGAGGGACACCTTTGAGAAAACATAAAATATTATTTTTTAATAAGATCATATTCGGTTTTTAATAGCTCCAAATTGATTTATTTAGAATATAAGGTGTGTATGGGTCTAAATACTCCCGAATAATATATTTTAGATAGGTTTGGGTCATTATATTAACCTTATCTTTTAGTTTTAACTCTTAGTTAATAAGATTGATAATTACCATGTCAATTTGTAATTTTATATTATATAGTTAATAAACATACCATATACAACCAATAGACCCCAAAGTGGTCCATTAATGAAACAAATATCATGATATAAGTATCTTGTCTGAACAATATATTTTTTGTAATATAATAACAATTAGTAATATAATATTTGTTTTAAAAACTGTTTTATGTCAATTTTGACACTATTTTGTAATGGATTTTTGTGAAACATATAACAGCATGATTAGTTCGAAAAAAGTTAATTAATTCAATACTAAAATGTCATCTTAACATATAAAATTAATGTAATTCATAAAAAGTCTAAAATTACATTTATTTCGGTATTTATAACATCAATTATTTTAATATTTCATTATTTATGTAATTACTGCATCATCATTGTGTCATAAATAACATAAATTATTTAATGTATAAAAATTATAAATAAAATACCATTAGGTAGGAAATATTTTTATATTTATAATGAATATTTATAGTCGAATTTATCTTATGTATAACCTAATATTAAAAATGATTTAGTTATTAAACATTGATTTTAACTATTTTAAACCTTCATTAAATAAATTAATAATAAATGTCCTAATCAAATACAAGTGGACCTAAATGGTCATATTTTATTCCTAAGGTTATTTTTGTTCGAATTACACATATCCAATAGAATTAGTACATGTGTTAGGGTAATAATAATATCATTTTTACCCTTAATTACCTTATTTACTTTTAACTATGGTAAATAAAAGTAAAAAGTTACTATTCACCAAAAATTATTTTCTTCTCATTGAAACACATTTTAGTCCTTGATATTAACCACATATCTCAATTTTCGAAATTCAACTCACAGAAGTGGTAAAATTATGTTTAATGTGAATTTACAAATTCTCCTAGGAGGTGGGTAAAAGACGGTGAAAAGTTCAATAAAATTTTTATATATCTAAAATTATTATAAAATGACTCCAATGAATTACATTGAACATATAATGGTATTATGTATCAATTTTGACCTAAAATAATTTAAATAAAAATTCAGTTTTTAAATAGAAACCCAGTGTTTTCACTATTCATCAAAAATTGAAAGTTTATAGGAAAATGCCAAAATTGTACCCTAGGCTAATTTTGATATTCTGAATCCAAAAATGATATCCATTTTGAAAGATAAAATTTATAAAATTTCAAAAAATGGGTATTACTATTCATAACGGCTAGTTCATAATAATATTATAATAATATCTCATTTAGTGAAACTCAGTATTGCGTAATACACACGCTATCGAGGAAGGTATTTATTGCGTGTAATGCAATCCACGTCAGGGCTACGTGTAGTGAAATCTCTGTTTGGTGTTGCGTATAACATAATCAAAACATATTTAATTTATACATTAAACAAAATCTATACATAATGTTGCGTAGAATAGTTTCTACAAAAAAACTTGAAATTTTGTGTAACTTGAGACAAGAATAGTGTTGCGTATACTACAAGCAAATACAGTGTTGCGTATATCACAAGATAATTTCTGTGTAGCATTCAACACAAGACTTCAATGAAATTAAAAAGAATAATTCTCATAAAATATTAGGTTGTTACATTCTACCCCCATTAAAATGAATTTCACCCTCGAAATTCGTCGGGGTTGTAAATGGTTTTCTACTTGAAAGTTTATTTCATAGAAACCCACATCGTAAAAAGGAATACAAGAACTTCATTTTAAAAAAGGAAAGTTAGAAATGTAATAGTTACCCAGATTAACTCGTCATTGGGTTTCCACATAGGACAACATAGGTGGAAATATGGATATGGAAGAAAAATCTAACCATCATGTTCTGATGGAGGGTGGTAGAGAACATGGCTATGAAAAATCCAGCAATCACAAAGCCATAAATTTGTGATGATCTAACATACCGTCTGATTCATCAGATATGAAAGCACTAAGACAAAAAAAATTTCAAGATCATTTCCCTAAAGTTGAATAATTATAATAAATACTTACTTTATTTTAGTACAATATCACTGTTGTTCGTCCCTTAAAAATTTACACTTCATCTCTTAATGAAATGAAGTTGAATTTTTCATTCTTGAAGTGTTGGCAGATCATGTGATAAAATGATGGGTCATTCTATTTGTCTCAAAAAAATATTAGCAAAAGTTATAAGTCCATATTATGGTGAGATTAATCATATATGGTTTCAAAAATGGACTTATACTTCATCTATCATAGTGCTTAATAAAATAAAACTAGTTTTTTACTAACCAGATACTTCCTGTAGGCCAGTGGTATGCAATAAAGGCCTGTCGCAATTCGGTTGTGGGTTCGATTCCCATAACCTTGTCCAAAGCGACAGGTTTTCATCCATCCTATGGGTTCTCCTTTTTATAAAACTATACTATCATAACATAAAAAGTTATATCATTATCCAATACTATATGATTTCCATTCAAACCTTTAGGCTTATCAAATATACTTTTGTCCGATTACTAGAAATTTCATCTACCGAGCATGTGAATTCCTTATTTTACCCCCATATATCATAACATATATCTTGTTGGTAACATTACAAACATGTGAATACCTTAATCATGCATTCTCTTGAAAAGTTAATACCTATTAAACCTTAGTAAAAACATTAATGTTGTCAAAATTTAACTCTTTCCACATACCAAAAATCCCAAAAATTCTATATACTCATACCATGATATCACTTAGTCCATATATCAATCATGAGATAATGAATACTGTCAAACATATTATTTTCACCTTATCTTTTCATTATGCACATATCATCTTCTTTCCAAAAATATTTCAATCACTTTCCATGGTTACCGGTACAATAAAATTATTGAAAACCAATACATAGATATTCCAAATTTCCACAATACCATAAATGAGATTCCGTGATACTATTTTGAAATACCATTAAATAAACACTTAATCGTTACACAACATCATTTTTATACTCAACATCACAAATTGTGATCGCATGAGACTTCCCTTTATCCTTTGACTTAATAGGTTGCTCACGTTTATCATCATTAACCTATGCATTAGGGCATTTATTATCATAATTCCACATTTCCTTTCACTTGAAGCATTGAAGTGTTGGTGGAGCGTTCTTTGTAGTCTTTTCTCTATTCACATCATTAGCAACCTTTTTCCCATTACTTCGATAATCAAATGCTTGATGACCATCTTTTCCACACTTAAAACATTTTCTAGTACCTTTTAGGCAATCTCCACTATGATTTTTTCCACATGTTGAGCATAAAGAAACATTCATCTTCTTTCCACCATTGTTCTGGGATTTCTCCGTGAACTCCATCTTTCGTTTCTTGTCAAAACCATTAGATGGATATGTAACTCCAAATTCCAGTTCTACCTTGATATCACAACACATAATTTCTTCATATCTACTGAAGTCTCTTATAGCTAATTCCCTTCGAAGACTTGGTTTTAAGCCACTGAAGAATCGATCAACATTACATTCAGGTTGGATGATAATGTCAGATTCATACCTTCCAAGCCTTGTAAAATTAGCCTCTTATATACCAACAGATTCACCATCCTTTTGCTTAAGCTCAATGAACTCCTTTTTAATCTTTTTTCGAAAAATGAGAGGGAAGTACTTATGGAAAACTATGTTCTTGACCTCATCTCATTCCATTGATTCAATTTCAACTTGGGGCCTTGTATTATTAATTAGAGTAGACCACTGGTTAGCTCCACCTTCTAAACGATAAATATCTAGAATGACTTTTTCATGTTCTGAACAGAGAAGTATGGAAAATATATTTTCAATGGTACTAATCCATTGTTCAACAACTAGTGGATTAGAAGACCCACGGAAAAAAGGTGGGTGTTGCCTCGTGAAGGACTTAATATAATATTATTCCCTTATCTTCTCATTTAGAAGTCCAGAATGATTCATATCTTGTGTAAGTATAGCCATATGATTTTTCACTCCATCTCCCATAACATTGGTTTGTTCATGAGGACAATCATTTCATTTTCCATTACATTGATCAACACGGTTCCTTCGGGTTCCATCCATCGTCTAAAACCCAAAAAGAATAGTGTGAGTGGAAAAAATCATGCTAGGGAAAACAACATAATAAAGAGGGAGTACCTTAGATATCTAACATCATGGGTTTAATTCTAATATCATTATAGTAATTCTAGGACTATAAAGTATACTTATACTTAACCTTAGGGACATCCCTAGACATACCTTAGAAATATCTCTAGGGATCTCACTAATGTTTTCGCATCCTAGTTTCCAAAGGTTAACTAAATTGTTCCTCCGATACCAACTGTAGGGACCCAATCATGACGTACATGGACATTACATTACTTTTGTGGAATAATTGATACATAACAAAAATAGACACAAAAGGACTATAATAGTTTAGCGTCTTTGGAAACTTGGAAAATAATCCTCTAATCATGGTGAAAGATCATCAACATCTCCCATAAATATCTTCCCCTTTTGTTTTCTTAACTAAAACCATTCTTTAAATCCTGGGGAAAAGAAAACATATAAAGGGTGATCTCAAATGGTCATTAAGGGTAAGCATAGATAACATAAAACACTCCATAAACATTTGAATGCAAAATCTTGAACATAAAATCTAAACATCAAAATCATGAGCAACGACATAAATCTTGGAAGTACACAATGCATAGATCATAAAGGAAAATTAGTCATGATAAACTAGAATGTTAATAAAACATGTAATTTTGTCATCCATTAATCACATGTTATGATTTCCATAGTAGCCAAGGCATTTCTGCCAAGACCATCTTAGTGGACAAATCCCATTCTGAATCGAGTTCACTCCCCGTTCTAGTCCTGTAACACTAAACTGGATTAACTTACCATTCCAGTCATGTCTATCTCATGAGATATAAATCTTTACCCAATAAATTGTAGGGAGATATAGGTCCCACCCATCTCATAATGAAATCATTCTAACTTGTGCCACAAAATAAACTTAAAACATTCATCATAACCCAGAGAATAAAATGGGTTTCATAAACATCATCCCATCATAACATAATCTATATAAAACAAATGGATATAATTTCATCATAAAAGAATTAAAACCATGTAAATTATAGAGACATTATACTTGAAACATACACATATGAAATAATGTCATATTATATAGAAATAGATTCGATAAAACACTTGAAATGAATTCTTGAGGAAAATATCCTTTCTTCTTCAAAATCATTTTATTTTCACAAAATTACATGAAATATTAAAAGTGTATTTTGTTGAAAATAGTCATTAAATATTGTAGAGAGTTCTTCATGAAAATAAGGTGTTATTAAACCATAAAAATCTGTTCGTTCCATATAAGTTAAAAAAACATTCTCCTCATACTTTTGTCAGAAAAGTCAAAAAGTACCTCATTCTGAAAACGACAAAAGATTCTTTTCATATCTTTTACTAAAAACTCACCAATAGGTAAAATTGGATTTAAAAAAATTTATAAGGATAGAAATAATATTACATATTGAGGAAACATGGATTTGGATGAAAAATATTCCCCAGTAAATACTTACAAATAAACAATCTCGGATAGAATGAGATTGGAAAAGTTATCCCTTACCCTTTGTTCAATATACTTCATATGTTTCTGAACCTCCTGTATAATGATTTAAATATTTTCATTTACTTATTACAAAATCATATTCATTGTTATGATATCATATATGGTTCACTTATGACTTTATATTACGCGTTCTTTAGTAAATTCCATATTAAAGCACTATTTTGGGTAAAAATATTTCATTTATCGTATGAGTTTCGACTTGTTGTTATTGATATTATTACTTATATCCTTATTTACATAATTCCATAATTTAAAAAATGATTTATATATAATATATATTCAGTATATAAATATATATGACAGTTTGTTAAATGGAATGAAATACACCATTCATGGAGACGGTAGGTCGTACGTACGCATGAATGTTGTTTTCGTTTCCTTATTGAATTTAATGGAATTAAGTAGATGGAATACATATATATATAAATCCAGTATCATTAATATGTCATATATTTTATTATTATTCATTATATATACTTTATAATCATTCATGAATGGTAAACATGGAGAATGAATCTCATCGCGTCGTGGAGACGGTAGTCCGTACGTATGCACGAGGAATGATATCATTCCCATGAACGTGGAATTGTATTGAAGCATATGTATAATATTTCAGAATCAATATAACTTTACAATAATCATATATAGTTATTTATTTACACCATTATACCGATCCAATTAAGGTGGTGGTCAAAAACAGATTACACCACAGCGTGGAGACTGTATTCCACACGTACGCACGCGCGGTGATTTTGTTTTCCGTAGGATGGATAGAAGGTGAAATAAGGTTGTTTCATATTTATAACAACATATCAGTATATAATTATTACTGATGTTGTTACTTTATAATGAGACAACTATATAAGAACAAGTAGAAGAAGAAAGAATCTTTAGAGAATCGGAAGAAGAGATTACCTCTTCTTTGACGCACCTCCTTTAATGTTTCTTTTATGGTTGTACAGTCGGTCTTTTGAGAAAACCAAGACCTCCAGAATGTAGCTAAGAAAGTGGAGAAGCTAAATTTTTGGGGTTTGGCCGTGATTAAATGCTCAAAAGGGTGTGAAGAGAAGAGGGAAGGGGTGCCCATTTTATAAGGGTGGACAGGGACACCTTTGGGAAAAGTTAAAATATTATTTTATATTAAAGTCATATTCGGTTTTTTAATAGCTCTAAATTGATTTATTTCGAATATAAGTGGTTTATGGGTCTAAATACTCTTAAACAATATATTTTGGACAGGTTTGGTTCATTATATTAACCTTATCGTTTATTTTTAACTCTTAGTTAATTAGATTGACATTTACCATGTCACTTTGGATTTTTATATTATATAGTTAATAAACATACCATATACATCAAAGAGACCCCCAAGTTGTCCATTAATGATACACATATCATGATATAAGTATCTTGTCCTAAAATTAGATTTTTAAGAATATAATAACAATTAATAATATAATATTTGTTTTAATAACTATTTTATGTCAATTTTACACTATTTGGTAATGGATTTTTGTGAAAATCATAACAGCATGATTAGTTCGGAAAAAGTTAATTAATTAAATAATAACATGTCATATTAACCTATAAAATTAGTTTAATTCATAAAAAGTCTCATATTACATTTATTTGGGTATTTATAACATCAATTATTTTAATATTCCATTATTTAGTTAATTACTGCATCATCATTGTGTCATAAATAACATAACTTATTTAATGTCTAAAAATTATAAATAAAGTACCATTAGGTAGGAAATCTTTTTATATTTATAATGAATATTTATAGTCGAATTTATATTGTGTATAACCCTATATTAAAAATGATTTAGTTATTAAACATTGATTTTAACTATTTTAACCCTTCTTTAAATAAATTAATAATAAATGTCCTAATCAAATCCAATTGGACCTAAATGGTCATTTTTATTCCTAAGGTTATTTTTGGTCAAATTACACTTATCCAATAGATTTAGTACATGTTTTAGTGTAATAATAATATTAATTTTACCCTTAATTACGTTTTTTACTTTTAACCGTGGTAAATAAAAGTAAAAAGTTACTATTCACCAAAAAATATTTTCATCTCATTGAACCACATTGTATTCCTTGATATTAGCTGTGTCTCTTGGATATTTGAAATTCCACTCATAGAAGTGGTAAAATTATGTTTTATGTGAATTTACAAATTCTTCTTGGAGGTGGGTAAAAGACGGTGAAAAGTTCAATAAAATTTTTCTATATCCAAAATTATTATAAAATGACTCCAATGAATTACATTGAACTTATATAGGAATTATGAAACAATTTTGACCTAAAATAAATTTAAATAAAATAAATAATAATTTAAAAAAAATCGGTTTTTAAATAGTAACCCAGTGTTTTCACTATTCATCAAAAATTGAATGCTTTCAGAAAAATACCAAAAATTTAACCTATTCTATTTTAGATATTCAGAATCCAAAAATAAATTCCATTTTGAAAGATAAAATGTATAAAATTTCAAAAAGTGGGTATTTCTATTCATAATGGCTAGTTCATAATAATATTATAATAATATCTCGTTTAGTGAAACTCGATATTGCGTATTACACACGCTATCGAGGAAGGTGTTTATTGCGTGTAATGCATGCCAAGTCAGGGTTGTGTGTAGTGAAATCTTTGTTTGGTGTTGCGTATAACATAATAAAAACTTATTTCATTTATACATTAATTAAAATCTATACATAATGTTGTGTAGAAAATTTTCTGCAAAATGAACATGAAATTGTGTGTAACACGAGCCAAGAATAGTGTTGCGTATACTGTAAGCAAATACGGTATTGCGTATATCACAAGATAATTTTGGTGTAGTGTACAACACTAGACATCAATGAAATTAAAAGGAATAATTCTCATAAAATCTCAGGTTGTTACATTCTACCCCCCTTAAAATGAATTTCGCCCTCAAAATTCGTCAGGGTTATTAATGGTTTACTACTTGAAAATTTCTTTCATAGAAACCCACATCGTAAAAAGGAACACAAAAACTTCATTTTAAAAAGGAATGTTAGAAATGTAATGGTTACCCAGATTAACTCATCATTGGATTTCGACATTGGAGAACATATGTGGAAATATGGATATGGAAGAAAAATCTAACCATCATGTTCTGATGGAGAGTGGTAGAGAACATGACTATGAAAAATCCAACAATCACAAAGCCATAAATTTCTGATGATCTAAGGTACCATCAGATTCATCAGATATAAGAGCACTAGGACAACATTTTTTTTCAAGATCATTTCCCTAAAGTTGATGAATTATAATAAATACATACTTTATTTCGGTACAATCTCACGTTGTTCATGCCTTGAACAATTTCCACTTCATCTCTTAAAGAAATGAAGTTGAATTTGTCATTCTTGAAGTGTTAGCATATCGTGTGATAAAATGATGGGTCATTCCATCTGTCTCAAACAAAATATTAGAAAAAGTTATAAGTCCATCTTATGGTAAGAATAATCATGTATGGTTCCAAAAATAGACTTATACTTCATCTATCATAGCGCATAATAAAATAAAACTAGTTTTTTATAAACCAGGGACTTCTTGTAGGCCAGTGGTATGCAATAAAGTCATGTCGCACTTCGGTTTTGGGTCCGATTCCAACAACATTGTCTGACGGGACAGGTTTTCATCCATCCTATGGGTTGTCCTTTTTATAAAACTATACTATCATAACATAAAAATTTATATCTTAAACCAATACTATATGATGTCCATTCCTACCTTTATGCTTATCGATAATACTTATGTCCGATTACTAGAAATTTCCTCTACCGAGCATGTGAATTCCTTCATTTTTCCCCATATATCATAAGATATATCTTGTTGGTCACATTACAAACACGTGAATACCTTAGTCATGTATTCTCTTGAAAAGTGAATACCCATTAAAACTTAGTAAAAACATGAATGTTTTCAAAAGTTAACTCATTCCACATACCAAAAATCCCCAAAATTCTATATACTCAGATCATGATATCACCTAGTCCTTATATCAATCATGAGCTCATGAATACTATCAAACATATTATTTTCTCCTTATCCATTCATTATGCACATATCATCTTTTTTGAAAAAATATTTTAGTTACTTTCCATGGTTACTGGTACTATAAAATTATTGACAACCAATACATAGATATTCCAAAATTCCACAATACCATAAATGAGATTCCGTGATACTATTTTGAAAACCCATTACACAAACACTTAATTGTTACACAACATCATTTTTATACTCAACATCCCAAATATTGATCACATGAGACTTCCCTTTATCCTTTTCCTTAAGTGGTTGCTCACGTTGATCATCATTAACCCGTGGATTAGGGCATTTATTATCATAATGCCCCATTTCCTTGCACTTGAAGCATTGAAGTGTTAGTGGACCGTTCTCTGTAGTCTTTTCTCTATTCACATCATTAGCAACCTTTTTCCCATTACTTAGATAATCAACTGCTCGATGACCTTCTTTTCCACACTTAAAACATTTTTTAGTACCTTTTAGGAAATCTCCACCATGCTTCTTTCCATACTTTGAGCATAAAGAAACATTTATATTCTTTTCACCATTGTTCTGATATTTCTCCTTGAACTCCATCTTTCATTTCTTTTCAAAACCATAAGATGGATATGTAACACCAACTTCTAGTTCTAGCTGGATAGCACAATGCAAAATTTCTTCATAGCTACTGAAGTCTCTTATATATAATCCCCTTAGAAGACTTGGTTTTAAGCCACTGAAGAATCGATCAACTTTACTTTCAGGTTGGATGATAAATCTAGATGCATACCTTGTAAGCCTTGTAAAATTCACCTCGTATATACCAACAGATTCATCATCCTTTTGCTTAATCTCAAGGAACTCATTTTCCATCTTTGTTCGAAGAATGAGATGGAAATACTTATTGAAAAATAAGTTCTTGAACTCATACCATTCCATGGATTCAATTTCACCTTAGGGCATTATATTCTTAATTAGAGTCCAACACTAGTCTGCTTCAGCTTCTAAACGGTAAATAGCCAAAATGACTTTATCATGTTATGAACAGCGAAGTATGGAAAATATATTTTCAATGGTACTAATACATTGTTCAGAAACAAGTGAATTAGAAGACCCACTGAAAGAAGGTGGATGTTGCCTCATGAAGGACTCAATAGAATATTTTTCCCTTCTCTTCTCATTTGGAAGTCCAGAATGATTCGTAGCTTGTGTAAGTATAGCAATAATATTTTTCACTCCATATCCCATAACATTGGTTTGTTTAGGAGGAAAATCATTTCATTGTCCATTACATTGATCAACACAGTTCCTTCGGGTTCCAGCCATCATCTAAAACCCAAAAAGAATAGTATGAGTGGAAAAAATCATGCTAGGGAAAACAACATAATAAAGGGGGAGTACCTTTGATATCTAACATCTTAGGGTTAATTATAATATCATTAAAGTAATTATAGGACTATAAAATATACCTATACCTAACCTTAGGGACATCCCTAGACATACCATAGATATATCTCTAGGGATCTCACTAAAGTTTTCGCATCCTAGTTTCCAAAGGTTAATTAAACATTTCCTCTGATACCAACTGTAGAGACCCAAACAAGACGTACATGGATATTACATTACTTTTTCACAATACGTGATAAATAATGAAAACAGACACACAAGGACCGTAATAGTTTAGTGTCTTTGGAATCTCTGAGAATAATCTTCTAATTATGGTGAAATATCTTCAACATCTCCCATAAAGATCTTCCCCTTTTGTTTTCATACCTAGAACAATTCATTAAAATCTGGGGAAAAGAAAACATATAAATGGTGAGCTCAAATGCTCAGTAAGGGTAAGCATGGAAAACATAAAACAATCCATAAACATTTGAATGCAAAAACTTGAACATAAAATCTAAACATCAAAATCATGATCAAGGACATAAATCTTGGAAGTACACAAGGCATAGATTATAAAGGAACATTAGTCCTGATAAACATGGATGGTAATAAAACATGTAATTGTGGAATCCATTAAGCACATGTTATGATTTCCATAGTATCCAAGGCATTGATGTCAAGGCCATCTTAGTGGAAAAAGTCACATTCTAAATCAAGTTCACTCCTAGTTCCAGTCTCGTAACACTGAACCAGATTAACTTAATGTTCCAGCCATGTCTATCTCATTAGATATAAATCTTTACCCAATTCATTGGAGGGAGATATAGTTCCCAACCATCTCATAATTAAATCATTCTTACTTGTGCCACAAAATAAACTTATAATATTCATCATAACCCAATGAATAAAATCGATTTCATAAACATCATCCCATCATAACATAATCCATATAAAAAAATGGATATAATTTCATCATAAGAGAAGTAGAACCATGTAATTCATAGATAAATTATACTTGAAACATACACATATGAAATAATGTCATATTATATGGAAATAGTTTTGATAAAGCACTTGAAATGAATTCTTGAGGAAAATATCCTTTCTTATTCAAAATCATTTTCTTTTCACAAAATTCCATGAAATTTTAAAAGAAGTGGATTTTGTTGATAATATTCATGAAATATTGTAGTGTGAGATTCATGAAAATAAGTTTTTATGAAACCGTAAAAATCCGTTCATTCTGTGTAAGTTAAAAAAACATTCTCCTCGTACTTTTGTCTGAAAAGTCAAAAAGTACCTCGTTTTGAAAATGACAAAAGATTCCTTTCATGTCTTTTACTAAAAACTAACTAATAGGTAAAATTGGATTTAAAAAATTTTATAAGGATATAAATAATATTACATATTGAGGAAACATGGATGTGGATGATAAATATTCCCCAGTAAATACTTACGAATAAACAATCTCGGATAGAATGAGATTGAAAAGGTTATCTCTTACCTTATGTCTGATATGCTTCGTATGTTTCTGAAACTCCTGTATAATAATTTAAATAAAGTAATTGACTTATTACAGAATCATATTCATTGTTATGATATCATATATGGTTCACTTATGACTTTATATTAACCGTTCTTTTGTAAATTGCATATTAAAGCACCGTTTTGGGTAAAATTGTTTCATTTATCGTACGTGTTTTGACTTGTTGTTCTTGATATTGTTACTTATATAATAATTTACATAATTCCAGAATGTAAAACATGATTTATATATAATATATATTCAGAATATAAATATATATGATAGTTCGTTAAATGGAATGAAATACACCATTCATGGAGATGGTAGGTCGTACGTAGGCATGAACACTTATTTATTTTCTTTATTGAATTGAATGGAATTAAGTAGATGGCATACATATATTTATACATAAATACACTATCATTATTATGTCATATATTTCATTATTATTCATTGTATATACTTTATAATCATTCATGAATGGTTAACAATTATAATGAATCTCATTGCGTCGTGGAGACGGTAGTCCGTACGTACGCACGAGCGATTATATCATTCCCATGATCGTGGAATTGTATTGAAACATGTGTATAATATTTCAGAATCAATATATCTTTAAAATAATAATATATAGTTATTTATTTACACCATTATACCCATCCAAGTAAGGTGGTGGTCGAAAATAGATTACACCACGGCGTGGAGACGGTATTCCGTACGTACGCAGGCACGGTGATTTCATTTTCTGTAGGATGGATAGAAGGTGAAATAGGGTTGTTTCATATTTATAATAACATATCAGTATATAAGTAATACTGATGTTATTACTTTATAATGAGACAACTAAAGAATAAGAATTATAATAACAAATAATCTTGAGAGAATTAGAAGAAGAGATTACCTCTTCTTTGACGCACCTCCTTTAAGATTCCTCTTATGGAAGTAGAGTTGGTCTTTTGAGAATACAAAAAGCTGAAGAATGTTTTTAGGGAAGTGGAAAAGAAAAATGGTCAGGGTTTGGAATAGATTAAAGGATCAAAAGGTTGTGAAGATAAGAGGGATGGGGTGCCCTTTTTATAAGGGAGGAGAGGGACAACTTTGGGAAAACATAAAATATTATTTTATAATAAAGTCATATTTGGTTTTTAATAGCTCCAAATTGACTTATTTCGAAGCAAAGGTGGGGACGGGTCGACATCCTCTCAAAAAATATTTCTTAGATAGGTTTGTGTCATTATATTAACCTTATATTTTAGTTTTAACTCTTAGTTAATTAGATTGACATTTCCATGTCACATTGTATTTTTATATTATATAGTCAATAAACATACCATATACATCCAAGAGACCCCCACGTGGTCCATTAATGATAAACATATCATAATATAAGTATCTTGGAAAACCTTAGATTTTTAGGAATATAATAAAAATTAATAATATAATATTTGTTTCAAAAACTATTTTATGTCAATTTTGACACAATTTGGTAATGGATTTTTGTGAAAATCATAACATCACGATTATTTATAAAAAAGTTAATTAATTCAATAATAACATGTCATATTAACCTATAAAATTATTTTAATTCATAAAATGTCTCAAATTACATTTATTAGGGTATTTATAACATCAATTATTTTCATATTTCATTATTTAGGTAATTACTACATCATCATTGTGTCAAAAATAACATAAATTACTTATTGTCTAAAAATTATAAATAAAATACCATTAGGTGGAAAATATTTTTATATTTCTAATGAATATTTATAGTCGAATTTATCTTATTTATAACCCCATATTAAAAATTAATTAGTTATTAAACATTGATTTTAACTATTTTAACCCTTCTTTAAATAAATTAATCACAAATGTCCTAATCAAATTAAAGTGGACCTAAATGGTCATATTTTATTCCTAAGGTTATTTTTGGTCGAATTAAACTTATCCAATACAATTAGGACATGTGTTAGGATAATAATAATATCATTTTTACCCTTAATTACCTTATTTACTTTTAACCATGGTAAATAAAAGTAAAAAGTTTCTATTCACCAAAAATTATTTTCATCTCATTTAACCACATTTTAGTCCTTTATATTAACCATGTCTCTATTATTTTCTATATTCCACTCAAAGAAGCGGTAAAATTATGTTTTATGTGAATTTACAAATTCTCTTAAGAGATGGGTAAAAGAAGGTTAAAAGTTCAATAAAATTTTTATATATCTAAACTTATTATAAAATTACTCCATTGAATTACATTGAACATATATAGGAATTATATATCAATTTTTACCTAAAATAAATTTAAATAAAAGAAATAATTATTTAAATAAAAAGTTGGTTTTAAAATAGTAACCCAGTGTTTTCACTATTCATCAAAAATTGAATGTTTTCAGAAATTACCAAAAATTCACCCTAGGATAATTTCGATATTCCGAATCCAAAAATGTTGAAAGATAAAATTTCTAAAATTTCAAAAAGTGGTTATTACTATTCATAACGGCTAGTTCATAATAATATTATAATAATATCTCGTTTAGTGAAACTCGGTATTGCGTACTACACACGCTATGGAGGAAGGTCTTTATTGCGTGTAATGCAAGCCAAGTCAGGGCTATGTATAGTGAAAGATCTATTTGGTGTTGTGTATAACATAATCAAAACTTATTTAATTTATACATTAAACAAAATCTATACATAATGTTGCATATAATAGTTTCTATAAAATGAACTTGAAATTGTTTGTAACACGAGCCAAGAATAGTGTTGCGTATACTACAAGAAAAAACGGTGTTGCATATATCACAAGCGAATTTTGGTGTAGTGGAAAACACAAGACATCAATGAAATTAAAAAGAATAATTCTCATAAAATCTTGGTTTGTTACAATAATTTTGTGTACAAATTGATTATTTCTTATTTTCACTAGTCGTGTAGACTATTTTCATTCAAATCATTTGTTAACTTGAAAGTTCATTATACCCATTAAAATTAAAGGGATTATTTTGATGGAGAATTTTAAAAATGTTTATTTTATTCTTCATTATAATTTTATCATGATTTCTATGTTTATTATTTTACTTATGATTCTATAATATTGTAATTTCATTTGATTTACTTGTTACTAGTTGTTGTAACATGAGTGATTTCTCGAGGATTTTCCATTTTTGATAGAATTATAGACCTAAATTTTTAAATTCTTTTCTTATCATATTTCTTGAGAGGTACTTGTGGCATGTAACCCTATTATAACTTATATTAGAATGTATTTATGGATATTACAGAATAAATTCACTATTAAAATTATTTATGAAATCCTTATTTAGCCATTAATCCTGAAAACCTCATGTACATTTATCCTTTTTAAGCCTATATAATTCTTGAATGACCTTATTTGTATTGATCCATGTTACAAGACCATTTTCTCCCATACATCCCTAGTCTTTATATAATATCTTGTTTTTTAGTTTTTTATGTGTGGGGAATATGGTGATTACTGAAGTATATGGTTTTCTTACTATAAATAAGTTGTATGGTGGATTTTCTCATGTCAATGGGAAGTGTTACATGGTTATAGTGAAGTACCATTCAATATTATCATGTATCAAACAAAAATAAATTTATATTGTATAATAGATATTTCAAAAAAACACAAATATTATAATGGTGAATGTTTTGATGAATTAAATGGGATAAGCTGATGGTTGTCAGATCTAGACTAGACATAATTATCCAAAATAAAAAATGAAACTATATAATTTCATTTCACTTTGATGACATATCCACGGACATACCATGTTATATTCAGAGTATGGGGATAAAGAATTTTTGAGGAGATTTTTCATTAAATTATTCTGAATGATCTTATATTAAAATTGATATTTTACCCTCCTTCATAATTTTTTATTATCTACCCACACTCAGCCATAGATTCATTTGAGCCTTGTTGTTAAATCTATCATGGTTAATTATGTGTTTATCATTACAATGTTTAGATCATAGAAATGGTGAATTACTTTGGTTAGGAACATGAATTCAAGATCATAACATAGTTTTTTATTACATTGAGTAATGATATAAAATTCACAGTCAGGTAAATGGTAATAAGATTATATATTTCATAGAATAGTTGAAAATTTTAAATAAAAATGATAATGAATCCTAATAATGAACTTAACTTCATAAAATGAATGATTATTTATAAATGAGTGGTTCTAGAGGACTTTATTTTTCCACAAACAAATAATTTATTTTCTTTTCATGTTTTCTATTTAAAAAATTTTTCTTAATGAATCCTTATTGAGGTGTTTTTTCTTATGAGGAGAATAAATTTTTCATGCTTATAGAATTTAATAAGATGAGTTTATATATATTTATGAGATTAATTTTTTAAGGTATTAATATTTTTTATTCAACATTTATTTGGGTTATTATTGATATCTATAAGAAATAGGAATCAATTCTATAATCATAAGCTATTGTAAATTATGTAAATAGAGACACTACCTATCGTGAAACATGATCAGGACATGAACTATTCAATCACCAAACACTAAAAAGGTAATATCCATCTCGAGAAACTAGTAAAATCCTTGAAAAATTCAAATCCAATTCAATACATGATTGAATACATTAAATTATTTGAACTATTTGAAATTATGAACTCATCAAATATTTAATCTAGGAAATTCGGGGAGATATATGATTTGAGGAAATTTTTATTGACCTGTGTCTCTGATGTGATTCATATTACACAAGAGGATGATCTCAAAAGAGAATTCATTTAATTTATCTTCATAACATGAAATTTTATATGTATTCAGTCTCATTTTCCAACCTATATTCTATTTCTCTTTGTATATGATGGTTGAAGTCACTATTTTTCTTTTCTGTTCTATCTTTTTCACACATTCTAGAGCTATTTTGTTCCAGTATTTCATTAATATTTTGTTATTTCTTATACTTCTACTCATTAATTCCAATTAAGTTTATTTATGATATTCGTGTTCTAATCAAAGATTTTAAAACCAATTTTTGTGTTCTTTATTTTTCAATTCATGTAAGTTATTCATTGATATTAAATTTATTTAATAATTTATTATATAAATAATTTTATTACATAATATATTAAGCATATTTATTCTTTATTACTTAATTAATATAGATTTTATCATTTTTAGATAATCTTATAGTTTATGTTGTTAATAATAGCGGTTCATTAAACCTAACTAGTTTCTAAATAAAAACAATGATAACCCTTTGTCTAGTAAATTGATTAAAGAAAAATTTTCTATCACATTCTATCACACAACATTAAATGGGGATTTAAAATAAAAGGAACCTGAACTAGATGAATTTGAAAATGAAATGAACAATATTGTATGATGTTTTCTATCTTTGGAGCCATCACATATGATAATGGGTCATTTACTGCCTCTAGATCAAATATTAGTGTCATTCTTGGGCTGATCAAATTTATTTAACCAAAACCTATTATTGACAATCAAACTACTATGAAACCAAATCCATAGGTCTACACAAATATAGATTTAGGATTAACATTGGAATAGTCCCTAAAATGTACCATGATCCCTTTATTTCCCTTTACATTAAACCATCATATATAAGACTTAAAAAACAATACCCTAGAGAGTCTCATGAGGTATCGATTTACTAAGTTCTAATCACTTGGTCACCAGTTTTCTAGATTTTCCTTTTGGGTTCAACCACATATATCCAATTTTTTTAAATTTTTATCTACTTTAGTTTAAGAATTATAAATTTATAATCCAATAAATGTGTGTGTATAATCAACAACACTTAACGGTCGAGTAATTTTCATGTATGCATGATTGATATTATCATTTTTAATGAATGATAAGGTATGATGATTGATTTAATATTATTATTATAAAAGCATGATTATTCTATAATGATCATATATATACATTAACCCCATCATCATAACAATCTATTAATGTTGGTGATGTAAAATGAATTTAATCACTATGTGGAGGAGGTTGTCCACATATATGCAAGTCTGAAACATTCACTTCACGGTTGATGGAAAATATGGTGGATAATTATGGATTCATAAAAAACTTAACTACATTATATTATGTTTAATGAATTTATTATTTTATGATATATAAATAATATTAATATATATTAACTGAATAAGTAAAAAATAAAGTTATCAGTTAATGTGATTAGATCTTCATTGAAACAACTCATTTAGATCCACTCTTAAAGACCATTTGATTGGTATTTTGGGAAGAACAAAACCTTTAAAACCTTCATTTGGATATTATGTATAGATTTTTTTATGTTTTGAACAATATAAATTGAACAAAATTTGGGAAGATATTAGGATATAATTTTTCCTTTTAAAACTATTGTAACAGCCCAAGCATCCAAGGTATTTTTCCCTTTGAATAATGTAGTAGCATGCATTGAACACAATAAAGAGTTTTAACGCACCGCGACTAACCAAACTAGAAGTTATTAATAGTAATACCCAATTTTTGAAATTTTATAAATTTTATTTTTCAAAATGGACTTAATTTTGGAATTTGGAATTTCTAAATTATATTAGGTTAATTTTTTTGGTATTATTCTAAAAACATTCAATTTTTGAGGAATAGTGAAAAACATTGTGTTATTGTTTAAAAAAAACTTTTTAATTAAATAATTAGTTATATAATTTTAGGTAAAAATCATTACATAATACCTATATATGTTCAATATAATTCATTGGAGTCATTTTATAATAAGTTTATATATATATAATTTTATTGAACTTTATACCGTCTTTTACTGACCCTCTATAAGAATTTAAAAATTTGCATAAAACATAATTATATCATTTCTGTGAGTTGAATTACAAAAATCCTAGAGACACAATTGACAGCAGTAAGTAAAATCTGTTTCAATAAGACAAAAATAATTTTTGGTGAATAGTAACTTTTGACTATTATTTTCCACGGTTAAAATTAAATTGGGTAATTAAGGATAAAAATGATATTATATTACACTAATAAATTTCCTAATTCTATTGAATAAATGTAAATAGACCAAAACAACATTAGGAATAAAATATGGTCCTTTTGGTTCACTTGTATTATATTAGGACATTTATTATTATTTTATTTATAGAAGAGTTAAAAAAGATAAATTTAAGGTTTAATAACAAAACTATTATTAATATACGGTTACACATAATATAAATTCGACAATAAATATTTTTTAGAAATATAAAAAAATTTACTACAAAATAATATTTTATGTATAATATTTAGACCTTAAATAATTTAATTTATTTATGACACAATGATGATGCGGTTATTACCTTAATAATAAAATATTAAAATAATTGATATTATAAATACACAAATAAATTTAAATTGAGACTTCAGATAAATTATAAAAATTTTATAGGTTAATATGACATGTTATATTTTATTAAATTAATTTTATTAGAAGTGATAATGTTTTTATGGCTTTCAAACAATTAAAATACTAAATAGTTTCAAAGTTGACATAATTGAGTTTTGAAAACAAATACAATATTTTTAATTGATATAATATTCCTAAAAATATAAGGATCAGCCAAAAGTCATAGATATGGTTATATATATTATTAATGAACCACATGGAGTTCTATTCAATTGTAATAGTAAATTTAATAAACATATAATATAAAAATACAAAGAGACATGGTAAATATCAAACGATATAACTAAGAGTTAAATATAAAAGATAAGGTTAATATGGTGACCTTAAACTATCAAAAACATTTTGAGGGAGAGTTTTCGACCCATCCCCACCATAGCCTCAAAATAAATCGTTTTGGTGCCATTATAATCCAAAAATGATTTTATTATAAAATAATATTTCAAGATTTTCCTAAAGTGACCCACGCCTCTCTTATAAAATGGTACTTCACCTTATCTTAATTTCACACCTACAAAGCCATTTTTCATGTCCAACCCCTAGAAAAAAATCCTCCAATCATTCCTCCATTTATCCAAGAGGAATTCCATTGGTCAGAACTCTAACATAAAGATCCCTTTTGAACCAATCAAAATGAAGAACCCGAAGAAGAAGTAAATATTTCATCACATATTTCATGTTGTTTTCTTCTTCCACTTCCTCTTTTTTTGTTGTTTTAATTATAAAATAAAAATTCTACTATCATATATATACTTTGATGTTATTATGAAAATGGTACAACCATATTCATTATTATATCCATCCTATGAATGAAAAAGTCTCCATATGTGCATACGTACGGCTTACCATCTCCACATCACAGTTTAGTTTGTTATTCAAACATATATTTATTTAGATGGGTATAATAATTAGTATAACTGATTTGAATAATAAATATAACATGTTAATTATTATTTATAAATGATATACCAATAAATTACATAATATTTCACCATCAATATAATGATATTGTCGCTCGTGCGTACGTACGGATTGTCGTCTCCATGAACATAATGAGACTCATTCCCCATCATAACAATTGATGAAAAAATTTCATTTTATGATTAAAAATAATATTAAAACACTTAATATGATTCTGGATATGAATCAAATACATCTTATTCATAACAAACATGGCTTATGTAACCAAGAATATAAAGGTAAATGAATCAGTTAACACCTAAAACGATGATGATACTAAAATATTATTAACAAAACTATATTATAAGTTCATATATGATATCATATTTATGTATATAGTTATTTTATAATATAATAACAATTTTTTAACTATTATACATGAGGTTAACATACCATAGACTAAGGAAAAGTACAAGTTAAGGGTTAATTTCACAATCTCTTTATTATCTGAGGTTGTTTTTACCTAAGTATCTTCTGTGACCTCTTTATCATCCCCATCCATTTTTAGTAAGAATGTATTTCCAAACATTTTTACTATTTACTAGACTATTGTTTAAGGTCATTTATTCACTTTTTTCACTTTATATACAATGTTTTGAAAGGAATCTTTCCTTCGTTTCCCAAATAAGTTACTTTATGACCTTTTTGACAAAATTAATCTAAGAATGTCTTTTTTTAACATATATGGTGGGTGTGGATATTTTCCGCCATTATATCATCATCGATTATTCCCATTCAATCTTATAGAAATATTTTCAAAATAAATGTTTTATTTTAAAATTAGTTGACTTTTAATTGATTTCAAAATAGAAAGTGGAATTTATTTCAAATAGCTTTCATTTCATCTATGTCAACATCATTTGATATATTTTAAACATGTATGAAGTTGATTTATAATTATACAAATCTTACATATTGTATTGAATTTTTATTTATATGTTTGATTTTGGATGTGTTATTTTAAAATCATTCATGGTTTATGGATAATGTATTGACATTTCGTATGATAGTTTTAATACGAATGATTATGTTATGTTTAACCATTTTCATATGAGGACTTAATTGGACTTAGTATGTGATGAGTGGAGCCTATTATTTATCCTTGATTCACAGTTAGGTCTGATGAGACAAACTAGTGTCTTGAACCATGTCCTTGACAAAATATTATTTGTAGTCTTGGCACAAAGCCTAGAATATGTGGTTATAAAGTCTTTCATTATAAATTCCATCATTATGAAAGTGGCTATTGATATTTCATATCATTATTCCACTATTATAATATCCATGTGAATAAGTAAATGGAATTATTTGACTTTTACTTTTCCATATTATGCTGATGTTTAAGTTAAAAAGGTTTTTTTAGTCTTATACATTGCCTTAAATGTTTATGCTTATTTATGAAAGTTTCAATTTTATTGTTATCCTTAGTGATTATTTGAGCTCACCCCTTTCTATGTTTTATTTTTTCCAGGATTTGAATAAATATTTTATGGTTGACTTACATGGGTATGATAAGGATATAAGTGTGGTCAATGGAGAAAAATGTTGTTGTTGTTTTTATTTCATTTTGTAACGTAAAAATTATTAATGTAACCAGTACTTCTAAGGATACTAAACATATCGGTATTCTAGGACATAATTCTTTGTATCATTACAATGTTATTTAATAATGCACCAACTCTGTGTAATTGGGGTCAGGGAGTTATAGTGTTTCTACAATGATAGTCAGAGGATTTTTTATCAAAATTGTCTAACCCACCATATGGAAGTACATGGTATAGACAAGAGACCCCTAAGGTAGAGAAAATGGAAGAAGGGTGGTATGTTTGGAGGTGTACATGGTATTGGGGTTGTCAAATATGGAGGTGGTGGTTCTATGTTTGATCATTTACCACCACCACCCCTAGGTGGTACAATTAGGGCTCTAAGAGATAGTGTTCAAGGATAAGGCCAGTTGTACTCTATAGTGGACTATGACCCAGACGTTCAAGTGATGAATTGAGGTAAGATCTTTAACTTTTCAAATTCAATTATTGTTTTTATAAACATATGTTTGATCCATTCTATTCTTTATATGCCTCTGGTTCATGTAATAGAGAGTTCAATTGATCCCCTATCTCAACCCTTGAAATTAGAGACTCGATAGGAGGTGGCTTAGTGATTACACACTAGGGATAACTGTGTGATCATACGTATAGATATGAGAGTTTTTTATGTGATCTCTTTGTATCTAGGACAAGGCCTTACACAGAAATAGTAGGTATGTGATTATTATCTGTATTTCAGGACCTGATTGACAGTTGTAGTTTGAGGATGTGGTGTGTCAATGGTGATACCAAGATGTTTTCTTCTGTGGGTGATAAGCAAAAGTTAGTGGAGTGGGATGTGCTTAGGCCTTAGAGAGTGAAACTTATTACTGTCAAATTGTCTCGCATTACACTTTGAGTAGTGGATGCTTTGGGATATCACTTTTCTATAGTGGTGGTGGAGTATGAGGACTTCGTTCCTTGGAACATACCAGGTTTACAACCCCACATAGAACAAGACTTCTACATTTATATGAATCTCAAGATGAGACCAATATCTTCAGTACCATATCACATTTCTTATAAAGAACATTATGAGTGAACGGTGCAGTAATATGACATGACAGAGTAGGGAATTGTGAGATCGAGTGTTTCCCATGGGGAAAACCTAGTGTCTTCTTCCAAGAAGGAATACGAGAACTTGGGTATATAGGTGTACTGCATATTATTGAGCATGGTAACAATACAAAATAATTATCCACTACCATGGAATGAATACCTATTTAACTAGTTGAGAGTGGTGTATTGGTTCTTGAAAACATACATTAGATCAAACAGTCAGCAGTTGTGAGTACATGATAATGAAAATACCAAGACAATACTCAGATGTTTCTACTGTCATTATGTGATCTAGGTGATGATGTTAGGATGAATGAATTCAAAAAACTATGTTCCTTAGACACAATAACTAGATTGTTCACCCTTTTATAGACTGGTTCAGGGGGTCATAATCAATAGCATCCTAGTGTATTTAACATCCAAGTAAGAGCACATGAGACACATGAGTATGCTCTTGGACACACTCTGAGAGACCCATCATTATGTGAAGCTTAGGAAATGAAAATAATGGATTCTAGATTTCTACTTCCTTGGATATTTCATGTTAGTGGTAGGATTATATGTGGACCCAAGGATGGTTGAGGTAGTATTTTTCAGGGCGACACCCAATAATGTTACCAAGGTGTAATGTTTTCTTATGTGTGTAGGGCACTATTACAGTACTATTAGAGGTTCGTACCCAAATTCATTAGAATAATATAATTGTTTATATCTTTAACATAGATGGGGTATCTTTTCATGTGGATGTAATGATTCTAGTAGTTCATTAAGAGTTGAGGTATAGATTGATGAGATCTCTCATTATAAGATTTATAGAGGAGGGTTTTACGTACATTGTTTTCTGAGATTCATTAGATATTATAGTAGTTTTTTTCAATAGCATGTTAGGAGGTGATTTCCCATGGTTCAAATCAAATTAGGCAAGATGAGAAAAAATATATGACTCATAATATTTTGTTTTTAGAAGTATTCATTACATTGAATATGTGGTGACACTATTTGGTGGAAATGTGGTTTATTAAATAATCAAACCACAAGAGTATCAAGTATATATTCTCACAGAAGGATCCGAACATGATGTAGTTATTATAGATAGTGTTACTCAAAGACTATGACATTGAGATTTTAAATACTCTTGGGAGGGGGAATGTGGTTGTACAAATCATAAATATGAGATTTTACTGTCATTTGTTTGCCACGATGTCAGAGATGTTATCCACATTGCAGTAGTCCATTGATGAAACATATGGTTCATCAATTATTCTATAGATGGTTGTTAAACCAACACTTTAAGAGATTTTTTTTTGGATTCTCAACATGTATAAAAAAAATGTGTAACCCTATGTACTCATATACCCACTATACATGCAATTAATATATTTTCAAAATACTAGGAGCACACTATCTATTTCAGAGGACAGACGATGGTACCATATACGTTGTTAGGGGAGGTGATAAAAGAGATTCATACATCCCTTGAGGTGGTAAATATAGATCTGTAAATATTGTACCATGACTTATGTCATCCATTTTGGTGGCCATACATGATAAATATTGTAGTGATTGTCTCTCGATGACTCACTAGTCTGCTGGTAATGACTAGGAACTAGGTTCTAGATGATTTATCTAATCCCCTAGAGGATCTAGAGTGTTAGTGGAATGGGATATCTATGTATTTCATGATGGTGTTATAATTCATGTTTATTAAAAATTATTTCATATAGGATCTCATAGACTGACTCACCATGTCATCCCACGTTGAAGATATTTTGTAGTGTCGTTCTATAGAGAGATTGTGACACATCTACATGAAAAATATTTTTAGAAAAAATGGTATTACATTGACAATAATATTAGATAATGAATATTTTTTAAATATCTGTTATGGAGAGGATTCTAGGAGCCCTACAAGACTCTTCTATGCTTGTGCACAACATTTCACCCCTATACTGATTTCCAGATAGAGCAGACCATTCAGGCCATGTAGTAAATACAGTGGGGTTACATGTTAGTATATGGAAATATTATA
The DNA here is from genome assembly GCA_963277665.1 of Viscum album. NCBI lineage: Eukaryota > Viridiplantae > Streptophyta > Magnoliopsida > Santalales > Viscaceae > Viscum > Viscum album. The sequence goes on from OY728140.1 coordinate 1,061,673,395, forward strand.
TATGATCATATACACATGATGAATTTGTGTAAAATTATATCTACAAGTCCACCATTGGAATAACATTGTTAAAGGCTTTTTATAGGCAACCCTACATTTCATTCCATCAATGGAATTATCCAAGAGTGTCATTACTCAAGGTCATAGTGTTGGTATAATATTTTATAGAGATGTTTCAGATCATCTATGAGGGTATGATGACTACAAAGAGCCATCATAAGTGTTTTTTGAACAGATGAAAGTGATATATAATGTTTGAGGTTTTATGAGTGTCTTACCTTGATGTAGATTGTATAGATTTGTCTCCAGTGGCAAAAAAATCCATGATATTTAGTGGTCCTTATCAGGTAGATTATAGAGTTGGTGAGGTAGAATACCATATATCCCTAATACCATATTCAGAACTAGTACACGACTTCTTCCACATGTCACAACTGAGGAGGTATGTGCATAACCCATCATAGGTTATCGACTATGGAGATCTATAAATCGAGGAAAAGGATAAATTTTTTAAGTACCCAGTAGATATCATGGACCGATAGGAGTGGATCTTTCATTGGAGATAGATTCTCCTAGTTCATGTTTGTTGGAAGCATGGGAAATACTAGGAGAAAAAATGAGTGTGTCATAACAAGATGTGATCCAAATTCCCTCATTTTTATAATTGGTGCTACCCTATTTTGGATGATAATCCATAGTGCATAAAAAATTCAAGGAATCAATGATTATATGTAATAATTTTGGATATTTAAAGTATTTTTTTAAAACTAGGTTCTTCGGAGAAATGTGATTCCAATGTCCTATGTTCCTAGGATAACTATTTTTTACCTATTAAATATATTAAAAAGAACACACATGTGGTTTTCCAAAAAAATTGGAATAAATATGGAAAAGGGACTCATATCATTAATATGAGTGAATCATTGAGTTTCTACCATGGTTTCCCTAGGAGTGAAAAAATGTTTTTTGGAATGGGGATTTAGTGAAAACGTTGTCTGAAGTGTGAAAATAATAAAATATATTTTTGGTGTGATTTATTTTTAATAGTTACTTGCTTTTTCTTTAATTTGATAGCTACAGAGTTTTCATCAGTTGTTTCATCAACCCCTAAAGTCCATGAATATATTATTGAAGAAAATTCCAGGAAAAATAATATATTAAGAGTGAATAATGGATCTTTCACCAACAAAATTCATGGATCCCATAAATAATGAAAATTCAGGATCATTATTCATCAACGATTGATCTAAAATTTAGATAAGATTATTAAAAATGTATTCTTCATTATATTTCATAATAATAGAAGAATTTGGATCAATTTAATAAATATTATTGATTCATGTTTCATTTGTATATTTAATTTTATGTATTTTATATTTATTTTTGTTTATCCCTCTTAGATTATCTATTTATATTGAATTTTATCAAATCCAACAAAAAATGGATGATTTTCATTAATCACATTTTCCAACATTTGTATTTATTCCCCCATTCATTGAACATTCATCACATACAGTTCTTATGAACTTTGGTACCTGTTATTCTATAATTCTATGACTTTTCATTGGTTGAACAGTTTAATGGAGAGGGTGGGGTTTGTGATTGATTATTTTATCATGGTGAAATGATGGCAGTGGATAATCACTGGAAAATTGGAAATATTTTTAGACTCTATTCTTCTTAGTTTTTGATTCAAAATAATGGATGGTTTGAAGGAATGTTTTCTAAGAAGATTTGACTTTGAATTTTGTCCAACGATGATGGAATGGCTTACCTGATTTTAGATTTATGGGTTCCAACATGTGTGGTAGCTCCTGTTATGTGAATGATTACATGTAGGAAGATCCCATTAGATTTAGAAAATATAGAGTTTCGTGGTGTGTATTCCAGGATCACACACTTTGTGGGATGCCTAAGTTGTGAGGATAGGTCTTCGTCTTTAGTTATGTATCACATGCTTGGTGACAGGGTCACTACCATGTGACCCCACCGTGAACGATCTGCTTGTACATCAGGAAGTACATGGACATAAAATTAAGAACATGGCCAGTGGTAAGTCATTACATGGACATGGACATAGCTGGTTGTACACTGGCATGTGTTTTCTACACGAGATAACAGAGGGGATCAAATAACAGTAAAAGGACATGACTATATGACATAGGATAGCTATCGTTAAACTCCTACACATCGTGTAATTAACTCACACACTATATATATTGTTTTTACATGTGGTTAGAGGCTTTACCACATAGTAATACCCTAGAATAGCTAGAAATACCATGTACCCCTAGTACACACCCAATACAAACTCTAAAGGGTGTTTGTATCCCTAATTTTTTTAGAACTGACCATCAATAGTTTTGTGTCTTCTCTTGGCCCATTCCCTTGAGCGTACAGTGTATAATTACTTACAAATTATTGTATTGTGATCCCATCTCAAGGATGAGTCTCAGATTGAGTTCTTGGTGTCCCTCCATGAGACATGATAGTTATCTTCGATCATCATTATACCCTAGGTCGTGTTTTTTTGAATTACTGTGACATCCTTGAGCAGGGTGTTGATCATCTATCATGTAGGAAATATCTTCATATTTTGTGGTTTAATTATAAAATGATCCCCTACATAGTAGGATGAACTAGATTAAATTTTTGGTGTCCCCATGTGGTTCTGGGTGAAACCCTCTCTATATGTATCATGTTCTTATGATACTAGTGTTATTTCATGGTGGGGGACTAATGAGGTGGGCCACATTGATGAGGGAATCTTATGGTAGCATGTACTACATAGTGGACTATCTTAAAATAGGAATTTCTTCAAGAATAATCCAATGGCTAATAGTTTGTTTTGACTTCTGAGGAGAAAAATATGCTTTATGAGTATTTTTAAATATTATCTATTATACCATGATTGTTATATCTTGTATTTTGGTCCCTATACTTGATATTTTATGATGTTATATTAGTTATTTTAATACTCACCACTGAATTGGATCCTCACTCCCATGCCATATCTTACGTAGATTATGGTCCTTTTGAATATGTCATGTGAGGACATGGAGTTGGTGGAGCATATCGTGGGCTTGAAAGACTGAGGTATTTCCCAAGAAATTTCCTTTGATCATAGTAATCTCTCTTAGAAAAGGTTAGAATCATTACAGTTTTTGGTCAGTCTTATATTTATACCATTTTTTCACTTTCTGTAATTTTCATGTGTACTATTGTTGTATGATTATATATGCATGAATTCATTAACTTCAGTTTTTTTACATGTTTTTATTGTTTAGGGATAGAGATGTGTGTGTGTGTGTGTGTGTAAATTAGTTTAATTCCTTACATTTTTAGGATATTCCAACTTGGAACTGGTCACCAGCCCCATGAATATTTGTGGTATCATGGGGTAGTCATGCGTCCCACCCCATTAGGTCACATTCTGACATTATTATACTCACACACACACACACAAATATATATATGTGTATAAATATTTCTCAATGCTCGAAAAATAACATAATCTCATTTGATATTATATATAAATATACATATATATATATATATAAATGTTTTAATGTATGAATAGATGGATATATGTGAGTTAACACCTTATATTTCAAAGAGATTTCCAATAAATTTAAATTTTTTTAAAAAATTGAATCTTGAAATAATTTATTAATTATATTTATTCCACATATCACTTGAAATTACAAGAAAAATAATGAAAGGATTAATTGGAAATTTCCAATAAAAATGAGAACAATAGTTAAAATACAAAAACACACTAATAAATTACATTTGGGAATTCCATGAACTATTTAAAATTCATGGAAAATTTTAATTAATATAATGAATAAACTTTGTATGAGAAATGACATTCATACTATGCAGAAACTATGTGAATCATGGATTAATTTTTATATAAGTTGACAGAAACATATAAATAATTTATTATTTATCTGAATAATTAATTTAAAATTTAATTAATAATATTTTTCTATTTAATGACCAAAATATGTTGAAATGTTCCTGGCACATGATTTGTTAGATAATAGTCAAAAAATTCCACCTTAATGAAACCAATGATGGCCATGAGGACTATGTAGAAGATAAAAATCAAAAAATCACTAAATTAAATTGAAAAAAAAAATGAAGAGAAAAAAAAACCATACCCAAATATGATTTATAACTCTCATCCATGAATAGTTAAGGAATGAACAAGGAATAACTACTGCTCAAGATACTTACACACTAAGAACTGAAAAAAAAAATATCCCCAAAATTTGGTTAGGGTTTTACCAAAGTTCATGATAAATGAGGGACAAGAGAAAGAAAAAGAAGAAAATAATGATAAATGGATTAGAGACCATACTAAAAATATCACACAAGGAATCATAAGAGATAATGATCAGAATCAATGCTAAATTAGGTGGACAAGGGACCATTGGTAGAGAAAAATTATGATTGGGCACTTTGCGAGTGGGGGGAGGATCATTATAAGGGAATGAAATGTATGGAAAAAGGATAAAATCACTTCTTTTATTACTATGATATCCTACATGGCTTGGATGAACAATTTGTAAAATTATAGGAAAACTATGCACAACATTCTAGAGGGTTTGGGACATGTTTTTTGGTCAGGATACATGGTAAGTATTCCATTTAGAGACATATTTTTAACCCTTTCAAATGATAAACACAATTTCATGTTCTATCTAGGGTTTCTAAAATTTTTACCTCGTTGTGCTCAAGAAAAATTATTTTAAAAATTATAAACATAATATTTTTCTCTATGAAAAAATTGTGGAATAAAATGTAAATAAATAATTACACTAAAAATAAATTTTACTTTGTTGTGTTGTGAAAATTTTCCATTTAAATGTATTTCTGCCCCCCACTCCCACGCCTTAGCTAATTTATGTAGGCCATGGAAAATAAAATATTATCCCACCTCAATATTTGAAGATTATATAAAATATGAGGAACCCCATTTAATTTGTGATCTAAGAATTTTCAGACTTATCAAAATAGAAAGAAAATATCCAAAATTCAATTCACTTCTACAAGAACATCTTGAGTTAAGACTATGTTATCCCTTTACCAAAATGAGCCTCAATGAGAGACTAAAAAATGAATCATAAAAGGGAAATGGTTATAAATGAAATAAAATTTCTCCCAACAAAATTTCAATATTTCAAAAACACATATGAAAATATACAACAATGGAAAAAGAAAAAAATTCTGAGGAACTTCATATAGGAAATGCTATTTTTGAGAATTTATTTAAAAATAAAGGGCTCAATCAATATGCTTAATTGTAAACACATGAATAATTTTCTTTTACCCAAAATATAAATCCATCTAAAATTTGTAGACTACTAACACCTTGAAAAATTATAATGTAGGGAAAGAAAATAATGGGGGATAAGATACGACTATAATCATCGAAATAAATTCCAAAAAAAAATATTATAAGTTGAAATTAATAAATCAATGTTGTGAGAGGAAGCAACATGGTGCATCATATATAGAACATTTAAACCCCAATGAAAAAATCTGAACAAATAGTGCCCCGGTTGAATTATGTCCTTTGTTTAGGGTATCAACTATAACAATTCCAATGTACACACCTAATTAATCTTTTTCCCAACTCTGTAAAACAAGATCTATTATGTAGATTTTATCCCTATGAAGAGAATGGGATCCACCAACCACCAATGTGTGTTCACCACAATATTTCTTGACATCGTACTTAGTGATCTTAAAAAAAAGATGAAAACTAACCATGAATCCAAAAAATCCTAAATACTATGTGTGGAATAAGCTTTACCACTCCACTTGGATAAGTTTATGGTTTTTAACCAATTAACCCCACTACAAAACAATAGGATACAACAATCGAGGACATCCAAGGAAATAAAAAATAAATAACATACAAAATAATTTTATTGGAAAGAAAGGAAAAAAAACAAGATATTAGAAAAGTTACACTTCAAGATATTGTTCTTTAGAAATAAATAACCCCATGGAAAAAAACCCCATGATAAAAAACACAACATAACATATTCAAAATAAGAAAACCAAAGAATTCAACATCCACATTAAAATTCCCAAATGTATATTCAAAGATCCTATTTTAAATTGATTTTATAGACATGATTTTTTTCTACTTTTTTAAAATCCAACAAAATAATAAGTATGTATTTCATTATTAATACCAATTGATATGAAATTTAATTTTATGTAAAAACAATTCACAACTTTCTAATTCTACATTCACAATTAATGTTATATTCCAACTGTAAAATTTAATATTAAATTTCAGAAACCCACATAACCTACCTGAATACTTTTGAAAATATATCTTTCAAAAAAATTTACAAAATCCAACTTTAAACATTTTAGTTTTGGCTATACCATTAAAAATCAAACATTAATGTTTCTATTTGAAAACATTATTTTATATAATATTTATAATCATTAATTTAAAACCTATTCCTCCAAACAAAAAACAACTTTAAATATTTTTGAATTAAATAATCAAGTTCTTTTTTAAAATATAGACATATAATGAAAAATTAAATGATTAAATTTTCACAGTATCAAAACTCTATAAGAGTGACTAGTGGAAGTTATAACTAAGCCTCATGTCTAAAAAACTGTGTTCCATGGACCTGAATTCAACAAGAAATTTCTTAGAACTTTTCACTCGGGCCCCCCAAGGATTTTTAGGCAATGCAAGGTCACCATGTGATTCCTGTTTACATGGATCCACACACCCAAAATATTTAAATGTATTAAATAAAATAAAATAATACAACTATATAATATACACATTTCAGACATCACATGGTGACTCAAGGATTAGGGTGATGATGTACTTCAAGTATCAAGAAAATAATGTCCTGATAGTCCAATCACTACATACCAAACACCCCAAGTAACAAAGACCATCTATAATGTTACATTAAAAAAACTAACTCATCCGTATAATAGATGAATTAGTAGGAATCAAATGTCTCATAGGTATGGCCATAATCTTTTTGGGGTAATTAATAGTTACATTGAATATATAAAAATCTATCCAAAATGGATTCACCAAAAAATCAATGCTTAATATTAGTAAAAGAAATAGGTATGACCACTATATATGTCGGAATTACATGATAATTCAAATAGTAAAATTAATAATAAAATATAGTCAAACAAAAAATTATAAATAAATATCTACATTAATCTCATGACTCACCCATATTATACCAGTCTTATAACTCATAAATGATTAAAAATACAGTAGGAAATGAAATTTCATCAACTAGAGATAGATATTAGTAAATGCGATCCATAAATATAGAAAAATAAAAAAGGACCATTTTTGTAAATTAAATATGTTATAAATAAAATAAATATTATACCATTTTTCTACTGTATATTTCACCATCCATGTATTTAATACTCAATGACTGTCCAAGGATTTGAATAGAACATAATATTGAATGATGTAAATATGCATGGGTAAAATGATTAGTTTAAATTCCAAATGTAATCACACATCATAATTAGAAATTAAATAATAAATCCATTTTATTTATGTTTGAAATAAAATAATAGAATTATATTTTATTTTAATGGAAATAACATTTCATTATGATTTTATAAACATTTAATTTTAATTTATTTAAATAAAAAAATCAATGAATAATGTTTCATATCTACACCCCCTTTCTGTCACAAGTACCATTGTGAAAATATCATTTCAAATAATATTAGTAAAAATTTTATTAACATCACAGTAAAGAAAACATTGAAATAATGTAACAGATGGTAGCACATGAGCCTTAGTCCGGTTGGTAAGGACTCCATAAGTGCATCTAAACAACCAGGGATCAAATCCAGGCAGAGGCAGAATTTCTAGGTACTGTAGCAGTAATGTAGCAGTAATGTAGCAGGAACTGTGCAGTACTGTAGTAGGTACTACATAAGGTACTATAGTAGGCACTGTAGCAACCAATAATACGCCCCCGTTTTGGCCTTCGGGCCACCGATTTGGTCCCTGGGTCCTGCAAGGCCTTCGGGTCAGTAAGGCCTTTGGGCCACCTCAAGGCCTTCGGGCCACCTTATGTGCAGATGCAAACCAGAAAACCTACAAGGGAAGAGTTCTACAAGGAGGATGAGTAAAAATCTTTCACCACATCAGAAGCTAAACATATTTCATGTCACGACCCGCCCTCGGGGTCCGTGTCGTGACTACCCCAAGCCTACCTTCCATAGGCCAGGGGCTGGCGACTAGCACCAAGGCGTAAATCCCGGTAAAAATGGAAGGCATTGCCTTTGTAAACTAAACAAACACCACAGAGTAAGCAAGTGGAAAGTAAACACTAAGCAAAAGCAGAGTACAACTGAAAGTGCGGAAAAGTAAATGGGCCAGTATACAAACCCAAACTGAAAGTAAAGTACAAATCGAAAGGGAAAACAACAACTGAAAATTAAAAGCCGCTACACCGAGCTGTCCACTGGAAATCCCAACTGAAGGGTGGGTACAGATTTCTCCACTGCTCCACGGGTCCCGCCGTCCGCTCCGAGCACGTCCCGCCCAGTGGTCCACCTCCAGGTACCGTCCTGCTCTGCAAGCCTCAGGTAAGATCAACGCTGTCTGTCGTCTGCAACCAACACAATGTTGTGTGGGAAAAGCCCGTGCAGGGGTGAGTATAAGCTACTCAGTAGGGACCCCGAGACCCCTGAAGGTCTCTCAAAATCCACAAAGGATAAACCACAAAGAAAGGTACAATCACGAAGTAACAACCGATACTGCTTAGTTATATGCCCATACATATACCTAAGTCATCAATTTCAAATACGCTCCAACCTCCGAGCCCAAGTACAACTTAGTCCACACAGGAAAGTAAATTTATTCCACACAGGAAAGCAAAATGTAATCCACACAGGATAGCACAACACAATCCACACAGGAAAGCAACAGGATTCAGCTCACACAGGTATACTTCTTCGAAAGACGATAAAGATTATCTCTGATCCATCTAAGTCGTCGGACCCACGAAGGAACTATAGGTAACTAACCCCCGCAAAAGACCCACACAGGATCGGTCCCACATAGGACCTGTAGGCGCTGGTTCACACAGGACCGCTGAGCGCAAAGACCCACACAGGATCGGACCCACACAGGATCGGGCCCACACATGATCTGTAGCACTGATCCACGTAGGATCGCTGAGTGCTGTAGTCATCGTCGTCGAATCCACACAGGATCTCTGTACTGTCGTCGTCGCAGTCTCAGGAGGAGTAGCAGTAGCAGTAGTAGTCACAGTCGCAGCCAGCACTAGGGTTCCCGCACACAGCAAGCTCGTTCAGATGGTCCGCTCCACGAGCCGAGAGGATGATACATCAACTATCACAAAGTCCAGAGTTGATGTATCCAAAAGTTCCGTATCGTCAATAGGAACTCAACGCAACAGACGGCGCATCGATCGGACGCCCGGTCTGAGAGTTATTGGCATTTTTGTCCCCGGGGCCCGGTAGGTTTTTAAGGCAAAACCAACCCGACCATATTCCACCTGCGTCCAAACCTCGGGTGGAGTATGCCAAAAGATCCGTCTCACTAAGAGGAACTCAACAAAGCTGACGGCACGTCAAACGGACGTCCGTAGCTCAAGATATGAGCATTTCTGCTCCGAAGGCCCGGTTGGTTTCGTGTACGAAACAACCCGGCCGAACTCAAAGTATTCTGAAACCCTGAGTGTAATATACCGAAATAACCATCTCGATCCAGGGATCGCGTTTCCGCAAACGGTTCGTCATTCGGAGGTCCATGGATCAAGTTATGGCCAAAAGACCGAAGTTGTCTCGAAAACGGGGGGTCCGGGTGCGGGCCGACCCGGCCCGACCCCCCCTTGGTCGGCCCGAACCGGGTCGACCCGGACCGGCGCGACCCGGCACGGCAAGCGCGACCCGGCCTGGCCCGGCGGCCCGACCCGGTCTGGCGGCCCGGCAACCCGGCCCGGTTCGGCCTGCGCGGCACTACCTGGCCGCGTGGCCGGAGAAAGCTCGGCCGTCCGGCCGAGCGTGTAAAACGGGGGGGCGGCGCGGCAAAATGCCGCGCCCTTATTTTTTTAAAACGGACCCCACCGCACGTGGGGGGGGCTGACTCATGGGCTACCGGGGGTTTCAATCCCCCGGAATTAGTGGATCACGGCCGGCTCTAAGCCGGCCGTTATCATCATACGCGGGACCTACGGGTCCCGCTTCCTTTGTAATGCGGCGGCCGGCACGGCCGGCCGCCTTCCATTACTATGTCGTGGCCATCAGGTCGCGGCTCTCCTGGACGCCGGCGGCCGGCGAAGCCGGCCGCCCCTAGTTTCTCCGCCGCGGCCGAAGTGTCGCGGCTCCTCCTTATCCACAGGGTCGACCCGGTCCGGCGGCCGGTTTTCCGGCCGCCCCTTCTTGCTCGCCCTTACGATTTGCGCAATGTGACGGCACCGCGCCCCTCCTCCGCGGCCCGACCCCGGCCGCGGTCTCATCCGATTTCAGTGGCGCAGCATTATAGCGCCGCGTTTATTCGTCGTGACCCAAACCAGCCTTAATTATTTTTTTTCCGCGCGTTGCAATGGCACCGCGTTACCCCGTTTCAATCCACAGTAAAACTAAACCACGATGGGAGGAGGGTCGGCCGTGTTCGTGCGGTCCAGCCTTCTCCCGTTAGTTTGTTATCAATTGGCTTAGAAATGTTTGAGGAATAAAAAGTAAACAACGAACTCAAGAACCCCTACCTCGATAGTCACACATTGACGTAATCGTGGGAAGCGGTCGTCGTTTCGTTGACGTCGGTTAGAAGACGAAGAAGTCGAGGAGGAAGCAATCGGAGAAGACGAGTCAAGATGTCTTCGTCGGTGTTCTTCATGGGCGGCGGATGTTCTTCGCGTTCTTCCACGAAGGAGATGAAGATGGTGGAGGATTTCTTCAGCTTCTCTCCAAAACTCTTCCACACCTCACCCAACAATCCAAATAAAATAAGGTCCCTCCTTATTTTATTTACTAAGCCAAGATTTTCAAAAACTTAAATTTCAAAAACAAAACATAAAACTTAATTAATTATACATGAGTTGTGTAATTAATTAAGTGTTAAGTTATCAAGCTTTTAAGAGGGAGAGAGGGAAGTTAGGGAATTTGAAAAGGTGGGGCTCGGGTGGGCCCCTCCTCACCTTAATCCTCTCTTAGGTGGTTAAACCACCCAACTTCCAACAAAAGATTTTAACCACTTTAAAGATATAAAATAAATATTGTATCACAATTTTATTTTACTCTTCATTTCATCCAGAAAATTAAACAACTCCTCCTAGGAAAACGCAACTTCGGAGAAGGTCCTCTTAAGCGAAAATCAGCGCTGCGAGTTCATCGGTGTCCTCGGTTTTCAATTCTGAGCATCGGATCAAAAGTTATAAATTCCCGCTTGTTCGTTCACTGAACGTACCCGAGCCAATCTTCGGAAATTGATTCCGGGCACACCGGGCCTCGGAATCAGGTTCCGTCAGAAACCGCGCTCTTGTAAAAATCCAAATGAAATTAAGAAAAAATTTCCCTTGAATTTTACGGGTCTTTACATTTCAATAATGAAAGGGTATGGAACCTACCATCAGGACAAGCCTGTGCATGCACGAGAATTCCTAGCGGACCAGCCATGTGAAGGTGGAGAGCTGATTTCACGAGGAAGATGCTGTAGAGAAGTAGTTCCAAGTAGTTTTTCTGTTTTGCATGTAATGTTTGTAGCCTAAGGGAAATTAATTCCTCTCAGGCATATGGTCCATGTAATACTTATGCCTATGGGCCTTGTATGTGTTCCACCTCACCCCTTGAAAGGTGGATTATCAAAATAAAAAAAATGAAGGCCTTCGGGCCATTGGAGTAGTGTAACAAATGGTATAAAATTAAATATATTCTCAAATGAAAAAAATGTGCACTATAAGGCATAAAATAGATATATTTTAATGGGAATCAAAGGGTCTCGATTGGAAAACTGAGACACTTCTAAACAGTTACATAATAAGACGATTTCAAAATAAAAATCAACATTCCCCAACACTCAGTATCACCCTAAATCCTATAAAAAATTAAAATATCCAACATCTAGAACATAAAATATATATGGGATATATACTAAAGGCTTATACTGAACTACTACATCATGTGTACCTAGATTCCCTTCTAAATAATCCAATGAATTCCATGAACCATGATTATTGGAGATCGTTTAAAATTTAATAAACCTATACATGACTAATAAATTTCATTATAGAACAAACATAACACATCAAAACATTTCAACACTATTTAACATACGTACCCTTTATGTAATATATACATATAAACAACAGATAACCCTTCCATGTATAATCTAAAATTCATATTTTTATAATATTGAATTTTTCTTTATTAAAGCTGTATTCCTGAAAAGGGGATTTGAATTTATATTGAAATATTCATTATTTCTAACAGGAACCTTTATATTTAGTTTAGTAATTACATAAAAATACTACATTTTGAATTTACATTGAATACAAAAACAATAATATATCATAAATTGAAATCCTTATTTTTTTATTATAGTCATGTACATTATCTTGTATTTATACAGACACATTAATTTTAAAAAAACACACAATCCCAAGTGAATTTTTCATATATATATATGTGTGTGTGTGTGTGTTTATACCTGGTTATATCTGAATCAAAAATTCCATGTGATTTTTAATAATTTTTCATGTTTTATTTAAAAAATATTTCTTCAATTACCTTACTATGTAATGGAATTACATGAATTACTTTACAAAGCATTAAAATCATTCAAAAAAATTGAGAATTTCAATTAAAATTCAAAACAATTTTAAAATATCTATAATTTACACGTAAAAGTCATTTGAACGTATTTTATTAATTTGTAATGGATATTAATTACTATGTAATTTAAAAATATTCATTTACATGGAAAATTCCGTCAAACTAAGTGAAAACCAAAAAAAATGTTTTCCATTTAAATGAATATTTGAAACATATATATTTGATTTTTTAGTCCCCCAAAAGAATAATTTAGAATAAATGATGTTACAAAAGTATTATTTAATGGTTCCAAGGTGGGATACATAAACCTCAATGACTTTGACTATCGTGACCCAATTTCACTACAACAAAATCAAAAAATACCTATATGACCAAGAGGAAGATAAATTTTTTAAATTCTCTAAATTTTTTTGAAAAATATAAACATAAGATCAATCCATAACCAAATATGATGTAAAACATATCATTATCAATATTTGTTTCTATAAAAAGAATCAATCGTGGATCAGAACCCAAAGACATCATGAATCGACAATAATGTAACCCCCAAATCAAGAAACTCTTCGACTGTGGTGAATGAGTAGCATATAACAAGAGGATGAGTGAGGAGAAAATGAGGATGATGAGAGAAGAGAAAATAATGATAAAAACAAACAAGAAATCGTGATAGATGATGGATGGAATCTAAGACATAAGAAGATAATGAGTCATTGTCATGAGCACCCACATCGGTTTGTGCATTGAAATACAAGAATTGGGATGAGAGAAGGGTTTTAATCCACTTAGAGGAAAAATGGTTTTTTAAAATTGGAAAATTTGATTTTTTTAATGTATGAAAATCATATATGTTCTAGAAAAATTGTTTTCCAAATATTAATATGTTGATTCTCAAAAATATATGTTGATGAATATTAATATAGAAATTTATGTATGAATGAAAAATGTGTATGTGTATGTTAAAGAAATACCCAAACCATTATGGAAATGGGAATACATCATCATGAATTCCATTTTTGGACTCCTCAAAATGTATAAAGGATAAAATATTGTTTTGTTTATAGTCGACCAACTGTCTAGTTTAATGAATTTTATTATCATCCATGAATATGTATAAAATGAATAACATTATAGGATATATATATAAGGCAAATATTAAGGATCCATGGTGCACTACTCTACATTTTATCTGATCTAGATATGAGGTTTCCCTAATGGTTCTTGATAAGTTTTTAGAAAAAATTAGATTTCTAATGATAGTTTTGGTTCCATTAAAGGGAAAAAGTCTTATAAAACTCAATATTGTCACCTATAAAAATTTAACATTACCAAAAATAATTATTTTTTAAAAGTTAATGTCTTAATAATATTCGGGTGAATTATATGTATATTTTTAGGAAAGTTTCATTTAGGGATGAATAGTGAAAATAGTGAATTATAATTCAAATTAACAATTTCGTTTAAATAGTTTATATAATTAAATTATATTTTGAATTGTATTTAATGAAAAAATATATATAATTTAAATCTATTAATCAAATTTGTGACATTTTAATTACACTTTTACTTAATTTAGATATAAAAACATTATAATCTTTTTATATTTTCCCATTGAAAACCCGCATTCGAGATGCATTTTAAGGATTAATTTTAAATTATATTCATTCACTTATGTGAGTTGGATATGAAATAATGAATTCCATATAAGTAATTATCATAACTATTAATATATTATATGTTTAAATTATTTTTCATTCAAAAAATATTATTGAAAAAAATTAAAATTAATTACAATAATTAATGTAAGAATGAGTTTACGTAGTGTTTAATCATTAATATTATGGTACAAAATGACCTAAAAACTTTTCCAAATAATTTTTTATAGACATATTTATACAATATAACCTCTTTTATCAAAAATAGTTCATAATTATGGCTACATGGTATAAGGGATACATCATAATAGAGTTTACCTATTGGTATTTACAATAATGTTATTTCTCCTCTAATGTATAAGGGAACTCATCCCCCCACCTATTCACACACGAAATCCTATTGTATAATAAGATAAAATTATAAATAAACTAAACATTTCCATCCCATTACTCTAGGAAATATCATTTTCAATGATGTAAAATGAGGGAACGATTTTGGTATGTACCAAATTGAGTTACTTGGAGAAGAGGTAACGTTCACCAATGAGAAATTTTATATATTTCTTTATCCACACCTTAATTTTTTTTATATTTATATTATATTATATCTGATGTATCATAAAAATTTATATGTTTTTATTCTATGAAAAATATGTCAAACCACATACATTTCCACCATATCGGATACAGATTCATCGTTAGTGTGTACAGTAGACTATCGCATCGCGGACCGATGTCATTCATTCATCAATTAAAAAATTATTGGTTGAAAATGATTATGGAATTATATTTTATATGTGATATATATGATATTTATAAAATAATTTTTCTTATTTATTTATTTTTTTACACATACCTTCATTCATTCCACTTTTGGAAAATAAGATAACACAGTTCATGTGTACGACGAAATACTACCTCACGAAGCGATGTGAATCATTCATGTTTTACATGGAATGTATTAAGGTTTGTTTTAATAAAAATATATGATATATATAAATTATATAATATAGTTTAATAATAATATACACATTTATCACTTACTTTTAATTCTTTCAATATGATTTGAACATGGAAGCATCGTTCATTCTTATGTTCTACATATCGTCTCCATGAATTGTTCATATCATTTCTATCTATAAATTTTATTGATTACTTTAAATAAATATATAATAAATATATATTATATCTATATAATCTTTTAAATTCATTATATGATTAAATCAAGATAAATGTTAGAGTAAAAAAATAACCAGTCAAAACAGACCTAAATAATGAAGTAGTGTTTACCCTAAACATATAAAATTATGAAATATTAATAATGATTGGAAAATAATGTGTTATAAAGAGAAAAAATATGATATATAAATATCAATATTGTTCTATTATATATTAATAACATGTTTAAAACCAGTATAGATGAGTTTTAAGAGAGTATTTCCAAAAGGAAAGTTCTAGGTAAGAGATTTCATCAAAAAAATTATTAAATTGTGAATTATATGGTATTATTCACAAATTCACATTTATATAGTGTATATACACCTAATTTTTCATTTGATATAGTGACTCATTAATACATTTTTGTATTTTATTTTTCAGTTTGAATTACCTCATTTAAGTGGTTTTGACATGAAAATTATGAAGGGGTAAAACTTATCTATGTAATCTCACATTATATTGTGATTTGATAACATTATATTCAAATAATCCATTTCCTATTATAATTTTTTTGTTATTTAATATTAATTTTATCATAAATATCCATATTCTTTTGTGGTTTATATTATTATATTTTAACAATATATTATTTTTAAATACAATGTAAACTTGGATAGTTATGTGATTAATTGGGAAAATGTTGATAAATTTATATTCATTATTGAATAATGATATTTAATGACACAAAACATTATTGAATAAATTATTTGATTTTATAGAAATGATTTGGACCTAAATAAATGGGCATGGACATATTAATTATCCCCCCTTTATACAATAGTAGTATAATGAGATGAATCAGTTTGCCAAATTATATAGGTTTTGATCTATTAGTTGTAATCTATATTGAGTATATATTTTGATGTTAAAGGTATCATGTTCCTAGGAAACATAACATCTAATAATTAATCATTTAACACATTCATAATTATGTTATTAGTATCCATGAACTATTTACTATTTTATAATCTATTGATGAAATTCATTCGTATTTTATTGATTATTCCTTGTCCTGTTTTTTTAATTGTGGGCATTTTTAGTTACTTACTTTTTCATATTGATTATTCCTTATTAAGTTACCAAAATGGAATGTATTTTCACTTAATTACCTTATCATATTGATTATTAATTATTGATTCATGATATCTCTTTTTTTTAAAACTCTTAAAGTGAATTTGAGCACAACATTGTTTGGTTTCCTTTCCCTGCTATATAAAGGTGAATTATTTGAATGAGTTTCATTTATATTGATGTATTACATTCATTATGATTTATTTTCTTTTCCTGATGTAATATGGGTACCATATATATAATATTTTTTTACAGAACTATTTAATTTTTTAGTACATTGGGATTTTAATCAAGGATCTATGTTAATGTAATAATGTTGGGTATTAGCACCATGATTCTAGGGTCAAGTTCATTACACTATACACCCATAAAAAACAGATCCAAAATTTGTCTGGCATCACAATATACTCATCCAAGACATCTATTATTCCATATCTCTATTATGTATATAAATATTCCAAAAAAAGAAACACCCTCCTCATTCCAAGGCTTTCCAACACCAATTACACAAACCACATGTAGACCCATTATAAACCACCGACATATTATCTTCTAAAACCAATTCCTTGAGAGGAGCCTCCTATAAAATATTATCTTACCAAAGTAGATTTATCATATAATATATTTACACTAAAGCCTAATTCTCACAACACAATTGGGATTAGAAACTGAAAATGGTATTTGACCAACAAATCTAACTGTTCGAATATGATGATTGAATCCAATCCCCACATATTCACCGACTCTAAACACCACCCCAAAACACAAATGTTGTAATATTGAAATTCAATACATGGAAAATTGTTCTTTATCATGTAAAACACTTCAAGAAATATGAATCTAGATTATTTTCTAAGCTAAAAAACAACAATATATGTAAAAGTGAAATAATTATCCAAGGAAATAATAGAAATTAAATTAAATGACAATAAAAATGGAAATGAAAAAAAAAAATAATCAACCTTATAGAGTAACAAATATATCACTGTGTTTTAAAATATCCTCCATCAATAACTGAAGAACCATACTCAATATATAAAATATAATTTAATTAATTAAAATAGTTTTAGTGGATTAGTTAATTAAATTAAAAGCATTATATATCATGATATAACATTGATGTGTGTTATCACTCTAATATAATGATCAGCCATCATTGAATGTATTTATACATACCGCTGACACAATGTTGGTAAGGAAACCTTACCCAATATTCCCAATTATAAGGAAAGTCACTTAATTTAATTGAAAATTAATGAATTATCAACTAGAAATCTCCAATCTAACAAAACTAAAACTGATGATATGTAGAAACCAACTAAAAATTACCTTTAATATGTCCACAGGAAAGTCCAATCATCTCTAGGTGAAACCACAATGCTCCAATAGTATTAGAAAAAAAACCATATTCTATATATACAAATATCAACCACAATCATGAGATATGAAGTAGGGGAAGTAGAGATGATAAAACCAAACTTAAAATTTTGAATAATTATTCAAAATACTCACCTAAATCAATCAGAATGAAGAATAAAAAAGTATCCATATCCTCCTTTTAAACACCTCCACAAGAAAGATTATGGGAGGGTGAAATACTATAATTGGGGGGAAAGAATGTTTTATTATTTGAAAAAATAGAGTTATCCACATTCTTAGCAAACATTTTTTCAACCTGTTCTAAAATAATGTTCCATACACATTCCAAGAAATCAAACAAAATATAGTTTTCCCACATAGTATATTGTCCTTTTTCATATCGTGAATGACAATTTCCAAACCTCATTACATATTCCACACATTTTATTTTCATACATGCATTAGTTCTATTCTATAGACCATGGATAAGTTATTACCACAAGGATCCCAATGAAACATTCACATTTTCCTATGATCCATTCTCAATATATTCAAATAAAATATTTAAATTATAAATTGGATATAATAACATTTACCCTTAGAGTTCTACATGATGGGAAAAAAACCAAACATAGTAAATTGTTTTCCAGAAAAAAAAACTATCCTAAAATAACCAAATCACACCTAAACTTGAAAAAAATTCTTGAGCACACAAAGAACCACACATTACTCAATCAATAATCAAAACTATTCAAAAAATATTTATTAAATCTTGGACTTAGAATTCAAATCTAAATTCCCTGAATGACCCCTCTATTAATTGAATAGTTTTATGTCCTTTTAATATCATAACATCTAATGATATTTATTGTTTCATAATGGTAGAGACCCAAAACTTGACGTACATTTACATTAAATTACTTTTGCAGAATACTTAATACATAACAAAAACAAACATTGAAGGACCGTAATAGTCTAGTGTCTTTGGAAACTAGGAATATAATCTTCTAATCATGGTGAAAGATCTTCAACATCTCCCATAAAGATCTTCTCATTTTGTAAATTTACCAATAAATTTTATTTATATCTTGGGGAAAAGAAAATATAAAAAGAGTGAGCTCAAATGATCAGTAAGGGTAAACATGCAGAACATAAAATAACCCATAAACATTCAAATGTAAAAACATGAACATAACATAAATCTTAGAAGTGCATAAGGAATAGATCTAAAAGTAACATCAATCATGATAAAATAGAATTGGAATAAAACATGTAATTGTGGAAAACCATTATTCACATGATATGATTTCCATATTAGCCAAGGCATTGCTACCAAGACCATTTTAGTGGACAAAGTCGCTTTCTAAATCGAGTTCACTCCTCGTTATAGTCCTGTATCACTGAACCAGATTAACTTACCATTCCATCCATGTCTATCTCATGAGATATAAATCGTTACCCAATGCATTGGAGGGATATATAGGTCCCACCAATCTCATAATGAAATTATTCTTACTTATTCTACAACATAAACATAAATCATTCATCATAACCCAAAGAATAAAATGGGTTTCATAAACATCATCCCATCATAACATAATCCATATAAAAAAAACAAATATCATTTCATCATAAGAAAATTGAATCCATGTAAATCATAGCGACATTATTCATGAAACATACACATATGAAATAATGTTATATTAGATGGAAAGAGTTTTGATAAAACAATTGAAATGAATTCTTGAGGAAAATATCCTTTCTTCATTAAAATCATTTTCATTCCACAAAAAGAAATGAAATTTATAAAATGAATTTTGTTTAAAATAGTCATGAAATATTGTAGAGTAATCTTCATGAAAATAAGGCCTTATAAAATCATAAGATTCCTTTCATTCCATATAAGTTAAAAAAACTTTCTTCACGTACTTTTACTGGAAAAGTCAAAAAAGTACTTTATATGGTAAACAAAATAAAGATTCCTTCCATAACACAAAGTAAAAGTCAAATAGGAGTAAACGTGAATTAAAAATACATGGAATAATATTAAAAAGGTTATGAAAAACATTTTTATGGGAATGGATGAAAAATATAACCCCAGTAAATACTTGCGTATAAGCAATCTCAGATAAAAATGAGATTTGCAAAATTAACCCTTACCTTATGTTTGATATGCTTCATATGTATCCGAACCTCCTGTATAATGATTTAAATAATGTCATTTAATTATTACAGAATCATATTCATTATTATGATATCATATATGGTTCACTTATGACTTTATATTACCCGTTCTTTTGTAAATTCCATGTTAAATAAGCGTTTTGGGTAAAATTGATTCATTTATCGTACGTGTTTGGACATGTAGTTATTGATAATATTATTACTTATATCATGATTTACTTACTTAAATAATTTAAAACATGATTTATATATATCATATATATTTAGTATATATATATATAATAGATAGATAAATGAAATGAAACACACCGTTCATGGAGACAGTAGGTTGTACGTACGCAAGAACAGTGTTTTCCTTTCCTTATTGACTTGAATGGATGTAAGTAGATGAAATATATATATATATATATATATATATATTAGCTTCATTTTTTCATATATTTCATTATTATTCATTATATATACTTTATAATCATTCTCGAATGGTTAACATGGAGAATGGATCTCATCGCGTTGTGGAGACGGTAATCCGTATGTACGCACGAAAGATGATATCATTCTCATAATTATTGAATTGAATTGGATTGGATGATATAATATCTCAGAATCAGTATAATGTTATAATAACTATATATAGATATTCTTTACACCATTATACTCATCCAAGTAAGGTGGTTGTGGAAAAAAATATTACACCACGGCGTGGAGATGGTATTCCATACATACGCATGCGCGGTGATTTCATATTCTGTAGGATGGATAGAAGTTGAAATGGGGTTGTTTCATATTTATAATAACTAAAAATTAAATTTTTTTATTATGCAAACACTTTTGAGGAAAAAGTGAGAAACTAAACATGACTTCATTGCCACACCACTACATCAGACCTCCACATCACTGCTTTACCATTTCATCACATCACCACATAAAAACAACAAAATCAAGGCCAAGAAACCATGAACCAAGGCACAAACCTCAAACAAGCAGACCAATCCTCAGATCCAGCCTCCTAAAACGTCCACCGGTGTGACCATCGACACTAGCCCAAATCCTCCCATTAGCAAACTCAAGACTGAGTTCTCCCAACCTATGAGCAACGTGAGATAAACCTGAATCCATCCATAAAAGAAAGTTGAAGAAACCAGAACGAAGATCAGGATGTCCTGATGCCACACCCTGCTATGCATACAACTCGGTCATACCTCCTTCACCCTTAACCACAAAACCTCATTCATCTTCAAAAAATAGTCATGATCACCCAACATTTCCCGTGATCAAACCACACAAAATTGTTGAAACTTACCGATGCCACTATGAAGAAAACGCTGTTGCAAAGACTCATGCCACAACTACCAAGCTAGAGTATAGAAACCATCACCACCCTCCAGACCGAACGCAGAAACCATAACAAACCACATAGAAAATGCATCCACAGCACTGAACACCGGGGTAGAAAACCAAAACCGCACCAGATCTGGACGAAGCACAGATCTGGAACCATCGCTCGTGGATGTCGACGGTAGATCTGAGCCAGAGATCCTCCCCAACAGAAGCCAGTAGAACCATCACCGTCGTAGAGTGTCGAAGCCGACCTGACTCAGGACAAAACTAGAGCGAAGCCACCTAAGATTCGCCGAAGCACGAAGACAATCGTGAGGCCACCAGTGAGAGACGCCGACCACCGGAAGTCGATGCTACAACCGAGAAAGACGAGGCTGACGTGAAGAACCTGACACCTGAAGTCAACCACAGAAATATGAAGTGGCCTTAGAGAGAAAAAATCACCTGAAGTCAAACGAGACCAAGACCGAGAGTGGTAGAAGGCCACCACACGCCGGATCTTAATGAGAAGCAAACCGAGGAGATAAATCACAGCCAACACTGCGCCGAAATGAAGGAGGCGACGACGGGAAACCATACCTCAAGAAGCGCCCCTTACGGTCTCATTAAAATCCCTCATATTTATAATAACATGGCAATATATTAGTGATACTTATGTTATTACTTAATAATGAAACAACTAATGAAGAAGAATTTGAAGAATAAATAAAACTTGAACGAATCGGTAGAAGAGATTATCTCTTCTTCGACGCACCTCTTTTAAGATTCATCTTATGGAACTAGAGCTGGTCTTTTGAGGAGACAAGAACCTCTAAAATGTTTCTAGGGAAGTTTATAATGGAAATTGGAAGGGGTTTTCCGTGCTTGAAGGCTCAAAATTGTGTAAAGAGAAGAGGGAGGAGGTTCCCTTTTATAAGGGAGGAGAGGGGCACCTTAAGAAAAACATAAAATATTATTTTATAATAATTTCATATTCAGTTTATAATAGTTACAAATTGATTTATTTCAAAGTTAAAGTGGGTATGGTTCAAAATCCTCTCAACCAATAGGTTTTAGAAAGGTTTAGGTTACTATTTTAACCCTATCATTTAGATTTTACTCTAAGTTAATTAATTTAACTTTTATCGTGTCTTCTTGTTTTCTTAAACTATATGGTTAATAAACAAACCATAAAAAGTCAAAAGAACCCCAATTGGTTAATTATTAATATATATTTCTTTACCTAATTCATTGTTCTAAACCTTAGATAATAAAAATTAATAATATAATATTAGTTTTAAAAACTATTTTATGTCAATTTTGACACTATTTGGTAATTGATTTTTGGGAAAATCATAACAGCATGATTAGTTAGATAAAATTTAATGAAATAAATACTAACATGTTATAGTAATCTATAAAATTATGTAAATTCATAAAAAGTCTAAAATTACATTTATTTGTGCATTTATAATATCAATTATGTTAATATTTCATTAATAAGGTAATTGCTGCATCATCATTATGCCATAAATAAATTAAATTATTTAATGTCTAAAAATTATAAATAAAATATCATTATGTAGGAAATGTTTTTATCTTTATAATGAATATTTATAGTCGAATTTATCTTATGTATAACCCAATATTAAAAATCTTTTATTTATTTAACATTGATTTTAACTATTTTAAATCTTCATTATATAAAATAATAGTAAATGTCCTAATCTAATCCAAGTGGACCTAATGGGTAATATTTTATTCCTAAATTGTTTTTGGTCGATTTAAACTTATTCAATAGAATTAGGACATGTGTTAGGGTAATAATAATATCAATTTTACCTTTAATTACCCTATTTACTTTTAACCGTGGTGAATAAAAGTAAAAATTTATTATTCACCAAATATTATTTTTATCTTATTGAACCACCATTTACACCTTGATATTAACCGTGTCTCTCGGAATTAAAATAGTGACCCAGTGTTTTCACTATTCATCAAAAATTGAATGTTTTCAGAAAAATACCAAAAACTCACCCTATGCTAATTTCGATATTCCGAATCCAAAAATGAAGTCCATTTTGAAAGATATAATTTATAAAATTTAAAAAAGTTGGTATTACTATTCATTACATCTTGTTCATGATAATATTATAATAATATCTCATTTAGTGAAACTCAGTATTGCATAAAACACACGCAATTGAAGAAGGTTTCTCTGGCATGCAACACAAGCCAAGAATAGTGTTTGCGTATACTGTAAGCTAATATGGTGTTGCGTATATTGCAAGATAATCTTGGTGTAGCGTACAAGACAAGACATCAAAGTAATTAAAAATAATATTTCTTATAAAATCTTAGGGTGTTACATTCTACCCCCCTTAAAATGAATTCCGCCCTCGAAATTCGTCGGGGTTATAAATTGTTTACTACTTGAATGTTTCTTTCATAGAAACCCACATCATAAAAAGTAAAACTGAAACTTTGTTTTAAAAAGGAAAGTTAGAATCATAACCGTCACCCAATTTAACTCAGCACTGGGTTTCCACATAAGACCATATATGTGAAAATATGGATATGGAAGGGAAATCTA
The DNA here is from genome assembly GCA_963277665.1 of Viscum album. Classification (NCBI taxonomy): domain Eukaryota; kingdom Viridiplantae; phylum Streptophyta; class Magnoliopsida; order Santalales; family Viscaceae; genus Viscum; species Viscum album. The sequence continues at coordinate 1,061,697,635 of OY728140.1, forward strand.
ACCATCATGTTCTGATGTAGAGTGGTAGAGGACATGGAAATGAAAAATCAAACAATCACAAATCCATAAATTTGTGATGATCTGAGGTACCATCTGATTCATCAGATATGAGGGCATTGGGACAACATTTTTGGATTTCAAGATCATTTCCATAAAGTTGAAGAATTAAAATAAATACTTACTTGATTTTGGTACATTCTCAATTTTGTTTGTGCCTTGAATGATATCTACATCATCCCTTAAAAAAATTATTTTTAATTAGTCTTCCTTGAAGTGTTAGCAGATCATGCGATAGAATGATAGGTCATTCTATTTGTCTCAAACATATGGTTAGAAAACGTTATATACATATGTCCATGGATGGTGAGATTAATAGTATATGGCTCAAAAAAATGGACTTATACTTCATATATCATCCTATATAATAAAATAAAACTAGTTTATACTAACCAAGGACTTCCTTTTGTCCAGTGGTAGTTGATAAAGGCATGTCGCACTTCAGTTGTGGGTTCGATTCCCACAGCCTTGCCCGACGTGAAGGGTTGTCACCCATCTTACAGGTTTCCCTTTTTCTAAAACTATACTATTACAAAATTCCAGAAATAATATCAAAACTTTCTATCCTTAAAAAATACTATCTGATGTCCAACTTAATGAATTTCAACCTTTAGGCTTATAGAAAATACTTTTGTCCAATCTCATAGTATAAAGAAAATCACTACTACAAAGGTCATCTACCAAGCATGTGAGTACGATCATTTATCCCCCGTAAGATATATCTTATTGTTGGTCACATTACAAACATGTGAATACCTTAATCATGTATTCTCTTGAAAAATGAATACCCATTGAACCTTAGTGAAATCATGAATGATATCAAAATTTAACTCTTTCAACATACCAAAATTCCAAAAATTCTATATACGGAAAACATGATATCACTTTTTCTTTATCTCAATCATGAGCTCATGAATACCATCAAACATATTATTTTCTCTTTATCCCTTCATTATGCGCATATCATCTTCTTTCCAAAAATATTACAATCACCTTTCATTGTTATAGGTACCATATAATTATTGAAAACAACAGTAAACCAATACATAGATATTCCAAAATTCCACGATACTATAAATGAGATTCCACAACACTATTTTGAAATCACATTACATAAACACTTAATCACTCCACCACATCATTGGCATACTCAATATCAAAAATGGGGATTAATGTGACTTCCCATTTTCCATTTCCTTAAGAGGTTTTTGATGTCGATCATCATTAACCCTTGGATTACGGCATTGGTTAGCATAATTCCCTATTTCCTTATAATTGTAGCATTGATGTTTTGGTGGTGCGTTCTCGATTGTCTTTTCTCTATTCACATCATTAGCTACCTTTTCTTATTACTTCGACACTCAACTACTCGATGAACTTCTTTTCCACACTTAAAGAATTTTCTAGAACCTTTTAGACAATCTCCACCATGCTTCTTTCCACACTTTAAGCATAAAGAAACATTCATCTTATTTTCACCATTGTTCTGAGATTTCTACTTGAACTCCATCTTTAGTTTCTTATCAAAATCATGAGATGGATATGTAACACCATCTTCCAGTTCTACCTTGATAGCACAACGCACAATTTCTTCATAGCTACTGAAGTCTCTTATAGCTAAATCCCATCGAAGACTTGATTTTAAGCCACTGAAGAATAGATCAAATTTACTTTCAGTTTGTATGATAGATCCAGATCCATACCTTTAAATCCTTTTAAAATTTGCCTCATATATACCAACAAATTCATCATCCTTTTTCTTAAGCTCAAGGAACTCCTTTTCCATCTTTATTCAATGAATACGAGGAATGTACTTAATGAAAAACATGCTCTTGAACTCGACCCATTCCATGGATTCAATTTCATCTTGGGGCCTTGTATTCTTAATTAGAGTCCACCACTGGTCTACTTCACCTTCTAACCCGTAAACAACCAAAATGAATTTATCATGCTCTGTACAATGAAGTATGGAAAATATCTTTTCAATGGTACTGATCCATTATTCAGCAACAAGTGGATCAGAAGACCCCCTGAAAGAAGGAGGATGTTTCCTCATGAAGGACTCAATATAATATTGTTCCTTACTCTGCTCATTTGGAAGTCCAGAATGATTCATAGCTTGTGTAGGTATAGCAACAATATTTTTCACTCCATATCCCATCACATTTGATTGTTCGGGAGGAAAATCAATGCATTGTCCATTATATTGATCAACACGGTTCCTTCAGGTTCCAGAAATTGTCTAAAACCCAAAAATAATAGCATGAGAGGAAAAATTCATAATCCAGGGGGATTAACTTCAGTATATAACATCTTAGGTTTAATTCTAATATCGTTACTGTAATTCTAGGACTATAACCTCTACTTATACTTAACCTTAGGGACATCCCTATACATACCTTAGAAATATATCTAGGGATCTCACTAAAGTTTTCGCATCCTAGTTTACAAAGGTTAACTATACCTTTCCTCTGATACCAACTGTAGAGACCCAAAGCATGATTAACATAGACATTACATTACTTTTTTGGAATACTTAATACATAACAAAAACAAAAATCAAAGGACCGTAATAGTTTAGTGTCTTTGGAAACACAGAATATAATCTTCTAATCATGGTGAAAGATCTTTAACATCTCCTATAAAGATCTTCTGCTTCTGTTTTCTTAACTAAAACCTTTATTTATATCCTGGGGAAAAGAAAACATAAAAAGGGTGAGCTCAAATTCTCAGTAAGGGTAAACATGGATAACATAAAATAAACCATAAACATTTGAACGTAAAAACATGAACATGACATAAATCTTAGAATTATATATGGAATAGATCATAAAGGAACATCAATCATGATAAAATATCTTGGGAATAAAACATGTAATTTTGGAATACCATTAATCACATGATATGATTTACATAGTAGCCAAGGCATTGCTTCCAATACCATCGTAGTGGACAAAGTCCCTTTCTGAATCGAGTTCACTCCTCATTCCAGTCCTGTATCACTAAACCAGAATAACATACTGTTCCATCCATCTCTATCTCATGAGATATAAATCTTTACCCAATGCATTGGAGGGATATATAGGTCCCAACCATATCATAACTAAATAATTCTTACGTGTTCCACAACATAAACATTAATCATTCATCATAACCTATAGAATAAAATGGGTTTCATAAACATCATCTCATCATTACATAATCCATATAAAACCAATGGATAACATTTCATCATAAGAAAAGTGAAACCAAGTAAATAATAGAGGAATTATACATGAAGCATACACATATGAAATAATGTCATCTTAGATGGAAAATGGTTTTAATAAAATACTTGAAATGAATTCTTGATGAAAATACCCTTTCTTATTTAAAATCATTTTCTTTCCACAAAATTCCATGCAATTTAAAGAAAATTATTTCGTTGAAAATAGTCATGAAATCATGTATAGTAAGATTCATGAAAATAAGGAGTTATGAAATCGTAAAAATCCATTCACTCCGTATAAGATTAAAAAAACATTCTTCTCATACTTTTTCCAGAAAAGTCAAAAAGTACCTTCTATGGTTAACAAAAGATAGATTCCTTCTATAACACGAATTAAAAGTCAAAGAGGGGTAAAAATGAAATTAAACACACATGTAAGAATATTAAACACTTTATGAAATACATTTTTGTGACAATGGATGAAAAATATAACCCTAGTAAATACTTACGTATAATCAATCTCTGATAAAAATGAGATTTTCAAAATTATCCCTTACCATATGTCTAATATGCTTCATATGTATCTGAACCTCCAGTATAATGATATAAATAATGTAATTTAATTATTAAAGAATCATATTCATTGTTATGATATCATATATGGTTTACTTATGATATTATATTACCCGTTCTTTTGTAAATTCCATGTTAAAGGAGCGTTTTGGGTAAAATTATTTCATTTATCATACGTGTTTGGACTTGTTGTTCTTGATATTATTTTTTGTTATATGATTATTTGCTTACTTCCATATTGTAAAACATGATTTATATATATCATATATATTCATTGTATATATATATAATATATTAATGAAATGAAACACACCGTTCATGGAGATGGTAGGTCGTATATACGCATGAATGTTGTTTTCCTTTCCTTATTGACTTGAATGGAAGTAAGTAGATGAAATTTATATATATATATATATATATATATATCAATACATTAGCTTAATTATATCATATATTTCATTATTATTCATTACATATACTATATAATCATTCTTGAATGGTTATCATGGAGAATGAATCTCATCACGTCGTGGAGAATGTAATCTGTATGTACGCACAAGCCATGATATCGTTCCCATAATTATTGAATGGAATTAGAGTGGATGATATAATATATCAGAATTAGTATGATGTTATAATAACCATATATAGTTATTAATTACTCCATTATACCCATCCAAGTAAGGTGGTGGTGGAAAAACATATTACACCATGGCGTGGAGATTGTATTATGTACGTACGCACACGCGGTGATTTCATTTTCCATAGGATGGATAGAACGAGAAATGTGGTTGTTTCATATTTATAATAACATATAAGTATATTAGTGATACTTATGTTATTACTTTATAATGAAACAACTAATGTAGAAGAAGTTGAAGAAGAAAGAAAACATGAAAGAATCGGTAGAAGTGATTACCTCTTCTTCGACACACCTCTTTTATGATTCCTCTTAAGGCCCTAGAGTTGGTCTTTTGAGGAGACCATAACCTCTAAAATGTTTCTAGGGAAGTTGATAAGGGAAATGGGTAGGGTTTGGCCGAGCTTGAAGGATCAAAATTGTGTAAAGAGAAGAGGGAGGAGGTGCCCATTTATAAGGGAAGAGAGGGGAACCTTAGAAAAAAAATATTATTTTATAATAAAGTCATATTCAGTTTATAATAGCTCTAAATTGATTTATTTAGATGTTAAAGTGGGTATGGGTCTAAATCCTCTCAACCAATAGGTTTTAGACAGGTTTAGGTTACTATTTTAACCTTATCATTTAGATTTAACTCTACGTTAAATAATTTATCTTTTACTGTGCCTTTTTGTTTTCTAACACTATATGGTTAATAAGATTATCATAACAAGAAAAACGAACCCCAAGTGGATCATTATTAATATATATATCCTTATCAAATTCATTTGGCCTAACCTTAGATAATAACAATTAATAAAATAATTTTTGTTTTAAAAAAAAATTTATGTCAATTTTGACTCTATTTGGAAATTGATTTTTGTCATAATCAAAACAGCATTATTAGTTTGAAAAAAGTTAATTAAATCAATAATAAAGTGTAATAGTAAACTATAAAATTAGTTTAATTCATAAAAATACTAAAATTACATTTATTTGGGTATTTATAATATTAATTATGTTAATATTTCATTAATAAGGTAATTACTGCATCATCATTGTGTTATAAATAAATTAAATTATTTAATGTCTAAAAATTATAAATAAAATCTAATTATGTAGAAAATAGTGTTATCTTTTTAATGAATATATATAGTATAATTTATCTTATATATATCCCTATATTAAAATTGTTTTAATTATTAAACTTTGATTTTAACTATTTTAACTCTTTTTTAAATAAAATAATAATAAATGTCGTAATCTAATCAAAGTAGACCTAAATTGTAATATTATATTCCTAAGGTTGTTTTTGGTCTAATTAAATTTATCTAATAGAATTTGGACATGTGTTAGGGTAATAATAATATCATTTTTACCCTTAATTACCCTATTTATTTTTAACCGTGGTAAATAAAAGTAAAAAGTAATTATTCACCAAAAATTATTTTTACCTTATTGAACAAAATTTTACTCCTTGATATTAATCATGTCTCTAGGAATTTTTAAATTCAACTCACAGAAGCATTAAAATTACATTTTATGTACAATTGCAAATGCTCCTAGGAGGTGGGTAAAAGACGGTGAAAAGTTCAAAAAAAAATTATATATCTAAAATTATTATAAATCGAATCCAATGAATTACATTGAAATAATATATGTATTATGTATCTATTTTTACCTAAAATAAATTAAATTAAAATTAATTATTATTTAAATAAAAAGTTCGTTTTTAAATAGTAACCTAGTGTTTTCACTATTCATCAAAATATGAAAGTTTTCAAAAAAATAACAAAAATTAACCCTATGATGAATTCGATATTACAAATCCTAAAATGAAGTCCATTTTAAAATAAAAAAAATTATAAAATTTCAAAAAAGTGGGTATTACTATTCATAACGGCTAGTTAATAATAATATTATAATAATATCTCATTTAGTAAAACTCGGTTTTGAGTACAACACATGCTATCGAGGAAGGTTTCTCTGGCGTGCAACACAGGCCTAGAATAGTGTTTGCATATACTATAAGCTAATAAGGTGTTGCGTATCGTGCAAGCTGATCTTGGTGTAGCGTACAACACAAGACATCAAAGTAATTAAAAATAATATTTCTCATAAAATCTCGAGGTGTTATAATAATCCTCAACATAAATGATTCTCACCCATGAGAAACACCAATGGTTATTAAATTGACAATTGAAAACTCCCATTGATTTTTATTCTTTCATATACAACCACATCCTATATTAAAATTCAAAAGATTATTTGACCACCAAAAAATAACTACCATGTATAAAAAATTTAAATTCACTAGAAATCCATAATTCATGCCTTAAACAACCTATACTATGTTTTAAATTATCTTCCTGATTTATTTTCCATCCAGTAGTGTCTAAATATATCTAAAAACAAAAGAAAAAGTAATCATTGGAAACTTATGACAGAAGGATAATCCATAACTGTTGACACATCACCGTCCCATTATAATTTTGTGGTCCAAAAAACAACTCCCCATGCTCGATACAAAATCTAGACTCCTTAGATGCCCACTTTTGAATTTGAATATGTTTTTTCCCATATAAACCCGTAAATCTAGATCAAACTACACAATTGAAAACTAATGCCATGATTGATAAATAATTAAAGTGGGGATTCTCAACATCATAACTATCACAACATAGAATTATTGAAATGTAGAACCATGATCCATGTCCCACTCATAGTATACAAATAAACAAAATGATTGAATTTGGCCAACCCACACTCACTTAATTGAAAAATCTACGATAGATAACACAACCAAGTCTCAGATCATCTGAAGCAACATCCTCTAAATACCTATGGTGTGTTCCCAAATGTAATGTATCCCATACTCTTATACCCATGAAATGAATCCAATAGATCATTCATGTTAATGAAAAATGGTTTTCAGAAACCTGAATAAAACTAGCACACAAATGACATCGTGTGATAAATAACCTTCTCCCACCCAAAAACAATTTTCACAAGCTTTCTTGCATCTCAAATGAAAAATATATTCATGATTTTAAGATAAATGTCCTACCAAACCAAGTGTAACACACCATAAAATAATAACAACTATCCTCTCCCATGGTATTCCATGCCGTTGGAGTTAAAAACAACACCACATATCGCCCAAGCAATATCCAAACCATGAGCTCCTAACATTGATCCCACTATACCACCTACAGCGCAACAATAAAAATTGAGTATGGAATTCCATTTAACCCAACCAACAATCTCAAGAAACCCCAAAACCTTATTCAATAATAACACTCACCCCCAATTCTATGAGAACTCAAGACTAATTTGACAGCCTTTTGAGAATCCATTCCCCCATTGAGTAATAACAAGGGCTTACAAAACCCCCACTGATGAATAAGTGTTTCCAAACATACCTCAATGATGTGAATGAATTTCCATATATTTCAAACACATCACAAAAATATCCAATTATAAAATCATTAGAATAAAAATACCTGAATTTATGTTAAGTATATTTACAACATGGATCAATATTGAAAAATTGCATATAAGTTTTTTTTGAAACATTAATCAAATGTATTATCATTGTTAATAAAATTACCTAAACTAAGGTTAATTTTATGTGAATACAATATACCTAGAATGATGCTTTAACATTTAACTCTTTCCAATATTCCATGATCTATAAACCAAAAAATTTTAAAATAAAAATACAACGCTTCATCAAACAAGGTGAAATCATTCAATCATAAAAAATAAACCAAGAACTAGAATGGCATTACTTGAGTCACCAACAATTTCAACCAGAATAAGTTTTTTTAATTCTTCATTATGAGGTACATCATAGTCTCTAAAAAAAATATATTGATTTCATGTAAAATCCCCAAATCTTGAATGACAAACCATATCTAAACAAATTTCTGATGAACTGGCCTATATTGACTTGACACGTCACCTGATTTGGCTAATAATTATTCCATTAGTGTAAATACCCATGGTTTAGGACCTTTAATAATAATTATAATTATAATAATGTTATTGTTATTGTTATTATTATTTATATATATAATTTTAAATAATAATAAAAATCTGTTAATTAAAAATTATTGAAAAATTATAGTAAAAGTTTCCCTATAAGATATCATCCCTAAAATTACACTTTATTTATTTATAAGAGGTAAATTTAAAAAAAATCACATAAAAAATTTATAGAACACCAAAAATTATTACTATGAATGGATGAATTAGATCAATTAAATATTCATAAAGTAATAGTGGAAAAAATATAGAAAAAATAAAAGCATCATGAAACTGACATCTCCTAGATCATATTCAACATTCAATATAACAAAATTCTAAATAAAACCTATAATAAGGATGAGAACCATTAATGGAAAATTAATTATGAAAAATATATAACATAAAGTAAGAAATTTTTCCCATGAAGTGGGAGAAAAAAGAATTTTTAAATAATCATATATATAGGAATGAAATTTTCCATAGAATAATATGGTCATTAAAAATATGGATCTTAGAAATATGGTCGTTAAAAATTTGATTATCGATGATATGGTTGTTGGTCATATATCCAGTTTCTATATTGAAGTCATATATTATTATGTAGTAAATTTTAAATAATATAACTCATACTAGAATAAATATATGATATTAAAATATTATATATATATATATATAGATATATATATATATTCATTAGGAATAAATATTAATCTTATTAATATAACAATTTTATAAATTATAGATATAAAATTCATAAAAATATTTTAATATAAATGTATTATTATAGTTAAATTTTGGAATATGAGTAATTAATAATATTTATTAAATCATATTCAATATAAATTCAATATTTTTTTCAAAGAATTTATTTATTAGGTTATATATATATAAATTCCAATGGATTATATTTAACACTTTATTTGTGATGTTATATATTTAAATAATTAAAATATATATTATATAACTTTAATAAAATATAATTTTTAAAAATATATTTTTTCAGTAAAATAGTTTTTTAATTATATAATATTTCAATGGCTTATGTAACCATTCATATAAGGCCCCAGCCTTAAACATTACTTAATCTTGAGTTATTACAAGATTACACATTGAGGATCTTTTCAGGTTTAGTGTTTTAGAGAATTAGACCATAAATCATGCATACATTTAAACAAAGTGGTTACATAAAAGATAGTACTCATTTTCCCCATAAACGAAAACATATTTAAAATAAAACATGGATTCTTTCATTACACTTCCTTTACCCTATCATCACATCACTTACCTTTCCCTTGACATGTGAAGAACATTTCAAAAACATGGGATGCGCATAAAAATCTCAGTAAGGGATATAAAAAGTACGGAATGAAAACATTAGTCCATGTATACATAAGAATTGATGAAATCATACTTTACTCATAAAACATAAGAACTTTATCATACCTCATGAAAACATGAATAACGCATATAAATCATAAGACATAAAGGTAATTTGAGGCATTCATAACATTCTTACGTAGGGAGTAACCCTCATGGTTACGTTTGGAATACCCATCATAGTATATTCCATAAATATATTTGGATAAACCTTAAAGTTTGACCCCTTCGCGTTACCCAATGCATTGGGGAGCTATATCAGGCTCACCCGCCCTTAGTTTATCACAGAACCACCCATCTTCATAACAATTCCCAAGAACCATAACATAATCGTATCACATAAAACATGCATAAAATAAAACATAACATTTCCACGTTTCAATCACTAGATATCAATACAACACATTGATATAAAAACATTATGAAAACCATTTTCAATACCAAAATAAAAGAAAAGTAAAACATGGTATTTATTTTTCATTTTAAAAAAAAGGTTATGGATTGTAGAGGAAGCCGAAGCTCAAATAATGGTCACGACGGCGGAGAAGTCATTGTCGCCGCATACGTTCGACAAAAAAACATTCCCTTTGTCGTTTAGTAAACGCTTCGTATAAAAAATATTCCTTTTGAGTAAACATAAAAGTCAAATGGGTTTATACACCGTATAAATGAATTTTGTGTATAAAACATAATATGCCTCAATGAAAGGAGATTGAGATGAAGTCCCATACCTTGTATCCAACTTGACTCGATCGTTCTTTAATCTCTTGAATAATAAACTTGAGTTAATTTATACTTGCTTCAGATCCTTTTTAAAGTTAATTATTCCTTTTATATCACTTATTACTATTTTATGACCACTATGTAATTATTTATGTTAATAATGGTCTTTTTTTCAATCATTGGTACTTGAGTCAAAAATAAACTATTTATAATTACAAGTTGTTCATGGGGTAAAATATCCATTATATCCAGAATTATATTCATGGTGTAGATATCATATATATCTTGTATATACATGCATTTATAATATTACATAACATTTAGAGTTAAGAAATGAAATGCACCGTTCATGGAGATGGTAAGCCGTACGTACGCATGAATGCTACTTTCATTTCTATTTAGTATTTTATGGAATGGAATCATAATGACATAAATTTATATTATAATTCCATTATAATTTAATATTTAATATCATTAACTCCATCCTTTATATGTCCCATATATGGCATTAACAAATCAAATCAATTTGAGGGGGCGGTAGTCCACACTTCCTAAAATGACGATATTGCATTTACCCATAATGGAAACCATAAAGGTATGCCATAAATGAAAAAATACAGAATATTAAGTAAAACATAAACATATTATATATCATATATAAATATATTGACATCTTAATGGCCACATTTTAAGGTGTTAAAAGAATATTTAACAATCATCATTTCGTGAGGCAGAAATTCACCATCCACAGAAACAGTATGTTCTTTAACCATTAGATGTAGGTGTGTGTAAGTGTAACTCGAATAATTCTTATAAAAACATCCTATTATATTGAATATACTGTTGTTTTTACCAAATAAATGAATAAATAGTGTTTAGGGTGTTGGAGAAGAAAAATAAAACAAAAGACCATTAGACAAGTCTTTACCTTTAAATCGGGTAACTCCTCTTGGTTAGAACCAAAAAGGTTTCTTGAAAGTCTTTCTACCTAAGGTAAGGCTTATAGGATGAAGAGAGGTATTTCAAGAGATAAAATGAGCAGAGCTTGTCTGAGCCAAAGGCTTGAGAATTGTGGTTAAGTAGGTAGAGGTGGGGGGCCTTTTATAAGAGGAGAGGAGGGGTACTCTTGGAAAGGTATAAAATGTTACTTTATTTTCAAATGAGTTTCGGATTTTAAAGGTCCCACATTGATGAATTTCAAGGATAAGGTGATAAGGGTTAAAAAATACTCATTAAATAGTTTTTTTACAAGTGTAAGTCTTATAGTTTACATTATCTTTTCATTTTCTTTAAATCGTTCATTAATGAGGTAATCGCTACATCATTATGATGTCATAAATAAGTTAATTTATTTAATGTTTAAAAATTATATAAAAAAATAGTATGATTTAGGAAATATATTTATCTTTCCAATTACTATTTTAGTATAATTGATCATTTATTTATACAAAATTAAAAATGTTTTACTCAGGTGATACATTCTTTGTTATATTTAATTTCTTTAAAAAAATAAAAAGATAAAAAGTCATTATCACACAAAAGTGATTCAATGGGGTCCCCAAGTTTGGAAAAGGGAATCCCATTTTCGGCCATGACACATCCAGTAGTATTAGGACACATGTTGGTGTCATTTTATAGTATTATGATATTATTTTATTATCCTTAACTACCTGATTACTAATTAATCAAGATAGTTAACGATAATTGTCATCGTTACTATTCACAAAGTCTAAAAACAAAAGAATCTTATTTAAATATTTTGCACCTTTTGATTCCAAATATGGAATCCATTTTACCACATTCCAAACACTTAAATTGCAATAATTAATTTGAAAACAATTCCTGTTGTCAAAACAAATAGCGGGTTTTTTTGAAACAATATCTATGAAAAGTTTGGCATTAGTTTATGCCCAATTCCAAATTGAAATTAATTATAATGACCACTATTGGATTAAAAGGTAAATATATATTCTATTTAAACTTTAAAACCAATTAAAATGATAATATAACCATATAATTTAATTATATGAAAAGGCAGTTTTGATGTAAAATGCAGTATTTTTCACTATTCATTACGAAAATGAACATTGTCAGAAAAATACCAAAAATTTATCCAAAGTAAATTTAAATGTCCCAATCATAAAGAATAAGTTTATTTTGAAAAATATTTCTTATAAAATTGTCAAAATTGTGATTTAAAAATGGTTTTCCATCAAAAGGCATTAAAACAATCTTTTAAAAATATTACTGTATTCCATGATTAAGATAGGATTTATTCTCGTTTTAAGCCTCTAAAACTCTATCTAATTCATAAATAGACATAGATAAGAATATCTATTATTAATTACTTACTTGGGATGTTACATCCTTCCCCCATTAGAAAATTGTGTCCCTGCAATTTATTTACTTATCGAATAAGTGGGGGTATTTATCCCTCATTGCATTTGCAGATTCCATTGTTGCCTCTTCACTCATGTGGTTTTCCACAAAACCTTTACTTGATGAAACACCTTATTCCACAACACTTTCTCCCAGTGGCCAAGAATCTGGACCGGTTATTCCTCATATGATAGATTCTCTTCCAGCTGAACTACATCTGGACTCAAAACATGAGATGGATCTGGCATGCACTTTCTTAACATTGAAACATGGAAAAAATTGTGTACCTGAGATAAACTCGGAGGTAAAGCCACTCAGTATGAAACTAATCCAACTCTCTCCAGAATTTCATATAGTCCAATGAACCTTGGACTCAGCTTTCCTTTATTACCAAATTGCATCACACTTTTCCGTGGTGAAATTTTGAGAAAAACATGATGACCTACCTCAAAAAAGATATCCTTACTCATGTTGTCTGTGTAACTCTTCTACCTACTCTGAGCTGTTCTCATGTGGTTTTGTATCAGCTGAACTTTTTCTACCAAATCATCTACCAATTATGGTCCCATAAACTTCGTTTCACCCACTTCATCCCAGAAAGCTGGAGTTCGACACTACTTCCCATATAATGCCTCAAATGGTGTAATCTTTATACTCGAATGAAAACTGTTATTATAAGAAAACTCAACCAATGAAAGATGTTGGTCCCAACTTCCATGATAATCCATCGAACAAGAACGTAGAATATCCTCCAAAGTCTGAATCGTTCTTTCTGACTGCCCATCTGATTGAGGATGAAAAGCTGTACTAAAATTTAATTTAGTACCCAACGACTTCTGAAGGACTTTCCAAAAGATAGAAGTAAACCTGGGATCACGATCAGATACAATGGAGAGAGGAACTCTATGTAACCTGACGATATCTTTAAGATAAAAATGGGAAAGTTCATCTATGGAAAAAGTATCTCATATAGCAAGGAAATGAGAAGATTTAGTCAAGCGATCAACATTAACCCAGATTGCATTATTACCTCAAGGTGTCTTCGGAAATCCCACAACGAAGTCCATGGATATATTCTACCATTTCCACTCTAGCACCAGTAAAGGCTGAAGCATCCCTTTCGGTAACTAATTATCTTCTTTAACCTGTTGACAAGTCAAACACTTCACAGTAAAATCAGCAATGTCTCTCTTCATTCTGTCCCACCAGTAATACTCCCGAAGATCTCTATACATCTTAGTACTGCCTGGATGAACTGAAAATGGAGAAATATGAGCTTCACATAACAACTCTCTCTTCAACTGTGAATCACATGGAACACACAATCTCTTAACAAATCTCAAAACATAATCATTATCAATGTTGAATTCAGGAAACATACCCTTCTAAACCAGCTCTACCTTTTTCTGCAACATGATGTCTTGATTCTGTGCTTGCTTAATTCTGTCTGATAGAGAAGATTTCACTGATACCTAAAACAAAACAGAAGGACATCCTGCACCAAAAACTTCTATGCCAAAGTTCATCAAATCCTTAACCAATGGATCACGTTCCAAACACAACATTGTTAATGAAGAATTGATTTTTTGACTCAAAGCATCATCCACTTTATTTTCTTTTCCCGGATGGTAATGAATTGTAAGATCATAATCCTGCATTAATTCTAGCCATCTCCTCTGTCTCATGTTCAATTATTTTTGAGTGGATATATACTTTAAACTTTTGTGATCTGTATATATTTCACACTTTACTCCATACAAATGTTGCCTCCAAATTTTTAAAGTGAAAACAACAGCAGATAATTCCAAATCATGTGTAGGGTAATTTACCTCATGAGTTTTCAACTGCCGTGAAGCATAAGAAATTACCTGATCATTCTACATTAGGGCGCAACCAAGTCCTTTCAATGAAGTATCACTGTAGATAAAAAAACTCACCATTCCTAGAAGGTAGTGCCAATACTGGAGCATTCACCAATCTTCTTTTCAGTTCATGTAAACAATCATCACATTTTTTTGTCCAGATAAACTTAACACCCTTCCGAGTTAGCTTAGTCATTAGACTAGATAACCGTGAAAAATTTCTAACAAACCATCGATAATAGCCTTCCAAACCAAGAAAACTACGAATCTCGGTTACATTTGTGGGTCTTGGCCATTCTTCCACAACCATTGTTTTTACAAGATCAACAGTTATCCCATCTTTAGAAACAATGTGACCAAGGAAAGAAATTTGTTGCAACCAAAACTCACATTTTCTAAATTTCCCATAAAATTTATTTTCTCTTAAGGTTTTCAAAATAACCCTTAAATGTCTTTCATGCTCCTCTTTACTTTTAGAAAACACCATAATATCATCAATGAAAACAACCACAATCTTATCCAAGAACTCATGGAAAATTCTATTCATAAGGTCCATGAATACAGCAGGTGCATTGGTTAGCCCAAAAGGAATAACTAAAAATTCATAATGGCCATATCTTGTACGAAACGCGATATTTGGAATATCTGCTTCCTTTACCTTCAATTGATGGTACCCCGATCTCAGGTCAATCTTTGAAAAATACTGAGCTCCTTTGAGCTGATCAAACAAATCATCGATATGAGGAAAAAGATATTTGTTCCTAATAATGATGTTATTCAAGGCTCTATAATCAATGCAAAGTCTCATTGAACCATCTTTCTTTTTAACAAATAAAACAAGAGCACCCCATGATGATGTGCTAGGTAGAATGAATCCTTTCTCTAATAAATCCCACAATTGCTCCTTAAACTCTAAAAGTTCAATGTGAGCCATTCGATAAGAGGGTTTTGAAATTAACTTAGCATCAGGAACTAAGTCAACAGTAAATTCAACTTCCCGATCTAGTATTATTCCAGGCAACTCATCAAGAAAAACATCAGGATACTCATTTACCACTGGCACATCCTTAACCTGAACAGTTCCCTTGTTTTCAACGATATGTGCATGGTAACATTCATTTCCATATTTTACAAGTTTCTCAGCCTCTTGATATGTTATCAACAATAAGGGTTCATTCTTGTACACAAACTGAAATTCTTTCTGAAAAGAAACTTCTTTAGCTCTACAGTCAATCTTAGCATGGTAAATAGAGAGCCAATCCATACACAGGATAATATCAAACTCTACTAGAGGTAAAATAAAATAAGGTTTGCAAGTCGGTTCTTTCCACGGATAAGGATAGGAAGATTCTTATAAATTCTTCTTGCCTCAAAATTTCCCCCATGTGTTTTTACCACAAGTTCATTATTCATTTCTTGAGTTGGTATCCCCATTTTACTAGAAAATTTTTCAGAGATGAAGGAATGTTTAGACCCCGAATCAAACAACACACTGGCATGAAATAAACAAAGTACCTGATACAACTTCATTTGACGGCCTGAAATCTACTGAAGTAGTTGAAAAGGATTTCACCACCCCTTTCGGCTTGTAGTCTAACTGCTTATCATCACTCGAGCTCTTTGTCGGACACTCATTTGTATAGTGACCCATCTCATTGCACATAAAACATTTCACTAACTGTAAATCAAATTTGGTCTTACCATCACCCTGATCTTTTTGAGTAAAATCCCGAGCCTTATGTCCCATCATACCGCATCGATAGCACTTTCCAGAATTCATAAGAAATTCCCCAGCATGACTTTTACCACATTTATCACAAACTGGAAACATATTTTTCTTACCGTGAGTCCTTTTTGAAGAATTCTTTCATTTCTCCTGCCACCTCGGTCTCTTCTTCTGGTGGTTTCTTTAGAACACTTGATCATCGGCAAACTCCATTTCCACCTTCTTAGCAAATCGAACAAGCTTTTCATAACTCTTGAACTCACGATAAGCTAAATCCCTTCGATATTTTGGCTTTAATCTTGAGTAAAAACGATTGATTTTATTACCAAGGTCTTGGATAAAATTTGGTGCATACCTTGCTAATCGAGTGAACCTTTCTTCATAGGCAGCCACTGAGTCTTCCTCATTCCTCAATTCCGGGAATTTTTTTTCCATCCTATATTGAACAGCCTTAGAAAGATACTTCTCAAGAAACATACCTTTGAATTCATCCCAGTCGAGAGCATCAATCTCATCAGTGTCCCTGATATTTTTAACCATCGACCACCACTGATCTGCTTCACCCTCCAAACGGTAAATAGCAAGACTAACCTTTTGATTGTCTGAACACCCCCTGACATCGAAAATCTTCTCCAGTGCTTTAATCCACCCTTCAGCTAGACAAGGTTCAGATGATCCTCTAAATGATGGGGGATGTTGCCTCATGAAATGTTCCACCACTGATATGTTCCTCTGTGGTTGATCTGGCTGATCTCGTGCATGGATACCACCACTATTTATAGCTTGAGTCAACTGCTCCATCACTATAACAAACTATTCAGTTCCAATTCTAACCGTCTCAGGATGCTAATTCAGAAGGTTATTTCCTTGTGTATGCCTTTCTATTACTACTTCCCTGTTTCCTATGCTGAAAACCATTCTGAACAAACATGTCTTAGAAGAAGCAACATGGTAATCTTCAAATGCTATATCATTTCAATTTGACCATAAAAAAATATTTTTGGATAATCATTTAATAGAATTATAACTCTTAATGTTATCTAAACCGACCTCTGATACCAACTATAAGGCCCCACCCTTAAATATTACTTAATCTTGAGTTATTACCAGATTACACATTGAGGATCTTTTCAGGTTTAGATTTTTAGAGAATTAGATCATAAATCATTCATTACATTCCACATTTAAACAAAGTGGTTATATAAAAGATAGTACTCATTTTCCCCATCAACAGAAACATATTTAAAAGAAAACTTGGATTCTTTCATGACACTTCCTTGACCCTATCATCACATCATTACCTTTCCCTTGACCTGTGAAAAACATTTCAAAAACTTAGGATGAGCATAAAAATCTCAGTAAGGGATATAAAAAGTACGAAATGAAAACATTAGTCCATGTATACATAAGAATTGATGAAATCATACTTTACTCATAAAACATAATCACTTTATCATACCTCATGAAAACATGAATAAATCATAGAAATCATAAGACATAATGGTAACTTGAGGCATTCATAACATTATTACGTAGGGATTAACCCTCATGGTTACATTTGGAATACCCATCATAGTATATTCCCTAAATCTATTCAGAGAAACCTTAAAGTTTAACCCCTTTGTGTAACCAATGCATTGGAGAGCTATATCGGGATCACCCACCCTTAGTTTATCATGGAACCACCCGTCTTCATAACAATGCCCAAGAACCATAACATAATCGTATCACATAAAACATGCATAAAGGAAACATAACATTTACACTTTTCAATCACAAGATATCAATACAAAACATTGATATAAAAACATTATGAAAACCATTTTCAATACCAAAATAAAAGAAAAGTAAAACATGGTATTTATTTTTCATTTTTAAAAAAAGGTTATGGCTTGTAGAGGAAGACGAATCTCAAATAATGGTCACAGCGATGGAGAAGTCATTGTCGCCGCATACGTACGACAAAAAACATTCCCTTTTGTCATTTAGTAAACGATTCATATAAAACATATTTGTTTTGAGTAAACATAAAAGTCAAAGGGGTTTATACATCATATAAAAGAAAGTTGTGTATAAAACATAATATGCCTCAATGAAAGGAGATTGAGACGAAGTCCCAAACCTCATATCCGGCTTGAATCGATCGTTGTTTAATCTCCTAAATAATAAACTTGAGTTAATATCTACTTTCTTAAGAAAAATTTTCAATTTCATTATTCCTTTTATATCACTTATTACCGTGTTATGAACACTATGTAATTATTTAAGTTAATAATGGTCGTTTTGTCGATCATTGGTACTTAAGTCAAAAATAAACTCTTTATAATTACAAGTTGTTCATGGGGTAATATATCCATTATATACCGAATTATATTCATGATATAGATATCATATATATCATATATATTCAGTATATACATGCATTTATAATATTACATAACATTTAGAGGTAAGAAATGAAATGCACCGTTCATGGAGACGGTAATCCGTATGTATGCATGAACGCTACTTTCATTTCTATTTCGTATTTTGATGGAATGGAATCATAATGACATAAAGGTATATTATAATTCCATTATTATGTCATATATAATATCATTAACTCCATCATTTATACATCCCACATATGGAATTAAAGAATCAAATCACTTTGAGGGGGTGGTAGTCTGCACTTCCTAAAATGAAGATATCTCATTTACCCATAATGGAAACCATAAAGGTATGCCATAAATGAAAAAATAAATAAGCTTAAGTAAAACATAAACATATTATATATCATATATAAACATAGTGACATCTTAATGGACATTTTTAAAGGTGTTAAATGAATATTGAACAATCATCGTTTCGTGAGGCAGAAATTCACCATCCACAGAAACAATATGTTCTTTAACCATTAGATGTAGGTGTGTGAAAGTGTAGCTCGAATCATTCTTATGAAAACATACTAGTATATTGAATATACTGGTTTTGTTAGAAAAGAAATTAATAAAAATATTTTAGGGGGTTGGAGAAGCAAAATAAAACAAAATAACATTAGAGAAGTCTTTACCTTTAAATCGTGTAACTCCTCTTGGTTAGAACCAAAAGGGTTTCTTGAAAAGATTTCTACCTAAGGTAAGGCTTCTAGGATGAAGAGAGGGATGTGGAGAGATAAAATGAGTAGATATTGGCCGATACAAAGGCTTGAGAAGTGTGGGTAAGGAGGTAGAGATGGGGGCCTTTTATAAGAGGAGGGGAGGGGCACTCTTGGAAAGGTATAAAATGTTACTTTATTTTCAAATCCGTTTCAGTTTTTAAAGGTCCCACATTGATGTATTTCGAGGATAAGGTTATAAGGGTTCGAAATATACTCATCCAATAGGTCTTTGAAAGGTTAAGTCTTAGATTTTACATTATATTTTCATTTTATTTAAATCATTCATTAATGAGGTAATCACTGCATCATTATGATGTCATAAATAATTTAATTTATTTAATGTCTAAAAATTATAAAAAAAATACTATGATGTAAGAAATATTTTTTATCTTTAAAATGACTATTTATAGACCAATATATCATTTATGTAGACAAAATTAAAATTTTTTTACTCAGGTGATACATTCTTCGTAATATTTACTTTCTTTAAAAAAATAAAAAGATAAAAAGTCATTATCACACAAAAGTGATTCCATGGGGTCCCCAAGTTTGGAACAAGGAATCCCATGGTCATACATGACGCAACCAGTAGTAGTAGGACACATGTTGGTGTCATTTATTATTATTATGATATTATTTTATTATCCTTAACTACTTGATTACTAATTAATCAAGATAATTAACGATTATTACCATCGTTACTATTCATAAAGTCCAAAAACAAAAGACTCTTAATTACATAATTTGGAACTTCTGATTCAAAATATGGAATCCATTTTAACACATTCCAAATACATAAATTGAAATAATTAATTTAAAAATAATTCCCGTTGTCAAAACAAATAGCGGGTTTTTTTGAAACAATATCTATGAAACGTTTGGCATTAGTTTATGTCCAATTTCAAAGTTAAATTAATTCTAATGACCACTATTGGATTAAAAAGTAAAAATATATTCTATTTAAACTTTAAAACCAATTAATAAGATAATATAACCATATAATTAAATTATATGAAAAAGCAGTTATGATGTAAAATGCAGTATTTTTCACTATTCAATAAAAAAATGGACATTGTCAGAAAAATACCAAAAATTTATCCAAAGTAAATTTCAATGTACCAATCATAAATAATAAGTTTATTTTGACAAATAAAGCTTATAAAAGTGTCAAAAGTTTTATTTAAATATGGTTTTCCATTAAAAGGCAATAAAATAATCTTTTAAAAATATTAGTGTATTCCATTCTTAAGATTGGATTTATTCTCGTTTTAAGCCTATAAAACACTATCTAATTCATAAATAGACATAGATAAGAATATATATTATTTATTACTTACATGGGATTTTACAATTCATATGGAGTAAAATGAATTAGTAAACACCTGAAATGATGATACTACAGAAATATTATTAACAAAGAAATATTATTAACCAAAAAAATATTATAGGATCATATATGATATGATATTTATGTATATAGTTATTGTATAATTTAATAACAATGTTTTAACTATTATACATGAGTTCAAAATACAATCGACTAAGGAAAAGTACATGGTAAGGTTTAATTCTACAATCTCTTTACTTCTCCGAGAATGTTAATACGTAAGTATCTATAGGGACCTCTTTATCATCCACATCCGAGTTTTCAAAAAAAATGTTATTAAAAACATCATTACTATTTAATAGACTATGGGTTATAGTCATTTATACCATTATATGAACACATATCTGTTGATAGTAATATTTCTATTGTTTTCCGAACAAGGTACTTTATGACCTTCTCAACATAATTACTGTAAGAATGTATTTTTAAACTTATACGGAGGGTGGGATATTTTCTTCCATTATGACATCATCAAATCAACCCATAAAAGCTTATAATAATATTTTTAAAATAAATGCTTTCTTATATAATTATTTTAATTTTAAATTATTTCAAAATAGAAAAAGATATTTCTCTACATAAAGTTTTGATTTCATCTATGTCAACATCCTTTAATGGATTTTAGATTTTTTGAAGTTAGTTTATTATGATACAAATATTCCATATTGTATTGAATGTTTTGTGATATGTTTTACTATGGATGTGTTTTTTTACATCATTGCTGGTTATTGGATAATTTACTGACATTTCATATGCTATTTTTAATATGAATGTTTATGTAATGTTTAAACCTTTTCATATGAGGAATGCATTGGACTTAGTAAGTGATGGGAGGAGCCCACTATAGATCGCTGGTGCATTGATAGGTCTCATGAGACAATATAGTGACTTGTAACAGGGCCTCGACAAAATCTTATTTGTAGTCTTGGAACAAAGCCTTGAATATGTGGTTATGAAGTCAAGCATTATGCATTCTAATATTACAAAATTGGCTATTGATATTACATGTGATTATTTGACTAGTAGAATATCCATGTGAATAATTTAATGATGTTATTTGATTTAAAATTTCTATATTATGATGAAGTTTATGATTAAAAGGCTTATTTTTTATTCTTATACATTGCCTTAAATTTTTATGCTTATTCTTGAACATTTTTTCTATATTGTTATCTTTAATGAGAATCTGAGCACACCCCTTTCTATGTTTTATTTTTACCAATATGTGAGGATTATATTATGACTGACCTTTAGGGATATTCCAAGTGATTAATTTGGTCAATTGATAAAAAAAATTTGTTGTTTTTCATTTTATAATGTAATTTAAAACATATGAATGTATCTAGTACTTCCAATGCTTATAAATTGATCGGTCTTTCAGGATTTTCATCCCTTGTGATCATTCCAATGTTATGTAATAATGAACTGACTCTGCTTAACTAGGGTTGGGGCATTACATTGATACACACTCCTCTGATGGTCACCTTATATAATTGAAATCTTTTATCATAATTGAATGTGTATCCCTCCTGTAACCATTAAAATAGAACATTCATTCCTCCATTATTATAACCATTTGTTCTTAATATATCTTCCAAAAACTAAATAAAATTATTCCTATAATACTTCCATATATAAAATATCTATTTTTATTCTCTTATATTCAATCTGTTAAGATTGACTGAGTAAACCCTTAGGGGTCTCTCTGAGATGTTGTATTGATCGTATCAATGCCCTTTGAATATTATTTTGTTTTATAATTCATATAAAAAAGTTTTATACACATGAAAATTATATATATATATATATATGTTATCTTAAAAATATTTATATGTTATTATAATTAGGAAACTACTATCTATGACCAATTCTCACTCTAAATAGAGATGAAAGTTTTTCTCATGCATACAGCCGGACAACTGCCTCCACATTGAGATATGACTCATTTCCCAAAACCATAATTCATGGTTTGTTATTATGATATATTTAGTTATTATATATTATTTTTATGTGATAATAATAATTATATAATGGCTACAAAATATTTAAATAAAATTTATTCCATCGATCAAAAAACACAAATTCTCATAGTGCATATGTACGAACTACCATATCTATGTATTGAGGAAATGAAGTTTTCATAACTTCTTAATATAAATGGTTATAAAAAACTATATAATGATTATATATGATAATTATTAAATTATTAAATTTCAAGATATGGGAGAACCACGATCAAAGTGCATGGACTATAACTGCTGGCATTAAATATACATAAAAATGAAGAAATGGTCAATTAAAATGACTCCTTTAAAAGAGAATTGTTATTGAACAAGATTTTAATTGATATTAGTGCATTATATATGAGATTATATATCTAAATATAATTATTTTAAATATTTATAATATATCTATATTAATTATATATTAGGTTATACTTCTTATGAATCAAGTATGACATAAGGTAAGTATTTCTTTGTCTCACTTTCAAAAACATGAGAGAAATCTGATATTTCCCCCCATCACTAATTTTATGTACAATTAATACATTCAAGTGAACCTATTTTAACATCTAAATTAAATTAATGTTATTTTATGACATGATATTTTATCTAAAGATACTATTGATTTAAGGGTTTTTCGTCTCAATTCCTCTTCATTGAGATAGGTTTTAATGTTATGAATAAATTTCATAATTCAAAAGTATAAATACTATCAAAAGATTATTTTTTTTAAATTATAAATAATTTAATTTATTTCATATTTTTTATAATATTATTTATAATAATTTAATTTATTTTGATGTAAAAATTACAGTGTCATAACGGTGTTATGTTAGAACCAAATGTTTACGAGAGCTGATTATTCATTAAGTTATTTTAATGGTATTTAATGATATATAAGTACTAAATAATATTTAATTAATTATAATTTAGTTATAACTAAATATTTAATTTAATTTCATATCATTTTACCCTCATCCAATAATTAAAATATCAAATGGATGTTTTTTGAGGAAAAATAATATCACTTATCTCTTCGATCATAATTATTTTCATCCTTGTTTATATTTTCATTAAAAAACACACCAATTTCTTTAATGTTATCAAAAATTTATATAAATTAATTTTAAACAATATTTTAAGATATTTAATAGTGGAGAAATGACTTTTTAATCATACTTTCAAAATTTTAATCATTTGAATTTTTTTCTACAATTGTGAATGAAATTTTTATTTTAATGTATACCACATGAACTACATCACATGGATCATTAATTTCCATTTTATAAAATATTTATTTTACCTTTTCCAAAAAAATATTCTCCTAAATATTTCCCTAACTTTTTAGATTCTAAATAAGTGATTTGAAATGAAAAGTGTATTTTACTCATGAAATGTTATAGTTAATATTTAAAGGTATTAATACATATATATAATCATATTTTGAGGATTTATATTATTTAGTGGGGATATGATATTTTTTTTAACATTTATTATATTTATATGTGGTTTATTATCAATATTATGAATTTTTTGTGAAACTCATATCCTTTCAAAGGTTTATGGCCATATGATATGATTAATGTTTTAAGTTCATGTGGAACACTTTTGTATAGTTTTTATCATGTGATGGGTGGTTACATTATAAAACAAGTTTATTTGGGTCTATTACACCCCTCTAATTCACTTATTAGTGATCAATATCTTATATGATAATAAGGTGTATAAAGATATGTGGAATTTTTTTATTGAGGATATTTTTCCAATAAGATATTCATGTGACCCAAAGTCCAATATATTTGTAATCATAATGATAATTGAATATGGAAATGATAATGCATTATTTTTTTTATTACAATAACAGTTTTCTAATTCTTATGATATGTTTTCATGCCTCCTCATTGAATAATATTGATTTCACACTCTTTTGTCCTATCTCTAATGATTTATAGATAATTAATCCATGTTTCGGGATTATTTTATATAAATTGATGTGTATGGACGGGTAAATTCTAAATTGGATTATCGAAACCTTATTCTTATCTGATTATGACTTATTAAAAATCATTTGTATCAATTGTGATTACTGTTACTATGTTTATGATCTCACCCATTATAATGTTTCCCATACCCAGGTTATGAAGAATTTTTTTAATTATGTTATGAATATGAAGTGTTCTAGTTGAAAAAAAATACAAAAAAAATTATAGAAATATTACATACCAATTATATAAATATCAATATTTCTAATTACACTAAACCCCCATGATCATTATGATTGTAATATTGTTAAATGTAATGAATATTCATCTAAAATGATATAATATTTATCTATGAAAAATATGGATTACTGTATAGACTTACCCATTCCATATTATTATAATAATCATTATATCATCATTATACCAAAGTGTTATCTTTTTATTTTGGAAAAATCCTTATTTATTTATTTCATTCAAATTAATCAAAAAAAAGAAATTGATAAAGTGTTAGTGTAGACAACCTTAGTAATGAAAAATATCCAATGTTATACACTACTACCTCACATCAAAATTTATATGTATTTAATAGATGAATAAAGGTGATATATGTAATGAAATTTTTACTTTGGTGAATGAAACTTTAACCAACCATCAACCCCTCTCAGTTATTATGAAATAAAAACATTGATTGTTCGGTGTGCGGGTTACCACCTCAATGATGTAACATGTCTCATTTTACATCATGTTTCAACTATATTAAAATATATTATAAATTGATTAAACACATTAAAAATTTAAAAATAATTTCTTTATACTAATATAATAATCATATTACGATATTATAATTATATTTTATATCTATAATTATACATTAAATATTTTTTGTTTAGGTTGGGTTTTATATAACGACCTACTAGAACATTGGTATAATAAAACATCATGTATGAGTATGGGATCATAAAAACTGATATAGTCAAAACATAAATCTCATATCGTTATTTTTATGATATTGGTTAATGGTTTTATTATATTACAAATTTTTTATTAAAATCATATATTTATTGGCTATAAGTAATGAAATAAGCTTATAATAAATCCATTTTCACATAATATATATATAAACATTATATAATGAGATAAAAATATATAAATAAATAAAAATGATATATTCTATTACTATAAGTTATCTATTAATGATAAAAGAAATGTCAATTAACTAGTTTCATTATTAACATTATTAGCATACATGAAACGATAATTATTTTCATCATTGTTTATATTTTCAATAAAAAAACTCACCAATTTTTTTAATGTTATAAAAAATTTATATAAATTCATTTTAAACAATATTTTAAGATATTTAATAGTGGAGAAATGACATTTTATTCTTACTTTAAAAATTTTGATCATTTGAATTTTTTTCTAAAATTGTGAATAAAATTTTTATTTTAATATATACCACATGAACTACATCACGTGGATCATTAATTTCCATTTTATAAAATATTTATTTTAATATTTATTTTACCTTTTCCAAAAAAATATTCTCCAAAATATTTCCCTAATTTTTTAGATTCTAAATAATTGATTTGAAATGAAAAGTGTATTTTACTCATGAAATGTTATAGTTAATATTTAAGGGTATTAATATATATATATAATCCTATTTGGAGGATTTATATTATTTAGTGGGGAAATGATATTTTTTTAACATTTATTATATTTATATGTGGTTTATTATCAATATTATGAAATTTTTGTGAAACTCATATCCTTTTAAAGGTTTATGGCCATATGATATGATTAATGTTTTAAGTTCATGTGGAACAGTTTTGTATTGTTTTCATCATGTGATGGGTGGTTAAATTATAAAACAAGTTTATTTGGCTCTATTACACCCCTCTAATTCACTTATTAGTGATCAATATCTTATATATTAATAAGGTGTATAAAGATATTTGGAATTTTTTTATTGAGGATATTTTTCCAATAAGATATTCATGGGACCCAAAATCCAATATATTTGTAATCATAATGATAATTGAATATGGAAATGATAATGTATTATTTTTTTTATTACAATACCAGTTTTCTAATGCTTATGATATGTTTTCATGCCTCCTCGTTGAATAATATTGATTTCACACACTTTTGTCTTATCTCTAATGATTGATAGATAATTAATCCATGTTTCAGGATTATTTTATATAAATTGATGGGTATGGACGGGTAAATTCTAAATCGGATTATCGAAACCTTATTCTTATCTTGTTATGACTTATTATAAATAATTTGTATCAATTGTGATCACCCTTACTATGTTTATGATCTCACCCATTATAATGTTTCCCATCCCCAGGTTATGAATAATTTTTTTAATTATGTTATGTATAAGAAGTGTTCTAGTTGAAAAAAAAAATAAAAGAAATATATAGAAATATTACATAACAATTATATAAATATCAATATTTCTAATTACACTAAACCCCCATGACCATTATGATTGTAATATTGTGAAATGTAATGAATATTCATCTAAAATGATATAATATTTATCTATGAAAAATATGGATCACTATATAGACTTACCCATTCCATAATATTATAATAATCATTATATCATCATTATACCAAAGTGTTATTTTTTTATTTTGGAAAAATCCTTATTTATTTATTTCATTCAAATTAATTATAAAAAATTGATAAAGTGTTAGTGTAAACAACCTCAGTAATGAAAAATATCAAATTTTATACACCACTACCTCACATCAAAATTTATATGTATTTAATAGATGAATAAAGGTGATATATGTGATGAAATTTTTACTTTGGTGAATGAAACTTTAACCAACCATCAACCCCTCTCAGTTATTATGAAATAAAAACATTGATTGTTCGGTGTGCGAGTTACCACCTCAATGATGTAACATGTCTCATTTTACATCATGTTTCAACTATATTAAAATATATTATAAATTGATTAAACACATTAAAAATTTAAAAATAATTTCTTTATACTAATATAATAATCATATGATGATATTATAATTAAATTTTATATCTATAATTATACATTAAAAATTGTTTGTTTAGGTTGGGTTTTATATAATGACCTACCAGAACATTGGTATAATAAAACATCATGGATGAGTATGGGATCATAAAAACTGATATAGTCAAAACATAAATCTCAAATCATTATTTTTATGATATTGGTTAATGGTTTTATTATATTACAAATTTATTATTAAAATCATATATTTATTGGCTATAAGTAATGAAATAAGCTTACAATAAATCCATTTTCACATAATATATATATAAACATTATATAATGAGATAAAAAAATATAAATAAATGAAAATGATATATTCTATTACTATAAGTTATCTATTAATGATAAAAGAAATGTCAATTAACTAGTTTCATTATCAACATTATTAGCATACATGAAACAATAGAAATTTTCACATTCTCTAGGGTAAATATACACCATATATACCTAATATATTTTCATTATGTGTCTTTATGTGAAGTAATTAAATTTATTTATATTTATATATATAATTATAATAAATAGGTCTCTAATAGATATTTTTTTGTCTAATATCACATTATTACATGATCTAATAATTAAAAATTTAAGGTAGGGGATTCAATGGGAACAATTATTTCCTTTTTAGGTCATAGCAACTCCTCGTTGAGTATGGATATAAATAATTCATTGGTCCTATACTGCACCATTT
The DNA here is from genome assembly GCA_963277665.1 of Viscum album. Classification (NCBI taxonomy): domain Eukaryota; kingdom Viridiplantae; phylum Streptophyta; class Magnoliopsida; order Santalales; family Viscaceae; genus Viscum; species Viscum album. Next base: position 1,061,726,445 of record OY728140.1, read on the forward strand.
TTTTGGTATTTGAACTTATATTCTATGTAAATTACAAATCAATAGTAATTACCAGGATTTTGATTAATCGTTTTTCAATATAATAGTATAATGTGGTTAAGAATTACCCATATTAAAACCAATAAATCTCATTAACATGTCCATATTTTTCATATAAAAAGAATTTTATCAAATTAAATACTAATATGTATTTTTATTTTATATGAATCATATTTTCTTTAACTAACTATATAAAATGATCATCTTTAAATATTTATTTTATCATATTTTTTCATTAAAATGATCTAAATTGCATATATATATAATTTATATTCATTATTAAACTCTCCTGATTTATTATCATGTTTTTATTTTTACATTTATAGGATCACTTATTTTGAACCCCTTAAAACAACTTATCAATAGTTTTATCTTTTAAATTTCTAATATTTTTGTGCTTGTAATTTTCACATACTATTTTTTCATATCATTAATAAAATTTCAATTTTACTTCAATATATATTTTATTACTAGGTGGATAATTTTGTTAAATTAAATTATTAATATCTTATGATACTTAATGTTATTTTGGGTTATATTTTTTAATAGTCAAAGAGACCAATTATTTTTTTTCATGGGTTCTTTAATATAAGATTATGGGTGAATTTAAGTGAATTAAACATGTAATGATGAAAAATAATAGAGTCTAGCATCTCATTCCAATGAATTATTATATGATTATTTCTCATTAGATATTACATAATAAAAATAATATGTATTTTTCACTTATTCATGATCATAATGAGTTTTCTCAAATTTTCATGTGTGGGCATAATGAGTTTTAAAAGAAAGGTTTTCCTAATCATGTACATGAGCCACATATAATTATTATTTATAAAGTAATATAATATTTACAACAGTCCATTAACCTTAAAAATATTCCATTTTTCTATGTTACACCTTTTTTTAATAAATTCACATTCCATTATTCCATGATCACTTCTATTATGATTATTGAGACGTTTTTTGAGCCATATAAATACTTCTATTTTTCTGTGATGGAAATTTATCATCATATGATTATCTATCATGTTTTAAAATTTTATTCTATGGTATAAAGATCATTTAACATGTTTTATATCATTTTTATTATATTATATATTAGGATTAGTCTTTACCTTATAAATTAAAAATGATCAACCTTTTATGATGCCCTCATTCTGTAACACCCCAACCCTAGAAGCCCTAATGTGGTGCATTTTTTTATTACATTTTCATGATTTTGAGAAATCAATCCCAAAGGAAAATTTAGTTTAGTAATATTTCAATACCATATTACTTATATTCTACCCATAATATATTATTAAATATGATATAAAAATATGATACAAAATAAAATAAAATTAACTACATCTTTTTTTCTTATTTAATGATTTCTTCTTCATGATCTGGACAAATGAAACAAAATAAGGTTGATATCAAATTCTCCATAAGCTTATGAAAAGTGGAAAAAATAATGAATCAATGTAAAAAAATTAAAATTTAAAGGTAAATTACTCATAAATTATTTGATTCATATAACTAGTTAAGGAAAAATAAATATGGGAAGGTAAAAAACTAAAACTCATGCTATTTAATCAATGAACTGAAAATTAAATTCATCCATAGATATGTCAATGAAAAATATCAGGATAGAATAATAGATAGAAATAAATGACAGAAATTGTTTCTTAATATATTTCATTCCTAATTTACATGAAAACTTATACCTTCAAGACCAATCATAAGATAGTTTAATAGTACATATAGAAACCTATTTAATTTGGCTAATTTATTCATGTCATGGGAACCTTCTCATGCAATGTGGTGCAATATAATTTTTTGGATCCTCCTACAATTACCAGTCAAAATAATATCTCATATTGGATGGTAAAAATAATTGATACTCACTACAAAATAACATTATTGAATATGTAATAATGTTTTATTAATAATTCCTCCATTAATCAAATTTCATTTATGGTGAACACCATATGTAAAATGTCATAATATTAAGGTAATAAAAATATCCATTATATGAGAATATGGATATTTATGTAATTTTACATTGAAAAATTATTATAAATAATTATTTTATCAATAGAATTTATGAAATAAAAAAATAATTTGAGATTGAAAATATAATCATTAAGAATAATCTTGATGAGAATAATCATTAAACATTACAATGTGTCCCATAAAACTTAAATCATTTGAATCATAATATCCAGAAATATATGATTTAAAAGAAAACATATAATATAATTAGAATAAATTGATTCATGATATAATAATAAAATTCAATTATATACACATAACAAAATTCAATTGGCACATTAAAACATATTTGTCTTAATGGAATGTAAATTGAAAAAAATTACCTTACGTTAACCATAATTTTGTTATGTGGACTTTAGCCTCATGTATAGTGGTATAAAATATGGAAAAAACTTATATTATAATAATAATAATGTTAATAATACCATTAATTAATTTATATTAATATTTCATTACACGTTTATAAACAAACTATCATTAATTTCATTATTTCAGGCTTTAATTACCTAGTTTTTTATTAAGTTTTAACATGTTGTTTGTTTTTATCATTAATTATATCATTGTTTAATCATATATAGAATGTAACAAATGAATTAATTATAATATATAAACATTATATATTAATTTATAATAATCTATAATAATTGGATTTTAGAAATAAAGTACATCATTCTTGGAGACTGTAGGTTATACATAAGAAATAACACTAATTTCATTTTTTTTATTTAAATAATGATAAAAGATTTACAAATAAATATTATAATTCTAGTATCATATTTATGTAATATATTATACAATGTTTTCTTAAAACCAACCTGTATTCATTCCATGTATGGCATTAAGTAGTCATATCGCTTTGAGGGGCTATAGTCTACACTTCCTAAAATGAAATTAACATATTTATACAAGATCAGAATAATAATAAAAAAATTTCAAAAAAATTATAGAAGAATAAAGTCATTATGAATATAATATATATAATATATAAATATAATTTTCCTCATAATTTCCACCATGATAGGTGGTAAGGGAAAATTGAAAAATTATTTTGTATATTTGTTTCATATTATATATATGTGTTTGTATGTTTAGGTCAAAAATTTGGATAAAAACCTCCTATTATATTTAGGATACTAGTTATTTTGTACAATAATATAATAAGAAGTGTACAGGGATTGATGAATGGAAATGAAAATCAAAATCTTATGTAAATATGTTACTTGTTAATAGGATGTCTTCTTTTAGATTGTATTAAAAGAAAACCTTTCAAGGAATTTGTCCAAAAGTGAAGATTAATGGTCTAGGGTAGGGATGTTGGTAATAAATTTTAGAAGATATTTTCCTACACTTATATGTTTGAGTATTGTGAATATGTAGAAGAGGTGGTGGCCTTTTGAAGGGAAGCGAAATGACTCACATGGATTTTCTGGAAATTGGTTAGGTGTACACAAGTTATTACCTAATAAAAATACATAAAAAGATATCCAAACTCAATAATAAAACTTGTATGGGCCATATATAGGTATATAATTTTTGTTGTTCATGTTTCATGGTTATTTGACTATTAAATTATTGTATTAGTCATTTATTTATCTTAATCTTACCTTAAAAAAAAGTAATTAATTGCAATTAAATTAACTAATATTTGTGGTCAAATTTTATTAATATCTTGTTATAAATTAGAAATTATTATGATTAAAAATATGGAATACAATTTTCCAAATTCGAATCATATAAGAGGAAGAAATTAATTCAAAATTCATCCACTATGTTGGATGACGATACTTGTTTTTAAAGTAAAAACATCCAAAATTTTATTGGGTTTTTATATTCATTTTCTATGTGAAATTAATACAAATAACATATAATAAATTATTTGGTTAAAACATTAACTAATTAAACATTAAAATTATTCTAAAATATAATTTATCCATAAAAATTAAGTTTATAAAATGTCATGACCCGTTATCGGGGCCCATGTCAGGACTACACCAAGCCAGCCTTCCATAGGCCAGGGGCTAGTGACTATCACCAAAGGCGAATCCCTGATAAAAAGGGAAGGCATTGCCTTTAAACCTATAACACACATAGTCTGATCATATGCAGTATAAAAAACAAGTACTAATATATAAAAGAATAGTGTGCTGGAAGTAAGTGGGTTAGTATACAAACCCAACTGAACAATAAGTACAAGTACAAGTAAAAAAAGAGAAAAAGAGATCATGGATTGTCCACTGAGGAATCCAACCTGAAGGGTAGGTACCAAACTCGAACAAATCCTCCATGAGGTACGTCTCTTCTAGTCCAGCTCTAAGCAGCCTCCCGTCTATCTCCCTCAGCCTCGATCACTGCTGACTGTCGTCTGCACAGAACACAACAGGTGTGGGAGAAGCCCTTTCATGGGTGAGTATAACAATACTCAGTAGGGGACCCTGAGACCCCCAAATGTCTCCCAAAATCCACTAAGGATAATTCACATTAGTAAGATACAATCCTGAAGTATCAACCATCCCTACATAGGTATATGCCCACACATATACCTAAGTTACCAACCACACTCCTACTCCAACACTCGAGCCCAAGCACAACCCATTCCATAAAGGAAGTAAAGTCATTCATCTCAATGATAATTACTTAAATACAAGACTCATATCACACAGGTATACAACTCATATAGAGAGGTATATATGATTAGTTGTAGCCACTGAATCATCTCCTCTGTTGAACCCACGTAGGATCCTGGAACAGTATCAGCGCTGTCGAACCCACGTAGGATCCTGATATAGAAGTCATCATTTTCTAACCCATGTAGGATCCCAATAAAGAAGTCATCATTGTCAAACCCACTGAGGATCTAGGTATAGTATCGTTGCTGTCGAACCCATGGAGGATCCTATCATCTCGGTCGCAGCCAACCATAGGGTTTCCGCATACAGGAAGCTCAATTCTGGGAGGGTATGCTCCTCGAGAAATGTTTTGTTACTTCAAATACCATAAAGTATCTAGTGGATGTATCTCTTAGTTCTTTCTCATCATATTGAACCCAATGAGACAGACGGTGCATCAATCGGGCACTCGGTCTGTGAGTTATTAGCATTTTCGTTCCAGGGGCCCAGTTGGTTTTTAGGTTCAAATGGATACGAACATGCCCCAACTACATCCAAACCTCATGTTGGGTATGAAAAAAGCATCACCTTTATCTAAGACATATGTCGCCACAGACAGGTAGTCGTTCGGACACCCGTAGCCCCAAATATGGTCGAAAAGGTGGAAACTGGCAATAGCAGGTTTGGGGTCGGTCCGACCCAGTCTAACGGTCTAACCTAGTCTGAGGAAACAGCCCAGCCTGAGGGGCGGCCCAACCCGAGGGTGGACCGGCCGAGGGAGGCCCGACCGAGGGTGGCCCAGCCGATGGCGGCCCGCCCTAGCCGTGCCTAGGGGGGGTAGCGTGCGCCCCCTGGAACCCAAACGGTTTAAGCATTCATGTGGACCGAATCGACGCCAGGTGGCATGGGTCTGGCTCACGTGGGACCTGACAGGGTCCCTCTCCTCTCAACTGGTCGAGCGGCCAGCCGCTCCAACTCTATGGAAGTCGGCCCGGCCTTCCACCACCGCACCTCCACCACGGCGCGACGGCCCCGCTATCATGTTTCCCTCTGCATGGCGCGACAGCGTCGCACCCCCACCATCGCTGCCCGGCCTGGCCGCGGCCACCTAGTTCACTACGTCGTGCGACGGCACGACGCCTCCTCCTCCATGTTCTAGTTTGGACACGGCCCTCGGGTCCCCTACTCGGCGCGACAACGCTGAGCACCTCTACCGTGGCCCGTCATGGTCAAAGCTCTCCTTTCGCGTGGCATGACGGTGTCATGCCCTCTTTGCTACTCGGCGGCCTTGCGCCGCCGGTTTTCTTTGCGGTCTGCCTCCATCGTTAACAAACAAGAACACCCATAGTTGGAGGGTCGGGATGTGTTCATGCGGTCTGAACCATCCTCATCATCCCGATAACATTTGGCATAAATAATCTGAGGTTTGAACAATGAAGAACAAGAATGAGAATTCTACTCAAACCCCTACCTCATATTTGATTAACGTTGATGATTTCAGAAAAAGAGTGGATGTCAATTCATTGAAAAAGCCATGTAAAGGTGTTATTGGGAAACGTCAAGGGTAGGAAACCATTGAAGAAGTGTCATCTACATTCTTCACGAGCGGCTCCTTCTATATTGGCTTGGTCGAAGATTGAAGACGGTGTTTGTCGTTCTTCGGTGGTAAGTGGGTGTTCTTCATTGGAAAAAGACGTTCTCCAAGAACACCAAATCTCTCCAAAGAAAAGTTCCCCAACCCAAAAATAATAGATGAATTTTCTATTAATTTTTGGCAGAACCATTCAAATTCTTCTATTTTAATTAAATGAAACAACTCATCTAATTAATGGGTGGAATGGTTCAAATTCAAAAAGAGTAGGTGAGGTGAGGAGTTCCACTAAATTAAGAGAGGTGTCAAATTAAATAATTGGGAGTTAATGGGGGTAAGAAGCTCAGGTGGGACCCACTAAATAATATCCTCCTAAGGGAGGTTATTCGTCGGTGGACCCCACCTCCAACCTCTCCTTGGAGGATTAAACCCCCACAAATTAAAATAAAGTAACACTTTTATATTTGTTTAAATTAATAAAAACCCCCGTAAACTAACATCGAAAAATGTTAAAATCAAACTGCGGTGAAGGTCTTACTAAGTAATCACTGACGTTGTGAGTTCAACGGTTCCCTCAAAATTTGATTCTGAGAACCGGTTCAAGAGACTTAAAATCCCACTTGTACGTTTACTAACCATCCCCGAAAAAAACATCAGAAATTGATTCCGGAAATAGTGGGCCTCGGAATCAGGAACCGTTAGAAACTGCAGACACGTAAAATTCACATGAATTTAAGAAAAAAAAATTCACGTAATTTATGGGTCTTTACATTCTCCTAACCTCAGGGATTTACATCCCCGTAAGCTAAAACTCACAGTAAGGAAACAAACGGGGGTACTGAGCTCACATTTGAGCCTCCCGCTCCCATTTTCTCTCCTAGAGGTTCTCGTGCTGCCAGCGAATGCGCACCAGAGGTATCGACTATCCACACCGGACCGGCTCCTATCGATCCTCAATCTCTACTAGAACCCCCATGAAAGTCGCCCTGTCATCGATGTCCATCTCCCCATGGTCGATGATGTGGGGTGGGTCGTGCATGTATCTCCTCAACAGAGATACATGGAAGACATCGTGCACCCAGTTCAACTGAGGTGGAAGATCCAAGCGCCAAGTCACCTCACCTACTCTACTGAGGACCTCTAAAGGTCTGATGAATCGCAGAGACAACTTGTTGCCCCGGCCAAATCTACATAGACCTCATCGAGGTGAGACCCGTAAGAAGATGTGGTCTCCATCCTTGAAATCTAGTTGTCTCTGTATCCAATTAGTTTAGGACTTCAGCCTGCTTTGTGTAGTCTTCATCCGCTCCTAGACGATCTGCACCTTCTCTGTCATAGCCTGCACCATCTCTGGTCCCATAAGTGGTGACTCCCCTGGCTCAGTCCAAGACAGAGGTGATCTGCATGGTCGGCCGTAAAGTACCTCGAAAGTTTCAATCCCAGTGGTGTAGTGGTAGTTGTTGTTATACACAAACTATACCAAGGGTATGTAATCCTACCAGTTGCGACCAAAGTTGCGGACGCATGCATAGATCATGTTCTCAAAAGTCTAAATGGTCCTCTAAGTCTGACCATCTGACTGAGGATGGAAGGTAGTGCTCAAGTGAATATGCATCCTGGAAGCCTCTTGCAACCCCTTCCATTTCCGAGAAGTGAAACGAGCATCTCGATCGGAAACGATCGTCGATGGCACACCATGAAGTTGTTCGATCTCCTGTACGTAGAGGCATCCCAATCTCACGACTAAACCCTGCTATCTAATCAGTATGAAGTGGGCCGACTTGGTGAGTCAGTCGACAATCACCCAGATAGAGTCGTGTCCTCCGGATGTACCTGGATGTACTGTCATGAAATCCATGGATATCTTGTCTCACTTCCACTTTTATACCAATTTGTCACAACCCATTCTCGGGGCATGGGCTGTGACTACCCCAATCCCTCCTTCCATAGGCCAGGGGCGGGCAACTAGCACCAAAGGCAAATCCCCAATAAAAACGGATGTCATTTCCTTTAAACTTCTAACACACATAGTCTGAACAGAAGTAGTAGAAGAAACAAGTACTAATATAGAAAAGTAAAGTGTGCTGGAAGATCCTGTTCATGAGACTCACGAACACTGCTGGAGTGTTGGTTATGCCGAAGGGCATAAACAAGAACTCATAGTGTCCATACCAACACCTGAAGGTCGTCTTTTGCACATCCTTGTCTCAAACTCTGAGCTGGTGATATCCTGACCAAAGGTATATCTTTGAGAACCATCATGCTCCCTTGAGCTGATCAAAGAGGTCGTCAATCCTCGGGAGTGGGTACATGTTTTTCACGATCATGTAGTTCAGGCACCGGTAATCAACACACAGTCACAATCTCCCATCCGCCTTCTTGGCGAACAAAATCATGGATTCCTAGCGTGAAACACTGGGTCAGATAAATCCCTTCCCCTGCAAGTCCTCCAGCTGTACCCACAGCTCATGAACCTCAGAAAGATCCATCTGATATGCTAGAGTAGATATCGGTGTCATATCAGGGTATAGTTCAATGTATAATTCCACCTCTCTATGAAGTGGTAGTCCTGGAACATCGTCAGGGAAAAAATCCACGTACCGATCCACCAAAACAAGAAAAAATCGAACTCCGCACATCAACCGCTCCGAGAATGAGACTAGCCAACTGATGTGTGATTGGTTTCCCACTACTCTAGGTAAGTCCATCCTACGCATCAAAGGCTCCCTTCTCACCAGTGATGGTAAAACTCATCCCATCCTTGCAGACACACTGCACATTCCTCCTAATATAGTCAATATGAGCATGAACTGTGGATAACCAGTCCATACTCAAGATGACGTCGTAAGGCCTAGACCCTGCAATGAGGAGATCCGAGCCGAAGCTCTCCTCCTAGAGTAATCTCACACTGCTGGAACTAGTGTGTAATCGTCGAGTCTACTCTTGTATGAGTCTCTAGTCCTATGTATCAAGCCTATGGCTCCGTCGGAATCTCCAAACTCTGAAAGAGAGAAGCGGCAATAAAAGAATGACTCGCACCTATGGATATATGCACTACAGCAAGGGTGGAGTAGACATAGATAGTACCTCGAATCATCTCATGTGTATTGTGGTCATAGGCCTCGACTACCTATAGCTGAGCCCGCCTCTGTACTCTAGCTCCCTGTAGTTCGGATGGACTCCTCGTGTTGGTGGTGGTGGTAGGGCCTTGAAACGTCATCCACCACCTGCTACTCAGCCAGTTCCTCTGCCACGTCTGCCTACTCTCGGCGGAATACCATGGTCAAACCTCTTCTTCTTCCTGGTAGGTCCCTCTACTGTCCTCTACTCATCTTCATGGGGGTTCGGGCAGTCATGAGCTATGTGACCATGCCTGCCACATGTATAGCAATGCCTTCTCCTCAAATAGCTGGATCTCTCTCATGTTCCCCGCACAACCAAACTGGTATCCTTGGGTCTCCGACCTGATGGCCCGGTCTTCTTGTACCTCTGTGACATCTGTCTACTGCTGGTTGTAGAAGACTCCGCTACGTGTCACCCTATGGTGGGTCTCACTACTGGTGACTGCTCAACAAGAAAAATCTCTACTAGAATTGCTCGCTCCAGCACCCCCGCCTGTGTCAGGATACTGAGTGAGATCATCGGAGACATGATCTCATGCCTGAGTCCCTTCTCTAAGGTCCAGACCCTATAAAATAGGTCTCGTACCATATCTGTGGAGTAGAGAAAGAGGTTGGTGAACCTCACTTAGTACTAAGCTACTATCATGTGTCCCTACTACAAATGAAGTAACTCTAGAATTTTCAACGCACGAATGGTGTCTGGAACAAACTCTGGCCGGAAGAGACTCTCGAAGTCTGCCCAGTGTAATAATGCCTTGTCATGCACCTGGAGCATCAAGCTCCACCATCTTCCGACTGTTGCATGTAGGAGACTTGTAGCAAGGATCACCATGAGGTCGGCTGGTGTCCATACCAATATGAAAACTCTCAAAAAATCCTCCATCCAATCCTCAGCTGTATGTGGGTCCGTCTCTCCCAAAAACCTGGGGAGCCTCTGGCGCTGGAACTTGTGAAACGCACTCAGACGGAGTGCACTCTCTACTGCTGGAGATGGTTGTATCGGTGGCCCACCGGGTAGTGGAACCACTAGTACCTCCCCTGTGATGGGGCACTGCACCGAGGCCTCGTCGCTCTAAGGGCTACCATCTCTTACAAACCTTGGGACCCTATTTGGCTACCTATGTGGGGATATTGTGAAAATAAACACATGCTCCATGGTCAAAACAATATACCTAGTGAGGTGACACAAAGTAATCATGAAAAAACTTTCAATGGAAACACACACACAATTAGTGTTTTTGTGCACTGAGTCGGAAATCAGAAGTCAGACTCCTAGTGTATGGATACGTCAGCCGCCGCATCAACACAGGTTTCCCTAAACTGATAACCACACCAAAAACACTTAACACTATTTCCATTAAAATAAATATTAGAGTCTTATGTTCTATGGTAGAACCGACTCCTCTGATACCAATTTGTCACGACCCATCCTTGGGGCCCATGTCATGACTGCCCCAAGCCCGCCTCCCATAGGCCAGGGGCTGGTGACTAGTACAAAAGGAAAATCCCTAATAAAAAGAGAAAGGCATTGTCTTTAAACGTGAAACACATATAGTTTGAACATAAGAAGTAGAATAAACAAGTACAAATATAGAAAAGGAAAGTGTGCTGGAAATAAGTGGTCCAGTATACAAACCCAACTGAACAACAAGTACAAGTACAAGTAAAAAGGGAAAAAAGCTCTTGGATCGTCCACCGGGGAATCCTACCTGAAGGGTAGGTACATAAATCGAACAACTCCTCCCTGAGGTACGTCTAATCTTGTCTAGCTATGAGCAGCCTCACGTCCGTCCCCCTCAGCCTCGATCACTGAGGACCATTGTCTATACATAACTCAACAGGGTGCGGGCGAAGCCCGTGCAGTGGTGAACATAAAAATAATCAGTAGAGGACCCTGAGACCCTCGAAGGTCTCCCAGAATCCACTAAGGATAATTTACAGTAGTAAGATACAATCATTAAGTATGAACAATCCCTACTTAGGTATATGCCCATACATATACCTAAGTTACCAACCACATTCTGGCTCCAACATGTAAGCCCAAGCACAACCCATTCAACAAAGTAAAGTCATTCATCTTGATGATAATGACTGAAAGAAAAGACTCAGCTCACACAGTTATACAACTCATGTAGAGGGTTATATATTATTAGTTGTAGCCACTGAATCAACTCCTCTATCGAACCCACGTAGGATCCTGGAACAGTATCAGCACTGTCAAACCCATATAGGATCCTAGTACAGAAGTAATCACTATCGAACCCACGGAGGATCCTGGTACAAAATTCATCGTTGTCGAACCCACAAAGATTCTTGGTATAGTATCATCATTGTCGAACCCACGGAGGATCCTACCTTCTCAGTCACAGCCAGCCATAGGGTTTCCGCACACAACACACTCGATTCTGGGAGGGTCCACTCCTGGAGCCAAGTGTTGATACATAAACTACCATGAAATCATGATTTAATATATCTCGTACTTCCGACTCATCATAAGGAACCCAACGCGATAGATGACACATCAATTGGATGCCCGATCTGTGAGTTATTAGCATTTCCTTTACAGGGGATCGGTTGGATTTTAGGTTCAAACCAACCCATTCATGCCCCAACTGCGTCCAAACCACAAGTGGGGTATGCCAAAAGAACCGTCTTACTCTAAGCCTTCTGTCTTCGCAAACGGTTCATCATTCGGGCACCTGTAGCCCAAAATATGGGCAGAAAGGTGGAAATTGGCCATAGCGGGTCCGTGTCCGGTCCGACCCTATCGGAGCAACCCAACCCGAACACGTCTAGACCAAGGTCTGACCCATTATGAGGGTCCGACGTAGTTTGAGGAAACGGCCCAGTCCAAGTGGTGGCTTGGCCTGAAGGCGGCCCAGCCCAAGGACGGCCCTGCAAAGGGTGGCCCGACCAAGGGAGGCCCGACTGAGGGAGGCCCGGCTGAGGGCGGCCCGGCCGAGGGTGGCTTGGCGGCCTGCCCTAGCCGAGCCAATGGGGGGTGGTGCGTGACCCACTAGAACCTTAATGGTATAACCATTTGGGTGGACCGAACCGGCGCCAGGTGGTGCCGTTCCAGCTCACACAGGACCTGACGGGGTCCCGATCCTCTCAGTTGGCCGAGCGGCCAGTCGCTCCGGCTCCATGGTGGTCAGCCTGGGGAACCACCACCGCACCTCCACTGCTACGTGACGGTGCCCCGGTCCTACTACCCTATGTGCGGCGCAATGGCACCACACCACCACTATTGTGGCCCGACCTGGCTACGACCTCGTGGTTCACCGCGCAGCGTGACGGCGTCACGCCTCCTCCGCCGCGGCCAAGTTTGGCCGCCGCCCTTGGCTCCTCTACATGGAGGGACAACACCACATGACTCTTCCATGGCCCGTCATGGCTGCGGGTCTCCTTTCGTGCGGCATGATGGTGTCGAATCCTCTTTGCTACCCGGTGGCCTTGTGCCGTTAGTTTTCTTCGCGATCTGACTCTATCGTCAACAAACAAGAACACCCATAGGGGGAGGGTTGGGCCATGTTCATGCAGTCTGAACCCTCCTCATCATGTCAATAACATTTGGAATAAATAATCCAAGGTTTAAATGATGAAGAACAAGAATTATAATTCTACTCAAACCCCTACCTCGTATTTGAATAATGTTGACGATATCGGAAAAAGAGAGGACGTCGATTCATTGACGAAGCCAAGAAAAGGTGTCGTCAGGAAACGTCTAGGATAAGAAACTGTGGAAGAAGCATCGTCGGCATTCTTCGCGGGTGGCTCCTTCTCTTTTGTCTTTGTTGAAGATTGAAGATGGTGTTCATCGTTCTTCGGTGGTAAGTGGGCATTCTTTGTTCGACAAATTCGTTCTCCAAGAACTCCAAAGCTCTACCAAAACAAAGTTCCCCCAACCCAAAAATAATAGATGAATTGTCTATTATTTGTTGTCACAACCATTCGTATTATTCTATTTTAATTAAGTGAAACAACTCATCTAATTAATGGGTGGAATGGTTCAAATTCAAAAAGAGTAGGGGAGGTGAGGAGTTCTATTAATTGAAGAGTGGTGTCAAATTAAATAATGGGGAGTTAATGGGGGTAAGAAGCTCGTGTGGGCCCCATTAAATAATATCCTCCCAAGGGAGGTTATTCGCGGGTGGGCCCCACCTCCATCCTCCCCTTGGAGGATTAAAACCCCACAAATAAAAATAATGTAACACTTTTATTTTTTAAAAAATTAATTATAAAACCCCGTAAACTAACTTCCAAACACGTTAAAACACAACTGCGATGAAGGTCTTACTAAGAAATCACCGACACTGCGAGTTCAATGGTGCCCTTGGAATTTGATTCTGAGCAACGGTTCAAGAGATTTAAAATCCTGCTTGTATTTATACTGAACGTACCCAAACAAAACGTCAGAAATAGATTCCGAGGACACCAGGCCTCGAAATCAGGCACCATTAGAAACTGCGGACTCATAAAATTCCCATGAATTTAAGAAAAACATCTTTCCAAGGAATTTCTTGGTCTTTAAATGAATAATATTTTTTGAATTGAAATTTAGTATTTTATGTATTCAATATAAAATTAAATGTTTCAGGAAATAATAAAAAATTAACCATAAAGAATTATTTCTTTATTCCATATTTGATGCTTATTTTTACATATGAGTTTAAAAATAAATATTTAATATGATTTTTGAATTAAATGGTAGTACAATTTCCATAATAAAAATATAGGCTTCCAATGTATAAAATAGGGTTTGTTGTTATCTTATTCATATCAATCATATTGGATGAATATAAATACAATTTATTCAACATATAAAATATCTATTTCATTAAAATCATAATTAATTTTAAATAATTTTTTTTGTTACAATAAAAATATGTTGGATTTATAACATTAATAATATTTTATTTTTATATCCAACACGTTCTTATTTTAATTTATCATTAATTGGTAACATATGAATTTATATTATATATAAATAACCATATATTTTTCATAATTTATTATATATTATTCATAAATAAAAAATTATGTCTTTTTATATTAAATAATATTACTCTAATAATATATTATTTTTCAATAAAACATGGTTTTTAATGTAACACAAGCCATCAATTAATGTGTCTCTTGAGTATAACACATGCTATCATGTTGAAAATATAAAATCTATAAAATCTATTTTAAATAATTATTATGTTATAACCTATCATGATATTATATTAGCTTACTCTTTTGGTATCGCATGTCATGCATGTTTTCAAATATAAGGATCATACTTTAGAATTCTAGGGTGTTACATTATCCACACCTTAATTAAATTGCATCCAAATAATTCAAACTTGATCGCAGTGATAAATGTATTGGATATAAACTATTTTTTTTAAAGAATATCATAATGAAAATGGTTAATATAACATATTCATAAAAATAGACTATGGAAATTACAATTATCCTGTAACAAGGTTCCATTGTAGGAGAACATAGGTGGGATATAAAAACATGGATATAGAAGAAAAATTCAAAAAAATAACATTCTTATGGAGAGATCTAGAGATCATATACATATAAGCGTTGTTGAATCGAAACCCATAAACAATATGTCTGAATAAAGGTCTTTTATATCATAAAAAAGATAATAATAGGACAACATTTTTGTTTCAAATCCATTTTTTCTATAGTTAATGAATTTATTCACTCTATAACAAAATAAGTAATTATAGATTTATATAAACATAATAATTTCTTCTTAATATGCCTTGACCTATCTCTACATTATATATTTCAATTGATGCATCATATGGTGTATTAATCCCTTAACCTATAAAATCTCATCCTATGATTATCTTAATACATTTTATAAATGGTTAAATTTTCCACAAAATTTTGATCCAATATCTTATAAAGAATAGTCGTTGAATGTTTAAATTGAACATATCATTAGAAATTAATCATCATTATGTAGCTCTAAATTTTCATACTCCAAATATGTTAATAACTTTGTAATGAATCCTTTTGAAATTTTATAACAACTGGAATCATAATAAAAACTCATTAGAAACATGAATTATACCTTATTTTTTAAGTAAGACAAATGTCATAGTATATATTCATTTATTCAAGTAGTGATGTAAAACACATCAAATATAGTATAGACCAATTTTCAAAAATTAATTATCCAGTTCAAAGGAAGTCGGTACTTATCCTAATCAATCATTTCATCATTATTATCTCAACATCATGAACTTATTGACGGTTTTATTTCACTAAATCATATTTTATCTACAATGATTAACTTCATATTGAATAACTTTTCATGGTACCGTTTAGAATATGATCTAAAATTCTTAATGAAAAAGTATTATTTTACAATCCTTGTATATTTAATAATTCTTTTAATGAGTACATTACTAATAAACTATTCAAATGACATAATTAATGAATAGTCATATTAATAATTCATCTTTATTTTAATTAGTATCATAACTTGATCAATATCAAATAGCATGTTTTGGGATATATTCATTGGAATAATAGGCCATTGATTGGAATAGTGTCTCGTTGCCTTGATATTGAATCATTGTACATTGGAAACCTTTTATTTGAATTAAAATCATGAACATGGTTTCCATTTCATCGACACATATACAAACATCCATTACCTTCAATCAAGTAACTGCGCGTTTCATTCCACAATTATCATATGTTATAAAATCATTATTTCCCATCTTTTATATTGACTCATTCCCTTTTTCATGGTTCTCAGATAACCCTTTCTTGTCCTGGATTTATTTGGAGACATAGGACATAAATAATTAATTAAAAATCTAATTAGAAGACGATATAATTTCACTATATGATGAGAATATGTAGGAGATCATTTCCATTCAAAATGTTTTCTTAATTCCATGAATTATATTGTACTTCTTACTCTTTCGATGACATGAATTAGGGGAGATCAAATTCCATCTACTATGTGCCATTTCATCAAATATAATACACTAGATTAAATAATAAAATATTGCATTATCCCAAACCTATTTGAACATTTTACATAAATTGAAAAAAAAATTCTTACCCAATATCATAATTGTAAACATGGTTTCTTTAGGGATAATATTACATTCGATTCTTTTATAATGGTTTGTATGTAAATTGTTAATTATACTAAGGGTGTCCTCTAGGATTAACAAACTATGTTCACAGTAAGGCCTAGTATCATGTACCAGGTTACCCCGAGTCAAGCACGAAACACCATGTCAGAGTTATTAAACCTAGGTATACTTATGAAAGAATCATATCCACCTGTCATATCATGATATGGACATATTGATAGGAATAAAAAAATAATATATAACTTACCAAAATTATAGGATGTTCTTATATACTTATCCCAAATATCTATCTTAGGAATTTTATTCCTAATCAATATTTTTTAAATATAGTTTGTTAGATTTCTGTTAAAATTCCTTAATACGAAATGTAACGCACAAACCCTATAATATTAGAGGTATTAGATCATTTTATTACATTAGAATGATTTAAAGTAATCAATTCTGAAGTAAAATTTAGTTTTTTAGTCCTATAAAGGAATATTACAAACACGATATTCATAATATATATAAAAATATAAAATAAAAACATTATACATTATAAAATGAAATTAAATGCATCCTAGAATTCCTATTAAAATATTTCTTCTTATTGACCAAGATAAATGAAACATGATAATGTTGAGTTAACTTTTTTTAGTAATCGTATGTCCATGAGAATAAATTAAAATGGAATTGTTAATAAATGAAAAAAAAATCCATTAAAATAACTATATAGGGAAAAATAAATATGGAGATATATGCAGCTAAAACTCATGCCATTTAATTAATGAAATCAAAAATGAAATGTATGTAGAGATATGTCAATGAAAAATCTCACAGATTAATTATAAATGGACAGAAATTAGGGAAATAATTTCTTAATAAATGTCAGGTCTGTGGCACATGAAAACCAATATCATCAAGACCTTTCAAAATATTATTTAAAACAATAGTAATAAACTCATTAAACATGGTCAAATTATTTGTCAAATTAGAACCTATCAATGCATTGGGGGTTATATAAATTTCTGGATCCACTTTTCAATACCATTCCATATATTTACTCATATCCAATTTTCAAAATAACTAATATTTTTTATCAAATAACATTATTGATTCAACAATAAGGATTTATCAATAATTCCCCTATTAATTAGGAAATTGTCCCAATGAACACTATTTGTTAAATAATATATGGTTTAGGAAATAAAAATATCCATTTTAGAAGAATATGGATATTAAATAAAAGTATCAATGAAAAAAATTTAGAAAAAGTAAATGTTTCAAGAGTAGGATGACAATCACAAATGTAAGTGATATTTCAAATATAATCATTAAAAACAATCTTCAAAAGAATAATTGTTAATCATTCCCAAGTGTCCCATACAACTTGGATCTTTTGAATAATAATCTATAGAATGTTATGAGGTTAAATTAATCTTATAAAATCATGTGAAAAAATGGATTCATTATATAAAAATAAAAAGGTAGTATATACCTAAAATAAAAGTAAATTTGCACATAATCACAAATTAATATCAATGGAATGTAAATTGAGATGAAATTCTTTTACATTATCCGTCCTTTATTTTGTGGCCTTTAACATCATGTATAGTGGATTAAAATATTTTTCAATATAATATTGTAACAATAATCATATATATAATTCCATATAGACACTACATTTAATATTTCATTACCAGTGTGTTAACAACTATTCATTAATTTCATTATTCCGTGGGTTAATTTCCATGTTTTATAATGTAAGTTTTAAATTGTTGTTAGTTTTTATCATTAATTAGATCATGATTTAGTCTTATTAAAAAATTTAACCATTACCTAATAATATTCTATAAAATTATATTTGTATTTATAATTATCTATAATATTTTAAGATTAAAATGATGTGCACCGTTCATGGAGATGGTAGGCTTTACGTACATAAGAACACTTCTTTCATTTATTTATTTTACTAAAAGAATAAAAAATTAATTATTTGCATGTATATTATATTTATATTATAATATAATTATTTTATATATTACATACTTTTATTAAAACTATTATTAATATGTTTCTTGTATGGAATGAATGAGTCACATTGCTTTCAGGGGGCGGTAGTCCACATTTCCTCAAATGAAATTATGAGATTTACATTAGATGGAACGCATAAAGTAATATTCTTAATTAAAATTACCTATGAATAAATACATTATAAATATCATTTATATCATATATAAATTTTGTGTTTATCATAATTTCCACCATGATAGGTGTTTAGATAAAAAGTAATAATAATCATTTCGTGATGTAGTAATTCATCGTACTGGGAAACAGTATGTTCATTACCTATTAGATAGATTTGTGTGTAAGTGTAGGTAGATAACTTAGCATAAAACATCAATGTTTACTTTGGATAAACGTTTTCGTAAAATAATATAATAATACGAGTATAAGGATTGGAGAATGGAAATTAATCTAGAAATCTTGAGAGAATATGTTACCTCTTAATCGGGTAAATTTTATGATTTATACCAAAAGGATTACTTTGAAGAATGTATTTCTTATATAAGGATTAAATATTGATTATAGGGATTTTTTGATGACAATTTATCATTTATTGTATGAAATTAATTCATTTAGGTGTTGTGAATAAGTGGGAGAGTTGGTGGCCTTTTATAGGGAAGTAAAAGGACTCACTTGTAATTTTTTGAAACATGTTCGGTGTACACATGTTCATACCTAACCAAATCCAAAAATGCATAAAAATAATAATTCAAGGTTTATTACCACTATATATCCATAAACTCGGTTTCAGATAAGTGGATAGGTTTTTTGGGCCCATATATTTAGGTTTTACTTCATTGTTAATTATTATTTTTCCATAATAATTATAATTAATATTAATTATATAAAATTATATATATTTTGTAAATTTTTATTGATACTCTTTGTAATTATAAATTATTCTGATTAAAAATATGTAATCCATTATTACATATTACAATGATATAATTGGATGAAGTTCGTTTAAAATTAATCCCATATGCGGATAACAATGTAGATTTTTCAAGTAAAAACGAAAAAAATATTACTTTGTTTTTTAGTCATTTTCAAATTGAAATTGTTCCTAATGACCTATATTGAATTAATTAGTAAAAATATATTCTAATTTATCATTGAAACCATTCAAATATAAAATTTACCATTATAAATTTATTAAATGAAAATGTAGTTTTGAACTGAAATTGATTATTTTTAACTATTCATCAAAAATTTAAATGTTTGAGAAAAATATAAAAAATTCACCCTAACCAAATTATTACCATTATAATCAAAATAGTAAATTAATTTTTTATTATTAAATCAACTTTAATTTCAATATTACAATTTAACATGGGTTCCCCATGAAAAGATGGTTAAATTGCCGTTATAAAAAGATTGATTTGTTTGTGTCAAATAGTGTTTGTTATTATATTATGTGTATCAAAACTAATAGATGAATGTAAAATAAATTTGATTCAATATATTACATATAAATATATCCATAAAATTATTAATTAATTGTGATTAATAATTTTTATTTATATAAAACACCTTTCGAAGCATAAAAATAAAAAAAATATTTTAATATTAAATTGGTTCTTATTTTCTTTTCTCATTAATTAGTAAACAATGAATACATATTATATTTTTATAAACCATATATTTTCATAAGTAAGTTAATACTATTAATTATGTAATTTTTATATATTATTATATTAAATACTAATATTATAATAATATGTTTTTATTTTCTAAAACGTGGTCTTGCGTGTAACGCAAGAAATCGAACAAGGCCACTCTTTAGTGTAACGTAGACAAAAATGGTTTTGAGTGAATTTAAAAATATAAAATACATAAAATATATTTTGAATATTATTTATATTATTATTTAAAATGGTATTATATCCCTTTATGCTCTGGGTGTCATGTGTCATGCACATTATCAAATATATGGTTCTTTTTAATTTATGGGTGTTGTACATTCCAATTTTTATGAATACATTTATATCATGTATGATGTCTAGAAATGGGTCTAGAAGAGAATGATTGTGTTTAATTGTATAATAGTGTTTTAAAATAATATTCTTATATAATTAATCTCTATGAAACTAATCTATTTTTTCATTAGATTATGTGGTCATTTATGAGAAGTATTATAAAAATCAGTAAATTAATGTTTTATTTAAGATCTGTTCATCTTGGTTAAATAAATGATATGTCTAAATGTGTTTCATGTTTATAGAATTTTTTCAGAGATGATAATGATTTATTATTGATTAAATATATTTTAATACATTGGAAAAAAATATATGTGGTGTGAAAGGCATATACTTTTCTGGTTAAATTTTTTTCCAAAGTCCATAAAACCCTAAAGCTAATAGGTCCATAAAATTTTAGTTAATAAATATATTAATTTGATACATAATTTATTAATGGATAAAATTCATTTTATTCTATTTATTTCAATGAATTTATATAATTAATGTTTCATTGAGATATAGATTCTAGTGGTGGAGGTCCATGGCATTATTATTTTAATTTATATTAATTTCATTTTTTTTCTTTTAATTTTGTCTATAAATTAGGTTACATTTAAAATTATATAGTTTATTGAAATTATTATTTTAGGGATTAATCTAAGATAAAATAAAACAATTATTATCCAAGGGATTTATTTATTATATTAGTTTTCTATAAGAAATGGATATATATCCATTAAATTTAGAAACATATTATTTTTTTAAATAAAAAAATGTTTTTCCACAATATTTTTTTGAAATGGAGATATAATTAATAAAATTTCAATATAGATTATAATTACAGGATTAATAATTATTAATTAAATAATTGATATAAATTATAAAATAAAATAGATTAAATTATAGGGCCTATATATATGTGTAGTTGAATCATAACAGATACAGAAAAAAATTATAAATTAAATAAGATCAAACAATAGAAAATATATTAAAACACCATAATAATAATGGGTATTTTTTAAAATAAAAAAAAATATTCAATATATGATCTAATTTTTTAAAAAAAATTAAATTTGTGATTTCTAAGAAAATGACTAGGGTATATTTTTTAGAATTATATTCAACATTCAGTGAAATATATTGTTCAATATTTAACATTTTACAAATAGTTCAAAAAACAGGTTGTAGATATGTTTTCATGTGGTCTACATACTATGTAATTCCACTTAATATGAATGAGAGGATTTACTACCAGTTCATATGTTTTAGGAATTATATTGAAAAGAATGAAAATGATTATCTAAATAGATTTTTGTTACCCATTTAGATATATAAAAAAATTAAGGTATCATGTATATACATTATAAAATATTAACAAAACCAAATCTTGAATAAAATAATGATTTCACTCAAAAAAAATCCCCATGAATTAATATGATAATAAATAACATTTATAATAATCAATGTAATGGACATTACACCATAAACATTTAATAATAAAACTCTTATAAGTTGAGAGAAACTAAGTTAGTTAAACATAGAAAAATGTACTACCTTAAATTGTATTTATATTTTTATTATAAAAGAATAATAACCAATCATTCACAACCTATGTAACCAATCATGATAAATAATAATAAATAAATAAATATTATGAACAATTATTAAAAAGGTATAAATTTTTGTGAGAATTAAAATAGAGAACCAAATTTATAATATAATTATAAAATAAAATAAACTAATAACCATGAATTATTGTATATAATGATATAAATATGAGTAAAAATAATATGTATTATAGAACTAATAAAAGAGTTATGATAAAAAATCAAAAAAAAATTAATTTTAATTGGGATATTTGTGACTACTTCTAAAAAATATAATACGTTGGGTTATGAACAGTTCTATAAGAAACTAATATTTTCAAATTAGAAATTTGAGGGGTCCTTGAAAAGATATTCACTTAAATTTCAACACAAAAACTATATTTATTCTACATTTTATGTTTTTTCTTATTTTATTATTATATTTACGAACAATATACAAGAAACTAATTTATGTTACTAATTATGGAAAATATATTATAAATATAAAAAAACAAGAATATTTCACATCTTTTAACAATTTAGTATTCTTTAAAATAAACAAAAAAATTAAAGAATTATTTAATAATAATATATATTTTATATATTGATTGTTATATTTATTTAATCTATAGAAAATATTTATAAGAATGTTGTTACAATTTATATAAAACCTAGAAGGAATATAATCAATAATGAATACATTTATTTAATAATATAACAATATATAATTCCACCACTATGTGAAATATATAATAAGATTTATGGTGTAGAAATTTCTTGTAAATAAAAGTCATAAATATAAATCTATTTCACAAATATACCCCAAATGGAAAACATAATACAAAATTTCTATATTAAAAATGTTATATTTAATGTAATACGTTGTTATGTTATATTAATTGAGTTGTGTGTAGTTTAAAATTAACATTAAGATCCATAATAAAGATAATAAATAATAATATGTTCCATAAAAAATTATGAATTAATTAACTTTTCACTGTGTAGAAAATGTATCTTGAAAGTAATTCAATAAATAAATAGAAAATGAAATATATTGAATGAAAAACTCAAATTAATCATTTAAAATAAAAAATATAGGCCACATTTAATATCATTTATAAATTAAATTTAACTTATAAAAGAATTATTTTATTTAAAAAAAACCACACCACATAAAAGTAAATTTTTAAAAGTATAGTAATAATTTTAAAAACATTTTAGAAAACACATTAATTAAACACCAATTTGATAAAAATGTATATTTTAGCATATAAATAATAATAATGTTCAGAATTACATAAAAATGACTACATATTATAAAATTTACCTAAGATTTTGAAAAACGGTGACAAATATAAATATATTACTTACATTAATTAATCAATATTATAAATTTAAGAAATATCTTATATATTTAAACAGAATTAAAATATTTACTAAAAATTTAAATTCTCAATATGGAACATCAATGAAAAGAATATTCAATGAAGAGAGTGTTTTGGATAAAATAGAAGAAATATATAATTTTAGAGGGTTAATATGATGATTTCTTTAAAACAATGGACTATATAATGAAAATATTAAATTTTGAAGAGTTAATTTCATTTTCAATTTCCACGATTAATTAATTATAAA
The DNA here is from genome assembly GCA_963277665.1 of Viscum album. NCBI lineage: Eukaryota > Viridiplantae > Streptophyta > Magnoliopsida > Santalales > Viscaceae > Viscum > Viscum album. The sequence continues at coordinate 1,061,750,186 of OY728140.1, forward strand.
TTATGAGAGGGAATATTTAAATGAAATATATAATGAGGATTATTTTTAATAGATTATAATACACATTCACAATTAAATAAAAAATTTATAAACCCATAACATTACCACGTGGGGTTGTTGGAGGAACCTAAGTAATGGTATTTTTTATTTGAATATTATTATGAATAGATAATGTAATATTAACCTAATTAATATATATATATATGTGTGTGTGTGTGTGTGTATATATATATTTGTGTGTGTGTTAATAAATTTCAACAACATATTTCACTTGTGGGTCACTACCTAGGGTTCAAATTCCCAAGGTGATGAAAAAAACTCTCCAACATTTCTCTGAATGTTGGGGTCGGGGCTCTGATCTGATGTATCTTCATATTTGTACAATGAATTTATTAATCTAGATTAAATTATTATATTTTATATTTTGTCAATAATTTATTTCATGAGATTTTGTAGAAAACCCATATTCTCTCCCTCAATAATAAAATTTTAATCAAATTGATCATTGTATTGTTTATATATAATAACTTGTTTTCAGTATAATACCACATCATTAAGAAATTTTTACTAGAGTATTTAAAATTAATGGTCTTTAAATTTTTTATAAATTGTCTGGATTATTTTTTTTAATAGTTTGGTTTTTTCCTTATTGATGAATTTTTTTTATCAAATAGTCATGAGAATCTAGATGACCATAACAATATTGCATCCATTAATAATTATGGATATTTTATTTCAATACTCTATACTCAATACATTTTTATATGGTATGACTCCTTTATAATTATGTTTAAAATAAAATTATAATCTTTAAAGATATTCCTAAAATATTCATGATTGTATTGGGGATTTATATTTATTTTTGGATTCCTGGTGCCTTTTGTTTTTGAGATAATAAGTGGATTGTATGGTTTTTTTAAAATGTGAACTTGTGGTAAGATTGGTTAAGTAAACCATGTGGTGTGTCGTAGAGGGATAAATGTGTAGTATAGAGTTTTCCCAATCAATACACATAGCCAATAATGTTAGTTCCATATATGTAGTGGGTTTGCATAGTTGGAACACGTCTTAGTTAAACCAAGAGACCGAACCATTCGACCAATAAAATTAGTTGATATTATGATTTCTACACTTATAGATTAAATTTTGTGTCCCAATGTTTTCCTAAATTTCATATACAATAAGATCCTTTTTATTTGAGATCTTTTTTCTCTATTAAAAAGAGAAACTAATCTTATATAACCATTCAAAATTTTGAATGATCGTCATCATTTTCAGTGGATAGAAACATGTATTCTCTTCAATCCCCTTTATATTATTCCTGGTTTATCATTCCCTAATGAATTTTATTTTCTTAAAAGATAATATTTCCTATTTTTGGGAAATATAATTATTTCATCGAATAATCCCATACTAGACCAAGTTATGGAAAACATAGGATGTAGAGATTACAACTCATCAAAGGTGGGTGGTTCAATTTTTTCGTAATGTCTCAATGTTTATTTTATGACTTTTCCATCCACACACTGGAATTTCCATGTAATTCATCCTATATTTTATATTAACTAGATGAAATGATATCTCAATACTTAAAATAAAATCTACAAAACAAGTTTATTACCTCAATGGATGACCAATTTGGTAGAATCTATCCCATATGGTGAATTTCAAATAAATTCCATGAACCTTATGCCTTGTTATTTGATCCACGACTCAAGTTACATTGATTTGACCTTTTAAAATTAGATATCCAATGAATTAAACCAAAGAAAATACTAGGGTATATGAGAATGATTTTTCACATTCATGTTAATATCTTATGTCTGCCTCTTGATATGAATTTTACAATTTGACCTAAATGTATTGAGTTATGGTAGTAATTAAATTCTATCCATTACCATACCACATGTCACTCCACAGGCTATACAAGGGTTGTGATTTTGAATGCCTCGTGTGACCTTATCAAATAAAATAAAAATATGTTTAAAAATAAATTATAACACATATTAATATATAGATTGCATCTTCTTATAACTTATTGCATGGGATCACTAGGGAGATGAATTTATATTACCTCACAAGTTATATCAGGTTCTATAATGGGATTACCTTGGATGAGCCTTAATTGAAATTAATTTCTTTAGCACCAAGAGTGATACATAGAATTACATTTTTATTTACCATGGATTAAATTAGAGGGTTGTGACTATATACCATGTCGTGAGTGATACATAGGTTTCTTAGAGAACTCATTGGAGGGATTGATATGCTGATTTATTCTCATTATAATCCTAGATAGATACATCTTATTTTTTCTACAACTCCTCAAATGGTCTCTGGAGGCCAATTAGTTATATCAATTTCTATATATTCCAAGTGATTAAAGACACACTAATTTAGTCTATGGTTTTAATACTGAATAACCTTTCAATAATAAGTTCCAGAACATTTTTTATGTAATGATAGACCATAATATGATTATTCATAGATTTATTGGGTATACAATAAGTTTCCTAGATTGTGATACAAATATATATATATATATACACAAATATCTGTCTATATATATATATGATATATATATATATAATTTTCGTATATATATATTTATACACATATGGTGACATTTGTTAAGAGAGATTCTAGATTAAGCCAATGTAGATAGTATCAATAAGGTGTCCCTTAAGGATTGAAGAATGAAGTGATTTAGTTATTTTATTGTTATATATATATATATATATTTATGTAAATAATATTAATTTAATATACATATTTTTTATATTTATACATATAATTTGTGGTGGCTTGTTGAGTTTATCTTACACTTTGTTTATGTTATCAATTGGTACCCATACAGACATCATGGATACAGGAAGGGATAAAATGGAACCATTATGCTTTTGATGCCTGATTTTCTATATTCTAATGGATTAATCCTATTTTGGTTATTATAATTAACTTAACTTTGAAATATGACCTTAAAACATGTCAATCTTTTGGTATTTTCTACATCTTAAAAAGACGCTTTTTGGTTTTCACAACGCGAATTAATTTTAAATTAATTTCTGAAACTTATATGTTTTGAATTCTGAAAAATTTATTCCATACAATGAATCATGATGCAAAAATTGTGTAAATAGGTAACATAAAATTTTATACATCATGAATAGTAAAATTTTAAAAAAAAACATATTTACTATGTTTAAGGGTAAATCTGGTAAATAAGGTTAACAAAATATTATAATAAAATTAAATTACCATAACACGTGTCCTAATCCTATTAGATGAGATATTTCTAACCATGGTCATTCTTTAGTGTATTTTAGTACCCCATTGAGCCATTTTTTTGTGAAAATTATATTTAATTACTTTTAATTTAATGTTAAGCAAAATATAACATAGACAAATATATTTTACTAAAACAATTTTTATATGGGGTAATATAGGTGATATCTTCATCAATATGTAGTAATCATAAATCTAAAATGATTTCTTACATCATGGAAATTTATATATATTTTTTTGACCAGAAATATGTAAATTTATTTATGATACAATGATGATGTAGTGATTAACTTATTAATGGATGTTTTAAAAAATTGATATTATAAAAATTGAAATAAATTTATTTGGAAACTTATTATGAAATAACCAAATTCTAGAGATAATTATGACTTGTTATATTTGAATTAATGAATATTTTTAGAATTAATCATATTGTTATTGATTTTTTAAAAGTCATGATATGAATTGTAAATAAATTGACATAAATGAGTTGTTAAATAGTTACTATTTTATTACATGATTTAATAGTCCTAAAACCTACAATTCTGCCAAATGACTTAGATAAGGTCTAAAATGACATTAATGAACCAATTTAGGTTCTATTGTAATTTTTTTGTACATATATTAACAATATATTTTGAATACACAAGAAGACATGGTAAGATTCAAATTAGTTAACTAAGTGTTAAAGTAAAATGTTAAGCTTAAATTTGAAACCAATACTTATCTAAAAACTATTGTTTTAGATTATTTATAAGAATAATAATCTTACCTTTGAATAAAAATATTTTTTGTTCTTCTAAAAATCTAAATTCAGTTTATAATAAAATACTCTTTCAAACTTTCAAAAAGCAAACCTCCTCCCTCTTATGAAAGACTTCCACCTCTAACCCTTTCTCACACCTCTAAAAACCCGTTGAATCATCCAAAATCATCCAAAATAAGATCCCAAAATCCCTATATTCCTCCTATAATATTTTCTTTGGGTAGAATGAAATTCAAGGAGGCATTTTACCATAAATCAAAAGGAGTCACCCGATTTTATGTAATGTCTTCTCTCAAGATTCTTCCATTTATTTTTCTTCTCCAAACCCCTAAAACCTCTCAATTATATTATTTTATAACAAAAAATCATCTTAATTTTTATATTATGTTGTTATGAGAATTATTAGACCTACACTCACACAAACCTCCATCTAATGGATTTATAACATACTATTTCTGTGGATGGAGAACAACTGCCTCACGAAACTATGATTATTCACTTATCTTATACCGCCTCTCATGGTGTCCATTATGATATAAATTTATTTATTTGTGATTTATATATTTTATTTATTTATTTTCTATTCTTATGTATTCTAAATTTAAAATATTCTTTTATGCATTCCATAATATGTAAATATGATAATTTCATTTGAGGAACTACGGACTACTGCCCCTTCAATGTGATATGATGAATTCATTCTATATGTGGAATGTATAAAGGGTGGAATTAGTGAATTTATGTAACATATATAACATATATATTTTACTATAATTATATTATACCTATGTACCTTCTAATTTTCATTCTTCTAAAAATGAAAAAAAAATGAAAGTAGCATTCATGCGTACGTATGACTTACCGTATCCAAGAACGATGCATTTCATTTTCATATATCCAAATATTATAGACAATTATAAATACATATATACCGGCTCAAAATAAAAATATATTGGATATATAATATATTTATATCATTAATACAATTCGGGAGATAATGGAATTTTGACCACATGGACAATTTGTATTTATAACAAGTTCATTTTTTACTCAAGAACTGAACTTCGACAAAATGACTGATATTAACTTGAATAATTATATGATTGTTATATCAAGGTAATAAGAGATATAAAATGAATTATAAACATGAAAAATTTAATGATCCTTGTATAATTAACTGAATTTTATTATTCTGGTAGGTAACGAACGAACAAGACTAGTCCGACACAATGTATGGAAAACCATCTCAATCTCCTTTCATTTAGGCATAAATTTATTTATGCACAATTTTTTATATGGTGTATAAAACCCTTTTACATTTTTATTTTGTTGAAAGGTAATCTTTTTCTACAAATCAATTTAGTAAATGTCAATGGGAGTGTTTTTTAACATATGTGGTGACAATTTCATTTCAGTCGTTATAAGCCTTAATTGATATTTGGATTCCATAACAAGCTGTAATGTTTCTAAAAGGAAAATAAAAAAAATATAATCTTTTTATGAATTTTCATATTATAAATGGTTTTAAGACTATATTTATTATGTTAATATATTGAACTGGTATATTGTGATTTCAATGTGGAAATTTTATCTTTTCATTAATCTTGTGTTTTGGAAAAAATCCTTCAAGGTGTCCTCTTAGAATGTTTTGGTTGTGGTTATGTTTTTTAACAAAAATAGCTGATCGTGAATGAGTTTGATTTCTATTTTACAAAGATGTATTTTTAAGGTGGCATAGTTTCCAAGTGATTGCCAAAATTTGGGGTCTCAAAATCGATAATTTGGTGTTGCAAAATGAAGGATTTTTGCATTGGATTCAATGGTATGAAGAATGTTGAAGAAAATTGGAAAAGGGGGAGAACTGCATACCATAATAAAATGTGTTGTATACCATGATCTAGGAATGGTATGCGGAGTGGGAGGAATGATTCAAGGGATCGGTTCGCGAAACCCAAAAAGGTCGTGAAAAAATTTCGTGGCGGAAGGTGATGCGGTATGCGGTAGGCCTATTTGTTTGATGAAGAGATCGACAAGGTAGGTGAAAAGATGGTATGAATATTGCACTAGAAAATGGTTTTTGTATGGAATGAAGTTCACAGTGGCATGAGTATCGGTATGCGGTGGGTTAAAGATTTAGTAAATCTTGTTTTAGCAGATAAAGCAGATATATTTTCCTATATAAAATCGATAATCACACCATTTATTGTGGACTTGGAAAATCATTAGAAAGTTTATATTTCTATGATATTTCATCAATTTCTAGATATTGTTCATGAAGGCCGAAGTGGTTTTTGAAGGCTGAAGTGTTTCATGTGGAAGGAATCCCAGTGAAGCATTTTGTGGTGTTTCTTAATCCGCAGAGGATGTCTGGTACGTGGAAGTGGAAGTCCAGTATATAGAAGTAATTTACTCGGTACATAGGTTAAAAAACTCTGGTATGTGAGAGGGATAGTTCAGTGAGTAGTACGTAGAGGGGGGATCTGGTAGGTGGAATCTATGGTTGTCCACGAACAATGAACAGTTCATGTAAATGTAGGGTTTTCAAAAGGTGGTTCGCGATGTCGATACGTCGTTGTTGTATACGATAGATAAGCCAGAGATAGGTCACAGATAGAGGTGTATTGTGGAAGATGAAATACACAAACAAAGGAAGTTCACAGAAGAGGCAGTAGTACATGTAGAAGGCGGTTAGTGTATTACTAAGGGATTCATGGAAATGCTTCCATTCAGCTTGAAATATTAGTTTCTAGTACCCAATAGTATCTGATAAGGTGGAATTCATCGATAGGTGAAATCAGAACTACAACAAAGCTTCTATCTATTATTGAAGAAGCAAGAATTTAGGAATATTAAGGGACCTAAATTTCTATAAAATGTGGTTGACCTACACATCCATAAACTATGAGTATATTTATTTGTAAGAGTAGTGAGCAAAGGATGAGGAAGGCAATGACCATTTCCACCATCAGTAAGCTAGATATTGAGGCATAAAGAGTGATCCTGGGGAATTCAGTGAGCATACCCTAAACCTTGTAATGGCAATCAGCCTGGTCATATAAGATCTAGCCCAAACATTGTACACATTATTATATGTGATCCTTAGTGAATTTGGTAAATTAGCACATTGTTGTTGTATGATCCTTGGATGTAGCCTAGTGATGGTGAACCAAGTGAAAATCACTATGTCTTATACATTATTTCATATCTGTCCTATATTTCATTGGGATGAACAGAGAATTGATTTTGGACTAACAATGAAACAAGATCCGAATAGGAGGAATATTTTTTATTTCATACCCTAATTCACCCCCAGGGTATTTGATCTAGTGGAACTAACAATTGGTATCATAGGGAAGGCTTATTTTATCAGGATTTTTGTGAACAGAAATGTTGAAGTCAATTTCTAAAGTGAAATATATAGTATTCTCTTATATTGGTGAGACATGACAAAGAGAAGAACTGTAATGAATAAACATAATTCAGTTGATATCACTCTATGTGGAAGTGTCTACAAAAAATGTGTGATTGAGTTTAAGTAATCCAATAGTTTACTGAATACAGGTTTGGATGAATCAGACATGAAAGAGATAGACTCACTCAATGATGTTGTAGGAATGATTGATGAACTTGACATAGCAAGTGATGATGAAACAACTATTGATGAAAAGGCACCAAAAAGTCCATAATATAAAGATCTCCAAGAAACAATGGAGTTGGATCAAAAATTTGATGATGAAATTAAATATAATTATATCTGAATACAAGCACTAGTGATTGTGATCAACATGTTAAGAGGCTTAAATCAAAGGCTCATTAAAGTTTTTGTTGACCTCAGGGAGAAATATGATTCTCAAAGTTAAGAGCTGCAAATTTTTTCGTCAAGGATAAACAATATCAAAGATAATGAAAATCGAAAGAATATGAACTCAAAAGAAATTGAGAATCTGAATGTCAGAAATAATGATCTTGGTACATAGATATCTATAATGGATCATAATAATCAATGGATAAAATAAGAGATTGTTTCTTCTCTAATTACTTTTCTCAAGAGAAATTGAAAATAAAAGATCAAGGTGATATGGTAGACCAGCTCACATGAGAACTGGAAGACTAGATGAGTTGCTGAAAAAATCATAGAAGAGTACTCAATGCTCAAATTTAATCATGGGATTAGAAGAGTAAGAAACTGGAGGAAGTCATAGAATCAGTCATGAAAGAAATAGAAAAGTCAAATTAAAATGGAAAGACTAAATTAATTGATTCAATACACTTATTATTTTATTTTACATCGGTAGGTGATGATGAAATGAAATAAAAATATGCTACTTCAGATGAGAATCATGAAAGGATAATGTTATCCAAAACGCCATTCATTTTTTGAAAATATGGAATTTGGTATGATGATCCCACTTCTATGCATGATAAGAAGAGGGTAATGAAAATCCCAAGAGATAATAAAAACATTTTAGGTGTTGAAGATAGATCTAGCATAGATTTTCCATGAATTAATGTCAACAGATGCTATTTTTGTTGGATTCGTGGTCACAAATCATGCTTTTGTCCAGAGGCTCAAAAATACATTTCATGTTGTCATGATGTAATGACCCCATTTTTTCAATGGAAATTCCCTTCTTATAAATATGACATAAAATCACATGATAACACAACATAATGATCTACTATGTGCAAATTGACCTTTAAACATAAGTTTGTCACTTTTGTATTTGGAATTTCGAAAATCTGACATACTCGGTTGCAATCAGTAAATTATTTGGTGTCTGTTAAGAAAAACATAATTTTTTGTCAATATTAACATACACTAATGAATAGGGATATGACCTAATTAATAGTAACCTTATCTATGATAGTATAAAAATAATATTCATGTTTAAAATATGATATAATAATGTCTTAGAATATGTAAATGAATGTTTTAAAACTGTTTTTCGATAATAAATTATGATTTTCATTAAATATTAAAATAATCATATTTAGAAAATTATTTTTGAAAAATGTACTTAAGACCAATTGGTTCAGGATCACAAGATAACAATAATATTAATGGTCATGGAAGACTCATTATTCCATGTCTTGTGGGGAAATAATAAATTATGGAATTTTATATTTAGAAATCTCTTTTCTCCTCCACTATAAAAACCCCATTTCACTCCCTCTTCTCTTCACTCCTCTCAAGCCTAGTGCCTTGCCAATATTCTACCCAAATCTCTCCCTAAGAACCTCCCCAACGTCCAAAATCTCCTATCCTATTCAGAATACCAAAACCTCTCCCCTTAAGAGGTTCTTAAAAAAGCAAATTCCAAGAGGTAAATTCCTCTTTTCAATTCCTTCATTTCTTTTTAGTTCTTTTATTTTTGTTTCTTTCCTCACATACCTTCACTATAATAGTAGGATAAATTGAGTAACATACATGTACTGAAATTTTTTCATGCTAATGGGATATTTTATTATCTTCTATCCTTACCCACACTTTATTTGAAAGAAATGAAATCACTTTTTTAGATGTGCTAATTTAAAACATTCAATTACAATGATTTATAAATTATTATTATAATCATAAATTCTGCTCATGAATCCATTTGGGTGATGGTTGAACCAGATTATTATAAATATAATATGTCCTTTTTTTGTAATCCTTTTGAAAAAATGGTATAATGTCAGAAAGAAAAACATGTTCTTGGTAATCAAATCCACCGATTATCAAAAACAGTTGTCACTAATGTTTTATGTAACAGTTTGACATCAATCTAAGTAACCAAATTAAATATAAAACCATGTAATCTCTAGGATGTTCACTAATAGCATATAACATTATCTTTGGGCAACCACTTCCAACTATCTTGTTTATCCGAACTTGAATATAAGTTAACAACTCTTTAAAACCATGTAATCAGACGAGACCGAATAATGATATTGAACCTTTTAACTAATCAAGAAGACCTTGAATGAACATAAAACGGTTATAATAATCCAATTACATAAAAAATTGGTTCTAGAATTATGAATTAATAATCTTAATTTTTTTATTCAGTTCTTTAATAATAAGTAAATAACACCAACGGATTTAAGGTAAGGGATCCTCTCTATTTCAATCATTATCAAGATTTTCCTCTATACAATGCCTTTCTATGTGTAATAGAAAATGATGGGTTATATTTACGCACCTCCCCTATACTTACCTCTTTATTCATATGTGATTATAAACTCTTTTTTTCTCTCATCATGACCTATTAATTTCACCTAATACCATTCTGATAATCTGTAATGAATTCTACCTGAAATTCTTTTATTACTTCGGGATACTCTATTTTTATTTTTACCAAAGTGTAGTTGTATTTTATTTTTATGTGGAACATCTACATTCTATTTATATTCTCAAAACACATGTTCCACAATCCATCTCTCATTCTCTTTCGAGGATATACAAGCTTTAAAGTGAATCCCTCCTCGATACTTCCCAGTAAGAACACTCGTTTTTAGGGAACTTCCTAAATTTTACCCAATATATAGTGTAATCTATCCTATGTTTTGAGGCACCATTTTTTTATAAAATAAGTCTTTTTATTATGAATACCTTCTTGGTTCAATTCTACTTTTTATATAAATTATTACCCTCTTTTCTATTTTTAAAATCACTATACTATTTTCCTTAAGACTACACAACATTCCTTTAATGCTTATGTTTCTCAATTACAATTATTATATATTGTCACTTCAATTTGACACAACCTACTATTATATATTCCAATTGAATTTCCATGTATAATTACTTCTTTCATGGATACATTCATGATTCACCAATTGGATATGATTTATTTCATGGTTGTGATACCTAATTCTTCTCATGGGTACCCTTTTGATTATGTATGGTTGATTATGTTTGATTATTGTTGAGGAAAGATTGTTTATTTGGAAATAATATTCATTTAAATTTTCAGATTGGTATGCCCAGATAGCACTCTAATGCATTGGGTAATGTTAAGTCTCCTGAGATGCGATGTGAAACAGGAATGGAAGTTAGCCTTGACCAGTAATAAAATGAGAAATGTGATTGGAAATTATCCTTGACCCATACTAAAGAAATGTTTTATGATTCTCCACATTTGTGTGATTCCATGTTTATATGATCAAATTCTTATATTATAAGATTTTATATGTTCCATGATTAGATATCATTAAATGATGCCCCCCTAACTCATGTTGTTAAGACGTATCCTTATGTGCTTTCCTTACTGGGCTTTTCAACTCTCCCCTTTGTTCATGTGTTCCCCAGGGTACTATATGTAGATTTAAGGGCTCAAAAGAATTTAGGATCACATTATAGAGAATAAATAAAGAAGTGTTTTTAGCCCCTTGTTTTATTCCTTATGTACATAGTCTTTGAAGACCCTAGACTTAATGATCCTTGGTTTGTACTCTACTATATAATTTTTCTTAAAATCATGAAATGATATATGAAAAATTCTAGGGTCACTATAGTTGGTATCAGAGGATGGTTTTGTTATTTTTAGAGATTATGAATAGATCACCTTAGGGAGAACCTTAAAGATGAGACTACGTATAAGGAAAACATTTTTGTATTTTGGTTAGTATTGAGTAAGATATTTATCAAGAAAATACATCTTGGTATGGATACAAGTAGGTAGATGAGGCACTAACATAGATGTACCAAAGAGTGAAATCTCCGAAAAAGAGTTTTTGGATTAACCCGGGGTATCCTGGTACAGGACAACAAGCCTTGCTGCAATCTTTGTTACGACACTCCCATGAGATATGCTTTAGTAGATTCATGAGCTTTTTGAAAACCATTGTTAAGGGACAAAAATCCCATAAGTATATATGTTAAGAAATAGATAGAGGATAACCTATATATAAACATAAGTAATCACATGTTATAATGTAATTCTTTTTTATAAAATTATCTTTTAATGATCAAAGATTATTTTTTATGCTCAATAGGTAAGTTTTCTAGACCTAAATTTATATAGTCATTTTCCTAGTTAATTGTGGGAAATTGAAGAATATGTTCCAACAACCAATGTTATAAGAATGTGATGATTTACCTAGTGATATACCGGATATAACATGATAGGGTGCTCAAATCATCATGGGAGTACTTTCTCAACTGGATTGAGTTATGAATAATAACTTGAATCATTCAGAACGCCCACCTTCTCCAAGGAAAGAGAAAGATGATATAGAATCATTCATGCCGCAAAAAAACCTCCCTTGTTTAGCAGATCTTCTGATCCCCTCATCACGGGACAATGAATTAACTCCATTGAAAATATATTCTCTTTTCTCTAGTTCTTAGAAGAAGAGAAGGTTTTACTTGCAGTCTATTGTTTTTATGGGGATGCTGATCAGTGGTGGTCACTGATCAGGAATACAAAGTCTCAAGAAGAAATTGATTCATGGATTGGGAGGAATTAAAGAGGATGTTTTTCAACAAATCGTTTCCCTGAACCCTCTATCCCAATATAGAATTACTGTTCCTCAGACTCAATAAGAAGGATGATGATTCCATCAGGGTGTATGAAGAAAACAATACAAGGCTTGAAAGGAACCCTTTTGGCTTTGTCATGAACACTGAAATCAAGGTGGATCGATTCTTTAGTGGCTTAAAGCCATGTCTACCAAAAACATTAGTGACTCGAGACTTAAAAAGTTATGAGGTGATTTTTCATTGTACACTCATGGTTGAAAAGAAGATTAGAGACTCCCAGTGGTCTCATGGGCCTAGTGACAAGAAGTGGAAAATGAAGAATTGCATGGATGGTTCGTCAAAAAAATACCACGATATAAAGAGAATGACTTTTCCCCATGAAAAAGTTATGGGAAGAAGAATCCAAGTAACTGTATGATGTTAACCAAGAATTGCTTGAAATTTGGGAAGATTGGTCATCTGGCCAAGAATTGCCTTCGGGATATGAAGAATCCCACTAATGTAGAAGAAGAAAATAAGGTTCAAGGCTACACTCAACCTATAGTGTAGTGTTTCCACTGTAAATAGAATATGAATTATGAGAAAAATTTCCCTAAGTTGAGTTTTGTCGGTCGTAATAAACAAAAAACTCCAAGGAAAAAAGGAAGGGCTTATGCTATCACTACTACTGACGTGGAGATGAAAAACGATGTGGTGATAGGTACACTAGTTATTCATTCAAGAATAGAAAACATTCTATTTAGTTATGGCTCTATGTATTCATTAATACCATTCATGTTATAGTAGAACGATTAAAAAACCACATCTAAATTTGGTGAAAAAGTTATCTGTGAGAACAGCGAATGGGGTAATATTTGTGTCCATGATTTATAAATACTCCCCGATTAACATTTGTGGAATGAACCTCCCAGTAAATCATGTTATACTTCTTTTAGTGGAGTTTTATGCTATCTTGGGAATGGATTGGCTATCTTTATACAAATCCAACAATAATTATCGGGAAAGGGAGATCAATTTTCACATCTCAAGGAATCCTCTAATTCATTACAAGTGTAATGAGGAAGAAGAGTCTCTTTTAGTATCATTGTCTCAAGTGTGGATGTTTTTGCCTTATGAGAAAGCATATCTATCTCAAATGATTGAGAAAAAGGAGGGAATAATGTTGGGTGACATGACCATTGTGAGGGATTATACTGATGTATTCAATGAAGAGTTTCCTGATCTTTATCTAGACTGTGAGGTTGAGTTCTCAATTGAACATATTCATGAATCTCTTCCTATCTCAAATACACCATACAAATTGGACATTGTAGAGCGGTAATAACTGAAGAAGCACTTACATAATAATATGGAGAAGGGTTTTATACACCCGAGTTCTTCACCATGGGGTTCTCTGGTCCTTTTCATCAAGAAGAAGGATGGATCAATTTAACTCTGCATTGATTATTGTGAACTCAAAAAAATCCTCCAAGGTGTACTCTCAGACTTTTTTTGGTGTGGTTTTGTTTGTTATCAAAACCAGGTGACCAAAAAATAGTATAGTTGCTATTTTCTGAAGAAATGTTTTTAATATGGTGCAATTTCCCCATGATGGCCAAATTTTGGGGTCTCAATATCGGGAGTTTGGTGTTGGAAAAGGATGGATTTATTCATAGGATTTAACTGTATGAAGAATGTTGATGAAAGTGTGAGAACTGTATACCATAATAAAATGTGTTGTGTACCATTTTCTAGGAACGGTACACAGAGCGGCAGGAATGATTCATGGGATTGGATTGCAAAATCCAGAGAGTCCACGACAATAGTTCAGTGCAGAAGGTGATGCGGTACGTGGTAGTATTGTTTATCGGTGGAGTAGATTGACCACGTAAAATAAAATATGGTACACAGAGCGCGTCAAAAAATGGTTTGTGTATGGATTACATTTCACGGTGGCATGAGTATCGGTACACGGTCGGTCGAAGATTTAGTAAATATTATTTTAGCGGCTAAAGAAGATATCTTTTTCTATATAAGAAATGTTAATCCCACCATTTGTTGTGGTGATGGAACATCATTAGAAAGTATATTTTTCTCTGAGATTTTTGGAAAGGATGAAGGAAGTTCATGAAGGTCGTAGTGGTTCACGAAGGATGAAGTGGTTCGCGTGGAAAGAATTACACTGAAGGTGATTGTGGTGTTTCTTAATCCTCAATGGAAGTCTGGTGCACGGAAGTGTAAGTCTGGTACATAGAAATAATTTTCTTAGTATGTGGAGGATACATATTTGGTTCGAGATAGGAAGCATTTCATGAGTATAATGTGGAGGGGTGACTCAGGTATGTGGGAGCGAAGGATGTCTGCGAACAAAGGAATGTTTGCAGAAAATAAGGGATTCGTAAAGGTGGTTCGCGAAGTCGGTACCTGGTTTTTGTAAGTGATATAGAAGGTAGAGGCAGTTCATGGAAAGAAGAGGATAGAGGATGAGGTCGTATGCGGACATAGGAGAATCACTAAAGAGGTATTTCATGGACAGAGGATGATTGTGGAAGTGGCAGTGGTACATGGATAAGGTGGTTCGCGGTTTTCTTAGGGATGCTTGGAAAAGATTCAATTTAGTTTGTGAATGTATTTTCTGGTCCCTAATAGTATCTGGTAAGGTGTAATTCATCTATGGGATAAATAAGAACTTCAAAAGAGAGTCTATCTATAGTTGAGGATGCAAAAATTCCTGCTAATGAAGGACCTACAAGCAAATAAATTGGGTTTGACCTACATGTCCATTAACTGTGATTGGATTTATTTGCAAGAGTTGTGAGCGATGGAAGAGGAAAATAGTGACCCTTTCCACTGGTAGTAAGCTTTAGAATGAGGAATATAGAGTAAACCTTAAGAATTCAGTGATCAGACCCTAAACCTTGTAAATTTAGTGAGCATGGGTATACGATGATATTTCCTAAACATTGTACTAATTATCGGAAGTTAGCCATAGTGAATTTGGTACATCATCAAATTTCAGTTGTATGCTCTTGAGGCGTAGCCCAGTGATGGTGAACCAAGTGAAAATAGCTATGTAATATCCATGATTTCATATTTGTTCATATAATGCTATTGGAGGAAGAGAGAATTGAGTTATGTCTAATAATGAAACATGATTTGAACAAGAGAAGTTTTTCATCTATCATACCCTGATTTGCCCCCCCCCCCCCCCTCAGGGTATTTGATCTAGTGGACTTAACAATTTTTATCCAATGGAAGGTTTCTTTCATCAATATTTTTTTCTATTGATGTGGTTCATACAATTTCTGAAGTTAAATATTTAGTTTGCTCTTATATTGGTGAGCTATGATGAAGAGAAGAACTATAATGAAGAAACATATGTCAGTTGGTATCCCTCAGTGTGGAAGTGTCTACAAAAAATTTGTGATTTATTTTAAGTAATCCATTATTACACTGAATATAGGTTTGGATGAATCAGAAATGAAAGTTATATACTCACACAATAATGTTGTAGGAATGGGTGATAAACATGACATACCATGTTATGATGAAACTACTAATGATGAAGAAACACCAAGAAGTCCATAAGATAAAGATCTCTATGAAACAATGGAATTGGATTAGAAATTTGATAAAGAAATTAAATCTAATTATATCTGAATACCAGCATTAGAGATTGTGATCAACTAGCTAAGAGGCTTAAATCAAAGGCTCATTGAAGTGGATTTTTACCTCAGGGAGATGAATAATTGTCCAGGTGAAAAGATTTAAAAGTATTCATCAATGATAGAAAAACACAAAGCTGATGAAAAGGGAAATAATATAAAATCAAATGAAATTGAGAATCTGAATGTCTGAAATAATGATTTTGGTACCCAACTATCTAAAATAGATCAGAAGAATCAAAGACTAAAACAAGATAATCCATCCTTCTCTAATTCTTTTTCTCATGAAAAAAATGAAAATTAAGGAGAAAATTGATATGTTAGACAAGCTCACATGAAAAATAGATGATGAGATGAGTTGCGGGAAAAATCTCATAAGAGAGCTCATTGCTCAAATTGAATCATGGGATTAGAAGATTAGAAAACAGTAGGATGTGATAGAATCCGTTATGAAAAAAATGGAGAAATCAAATGAAAAAGGAATTACTAAATTAAAGGATGCACTACACTTATTATTAGATTTTCCTTTGGTAGGCGATAATGAAATTAAATTCAAATATGCAACTTTAGAGGACAATAATTAAAGGATAACGTTATCCAAAAGGCCATCCATTTTGGGAAAATATTGAATTTGATATGAAGATCCCACTTCTATGACTGCTTTGAAAATATTAGTCAAAATAACCAGAGATAATAAAAACTTTTTAGATACTAAAGATAGACCTAGTATGGATTTTATATGAATTAATGACAACATGTGAAATTTTTGCGGGAATCATGGTCATACATCAAGAATTTTTCAACAGGCTCAGGAATACTATTCATGCTATGATGATGTAACCACCTGATGTTTTTCAATAGAAATTCCCTTATTATAAATATGTCATAAAATCATATGAAAACACAACATAATTAACTAATAAGTGTAATGTGACCTTTAAACATAATTTTCTGACTTTTGTATTTGGAATTTCTAAAGTCTGACATCCACGGTTGCAATCAGTATGTTATTTTGAGTTTGATAAGAAAAACATAATTTTTTGTGAATAATAACACACTTATGAATAATTATATTCCCTAATGAATAGAAACCTTACCTATGATAGTTTAAAAATAATATTCTAGTTGTAAATAGGATATAACTATATTTTAGAATAAGTAAATTAGTGTTTTAAAACTGTTTTTCGATAATAAATTATGATTCTAATTAAAAATTAAAATAATCATATTAAAAAAACTATTTTTTAAAAATGAAATTCATTTTTTGGATTCAACACGTCAAAAAGTTTTTATGGTGAATTTTTGAGATTTTTCTAAAATACTTGATTTTTTGATGAAAAGTAAAATGAAATAATTTAAAAAAAATCCAAATAAGGGATTTATTGCATCATTGATGATGTTCTCGTGATGTAAGACCAATCGGTTCGGGATCAAAATATAAAATTGCTATTCTTCGTTTTGGAATACTCATTATTCCTTTTCTTGTGGTGATATACTAAATTATGAAATTTTATATTGATAAATCCCTTCTCCCCTCCACTATAAAAACCCCCCCTTCACCCCCTCTTCTCTTCACTCCTCTCAAGTGTTGTTCCTTTCCAATATTCTGCCCAAATCTCTCCCTAATAACCTCCCCCCATATCAAAAGTCTCCTAGCCTTCTTGAAATATAGAATCCTCTCCCCATAAAAGTTTTTCAATGGAGGAAGTCATAAGAGGTAAATTAATCTTTCCAATTCATTCATTTCCTTTATGTTCTTTTATTTTTTTCAATCCTCGTCTCCCTTAACCATAATGGTATGATAAATCTAGTAACATACATGTAATAGAAATTTTTTCATTCTAATGGGATATTTCATTATCTTCTCATATTTCCCCTCCCTTTATTTGAAAGAAATTAAAGCACCGTTTGAGAAGTGATAATTTTGAACATTTAAGGAAAATGGTTTATAAATATCTATTATAATTGTTAATTACGGATATGATACCATTTAGGTTATTTTTGAACAAAATTATTATAAAAATAATATATCATATTTTTAGTTTTTTCATCATGTTGTTCAAATGGTATTATTTTATAAAGAAAAAAATATTCTTTGTAATCAAATCCACTGATTAACAAAAACGGTTGTCACTGTGGTTTTATATAATATTTTGGAATCAATCTAAGTAACCAAAATAATTTTCAAACCATTTAATTTCTTTTATGTTAACTAATAGCATATAACTTCATTTCTGGACAACCACTTCAATTTTTCATGTTTATTTGAACTAGAATATAAGTGAACCGATCTTTAAAACCAAGTAAACAAACGAGCCTGAACTATGAAATTTAACATTTTAAATAATCTAAAAGACCATGAATGAACTAAAAATGGTCATAATAAACCAATTAAATATAGATGAGGTTATAGACTTATGAACTAATAAACCTAATTTTTTTATTCTGTTCATTAATAACAAGTGGAAAATATCAACATATTTAAGGTAAGGGGTCCTTTCTATTTCACTCTTAATCAAGATTGTCCTCTACGCTATGCCTTTTTATATGTAATAGAAAATGATGGGGTATGTTTAGACACCTCCCCCATACTTCACACTTGATATCTATTTGATAAGAAACCATTTGACGCTCTCATAAAGGCTTCTTAGTTACACCTGATACCATGCCGATAAACCGTAATGAATTCTACCCGAACTACCATTATTTCGTCGGGTTACTCAATATTTCATTTTATCAAAATGTAGTTGTCATTTAATTTTATTTAAAACATTTACATTCATTTTATATGTGCCAAAATCATTTTCCTTGTTCTATATCTCATTCTCTTTCGTGGATATTCATGCTTTTAATTGAATCCCTCCCCAATACATCCCAATAAGCACACTCATTTTAATGGAACAACCTGAATTTTTACCCAATTTCACGTGTAATCTATAATATGTTTTAATCCCCCATTGTCTTTATAATATAATTATTTTTAATATGAAAACCTTATTGTTTCAATTCTATTTTTTATATAAATTATTATCATATTTTCTATTTTTAAAATCTCTGAAGTATTTTCCTTATAACTGCACAAAAATTATTTAATTCTAATGTTTCTCAATTACATTTCTAATATATTGTCACTTATATTTGACACCAAATACCATGATATATGCCTATTTAATTTCCATGTGTAATTCTTTTATTTACAAGGAAACTTTCATAATACACCCATTGGTGATGATTTATGTCATGGTTGTGGTTCCAAATTCTTCCCATGGGTACCCTTATGAATATGTATGATTATTGGTGAGGAAATATTATTCATGTTTCATGAATATGAATGGAAATTTTGATATGGGTGCGCCCAGATAGCTTTCTAATGCATTGGGTAAAGTTAAGTCTCATGATATGCGATGTGAAACAAGAATGGCAGTTACCCTCGAACAGAACTAAAATGGGAAATTGGATTGAAAATTAGCATGGAACCATAATAAATAAAAGTTTTATTATTCTTAAACATGTATATGATTCCATGTTTATGTGATCACATGCTTATATGATATGATTTTATATTTTCCAAGCTTTAGATATCATTATGTCATTGTGCCTAACTCATGTTTTTAAGACGTATACTTATGTTCTTTCCCTTATAGAGATTTTCAGCTCCTCCCTTTGTTCATGGGTTTCCTATGGTTTTCTATTCTGATGTAAGGTCTTAAAATAAGTTAGGAACTCATTATGGAGATTAAATAAAGATGTTTTTTTAGCCCCATGTTTTATTTTTCATGTACATAGTCTTCAAAGACACTAGACTTAATGATATTTGGCTTGTAATGTAACATACCAAGTAAGTAATGAATAATAGATATTTTTATCTATGTCTATTAATGATTTATATGGTGTTTTAGAGGCTTAAAATGGAAATAAATACAATCTTATGCATGGAATACACTAATATTCTTAAAAGATTGTTTTACTGACTTTTGATGGAAAACCCTTTTTAAATAAAACTTTTGACAATTTTATAATCTCTATTTGTCAAAATAAACATATTCATTATGATTGGGACATTGAAATTTACATTGGATAAATTTTTGGTATTTTTCTGACAATGTTCATTTTTTAATGAATAGTGAAAAATACTGCATTTTACATCAAAACTGCTTTTTCATTTAATTTAATTATATGGTTAGATTATCTTTTTAATTGGTCTTAAAGTGTAATATGAATATAATTTTACCATTTAATCAAATGGTGGTCATTAGTATTAATTTCACTTTGGAATTGGTCATAAACTAATGCCAAACTTTTCATAGATATTGTTTCAAAAAAACCCGCTATTTGTTTTGACAACGGGAATTATTTTTAAATAAATTATTGCAATTTATGTGTTTAGAATTTGGTAAAATGGATTACATATTTGGAATCAGAAGGTCCAAATTATTTAATCAGGACTCTTTTGTTTTTGGACATTATGAATAGTAACGACGGTAATTATCTTTAATTATCTTGATTAATGAGTAATCGGGTAGATAAGGATAATAAAATAATATCATAATAATATGAAATGACACTGAAATGTGTCCTAATGCTACTGGGTGTCTCATGTCCGACCATGGTATACCTTGTGCATACTTGGGGACCCCATGGAATCACTTTTGTGAGAAAGTGACTTTTTATCTTTTTATTTTTAAAGAATGTTAAATGTAACAAAGAATGTATCACCTAAGTAAGATATTTTTAATTTTGTCTACATAAATTATCTTTTAGACTATAAATATTCATTAGAAATCTAAAAAAATTTCTACATCATAGTATTTTTTTTATAATTTTTAGACATTAAATAAATTAAATTATTTATGACATCATGATGATGCAGCGATTACCTCGTTAATAAAAGATTTAAATAAAATGGAATGATAATGTAATTTATAAGACCTACACACGTCCAAAACCTATTGTATGGGTGTATTTAGAACCCTTATCACCTTACCCTCTAATTATATCAATTTGGGACCTTTTGAATCCGAAAATCATTTTAAAATAAAGTAACATTTCTTTACTTTCCAAGAGTGCCCCTCCTCTCCTCTTATAAAAGGCACACACCTCTACCACCTTACCCACACTTCCAAAACCTTTGGCTCAGACAACCCCTGCCCATTTTGTCTCTCCACTTCCCTCTATTACTCCTTGAAGCCTTACATTGGGCATAAGTCTTCCCAAGGAAGCCTTTGAGCTCAAACCAAAGGGAGTTACTCGATTTTAAGGTAATGTCTTCACTTGAGTCCTTTTGTTTTATTTTGCTTCTCCAACCCCCTAAACTCTTTTTATTCATTTCTTTTGTAACAAATATAGGATCTTCAATATACTATGATGTTTTTATAATAAGTATTAGAGCTACACTTACACACACCTACATCTAATGTTTAAAGAACATAATGTTTCCGTGGATGGCGAATTTCTGCCTCCCGAAACGATGATTGTTCAACATTCTTTTAACACCTTCAAAGGTGGCCATTAAGATGACACTATATTTATATATGATATATAATATGTTTATGTTTTCCTTAAGCTTCTGTATTTTTCATTTTGGGCATACCTTTATGGTTTCCATTATGGGTAAACGCGATATCTTCAATTAAGGAAGTGCGGACTACCGCCCCCTCAAAGTGATTTGATTCGTTAAATACCATATGTGGGACGTATAAAGGATGGAGTTATGATATTTTATATGATATTACATTGTAAGTATAATATACCTTTATATCATCATGATTCTATTATATAAAATACGAAATAGACATGAAAGTAGCGTTCATGCGTACGTACGGCTTACCGTCTCCATGAACGGTGCATTTCATTTCTTACCTATAAATGATTATGTAATATTATAAATGCATGTATATACTGGATATATATGATATATATGATATGTAAATCATGATTATAATTCTTGATATAATGGATACATGAACAACTTGTAATTATAAAGGGTTTATTTTTGACTCAAGTACCAATGATCGTGAAAACAAACATTATTAACTTAAATAATTACATAGTGTTCATGACATGGAAATAAGTGATATAAAAGGAATAATGAACTTGTAAAAGGTTCTTAAAGAAGTAGAAATTAACTCAAGTTTATTATTCAGGAGATTAAAGAATGACCGAGTCAAGTCGGACCTGAGGTATGGGACTTCGTCTCAATCTCCTTTCATTGAGGCATATTTTGTTTTATACAAAACCTTCTTTTATACAGTGTATAAACCCCTTTGAATTTTAAGTTTATTCAAAAGGAATATTTTTTATACGAAGTGTTTACTAAATGACAAAAGGTAATGTTTTTGTCGTACGTATGCGGCGACAACGACTTCTCTGCCGCCGTGCTATTATTTGAGTTTCATCTTCCTCTACAACCCATACCTTCTTTTTAAAAGAAAAATAAATACCATGTTTTACTTTTCTTCTATTTTGGTATTGAAAATGGTTTTCATAATGTTTTTTTATTATATCAATGTGTTGTATTTATATCTTTTGATTGAAATGTGGAAATGTTATGTTTCCATTATGCATGTTTTATGTGATACGATTATGTTATGGTTCTTGGGCATTATTATGAAGATGGGTGGTTTTGTGATAAACTAATGGCGGGTGAGCCCGATATAGCTCTCGAATGCATTGGGTAATGCAGAGTGAAACGTTAAGGTTTCTCCGAAGAGATTTAGGGAATATGCTGTGATGGGTATTCCAAACGTAACCAAGAGGGTTACTCCCTACGTAAAACTGTTATGGATGCCTCAAGTTACCTTTATGTCTTATGATTTCTATGATTTATTCATGATTTGATGAGTTATGTTAAAGTGATTATGTTTTATGGGTAATGTATGATTTCATTCATAAGTATATATGAACTTATGTTTTCTTTCCATATTTTTATAACCCATACTGAGCTTTTTATGCTCATCCCACGTTTTTTTTTTAAATTTTTTTCATAGGTCATAGGAAAGGTACATGATATGATGATAGTGTCAAGGAAGTGTCAAGAATGAATCTATGTTTTATTTTAAATATGTTTCCATTGATGAGAAAAATGAATACTGTCTTTATGTAACCACTTTTTTTATATGTGGAATGTAATGCAAGTTTTATGTTATAATTCTCTAAAACTATAAACCCAAAAAGATCCTCAATGTGTAATCTTGTAATAACTCAATATTAAGTAAGGTTTAAGGTTGGGGCCTTATAGTTGGTATGAAAGGTCGGTTTAGATAACTTTAGGAGTTAGAATTCTATTAAATGATTATCCAAAAATATTTTTTTATGGTCAAATTGAAATGATATAGCATTTGAAGATTACCATATTGCTTCATCTAAGACATGTTTGTTCAGAATGGTTTTCCATAGAGGAAATAGAGAAGCAGTGCTAAGAAGGAATACAGAAGGAAATAACCTTCCGAATCAGCATCCTGAGATGGTCGGAATTGGAACTGAACAGTTTTTTGCAGTAATGGCGTAGTTGACTCAAGCGATAAATGGTGGTGGTATCCATGCACGAGATCAGCCAGATCAACCGCAGAAGAACATGTTAGTGGTGGAACATTTCATGAGGCAACATCCCCCATCATTCAGAGGCTCATCTGACCCTGTGCTAGCTAAAGGGTGGATTAAAGCACTATAGAAGATTTTCAATGTCATGGTGTGTTCAGACAATCAAAAGGTTAGTCTTGCTATTTTCCATTTGGAGGGTGAAGCAGATCAGTGGTGGTCGATGGTTAAAAATATCAGGGACGCTGATGAGATTGATGCTCTCGACTGGGATGAATTCAAATGTATGTTTCTTGAGAAGTATTTTCTTAAGGCTGTTCGACTTAGGATGGAAAAATAATTATTGGAATTGAGGCAAGAAGAAGACTCAGTGGCTGCCTATGAGGAGAGGTTCACTCGATTTGCAAGGTATGCTCCAAATTTTATCCGAGACCTTGATAGTAAAATCAATCATTTTTACTCAGGATTAAAGCCAAAATATCAAAGGGCTTTGGCTTCTCGTGAGTTTAAAAGCTATGAAAAGCTTGTTCGATGTGCTGAGAAGGTGGAAATGGAGTTTGCCGATGATCAAGTGTTCTATAAGAACCAACAGAAGCAGAGACTGAGGTGGCAGAAGAAAGGTAAGAATTCTTCAAAAAAGTCTGATGGTAAGAAAACTAAGCTTCCATTTTGTGATAAATGTGGAAAAAAGTCATGCTGGTGAATTTCTTTTGAATTCTGGAAAGTGCTACCGATGTGGTAAGATGGGACATAAGGCTCGTGATTGCACTGAAAAAGATCAAGGTGATGGTAAGTCCAAATTTGATTTAATGTTAGTGAAATGTTTTAAGTGCAATGAGATGGGTCACTATGCAAATAAGTGTCCGACAAAGAGCTCGAGTGATGTGAAGCAGTTAGACTACAAGTAGAACGGGGTGGTGAAATCCTTTGCAACTACTTCATCGGATGTTGGGCCGTCAAATGAAGTTTTATCAGGTACTTTGTTTGTTTTATCAGATTATGCCAGTGTGTTGTTTGATTTAGGGTCTACACATTCTTTCATCTCGAAAAACTTTTCTAGTAAAACGGGAATACCATCTCAAGAAATGACTCCTGAACTTGTGGTAAAAACACCTGGGGGAAATTTTGAGGCAAAAAGAATTTATAAGAATCTTCCTATCCTTATATGTGGAAAGAACCTACTTGAAAACCTTATTGTTCTACCTCTAGTAGAGTTTGATGTTATCCTGGGAATGGATTGGCTCTCTATTTACCATGATAAGATTGACTTTAAGGCTAAAAAAGTTTCTTTTCAGAAATACTTTCAGTTTGTGTACAAGATTGAACCCTTACTATTGATAACATATCAAGAGGTCGAGAAACTTGTAAAAGATGGAAATGAATGTTACCTTGCACACATCGTTGAAAATAAAGGAACTGTTCAGATTAATGATGTTCCAGTGGTAAATGAGTATCCTGATGTTTTTCCTGATGAGTTGACTGGAATAATACCAGATCGGGAAGTTGAGTTTACTGTTGACTTAGTTCCTGATGCTAATCCAATTTCGAAACCCCATTATCGAATGGCTCAAATTGAACTTTTAGAGTTGAAGGAGTAATTGCAAGATTTATTAGAGAAAGGTTTCATTCGACCTAGAACATCACCATGGGGTGCTCCTATTTTATTTGTTAAAAAGAAAGATGATTCTATGAGACTTTGCATTGATTATAGAGCCTTGAATAACATCACTGTAAAGAACAAATATCCTTTGCCTCATATCAATGATTGGTTTGATCAGCTCCAGGGAGCTCAGTATTTTTCAAAGATTGACCTGAGATCGGGGCACCATCAGCTGAAGGAAAAGGAAGCAGATGTTCCGAAGACTGCGTTTCATACAAGATATGGCCATTATGAATTTGTAGTAATGCCTTTTGGGATACCCAATGCACCTGATGTATTCATGGACTTAATGAATAGAATTTTCCATGAGTTCTTGGATAAGTTTGTGGTTGTTTTCATTGATGATATTTTGGTGTTTTCTAAAAGTAAAGAAGATCATGAAAGACATTTAAGGGTTATTTTTCAAACCTTAAAACAAAATAAATTGTATGGGAAATTCAGAAAGTGTGAGTTTTGGTTGCAAGAAATTTCTTTCCATGGTCATATTGTTTCTAAATATGGGATAACTGTTGATCCTGTAAAAACAAAGGTTGTTGAAGAATGGACAAGACCCACAAATGTAACAGAGTTTCGTAGTTTCCTTGGTTTGGCAGGATATTACCGAAGGTTTGTTAGAAATTTTTCATGGTTATCTAGTCCAAAGACTAAGCTAACTCGGATGGGTGTTAAGTTTATATGGACAAAAGAATGTGATGATTGTTTTCAGGAATTGAAAATAAGATTGGTGAATGCTCCAGTTTTGGCACTACCTTCCAGGAATGGTGAGTTTGTTATATACAGTGACGCTTCATTGAAAGGAATTGGTTGTGTCCTAATGCAGAATGACCAGGTAATTGCTTATGCTTCACGTCAGTTGAAAACTCATGAGGTAAATTACCCTACACATGATTTGGAATTAGATGTTGTTGTTTTTGCTTTAAAAATTTGGAGGCATCATTTGTATGGAGTAAAGTGTGAAATATATACCGATCACAAAAGTTTAATGTATATATCCACTCAAAAAGAATTGAACATGAGACAGAGGAGATGGCTTGAATTAATCAAGGATTATGATTGTACAATTCCTTACCATCCGGGAAAAGCAAATAAAGTGGATGATGCTTTGAGTCAAAAAAGTAATGCTTCATTAACAATGTTGTGTTTTTAATGTGATCCTTTGGTTAAGGATTTGATGAAATTTGGCATAGATGTTGTTGGTGCAGGATGTTATTCTGTTTTGTTTCAGGTATCAGTGAAATCTTCTATATCCGACAGAATAAAGCAAGCACAGAAGCAAGATAGTGAGTTGTAGAAAAAGGTAGAGCTGGTACAGAAAGGTAAGTTGCATGAATTCAACATTGATAGTGATTGTGTTTTGAGATTTGGGAAGAGATTGTGTGTGCCTTGTGATTCGCAGTTAAAGAGAGAGTTGTTATGTGAAGCTCATAGTTCTACGTTTTCAGTTTATCCTGGCAGTACTAAAATGTACAGAGATCTGCACGAGTATTATTGGTGGGATGGAATGAAAAGAGATATTGCTGATTTTACTGTGAAGTGTTTGACTTGTCAACAGGTTAAAGCATAGTGGCAGTTACTGAAAGGGATACTTCAGCCTTTACCAGTGCCAGAGTGGAAATGGGAGAATATATCCATGGACTTCGTTGTGGGATTTCCAAAGACCCCTCGAGGTAATAATGCAATCTGGGTTATTGTTGATCGCTTGACCAAGTCTGCTCATTTCTTTGCTATACGAGATACTTTTTCCCTAGATCAACTTTCCCGTTTGTATCTTAAGGAGATAGTCAGGTTACATGGAGTTCCCCTCTCCATTGTATCTGACCGTGATCCCAGGTTCACTTCTAACTTTTGGAAAGGCCTTCAGAAGTCGTTGGGTACTAAATTAAATTTTAGTACAGCTTTTCATCCTCAATCATATGGGCAGTCAGAATGAAAAATTCAGACATTGGAGGATATGCTACGTTCTTGCTCTATTGATTATCATGGATGTTGGGACCAACATCTTTCTTTGGTTGAATTTTCATATAATAACAGTTTTCATTCCAGTATACAGATGGCACCATTTGAGGTGTTATATGGGAAGAGGTGTTGAACTCTAGCTTTCTGGGATGAAGTGGGTGAAAGGAAGTTGATAGGACTAGAATTGGTAGAAGAGTTGGCAGAAAAAGTTTAGCTGATACAGAAACACATGAGAACAGCTCAGAGTAGGCAGAAGAGTTATGCGGACAACAGGAGGAAGGATCTCTCTTTTGAGGTAGGTGATCATGTTTTTCTCAAAGTATCACCATGGAAAAGTGTGATGCGATTTGGTAAGAAAGGAAAGCTGAGTCCAAGGTTCATTGGACCATATGTATTTCTGGAGAGAGTTGGATCAGTTGCTTACCGAGTGTCTTTACCTCCGAGTTTATCTCAGGTATACAATGTTTTTCATGTTTCGATGTTGAGAAAGTATATGCTAGATCCATCTCATGTTTTGAGTCCAGAGGTAGTTCAGATGGAAGAGAACCTATCTTATGAGGAACAAATGGTCTAGATTCTTGACCACAGGGAGCAATTGTTATGGAATAAGGTGATTCATCAGGTAATGGTTTTGTGGAAAAACCACATGATTGAAGAGGAAACATGGGAATCTGAAAATGAAATGAGGGATAAGTACCCCCATTTATTTGATAAGTAAATAAATTATGGGGACGCAATTTTCTAAAGGGGGGAAGGATGTAACATCCCAAGTAAGTAATGAATAATAGATATTTTTATCTATGTCTATTAATGATTTAGATAGTGTTTTAGAGGCTTAAAATGGAAATAAATACAATCTTATGCATGGAATACACTAATATTCTTAAAAGATTATTTTACTGCCTTTTGATGGAAACCCCTTTTTAAATCAAACTTTTGAAAATTTTATAATCTATATTTGTCAAAATAAACATATTCATTATTATTGGGAAATTGAAATTTATATTGGATAAATTTTTGGTATTTTTCTGACAATGTTCTTTTTTTAATGAATAGTGAAAAATACTGCATTTTACATCAAAACTGCTTTTTTATTTAATTTAATTATATAGTTAAATTATCTTTTTAATTGGTCTTAAAGTGTAATCTGAATATAATTTTACCATTTAATCCAATGGTTGTCATTAGGATTAATTTCACTTTGGAATTGGTCATAAACTAATGCCAAATTTTTCATAGATATTGTTTCAAAAAAATCCGATATTTGTTTTGACAATGGGAATTATTTTTAAATTAATTATTTCAATTTATGTTCTGAAATTTGGTAAAATGGATTACATATTTGGAATCATAAGGTCCAAATTATGTAATCAAGATTCTTTTGTTTTTTGACATTATGAATAGTAACGACAGTAATTATCTTTAATTATCTTGATTAAGGAGTAATTGGGTAGTTAAGGATAATAAAATAATATCATAATAATACAAAATGACACCAACATGTGTCCTAATGCTACTGGTTGTATCATGGCCGACCATGGGATACCTTGTGCAAACTTGGGGACCCCATGGAATCACTTTTGTGAGAAAGTGACTTTTTATCTCTTTATTTTTAAAGAATGTTAAATGTAACAAAGAATGTATCACATAAGTAAGATATTTTTAATTTTGTCTACATAAATGATATTTTGGACTATAAATATTCATTTAAAATGTAAACATATTTTATACATCATAGTATTTTTTTTATAATTTTTAGACATTAAATAAATTAAATTATTTATGCCATCATGATGATGCAGTGATTACCTCATTAATAAAGGA
Source organism: Viscum album (assembly GCA_963277665.1). Classification (NCBI taxonomy): domain Eukaryota; kingdom Viridiplantae; phylum Streptophyta; class Magnoliopsida; order Santalales; family Viscaceae; genus Viscum; species Viscum album. The sequence continues at coordinate 1,061,779,321 of OY728140.1, forward strand.
TTTAAATAAAATGGAAAGATAATGTAATATCTAAGACCTACACATGTCCAAAACCAATTGGATGGGTGGATTTCGAACCCTTATCACCTTACCCTTGAATTATATCAATGTGGGACCTTTTGAATCCGAAAAGCATTTTAAAATAAAGTAACATTTCTTTACTTTCCAAGATTGCCCCTCCTCTCCTCTTATAAAAGGCACCCACCTCTACCACCATACCCACACTTCCAAAGCCTTTGGCTCGGCCAAACCCTGCCCATTTTTTCTCTCCACTTCCCTCTCTTACTCCTTGAAGCCTCACTTGGGGCAGAAGTCTTCCCAAGGAAGCCTTTGATCTCAAACCAAAGAGAGTTACTCGATTTTAAGGTAATGTCTTCACTTGAGTCCTTTTGTATTATTTTGCTTCTCCAACCCCCTAAACTCTTTTTATTAATTTCTTTTGTAACAACTCCAGTATCTGAAATATACTAGGATGTTGTTATAAGAAGGATTTGAGCTACACTTACACACACCTACATCTAATGGTTAAAGAACATATTGTTTCCGTGGATGGTGAATTTCTGCCTCCTGAAATGATGATTGTTCGTCATTATTTTAACACCTTCAAAGGTGGCCATTAAGATAACACTATATTTATATATGATATATAATATTTTATGTTTTCCTTAAGCTTATGTATTTTTAATTTTGGGCATACCTTTATGGTTTCCATTATGGGTAAACGCGATATCTTCATTTAAGGAAGTGCGGACTACCTCCCCCTCAAAGTGATTTGATTCGTTAAATACCATATGTGGGACGTATAAAGGATAGAGTTATGATATTTTATATGATATTACACTGGATTTATAATATAACTTTATATCATTATGATTCCATTCTATAAAATACGAAATAGAAATGAAAGTAGCGTTCATGCATATGTACGGCTTACCGTCTCCATGAACGGTGCATTTCATTTCTTACCTCTAAATGATAATGTAATATTATAAATGAATGTATATACTGGATATATATGATATATATGATATTTACATCATGATTATAATTCTGGATATAATGGATACATGAACAACTTGTAATTATAAAGGGATTATTTTTGACTCAAGTACCAATGATCGTTAAAACGAACGTTATTAACTTAAATAATTAGATAGTGTTCATGACATGGAAATAAGTGATATAAAAGGAATAATTAACTTGAAAAAGGTTCTTAAACAAGTAGAAATTAACTCAAGTTTATTATTCAAGAGATTAAAGAACAACCGAGTCAAGTCAGACCTGAGGTATGGGACTTCGTCTCAATCTCCTTTCATTGAGGCATATTTTGTTTTATACACAACCTTATTTTATATGGTGTATAAACCCCTTTGACTTTTAAGTTTATTCAAAAGGAATATTTTTTATATGAAGCGTTTACTAAATGAAAAAAGGGAATGTTTTTGTCATACGTATGCGGCGACAACGACTTCTCCGCCGCCGTGACTATTATTTGAGTTTCAGCTTCCTCTACAACCCATACCTTCTTTTTAAAAGAAAAATAAATACTATGTTTTACTTTTATTTTATTTTGGTGTTGAAAATGGTTTTCATAATGTTTTTTATTATATCAATGTGTTGTATTGATATCTTGTGATTGAAATGTGGAAATTTTATGTTTCCTTTATGTATATTTTGTGTGATACGATTATGTTATGGTTCTTGGGCATTATTATAAAGACGGGTGATTCCGTGATAAACTAAGGGCGGGTGAGCCCGATATTGCTCTGCAATGCATTGGGTAACGTGAAGGAGTGAAATGTTAAGGTTTCTCCGAAGATATTTAGGGAATATACTGTGATGGGTATTCCAAACATAACCAAGAGGGTTACTCCCTACATAAGAATGTTATGAATGCTTCAAGTTACCTTTATGTCTTATGATTTCTATGATTTATTCATGATTTGATGAGGTATGTTAAAGTGATTATGTTTTATGGGTAATGTATGATTTAATTATTATGTATATATAAACTTATGTTTCCTTTCCATATTTTTATAACCCATACTGAGCTTTATATGCTCATTCCAAGATTTTTTTTGAAATTTTTTTCACAGGTCAAAGGAAAAGTACATGATATGATGATAGTGTCAAGGAAGTGTCAAGAATGAATCTATGTTTTATTTTAAATATGTTTCCATTGATGAGAAAAATTAATAATATCTTTATGTAACCACTTTGTTTATATGTGGAATGTAATGCATATTTTATGTTCTAATTCTCTAAAACTCTAAACCCGAAAAGATCCTCAATGTGTAATATTGTAATAACTCAAGATTACGTAAGGTTTAATGTTGGGTCTTTATATGTAATCTGATGTATAATTATTCTTAAAATCATGAGATGTTATATGAAAAATGTTTGGGTCATTATAGTTGGTATAATAGGATGGTTTAGTAATTTTTTTATATTTGAAATCGATCACCTTGTTGAGAAACATATGGATGAGACTGTGTATAAGAAAAAATTCATGAATTTTGGTTAGTATTGAGTAAGTGATTTATCAAAAAATTGTGTCCCTATCAGGAAACAAGCAGGTAGATGAGGCTTTGTCACAAATGTACCTAGGAGTGAAGACTCTGACAAGGAGTTTTGTGCTTGACCTAGGGTATCTTGGTTCATGACAATAGGCCTTGTTGCACTCTTGGTTATGTCACTCACGGGGATATGATTTGGTAGATTCACGTGCTTATTAATAAACATTATTAAGGGACAGAAAAGCCCATCAGAATATAAGTTAAAAAATAGATTGGGGATAACCTGAATATAATCCTAAGTAATCACAAGATAGGATTTAATTATTCATTATATGTTTATAATTTTATGTTAAAAAAAAAATTTATGCTCAATAGCTATGTATTCGGGACCTCTAATTATACATTATTTTTCTTAGTTAATGGCAGGAAATAGAATAACGTGTTACAACAACTAGTGTTATAGGAAATGTGATGATTTCCCTAATGATATGCCTGATATGACTAGAAATGGTGCTCCAAACATCATTGAAGTACTTTCTAAACTTGATAAAATTATAAATATTAACTTGAATCATCCAGAACGCCATCCTCCTACAAGGAAATAGAATGTTTCTGTAAAATCTTGCATGCTGTAAAGACCTCCCATGTTAATTGGATCATCTGATCCCCTCCTCGTGGAACAATGGATTAACTCCATTGAAAATACATTCTTCATCCTCCAATACTTGGAATAAGAGAAGAATGTAATGGAAGTCTATCGTTTTGATGGGGATGCTGAGCAGTGGTGGACACTGATCAGGAATAAAAAGTCCCAAGAAAAATTGATTCTATGGATTGGGGGGAATTAAATAGGATGTTTTTCAACCAATATTTTCCTCTAACCCTCTGTCTCAAGGTGGAAAAAGAGTCCCTCAGACTCAAACAGAAGGGAGAGAGTCCATCTGGGTGTATAAAGCAAACTATACATGGCTTTCAAGGTACGCCTCTGGATTTTTCATGAACACCGAAATCAAGGTGGATCACTTCATTAGAGGACCAAAGCTGAGTCTACGAAAAGTTTTGGTGGTTAGAGACTTTGATAGTTATGAGGATATTGTCTGTTTTACCCTCAAGGTTTAAAAAGTGATTGTAGACTCCCAGTGGTCTGATGGGCCTAGTGAAAAGATGGAGAAAATGGAGAAAAACATGGGTGGTTCATCAAAAAAATACCATAATGGAATGAAGCCTAACATTTTCCCCTTGAAAAAGTTGTGGGAAGAAGCATCCAAGTAACTAACTGAAGGGAAACAATAATTACTTAAAATGTGGAATGTTTTTTCATCTATCCCAGAATTGATACCAGGATATGAAGAAACCCACTAATACTGAAGAAGAAAATAAGGTTCAATTCAACACTCAGCCTACAGTGTAGTGTTACAACTATAAGGTGCATGGGCATCAGGAGAACAATTTTCCTAAGCTGAGGGTTGTCGGTGGAAATCAACAACAACCTCTAATTCAACAAGGAAGGGCTTATTATATCACAACTTCTAAGGTGGAGATGGAAAATGATGTGATTATAGGTACTCTAATTATTCATTCAATAATAGTGAATATACTATTTGATTCTGGTTCTACAAATTATTTAATATCATGAAATTTTGGTTGAACTATTCAAACTCCACATAAAAATTTGGACAAAAAGTTATCAGTGAGAAGAGAAAATGAGGAAATCGGTGTGTCCATGGTTTATAACTATTCCTCTGTTAACGTCTGTAGACTAATACTCCTACCAAATCTTGTAGTAATTTTTTTAGTGTAGTATGGATCTATCTTGGGAATGAATTGGGTGTCATTATACAAAGCCAACAACAATTTTCAAGAAAGGGAGATCACTTTTCACATCTCAAAGAATCCTCTGAATTGTTACATTTGTATGGAAGAAGATTAGTCTCCTTTAGAATCTTCATCTCAAGTGTGGATAATGATGCCTTTTGAGAATGCATATATAGCTCAAATGATGGAGACAAAGGAGAGAATCATGCTTGAAGACATGCCCTGTAAAAACCCGAGATTTTATGAAAAATATTCTTTTAATTTCATTAATGTCTTGTGTTGTATGCTACACCAATATTACCTTGCGCTATACGCAACACCGTATTAGCTTGCAGTATACGCAACACTATTCTTGGATCGTGTTACACACAATTTTGATAATAGTTATTCTACAAAAAATTGAGTATATATATATATATGCAATGTATAAATGAAATATGGTTGGATTCTGTTATACTAAACAATGAAGGATTCTTGCGCAACACGCAACCCTGACTTGCCTTGCATTACACGCAATCGCGACCTTCCTCGATAGTGTGTGTTGTACGCAATACAGGGTTTTACTAAACAATGATATATTATTATAATATTATTATGATCTAGCCGTTATGAATAATATTAACTAAATTTTGAATTTTATAACATTATTATTCATCTTAGAAATTTTCTAGAACATGGTATAAGAACAAAATAAATTTTTCGGGTAAAATATGTATTTCTCAAAAAATGCAGTTTTGCCGCCTTTTGATGGCGCACCCAATTTAAATCTAGTTTTTGACATGTTTATAAGTTCAATTTGACAAAATAAAATTATTCTTTGGAATCAAGAAATAAAAATTTACTTTGGATAAATTTTTCATTTTATTCTGATGACTTTCATATTTTAATGAATAGTAAAAACAGGCGATATTTTAATTAAAAACACCTTTTTTCATCGTAATATCTTATGTGGTTAAATTATAATATTTAATGGTTTTAAAGTATAAATATAATATATTTTTACCATTTAATATAATGTATGTCATTATCAATGATTTTACCTTGAATTCGTAGGTTAAATCAATTCAATCTTTTGCAATGTTTTAAAGAAAAACTCGTTTTCTTTCAACAACGGGATTAATTTTAATTTAATTTCTGAAACATTTGTGTATTGAATTTGGAAAAATGGATTCCATATTTGGAATCAGTGGGTCCAAATTATGTTAATAAGCTACTTTTTATTTTTGGGCATTGTAAATAGTAACTACGTTAAATTTTATTTACTATAGTTAAAGGTAAATCGGGTAATTAAGGGTAAATATAAGATTATAAAATTACCCGAAAACATGGAAAAATCCTATTGGATGACTAAAAGTCGACCCATATCACCTAAGTCTCCGATTAGATTCGTTTAATGGACATTTTTCCATGAAAATAATTTAATTTTTATTAAAACCAAAGAAAGTGACAACATGTCACTCTCTTAAATACTATAAGTATAATAATTTTAAGTTAGTGATAAACTTCATGAAACTTCGAACATTAATAGTATACAGAAATCTAACAAAATTATCTACATCATGATAATTTATTTATAATTTTTGGGATTAAATAATTATCATTAATTGTGACACAATAGTGATACAGAAATTATTTATCTAGTGAAAAATCAAGAATATAGTTTTTATTAAACTAATAGTGACCATAAAAGGCACAAAACCCTGACCAAAACTTATTTTTCATGTAAATGTAAACTATAATCATCCAATTGTCTAATATTTGACCATTTGGAGTCTTATACAAGCAATTATGATACTTTTATTATTTTATTTTAAATGATGCCAAAGTTGTCACCTTCATAATTTAATAAATATAACAATTTAACTATTGTGATTTTAAGATGATAAATTCGAGTAAAAGTATTATTGTGAAATTTAATATATTTATATTCATCATATGATTTTATTTTTAATGTTTATGCAACATATAAGTATATTAAATAATTATACAAAAATGTTGTAGTAATTATTTTATTAAGTGATAAACAAAATAAAAGGTTTTAAAAATAATAAAATAAATATTATATGAACTATTTAATGTTCTAAACTAATTTTCTAGATACATATGACCTCTTATAAATCTATTAAAGATTTTAGTTCGAACATATCTTCTGTATATATTTTATTTAAATTCAAATAAATGAATAGTTTTAAAATTGACACTATTGTTATTTTATAAAAATAACATATTATAAAATTGTTTAAAAATCAAAAAAATATTTAAAAATTATAAATTTATATTTATATGGTCTATAATGTTATAAAGTAAACAATTATGGAAAATCCACAAAAAATAAGTAATCATTTGTAATAATTTAAAATTTAGAATTTTATTACCACAAATAAACCTAAATAGATTAAATAAGGATAAATAAAAATGATAAGGTTTAAAATAAGATCCAAACATGTCTAAATTTTATTGGTTGATGATATTACAACCCTATCTCATCTAATATTTGAATATGATTCATTGTTGGAAGTTTTTAAGTGGGGTTAGATTTATTATAAATTAATATTTTTAAGAATTCCAAAGGTGCCCCTCTCCTCCATTATAAAAGGGCACCTCCTCCCTCTCTTCCTCACAACAATTTGAGCCTTCATTCTCAGAAAAACCCTGAAATATTCTCTTCTACACTTCCCTAGAAGAATCCTAGAGTTCCTGGTCTTCTTCAAGGACCAATTGTAGTTCCCTAAGAGGAGGTCTCAAAGAGGCGCTTCAAAGAAGAGGTAATGTTCGTTACCGATTCATTCAACTTTATTTCTACTTCCACTTCTTCTTATTTAGTTGTTTCATTATGAAGTAATAACATCAGTATCACTCATATACAGATATGTTATTATAAGTATGAAACAACCCTATTTCACAATTTATCCATCCTACAGAAAATGAAATCACCGCGCGTGCGTACGTACGGAATACCGTCTCCACGTCGTGGTGTAATCTATTTTCCACCACCACCTTACTTGGACGGGTATAATGGTGTAAATAATGAATATATATGATTATTGTAAAGTGATATTGACTCTTAAATATTATACATACACTTCAATATAATTCCACGTTCATGGGAATGATATCATCGCTCGTGCGTACGTACGGACTACCGTCTCCACGACGTGAGGAGATTCATTCTCAATGATTAACCATTCATGAATGATTATAAATTATATATAATAAGTAATCATGAAATATACGACATAATAATGTTACTGGATTTATGTATATATATGTATGTCATCTACTTAATTCCATTCAATTCAATAAGGAAACGAAAACAGCGTTCATGCGTACGTACGGCCTACCGTCTCCATGAACGGTGTATTTCTTTCCATTTATCGATATATTATATATATGTATATTATGAATATATATTATATATAAATCATGTTTTAAATTATGGATATAAGTAATCATGATCTAAGTAATCATATGAATAATTACAAGTTAAAACACGAACGACAAATGAGACGATTTTACCCAAAACACTACTTTAACATGAATTTACAAAAGAACAGGTAATATAAAGTCATAAGTGAACCATATATGATATAATAACAATGAATATGATTCTGCAATAAGTAAATAACATTATTTAAATCATTATATAGGGGTTCCAGATACGTACAAATCATATCAGACCTAATGTAAGGGATAATTTTGCAAATCTCATTTTTATTCGAGATTGCTTATTCGTAATTATTTTCTGGGGTTATTATTATCATCCATGTCCATGTTTCTTAAAAATGGGTTCATGTATGTTTAAATTCATTTTTACCCACTTTTGACTTTTACTACATGGTATGTAAGGAATCTTTCTTTTGTTTACGTTACGAGGTACTTTTTTGACTTTTCTGACAAAAGTACGATAAGAATGTTTTTTAACGTATACGGCATGAAAGGATTTTTATGGTTTTATAAAGCCTTATTTTCATGAATCTTCCTTCAAATGATTTCATGACTATTTTCAACAAAAACCTTTTCTTCTAAAATTGCATGACATTTTGTGAAAAGAAAATGATCTTGAAGAAAAAAGGATATTTTCCTCAAGAATTCATTTAAAGTGTTTTATCAAAACCATTTTCATCTAAGATGACATTATTTCACATGTGTATGTTTCAAGTGTAATGTCTCTATGATTTACATGGTTTCACTTTTCTTATTGTGAAATGATATCCATTTCTTTTATATGGATTATGTGATTATGGGATGATGTTTATGAACCCCATTTTATTTATTGGGTTATTATGAATGATGTATGTTTATTTTGTGGCACAAGTAAGAATGATTTCATTATGAGATGGGTGGGAACTATATATCCCTACAATGCATTGGGTAATGATTTATATCTCATGAGATATACATGGCTGGAACGGCAAGTTAAACTGGTTCAGTAATACAGGACTGGAATGAGGAGTGAACTCGATTCAGAAAGGGACTTTGTCCACTAAGATGGTCTTGGCAGCAATGCCTTGGCCACTATGGAAATCATATCATGTGCTTAATGGTTTCCACAATTACATGTTTTATTCTCATTCTATTTTATCATTATTAGTGTTTCTTTATGATCTATTCCTTACGTACTTCCATGTTTTATGTCATTGCTCAAGCTTTTGATGTTTAAACCTCATTTTCATGTTCTTAAGTTCAAATGTATATGGTATGTTTTATTTTATCCATTCTTACCCTTACTGCGCATTTGAGGTAACACTTTTTTTGTTTTCTTTTCCCCAGGATATAAAGAAAGGTTTTAGGTAAGAAAAAAAAGGGGAAGATCTTTATGGGAGATGTTAAAGATCTTTCACCACGATTAGAAGATTATGTTCCAAGTTTCCAAAGACACTAAACTATTACGGTCCTTGTGTGTATGTTTTTGTTATTTATTACATTTTCCACAAAATTAATGTAATGTTCATGTACATCAAGCTTTGGATCTCTACAGTTGGTATCAGAGGAAAGCTTTAGTCAACCATTGGAAACTAGGATGCGAAAATGATAGTGAGATCCCTAGAGATATTTCTAAGGTATGTCTAGGGATGTACCTAAGGATAAGTATACATATAGGATATAGTCCTAGAACTACGGCAATGATATTAGAGTTTAACCTAAGATGATAGATATTATGGGTGCTCCCCCTTTACTATGTTTTTTTACCTAGCAAGATTTTTGCCTCTCACACTATTCTTTTTGGGTTTTAGAAAATGGATGGAAACAAGATGATTCATGATAATGGAGGATATGATGGACAATGGAATGATATTATTCATGAGAAACCAAATTAAATGGGATTTGGAAGTCCAAACATCATTATTATGCCGAATCAGCAATCTCATAATATGATCAATGAAGTAAAATTTGGTAAGTTTCCTAACTTGGCTAATAAGAGAAAGATGGAGTTTCTTGATGATCATAGAAGAAAGAAAGTTAAATTTCTCCTATGTAAATCATGTGGGAAGAGGCATCAAGGAGAATGTTTCAAAGGAACAGGAAGATGCTTTGGGTGTGGAAAAGAAGGACACAATGCCAGTAAGTGCAAAGGAAAAGGTTCAGTTAACACCATGGATGAGGATAATGGTATTTCTACAACATCAACAATGGTTAAATGTTTTAAATGTGGAATGTATAGGAATTATACAAACCAATTCCCTAAGGGAAAGTCTCATGAAGAGAATCAGTATGGTCGTATGGGAAGTATTTGTGTTGATGATGATGAAGAGACTACAAATGATTTGTGAGATGAAAGAATTTTTGAACCTTGGTAAATGGTTTAAGAAGGTAGTGGAATGATTACATGTTTATCAAGTGTAATGTTGTATAAGTAATCTCATGGTACTATGGAATAAAGAGACATATAAGGATTGTTACACTATTGTCTTTTCTAAGTTTTTAAAGTGTATGATTAATGGTACTAGTAACCATGTATTGTTATTCAGATATTTTTGGAAAGTAGATGATATGATCATAATGAAGGGATAAGAAGAAAATTAAATGTTTGATAGTATTCATGAGCTCGTGACTGATATATGGATAAGGTTATATCATGGTTTGAGTATATAGAAGTTTTGGATTTTGGTATGTGGAAAGAGTTAACTTTTGACTACATTCTTGTTTTCACTATGGTTCAATTAATCGGTATTCATTCTTGAAGAGAATACATGATTAAGGTATTCACATATTTGTAATTTGACCAAAAAGATATATCTTATGATATATGGGGGATAAATTATTTCATTCACGTGATTGTTATGTGACATTTCAAGTAATCATTTTCTTTATACTATGAGCTTGGACCAAAGTATTTTAGATAAGCCTAAAGATTGGAATGGATTATGTTGGACATAAGTTAGGATAGAACTTTTTTTGATATTATTGATGGGATGTTATAGTAATATAGATTTAGAAAAAGGAAAACCTATAGGACGGGCGACAACCCATCGCGTTGGACAAGGCTGTGGGAATCGAACCCACAACCGAAGTACGACTGGCCTTTATCGCGTACCACTGGCCTACAGGAAGTCCATGGTTAATAGAAACTAGTTTTATTATATTAAGCAGTATGATATATTATGTATAAGTCCATTTTAGGAAACATATATGATTAATCTCACTATAGATCGACTTATGTATATTTAATAACTTTTGATAACTTTTTGTTTGAGATAGATGGAATGACCCGTCATTCTATCACATGATCTGCCAACACTTCACGAATGACAAATTCAACTTCATTTTTTTAAGAGATGAAGTGGAAATTGTTCAAGGCATGAACAACAGTGATATTGTACCAAAATAAAGTCATTATTTATTCTAATTCAAATTATTCAACTTTAGGGAAATGATCTTGAAAACCAAAAATGTTGTACTAGTGCCCTTATATCCGATGAATCAGATGGTACCCTAGATCATCACAAATTTATGGCTTTGTGATTATTGACTTTTTCATAGCCATGTCCTCTACCACTCTCCATCAGAATTTGATGGTTAGATTTTTCTTCCATATCCATATTTTCACCTTTGTTCTCCTATATGTAAACCCAATGATGAGTTACTTTGGGTAATCATTGCATTTCAAACTTTAGTTTTTAAAATTATGTTTTAGTATTCCTTTTTACAATGTGGGTTTCTATGAATAGTAAATGATTTATAACCCCGACAAATTTCGTGGGCGAAATTCATTTTAAGGGGGGTAGAATGTAACACCCCGAGATTTTATGAAAAATATTCTTTTAATTTCATTAATGTCTTGTGTTGTATGCTACAACAATATTACCTTGCGCTATACGCAACACCGTATTAGCTTGCAGTATACGCAACACTATTCTTGTATCGTGTTACACACAATTTTGATAATAGTTATTCTACGCAACATTGAGTGTATATATATATATATATTCAATGTATAAATGAAATATGGTTGGATTCTGTTATATGAAACAACGAAGGGTTCTTGCGCAACATGCAACCCTGACTTGGCTTGCATTACACGCAATCGTGACCTTCCTCGATAGCGTGTGTTGTATGCAATACCGGGTTTTACTAAACAATGATATATTATTATAATATTATTATGAACTAGCCGTTATGAATAGTATTAACTAAATTTTGAATTTTATAACATTATTATTCATATTATAAATTTTCTAGAACAATGTATAAGAACAAAATAAATTTTTCAGGTAAAATAAGTATTTTTCAAAAAATGCAGTTTTGCCCCCTTTTAATGGCGCACCCACTTTAAATCTAGTTTTTGACATATTTATAAGTTAAATTTGACAAAATAAAATTATTCTTTGGAATAAAGAAATAAAAATTTACTTTGGATATATTTTTCATTTTATTCTGATGACTTCCATATTTTAATGAATAGTAAAAACACGCTATATTTTAATTAAAAACAACTTTTTTCATCATAATATCTTATGTGGTTAAATTATAATATTGAATGGTTTTAAAGTATGTATATAATATATTTTTACCATTTAATATAATGTATGTCATTATAATTCATTTTACCTTGAATTTGTAAGTTAAATCAATTCAATCTTTTGCAATGTTTTAAAGAAAAACCCATTTTCTTTCGACAACGGGATTAATTTTAATTTAATTTCTGAAACTTTTGAGTATTTAATTTGGAAAAATGGATTCCATATTTGGAATCAGTGGGTCCAAATTATGTTAATAAGCTACTTTTTATTTTTTGGGCATTGTAAATAGTAACTACGGTAAATTTTATTTACTATAGTTAAAGGTAAATCGGGTAATTAAGGGTAAATATAAGATTATAAAATTACCCTAACACTTGGAAAAATCCTATTGGATGACTAAAAGGAGACCCATGTCACCTAAGGGTCGGATTAGATTCATTTAATAAACTTTTTTCCATGAAAATAATTTAATTATTATTAAAACCAATGAAAGTGACAACATGTCACTCTCTTAAATACTATAAGTATAATAATTTTATGTTTGTAATAAACTTCATGAAACTTCGAACATTAATAGTGTACAGAAATCTAACAAAATTATCTACATCATGAGAATTTATTTATAATTTTGTGGATTAAATAATTATCATTAATTGTGACACAATAGTGATGTAGAAATTATTTATCTAGTGAAAATCAAGAATATAGTTTTTATTAAACTAATAGTGACCATAAAAGGAACAAAAACCAGACCAAAACTTATTTTTCATGTAAATTTAAACTATAAGCATCCAATGGTATAATATATGACCATTTGGAGTCTTATACAAGCAATTATGACACTTATATTATTTATTTTAAATGATGCCAAAGTTGTCACCTTCATAATTTAATAAATATACAATTTAACTATTGTGATTTTAAGATGATAAATTTTAGTAAAAGTATTATTGTGAAAGTTAATATATTTATATTCATCATAGGATTTTATTTTTAATTTTTATGCAACATATAAGTATATTAAATAATTATACAAAAATGTTGTAGTAATTCTTTTATTGAGAGATAAACCAAATAAAAGGTTTTAAAAATAATAAAATAAATATTATATGAACTATTTAATGTTCTCCACTAATTTTCTAGATACTTATGTCCTCTTATGAATCTATTAAATCTTTTAGTTCGAACATATCTTCTGTATATATTTTATTTGAATTCAAATAAATGAATAGTGTCAAAATTGACACTATTGTTATTTTATAAAAATAACATATTCTAAATTTTTTTAAAAATCACAAAAATATTTAAAAATTATAAATTTAAATTTATATGTTCTATAATGTTATAAAGTAAACAATTATGTAAAACTCACAAAAAATAAGTAATTATTTGTTATAATTTAAAATTTAGAATTTTATTACCACAAATAAACCTAAATAGATTAAATAAGGATAAATCAAAATGATAAGGTTTAAAATAAGATCCAAACATGTATAAATTTGATTTTTTGATGATATTACAACCCTATCTCATCTAATATTCTAATATGAGTCATTTTTGAAGGTTTTTAAGTGGGTTTTTATTTATTATAAATTAATATTTTTATGAATTCCAAAGGTGCCCCTCTCCTCCCTTATAAAAGGGCACCTAATCCCTCTCTTCCTCACACCAATTTGAGCCTTCATGCTCGGCCAAACCCTAAAAAATTCTCCTCTACACTTCCCTAGAAACATCTTAGAGTTCCTGGTCTTCTTTAAAGACCAATTGTAGTGCCCTAAGAGGAGGTCTCAAAGAGGCGCTTCAAAGAAGAGGTAATGTTCGTTACCGATTCTTTCAACTTTATTTCTTCTTCCACTTCTTCTTATTTAGTTTTTTTATTATGAAGTAATAACATAAGCATCAATAATATACTGATATGTTATTATAAGTATGAAACAACCCTATTTCACAATTTATCCATCCTATAGAAAACGAAATCACCGCCCGTGCGTACGTACGGAATACCGTCTCCACGCCGTGGTGTAATCTATTTCCACCACCACCTTACTTGGATGGTTATAATGGTTTAAATAATGACTATATATGATTATTGTAAATTGATATTGATTCTTAAATATTATACATACACTTGAATATAATTCCACGTTCATGGGAATGATATCATCACTCGTGCGTACGTACGGACTACCGTCTCCACGACGTGATAAGATTCATTCTCAATGATTAACCATTCATGAATGATTATAAAGTATATATAATAAGTAATCATGAAATATATGACATAATAATGATATTGGATTTTTGTATATATATATATATATGTATGTCATCTACTTAATTCCATTCAATTCAATAAGGAAACGAAAACAGCGTTAATGCGTACATACGGCCTACCGTCTCCATGAACGGTGTATTTCATTCCATTTATCAATATATTATATATATGTATATTCTGAATATATATTATATATAAATCATGTTTTACATTCTGGATATAATTAACCATGATCTAAGTAATCATATGAATAATTACAAGCTAAAACACGAACGACAAATGAGACGACTTTACCCAAAACACTACTTTAACATGAATTTACAAAAGAACGGGTAATATAAAGTCATAAGTGAACCATATATGATATAATAACAATTAATATGATTCTTTAATAAGTAAATAACATTATTTAAATCATTATACAGGGGTTTCAGATACGTACGAAGCATATCGGACCTAAGGTAAGGGATAATTTTGCAAATCTCATTTTTATCCGAGATTGCTTATTCGTGATTATTTTCTGGGGTTATTGTTATCATCCATGTCCCTGTTTCCTAAAAATGGTTTCATGTATGTTTAAAGTCCTTTTTACACACTTTTTCCTTTTACTACATGGTATTTAAGGAATCTTTCTTTTGTTTACGTTACGAGGTACTTTTTTGACTTTTCCGACAAAAGTACGATAAGAATGTTTTTTTTAACGTATACGACATGAAAGGATTTTTATGGTTTTATAAAGCCCTATTTTCATGAAGATTACTTCAAAATATTTCATGACTATTTTCAACAAAAACCTTTTCTTCTAAAATTGCATGACATTTTGTGAAAAGATAATGATTTTGAAGAAAAAAGGATATTTTCCTCAAGAATTCATTTAAAGTGTTTTATCAAAACCATTTTCATCTAAGATGACATTATTTCACATGTGTATGTTTCAAGTGTAAGTTATCTATGATTTACTTGGTTTCACTTTTATTATTATGAAATGATATCCATTTCTTTTATTTGGATTATGTGATGATGGGATGATGTTTATGAAACCCATTTTATTTATTGGGTTATTATGAATGATATATGTTTATTTTGTGGCACAAGTAAGAATGATTTCATTATGAGATGGTGGGACCTATATCTCCCTCCAATGCATTGGGTAAAGATTTATATCTCATGATATAGACATGGATGGAACGGCAAGTTAAACCGGTTCAATAATACAGGACTGCAACGAGGGGTGAACTTGATTCAGAAAGGGACTTTTTCCACTAAGATGGTCTTGGTAGAAATGCCTTGGCTACTATGGAAATAATATCATGTGCTTAATGGTTTCCACAATTACATGTTTTATTCCCATTCTATTTTATCATTCTTAATGTTTCTTTATGATCTATGCCTTACGTACTTCCATTTTTTATGTCATTGCTCAAGCTTTTGATGTTTAAACATTATGTTCATGTTTTTAAGTTCAAATGTATATGGTATGTTTTATTTTATCCATGCTTACCCTTACTGAGCATTTGAGCTTACCCTTTTTATGTTTTCTTTTCCCCAGGATATAAAGAATGGTTTGAGGTAAGAAAAAAAGGGAAGATCTTTATGGGAGATGTTGAATATCTTTCACCACGATTAGAAGATTACGTTTCAATTTTCCAAAGACGCTAAACTATTATGGTCCTTGTGTGTCTGTTTTTGTTATGTATTATGTTTTCCGCAAAATTAATGTAATGTTCATGTACGTCAAGATTCGGATCTCTACATGCCCATTATGAGGGAATAAAATGATGTATTCACTTTAGTGTTGTTAGGTCCTCCTCTAGACTATGAGGATGAGTTGTCAATTGAACTTATCCCTGGATATCTTCCTATCTCAAAGACAAATTAAAAAATAGCCACCTTTGAGATGGAAGATTAGAAGAAGTAGTTATAGGAGAATATGGAGAAGGGTTTTATATGACCGAGTGCTTCACCATTGGGTGCTCCAGTCCTATTCGACAAGAAAAAGGATGGATCAATGCGCCTCTGCATTGATTTTCGCAAGCTCAATAAAATCAAGATAAAGAACAAATATCCACTAACACTGATATATGAATTATTCGACCAGCTTTGTGGGGATAGTTATTTCTCTAAGGTGGACCTTCAGTCGGGATATCACTTATTAAAGGTAAGTAATGAATATATTCCCGAGAATGCCTTTCGAATGATGGATGGATACAATTTGTTCATAGTTATTCCCTTAGGACCCACTAATGCTCTAGAAATTTTCATGGATTTAATGATTTGAGTATTTAGAGATTATCTCGACAAATTTGTGGTAGTCTTTATTGATGATATTCTGATATGCTCCAAGATAAAGGAGGAACATGAGGAGAATTTGAAAAATATGTTAATGAATTTGTGAATGGAGATGTTTTATGAAAGGTATAGTACATGTGAGTTCTTTATTGAGAAAGTATCTTTTGGGGGCATGTTATCACTAGAAAAGGGGTATCCATGGACCCTTCTAAGATAAAGGCATTTGGAGAGTGGCCCAGGGAAACTTCTCTAACAGAGATATGAAGCTTTTTGGCTGTAGCTAGGTATTATCAATGATTTTTAAATAACATATCATGATTGTTACACCAAATGACCTAGATGACATGGAAGAGAGTAATGTTATTCTAGACACAAGAGTGTGAAGATTCTTTCACGGAGTTGAAAAAGAGGCTTATCATTGCGCCTATAATCACACTTTCTACTAGTGGAGAACTCTTTCTGGAATATAATTATGGTTATAAGAAGGGATTAGGCTATTTTATAATGCAAAATGATTAAGTAATAGCCTACGCCTCAAGGTAGATGAAAATGCATGATCAAAACTATCCTATGCATGATCTGGAGCTGGCGGCTGTAATCTTTGTGTTGAAAATCTGGCGGCATTATCTCTATGGGGAGAAGTGTGAGATATGTAAAGACAACAAGAGTATCAAATAAATATTAACAAAAAAATATCATAATATGTGCCAATGAATATAGATAGAGCTCATCAAATATTATGGCATCTCAATCCACTACCATCCTAGTAAGGCAAACAAGGTAGGAAATGCTCTATGTATAATGGATCCTGCATCTTTATCAATTATGAGATTAGAAAAGGATCTAATCTTCTTATAATTGAAAAGTATGGACATGGGAATAAATAAGGGAGGAACATCATCATTCCTTTATCCAACTATTGTTCATCCATCCCTCTTGCAGAAAATGAAGGGAGCTCAATGAAAAGATGTGGAAATTCAGAAAAGGGTGGATGCTATCAGAAATGGGAAATCCTCTAATTTCAAAATTTATGAGAAAGAATTTGTATGATTTGGGACACAATTATATGTACCATCCTATCCAGAGATAAAGAAGGATCTATTGAGTGATGCACATATCTCAAACTTATCTCTCCACTCAGGTAGAAAAAAGATGTATTGAGATCTCTAAAAAATATTTTTGGGACAATATGAAAAGGAAGATTGTTGATTATACATCAAAGTGTCTAGTATGCCTGAAATTGAAGGCAGAGAGAAAAAATTATAAGGGGGTGATTCGACCACTACCCATACCAGCATGGATGTGGGAGAACAATACCATTGACTTTGTCACTGGACATCCAAGGACATCAAGATGAAACAATGCTATATGTGTCATTAGGGATCATCTTTCAAAGACATCTCACTTTATCACGGTTCGATAGGATATCACATTAGATCCACTTGTACCTATTTACATCAAATAAGTAGTAAGGTTTCATGGAGTACCACTATCAATTGTAACCGATCGTGATCTGAGATTTACCTCGATGTTCGGGAAGAGTCTCCAATATTCTCTATGCACTGAACTGAACATCAGTACAGACTATCATCTTAAAACTAATGTCCAGTCTGAGAAAACTATTCGTACACTGGAAGACATGTTGAGAGCATGTCTTATGGAATTCAAAGAAGGATGGTACCAACATCTTCAACTAGTTGAATTCTTTTACAATAATAAATTCCACTCGAGAATCCAAAGGACGCCATATGAATCTCTTTAGGGGAAAAAGTGCAGAACATCAGTGTGATGGGATAAAGTCGATGAGTGTATTATGCTAGGACCTGAAATGGTCGAATAAATGGTGGAGAATGTGAAAACCATTCAGCAAAATATCACGGCAGCCCATAGTTGGAAAAAGAGTTATGCAGATAATCATCGATGAGACCTTGAGTTCAAAGTCAGAGACATGGTATTTCTATGGAAATCCTTTTGGAATAAGGTCATGAGGATTGGAAAGAACGAGAGGTTAAGTAATAGGTATATAGGCCCATTTGAGATTGTTGATCGAGTCAGAGCTGTGGCCAATCGACTGGCACTTCCACCTACCATGTTGAAATTACCTATTGTCATTCATGCATCCCTCTTAAGTGAGTACATATCGGACCCTTCACATGTACTCTCTTAATTGGTGGTGCAGATGGAGGATGATATTTTCTATGTGGAGCAGCTATTGAAGATCATGGATCATAGAGGAAAATTTCTATGCAGCAAGACTAAACATTTGGTCATGGTACTTTGGTGAAACCATTACTACGAAGGGGAAACATGGGAACTAGAGGCAGAAATGAAGAAAAAGTTCCCACACTTGTTTTTTTCTTAGAATGTAAAATGAAATTTCGAGGGAGAAATTTCATATGGGGGAGGAATGTAAGGACCCAATTTTTTCAATAAAAAATTCCTTCTTATAAATATGTCATAAAATCACATGAAAACACAAAAAAATGGACTACTTAGTGCTAATTGACCTTTAAACATTAGTTTGTCACTTCTGTATTTGGAATTTTGGGAATATGAAAAACATGGTTGCAATCAGAAAGTTATTTTGAGTCCGATAAGAAAAAAATAATTTTTGGGGAATAGTAACATACCCTTATGAATAGTGATATACCCTATTGAATAGTAACCATATCTATGATTGTTTAAAAATAATATTCAAGTTGAAAATATGATAAATCTATATTTTAGAATAAGTAAATGAATGTTTTAAAACTTGTTTTTGATAATTAATTAAGATTTTAATTAAATATTAAAATCATCATATTTCAAATTTTTATTAAAAAATGGAATTCAATTTTGGATTATACATATCGAAAAATGGTTAGGGTGAATTTTTGGGATTTTTCTAAAATACATGAATTTTTATGAATAGTAAAATGCGATAATTTAGGATAAATGCTAAATAAGGGATTTATTGAGTCATTGATGATGTTCTGCTGATATAAGACCAATTGGTTTGGGATAAAATGATTAAATTACTATTCTTGGTCATGTAAGACTCACTATACCTTGTCATGTGGTGAAATAATAAATTAATGAATTTTATATTGAGAAATCCCTCTCTCCTCCACTATAAAAACCCCACTTTACTCCCTCTTCTCTTCACTCCTATCAAGCCTTGTTACATGCCAATATTCTGGCCAAATCACTCCCCAAGAACCTCACCCACGTCATAAATCACCTTTAATTTTCAAAATACTGAAACCTATCTCCTTAAGAGTTTCTCAAAGTGGAATTTTTAAGAGGTAAATTCCACTTTCTAATTCCTTCATTTCTCATAAATTCTTTTCTTTTTGAATCTTTCCTCACCTCCCTTCGCCATAATAGTATGATAAATATAGTTACATAAATGTATGGTAATGTTTTCATTCTAATGGGATATTTCATTATCTTCTCTCTCTTCCCCACCCTCTATTTGAAAGAAATGAAAGAATAGTTTGAGATGGGATAATTTAGAACATTCAAGGACAATTAATTATCAATATCTAGTATAATATTTAATTATGGTCATGAAACCATTTGTGTTATGGGTGAAAAAGATTATTATATATGTAATATATCATATTTTTTGTTCTGTAATTCTTTTTTACAAATGGTATTATGTTATAAAGCAAAACATGTTCATTGTAGTCAAATCCAGCGATTAACAAAAACAGTTGTCACTATGGTTTTATATAATAGTTAGACTACAATAAAAGTAACCAAATGAAATTTAAAACAATTTAATCTCTTTTATGTTCACTAATAGAATATAACTTCATTCATGGACAACCAATTCCATCTTTCATGTTTATCTGAACTTGGATATAAGTGAATCGATCATTAAAACCAAGTAAACAAACGAACTCGAACAATGAAATTGAACCATTTAACTAATCAAAAAGACCTAGAATGAACTAAAAAGGAATATAATAAATATATTACATATATAATAGGTTCTGGAATTATGAATTAATAATCCTAATTTGTTTATTCACATCTTTAATAACAATTGGAGAACACCAACTAATTTAAGTTAACGGATCCTCTGTATTTCACTTATAATCATGATTTCCCTCTATATTATACATATTTGTGTGTATAGAAAATGATGGAGTATATTTAAGAACCACCTCATACTTCCCTATTTATTTATAAGTGATTATAAACCCTTTTTCTCTCTCATCAATCCCTCTTAATTACACCTGATACCATGCCAATAAACCATAACGAATTCTACCTGAACTTCATTTATTCCATCGGCTTACTCTATCTTAATTTTTACCAAAATGTAATTGTCTTTTAAAATTATTTAAAACTTAAACATTTTTTTTATATGCTTCAAAATCATGTTCCAAGATCCTTATCTCATTTTTTCGGTGATATACATGCTTTTAAGTGAATCCCTCCTCGATACTGGCCAATAAGCACACTCATTTTAATGTGAACTTCCTGAATTTTTACCCAATTTCAAGTGAATTATATCCTATGTTTGAGGCCACCATTATTTTAATAAGATAAGTCTTTTTATTATGAAACCTTTCTTGGTTTAATTCTAGTATTTATATAAATTATTACCCTTTTTTCTATTTTTAAAATCTTTATTGTATTTTCCTTAAAAACGCACAAAAATGTTTTAATGCTAATGTTTCTCCATTACATTTATATATGTTGACACAACTATTTGACACCACCTACCATGATATATTACTATTTAATTCACATGTATAATTAAATTCTTTCATTGAAACTTTCATGATACGACCATTGGTTATGATTTATTTCATGGTTGTGGTACCAAATTCATTCCATGGGTACCCTTATGTTTATGTATGGTTGATTATGTATGATTATTGGTGTAGAAATGTTATTTATGTGGAAAGAATATTCATGGAAATGTTTATATGGGTACACCCAGAAATCACTCTAATGCATTGTGTAAAGTTAAGTCTCATGATATGCGATGTGAAATAGGATTGGTGGTTAGTCATAACCCGTACTAAAATGGGAAATCGTATTAGTGATTATCCATGATCCATACTAAAGAAATGTTTTATTATTCTTCCACTTTTATATGATTTCATTTTCATATTACCCATGCTTATATGATAAAATTTTATATGTTCCATGCTTTATATATCATTATGTCATGGCTCTTAAATCATGTTCTTAAGACATATCCTTATGTTCTTTCCCTTGCTAGTATTTTCAGCTCATCCCTTTGTTCATGTGATTCCTACTGTAACTTATGCAGATATAAGGGTTCAAAGGATGTTAGGAGCTCATTATAGAGATTTAATAAAGAATTTTTTTAGCCCTATGTTTTATGTTTTATGTACCTAGTCTTACAGGAGACTAGACTTAACGATCATTGGCTTGTACTCCAATGTATAATTATGCATACAATCATTAAATGTTATATGAAAAAGGCTGGTGTTGCTATAAAATTTATATGTTTTACTAAAAATAAGAAAAACAATAAGTTTCATGAGAAATCAGAAAGAGATATCTCTATGAATAAAGAATTCATCATATGTAGTTATTGTGCATGAATGGGACACACCATGAGTATGTGTTAGGAAGATCAGGGGATCAATGTCAGAAGAAGAACTTGAGCTACATCAACCTCTCAATTGAGAAATTATTAAATGAGGTATTCCTTTGGTGGGAAATTTATTATATGTTCTGATGCTGGTCATTTAGAAAGACATTACAGCCTGATGAATGTAGGAATGGAAAGGGAACTCAAAATGAGATTCTTGACTCCGATTTTATATAATGATAAATCATACAGTGTAAAACATAGTGGAAAATTGAAAAATAGTTTTACTTCCTCATGGGAATAACTAAGAGATAAACAAAAGGTGTATCAATCACCTTCTCTATAGCAATCACAACCGCTCACATGGAGAGAGTGTGAACAAAACTGACATATTAAAGAGATATCAACTGCAGTTGTGATTAAGATGATTTCATGTTCAATGGAAGACTCACCACTATCGCAAAATATTGGGGTTGGTGAGATTTCTGATAAATGAAAGATGAACAAATAATGTATTGAAAAATTAGTTTTTTGTGTTCCATGATGAGAAGTGGATTAAACAATAAGATCTATACAATGGATGAAGGGGCATGGAATGATAAAAAGAAGAGATATTCCATCTTAGATAATGAATTAAGGGGAATGGAATATTGTTGTAACATCAAAGATGGAAATGTGTACTAGTGGGAAAAACCCTAAATTGTGAGAAAGACCAAGCCTGCATAATCTACATATTAGAAAAATACTCATTATGTAGTTAATGGATTCCTTATAATATGGTCAATGCATTTGATGTTTTATAGGAATCCAGATGAAGTAAGGAATGTGTGTGATGCACTAAAAGGAAGAATCAAAGGGTTTCCCATCATGATCAACCACAATCCTCACATTAAGGATTCTATAAGTTTCTCACCCTCTATGTATATAAATTCTATTAAAGGATGTTAATGTGTTTCAAGTTCAATGGGATATATGATCCCAGGGGAA
This sequence comes from Viscum album, assembly GCA_963277665.1. Taxonomy (NCBI): domain Eukaryota; kingdom Viridiplantae; phylum Streptophyta; class Magnoliopsida; order Santalales; family Viscaceae; genus Viscum; species Viscum album. The sequence goes on from OY728140.1 coordinate 1,061,802,724, forward strand.
GTGAAATAAAAAGACGAAAAGTAGTGATGTGATGTGATCCATAATATCAAATAATTCAGATCAGTTACCAGAGTTGGAGAAGGTATCTGGAAGAATTCAATTGAAGAAGTTAATTTTATATGTCTACATGAGACATGTTGAAGAGTCTATGTTTAAAATGAATATAATTCAAAGAAATAAATGGATTATTTAGAGGTTCTTAGTTGCATTGAATATATAGAAATTGGTTCCAGGCCTTAGAATAGTAGTTAGTCATCCGCCAAGAGAAGATAGATTGTTGTGAAGCAGTAACAAATAATGCACTTCAGGATTATGTATTTTTTTCTAACAATGTGGTATTAGATGACTGTTTTTCGGATACCAAGGAACTATGATAGAATATAAATAATGTTCAACAAGATGCTTATCTAAAGTGATAAAGTGGTAAGATAATCAGGAGGATTATGTGTAAAAAATGTTTATTCAAAAGAAGACTCAGATGATGAGATCAAATAAATGTATTCCCAGAGACCAGCATGAAGTGATGAAATTGACATACATAATATAATTAGTGGTCATAAATCACCATTGGAGACAAGACGGATGAAGTCTATAGAACAACAATCATACTTATCACATGTAGAGCCTAAAATCTTTGGTGAATTAGCTGGATAAGATAATTGTGTTTAGGCAATGAATTAATATCTTGACTGAATTGAGAAGAATCAAATGTGGTAAATTGTTTCGAAGCTAGAAGATAAGAATGTAAAACGAAAAAAATGGGTCTTTCACAATAAAATGAAGGAATACGGTGTTGTGATTTGAAACAATGAAGGACTACATTGAAAAGGGTACATTCAGATAGAGGGTATAGATGTTGATGAGACATTTTCACTTGTTTCAAGTATAGAGGAAATTATATTTTTCTTGGCCATAGCTGTGCAACGAGAGTTTTTTTTCAAAGGGATGTCAAGTTAGAGTTTCTAAATGGAGTTCTGGGAGAAGAAGTATACATTGAGAACCAGATTTTTTTCTCATTCATGAAGATGAAAACTGAGTTTTTCGGCTGAATAAGGCTTTATTATGATTAAAGAAACCCCCAAGAGTAAGGAATGTAATTCTTGACCAGTTTCTAAAGAAACATATTTATCATCATGGTGGAGTTGATTACAATCTGTATTTCTACAATGGAAATAGTCAAAGGATGATGGTGTCAGATTATGTCAATGACATGGTCATTAGTGGATCATATGAGGACTCCAGTTGCTACCCAAATGAAACTCTCACGAGATGATGAATGCAAGGTAGATAATATCACTTAATAGAGGAAAATCATTGGATGTATGTTGTACCTAACACCGACAAGGCCTGATATTATATTTTCCACATGCCTAGTAGTGAGGTTTCAAAGAAATTTCAAAGAGAACCACATTATTGCAGTAAATATAATTCTCTGATATATGAAGGGAACAATGGACTTTGGCCTAATGTATAATGACATGTCTCAGCCAGAGTTATTGGGATATGAAAATGTGGATTCGACCAGTTCATCAGATAATTGGAAATCAACACAGGTATTTGTCATTCATCTTGGAGAGTAGTGTATTTCTTGGTTTTGAAATAAACAATATAGAATTTTATTGATCACTGCATAAGCAGAATACAGTGCAGTTACTCAGGCTTGCATGTAACTATTATGGATGAATCAGTAACATAATGATATGGAAATTGAAGTGAAATATTTGATCATAATCCATTGTGATTATTCAAGTGCTATAAATATTAACAAAAATCATGTCCATCACTCATGGAAAAAGAACATTGATGTCAAATATCATTTTATCAAGGAGAAGGTGGATTAAGGTCTTGTGATGTTGGAGTATGTGCCTACAGAACAACATGTTGTATATATTATTATGAAATCATTACCCAAAGAATCATTTAAAAGGAATCTACTGGCTCTAGGAGACAATTCAAATCCCCACACATGGAAATTGTGGATGTGGGCCCCCTTTCTCTATGTTATGATATGTTTTTCCCTAGTGTGCTAATATGTTATTTTTACCCACTTCTATACAATCTTGAAGTTACCTTCTAGAAAATTGAAAATGGGGTAAAAATTATGACTATTCTAGGAGGAGAAAAATAGGGATAAGTTGCTAACTGGAGTAGTTAGATAGGGGGAGTTGAAGCTGAGCTGAATCTGGATAGAGGAGCTATAACATTAGGGTAGTATTAAATCTGATGGTGCTAAATGTGATCGATAAAATAGCAGATATCACGATATCTAAGGATTGTGATAAAATCATATATGTTATGTATGAATGGTGTGAGAAGGTTTCTAGTGATCAATAATTTTTATTAGTTTAATCAATTGGTATAATTGTGGTGTCAAAAATTGGTGTATGAAATTAAATGATTCATTTATGATCTTATCATTTAGTCTTTTTTCTCTTGGTGAGCATTTCTCATGTGGGCATAGAGTATGTGTCGAGTAAATCCCTGATCACTATCTTAATTTCATGAATCAAATGATGGTTGAAGGTATAATTTCCTTTAATAAGGTATCAAAATGTGCAGCATTATTGTGAGAAGAATTGTCAACAAACCCAAAGGGGGAGATTTTTGGGAAAAAAATCCCTCAAAGTGTCCTCTCGAAATGTTTTGGGTGTGGTTTTGTTTGATGACAAATCCAGCTGACCGCAAATGAGTATGGTTGGTGTTTTTTGAAGACAATTTTTTAAGGTGACGTAGTTTCTCAGTGTCTTCCAAATTTTGGGGTCTCAAAATTGGGATTTTAGTGTTGGAAAAAGAAATATTTCATCATAGTATTGAATAGTATGATGAATGGTGAATAAAATCAGTAAAGGGTGGTAACAGAATACCATAATAAATGGGTCTTGGACTACGTTCTGAGAACGGAACGTGGAGTGGAGGGAATGATTTTCTGGAGCAGTTCGTGAAACCCGGAAAGATCGTTGCAATAGTTCACGGTAGAAGGAGATGGAGTAAGTAGGATGCTTATTAATTGTAGGCATAAATCAATCGCATAGTATCAGATATGGTACATGGAGTGCGTCGCTAAATGGTTCATTGATGGTTTCTGGTGCACGATGGCATGAGTATCGATATTCTGTTGGTCGAAGATTGAGTAAATCATGTTTTAGAGAATAAATCAGATATCATTTCTAATATAATAATTGATAATCCCACTATTAAATGTGGATATAGAACATCATTAAAAAGAATATTTTTACTTCGAAATTTTTTTAAAGGCCAAAGGATGTTCACGAAGGCCGAAGTTGTTCACGAAGGTTGAAGTGGTTCACGCGGATTGAATTCCACTAAAGGTGTTTCCAGGGTATCTTAATTTTTAATGGTATTCTGGTTTGTGGATGTGGAAGTCCATTATGTAGAATGAATTTTCTCAGTATGCAGAGATGGAATCTCTGGAACACAAGAGGGAGAGTTTTGTGAGTAGTACACAGAGTTAGGACTCCATTATATAGAAGAAATGGTTTTCTGCAAACAAAGAATAGTTCATGAACAAGAAGTGTTTCAGTAAGGTGTTTCGCGAAGTCGGTACATGGTTATTGTACACGATAGTGAAGGCAAAGGAAATCCACAAATAGAGTAAATTCTCAGAAGAGGCAGTAGTATGTAGTGAATGTGGTTCACTATTTTCTTAGGGATGCTTGGAAAAGCTTCTATTCAGTTTGTGAAAGTATTTTACAGTACCTAACAGTATATGGGAAGGGGGAATTCATATATGAGTGAAAATAGAACTTGAAAAGAGCATCTACATACTATTGATGATTCAGGAATTCATGTAAATTAAGGGACTTACATGTCCATAAACTGTGAGTTTATTCCATTGCTAGAGAACTGAGTGAAGGAATAAGAAGACATTGACCCTTTCCACTGGCTGTGTGCCAGAGAAAAAGGCATAAGGAGTGAATTTGGGAATGTAGTGAGAAGACCCAAAACCTTGTAAAGGCCGTGATCCTCATCATATAAGAGATAGCCCAAAAATTTTACTCATTATTGGAATTGATCTTTAGTGAATTTGATACATCAGCACATTGTCATTGTATGCTCCTTGGACATAGCCCAAAGAGGGTGAACCAAGTAAAAATCATTGTGTCATGTGAATGATTTCATATCTATTCATAAATTTATATGGGAGGCAGAGAGAATTGAGTTTTGTCAAACAATGAATGAAGATCTAAATGGGAGAAATTTTAAATCTATCATTCCCTGATTCACCCCCCCCCCCCCCTCCTCTCATGGTATTTGACCTAGTGGACCTTATATTGTGTTATGTGTTATGATTATGTTATGATTATTAGGAATTTTTTATGTCCATGGGCAGTTACCTGATAATCCTATGGTCAGTGATCCCAAGATAGATCTCCAATGCATTGGGTATCATGATAGAGGTAAACGTTAATGATTCACATAAGAGATTTTTGGAATATACCATGATGGCTATTCCAAACATAACTCTGTACATAGTTGTGAAAGCTACAATGTATGTATGTTATGGATTCCACAAGTTACCATTATGATTTTTTATTTCTATGTATTATTCATCAATATTATTATTTATTGAGGTATGTTAAAGATCTTATGTTTTTTGATTGAAAATATTGATTTTTTTATTAGTATGTATTCATGGAATAATGTTTTCTTTCCATGTTTTATAACCCTTTATGAGATTTGTCTTCTCATAACATGTTTATGAAATGTTTTCCACAAGCTATAAGGAAGGGTTAGATAATGAAAGTATTCAGCAAGATTTATATCATGAAAATAACTCTTGTTTTATTTAACGAGTTTTATTATTGTCAAATTTTTTGATATAGTAGAAGTGTCTACTCTGTAATATTTTAGATGTAATGTAATAGTTAGGGCCTATTTCTCTGAAACTATAAACCTAAAAAGATACACAATGTGTATTCATGACATAAATCATGATTATTTAATGTTTAAGGCTGGGATCTTATACAAACATAACAATATTGTTTATATGATTTATGTTATGTTGCAACCTATTATTATATCAGTATGTCATATGCTTCCATAGTTCATTAATCATTCTCTTTTTACTACATACTATTTCTATATACCATTGTGATACACTCTAATCATGATGGTATATTCCTCCCATAATTATATCACGGAACTTCATAAATAGTTAGTAGCCTCTAGTGTATGATAGGAAACACTTGAGGCTATGAGACCTATTAGAGTTTGTTACGTATGATTGAAATGGGTCCATGATGTCAAAAATTAGTATCTAAGACTCTTTTCCATCTATCATAATGTTTTTATTATTATATTCGATACTAGGACCCTATTGGTATTTGGTAATAAACCTATGGCTAGGTGTAGCTAACCTGTGTATAATAAATATCCAAATAACTGAGTATTGGTTATTTCTATTATAGATTTTCCTATTATAGTTGTATTGATTTTACTGTTGGGTAAATTCCATGATTTGTGGCATTAGTACTATTATTATTTTTCTAATAAATATTTATTTTAACATTTTCATGTCCATGAAAGGAGGTATTGGTAATGGATAATAGTATTCGCCTGAGGATTGAAATTTCATGAATTTTGTATTCCATATTCATATAACAATAGGCATTTCTTGATGTATATTAGTAGTCCATATAATATTATATTGGAATGGTTTTAGTGTTTTATGGTGGGATAGAATAATTGAGTCAATTAATGCATCTGCATCAACATAAACTATGTATTACCATATAAAATTATTGTAGAACCACATTTTTCATACTATTCATTGTATGAATCATTGAAAACATGATAAATTTGATGAAAAATTATTTTATCTCAATTACATGAATGATAATTAATATTTATGAGTCATATACTTCTATAAAATATCAGTTGTAATTCATCTAGTTAAATTATTTTATAAGAACTATTTCATTCTGATAGTGGATGTAATGGTAAGGTTGTAGTTACGTAAAGATACAATTGAATATTATTAATATTATTACATTATAACATTAAAATGATGACTCATATGTCTACACAGTTATATATATACACATATAAATGAGAATGAAATTAAATGAATATAATTATTAAATAAAATTTTAACCAATAAATGAGGATTTGTATTGTAATTTCAAGGGAGATTTACTCTATATCCTATAATTCCTAGTCAATATAACAAAACCATAGGTATGAAATTGTTTACGCTCCTTTTTTGTCACAGTGTTTAAAGGAATGTAAAGGGAAATGACTTAGCACAAATTGATTCAACCTTTGAAGAAAATATCAAAAATCGACAAAGGGATGAACAAGGAGAACATTGCCCATAGGTCACGCAAGTTCCCTTATAATCACGCAAGTCCATTTGCGCGATGCATGATGGTCGCGTAAGTGACTTGCGCAACCTAAGTGATAGTCACCCGGGATCTTATCCTGCCTATAAATAGACCTTGTGGGCCCCCCATTCAAAGGGGATTTTTCCCAAAATCTCAGATTTGAGCTCTCGGCGCCCTAGTCTCTTCTCAAAGCTTCCGAAACACTTCTAAGGTAATTTCTTACCTATAACGGAAGATCTAAAGAGGGGGAGGAAGGAATAAGTGTTGAAACTCATCAACACTTGCGCGCCTGAGTAGCCAGGCCTTAAGGAAAAAGGACACACTTGCGCGCTGCCTTACTCCTTCAATAGAACTTGCATGCCCCTCTTCTGGAAGAACCTCAAGAGGATTCTAAAGGATTTAATCAAGAGTTGCTCAAGTATTACCCTGCTGGTTAACTGTCGTGCAAATACCCATGTGTTGCGCAGGTATACCTGTGGGACCAGGACTTGTGCACCCATGCAGTACCTGCACGCCGGCCAGGATATGCGCGCCCCTGCCTTTTTGGGTGCCCTTCTTGCCCATTTCACCCATCTTAATCTATTCCACCTCTCCTATTCAAGATTCAATCTTCAAGAAACTCTTCAAAGCCATTTATGGCTTGATTTCTTGATTTGGATTCCTTATCTAAAAGAAACTCTATGGAATATCTCTCAAAACCTTGTGATTTACACATCTTTATGTCACTAAAAAAATTGAGATTTCATTCATTCAACCTCATCCTTTAAAGATGAGAGAACCCCTTAACCTGGGCCTCTTTTTCAGAAATTAGCCCCAGTCATAATTCTCAAATCTGGGCATCCTCCTTAAGAGTAATCCCCAACCATAATTCTCTTAACCTGGGCTTCCTTTTTAGGAGTAAGCTCCAGTCTCAAATATGGGAATCCTCTTCAAGAGTAAGCCCCAAGTCCCTTAATTTTCCAAATCTCTTAACCTGGGCCTCCTTTTCAAGAGTAATCCCCAGTCTTAATTTCTCTTAACCAGTCCTAATTTACCTTTGATCTGGGATTCCTTTTCAGGAGTAAAACCCAGTCATAAGTCCTCTCCTAATTTGGGCCTCCTTTTCAGGAGTAAGCCCCAGGTTAGAGTATTCAAAATCTACATGAAGCACATATACCTTTATGGACCCTGCTCCTGGATTTCTTACCTAATGTAAATCTTAACCATCATTTATCTGGGCAGCCATACATACATAAGCCCCACATTATTTCTTATGATTGCATCTTTCATAGAACAATTGTCTAATTTTTACCAATACCTCTTGTTTCTCACATCGAGCATGACTCACATGAGCTTAGAGTGTAAAAGTAATTATGACATCCTTCTTTGAGCCATCAATCATAAACATCATACTCCCTTACTCGAACTACGTGGTTTCTGATTCCTTTTTTAATCAAAGTATACGTAGGTAGCCCATCTGCGGGTTCGATCCCAACTCTGAAATAATTCATGTCCTTCTGAATGACAATAAACATCAAGTGCCCCCACTGAGTGGCTTTAAAACCAGTATGGTCATCATAAGGACCAAGAGACTTTTATGTATCAAAGGATACCATTGACTAAGAATCTATAACAAATACAGATGATTCTTTATCAGTGAATAACCTCAAATACATATAAAAGATTCTTTAAATTTCCTACATATCGATCATTTATTATCAGATCTAAAGGAACACTCATTTTATATTTGGTAATGTAATAAGGATTCATGAACATATCTTAAATCTATAAATAGAGTCCCGGAGTAGAAAATAATTCCCCTTAAAAAGTTGTGATGAGTCCGACCTCCCATCCTCTCGACCAATGAAAATTCCTAAACCTCATCAGTCTATAAACTAATGAGCACCTACCTTTGGAAAGTATGTCCGAATGGATGTTGAATCATTGGATGTTTCCAGTTCTACGAACAAACCCGTTAGAACCCGATCAGAATTTTTGAACCTCCCATCAAAAGAAGGTCATCCCCAAAATCCGAGGGAAACAAAAATGGTGAACCCGACGTGAATCCATAACCATGTTAAAATTATGTTTTACCTATTTTGTTAGGGCCCTATTTAAAACTCAATAAGAGGGCCAACAAAATCAATCATTGAAATATGTGCTCATCCAAAAGATGTAGTGGCTGAATTTATCTTTATTATGTCTGTAATATCAAACATGCACTCTTTTCCAAGATCATCTTCATTTCTAGAATGGCTGCTCTCAAGTTCACACCTGTGAATACTGCTGTTGCAAATGCCACTGCTGCTACACCTGCTGGATCGTCGTCTGCTCTAAGGACGATATCACCTACTCAGCGTCTTCAACACTGGGTATCAAATGCGATGGTTAAGGTGTACCGTCAACACGGTACCATCCCAAATCTGGAGGATGCCCGACAAGCCCTCCAAGTAAACAACTCACATCGGTCGTCCAGACAACAAAGACCAATGATCAAGAAGCAGGTGGTGCTGACTACCGTCTCCAACCGTTTCGGGTTGTTATCCCCAGAACGCAGTCACCATTCTCTCCCTTATTCTGGGGAGGTAAATGAGTAGGTCCCTCAGGGCCTTAATTCAAACAAACAGCAGTCCTTCCTGAGGGATCCCACCAATAATCACTGCCAGACTTGTGCGGTAGTGCGCCCTCAACATGATGAGAGTACTGACTCCAGGCGTTCGGCTCAGGTTCCTTGAACCCAAGCAGGCAAGACGAATCTCCAGAGGCAAAGTCTGGTTAACAGTGAGCATGTTCTCATCTCTGCCATCTCTGGAAAAGTCCACCAACCTAAGTTGGTGGCAAGAAACGAGTAGGCACACACGCTTTCCCGTTTTAATTCCGCTGTCCAGCAGACTCGTCTGGCAGCATCACGCCAATCCTGCGGGGAAATTCCAACGGAGTACTATAGGCAGGAACATACACCTGTTTATACACCATCAGCTAGTCAGTAGGCTCGTCTAACTACATATGAAGGATCTCATCAACTACGTTCGGTGAAGTTTAATCAGTATACACATACACCTGCTAGTACTAATCAAGCCTACCAATAGTCTCACTTGGTAGCATTCGGAGAAGTTAGTCAGAAAGCCCCGACAACAAATAAGAGGCAGACTCAACTCTCTGCCCCCACACTTGAGTACTGTCAGGATTCACTGACAGGAAAAGGAGGACAGGAGCAGGCACATACACCTACTCCAAGCCCGGAATGGACGTATATTCTCGTTCCGGTAGCTGAATTCACCAAGCATATTCTATCAATGGTGAAATACCAGAAGAAAATCCCTGCTCATATTCTGGATGCCTACCAGGATATTATAATAACATCAGCAGCATCTCAGGGAAAGACACATAAATCTATCCTTAATAGTGGAGTGACACATCAAAAATTCACTCTGGAACAGACACACACATATGTTCCAGTCCAAGAGGGTTGTGGGGAATACTCCCCCATATCATACGGACAACCAAGTCAGGCACATACACCTGATTTGAGTGGAGATCGTCTGCCTAACCTGGCCATCTTTCCTGATCAGGCATATACACCTACTCAGAGCAGCCACTTCCGTCAACAAGTGGTTTCCAAGGTGAGTAAGAAGGCGTCTAAGAAAAAGACCCGCCCAACACAGTCAGGAGATCAAGAGCCAATCTGTAACAAGGCATTGCTAGATGCTGGAGTTGTTGAAGCCCTCAGACAATTATCTATTGAAATTCAAGATTATACTCCCTCATTTCCCAATAGTGGGAACCTTAAATCCGAAGGTCTTCAACAAAAACTTCCTCATGAAGGCTTGCTTCATGAAAATTTGGTCAATCTCGACGTTTCATATTCAGATGAGAGCCACAAGAACCCTATGTGTGGTCAGAAGACCAAGGAGCAAGAGATCTCATCTTTTGTTGTAACCCATTATGGTTGTCCTCCCCATGATGATGAATTTCGCTACGAAAGTCCTCTCCGCAGTAGCGATGCACATTGCTCGGAAAATGCTCCATTGTACAATGTAGTGCCGAGAAAGCCCTCTTATCTTGAGGAACTTGAAAATGTGAAACCAGTCATGTTTGAAGCTTCATCGCTAGCAGGTAAAATACTTTCTCAATCAGAAGATAGCCCAGGGTGTAGTTCATTCTCTGATCCACCCCTTAGTCATGCATCTTCTAGTTTGATCAATGATTTCTCTACCAATCCTGTTGAATCCAATGAAGCAACAAGGAAACACCAACTCCGGTCAAATCAGGTAGAAGAATCTTCATCAAATGATAAAGAGGAAATGCTGAACATGAGAAAACAACTGGCAAAAGGTGAAGTGCCAGTCATGTTTTGGCCTCTGGATGACTCTCAGTATAACATTCCAGAAATGTTGACGGAAGATGAGATTCATGATATTTGTCTCAACATATGGAAAACTCTTTGTCAGTTGAAAAAAGAAAGTATTATCTTATGATGAATATGAAAATCATCTAAAGATAACAGAAGGGTTACAACGTCAGATTGATTTGGTGTCTCTATCAGTCTCTCGATATCTAAAGACTAAAAAGCAGCAGAGAGCCCTTCAACGTTCATGCTTTTGCGCATTAAGAAGATTGCATCAGTTAATTGCCAATTCCCTGTCTAGTATTTGTGTCAGAGGATGGGGTGTTCATAAAGCACTGCATTTCACGGTGCTCTCCAGTCAGCAAAGCCTGCCGAAAATGGTATCATGCAATGTTATTGCCCATGGCTGGCCACAGTCAATGGGCTTTGTTTGTAATCAAAAGCTTGCCCAAGAACAGGATTCAACTACTTCCTTTCAAAATCAAGAATACAGAGAACAAGTTGTTTAGTTACTCTTGCATCAAGAAAACGAGAATATTGAATAGGCCTCTAATTTTGAGCAAGCACGTCACCAAGTGACAGAAGTGTCAGAAATCATCCAACGGTCTTTTGAACCGGGTGATAAATGTGGATACGGGTTAATGCATCCATCTAATTTCTAAACTAATGTTCGCAAGATCAGGAGAGCTTTTAAGAAGGTCTCAGACATAGCATGTCAAGATCGACCCCGGCTCGCCAGACTAGGGACTCTTTTAAACCAACCCTCAGAATCAACAAATAAGATTCGAGGAGTTGAGAAGGAACTGCCCCAGTCCACTAGACTGGGGACTTTTTCAAATCATCAATCCCCTCCTCAGAGAAAGTCGGTTTTTTCTCTATTGGGGAAGAAGCCTCAAGAGGAACGAAGAGCCAAATTATCAGGAGATTCCCTCCAAATTATGGTTAGTCAAGAAGTTCCTGAGGTATTGAATCAAAAAAAGGCAATGTATCATCAAAGACAGGGAAGAAGACAATATCACAGAAATGTTGATAGAAGGGATGTGATGAGTTATGCATCAATCAATGTCATCAATGTAGTTGTTGCTGATCCACCAGATGAGGCTCACTCAGGGGACTCAGATGGATAGGTTCATGCTCAAGAAGATGTATGCACTGACACAAATGAAGAATGTGTGCATAGATGAAGTCAATGAATTACTCAGAACCTAGGTAATCCTTTGAGTAACCTACTTCCCCCTCTCCAAAAAGCATCCACCAAAGGGAATGGAAAGAACCAGGTTACATATCCTTCCTCTGGAGAAGGTCAATTGCTCTCACTAGAGAAATGGTTTGCACAACAGGAGGATGAAATTAAGGAATTAAAAAGTTTGAATGCAGAACTACTTCAGAGTAGTATTCTTCTTAAGCATGCTGGAGTCAGTCAGCCAATGGAATTTGTTGCAGCTACTGAGATGGATCAAGAATATCCTCCTCTATCAGTACACCCTCACAGGTCTAATCCTATGGGTCAAGTGAAACAACAGTTGGCAGTGCTACCATTAGTTGTAGCACCAATCACCACATCTGTCCAAGCTCTAGTCATTGCACCTACCCAATTCCAAGTTCAACTGGATGTTTCTCAAAAGTTAATAACTACTATTGAGTCATTAACATCTCGGTTAGAATCTATGGATGGGAAACATGTGCAAGTTCAACCAGAAAAGAAAGTTTACCCTGAATGGGTAGATTCCATCTCTCCTCCATCCAGTTTTGGGAACCATGTATTCCTTATTTTCAATGGATCAGGTGATCCTGTATAGAATTTGACACATTACGTGTCTTGTTTTGATCCTATGATGGGAACTCCGGAGTAGCAAGAAGCAGTGAAACTCAGGTGCTTCATGCGAACCTTGTAAGGACCAGCTTTTGTCTCATATAAAAGCTTACAATCCTGGTCAATTACCATATGGGAGGATCTTCACCAAAAATTCCTCCTTTAGTTCAGCTCAACTTTTCCAAAGACAACTTTTTTCGATCTTACAAACTGTAAGAAAAGGTAGAATGAAAGGGTCTCTGATTTCATTGCTCAATGGAAGGGATTAACATATTCCTTGAGTTTAGCACTCCCTCAAGAAGAATTGTTGCCAATCTGTGTGGAAAATATGTGTGACGAATTACGCACGCCGTTAATCCCTGTGAAATACACAGGAGGTTTTCGAGACATTACTTCAATCGCTCAGCATATTGAAGATTCCCTTATACAGGCTAAGGCTAAATCTCGTGTAATTCAATCATCTCTAGGAAGTAGAATGGGTAAAGCATAAATTGCTACAGTTATGCTTAAACAAGCACATGTACCTGTTTCTACCTCAAAACCTTCATATTCTCGAAGGGATATACATTCTGAGCACCAACAACAGAGGAAGTTTCATCCAGACGATCAAAGAGATCAAAGACGAAAACAATTTGATGATCTGAAGAGAAAAACATACTCTTTCCGAAATAAAAAAGTTCCTGGTTATTTCATTTCAGCGATGGAGAACAATTTGGTTCAATTACCAATGCCCAAGAGGCCAAACAAGAAAGGAGATGAAGATTGTCCCAATTATTTCCGTTTTCATAAAATGTTGGGGCATCCCATCCAGAAGTGTTTTGTCTTCAAAGACCTCCTGCAAAAGATGGTCGACTCGGGACAAGTCAAACTGAAAGGTTCTTCATCTTAGGTAGCATGTGTTACTGATACAGCTCTAGAGGAGAAAGGATAATGGAAAAAAGTCAAAAGTAAAAAATGCACAGAAGTATGATGATTGGATGGTCAGAAAGACAATCAATCGAACTCATTCTACTTTGCGAACAAAATTAAAGAAACCCATTGTGTCTTTTTCCATGAATGTTGCAGCAAAACCCTCTTCATCAGAGGGAAAGTCCTCAAAGAAATGGCATGATTCAAAGAAAGAAAAAGAATCAGAAGAATATGAGTATATGTCAAAGCCTAAGTTGTCTTTGACCTTGGCGGACTTCATTCCATCTACTTCAAAGCCACAGGCACTGCCCCACCAAACAGCACAGACTAAACAGGCTAATCAGGCAGAGTCTTCATCAGAAGAAGAGTTAATCTTTGGTTCTGTTAATATGGTTCAATTAACAGATCCATATGCCAGTCGCAGTTTCAATTTCAATGAGCCTGAATTCCCTGTATCAAACAGGGGAATCAGAGGAAGTTCCAGGGGATCAGGATACAGGGGAATACATGGATCTTTCAAAAGCCACTATTCCAATTCTACCCCTGCTAGAACTGTGTACACAGCAAAAACTCATGGTAGAGCCCTTCAGCAAGCTGAGCAAGAACTAGAAAGTTCTTCTACCAATAGAAAATTCATTCATGGGACAGTTATTTTTGGAAGACCGGTTGAAGGTTCCATCTTCTTCCTCTCATCAAGTAAATGGATCTAATCGGTCTAATCTTCCAAAACCAAGAATATTGCCAACTCCTATCCCAATACAAGATACATCAACTTCCAAAGAATCTACTTCCAAGGTACCTGCTAAACCACATATTCCTATTGGGAAACTTAGACCTCTGGATCAAAAGTATGATGTATTGAAACACTTGGCCCAAGTACCAGCCATGTTATCAATTATGGATGCTCTGAATCAGTCAAAAGATATTCGGGAAGCACCCATCGAGGCTTTGTCAAGTCCTCAGGAGTTTGAAACTGAAATTGTTGCAGCTGAAGTATATTACATAGAGAATAATCCAACAAAATTCCATGCAATAATATATTTTACTGATGAAGATGAAGATGATTTTGTGCATGGAAATATTAGACCATTGTACTTGTCTGTCGAGGTCAATGGCGTAGACGTCCGAAGAACATTCATTCACAATGGTTCAGGATTCAACCTCATGCCCATTCTTACACTTCGTCGATTGGGCCTCACAGAATCTGATTTATCTCCTTCTACCATGATGTTACAAGGATATGATAAAAATGAACATGAACCACTGGGAAAAGTTACACTCAGAACTCAGTTTGGAGATCTTGTATCCAATTCAGAATCCATGGTTGTTGATCAAGACTCAGCCTTCAACATCTTGCTTGGAAGACCATGGCTACATCAACAAGCGGATATCCCTTCATCATACCATCAATGTCTCAAATATTGTTTCGATGGTCAAGTTGGGACATTGTATGGTGATAAGTCCCCGTTCAAGACATGTGAGTCTCAATACATTGAGGCGGAATTCTATCACATGAAGGGAAGAGAGAAATCCACAACAAAGGAGATTACCAAAGTCAATGCTCCATATGGTTTGGAAAAAATTCTAGTAAATCTATTTACACATGTGAGTACAGATTATGTGTTGCCTATCAGTCAAAGTAACAAGATATACCCAAATCAAAATACTCTTATAGAAAGATCCATAATGGAAATTACGGCAATCGAGCCAGACAACATGGGAGAAATTGGTAATCTACCAAGCAGTGATGAAAACACAAATGGTGACGTCTTCATTTCATCTTCTGAAATCCAACAAGTCTATGCTTCTCTAATTAGGCTAGAATAAGTTATAGCAACATTGGAGGTGAACAATGATGTCGATTCTCAATCCATCATCTCCTCTTTATTACCCAATGAAAACCCTTCATCATCAATCGGGTCGGAAATGGAAGCTTCTTCTTCAAGATATGAAAATTTTGACATCTCTTTGGATCATGAAAATTCTACTTTATCATCTACTATGCAAGTAGAAATGGAAGAAATAATACATGATGAAGAAGAAGAGGAAAATCTCAGAGATGCTCCTCTATCATTTGAAGAGGGTATGTCTACCACTATGGATGAACTCAGAGAAATCCATCTGGGTACAAAAGAAGATCCACGCCCCACTTTAATTAGTGTGGCCATGACACTTGAGGAGCAAGAGATGTATATTTCTTTTCTAAAGAAAAATAGAGATATATTTTCTTGGAACTATATAGAAATTCCCGGGCATGATACTGATGTTGTTACTCATCATTTGGGTTTACCAGAAGAACATTGAGGATTTATGCAAGCTGTGAGAAGAACACACCCAACTTATGCTTCCAAAATTAAAGCGGAAGTGGATAAGCTTATCAAATCTAACTTCATCAGAGAAGTTCAATATCCTAAATGGTTGAATAATATTGTCCCTGTAAAGAAAAATAACGGACAAATTAGAGTTTGCATCGATTTCAGAGATCTCAATCGGCATTTTCTTAAGGATGATTTCCCAGTTCCGATTACAGAACTTCTAATTGATACAACAGGTGGCTATGATGCACTTTCCTTCATGGATAGATATTCTGGATATAATCATATATGAATGGAAACAGAAGACAAGGAATATACAGCCTTCAGAGCCCCTCAGGGTGTGTTTTTCTACCAGGTAATGCCCTTTGGCTTAAAGAATGAATGTGAAACTTATCAGCGTTCCATGCATCGTATCTTCAATCCCTTCTTAGGGAAGTTTTTTGAATGCTATATAGACAATTTGGTAGTTAAATCCAAACAACGATCTAATCACTTGGCTGATTTGGAATTCATATTCCACAAGCTTTGACAACATAATTTGAAGATGAACCCCTTAAAATGTACTTTTGGGGTAACCTCCAGAAAATTTATCGGCTTTGTTGTACACCATCATGGTATTGAAGTCAATCCTGAGAAGACCAAGTCAATCCTTGGAATGTCGCCTCCTCAAAATTTGAATGAATTTAGAGGACTTCAAGGACACTTAGCCTATATTCGGCATTTCATCGCCAATTTAGTAGGAAAAAGTATACCCTTCACCAAATTGATGAAGAAGGGAGTCACTTACCAATGGACTGAAGAATATCAAGAATCATTCGCTATTCTCAAGAAATACCTCTTGATTCCACTAGTACTCATGCCACCTGTTGAAGGAAGACCACTTATCATCTACGTGAAAGCTCTAGAGCGATCATTGGGTGCCTTTCTTGCTCAAAAGAATGATGCTGGGAATGAAAACAGCATCTTCTATCTCCGTCAAACCATGCTTGAAGCAGAAAACTGGTATTCAATTATTGAGAAGTGCTTCCTAGCATTAATATTTACAGTTCAGATGTTGAGACACTACCTGCAACATAACGAGGTCCAATTGGTATCTCTCAATAACCCACTCAAATTTATCCTTAGTCATCCAATGCTTACAGGATGTCTGGCAAGGTGGGAAGTTATTTTGTAGCAATTTGACATTCAATATATGTCTCAAAAGGCGATAAAGGGCCAAGCTCTGGCTGATTTCCTGGATGAACACCCTTCAGTGGAAGACACATCTTCAGATATTGAACTCCCTGATGTGGAAGTCTTCTCTATTCAAGAAAGTCCTCAGGCATGGGAAATGTATTTTGACGGTGCATCCAGAAGTCCAACAGGGTGGAAAATGGAAAATCCTAAATTCAACAATGTTGGCTTAGGAATTGTGCTCATTTCTCCAGAAATGGCAGTGTTACCTTATTCCGTCTTATTGTGGGAAGGTGGTACCAATAACGAAGCAGAATACCAAGCTCTCATCGTAGGCTTGGAATTAGCACTTCAAGCACAAGTGAATCACTTAAAGGTGAAAGGTGATTCAGAACTGGTAATCAAACAAGTCACTAGGGATTATGCCATCAGAAAAGAAGAACTAATCCCTTTGTATGATTATGTCAGAGAGTTAATGGTGGAATTCCCTTTGGAACCGAAATTTTATTATGTCCCAAGATCACAAAATTCTCAAGATGATGCACTGGCTAATATAGCCACAGCTCTGGCAGATCCAAATTGTGACGAAACAACCATCAGTATTGCCCACCGTCGTGCAATTTCACCCAATGTTCGAATCAGAACAGAGGAAATTAATGAAATTTTTCCCATTACTGAACTGTATGGTTATACTATAGGATGGATGTCACCTATCATGGAATACCTTCAAAATGGAACAATTCCACCTGATAGAGCTGAGAAAGAACAAATTCGGTGGCATGTGGTCAATTTTACTCTTTATGATAGCCCAGATCACCTAAAGAAAATTCTCTACAAACGTGGTTTTGATGGAGTTCTCTTCAGATGCAATGATAGTGAAGAGACAATGGCTATCATGAAAGAAGTGCATGCAGGAGTCTGTGGTGCCCACCAGTCTGGACATAGACTGTCTGATCAGATTCGAAGGCTTGGATACTTTTGGCCTTCAATGATACAAGATTGTGTCGATTTCATAAAGAAGTTCCATTCATGCCAAGTACATGCCAACTTCATTCATCAACCTCCAGAGTTGATTCATACAGCTAAATACTCATGACCATTTTCCACATGGGGAATGGATGTGGTGGGACCTTACCCTTCGGCTATGACCAAGCAGTTTAAGTACATTCTTACTGCTACTGACTTCTTTTCCAAATGGGCAGAGGCAATACCTCTCAAGGAAGTCAGTTATAAATGCGTTGTTAGCTTCATCAAGTCTAAAATCATTACTAGATTTTGTGTCCCTCATACCATATTGGCGGACAATGGTACCAACTTCTGTTCATCAAAGGTGAAGAAGTTGTATCAAAAATTCAACATCAAATCCAACCATTCATCTCGGTATCATGCAGCGGACAACGGCCAGATAGAAGCCTTTAATAAGACTCTTTCAAATATACTGCAAAAGATGGTTGATAATGATAAGAGTTCATGGCCTGATAAACTCTTTCATGCTTTATGGGCTTATCGGACTACCACCCGCACTACAACTCAGACAACTCCATATTCATTGGTATATGGAACGAAAGCCATCTTGCCCATTGAAGTTCAACTACCCTCGCTCAGAGTTGCCATTTGTGATCAATCATCTACAGATGAACAATCTCAAAATAGATTGAATGAATTGGAATGGTTAGATGAGAAAAGATTGTGCACTTTGCACCACTTGGAAGTCTATCAGAATCGAATAGCATGAGCTTTTAACAAAAAAGTCTGTCTTCGTTCATTCACTCAGGGAGAATTGGTATTAGTTCTAAGAACTCCAATGATACCAGGAAAGAAACCTCCCAAGCTTGATCCAAAATTGGAATGACCTTATTCAACACATAGGGTCTAATCTAATGGAGCTTATTCATTAATCTCGATGGATGGAGAACTCATCACTACTCCAACCAATGCCATATTTTTGAAGAAGTATTTTGTATAAACTGCAAAGTACCTCTTTTTTCCTTGATATATGACGTTAAACTATACAAAAACGGTCTATACATATGACCTTAAACTATTTGTATTAATTTCGTCCCACACGATGTTAAACTGTGAAAAAGTTCCCTAAATGGTCCAGTATGACCTTAAACTGCAACTAGGTCATGTATGACCTTAAACTACATCATCAACGGTCCATGCATATGAACCTAAACTATTTTCATGTCCCTTACGTCCAGCAAGACTTTAAACTATGACGTCCTAACTACATGACCCTAAACTATATAAAAATACCTTACATCCACCAAGACGTAAAACTGTGATGTCTTAACTACATGATGCTAAACTGTATAAAAGTCCCTTACGTCAGGAAAGACGTTAAACTACATAATAATCAAAGGTCTTGTATGACCTTAAACTACACTTTTGTCTAGCATGACATTAAACTGCACCATCCACGGTCCATGCATATGACCTTAAACTATTCACACTTTTGTCCAACATGACGCAAAACTGTGGGGAAAAAATTCCCCAATGCGTCCAACATGACGTTAAATGATGTACTCTTTTGTCCTCACTGCATGACATTATACTGCACAGTCCCCCTTTCGTCCAACATGACGTTAAACTCTATAGTCCCCATCGTCCTAACTACATCACGCTAAACTGTAGAGAAAGTCTATGATACGTCCTACATGACATTAAACTGTACTTTGTCCCTGCTACATGACACTAAACTGTGCAGCACCAATAGTCCTCACAGCAAGAATTTAAACTGAATAGTCCCTTTATATGTCCTACATGACATTAAACTATGCATCGTTAAGGTTGTTATTACCTCTTGTTTATCACACCGAGTATGACTGATGTGAGCTTAGAGAAAACCTCAACCATAACACTCTCTTTGGGCTGCTAACCATGTGTAAGTCCCAACAACATCATTTTTTTAGGTCATTGTCCCCAAGAACTACTTGATAATTAATTCATTCTTTAATTGATCTACAAAAACTTTGATCCTTTCCTTCTAGGATGGGTATGTAGGCAACCTCTCAAGGTTCAAGCCCAAAACCAATCTATTCACATCGGTTCACCTCCATCTCATTCGATGTTGATTCGTGAAACTTCCCCTAGAATCAATATCTTTACATTGGTTCACTTTCATCCTTGTTATACGACATTAAAATATAAAACACTTTTTTCCATTATGACAATAAACTACAATATTCTTTGATACCCTCACCTGATAGGGAACCATTATTTACATTGATTTTTCAATCATGTTTCATTTCAAAGACTACGTGCATACATGGAAACGCCCAAACCTTTTATCTTGGGTTAAACCATCATTGTACTAAATTCCCCTTTCACCATTCACATGTACGAACCAAATTTGTACAAATGGTATTTCTAGAACTATGTGGGATTGATTCCCATCCTTATGGGATATGTAGGAACATTCGAGTGTCCCTCGAATCCAGCCCCAAGTCTTTGGGTTTCACCCCAAATTCCACTTTCAGTCCCTTGGCTGAAAAGTCCCCATGAAAACACACACTGTGTATTTTTTACAATTGTCTAAGCTCTATGACCCTAAACTAAGATCTCTAATCCTTTTGTCCCGCATGACGTTAAACTGTAGTTTAAGAACAACGTATGGATGGATTACCATCCTTATGGGATACGTAGTGAAGTCCAACATTTCCATTCAGTACTCAGCCACAACATGATTATGGTTAGCATTGATCTTTGTATCTCTGTATACATTGAACAATACCCATCTTTATGTGTCATAATCCTATCCTTAAATATTTTCAGATCTTCATAACCCTTTTCATGACTTCTAGTCACAAAAATGTCAAACTTCTAAGAGTTATTTTTCCTGACTATGCAGCACGTGCCCATAGGCGGCCTTGCATAAACAATCTACATAACAGACTTGTTGGCCAAAAGATACTATTATTTGACTATGCAGCCAATGCCCTTAGGTGGCCCTATATAATTCAACCCCCTAACGGGTTTTTAGGATAGTGGTAACTTCATTCTTGGGAATAATGCCTCTTTTGTCCTTATTTGTCTTAAATGACAGTATGTAGGGATCCGCAAAAATAGCCATCATTAACATATTTTTCCCATATCCTTTTTCATGATCTCAAAATTATTCAATTCTATGGTTTATATTATCCTTCCCTATGTTTGGGTCAGACCTTTGTAGGAGTGATATTTATTCAGTTCTTCAAAAATCTTGTTTGGAAATATCTTCTCCATATTCAAGTACCTCTTTCCATACAGCAAACTCTATACATTGGAAGATTTGAATCTCTATAAACATTCACTGGCTTTTAGCACTAGAAAAGTAAATATATGAGAGTTCTTTTGCCTGACTATGCAGCACGTGCCCATAGACGGCCTTGCATAAACAGTCTACATAACAGACTTGTTAGACAAAAGATACTATTTTATTTAATTATGCAGCCAATGCCCTTAGGTGGCCCTGCATAATTCAACCCCCTAAAGGGTTTGTTAAATAATGGTAACTTCATTCTTGGAAACTACTTCTTCTAATTCCTTTTTGCTCTTTTTCATGTCATTCCTCATATTCAAATATTCTTAAGTCATAGCTTTCATATTTTCCCTCATACTTGAGTATGGTAATATGTTTTCAGATAAGTTTTCAAGGAATTGAGTAAATTCTAATTCATTCAGTCAATGCTATTTTGACCTTAAACATTAGCCTTTTTATGTACGACGTGCATGACTTTAAACTGCCCACAAAAGACAAAGGAACTCTGAATAAAATTCAAGTTCCCAGCACACTAAATATACATTTTGTATGATTTAGGTAACATTGAGCAATTAAAAGGCTCGATGTTTGTAGGGTTATTTACATTAATCCTAGTAAAAATAAAACTATGCTTGCTAGACCCATTGGCTTAGGTAAAATCTAAATCATATAGAAAAAGAATTCAGGTACAAATGATTGAAGATGAAACTATTTTTTCATTGATACATAGGAGATAGAAGGACATCCACAGACTGTAGTCTCTTCTCTTTTTTTCAAGATTTACAAGAGGCTTTGAACATAAATCTTCATTTGATTTAAGGAATCCCAAGCATCATCAGCAACAACCTGGGATTCATTCATTCAACTGGATACAATAAGAGATGTAGTGATACCAGCTCTTCATGGAACAATTGTAAAAGGATGTTCTTGAGTGCGTTTTTAGAAAATTTTCTGCTGATCAAACAGTGACTGTTTCTGTCCAAGAGACTTGGAAGATGGATACATGGATTTGAGAATGGAGCATTGGAAGTAAAGACCCATTTGGAGAGACTACTCTTTTTAGATATTGCTCTAAAACCATGTTTGTCTTCTCTCCACCAACCGGTATTGGAAAACATTTCAGCCCATGGGTTTTCCATTTTCATATCAGCAAGGAAATGACATGGGTGAAGAATTTGAAAGTCCACACCATTTTTGTTGCTCTTAATGCACAGCATAACCGAAATAGAGGAGTTGTAGTGCAACTGCATTTCAGGCGTATAGTTCTTTGCATCTAGAACATTGAATCCTTGCAGATGACCATGACCATATAGAGGTAGGTAGATGCTCTGTGGAAAATTAAGATGATATGTCTTCAAGTACTTAGCCAAATCTGGGAGAGTTCTGTCGCAGATATCATAATAATCATGGCCAATGATGTTCATCATGTCATCAATCCGCTTGCTAGACAGTTCATCATCCATTTTAATTCCCTTTGGAGCCATTGAATCTTCACAAAAGTTGAATAAACTAACTCTTAAATGGGTTTATTTTTCATAAAATTTGTGAAAGAATTCGAAAAAAAATGGCTAAGGAATTAATCCGCGCAAGTCTAAACTTAACGTGCAAGTGTTCTTGTGCCGCGCTAGTTTTTGACGCGCAAGTATAAACCACGCAAGTACAAATACATATACAGCAGCACGACAGCAAAGAAACATCGGAAAACAGAGCAACATGTGAGGCTAAGGCGACCTGCGCGGCGAAAGCTCGAAGGTTTCAAATCCGAAAATCCATATACATTTACGGAAGTGAGGCCCTCTATTTATAGGCGTGGCTAGAACCCTGCGCGTTGTACCCCTGCATTCCAGGCCCTGCGCGACGCGCACTTACGTGCCGCCCTCTACGCCATCAAGACTTGCGCGCCACCTTTTCTTTGGATGTATTCTTTTTCCTCAGAGTCACATCCTCATTTCTTTCTGATCCAACTCTGAGGGGGGACTTTTTTTGACACTCCTTTTTCATCACAGAGTCCAAAGGAATGTAAAGGGAAATGACATAGCACAAATTGATTCAACCTTTGAAGAAAATATCAAAAATCGACAAAGGGATGAACAAGGAGAAAATTGCCCATAGGTCGTGCAAGTTACCTCATTGTCACGCAAGTCCATTTGCGGGACACATGATGGTCATGCAAGTGACTTGAACGGCCTAAGTGATAGCCTCCCGGGGTCTTATCCTGCCTATAAATAGACCCTGTGGGCCCCCCATTCAAAGAGGATTTTTTCCAAAAACAAAAATTTGAGCTCCCATGGCCCTAGTCTCTTCTCAAAGCTTCTGAAACACTTCTAAGGTAATTTCTTACCTAGAACGGAAGATCTCAAGAGGGGGAGGAAGGCCTAAGTGTTGAAACTCATCAACACTTGTGCGCCTGAGTGGCCATACCTTAAGGTAAAAGACCAAACTTGCGCACCTCCTTACTCCTTCAATATAACTTGCGTGCCCCTCTTCTGAAAGAACGTCAAGATGATTATAAAGGCTTTAATCAAGAGTCGCTCAAGTATTACCCTGTTGTTTAACCGTCGCACAAATACCCATCTGTTGCGCAGGTATACCCGCATGACCAGGACATGTGCGCCCACGCAGTACCTGCGCGCCTGCCAGGAATTGCGCGCCCCTACCTTTTGGGTTCCCTTATTTCTCATTTCACCCCTCTTATGTCATTCCACCTCTCCTATTCAAGAATCAATCTTCAAGACACTCTTCAAATCCATTTATGGCATGATTTCTTGATTTGGATTCCTTATCTGAAAGAAACTCTGTGGAATATCTCTCAAAACCTAGTGATTTACACATCATTATTTCACTAAAAAATTTATATTTTATTCATTCAACCTCATCCTTTAAAGATGAGAGAACCCCTTAACATGGGCCTCCTTTTTAGGAATAATCCCCAGTCAGAATTCTCAAATCTAGGAATCCTCCTTAAGAGTATGCCCCAACCATAATTCTCTTAACCTGGGCTTCCTTTTTAGGAGTAAGCCTCAGTCTCAAATATGGGCATCCTCTTCAGAAGTAAGCCCCAAGTCCCTTAATTTTTCAAATCTCTTAATCTGGGTCTCATTTTCAAGAGTAAGCCCAAGTCTTAATTTCTCTTAACCAGTACTAATTATCTTTGATCTGGGATTCCTTTTCAGGAGTAAAACCCAATCATAAGTCCTCTCCTAATTTGGGCCTCCTTTTCATGAGTAATCCCCAAGTTAGAGTATTAAAAATCACCATGAAGCACATATACCTTTATGGACCCTGATCCTGGATTTCTTCCCTAAAGTAAATCCTAACCTTCATTTATCTGGGCAACCATACATACATAAGCCCCACATAATTTCTTATGATTGCATCTTTCATAGCATAATTGTCTAATTTTTACCAATACCTCTTGTTTCTCACACCAAGCATGACTCACATGAGCTTAGAGTGTAAAAGTAATTATGACATCCTTCTTTGAGCCATCAATCATAAACATCATACTCCCTTACTCTAACTACATGGGTTCTGATTCCTTTTTTAAACAATGGATATGTAGGTAGCCCATCTGTGGGTTTGATCCCAACTCTGAAATAACTCATGTCCTTCTGAATGACAATAAACCTCAAGTGACCCACTAAGTGGCTTTAAAACCAGTATGGTCATCATAAGGACCAAGATACTTTTACGTATCACAGGATACCATTGACTAAGAATCTCTGACAAATACAGATGATTATTTATCAGTGAATAACCTCGAATACATATAAAAGATTCTCTAAATTTCCTACATATCGATCATTGATTGTCAGATCTAAAGGAAAAATCATTTTATATTTGGTAATGTAATAATGATTCACGAACATAACTTAAATCTATAAAGAGAGTCCCGGAGTAGACAATAATTCCCCTCAAAAAGGTGTGATGAGTCCGACCTCCCATCCTCTCGACCAATGCAAATTCCTAAACCTCATCATTCCATAAAATAATGAGCACCTACCTTTGGAAAGTAGGTCTGAATGGATGTGGAATCATTGGATGTTTCTAGTTTTACGAACAAACCTGTTAGAAACCGATCGGAATGTTTGAACCTCCCATCAAAAGGATTTCATCCTTGAAATACGAGGGAAACAGAAATAAAGGAAATTCCATTGACCAAACAGTAGTATTGGGTTGTGGGGAGTGTCTCCCAAGATCATTTATGATCCTCTATATCACCATTAACTATATTTAGGAGCAGGAAGATGGGATGAATCTTGTATATAAAGGATATGTCCCTACATTTTCGTATATATATATATATGTGTGTGTGTATTTTTATATTTATTTATATTTTATTTCATTCATTTCACATTTTATGTTTATGCCACTATGATGACCTCATATTATAGGCCAAGAATGTGTTGATGAACATGATCTAGATATGGTGGGACTTGATTCACCAATATTCCCTAATATTGTTTCAGTAGTGGAGACACCCAAAAAAATTATCCAGTTCATGTTCAAAGTTATAAGAACGGATAATGTGACTATTGAAATCTTAACTGGGGACCTGTGACTTACCTCTACTGTGGTAGAGATGATGGTAGAGTTACAACTATAACACCCTCCAATATTTTCAGGGGAAGGTGTTCCTTAGGCCATTGTGTTCTATGTAAGGGCTATGTTATCCATATCTAGGAATTTCTATATTTCTATATAGTATGTGGTCTTGTTAATGAAATATACGCTACTTGATTCAACCAAATCTTTATTGGATGATATTACCATGGAATATTTTCATGATAGTATGGTCTATGGGGACTTTTAGATTGTCTTCTATGACTAATATTCCCTAAGATCATATGAGGGGACCAATATATTGATTTTATGAACCTATTTCATGGTTCTATGCCTTTTATAAAGTATACATCTAGTTTTATAGAGCTTAAATGCTTCACAGTGAAAAATGCTAGTGAAAAGTTGACTATAATGACTTGTTTTCAGGTAGGGCTTGTATACACCATCTAATATTATTTGATGTTATTTTGGTAGACCATCAATTTTTAGAGAGTGAAAAAAAACCTGAGAAGATAATATAAATAAAGGAATTAAAATGATGTAGTAAAATTAGTTCAATACTGAGACAAGGGTGTGGGGTTTATTAAGCCATAAAAAATGTCTTTGAGTCTTCACATGGGAATAATTGCAGTTTTAAAACCCACATTGATAGTTATATGTTGTGTCACTAAGGTTCTCGGCTAACCCATTAAAAACCCCAGTATACCAAGGACCCAATTAAATATTTATCTTGTTGAAATATGGAACAACATTTTAATTTTTGTGAAACATTCCCTCTATTTCATAGTGATATGGGATCAACATCGACACCATATTAGTGGTTGGATCAGTAGCTCTGTGTTAATAAAAAATATGTATTTCTTATATATGATCATGTTGAAGTGGTTAACATCATCATAAATGCTTGTATAATGATATATTGTTCTTTCAAAGAGTTTCTACTCAGAGTAGTAAAGTTATAGCTCATGTACATGGATATTTCTAGCTATATTCATTATAGATTGCAATAGATTTGAAGAGTGTCATGCATTCTACAATTCAAGGTACTATTTTAGTTGAAAATGCATTATTATCTTAGATTATTTGATACCAGTGAATCATTTTATTTTAAAAATATATTTAAATTATTGAATTTATAGGGATTTATATAGATATCCTCTGTAGAAAAATGACTCTCGACATGTTATTGGGGAATTTATTCGAAAGCATAAAATATTATAAAGAATCACCCCTTGAGAGTAGTGGTTATCATTTTTAAATGGATAATATTTACCCTTGGGATTAAAGGATTCATCATCATACTCAGGATGGAGTAGTTAGTATCTTACTATGGTTATATTGACATCAATCATTGATGGGAGTGTTTCATATCACCCACAGGTACATCATATGTTCTTAAGAGAGAATGGTATTTCCAGGCAGGTCGGGATGGACTGGTGAATTAAAATCTGGTTGGGGTTAAATGTTGTTCTTCATATATATATTTATGATTGATCAAGTTACATAATAGATATATTTACATTCTATAGTAGATAATTTTAGGGAAATCTTCCTTGATGTCATTTCCTGACTACCTCCTAAGAGAGAGGTAATGATTGTTATTGATATAATTATATAGGATGTAATAGTGTCTATTCCTTCTTATAGGGGGAATAATGAGATTTAGAATCTCTAAAAGCATCTTGAGGATTTGGAATCTATGATAATTGAATGACCAAATCCATCAACCTGAGGTTAAAAAGTAATTTTCACCATAAATACCGAAAATAACCTTTGTATTTGTGTGTTTAATAGTATGTTTAATCTCCATATGGTGAAGAACCTACATCATTCACTTCATTTAGAAATACTCCTGAATCATCTCTAAGTATGTTGAATTTTAAACAATGTTTATTCATGTTTCAGCTATCACTACATGAATGTGAGACCTTATGAAAACCCATATACAACATTCCATGATGGATGTATCTTGTACATGTATTTTGATATGTTTTTTGGTTTCACATAATACATGAGGTTTCCATTGATCTAATGAATTAGTTTATTCATTTTTATCTACATTTCTTTATAATAGTCTTCAGGGATGTCATATTAAATCTTTTTCATATTTGAAATCACCATTCCACAAATTTTGAGGAAATTTTTAGTACACTGAGAGAGCATCATTTGTATTCTTTGATCACCGAATTCCAATTTGATATTGAATAGGCTAACTTCTTGAGTCACATTATATTAGAGCGAGGTTTATAAAATAATCAAATGAAAGTAAAAGGTGTAGTTTCTTTGGTGATGGATAAGAACAAATTTGGTATAAAGAATATTTTGGGGTGAGGATTTCTATTAAAGGAAATTAATTTAAGAATTTTCATTATAAGAGATAACTATTATAGTTTTGAAAAAAAGTAGTTTCATTTTAATTGTCTAAATATATTGAAATATGCTTTTAGGAGTTGGAAGAGAGACTAAATTTAACACTGATCCTGATTCTACCAAATCCATGAATAAGATAAGTATCATATTATGATGTTTCGGGTATCTGGGTAGAATATTTATTAATTCATGATGAGTAATTTTTAGTACATAACTCTTATCAGTTGAGAGATCACGATATTAATTACTCACCAAAAAAAATTTAGTTGTAACATGTGGTTCACTCGTTGCATTATTGGATACATTTCGTGCATGGAGAGTGGTTTATGGTGTTTGTAGATCCCAATGCCTTAAATTCAATTCTAATCAGTATGAATTAAACCTCATGTAGATAATATGTGTGAAAAAATAATTTATATGACTTTCAAACCATTTATATGCATTTTAATGATAATAAAATGGATAATTCTCCATGGTGGAAGTCTCGAACATAAAAAATGAAAGAGGACATTAGCGCATTTTAGTTGATGGTTATATATTCTGAGATGCATATGGATGTTAAAATGCATCATGAAAATCCAATTTTACCAGAATTAGAAGTTACATATTCTCTTATATGGAAATTAGTGATGATACATCTTCATTATCATAATTTATTATTTCTGAGGGAGAGTGAATCAGGTGAGGACATGTCACATGATTGAGTTTTTTATAAAGATGAAATTCTACACATTCAGGGAAATGTATAAAATTTTGTATAAAAATGTGAATAATCCATGATGGAATATCAAGATAAAAACTAGTAAATAAACCATTATAATAAAATTATTTTCCTTGATGTACTCTAAAAATATTGCTGTCTAGGTTTGATGAGAGATAATATATGTTTTATTGAACATCGATCGACCTATTAACATGTAAAGGTGGATAGACAATGTCCTTCATGGATTTAAATTAATTTTTCTATTCTATTTAAGTAATTGGATGATTCCATTATGGATTTTTTTATGTTTTTACTGAGATCTCTGTGAGGTAGAAATGTCATATGGGTGACTATCAACATGTTGACTATGGTCAAACACATTCATTATATTAGAGAGACATAATCAGTAGATGAGCATGGGAGGATTTACATCTTATATGTTATAAACCTTCATGGTATTCTCTATTCCATCTTATTATAAATGTATAAATACATTATATTTATACTATATAAGTGTTTTCCAAATATATTGGTTTCATAGATTCCTCAAAGCATAGCCTATAACCCATAGTCTGGATGATAATCTAGGAATGCGATTTGAATATTTGAGGATATTATTTGATAATGGGTCAACTATTTTAGAGATTATTGGATGATACTTATACATAATTCTATATTAACCTTTAGTAACATGTTTAAGAAAACTATATATATGTATCCTTATAAATCCTTTGAGGGTTGGTCATGTTGTTCACCCTTGTGTTGGTTAGAGTTAGAATATGTAGTTATAATGGAACCTCTCCTCAATCAAGAGAACATGGATCATGTAAACATTTTCATGAAGTATATATATATATAGATGATTTTAATAATAATAACTTTGATAATGGTCACTAATTAAATATGGTGTTTGAGGAGGAACATCAGGTCTTCTTGAATGTTTTTCATTTTCTAGGAAAACATATATTTTAAAAAAACAAATCTAGAACCATGATTTGTTTTCCCATTTGACATAATAGAGAGATTATAGGTGGTATCCTATTGGTTATATTAACTTTAAAGTTACTAATCCATGTACAATATATTATAGGATTCACAACTTGACCACTATCATTTAGACATATCTAATAATCTTTATCCATATGAGGATTAGTGAGACATTGATGATTCTATTGAGGAATACCCTAATCCAATCATCAAATTGAGAATGATGGATCTAAATGTCAAGTATATTCATCAAGAATGTGTGTTATGGTATTATGACTATCAATAGGATAAGACATAGTAGAGTGAGGTCGACAAACATGCTCAATGTTTGGATCTATTCATAGTTGTTGTCATACCACCCTTTGAAGGGATACATGGGTATGTTTCTTTAAAGAGGGGAGATTGTATGATCTATTATTTCTCTGTGAGTTAAAAATATTTTAAATTTAATTAAATAAAATTCCATTTATCCTTATGTATTTTAACAAGAAAATATAGAATATTTTGGGGGTATACGATGTTTGTTTGGAGACCAGAACCACATGTTTTAGAGAAAAAAGATGAGCAACACAGTTTATTTATGTCATGAATCTAATGCCACATCGTTTGGGTTAATAGTGCATAATGATAAAGAGGATATGTAAATGGTTGACATTTATCCAAAATTAAGTTCCTAGATTGAGCATTTAATGTCACTTTTGAAATGGATGCATATGATTGGTGCATGGTTTGAAAAAACAATGAAACAAAATTGTGAACCAAAATATAACTATGTGAAAATATGATTTAACTCCTTCCACCATAAAAGTTTAATACCCCCAAAATCATTCATTTCCTGAAAAACAACCACCTTCTTCATTAGGATAACCTTCATCCATCAGCTATTTTCATTGAACTAAATTCATTATGTAGACCCATTATCTCTAAATGTCAAATGCATTTGATAAATAATGGAATTCTCTTCATTATTCTACATTACTTTAATCATTTATATTTTCATCTTGAATTATATTTCCATGTGAAAAGTGTTTACCTATATTTAGAAAAAATTCTAATTCACCATTTTCTCCATTTATATACTTATTTAGATGATAACAACATATTTTGAAAGTACTAACCATCTATTTTAGGTGTTATAGTAAATTTTACCTAATGTATCATTGTTTATATTACATGTCATTGTGAACAACACTATAATTTTAGAAAATAAACATCCAAAATTTCATATTAACTAAATTAAATGATATCACCGTTCTAAGGTAATTCCTTGTTACCTTCTTTATATTTTCATTTTATGACCGCATTGACTCATGATAACCCTTCATGTGAGTTTCCTATAAATTCTTTCACCCTTATTCCTTGGAATAAATTTGATCATCCAGTAATGGTGAGTTGAAATTCCCTTTGTAAATAAAATTTATCTCTAATTTAACCAAAATAATATCATATTCCACATACATATGCAATTTTAACATTTTTTTTATATCTCGAGATAAACATATGAGATGAAATAGACAAGTCGAACTAACAAAATTGATTATTTTTATTGGTTAAATTCTATCAGTGACCATCTACCATATCATACCGAGGGTGATATGATAGTTCTAATTTGGAACTCCTCTGATAGGCTCATCATGAATAATAATCATATGGGTATTAATATATTATTAGATATTTGGAGTGATATATGGGTTCTTTATATAACCCGTTGGATCAGAGGAATAGGTGGGAACCTTTATATTAACCCACTAATGATACCTAGTTCCCCATCTGTATTACATTGGAGGGGCATAGAGGGAAATTATACATTTATATTTAGTAAATCGTACTTATAAACCCTTTTTGGTATACCGTGGACATCTTTAAAGGGTTATATTATTATACCTTGTTGTGAGGGATATATAGGTTTCTTACAAAATTCCCTGGATGGACTCCTATAGTGATGGATTCTCATATTACTCCTGGAGTGATACATATGTACATATTTATGGAACACCTCTGAAGGAATCAAGATTCAAATTAATGAAATAAACTGATTAAACTTCCATGTTAATGATCACACATATATTTGGTCTATTTTTTATATTTTGGATGATCTATTTATATTAGGTTCCTAAAAATATGCCCTAAGAATTAATGAACATCGGATGATCATGCATTGATTCCTTAAGTATATACCTAGAGTTCTTGTTAATTCCACATATATCTATATATATATATTCTATGTTTTATTTAATATTTAAATATATAGACATATTTTAATTCAAATATATATATAGGGTGAAATATTTTTAGAAACATTTAGTCGTAGGCTGAAAAAAGTAGTATCAGAAGTGTGTCCCACCAATAATTCAAACAGAAATGATTTAATTCATTTTTTGTTAATAGTTCTTATGACAAACACATTGGTCATTTTATATATAGAGAATATATTATCATACGCACCATTGGTAGTTGTCTATTTATTTTACCTCCTGGACTATTTAGACCATAAATAGTTACTGATACAAACTTCATGGATATGGGTACAGACAAAGGGAAAAATATATCATTCGATTCAACATTTTCTATAATCGGATAGACTATAAGATTATATGATTAATATTAATATTATAATTATATTATAGATATAATTTGTTTCTTTTTATCATTTTGTATATCACGTTCCATATTCTTTAATACCTTATTCTATTAATCTCCAATTTTGTATAGAAAACATACATGAAATAATTTTAAATATGATTTTGTTCTATTTCTGTATTTTATTATATCTGTATGAATGATGAATCCATAAATAATTTAATATAAAATTCTCCATTCCTACTATAATTGTATAACATAGTTAACACTCTAACCCTGAAAAAAGAGTCTCCCCACTATATAGTCATAGGTGAACAATGCAAGCCAGCATCCTATGGGGTATGCAGAGGCACTCTTATGTCATTGTAGCCCATAGAGTTTATATTATTATGACTGAACAAGTTCATCTTTGTTATACATATAGAACATGAACTGGTTTATGTTGTGGTTTAAATATTCCTTTCCAAATTTACTCTAACATTTCATAACAATAATTTTTTTTGTTTAGGAAAAGGTATTAAAGGGATATCCCCATTTATTTAATAACTAGAATTTTGTATCACATAATTATTGATATTGTGTATGTGGAAATAAATGTCTCTATGGTTCCTTTGGTTTATTATTTGTATGTATTTTAGAGTATAACATGTATAGAAACAATTAGTTTTTATTTATTAATTATATTTAGGTTTTTAATAAAAAAGAAAAAATATTTTAATAATATTGTGAAGATATACATTTGTTGTATAAATGAATCTAGAAATGTCATAGAAAAATGATTCATATGATTTATATGGAATCTAAATACCTATAACGTGATTACATAAATAATTTTCAAATGTAGGAAATGAAATAAGATGGATATTATATCCACTATTACATTATTTTAATTTTTATTTATCTAAGAATTGTATATTCTATTATATAAATGTATTAATCATTGTTGGGGAATAATGTAAAAATAATATAACATGGGATACCCTAACCCAATTCACAAGATATCTAGTAAACAGACTACTGGTCTATTCAGATTCAACCTAGTTTTGAATATTTCATTTGAGAATCCCCTATGACCATGTAGGAATTTATTTTTCTCATCAATAAGTGTATTAAAATAATGGTTTCATCACTAGAATATACTATTAAATCACTATTATTTGTATATTCATTCATGTACATTAAAAATGAGCACTTAAATGGATTATGATTGTTTCATACACTACCATCTAGTAAAGAAAAATATGGTAGTTGATGCGTTGAGAAGGAAGGATCATGGATTCCTAAAAATGAGGATTAAATGGGATCCTATTTTTATGGAACTAGATAAGATTGATATATGAATTATAAATGTATCTGAAACATAACTTCTTTTTCATTTGTTTTCCCTACAATCTGTGTTGGAAAGGATTAAAACATCGCAGTTTCATGATAAGAATATAAGAAACAAAATTAATGGTGCGAATGATGGGAAGCTGGGTGTAATCAAGTGTGAAGATCAAATTATAAAATTTGGGATGATACATTCTATTATAGTTATACCCGAGATAAAAATGGAGTTATTGAATGATTCCCATAGTTCAAATTTCACATTAAATCCTCATAACACTAAGATGTATTGATATTTGAAGGAACACTTCTGGTGGTAAATCATGACGTGGGATGTTAATGATTATGTATAAAGATGTTTACTCTATCAACAAGGGATGGATGAAAGAAAATATCCTAGAGATTTCATTCAACCTTTTCCTATTCCTATATTGAAATGGGATGAGATCACCTTGGATTTTGTCAATGGATTACACAAAACTCTAAGAATATATAATGCAAAATGGTTAATTGTGGTTCAACTTATGAAATCAACATATTCCATCACTATAAGGGAAGATTTTCCACAGAATCACCTTTAATGACTATATATAAATGAATTTTTAATACTCCATAGAGATGCTCTATCAATATTGTCTAATTTAAATCCTTGATTTACTTCAAACTTTGGAAATTTCCATAGAAACTTCGGATAATGAGCTTCATTTGAGTGATTATTATCATCCTCAAACATATTCATAATCAAAAAGGATGACCCAAACATTAGAATAAATATTGAGAACATGCTGAAATGATTTTCATGGTATGTGGGATCTGTATTTACCTTTAATAGTTTTTTCCTAAATAAATAATTTCCATGAAAGCATTCAAATAGAACCATTTGAAGCATGGTATAGAAAGATATGTTGTAAACCAGGTTGTTCGTATGATGTTGGTGAAAGGAATCTTGAGGTTCTAGAGCATGTGGAGGAAATAACAGTGATGTTAATGACTATTCAAACCTATATCATAGTGGATCAATGCAGAAAAATGATTTGTGCTTATAATCTGAATATGTATTTGAAATTTAATGTGGGAGATCATGTTTTCATAAAATTATGTCCATGGAAGGGTGTTATAATATTTTTCAAGGATGGGATACTAAGACCCATAAACATAGGCCCTTTGAAATTCTGGTGAGAATGGGATCTGTGGTTTATCATTTGGTAATTCCTCCTAGCCTTTTTAAGGTACACAATGTGTTCCATGTATGACTGTTGAAAAATAACATGCCAGAACCAATGCATGTCCTCACTTCTAAAGGTATACAATTGGAACCAGACCTATATTACTATAGAGACCCTAACCCTACACTAGAAAATAAAGAATACGTGTTGAGAAATCGGACAAATTGACATGTAAAGATACATTTTAAAAAACATAAAATCAAATAGGAAACATGGGAGCCCGAGGAGCTTATGAGGATGAACTCCCTAAATATAATTATGAGGTAGCATTATGGTAATTTTGAGGACAAAATTTTGGTAAAGAGGGGAGAAGGTAACACCCCCAAGATTTATAAATAAATTTAATATATAATGAATGAAGCACTGAGTCTTCGCAAAACACTAATTTATTATAACCTTTCATGTAAAAATAATTTTCCCCCCTCTGTGATTTTAATTTCGAAAAACATACACTATTGCATTTAGAAAGATATTTAGAGACTGATAAGACAAACATAATTTTCAGTTAATAGTAACATACCATTATGAATTTTAATATGTGTTGGTCGAAGTGGATACTCAAGAGGGAGTGAATTGAGTTCCTATTAAAAATTTGTGTTAAAAAATTATCTCTAAAAAGGTTTTTCCCAAAGATTAAATACAGCCCAATTAATCAAGGTTATACTATTATAAGAGTTTGACTGTTTAAGTAACTTCTTAGAAAATTGATTAATTCTCAGTAATATTAATTTGTGTTATTAATTTTACATTTGAAGTTATTCTACTAATACAATCCAGTTATAACTTCTTTCCAATATTAACTATCAAAGTAAAATTAGTGATTTCTAGATTATATAGTAAAGAAATAAAACAGAGATAACTAAATTTAAGCAGCACAGTAGCTATGAAAAAAGTGGTTCAGTCTCAAGCTGATACCTAATCCACTCTACTTGGTGATCACCTGCCACCAAGTATTTGATATAAATAAACTTTGATCCACACCTTGGATCAGGGTTAACAATAGTACTCAGACTATCCTGGTCCTCGGACCTCTACTGCAGTTCCTCATGGGAAAGCAAGAACAACATCACAGAGGATGTCTAGGTCCTCGGACCTCTACCACAGATCTACGTGGGATACAAAAAGGTATTAATATTTTGGTGTGATGATTTTATTATCCTCTAGTTCATCTTAGGAGTCAGTGTGTTTCCAAACAGAAAAAATAACACATTTCTCGTAATGTAAGGAAAAGAATTATCATAGTAGAGAAAGAATATATAGATGAGTTTAGAATGCTCTTGTGTGATGTCAGTTGAGCTCTAGAATCCTTTGGATTGAAGCATATAAGTCTCTAAGTCCTTCTCTGTAAGTTGTGTGAAAAACAGAGTGTCGTGATTCAACTTGTGTTCTTCATGAGGTTCAATAGAGAGAAGATGTTCTTTAAGATTCAAATATGCTTTGTGTGTTTAGAAGTATTGAGTTTCATGCAGTGTGACTTTCTTTTGAAACATGCTCTGAGTATATTCTTTGTTATCTTTCTCATGACCTTTATTTTCATTTTTTTATCGCACACAATGATTCTTGTCCACACTTTGCTTTTAACTTTGAATGCATGTGTTGGAACTGAAAGGTTGCATATATTTTGAACCTCATACCTCATACTATCTGATGATATGTCTAAAAAAACATTAACTATGTAAATGCATTAAAATCATAAAATTTGACCATTGGAAATTAAATTTAGAGAGGACAAAATAGTTTAATAAATGGTGTCACATTAAGTCATGGAAACAGTGTCTCCTTCACATGGTGTATAGATTGATCATGGTGTCTGAATGTCACGGTGACTGCGGGTCATGGTGTCTCATGGTCACGGTGTCTTGTTCACGGTGTCTGGATTCATTGTGTCTAGCTTCATGGTTTCTGCTTTACGGTGTCAGCTTCACGGTGTCTGGCTTCACGATGTATGCTTCATAGTGTCTGCTTCACGGTGTCTTCTTCACGGTGTCTGGCTTCACGGTGTCTTAGACATTTCAAAGTAATTGTGTTCATACTTAAATAATGATGATAATAGAAATAATTAGACTTAAGCAATTGCCAAAGAATATATTATGAGAGTAGATTGAAGATAGTATAAATTAAGTAAATGGGGAGTAGATCAATTAAGATCTTGTATGGATCTTCTTAAATCATGAGAAAACTTTAAACAAAAATACACATTATTGGATATAATTTATAAGAGTTAACAAGGTTGAATAAGATTTTTCATCATTAAAACATGATTAATACATGAGAAGCCCAAAAATATGAATAGTAATATAATATTTATGAATAGTAAATAACTTTACTACTTTATTTTCTTATATATACAAGATAATGAGATCTTTATTAATTTTTCAGTGTATTATAAAATGAATTATAGTTTTAGAATTATTATCTTTTTAATTAATTATGATTTTATTTAAAAAATTAATTAATCACATATAGAAAATTATTCTCATGAAATGGAGTTCATTTTTGTGTTCTAGACATCAAAAAATCTTTAGGGTGATTTTTATGAAATATTTTAATTTTTTTATGAATAGTAAAATCCAATAATTTACCTTATATATACAATGTTAGTTAAATTCACTATTCATATCATCATTATAGATATAAGAACGCATGTTTAGAACTCACATGGTCTTATTACTATTATGGGTCACATGAATCTACCCTATTGTCCGTCTCAAAAGAAATAAAATAAGCAAATATGATATTCAAAAATTAACCCTTTCCTCCACTATAACCCCCTAATTCCATCTTCTATTCTCTTCTATAGAGAAAATTTCCTTATTTATATTCTAAAAAAACTCCTCCCAAACATCCAAAATTATTTGGTCTCATCTGATTACCAAAACATCTCCCTTAAAGAGGATCTCATGGGAGATAACATCTATAGTTAAATTCTACCTTTCGTTTTATATTTCATGATCCTTTATTTTATTTTTATTTCATCACCTCCATTCATTAAAATTTTGTGATGACTACAATAACATACATGTACTATATGTTTTTTATGATAAAGGATGATTTATTCATAATATCTATTTTCTACTTCATTTATACTAGAAATTAAAAACTCCTCCGAGATGTGTTAATTTATCACATTCAAGGATAAAGGGCTTTCAATTTCTATTATTTTCTTCAATTATGGTCATAAACCCATTTTTATGGTTGAAACAGACTTCAATATATATATTTTAACTTATGTAAGGTTCTTGAAACCTTTTTATTTCAAGATATTAATTCATAAATTAAAATGATTTCATTAGGATCTAGAACTGCCAATTTAACCAAACAATTGTCATTAAAGTTTTATATAATATTCATCTTCACTCCCAATAAACAAAAGAATTTTATGAACATGTAATATTCTGGTAATTCAATAATAACATAAAAATTGTATTCTATAAAGCCATTCTCATTCTACATTTTTAACTAGACATGAATATATGTTAACTGAACATGAAAACCAAGGATGAAAATACTCTCAAACAATGATATTGAATCTCTTAACCCATCAAAAATCCATTAATGTAACCAATATGGTTCAAATAAATAAATTAAATTTAGTTTTAATTATGTTACCATTAATTCATTAAACTAAATTTCATTATTCATTTCATTAATATCAATTTAGAAACCCTTTTGTACTTATGGTTAGGGTTTTTTATGCGATCCTCCATATATCTTTGGGTTACACTTATTTTGTACATATCTCAATAAAATTATAATTTATTCATATTTACTCATAATAAATTATGTGTTAAAGTAATATATATGTGTTCCAACCAGAATCATACTTTAATTTATGGGTAGTTATATGTTTTGAAAGGATCATTCAAAAATTGATTATGAAATACTAGCACGTTTCAAGGGGATTTCTCAAATAATTATCTATATTCAAGGGAACACATAAATTTGTTTTAGAAACCATCATCTTTATAAAATAACTCATTTTATTTTTAAAACACTATCATACTTATCTTTTGGTTTTATAATGATTCTTTTCTAAAAAACCCTTCTTTTCAAAGTAAAAGGGTCTTTATCTGAAGAATAACTCGATAATTTAATAAGTGTAACTTTATATATTTCAACATTCTTGTTTATTCTTATGTTTTTTTGGGATTATTTTTTCATAATATCATCTACCAGATTTAATTGAATGGTTTATGATTAGTTTGACTGTGGATGTTCTATCTTAATATTATTCACCAATTCACTCTGAATGGTTAGTGTTTATGCATAATGCAAAGGGAAAGTTATTTACATTTCATATGTAAGTTTTAATGTGAATATATATTTATTTTATATTTATAAAAATTCATATGGGGAATTAATTGGACATAGAAAGTGATATATGGGTCCCAAAATATCCCCTCGATGCATCTGTAGGACTTATGAGGCAAACTACGGTCTTGGCACAAGGCCTTGACCAACAGAATGTTTATTTTCTTGGCACGAGGCCTTTATTGTATGGTTATGATGTCCAGAATTATGAATTCCCTTATTATGAAACATGTAATTGATAGATTATGAGGTTATTAGACTATAAGAATAACCATGATTATTCTTTTTTTTAATTATTTTATCATCTTTAATTTCTTACATAGTGTGTTCTATTCTTTTTTTAAGGCATTTGTTTTTAGTTATTCACCCTAGAAAATGTTTAAATTTATGATATATTTCACATTATTACTTAACCATACTAAGAAATTAAGCACACTAAATTATTATGTTTTATTTTCCTAGGACATTAAGAGTAATATTATGAAGGACATGCATAAATACCCTATGTGTTATAAATGTTTCCAAGTGGTATCTAAATTGGTTCTCCTTTCATGTATTAATGTTGAGCATGTTTATATATCTGGTATTCCAAAAATACTAAACTATTTTTTCCTTCCAGATACAAAATTATTTTAATCATTCCAATGTAAAAAATAAGTCACTGACTCTAGGAAATGAGGTTGAGGGTAAGGTCATTAAATATGGCTTATTTATTATCACATGGAATTTTTGGTTCTGTTGATCGGTATTCATGATGTTTTCACCATATCACGTCATAGAAAATTACATCCAGATTCCTCTCATGTTTTTAGTAGTGAAGAGATAATGTTAGTGGAAGATGATTATATTGTTGAGCATCCATTATCGATCATTGATTCTTAGATGATGATCTTGTGTGGGAATCAGTTTTGGTTGACAATGTTTTATTTTGATCTGAATCTTATTATAAAAATTAATTGGAGTGTGTGCTATTGATTTGGGAGAAATATCCTGACCTCATTATTTAAATTCATTCTTTCGCATGACTTCCCAGGGAAAGAAAGTATTTGGTTAGGGATTTTGTAACATCAATGTACCATATTCAGTTATTAACATTATTAGTAATTTTCCCTCATTATTTTGGATTTCTTTGGGACTCCCATGTATAAAGATATTGGTTTTTAAAAAATTAACTAATTTTCATAGAATAATTTTGGTTTGAATTAATAATGTCTTGGTAAAAATGTGTTAAATGGTTAGCAGGTTCTCCAAAAGATTGTAGAATACTATGGGTGGTTTTTTTTTAATCTTACATTTCACATTCTGTAGGGGAAATATAGACATTGTAATCATATTATACCCCATATAATTTTTTCTAGTAATTACATGGGAGTCTGGAACAATGTTTGAAATCAATACACAATGTGTATTTATCCCATGATATTTAATAGTAAATGATATTTTTTTAATATGAAGGTGATATGTTTTTTTTTGAATAGTTGATCTTCATGGATTAAATGACATATAATGTAATGAAATATCATGTATGTTTGAGGGTTATACATTAAAGATAACATTTGAGTGATTTTATTAATAATTCATTTTATCTCTCTTACCTCTAAACCTAGAGGATCACAGGGGTAATTTTGATGACCTATTGATCTTAATAATCATGTCATTCTTTGGTTGAAAATTGTTATAGTTGTGGTGTGTTTCCCTAGTAGATTAAACATCTTGTTTCATTAGTTAAATTTATCTAGAAGCACCATTGCTTTTTGGTATTAGATTCATTTATCTATGATGATGATTTTTTTGTTTTCATCATGACCTATTGTCTGGTATTCCTCTAATGTAATACCCTTTCATTTTTTTTGGAGAAAAATGATTCATTCTTTTTTAATTTGTTATGAACTATCCTCTTCGATGAAAATTAACTAAATTGAATCAATTTTAGGATGTGTATATTGTTTCTTGCCCCACTATTTTTATCCTTGAGTTTTATACTACTTTTGGATCATGTTGTCGGTGTGCGTGACCCGAGTTTGAGGTGGGTGGTTTTTTATTTATCCTGTGATGATAAAATTCATTTATTTTATTTTGATAAATAATGTCATTAATGAAATATAATGATTTAGAAATTTAAATTATGTGTATAGAACTGGTTTTTTGATAAAATATTCATTTCCCCTAGATTCCAAAATTGATAATGGGGTTTGAAATCATTGTTAGTTGGTATTACTAAATGATATTCAAATAATGGTTTGATAAAATGGGATTGAAAATAGAGAAAATGGGAATTATAGGGCACTTAGGTGGAAGGTTTAGTAAAATGACACATCCTTTGATACTATCATGGTGTAAAATGATGGGTTATTCCATCTCTCCCTTGTATCATTGATCTATGGACTTAAAAGACTTTATTTGGAGGATCAATTTATGAGATGTTTTTTTTCATCCATGATTTGATTCATATGTTTAGGGGATTCAAGCATAAGTCATTATTTATGGATGGTGTATGATTGACATATCTATCCTTATCTGGTATGGTCATTGGCCTGATGTTAACAATGCATTAGGATGTATTGTTTTAGCATTTACTTACATGGACTTAAAATGATATTGGATACATGATGTGATTTTGATTAAATTATTTATATGAATTTATTTTAAATAGTTATACATGATTTAGTGGGAATTATATAACAAATGAAACTGAAATTACATTCCATGATATTGATATAAAAATAGTTAAATTGAATATATTCCCATGTATCCATTAATGTTTTGCATTGTTTAGATTTTTGTATAGTGACTTGATATAAAACACCTGGGTGGGATACTGTTGATCATGTTAGCCCACACCATGTGTTCCCTTTTTATGTTTTAGAGATCATTGTATGTCTTCCAACATAGGGACTAACATGGATCTATAGGGATGTTGTGAGGTTCTCATTCAGCTATATTTGGGTTTTTGGTGGTTAAATGGTAGGATTTTACCAAGCTATCACATGAATATTTTCAGAATAACTATTCTAGTGTTGTTTTAATCTGTTGTTGGACTTGCCTCTTGTTGTTGGTTTAGATTCATTATGAGTGGCATCATTTTATCTATATTCTTTTAGTTATGGTTTATTTATATATCTTTTGTTTCATATCATTATTACATATATATTTAATATTTTCTACTTAATATTGGTAAAAATCATTACCTTTGATTCTTTAAGATTCCTTGGAATTAATCTTCAATATGTGGGGATCAAGAATAGCATTTGGGTCATTCTGCATTCTGGTTCGGATCACATGTGGACGGGATATTTGGGTTGAGGGTGATAGGACATCTAATATCTAAATTATGACTGGAATGAATATATATATCTATATTTTAATGGGATGAATTATTTTCATTTTTTTTAAATAATAATTTGGAATTAGGGAAAAATTGTTTCATATTTAAAAATTAGAAAGGATGTATTAAGAAATATATAGACAAATCATTGCTAAAATTTTTAAAAAGGAAGAAGAATAAGTGATTTCTATATGTAATGAGTTTTGATTATTATTATGTATTTGTATTTTATCAATGATATTATGGTATATTCTAAATGTTATAAGGATCATCAAGAAGAAAAGGATTATTTTACTGTAGGTTTTCATTTAAAAATATGAAAACTTATATTCAATAGAGATTATATCATTGAACAATGATTAAGTGTTAATTTTTTATACTAATGACATTTAATTGGGTGATAATTAATCCTTTATTAAAATATGTACTTGATGAAAATTTTAAATTATGAATATTTAATGTTTTTTAAAAAATTTTATAGAGAACCATATAAGATAAAAACTGATTTAATGATTTCTGCTAATTATGAAGAAGTTCATATTATTATTGGGAACATAATAAGATAAATTGGAAATATAAATAAAGTAAAAACTTATGTATTTCTTATTTTGTGGATTTATTTTAATATATTTCTATAAAAATGTTGATTTTTAGGCCTAGAGAAAACCTATCACATCGGGATGTGCTATAGAGATAAAACCCCAATCGAAGGGAGAAAACAGTTCAACACCTACCACAAACATACATGATTCCCTATTAAGTGTGGACATTATTTTTAAAATTTATGAAATTTAAATATAAATAATTGTTCAAAATTAGATATCATATTATGTGATCAACTAAGTATTTTTTAGATTTTTAGTTAAATAATGATTCTTTGGGAAAAATTATCTATTTTTGACATATGGT
The DNA here is from genome assembly GCA_963277665.1 of Viscum album. NCBI lineage: Eukaryota > Viridiplantae > Streptophyta > Magnoliopsida > Santalales > Viscaceae > Viscum > Viscum album. The sequence continues at coordinate 1,061,846,148 of OY728140.1, forward strand.
TGTGGTATATATAATGCAGAATCATAACATGTAAATAGTTTACCTGAGTATGAATGCATTTATATTTTGAGGAAATATTTTTTTTGATTTTAATAACACTTTGAAAAATTATGATCTTTTATGTTGAGGTAATTATGGGTTTCTACGATTGGGAGAATATATTTTATCATATAGATAAAAATGGTATTATTATGTGACATGGTTATAAAGTGATTAAGGATATTTTAGAAAAAATTAACTATTTTATTATATCAATATATGATTAATTTAAATAAAAATTATTAAATAAGATGGGATTTTATTTCAGCGTTTAATGTTGAATAAAATTTTAGAATCACATACAATTTTATTACTTCTTTATATTTAATTATGTTATTTAGAAAAATTATTATCATATTTCAATGATTATATGATTTGTTTATATGAATATTCTATTATAAAATTGTATGAGTGATTAATTTTTATTAGAGATAAATGAGAAATTAATCTCAAAAGAATATGTGATAAAATTGTTATGATTTTGTGGGTTTCGAAAAATGGTTGGAAATATTATTTAAAAATAAGGGGTTTTACTTATTTAGTAACCTATATTTAATTTTGGGTATTCTTTTTGATAATTTTAATATTAATGTTGTATTTCCTCATATCATGATTTATTTATTAAAGAAATTATCAAACCACGTGTTAACCATTTGTTTCGACTAATTGAAAATAATATGAGGAATTAATTATTATACATTTAACAAATATGTGATCTCTTTGGAGTATATTTAAATGATTCGAGCATAAAAATTTCATCTTGGATAATCAACAATTATAGATAAATATTTTATTGTGGTTTAGATTCATTAATTGATGAAGTTATACTTTTCCTGTAAGAATATTTCATATTTTAATTAGTATAGTTGTTAAAAGTAATCCTCTCTTATAAGAAAAAGATATTGATTAAATGTAATTCTATTAACCTATTTTCTACCAAATACATGGTCATTTTCTTAAATCATTGTTTATTTTATTATTTCCATTAACTCTCTTAGGATTGCTCAATTTCTTTAGATCAATTTTCTATATCAGCCTTCATCATTATTTAGACACTAGGTTCTCCAACCATGTATGTTTTTTAACTTTCCACCAATATTATCCTATTTTTTGTCTTAGTATATATTATTATAGATGAAATTCATATTTCAATTTCCATTATTTCAGGAGGAAACAGTATTATACATTTTTATGATATGGTATCTCAATAATGTACAATTGAAATGTTAGACCCATTGTTTATGAGAGATAGTTAAATTTAAGATCATGGAATATCTATTGGTGAGGAAGACATCAAAAAATAAAATAATTTTAAATATAAATAATTTTATTATCTTATTATAATTCACTAATTTAAATTAATATATGTATATTCTTTATAACAATATAAGGTAATTTTCTAGTCAGAAGGAAAAATAATAATTTCAAACCAATTTGGGATTTCATGTATTATATAGTTTAATATAATATATTTATTTATAAATTATATAATATTAAAATGCAAATAAGAACATTATTATTAAATTTTTCATGTAAAAAATATTTTATGTATTAATTTTTAAAATGTTTTTGAAATTTATTTCAATGAAAAAAATAAAACTCTTATTCCTATTAGAATTGCATTGTCATTCCAATAATCTAAAAAGATGACACATTTTAATGGTTTTAAAGTAAATTTATTTTATTTATATTTTATATAATACAATTATATATAATTTTTTATATTACACTTCCATTTGGTATCGATGCATTTTATTACTAAAGATGAGTTTTTTTCTGAAAAGTTGTTTTTCATCATGTTTTTCAGGTTTAATTTTCAAATAACTTCAACTAAATATATTAAAAGGCATTGATAAAATAGAATCCATAATTGGAATTATAGTAATTAGAATTTGTTATTATTCCCAACATACATTCTTGATAATAATTTTTAGTGATAATAGTGAAAATATCTTACGGCCATTATTGTTAAAACAATTTTATCAAGTGTTACAATAAATAAATAATGACTCAATTGACCTAAAAACTTTCCTAAATTATATTTTATGTAAATATTTTGAACCTTTATAATCTAATAATATGAATTTATAGATTTTGGAGCCATTATTATTGTGCAATACATTATTAAATATTTATGTTTTTAATAATTACAACTATGTCCACTCCCCCACTTATCAATGGACACCACAAATAATCTTATCTACATAGATAATCATCATTTGGGTTCATATAATATCTACAAAATCCATCCAAAATTCAATCCCCACTTCCTATAGGACTTATGTTTTCATAAAACCATAATAAGAAGGCTATAGGTATATGCAAAAAGTTATTGATTAAAGTAGATGTTTTATTTATTAACATGGTTTTTTAATTATATTTATTCTTGAAGATCCTCAATATCATTTTTAATAATGAAAAAATAGTATGAAAAAATATTTCCAATATATTGAGAAGATGTTACGTTATCTTCATAGCATATATCTACCTCTACTTTGTCAAATGGGTAACTAAGTTTTCATTCATGTGTTCGATGGGATGTCGCCCCACAAAATAATGTATTTTTCTTCATATCTTCCTTTTATGTATATTTATAATGAAGTATTTATGGAAAATATATGGTATTAATTATATAACTAAAATTCTTAATATATAAAATATCATCAATTTTATTACTTTTATATCAATTGAAAAATGATAATTTCTTTTGTGATTACATGGAGATTTCCATATATACGAAGCGATGTGAGTTATATTTCATCACATTATTTCATGTATGTTACAAATAAATTTATTAAAAAAATTAATAATATTTTAATCATATAGTTATTATTTTAAATTTCAATTAGCATTTTTCCTCATGCTCTCTAAAGAATGAAAATATTTATTATGTATACACATGACCTACCATCTCTTTGATTTAATAAATGTTATTTTTTATTAAGCATCATTCTTAGAAGGTTTTAAAAGATTAATTAAGGCATATAAATTAGTATTATTTCATGACTATAATTTTTTAGATTAGTAAATTTAGAATTCACTAACATTAATGAACATTCTTAAGTCATTTTGTATTATGAGCCAGATGTTGTTAAAATGACCAATGAAAATATATATTATTAATAAAATGATTATAACCTATAAATAACTAAAATAAAAGGTATAAAAAAATAGAATAAAATTATGAATGAAAATAATTCATATTTTTTTATTATTTTAGATGATAATAAACATATATGACTAGTCAAACTCTATGTGCAGTTCACTTTAATATAAATCCTCGTTTTAAACTTTTTAATGGTTTATTTTCAAAATCAATTGTTTCCATGTTCATAATTTTAATACCATTTATTGATGTATTTATTTTGATGTAAAAGAAAAATAAATTAATTTTTGTGTCTATATTTTTTTCTGTTCAATGGTTTTTTAAGAGAATGATTTTATTTATTTTATATGACACTATTGGACATTATTTAAAAAAAGGATAAGGTAATGTTCTATTTTAAAATTTATGATGTATATGGATTTTATATCCATTGAAACTGATAGTTGATGTTTTATTCAATAATATGATTCCATTTTATATTCAATGAAAATCCATATTCAATTTTTTTCAATGTATTTTTATAGAATGGGTTCCTAAAATTATTACATATTCTAATATCAAAATGTTTAGTCCTATAGTTTTTAAAAAAATTTAATGGTTTTATGATGAAAAGTTAAAATATTAAAAACATGTATTCACGATACAAAAATTTATTAATATAGATTATGATAGGTGATTATGATACATATTATATTATGGGTGGGCCAGATACAACTTATATAAGGGTTGAGATAGATATATCTCTCTGATGTAGAAGGTAATGTTCGTTCATTTTTAGGTTAATAATGTGGGAGTAATCATGGGTGGTTTATACAATGGATTTTAAAGGACTCCGTTTTTTCTTAAATAGGTTATGAAAATAATTCTCTATTTTTCATAAATGGTTTTCTATTTTATTGATATGTGTTTTTAATAATCTAATAAAAAAAAAATTTTCATGTAGATCATATTTTTTTAAGATACACAATGATTATTAAGAAAATTATAACAATTTAATGGGTTTTCATAATTTTCACTAGGCTAATGGATTTATAAAATTAATGTACCTTTAGAGTACTTTTAGTCTCACTATAAATTTTGAATGTTTTTTTATAGGTTTTATTTATTTTCAAAGACAAAAAATAATTCATGTTAAATTTAATAAAGATTTTCCATTAATATAAAACACTTTCACTTTAAAATTAATATATTGAGGAAAACAAATTGGATACATAGTTGATGGGTTTAAATTATTATTTATTTGGTTCTAATGTAAGAGATATTATTGATCTTCCAATAACCACCAATTTAAAAGATATCTGGGAATGAAATATAGTGAAATATAATATAAAGTCACTAGATTATGTAATGTTAATGTCAGGACCATAAATTTTCATTTATAGTGAATAAAATGAAATAATACATCATTATTATGCTTATTTTTAATCATAAAATTGATATTCCTTATAATCCCCCAGCATTAAACATTACTCAATCTTTGTTTATTTTAAGAATTCACATTGAGGATCTTTTTAGGTTTATAGTTTTAGAGAATTAGATTATAAATCATGCATTACATTTCACATTTAAACAATGTGGTTACATCAGAGATAGAAATCATTTTTTCCACGAAATGAAACATATTTAAAATAAAACATGGTTTCTTTCTTAACACTTCCTCGACACTATCATCACATCATGTACTTTTCCCTTGACCTGTGAAAAACATTTCAAAAACATGGGATGAGCATAAAAAGATCAGTAAGGGGTATAAAAATACGGGAAGAAAATATTATTCCATGTATACATAAGAATCAATGAAATCATTATTTATTCATAAAACATAAGCACTTTAACATATCTCATGAAATCATAATATTTATGAATAACTCATAGAAATCATAATACATAAAGGTAACTTGAGGCATTCATAAAATTCTTATGTAGGGAGTAACCCTCATAGTTACGTTTGGAATACTGATCAGAGTATATTACCTAAATCTCTTCGAAGAAACCGTAGAGTTTAACTCCTTCATGTTACTCAATGAATTGGAGATCTATATTAGGCTCACCCTCCCTTAGATTATCACGGAACCACCCGACATCATAAATAATTCCCAAGAACCATAACATAATCGTATCACATAAAACATGCATAAAGGAAACATAACATTTCCATATTTCAATCACAAGATATCAATACAACACATTGATATAATCAAAACATTATCAAAACCATTTTCAATACCAAAATAAAATAAAATTAAAACATGGAATTTATTTTTCATTTAAAAATTTAAGGCTTGTAGAGCAAGCCGAAACTCAAATAATAGTCACGGCGGCGGAGAAGTCGTTGTCGCCACATACGTAAGACAAAAACATTCCTTTTGTCGTTTAGTAAAATGATTCATTTAAAAATATTTATTTTGAATGAAATTAAAAGTCAAAAGGGTTTGTTATTGAACTAATAAAATAAGGTCGTATATAAATTGACGTATGCCTCAACAAAAGGAGATTGAGACGAAGTCCCTTACCTCAAGTCCGACTTGTCCTGTTCGTTTCTTTATATTCCTGAATAATAATCTTTGGTCAATTTATAATTTCTTAAGGACTTCCTTTAAAGTTTATTATTCAATTCATATCACATATTATCATTTTATAATAATTAGTTAATTATGTATGTTCATATCATACGTTTTGTCGATGTTCAGTAAATGAGTCAAAAATAAACTTGATTGAAGAGAATTTCCCATATTTTTATAAGTACATCATCTACAGAATGGTATTGATGATTTAAATATCATATATATCTAGTATAAATTTATTTTATACTATTCCAAAACATTTTGAGATAGAAAATTTAATGCACCGTTCATGGAGACGGTAGGCCGTACGTACGCATGAACACTACTTTCATTTTTTTCATATTAATGGAATTAAAACTAAATGAGACATATATATATTATAATTCCAGTATAATATATATTTTATATAGGTAACATAATTTCATTAATTACATTAATTATAAATTCTATGTCTGGCATGAACGATTCACATCACATGAGGGAGCGGTAGTCCACACTTCCTCATATGAAATTATCACATTTTCACAACATGAAAAGCATAAATGTATGTTTTAAATATAAAATAAAGAAGAATATAGATGACATAAATATAATATATATCATATATAAATATAGTTCCATCATAATGGCCACCAATAAAGTTGATAAAAGAAGATTGAAAATCATCATTTCGTGAGACAGTAATTCACCACCCACAAAAACAGTATGTTCATTAACCATTAGACGTAGGTGTGTGTGAGTATAGGTAGAATTATTATCATAAAAACATCCTAGTATATTGAGAATATTGGTGTTATTATGGTATCAAATAATAAGAAGATTGTGGTGAGTGATGAAGGAAAATAAAAGGAAGAAACTCGAGAGAATACATTACCTTTAAATCGGGTAACTCTTTTTGATTTGAGCCAAAGGCTTCCTTTGGAAAACATCTGCCCAAAGTGAGGCTTCTAGGAGTAAGATAGGGATGTGGAGAGATAATATGAGAAAAATTTGGATGCTCCAAGGTCTTGAGAGGTGTGGTTAAGGGGGTGTAGGCAAGGTAATTTTATAAGAGGGAGGAGGGGCTCTTTTGGAAAGTCTTGAAATGTTACTTTATTATAAAATGATTTTCAGATTTTAAATGTCCCTAAATAATATATTGTGAGTATAAGGTGATAAGGTTTCTATATCCACCCATCCAATAGTTTTTTGACAAGTTTAAGGCTTATATTTTAACTTATCATTTCATTTTATTTAAATAGTTCATTAATGAGGTAATCACTGCATCATCATGGTGTCATAAATAAATTTATTTATTTAAAGTCTAAAAATTATAAAAAATTACCATGATGTAGGAAATATTTTTAGATTTTTAATGACTATTTATAGTCAAAGAGATAATTTATGTAAACAAAATTAAAAAATGTTTACTTAGGATATATAAACCTTTGTTATATTTCTACTCTTTTTAAAAAATAATGTCTTAAATGTCACTATCACACGCATGTGACTCCATGGGACCTCGAGTTTGGTTAAAAGCATCCTATGGTCGGCCATGACTCAAAAAATGGGATTTGTACACATGTTAGGGTCATTTTATATTATTATGATATTATTTTATTTCCCTTAACTACCTGATTACTAATTAATCAGGATAATTAAAGATAATTATCGTCGTTACTATTCATTATGTCCAAAAACAAAAAAGTATTAATTGAATAATTTGGACCTTAGGATTCCAAATATTGAATCCACTTTACCAAATTCTAAACACAAAAATTGCAGTAATTAATTTAAAAATAATTCACGTTGTCAAAACAAATAGCGTGTTTTTAGGAAACAATATCTATCAAAAGATCGACAATTGTTTATGTCCAATTTCAAAGTGAAATTAATTATAATGACCATAATTGGATTAAATGGTAAAAATAGATTCTAATTAAAATTTAAAACTAATTAAAAATATAATCTATCTGTATAATTAAATTTTATGAAAAAATAGTTTTGAAGTAAGATGCAGTATGTTTCACTATTCATTAAAAAATGAACATTGTCGGAAAAATAACAAAAATTTATCCAAAGTAAATTTCAATGTCCCAATTCTAAGGAAAAAGTATATTTTGATAAATAGAGCTTTTAAAATTGTCAAAAGTTATATTTAAAAATGGTTTTCCATCAAAAGGCGGTAAAATAATCTTTTAAAAATATAAGAGTATTATATGCTTAAGATTGGATTTATTCTCATTTTAAGCCTCTAAAACACTATCTAATTCATAAATAGATATAGATATGAAATTATATTATTCTTTACCTACATAGGATGTTACATCCATCCCCCCTTTAAGAAATTGTGTCCCCGCAATTTATTTACTTATAGAATTTGTGGGGGGATTTATCCCTCATTGCATTTTCAGAATCCTATGTTGCCTCATCAACTATATGGTTTTTCCATATAACCATTACATGATGAATCACCTTATTCTGCAACACTTGCTCCCTGTGGTCAAGAATATGGACCGATTGTTCCTCATAAGATAGATTCTCTTCCAATTGAACTACCTCTGGACTCAAAACATGAGATGGATCTGGCATGTACATCCTTAACATTGAAACATGAAAAACATTATATACCTGGGATAAGTTCGGAGATAAATTCACTCAGTATGAAACTGATCCAACTCTCTCAAGAATTTCATATGGTCCAATGAACCTTGGACTCACCTTTCCTTTCTTACCAAATCGCATCACACTTTTCCAAAGTGAAACATTGAGGAAGACATGTTCACCTACCTCAAAAGAGAGATCCTTCCTCCGGTTGTCTGCATAACATTTCTGCTAGCTCTGAGTTGTTCTCATGTGTTTTTGTATCTGCTGAACTTTTTTTCCATCTCTTCTACCAATTCTGGTACTATCAACTTCCTTTCACCTACTTCATCCCAAAAAGTTAGACTTCGGCACTCCTTCCCATATAATGCCTCAAATGGTGTCATCTGTATACAGGAATAAAAACTTTTATAATAAGAAAACTCAACCAAATAAAGTTGTTGGTCCCAACTTCCCTAATAATCCATAGAACAAGAACATATCATATCCTCCAAGGTCTGAATTTTTAATTCTGACTTCCCATCTGATTGAGGATGAAAAGTTGTACTAATTCAGTACCCAACAACTTTTTAAGGCCTTTCCAAAAGTTAGAAATGAACCTGAGATCACGATCAGATACAATGGAGAGGGGAACTCCGTGTAACCTGAATTTATATTTAATATACAATTGAGAAAGTTGATATAGGGAAAAATTATCTTGTATAGAAAGGAAAGGATAAGATTTAGTCAAACGATAAAAAATAACCCATATTAAACTATTACCTCGAGGTGTCTTCGGTAATACCACAACGAAGTCCATGGATATATTCTCTCATTTCCACTCTGGCACTGGTAAAGGCTGAAGCATCCCTTTTGGTAACTGCTGCTCTGCTTTAACCTGTTGACAAGTCAAACACTTCAAAGTAAAATAAGCAATATCTCTTTTAATTCCATCCCACTAGTAATACTCCCGAAGATCTCTATACATCTTAGTACTTCCTAGATGAACTGAAAATGGAGAACTATGAGCTTCCCATAACAACTCTATCTTCAGCTGTGAATCACAAGGCACACATAATCTCTTCCCAAAACTCAAAATACAATCATTATCAATGTTGAATCCAGGTAACATACCCTTCTAAACCAACTCTACTTTTTTCTGCAACACACTATCTTGCTATTGTGATTTTTTAATTCTGTCTCATAAAGAAGATTTCACTGATACCTAAAACAAAATAGAAGAATTTCCTGCACCAACAACTTCCAATCCAAAATTCATCAAATCCTCAACTAAAGGATCACGTTCCAAATGCAACATGGTTAATAAAGCATTACATTTTCAACTCAAAGCATCTTCCACTTTATTTTCATTTCCTAGGTGGTAGTGAATCGTGCAGTCATAATCCTTAATTAATTCTAGCCATCTCCTCTGTCTCATGTTCAATTCTTTCTGAGTGAATTTATACTTTAAAAATTTTTGATCAGTATATATTTCACAAATTACACCATAAAAATGATGCCTCCAAATTTTTAAATTGAAAACAACAGCAGCTAATTCCAAATCATGTGTAGGGTAATTTATCTCATGAGTTTTCAATTGTCGTGAAGCATAAGCAATTACCTGATCATTATGCATTAGGACACAACCAAGTCCTTTCAATAAAGCATCACTATAGATAATGAACTCACCATTACTGGAAGGGAGTTCCAATACTGTAGCATTCACCAATATTCTATTCAATTTCTGAAAATAATAATCACATTATTTTTTCCAGATAAACTTAACACCCTTCCAAGTTATCTTTAGTCAATGGGATGGACAACCGTGAATTTTTTTTAACAAACCTTCTGTAATAGCCTGACAAACCAAGAAAACTCCAAATGACGATTACAATTGGGGGTCTTGTCTATTCTTCATCAACCTTTATTTTTGCATGATCAATAGTTATTCAATCTTTAGAAACAATGTGACCAAGGAAAAAATTTTGTAGCAACCAAAACTCACACTTGTTGAATTTCCCATACAATTTGTTTTCTTTTAAGGTTTGAAAAATAACCCTTAAATTACTTTCATGCTCCTATTTACTTTTAGAAAACACCAAAATATAATCAATGAAAACAACCACAATCTTATCCAAGAACTCGTGGAAAATTCTATTCATAAGTTCCATGAATACAACAGGTGCATTGGTTAACCCAAAAGGCATAACTACAAATTCATAATAGCCATATTTTGTACAAAACGCAGTCTTTAGAAGATCTGCTTCTTTTACCTTCAACTGATGGTACCCCGATCTAAATTCAATCTTTGAAAAATACTAAGCTCCTTGGAGCAGATCAAACAAATCATTGATATGAGGAAAAGGATATTTGTTCTTAATAGGGATGCTATTCAAGGCTCTATAATCAATGCAAAGTCTCATTGAACAATATTTATTTTTAAAAAATAAGACAGGAGCACCCCATGGTGATGTTCTAGGTCGAATTAAACCTTTCTCTAATAAATCATGCAATTAATCCTTTAACTCTAAATGTTTAATTTGAGCCATTCAATAAGGGGGTTTCGAAATTGGCTTAGTGTCAAGAAATAAGTCAACAGTAAAATCAACTTCCCGATCTGGTATTATTCCAGGAAACTCATTAGAAAAAACATCAAGATAATCACTTACCATTGGTAAATCATTAATCTGAATGGTTACTTTGTTTTCAACAATATGTTCAAGGTATTATTCATTTCCATCTTTTACAAGATTCGTAGCCTCTTGATTTGTTATCAACATTAAGGGTTCATTCTTGTACACAAACTGAAAGTCTTTCTAAAATGAAACTTCTTTAGATCTACAGTTAATCTTAGCATGGTAAACAGAGAGCCAATCTATACCCAGTATAACATCAAACTCTACTAGAGGTAAAACAATAAGGTTTGCAAGTGGATTGTTTCCATAGATAAGTATAGGAAGATTCTTATAATTTCTTTTTGCCTCAACATTTTTCACAGGGGTTTTCACCACAAGTTCAGGAGTCATTTATTGAGATGTAATTTCCAATTTACTAGAAAGTTTTTCAGAGATGAAAGAATATGAAGACCCCGAATCAAACAACACGTTGGAATAATCTGAAAAAACAAACAATGTACCTAATACCACTTCATTTGATGGCCCAACATCTGCTGAAGTAGTTGCAAAGGATTTCACCACACCTTTCTTCTTGTAGTCTGACTACTTCCCATCATTCAAGCTCTTTGTCGAACACTCGTTTGCATAATGACCCATCTCATTGCACTTGAAAAATTTTACTAACTGTAAATAAAATTTGGTCTTACCATTACCCTGATCATTTCCAGTGTAGTCACGAGCATTATGTCCCATCTAACCACATCGGAAGAACATTCCAGAATTCAAAAGACATTCCCCAACATGCTTTTTACCACATTTATCAAAAACTGAAAACTTAGTATTCTTACCATCAAACCTTTTTGAAGGATTCATCCCTTTCTCCTGCCTTCTCGATCTATACTTCTGTTGGTTGTCATAGAACACTTGATCATCGGAAAACTCAATTTCCACCTTCTCAGCACATCGAACAATATTTTCATAACTTTTTAACTCACGAGAAGTTAATTCCCTTTGATATTTTGGATTTAATCCTGAGTAAAACCTATTTATTTTACTATTAAGGTCTTGGATAAAATTTGGAGCATACCTTTCCAGTCGAGTGAACTTTTCTTCATATGAAGCCACTGAGTCCTCCTCTTTCCTCAATTCCAATAATTGTTTTTTCCATCCTTATTCGAACAGACTTAGGAAAATATTTCTCAAGAAACATACCTTTTAATTCAACCCAGTCAAGAGCATCAATCTCATCAGCGTCCCTGATATTTTTAACCATCGACCACCATTGATCTGCTTCACCCTCCAAACGGTAAACAGCAAGACTAACCTTTTGATTACTTGAACACCCTAAGACATCGAAAATCTTATTCAGTTCTTTAATCCACCCTTCAGATAGCACGGGGTCATATGATCCTCTGAATGATGGGGGATGTTTCCTCATGAAATGTTCCACCACTGACATGTTCCTCTGCGCCTGATCTAGATGATCTCGTGCATGGATACCACCACCATTTATCGCTTCAGTCAACAGCTCCATTACTGCAACAAACTATTCAGTTCCAATTCCAACTATCTCAGGATGCTGATTTGGAAGGTCATTTCATTCTGTATGTCTTTCTAGCACTGCTTCCCTATTTCCTATGTGGAAAAACATTCTAAACAAACATTTCTTAGATGAATCAACATGGTAATATTAAAATTCTATATCATTTCAATTTCACCATGATGTGGAAAAAAAATATTTTTGGATAATCATTTAATATAATTATAACTCCTAAAGTTATGTAAACTGAAATCTGATACCAACTATAAGGCCCTAGCCATAAACATTACTTAATCATGGGTTATCTCAAGAATTCACATTGAGGATCTTTTCAGGTTTAGAGTTTTAGAAAATTAGATCATAAATCATGCATTACATTCCACATTTAAATAAGGTGGTTACATCAGAGACAGTATTCATTTTTTTCCACCAAATGAAACTTATTTAAAATAAAACATAGTTTTTTTTCTTGACACTTCCTCGACACTATCATCACATCATGTACTTTTCCCTTGACCCGTGAAAAACATTTCAAAAACATGGGCTGAGCATAAAAAGCTCAGTAAGGGATATAAAAACATAGAAAGAAAACATTTATCCATGTATACATAAGAATCAATGACATCATACTTTACTCATAAAACATAAGCACATTTACATACCTCATGAAATCATAAGATTTATGAATAACTCATAGAAATCATAAGACATAAAGGTAACTTGAGGCATTCATAACATTCTTATGTAGGTAGTAACCCTCATGGTTACGTTTGGAATAGCCATCACAGTATATTCCCTAAACCTATTCGGAGAAACCTTAATGTTTAATTCCTTCACATTACCCAATGCATTAGAGAGCTATCTCGGGCTCGTCTTCCTTTAATTTATCATGAAAGCTCCCGACATTATAAAAAATTCCCCAGAACCATAACGTAATCATATCACATAAAACATGCATAAAGGAAACATAAGATTTCCATATTTCAATCAAAAGATATCAATACAACACATTGATATAATCAAAACATTATCAAAACCATTTTCAATAACAAAATAGAATAAAATTAAAACATGGTATTATTTTTTCATTTAAAAAGTTAAGGCTTGTAAAGGAAGCCGGATGTCAAATAATGGTTATGGCGGTGGAGAAGTCGTTGTCGCCGCATACGTAAGACAAAAACATTCCTTGTGTCATTTAGTAAATATCTTCATGTAAAAAGATTACTTTTCAATGAAATTAAAATTCAAAATGGTTTATTATACAACTAATGAAGGAAGGTCGTATATAAATTGAAGTATGCCTCAACGAAAGGAGATTGAGACGAAGTCCCTTACCTCAAATCCGACTTGTCCTGTTCGTTTCTTTATATTCCTGAATAACAATATATGTTCAATTTATAATTTCTTAAGGACATCCTTTAAATTTTATTATTAAATTCATATCTTATAGTATCATGTTATAATAATTAGTTAATTATGTGAGTTCATATCATTCATTTTATTGATGTTCGGTACATGAGTCAAAAATAAACTTGTTTGAAGAGAATTTACCATGTAGTTATAAGTACATCATCTCCAGAATGGTATTAAGGATTTAAATATCATATATATCTATTATATATTCATTTTATACAATTTCATAACATTTGGAGATGAAAAATGAAATGCACCGTTCATGGTGATGGTAGGTCGTACGTACGCATGAACGCTACTTTTATGTCCTTGTCATATTAAAGGAATTAAAACTAAATGAGACATATATATATATTATAGTTCTAGTATAATATATATTTCATATAGGTATCATAGGTTCATTAATTACATTCTTTATAAATTCCATGTTTGGCATGAACGAGTCACATCACTTGAGGGGGTGGTAATCCACACTTCCTCATATGAAATTATCGCATTTGCACAACATGCAAAGCATAAAGTTATGTTTTAAAAATAAAATAAAGAAGCATATAGAAGACATAAATATAATATATATAACATATAAAAATATATTTTCATCATAATGGCCACCATGAAAGGTGTTAAAATAAGATTGAACAATCATCGTTTCGTGAGGCAGTAATTCACCACCCACAGAAACAGTATGTTCATTAAGCATTAGACGGAGGTGTGTGTGAGTGTAGGTGTAATAATTATAATAACAAAATCCTAGTATATTGAGGATACTGGTGTTATTATGGGATCAAATAATTATAAGATAGTGGTGAGTGAAGAAGGAAAATAAAAGGAAGAAACTCGAGAGAAGACATTACCTCAAAATCGGGTAACTCTTTTGGATTTGAGCCAAAGGCTTCCTTGGGAAGACTTATGACCAAAGTTAGGATTCTTGGAGTAATATATGGATGTGTAGAGATAATATGAGAATAGGTTGGATGATCCAAGGGTTTGATAGGTGTGGGTAAGGGGGTAGAGGTAGGGGCCTTTTATAAGAGGGAGGAGGGTCACTTTTAGAAAGTATTGAAATGTTACTTTATTATAAAATGATTTTTAGATTTTAAAGATCTCACAATGATATATGTTGAGGATAAGGTGATAATAGTTCTAAATCCACCCATAAAATAAGTTTTTGACAAGTTTATGTCTTATATGTTACGTTATCTTTTCTATTTATTTAAATTGTTCATTAATGAGGTAATCACTGCATCATCATGGTGTCATAAATAAATTTATTTATTTGATGTCCAAAAATTATAAAAAAATATCATTATATTGGAAATATTTTTACCTTTCCAATGAATATTTATAGTCTAATAGATAATTTATGTAAACTAAATTAACATTGTCTTACTTAGGATATACAAACCTTTGTTATATTTCTCCTCTTTTTAAAAAATAATGTCATAATTGTCACTATCACACCCATGTGACTCCATGGGCCCTCATGTTAGGTACAAAGGTTCCCATGGTCATACATGACTCAAAAAATAGTATTTAGACACATTTTGGGGTCATTTTATATTATTATGATATTATTTTATTACCCTTAACTACCTGATTACTAATTAATCACGACAATTAAAGATAATTACCATCATTTCTATTCATAATGTCCAAAAAAAAGAGTCTTAATTACATAATTGGGACCTTATGATTCCAAATATAGAATCAATTTTACCAAATTCCAAACACAGAAATTTCAGTAATTAATTTAAAAATAATTCTCGTTGTCAAATCAAATAGCGTGTTTTTAAGAAACAATATCTATCAAAAGATTGAAAATTTTTTATGTCCAATTTCAAAGTGAAATAAAATATAATGACCAAAATTAGATTAAATGGTAAAAATATATTCTAATTACACTTTAAAACCAATTTAAAAGATAATCTAACCATATAATTAAATTAGATGAAGAAACTTTTTTAAAGTAAATGTAGTATTTTTCACTATTCATTAAAAATGAACATAGTTAGAAAAAATCCAAAAATTTATCCAAAGTAAATTTCAATGTCCCTATTCTAAAGAATAAGTTTATTTTGACAAATAGTGCTTATAAAATTGTCAAAAGTTAGATTTAAAAATGGTTTTCCATCAAAAGGCGGTAAAAAAATCTTTTAAAAATATTAGAATATTCTATGCTTAAGATTGGATTTATTCTCATTTTAAACCTCTAAAACACTATATAATTCATAATTAGACAGAGATATGAAAATATATTATTCTTAACTTACTTGGTATGTTACATTCATTCCAAAATTTAACTCATTATTTCATGTGCAAATATACACAATCATTCAATAACATTCCTCATATCATAAAATAATAAATCATAATATAAATTCCAATTACCAATTATTGTAAATCCTATAAGTCCAAGATGTTTATATAATTTTTAGGTGGATTATATTACATATTTTTTTTAAATCTAAACTAGTTTGAAAATATAATAAATACCAATACCCTTATAAAATAAATACATTACATTTATATTGAAAAACAATTATAAAAATAGTCATTAAAGTTTTATTAAATATATAAATATGAAAATAGTTACATTCCATTGGATTTATTGAATCATTTTATGAATTATTTTTATCTATAGTAAGTGGAATGGAATGTCCCTTTAATCTTGATTATAATAACTAGAATAATAAACCCCGAACATAAAATTCATCCAACATGAACTCCAACCCACCATGGACATAGTATAATATGAAAACAATGATGATGTAGAGAAGGATACCAAATATGAATGAGAAATAACATTCTTATGTGAACATAATAAATATTGATGAAAAGACATATAAGGAGTTAGGGGGAAGGGATGAGAGTTATGGGAGTAAGATTGTAGCACCTGTAAACCAAATGTCGGAAATGATGGAGGCTATTTGGTTTTAATTAAATATATGACTATATATAAATATAACAAAATTCATTTTAAATTTATATATACCTTTATAACCACATGGTTAAGAGAATTAGTTTCTAAGTATGGTATATCTCATAGAATCACATAAAATATTTTCATAACTTTGATGCGAAATCAAGGAAAAACATTTCCAACTATCCAAATGATTCTAGGATTTTCTAAAACTATATACATGGTTGTGTTACACTTTTATCACTAACTAGTTCAAATTTTGTTAAATTCCATATACTTAATATAATTTCATTGAGAAATAATTCTCCAACAATTATTCCTTATGAATTGTGAAAGTATAATAGCGATATTAGATGTGGTGAGACACCATCCCCATTATATGATATATCTCCTCTCAGTTTTTATTTGGATCCATTAAATGATTCAATTGTAGTTTAAATAATATAATAGATTTTCCTTATGTCATATTAATTCAGGGATAATTAATATATAATAGTTCCATAATTTCCAAATCATATGGATTGAAGTCCAATTCATCCATAAATTGCGTATTTGATTAACTAGTATAATATTAAATCAATTGGAATATATGGATGAAATTATGAATTTATTACATTTGAGGATTAATTTTAATATATTAAACATCCATTTGAAATTATTTAGTAATTTTTAGGGGTCTAATATTTTTAAATATTGAATTTTGTTATCCTCTGTGTCATCAGCTACCTAAACGAGGGATATTAATAGGAATATAGGTCCACATTATAAAATTATATATGATAGAGAAGATTATCTACATAAGAATTTTGGTATGTCTAATCCATATCTTTTTTAGGATAATTTAATATACTTCTATAATCACAGAATTCTTGATCACAATTGTGAAAAAAGACCAAACTCAATCTAATAATGTCGTAACCAATATAATTGATCACACAGAGACATCCTGATATATAATTAAGATATATTAATACAAGTTATCATAATCAATTATAGGTGTTGAAACCTAAAATCCTATAAAATTTTAAATAACCATAGGCCAAGTCTTCATGAATTTGAATAAACCCATTAAATTTACATAACTATTAGTTTATAGTGTTCTCATATTATTATTATTACCTAGTATGACATATCATGTTAATGAAATTTCATATATCTAGATAATAATCATTGATCACTATGAAAATGATAAATATGTAAACTTGTTTATATTTCTAATCTCTTGATAAAATTATTTCCATTGATCTTCCAAATTGGTGTTATCAGTAATAATTATAATTATTTTCAAATTTTTTATACAATTTTTATTCACATAGATTTTATATAATCATATGGTGTATGGGGTAATTAAATTGTCAAATCCAAGGATATATAATACCATTTTGGGGTTGTGATTTGTAAGGGATGATGGACATTAAAGGGATTGTGATGTTTGATTTTCACATCATAATATTTGTAACACCTCAATGCATTTTTTTACATGTATATTCTTATACAAGACAACTAGTATCTACATTTAATTTCATAATACTAATTTTTTTTACCTAAAAAAACACAACACTGAGGTTGATGGAAATACATTTTTATAGTCCCCAAAATAAATTAATGAAAATATATAACTCTTTAAAAATGGATATTCCATTATTCGGTAGATGACACTAATTAGGCTCTCCCCACATAATATAATTACTCTAATATACAAAAATTAATAATCTAAAATATTGAATTATTGACCACATAGCCTTTCCCAAAAAAATATTTGAGGATAATATCAAACTTGTATATCTATTCCACCCATCACATATTTTTTGGATTAAATTATTTCCATGTGAAAATATATCTTAACATTATATGACTATTATATACCTTGAACCTATCAGAAAAGGGAATGGATCATTAATTTTTAAGAGTGTGTTTTACCTTATCCAACCCAACGTCAGTGTCTCAGTTATTATTTTTTTGCATGTTGACAAGGTGATAGATATATTCCAACACATTATTATTCAAGAATTAAAATAATTCCCAATCCCATGCTAGATAAATCAAATTACACTATATAAGTCATTATATTTCAAGTACAATCATGATTGATGACGTTGTTAGAAATCTCTTCTACACATCAATGGATGATTTACAAAGCATTGTGTATAGAAATTACAATCTCCTTTGAGTGAGAGAAAGAAAAAAGTCTATCTGACCTATATAAATCGATTAAAAATTTATGGAAATGTCATATTACACTTAATATGATCCTTACCTCCAAGCTATTCATTGGTTCTTTCGAATATATAATGATAAACACCTTCCAAGGATCTTTTAATATTCTTTATTTATTCAAAAAATGACATAATAACCTAACCTTTAATATCCACAAGTTATATTTTGAAATATTTTATTAAATTAGTTAATCATACTAAATTAATTGAAAAATACTTATGTAATAATCATACTCCTCAACAGTATTACAGTGGAAATGGATTTTAGATATGAATACCACAACTATAATGTTGTGATACCAATAAAATGGCCTGATCATAAAGGATGTACAATCTGGTTGAGAATTAATGAATCGTAATAAAATCACAAGATACTGAATATATATATATATAAACCTATAAATATTATCTTCTGGATATCCAACCAATTCAACATAATTTTATAGTACCCTAATCAAAGTTCAATATATGAAAACCACATTTCCCTTTTTTGTTGACCATAAAGGTCTTCTATATGTTCAATGGGGTACATATTCATGATAGTAACATGAATAAAGTTCTATTAATATATAAATAGATCAAATTACCAATCAATCTTCTAATAAATAGCATGGGTTCTTTCGGTAGTGATACATTTTGATGAATAAAGCTTTGTGCTTATATATCATATTGGTATATTTTCAATTTCATCATTTTTTCTTGTGCCATTTGATATGATGGAATTGAAATTTATTTTCCATTAGGTACTAAACCAATAGAATATTATTATTCATATGTCTAAGTACAAAGAATTATACAATTAAAAATCAATAATTTTTTTTTAACTATAGGAAGAATCTCAAACACTAAATGTTGATTATTTTAATTCAATATGAGATATGGAATATTGATAAAGAATTTCTATCCTATAAAATGGGAGGACGATTTTGAGTAGATCTTTGGTCTAATTCAGTTTTGAATAAGATTTTAATCCCATTTGGAGTATTTAATGATGCAATAAACAGATACTATTAAATGATACCATTCAAAATAACAATGAAATCAATTATAATAATAACATTAAAAATATATGAAATGGGTATGAATATACCATGTCAACACCACTTGAAAAAGATATATCAACTAAAGGACATCAGATACTAAGTTCTTTATTCTTCACAATAGGAGATGATATATTCATTAAATATAATATATGATCAAGGATAATATAAATGAATCCCAGAATATGAGCCAAGTTAAAGACTTAGATACATGATTATGAAATAAATCTGCATCTATAGATGATGAAATAACTACAGTTCATCTCTTTATGGTTATCCTGACATAAGATTTTAGTAGAAAGACTTTACAAAATATATCATCCTTACTTTTGAAAATATGTATGGACTTCACATGGATAATGTGTATCACTCAGTTTGTCCTTCCCATACAATGAAACAATTCATAGTCCACACCATTAGGATATATGTCCCACTACATTAATGCCTTCATATATTATTTAAGATCCTATAGGGGGTTGAGGAACCCACAAAAAATTATGGGGGGTTATCCTATAATATCATTATGGGATTCCAATCATAAAAGCAGTCTGAGAACCTATGATACATTCATAACAAGGAACTTTTAGAAGAACAATATTGAGTAATGACATACAAGTAGCTAATTCATCATTATTATAGTGTAAATTTTCCATGGTTGGTTGCATGAAAAAAATTATTTTCTTGAGTAATCTTTAATTTCAATTTCGTTATCCTACAGAAAATAATTCACTAATGATGGGGATAGAAGAAGAATCATATATCATTGAAATATCATCACGAGGAACATCCACAATCAATTTATAATACTAAAACATATCATTGGTCTGTTTTTTGATCTTGAGAAAAATTAAAATGATAATCATGGATGGAGTCTTTTTTCAAAAATTTTGGCTTAAACCATATAAACCATGACTACCTCTTTTAAAAAGAAAACATTAACGCATAAGTAGTTTATGCATTCAAAACCAACTAGTTACCAAATTGGAGAAAAAAAAGTTTTTATAGTTCATGTTTTTTATTGTGAAAGGATAAAATTACATTCAAAAGAAAACATCAATGTCATTCAACTCTAGGTTATATTATATAATTTTCTAAATTATAGACTCTAAAAATATTTATCTTGGGACCAGAATCATAAAAAATGACATTTTTCCTTGATGTACATGGGAGTTTATATAGATTATAAATTGTATTTGTTCCCTACAAGACTATCCTCAACCTCTTTAATGATATTGTTTCACTAAATATATGGTATTATATGAATTAAAAATTCAAGAGCTCGACACTTGTCTATAGTTGGACCAAAACAGACATCTGAAACCTTATATGGTATTGGTACAACCCCTAATTCATTATCATAAAAATTTAACACAATGGGATCAAATGAAAAAAATGCTATAAATAGGGTTATCCAGTGGAAAATCTACTATAACTCATTATTATGAATTCAATGAGTGTCCCTTGGGTGGCATGGTACTGCCCAATTTCATGTAGCGAATAAAAATACAGTATGATGGTAAATATAAAATTAAAATCCAAAAAATTTAATAAAGTAAAAATTTAGAACATCAAATAAATATTAATAGGGGATACCATATTGAAATAATGTTGAATAATAATTGAATGAATTTTTTCCTATGAATGTTCATTTAGCATAGTTAAAGAATCAATGTGGTGACTGTGAATGTATGAATATATTATTGACCAAATAATTTTATTCCTGAATTTGATAGTTTCTCAAACAAATAAACAACAATACATGGTGTACTGTAACCCCTCCAGAAATAGCTACATGGTTTCTGTATGGTCTATTGACAGTGCACCCAAACCTCCTTGGAGTGTTCCATCCTACAACCATCTTTTAATTAAAAATATCTAAAAAATTATTTGAAAAAAATCAATATTACTCATTTCTGAATATCATACTTTAATATTATACATGTTACAATGATTGTTTCTAAGACACTCACTAACATCCTAAACCACATGTAAATATGATCCTATACCTAGTCTAGATTAACCAGAAAAATTATAGAATGAATAAAACCTAAGGGTTCATACCATTTTGAAAAAAAAACAATCATGGATAGTCTATCCTAGAAGCAAAAATTTCATATCTCAATGTATTGGTTCATTTTTGGTCACCACACACTAAATAATATTATATTATATCAACTATAACCAACTAGGATTAGTTTTCAATAATTTAAATTTCAATAATAATTTGGGTTTTATATTGACATCCCAACAAGAAACATCAATAAGTATTTGGAAAATTCATCGATAAAATTAGTTTCTAAATATATAAAAAACAAAAATATTTATTATAAAATTGAATGAACATAAATGAACTATATCATCAAAATAAATGGCTGACACCATTAATTCATTATATCATATTCTATTAAAATCTTGAGTAAACGTCAATCTAAAAATTAAATGTTTTTGGAATATATGATGAAAAATCAAAGAGGAACTGCACATAGGTTACAAATAATGAAAACCTAAACAAAAAATTGACCAAAGTAGTTCTTTCCCATTTATATGGGATATTTTAATCATCTTACAACTGGTCAACTCCTCCATAACCATTTTTATGTAATACAAGTAATTTTTTCCTCATAAGGGAGAATTTTAAATAACTTTTTTAGTCAAAAAAGGTCCACATACACCCAAAGGGGGTATGTAGGGTGGTATCATAAAATGAATAAATGGGTCCCTCAATGTACTCTATGTTCAACCTAGAGAAAAAACTCATATCTTTATAGTCTAAACAATAATATATAAAAATAATCCTTTTTTAAAAGAAACCATGTTACTTAATAATGTATTAGTTGGAAAGGAAACATGTAAGGGTTTGTTAAGAATGAATATGTAGAAAAAATACATATAATTTAGTGAATGTCACGAGAACATTTATAAACATAAAACCACAAAATTCAAATGGGTTTAACCTAAAAAATAATTTCAACAAAAGAATGGAACTTATACTAGCAAAATATCAAAATTAGTAATATATTGTATATATAGATCCACTTGAGGGAGTCTCAACGTGACCAAATGTAATCCCATGGTGTGAAATACAATATTATATCCCCAATCCATTATATATCATCCAATGTTAGGGACCCATTATGTGAAATAATAATTAAAAACATTATGGCATGAGTCATTAAACCCAAACATTGTACATAACCTTGGATGCAAATTGTAAACCCTACCCATCCCATTATTTATTATAGAAATTCAAATCACCCAACACTTTTGAGACATGGTAATAGAAATAATTAAATAAAAACATAATAATATTCTTCATTGGACACATTATCTTAATAATTCCTCTCAAAATCATTTCATTATATCATTTTATTAACTAAATTTATAATAAAATTATACAGACGACTATTCCAGAAAATTGTATTAATTTAATCAAATATATTGGGGAATTAAAATAAAACCCATTAGTGTATCAACTTTTTATAACACCCGTTCTAAATGAATTATGAAAAGACCAACATGAGTAACAATAATTTCAATATTATTCAACTTTTTCATGAATAAAATACATTGAAATTTAATATAAATGTCAAAAATATAAATATTATGTTTTAGTTAAATACAATAACACAAATAAAGTAACATAAATTTATATTGAAGGAATAATTTCTGATTGATGATAATCCATTTTAAATTTGAATGTAAAGGCGACAAGAAGTTGATTAGAAACTCTAATATTAAAAATTAAAAAACAAATGTTTTTCCAAAATGACTATATGATATGATAGTTGTAGAAGAATATCATAATAATGACTAACCGAAAAAGAAGACCAGGGAAAAGGGGGGATAATTAATTATAGGAGATATCATGATGACAAATTGAATAAAAAATGCACAATAAGAAAGGTAGATGATATCGACGAAAGGAATAATTTATTCAATTATATTGTAAAATGTTTGAAGGTAATGAGGGTGTATATTTGGGATAAATTGGAACATGTATAGTTTATAAAATTCAAAAAATATAATTTCCAGGTTTCTCTAATATTTTGACTCCACTGTTTAAAAAATATTCAACTTTATTGTTTCTTACAGAATCACCATGGAATGATTCACTTTTTAGAAGCATGTTATTTTTAAACAACGTTCCAATTGTGCAAACTTATCTAAAATGCAATACACCAACATACATTTTTGGGTCACAGTATTTTCATCAACCATGGCATAAAAATTTTACACGCCCAATCACCCATTTCATCCGAAATTATCAAACACGTCATCACGAATCAAAAGGAAAATTTTAAAAAATCAAATATAGGATTTGATATATGAATATGACATGAGAGTGTAATGAAGTATGTTTTATCCAATCATATATTTATTTGATAATGTCACTAAAATGAAATCATATCAATGAAAAACTCAAGTCTCTAAAGTACACGCCTCACGCGTCATGAGATTTTCAAATTCTATTGCCCGTTACTTCTCTGGCCACCAGGGCTCAGGTGGAGCTTCCGGAAATGAAGACCTTTGATCTGGGCGTCTATGAAGGTGGATAGTGTTCTTGACCTTAGGGGCATCTCGGCTCTCCCCTGCCCTTTCGTCCACCTACAAAATCCTTTCTCGATGCCCTAAGCGGGTCGCTCCGTGGCTTCTTGCAGATGTGCTTCCCGGCGGTGGATCTGGTCAATCCGGTGGTGTCCCGGGAAGGTTCTTGTGTATCGGTAGAGGTTCCCCCGGTTGCGTTCGATAGTCCGTCTCTCGCCTCATGTGGACGCTCGTGGCAAATTTCGGGGTGGCGAGGCCACCTCTACAGGTGTTCAAGAGGTTTGCAGATTCCTGGGGGATAGGCGGCCAGATGCGGAATCGCGTAGCATACAAGCCTGGAGTCTCCTATTTGAGCCCATCGGCCCTCTTAGTTTCCTAGCTCAGGCCCTTCCCGACGCCTGAAGTATGCTGGCTACACGATCAGTTCCTGGCCTTTCATCGATATGTTCTGGACCATGGGGTGTTTCTTCAGTCTCCTTCAATTGTTCTTCCTGTTTCTTGTGACGAACTGGAGGATGCAGGTGGCCACCTCTACTCTCCTCTCATCATGGAGGCCTATCATGAAGAGGGCTCTAGTGCATCCTCAGTCAGGGTTTCTGGCGTTGTTGATGCTGAGGTTCCAGCTTTGTTTTCCCCACACCCCTTATTGTTCTTAGGGAAGTTGGGAAGAGTACCCGTGGAGGTTCCCTCTCCAATGACCCCCTTAATCCCAATTCCCATTGATCAGAGGTATGGTATTTGAACCTAGGAAAGGATGAGACATCTAAGGGGAGGCTCTTCCTCCCTCTCAATGGAGATCGCCGAGCCTTGGGCCAAAGATGGGATCTTCCTCATTTAAATGTTATCTATGATCATAAAGAATTCATGTGGAATGGGAGCCCGAGAAAAGACTGACTTCAACACTTCTAATGTTATGAATCAAAAGGTATCAATTGTAGCAGTCCATGAGTATAAACAGAACTCGACAAATCTAAGGGAGTTCGGATACAAGGTTAGGATGCATGGATCCATGCAAGTGATTTCCATCAACTGTTATATCTGGATCGTTTGGAACAAGGAGGTCTCACTCGATTTGATTAGCACGGGTGATCTGTTCATTACTGTGAAATTCAAAAGGGTTTGGAGTGCTTCTTCATTTCTTTTGTGTACAGAAGCTGCGATGCTCAATTAAAATAGAGCCTGTGGTCTGAGCTAGGTTCCTTCAACCCGGAGGACCTCCTGTGGTTGCTGGCGGAGGATCTCATGTGGCTTCCATCAATAGTCTATCTTGTATTTTACAAGTTTCATGGAATTTTCATGCCTTCTCATCTTGGGTTACTTTGGAGAACGCAACACATGGTGAAACAATCAAAAGGGAGACACGGGCAGCTGGAGTAGGCTCGACAATTTCCAAGCTAACAACAAAGAGATCAACATGTTTCCTAATTCCAAAGTTCATCGTCTTGACAGAGGAATATCATACCACTCTCCATTAGTGGTTTTTCGACATCCTAGGTAGGATTTCTCGGAGCATTTCAGGTTTTACCAGCAATTGTCTTGGAGTCCTGGTAACTAGAAGATACTGTGGAGGGTGTGGGGTGAGCCATTCCTACGGGCACACCTTGGTTGTGATTCCCAATAAACAATGGAAAGTTAGGCTTGGGGTTGATGATTGGGCCAAGGGCTCCCTCCGTTTGACCAGGACATGGAGACTTTGAAACATAACAATGAGGGCTAGGAATCCAACCTTGTGGATGCCTATAATGAATCTATCATTGAATAGCTAGTTGCCATGAAGGCCTGCTGGGCAGAGATGATCCTTAAACATGAGATACTGGTGTGGGAGATATCCATGGTGAGATGGATTAATGAATGGGACAAAAACCCGACATTTTTTCCACACTTACATCAGCGAAAGGAGACGCATGATCAAAACCAATATTCAACTCGAGGACGGAACTTACACAGAAGATAGCGAGTCTGTAGGGAGCATGGTGATTTCTTTCTTCAGGGATATCCTTGAGGGTCCTAACTCGATGATGGACAGAGGCTACCCAAGTGGCAACTTAGCTCTCTGGGAGGCGATCCCCTCGATGGTGTCTGTCCTGGACAATGAGTGCCTAGAGCCAATTCAAGAAGAGGTTGTGATTCACTTGGTGATGATGAAACTAAACCCTGAGAGTGCACCCAGACGTGATAGCTTCCCTGGAACATTTTACAGAGGAATGCGAGATGTGGTGAAGTTGGATGTTATTGATAAAATTCATAATTATTTCCGTGGAGGGAGTCTACCTCGGGTAGCATTTGATAACTCTTTGGTTCTCATCCCGAAGATTAAGGACCCCTCTTTTCTTTGATGCTATAGACCAGTGAGTCTTTATAATTTCTCCTACAAGATACTCGCGAGTGAGTTAAACTAGAGGTTTTCCCAACTCCTCCCACGATGCATATGCTTTGAGCAACATGGGTTCATCTTCGAGCGCTCCATTCAAGGAGATATTTCTCTTACATAGGGGGTGATGTGGGACATCAACCTGAAGCCCCACGGTTCTAACATGGTGATTAAATTGGACATGAACAAATCATACGACTGGATCGATTAGAGTTTTACCAACAGAGTTCTTGCAACATTGGGGTTCTCAACTAGGGTGGAGGATCTCCTTCTTCAGAGTTTCAGTTCACTATGGATCTCAGTGGCATTATCAGGGAAGATATGTCGTTTCTTTAAGGCTACCAGGGGCCTTCGGCAAGGCGACCTAATCTCTCCCCATCTATTTATCCTGGCACAATAAAATTTTTCCGTCACATCAACCGAGGTGTATTAAGCAGAGTTATCCTTCTTTTTAGATGAAAGATGACCATTTCTACGATCTCCCTGATTATATTTGCAGATGAGACAGTCATCATCACGATTGGAGGAAGGGGTTCTGTTCTAGGCATCAAACGTATTCTAGACGAGTACTGCTTTTGGAGTTGGAAAGTAATCAATAGATCAAAGAGCCATTTCTTCATCTCTGACAGGTGTCCTCCCTAGAGGGTATCCTATCTATCCAACAACCTAGACATGAGGCATGGTGTTTTTCCCCTGCAGTACCTAGGCTCACCAATTTCTTCAGGAAGGATTCGAGTTCTTGACATTAATCAAATTGTGAACAGGATCACATGTCGCGTGCTGAACTGGAAGAACTAATTCCTCTCATTTTGAGGGTGCATCGCCCTGGTCCATAATGTTATATCAGAAATCCCAGTTTTTGTGATGGATTCTTCTTTCATGCTACATGGTGTTATCAAAATGATTGACAAGGTTCATTGAAGTTTTACCGGGGATGAAAAGTCTAAAGGAAAGAGGCACTGGGCCTCGTGGGACAAGATGGCTCGATTAGTTCATAATGGGAGGATCTTCATGTGGAGTATACATAGAAAGCTCTATTGTCTTCCTACAACGCTTTCATGGGAGATTTTGGAGGGACACACTATCCGGGGTACGACCATGTCAATGATTTGTGGGAATTCATGGGAGGCTGTGATGGGGTGAACATCTTCCTTCTGGTCGATCGTTCTCCCTCTATTTTAGACTCTCCAAAAGAACTCCCACTAGACGCTTTCCACTGGGGATATCTCTTTCAGGAATAGAAATTGTGTGGGCATGGTTCTCGGTTATCCTGGTGGAATGGCTCCCCTTATCCCAGTAATGGTAGCGAGTCTCTATCCAATATTCACAAAGGCTGTCCTATATAATAAAAAATAGGGTCTCCTTGATTCCATCGTGTTTAACCTGGAGCATGATAAATGTGTGTTTACTTCTTCTTCTGATGTATTTTTCTCCAGGGATTTCCACAAGATGGTCTCTTCACGGAACCCTTATGAAAGTTGTAATGGAGTTCTTTGGTGCATCAAAATTCCAACGAAGTATAATTTTCTATAATGTCAGATCAGGAAGCAGGCCTTAGTCATGAACGAGATCACCATTAAGGTGGGGATCAGTTTTCCTTCATGGTGCTACTGCTGCAGCACAGGGTGGGAGGAGAACACTCATCATGTTTTCTTTGAAGGGGATTGGGTGCATGTTGTGTCGTAAAGCATTAGAGCCCTTTCAACATTTTCCTCATGATATTACAAGGATTCTCCCATTCTAGACAGATGGTTTTTGGTCACGGAGGTTTCAGGTATGGAACGCTTGGATCAGACTGTGATCATCATTTATGGTTGCTTGAGTTTGTGGTAATCAAGGAATTAGCCATGATTTGAGGGCCATGCTCCTTCGGTGTGGTCTATCGTTGCATGGACCTTCTATTTTCTGGGGGACTGGGTTTCTCTCGACTCGAACTGGAGGGGTGATATTTCATTAATATATCTCAAGGATAGGGGAACGACCTCGCCTCCCTCTATCGATCACTTGTTGGGGAGAAGGGTTCCCTGGAATCCTCCCATCATGAAGGTGGGGATCAGTTTTGCTTCATGGTGCCACTACTGCAGCACGGGGTGGGAGGATAACTGTCATCATGTTTTCATTGAAGGGGACTGGGCGCATGGAGTGTCGTAAAGCATTAGAGTCCATTAATATATATCCAGGACAGGGGAACGACCTCGCCTCCCTCTATCGATCACTTGTAGGGGAGAAGGGTTCCCTGGGCTCACCCTATGCATACAGAAGAACATTGACATTACAAAGGTCGATACAGACTACAATATCCTTTATGATTCCCTGATCAGAATAGGTTCCTCTATCTGGACTACTGAATACATTGTTCGGAAATGAAAAACATTTCTGGCAGACCACATTTCTGTAACTCATACTTGGTTTGATGGGAATAGATTTTCGGATCATCTGGACTCTTTGGGGGACCATTGCTCCATCTGTACTACTCTAATCACTAATTATAGCCTAAAGTCAGAGGGTGTGACAATAGTTTGAGGGGATGACCTAGTCTGGCATTATATCATACCCCCATGATCTGGTTCCTTAGTGTTCATTTTTTTAATAACAATCTAATTTGGATGCAATGAAATCCAATCAATCATTATTGATGTTTAACAAATGACATAGGAGATGATTTTTAATGCTTTAGGTATATTTAATATAATTTAAATAAAATCTATGTAACACTGTTATATTTAAATATTTAATTTTCACATAAATGAATACTATTTTATATAGTAGTAACCACTTGAAACGAAGGGGGTTAATGAATTGTTATATACTAGAGAAATAAAATTATATAAATTAGAATATTTTATCCAACAGATTAGATTATTGTGTATGAATATTAGTATCAAAATTATGAATTATATGTAGAAAGTTTCCCTCAATATACACTTTCCAATTAAATACTATAGAATAAGAAAAAAATTAAACAAAATAATACATGATTAAAGAAACTATTTTTTCATTTATGTAATTAAAGTATTTTTATCAAAATAAATTATGTTAGGCTCTATATAATGATACATTTAATGATATTCATAAATAAAATAATAACCAGAAAAAATTAAAATTCATTCATTGGTGGTGACTAGATATTTAATGAGTATAAATTCATTTTATATATCAAAAAGAAATTCACAAAAATTATTTTTTATTTATTTTTATGCACATAAATTTAGATTAATATCCACGACTATTTTGAAATTGTATTTTATAAAATATGAATAATATTATAAATCGTCATTTATAAATAATATCATAGTAAATTTTTGGCCTTTACCAGGAAAGTTTATTTTTTGATGAATAGTGAAAATACTTATTTTGAAAATACTTTCCTATATTTTATTATAATCAATGTAATTTAAATGTTCCATTAAATTTTCAATTTATTATTTGGTTATGTATATTTTATTTTAGTAAAAAAAATTAATTACATTATAGGAAACATTCATTGTAGTTTATTTTGGAATAAAATCAATTTTATCATTAAAAGAAGTTATTTTTAAAAAACTGTGTTGCCTTGTGTTTTGGAAACATAAGTAATTATTAATTATTAAAATTTCATTAAATTAAACCATATAAAATGGATTCTTTATATGGAATCAAAATATTCATATTCTTTTTAGGTTCTATTTTATTTTAGTCACACTGTATAGTAACCATGGTAACTATTTGACACCACTGAAAAAGATATAATGATTTAATAGAGGATGAAATTATGTGACTAGGATTAAAAATACACAAAACGAAATATTAAATATGATTATATTCTATTATTTAATTTATAATAATAAAAAATTAATAAATACTACTATTTTATGCTTCTTTTTGGTTATTATGGAATTTATAATATATTTTTTAAAATAATAAATAAATTACATTACAATCCCTTATATTGATTTAATTACATTAATGTTGATAAGAATTAAATATTAATAAAGTTATATGATACAATTTTTTAATAATAAACTGTATTTGAGATAGATAATTATTTATAAAATTTGTAGATTGTATAATTACCTAGAACACTTACAAAACATCAACCCAACACTTTTGCATGTTGTAGAAATTTGAAGTAAATTATTTTATAAAAATAAAGATAATTTGTTTAGGATGAATTATGAATATCAATTCATTTATTGTAAAACTGTTATAATTATTTAATGTTAAAAGAGTATATTCCAAATCCATTTTATTAACCATTATTAAAGTTGAATATTTTGAATAGTCATGAAAATAATTGGAAATGTTTTTAAAAATTAAAAATTAATTTTAAATCATTAGAAAAACAAATAAAATTCAATTCTAACGGAATTCGTTGTTAAATTAGAGAGAATATTTTCAATTTTCCCATGTATGGGTTTAATTATATTTTGAAATTTTTTTTATAACCCATTTAGATTGAATGATTTTTTTCTACAATTTGAAAATATCTAAAATGATAATGTTCTATTTTAATTCCCTATTTTTCTATCCATTTTGAGTTTATACATGTATCATAAAATACATGTGGGATTAGATTAATTAGAGGTTTCTAAAAGGTGAAATTTGGGAATGTTTCTTACCAAAACAAGGGTGGTTTTGCAGTAGTGTATAGTCCATACCATGGGGAGGTAGGTCATATCATAGTGATATGGTTTCATCGAAGCCCTATTATAGATCTGATTCCATGAAAAATGATTTAGTTTTATTCCATATTAGTGATTCTTGAAGTAATTTAAATTGTATTTCCCATTCAGTTTATTTACCTAATGAAGTTTGTGTTATAATGGGTTACCCCTCACAATAGTACCCCCTTCCGCATCAGTGCATTCAACGAGTGGTCTCTATGTGTAAATGTAATTAAATGTCTGTTATGATATTTGATTCAGGGAATATGTTTCATATATTTAAGTTTGTAATGTAATCTAATTTAGTATCATTCTTCCTAGTGATTGAACCTCATATAGTTCCCCAATATATAATATTTTTTCATAATCACTAAACATTACTTGTGAATTTCAAATAGATAGGGAACTCCATTCTATAGTGCTCAACCCTATGAGAATGAAATGTGTAAACCATCTTGGTTCCCTGATAATGTGAACCATACTACTCCATTTAGATTTCAAAAAACACTTTCCATTCACCAAAATTTCAATTTTATTAATCAGTGGTCCACTACACTATGGTTCCAATCCGGAGATGGGAGACTGTGCATCATGGGGATTTATTTTGGTCTATCCCTATACCATAGTGTAATTATCTATACTGTAGTGAGTTCTTTCAATACAATTATACACCATATCATACACCATCCACCTTATACACACTAGATTCTCCATAATCCCATACATTATCTTTCTTGAAAAAACATTGATGTTCGAATTTGAATAAATTCAACATCAGGTGAGCTTGGTTCTACCCACTTGGTTTTAAAACACTTTTCCTTCTATAGAACCCATAAACTATCAGATTGGAACTCATTCAAGGATACTTGGGTGTGTGATAATATTTTTGTTGGTATATTAATTTTGTTTGGGTGATGAAATCTTCATCGAACCTTGTTGCTGATATCGACAACTGTGAGGTTGGAAGTCCCTTACCTTAATGGTTTAAAATTTACAAATGTTATAAAATTTATATTTTGTGTAGGCATAACTTTTGAATATTATTGCATGATTATGATTATACAACCACATAGATGTGAAATAATATTGTTTCAGTGAAATTTTTTAGAATAACTATATTCCAGGTATGATATTGATTGAAGAGATTTCATGGATATATTAGTTATGTAATGATATCACACATTATCCTATGAAGTTTCTTTCCATTTCCAATGAGGTTATTTCAGAATAAGAGAAAGGTGGACCACCATGAGTGATGAATCATTTATAGGGGGTTTCTCTATAATTTTCATTCTATATATGAGGGACATGAGAATATTGTAACTATTTTTGGAATCAATGGTGATTTTTCTATTGATTCAATTTTGGTATCCAGGTATAAACCATGTTCTCTTTGATCAAAGAATCCTATTGGAAAACTAGAGGAAATATGTTATCATTGTAAAATTTCTATCAAGAGGATTCTAGGAATCAAGTAAGGATAACACCATGGGGTTTTCATACTCATAATTCAATATCTTATAAATAGTTGTTTACTATTTATTAACCATTTGATCCTTTATTGAGGGAGTTAAAGCATGTACAATAGGGGTTTTAAAATCATAGTTAGTTCATGACCAATTTTTATAGGATTGATCTTCTATGATCTATAAATTATTATTATTATTATTGATGTCCATCATATGACTTCACCACACCATGTTTAGGATCCATTGGTGGTTTCGTACATATTGTTATTCTCACACCCTAGTTTGGAATTAGAGATTTATTATAGATTTCATGACCCGAGGCTTGGAAAATAAAATGGAACTTAGGGTAGATGGCTTATTTTTGGATCCAATATATGTATTATACTAGGATAGACTCAGGATGACCCTATCATAGTGTATTTTTTCTTCTTCTTTTCTCATGGACACACATGGCACTTTGGGGGATACTTTTATTGTCTAAAATATATGTCACCCTTTTTGTTTTTCATGATTAATATGATTATTTATTTATATATTAATATGATTATTATTTTTTATTAGTGATCATATGATAAGACATAGAGAGTATATTCTCGCAACTAATAGGATCAGACCCCCTCTACTAGTTCGCATCCTCTTGTATTTGGTGAGGCACAAATGAAGTCATTTACCCCATGATTGAACCATGTTTCTTAAGTTAATCATTTCCATACTGATATCTACACCATAAGAATCACTAAAATTTTATTCAATAGTCCATTATTCAAGATATGGTAGACAAGAGATATGATGGTTAGGGCTCAAGTAGGGGAACTATGTCAGTGGCCGAACAGCTCTTTATAGTGTACCTCCATGTCTCCATTAGGTATAGAATTAGTTTTTACTATTTCAACTGATAAATTCACACTGGGAAATCAAAATGATGTTGACATTTTATCTTGGATTTTTGGGTGTTTTCATGAAACATTGCTATGATTGTGTGTTCAAATTTCATATATATAAAAATTGTTGTACTATATTGTAGTTATTTAATTAAATTACTTGATTTTTTATATCTGTTTAGTATAGTCCATATTTTTTAGATATATATATATATATGCTTCTATAATATAATTATATATAATTACATTAATTAATTAGTTTAACTACTCAGGTTGTTTTGTAATTATATATTTGATGAATATGACTAAAGTGTAGGGATTGAGAAAATGGTTATTTCTATGTGTATTACACTTAGTCTTGAGGGCAGACTCTAAGGAAAGCCTTTACGTGATCTCATATATTGGATTCTACTTATAATGTACCTAATGTAACTATTATATGTAAATATTCCACCTCAATAACATTTGGCAGGACCACGATCTTAAGAGTGTGCACCAAAACATGTTCCCACACCTTCCCAGGCATTTCATTATGTATTCAAATTATATTAACCTCCCTCATCCACAATTTAATATTCTAGGGATAGGAATAATCTAGATCCTTAAAAAATTTATGGAACTGGTGGATGACAACTTCTCGAGGACTAGATATAAATCATAGTGGGAATATTTGATCTCATAGAGACACTGAATGAAAGGATGGGTGAAGATCACATCTTCCATGCTATAGGGACTAGCCAAGAATTGTTGGGGAGATATAGGATAGGTTGGATGATAGGCTAGTTTCACCTAGGATTCCATCAATGTACTATTTTTTACAGATTTTTTACATAACATGTAGAATATTGACTAATCACATCTGGTCATGGAGATTCATTTAGTATCCATGATAGTATATCCATACACCAAATTTTTAACACATTTTTTAAACTTTTCTCTATATATGTCTTGTAATGAGTCTAAAAAATCTATGAATTTTGAAAATAGATATCGATATGATATTTGAATGTATGTATTGAACATAAAAAAATAGATTAAAAAATGGTTCAATTAAAATCCCTAACCATAGAAAATATAATAGATGAATGGGGATAGTTGGTACTCACATGCCATTCATTTCTCATCCTAGTGCACATCCAAATACTACCATGAGTATCTCATTTTATTACATGAAGAGGAAGATCAAGGAAGTGTGAAATATTAACAGCAATCACGTGGGTAAGATTTTGGCTTATGTACACTCTTTTAGACTCTAACCATTACAATTCCTTAGTGGTAAAATTAAACACAATATTAGGATTTTCTCAGTATAATGTGATAGTTCTAGAAGTGACTCATGATTAGATAGACTGCATATTTTAACCCTAGAACATTGGGTATGAGTTCAAGGAATACATGATAATGAATCCATAGATCAAATCCGAGATATCAATAGAGAGCTCATGCTACAGATTCACCCCAAGATAGTGTTGTAGATCTAAGATAGGCTATTTGTATATTGTGGAAAAGAATCCACGATCTAATGGAGGGGAATTATACCATTGAAGGTATAGTTTTAATCATTACTACTATATATAAATCTATATTTGATACCGGTTCTTCCCATTCATTCATTTTTATACTTGTAGTTTATATAGTTGAGCTGCCATTCCAGTTATCCTATGAAGAAGTATGTCTTGATTCTTAATTTTGGAAAAGGAATATCATCTGAAGTGATTCCAACACTATCCTATAGTCATCACTATCTGGGGAAATAGATGGGAGATCATGATTTTTATGAACATGAACTTCTAAGTTATTCTTAGCATGGATTGGAAGAATATCTTCTTAGTTGAAATATAATAATATCATAGATGGGTGAATTTTACCTCATTGAATAGAGAGAGAGATATGATGACCAGAGAGTGGGAACATGGAGCATGTAGAGTTAGACCAGACTAGAGTTAGCTTAGGATGATCATAATATAGATGTATATCATGGTAATCATGGAAATATCAAGAATATCCATCTTCCTTTTTCCTTCTCTCATTGATTATTGTTATCTTTCCTTTTAGGAAAACAATCCTTGACTTCCACTGTATATAGTAATTAACATAGTGATTTGTCACATTATAAGTAATGAACTGATTTTGATAGCCTACATACCATATAGATCCAAGAAATATGATGGAGCTCAATGAATAATACGATGGCATGATGAATAAGGGCTTTGTCGGGCCATGTACACAATTTTGGGGTTCAAAAATATTGTTCAATATGATGGTGGGTAGTAGACTATGAATTACAATTTATTATAAATGGATGAACCATGTGATAGTGATGAAATGATATCCAATTCCATGTTTTTAGATTTTTGATTAGTTATAGTGTGCCTAATAGTTATCCATTATATATAATTGATTAGTGTATCATTAGATGTTTGTAAGATAGTGGGTATTATTATGATGGAATTTCCAAGGATGAATTAGTAACATGAGTGATTGGTGATGTCATTTGGGGTAATAAATTAACATTTAGCATTCATTTACCTCACAAAAAATACATTTCACCAATATCATGACTTGTTCATTGGGGTATTCATCGATGAAATCAACTTAAACTTTCTAATGGATAAGAAGCACACCAAAAACCTTGACATAGTCCTGAATAAACAATAGACACCTTGGATGTATTCCAAGACATAAAATTGTGACTCATGGATTTTTTAGGTGATATTATATGATAAATTGGGGTAAAAGATATGTATATTTATAGAACTAAATAATTTAGAGGGAGTGGCATACTAGAAACACCCCTTTGACATGTCTTAGATCGGGCGATTTTGGAGATTAATAAATATTTCCCACTATTTTCCAATGACTACTCCCAAAAATTAGAACCCCTAATAAAACTGATGAATAAAGGAGTGATGATTAAATGATTGGACCAATGAGACGAGTAATTCCATATGTTTAATATATGGATTAAAACAGCTCTAATAATTAAACTCCATAAACATGAGATTCATTTTTCATTGTACTATGATGCATTATGAATTTTTTTAGGGGTTTTGAAAATGAAATGATATAAATTAGAATCTTATGTGTCTTAGTAGATATGATCCCATGAGAATAACAACCTTACTAATGATCATGTACTATAATTTCTGGTCCACACTAAATTTTTTCATACTATCTATTCATTAATTGATATTGTGTTATTATAGACATCAATATAATTTTCTATATTTTAACACAATGGTTCATGAACCTCAGATAGAGGAACTATGTATAGTATTAGTAGGAATTTTATTTTTATATGGGAATCAACCCTTGAAACTGTAATGTTTGTGTAGCTGCACTCATACATATGATGAGGGAACATAAAGAGCTTCTGGA
The DNA here is from genome assembly GCA_963277665.1 of Viscum album. Classification (NCBI taxonomy): domain Eukaryota; kingdom Viridiplantae; phylum Streptophyta; class Magnoliopsida; order Santalales; family Viscaceae; genus Viscum; species Viscum album. The sequence goes on from OY728140.1 coordinate 1,061,883,450, forward strand.
GAATCCTTCAGAGGATCATTATAACTTGAAGGGATTACTGGATGATTAATGAATTTATGATATTGATAACCATGTTTTAATGACCAATACTCCTTTGGTGATCACATATTCTCTTGTGGATAATGTAAACACTATTAAATATTCTAACCAAGTGTGTGATGCGAGGACGGAATAACTATCTAGAGGTGTCCCGATACCCAAATGGATTATGGATGAAAAAAATGTTATCTAGGTACATTATAGAATTGTAGTCTCTAATTATATTATAGATGAGATGATGATGAACTACCATTACTCTATATAATCATCACATATTATAGTAATGAAAATGTTCCATGTCATCAATTGAATCTTATGGTGGCAGGAGATTAATTGGGAAATTATAGGGTTCAACTCTATAGGCCATAACTATTAGAGGAAAATGAAAATACAAAATTATTATTTTAGGTTGTTCAAGACATTTCTGGCCCATATATGGTTGTGAAAAGATCCCATGATTGAATTTTTGAGGGGTTTATAGAGGACTATGAAGAATCATTAAACTATTTTTGTGGTTTTTGATTGGCTGATTAATTTTTCCCAATATTTACCAACAATAGAGAATATCACTAAAGATGAGATGGGAAATCCCTACATATTTGATACCATACACTTTTTGAAGTGGTCCATTGAGAATAGTTCTTATAGTGAATAAAATATCACATCATGTTTTAGGCCGTCATTTTTATAATGGAATATGAGATTAGTTAAGATTGAGGACAACATACCATCCTCAAAACAAATGGTAGCCTATGTAGACTATATGCATGTTGGATAAGATTAATTGAGTATGGTTTTTTGGATTTTGTAGATCACGAGATGATCATTTTTACATGGTTGAGTTCTTATAACATAATTATTAACAGGAATCCATTTAGATGGAACATTATAAGGATCTATATAGAAGGTCATGTCATTCATGGATCTATTCCTCTAATGGCCTGAAGGCCTTCATTTTTTTTGATTTTTGATAATCCACCTTTCAAGGGTTGAGGTGGAACCCTTACATGGCCCATAGGTGTATGCATTACATGGACCTTAGGCCTTAGAGGAATTCATTGCCCATAGGCTTCAAACAGTAAATATAACCCAGACTAACTACTTGGAACTGCTCCTCCCCATCATCTTCATCACGAAATCAGCTCTCCACCTTCGCATGGCTGTTCAGCTTGGCGTTCCCATGCATGCATAGGCTTGTCCCGATGGCAGGTTTCATACCCTATCATTCTTCCAATCTATTTAGAATCTACTATAGTGAAATCTCCTTGCTCCTCCTCCTTCTAATGCTTGTTCCTTTTAGGTTGTCTAGTTTGCATTTTCACTTTAAGGTGGCCCGAAGGCCATACTGACCCGAAGGCTTGGGTGGCCTGAAGGCCTTAAAGAACTCAAGGACCAAATCGGTGGCCCAAAGGCCCAAATGAGGGCATATTCTCGGCTGCTACAGTGCCAAACAGTGCCTACTACAGTTCCCGCTACAGTACCTGCCACAGTTCTGCACAGTTCCTACTACAGTACCTACTATAGTGATGCTACAATACTACTACAGTGCTGCTACAGTACCTACAGAAAGTATCCCCCACCTGGATTTGATCCCGGGTCTCTTGGATGCAGTTAAGGAGTCCTCACCAACTGGGCTGAGGCTCATGTGCCATGGATCTATTGGATAGAGTCTAGTGAGGCTGAATTTGTGGGGTGTTGGTTGGTTCAAGAGACATCTAAGAGAGTGAAAATAAATAAGAAGATGATTATTGAAGCATAGGGAAGGAACATATTACAAGCTATCAATATGAGGAGTCTCGTAGTGAATGCAATAGGTGATCTTATTTTCTATAGATTTAATCCATTGTAATGTGACATACATTTTAGAAACAATGTACATCTCGAACAATGTTTTTGGAACCCTTTGAGATCATCATGATGGTGGGGATACTAGAATAACATTTGAAAATTCCTCCATGTAATCATGGAATTTAGGATATGTTCTATATTTTCACATAATTGGATGTACAAACCCAACCTAGAAAATGTGATAGACATTTAGGATGATGAGTTTGAACTAGATTTTTCATACGATGAGGGTATGTTGAAAAATATTTACATAAGTGATAATTCCCATTGAGTGAATATGTTATATGTTTTCTAAATTCAATGAATGGATATGTAGATCTAGTATGAGACTTGATACTAAGAGATAGAAATTTGAGATTAGAGACATGAGTAATTCAAATAGTAAACCGAGATATGTTTCCTGAGGATGAGAGTTTGGTAAAAGTTTTCAACTTTTAAAGTCACATAATTAAAATTATTATTCAAATTCATTTAACCATCGTAGTTTTTAGTTGATCCATGTTTTATAATGGATATGGGGGAATTTTTTTGATCAATGAGGATTAATTATTGTCTTTTCGCATGGTTGTTGTTAATACATGGATGGATGTTCTGTTGGGAATATACCATGCCACAGGGAGGTAGGATGTGTGATTGTAATATGTCTACAATGTTGTCTTAAAGTCAATCCAGGGACATGCCACATGAGTATGGTAAAAAACATAGTATGGTCGCTCGATGGAGCTTTCATCATAGAATTTTCCATGGGGATTCCACTTATTAAGGCTATTTCATAGTGTCTTACACCATGAAACTGGGCCCCATTCAATGTTAGTTCATAAAGATATTTTCATACAATTATAATTGATTTTAATATTTTTAATGGAATTTAATTTATGGAAGGCATTTTTTATTTTTAAGAGAGGAATTTAACTAGTTATATAGGGAGTCTTCACATAGATTTAACATCCTATGGTTCACTGACATATACCAATTTTTTTCCTCATCACTCAATGCTACTTTAGAATTTTAAAGTGCTCTATAATGTCATTATGAGATCGTCATCCAAACACCATAGAAGTGTGTGAAACATCATAGATTTAAATTTATGTGAACCCCATTACATTATATAGACTAACCATAAAAATCTCCACATGCCATGATACATATTTTTCATAGCGGTGGTGATATATATGGTGGTTACACAAAACAATTTGAAGACTATGCTCCATGGTGATTTCTTATAAGGAAAATCTAAAATTTGAAGAAATTACATATTCCTTGGTGATAGGTTTCATCAGACTTCCACACTGAATTACCTACAATTTAGTATAGAGATCCATGATTTTCTTGATGTTCTTCATTTATCCATCACGATGAGACCTTATAAATAAACATTGAATATGATTGAAATAATTTGAGCTTTATTTTTACCCCTTTAATTCACATATCATTTCCATTCTTTATATCCTCTAATATTTCATAATATAATTGTTACAAATAGCCCTTTCTGTGCCATCCTATTCATGTATATGTGTGAATTTGGTTTGGGTGATGAAATATTTGATAGAATTTGATGATGACATAAAAAACTACATGGTGAAAATTTCTACATCATCCCATGTTATCATTTACACTGTATCCCATATAATATATTTTCATTGTCATAATTATTAACATTTATTTATTATGATTTTATGTTGATGAGTCTATAGATCATTAGACCCACTATGATAGTGTTTCGATGTTAATTTTTAATATGTGTATATTACATGTTGGATATTAATTTATATATTGACTTGGTGTTATTATTTTTCACATGATGTCATGTTTTTTCATTGTTTTCCTTTTACTTTATGTAACCATTACATTGGATGCAATGTTGGTATTTAAGATAGGTTAACCATAGTGTGATGTGAATCCATCATAGGGGGAGTGTGATGGTGTTGAGATGTTGCTAATAAGGGACCTGAAAACATGTTAGAGAAATGAAGACTCCATGAAGATAGTGTTGTGGATATACTCAAGGTAGGAATATATAAATAAATATTCATTCTCTAAGGGTAGGCTTGTTTATAACTATTGTACATTAGGTAGGATGATACACATGATGGACAGATGATTCTACAAATCATGTTTTCATGAAATCATGAGGTATCCAATCACATGATTCAGTATCATGAGGTATGTTGGTTAATATTGGAACCACATATATTCCTTCAATCACATGGTCCTAGTAGGTATTGATGGTTGATTTTGGATGTTTGTATAGTGCATTACCATTCAATTTAAGAATGTGTAAATATGCCCTTTAAAAATATTTTATTGGTATGGCATAATTTTTTTAAAATTGAGAACACCTAGTTGAGGACACAATGGTTGTGTCAAATCAAGTCTCATACTGAAAAACTTCTTTTTTTATTTTGTTCTGCATGTTAATTTCATGGCCAATGGTCTAACAAAGGGAACTGGACCTATTTCAGATGATATAGTTGAGAATCCCAATGATTGACTGTTATGAGGAATACTCTATAAAACCATACAATTTTTATTAGTTATTTATTAATTTACATAATCTTATCTAATCATTCTTACAACTTTGGGAGCACCCTTTATGGTATAACCTATGCTCCATCATATCAGTTCTAAATGATAATAACGGGTATCTATGTATTTTTTATAATATTTCATATGTTTTATTGTTTATCTAGTGACATGATACAAAAGGTATAGTCTCACCATATATTAACTCAAAACTTATCTTCTTATTCAGAAACCACTTGCATATGTGGAGGAATTCATGAGGTTATTTTGTACTTTATCTCATATCTAATGATATAGTTTGTGATTGTACACAGTTAATGTGAAATGTGTTACGAAAGGGTTTATGTAAGATATAATGTCTGAAATTTACATGAAAAGTTTATAAATTAAATTTGATGAATTTATTTCAATATTATCCTTCTCATATTGGATAATAGTTCACTTTCAATCCATTTTTAATGTGTTATCCTTGTACTATATATTAATTTTCGATGTCGTAACAATATTTCCACTCACCTAACATATAAAACAAATCATTTTATCCTTTACTACTCACACATCGTGAGAAATTTATATCTACCATAATAATAACAAATTAATTACTATGATTCCTCGTAATGTACTAGACGCCCTAGTTTAACAAAATGGGAAACATATAAGCCATGTGGTGTAATCCAAAAGAGGCATATCAAAGGTGGGTCATATCACATAACTAAAAGATTTCATGATTATTTCATATTTTTCCGCATTTAAAAATTAAATATACACACTAATATATAAAAATTAGTAACATATGTATTAAAATATTTACTATATTAATGTAATAATAACTTTTCATCTACTTATCCATCTCTTTGGAAATAAAAACATCTCTTTTACATATGTCCAGACTACCAACTCCACCGAGCGGGGTGATTCATTTTTCTTCCCCTATAGATAAGGTGTTATTTTATGATGGATTTAATAAAACTATATTATATTCATGAAATAATCAACGTTGTAGAATTATAATATATAACATGTTATATTACCCTTCAACCTATTAAAAAAATTTCATCATCTCTTGTGAGTGTGTGTGGACTACCACATCCACAAAGAGATGTGATTCATTTTTCATGTCCACACTAATAAGTAGTTTTAAAATTATATTTAATTTATAAAATGATATAATTATTTAATTATTAATATATTAGAGATTATAGAACTATGACCTCTTTTACCATAGCCAACAAACCATTTTTTTGGATTACAAACCATACTTCCTCAAAACATTTAACATAAACATAATTTATTTAGTTCCTAATAATACATGGTAATAAATAAAAAAATGAATAATTATATCGGAATAAACATTAAAATTTTTATTTATTAAATAGAAAACTAATATAATTTTATTAATCAGAATTTATACAATGTAAAAAATTATTTATAATGCAAGGTTTTGGATTTTAATTGAAATTGTGTTTTAAAAATTTATATATTAAAAATAATTATCCACCATATACAACTCATAGAAAATTTTATTAAAAACTTTTTTAATATTATTTAATGATATTTCATGTCATTTTAAACTATATTTTTATTTAATTACAAGATTTTGAAAAAATTTTCCAAGATCCTATCGAAACAAGACACGTAATAATGTAAACAAAAATTGTGAAATTATTCATTACTGATGCATTTTTTGAATGGATGAAATTTCCTACCATGAAAACTACTTTTTTGTTCGAGGCTTCCATAACAAGTTTACATTTTTTTCAATTATATGAAATTTTATAGTACTATTTAATTTTTTATTTAAAATTATATTAAATAAAATGAATATTTTACTAAAATTATATAAGAATCGTTTAAATATTATTTTAAATTTATATCAAAATAATTGAACATAAAATTAGAAATATTATCATTTTTAAGGATATAAACTAATTATAACATATACCATATATATTTGAATGGATTATTATCATGTTATTCTATTTATTTACTAGGGAAAATACTGACATTTGATGTGCATGATTTCTAATATGTATGTTTATGTAGTTTATAAATTTTTTTATTAATATATTCTATATGATGGATTCATTCGAAATATTAAACAATGGGAGGGGCATGTTATTTCCCCTCAATACATCAGTAGGTCACATGAAAAAAAATAATCATGATTATTTGGCATATACATTAACTATGTATGTAGTTTGTCTCAAAACGATTCCTTTATGGTGCGATTTGGATGTCCTATATTATTGATTTTATCATAATGAAATAATTAATTATTATCAATTTGATTATCAACATTTTCAATGTATATATTTAATGCTTTTTAGTGATGGGTTTTTATAGAAATCATATTATTTAATCTGGCTTGGAACATTATGTATTAATTAAATGATGTTTATAATAATATATGGGTAAAATATATATTTTTATCTCATATATTTCATGTTTTTTCAAATAAACCCTCATGATTTATGATTTTTCCTTTATTTTTTTATTTAATATTTCATGAATATATTCTAGAAGTTTTTTTTATTTAAAGTGTATATTTGTTATTATTTTGATATCAATGTTTTTATGAGAAATTTAAATCTTTTATGTGTTTTGTTTCATTATTTTGAAAGGAATAATTGTTCTCCTTTCCTTTTATAACCATTGCTATGATATTTGTTCTCATAGAATATTTTAAAAAGTTCTTCACCAGGATTATGGATGAGTAAAACCTATAAAAATTTATATAATTACGTTTTTGGGATGCATCATAAATTAAGAAAAATTGATTAAAATAAAAATGGAATTTAAATTTATGAATACACATTTTTTATTGAAAAAAATGGGATATTAAGTGTAACTAACTATAAGGATACTATATTTTGGATTTTTAATTACACATTATGAATAAAAAAGTAAAAAGTTCTTCAAATCATTATAAAGTGAATACCTTATTATAAATCATGTACTTTTGGGTTGTTCAAGGAATTATGAATTATAGATGGTATTTAATGAATGGATTAGAAACATTGGAGGTTATGATGTAATTTGAGAATAAATATAAATTCTTATTTAACAATAATGGTTAAAATTATATGAAGAATTATAGTTATTGAATAAAATATGTCATAGTTAAGGATATATTATGATTTATACTTTTTAAGGGATTTAATACTATTATTTTATCATAGATTCTCTCAATACATATTTCAGTGATTGAAAATGGTTATAACTATTAGTAACCATTTTAATAGTGGATGTGAATAAATGTTTGTTGGTATTTGAAATGAGAAACAAAACATATATACAACTGGAGTGAAAAATCATTTGGTCATTATTAAAAAACTCTATCAAGTTATGATTAAAAAAATACAATATTTCATGTCTTTAATGAACCCTATAAGATAAAATTATTTTATCATAATTTCTTTTTCTAATGATCATAACAATGAAAAGATTAAATTTCACACATGTTTAGATTATGGGATGAAACCCCAATTTAAATTTATCTTATTAATTGGAAAATTATTAAAATGTTGGGAGTGTAGGGATTATGGAATTTATTTTCCTAGGTTGATAGATCATGAAAGAGATTAGAAATACTTGTAGAATACTTTTTTTAGCATAGTCAAACTGTAATGATTAATAAATTTTTAATTAAATTTAAATGATTTATTTGATGTTATTATTTTTGGATCTGTTAATTTCAAAAAAAAAATTGTATTCATATTGGTAAATATTAAAAATTGAATTCTATTTTTATTATTAAAGGAACTGTAAAATAATAAGATAGAAAATAATTATGATTTTTCTATAAAAAGGTTAAATCATTAATGTGGGTTCATATAATTTTTAAAGAGTTATAATTTCATGATAATTTATTTAAGGATTCATAATATCTTAGAATTAACATATTTTCAAAGTAATTACATCTATTTTGATTTTTTATGAGATGGGAGTAACTTCAGATATAATCACCATGTTTTATTAAGTGATTGAAGTTTATATAAGCCTTATATTTAACATTTTTATAGAATAAATTATTTGAGAAATAATGCACTTATATTTTTTATACATAAGTAACAGGATATTAAAATCCTTTTTTGACATGAACATTAATCTTTAGATAATTATATACACTTTTGAAAAAATGATGACTACAATTTGGGATAATTTGCTTCAACATATAGATAACCATTAGATTGAAAATGGATTTTGAAACTCAATGATTGAAGATATTTTCTTAAATAATTACATAATTTTGGAAAACATATATTATTATGGAAAATATAATAAATTATGATATGATTTTATTTTATATATAAATACTGACTTTATATAAAAGAATATATAATATATTAGGTAATTATTATAATTTACGTTATTCATGGAAAATATTTTAATAATTATTATAATATATTATTATGGAATATTCATTTGTTTTATGTGAATTTATTAGTTATAAATGTTTTTTGGTGATAAATATTAAATTGGTGACACAACTATATATGATACAATATTTGTAATTTTATTTTTTTAACATGGGTAGGAATATTATTATGATTTTTAAGGTTATTTATTATTGGAATAATTTATGTTAAATATTGTGTGTTATTGTTGAGACCTTGATGATTAATGTATTATTTGCTCATATGATGGATTATTTAACTTTTATTTTGTTTTACATTGTCACAAAAAAATTATTAATGTATATAATATTGAGAAATAACCTTTCATTATTTCCTAGATATTGTGATCTAATAATAGATGAGTTCATTACATCATAAAATAATATTTAATATTGATTAATCATTGAATAGAGTAAGAGAATAGATAACATAAAAACCAATCACACAAAAAATTAAATATGAAATTCAAATTACAATGAGGAACGAAATCATGTATATATTTTTCATTAAATATCTTATATCAATGGTATACAATATTTCATAGTCCAATGAATTTTTTACTGAATGTGAAACCCAATTATCATGGTATAATATTTTTAATCTCATTTGTGAGTAATAAAATTATAAAGTTGCATGAATTTATTGATTTATGTTCTCTAAAAAACTCATTAATTTTTATATAAAATTTATATCTTATTTTATTACTCTATATGATTTATTTAACTTGAGAAAATGAAATTAAAATTATCTATATTAATGATTTTTTTAATTAGAGAATTTTACACCATGATATTTCAATATATAATTACACATTAAATTAATTTTATATTTGATGTCATATTTCAAAGACCCCACTAAGATTAAATAATCAACTATATACTATAGAAATATTATGAATAAATATTAATATTTTATCTTTGAAGTTTTATTTTCATATATAAATAATATTAATAAGATTAAAAAATATATATATATAGTGGTTTTCTGAATACAAATATAATGATTAATGAATGGTAAATACAATCTCAATTTTATATAAAATCATATATGAGAATGGAAATAATTGTTATGTAATATAATTTTCATGTGAAATGAATTTTCATCAAAATAATGAATTCTAAACACAAGAAATGAAATATTTTATTGAAATTTATAGATATTATTTTTAATAAAACAAATTAAAATTCATCTAATTATTGATACCAGATATGGAATTAAAAAAAATTCATTTTATACTTTAAAATTTCATTTTATTCCAAAGTGATTTTTAATTAATTTTATGTGCAGATATCATGATTAATTAAATCCAAATTTAGAAATTGATTTTCATAAAATTTTAATCCATTTTAAAATTTCCACGTAAAAATAATCATACGATAAGTGATTCAAATCTTTTTGAAATTGATGATTTTTTGATGAATAATGAAAAATAAAAATTTCGAAAAATTCTACTTTCTTTACTTTTATTCAAATCAATTTTGATGTTCCTTATTTTTTTGGATTTTATTTAATGAAACATAATAGAAATTTTATAAAATGTATTTAAATTAATTTTTTTTTGAAAAATAATAAGTCTCGATTACATTACAAAATTATTTTCATATTTAAAATGTTTATTTTTCTTAGAACTGTTATTCTTCATGCTTAAGAGATTATATTAGAAATATTGTCCATAACAACCCTATAAAATATCATATAAAACTAATTCTATTTTTTTAATTATCATATTCAAATCATGCATGAAGCCCCACTTTAGTTTTAGTCATTATGAATAGTAGTAATGATAATATTTTATCACAATGGTAAAGGGTAAAATTTGAAAATCATGGTTGGAATTATGGTATTTTTCTTGAATATTTCTCAAAAAGATTATATAATCCTATTTTTTATCATTATTTCATCAATAATCATTATTGAATCGTTAATATAGATTTTTTTCTAATTTTCATAAGATTTTGAACATTAAATTAATTTCAGTAATGTGTAACTAAAAAATGTCAATATCCCTCAATTATATATCATAATTTATAGGGATTTATATAAAAATGATTTAAAAATTGTATAAATAATAATTTTTTTATTAATAAACAATATTTGTGATTTTTTTAGATCTAGTAAAGATATAATGATAGCATACACAACATAGACACAACTCTTATATGTGTAGTAGAAAATGAAAGTTAATTATTTAAAAAGAATAAATAATAATATGTTTTCTATTAAATATTGTGTTTAATTAAATAATGTGTTAATTACAATGTTTATGTTACGGGGAATGAATATTTATTCAAATTACATTATTGGAATGAAATGTTTAACTTGAATTTTTTTATAGTATAGAAAATTTCCATCCATGGTATAAGTTGTTTAAAAATCATTTATAAGTCATTACTAAATAATAAAAATTCTTAGATAACAAAATTTTATTTAAAATTGTTATGGATATCATGAATGGTACATGTATTTGACACTTTGAATTTTTTAAATTACATTCCTAACCCATTGGGAATAACAACATTCTTATAGTGGAAAAGGATAAAATATTTTCTTGTTGGTTAATAAAATAATTAATTCTAAAAACACAAAAAAGGATTATTTGAATTTTATATTTTATGTTTACTTCAACCGCATCATTGATATAATATAATCTATTGTACAAATGATCAATTTCATAATTTGTATTAATTTTTCATTTATTTATAGTATTATCTCCCTCTCAACTTATAAAAGGGAACCTCATATCCTTTAATCATCACTCATATTGATCCATTTATCTTGGACCTAATATAATAAATTTCATTCCAGAAAATCTTCCACATGTGCATGTTTTTAAATTCTAACACAAAAGCCACCCTATAAAGCCTACTGTTTATAATAAAGGTTATATCTCAATCGATGGGTATACCACTTAAATATTTATTAATGGGAGTCTCTATTCTTCCACCTCTTAGAAATCATCTATAACCAGACTAAAATGATATCATTATAGTCTTATATATACTAAAATGTTATTATAATTTTGTAACAACCCCATTTCATTTCATTCAATTTCTAAAGGGAAATTAAGACATTGATGAAACATACGGTTGGAATACATCTTCCACAAAAATATTGGTCTCATTTGTCACAAATTATTAAAAATACATGTTATTATAATGGATTTAATGAATATATATGATATTAATTACAAAAGTATAATTTTATAAAGATAATATATTACTTATATTATTACCATTCACCATTTAAAAAGAGAGATCATCCAACATGAATACTTTTGGGTTACCACTACCATTACAGGATCGATTCATTTTTTTATGAATGATATTATTGAATGATAATATAAATAAATTTGTTTATTAAAATGTATAATTATTTAATGATTTTTTAATTTAGATATTGTGGATCCCTAACCCCAATGACCATCATTGACCCACAACAGTTTTATTTACATTATGAACCAAAACTAATCAAAAAGATAGATATTAAATTAATAAGATTAATAATTATAGAGATGTGACCAACCCTTTTGATATATTTATCTATCTGATGGGAAATAAAAACATCCCTTGTGCATACTATTGGACTATATACTCCACTAATATATGTTTGTAATTCATCATAAATTCTATACAATAATGGTTATTACAATGTATTAAATGAATTTATATGATACTAATGACTTATTCTTTATTTTTTGGAGATTTTATATTAATTAATTTATTAACCGTACACCTTTTAATAAATGAAAGCACCCCACAATCATATATGCGGATTAAGACCTCCATGGAAGGAAGAAATTCATTTTTTATCTCTAAACTTCATGGATGATAACAAAATTAAATTATTTTATAAAAAACTTCGAATTACATCATGATATCTAATCAAGATATGTTGGATCCATAATCCCTTTTACCAAGATCAACCTATAATGGTTTTGTTGGGATTATGAACCTAACATCCTAAAAAATTTAGATGTAAAATTAACTGTATTGCTTATTAAATAAGAAAAAGTAATAAGTAAAATAAATAAATAATGGAAATGGAATTAAATTAAAAAATGTTTTTATTCATGTAAAAACAATAATTTTATTACTAATTGTTAATAAATTTTTAAAACGATCATGGACTCAAGGACAATTTCTTCGTTCAAAACCTTGTGTTAATTTATTCCTTAAAAAATACATATCTTTATATCCTATATTTTTATAATATTTTTTTGTAATATTTTTTAATATTATTGAATGATTTTTAATGTCATTTTAAGAAACATTTTACTTTATTTATAATGTTTTTATAGGAATTACCTTGTCATTTTTCAAACTGGGTACTTTTAAAATTTAATCAATAATGTGATAATAATATTTTATTAATGTTTTACCAAAAAACAAAATTTATTTCATCATAAAAATTATTTTTTTTAATTTTACATTATTTGTATCCATAGTTATTCTTTTATATGTAATTGGAAAATATATTATGGAAATTTTGGTTTAAAATGTTATGAAAATAAATTTATATTCTTCTCATGTTTTCAAAAAAAATTTAAAACATCATAAAAATGAATTTTCATTCATTTAATTATAGTTTAATTGTTGTTATAATTTAATGGAGATAATTATTAATTATAATACCCACAATACCATTCTTAAGGAATATGATCATTTTTTTCTATTTATTTAGTAGATAAAAAACTATCTTTTTTATGATTTTTTAATATGAATATTTATGTTGATTATGCATTTTTTTGGTATTCATTTAAATCATATGATGAATCAAATGAACATAGTATGTGATCTGTGGGGATCATTATATCCCCTTGATTATTCAGAATGTTTCACAAAAAAAAAATCTTATTTGTATGTAGTATACCTGAATGATTAATATATGATTTCATTGAACAAGGATCTGAAAATATAATTTTTATTGTAACATATTGTTACTTTTCTGTGTGTTTGTATCCTTTGATTTGAGTTTTCATTGATTAGATCTCTTAATGGGTTGTTTTAGGACTTTTCCATATATTTTGATGAATTCATGGCATGCACACTATTTGCATAGGGTTCACACCTGGTTAGACAATGTGTGAAACCGTGAAAAGTGGTTGTTGTACAATATGCACAGATTTAAACTAAGTGTACAACAAAACCATGAAACACTTCAAGGGGATGTGTTTTATGTGTAAAAATAGGTTATTTGTTTTTACAAATCGGGGAACCTATCCCTAGAATCCATGAGAATAGTAATTAATGATATAAAAATTGCATTTAGAATACCTAGACCCACAAATTTACCCTAAACACCTCCCACTCAAACATAAATAAATCCATTGGATATTGGGAGCCATTTTGACCCGTTCTGGCTCCAAAAATCACATATCATATATGATCAATGTTCGAATCAATGTATAGATATTCTATATCGATGAGTTGATTTCTTCTTGATCATGGAACTTACATCTTCCCTTAACTCCTTATCCATATATGTTATGATGGACTTGTGAATCATAGTTTATTGATGTTAAATTATAAATATTTGATCTATTATCCCCTATTAATATCAGTCCTCTTAAAATCAGTGACTTACAAAGGAGGTAACCTTTTTCATATTCAATGCATTTCAATTCCAAATACTTTACATAGGTGTTTCAATGATTTTTTATTGTTTTATAATGCATTGTTTCTTGATATATTCATAGATATGAGTTTCGTAATTTGTAGTACATTTTCTAGAAATTTTTTCCTTGATATTCAATGTAAAATATTTGTTAACCAATTTCTCTTTGAATTGATCATGGTATGATTTATATAGATATGATGTTGATTTCTTACAAATTGTATGAATTGTTTAAATCCCAATATTTTATGGAATTTTTTTGAATGATAATTAATGTATGTCTCCATAAAATTGAGTGATTTGGCATGGTTTTGAATTCTAAAGTGTAATAACATTATTTGTAAGAAATGAGACAAAATATTAAATGTTACTTATGTAATTTTAAATGATAGATTATTTTAAATGATCAAGAACCCTCATTGAATGATCATTATTAGTTTTCAAATGTTTTTCATTGATTATTTAAAGAGTTATTTATTAAATTTGTATGTGTGTGGAAAAACATGTTTTGAAATGTATTTATAACTTTTGAAATTATAGTAGTTTATTTTAATTTTTAGGTTTCATTAAAATAAATTTTTTTATTTAATGGTTTGTATTGTATTAGAATAGGGATTTGGGAAACGATCTGAATATGATTACCCATTTTAATTATAATTTATTTTAAGGGATTTGAATTTAATTGAGGATTATTGACATCCTTGTATGATATATATGATTATACACTATTGTAATAATACCATAGTGAAATTTTTTGACTCTAATACTTTCCATTGATGGGTATTGAAAAAGTGATTATTTAATTTTAACGAGTTTGGGGGTGAGAGTGGGATGTAATTTTTGGGATAGATCCCATGATTTTTATTAATAAGGATATGAGATGTGATCCTCATGACATGATTACATAACTCAACTATTTTAAATGTCAGGGTAACATGGATAGTTTTATGGAAAAACCTAGATACATAATTCTCTAGAGGAATGACACCCTTCTAGTGGATCCACAGAGAACATGAATGGTTTATGATATGGATGTGTGGACTAGAAAGAGGGTGTGTGTGGAATTGGTTTTCTTAAAACTTGTGCAAGTAGAAATAATCCCAAAAATTAGTCATGTTGTAATTTTATTTGCTCTTCTACGGTGGAATGAATATCTTATCTTGGTTGTACCAATGACATCTATATAATTGATACTCGATATACAAAAAGGGTCGATTTAACTATTTTTCATAAGAGTTTTCTTTTCCAAATTCATTTAATGTTATTATGAACCTTGACTATATTATATCAATTCTTCATAATATTTACATATCAGGTGTATATTTCAATACTTTCTTGATTATTAGAATTTATATAGTGAATTTGTTTTCAAATATATTAAAGAAAATTTGTAGTTTTTAAATTGTGTAATGGAATGTATTATATTTTTAGTTTGATTAATGATTTTTAAATGTTTAAAAATATAACATTAACATAATAATCATTATTTATCCTTTATACAATTATTATAGCATATTTAAATTGACTTAAGAAGTAATTTCAAATAATATTCCATGGAATCCAATATGGATCTATAGAACACGAGATTCAGGTAATGTTTTGTTTTGTATCCATTTTGACCATATAAATAGTGTTCATTATCATGATTTCATATGTGGTTTTAAGTTAGAGTGACTATTAACAGGTTAATTGGGACATGGTGGGTGGTTTTTGACAACCAGAAAATGTGTTTCAGGTAGTTTTATTTTATATTCATTTTTGTATCATCTTCTTGAAAACTTAAATATTATATCAATGTAAGTATCAAATGATGTTTACAAAGTCTACCTTTATTATTATATTATTTTTAGCGTGAAATTTTAGTAATAAAAATTTATTGATTCCTTGTTGGTTTTAATCGGCCCGTATAGATCAATAATTATCTTCATATTAGTGAAAAATATGCTCAGATATTGATATAGATGGTATTATGGGTTGGTATCAGTGGATTTATTTCTAGAAAATTAATAAATTTTCATTGAAATAAATTATGTTATATTAAGTGAGTCATGTTTTAATTAATATTAGGAACATTATGGGACTCTACATGTATTTTGTGAGGGGTGTTTGATCACTACCACCACATGGTGAGAATTGAGTAACCAGGATGTGGGGGAATGAGTATTTCATTTTATTTATTGGTTTCCGGATTGAAAATGAGATTTATATTCCCAATGAGAAAATATTTCATTTGGGTAATCTCTTATGAGTTTTTGGTTGGGATAAAGTGATTAAAAAAGTCGCAAAATTCCTTCACAATCTGAAATATAATGGGTAATTAGTGTGACTAATATAGGAGTAAACCCATGAACTATTGTGTGGATGGTGTGTTGTTCACCATCCCATGTGACTGATTCATTCATAGTTCTACTTTAAACTAAACTTGGAGCCATATTCAATATTTTATTTAATAGAATCACTTATTTGGGGTTAGTTTGAAAGGTTAGAAATGTTTTCTGTATTATAGTCATGTTTGTTGTTAATAATTTTAAATCCCATATGAAACAAAATTATGTCTAAAAATTATGTTTATTGATAAATTTTCTCAATTACCAAAAAGTATCATTGATTAAATATTTTTTTTGTAAAACTGAATTTCAATATTTATTTCTTTATGTGTTAAAGATATATTTTATGAAGTAATTTTCTCTATAATGTATTTAATATGAGAATGTTTTTTAAAATTGGGGAAAAATTTATTAATGTTTTTGTAATCGTGGAGGAATATCTGAGAGTTGTAAATTATTTTTTTCAATATTTGATGGAAATATAAAATGATTTATTATTTTGAAATGAAACAGTAATGATTTATAAATGGAAAAATCATGCGTGTTTTGGAAATAAATGATGAATTGATAATTAGGTTTTGGTTTAGTTTAATTATTCCTATATTGTTTGTATTCTATTTTTCTATTTATAATTGTTATGATGATTCATTGTTTTTTGATGACTTGAAATGTACCCCAGGATGTTTCCCATGAATGATATATTATTGTTACATTTTTACATTTTTAAAATTGGTCCTTTTAATTTTTTGAAAGAAGAATATCTTCTCGAATACTCTACCAAAACCCATACCAAGTAGTGTAGAAAGAGTATTCACATCCTTTTAACTTGTTCCATGAATTCATATATTATAATCAACCATCATATAAATGATAATAGGGTTCTCTTGATCCAATAATGTGTATTGAATATATTGTCGCTATTTTTTATTCTCTCAAGACTCCTCAATCTCTGTAGGTTGTTTATATCAACTACTTATTTGACATACTTGTCTAAGAGTGATGGATGTTTTCATTCCCTCATTTCTACATGAAATAATGTCTTGGTAATTACTTAAGTGATTATTTATTCAGTGCCAATAACCTAATGAATTAAGTAAGGATAATTTTTTTTTGTCCTTGGTGTTTTGGAAAGATGAGCTATCAATTGCAGAGAATGCCAGGATATTCCGATGTTTGGTATGTTTCATACCTAGGTTTTTTAAAAATGACTTCAGGAAGGATATCTATTTTAAAAAAGGTCACCACCCATACCTCTAAAAAATAATGTATGAGGATGGGTTGGTATCTTATTCATGGATTCTCAGTGAGGCCTTATCATATAAAGTGTATCTATAAAAATAACATGAATTGAAAAATTACTCATTCAGGGTTAATGAAGGAAAATATTTTCATAAAAAAAGTGGACTACCATGTGTTTCTAGTGTTGATAACCTTTTCAATATAAGGAGTTTTGTTTGAAATATCCAATTTTTAGTGGGAAGTGTGAATTTTTTGGTAACCGTTAGAGGTTTTGTAAGTTTTTATACCAATAAAAGATGTTTCATTATTTAATATAAAATCATAACTATAAGGAATGTGATGTTTCATGATATCAGGGATCCAACCATAGTCCTTAGAGTGAATATTTTGACATAATGGAGGAACATTTAGTTGTAATATTTTAGCATCTAGATGCGGTTAATGTTGATCTATCTTATTGTATTTGGAACATGAGTGAATGTTTTTTTTGTGTTTTCACTTCATACAGATTTTATTTCTTGCAATCCTTTTGTTTTGGGATCTTTGTTAATGATATCTTATAGACATTGATTTCATCCATATTTATATTGGTGATATGATAATGTTTTACTTTTTTTAGATCTGGATTTTTGTTCCTTGGTGTTCTTCTTGTTTTGAAAATATGGTTAGAGATCAGTTTTAATATGTTTCATGATCACCCTTTTGAGAGTGCAGTGACCTTTGTTAGACTCACCCCAATGTCTGAGATCATTATAGCATGACATGGATAGACCATGGGAATTTATATTGAAAACAAAGAAGATGTGGAATTTTTTAATGACCAATATCTTAGTGGTGCTATTGTTTGATTTGACGAGCTCATCAAGGTTGAGGCTTGGTTTTAAAAATCCTGTGTTACCATTGAGTACAAAAACATGGTATAAATCATTGTTAGTTCATTTCCTTTAATGTGGATGTTTGATCTTAGGAATTTATCTATAGTGAGTTGTTTAAGTCTATTCATTTGGCTAAGTGATCTCATTTTCATAAGTTACACAATATTTGTGAATCATTAAATGGTGGGTTTACATACACTAGGTATTAAGTATTTATCTAGTTTCATTATGTGTGATGATAATGGTGTGTTGATATTCGATTTGTGTGTCTGTTTTAACATTTGTGTGAGTCTCTCTTTTAGACCACGGTCCTACCACCACATATTATGAGTTATGGAGTTCCTCTTGTGACATTGTTTCCCATATTTTTAGATAGATGGTTTTTTGAGAAAAAATCTTCTATGGTGGGGAGGTTGAAATGTAACATTACTCGCATTTAATTTTGTGATAATTCGTTTTAAGAATAAATTTATTGGATCTTTTGTAGGGATGTTTCTCTTGTTTTTAATAGTTTTTAAGCTTTCTCTACCTCTGTATAGTTTCCTCACAATTAGTGCATGGTTAGAAAAAGTGTGCAATGTGGATATAAGTGGGTCACATGGTTTCAACACAGTTAAACTATGTTTATAACCATTCTGTGAAACACATCCAGAGCACTGTTTTGGGGGCATGGTTAGGCTAATATATAGTAAAAACCATGAATCATAACCATTTAAACCATGTGAATGGTAATTAATGTTCTAAATATTGTAATTAAAATCCCAATACCCATTTAATTGACCATATAATCCTCACTCTCGAACCTAATTTGATCATTTGTAATTTGGGATCCCTCTTGAGCCATTTTTTTCTCCCCAAACATCATATCATGGAATATTGAAGTGAAAATAAAATCATAGATCTTCTCTTTTGGTTATCTATTTTCTAATTAATCATGTATCTACCATATTAAATTGATTCATTCTCTATAAAGGTAATTATGTCCTTGTGAAACATTGTTGATTGATGTGGAATTGTATATCTAGGATCTCATCTCTCCTATCAAGATCACACTTCTTAGATCTTGTGATCATCAATATAGGTGAAAATTTTCTAATTAATTTCAATGGGATTCCAAATATTCTACAATGGTGTTTCTTTTATTTTCTTTATTTTTCTAATTCATTGTTCATTGATTAATTTAGATATGTGAGTTTTATATTATATAATAGGTATTATATTAATGTATCCCTTTAAATTACATGTAAAAGCTCTGTTGAACAATTTCTATTTGAATTGAACATGGTATAATATAAATGGTTATAATAATGATATCTCATTACATTTTATGAATTGTTTAAAAGATATGTTTTTTTGGTTTATTTTCAAAGAACATTAATTTTTTTGATAAAAATAAGTTCTTTGGCTCAGTTTTTATTTCTAAAGTGTAATTCATTGATATAAATTATATGTGAAGATGTATTTGATGTTATCTAAATAGTTTCAAATTCATGAATATTTTAAATGACCATGAACCCCATTTGAATTATTTATTATTATTTTTAAAATATTGTTGTTCGTGAATTAAATGAAATAAGTGATTAATTAAAATGGAAATAGGTTGAAATCCCATGTTTTGAAATGTATACAATGCATTTAAAATTATAATACTTAATTTGAATTTTTATGGGTTTCAATGAATGAAATGACTGATTTATTGGTATTTTTGGAATTATAATGATGATTTTGGAAAGGTAGATGGTATGACTACCATATTCATTATTGAATTTCCTTGAAGTATTTTAATTGAATTAATGATGGTTGATATAATAGTTGGAAATCTATAATGAATTTTTTTTAATGAAATTATTATTATTCATTGCTGAAAAATGGATTATTTACTTCAAGGGAGTTCAATGGTTAGAGTGAGATGTGATTTGTTAGAAAGATCCCACGATTGTTACTAATAAAGATCCTCACTGTTATCCATATAATTTGATTATCTCACTCAAAACTTTTTAGAATTCCTAGGATCCTATATAATTAAATGTGACGACTTAGATATATGTTTCACTAGTGGAATCTCACCCTTCTAGTGGGTCCATTGAGAATATGAATGGTTCGTTCTATAGGTGTGCAACCAAGAAATACGGTATGTGTGGAATTTGTTTTCTTGAGACCCATGAGACTTGATCAAATCTAATTACATTGTAATTATTTAAATTGATTATCTATTCTTGGGTGGAATCATTATCTTACATAGTTAGTAACCATGAAATCTATATACCTGATTCTTGATTCTTGGAATTCTTTATTATTACTATTTTCCACCAAAGCTGCATTTCAGGATTCATTTATTATTATGATTATTCATATTGCATAAATTTTATTAAATCATGTTCTTATTTCCCTATCATGTGCATATGGTCATCTCTTTCAAATTTTCTACCTTTACCCTTTAGAATTATTTAAATTTTATTAATATAATACTCAGTTTCAAAATGATAAAATACTATTTTTTACATGTTTTGTTCAATAAATATTTTTTAATTTTTTAAAAACATTCATTTAAACTAATTAGTATACTTTTTTATGTATAATCATCATTTAGAATATTTTAAATTACATGTAAAGTGCTTTCATATATTATTTAGTAGAATCTTAATAGGCTATTTATCTCACACACTTCATGTACTATTTGGTGTATATAGCCATTATGATCTTATATCATGTGTTCATACTGTCACCAACCTTTTAGGATTCATTTTAGTGTGATGAAGGCTGGGAATCATGGGAAATTGTTGTTGTTCAAGGACCACCAGGAGATGGTTTTATGGAAATTTTATTTTATTTCTAGTTTTTAATAATTTCCTTGAAAATGATATGATTATATTAATGTATGTATATGATGGTGTTTACATCGTGTACTGTGATTATTTTGAACATAAATGGGTGAAATATTTCCCACCAGTTATATATTGATGCACATGTTTTTGTTGTCATCCCGTAGTGATTAGGATTGTTATTCAGGTTGGAGGCTAGTCACCTTATATGTTAGTTTAGATGGTATTCTGGTTAGTTCATCACAATGATATATTATTTTATTACTTTCAACATTTTTATATAAATTGTTGTTATCCATATCATTATTTACATTATACATAGATTTATTTCATTTTTATATTATTTATAATTCTATTAAATATACGTATTTTGTTTGGTAATAAAATGATTTTATTATTTGTTAGAAGAATAATTATACTATATATAGATGAATTGTTTTTTCAAGGAAATATTTCCATAAATTTAAAAAACTATTGGAATTTTATTTTTCCCTTTATTATTTCTTTGTAAAATGATTATTTTTTTTAAAATAAATGAGTTTATTTTAATAGTATGTAAGAGATTATTTTTAAATTTAAACTTATTATGTTAAATTGTTACTGTTTATATTTATTTTTTCACCTTTTCCAAGGGAATAACTATTTCGCATTCTTTTTTTATATCCCATAGGGTTATTTTTTTCATCATCCCATGTTCATAATAGTTTTTCATATATTATGAAATTGACTAGAAACAATATAAAATTATATAGTTCCACATTTGGGAGATATCTTTATAGAATTTTATGGGTTATAAATGAAAATAGTTTTTATCGTAAGAATACCATTTTTTGGAAAATAATACATTAAGTGGAAATTTAGAATATTTTTGAATTGAATTTCTATGTAATAGTATTTCTATATATTACACAGCTATAATCCAAAAGGATCCTCTAAATGTATGAATTTGTAAAAAATTCTATAAATCAAGTTATAATGTTTTTAAGGCATATATACATATAAGATATTGTAGATAATAACAATTATGATTGATGTCAAAATGCAATTTATATCTCCTAATCAAATTATCCAAATTTAATGAAGGGATTACCTATGGGAAGGTGGGTGAGTTGTTCTATGTGAATTAATTTAAATATAAATAATTACTGATAGGAAAAAATCATGGTTGGTGATGTAATATAGTGATGGTAGAACTAAAAATCATGAAGTGTTGTTCAATTTTAGAAGTATTTGAAATAAATAATATCAACTTGGGGTAGGAAGAATAAAAACTTATGAGAGTGTTTTACTATATTTGAATTGTTTTTTTTGAAGGGAAATTATTCTTAAATGTGGGGTAAACCAATATGAAACATTGGCGATTCATTCATGAAATTATTATTCAGTAAATTATGAATATTTATTCAGTTAAATAAATAAATAATTATGTTGATAATATAAATGAATTAAATGGATTCATACATTTTTAATTTTCAATTTTTTATATCATCTTGTAAATTATAGTTATGTAATACATTAAATAAATATTTCAAAAAAGAATTATTTTAGATAGAGGAAAAAAATAATATTGAAGAAAAAAATAAAAATTAATTTTCTAATCATGAACATAATTAAATTTCAACTTTATATGTGAAAAGGATGACAAACAATTTCTGATATAAAAATACAGTATTAAAAATACAACAATTTTTTTAATATTCCATTTTAGGATGAATACCACTCCACCAACTATCTTTAACATTATTTTTCCATCATGTCTAGCTCATGACTCTGAAAAGGACCCAATTAATAATTTATATGTTAGTCAATCATGTTTCTGATTTCCTATTGTGGATTTTTACATGGAATTAATATGTCAATTCACTCACCCTATTGTATAAAATCCCATCATCTTGACTCATATACCAATAACTTTAAGATCATATCCCAAGTCACCACATGGATATTGTTACAATAAATAACTTTCCTCATTTTGAATTGAGTTGAATCTGATAAAAAAAATTATCCTCCAATAAGGGCTAATTAATTAATCCTTAAAAAACCTTCTATATGATTAATATTCATCATGAGTACATTCTTCCATCTTTGATATAATATTTATTTGGGTGTTATATATCTATATCCTTGATAAATACTCATTAATATTTTAAGACTACACAATAATTGGTGTTTTCTTGTAAGATCCCAGCCTTTTATGGAGTCATCTCAGGTGTATTTTCATGTACTTTTTTATGGTTTTATATACCTTTATTTTGGAGTAGTGTATTGGGGGGTGTTTGACATAATGTTTAAAGAAAACTAAAGGATAGTGGGTTGTTCACATTTTCATAAATCATGTGACTAAACCATGCCATGTGTGAAAAATGGGAGAGAGAGGTATATAAGGTTTGCACATGGTTTAAAAAACCATGAGTCCAAACCATTCCATATGTGAAAACCTGGATGTAGAGGTCTGTACAGTTCACAACATTTTTTTCTATCCATGCACCTTTTTCTAGGAAACTATATGCTCCAAATTTAATATCCGAAAATCCTTTTTTAAAACACCCACCCCCTGAGACTCTCGTATTTCGACCTAGGGTTGGTGCTGAAAATTTCTAGGTGCTCCCAATGAATTATTTATTGATTTAACAGTGATACTTAGAATGTTCATTTAGATCAAAATACCTTATTTAAGATATAATCTCCTCTCGGTAAGTGGATTTTACACTGATTCTTCTCGCGTCCTTTACTCCACCTTTCAGAAATCTTTTCATGGATGACATCCACCATTTTCTTTGATCTAAACCTATGTATTGAGATCTAGATCTAGGATTGTGAATCTATATCTAGATTTTCAATATCATGATTTTTTTATCATAATTCTGGTTTAGGGATCTATACCTAGAGCATGATCGATGAAGTTGTACCACTTGGATTTTGGGGATTTTGAATGAGATATCTTCTATCAATAAACTGAGGTAGGTGCTCTAAATTGAACTCCCATAGACTTATTTTATGATATGTGAATGTGAGTTTAAGATTATCTTAAGTCACTTGATGAATGTTTTCTTAAATTGGAGTAATCAGGATTATGAAATTTATTTGATATTCCTTGGCAATTTAGTCAGTAAATAAATCATGGAATTGATGATTGGGGTAATATTTACCCAGATATAACTCTAGGAGATTTGATATTTCATGAGATATTTAAATTGAGATATTTAATTTTTGTGAACAGATAATTAATTATGGAATTAATTATCTAATTTTTTATGTGTATGTAAGATAATTAATTACAAAAATTAATTATATATCATGAGATTTACAAAAGATAATTAATTTTGAAAATTAATTATGTTTCTTTTTGTTGATCAAAGATAATTAATTGTGATAATTAAATACGTCAAGTTGAGATTCTATATGGATAATTAATAGTGACCAATTAATTATGAAATAATAATAATATTGATTGATTAATTAATTGATAAATTAAATAATCGGTTATGTGCTTTGTTAATTGTTGAATTAACTAATGGCCTTTGAAATGTTTAACTAATCATTGGATAAGTAAATGAATAATTTGGAAAATTCATGATAATTAACAAATGATTAAATGGGTCCTAGATATGGAATTCTAGTCCGATTAAAAAGTGGTACATAGACATGGAATTCCTCACCAATAGTTATCAAAGATTGAGATTATGGGGTTCTATGCATGAAGATAAAAACCGAATGAGAAAAGGAGTGCTAGTTATGATGACCAACACTCAATAAGATTTGCAGTACTAGGGATGATGACCTATACTAAAATTATTAATGATACTAAATAATGACGATTCACATGTGATTTTTGGTTCTAGACATTCGGACATTCACCAAATGATTATTTATAATAATGAATACAGATTCAACTGGGAATTGAGGTTCTAGACATGACAACCTATACAAAATGTTTAATGATAATGAATGATGATTTAAATGGAAAACATGATTTGAAATTGGATTAATGTGTTGGTTAAAGATTAATTAACAATGTGTTAACTATTTAAATTATGCATTTTATTTATTACTTCATAAAACTGTAGGCACTATATTTTGGCTGGAATAATATTAGACGTTGTTGGACGGGGCCTTCTTAGTTTTACTCACAACCTCTTTGGGTCACCTGATCGTAACCTGTGTAGAATTTTTTGTAAAACTATAGGATAAGGGCAATCCCCTAGGATAGGTTGTTATTTATAATTGGTTCATACAGCAGGGAGAATAATTGGTTCAGGACCCTTTTTGGAGTCATTGTGTCATTCCTTTTAGTTGATTTATAGACACATGATACTGGCTGTGTCATAGAAGGATTTACTTATCAGGTGAGTATTATATTTTCTTTTTTTAATATCATATGACAAGAATTTTTTCTGGTAATTTTTATACCCTTCTACACAAGTTATTATTATTATCTTATGTTTGTGTTTTATTATAATACAATAGGGTGGATTCCACCCATGACCGACTTACCAAACCCTCGCTACTAGTCGGCACCCTATGGAATACAAGGAGGTGAGATTGAGGTAATGTGGCCCACTGGCTCAAGACACCATTTAGTGGCTCCCAGTCCAGACATCAAAAAGTGGAATTAGAGAAGTTTTCTTTTCATTATTCTTAGTTTATCTTACTATTTAATGGAATGGTAGACAGAAGATTAGGAAGTGTCGAGGATTGGTAATTAACTCGTGTATAAGAGTAGCAAACCCATGTATGGTGGAAAACTGAGTACTCAGGGTGGGATTATTTTGATGGAGGTTTCTTGTTAATGTTTTATATTATTTCACCTTTGGTGACACAATTTTGGTGTGATGTGATTTTATATTTGAAATTTTTTTAATTTTCATTCGTGGACTAATGAGGAATGCTAGTTTAGTTTGCATGAATCATTCTAGGAACCCATGGTTGTTGTGACAAGCATCATTCTAGGAACTCCTGAGAAAATGGGCTATGGGTAAGTTGTTGAACTTGAACTATTTTCCCTTGATGTGTGATTGAAAAAATGTTGAAAATGAGAATAAATAGGTTTCAAAGGAGAACATTGATTGGAAAAATGAATTTGAGAAATTAATTACTTGTTGAATTAATTAATTTGAAATAATTTTATTAATTAATGTTTGGATTAATTGATGAGAATGTATGTACCCTTGTAAACCAATACCATAGAGTAGTATTCTTGTGGGTATTGATAAGGCCTGAGTGTTTACTGAGTGGCGAAAGAAAGAAAATGATATTTTGAATTATATTATGTTATTTTAACCTCTTATAACATGATTTAAGGTGGTGTTATGAGACCTATGATGTGTTTATGAATTTGTAATGATGTGCCTCCACAATTCTTATTGGGGGAGAGACTAAGGGGTATGGCCTAGAATAGTCATCTAGATAGGGATAATGAGGAACCATTGGTGAAAGATGAGGAGGAAGGGGAACAGTTCCAAGAGGATGTTTCTCTATTCATGTAGTATATAGAGAGAGATCCAGGGCCGGTTCAGAAAATCATTTCAGAGTTAACAAGGGGGTTTCAACTATATCACCCTCAAAAATTTATTATAGAGGGTGGACCTGAGGGATATTAATTCTGTATTGAATCCATAGACACAATTCTTGACCATTTGGAGACTCTGACTGAGAGGAGGATCAAGTTTAATGCTTATATGGAATAGGGTTCAATGAAGCACTAGTGGGAAATTTAGTTTCAATCTGGACAGACAAATAAGATGTTATGGAAGGACTTTCTGAAGATGTTCATTGATCACTTCTTTCCAAATACACTGTAACAAGGGAAGGCTCCATGGTTTATGTTTCTGACCCAAGGAATCATTTCCATAATGGTGTAGGACGAACATTTCATTGATTTAAAGTGTTTTTCTCTAGATATGGGGGTAGATGAGGCTTATTTTACAAATAAACTTCCAGACGGTCTTATTTGTGAAGTTATATTCAATGTAAATCTCTTTAGGTTGATGAAATTTCTAGAAGTTGTTAATCCGTTTCTCAGTTCAGAGGGGAACATGAAGGATGATTCGAGTACTAGACATGTAGCTAGATGATTATGGAGTGTGCCTATAGAGAGCATGAAGCATTGTCATGAGAATCTTAGTCAGGACATCAAAAATAAAGGTGGATATTTAGGAGGAACAGTTACACCAGATATTTATCATGAGCTTTTCCACCAGTGCGGTGGTAAGGGACACTATCTTAGAGATTGTCCTCGACCACCAGTGGAGTGCCAGTTTTGTGGCAATATTGGACATCTATATATGTCCTGTAGGAATCTGTAATAGGTTGGTGATGAGGGAATAGCTGCACTGAGTTAGATTGTGGGAAGGTGGTCTTCTAAACAATATAGGTATGGCACTTGGAGTTCTAATAGAAGAGGTGGTTGTGGAAATAGGAAAGTTGATTCAGTGTATGAGCACCCATAGCAGAAGAGTGGTGCTACTCAGGGGAGACAGATGACACCACAGAGAGGAATGGTAAAATAGTTATATACAGTGCATCATACACTTGAAGAGAGTGAGGCTAGTCTATCAACAGTGAGAGGTACTATTATAGTGTCTTCTAATTTAGCTAATACCATGTTTGATATGGGTGCCTCCCATTCCTTTTTATCTGAAAACATTTTCTATGGCTAGAGCCTAAAGGCGGAGTCTATTACCAAGATGGTGAATATTGACTCATTATTGGGAACATTGACTAGGGATATCTATTTATTCAAGTGATGTTTTCTAAGGTTCAAAGTGTATCGTTTCCTTTGGGATATATATGTACTTGATATAATGCGCTTTGACTAGATTATGGGTATGGACTGGCTAGTCGAATACCGAGTGCACATGGATTTTTAACGCATGAGAGTGTCCTTTGTATCTCTTGAGGGTGACCAATATGTTCTTTGTAGAGAATGGTATAACCTTGCATGCCGAGCTCGGCCAATTACTCAGCAACTGAGAGAGCTTACAACCCAAGTAGATATTATTTTACTGGATGATGGGTAATCAATATTACCCTTACACATTACATGCTCCAGATATAATGGTAATTGGTTTACCATATTTTATATGTTTTTATCACACTTCTACCTATGATGTGTATCTACCCCTATCAACATCATTAAATACGAAAACACATTGAATAGATTTTTTGGTTTTTTTAAAATTAACTATTATGGATTAAATTAAATCCTCCAAATAAGGAATCTTGTAAAAAAAATTTAATAGTGATATTAAATTTTCAATTTTAATCGGGTGACCTTGTTTATGATTTTAGTTTTCATAAATAGCCATGAAACTATCCACATTTTTAGTTAATATTATTTCAATGTGTAACCTGGTGATTCATGGGTTCTAGTTTGGGGGATCATTAAATGAATAATGAAAACATACTTCCATGTTTTTGGTCTACATAACTCTATTTCTATCTATCCTCTTCTTTTCGAAGTGACTTTGTGAAATATTATAGTCAAGGATATTATTCAATTTATTTTCTTTTTATTTATTGTGTGTTGTGAATAAAATATCATGGGAATAATTTAGTAATTAATTGTTGAATAATAACCTATAAATTAATAGAGGAATTATAATGTATATTTATCCTGAAAATTAACTAAGATATTAACAAAATTATGATTTGGAAATATCGATCAATAATAATAATATTTTATCATATGTGAAATTGAAAAAATTCAAAAGTAGTTTATTATTATTCATGATGTGAAAATTATTAACTGATGTTTTGGAATGTTAAGATAATTTGGAAATTATCCAAGAACAAGTTACTATTATGACTAATAATAATATTATTCATAATGAATTAAAATAGAATGAGTTAATTCTAGAAATGCAGGAAAAACCATAATCATTGATGTTTTTCCTAAATAAATAATAATTCCCATGAGGAGGTGTTCCATGATATTTATTTTTTAACTCTATCTTTCGATCCTCACGGGTTGGTTCATCCTTAAAATTGATATCGATGATCTTGAAGTAAAAAGTTCCTTAAAATTTTTAGGCCAAGCATATGAAATTGACATGTTATATTATTTTTCTATGGAATAAGAATATGATTTTATTTGATTCATGTTCATGTTATATTTTACATGAGGTTTTCATGACTATTATCATATTTTTTTGTGTAGCTTATGATGGTTTTTTCTTTATAGGACCAATTGTACATTGTTATGAAATTTATTTCCAGTTATATTTTGAAACTAGTAGAACTGTTCTTATATTATCAATATTAGTAGGTGGATCCCTAAGGTTGTTTAGATATGGTTCAAAGATACTTATTTTTGGGAATGGATATCTCTATAGTGGAATGTAAATTTATGACCAATTAAAAAATATGGCATACTTTAAATGTCTTAAAAGCACGTAATTGTTATCGCTTTAAGGGGTTGTGCACATGTGGTTGAAATTATGGCTGGTAGATGACATAGTCTATGGGTTTTCATACATGGTTGTGCATAACCATGTAGAAGGATATACATAAGTTATTGGATGATTTATTTTCAATTGGATATACATAAGTTATTCATTATGTAGTTCTAATTCTGATAAGACTTTTATAGATTATTCCAGTTAAAGGTTTGGAAGATTTGAGGGTTATGGATAATAATCAATATGTTATACATATCATGTAATCCCTATCATTCCACTGTATTGGTAGCAAATAAGATGAAAATTAAAATATAGGCATTATTTAAATAGTTATCGACATTTTCTAGACATCGGAAGAGGGGTGAGTGATTTTTGAAATCATCAATGTCTAAGGACTCGAGAAATGATAGTGGAATATCATGACTAAGGTAGTATGAAGAAAATGTCTAACTTCTATGGACATCTTGAACTTCATCTTTGAGAATAACATTACAAACATGATGATTCTTGACTGCATTCATGTGTTCATTGAGTTATTGAAAATTTATATGATTATTTTTTCATATTAAGAATGGTTTACTGGGTTACTTAGTTTTTGAATTATTTGTGGATTGGAATGAGGAAAAAAGGTTTCAAAGATTGAGATATAACATCAAATGGAGATAAAATATTAGGTTATGGGCTTTGAAATAATGTTGTAATCACATGGGATTAAAAATGAAAAAATCATAGTGAATGTGTGAGAGGAGGACATGGATTAAATTATAAATATGTCCCATGAATAGATGATGACCGATCTCTCTCTAATTACTATATGAGTTTATTTTCGTTGGGGAAGAGGAAGGAATACATGTAGTAGAAGGGAAATAGATGTTCTTGTCATATTAATACTTATATAGTATCCTCTATGATATATGGTTACTTAAATTTAAATATTTATATTTAATGTGTGAATTAAATTATTTTTTACATGAAACCATCAGTGGTGTTTCACCATTGTGGAAAGGCTGGTCATCTGTAAAACTTTTTCTTCCAAGTGTATCATAGAGATCAAGGCAATCTAGGAGTGGGGGATCTGAGTAGAGGATGATGAAATCACAGATGATTATGATTTTGGAAAGTGTCTTAACTCTTAGAAAGTATATATATATGAAGTGGACCAAATTCATTTATATGAGGGAGACAATCCATATAGTAATTGATTTTTTGTTTTTTATCACTGCTACCATATCTTCTATATTAGTCAATAATGGTACTTTGTATTATTATATTTCTGAATAAGTAATTTATGTACTAGAATTACTTATTAATTTATCCACTATAATGGTATCCCATTATAAACCATTTTCCATGAATGCAGATAGTCATAAAATATGCACAAAGGATTAAGAAGTCAACACTATCTATGGACATCTATAGGAGCACATGACTATGGATATGATGACCATCAATGCGATCATAGAAAATATTGGATAAAGTTATTTCAATATCAAATTGACTGTTATCAGATATATGTAGTATTTAAATCATTGAAGTAGGATAATTTCATGATAACCTATAATGACAATATTTTTTTTAAATTAATTGGGATTAGTACGAGTCAGCAAAAATTGGAGGCAGAAGATTATGTGTCCTGGAGAGCCCAGTATAGATTTTTTATCCTCTTTTAGGTATATTCAGTAAATGTATCAGCGAAATTTTATATCTTTTGAAATGGTGATCGAATTAAAAATTCAAAGGAACCGTTGAATCGGATGCCCCATGATACTATTAAGGGAAGCTTAACATTGACCTGTAAGGGTCAGATAAAAAAGTTATTTTCTTGGAATTTATAAAAATAATAATAAAATAAATAAAGGTTATTTTATTTATTTTTTTTGCAACCGTTGGAAAAAAGGTAGTGAGATTGCAGTGCGACGTCATGCCATTTAATGGATAGACCCTTAAGATGTGTAATCACACCACTGGGATAATTAATTGGTTGAGTAACAACACTGTTAGGATATTTAATAGGTTAATTAATTAAACTATTCAATAAACCCCATTAATTGTGTAGTGTTTTGATCACCTATTTTATTCTATTTAATCAATGATTGGGTTAGGTTTTTAGGGGAGAAAAGATAGGAACATCTATGGAAATGCTGAGGACTTCATTCCTCGATGAAAAATGGTGATTGAGTGACTGTCGTTGGATGAATCGACAGACGATGAAAAGTGCCGACCAACACCTTCATATACAGACCATACTTCCTCATCTACAACACCTTCCAGTGGAAACATAGTAGGGGGTTCATTTTCTACCTATGATAATTTTTCTTCTGGAAATGCTTCGTGTTTATTATGCTATCACGGAGGGTGTGGGCCAAACGAACAAGGCCTAGACCCTCTTCCAAACTTGGTTATAGTTTATTTCTTCATGGGAAATCGAATGATATGTAGGAAAAGTGGAAACCAGGGCCACAATGCATAGGAATAGTCCTAGGTGGACTTTTGGCGTAGACGAGAATAAAAATGGACCACTAGAGCTTCACTGGTGGCCCATAGAAGCTAAACTAGTGTGGCGATGCTGACAACCGTGGGAGGAGGCTGCTGGAACCCACTAGACACAATGGAAGTACGGTGCATGAAGGCGTCGTGGTAGAAAAAGCAGTGATATTCCATCACTGAATACATTGAAGCGGGGCGGCATGCCGCGAATGATGGTCATGAATTTGAGGCATGATGGAGGGAGGACCCATGCCCACGAGTTCGTTTCGGGCTGGTCCGCGTGCACCAGCCAGGTAGGGAGATGCCATTTGGCACTGCTGCGGAGCCAAGTGGAATACCATGGAGGAGGGCTATAGTGGAGGGTGTAGCTAGGCCCCCGGGTCTGTAACGGGCCGGTCCACGTGGACCGGCAAGGAGGTGCGACCCCAACTAGCAGCACAACTTTGATGACCAAAATTGCTGAAGCCGCTAGAAAGGGGTGAAGACCCCCTGTGCTCAGCCAGTAGGCCAAGCGATTCCACAGCCCGGTGAGCCACTCTATCCCAAGTGGGCTGGAATGGACCTACAGTCCAGCGATCTATGACCGCGTCCCAGTAGGTTGAGCCCGCAACCTAGTGGGCCGGACAAGGCCCAACCGAACTTGTCTGAGCCCAACTCCCATCGAGCCAACCGACTTGGACTGTACCCTATCCCCCTTTATCCAAATTATGCTTAAAAAGATGTATCTCATAAACTAGATATATGTTTGAAAAACCTTCTACGGTGTTGGGACCCTTATGATGAGTTGCTGCTTTTGAGATACTCTGCAAGTGACATGAGGAATGTTGGAGTTTGGCCAGGTTGGATCGTACCAGGATCAAACGAGGACCTCGACACTAAAATGCTTATAACATACAGATCGGGCGTCCTCTTAACGCACTGTCTTTTGAGTGGGAAACATTATGACATGGATAATTATCTAGTTACTTATTTGAGGGAATTCATTTCGTTTGAAATATGAATGATTTCTTGAGGAGAAGTTCACCCATGTGCACTACGTACAGATCACTGCGACTATATAAGAACTAAAGACAGCTGACTTTTGACTCTGTGGGACTCGACGACCATGTTGGAAGCACCTCTGTGTGACTTTATAGCACCATGGTGTGGATGGGCTCTATGTGACTTGGACAACCCATGGTACTCGATAGAGGAAGTACCAAATTAGGCAACGGTGGGGAGCTTCTCTGTGTGACCTAGCAGACCAATGATACATGATGGGGAGGAGTACCAATACAGTTAAAGATTTGCGTGAAGCACTTCTATATGACTTGGAAGGCCCACTCTACTCAATTGAGGAGGATATCTCCAACAGAAAAGGTGATCAACGATTTGAATGATGTTTCTATTAAAACTACTCTAAAATATACCTGGTGTGAGATGTATTTTTCTTTGTGATTTTTGATTTAGATCATGATTTTTGGTTTTTACATTGTATAATTCTACTAGACTATTTGGGGTCTCGAGTTCCATACTGGGTAATTTTTTTCACACCCCTACACAGGCTTTTCCCGGACCTTATTGTGTCTTATACAGATGACGGGAAACATTAACTGAGTCTCTAGGATCCAGGACATGATGGTGTATAGAGGTGACCGGTGGACGTGAAGAGCTATAGTGATGAGTTGTACCTATGCTTATTGTAGGATCCTTGGTGGAAATCCTCAAGAGGTGTTTTTACTTTTTTTCTATATTTATATTTCATTTGGGCTTTTATTATAGCCCCTTTACTTCAGTACATACATTTACACTCCATGGTAGTTTTTTTGAGGTTGTACATTTCTCCTTCTGTTGTACTTGTGCGCAGTGTTCCAGGTTTGTGTGTGTACATGTTTAGAGACAATGCCTTCCAATTTTTGGGAAATCCCTTTCTGTTTCTAGTCACCAAACCCAGGCCTATGGAATGTGGTCCTGGGGTTGTCCAAGAATGGTTCCCAGGGGACGGGTTGTGACATGACCAGAGAGTGGGAACTATGTGCTGGATGAGTCAGAACTGACACGAGTCAGCTCATGATGATCACAAGATAGATAGTGTGTCAGGATCATTCTTCTATATCGGCAATATCTCACCCAAAATTTCCTATAGTCATAGATCATTATAATGATGTATTTATAGATTACATCATATGAATTCATCTATACTGAGTAGTCGACTTCGAGACAGTTCACCTAGTGGGTGCACAACCAATTTTGAAACCCCATTATTATAGTGGAAAATTGATTTTAAGTATATCCTGGTGGAGTTTGATGAATTAGAAAATATAGGATACATTAGGTGATTTACATTACTATGGGGTTCACTTCTATAATTCTATAAAATGTATGATTGTGGAAATTGAATTTTCATTTAATACTAAAATACGAACAAGGTACCGGTGAATAATCAATATCAAATTACCCTGATCAATGAAATTTCTGATAAGTTACAGAGAGTAAAATAGTTCTCTTATACTGATATTTTATTAGGAGTTCACCAATAATATTTTATATGGGAATAAATTATGAATTCTATGTTACATATTGGGTATTGGTTGTATGAGATATTGGTGAAACCAATTGAATGGATGGATGTTATAAAAGTCTTAAATACTCTCATGAAAAATGTTATTGAACTCTTAACTGGACTATTTTATCATAGTTATTTTTTATGGAAAATTTATTTACACATTAAATCTTGATAATCATATGAGGAACATAAATATTGTCTTTTGTATGCTTCATGCGCATCAGATTTATAGAAAACTATCAAAGAGTAACTTCTCGATACATGATGTGATATTCTAGAGGATTGTGGTGTCTTATAGATGTATATCAATTGATATAGAGAGTGTAACAAAAGTGATATCATGGACATGTCCCTTAAATTTGATTGAGATCAATATATTTGTAGACCTAGCTAGATAATTCTGAAATGTTACCAAGGAAATCATTTTTTATCATCTCCCATTTCAAAAATGATGATAAAGACATATATTTTCAAATATTTTAACCATTTTTAATAATAATTACTAGATATGAATATAAGGATGATGAAAAATCTTGTACAAACCCTCACTATTCATATGATTTTTAGTTCAAAATATTGTGATTCTTCTGCCATTGTCCTAGGTCTAGTGCTGATATAGATAGAGAATGTAGTATCTTATGGGACAAATGATCAATGAACCCACTAGTGGAACTACCCAAATCATGAAATATAGAATGATGTTATGTTTCATGAATTTAATTATATGAGATACTATATCATTAGTGATATATGTGTTTTTTATGCAGACCTTAAGAGATTTTCCACTATCTTTACATAGAGGTCCATGAATATTTGGTATATTTTCATTGGTTGTAATTATAAACATTAAAATTCAAGATGGTATTGACACCAATGAAATTTAATATTTTTGAAGATGTTATTTTTTTTGATACACATGATTCGAGGGATCATGGTAAGAGTACGTCAAAGGACTAGTGGGACTTCATGATCTTGTTGGTATATAACAGGATGGATGCATCCGAGTATAATGGATTTATACCATGTGATTCCTAGGTGGGTATATATTCACTAGGGTACTGATTAATTTACATATTGTAGATTCATAACATAATATAGGTGATGCGATAATTTATTGATGGAGTGATCCAAAATCCAGATGGTCATTGAGTGACAATGATGTGATCATTTTATATAGTAGATTAATATTTCATGTCTCTCTTAGAGAAGAGATGATGAGAGATTTATATACTACTATATGTTCATTACATATTATAGAAACGAATATGGAATATTATATCATATGATAGTTCATGTGGCTTGAGGTGATGAAACATATTGATGTGTTTACTTCCCAATGCCTTTCCTATCATAAGGTATAGGATGGGTACTAGGATCTATGTGGTTTTCTATAGCCACTTGTATTTAACATTCTGATGTGGGAGGATTTATCAATGGAATTTGTGATTTTGTTATCCGTAACCTAGTAGAGTCATGATTATATATTTTTTGTTTTCTATTAGGTAACAATGTTTTCCCACATTTAGTAGGTCTGAGAGAGTCACTTAGTGGAGTGTTTTGGAATGATCTATGTGTATGAGATAAAAAAATCTAGAAGTTCACTTAATCATTATTTTATATGGAGATTCAAATTTTTTATCAGGATTTTGGTAGGGATTATTGATGGCCCTCCATACATAGTTGATATTGATCACAACATGCCATGCTCAAACATATGTAAAGTAATAGTGGATGATTCACATACATGAGGATATTCTTTAAGAATTCATTAGGGATATTAATGGAGGTGGGTACGATCATCTATAATTGTTTGAGATCATATAAAACAACAATTACAAAACATTGATTCAGATGGATCCACACATTGATAAATGTGGGGGGTCATGTAGTTCAACACATCATAAGGATAATCTGGATGATGAAGTTATTATGGGGACTTAATTTTTTATGAGTCATATCAGAGTGTGTATGTGATTCCAAAGATGTTGATCATTTTTCAAAGAATGTATATATCATATGTCGACCAAAAGGATTTACCATTTTATTTTACTATGGGAGTTCTAGTTATAATAAGAGTAAATCATTTGTTAGGCCCCCAACATTTATGGAATGATGAAAAACTATAACCATGTATTTTTGACCATTTATACAACTAAAAAAGTTGCGATAATGTCACAATATCTAGACCTTCATCCATGTATTTACGGAAACCATGACGTATTCCCCATTTATTATAATTTCAAAAATATGCTTGATCCATATCATGTTATATACTCTAAGGAAAAATATAGTGAAGATTATATAACGAAATGATGAATTCCTCACAAGGAACACACTACAACATGTTTTGATTTGGTGGTAGAATGGACAGTTACTTGAAGAGATGTGGGGGAAAGAGTTCCTTGTTCAAGCTTAGTTGCTCGAGTTGTTTGATTAAGACATCTAGATATAATTATTATGGATGATAATTAATTATAGGGGTTGTAATATTCCAATTTGTTAAGATTTAAAAAAAAAATATTGTTAAATTTATATTATTTCAATGTGGAAATTTATATTTTCAATAAAAACCTAATTATAAATTTCTAAATCATTCCTATAAATGATAAAGTGGATTTAAATGCCTTGTTTCAGGGATATGGGACTATCTGAGGTAGTTTTTAAGGGTACACATGATTCCTATAGGTGTTTCTGGTGTTCTACAAATGGGTAATAACTCACAATATGTTTTCATTATATGGGTGTGTACTTGTGTAAGGGTACCATGCAATGTTGATTTACCACTTAATGGTAGGATATAACATTAACCACTCATTTAAGGGTTAAATGTAATGATAAATTAAGAAATTATTATGGGTTATTGGTCATATATGGTTTCCTTCATAAGGAAAAAATTTGAATTGTGAAAGGGTATAATATCATCTAAGGGTGTTGTGTAAGGGGAGATGACTTCTATGTAAGGGTACATGCCTCTACTCAATAAAAAACAATGTTACCATTATATAACTCATAAATCATATGTATGGGTATTTATTTTACCAAATTTTTATCATTTTTTCTCCTTCACCTTACTTGGACACATTTGTATCCCATCTGAATTACATTAAATAAAAAATCATGGAAATTATTTATTTTAATTTGTTTCTTTAAAAATTGGTGTTAATGGAAGAAATTTTACCCTCTATAATGTTATGTCAATGATAATAAAAATTAAAGAAATATATTTATTATGTTTATTTATTATATTATCCCTGTAAAAGTTTTTATTTCTATAAAATTCATGATCTTTTATACCCATTATTTAGTCAAGAATTTCATTTTGAGATGCCAAGTGATTCATGTTGTCCTATTTGGTGAATCATTCCCATAACATTGTGACATTACATCAAAATTTTAGTTGTGACAAACCATAATTTTTACTTCCATGCTTCTATTTAAGGACCTTTGAGATATTTTCTACCCACAGAATTCATTATTTTTATTTTCTCTTTATTTGATGTGCATTACCAAGGAAAAATTATACATTAAATTTTTTTCTTGAATATTTTAGTGGTAATTTGAAATTATATAGTTAGTGATAATTGATATTTGTGATGGAAATTATCTATGATAATAAAAAAAATTATTATCAAGAAATATCCATGAATAATATTAATACAATATCACAAGTGAGATATAATTATTTCACATGTGGTTTTATTAATATTACTTAAGATGAAATTGTAAACTCATGTGTTGGAATGTACTGAAAGTTTATAAATTATATACGAAATATAATCTATTATCACATGTGATATTTTATTTCACTTTGAAATATCATACATGGACTAGGTTCTAGGGATACTTGATTAACCCTGATCATTGAAATATTGATAACTAAATCAATAAGGATTGCGAGGAGGAGTTCTTGGCTTATAGGATTACACAACATCTCTCGAACCCAACATGGTGGATTATCATTATCATTGATAATAACGTCTTTTAGTTACAAAGTTATATACCATTTCTGTGGAATGTATATGAATTTGAAATTATAAGTTCCTTATTCATGATATAAACATCCTTGTTTGTTGTTTTTTGTGGGTTCCCATGAGGTTATTTTTTTTATGACCCTGGAATTATGTGTAGCACTATAACTTCATTCATGACATGCCTTATTTTTTCTTTATATGAAATGTATTTCTTATTAGGTTTCATATCCCATGGAACTATTATTTAGGTATCCAACTGATTATCTAGATCATTGAGGTTATTTATAGATGCTCAAAATGTCCTTAAATGAGGGTGTGCTAATCGTTACAGTGGTTTGTGTATAGATTATCGATTAACCAACATAATGATGTCCATGTATTGTTAATGGCATGAATGGATATCCTTATAAAGGGAAGTGAATATGTGGTTTTCATGACGAATTATTGATAACATATTCACAATTTCTTATAGGAGGTCATGGATATCCCAATAGAACCATGTGAAAAAGTGACTATATAGGTTATTATTAGGTAGCGTTTAGTGTTAGTAATGATGACCACCACCATAGTGGGGTGTGAAATGTTACCTTAGTAGCGGTACTTGGTTTAACTTATGTGACATCCCACAATAAATGAGATGAAGAAAGAGAGGATAGGGACCATGGAATCTTGGTTATTTCATGATGACTTGTCATATGTATGATTGTATGTTTATTTTATAATTCATCTATGTCATAACAAACATTGATTTATGTTATGTTCACTAATGTTAAGGACACGATGGTGGTTTCCTACTATGTTTTGTACTCAAACACTACTCAATAATTTTTGTGTGATATTAGGTTTATCAAATAGATATAAAATAAAGGGAAAGGCCATATGATGGAAAACCAGGGAGAACAGAGATGGTCGCAGAATAATATCGACACTTTATGACTATAGTTTTTATTTATTTATTAATCTACTACTACAGTTAGTTGGTATGACAAGAAATTGTGGGTGTCGTTTTATTTTATTCATATGAAATATATTACATATATAATTTATTCATGATTACAATTATTATTTATTATCATTATTTGTATTATTTTCCACATAATTACATTATAATGTGGGAATATTTCCCCCAATGATGGATATAGACCCTCACATCTAGTAGACTACCTATTGAATGTTTTGAAGTGCGCATGAGGTCATGTTGCACCACAAAATGGGCTTAGATGATCCATTTTAGATATTAAAAATACATAAAATGAAAAGAATAAAAAATTTAAAAAATGATAAAAAACTATATTATTTTTAAATCTATAATTAAAAATAAAAATACAGAGATAATATTAAAACCTGAAATTCTATAATTAATTGATTTCATAATATTTTTCTAAACTTTTCTATACAAATATATACTCATGGAACAATGAAATAATTTAATAAAAAATTAATGAATTAAAAACCTATATAAAAATTAGATATTCAATAAATATTTAATCAAAAAATGTATTATTATCAAAATATATAAAAATTAAAATATTTTTTTCAATTTTTCACTAAATTCCAATTTTTATATAAGTATTCATATATCAAAAATTTCATTATAAAAAACATAATAATTGTACATTAAAATCATATATATAATTTCAAAACATAATAAATTATCAAGGATTTCTACAAAAACTATGGAACCACAACATTCAACAATCAATATGAGGTTGTTAACAAAACATCATAAAATTTCATATTTTTTTACCCTTTCCAGATATTAATAAGAATATGAATAAATGGTTGAACTTATTGGAATATATTTCTCTGATATTACTAATATGGGAGAGTGTCACGACCCCCTCCCACCAAAGATGCCCCTCCTGAGTTGAAAATGGTGAAAGTTTGAAAATGTCCCCTGAGTCCCACCTCCAGTAGGCCCCGGAGTGGTGACTAGCACAAAGGGTATGATTTTTCACAAATATGGGAGGCATTACCCTTTTTTATTAATTAAGATCAGGAAATAGGATGTGTCAAACACCAAAATAAAAAGGAACAAGTGAAAAAAAAATAAACCCAAAACCAACCTATATGCATGTTTTATACAAAACTGAAACAAAAGTACAAGTACAAGAAAAGATCTAAAGTACGATACCAAAAAGAAATAAAATACTACAACTATAAAAACTTCAATGCCCAACTATCAAGGTCCTGAACAGTCCCTTAAGTCCTCCTAAAGACCTGAATGTAAACGTAAGGTGATAATACAAGTATACTCAGTAGGAAAACCTAAAGCTCTCATGCACAGGTGGGGAGACATCCTAATGCCCAGTGAGAAAACAGAAGGAACCAATGACTAGAAAGGAATCTATCCACCCAACCTTACAAGCCACACTAACCAAATATCGCATGTCAATAGATTAGTATAGTAATATTATCAAATTATGGGTACCCCGCACCACCTTCCCACTGAATACTGCTCAAGCCCTCACGGATAACGCTCGGATGCTTCCCCCTCTTTTTGATCTAGTGCCACAACCTGGACATACAAAGCTCGAGCTAGTGTCGAAACCTGGCCATACGAAGCTCATAGTATCCCGCCGACACTTAATCCTCATCCATAACCACATCTCATCTCG
The DNA here is from genome assembly GCA_963277665.1 of Viscum album. Classification (NCBI taxonomy): domain Eukaryota; kingdom Viridiplantae; phylum Streptophyta; class Magnoliopsida; order Santalales; family Viscaceae; genus Viscum; species Viscum album. The sequence goes on from OY728140.1 coordinate 1,061,925,153, forward strand.
TATCCCATCGGCACTCATTCCTCGGCCATAACAACATATCATCCCGAAGTCACCTGGGAACCACATCACATCCTCATCCCGAAGACTCTTGGGAACACATCACATCCTCATCCCGAAGACCCTTAGGAAACATCTGTCATAACCTGCCCGAAGGATCTTGGGGTATAGAACCTGGAAGAGGGAGCACAAGGAAGATCAGTAACCAGACATCCTTTGGATGTTTGAGAATCTCACCCCCCATCGCACGGGTGTTCGGAACGTAGTGCTCAACATGGGTGGGGTGCGTAAAGAAACATAAAACGTACAAATTTATATAATTACAAAAACAACTCAGCCCATCCTAAGTCTTCTACACAAAATATCTGAGCACATGCCTCAGAACTGATACCAGGAAAGTATGCACACAACAAATATCCCCAAACCCAATTAAGCTTTTCATGTTTCAATAGTTTTAGTTTATCAATTCCTTAACTACCGAGCAACTAACTACAACCAAACGAGATCAATCGTTCGTAAAACATATCCCTGCCAACCACAAATAAAGTTGTTTAAAACACAAGCAACACAATACTATTTTCCTTTATCATCCAATCAATTCCATTTATTTTTTGTATCTAATCAACTACCATGACCCACAATTCATTAGTTAACTCTTACACATTAATTAATATGCACGACCCATACCTTCAGCCCTACTGCCAACCACCATAACCACAAACACCTCAGAAAAAATACTCGTACCGCATCATCATCCCTTCGATACCATTTCCCACAGCTCCACTTCCCATCACAACTATATCATACACCCCAACCAACAACCAAGCCAACCGCAGCCCCGCTGATCACCCATTCCACAACAACCCATGAATCACCCCCTTCACATAATTAAACCCCAACCATCACCCACAAAAAAAATTCATTCATTAATTTAGTTTAATCGGGGTGATCATACAAGGGTTTTAGGTATTCATTTGATCAACCAAATTTACATGAATAACCAATTTCAACATTCTATGAAATTACATCAACAAAACAATCCAAAAAAATTGGGAATGATTTAATTTCACAAGAAAAGGCACCCAACGACCATTATTTTCAGTAGGCATAAGCCTATTCAATTCACAACATAATCAAAGGATAATCATTCATGGAAATAAAACAAAAATATCAACAAAATTTCCCCAAACCCGTTCTTTAACCAGTTATTATCTTTATTTGCTAGTTCAACTGTACCTCATGAAAACAAGAGGATACCCACCCCGCATGATGCACAAAAGAGAGAGAGAGAGACGAAGGTAAGATCCCTACCTCAACGGTTTTTTATGAAAACCCCAACAAACGAAGAACACACAAGAACTGTGGGATGATCCTCCAAGAATCCTCCTTAGATATCTTCTCTGAACACAACCAAGACAAAATCTCTCATACTTGGCGTCCACACACTTAGATCTACCCATAATGGGCGTAGATCTAAGAAACTAAGAGAATAGGAGGAGTAGATCTAAGTAGATCTAACAACCAAACAAGAATGATCATATACCTCAAGAAAACGGCTTTGATTCACCAAGGGAAGCCTTCGGATCACCACCAAAATGCTTGGGAGAGGTACTCCTATCATTAAGGGAGGGTAATCCCGAGTCATGGATGCTTAGGAGCTTAAACAAGAAAGTTAGAGTAAAAACGGTCAAGATCCACAATTTTAGGATCTAGTTTGAGTGGCCACACGGTTAGTTTGCCCAGTTTAACAAACCGTGCGCTAACCGTGCATTTGCTACTACCTTGGCCACCCTTCTCACATGGTTTGGCCATATGGGTTAGACAAACTGTGCGCCATCCGTATGAGAGCTACTACCTCTAAGACAACTACGCACGGTTTAGCCGCACGGTTTAGACAAACCGTGCGCCGCCCGTGAGAAAGATACTACCTTTTAGTTCTCCTTAAAATCTCACCCAACCACACCCCAAGCCACTACTCTAAAACAGAGGTAGTTAGAAACATCAAAAGTACCTGAATATGTAACTTGATGTTAATGTTCTCAACTGTATACTGTAGAAACAGTTCATCAAGAAGGATGATTTTGGAAAAGCGTTGGGGATAAGTTACCTTGACCTCTGGAACACCTCAAACACCACATTTGTACAATGTAATTTACCAGATAGGTCTGGGACATTACATTAGATACCTCTCAAACTATTCTCACCCTTGAGAATTAAAACCAGACCTGAAGAAAGGATAGGGGTCTGAACAACTCCCCCCTCGAAGGATACCTCTCAAGAGAAAAACTCTTTGTTACCATGGAGCGCCCCTTCCTCACCTATCTCCTAAAGAATCACAATCATACTGCTCCTATCCCCCGTGCAACCACAAAAAACAAAATATTAAACCATCTGGTCAGGCGGGTGAGGGGTTTTCCTTCCTCCTTGTTAAGATACTATCCTCTTTGGGAGGAATTGACTCGCCCGCATGGGTTTAGGCGCATCCACTTTTATGCATCTTAACTAGGGATCAGGTCCTCCCATCCCCACATTCTTGGAAAATTCATACACGCTTGAAACACTTTTCATAGTTAACCAGGTCAATAATTACATTGTAAACAGGTACAAAACAAAACTAGATAAAACTCAATACAACTCTGGGTACTGGGGACACATCTGTGCTTCACATTCCCAGGTACTCTCTTCAAGCCCACCATTCCTCCATTGCATACGAACCAAAGGAATGGTTCATCCACAAAGCACCTTCTCTTCACGAACTTCGATCATCACGGGTCTCTCTACGAATTTTGCATCATCCCCGATATCTAGCTCTCCCCAGTCGAGGATGTGTGAATCGTCATGCAGGTACCGATGGAGCAGAGACACAAGGAAGATGTTTTGAACACTTTGCAGCGGTGGAGGCAATACCAGTTGATAATCCACCTCTCTAACCCACAACAACACCACTAAGGTCCCGATGAACCTGGGATAAATCTTGCTTCCCTTTCCAAATATTCACCGCTCGAACTGAGGAGAGATCTTCAAGAACACATGGTCCCCAACCTCGAACTCCAAGGGTCTCCTCCTATTATCAGCGTATGACTTCTTCCAGTCCAGAGCTGCCTTCATCCTCTCTCGTATAAGCTGAACCTTCTCCTTCATGCTCTACACCACCTCCGGGCCAAGAACACCTACTTCTCCGACCCCTTTCTAGAATACAGGTGAGCGTTATAGCCTCCCGTACAAAGCTTCTAAATGATCCATGCCAATGGAAGAGTGATAACTTTTGTTGTAAGAGAACTATATCAGAGGCAAGTGTTGTACCCATGATCCTCAAAGGCCAAAAACACATGCTCGTAGCATATCTTCCAATGTCTGGATCTTGTGCTCTGTCTGCCCATTTGTCTGGGGGTGGAAAGCAGTGCTGAGGCATATCCGAGTGCCAAAAGAATTTTGAAATACTCTCTAGACCTGCGAGGTAAACCGAGTATCCCAGTCGGAGATTATAGATCTCGGAATTCTGTGCAACCTCACCACCTCATTCATGTACATCTGAGCTAGGGCCTCAACCGTACATGACTCCTTGATTTCTAGGAAGTTGGATGATTTTGTCAGCTAGTCCACCACTACCCAGATGGTGTTGCAACCCCCTTTAACTCTAGGAATCCCCAAGGCGAAATCCATTGAGATTTCATTCCAATTCCACTCTGGGACATCTAAATGTTGTAACAGACCTCCTGGGATGTGGTGTTCATCCTTCACCTACTGACACAAGAGGCACTTTGCTACTGCCCGTTTCACCCCGGGCCACCAGAACTGCCCTCTCAAGCCCTGATACATCTTAGAAGCTCTCGGGTGTTCTTCCAGGGGTGAGTTGTGGAAGTCACCAATAAATCTCTCATGCATTGCCTCTAGAACAAACAAATTCCACTAGAAAAGCATTTGACTTAGACCATCCTACGACCATCCTTCCGGAGCATTTCCCTGGATAGCCCGATCGCGCATTACTTCACTCTTTTTGTCTCCCCACTAAGACTCCTCCACCTGCCGTAGTAGGGAGGACTGCACTATCATCTGAAACAGACAACCTTTACCACCATCTTCCCATACATCAAGGTGTAGCACAACCAATTCTTACATCGCCTTCTAGACATCTGCCAACTTTTGATCCATGTCCTTCCTCATACTCAATGATTCTGCCACCACATTTCCCTTTCCTTCAATGTAGGAGATTTCGAAGTCGTAGTCCAAGAGGAACTCCATCCACCTTCACTGCCACAAATTCAGGTCCCGCTGGGTGAAGATATACTTCAAACTCTTGTGATCCATGAAGACCATGTAGCTCTCCTCGATGAGGTAATTCCACCAAATCTTTAGTGAAAAAACAACTGACGCAATATCTAAATCATTGGTGGCATAGTTACGTTCATGAGGATGTACCTGCCTAGACCCATAAGAGATAAACCCTTACTGTTTCATCAGCACGCTCCCCAAGCCTTGGCCTGAGGCATCAGAGAATACCTCAAACGTTAATCCTTCCTCTAGTAATATCATCACTGGGGAACTAGCCATAGTTCCATTTATATAACTGAAGGCTTCCTCACACTGCTAATCCCACACAAAAGCTCGATACTTCTTCATCAAGGCTGTCAAAGGTGCTTCACCTCAGGAGAAGTTGGACATGAACCTCTGGTAGTAGCCTGCTAGTCCAAGGAAACTACAAACTTCTTCCGCGTTCTGGGGTGCTACCCAATAAACAACAGCCTCGACCTTTGATGGGTCCACTACTATTCCCTGCTTGGACACCACGTTTCCAAGGAAGCGTACTTCTGGAGTCCAAAACATGCATTTGGACAACTTCCTATGAATTTGGTGTTGTAAGAGGACCTCTAGAACCATTCTCAGGTGCCCAGCATGATCCTCCTTTGATCTTGAGTAGATCAGGATGCCTTCGATGAAGACGACTACGAACTAGTCTAGGTATTCCTAAAATACTTATTTCATGAGTCCCATGAACATGGATGGTGCATTTGTTATGTCGAACGACTTGACCACAAACTCAAAGTTCCCATATCTACACCTGAAGGCAGTCCTCGAGATTTCACCCTCCTTAACTCTCAACTGGTGATATCCAGACCGCATATCGATCTTAGAGAACTAACCTACTCCACTCAGCTAGTCAAAGAGATCATCTATCTTCGGGAGGGGGTAACAGTTCTTGATAGTTACCTAGTTAATTCCCCAGTAGTCTATGCACAGCCTGGGACCACTATCTGCCTTCTTTGAGAATAAGACTGGAGCACCCCATGGTGATGTACTCGGTCGAACAAAACCCTTCTCCATCATATCGTTAATTAGAATCCGTAACTCTTGTTGCTCCGAAGGTGCCATCTAATTGGGGGCCATTGAAATCATATGGGAACCTGGTTTTAAGTCTATTCCGAAATCAATGAATCATCAAGGGGGTAGAGTCACCACCTCCTTGGGGAAGATGTCCGTGAAATCGTTAACGATCTCAGTGACTTCTACCATTTCCGTATCTGCCGACTCAACTGACAGCCTGACTAATGAGGAAAGAAAGGGCTCCCCTCTCCGGCTGCCCTCATAGCAACCCCGCTCACCGATGAAAGTCATGCATCAGCCGCCCATATAAGGACTTGACCTTAAACATTACTTATCATTGAATTAAATGAATAATTCACATTGAGGATCTTTTCAGGTTTAGAGATTTAGAGAAATAGGACATAACTATTACCTCTCAAAAATTACAAAGTAGACACATCTACTCAACTTCCATTTTTTTCACAAAATAAAATCTCTTGAACAAAAGAGTCATGTCTAGTTCCCTACTTTAGACAGCATGACATTTCTTTGATCCCATCCTTAACCCTATTCAACTTTATGTCCTGTGAAAAACATTTCAAAAAAACTTGGGATGAGTATAAAAAGCTCAGTAAGGGTTATAACAATACGGAAAGAAAACATTAGTCCATGTATACATAAGAATCAATTAAATCATACATTACTCATAAAACATAGGCACATTAACATACATCATGAAATCATAATATTTTTGAATAACTCATAGAAATCATAAGACATAAAGGTAACTTGAGGCATTCATAACATTCTTACATAGGGAGTAACCCTCATGGTTACATTCAGAATACCCATCATAGTATATTCCCTAAATATATTCATAGAAACCTTAACATTTAACCCGTTCGCGTTACGCAATATATTGTAGAGAAATATCGGGCTCACCCGCCCTTAGTTTATCACGGAACCACCCGTCTTCATAAACAATGCCCAAGACCCATAACATACTCATAGCACATAACTTAAGAATAATGAAAACATAACATTCCCACATGGCAATAACAATATAACATTTTAAGATATTGAAATAATGAATCCATTCTAAAAACAATTTTCAAAACCATTTAAACATTTAATAAATAGTTTTTTGAATCAAAGTGTCCCATACCACTTTGAAGCTTTTAACATTTCAAACCATTAATATCCATATAAATAAATCCTTAAAAGAATTTTGAAAACATGTATATTAATGAGAAATACTTATGAGAATAAATCATTAAAACATTTAAAACGATATTTTAGTTAAAGGGTTTTTAACAATACGAGAGACAGTTGAATACAATAATTGAGGAATAACATTTAGTCAGAACTTTATAATATCAAGCGAATAAATGGATTAATGATATAATATGCCAAAGGACGGTATATACACCATATAAGAGTGAATTGGTGCATGACAACAGTTAAGTCTCAATAGACATGTAAAATCAGATGAAATCCCTTATAAAGAAGGTATCCTTAAAGTAAGGATAAATCAATATCATAATTATGTGTGAAAAATATAAATACACCCAATATAAGTGGATATTAAGTGTAAAACAACAAGAGTTCATTCACACATATTCATAGAATGACATATTCAATAATTACAAGTTGAACCCAAATAAATCAAAATTGTGTTAAGAAGTTCCCTAGTAAAAATTTGATAGCCTAATAGTGTCACATTAAAATTTAGAAAATGAGTTGATGAGACAAAAAGGGTATCTCATCACTTGGAAATAAATTTTACATCAATAAGTATATAGGGGAACATATCCCAACATAATAAGATGTAAATTAAAAGACCTATCAAAAGAAGTCTTTTAAAAAGAGGAGGGTGAAAGGTTCCCTTACCGACTTGGGTAACTTTCTAAACGTACACCCCATGAAAGAAGGACTATACAACATTGATGTAAATAATCATTAAAGAATGTATATTACACAAAGATTAGAATAATGGGAAGCACAAACCCCACTAAAAAGAAATGGTGGCAAATGTAGCATAAATCTCACGGGAATAAAAGTGAGATGAAAAATCCCCTACGAAAAATCGGCAGCCTAACGACGCCACATAAAACGTGCAAAAAATGGATTGATGAAATAAAATAGGGTATCTCATCATATTAAAATAGAAATTAAAGTAAGTGGAATATAATATAACATCACCCAACTAAGAAGTAGGTGCTTAAAAGAAACGACATAAAAGAGAGTACTTAAAAAGAAAGAGAGAGGTAGGATCCCTTACCTCAAGTCCGACTTGTCTTGTTCGTTTCTTTATATTACTGAATAATAAACTTTGGTTAATTTTTAATTTCGTAAGGACCTACTTTAAAGATTATTATTCAGTTAATATCACATATTATAATGTTATAATAATTGGTTAATAATGTGATTTCATATCAGACGTTTTTGTCGATGTTTGGTACATGAGTCAAAAATGAACTTGTTTGAAAATGATTATCCATGTAGTTATAAGTAAATCATATCCAGAATAGTATTAATGATTTAAATATAATATATAAACAATAAATATTAATTTTATGCTATTCCATAAAATTTTGAGATAAAAATAAATGAAATGCACCGTTCATGGAGACAGTAGGTCGTACATACGCATGAATGCTCCTTTCATTTCTTTGTCATACTAATGGAATTAAAAATAATTGAGAGAGATATATATTATAATTCCAGTATAATATATATGTTTTATAGGTCACATAATTTCATTAATTTCATTCTTTATACATTCCATGTATTGCATGAACGAGTCACATCACTTTTGGGGGCGGTAGTCCACACTTCCTCGTATGAAATTATCGCAATTGCACAACATGAAAAGCATAAAGGTATGTTTTAAATATAAAATACAGAAGCATATGGGAAACATAAATACCATATATATCATATATAAAATACAGTGACATCATAATGGCCACCATGAAAGGTGTTAAGAGAACATTGAACAATCATCGTTTCGTGAGGCAGTAATTCGCCATCCACAGAAACAGTATGTTCTTTAACCATTAGACAGAGGTGTGTGTAATTTTAGCTCAAATGAATCACATAAAAACATACTATTATATTGAAGATACTGGTGTTGTTACAAAACAAAGGAATAAAAATAGTTTATGGGTTTGGAGAAGCAAAATAAAACAAAAGAACACAAGTGAAGACATTACCTTTAAATCGGGTAACTCCTATTGGTTTGAACAAAAAGGGTTTCTTGAAGAGAATTCTTCCAAAGGTGAGGATTCAATGATGAATAGAGGTATTTGGAGAGATAAAATGGTTTGGGGTTGGCCAAGATAATGGCTTGAGAGGTGTGGCTAAGGTGGTAGAGGTGGGGGCCTTTTATAAGAGAATAGGAGGGGCACTCTTGGAAAGTTATAAACTATTACTTTATTATAAAATTATTTTCGAATTTTAAAGGTCCCAAAAGGATATATTTAGAGGATAAGGTGATAAGGTTTCAAAATCCATCCATCCAATAGGTTTCTGACAAGTGTAAGACTTATATTTCACCCTATCTTCCCATTTTATTTAAATCACTCATTTAGGAGGTAATCACTGCATCATCACGGTGTCATAAATAAAAAAATTTATTTAATGTCTAAAAATTATAAAAAAATATCATGATGTAGGAAATATTTTTATATTTCTAATGAATATTTATAGTAAAAAATATTACTTGTATAACCCCATGTAAAAATTGTTTTAGTAAAATAATACATATTTGTGACATTTTAATTTTAACATTAAATAAAAAGATATTAATGTCATTTTCCAACCAAAGTGGCTCCATGGGGTCTCCAAGTTGATCCATGGATTGTCTTGGTCCACCATGACTCATCCAATAAGGTTAGGACATGTTTCAAAGACATTTAATATTATTATAACATTATCTTTACCTTAAATTACACTAATTACCTCTAATCACGATTAATAAAACTAAAAAGTTACTATTCACCAAAAATTTATTTTAATCTCATTGAACCACATTTTACTTTCTAATGACAACCATTTATGTTGGATTTTTGAAAATTGAATCATAGAAGTGGTAAATTTTCAATTAAACGAAAAATCAGTTTCTTTAACTACCACTAAGTGGTTTCACTATTCATCAAAAATTGAAGTTTTTTCAGAAAAATACAAAAAATTCCCCCTAAGATATATTTGATATTCCGAATTCAAAAATGATGTCTATTTTATAAAAATTGAAAATATATAAGTTGCATTAATTAATTTAATAATTCATTCCCGTTGTCAAAACAAATAGCATGTTTTTAAGAAATAATATCTATTAAACGATTGACACTAGTTTAAGTCCAATTTCAAAGTGAAATTAATTCCAATGACCACCATTATATTAAATGGTAAAAATATATTCTAAATACACTTTAATATCAATTAAAAAGATAATCTATCAATATAAATAATCATATTAAAAGGAGGTTTTGAATTAAAATGCAACATTTTCACTAAAAATGATCTTTATCAGAAAAATAAAAAAAATTAACACAAAGTAAATTTTTATTTACAGATTCTAAAGAAGGATTTTATTTTGTAAAATACAACATATAAAATTGTTAAAAGTATATTTAAAAGGGGTTATCCGTCAAAAGGAGGTTAATCCACCTTTTAAAGAATATTAGACGATTTATGCTTAAAATTGAATTCATTTGCATTTTAAGCCTCTAACATTTATTGGATAATTTTAAAAATATTTAACAAACATATGTAATCATTTTGTAATTTGTCTGTTCATTCCTGCCATTATAATGTCTAGGCGTTAACTATTATAATATTATTATATTATTAGAGTGCAACGTAAGATTTCCATGAAACTCGTTGTTGCGTATTGGGTACGCCATCAAGAATAGTGTTCCCTTTAAATTAATATTATCATTTTATTCACAAATATGGATAAATATAAAAATGTCATATTCTTTATTTACCTTGGCTGTTACATCTTTCCCCCCTTTTGGTAATTGCGTCCTCGCAATTTTAAAATTGGGCTCGGAAACTTCATTGAAATTCCCACATCAGAACAAGCGTCGGTAAAACTATCACTTTAAAAGAAAGAAAGAGAAGTAAAGAGGTATCCCGAGTTAACCCATACTAGGATTACATGTAATAAAACATGGACATGGAAGAAAAAACAAAGGGTCGTTTTCTGAGGGAGAGTGATAGAAAACATTTTTAGGAGAAAAGTTAACACTAGAAAATCACAAACTTGTGATGGGTTAAACGGTATTCGATTCCCTAGTAGGAAAATTTAACAGACAACATTTTTTTAGGTTAATTTTCAATGAGGACTTTAGTTTTTGAGATTAACTAAATCATAAGGAAACAAACTTAATTGTCATGTTGACTTTCAAATTTTACTATATTTCTTACACAAACTCATATTTTCTCCAAAAGATGAGTATTTATGAAGACTTGTTCATATTAAGAGTACTATAATCAACTTCTCGAGAATCACCTAATCCACAAAAGAGAACTATATACTTCCCATGACTTTATAACATAACCAAAAACAAAACCAAAATGGTTAGTACAAGATTAGATAATACCCAAAAAGGATAATCCTTTTAAAAAAAATCTATTCTTAATCTCCAAATTTTATCAAACAATACCCAAAGTTCAACAAAGACCATTCAATAAACATATATCAATAAAATTCTTCAAATTAATAATAACTAAGATTGAAACCCAAATCTCTGAAGTATTTAATCACATAGTCTTCCAATATAAAAATTAACATTTATCTGCAAATAACATCAGTTACTCTTAAAGTCTCATACTTAAAAGTAATTAACCTAATCACATATCCTCCATGATAGGTTAATAATTTCCATAGATAACCCAAAATCAACTTATTCTAGATTCATAAGATCATCTAACTAAAAATAATTAGTCAAACTAACCAGGGACTTCACGTAGTCCAGTGGTAGGTGATAAATACCAGTCACACTTTGGTTGTGGGTTTGATTCCCGTAGCTTCGTCAGACGCGATAGGTGGTCACACGGTCTACGTGTTGTCCTTTTTCAAAAACTAAATAATTCTTATAAAATTCCCCAAAAAGAGATAAAATCTTCAAAAATAATAGTAACATAATTTAACATCAAGTTTATCTCATGTCGTTCATATTCCATCATAACATATAGAAACCCATAATTTCCTTAAAAGTAAGGATCATATAAACCATAATGGTTACCTTTATAATTATTACCTAAACTTCCACATCGAGTTGGTTCTCTCGTACATGATGCATTAGAGAACTCACCAAGGTTCAAGTTGTTGATCATGACTCCTAATAGTTGGTTTAGAATAACCACAGGATTTCTCATTGAATCCCCCATTTCATCCAGTCTCTTAATCATAGAACCACCACAGTTACCTTCAAACCCATTGTCACTTTGGTGCCTCCTAGATCCATCCATTTACTAAAACCAAAAAAATGTCAGTGTGAGTATATCAACAAAATCATTATGTACTAATGAGGAAGATAAAAACTAAGATATACTTACTCATTCACTTTATCTAAAAACTATGACTCTTTTTGAAATCCTATCCATTATGGTAATGTCACTTATGCTTAAAGAATACCCTAACCTCTAAAGTTATCTAAATCGAACTTTGATAACAACTATAAGGACCCAACCTTAAACATTAATTATTATTGACTCAAATGAATAATTCACATTGAGGAACTTTTAAGGTTTAGAGTTTTACAGAATTAGGAAATAACTTTTACATCTCAAAGATTACAAAGTAGACACATCTACTCATCTTCCATTTTTTTCACAAAATAAAAACTCTTGAACAAAAGAGTCCTGTCTAGTTCCTTGGTTTAGAAAGCCAGACATTTCCTTAATCCCATCCTTGACCCTATTCAACTTTATGTCATGTTAAAAACATTTCAAAAAGACTTGGGATGAGAATAAAAAGATCAGTAAGGGTTATAACAATACGAAAAAAAACATTATTCGTTGTATACATACGTATCAATGATATCATACATTACTCATAAAACATAAGCACATTAACTTAAATCATGAAATCATAATATTTTTGAATAACTCATAGAAATCGTAAGACATAAAGGTAACTTGAGGCATTCATTACATTCTTACGTAGGGAGTAACCCTCATGGTTACATTCGGAATACCCATCATAGCATATTCCCTAAATCTCTTCGGAGAAACCTTAATGTTTAACCCCTTCATGTTACCCAATGCTTTGGAGAGCTATATCGGGCTCACCCGCCCTTAGTTTATAATGGAACCACCCGTCTTCATAAATAATGACCAAGAACCATAACATACTCATAACACATAACTTAAGCATAAAGAAAAGATAACATTCCCACATTACAATAACAATATAATATTTTATGATATTAAAATAATGAATCCATTCTAAAAACCATTTTCAATATCATTTAAACATTTAATAAAGAGATTTTTGAATCAAAGTGTCATTACTGGAAAAATACCCTATACCAACGGTTTGTAACCGTTGGTATAGGTCCCCAAACCGTTGGTATAGGCTATGCCAACGGTTTGGAGGACCGTTGGAAAGTAAGCCATGACAATAGGTCTATACCAATGGTTTTGGGAAAACTGTTGGTATAGGGTCTATACCAAGAGTTATGAAAACCGTTGGTATAAGTAATTAGAAAATCTATACCAACGGTTCTCAAAACCGTTGGTATATGTATTTCAAAAAAGAAACATCCGGTGGGATTTGATCCCAGGACCTATAGTTTATAACGGAATGAATTAACCACTAACCTAACATGACTTTTGTTAACATAATTTCATAAATATATATATGTATTGTTCTAATTATTATAAATTTTAATTTATATAATTTTCTCAGTAGGTAGATTCCAAAAAAAATCAAAGGACCTTTCCCAACGGTTTGCAATACCGTTGGGAAAGGTCTTGCTTTTTTTGGTTATTCTGGATGAAGGTTGAATTCTGGACACCCTTTCCCAACGGTTTGGGAAAACCGTTGGGATAGGCTACCCTTTCCCAGCGGTTTGGCCAATCCGTTGGGAAAGGTGGTCCAAAATTCAGCCTATCCCAACGGTTTGGCCAAACCGTTGCGATAGGCTAACCTTTCCCAACGGTTTGGCCAAACCGTTGGGAAAGGGTGTCCAGAATTCATCCTTTCCCAACGGTTTGGCCAAACTGTTGGGAAAGGTGGCCAAAAAATGGACTTTCCCAACGTTTTGAAAAAACTGTTGGGAAAGGGTACCTATACCAATGGTTTTTACAAACCGTTGGTATAGAAGCGTTGGGAAAAATCATTTTTCTAGTAGTGTGTCCCATACCACTTTGAATATTTTATCATTTTAAACAATTAATATCCATATAAATAAATCCTTAAAATCATTTCGAAAACATGGATATTAATTAGAAATATTTATAAGAATAAATCATTAAAACATTTAAAATGATATTTTAGTTAAAGGGTTTTTAACAAAATGAGAGACACTTGAATACAATAATTGAGGAATAAAATTTAGTTAGAACTTTATAATATCATGATAATAAAGTGATTCATGATATAATATGCCAAAGGACAGTATATACACTATATAAGTGTGAATTGGTGCATGACAACAGTGATGTCTCAATAGAAATGTAAAATGAGATGAAATCCCTTATAAAGAAGGTATCCTTAAATTAAGGATAAATCAATAGCATAATTATGTGTGAAAAATATAAATACACCCAATATAAGTGGATATTAATTGTAAAAAAACAAGAGGTAATTCACACATATTCATAGGATGACATATTCAATAACTACAAGTTGAACCCAAAGAAATTGAAATTGGGTTAAGAAGTTCCCTGGTAAAAATTTGACAGCCTAACGACGTAACTTTAAAATTTAGAAAACGAGTTGATGAGACAAAAAGGGTATCTCATCACTTGGAAATAAATTTTACATCAATAAGGATATAGGAGAACATATCCAAAAATAATAAAATGTAAATTAAAAGACCTATCAAAAGAAGTCTTTTAAAAAGAGGAGGGTGAAAGGTTCCCTTACCGACTTGGGTAACTTTGGAAACGTACACCCCATGAAAGAAGGACTATACAAAATTGATGTCAATAATCATAAAAGAAATTATGTTACAAAAATAGTAGAATAATGCGCATAAAATACACCACTCAAAGGAAATGGTGGCAAATGTAGCATAAATCTCACGTGAATAAAAGTGAGATGAAAAATCCCCTACGAAAACTCGGCATCCTAACAGCGCCACTTAAAACTTCCGAAACATTGATTGATGACATAAAATAGGTTCTCTCATCATATTAACATAGAAATTACAGTAAGAGGAATATAATAGAGCATCCCCCAACTAATAAAGAGGATCTTAAAAGAAACAACATAAAAGAGAGTACTTAAAAAGAAAGAGAGAGGTAGGATCCCTTACCTCAAATCCGACTTGTGTTGTTCGTTTCTTTATATTACTGAATATCATACTTTGGTCAATTTATAATTTCTTAAGGACCTCATTTAATTATTATTATTCAGTTCATATCACTTATTATAATGTTATAATAATTTTTTAATAATGTGAGTTCATATCAGACGTTTTTGTCGATGTTTGGTACAAGAGTCAAAAATGAACTTGTTTGAAAATGATTGTCCATGTAGTTATTAGTAAATCATCTCCAGAATAGTATTAATGATTTAAATATAATATATATACAGTAAATATTAATTTTATGCTATTCTATAACATTTTTAGATAAAAATAAATGAAATGCACTGTTCATGGAGACGGTAGGCCGTACGTATGCATGAACGCTACTTTCATTTCTTTGTCATATTAATGGAATAAAAAATAATTGAGAGATATATATTATAATTACAGTATATTATATATGTTTTATAGGTCACTTAATTTCATTAATTTAATTCTTTATACATTCCATGTATTGCATGAACGAGTCACATCACTTGAGGGGGCGGTAGTCCACACTTCCTCGTATGAAATTATCGCAATTGCACAACATGAAAAGCATAAAGGTATGTTTTAAATATAAAATAAAGAAGCATATGGGAAAAATAATTACCATATATATCATATATAAAATAAAGTGATATCATAATGGCCACCATGAAAGGTGTTTAGAGAAGATTGAACAATCATCGTTTCGTGAGATAATAATTCACCATCCACAGAAACAATATGTTCTCTAACCATTAGACGGATGTGTGTGTAAGTTGAGCTCAAATAATTCACATAAAAAGAACCTAGTGTATTGAATATACTGATTTTGTTACAATATAAAGGAATAAAAAGAGTTTAGGGGTTTTGAGAAGCAAAATAAAAAAAATAACACAAGTGAAGACATTACCTTTAAATCGGGTAACTCCTCTTGGTTTGAACCAAAAGGGTTTCTTGAAGAGAATTATTCCAAAGGTGAGGCTTCAATAATGAATAGATAGATGTGGAGAGATGAAATGGGAAGGGTTTGGCCGAGCCAAAGGCTTTAGAGGTGTGGGTAAGGTGGTAGAGGTGGGGGCCTTTTATAAGAGAAGAGGAGGGGCACTCTTTGAATGTTATAAAAAATTACTTTATTATAAAATGATTTTAGAATTTTAAAGGACCCAAAAGGATATATTTCTAGGATAAGGTGATAAGGTTTATAAATCCATCCATCCAATAGGTTTATGAAAAGTTTAGGACTTAGATTTAACCCAATCTTCTCATTTTATTTAAATCACTCATTTATGAGGTAATCACTGCATCATCACGGTGTCATAAATAAAATAACTTATTTAATGTCTAAAAATTATAAAAAAAATATCATGATGTAGTAAATAGTTTTATATTTCTATTTAATATTTTTAGTAAAAAATATGACTTGTATAACCCCATGTAAAATGTTTTTTAGTAAAATAATACATCTTTGTGACATTTTAATTTTAACTTTAAATAAAAAGTTATTAATGTCATTTTCCATCGAAAGTGGCTCCATGGGGTACAAATGTTGACCCATAGATTTTCTTGGTCAGCCATGACTCATCCAGTAAGGGTAGGACATGTTTCAAGGTCATTTAATATTATTATAACATTATCTTTACCTTAAATTACAATAATTACCTCTAATCGCGATTAATAAAACATAAAAGATTCTATTCACCAAAAAATTATTTTAATCTCATTGAACCACATTTTAATTCCTAATGAGAACCATGTATGTTGGATTTTTTAAGATAAAATCACAGGAGTGGTAAATTTTCATTTAAACGAAAAATCAGTTTCTTTAACTACCACTTAGTGGTTTTACTATTCATCAAAAATTGATGTTTTTCAGAAAAATACCAAAAATTAACCCTAAGCTATATTTGATATTCTGAATTCAAAAATGATGTCTATTTTAAAAATTTGAAAATATATAAGTTTCATTAATTAATTTAATAATTCATTCCCGCTGTCAAAACAAATAGCGTGTTTTTAAGAAACAATATCTATTAAAAGATTGACACTAGTTTAAGTCCAATTTCAAAGTGAAATTAATTACAATGACCACTATTGGATTAAATGGTAAAAATATATTCTAAATACACATTAATCTTAATTAAAAAGATAATATATCAATATAAATAATCATATTAAAAGGAGTTTTTGAATTAAAATGCAATATTTTCACTAAAAATGATCTTTATCGAAAAAATAATAAAAATTTACAAAAAGTAAATATTGATGTCCAGATTCTTAAGAAGGATTTTATTTTGTCAAATACAACATATAAAATTGTTAAAAGTATATTTAAAAATGTTTCTCCATCAAAAGGTGGTTAATATACCTTTTAAAGAATATTAGAAGATTTATGCTTAAAATTGGATTCATTTGCATTTTAAGCCTCAAAAATTTATTGGATAAATTTAAAAATATTTAACAAACATATGTAATCATTTTGTAGTTTGTCTGTTCATTCCCGACATTACAACAGTGAGGTGTTAAATATTATAACATTATTATATTATTAGAGTGCAACGTAAGATTTCCAAGAAACTCGTTGTTACGTATTGGGTACGCCATCAAGCATAGCGTTCCCTTTAAATTAATATTATCATTTTATTAACAAATATGGATAAAAATAAAAATGTCATATTCTTTATTTACCTGGGGTGTTACAGCCTATGCCTGAAAACACAACCCTTATTCAAAAACAATCGATGAGGTCACACACCGAGAACAACCAGTCAATGCCTAGAATGACGTCGTATGGAAGCATTGGTAGTAAAAAGAGATCTCCACTAGATTGGTGTGGCCCCAACATCAACCTACATCCCCAGCAAACACGAGACAAGATTTTCTGACCTCTGATTGGCGCACTCAAAACCAGGGGTATGGAAAGTGTCTCTATGTCTAGGCCTAATGTACAGGCTAGAATGGGCACAAAAAAGGAGTGTGAAGCTCCTGAATAAATCAAGGCATATGCAAGGGTACTAAACAAGATGATTGTACCTAGAACAACTTCTGGCCCTGTTGAAATTGCTGCCTCTGCGGCGTGCAACTGCCCACACACAACTCCTCTTCCTCTTGGCTGTTGGCCACCTCCCTGACCATGCCCTGGTCGAGGTCCCTGAGGAGCACCCTGAGGTCAACCTCCACCTACAACATCTGCCCTCAGAGGAGCGGGAGCTCGCTGCCCCTGTTGCTGCTGCTGGAAGGGCCTGGCTGGAAACAGCTATGGCTGAGGCTGGTACTGTACTAGTCCAACTCCACTATTCTATAATTGGTCAGGGCACTGGTTCCGAAGGTGCCCATGGACGCAACAGATGAAACACCTCGGTTTGGGCCCGAAGGAAAAGGGCGAGGATAGGGAGATCAGAACTGAAACTGTTGAGGCATGCTCGCTACTTGTCGGAACCTAGAGGGCCCTGATACTGGAGGCATACTGCTGACAACTTTCCCCTTCAACGAGCCCAACTGGATTCCCTCTCGCGACACACCTCCTAGCGTGTGCATCCCCTCCACCACTTCAGGCATCTTTTGGACCTCCAAGTACGTCGGTAGGGTTAAGGGAGTAACAACATACTTGAGAGGAGGTCGAAGTGCCTCCTCCAAGCGTCTCGCCCGAGACTCCTCATCTGGAAATAGGTCTAGAGAAAAATTGAGGAAATCCTTGAACTTGATCCCCAACTCTCTTACAGACATGCTCCCCGGATTGAGGGAGAGTAGCTCCTGCCTCTTCTCAGCCTTCATTGTGGAAGAGAGGAATTCCGCCCGGAACACCCTCTCAAAATCTTCCCACGTAACCTCAATCTCCATCTTCTCCCTGAGATAGAGGGTCCACCACTGACACACTTCTCCCCACATTTGGCTCACAGCCAGAGGAACCCAGTAGTCTACTGGAGCCCGGATCAAGCTGAAAGCTATCACCAGCTCCTCAATCCAGATCTCTGTCTCCATGTCAGAGATGCTTCCCTCGAAATTCCCGAGGGTCTACTGCTAAAAAGCACGAAGCATCTTCTGCCACTGATCATCCTCTTCCTCTCAGTCTGCCCTCCATCGATTATCCAAGTCAACCCCCTGGGCCTTGATCACCCACACTACTCGTGGTTGTCTCCTAGGTGCCATAGCTGCAAGGTAAACAAGGAATGCCTAAGCCTGAGTAGTGTAGAATATTGTTCTTAAATTTTTCTTAGACTCCTTATTCATTTTAAATCCCCAAATTCCCCAGAAACACAATAATACAAGTCATTATGATGCATGTATTTTTCCTAGGGTCTCTACCCTGCAATCAGTGTAGCCTCACTTGGTCGTTCGGTAGGTCCAGAGTCCTTGCATCGGATCACAAGGGGCCCTAAAATCTCATGTCTTAGCTTGTATTCCCTATCCTATTTCACGCTCCAAGATCACCCGACACTGTTGACCTACCATCCCATGAAATACCCATTATGCCTAACTCTAGACTCTATCCTATCTCTCAAACTCTTGGTCTGATACCATTCTGTCACGACCCTCTCCCACCAAAGATGCCCCTCCTGAGATGGTAATGGTGAAAGGGAGATAATGACCCCTATGTCCCGACTCCAGTAGGCCCCAGAGTGGTGACTAGAACCAAAGGTATAAGTTTTCACAAATATGGGAGGCATTACCTTTTTTTATTAATTAAGATTGGAAAATAGGATGAGTCAAACACCTAATGAAAAAGGAACAAGTGAATGAAAATAAATCCAAAACCAACCCATATGAATGTTTTATACAAAACTGAAACAAAAGTACAAGTACAAGAAAAGATCCAAAGAACGATACCAAAAAGAAATCAAAAAAAAAAACCAAAAAAACTCCAATGCCCAACTAGAAAGGTCCCGCAAGGTCCATGAAGGCCTGAAAGTAAACGTAGGGTGAGCATACAAGTATACTCAGAAGGAATACCTAAATCTCTCGTGCACAGGTGGGGAGACAACCTAATGAACCATGAGAAAACAGAAGGAACCAATTCCTAGTAAGGAATCTATCCACCCAACCTTACAACCCACACTCACCAAATATTTCAAGTTAATAGAGTAGTATAGTAATATTATCAAAGTATGGGTACCCGCACCACCTTCCCACTGAATACTACTCAAGCCCTCATGCCTAATGCTCTGATTCTTCCCCCTCTTCATAAGATAGTGCTAAAACCAGGCAATACAATGCTCGAGCTAGTGCCACAACCTAGCCATACGAAGTTCATAGTATCCCTCCGACACTCAATCCTCAGCCATAACCACATCTCATCCCATATCCCACCGGCACTCAATTCTCGCCCATAACCACATCTCATCCCGAAGACACCTGGGAACCACATCACATACTTATCTCAAAGAATCTTGGGAACACATCACATCCTCACCCCGAAGACTCTTGGGAAACATCTATCACAACTTGCCCGAAGGATCATGGGCTATAGAATCTGGAAGTCGGAGAACAGTGATGAATAGTAACCAGCCATCCTTTGGATGTATGAGAATCTCACCCCCCATCCCATGGGTGTTCGAACCGTAGTTCTGAACATGGGTGGGGTGAGTAAAGAAACGTAAAATGTACAGATTTATATAATTATATCAACCACTCAGCCCATCCTAAGGCTTCTACACAAAAAATCTTAGCACATGCCTGGACACTGCTACCATGAAAGTATGCAGAAAACAAATAACCCCAAACCCCATTAAGCTTTTCATGTTTAAACAGTTTTAGTTTATCAGTTCCTTAACTACCGAGCAACTAACAACAACCAAACTAGATCAATCATTTGTAAAACATATACCTGCCAATGACAAATAAAGTTAGGGAAAAAACAAGAAACACAATAGCATTTTCTTTTATCATCCAATCTATTCCATTGATTTTTCGTATTTAATCAACTACCATTCCCCAAAATTCATTAGTTAACTCTTACACTTTTATTCATATGCACAACCCATCCCTGCAACCCTGCTGCAAACCACCATAACCACAAAAACCTCGGAAACAATACCCGTACCACATCATCATCCATTCGATACCATTTCCCACAGCTCTACTTCCCATCAAAACCATATCATACATGCCAACCCACAACCGATCCAACCGTAGTCCTGCTGCTCACCCGTTCCACAACAACACACAAAAAACCCCTTCACATAATTAAACCCCAACCAACAACCACAAAAAAAATTCATTCTTTCATTTAGTTTAACTGGGGTGATCATACAAGGGTTCCAGGTATTCATTTGATCAGCCAACTTTACATGATTAACCAATTTCCACATTATATGAAATTCCATCCACAAAAGAATCAAGAAAATATAGGGAACCATTTAATTGTGCAATAAAGGCCCCCAATGACTGTGATTTTCATTAGGCATGAGCCTATTCAATTCACAACATAATCAAAGGACAATCATTGATGGAAATAAAATAAAAATATCAATAAAAATTTCCCAAACCCATTATTTAACCTATTATTATCTTTATTTACTAGTTTAACCATACCTCATGAAAACACGAAGATACCCACCCCAAATGATTTACAAAAGAGAGAGAGAGATGAAGGTAAGATCCCTACCTCAATGGTTTTTGACGAAAACCCAACAAACGAAGAACGCACAAGAAAGCTAGGTTGATCCTCCAATAATCCTCCTTAGATCTCTTCTACTAACACAACCAAGACCAAATCTCATCATACATGGAATCCACACACTTATATCTACCCATAACGGGTGTAGATATAAGAAACTGAGTGAAGAGGGGGAGTAGATCTAAGTAGATCTTACAACCAAACAAGAATGATCACATACCTCAAGAAACCGCCTTCTATTCTCCAAGGGAAGCCTTTGGATAACTTTCAAAATGATTGGGATAGGTCCTACTATATTCAAGGGAGGGTAATCCTGAGTTATGGCCACTTAGGATCTTAAAAAAGAAATTTAGACGCAAAACAGTCAAGATCCACAATTTTAGGATCTAGTTTATGTGGTCACACGGTTAGTTCACAAGGTTTGTCAAACTGTGCGCTAACCGTGCATTAGTTACTACCTTGGCCACCCTTCTCGCACGGTTTGACTACATGGTTTAGACAAACCGTGTGCTGTCTTTGCAAGAGCTACTGCCTCCAATAAAACTACGCATAGTTTAGCCGCATAGTTTAGACAAACCGTGTGCCTCCCGTGCGAAATCTACCACCTTTTATTTCTACTTAAAAGTTCACCCAAACACACCCCCAAGACAATACTCCAAAACAGAGGTAGTTAGAAACATCAAAAGCACCTGAATACATAACGAGATGTTAAAGTTCTCAAATGTCTACCGTTGAAACAGTTCATCAAGAAGGAAGATTTTGAAAAAGCGTTGGGGATAAGTTACCTTGACCTATGGAACACCTCTAACACCACATTTTTACAAAGTAATGGACTGGAGAGGTTCGGGCCATTACAAAGAGGGCTGTATAGTAGGGATAAATCTTGATTTTTACAAAGGTGAAAAATAACAAATGGATAATTCTTGAAGTAATAAGAATATAACACAATAATGGAATGTAAAGGTGTTATGTAATTTCCTTATACTGATAGTTCAGAATGATATATTTAATAAATATTGTGAATAAATTATTTAAATTTTACTAAAATATATTACAATATTAATGGTAAAATATTGAAATTATGTTTCCCATTAGGAAGATATAATTTCATTTCATTTTTTAGATAGCAACATCAACATGTATGATGATCTTGTCAAAGCTATTACGGATGAATATTCTGATGGAGAAATTCATAAAAAAACTGGAAAGTAAAATGAATAATTTATTAAAGATGATGACTCCATGATGATGAACCACATTTATAGCCATAATATATCTAATAACATAAATATTTATTTGGGTATTACCATAAAATATAGATTTTTAATTATTTTTGTTTCTAAAATTTTATTCATGATATTATTATTTAATGGGCCATTATACTGAAAGAACACTTCATTTCACTAGTCTGTAAAATAATTCAACTATATTATTAATAATACAAACATGTACATATATATACATTCAAGAATACATGAATATATAAGTACATAAATATAATCACACACACAAACACAAACACACACATATATATATTAATGTTTATTGGTATTAATTACTATTCAATGAAATCAAAGATGAATTTCTGAGAATGGATTACTTACATGAAAATTAATATGAAGACACTATATTAATGATGTTCATAAAATATTTATAGAAAATTTTACTTGATTTATATATATGATAATTATAATTTATGTGAAGATAGATTAAATATATGAGCAAATATGTGTTCATTAATCATTTTTGGAATGTTTAATGCACATAAATGATTATTAAGGAATTCATCATCTATATATAAATTAATAATTATGATTAATGTTCTTGTAAAATACCCATTGGAAGATAAATAAGTATAGAATGAATATATCAATGTGTAGTTTTGTATAACTAATTATATAGAACAACAATCAAATTACATTCAAAACCAAGGAAATAATATTTGTTCTATGCACTTCATTAAAAATCATATTTCCTCTGCATGATGAAAAAAATTAAAATTATACCAAATAAAAATTACTATAATGGTTATGATATGTTATAAATATAACCAAATTTCTTAAATTTATTTGAGTTCATATAATGATTAATGGATGATGTTGCTAATAAAAATATAGAGTGATATTTCACATTACACCAATTTTATTTACTATTATGTAAAAAACAAATATTAAATAAAAACATGAGAATAAACAATAATTTTTAATAATAATTGATTTTTTAGTGGTGAAATATCATAAATGAGAAAATTTTTTCAATTATTTTATATCAAATGTGGATGTGATGTTTTATAATATGTATAGTTAAATTGAATCTATTTTTTTATATTTTCAAAATACAATTAATATTATTTTTTATCCACTAATAGGTTTATTTTATATGATTCTATAACTCATAAATGATATATTCATCCATAAGAAAAATTTATTATTCTAATAAAATAATATAACAGAAATTATTTCAATAATTAATATATACATATATATTGTTCATATAATTACATAAAACTAGATTTCAGCATAAGAGTTTATAATTACTAATTTTTTTTTTGACTTGAGGAGAAACTTACATATTTCATTTATTTTGATTTTGAAATGATTAATTATTAAACAAAGAAAATTGATAAATAATTTTTTTTGTAAAAAATATCTAATTTAATGAATAATTTAAATTTTATAAAACTTATTAATTCACCAAAATCATGTAAATATTATCAAATTTATTAAAAATTGAATATCTTGGTAGGAGGTGGATCAAAAATTTTACACATCACTAAATAGATATAATGAATTAGAGTAAATTATATTTAGTAAATCAAAACTAACTAAAAAAATGTGTAAAATGTAATTTTTTTTCTTTAAATTCTCTCATATAAAATGAAAGTAATTTATGATATTAATTAGAGGGATAATGTAAAACAATGAACACAAAAAATATGGATTATTTATTGAACTAAATAAAATTATATGTAAATGATGGTAATGTTTTTTAATTCTATATCGATGTATTTTAACATTGAATTTAATGTTATTAGATTTATTTATTATTTTACAAATGCATGAAAAATTATATTGTGCTTTAAAGAATCCTAAAAAATATTTTATTCCATATTTTTTACCATATTTCACTCAAATAAAGATGTAATTGACATATTAATAGAGGAAGTTCATTACTCATGAACAATCACAAATTCCTTTATTAACTTCCATGATTTGATTTATTAAAACTCATAAACAATTTAATTGAATTTATAGTTTTATAGGAATAAATTTTAAATAATGTGTCATTATATATTTAGGATTTCAATCCTTACATAATAAAATATGTTGATAAGTTTTTTAACAATATTTTCTTCAAATTGTTCATCCTATTCAAAAAATTATAAAAATAAGTATTATTATTTTATTTTTAATTAATTAATAAAACACTCTAGAACAGTTTGAATAAGAAAATTTGGATCTATTTATAGTAATAAATAATTTTTCCCCCTGTATATAAATTAATATAATTAATTCAATGATGGAATAATGAAAATATAAAATTAATGTCATTTATTTTAATAAAATATATTTATAGGATATGGGATATAGGTATGATGATTATTGAATAATGATCTATCAAAAGTACTAACTAATTAAATTACTTAACTAATGAAATATAAATATATATTTAAAAAATATTTTAGTATTATTCATGATATCCATGTATGTAAATTTTACTTTTAAAATGAAAAAATAATTATTTTTAATGAGGAAATAAAATTCATTATATATTTTTCCAGTTAAAAATAAAATTTATTATTTAGAAATATAGAAGGTAATAATTCGGGTATGGGTCAAATTATATGGTTATTTAATTAAACATCACTTCTATTTAATTGGTAAATAGTTATAAAATAGACCATTTTGTGTGTGATAATATCACCTACCAACCCAAAACTTGCCAATGACATAGTTTAGTGAACCATTTGAAAATATATCATCGATGAGAACAATTTAGTTTTTATTTCACTATATGATAACAAGATACAATTACAAGATTTTGGTTGATTTTATTTATCAACCCATGGTTGAAGGAAGCATTTTTTTCATCTAAATAATAATTCTTATATTTTTAAAATACTACTAGGTCAAAAATATTATAATATATCAATAATATTTGTTTAATTAGAATTTAATTTATTTTTATAATTGATTTACTGATATAATGAATTGGATGATACCGATTGAATGAAATATAATTAAATGGAGTGTATATTGTTGGTTTGAGGAATATTATTATACATTTTGATTTAATTATAATTTCAATTTATTGAGTTACAATGAATGATTGTGTTTAATATTTGGGATTTTAGGATGTTTTAATGTTATAAATTATGATAATTCTATGATCATTTGGAATAAGGTTATATTATTATTATTCTAAATCACATATTGAAACTAAATTATGATTTAGTTTTATTCATTTTATTAATTAAAATGGATAATAATTTTCATTATGACATAGGATGAGTTTTTATAATATTAATTTTTGTTTTCCATTCCAATAAATAACCGATTTTGTTGTTTTGTGAGTTCTATGTTTCAATTAATTTCATTGGAGGACAATATTTTTCTGGAGCACTATGTTGCCTTATAAAGGTGTTAGGGATACAATATGTGAGTTTATAGTTGAACTATAGGATAACATATAAATGTTTTAATTTGTATCAAATAAATTCACAATATTTTCTTTAACATGATATTTCTTTTCTATAATCACGTCATTTTATAGTGGTCTATTCATGGATACAAAACATTTGAGCACTAAATTTTATAGTAATACATAAATTTTGGTTTCTCAACAATGATTTATTTTATTCAATGTATCAGGTATCCCTGTAATGGTCTATGAATGATTTTTTATATGTTTCAAGATTCTATATAGAGGTGGAATATATTTTCACAATTCATCATGGTTGAAAATGAAATGATCTACGAACCTCCATATCATGTTTTTCTATTTGCGACTTTTATACATTAGAGAAAACTCAACATGGTTTTAATTTCAATTCCAGGTATTCTTAAAATATATATTTTACTAATATAAATTGTAAAAAAATATATGTGAGCTATGAAAGTTTGTTTTTAATGGGTTTCAAATAGAAAATGAAAATACTAGGGATTTTTTTTCAATATAATTATATCACAATTTGGAAAACTAAAATGTAATATATATATATATATATATATAAATATATATATATATATAGGTTCAGTATTACTATCATATTTTACATCAATAATTCCTAAATACATTGTTGATTTTTATTTTTGTTTTATGCAGTTTTCTATTACAACAATGTTTCATTGAATCACATTAATTGTGAGGCTAAATACACATACTTTCATGTTCTATTCTGGTCTTTAATAAGAATATTCTCATGATTATTATTACAATAAGGAATATCATAGTTGTAAATATGTATATATGAATGAATATTGAAATATAAATGACATATTATGCATCTATTAGTGATTCATTATTATATTAAATTTATTTTATATCATTTTTTTATTATTGTCTTTGGGTTTTTTGGTGCAATAATTAATGGAAGGTTGATTAAATAGTATCATTTAATTATTTTTAATGTCTTATGAGGCTTAAAACCTGTATATTTTCTATTACATAATGATATGGAATTTCTAAATATAAATAATAATTTTAATAGACACAAACCGAAACATGTATTTTTATTTTGACATAGTGATATCTTTAATATTTTTATATAAATATTTTTTACATTTGAATATAATCATTGATAAAATAGATATATAATTAGTGGATATGAATTGAAAAATAATAAAATGTTATATTTTATGATGTTGATGTTAGTATTTACACATGTAATGGTAGTAAATGTGATGATATAGTGTTTTATTACTGGGATCAGCTGTTGATGTTAGTGTGGTTTTATTTCTATTGTTTCCCAAGATATAATGAAATGTTTAACTGAGTAATTTAGTTGAAAAAATTATAAAAATTACATTTTATTGATCCTTATGTGATTAAATAAAGTAAATCATTAATTTGTATATTTTTTGAAAAATTAAAATATTAATTATATTTGAAAAATAATGAGGGAACTTGGTAGTGGATAATAAAAAAAATATAATTATTCATAATAATGATTATAATAGATTATTGAAATAATATTTTATATTTTGGGGTAAATATGGTTGTATATATATATAGATATTTAAATTTAAATAAATAATGATTGATTTGTTGTTATGCATTCATGATATTCGATTTTTTGTCGTTAGAGGTTTTAATAACCGTTCTGGGTTGGTGATGTTGATGAGATGATTGAATTTTTTAATTGTTTTTAATTAATATGTGGACCCTAAAATTGTATTTCATTATATTATATATCACATTTTTTTTAAATTAACTTTGCACCACCACCACTGTTTAATATCTAGAACAACTCCGATATAAAAAATTGAAAGGAAATCGTATGTGGAATGGAATGCTGAAATGATATATAAATGTTGTTATGTAGTTAATATATATTGAATATGGTGTCAATATGGGGACATGGAAGGATATAAGAGACTTATATAATTTTTTCATTTTACATAAAAGAGTCCAAATCATTAGGGAAGAAGATGTTGGGAATATTTTTTAATATATTTTTATCGTATTAATTAATTTTATATATTATGTATATTTAGAGTGGAATTTCAGAGTGACTAGGGTTTAATAATTGAACAAAAATAATTATTGAGTATGTTTTATTATATATTTGTTAATTGTATAATATGAGTCATAATTATTTTAACATGATCTTGTTGGACATTTTAATTACATTTTATCTATAATATGGAAGTAATTTTTTTTTACAATTTTTCAATATTGATTTACTGAAAAGTATAAATCATAAAATCTCCTTTGGTTCTAATTGGTCAAAATGTACATTCCCACATCCTGATATATTTTATCATTATATTATTCATTGGATATGTTCATTGTGTTTTCTATGAAATTATATGTAAAAAATTATTTAATTTATTAGATTATGAGTTTAATTTAACAATAAGGGTGACAACAGTGAATTAATTTTCGGTATTTATGTTATTAATCATTTTTTATATAATTTATTTTACTATTTTGAATAAAATATTTATGTTTTAGAGGAACATTCCATCATTAAAGTGTAGGGTGTATGAACTAGAATGAGTCCATGTGTTTGAATACTAAATGGGGTATTTATCAAAATTTATTTAACTTGTTTATTTAAATTTATAAATGATATTAAAATAGTTAATAGATCATGTGTACATCACAAAACCAGAAACATTTAATCATTAAATATTTAATCTTAAATGAATGAACTACAATATTTTTCTATTATTATACATAACTCTCCATGTTCTAACCATAACATCAAATCTATTATATTATGATCTTATATGATTAATTTTTGGGAATTTATCCACAAAATATATTTTTTCTTTATGTAAGTGGCTTTTGTCATATTCTTATCTCACTTTATTCCAATTTTATCCACTCTTCTACAAACCAATGACCATTATGTCCTTCGATTTTATTGTTCACGAGTATGAATTTATGATTTTTAAAATGGGATTCCAGCTATATTATAATGTTTTTTAATTCATTCAAAATTGACAAAAAATTGTTAGGTTGTAGAAATATTAGATCTTGTAGGGGGGTTTTGTGAAATTTTATTTTATTTTTCACGTGTAACATGAGTTCTGTATATTAATTTAATTAAAATATATTTTATTATGTTAAATTTCCCGTAAATGTAAATATTAACCTTGGATTTTATTAATTTTATTGATAATATAATAAGGGTTTAAATAGGTATGTGGTACATTATTTCAAAAATGAAAAATTCTATAGTCTACTTTATGAGGAAAATTTTAATATGGTATTTTACAAATGTATTGATAAATAATGATGGTTTTAACATCTAAATGTTTTTATAGCATATTGATAGATGGTTGAAATAATATTTCTTCAAACTACGTTGTTTTAAGTGGGTTTAAATGGGGGGTTTTATCATTGATTTCCATTTTTAAATTTTAGTGAAATTAATGCGTTGATAAAATTTCGTATTATTTTAAATGAATTTAAAATAATTATATTTCACATGTACTATTTACAAGTGATAAATTCATTTCATGGTTTTTATATATATTATTTAATGTGATAAATTCCAAAATATTCAATAGATTCCCTGATATACACTAAAAACATGGTTATATTTTCCCCTAATTGATAGATCCTATAGAGACCCAAGATTACACTATATGGATATTACATAATATTAGATGAATACTCAACACATTGGAATAATAAATTTCTAGGGACCACTATAGTGTATTATCATTGGAAACATGGAACCAAAATATTTTAACAAGGTGAAGGATAATAATTGTTCACCACACATGTCATCCCCTCTTTTAACTCTACTTAAATTATTTCTTCATAATCTATGAATAGAAACATTCAGATGGAGTGAGGTCAGATAGATATTAAGGGTAATCAAAAATGATATATAAGAATAACGTGGGAATATGGGTATGATAACATAATAATAACAATTTAAGATCACACCCAGCATACTAATGATAATATAAATGAGTCATAGAATATATATTGGTATTTCATAAGACCTGAATCATAATGTAATCAATATACTAATTCATTAAAACTAAAAATTGGATAATAATATAGAATTTTTGGTAGAAAAATAAGCATATAAAATGATTTAAACACCTCTAAAAGAATCAATAAGATGAAATGTTAGTAGTATGGGGTCACTCTAAAACTATAATGTTATTAAAAGTTCACTCCCATCACTATCTTAGTAGTAAATATTCCCCGCCAAGATGATCATATCAGATAATATACTTTATGGAACAGAGTTAACTCCTCGTTCTATCTATTTCTATCTCACGATATATATATATAAAACAGAATGAATTTGAGGGAGATAAAGGTCCCACCCAACTCATAATTTAATCATACATATGTGTGCCATAATATCATAAAAAATTTATCATATCATAACATATTAAATGAAATATGTATTAAAAACAAGTCATAATATCATTATCTATGGAAAAGTGCCTGGTTTCATAATAAATTTTTAAAATCATAACCCATGAAAATAATTAGGTTTCATAAGAATATAAACCAAGAATGTGAAATGGGTATTATAAAAATATAAATCTTGAATTAATAATGGTTTACATTAACATTTATCCCATGAATGTAAATTAGGTTTCATAAACCTAATTCAATCACAACAATAACCATTCAAATTAGAAATATGAATAATTTTTTTGATTATTTACTCAGAAATGAATGAGTAACACTAATGAAAGTTAGATTTGATGAAAAATAATTTTGAAATATATTTTAATAACATTTCGTGAGGAAAAATTCCTTTATTCGATTTTAATTATTCATTTAATAGAAAAATACCATTGAAAACTATTTTTTTAAAATATAAATAAAAATTATAAAGGAGTTTAGAAAAATAATATTGAATGAAATACATGGAAAACATATTAAATACTATTAATAAAATTTTGAAATAAAAATATTTCATATTAAAGAATAATCATGATATTTTTTTGGAAACACTTTTTATTGAAAAATTATAAAATAAGCATGAAGAAAAAATTTGAAAACATATCCTTTGAAAATATATTAAACTTTTATAAACAATACTCGGATTTATTTTAAAAACAATACATTGAAAATACATTGAATGTTTATAAAGATTGTTTTTAATATTTTTTGACATTTTATAAACATAAAACATTATGGAAAACATATATTGAAAACATTATTTTGAAGGAACATAGATTTATGATCAAAGACAACGTTAAAGTCAAAAATTAATAAAAAAACAATCAGAATTATCTTAATTAACAAAGAGTAGAAAAATATTATCAATACATGAAAAGATCTGGAATAATTAAGGTAAAACAAACATAATCATATTTCATGGTATATGGATCATAATATTTTTTGAATTTATGTGTAATCATAAAAAATATCGATAAACAATGAGATTATTACAATAAACTCTTACCACATTGTATCATTAAATCATACTACCCATGAAATAAAATGAAATTAAATGAATCTGAATGTATTTTAAAATAGTTATATTCTTGATATAGTATTTAAAATAGTTTTATGCACACTTCAAAAAAATAATATTGGTGCAGAAAAAACATGTGTCTCAAAAAAGAAAAATTAAGACAAAACTATCATACATATTTGAGTCATTTTGAACCATAAAGACACATGAAAGAGATATAATAAAGTTGATATTTACATATACATAAATATAGTTATAATAAAAATATATTATATTCATGGGATGTATAACCACCACTGAAAATAAATTAGTGGTGAATAAAGAAAAGGATTCATAGAAATAAAAGCGAGGTGAAAAAACCCTTGCCTTAAGACTTGAATTTATTAGTTTAGGTTCAAAAATCCATAATAATAAATATAAGTTGACTATAAAATTTCCATATATCTATATTATTATATATAATACCATATATGATTTTATTATGACTGTATAACATGTTTATTATTAATTATATGTTAATGTTATATTTAAGGTAATATTACCATTGAATTTCATATATGTTTTGACTTTTTATTCATAATAATCTTACATAGATCTAGAATTGTTTATTTTTTTAATTGAAAAAATGATATATATATCATATATAAATATTATATGAAAATTATTAATAATCTATAAAATATTTAATTATGAAATTTAATACACTGTTCTTGGATATGGTAGGCCTTATATATACATGAACGATGATTTTGTTTTATTGTCATATTGAATGAAATAAATTAAATGAAATATATAAATAAACAAATATACATATATGTATAATTGAATAAGATAAATTATGTCATTAATATAATATATTTTCACTAAATCCTTCCATAATATATTCAATTTAATTTTTGAATGAATCTCATCACGTTGAGGAACCAGTTGTCCACACGTCCACAAATGATGTAATTATATTTAAAATAATTGAAATAGTGAAGGTATATTTTATAAAATATTTAAAATTTGGAAATAAATAATTAACAATACATATATCTCATAAAATTAGATTTTCCAACAATATTCCAAACCATTAGTGGTGGTAATTTAATAACGAATATCTTTTTATGAAGTAGTAGTTCTCCGTACACAATAATAGTAATTTTGTAAACCAATTTCTAGAATTTTGTTTTTGTATATTTAATACCCCAAGAATAAAAAAACTCAGTATATTTATGATATTAATTTTATTATATAAACATGGAATAAAAAGATGTAAAGGGGTGGATAATGACTGTAAAACAAAGGATCTTGAGGGAGGATGTTACCTGGTCAAGGGTAACTACACTTGTATTTCACCAAAGGGATTCTGTTGTTGTATTGTATAAAAAATATAGGATTCTTGGATGATTTTTCTTGAGAGGTGTGATAAATTGAGGTTGGTGGGTTTCATTTCATATAATAGGAGTGGCATTATTTTAAATATATAAAGGTAATCAAAACTAAGAAAAATCAATTATAGCATGTGCCATCAATAATGGATAAAAATATATAAAATTGGGTAATTTTTTATAAATATTTCCATTCAATGTCTTCCAAAAAATATATATTTCATTTAGACTCTTAATATTAATGTTTAACAATTAATTAATCTCATATTTACCTTATCTACTATGATTAATTTTAATTACATTCCCTAAAATTTCTTGTAACAAAATATTAAATATAACAAATTATAAATTATTCTGATTAAAAATATGTAATCCATTTTTAAAAATTCAATAAATACAAGTATAAGATATTAATTTCTTGTAAATCCTTCTGTTAGGAGGTCAAAGTAGGCATTAAAAACAAATCTTCAAATTTTTTTATGTCTTGTATATAAATTTATGGGGAAATTAGTTCATATTAATTATTTTGGTTTAAATGATATAAAATTGATATAATTATACATTGAATACAATAAAAAATTTTAAATATATATATATATATATAATTTTGGCTAAAAAAATTAAATTTAAAATAATTTTTTTTACTACTCATCAAAAAAGAAAAATTCTAAAAAAACAAAAAAATCACCAAAAGTGAATTTTGAAAAATTTATTTAAAAAATAATGTTTCATTTGTTAAAATAAAAAATATAATAGTTTAAAAAATTATATTTAGAATTGGTGCTCCATTAATTGGTGGTAAAATCAACTTTTATAATGACATATATTTTTTTGAAAAATTATTTTTTTATTCTTATCTTATAAAAATAAAATATATTTGTTGGTTATAATATAAAATATATAAATTTTTTTAATACATTAATAATTCATTTTATGTTATTGAGATAATATTGTGTTTTTATATAGAAAAATAATTTTCTTTTAAAAGAATTTCATTATTTTCCAATAGTTCATTCATTCAATTATACTAATTTCTATCCAAAGGATTAATTTTATATACATGTATGAATTAAATATTAACAATATAATTAATACTATTCATAATTTAAATTTCAATGAATTTGTGGTAGAAATAATAATACTTTTATAATAATATTCACATTATATTATAGTTCTATACAAACTCGGCCTAGCGTATAACACATGATATTGAAGGGACTCAATATTATTTGTAATAAAAACCAAATATAGTGTTGTGTGTACTATAAGATAATCTAAGTGTTTCATGTAGTACATGATTAAATCGATTATTCATATAATGTAATCCAAACATAGTTCATTTATATAAAAAACTATATTAAAGGTTGTGTGAAATGAAAAATATCAAAATGATAAAATAAATTCAAAAGAATATTAAAAAAATCTCAGGGTGATATAATTCATATGAAATTGGATATGACGATATATAATTTTTATATAATTACATATAATCTTGTATGGGTTATCTATTTTAATAGTTTTTGGTGAAAGATATGTTGATTTATATTGTTTTGATTTTCATATATTATCATATAGAATTTGAAGAGATTTATAATATCTATTAGAAGATATAATGTGATGCTTAGATGACATAGTAAGAGTTTAGTGATTTATGATATAATAGTTATAGATTTCCACAAAATATTTTACCTTAGTTATGATTTCACATTGAGTAGCGGTAACTCACCCATTGAGGCTATATTAGAGTATGTTAAGTGGTAATATTTATATAACATATCATAAACAAATTATTAATTATAATATAAAATATCTAAGAGCATCATATTATGAACTATTTAGTTTAAAATGATTATTATTTTTTAATGTTCATATCACATCTTCATAATATTTATGCTATGTTTTTAGTTTGTTCATTTTCATATTCATACTGATTTTATAAATTCCAAATTATGAAACCTAGACTGACTACTTATGATTTTACATTCATACAATATACAGGAGGTCAAATGATAAAGTATTAATCTTTTTAATAGTCATTGGTTACTAAATATACTGATAATTTTTATATTACAATGTATTCTTAATAAACTTCATAAAACACTCATGAAATGCTACTTATTCTTGTTTTATATCAATTATATTTCCATTATTAATAACATGTTGAATGAAAAAAAGTATAGAGTGAGAATATATTCAATGTAAGAAGTTTCATATAGTATAATCTATAAATATTACATTATGTATACAGAATATTGAAATGTTGAAAATCAACATGTACATAATTTAATCAGTTATATATGCTTTAAATTAATCCATGCATAATAACAATACAATACTCACATTAAAAATCCAAAAAAATTTCTCAATGATTAAATATAAATATATAGTAATAATAAACTTACCATCATGGCCTCATATAAGAGACATTCAATATCTAGGTAGGTAAACACAAAATACCAAAATAATATGTATAGAATGCAAACATTACTGCATCATTATTCTTATGAATTCATTGAGGGAATATTTAATTCTAGGGAACACCAATTACATAAACATATAAAATGCATTCTTTATATATTAAATGTCCTCTACAACTCATCAACAATATGACTTAATAGTAAGTTGATATATTTATTGATTTTTTTATATAATATAAAATTTAGATTTTAATGGATTGACTATTATAGTAATATACACACTATTAATAAAATATATAGTATTTGAATATCATTATGATAATATTTACTTGATAAAAATATCAATGATACTAAATAACATGGGCATGAAATATAATGTGAATAAAAAAATGATATAGGGTGATGATGACTATCACTATTGAGAAATGGGAGTATACCTTATAAAAATATATATAAATTATTGATAAATCATAAATAAATGAATAATACAATAAATTTAATAAAAATGAATGTTTATAATTAATGGAATATATTTTTTGTATTATAGAAGGTAATTTTTGTGAAATATCAAAATGAATTTTCATAAAATAATTTCATCTTTTTTTAAAAATGATGTTATGAAAAGCATCAAAAAAATATTTTAAAAATGTTTGAAAGATAAAATTAAAAATATTCATTTAGAAAAACTAGAAACTTTTATTCATGGATAAAAACTATGATTATTTAATAAAATATTTATTAGAATATATATATATTTATATATGTAATGAAAACCCCATTCAAAACAATTTAAAAAATATATTCTATTTTATTTTGATAAAACATTAAAAAACAAAGGTAAATGTGGATTAATATTTATTTTAGAATACTATATAAATTGGTAAAAGAATATATTTAATGTTGAGAATTTATGGTGGTAGTAAATACTATCCACGTTATAAAATATGAAAAAGTGACTATTAAGAAACGTTATTAAGAGTATAATAGTTTAATTATTTGAAAAACGATAAAATGGGTCAATTAATATTTTTTTTTAAATTATAGGTTAATACATATTTCATATAATTATATCCATGAGGAATATAAAACACCATTATTTATGAAAAATAATTAATATGAAGAAGAAGGAAAATGATTCATGGAAAGATTTGATAAATATGTCTAGCTTATCTTAAAATATCCTTTTAGTGTATATGATTACAATTGATAGGGAAAATAGAAATTATAATGCCCCGAACCATCTCTTTTGGACTCAATGCTAGAAAAATGCAATGTTATTTTTTGTATAAAAGTAAATAAACAATTACACAACATTTAATGTCATGACCCATCCCCCGGGGCCCGTATCGTGACTACCCCAAGCCCACCTTCCATAGACTAGGGGTTTGTGACTAGCACCAAAGGTGTAAATCCTTAAACTAGAAAGGCATTGACTTTATAACTATAAATAAACACAACAGAGTACACAACTGGAAGTAGAACACTAATTAAAACTGTATACAAAAGAATTGTTGGAAAGTAAAAAGGGGCCTGAAATACAAGCCCAACAGGAAAGTACAAGTACAAATGAAAGCAAGTCTAGTAGCTACTAGGTCTTCCTCCGGGGTTCCTACCCGAAGGGTAGGTACGGATGGCCTCCACAACACTTTCGTCTGTTCGGATGCTCCATGTACCGTCACACTGAGTGGTCCACCTCCGGGTACCGTCCAGTTTTGGTACTCTCTACCTCAGTCCGCGCGGTCCTTCGTTTGCAACCAACACAACAAGGTGCGAGCATAGCCCGTGTAGGGGTGAGTATAAAGATACTCAGTAGGGACCCTGAGAACATCAAGGTCTCAAAAAATCCAATAAGGATAAACCAGAAAGTAAGAAATCAACGGATAACTATTACATAGGTATATGCCCATACATATACCTAAGTTATCTTGTAACCCATCTCAATAATGAGGAAAATACAAAAGTCATTGACTCAGCTCAAACTAGGATTTTTATTATCAAAACCCAAACTGCTAGAGAACTCCTCCTCTGTCCAGTACAGTGGGCCCGTCACGACACCAAGGCACTTCTCACTAACCTTGGACTGTGGAGGCATTCCTCTTGTCGAGTACCGCAGGTCTACTGCCAACTACTAGGTGCTCCTCCGTTGTGGGTCTACCGCCAACTACCAGGCACTCCTCATAATAGCATGTAGAGGTACTCCTCCTTTCGAGTACCACGGGTCTACTGCCAACTACCAGGAGGTCCACCACCGTGGGTCTACGACCAACTACCAGGCGCTCCCTACTGGGCTAGTTGAATATCTTCGAGTCGAATTGGTCAAGCAGTCGTCAGGTATGCCAGCTACTAGGTCTCCGCACTCTGTCTGCTCTTTGCTGGAAGGATCTGCTCCATGAGCTACTGGGAAATACTGAAAATGTCACAAAGTTCCATGAAGAAGTATCTCAAAGGTCTGCCACGTCATATGGGTCTCGACGCAACAGACGACACGTCAATCGGACGCCTGGTCTGTTAGGTATTAGCCTTTTAGTCCCAGGGGCACAGTTGGATTCTTGTGCAATTCAACCTGACCGTAACTCAAATATACCTCAAACTCCAGTGGGGTGTTCTCAAAGGAATGAATTCGTTCCAATAATACCGGTGCCGATGAAGGTTATTCAAACGGACGTCTGGTTCCAATGATATGCCCCAGGAAGGTAAAGGTTCAGTAATGGGTCCGGGTCCGGTCCGACCCGGTTGGACCGACTCGGCCCAACCCAGTCTGGGTCAACCCGGTCAAACTCACTGGGTCTTACCCGACCCGTTGGGTGGGTCATCCCGCTATGTTTTAGTCGGGTCCTCTGGGCCCGACCCAGCGGACTGCGAGGGTAGTTTGGCCCGGTCTGGGGGCCAGTTCGACCTGGAGCGTTTCGAGGGCGCGACCTGGTCACAGCTCGGCCCGGAGGGTGTGGCTAGGCCTGTTCGACTAGGGAACTGTGGGGGGGGGGGCACCAGCTCGGACAGGTGCCGCGAGGGAGCCAGAACTTCATAGGAATGTAGGGTAGGGCGCAGGGGCACCAGACAGGCTGTAGTAGGGGCCGGGTAGGGTGCCGCAGGGTGAGGGGTGTGCTGAGCAGGGTGCAACAGGGCAACGAGGGTGCGAGTAGCAAGCGAGGGAACCGGGCCGGGCCGGGCATGCGGCGGGGCAGGCGGTGGGTTCGACCGGGGCACGCGCCGGGCAGGGCGCCGACGGGGCCGGGCAGGCTGTGGGGCATGTCGCGGGTTCGGCCGGGGTGCATGTCGGTCAGAGCGTTGGGAGGCCATGGGTAGGCGGGTCAGGTGCCGCTCGGCTGGTGGTGTTTGGTCGGGAGCACCAGTGCACCACTACGACGTCGCGATTCGCGGAGGCCGCGAGTAGCGCGACATTCGTCATTATCGCCTTTGTCGTCGTTGCTTCATCCCCTTTCCGTAGAACGTCACCAGAAGGAAGTAAATCAATGGAGGGTTTCAGGCCATGTTAGGTTGGCCTGAACCCTCTGAGTTTATGGAGGTATCATTTGACTCATCAAGAAAAGTAGATGATTAATAACACATCCTCAACAATATCTTTTTATCCGATTAAGACGATAAGAAGAGGGTATAATAATATCAAGCAATAAACCCCCTACCTTTCTCCTAGTTGGTTGACATTGGCGCAGGAAGGGGGGTGTAAATTCGTTGTGGACGAGGACGTCTCACGTCGGAAGGAGTTCTTAGCTAGATGGTTGAAGTCAAGGTCAATGTTCTTCATCGGTGGAGCCTTCATTGTTGGAGAGCATAATCCTACAAGTGTTGGGAGTCATGTCACTTTACCAGCGCTTCATCACTTGGTGAATCCGTCCCAAATACTCATCCCAAGCTCCCTATATATAGAAGAGTGGGAGAGGTATGTAACCATAATAGAATTTACGATGGTTCAATTATTAGGAACCTTCCTAAATTCCAACGATGCAGTTACATAATTTAAAAAGGGGGGTCAAGCAAATTAAAAAGCATTGGTGCAATTTTAGAGGTGCGTTGGCTTAAATATTGGGGGGATTCCAAGAGGCTTCCCCACATAGCCTATATCAAAACAAAATATAGGATTTAATTTTATGTTGACACATAAAAATTAAGTTGACATGAATTATTTTTATGTTGACACAAAAAATTAATTGTAAGCATTTAATTTCACGTTGATGCATAAAATTAATTTGACAATAATTAATTTTATGTTGACACATAAAATTAATTAGAAGCAATTAATTTTACGTCAAAAAAATATTTTATGTTGACACATAAAGTGTTGTACACATTATTTTTTATGTTGACACATAAAGTGTTGTACACATTATTTTTTTTATATAAAAAGTCAAAAAATATCTTTTATTTTTGACCATCTACCGTTGAGGTGAAAGTATTATTAATCCAATGTTGGCACTAGAAGTTCAATGGTGCCCTCGTATTTAAATTCCAAGCACCAGTTCAAAAGTTATAAAAACCCGCTCATATGTTTACTGAACGTACCTGAAAAAAACTTCAGAAATTGATTCCGGGTACACCGGGGCTCAGAATCAAGAGCAGTAAACTTTCACAGACTCATAAAATTCCCATGTATTTTTTTTAAAAATTCTCATGGGATTTCTGAGTCTTAAAATTCTCCCAACATCATGGATTTACATCCCCATAAGCTACAATTCATACTAAGGGAACAAATGGGGGTACTGAGCACGCATCTGAGCCTCTCGCTCCCATGTGCTCTCCTGGAGGTTCCCATGCTGCCAGCGAACGCGCACCAGTGGTATCAACCATCTACGTATGTACCGCTCCTGTCAATCCTCAATCTCCACTGGAACCTCTGTAAGAGTCACCATATCATCAATGTTTAGATCCCCATGGTCGATTATGTGGGAAGGGTCGTGCACGTATCTCGTCAACTGAAATACATGGAAGACATCGTGCACACGGTGCAACTAAGGCGGATGATCTATGTGGTAATCCACATCGATTACGCTACTAAGGACCTGTAAAGGTTCGATGAATCTCAGAGATAATTTTCCACCTCGGCCAAATCACTGTAGACCTCGTAGAGGTGAGACCCGTAGAAAGACATGGTCGCCATCCTCGAACTTCAGAGGTCTTCGTATCCTGCCAGCATACAACTTATTCCTGCTCTGTGTAGTCTTCATCCGCTCGTGGATGATCTTCACATTATCCATAGTAGCTCATATCATCTCTGGTCCCACTAGTGCTGACTCCCCAGGTTCAGTCCAGCACAAGGGTGATCTGAAATGTCACCAGTACAATGTCTCGAAAGGATCCATCCCTATGGTGGAGTGATAGTTGTTGTTGTAGGAAAACTCCACAAAAGGCAAGTGATCCTCCCAACTGCGACCGAAGTTGAGGACACGTGAATGTAGTGTGTCCTTGAGGGTCTGATTGGTCTGCTCAGTATGACCATCTGTCTGAGGATGGAAGGTGGTGCTCAGGCGATGCTGTGTCCTAAAAGCCTCCTGCAACCCCTTCCATATCCGAGAAGTAAACCTTGCATCATGGTTAGAGAAAATAGAAGAAGTTACTCCATGTAAACACACAATCTCCTGCACATAGAGGCATCCCATGATCTCTAATGAACCCTGCTCTCTGATATGTAGGAAGTGGTTTGACTTGGTGATTCAGTCAACGATCACCCAAATCGATTCATGACCCCTGGATGTATGTGGAAGACCCATCACTAAGTCCATGTATATCCCATCCCCCATCCACTCCAGGACTTCTAAAGGCTGAACCAAGCCTGCTGGTACCTGGTGGTCTGCCTTCACTTGCTGACTGGTGAGGCACCATGCGACAAACTCCACTACTGCCTTCTTCATACCTGGTCACTGGTGCTGTCATCAACGGTCCTGGTACATCTTCACCACTCCTGGATTTACCTCTAGAGGGGATGCGTGGAACTCCCTCAACACTTCATATAAGTACCCAACCTTAAAACATTACATAATCTTGAATTAAATGAATAATTCACATTGAGGATCTTTTTAGGTTTAGATTTTTAGAGAATTTGGACATAACTATTACATCTCAAACATTCTAAGGTAGAAACATCTACTAAGTTTCCATTTTTTCTCAAAATAAATTCTCTTGAACAAA
Organism: Viscum album; assembly: GCA_963277665.1. Lineage (NCBI taxonomy): Eukaryota > Viridiplantae > Streptophyta > Magnoliopsida > Santalales > Viscaceae > Viscum > Viscum album. Next base: position 1,061,966,639 of record OY728140.1, read on the forward strand.
AGAGTCATGTCTAGTTCCATGTTTTAGACAACCTGACATTTTCTTGATCCCATCCTTGACCCTATTCTACTTTATATCCTGTGGAAAACATTTCAAAAACTTGGGATGAGCATAAAAAGCTCAGTAAGGGTTAAAACAATACAGAAAGAAAACATTAGTCCATGTATACATAAGAATCAATGAAACCATACTTTACTCATAAAACACAAGCACATTAACATACCTCATTATATCATAAGAGTTATGAATAACTCATAGAGATCATAAGAAATAAAGGTAACTTGAGGCATCCATAACATTCTTACGTAGGGAGTAACCCTCATGGTTACATTTGGATTACCCATCATAGTGTATTATCTAAATTTCTTTGGAGAAACCTTAGAGTTTAACTCCTTCGTGTTACCCAATTCATTAGAGAGCTATATTGGGCTCACCCAACCTTAGTTTATTATGTAACCACCCATCTTTATAAACAATTACCAAGAACTATAACATAATCGTATCACATAAAACATGTATAAAGGAAACATAACATTTCCACATTTCAATCACACGATATCAATACAACACATTGATATAATAAAAAAATTATCAAAACCATTTTCAATACCAAAATACATAAAAGCATACATGGTATTTATTGTCCTTTTAAAAACATTACGGCTTGTTAAGGAAGCCAAAGATCAAATAATACTTGCGGTGGTGGAAATGTCGTTTTCACTGCGTACGTTAAAAACACACTTTTTGTTGTTCAGTAAAACGCTTCATAGAGAAAATATTCCTTTTGAATAAAAGTAAAATTCAAAGGGGTTTATACACGGTATAAAATAAAGTTGTGTATAAAAAAAATATGCCTCAACGAAAAGAGATTGAGACTAAGTCCCTTACAAAGTCAGTATCCTTAGATAAAGGATAAATAAATTACATGATTATGTGTGGAAAATATAAATACACCTAACATAAGAGGATATTAAGTGTAAAACAATCGAAGTTCATCCAGACATATTTATAGTACAACATAATCAATAAGAATAGGTTTGACCCAAATAATTGAAATTGGGTTAAGAAGATCCCTTACAGAAATTCGACAGCCTAACAACGTCACTTTAAAATTCAGAAAATGAGTTCATGAGAGAGAAAAGGGTATCTCATCACTTGTACATAATATTTATATCAATAAGTATATATAAGAACATATCCCAATATAACAAGATGTAAATTAGAAGACATAACAAAAATAAGTCTTTTAAAAAAAGAGGAGGGTGAAAGGTTCCCTTATCGATTTGGGTAACTTTCGAAACGTACACCCCATGGAAGAAGGGTCATATAATGAAGATTTAAATAACCATAAATTAAATTATAATACATAAATATTTGAATAATGGGAATTACATGCACCACTCAAAGTAAATAGTGGAAAATTTAGCATAAATCTCACAGGATTAAAAGTGAGATGAAAAATACCTTACGAAAACTCGGTAGCCTAACGATGCCACTTTAAACATCCAAAAAATAGATTGATGAAATAAAATAGGGTATCTCATCATATGAACATAGAAAGTACAGTAATAAGAATATAAAATAACATCCCCCAACATAGGAAAGAGGAACTTAAAAGAAACGACATAAAAGATAGTACTTAAAAAGAAAGAGATAGGTAGGATCCCTTACCTCAAGTCCGACTTGTCTTGTTCGTTTCTTTATATTCCTGAATAATAAACTTTGGTAAATTACTAATTGCTTAAGGACCTCCTTAAAAGTTTATTATTCAATTAATATCACATATTATAATTTTATAATAATTAGTTAATTATGTGAGTTCATATGAGTCGTTTTTGCTGATGTTCGGTACATGAGTCAAAAATGAACTTGTTTGAAAAGAATTGTCCTTGTAGTTATAATTAATACATCCCCAGAATAGTATTAATGATTTAAATATCATATATATCCAGTATATATTAATTTTATACTATTCCATAACATTTATAGATAAAAAATGAAATGCACCGTTCATGGAGACGGTAGGACGTACGTACACATGAACCATACTTTCATTTCATTGTCACATTAATGGAATTAAAACTAAATGAGAGATATATATATTATAATTCCAGTATAATATATATGTTATATAGGTCAAATTAGTTTATTAATTTAATTCTTTATACATTCCATGTATTGCATGAACGAGTCACATCACCTGAGGGGGTGGTAGTCCACACTTCCTCAAATGAAATTATCGCATTTGCACAACATGCAGAGCATAAAGGTATGTTTTAAATGTAAATTACAGAAACATATAGAGGAAAAAAATATAATATATATCATAAATAAATATAGTGCCATCATAATATCCACCATGAGAGGTCGTAGGAGGAGGTAGAACAATCATCGTTTCGTGAGACAATAATTGGCCATCCAGGGAAACAATATGTTCTTTAACCATTAGATGGATGTGTGTGTAAGTGTAGCTCGAATCCTTATCATAAAAACATCCTAGTATATTCAATATACTGGTGTTGTTACAAAAGAAAGGAATAAAAATAGTTTAGGGGTTTGGAGAATCAAAATAAAACAAAAGAACATTAGAGAAGATTTTACCTTTACATCAAGAAACTCCCCTTCGTTTGGACCAAAAGGGTTTCTTGAAGAGCTTTCTGCCTAAGGGAAGGATTATATGATGATGATAGGGATGGGGAGAGATAAAATTATCAGATTTTGGCTGAGCCAATTGCTTGAGAGGTGTGGGTAAGGTGATAGAGGTGGGGGCCTTTTATAAGAGGGAGGAGCGGCACTCTTGGAAAGTCAAGAAATGTTACTTTATTATATAATGAGTTTCAGATTTTAAAGGTCCCACAATTATATATTTCAAGGATATGGTGATAAGGGTTCAAAATCAACCCATAAAATAGGTCTTTGACATGTTTATGTCTTATATTTTACATTATCCTTTTGTTTTATTTAAGTCGTTCATTAATGAGATAATGGCTGCATCATCATGGTGTCATAAAAAATTTAATTTATTTAGTGTATAAAAATTATAAAAAAATATGATGTAGGAAATCTTTTTAGATTTCCAATGACTAATTATAGTCTAAGATATCGTTTATGTAGAAAAAATTAAAATAGTTTTAGTTTGGTGTTACATACTTTGGTTACATTTTCCTTTCTTTAAAAAAATATTATAAAAGGTCACTATCTAAGTAAAGTGATTCCATGGGGTCCCAAGTTTGGCACAAGACATACCATGGCCGGCCATGAAACCACCAGTAGAATTAAGACACATATTGGGGTAATTTTATATTTTTATGATATCATTTTATTTCCCTTAATTACCCGGTAACTAATTAAACCCGATAATTAAAGATAACTACCGTCATTACTATTCATATTGTCAAAAAACAAAAGAGTCTTAATTAAATAATTTGGAAATTCTGATTCCGAATATGGATTCCATTTTATAAACTTCCAAACACATACATTGTAGTAATTAATTTAAAATAATTCCTGTTGTCAAAACCAAAGACGGGTTTTTAAGAAGTAAAATCTTTCAAAAGATTGATTTGTTTTTATATCCAATTTAAAAGTGAAATTACATACAACGACCAAAATTGTATTAAATGATAAAAAAATAATTAAATTACACCTTAAAACAAATTAAAATGACAATATAACTATATAAATAATTTTGAAGAAAATTCTGTTTTGAATTAAAATGCAGTATTTTAAACTATTCATTGAAAATGAACATTTGTCAGAAATATACCAAAATTTCACCCTAAGATATATTTGATACTCCAAATTCAAAAATGATATTAATTTTACCAAATTCAAAACATAGAAGTTGAATTAATTAATTTTATAATCAATTTCTGGTGTCAAAACAAATAGCGTGTTTTTAAGAAACAATATCTATTAAAAGATTGACACTTGTTTATGTCCAATTTCAAAGAGAAATTAATTAAAATGACCAAAATTGGATTAAATAATAAAAATATATATTTATTACACTTTAAAACCAATTAAAAATATTATCTAACCATATTAATAAATTCGACCAAAAGGTGGTTTTGAATTAAAATACAACATTTTACACTATTCATTAAAAAAAGAACTTTATCGGAAAAATACCAAAAATTTATACAAAGTAAATTTTGTTGTCCCGATTCTAAAAAAGAATTTTATTTTGTCAAATATAACAAATAAAATTGTCAAAAAGTGTATTTAAAAAGGGTTCTCTATCAAAAGGTGGTTAATCGACCTTTTAAAGAATATTAGAATATTTACGCTTAAAATTGGATTCATTCATATTTTAAGCATCTAACATTTATTAAATAAATGTAAAAATATTTTACAAGAATATATAATAACTTTTTACTTAGTTCTGTTCATTCCCTCCATTACATTGACTTGGAGTTTACCACCATTTACAATAATATTATTTTGTTATTAGCGCGCAACATATGATTTCAAAGATACTCGTTGTTGGGTATTGGGTATGATATCGAACATATAATCCCCTTTTAAGTAATATTAATATTTTATTCACAAATACTAATATATATGAACATTTCATATTCATTTTTTACCTGGGATGTTACACTTCATCCTCAAGTGCCACTGGTACCAAGGTCGTCCTTTGAAGAGGATGTCTTTCTCCACAACTTAAAAAAATCCATCAGGTGCCTACCCTATGGATATATGATCACATTGTGTCTCGCAGTCAGTGTCCCAATGCTGTACCTCCCTGACTTACTAAAGAAGTGGGGGAGTGACCGTAATAGACTATAGATAGGCTACTTCATCTCTATCCACAAAGGATATCTATAAGGCAACCGGATGCTCTGTTGCCTCTCCTAGCAGTTGTATACCAGATATCCTACTGAGAGCTTCTGCTATGACGTTCTCCTTCCCAAGAGTATAGAATATCTTGAATTCATAGTCTTGGAGGAACTTGAGCCATCGTCACTATCTCAAGTTTAGTTCCTTCTGAGAGAAGATATACCTGAGAATCTTATGATAAGAGTGCTCGATAAAACGCTCACCCATAAGATAGTGTCGCCACATATTCAAGGAAAAGACCACTACTTCTAAATCCATGTCATGGGTAGCATAGTTCTTTTAATGATGTCTCAGTTGCTGAGAACCATATGCGATCACTTCTCGCTCCTTCATTAGGAGACACCCACTTCCGGTCCTTGATGCGTCGCAGTAAACTACGTACCCTACTCCTTCCTCTGGGAGCTTCATGATGGGGTCACTAGTCAGACTCTGGCTCAGCTACTGAAAGCTATGCTAGCATATATCTGACCACACTAAGGGTTGCCCATTATTTTTAAATGCTAATAGTGGTGCTAAAACAATATAGAAGTCTGGAACGAATCTCTGATAGTATCCAGCCAAACCCCAGAAACTTCGTACCTCTGTCACACTCCTGGGTGGCTCCCAAGAAAGTACCGCTTCAAAATTTTCTTGATCCACTGTAGCTCCAGCCTCTGAGATGACTTGTCCCAAGAAGTGAACCTCTTGAATCCAAAACTGGAACTTTGAGAGCTTACTATAAAGCTGCTTCTCTCAGAGTGTGTCCAATACTACCTGCAAATGGAAGGCATGCTCCTCCTCAGTAGTCGAGTAGATCAGAATTTCATAGATGAAGACTATGAAAAAGTGATCGAGGTATGGATGGAAGATCATGTTCATGAGTTTCATGAACACTGCTGGAGTGTTGGTTATGCTAAAGGGCATAACCAATAATTCTTATTAGCCGTAACGACACCTGAAGGTTGTCTTTTGCACATCCTCATCATGAATTCTGAGCTAGTGATAGCCTGATCTGAGGTCTATCTTCGACAACCACTGAGCTCCCTTCAGTTGATCAAAGAGGTCGTCAATCCTTGTAAGTGGGTACTTGTTCTTCAAGGTCACTTGGTTCAGGCGACGGTAGTTGACAAAAATCCTCAAGCGTCCATCTACCTTTTTGGAGAATAGAATCGGGGCTGCCCAGGGGGAAACACTGGGCTGGATGAATCCCATCCCCTGCAAGTCCTCCAGCTGTACCCGCAGATCACAAAGCTCAGCGGGATCCATTCGATATGATCATGTAGATATCAGTGCCGTCAGGGGTTACAAGTCAATGTAGATGTCAACCTATCTGCAAGGAGGTAATCCTGGAACATCGTCAGGGAAAACATCCGTGTACTGGTCCACCACTATAGGATAAGTCGGACTCTCCACATCAAATGCTCCAAGGGTAAGGCAAGCCAACTGGTAAGTGATTGGCTGCACCATCCTCTGAGTAAGTCTATCATATGCTACAAAGGTTCTCATATCATCGGTGAAGGTAAAACTGGTCCCATCCATGCAGACACACCACACTTTTCACCAAATACAATCTATCTGAGCATAGACTGTAGATAACCAGTCCATACCCAAGATGACATCGTAAGGCCATGACGCCGCTACTAAGAGATCCCAGCCGAAGCTCTCACTTCCTAGAGTAATCTCACATTGCCGGCACCAGTGCGTAATTGTCGAGTCTATTACTATACGAGTCTCTAGCCTTAAGGATCAAGCCAACAGATCCGTCGAAATCTCTAAGCTCTAAACGAGGGCAGTGGAAATGAATGAGTGACTGGCACCTGTGTCTATAAGAACTGTAGCTAATGTGGAGTAGACAAAAATCGTACATAGAATAATCTCCAGAACACTATGATCGTAAGCCTTAGCTGCCTGAAGATGAGATCTCCCCAGTCCACTCGCTCTTTGTGGTATGGGTGGACCTCCTGGTGGTGGTGGTGACAACACTTCGAAACATCGTCCACCGCTAGTTGCACGCCCTGATCCTTTACCACGTCCGCCTCCTCCCTTTGGACCACCTCGATCAAACCTCTCCCTCTATTTGGGAGGTCCCTCAATTGTCTTCTGATTATCAGAACAGTGGGTCGGACAGTCATGAGCCATGTGACCAAGCCCACCACATGAGTAACACTGCCCGCTCCTGGAATGACTGGCTCTGTCTCCACTCCGGGTGCCCCGCTCAACTGATCCTGAGTCATGTGGTCGACCACTTGAAGTTCTGGTCCTCTTGGAAATCTATGAAATTTGTCTACATCCAGCTGCAGAAGACTCCGCTGCGTGTCGGGTAATGGTGGGTCTTGCCACGGGAGACTGCTCAGCAAGGAAACTATCCACTAGTAGGGCTCTCTATAGCACCCCCGCCTGCGTCGGGATGCTGAGTAAGATCATCAGAGCTCTGATCTCTCACCTGATCCCCTGCTCAATGGTCCGGGCCCTGAAGAAAGTGTCCAGAACCATATCTGTGGAGTAGCGTGAGAGGTCGGTGAACCTCACTGAGTACTGTGCTATTGTCATGCTACCCTCCTGTAGATGTAGTATCTCCTGTATCTGCACCACTCGTAGGGTGGCTGGGAAAAAATCTGCCCGAAACATGCTCTCGAATACTTCCTAGAGTAGCATCACCTCATCATGCATCTGGAGCATCAGGCTTCACCATCTGCCTGCTGCTGCTTGAAGGAGGCTGGAAGTAAGGATCACCATGAAGTCTGCTGGTGTCCCTACTAGTCTGAAGACTCTTACCATAGCCTCCAGCCAATCCCCAACTTCCTACAGGTCCGTCTCTCCCCTAAACCTGGGTGGCCTCTGGCACTGGAACTTGCGCAGCGTGCTCAAGTGGCATGCATCGTCTGCTGCTGGGGGCATCAGTGGTCCAATGGGAAGTAGTACCGCAGGTGCCTCCTCTTGTAAAGGGCCCTGCACCAAGGCCTCGTCACTCGATGAGTTATTTGTGCGTACGACTCTCGGGGCTCTAACTGGTCGTCCGCGGGGAAGCATCTTGAAAGAAACAGATGAGACAAAGTCAAAGATTATACTTAGTGAGCTGACTTGGTTGATTTGAATTAAAGAAATACTTTTGAAACACACACATAATCCGTGTTTTCATACACTAAGTCAGAAATCAGAAGTCAGAGTCCTGGTGTATGGACATGTTGGCCTCCCACACCAACACTGGTCTCCCTGAACAGAAAACCATACTTAGTATCCTTAACACTTTTTTTCCCAGAAAAGAAATATCATAGTCCTATGTTCTGTGGTAGAACCGACTCCTCTGATACCAATTTGTCACAACTTGTCCCCTGTGGCCCATATCGTGATTTCCTCAAGCCTGCCTTCCATAGGCCAGGGGCTGGTGACTATCACCAAAGGCATAAATCCCTAATCTGGGAAGAAATTTCCATTATAACTGTTAATAAACACATCAGAGTACACAACTGGTACCAAAACACTAAGTAAAACATTATACAAAAGAAGTGCTTGAAAGTAAAAAAGGACCAGAAATACAAGACCAACATGAAAGTATATGTAGAGACCTGTACTTGACATACATGGAAATTACATTAATCTTTTGGAATGCATAATACATAACAAAAACTAACACCTAAGGACCATAATACTTTAGTGTCTTTGGAAACTCGAATTATAATCTTCTAATCATGGTGAAAGATCTTAAACATCTCCCATAAAGATATTCCCATTTTGTTTTCTTTCCTAAAAATTTTCTTTATATCCCAGGGAAAAGAATACATAAAAAGGGTGATCTCAAATGCTCAGTAAGGGTAAACATGGAGAACATAAAACAACCCATAAACATTTGAACGTTAAAACATGAACATGACATAATTCTTAGCAGTACATAAGACATAGATCATAAAGGAACATCAATCATGATAAAATAGCATTGTAATAAAACATATAATTGTGGCAAACCATTAAGCACATGATATGATTTCCAAAGTATCCAAGGCATTGATGCCAAGACCATCTTAGTGGACAAAGTCTCTTTCTGAATCGAGTTCACTCCTCGTTCCAGTCCTGTATCACCGAACTAGATTAACTTACCATTCCAGCCATGTGCATATCATGAGATATAAATCTTTACCCAATTCATTGGAGGGAGATATATTTCCCACCCATCTCATAATGAAATCATTTTTTCGTGTGCCACAAAATAAATATACATCATTCATAATAACCCAATGAATAAAATGGGTTTCATAAACATCATCCCATCCTAACATAATACATATAAAATAAATAGATATCATTTCATCATAAGAAAAATCACACCATTTAAATAATATATACATTATAATTGAAACATAAACATGCTATATAATGTCATCTTAGATGGAAAATAGTTTTGATAAAACACTTGAAATAAATTCTTGAGGAAAATATCCTTTCATGTTCAAAATCATTTTCTTTTCACAAAATTCCACACAATTTTAAAAGAAAATAATTTTATTGAAAATAAAAATGAACACTTGTAGAGTAAGGTTCATAAAAATTATACGTTATGAAACTTTAAAAATATGTTCATTTCAAATAAGTTAAAAAAATTCTCCTCGTAATTTTTCCAGAAAAGTCAAAAAGTACCACGTATGGTAAACAAAAGAAATATTCCTACCATAACACAAAGTAAAAGTCAAAGAGGGGTAAACATGAATTTAAACATACATGTAATAATATTAAACACTTTATGAAAACCATTTTTATGGACATGGATGAAAAATATAACTCTATTAAATATTTACATATAAGCAATCTCGGATAAAAATGAGATTTGAAAAATTATTCGTTACCTTAGGTATAATATGTTTCGTATACATCCGAACCTCCTATATAATGATTTAAATAATGTCATTTACTCATTAAAGAATCATATTCCATTTTATTATATCATATATGGTTCACTTATGTCTTTATATTACCCGTTCTTTTGTAAATTCCATGTTAAAGTAGCATTTTGGGTAAAATCGTTTTATTTATCGTACGTGTTTGGAATTGTTGTTCTTAATATTATTATTAATTATATCATGATTTAATTACTTACAGAATTTAAATCATTATTTATATATCATATATATTCAGAATATATATATATAATAGATAGATGAATGAAATGAAATACACCTTTCATGGAGACTGTAGGTCGTACATACGCATGAATGATATTTTCCTTTACTTATTGACTTGAATGGATGTAATTAGATGACATATATATATATAAATAAATATAGTAGAATAATTATGTCATATATTTCATTATTAATCATCATATATACTTTATAATCATTCTTGAATGGTTAACATGGAGAATGAATCTCATCGCGTCGTGGAGACGGTAATCCGTACGTATGCACGAGCGATGATATCATTACCATAATTATTTAAAGGAATTGGAGTGGATGGTATAATATATCAGAATAATTATGATGTTATAATAACCATATATAGTTATTCTTTAAACCATTATACCCATCCAAGTAAGGTGGTGGTGGAAAAACAGATTACACCACGGTGTGGAGACGGTATTCCGTACGTACGCACATGCGGTGATATCATTTTCCATAGGATGGATAGAATGTGAAATGGTGTTTTTTTATATTTATAATTACATATAAGTATACTAGTGATACTTATGTTATTACTTTATAATTATACAACTAAAGAATAAGAAGTTGAAGAACAAATAAACTTGAAAGAATCGGTAGAAGAGATTACCTCTTCTTCGATGCACCTCTTTTAAGATTTATCTTAAGGCACTAGAGTTCATATTTTGAGGTAACAAGAACCTATATAATGTTTCTAGGTAAGTTTATAAGGGAAATGGTCAGGTTTTGGCCAAGAATTAAGGCTCAAAATTGTGTAAAGAGAAGAGGGAGGTGGTGCCCTTTTATAAAGGAGGAGAGGGGCACCTTAGGAAAAAAATGAAATATTATTTTATAATAAAGTCATATTCAGATTATAATAGCTCAAAATTGATTTATTTCTAATATGAAGTGGGTATGGGTCTAAATCTTCTCATCCAATAGGTTTTAGACATGTTTAGGTTACTATTTTATCCTTATCATTTAGATTTATCTTTAAGTTAAATAATTTAACCTTTACCGTGTCTTCTTGTTTTCTTACACTATATGGTTAATAAACTTACTATAAGAAGACAAAAAAACACCAAGTGGTTCATTATTAATATATATAATATTATATAAGTAATTTTTCCGAACCTTATATTTTTAGGAATATAGTATCAATTAATAATATAATATTTGTTTTAAAAACTATTTTATGTCAATTTTGACACTATTTGGTAATTGATTTTTGTGAAAATCATACCAGCATGATTAGTTCTAAAAGAGTTAATTAAATAAATACTAATATGTAATATTAACCTATAAAATTATTGTAATTCATAAAAAGTATCAAATTACATTTATTTGGGTATTTATGACATAAATTATTTTAATATTTCATTAATAAGGTAATTACTACATAATCATTGTGTCATAAATAAATTAAATTATTTAATGTCTAATTTTTTTAAATAAAATACCATTATGTAATAAATCCTTATATATTTATAATTAATTTTTATAGATGAATTTATCTTATGTATAACTCTATATTAAAAATGTTTTAGTTATTAAACTTTGATTTTAACTCTTTTAACTCTTCTTGGAATTAAATAATAATAAATGTCCTAATGTAATACAAGTGGACATAAATGGTTATATTTTATTCCTATTTTTTTTGGTTGAATTAAACTTATCCAATAGAATTAGGATATGTGTTAGGATAATAATAATATCATTTTTACCCTTAATTACCCTATTTACTTTTAACCGTGGAAAATAAAAGTAAAATGTTACTATTCACCAAAAATTATTTTTATCTTATTGAACCAAATTTTACTCCTTGATATTAACCATGTCTCATGGATTTTTGAAATTCCACTCATAGAAGAAGTAAAATTAAGTTTTACGTAAATTTTCAAATTTTCCTAAGAGGTGGGTAAAAGACGGTAAAAAGTTCAATAAAATTATAGATATCTAAAATAATTAAAAAATGACTCCAATGAATTAAATTTAACTTATATAGGTATTATGTATCTATTTTGACCTAAAATAAATTTAAATAAAATTAATACTTATTTAAATAAAAATTATGTTTTAAACTATAACTTAGTGTTTTCACTATTCATCAAAAATTGAATGTTTTTAGAAAAATACCAAAAATTCACCCTAAGTTGACTTTGATATTCTGAATCCAAAAATGAAGTCCATTTTGAAAGATAAAATTTATAAAATTTCAAAAATTTGGTATTACTATTCATAACGGCTAATTCATAATAATATTATAATAATATCTCGTTTAGTGAAACTCGGTATTGTGTATAACACACACTATCGAGGAAGGTTGATTCTGGCATGAAAAACAATCGTAAAATAGTGTTTGCATATACTGTAAGCTAATACGATGTTACATATAGGGCAACTTAATCTTGGTGTAGTGTACAACACAAGACATCAAAGTAATTATAGTAATATTTCTCATAAAATCTCAGGGTGTTACATTCTACCCCCCTTAAAATGAATTTCGCCCTCAAAATTCGTTGGGGTTATAAATTGTTTACTACTTGAAATATTATTTCATAGAAACCCACATCGTAAAAAGGAATACTAAAACTTCATTTTAAAATGGAATGTTAGAATCATAACGGTGACCCAAAGTAACTCAGCACTGGGTTTTCCACATAGGACAACATAGGTGAAAATATGGATTTGGAAGAGAAATATATCCATCATGTTCTGATGGAGAGTGGTAGAGAACATGTCTATGAAAAATACATCAATAAAAAGCCATAAATTTTTGATGATTTAAGGTACCATCTAATTCATCAGGTATGAGGGTACTAGGACAATGTTTTTAGTTCTCAAGATCATTTCCCTAATGTTGAATAATTGTTGAATTAAAATAAATACTTACTTGATTTTGGTATAATATCACCGTTGTTCGTGCCTTGAACAATTTCCACTTCATCTCATAATGAAATGAAGTTGAATTTTTCATTCGTGAAGTGTTAGCAGATCATGTGACAAAAGGATAGGTCATTCCATCTGTTTCTATCGCAAAAAGTTTAGCAAAATTTATTAAATATACATAAGTCCATATATGCTGAGATTAATCGTATATGGTCATAGAACTTAATAAAATAAAACTAGTTTCTACTAACCAGGTACTTCTTGCAGGCCTGTGATAAAGGCCTGTCACACTTCGGTTGTGGGTTCGATTCCCGCATCCTTGTCCGATGTAATGGGTTGTCGACCATCCTACGAGTTGTCCTTTTTCTAAAACTATACTATTATAACATAACAAAAAGTTCTAGCCTTAAACAATACTATATTATGTCTAACTCAATCTATTCTAATACTTAGGTTTATCTAAAATACTTCCTTCCAATCTCATAGTATAAATATAATGATTACTAGAAAGGTTTTCTACCAAGCATTGAATACAATCATTTATCACCCGTATATTATAAGATACATATCTTGTTGGTCACACTCCAAAAATGTGAATTCTTTAATCATGTATTCTTTTGAAATATGAATACCCATTGAACCTTATTGAAAACATGATTGTTGTCAAAAGTTAACTCTTTCCACATATCAAAATAACAAATTTCTGTATACTCAAACCATGATATCACTTTATCCTTATACCAGTCATGAGCTCATTAATACTATAAAACATCTCATTATCTTCTTAACCTTTAATTATGCACATATCAACTACCTTCAAAAAATATTTGAATAACCTTTCGTGGTTACCGGTACCATTCAATATATACTTTCAAATACTTTAGGAAAACCAATAGAGTTAAAATCCTTAGATGTGTCTTTATTCCATAATACCATTACCTATACAACATAACTCTCGATAAACATAAATCATTCCACTACCATCTTAAACCATTGACCGAGCTTCAACAATTATTTCATCTCACATATCATTTGTAGTCTCATCATCATCATCAATATAAACAATACCCATACAACCATGATGATTCTCTTTATGAGACTTTATCTTAGGGAAGTGGTTTGCATAATGCCCGTACATTCCACATTTAAAACATTTAACTGTTGTTGATGTCTTAGAAATACTAGTATCCTTTACCATGGTGTTAACCGAACCTTTTCTTTTGCAATTACTAGCTTTGTGTACTTCTTTTCCACACCCAAAGCATCTTCCAGTTCCTTTGAAACATTTTCCCTGATTCCTCTTCCCACATGATTTACATGAGGGAAATTGAACATCCTTTCCTCTATGATCACCATGAAACTCCATCATTCTCTAATTAGCTGAGTCAGGAAACTTACCAAAGTTGATATTATTGATCATATTTTGAGATTGCTGATTAGGCATAATAACGATCTGTGGACTTCCAGATCCAATTTCTTTTGGTTTCTCATGAAGAATATCATTCCATTGTCCATCATATCCTCCATTATCCTGAATCTTCCTATTTCTATCCATTTTCTAAAACCCAAAAAGAATAGTGTGAGAGTAAAAAATCATAATCAAGGGGGATTACCATCAATATCTAACATCTTAGGTTAAATTATAAGTACGTTAACGCAATTCTAGGTCTATAACCTATACTTATACGTAACATTAGGGACATCCCTAGACATACCTTATAAATATCTTTAGGGATCTCACTAATGTTTTCGCATCCTAGTCTTCAAAGGTAAACTAAACCTTTCCTCTGATACCAACTGTAGAGACCTATACTTGATGTACATGGACTTTACATTACTTTTGCATAATACTCAATACATAACAAAAAACAAACACCGAAGGATGGTAATTGTTCAGTTTCTTTGGAAACTTGGAATATAATCTTATAATAATGGTGGAAGTTCTTCAATATCTCCCATAAAGACCTTCCCATTTTGTTTTCTTACCTAAAACCTTTCTTTATATCATGGTTAAAATAATACATAAAAAGGGTGAGCTTAAATTCTCAGTAAGGGAAAACATGGAGAACATAAAACAACCCATAAACATTTGAATGTAAAAACATGAACATGACATAAATCATAGTAGTACATAAGGCATAGATCATAAAGGAACATCAATCATGATAAAATAACATGAGAATAAAACATGTAATTATGGAAAACCATTAATAACATGATATGATTTCCATAGTAGCCAAGGCATTGCTGTCAAGACCATCTTAGTGACAAAGTCCCTTTCTGAATTGAGTTCACTCCTCATTCCAGTCCTATATAAATAAACCGGATTAACTTACCATTCCAGCCATGTCTATCTCATGAGATATAAATCTTTACCCAATGCATTATAGGGAGATATAGGTCCCACCCGTCTCAAAATGAAATCATTCTTTTGTGTGCCACAAAATAAACATACATCATTCATAATAACCCAACAAATAAAATGGGTTTCATAAACATCATCCCATCATAACATAATCCATATAAAAGAAATGAATATAATTTCTCATATGAAAAATCACACCATGTAAATAACAAAGAAATTATACTTGAAACATAAACATGCTAAATAATTCCATCTTAGATGAAAAATAGTTTTGATAAAACACTTGAAATTAATTCTTGAAGAAAATATCTTTTCTTATTCAAAATCATCTTCTTTTCACAAAATGCCACACAATTTTAAAAGAAAACGATTTTATTGAAAATAACCATGAAAACTTGTAGAGGAATCTTTATAAAAATTAGGTGTTATGAAACTGTAATAATCCATTCATGTCGTATAAGTTAAAAAAACATTCTCCTCATAATTTTTCCAGAAAAGTAAAAGAGTACCACGTATAGTAAACACAAGAAAGATTACTTCCATAACACAATTTAAAAGTAAAAGATGTGTAAACATGAATTTAAACATATATGGAAGAATATTCAACACTTTATGAAAAACATATTTATGGACATGGATGAAAAATATAACCCCAGTAAATACTTACCTATAAGCAATCTCGGATAAAAATGAGATTTGAAAAATTATCCCTTACCTTAGATCCTATATGCTTTGTACGTATCCGAAAATCCTGTATAATGATTTAAATAATTTAATTTACTTATTAAATAATCATATTCATTGTTATAATATCATATATGGTTCACTTATGACTTTATATTACCCGTTCTGTTGTAAATTCCAAGTTAAAGAAACTTTTTGGGTAAAATCGTTTTATTTATCGTACGTGTTTGGACTTGTTGTTCTTGAAATTATTATTAATTATATCATGATTTACATAATTCCAGAATGTAAATAATGATTTATATATCATATATATTCATTATATAGATATATATAATAGATAGATGAATGAAATGAAATACATCGTTCATGGTGACAGTAGGCCGTATGTACACAAGAACGCTGTTTTCCTTTCCTTATTGACTCGAATGGAAGTATGTAGATGACACACACACACACATATATAAATACAATAGCTTCATTATGTAATATATTTCAATATTATTCATTATATATACTTTATAATCATTCTGGAATGGTTAACATGGAGAATGAATCTCATCGCGGCGTGGAGACGATAATCTTTATGTACGCATGAGCGATGATATCATTTCCATAATTATTTAATGGAATTGGAGTGGATGATATAATATTTAAGAATCAGTATGATGTTATTATAACCATATATAGTTATTATTTACACCATTATACCAATCCAAGTAAGGTGGTGGTGGAAAAACCGATTACACCACGGCGTGGAGACGGTATTCCGTACGTACGCACGCGCAGTGATTTCGTTTTCCATAGGATGGATAGAAGGTGAAATGGGGTTGTTTCATATTTATAATAACATATCAGTATATTAGTGATACTAATTTTGTTACTTTATAATGAAAGAACTAAATTAGAAGAAGATGAAGAAGATAGAAACTTGAAAGAATCGGTAGAAGAGATTACCTCTTCTTCGATGCACCTCTTGTAAGATTTTCATAAGGCACTAGAGTTGGCCTTTTGAGGAGAATAGATCCTCTATAATGTTTCAAGGGAATTTTAGATGGGAAATTGGCAGGTTTTGGCAGAGCATGAAAGCTAAAAATTCTGTAAAGAGAAGAGGGAGGAGGTTCCCTTTTATAAGGGAGGAGAGGGGCATCTTAGGAACAAAATAAAATATTATTTTATAATAAATTCATATTCGGTTTATAATAGATCCAAAATTGATTTATATCTAATATGAATTGGTTATGGGTCAAAGTACACTCAACCAATTGGTTTTAGACAAGTTTAGGTTACTATTTCAGCCTTATCATTTAGATTTAACTATAAGTTAAATAATTTAACCTTTACCATGTCTTCTTGTTTTCTTACAATATATGGTTAATAAACTTTCTATAACAAGACAAAAGAACCCCAAGGGGTTCATTATTAATATATATAACTTTATCTAAGTCATTTGGCTGAACCTTAGAATTTTAGGTATAGAATATCAATTAATAATATAATATTTGTTTTAAAAACTATTTTATGTCAATTTTGACACGATTTGGTAATTGATTTTTGTGAAACTCATAACAATACGATTAGTTAGAAAACAGTTCATTAAATAAATAATAATATGTCATATTTACCTATAAAATTAATTTAATTCATAAAAAGTCTCTAATTACATTTATTTGGGTATTTATAACATAAATTATGTTAATATTTCATTAATAAGGTAGTTACTACATCATCATTGTGTCATAAATAAATTAAATTATATAATGTCTAAAAATTATAAATAAAATACTATTTTGTATGAAATATTGTTATCTTTTTAATGAATATTTATAGTTGAATTTATCTTATGTATAAACTTATATTAAAAATGTTTTAGTTATTAAACTTTGATTTTAACTCTTTTAACTCTACTTTGAATTAAATAATAATAAATGTCCTAATGGATTTCAAGTGAACCTAAATGGTCATATTTTATTCCTAAGTTTGTTTTTGGTCGAAATAATATTATTGAATAGAATTAAGACATGTGTTAGGATAACAATAATATCATTTTTACCCTTAATTACCCTATTTACTTTTAATCGAGGTAAATAGAAGTAGAAATTTATTATTCAAAAAAAATTATTTTTATGTTATTGAAACAAATTTTACTCCTTGATATTAACCGTGTCTCTTAGATTTTTGAAATTCCACTCACAGAAGTGTTAAAATTAAGTTTTACATAAATTTGCTAATTTTCTTAAGAGGTGTGTAAAAGACGGTAAAAAGTTCAATAAAAATTTATATATCTAAAATTATTATAAAATGAATCCAATGAATTAAATTGAACTTATATAGGTATTATGTATCTATTTTGACCTAAAATAAATTTAAATAAAATAAATAATAATTTAAATAAAAATTCGGTTTTAAACTATAACTTAGTGTTTTTCCCTATTCATCAAAAATTGAATGTTTTCAGAAAAATACAAAAAATTCACCCTAAGATAAATTCGATATTCCAAATCCAAAAATGAAGTCCATTTTAAAAGATAAAATTTATAAAATTTCAAAAATTGGGTATTACTATTCATAACAGCTAGTTCATAATAATATTGTAATAATATATCGTTTAGTGAAACTTGGTATTGTGTATAACACACGCTATCGAGGAAGGTTGCTTCTGGCATGCAACACAATCCTCAAATAGTGTTTGTGTATACTGTAAGGTAATACTGTGTTGTGTATAGCGCATGCTAATATAGGTGTAGCGTACAACACAAGACATCAAAGTAAGTAAAGTAATATTTCTCAAAAAATCTCGGGGTGTTACAGTACAAGTACAACTGAAAGCAAGTAAAGAAGCTACATGGTCATCCTCCAGGGTTCCTACGTGAAGGGTAGGTACAGATGGCCTCCACAGCACTCCCGTCTTCCGCCAGCTCTGTATACCATCACACTGAGTAGTCCACTTCTGGGTACTGTCCAGTCCTGATACTCTCTACCTCAGTCAGCACTGTCCATTATCTGCAACCACACAATGAGGTGCGGGCATAGCCCATGCAGGAGTAAGTATAATGATACTCAGTAGGGACCTAGAGACCCTCAAGGTCTCAACAAAATCCAACAAGGATAAACCACAATGTCCAAAATCAACGAATAACCATTACTTAGGTATATTCTTATACATATACCTAAGTTATCTAGTAACTCATCTCAATCATGAGGAAGACACAAAAGTCATTGACTCAGCTAATACCATGATTTTAATTATCAAATCCATGGTTGCTAGAGAACTCTTCCTCTTCCGAGTACAGTGGGTCTGTCATGACACCAAGGCTCTTCTCACTAAATTTGGATTGTTTAGGTACTTCTCCAGTGGAGTACCGTGTGTCTGCTGCCAACTACCAGGCACTCCTCCGCTGTGGGTCTACCACCAACTACCTTGTGCTCCCCCTAATAGCCTGCAAGTGTACTCCACCTATCGAGAACCGCAGGTCTGCCTCTAACTACCAGGTTCTCCTCTGCAATGGGTCTACCACAAACTACCAGGCACTCCCCACTGGGCTAGTTGAATCAATCCGAGTCGAATCGGTCATGCAGTCATCAGTTATTCCAGGTACTTGGTCTCCGCACTTTTTCTGCTCGTTTGTGGAAGAATCTGCTCCACGAGCTACTGGACAATACTAAAACTATCACGAAGTTCCACAAAGAAGTATATAAAAGGTCCTCCACATCATAGGGTTCTTAAGGCAATAGATGACATGTCAATCGGACACCCGGTCTGTTAGTTATTATTCGTTTTATCCCGGGGGTTTGGTTGGATTTGTGTGCTATCCAACCTGACCATAACTCAAATATACCCTGAACTCCAGTGAGGTATTCTCAATGGGATATCTTCATTCCAAGGATACTGGCGCCGCTGAAGGTTCGTCAAACGGACGTCTGGTGCCAATGATATGGCCCAATAAGTTAAAAGGTTAGTAATGGGCCTAGGTCCAATCCAACCTAGTCGGCCCAACTCTTCCCAACCCCATCTGGGTTAACCTGATCAGACTTGTTGGGTCTGACCTGACCCGTTGGGCTGGTCAGCCCGCCAAGTTTTGGCCTGGTCCGCTGGGCCCGGCCCAATGGACTGTGAGGGCGGTTCGGCCCAGGATCAGGGCTAGTTTGGCCTGGAGCGTTGCGAGGGCATGGTTGGGCCAGTTCGGCTAGAGCACCGCGAGGTGGGGGGGGGACACCAGATCAGATGGGTGGCAGAGAGGGAGCCAGGACGTCACGGGGATACTGGCCAGGGTACCACAGTGCACTGGGGGAACCGAGCGTGGTGCGGTGGGGTGCTGGGGGCGCGGGAAGCACGTAGGGGCACCGTGCAGGGTGCTGGTGGGGCCGGGCAGGCCGCGGGGTAGGCCACAGGTTCGGCCGGGGCGAACGTCGGGCATGGAGTCAGTGGGTCCGGGCAGGCCGTAGGTTCAACGGGGGCGTACATCGGGCAGGGCGTCGGGAGGCCACGGGTAGGCGGGTCGGGCGCCACTCGGCCGACGGTGTTCGGCCGGGAGCACCGGTGCGCCACGGGGTTATCACGATTCGTGGAGGCCGCAGGTAGCACATACTTCGTCGTTGCTGCCTTTGTCATCATCAATTCATCGCCTTGTCGTAGAACGTCACCACAAGGAAGAAAACCATCGAAGAGTGTCGGTCCATTATAGGTTGGCCCGCACCCTCCACGTTTAGGGAGGTATCATTTGGCTCATCAAGAGAAGTATATGATCAATAACAAGTCCTCAACAATCTCTTTTTATCTGATTAAGAAGATAAGAAGAGGGTAAATTAATATCAAGCAATAAATCCCCTACCTTGCTCGTAGTTGGTTGACGTTGGAGTAAGAAGGAGGATGTGGATTCGTTGTGGATGATGACGTCCAATGTTGGAAGGAGTTCCGAGGTAGATGGTCAAAGTCGAGGTCGATGTTCTTTGTCAGTGTAGCATTCTTTGTTGGAGAGCGTAATCCTCCAAGTGTTGTGCGTCGTGTAACTTTACCAATGCTTTTTCGCTTGGTGTAGCCGTCCCAAATCCTCCCCCCAAGAACCTTATATATAGGAGAGGGGGAGAGGTGTATAACCATCATTGAATTTAGGATGGTTCAATTATTAGGAACCTTCCTACATTCCAACGATGCAGTTACTTAATTTATAAAGGGTGGTCAAGGGAATTAAAAAGCGTTAGTGCAATTTAAGAGGTGCATTGGCTTAAATATTGGGAGGATTCAAAGAGTCTTAACCCACATAGCCGAAATCAAAACAAAATATAGGATTTAATTTTATGTAGACACATAAAATTAATTTGATAGAAATTAATTTTATATTGACACATAAAATTAATTGGAAGCATTTAATTTCACATTTACACATAAAATTAATTTGACAACAATTAATTTTATGTTGAAACAAAAAATTAATTCGAAGTAATTAATTTTACGTCAACACATAAAATTAATTGATGGGGTTGAGACGTTTCATCTCCCTCACCATTAATTGGGTGGTTAAGTGTCGTGTGGTCCCCACATCATAACCTCTCACAGGAGGTTATGCTTGGGTGGTCCCCACCACCATAACCTCTCATGAGAGGTTAGGGTGTGGAGGTCCCACCTCCAACTCCCAAGTGGATGTTCTAACCAAAAAACAATCACATGGAAGCTTAAAATAAAATAAAGTGTTGTACACTTTATTTTATTATTTTTTTATAAAAATCCGAGAACTATCTTTTATTTTTGACCATCTGCCATTGAGGTGAAAGTCTTGTTAAGAAATTACCGGCACTGTGAGTTCAACGGTGCCCTCAGATTTCAATTCTGAGCAACTCTTCAAAAGTTATAAAAACTCGCTCGCACGTTTGCTGAATGTACCCGATCAAAACTTCAGAAATTGATTTTGGGCACACCGGGCCTCAAAATCAAGCACCCTAAATTTTCACAGACTTGTAAAATTCCAATGTATTTTAAAAAATAATTCCACAGGATTTCTGGGACTTTAAATTTAACACAAAAGAGGTCCTTTTACCGGTCTAGGTTCTGGAGGATTAGACAAAAGGTTACATTTATTAGAGTTGAAAACCAAAATAAAATAATTTTCCATTATTCTTCTGTGCGATCTAACTCTAAAAGAAATGACATATAAGATAATCTCCTAAAATACATGTGAAACACCATTAAAAAAATAAAAGGTTGAGCATTCAATTTCTCAGAAATGTGTTTTGAAAACCATTGATAAAGACCTTTTTAAAAATATCACTTTGATAATACATTTAAAATGTTCAACTAGAAATACATTTGTAAAATACTTCTTTGAAAATTAATTATACTTTGAAAGCACTTTTAAATTAATCCAGTTATACGATTAAAAATATTAAGCAAGATCATAAAAACCAAACAACTGAGGTCACTTGAAACTTTTAAGGCTATATTGGGCCTACACACATGTGGGATGGATTCACTATCCAATTACCTATCATATTTATAAAGTTCAAGTACCGGTTTTTATAAAACATTTTTTGTATTAGCCTTCCTTATATACATATAATTTTCACCGGTGTTTTAGTTTCGAAAAGATATTTATAATCATGCTTGGAACAAATAAATATTAATCATTATTGAGAATTATATATTTGAATTGGTATGATCAAATCTCAGGGTATATGACTTTGCATAATCCCACAAATGATTAATCAATATTAACGCACTTAAAATTTCATCCATATTTCCATAAAAATATTTTTTTAAAGTTTATTTAATGATCATGTATATATATATACCTATATATATGCATTTTCTTGACTGAAATGTCATGAAAACATATAGATATATGGACATAATCATGATATTAGTATGACATGCATGTAGATTCCTCATTTAAATTCAAAAAATTCCATAAATAATCAATTGCTATATATTTTTTATAAATAATTAATCAAAACAATAATAATTATTATAATTCATATGAAACATACTATTGATCCTTAAAAAATAAGTTAGAATCATGAAATCATAATTTTGGATTATATAATATCACGCTAAATTAAGAAAATGAAACATTTAAATTATAAAATGACATAATTTGACAAGTTCAATCAAATACATGTTGAAAATAAGCAAAATAAGTTCAATATAATTGATTGTTTCAAATCAAAAAAGTAGATGTTATGAATCATAGAATTCCTTAATAATCATTGAGTTAAATAAATATGTATATAAATATACCTTTTCCTGAAAATAAATATCATAATTTTGAAATAAAGAAACAAACTATTCCTTACAAATTCATTGCACCAGATTGCTTAAAACACTCCATATCTCATATTGACAAGAAAAAAATAACATGGCACTGTGCCATGACCTAATGACTGCTGCAAGATCTTTAAATACTGAAAGAGAAGTTGCATCACAAAAGAATAGATTGGAGGTAAAATGATGACTATTTTTTTTCCAAATAGACTCCTATTTATAGACCTAATTGAATGTATAGATATAATATTAAAAAATCATTAATGTCTACTCACGGAAAATAATAGAGGGTATCTTGATGAAATTAATTGGATTTTATAAATTTAATCAATCTTCTATATCAAGACTCAATGAAAGAGAGACCTAAAAGAATTGTTAGAGATGCCAAATTCAAAAATTAGGATAGATATAACAAAATCATTAGAAAAAACATGCCGAATTTATATTAATAGGATCTAATCTATTTCAAACATTGACGTGAGGGAAAAAAACAAAATGACGATAAATGTAGTTATAAATATAATACAACGACATGTCCATATAATGAAGATAAACACTGAAAGTTGAATTATATTGACAAAGAGGTAACTGATAACCGAATCTCACCAAGATTCATATGTATAGAAATTCAAAGAACTTATAGATATGGATGAATACATTTAATCCAAAAAAATACACATATATGAACAAATGAAAGATATTGAATTTGATATCAGATAATATTACAATATCAAATAAACATGTTAATCTTGGAGATCTAAAAATCAACACTCAATAGAGATCTGACCTGACAAGATCTGAAGACCTCAACTGAAATCGTCCGCATCTCACTCAAATTCAACCTCGCATTCTAAACTACTCAGACTATGGCTCAACTCTTACTCAGCATTATATTTGTGAACAAATTCAACTACACACAGACCATTCTGATTCACACCTATGGTCAAACTCCCAGAGACAAAAGGTGTTTACCTCTCGAATCGAGCTCTTGTCCTGGACAAGCATGTCGTCGATTGAAAACCCCCATGGCCGAAACTCTATTTCAGCCACGCCCAAAATCAGACTCTAACAAACCCTTGAAACCCAATTTTCATTTCTTCTTCTGTTTCGTATATTTATATTCAATCCATTTTATCGTATATATATATATATATATATTTTTTGTTTTTTAATATAATAAATCAAAATTCTAATTTAGAAAAATTATTTTAATAATTTCAATTTTCAAATATTAATTTGTTTAGAAATTTAATACTATAAAACAATTAATATTAATTCTTATATTAATTGGATCATTCATTTAAGATTTTATATATAAAATTTTAATAATTCTTAACATTTTTTAATTTAATTTCATTAATATAAAGAACTTATTTTCATATCAAATCATAATGATCATAACATATATAAATTTTATAAGTCTAAATAATAATCATATTCAAAGAATTAATCCTTTTAAGAACCTTAATAATAATAATAATTATTTAATATCATAAAGGAATTAAATAATATATTTCATTTAAAACTTTTTTTCCTGTCAAATATTTATAAATATGCTTGTTTATTCAAAACACTATTTTTTACATAATAAAATATTATTTTTAAATATTTTTATTTACTAAGAAAAATTTTCTACAAACAAAATATTACTTCTAATTATATATTTTAATAATTAATGAAACTAACATATATTAGTTGTCAAATTTTGGAATATTTTTATTAATAAAACATTAGTTAATAAATTATTATTAATACATTTTCCTTAATTATTTATTTTCTTAATTAGAAAATTTAAAATTTATTTAAAAATTTTATTTTACATTGAATAAATGAATAATTAATAAAACATCTAAAAATATTTTAAATAATTATTTTTACTAAAACTCGAGATTTTACATTCTTCCCCCCTTAAACGAATTGTGACCTTGCAATTATTTTGTCTAACTCTTGAAAATTCTGAATTTCCATCTTCAGAATGAAAAAAAATTCGAAGTATACATAACTACCTAACAAAATTACAATTTTTAGAAATATTTTTCTCAAAAAAAACAACATCTAATCTCCAAAGTTGTCTATAACATTCCTCTGATACAAATTATAACGCCCTGAGCCCGCTCATCCGGACTCTGTGCTTGAAAAATGTTGTGCAATTTTTTTTATAAATTTGAATAAAAAATTACACAAAATTGAACAAAAAAGAGGAACTTTTACCGATCGAGGTTCCAGAGGATTAGAAAAATGGTTACATGTATCAAAGTTGAATACAAAAATAAAAAAAACGTTCCACTATGCTTCTATGAGCACTAACACCAAAAGTGATGGCATCTACAATAATCTCTAAAGATACCTATGAAAACCCATTTTAAAATAAAAGGGTGAGCGTTCAACTATCCATTAAGGTGTTTTGAAAACCATTGATAAATACCTTTTTAAAATATCACTTTGATAATAAATTTGAAATGTTCAACTAGAAATAAATTTTTAAAATACTTCTTTATAAATTAATTATACTTCGAAAACACTTTTAAATTAATCCAGTGATTTGATTGAAGATATTAAGCATGCTCTTAAAAACAAAACAGCCGAGGTCACTCGAAACTTTGAAGGCTATCTTCGTCCTACCAACTTGAGGGATAAATTAACTATCCAATTCCCTACCATATTTACAATGTTTGTGTACTAGTTTTTATAAGATATTTTTTGTATTTTCTTGCCATATATACCTATAATTTTCACTGGAGTTTTAGTTTCGAAAATATATTTATAATCATGCTTGGAAAAAATAAATACTAATATTTACTAAAAATAATATATTTGACTTTGTATGATCAAATCTCATAGTACACGACGTTGCATAATCACACAAAAGATTAATCAACATTCACGCACTTAAAATTTCATCCATATTTACATAAAAATATATTTTTTAAAATTTATTTAATGATCAAGTATATATATACCTATATATATATATGCATATGCTTGAATGAAATTTCATGAAAAATTATTGATATATGTCCATAATTGTGATATGAGTATGAAATGCATGTAGATCCATCATTTAAATTCATAAAATTACAGAAATAATTAATTGCTATATATTTTTTTAATAAATATTTAATCAAAATAATAATAATAATTATAACTAATATGAAACATAATCCTGATCCATACAAAAATAATTTTGAAACATCAAATCATAATTTTGGATTAAATAATATCTTGCTAAAATTAGATAATAAAACATTTCAATTAAAAAATGACATAATTTGACATGTTCAATCAAATACATGTTGAACATAAGGAAAAATAATTTCAATAAAATTGATTATTGCTAATCGGAAAAGTAGATGGTATAAAACATAGAATTATATAATAATTATAGAATTAAATAAGAAAATATATAAATATATCCCTTTTAAAAAATAAATATCATAATTATGAAATAAAGAAACAAACCATACCTTAAACTTTCATTGCAGTTGATTTATTTAAACACTCCATATATCATATAGACAAGAAAAAAATTAACATCGCACTGCGCCACGAACTCCCGACGGTTGCAAGCTCTTTAAATACTCAAAGAGAAGGTATAGTACAAAAGAATAGATTGGAGGAAAAATGATGACTATTTTTTTTCCAAACAGACTCCAATTTATAGACTTAATTGAATGTATATATACAATATTATACAAATCATCAATGTCTATTCACAAAAAAATATAGAACGTAGCTTCATGTAGTTAATTGGAATTTATTAATTTAATCAATATTCTCTATCATGATTCAATGAAAGAGAGACCTAAAAAAATTGTTGAATATGCCACATTCAAAAATTAAGATAGATCCAAAAAAATAATTGAAAAAACAATCCCCATTTATATTAATAAGATCTATACAGTTTCAAACATTAACGTGAGGGAAAAAACAAAACGTTGACAAATGTAGTTATATATTCAATACAACGACAAGTCCAAATAATGAAGATAAACACTAAATGTTTAATAATATTGACAAAGAGGTCACTGATAACCAGATCTCACCAAGATTCAGATATATAGAAATTCAAAGAACAAGCAGATATGGATGAATACATGGAATCCACAGAAAACACACATACAAATAAATGACAAATGATGAATTTAATACTAGAGAAGATCAAAATATAAAATAAACTTGATAATCATGGAGATCTAAAAATAAAAACTCAATACTGTTCTAACCCAACAAGATCTGAAAACCATAAATGAAATCGTCTACATATCACTTGAATTAGACCTCACATCCTTAATTGCTCGGACATCGACTCAACTAGCACTCAGCTTCATCATTGTAAACCACTTCAACTTCACACATACCGATCGGATTCACACCTACGGTCAAACTCCTGAAGGAAAAATGTGCTTACCTCTCGAATTGGGCTCTTGTCCTAGACAAGCAAGCCATTGATTGCAAACCTCCATGGCCGAAGCTCATTTTCAGCCTCACCCTAAATTGGTCTCCAACAAATCCTTGAAACCCGATTTTCATTTCTTCTTCTGTTTTATTATATTTATATTCAATCTATTTTATCGTTTATATAAATATATATTTAGTTTTTTTAATATCATAAATCATATCTCTAATTTCAAAAAATTATTTTAATAATTAAAATTTTCATATATTAATTTTTTTTATAAATTTGAATATTATAAAACAATTAATATTAATTCTTATATTAATTTGATGATTCATTTAAGTTTCTATATATAAAATTTTAATAATTCTTATCATTTGTTTAATTTAATTTCATTAATATAAAAAAAATTATTTTCATATCAAATCATAATGAACATAACATATATAAATTTTATAAGTCTAAATAATAATCATATTAAAAGAATTAAATACTTTTAAAAACCTTAATAATTATTATCTTTATTTAATATCCAAAATGATGTAAATAATATATTTCAATTAAAATTATTTTTCTTCTCAAATATTTATAAATATTCTTGTTTATTCAAAACATTATTTTTCAAATAATAAAATATTACTTTTAAATATTTTCATTTACTAAGACAAATGTTTTATATACAAAATACTACTTCTAAGTTAATAATTTAATAATTAATAAAACTAACATATATTGGTTGTTAACAAGTCGAATATTTTAATTAATAAAACATTAGTTAATAAATTATTATTAATACATTTTACTTAATTATTTATTTTCTATATTAGTAAATTAAATTAAATATTTATCAATAAATTTTCTTTTATATTTAATAAATCATTAATTAAAACAATATATAATAATGTTTTAAATAATTCATTTTACTATAAATTGGGTGTTACAGAAAGATACATTAAAACACCATAGATAATCATGGTAAATAAAATGATTTGTTTTTTCTGAATGAGATAAAATATAATTCTTTTATTGGGAATATAAATATAAATAATCCCTCTAAATGCGCAATTGTAAAATAAACCCCCACCATTTATTTTTTTTTGATCAGATGAAAGCTATCCTTATATATTATGTTTTCTTAGTTATTATTAATATATTTAAAATCCACAATATTATCTACATTACTGAATATCATCCATAAATATCTTATTTTCACACATTTAAATATTATTCATTGCTAAAATAAATTATATCTATGTTAATTCCTCTATTACTAATGTATATTTTTATTTCTTGGTTCTAGTCCTTAAAACATTATCATGATTTAATCACCCATA
The DNA here is from genome assembly GCA_963277665.1 of Viscum album. Classification (NCBI taxonomy): domain Eukaryota; kingdom Viridiplantae; phylum Streptophyta; class Magnoliopsida; order Santalales; family Viscaceae; genus Viscum; species Viscum album. The sequence goes on from OY728140.1 coordinate 1,061,995,512, forward strand.
TAATTTAAGTTAATTCATTTTTTTCTTTATTATACAAAACATAATCACGTATACCCATCCATTTTGGCAGTAATTAAAAATTATATAAGTTGTCAATGTATATGATAATCAGGACATACATCCATTCAACATTTTCATTATGAGGTGGATTTAATGGCGGCAGTCTTTTATTGTTCTATTAACATGATATCATTTATGTAACTTAGTTAAATTTATTGTAATTTTTTATAATGGTTTTATTTTATTTGGATGTGGATTTATATGAATTGAACATTAAATATATTAGTATATAAAATTACCATTTCATTGGGTATTCACTTTCATGTATCACCATAATCATAAATAGATCTGTCATTTTGTGTGGTGAAAACCAATAGGTCATGTTTAAAGATACGATTAATTTATTTTAAAATAGAGTGTTTGTGCTATAGTTCTATTTTATTTTGTATAGTTGATGGTTTGAGGGATTACTTTTATAGGTGTGATAAGTGGAACCCTTGTATATACGCTTATATCCAGAATAACCAAAATGTGTTTCTAAAGGCAACGAGGACCTATATGGACTACTTTGTTTGAAGTTATAATACAGGTTCTAAATTAAATTACAAAATTAGACATATAATCTTTTTAGTGATAACTTAATGGATATCTCTTAGTTTTACTCTTATTTTACTCCTTTTTCCATCACTATATCGAAAAACATTGACAATGATAAATATTAATAATTATTATTATAAATCAAATGTACATTATTTTCTAATTTAAACTATATTATTCCAAATATTAAATTATTTTTAAAACACTAAATTTATAATTCTATTGAATTAACTTTTAACATAACAACACTAATCATAATGATTATTTTTTTTAGAAATATTCACTTCTAAATCATAAAAATGAATTTTCAAAATAGTCATGTGTAATAATTATTACCGTGGTTTTAGTAGGATATTTTTATCTAATGGATTATTTATTGAACATAATAATATTATAAATATTAATATAACCATATTATTACATGATCAAAAAAATAAAAACCAATATTTTTTTAATATAAATAAAACATTGCATTGATTCTAAAAGGTAATAGTGAGGATCCAAAACAAAACATAACAATTTTATATATCATATTTTACTCCATTAATTTATATTATATATATTTAAATGTCTTAAAAAATAGTCTACTATTTATAAATTCAAAATTATGTTATAAATTGGAAAATATTTATGAAAACACTATTGTCACTATTTACCAAAAATTTAGATATTTTTGATATTTATGAAAACTTCATCATAATTTTTTTACAGATAAAAAAATTTATCCTTATTTTTAATTTTTCACTACATTATTTTGTTTAATTGAAAAAATTATTGTGAAACATGTAATAGTTTCTTTAGGATAAGGTGTTTACAAACATCAATCAATGATTGGGTCATAAATTCTTCACCTATAAAAAATCTCATAAATAAATTTTTGTATTTCTCTATAATTACATCCACAAGATTTCTCATTGCCTCCAATATATAATTATTTCTACAACATTCCATTTTCAAAAAAATTAATATGATTTTAAAACACATCCTATATATGGTTAAGATCATAAAAGCCCATTTATAAAAAGATAAAAATAGTTCCACCTATAATAACTAGTGTTGTGTATGTATTTTAAGTATTTGATTTACATCCTCTAAAATGAGATATAGAACACATCATGTACCTTACAAATAGTATATTCAATTTATAGATATTAATCCATATATCAAAATTTTTCGTAATCTCATAATTCTTGAAGGTCTTTGGGTTTTTCTTCCCATTCATTCTACTATTAATTAATTCCTTCAAAGTTGTCCTGATTAAGAATACATGATCTACCACGTGAAATTACAAATAAATTATTTGATTATACACATTTATCTATTTTTAAATTTTTAATTACTTAATATGATTCTTAATATTTATTATCTTCACCATTATCTCACCAATGAGTTCTGTAAATACAATATTTCTCTCTCTAACATCAGCCTATCAAGATTGACAATAAAATCACTTCTTATAAAATATTTAAAATAATTCCATTTGAACGCATGAATGAAGTATAATTTTTTTATTAAACTTGTAGTTAATAAAAATAATGATACGAAATAACTTGAATATTTACTGTGAACAATCATTGAATGTATTATATTTTTGTAATAATATTTTTAAACTGTCTATTTATTTCAAAATAATACGTGGTTATTAAATGTTCTCAATGTTGACATCACATTGATGTAAATTCAATAATTTTGATTTGAATAATGTGAAAAAATAATAAATTATCTACATTGGTTAATTATGTAGTTTCATAACATCCAAAATATAATGGAATGCAAGGTGTATAAGGGGTACATGATCTTGTACAGAATGAAAGTGAGAATAATTGGTAAGGTCATCTATATGAACCTATATAGTATTTTTGTTACATAGAGTCTTCATTTTCCTAGTGAAAATACAAAAATAATATATTCTTTCATCATAATCATTATAATGATATATTCCATGAAACAATTAGGATTTGATTCTTAGATTATTACTACTAATTAATCAAGAATCATGATTCATAATCTGAAATATAAAAATTTGTATTGTTTCATAGAAAATGTTCTCAAAAATACCTATAAATATTAGTGCTAGTATGTTTTATCGATAAATTTTAGATTGGTGTTCCTCAAATATTACCCTTCACATTTAATTTATGTATATAATGCACAAAAACCACCAAAATTTCAATATACTATCTTAAAAAACATAGTCCTCTCAATTCCCATTATCCATAACATTAATTTTATTTTTTATATTCTAATTAGAAAGATGAGACCTTTCCATCTACACTAGTAAATATGGTTTCATACTAACTTGGAGAAGTGATATTTCAATATCACTAATAATTACAATATATATTTTTACCATATACATATATATAAAATACTTTTATATTATCATCATTGATAGATTGTATTTCCTTCTTTCCGACATCTAGGTGTAGAAATGTACATTGTAAGTGATTCAAATAATTTAATATATTTTTAGTTGGAGGAGCTTCTGATCATTTTTATAATTTAGTCCCCTTCTATGTAATATATTCCATTGTTGGTCAATAAGATTTATGGGGCGGTGTATCATTTCTAGATGATCTATTCTCATAATGGATAAAGGGGTATTTTTAGCATTGGATAATAAATTAATACAGTTTTGATCATAGTTATTATAATAAATTATGAATGTGGTGATGAGGTTGTAGCTTCAATACCTTAAATAAAGGTGTAACACCCCCAATAATTTTATAATTTTTTTGGAATAAATTTATTTTTTTTCTATAGCATTTGTAATATGAAATGTCAAGTATTAAATAACTACAACATTCTAAAAATATTGATATTAAAATTTCACCTTTATAAAGTAGATAATAAATTTGTAGTCATGAATATGAATAATTTATTAAAAAATATATAAATTTTTTAAATAAGTAAAATGTATTTATAAGTATTAATGAAATTTTTAGTAAAGTCCTTATATGATTTGAAAATAATTTTTCTGTTAAAAATTTAATTGTATTTAATATTTTGAAAAAATATTAAAATTTATATATACATAATTTAGAAAACTAATTTGACATGATTAAATTCATTCATTAATCATCATTTCTAAATTAGAATATGGTGAAATTTTTTATATATTTTTTAAAATATTATATTATAAGAGAATGATGAAAAATATGGTTTTAAATTTAAAAATGAAATTTATTTCAAATAATTTACAATTTTATTGTTTATAAATTGTTTTATCATAGTAAAGAACATTATTATGTTATTATTAATACAATATTGGGTCTTTTAATGAATTACTTTTTACATTTAATATTTAAACATTCTATACTTTTGAAAATACCCTCTTTGGAAAAATGTTTTCTTCATTTCATCTTCATGTTTATTTTGAAATTATTTTTGTCAAATTATATGATAGTAGTTATAAAAAATATAAAAAGTATTTTTAATATGAAATATTTATATTTTAAAATTTTTTCAACATATATTTTGGTTAAAATTAATAGTAAAACTGATTTCCTACAGTTACGGTTAAAATGGGTTTAGTAGGGGATAAAATAAATGATAAGTGTTAAAATAAAGTAAAAAACCAAAAAATATCCATTTTAGATAAATATAACTACCTTTTCGCTTATAAATATTTATATGTATCCATTTTAGAACCTTGGGGTTTGTTTCTTACGTGTGTATGTTTTAATCTTTTCAAAGATTCCAAGTTTTTCCTCTCCCCCACTTATAAAAGGGTACCCATATCTTCTCTATTCCACATTTCTGAAACCTTTTGGTTCATCTAATACATACTAAAACACATTATTTAATTCAATCAATTTATAATAGAGGAATTTTCTTTTCTAATAAAACCCATATAAAGACTTTTTATGTAAATATAATGAATTTTTCTAATGAATATAAAATGTTCCTAACAGACCAATAATATTTTATCTCATATACCACCACCTACAAATTCTATTCATCTATACTGAAACAATAAATTATTTATCACCCATTTGCAAATTTTATTTTATATTAATGGAATAATCTACATCTATCTTTTTTTTTTCAATCAAATGATAAGTGAAATAGTTGATCGTGTGTATAGTGAACTATAGCCTCATGCACCGATGTAATTTGTTTTCCATCCTAGATTCTCACAGTATGATATAAAAATGGATTTAGATTATATATTTTATATTCAAAAAAATTATTATTATTATATAAATAAAATATAACATATACATTTTTTGTTTACATTCCCTGAAAATATGATAATGCCACTCTTTTATATGGAAGACAACTACCTCATGAAGCGTTGTGATTCGTTTTTCATATTTTATTAACATGGAAGGTAATATGGATAAATTTAATTAATAAATATGATAAATAAGACATAAATATTTAAATTAAAGGTGATATATTCTTTACCATCTATCCATTCATTTCCTCAGGAAAATAGAAATTACGTTCACGCGTTTGTATGACCTACCATCTCCATGAATCCTGTAATTAATTTCCTATTTAATGTTTTTATGGATTACTATATATGAATATCTATATAATTATAATGATATTAACATAATATTTATTATTATTTAGATTATTTAACCATTTTCTATTTAAATTTACCAAAAATCTAATCAAAACATAAAATAAAAAATAAATAAATTATTTTCTGTAACGATAGTTTGACAAGGATTTTTTATAAATAGGTAATAAATAGATAAAAGTCAATCAAATATGATATTATTTATATATAATTATGTTCATGGAATATATAAATAGAAAACCATTATTTATTATGCATGAGGTTATAATGTTTATAATAGATGTTGATACCTAATGTACGAGATTTCCATCTCACATTTAATATTATGAGAAAAGAGCCTTATAGAAAACTTTTATATTCTATATGGTGTATATTATTTACATGAATTTATTTTGTTGTATTTATAATGAATTTTATGGGATATAAAATTATATATATTGTTCTTTCATTTATAGGGATTATAATTCAAAGTATTTAAAAGTTTTGACGACTTTATGGTATAATTTTTTTTATTGTGGTTATTCATGATTATTCGTCTATTGGAGTGATATTCGGAGAATCATCTCATAAAAACACATATTTTGATTATCCTATTTTCATTTCATTAAAAAAAATGTTTTAATTTTTTCCTCTAGTTATAAAAAAAATATATGCAAATATTTTTTAAGGAATAGTGAATATAATTCTCTCAATGATCAATAATCCATTTTTTATCACAATAATGTCTTCTAAAAATGTTTTATACATTTTTTACTAATATAAAATTATAGATTAATGTATTTATGACCCATGTTTTACATGTTAAATTAAATTTAAAAGGAATCTTCTCATGATTATCTAAAAGAGGTATGTTTCATCTTTTTCGCATAAAATGTGATGGATATTTATCTTGACATGTACAAAATGAATTGCATATACTTTCATCATAACCTATAAATATATTGAATAATCCATTATAGGTTTTAAATATTTTCAAATAATTGTATTTTTAGAATGTTGTATGAAAGTTTGGTTTATTAAAAGGTCATATTTAGATATAAATTGTAATTTTCTTCAAAAAATTGAACATAGTTTTCATTAAAATGAATATTCTGTTTATGAAGTCAACCTTTTTATGTTATGTAATAATTATTAGATATATTATCTAGTGATTTTATCTATAATATTTCACATTATGGTATATATTTATAAGGAAAAGATGTTTATTTACCCTTATGATTTTCCATTGGTAATGCGATGATAAAATACTTATATAACCCATTCCTTTTCCATGGGAAAATCTATGAATAAACAGTGAAATTTTTATTAAACCAAATACTTTTTATCAATTCTAATATGATGAATGTTTTATACTATAGTGATGAACATGGGTAAAAGTTTCATTAACTAATGGGTGACACCTATATATGCCTCTAATGAATTTGGTAATCATTGATATGTCAGGAGATAAATAGGTATGGATTTGGGAGTGGTCCTAGTTTAATAATGGAATTTTTCCATTATGATTATCTTGTGATTGAAAGAAGAGTACTATAATGTCTTGGATATTGAAACCATTCCACTATGATAGTTTTTTAAATAATACATGACTACTAAGAAAATAATTTTCTACGATTATGTATATGTCACAAGTCAATATATTATACCAATGATATTTTCCCATGGATGATTATATTGTAATGGGAGAATGGGGAAAATAATTTTCATTAAGACCATGGATATTTCATGAGGTCTGATTTTTCCCAAAACATATATTAATTAGATATGATCGTTAAACCGTAGATCAGGTTGTGAAAAGAGATATATTTATACTTTTATGATATGAAAATTGTGTATGGTTTATTGTTTCCCTAATATTGGATTATCCATAATGAAGAATTTTGTAGAGGTTTTCAAATTTCCTTCCAATAGATACTTTCTATACCTTTCTATTCCAACTAGATGGATTATCCAAAATTATAGAACTTAAGACATATAATCGCATCTATACACATTGGTTAAATGGGAAAATCATTGAAAATACTCCATTATTACATAAGTTATAATTATGATCGAGGAAATTATTTGGCAGATAAGTGATCTCATCCATTGAATTTTGGATATGTGGCTCGTTGTTTATTCATGGATGATAGATGTGGGGTGAGGATACAATCAAATTTAATTCAACTCTAATTGTTTCAAGAGAAGGGTATGGAGCTTGTGATCAATCTCAATAAAGTAGTATTTACTAGGAATTATAGAATGTGATCGAATAATTGATCCTAAATATGTTAGAAACACATTTAATAATTTATATCTCTATATTTTTTTGTGTTCAATGGGTTGTATTGGCATACCCCCATCTATTGAGATATATCTTCTTCAATCAGAAATCCCATAATAGAAGATAATAAAATGTATAACCAAACATGATGGCCATATTATAATAAAATTATAGAGGATCATAAGTTTATCACCCCTATGGAAGAATTTTTTCTATGATATAGTGATGATATTAGTAATATTGGTATTCACTATGAGAGAATACCCAAATTCTAATCAAATTAATTTTTTTGGGAATTATTCTTCTAAATGAAACAAAGATATATCTTGTATCATTTCAACGTAAAGGGTCATGATGTGAATACATGTCACAGGTGAAAGGATAAAGAATAAAATCCCACATACTAGACCATATGTATTTATAGATGTAGATTCCCAATGATAGGAAGGTAGAAATTTAAAAATGGATCTAGATAGGAGAAACAACCTACATTTTAAGATCCTAATGTGTAAACCGGACAAAACCCACTATTCTCTATGATTCAGATGAATGATATGTATATAATGAAATTATTCATCTTTTTTACATTATTGATGTAGATAAATTATAAAATGACATTAAATTTCATTAAAATTCATTGTAAGACCGTGTGTTAGTGGTCAAAAATCTAAAATTAATCGAACATGGTGTCAATTTAAAGGCATACCATCCTTATCTTATTGGAAAGGAGTATATAATAGTTATAAATGAGGATGGGAGAACATAGTCTATGGATAACTCACCATCTCCTAAAGAGGATGTTACAACAGACCATATTGATGAGTCTTTCACAAGTGAGATGGATCTAGATGATAGAATTCAAAACATACCAAATGGCGATATTAATCCTTTGTTTACTATGATGTTTACTAAGGGGAAACCTGATAAGGAAAAATATCGTAATAAAGATTATGATGTTCATCCTGAAATTGAAATCTCCATTTCATATGTACCATTCTGTAAAATGTCAAGTAGAATGGCTCATGTGAAAAAACCATCTAATATAGTGCACTCAAATAACAATTTCACCCATTGAGAGGTTCTTTTTAAAATTATGATTCAATGGACTCTCAACACCTTGAGAATAATCATATTTGAAGTACATTAATTAATGAAAATGATAATGGATTCCAACCCATTGAATCGTAGGTTGGATGGGGGTCTCCTAAAAATATCTACGGTCTAGGGGATGTGAAAATCCCTATAAATAGAAGGAAAAGTAATAGTAAACATTTACAAAATTATGTAAATTAGGTAAAAGAAGAAGGGATTTTACAAGGTAAAAACATTTAAAAAATGAAGATCATATGTTAAAATTGTAAAGGGATAGGGAACCCCTCTATAGATAGATACCTTATCAATTATCTTGTATACTAAAATTCCTTGAAAATAGAAATTAATTACCAAATTATTCTATTTGATAATTGTAAGGCGTTCAACTGGTGTTATCTTCAGTATAACGGAATGTCAAAATTTTTTGATGAAACAAATATAGATCATCTATAGATCCTCTTACATGACATTATTCACTTACTAAGAATCCCAAATAACACATAGAGTATATAGGTTTCATTATATATATGTGAAATAGAATGCCATCTATGTAACACCCTAATCTTCCACGGTATGTTTCACTTCGAATAATGCAATAGCGTGTGTTGTACGCAACCTCGAGCTCTAACACACACCACAACGAATTAAACTAGCCGTTGTGAATAGTAATACCTACTTTTTGAAATTCTATAAATTTTATTTATCAAAATGGAATTCATTTTCGGATTCGGAATATCGAAATTAGCCAATGTTGAATTTTTGGTATTTTTCTGAGAACTTCTAATTTTTTATGAATAGTGAAAAATACTTAAAAACAACTTTTTTAATCAAAATAATTTATAGTGATGAATTATACTATTTAGTGGTTTTAAAGTATAATTAGAATATATTTTTACCATTTTATCCAATGGTGGTCATTATAATTAATTTAACATTGAAATTGGACATAAACAATTGCCAATCTTTTGATATATATTGTTTCTTAAAACACGCTATTTGTTGTGACAGTGGGAATTAATTATAAAATTAATTAATGAAACTTATATGTTTGTAATTTTGTAAAATATACATCATTTTTGAATTCAGAATATCAATTATAGCTTAGGGTGAAATTTTGGCATTGTTCTGAAAAACATCAATTTTTGATGAATAGTGAAACCACTAAGTGATAGTTAAATAACTGATTTTTTCGTTTAAATGAAATATTACCACTTCTGTGATTTTATTTTCAAAAATTCGACATACATGGTTTTCATAAAGATGTAAAATGTGGTTCAATGAGATTAAAATAATTTTTTGGTGAATAGTAACTTTTAAGTTCTTAATCGCGATTAGAGGTAATTAGTGTAGTTTAAGGTACAAATAATGTTTTAATAATATGAGATGAGCATGACACTTGTCCTACTACTATTGTATGAGTCATGGCCGACCAAGACAACCAATGGGTCAACTTGGGGACCCCATGGAGCCACTTTAGTTGGAAAATGACATTAATATATATTTACTTAATGTTAAAATTAAATTGACACAAACATGAGTTATTTTACTAAAACAGTTTTTAAGTGGGGTTACACAAGTCCAAATTTTGATTATAAATATTAATTAGAAAGATAAAAAGATTTCCTACATGATAGTATTTTGTTTATAAATTTTAGACATTAAATAAATGAAATTAATTATGACATCATGATGATGCAGTGATGACCTCATTATTTAACGATTTAAATAAAATGGAAAGATAATGTAAAATCCAAAGCTTACACTTGTAAAAAACCTATTGGTTGAGTAGATTTCAAACCCTTATCATCTTATCCTCGAATTATATAAGTGTGGGATCTCTAAAATCCGAAAATAATTTTATAATAATGTGACTTTTCTTTACTTTCCAAGAGTGCCCCGCCTCTCCACTTATAAAAGGCCCCCACCTCTCCCACCTCATTTACACTTTCACGCCATTTGGCTCGGCCAAACTCTGCCCAAATACTCTCCCAACTTCCCCCTCTTACTCCTAGAAGCCTAACTTTGGGCAGAAATATTCCCAAGGAAGCCTTTGGCTCAAATCAAAAAGAGTTACCCGATTTTGAGGTAATGTCTTCTCTAATGTTGTTTTGTTTTATTTTTCTTCTCCAACCCCCTAAACTATTTTTATTCATTTATTTTGTAACAAAAACAGTATCCTCAATATACTATAATGTTTTTATAAGAAGGATTCGAGCTACACTTACACACACCTACATCTAATGGTTAAAGAACATACGGTTTCTGTGGATGGCGAATTTCTGCCTCACGAAACGATGATTGTTCAACACTCATATAACACCTTAAAAGTTGGCCATTAAGATGTAACTATATTTATATATGATATATAATATGTTTATGTTTTACTTATGCTTATGTATTTCTCATTTATGGCATACTTTATGATTTCCATTATGGGTAAACTCGATAATTTTATTTTAGGAAGTGCGGACTACCGCCCCCTCAAAGTGATTTGAATCGTTAATACCATATGTGGGATGTATAAAGGATGGAGTAAATGTTATTATACACTATATTATACTGGAATTATATTATAAATTTATATCATTATGATTTCATTCCATTAAATACGAAATAGAAATGAAAGTAGCGTTCATGCGTACGTACGGCTTACCGTCTCCATGAACGGTGCATTTCATTTCTTACCTCTAAATGTTACGTAATATTATAAGTGAATGTATATACTGGATATATATGATATATATGACATCTAAATCATGAATATAATTCTGGATATAATGGATATTTCACCACATGAACAACTTGTAATTATAAGAATTTTATTTTTGACTCAAGTACCTAAGATCGACAAAACGACCGTTATTAACTTAAATAATTACATAATGTTCATATCATTGTAATAAGTGATATAAAAAGGATAATGAAATTGAAAATGGTTCTTAATAAGGTATATATTAACTCTAGTTTATTATTCAGGAGGTTAAATAATGGTTGAGTCAAGTCAGACACGAGGTAAGGGAATTTCTTAACCCAACTTCCATTCTTTGGGTTAATCTCCTACTTCAAAATTATGTCATGATATTATTATGTCATATCTTGAATTTTTACTTTCTTTATGTGTAATTATAGTGAATACACATAATATATCTATTTTATATAAATGATCTTTGTAAGGGAATTTCTTAACCCAACTTCCATTCTTTGGGTTAATCTCCTACTTTCAAATTATGTCATGATATTATTATATCCTATTTTGTATTTTTACTTTCTTTATGTGTACCTATAGTGAATACACATAATAGATCTATTTTATTTTAAAAATGATCTTTTTAAGGACTTCGCCTCGATCCCCTTTCATTGAGGCATATTTGGTTTTATACACAACTTTATTTTATATGGTGTATAAACCCCTTTGACTTTTACATTTATTCAAAAGGAATCTTTTTTATACGAAGCGTTTACTAAACGACAAAAGGGAATGTTTTTGTCGTACGTATGCGGAGACAATGACTTCTCCGCCACCGTGACCACTATTTGAGTTTCGGCTTCCTCTACAAGCCATACCCTTTTTTTAATGAAAAATAAATACCATGTTATACTTTTCTTTTATTTTGGTATTGAAAATGGTTTTGAAAGCGTTTTTATTATATCAATGTGTTGTATTGATATCTTGTGATTGAAATGTGGAAATGTTATGTTTCCTTTATGCATGTTTTATGTGATATGATTATGTTATGTTTAAACCTGTTCATATGAGGAATGTATTGGACTTAATAAGTGACGGGTGGAGCCCGCTATAGCTCCTCGATGCATCGGTAGGTCTCATGAGACAACTAGACGTGGAATTGGCCGAGGCCCTTTCCAATTTGATTTATAGTTTTGGCCGAGGCCTTAATCATTTTAGACGTCTTGGCCGAGGCCTTGACAAAATGTTTCAGAATGTCCAGCATTATACATTCCCTCTTTATGAAAGTGGTTATTGATATCGCATGTGATTATTCGACCAGTAGAATATCCATGTGAAGAATTGAATGGCATTATCTCATTTTACTTTTGCCATATTATGTTGAAGTTCATGTTTAAAAGGCTTTTGTTTTAGTTATACATTGCCTTAAATTTTTATGTTTATTTATGAAAGCTTCCGCAATATTGTTATCCTTACTGAGAATCTGAGCTCACCCCTTTCAATGTTTTAATATTTTCCAGGATGTGAAGAAGTATTTTAGGAATGACCTTCAGGGATAGTCAGAAGAGGATATGAGTGTGGACTATGAAGACTTTGTTATTAGTTTTTCACTTTATGATGTAATGTAAGACTTATGAATGTATCTAGTGTTTCCAAGGCTACTAAACTAATCGGTCTTTTGAGACTTGATCTTTTGTGATCATGCCAATGTTACGAAGTAATGCACCGACTCTGGGTAGCTGGGGTCGGGGCGTTACAGTTGGTATCAGAGGCGGTTTAGTACAAACCTTGGAAGCTAGATTTAGACAAACTCTGATTAGAGCACGTAGACCTAAGATGAACTTTGAGGATTAGTATAGAAGAACTTCCTAAAATTTTGGTATTGTAGAGATTTTGTGAGTTTTACGAGTAATACATCCCTGTCTGGATACGAACAGGTAGAGGAGGCTCTGGCATAGATGTACCTAGGGGTAAAACCCGAAAACACCGCTTTGAGCTAGACTCGAACGGGAACTGGTGCACGACAATGGACCTTGCTTCACTCTTGGTTACGACACTCCCGGGGGATATGCTTAGGATAATTCTCATTTTCTTTACAAACCACTATGAACGGTTATGAGTAAATACTTCCTCAATGAAAACCTTTTTATGATTATGGATTATATCCATAAATAGTTCAATTTATGTTAAGTATTTTATAAGTATGGAATTATGTATTTTGATTCATAAACTAATCTAGTTTATGCCATTGTATAGAAATGGTGCCTAGTGGAAGGAATGGAAACCGTATCAATGCACGAACTCCGTGTAGGGATTTCCCTCCTGCTCAAGATAATTATTATGGATCTGGAGATACAACTGGTGCTGATCAACTTATTACCATACTGGGACAACTCACTCAAGTTATGAATAATAACCTCACTCGTATGGATCGCCCTGATCCGCAACGTGGAGGATCAATGTTAGACCGCTTCATGAGGCAACAACCACCAACGTTCAATGGGAGTACAAATCCCTTAGTAGCCGAGCAATGGATAAATTCCCTAGAGAAAATATTTCAGGCTTTGGGGAGCAGTGAAAGGGAAAAAGTTATCATGGCAGTTTACCGCCTCACTGGAGATGCTGATCAATGGTGGTCATTGATTCAAAACATTAAGGAAGATGATGAAGTATCAAATATGGAATGGAGGGAGTTCAATGATCTGTTTTTAGAAAAATACTTTCCTCGCGACCATCGAGCAGATATGGAAAGGCAATTTCTGAGTTTGAGGCAGAAGGAGGATGAGAATGTCGCAAAGTATGAGGCTAACTTTACAAGGTTAGCGAGGCATGCTGCCGATTATATACGTAACCCAAGGAGTAAGATTGATCATTTCTTTGATGGGTTAAAACCATTTCTCCGTCGAGATTTAGTATCACAATCCTTCTCATCATACGAAGATATTGTCTCGTGTGCTATCAAGACAGAAAAGGAATTCTCTAAGTCTTATGACAACAAAGTAAAGCAAGAGAAGAAGAGAACGGTGGAACAAGAGACAGATAAAGGGAAAAAGGGAAAGAAGGATTTTCCATTATGTGATAATTGTGGGAAGAATCACCCTGGTACTTGCCTAAAAGGAATGAGAGTTTGTTATAAATGTGGAGAAAAGGGTCACCAGGCTCGTGATTGCAAGGGAAAGAAAGAGGCTGTCAAAGTTGAATGCTACAATTGTAGGGAAACAGGGCATTATGCAAATGAATGTCCTAAGCGTCAAGGAAACTTACCTCAGAAAAGGCCAAGGGATCAAGGCCAATCTTATACTGTGACTACAGTTGAAGAGGAATAATTAATGTATTGGTGCTTTTGGACTCAAGGATTATATTCTGCTTATAAGAATAATGTGATATATATATATGGATTGTACTGCAGTACTTGTTGATTTCAGTAAGGTTTTAATATGATTAAGGTAATCATATTTTTAGTATGTGATAATAAGAGAAACTTTTCTTTGTTTGGGGAATCTGATGTTACAATTGATTTTGGAATTTAGAGACCTTTTAGAGAAAGTCTGGACGAAGGTATTTTGGATAACTATTAAGGTTGGAATGGATTAAGTTGAACCATGGATAGTATTGCTTAAGGTTAAAGAATTTCTGAAGATTATTTTTGGAATATTATAACACTATAGTTTTAGGAAAAAGGACAACCTGCAGGGTGGGGAATAACCCGTCGCGTCGGACAAAGATGCAGGAATCGAACCCACAACCATCGTGCGACAAGCCTTTATTTCCTACCACTAGCCTACAGGAAGTCCCTAGTTATTACAAAATAGTTTTACTAATCTAAATGGTATGTGTTAACATTTTGAACCTTATACAATTAGGATAAATAGAATATTTTTGAGTTCCGTTACCATTTGAAGTAAAAGTTGGGTTTGTGGTAAAAATTTATTAAAGAATGAAAGTATACATAACAAGTATGTATATTCCCTTAAGTTCTTAGTAAATCTCCTAAATAAATTCCTCAACATTATAAAAGGTAACTTTAAACAAAAATGTTGTCGGTTAACTTTTCCAACTGGGGATTCAATGACCGTTTAACCAATCACAAGTTTGTGATTTTCTTGTGGTTAAACTTTCTCCTAATCCTGTTTTCTATAACTCTCCATCAGACCTTGATGGTTTGTTTCTCCTCCATATCCATATTTTCATATAATCCTAGAATGGGCTATATCGGGTGACCTTTGTACTTATCCTGCTTTCTTTTAATGTTATATATTTATTAACCTTATTTCCGATGTGGGTTTTCCTCAAAGGTATTTTCTCTTTTCAACCTTTTATTTTCAAAGAAAAATTTCAAATTGCGAGGACGCAATTTATTGAAGGAGGGGAGAATGTAACACCCCAATCTTCCACGGTACGTTTCACTTCGAATAATGCAATAGCATGTGTTGTACGCAACCTCAAGCTCTAACACACACCACAACGAATTAAACTAGCCGTTGTGAATAGTAATACCTACTTTTTGAAATTTTATAAATTTTATTTATCAAAATGGACTTCATTTTTGGATTCGGAATATCGAAATTAGCCTATGTTGAATTTTTGGTATTTTTCTGAGAACTTCTAATTTTTTATGAATAGTGAAAAATACTTAAAAACAACTTTTTTAATCAAAATAATTTACAGTGATGAATTATACTATTTAGTGGTTTTAAATTATAATTAGAATATATTTTTAGCATTTTATCCAATGGTGGTCATTAGAATTAATTTAACATTGAAATTGGACATAAACAATTGCCAATCTTTTGATATAAATTGTTTATTAAAACACGCTATTTGTTGTGACAGCGGGAATTAATTATAAAATTAATTAATGCAACTTATATGTTTGGAATTTTGTAAAATAGACATCATTTTTGAATTCGGAAAATCAATTATAGCTTAGGGTGAAATTTTGGCATTGTTCTGAAAAACTTCAATTTTTGATGAATAGTGAAACCACTAAGTGGTAGTTAAATAACTGATTTTTTCGTTTAAATGAAATATTACCACTTCTGTGATTTGATTTTCAAAAATCCGACATACATGGTTGTCATTAAGATGTAAAATGTGGTTCAATGAGATTAAAATAATTTTTTGGTGAATAGTAACTTTTAAGTTCTTAATCGCGATTAGAGGTAATTAGTGTAGTTTAAGGTACAAATAATGTTTTAATAATATGAGATGAGCATGACACTTGTCCTACTCCTATTGTATGAGTCATGGCCGACCAAGACAACCCATGGGTCAACTTGGGGACCCCATGGAGCCACTTTAGTTGGAAAATGACATTAATATATATTTACTTAATGTTAAAATTAAATTGACACAAACATGAGTTATTTTACTAAAATAGTTTTTAAGTGGGGTTACACAAGTCCAAATTTTGATTATAAATATTCATTAGAAAGCTAAAAATATTTCCTACATGATAGTATTTTGTTTATAATTTTTAGACATTAAATAAATTAAATTAATTATGACATCATGATGATGCAGTGATTACCTCATTATTTAACGATTTAAATAAAATGGAAAGATAATGTAAAATCCAAAGCGTACACTTGTCAAAAACCTATTGGTTGAGTAGATTTCAAACCCTTATCATCTTATCCTCGAATTATATAAGTGTGGGACCTCTAAAATCCGAAACTAATTTTATAATAAAGTGACTTTTCTTTACTTTCCAAGAGTGCCCCTCCTCTCCACTTATAAAAGGCCCCCACCTCTCCCACCTCATTTACACTTTCAAGCCATTTGGCTCGGCCAAACTCTGACCAAATACTCTCCCAACTTCCCCCTATTACTCCTAGAAGCCTCACTTTGGGCAGAACTCTTCCCAAGGAAGCCTTTGGCTCAAATCAAAAAGAGTTACCCGATTTTGAGGTAATGTCTTCTCTAATGTTGTTTTGTTTTATTTTTCTTCTCCAACCCCCTAAACTCTTTTTATTCATTTCTTTTGTAAAAACACCAGTATCCTCAATATACTAGGATGTTGTTATAATAAGTATTCTAGCTACACTTACACACACCTACATCTAATGGTTAAAGAACATACGGTTTCTGTGGATGGCGAATTTCTGCCTCACGAAACGATGATTGCTCGACACTCATATAACACCTTAAAAGGTGGCCATTAAGATGTAACTATATTTATATATGATATATAATATGTTTATGTTTTACTTATGCTTCTTTATTTCTCATTTATGGCATACTTTATGATTTCCATTATGGGTAAATGCGATAATTTCATTTTAGGAAGTGCGGACTACCGCCCCCTTAAAGTGATTTGAATCGTTAATACCATATGTGGGATGTATAAAGGATGGAGTAAATGGTATTATACACTATATTATACTGGAATTATATTATACATTTATATCATTATGATTTCATTCCATTAAATACGAAATAGAAATGAAAGTAGCGTTCATGCGTACGTACGGCTTACCGTCTCCATGAACGGTGCATTTCATTTCTTACCTCTAAATGTTACGTAATATTATAAATGAATGTATATACTGGATATATATGATATATATGACATCTAAATCATGAATATAATTCTGGATATAATGGATATTTCACCACATGAACAACTTGTAATTATAAGAATTTTATTTTTGACTCAAGTACCTAAGATCGACAAAACGACCGTTATTAACTTAAATAATTACATAATGTTCATATCATTGTAATAAGTGATATAAAAAGGATAATGAAATTGAAAATGGTTCTTAATAAGGTATATATTAACTCTAGTTTATTATTCAGGAGGTTAAATAATGGTTGAGTCAAGTCAGACACGAGGTAAGGGAATTTCTTAACCCAACTTCCATTCTTTGGGTTAATCTCCTACTTCAAAATTATGTCATGATATTATTATGTCATATCTTGAATTTGTACTTTCTTTATGTGTAATTATAGTGAATACACATAATATATCTATTTTATATAAATGATCTTTTTAAGGGAATTTCTTAACCCAACTTCCATTCTTTGGGTTAATCTCCTACTTTCAAATTATGTCATGATATTATTATATCCTATTTTGTATTTTTACTTTCTTTATGTGTACCTATAGTGAATACACATAATAGATCTATTTTATTTTAAAAATGATCTTTTTAAGGACTTCGTCTCGATCCCCTTTCATTGAGGCATATTTGGTTTTATACACAACTTTCTTTTATACGGTGTATAAACCCCTTTGACTTTTACATTTATTCAAAAGGAATCTTTTTTATACGAAGCGTTTACTAAACGACAAAAGGGAATGTTTTTGTCGTACGTATGCGGAGACAATGACTTCTCCGCCACCGTGACCACTATTTGAGTTTCGGCTTCCTCTACAAGCCATACCCTTTTTTTAATGAAAAATAAATACCATGTTATACTTTTCTTTTATTTTGGTATTGAAAATGGTTTTGAAAGCGTTTTTATTATATCAATGTGTTGTATTAATATCTTGTGATTGAAATGTGGAAATGTTATGTTTCCTTTATGCATGTTTTATGTGATATGATTATGTTATGTTTAAACCTGTTCATATGAGGAATGTATTGGACTTAATAAGTGACGGGTGGAGCCCGCTATAGCTCCTCGATGCATCGGTAGGTCTCATGAGACAACTAGACGTGGAATTGGCCGAGGCCCTTTCCCAATTTGATTTATAGTTTTGGCCGAGGCCTTAATCATTTTAGACGTCTTGGCCGAGGCCTTGACAAAATGTTTCAGAATGTCCGGCATTATACATTCCCTCTTTATGAAAGTGGTTATTGATATCGCATGTGATTATTCGACCAGTAGAATATCCATGTGAAGAAGTGAATGACATTATCTCATTTTACTTTTTCCATATTATGTTGAAGTTCATGTTTAAAAGGCTTTTGTTTTAGTTATACATTGCCTTAAATTTTTATGTTTATTTATGAAAGCTCCCGCAATATTGTTATCCTTACTGAGCATCTGAGCTCACCCCTTTCAATGTTTTAATATTTTCCAGGATGTGAAGAAGTATTTTAGGAATGACCTTCAGGGATAGTCAGAAGAGGATATGAGTGTGGACTATGAAGACTTTGTTATTAGTTTTTCACTTTATGATGTAATGTAAGACTTATGAATGTATCTAGTGTTTTCAAGGCTACTAAACTAATCGGTCTTTCGAGAATTGATCTTTTGTGATCATGCCAATGTTACGAAGTAATGCACCGACTCTGGGTAGATGGGGTCGGGGCGTTACAATCTACATTTTGTGTATGTATCAATTTCTATATATGATTTCCCATGGATATGATAAATCTTGAATAAAATCAATGAAAGTAATCTTGATAGGTTATTTATAGAAATGGATGAACAAAGTTCTTAAAATATAATATTTTTCATCACCATACCCAATCTTCATAATGATCACAAACTGATAATTGAGGAACTATCCAATAATTTTACTTGGTTAGTCTCTCTCCATTTTAAGTTCAACAGTGGATGTATTTTCATAACTGGTTCCAGGATTTGGTTCATCAGGCATGGATGATGGTGTCCCTAGGATTCCCACTACCAATTCTTAATAATATGTGTAAATATGATATTGTAATTTTATGGGATCAGATCAACTATAATTTATCTTACATGGGTCTTGAAATCATGGTTTCTTAGGAAGGTCTTTCATTCTGTATAAAAAGAAATAAATGTCAGACTCCTCCCTATTGAAAAAAGTTCAATTCTCTGTCTAATCATGACGATTTATTAACTGGGATTGAAATGTAGTACAATAATCATTTAAATATTAAATGGTTTCTGGATGGTGAAAGGAACACAAAGCTATTCCATAGTATGTATAAAAAAATTATGTTAAGGTAAGGAATTAATTCCCTCATCATCAATCACTGACATTATAATACCTAGAATAAAATCCACAATAGAGTTGGGAATTATTTCATAGATACCTATTCGGATAATTATGGTGATAGAAATGAAAAATTATGGATAAATTTACCCATTACAGTGAGGATCATGAAACCAAGTTATGAAAATTAACCATTCAGAAGAGGAAGCCAAATTATCCCTCTAATATTTTTGAATAGAAGGTTCCCCTGACTCATATGTTCTCACTAATAAAAATTTCATGTCTTATTGGGACATCATTCTATATTATGTGATAAATCCAATAATTGAATTCGTTAATTGTTCTTCTATTATAAATGGAATTTACTCAAATTTCATTTTTAAGAAACCTAATAGTTAGTGTAAAATTGAATATTTTGATTTCTCATATGCTGCAATTGGGAATATTGTTTGTAAAATTATTAGTCGTTAATTTCCACCATGATGAGAGGTATAGTTAATAATATCAACACTATAATTTAGTTATTTTCAAACATTGGGTAATCATTCATATTTTTCTATTCATAGAATTAGAAATTTTTTATTTAATGATCTAGAAATCAATGGATGTGAGTTTTTCAATCAAAATTGATATATCAAAGGCATATAATACCATAAAATGGAGTTATATTTTTTATGTCCTCATGAAATTTAGCTTCTCAATTAGATTCATTAGATTTATTAGTATCATTTTATGCATTGAGAGTCTGTCCATTCCAATTAAGAAGTCCGTATGATTATTTTTTAGAGTACTAGGGATGTTAGGAAGGAGAACCACTATTAAGGATCTTATTTCCTATGTATGAGGTATATTTGACTTGACGTCTCAATAAAATTTTTAATCATGGAATTTATCATCAAATCAATTCTAGAAGATGAGAATAAACTACATCACATCACCTATATCATGATCATATCCTCATCCATGGGAAATCTAAAAAAATATATATTGAGCCCTATTTAGATCATTTTATTGAAGGGGAATGATAATAAATAAGTTTGAACAAACTTTTTATTGTCATCAGGAATGTAATTACATACACTGAAAAATTGGATCACTATATCTATTGGGATTAGAAGGGCATATCTCTAGTTTTACTACCTTAGAGTCCCATTGATTTGGGGAGAGGTTAGAAGATTTCATCTTTATCAAATATACAAAAGAATTATTAATAAACTATATAATTTTAATGTTAATTAAATTTCTTAGGCTAGAACGGTGATCTTGGATTATTCATGTATCACCTATATGATTTTTTCTACATTCTCAATTATCAAATTTCCCAGAAATGTCATCAATGATCATCAAAACATGGTGTGTAATTTTATTTGGATTGGATTTTGAGGAATGTAAATTTATAACTAATGCATATATGGAAAATATCAATCCCATTGAAATTAAGGGATTTTTCAATAATGATATTCTAAAATATAATCACAATCATATGAACAAATTCACTAGAAATTTGATATTCCTAATAAATCCTTAATGTAATTCTAGTTAAATAGTTTTAATACAAGAATAAATTATGTATACCATTATTACCTCACTTTATTCATTTTTCAAACAATAAGATGAGTTTTTTATGATATCATGTGAATCTCCAAGTGTTTGGTTAATAGAAAATCAAACATGAATTTCTATAATTACACTAGTTGGGTAGGCCAATCAATGGAACTTTCTATGTCCCTCCAAGAACAAAATAATTTCATGTTGTTGATATTTTATGTTCAATTATCTAATATTATTCCATTTCACCTATGGAAACAAGACAATAAATAAATAGTTGTGTGTTTAGGGATGATGAAAAAATTAATTTGCATCTTAAAAAGAATATTGAATTCAAACATATGGTTTACTATAAGATGATATGTGATGGTTCTCGTATGACATAATCCTGTATGTTGAAGTTTACGAATCTCTTCATAATATGGTCAAAAAGTCATCTCATCTACAAGATAATAAAAAATAGGATTCCCTCCCATGATCACATAAAATGATATAGTTATCATCTTGTTTTTATAAGTCCCATGTGGCTGGGGGAATAAGGAAATGTGAATGTCTTTTTATGGATGATAAAATTTTCATGAACAATCGAAGATTGTTAAAAAATTATTTAGTATTACAATATATACAAATAATCAATTAGATAATCTAATGGTGTCTATAAATGAGACTAGATAGAGTTACCAAGTGAAAAATATAATCATTGTGGCAACTATTTCTATCATTTAAAATGATTGGAATTAAAGGAATGCAATTATCGTTAACAGTCAAAATATTTCAATGCATGCATGTATGCTTCCATTTTATTGAGAGAAATATGCTTCATCAATGTTGTAGATAATGGCCACAAATAAAATTCTTATTAATATAATTGTATTTGGACTATTGGGTGTTTAATAACCTTGAAAAAAATATCAATGTAAAAATATGTTTGTTGGATTCCACCAATCCACTCCCAGATAAAGGCCAACATTGATGGTGCGACATATAAATTTATATGACTCTAATGTTATGGTGTATTTTTCCACACTAACTGTTGTTTTGTTAAAGGTTTTTTAACACTAAATTGTAATTAGAATCTGTCATGCAGCTGATCATTGGGTGATAATGATGAGTCAAAATGTGTCTCAACTTTTCCATTGATCTTTTGTTTTTGAAATCACAAATTACTTCTTTTTTTTCATATATGTTTTTTCCCATCGTAATCATTTATGTTTTTTTCTTATCATAATCATATATGTTGTTTTCTCATCATAATCATATATATTGTAATCATATATGATTTTTTCTTATCTTAATCATATATGTTGTTTTCTCTTTGTAATCACATATATCGTAATCATATATGTTGTTTTATTATTTATATCATATATGTTGTTTTCTCATCGTAATCACATATGTTGATTCTAGATTTTTTTAATTATGTTTTTATAAAATATTTTTTTTAAACATGTTGGGCCAAAATATTTTTTTACCAATACGCAACTAAGGAGGCATCTGTGATTTTGCCTATCCCCTAGAATGAATAAAAAAATTCTTTTATTTATATTTTTGTTTTGTTTTGTATATATATATATATATATAATAGAAACATAATAAAAAATAAAAATAAAATATAAGTTTTAAGTAGAATTTATCCACTATTTAAAATCTAGCAGTATGGCCATTAAAGCTCTCTAGATTCTGACAAAATCACTCCCCCCTAGGCTCTCTTTTATAAGAGGGCTTACCTAGTAAATAATTTTGCATTCCCGATGTCAGATTCTGGTTTTCTCTTTCCTATACAGAACATTCTTCATTTCCGATGTTGGATTACTTTTCAAGTACGTATCTTTGAAATACCATAAAATATAAACTATAATAACAATATAATTGAAACTTAAAACACAGATTAAAAATATATTAAATAGTAGAAAACAAAAATAATTTCATAAAAAATGTTGATGGAAAACAATTTATAAGGGTCCAATGACATCTACTTGACAATTAAAATTGATTCAAGTATGCAACTTTGAAAGCCTATGAAATATAAACTATAAGACCAAAATAAATAAAACATAAAAACATAGATTCAACGTATACCAAATACTTGAATATAAAAATAATTTAAATAAAACGTATATTGAAAATAATATATATGTTCTCAAAGATACCTACATGAAACATAAAAATGTTTCATGTACTTGACTTTGAATGTATATAAAAAATAAACCATATGACCAACATAAATTAAACTTAAAACATCGATTAAGCATATAACAAATATTTAAAGATAAAAAAATTCATAAAAAATATTGATGAAAAATAATTTATAAGCTTTCAAAGACACCTACTTGAAACATAATAATGTTTGAAGTATGTGCCTTTGAATGCCTACAAAATATAAACTATAAGTACAATATAATGAAACTTAAAACATTGATTAAACTTATAATGAATTATTTAATTAGTTAATAAATCTTGTTAATAATTAATTATAAAATAATTAATTAGTAATTATTTATAATTAGTTATATAATAATTAATTAGTAATTATTAATATTTAATTATATAATATTTAACTTGTTAAAT
The DNA here is from genome assembly GCA_963277665.1 of Viscum album. Classification (NCBI taxonomy): domain Eukaryota; kingdom Viridiplantae; phylum Streptophyta; class Magnoliopsida; order Santalales; family Viscaceae; genus Viscum; species Viscum album. Next base: position 1,062,019,669 of record OY728140.1, read on the forward strand.
TGTAATATGATTATTAAGTATATAATAGGTAATTAGTTAATTAGTAACATAATTATAAATTATATTTTTTTCATTATAATTAATAAATAGTAATTATTAAAAATTATTATATTATAACTAATTATTTAAATGGAAATATAATTTTTAATTATATAATAGTTAATTAGTTATTTAGTAATATAATTATAAATTATAATTAATCATTATAATTATTAATTAGTAATTATTAACAATTATTATATAATAATTGTGTAGTTAATTAATAATATAATTATTTATTATAATTATATATTATAATTAATTATAATAAATATTCATTATAATTATTAATTATAATTAATATTTATTAATTAGTTAATTTTTAATATAATTGTTAATTATATAATCATTAATTGTATAATAATTATTTAGGTAATTTGTAATTATTAATAATTATTTATATAATAATTAATTAGTTAAATAGTAATATAATTATTTTTTATTTAATAATTAATTAGTTACATAGTAATATAATTATTAATTAAATAATAATATATTAGTTAATTAGTAATATAATTATTAATTATATAATTAGTAATGAGTTAATTAGTAATTACTAATCATTACTAATATATTAATAAATTAGTTAATTATTAATATAATTATTTAGTATATAATATTCTATTAGTAAATTAGATAAATAATTATAAATTATAATTATTCATTATAATAAATAATTAAAAATTATTAAAAATTATTATATAATAATTAATTAGTTAATTTGTAATATAATTATTAATTATACAATAATTAATTAGTTAATTAGTAATATAATTATAAATTATAATAATTTATTATAATTATTAATTACAAATTATGAAAAATTATTATATAATATTTAATTACTTAATTAGTAATATAATTAGTCTTTATAGTTATTCATTATAATTATTCATTATAATTATTAATTATTAATTATTAATTATTAATTATTAATTATTAATTATTAATTATTAATTATTAATTAGTTATGTTGTTATATAATTTTTAACTATATAATAATTAATTGTATAATAATTAGTTAGTTAATTAATAATTAATAATTATTAATTAGTAAATAATTATGTAGTTAATTTATAATATAATTATTATTTATTTAACAATTAAGTAGTTACATAGTAATATAAATACTAATAATATAATAATTAATTAGTTTATTAGTAAAATAATTATTAATTATATAATTTGTAATTACTTAATTAGTAATTATAAGGTCCCAGCGTTAAAAATTACTTAATCTTGGGTTATTTTAAAAATTCACATTGGGGATCTTTTCAGGTTTAGAGTTATAGAGAATAAGATCATAAATCATGCATTACATTCCCTATTTAAACAAGGTGGTTACATCAAAGACAATATTCATTTTATTCCACCAAAGGAAACATATTTAAAATAAAACAAGGTTTCTTTCTTGACACTTCCTCGACACTATCATCAAATCATGTAATTTTCCCTTGACTTGTGAAAAACATTTCAAAAACATGGGATGGGCATAAAAAGTTCAATAAGGGATATAAAAATACGGAAAGAAAACATTAGTCCATGTATACATAAAATCAATGAAATCATACTTTACTCGTAAAACATAAGCACTTTAACATACCTGATGAAATCATAATATTTATGAATAACTCATAGAAATCATAAGACATAAAGGTAACTAGATGCATTCATAACATTATTACATAAGGAGTAACCCACATGGTTACGTTTGGAATACCCATCATAGTATACTCCCTAAATCTCTCTGGACAGACCATAGCATTTAACTCCTTCACGTTACCCAATGCATTGGAGAGCTATCTCGAGCTCACCCTCACTTAGTTTATCACAGAACCACCTGACTTCATAAATAATTCCCAAGAACCATAACAAAATCATATCACATAAAACATTCATAAAGGAAACATAACATTTCCATATTTCAATCACAAAATATCAATAAAACACATTGATATAATCAAAACATTATCAAAAACATTTTCAATACCAAAATAAAAGAAAAGTAAAACATGGTATTTATTTTTCATTTAAAAAGTTAAGTCTTGTAGTGGAAGCTGAAAACTTAAATAATGGTCACGGTGGCGGAGAAGTCATTGTCGCCACATATGTAAGACAAAAACATTCCTTTTTTCGTTTAGTAAAACAATTCATGGAAAAAGATTCTTTTTAAATGAAACTAAAAATAAAAAGTGTTTATTATAAAACTAATAAAATAAGATCGTATATAAATTGATGTATTCCTCAATGAAAGGATATTGAGACGAAGTCCCTTACCTCAAGTCCGACTTGTTCTCGTTCGTTCTTTATATTCCTGAATAATAAACTTAGGTCAATTTATAATTTCTTAAGGACTTCCATTAAATTTTATTATTCAATTCATATCACATATTTTCATGTTATAATAATTAGTTAATTATGTGAGTGAATATCTTACGTTTTGTCGATGTTTGGTACATGAGTCAAAAATGAACTAGTTTGAAAAAAATTGCCAATGTAGTTATAAGTGAATCATCTCCAGAATCTTATTAATTATTTAAATTTCATATATATCTAGTTTATATTAATTTTATATTATTCCATAACATTAGGAGATAAAAAATGAAATGCACCATTCATGGAGACGGTAGGCCGTACATACACATGAATGCTACTTTCATTTCACTATCACACCCATGTGACTCCATGGGCCCTCATGTTTGGTAAAAATCTTTCCATGGTCTGCCATGACTCAAAAAATAGGATTTGGACACATTTTGGGGTCATTTTATATTATAATGATTTTATTTTATTACCCTTAACTACTCGATTACTAATTTATCACGATAATTAAAGATAATTACCGTCGTTACTATTCATAATGTCCAAAAACAAAATGGCCTTAATTAAATAATATGGACCTTTTGATTCCAAATAAGGAATCAATTTTAATAAATTACAAACAATTAAATTGTAGTAATTAATTTAAAAATAATTCCCGTTGTCAAAACAAATAGCGTGTTTTTAAGAAAAAATATCGATCAAGAGATTGACAATAGTTTCTTTTCAATTTAAAAGTGAAATTAATTATAATGTCCACCATAGGATTAAATGGTAAAAATATATTATAATTACACTTTAAAATCAATTAAAAATATAATCTAACCATATCATTAAATTAGATGAATAAATATTTTTGAAGTAAAATGTAGTATTTTTCAGTATTCATTAAAAATTATACATTGTCAGAAAAATACCAAAAATTTATCCAAAGTAAATTTCAATGTCCAAATTATAAAGAATAAGTTTATTTTGACAAATATAGCTTATAAAATTGTCAAAAGTTGTATTTAAAAATGGATTTCCATCAAAAGGTTGAAAAATAATCTTTTAAAAATATTAGAGTATTCTACGATTAAGATTGAATTTATTCTCATTTTAAGCCTCTAAAATACTATCTAATTCATAAATAGACATAGATATAAAAATATATTATTCTTTACTTACTTGGGATGTTACATCCTTCCCCCCTTTGGGATATTGCATCCCTGAAATTTATTTACTTATAAAATAAGTGGGGGTATTTATCCCTCATTTCATTTTCAGATTCCCATGTTGCCTCTTCATCTATATGGTTTTTGGATAGAACCATTACTTTATGAATCACCTTATTCTGCAACACTTTCTCCCTGTGGCCAAGAATCTTGAACGACTGTTCCTCATAATATAGATTCTCTTTAGCTAAACTACATCTGGACTCGAAACATAATATGGATTTGGCATGTACATCCTTTACATTGAAACATGAAAAACATTATTTACCTGAGATAAACTTAGAGGTAAAGACACTCGGTATGAAACTGATCCAACTCTCTTCAGAATTTCATATGTTCCAATAAACCCTGGACTCAACTTTCCTTTGTTACCAAATCACATCACACTTTTTCATGGTGAAACATTGAGGAAGACATGATCAACTACCTCAAAAGAGACATCCTTCCTCCTATTGTCTGCATAACTTTTCTGCCTGCTCTAAGCTTTTCTAATGTGTTTCTTTATCAGTTAAAATGTTTCTGCAATCTCTTCTACCAATTCTTGTCCCATCAACTTCCTTTCACCTACTTCATCCCAAGAAGTTGGAGTTCGACACCACTTCCCATATAATGCCTCAAATGATGCCATCTGTATACTGAATGGAACTGTTATAATAAGAAAACTCAACCAATGAAAGATGTTGATCCCTTATTGTAACGCCCCGACCCCAGCTACCCAGAGTCGGTGCATTATTACATAACATTGGCATGATCACAAGAAAGATCAAATCTCGAAAGACCGATTGGTTTAGTAGCCTTGGAAACACTAGATATATTCATAAGTTTTACATTACATCATAAAATGAAAAACTACTACAACAACATAATGTTTCCACAGTCCACACTATAATCCCCTCATAATATCCCTGCAGGTCATTCATAACTTACATCTTCACTTCCTGGGAAAAATAAAACATAGAAAAGGGGTGAGCTCAAATGCCCAGTAAGGATAACAATATAGCGGAACATTCAAAATAAGCATAAACATTTAAGGCAATGAATTACTAAAACAAAAGCCTTTTAAAATTGAACTTCAACATAGTATGGCAAAAGTATAATGAAATAATGCCATTTACTTGTTCACATGGATATTCTACTAATCGAATAATCACATGCAATATCAATAACCACTTTCATAATGTTGGAATGCATAATGCAAGACTATCATAACCACATAGCCAAGGCCTCGTGCCAAGACTACAAATAAGATTTTGTCAAGGCCTTGTGCCAAGACACTAGTTTGTCTCATGAGACCTACTGATGCATCGAGGAGCTATAGCGGGCTCCACACGTCACTTATTAAGTCCAATGCATTCCCATGTGAAAAGGTTTAAACATAACATAAACATTCGTATTAAAACTAGCATACGAAATGTCAATAATTTCACCATAAACTATGAATGGTATAAAAATAGCACATCCACAGTCAAACATATCACAAAACCTTCAATACAATATAGAAGTTTTGTATCATAATAAATCAACTTCAAATAATCTTAAAATCCATCAAAGGATGTTGACATAGATGAAATCAAAATTCTTTTTAAAGAAGTATCTCCTTTTATTTTGAAATCATTTAAGATCCATATAAAATAAAACATTTTCTTTGAAAATATTCTTATAAGCTTGTATGGAAAGCTTCGACGATTTTATAACGGCGGAAAATAACCGCACCCGCCGTATAAGTTAAAAAAAACATTCTTACCTCAATTCTGTCGAAAAGGTTAAAAAGGACCTTTTTTTGAAAACGACGGAAAGATTCCTTTATAAACCTCTTATAAAAAGTCAAACAAGGGTATAAATGACTTTAACCCATATTCTTGTAAATAGTAAAAATGTTTTGAAATACATTTTTAAGAAACATGGATGTGGATGATAAGGATATCCCAGTAGATTATTACGTATAAACAACCTCGGATAATGAAGAGATTGTGAAATAACCCTTACCTTGTACTTTTCCTTGGTTGGGGTAGGTTAACCTCCTGTATAATGGTGAAATAATTGTTATTAAATTATACAAGAATCATATACATTAATATGATATCATATATGATCTTTTAACATTGCTTTATTAATAATATCTTAGTATTATCGTCGTTTCGGGTGATAATCGATTCGTTCTTCTTAAATGTTTGGTTACGTAAGACATGTTTGTAATGGATAGATTATATCTTATTCATAATCAGAATGATATTAACATTATTTTTAACCCCAAAATGAGAATAAGACTTGAATGGATATGATGGAGAATGAATCTTATCGCGTTCGTGGAGACGGTAGTCCGTACGTGCGCACGAACGCTACTTCCATTTAATTTTTATTTTAAAAGAATCTAATCCAAATGATACATAGGTATATTACTATTCCAGTATAGTATTTTATATATGTTACTTAAGTTCATTAACACCATCCTTTATACGTTCCATGTGTGGTATGAATGAGTCATATCATTTTAAGGGGGCGGTAGTCCGCACTTCCTCAAATGAAATTATCGTATGTATATACAACATGAAACGAATAATGGTATGAAATAAAATGGAATATATATCATTAATATCATATTTAATTACCGTGCCATCATAATGGCCACCATGAGAGGCGGTAAGATGTATTTGAACAATCATCGTTTCGTGAGGCGTTAGTTTGCCATCCACAGAAACATTATGTTCATCATCCATTAGATGGAGTTTTGTGTATGTGTAGTTTGAATCCTTCTTATAACAACATCCTAGTATATTGAGGATACTGGTTTTGTTACAAAAGAAAGGAAATAAAAAGAGTTTCGGGGTTGGAGAAGCAAAATAAAGGAAAATACTTTAAGAGAAATCGTTACCTTTAATTTAGGTAACTCACTTTGGTTGGAACCAAAGAACTTCTTGAAATGATTTCTGCCTAAGGGGAAGCTTCAAGGAGGAGTAGAGGGATGTGGGGAGCTTAGTTGGGCAGAGTTTGGACGAGCGAAGAGGCTTGAGAGGTGTGAGGAAAAGAGAAGGAGGAGTGCCCTTTTATAAGAGGGGTGAGGGGCACTTTTGGAAAAGCTAGAAATATTAATTTATAATAAATTCATATTCGGTTTCCAAAGGCTCCAAAGTTGACTATTCAAAGGATGAGGTGGGGATAGGTTGAAAACAACTCATCCAATAGAATTTAGACAGGTTTGGGTACTTATATTAACCTTATCTTTAAGTATTAACTCTAAGATAATTAGTTTCACTTTTACAATGTCTCTTTGTATTTTTATATAATATGGTTAATAAACTTACTATATACATCCAAGAGACCCCCAAGTGGTTAATTAATAATTAACCTATCATAATATAAGTCTCTTGGCCTAACCTTAGATTTTTAGGAATTTAATATCAATTAATAATATAATATTTGTTTTAAGAACTCTTTTATGTCAATTTTGACACTATTCAATAGTTGATTTTTGTGAAACTCATAACAGATTGATTATTTAGAACAAAGTCAATTAACTCAATCCTAATATATCATATTATCCTAGAAAATTAGTTTAATTCATTAAAAGTTTCATATTATATTTATTTGGGTATTTATAATATCAATTATTTTAATTTTTCACTATTATAGTAATTACTGCATCATCATTGTGTCATAAATTAAATAACTTATTTAATGTCTAAAAATTATAAATAAAATATCATTATGTAGGAAATCTTTTTCGATTTCTAATGAATATTTATAATCGAAAATCCATCATGTATAACCCTATGTAAAAATTGTTCTTCTAAAAGATGTAAGCTTATGCCATTTTTATTTTTATTTTAACTTTATTAATATAATGTGTCCCTACCACATACAAGTGGCTCCAAGGGGTCCCCAAATTGACCCAAGGATGCCCATGGTCGGGTATGTGTCCACCAATAAGGTTAGGACACGTTTTAGGGTAATTTTGTATTATTATAATATTATTTTTTAACCCTTATTTACCGGATTTACCCTTTAACCATGGTAAATAAAATATTTACCGCAGTAATTATTCAAAATGTCTAAAAATAAAAGTTACCTATTTACATAATTTGGACATCCTGATTCCAAATATAGAATCCATTTTCCTAAATTCAAAACACAGAAGTGGCAGAAATTAATTTAAAATTAATTCCCGCTGTCAAAACAAAAAGCGTGTTTTTAAGAGGTAATAACTATCAAAAGATTGACACTTGTTTATGTTCGGTTTAATTGTAAAATTATGTCCAATGACCAAAATTATATTAAATGGTAAAAATATATTCTAAATATACTTTAAAACCACTCAAAATCACAATTTATCACTATTAATTATTTTGATTAAAAAAGTTGTTTTTAATTAATATTTAGAAATTTTCACTATTCATCAAAATATGAAAGTTATCCGAAATGTACCAAAATTTCACCCTAGGCTAATTTTGATATTCCGAATCTAAAAATGAAGTCCATTTTGAAATATTGAATATATATGATTTCAAAAAGTAGGTGTTACTATTCATAACGGCTAGTTTGATTAGTTATGGTGTGTTAGAACTCGGTGTTGCGTACAACACACGCTATCACATTATTCAAAGAGAAGCGTACCGTAGAAGCTTGGGGTGTTACATTCTCCCCTCCTTCAAATAATTGCGTCCTCGCAATTTCTAGGGTATTACTGCATAAAAAGACTCGGGTGGTTCTTCATCATAAGTTCCTCGGGTTCCCACGTTGCCTCTTCCATCTTATGGTTTCTCCACAAAACTTTTACCAGACGCGTCGTCCGGTTTCTCATCACTTGTTCTCTCGTATCAAGAATCTTGACGGGCTCTTCGCAATAAGACAGATCGAGTTCCAGTTCTAATTCCTCATAGGTGAGTACATGCGTCGGATCAGGCATGTATTTTCTCAACAGAGATACGTGGAACACATCGTGAACTTTGGCGAGACTTGGCGGCATTGCCAATCGGTAAGCTACAGCCCCAATTCTTTCTAGAATTTCGAAAGGTCCGATGTACCTGGGACTCAATTTACCTTTCTTACCAAAACGTATGACTCCCTTCCACGGAGATACCTTCAGGAAAACATGATCACCGACTTGAAATTCCAAATCCTTCCTTCGATTATCGGCATAGCTCTTCTGCCTACTTTGAGATGCTTTAATGTGATTTTGGATTACCTTCACCTTTTCCACCATTTCCTCCACCAGTCCTGGGCCTACAAGTTTTCTTTCACCAACGTCATCCCAACAGGTTGGTGTACGACATCTCTTTCCGTATAACGCTTCATATGGTGCCATCTGTATACTCGAATGGAAGCTATTGTTATAGGAAAATTCTACCAGTGGTAAATATTGATCCCACATACCCTGAAAATCAACTGAGCAAGATCTCAACATGTCTTCTAAGGTCTGAATAGTCCGTTCTGATTGTCCGTCTGTCTGAGGGTGGTAAGCAGTGCTCAAATGAAGTTCAGTATCCAGGGATTTCTGAAGACTTTTCCAAAATCTTGAAGTAAAACGGGGATCACGATCAGAAACAATCGATAGGGGTACTCCATGAAGTCTCACAACTTCATTAATGTATAGTCTTGCTAGACGTTCCAGGGGTAGATCTTCTCTTATAACAAGAAAATGTGCTGACTTGGTAAGACGATCAACAATAACCCATATTGCATCGTTCCTTCTAGGAGTCTTTGGTAGCCCCATGACAATGTCCATCGTAATATTGTCCCATTTCCACTCCGGTATGGGAAGAGGTTGCATGACTCCTCCAGGCTGTTGCCTTCCAGCTTTCACTTGTTGACAAACCATACATCTTGACACAAAATCAGAAATCTCCCTCTTCATGTTGTCCCACCAAAAATGTTCCTTCAAATCTCTATACATTTTGGTGCTCCCAGGGTGTATAGAGAAATTGGAACTATGAGCATCATCCAGCAATTCCCTTTTTAGATCAGGTATATTGGGAACACAAAGTCTCTTCCCGAATTTCAAAATTCCATCTTCATACACAAAGTCTCTCAATCTCCCATCATTCACAGCTTTAATCTTCTTCTGAAATTCTTCATCATCGGTCTGGGAACTCTTAATCCTTTCTAGTAAAGATGGTTTGGCAACCATTTGAAAAAGCATTGATGTTTCACCTTCCCTGGTTATTCCCATGTCCATCTTCTCTAGATCCATGAAAATTGGATCCCTTTCAATTCTCATCATGTTCAGAACTCCATGGTCTTTTCTGCTCAAAGCATCTGCTACTTTGTTTGCTTTCCCCGGGTGGTAGTGTATCGTACAATCATAATCCTTGAGTAATTCAAGCCATCTCCTTTGCCTCATGTTGAGTTCTTTTTGTGAGAAAATATACTTCAAACTCTTGTGATCAGTATAAATCTCACATTTTTCACCATAGAGGTAGTGCCTCCATATCTTCAAAGCAAAGATCACTGCTGCTAACTCGAGATCATGAGTAGGATAGTTTTGTTCACGAATTTTCAACTGTCGTGATGCATAGGCAATAACTCTATCATTCTGCATAAGGACACAGCCAAGTCCTTTCTTCGATGCATCACTATAAATAACGAACCCATCATTCCCCGATGGTAAAGTCAATATAGGAGCATTGACTAATCTTCTCTTCAGTTCTTCGAAACATTCTTCACACTCTTTTGTCCAAACAAATTTAACCCCTTTACGCGTGAGCTTCGTTAATGGGTTAGCCAATCGGGCAAAATTCTGGACGAAACGTCGATAATAACCTGCCAAACCAATAAAACTGCGTACCTCAGTTATACTCGTAGGTGCTGGCCATTCTTGGATTGCCTTGGTCTTAGAAGGATCAACAGAGATTCCATCTTTAGAGACAATATGGCCAAGAAAAGAAATCTCCTGAAGCCAGAATTCACACTTGCTAAACTTCCCATATAATTCATGCCTCCTCAGAGTCCTCAAGATAATGCGCAAGTGATTTTCATGATCTTCGTAGGTTTTGGAGTATACCAAGATATCATCAATAAATACCACCACAAATTCATCGAGATACTCCTTGAAAACTCTATTCATCAGATCCATGAATACAGATGGTGCATTAGTCAATCCAAACGGCATTACAGTAAACTCGTAATGCCCATACCTGGTTCGAAATGCTGTTTTTGGAATGTCTTCCTTCTTCACACACAACTGATGGTATCCAGATCGAAGGTCAATCTTTGAAAAGTATTGAGCTCCATGCAGTTGGTCAAATAAATCATCAATACGAGGTAGGGGATACTTGTTCTTTATCGTTATAGCATTGATCTCCCTGTAATCGATACATAACCTCATAGATCCATCTTTCTTTTTAACAAAAAGAACAGGGGCTCCCCATGGAGAAACACTAGGGAGAATAAATCCCTTATTACTCAGTTCCTCTAGTTGTTTCTTTAGTTCGACTAACTCTACAGTGGCCATTCTATAAGGGGTCTTCGATATAGGCCTTGATCTAGGAATCAAATCAATGGAAAACTCAACTTCTCGTTCTGGAGGATGTCCAGGTAAATCTTCTGGAAATACATCTACAAATACTTTCACAACAGGTACATCCTCTATTTGAACATTCCTTTCCTCACCCGTAGTTATTTCATTATCTTCCTCCCCAATAATTGAATTTAGTTGAGCTATTGAGGGTGGATCTAAATAAGAATTAGGTGGTGACGATTCTGCTCTAAAAATAAGGTGTTCCTTATCATTATCATCAAGAATCGTAACCTCTTTCTTCTTACAATAAATCTTCGCATCATAGTTCGAAAGCCAGTCCATACCGAGGATTATATCAAACTCAATCATAGGTATGACGATGAAATCAGCAGATAAAGAAAATTTATGTGCTCTAATGGGGACTGATTCACAAAACTTTGTTGCAACGATACTTCCCTTAGGAGTTTTAACTGACAACTCCCTTATTAAATCAAATTGGAAATATCTAATTTTCTTAGAAAACTGGGAAGATATGAAACAATGCGATGATCCAGAATCAAATAATGCATTTGCTAAACTTGAGGAAACCATTAAATTACCTGCCACCATGTCTTTCGGAGCTTCTACCTCAGCAGTAGTGATAGCATAAGCCTGGCCTTGATCCCTTGGCCTTTTCTGAGGTAAGTTCTCCTGACGCTTAAGGCATGCATTTGCATAATGCCCCATCTCCCTGCAATTGTAGCACTGAACGTTGGTAGCTTCCTTCTTCCCCTTGCAATCATGAGCTTGGTGGCCTTTTTCACCACACTTGTAACAGACTCCCATTCCCTTCAAGCAAGTACCAGGATGTTTCTTCCCGCATTTACCACAAGATGGATATTCAACCTTTCCCTTCTTCCCCTTATTTCCATTCCCAGATTGATCAGCAGGTCTCTTCTTCTCTTGCTTTGCTTTAAAGTCATAAGACTTAGAGAATTCCTTTTCGGTCTTGATAGCACATGAGACAATGTCTTCGTACGATGAAAAGGATTGTGAGACTAATGCTCGACGGAGAAATGGTTTTAACCCATCAAAGAAACAATCAATCTTACTTCTTGGGTTACGAATATAATCACCAGCGTACCTCGCTAACCTTGTAAAGTTAGCCTCATACTTTGTGACATTCTCATCCTCCTTTTGTCTCAGACTCAGAAATTGCGTTTCCATATCTGCTCGATGGTCGCGAGGGAAGTATTTTTCTAAAAACAGATCTTTGAACTCCCTCCATTCCATATTTGATACTTCATCATCTTCCTTCATGTTCTGAATCAATGACCACCATTGATCAGCATCTCCAGTGAGGCGGTAAACTGCCATGATAACTTTTTCCCTTTCACTGCTCCCCAAAGCCTGAAATATTTTCTCTAGGGAAAATATCCATTGCTCAGCTACTAAGGGATTTGTATTCCCATTGAACGTTGGTGGTTGTTGCCTCATGAATCGATCTAACATTGATCCTCCACGTTGCGGATCAGGGTGCTCCATACGGGTAAGGTTATTATTCATAACCTGAGTAAGTTGTCCCAGTATGGTGATTAGCTGATCAGCACCAGTTGCATCACCAGCCCCACTATAATTATCTTGAGCAGGAGGGAAATCCCTACATGGAGTGCGTGCATTGATACAGTTTCCATTTCTTCCACTAGGCTCCATTTCTAAACAATGGCATAAACTAGATCAGTTTATGAATCAAAATACATAATCCCATACTTATAAAACACTTAACATAAATTGAACTATTTATGGATATAATCCATAATCATAAGAATGTTTTCTTTGAGGAAGTATATACTCATAATCCCTTCAAAATGATTTGTAAAGAAAATGAGAGTTATCCTAAGCATATCCCCCGGGAGTGTCGTAACCAAGAATGCAGCAAGGCCCGTTGTCGTGCACCAGTTCCCGTTCGAGTCTAGCTCAAAGCGGTGTTTTCAGGTTTTACCCCTAGGTACATCTGTGCCAGAGCCACCTCTACCTGCTCGTATCCATACAGGGATGTATTGCTCGGAAAACTCACAAAATCTCTACAATACCAAAATTCTAGGAAGTTCTTCTATACTAATCCTCAAAGTTCATCTTAGGTCTACGTGCTCTAATCAGAGTTTATCTAAATCTAGTTTCCAAGGTTTGTACTAAACTTCCTCTGATACCAACTGTAACGCCCCGACCCCAGCTACCCAGAGTCGGTGCATTATTACATAACATTGGCATGATCACAAGAAAGATCAAATCTCGAAAGACCGATTGGTTTAGTAGCCTTGGAAACACTAGATATATTCATAAGTTTTACATTACATCATAAAATGAAAAACTACTACAACAACATAATGTTTCCACAGTCCACACTATAATCCCCTCATAATATCCCTGCAGGTCATTCATAACTTACATCTTCACTTCCTGGGAAAAATAAAACATAGAAAAGGGGTGAGCTCAAATGCCCAGTAAGGATAACAATATAGCGGAACATTCAAAATAAGCATAAACATTTAAGTCAATGAATTACTAAAACAAAAGCCTTTTAAAATTGAACTTCAACATAGTATGGCAAAAGTAAAATGAAATAATTCCATTTACTTGTTCACATGGATATTCTACTAATCGAATAATCACATGCAATATCAATAACCACTTTCATAATGTTGGAATGCATAATGCCAGACTATCATAACCACATAGCCAAGGCCTCGTGCCAAGACTAAAAATAAGATTTTGTCAAGGCCTTGTGCCAAGACACTAGTTTGTCTCATGAGACCTACCGATGCATCGAGGAGCTATAGCGGGCTCCACCCGTCACTTATTAAGTCCAATGCATTCCCATATGAAAAGGTTTAAACATAACATAAACATTCGTATTAAAACTAGCATACGAAATGTCAATAATTTCACCATAAACTATGAATGGTATAAAAATAGCACATCCACAGTCAAACATATCACAAAACCTTCAATACAATATAGAAGTTTTGTATCATAATAAATCAACTTCAAATAATCTTAAAATCCATCAAAGGATGTTGACATAGATGAAATCAAAATTCTTTTTAAAGAAGTATCTCCTTTTATTTTGAAATCATTTAAGATCCATATAAAATAAAACATTTTCTTTGAAAATATTATTATAAGCTTGTATGGAAAGCTTCGACGATTTTATAACGGCGGAAAATAACCGCACCCGCCGTATAAGTTAAAAAAAACATTCTTACCTCAATTCTGTCGAAAAGGTTAAAAAGGACCTTGTTTTGAAAACGACGGAAAGATTCCTTTATAAACCTCTTATAAAAAGTCAAACAAGGGTATAAATGACTTTAACCCATAATCTTGTAAATAGTAAAAATGTTTTGAAATACATTTTTAAGAAACATGGATGTGGATGATAAAGATATCCCAGTAGATTATTACGTATAAACAACCTCGGATAATGAAGAGATTGTGAAATAACCCTTACCTTGTACTTTTCCTTGGTTGGGGTAGGTTAAACTCCTGTATAATGGTGAAATAATTGTTATTAAATTATACAATAATCATATACATTAATATGATATCATATATGATCTTTTAACATTGCTTTATTAATAATATCTTAGTATTATCGTCGTTTCGGGTGATAATCGATTCGTTCTTCTTAAATGTTTTGTTACGTAAGACATGTTTTTAATGGATAGATTATATCTTATTCATAATCATAATGATATTAACATTATTTTTAACCCCAAAATGAGAATAAGACTTGAATGGATATGATGGAGAATGAATCTTATCTCGTTCGTGGAGACGGTAGTCCGTACGTGCGCACGAACGCTACTTCCATTTAATTTTTATTTTAAAAGAATCTAATCCAAATGATACATAGGTATATTACTATTCTAGTATAGTATTTTATATATGTTACTTAAGTTCATTAACACCATCCTTTATACGTTCCATGTGTGGTATGAACGAGTCATATCATTTTAAGGGGGCGGTAGTCCGCACTTCCTCAAATGAAATTATCGTATGTATATACAACATGAAACAAATAATGGTATGAAATAAAATGGAATATATATCATTAATATCTTATTTAATTACAGTGCCATCATAATGGCCACTATGATAGGCGGTAAGATGTATTTGAACAATCATCGTTTCGTGAGGCGTTAGTTTGCCATCCACAGAAACATTATGTTCATCATCCATTAGATGGAGTTGTGTGTATGTGTAGTTTGAATCCTTCTTATAATAACATCCTAGTATATTTAGGATACTGGTGTTGTTACAAAAGAAAGGAAATAAAAAGATTTTGGGGGTTGGAGAAGCAAAATAAAGGAAAATAATTTAAGAGAAATCGTTACCTTTAATTTAGGTAACTCACTTTGGTTGGAACCAAAGGACTTCTTGAAATGATTTCTGCCTAAGGGGAAGCTTCAAGGAGGAGTAGAGGGATGTGGGGAGCTTAGTTGGGCAGAGTTTGGACGAGCCAAGAGGCTTGAGAGGTGTGAGGAAAAGAGAAGGAGGAGTGCCCTTTTATAAGAGGGGTGAGGGGCACTTTTGGAAAAGCTAGAAATATTAATTTATAATAAATTCATATTCGGTTTCCAAAGGCTCCAAAGTTGACTATTCAAAGGATGAGGTGGGGATAGGTTGAAAACAACTCATCCAATAGAATTTAGACAGGTTTGGGTATTTATATTAACCTTATCTTTAAGTATTAACTCTAAGATAATTAGTTTCACTTTTACAATGTCTCTTTGTATTTTTATATAATATGGTTAATAAACTTACTATATACATCCACGCGACCCCCAAGTGGTTCATTAATAATTAAACTATCATAATATATGTCTCTTGGCCGAACCTTAGATTTTTAGGAATTTAATATCAATTAATAATATAATATTTGTTTTAAGAACTCTTTTATGTCAATTTTGACACTATTCAATAGTTGATTTTTGTGAAACTCATAACAGATTGATTACTTCGAAAAAAGTCAATTAAATCAATCCTAATATATCATATTATCCTAGAAAATTATTTTAATTCATTAAAAGTTTCATATTATATTTATTTGGGTATTTATAATATCAATTATTTTAATTTTTCACTATTATAGTAATTACTGCATCATCATTGTGTCATAAATTAAATAAATCATTTAATGTCTAAAAATTATAAATAAAATATCATTATGTAGGAAATCTTTTTAGCTTTCTAATGAATATTTATAATCGAAAATCCAACATGTATAACCCTATGTAAAAATTTTTCTTCTAAAAGATGTAAGCTTATGCCATTTTTATTTTTATTTTAACTTTATTAATATAATGTGTCCCTACCACATACAAGTGGCTCCAAGGGGTCCCCAAATTGACCCAAGGATGCCCATGGTCGGGTATGTGTCCACCAATAATGTTAGGACACGTTTTAGGGTAATTTTGTATTATTATAATATTATTTTTTAACCCTTATTTACCGGATTTACCCTTTAACCATGGTAAATAAAATATTTACCGCAGTAATTATTCAAAATGTCTAAAAATAAAAGTTACCTATTTACATAATTTGGACATCCTGATTCCAAATATGGAATCCATTTTCCTGAATTCAAAACACAGAAGTGGCAGAAATTAATTTAAAATTAATTCCCGCTGTCAAAACAAAAAGCGTGTTTTTAAGAGGTAATAACTATCAAAAGATTGACACTTGTTTATGTTCGGTTTAATTGTAAAATTATGTCCAATGACAAACATTATATTAAATGGTAAAAATATATTCTAAATATACTTTAAAACCACTCAAAATCACAATTTATCACTATTAATTATTTTGAATAAAAAAGTTGTTTTTAATTAAAATTTAGGAATTTTCACTATTCATCAAAATATGAAAGTTATCCGAAATGTACCAAAATTTCACCCTAGGCTAATTTTGATATTCCGAATCTAAAAATGAAGTCCATTTTGAAATATTGAATATATATGATTTCAAAAAGTAGGTGTTACTATTCATAACGGCTAGTTTGATTAGTTATGGTGTGTTAGAACTCGGTGTTGCGTACAACACACGCTATCACATTATTCAAAGAGAAGCGTACCGTAGAAGCTTGGGGTGTTACACTTATTCCCTGATAATCCATCAAACAATAACATAACATATCTTCCAATGTCTGAATTTTCCATTCTGACTACCCATCTTATTGAGGATGAAAAGCTGTACTAAAATTTAATTTAATACCCAACGACCTATGAAGGCCTTTCCAAAAGATAGAAGTGAACCTGTAATCATGATCAGATACTATAGAGAGGGGAACTCCGTGTAACCTAAATATCTTTTTAATATACAATTGATAAAGTTGATCTTGGGAAAAAGTATCTCTTATAGCATGGAAATGAGTAGATTTAGTCAAATGATCAACAATAACCCAGATTGCATTATTACCTTGAGGGGTTTTCAGTAATCCCAGAATGAAGTCCGTGGAAATATTCTCCCATTTCCACTCTAGCACTGGTGAAGGCTGAAGCATCCCTTTCGGTAACTACCTCTCTACTTTAACCTGTTGAAAAGTCAAACACTTCACAGTAAAATCAGCAATATCTCTTTTCATTCCATCCCACCAGTAATAATCCCGAAGATCTCTATACATCTTAGTACTGCCTGAATGAACTAAAAATGGAGAACTATGAGCTTCACATAACAACTATCTCTTCAACTATGAATCACAAGGCACACACAATCTCTTCCCAAATTTCAAAACACAATCATTATCAATGTTGAATTCAGGTAACATACCCTTATGTACCGGCTTTACCTTTTTCTGCAACTCACTATCTTGCTTCTATGCATGCTTAATTTTGTCTAATAGAGATGATTTCACTGATACCTAAAACAAAACTGAATAATTTCCTGCACCAACAACTTCCAAGACAAAATTCATCAAATCCTTAACCAAAGGATCACATTCCAAACATAACATGGTTAATGAAGCATTACTTTTTCAACTCAAAGCATCTGCCACTTTATTTTCTTTTATTGGGTGGTAGTGAATCATGTAATCATAATACTTGATTAATTATATCCATCTCCTCTATCTGATGTTAAATTATTTCTGAGTTAATATATACTTTAAAATTTTGTGATCAGTAAATATTTCACACTTTACACCTTAAAAATGATGCCTCTAAATTTTTAAATCAAAAACAACAGTAGCTAATTCAAAATCATGTGTAGGGTAATTTATCTCATGAGTTTTCAACTGACATGAAGCATAAGAAATTACCTGATGATTCTGTATTAAGTCAAAACCAATCCCTTTCAATGAATCATCATTGTAGATAACGAACTCACCATTCATGGAAGGTAGTTCCAATACTTGAGCATTCTCCAATCTTCTTTTCAATTCCTAAAAACAATAATCACATTATTTTGTACTGATAAACTTAACACCCTTCCAAGTTTTCTTAGTCAATAAGCTGGACAAACATGAAATTTTTTTAACAAACCTTTGGTAATATCCTGCCAAACCAAGAAAACTATGAATCTAGGTTACATTTGTGGGTCTTGTTCATTCTTCAACACCCTTTGTTTTTGAAGGATCAACAATTATTCCATCTTTAGAAACAATGTGACCAAGAAAAGAATTTTTTTGCAACCAAAACAAACACTTTCTGAATTTTACATACAATTTATTTTCTTTTATGGTTTGAAAAATAACCCTTTAAATGACTTTCATGCTCTTCTTTACTTTTAGAAAACACCAAAATATCATCAATGAAAAAAAAACCAAAAACTGATCCAAGAACTCATGAAAAATTCTATTCATAAGTTCCATGAATACAAAAAGTGCATTGGTCAACCCAAAAGGCATAACTAGAAATTCATAATGACCATATCTTGTACGAAACGTGGTCTTCAGAATATCTGATTCCTCTACCTTTAACTGATGGTCCCCCGATCTCAAGTCAATCGTTGAAAAATACTGAGCTCCCTGGAGCTAATCAAACAAATCATCAATATGAGGAAAAGGATATTTGTTCTTAAGAGTGATGTTATTCAAGGATCTATACTCAATTAAAAGTCTCATTGAACCATCATTATTTTTAACAAATAAGACATGAGCACCCCAGGGTGATGTGTTAGGTCGAATGAAACATTTCTCTAATAAATCATGCAATTTCTCCTTCAACTCTAAAAGTTCAATTTGATCCATTTGATAAGGGGGTTTTGAAATTGTCTTATCATTAGGAAATAAGCCAACAAAAAATTAAACTTCCTGATCTAGTATTATTCAAGGCAACTCATCAAGAAAAACATCTGGATACTCATTTTACAGAGGCACATTATTAATTTGAACGGTTCCTTTGTTTTGAACAATATGTGTAAGGTAACATTCATTTCCCTATTTTACAAGTTTCTCAGCCTCTTGATATGTTCTCAATATTAAGGGTTCATTCTTGTACACAGACTGAAAGTATTTCTTAAAAGATACTTCTTTCGCTCTACAGTCAATCTTATCATGGTAAACAGAGAGCCAATCTATACCCAGGATAACCTCAAACTCTACTAGAGGTAAAATAATAAGGTTTTCAAGTAGATTCTTCCCATGGATAAGTATAGGAATATTCTTATAAATTCTTTTTACCTCAACATTTCCCCTAGGTGTTTTTACCACAAGTTCAAGAGTCATTTCTTGAGATGGAATTCCCAATTTACTAGAAATGTTTTCAAATATGAAAGAATGTGTATACCCCGAATCAAACAACACATTGGAATAATCTGAAAAAAGTACCTGATACCACTTTATTTTATAGCCCAACATCTGTTGAAGTAGTTGCAAAGGATTTCACAACACCTTTCTTCTTGTAGTCTGACTACTTCCCATCATTCGAGCTCTTTGTCAAACACTCATTTTCATAATGACCCTCTCATTGCACTTGAAACATTTCACTAACTATAAATCAAATTTGGTCATACCATTACCCTGATCCTTTCTAGTGCAATCATGAGCCTTATGTCCCATATTACCACATCAAAATCACTTTATATAATTGAAAAGACATTCCCTAGCATTATTTTGACCACATTTATGACAAACTACAAACTTATTTTTCTTACCATCAAACCTTTTTGAAGGATTATTTTCTTTCTCCTGCCACCTCAGTCTCTTCTTCTGTTGGTTGTCATAGAACACTTGATCATCTGATAACTCCATTTCCACCTTCTCAGCACATTGAACAATATTTTTATAATTTCTGAACTCACGAGATGCAAATTTCCTTTGATATTTTGGCTTTAATCCTAAGAAAAAACGGGTGATTTTACTATCAAGGTCTCTGATAAATTTGGTGCATACCTTGCCAATCAAGTGATCTTTTCTTCATAAGTAGCCACTCTATCGTCATCTTGCCTCAATTACAAGAATTGTTTTTCAATCCTAAGTCAAACATCCTTAAGAAAATATTTCCCAAGAAATATATCATTGAATTCATCCTTGTCAAGAGCAAAAATATCATCAGCGTCCCATTTATTTTTAACCATTGAAAACCACTGATCTGTTTCACCCTCCAAACGGTAATCATCAAGACTAACCTTTTGATTGTCTGAACACCCCATGAAATCGAAAATATTCTCCAGTGCATTAATCCACCATTCAGGTAGCATAGGGTCAGATGATCCCCTGAATGATGGGGGATGTTGCCTCATGAAATGTTCTACCACTGACATGTTTTTCTTCAGTTGATCTGGCTAATCTCAGGCATGGATACCCCCACCATTTACCACTTGATTCAACTATGTGATTACTGCAACAAACTGTTCAGTTCTAATTCCGACCATCTCAAGATGCTGATTTGGTAGGTCATTTCCTTCTGTATTCCTTCCTAACACTACTTCCCTATTTCCTCTGTGGAAAAACATTCTGAACAAACATGTCTTAGATGTTACTTCAATTTGACCATAATGTGTAAAAAATATTTTTGTATAATCATTTAATAGAATTATAACTCCTAACGTTATCTAAACCGACCTCAGATACTAACTATAAGGCCAAACCTTAAACATTACTTAATCTTGGGTTATTTAAAGAATTCACATTGAGGATCTTTTCAGGTTTACAGTTTTAGAGAATTAGATCATAAATCATGCATTACATTCCACATTTAAACAAGGGGGTTACATCAAGTACATTATTCATTTTTTTCCACCAAGGGAAATATATTTTATAAAACATGGTTTCATTCTTGACACTTCATCGACACTATCATCACATCATGTACTTTTCCCTTGACTTGTGAAAAACATTTCAAAACTTGTGATGAGCATAAAAAGCTCAGTAAGGGATATAAAAATACGGAAAGAAAACATTAGTTCATATATACATAAGAATCAATGAAATCATACTTTACTCATAAAACATTAGCATGTTAAAATACCTCATGAAATCGTAAGATTTTTGAATAACTAATAGAAATCATATGTCATAAAGCTAACTTGAAGAATTCATAACATTCTTACACAGGGAGTAACCCTCATGGTTACGTTTGGAATACCCATCATAGTATATTCCCTAAATCTCTCTAGAGTATCTTTAGAGTTTAACTCCTTCGCATTAACCAATGCATTGGAGATCTAACTCAGGCTCACCCTCCCTTAGTTTATCATAGAACCACCCAAATTCATAAACAATTCCCAAGAACCATAACATAATTGTATCACATAAAACGTGAAAAATTGAAACATAACATTTACATATTTCAATCACAAGATATCAATACAACACATTGATATAATAAAAACATTATCAAAACCAATGTCAATACCAAAATAAAATAAAATTAAAGCATTTTATTTATTTTTCATTTGAAAATTTATGGCTTGTAGACAAAGCCACAAACTCAAATAATGGTCACAGTGGCAGAGAAGTCATTGTCGCCACATGCGTAATACAAAAACATTCTTTTTGTCAGTTAATAAAATGATTCGTGTAAAAAGAATCCTTTTTAATGAAATTAAAAGTCAAAAGGGTTTATTATAAAACTAATAAAATAAGGTTGTATATAAATTGAAGTATGCCTCAACGAAAGGAGAATGAGACAAAGTCCATTACCTCAAGTCTGACTTATTCTCGTTCGTTCTTTATATTCCTAAATAATAAACTTATGTCAATTTATAATTTATTAAGGAAATCCTTTAAATTTTATTATTCAATTCATATCACATATTATCATGTTATAATAATTCGTTAGTTATGTGATTTCATATCATACATTTTATCGATGTTCGGTACATTAGTCAAAAATGAACTTGTTTGAAAAGAATTTCCCATGTAGTTATAATTACATCATATCTAGAATGGTATTAATGATTTAAATATATTATATATCCAGTATATATTCATTTTATGCTATTACATATCATTTGGAGATAAAAAATAAAATTCACAGTTCATGGAGACGGTAGGCCGTATGTACGCATGAACTGTACTTTCATTTCTTGGTCATATTAAAGGATTTAAAACTAAATGAGGCATATATATTATAATTCCAGTATAATATATATGTTATATAGGTAAAATATGTTCATTAATTACATTCTTTATGAATTCCATGTTTGGCATGAACGAGTCACATCACTTGAGGGGGCGGTAGTCCACACTTCCTCGTATGAAATTATCGCATTTGCACAACACGCAAAGAGTAAAGGTATGTTTTAAATATAAAATACAGAAGAATATATAGGACATAAACTTAATATATATCATATAAAAATATAGTGTCATCATAATGGCCACCATGAAAGGTGTTAAAAGAATATTGAACAATAATCGTTTCGTGAGGCATTAATTCACCTCCCACAGAAACAACATGTTCTTTAACCATTAGATGGAGGTGTGTGTGAGTGTAGGTAGAATCCTTATCATAAAAACATCCTAGTATATTGAGTATACTGCAATTATTATTGGATCATATAATAATAAGATAGTGGTGAGTGAATAAGGAAAATAAAAGGAAGAAACTCGAGAGAAGACATTACCTCTAAATTGGGTAACTCTTTTTGATTTGAGTCAAAGGCTTCCTTGGGGAGAATTCTGCCCAAAGTGAGGCTTCTATAAGTAAGAGAGGGATGTGTAGAGATAATATGATCAGAGTTTGGACGAGAAAATGGTTTGATAGGTGTTGTTAATGGGGTAGAGGTGGGAGACTTTTATAATAGGGAGGAGGGTCACTTTTGGAAAGTCTTGAAATGTTACTTTATTATAAAATAGTTTTATATTTTAAAGGTACCAAAATGATATATTTCAAGGATAAGGTGATAATGGTTCAAAATATACCCATCTAATAGGTTTTTTAAAAGTGTATGTCTTATATGTAACCTTATCTTTCCATTTTATTAAAATCATTCATTAATGAAGTAATCACTGCATCATCATGGTGTCATAAATAAATTTATTTATTTAATGTCAAAGGATTATAATAAAAACACCATGATGTAGGAAATATTTTTAGCTTTAAAATGACTATTTATAGTCTAATATATCATTTATGTAAACATAATTTAATTTTTTTTACATAGGATATACAAACCTTTGTTATATTTCTCTTCTTTTTTGAAAAATATGTCATAAATGTCACTATCACACCCATGTGACTCCATGGGCTCTCATGTTCGGTAAAAAGCTTCCCACGGTCGGCCATGACTAAAGAAATAGGATTTGGACACATTTTCGGGTCATTTTATATTATTATGATTTTATTTTATTACCCTTAACTACTCAATTACTAATTAATCACGATAATTAGTGATAATTACCATCGATACTATTCATAATGTCAAAAAACAAAAAGGTCTTAATTACATAATTTGGACATTATGATTAAAAATATGGAATCAATTTTACTAAATTACAAACATAGAAATATCAGTAATTAATTTAAAAATAATTTCCGTTGTCAAAACAAATAGCGTGTTTTTAAGAAACAATATCTATCATGAGATTGACAATTGTTTATGTCCAATTTCCAAGTGAAATTAACTCTAATGGCCACAATTGGATTAAATCATAAAAATATATTCTAATTAAAATTTAATACCAATTAAAAAGATAATTTGTACTTATAATTAATTTAGATGAAAAAGCAGTTTTGAAGTAAAATGCAGCATTTTTCACTATTCACTAAAAATTTAACATTGTCAGAAAAATAGAAAAAATTTATCCAAAGTAAATATCAATGTCCCAATTATAAAAATATGTTTATTTTGACAAATATATCTTATAAAATTTTCAAAAGTTGGATTAAAAAATGGGTTGTCATCAAAAGTCATTAAAATAATTTTTTAAAAATATTAGAGTATTCTATGCTTAAGATTGGAATTATTCTCATTTTAAGCCTCTAAAACACTATATCATTCATGAATAGAAATAGTTATGAAAATCTATTATTATTTAATTACTTGGGATGTTATGGTAATTATTAATAATTAATTATATAATAATTAATTAGTTAATTATTAATCTAATTATTAGGTATATAATAGCTAATTAGTTAATTAGTAATATAATTATAAATTATATTGATTCAAAATAATTAATAATAAGTAATTATTAAAAATTATTATATAATAAATAATTAGGTAATTGGTAATATAATAACCAATTATATAGTAGTTAATTATTTAACTAATAATATAATTATAAATTATAATTATTCATTATGATTTTTAATTACTAATTATTAAAAATTATTATATAATAATTTATTAGTTAATTAGTAATATAGTGATTCATTATAATTATTCATTATAATGAAGCCTTATAATTATTAATTATTTATTCTTAATTCTTAATTACTAATTAGTTAATTATTAATATAATTATTATAAGAAATATTGCGGATCTGAGCGTACTCGGTCCTGAAATTTATTAAGGAAATAAAAATGCATACAACATAAAGACGTGGTACATGAAACCACCAAAACCAAAATGGAGGCCTAACACCACCCAAAGAAATACCCATGTCAATAAGACCCCAAAAGATACACAAAATCCAACGGAGAATACCACCCAAGGTTGCCAGCCTAAAACAAGTGGGATAAAGTATCTCACAAAAGCACCCGAGATATCCGTAAAACAAGTGGGATAATGTATCTCACAAAAGTACATTTTCACACTCTTCACCTTCTTCTTCCACTTGTCGCAGGATGTAGCGGCCACGGTGACCAGCCTCTTCCTCTTACCGACGGACTTCACCATAGCCAGCTTTATCACATCAGACTTTTTCTCCAACTCATCACAATTCTTCCCCTGATGGTGTTTGACACCACATGCTGCAAACAAATCGAAATGCCCTAAATTTCTTCAATTGGGGCATGACGTACCCAATTGATGTTATCAGGATAATCCACAGGAGAGAGAATCCCTCCATTGTAGAGAGATGATCTATCCATCTTCTAATGTAGCTTGGGAGAGTTGATTCATTAATATAATTATTAATTATATAAAAATTAGTTAGTTAATTAGTAATTATTAAAAATTAAATATATAATAATTAATTAATTAATTTGTTATATAATTATTTTTTATTTAATAATTAATTAGTTTCATAGAAAAACAATTATTAATTATATAATAATTAATTAGTTAATTATTACTATATTTATTAATTATATAATTAAAAATTAATAATAATAAATTATATAATAATAAATTATTTAATTACTAATATAATTATTATGTATATAATATTTAATTAGTTAATTTTTAATGAAATTATAAATTATATTAATTCATTATAATTAATAATTAGCAATTATTGAAAATAATTATATAATAATTAAATTGTTAATTGATAATATAATTATTAATTATATAATAGTTAATTAGTTAGCTAGTAATAAAATTATAAATTATAACTAATCATTATAATTATTAATTAGTAATTTTTAAAAATTAGTACTTAATAATTAATTAGTAAATTAGTAATATAATTAGTCATTATAATCATTCATTATATTTATTAAATATATTTATTAATTATTGATTATTAATTATTAATTATGAATTAGTTATTTAGTATTATAATTATTAATTATATAAATACTAATTGTATAATAATTAGTTTGTTAAATAGTAATTATTATTAACTAATTATTAATAATTAATTAGTTAATTTGTAATATAATTATTATTTATTTAATAATTAATTAGTTATATAGTAATATAATAATTAATTTTATAATAATTAATTAGTTAATAAGAATTTATTTTATACTTATATAATTATTTATTAGTTAATATGTATTTATTAATAATTAATTATATAATAATTAATTGGTTAATTAATAATATAAATATTATGTATATAATAGTTAGTTAGTTATTTTTTTGAGAAAGATAGAGCCGAGACTCTATCAATAATTAGTTATTTCTTAATATAATTATAAATGGTAATTATTCGTTATAATAATTAGTAAGTATTTATGAAAAATTAATATAATATTTAATTAGTTAATTAGTAATATAATTATTAATTATACAATAGTTAATTAGTTAATTATTAATATAAATATAAATTAATTTTTTTCATTATAATTATTATATAGTAGTTATTAAGAATTATTATATAATAATTAATTAATTAATTAGTAATATAATTATCCTTTATAATTATTCATTATAATTAGTAATTATAAATTAGTAATTAATAATTAGTAATTAACTAATTAAATAATTTATTATATGTTTTATTCAAATTTTATTTTTAATTTATATTGTGGTTATAGTTTATATTTAATAGGCATTCAAAGACACATACAAGAAACATTTTTATGTTTCAAGTAGGACTCTAAAAATATTATATAATATTTTTCATCAACATTTTTTTGAATATTTATTATTTTGAACTATTTTTTATATATTTAATCCATGTTTTAAGTTTCATTTATGTTTTTGTTATAGTTTATTTTATATAGACTTTTAATGTTTCATACTGGCTACATTTTTATGATTCAAGTATGTGTTTTTTAAAACTTATAAATTATTTTCTATTCTCATTTTTTACAAAATTCTTTTTGATTTCAAGTTTTTTTATATATTTAATCTATGTTTTTAGTTATATTTAGCTTGGTCTTATAATTTATATCTTATATTCTTTCAATGTCATGTACATGAATCATTATTTAGTTTCAATTAGGTGTGTTTGAACCCTTTTAAATTATATTACCTCAACATTTTTTAGTAAATTAATTTTTTATTCAACAATTTATTATATGTTTAATCCATGTTTTATGTTTCATTTATATTGTTCTTATAGTTTATATTTTATAGTATTTCAAAGTCACATACTTCAAATAGAATCTCACATCAAAAATACAGAATGTTCTGCACAGTAAAAGGAGAACCAGAATCCCACATCAGAAATGCATAATGATTTTTAGGGTAACCCTATTATAAAAAGGATCCCAGGGTGATAACTTCTATCAAAATCCAGACTGCTGTAATGACAGTACTGTGGGATTTTAAATTGTAGATAAATAATGTTTATTTATTTATTTTTTTGTTATATATATATATATAAACAACATTTTTAAAAAAAATAAAAAAATTATTTTTCATTATATGGGGAAGGAGGAATCGTTAATATTTCCTTTCACCAGAGACCCAAAGACAGCATTGCCGATGGTGCCTTTGTAGTGTATTTTAAAAAATATTTTTATCCTAGTTGTCTTAAAAAAATAATATTTAAAAAAAAAATCATATTAAAAAAACACGTTGATTCTCTTCGTAACCACATAATGCATCATGATCACATTTAGCATCACCTCCATATTATGAATCCTAATCAAGTTATGCATTGTAATCATGTTATGCATCATTATAATGTCATAAATCGTAATACTTATATGCATCATACTCAAGTTATTAACCATAACCATGTATCATATCCATGATATACATCCTAATTACATTATGCATCTTAATCACTTTATGCAACATAACTATGTTATGTTTTGTATCCATGATATACATCATAATTATGTTATACATAGTAATATCATTATGCATCGTAACCAGGATATGTATCGTATCCATGATATACATCATAACCATGTTATGTATCGTACTCATGTAATGAATTGTACTCATCTATTACTCTAATATCTCATACATGTTATTCATTATAATTCATATTACTCATTCTTTCATACTACTGTACTTATTTTTTTTAACAAAAATGATGTCATTGAGTAAGTTATATACTAACCAAAATGATGTCATTTATTTTGTTTTGTTTTGATCATTGTAATGTTTGGTATCCAAGTACCTCAGAGTTTTCTTGATAAACATGACTATTGGAAACAATGTGACAGTTAGAACCTAAGGCCTATAAAAAAAGGTCATTTGAACCAGAGAAAATAAATTTTTTATCTTCCATGTTCTAGAGAGATACTTTGTGAAATATCTCTTTCTTCCTATGAAAATCCTTGAGGATACATGAAGTGACTCACATATTCATTGTTCTGGTATTTGAAGAAGTGAGTTATTTTTCTTTGAGTGACCGATCATTGTGATAATGATCGTGGAATTCCAATAATAGGAAGATGGTGTGGCCGATCATTTTATCAATGGGTTTCAAGTATTTGAATGATAGAGGTGATGATTACTATCTTAATCAAGGGATTCTATGGATAGGAAGACAGAAATTCTGATCATCATATCGAGGGCTTACCTAGGTGGTGCTGAGAAAGACCTTTTATCCGGGGTGAAAACATACCCAACACTTTGTGATAAAAGAATTGTAATAAATTTTATTTTCTCCCTTCTATTTCTATTAGTAAGGGAATCATTTTTGTTTCTTATTTCTATTCATATTATTTTCTATTTTAATTGTTTTAATTACGATACATTCATTATATATTGTATTAATAGATTTTATACGTTGTATGGTAGAATAATTTATATTTTTATACTATGATCACTATATTCAATTCAAATATAACTGTTTTTATTACATATGGTATCATATCATATCATATCCATTTGATCTAGGACCAATTAGATCATTTTTATTATTTTTGAATTGCATTATTTTAAGATCTCTTAATGTAAGATTCTTTTTAAAAGTTTAAATACAATGTTTTTAAATATATAATTCACTCCAAACTCTCTAGTATTGTTCCATATCAAGAACCTATACATCTATATTTCAATCAATCAATTGGTATAATTGCATTATTCCATTGTTTGTTTTCTTTTTTTATTTCATTCAATAAGTTAGTTATATTTTTTTATAAACCCTTTGTTTATAACTACACACTAAACACATGTGTAGGGTGGAAAAACATTTTTAATAAGATAAATGGACTGAATATTGGATAAAATGATAATATAATCCCATCTAGACCACCTATTTTTGATGTGAATGATTATGAGTACCAGAGAGATCAATAGAATATATTTGATATTAATAATGGATTAGATAATTTCTTTATTATAACTAGAAATTACAAAATCCCAAAAAAGAAAGTTAGAACATTCACCAACGAAGAGAAACTATGATATTAACTAAATATCATGGTACATAATACTCAACTTTATTCTATGACTAAGAATATATATATTTTGATATCATCATGTGATCTAGCCAACTGTATGTAGAAGAAACTGGAAGTCACACATTTTTGAACATCTAATGTTATAGGAATAAGATTAGCCATACTTTGAGCTGAATATCATGGTTTTGTTTTTCCCTATGGAGAATCTGTATAAAAAATTCAACAATGATTTATGAAAATTGTATATATTCTTCAATCTATGGGAGAAAAAGGTCTTCATGATGATGTTATTGTGGGATAGAAAATTGATATAATTCCAAATGAGTGGGAATCCCAAAGGACAACTATTGATGAGAACAATAATGTTACTCAAATCACTCTTAATGATTTATTAGGTATTATTATACAGCATGAGACATGAATGAAAATATATTATGATTTAAATAAGAAAAATAATGGTAATAAATGTGTAGTATTTACTACCACATCTAAATACAAAACACCAGAAAAGGTATCAAGATCTAAAGATATGAAATTTGATGTTATATTAGAATCTAGTTAAAGTAATCATTAGGAAAATGAATTAGAAAATCTTACTTGAAGAATGAACCAGATTGTGGGAAATAAATATTTTCAAAATAGATTCAAAAAGAAAGATAGAAAGTACATTAAAAACTCTGATGTAATGTGATATAAATGTAATATAGAAGGTTATATTAGACTGGATTTTCCTTTAT
This sequence comes from Viscum album, assembly GCA_963277665.1. Taxonomy (NCBI): domain Eukaryota; kingdom Viridiplantae; phylum Streptophyta; class Magnoliopsida; order Santalales; family Viscaceae; genus Viscum; species Viscum album. The sequence goes on from OY728140.1 coordinate 1,062,049,995, forward strand.
ATAAATTAAAATTCAAAATTTATATGTATTATCAAAGAAATAATAAAATGTATAACAATTATTAGACTAAAAATGCCTTGAAGGAAAACGATACTTTGAGTGCCAGTAATGGTTACTCGTGAGATGAATCTGACAAATATGAATCTTCTGGCCAGAAGAATATTTTACTTATATCTATATTCCCTATTGACTATAATTGTCTCATGGCTAAGGTACACAATGATTAATCTCTCAATAATGTATATTTAAATTAAAATTATCTTAATCTAAATTATTCCTACTCCTCAGATAAATATTCTTCATTAGTAGGGGATAATTTACCATATTTTGGAGAAGTATCCAGAAATCCAATACTATTTGATAATGAGAATTTTAAACTCACATAAAATCTTGATAAAGAAAATTATAGAAAATATATCATTATAGAAGAAGTATGAGATCTATCAAATGATCTCGATCAAAAAATCCTGACTTATAAAATATTTAAAAAACCTTATGGAAGTAAATTCTAAGAAGGATAAAAATTCTTAAGACTTTGAAAAACTTGTTTTAGTGAAAAATGTTTTTGAAACAAAAACCAATAACAAAATAATTTCTTATGATAATAAATATTTAGTCATTAGAGTAAAATCTATAATTTTTTCACATAATAATTTTTTATTAAATTACCATTCTGTAGGAAATGAATTTGATAAAGTGTATTCACAAATTCATCTTATAAAGAATAAATTTGGAATTGGTTATACTCATTCAAAACCTATTTATCATCATAATTATTTGGTTCCCCATAGTGCTTTGTTTCACATTAAGTGTTAATGTGGTGGAAATTGGGAAAAACTAATTCTCATAATAAAACCGAATATTTAGAATTTCATAAATCTCACATTTCAAAACAAATAAATATTCCTAATGTTTTTTTATCTAACATTTTCAGATCTATACATTTTTGGTTTCCAAAAATCTATTTTTTTCATTTTCAAGAAAAAATGTGTACCAACAACTAGAATATTTGGTACATGGGAAGTGGATGTTCTCATTATATGATAGGAAATATAGATTTATTTGAAAATGTTATTCAAATGAAATGTGTAATAGTGACTTTAAGATATAATTCTCAAGGAAATATCATCTTTATAGGTAACATTTTTCTTTTATAAAATTTTTAAATTTCAAATGATTTCTTTGATAAAGGTCTTAAGCACAACCTTATAATCATAAATCAATTTTGTGATGGAAGTTACTATATGAATTTGATGAATGATAAATGTTTAATTTACAATTTTGAGCATTAATTCATTCTCTCTACCCATATTCATGATAATGTATACACACTTGACATAGAATACCATAGGATCCAAGACATACATTGCTTGAGTGAAATGGAAGGCCAATCATGGTTAAGGAATATAAGGTTAGGACAATGTAACCGTATGAACCTTTGTAAAAACCCATAGAAAAGACTTGATCTGGATATATCAGATCTCATAATCGATTCTTCAAAAGTATATGACCATTTTTAATATGGACAGAAACATAAAACAATATTTAAATGAATTTATGAAGTTTCAAATTCTAATGAATTATAGTTGGTGCACATGTAACTTTTTGGTTCAACACAAATTGGGCGTATTGGAAAAACATATGGTGCATTTGTTTTAGTTGATGACTACACAAAATTTACATGGTATTATATTATGTTAAATAAATCTAAAATATTTTTGTGGTTTAAAAAATTTAGTGACCATTTGAAAAATGAGAAAAACATACCACTATTAACTATTCGAAGTGATTATTGTGGAGAATTTCATTATTAGGATATAGAAGTATTTGTAGTAAGAAAAGTATTACTAAATACATTTATACTCCATGAACACCTCAGAAAAATGGTGTTGTTGAATGGAGAGATCACATTCTTCAAGAAATGACAATTACCATGTTGAGTGAATACTAAATTGCTAAACATTTTTGCACTGAATTTGTTTTTACTGCATGTTATATAATAAATCGAGTTTTTACTAGTCATTTTCATAAGAAAACACCTTATAAATTATAGGATAGAAAAAAAACTCGTGTTTCATACTTCATAATATTTGGATTCAATGTATTTATATTGAATAATAAAGATAATCTATATAAATTTTCACCCAAATTTGATGAAGGATTATTTCTATGTTATCCCAATACTTCTAAGGCATATAGAGTTGTTAACAAAAACTATTTTACTATTGAGGAAACAATTCATGTTAAATTTTATGAAATTGATTGTTTTTTTAAACCACCCCTACATACAACAATATCTGTATTTTAAAAAACTAATTATCAACCTTAGACTGAAAACTTTTCTGAAAAAAGAAACACTCAAGAAAATGATTATAAAATATTTACCCAATAAGAAATTCTACCTTATGTTGATGACCTTTTTATATAAAATCCAAATAAATTATTTTATAAGAATAAACCTAGTGATAATATCAGTGGTTATGTCAATCAACATTTAATGATTAGAAATTCCTTGAGAAATGATGTAGAAAATCATTGTTTTCTATCCAAATTTGAAACTAAATCTTCTAGTGAGGCCTTAGTTTATGGGTATTGAATTAAATCAATGTAAGATGAACTAAATGAATTTTAAAGAAAATAAGTCTATTCTATATTTTAATGACCTAAATAAACAACAATATTTGGTATAAAATGGGTTTTCATAAAAAATGATAAAAATGGAATCAATATAAGAATGTAAACAAACTTTTTTTGCTAAAGGCTATAATCAACAAGAGGGAATAGATTATGATTAAACTTATCCTCCTACAGGTAGACATGAATCTATTTCTATTATATTATCCTCTTCAATATTCTTTAACTTCAAAAATTTTCAATTGGAAGTAAAATGTGCTTTCCTTAATGGATTTGTACATGAATAAGTTTTTGTTGAACAATATCAAGGTTTTGTATACTCAAAACATCCTTGTCTTGTTATTAAACATAAAAACTATTTGTATGGCCATAAAAAAAGCACCTAGAGATTTGTACGATAGAATTATATGATTTATTTTACAAAAAAAAACATGCTAAAGGTTATGTATATCCTACTCTTTTTATAAAAATGGAAAACATAAACATTTTTGTTTTTCAAATCTATTTTGAGAACCTTATATTTAGATCAAATCAAAAATCCCAAACTGATTTTTTTCGGAATCTTATGATATCATAATTTTAAATTAGTATGGTTATTGAATTAAAATTATATTTATTTTTTAATATCTCTCAAAAACTAGAAGGAACCTATATATCACAACATAATTATATGAAATATCTTCTTAAAAAGTATAGATATGAAAACACTAAATGTATAAGCAATCCAATAGGTACCTCAAAATCTATTTATCCTAATGAAGCTAGTAAAACTGTAGATAAAAAATCATTTAGGGGTATGATATGAAAATTATTATACTTAATAGATAGTCATACACACATAATGTTTTTAGTATGCATATGTGCAAGATATCAATCTAATAAAAAGTAATTTCAATTAAATTATATGAGAATATTTTTTCACAACATAAAGTGAACAATGTATTCAGGACTATTTTATTCATTAGGAAATGATTTTTTTTCAGAAACAAAAAATTAGATGCTAACAATGGTGGTTGTATAATGTATAGAAAAATTAAACCAGGAACATGTCAATTCATTATAGATTCATTAGTTTCTTATTCACGAGAAAGACATTCAGAAACACTTTCCTATTCTGAAGATGAAAATGTTATAGCATAAAGTTTTTGTGCTCAAGTGTTATTGATACAACAAACACTCACTGACTATGGCTTGAGTTTTTCCAAAACACAAATACTATTTTATAATACTTGTTCCATTCCTCTTCGTAAAAACCATGCACATCCCTCACATGAAAAAAAATAGATTGTAGGCATCACATAGAGACCACACACTAAAAAGAGATATTATTTTATAATTCGTCATGATGCAAAAAGTAATTTGCTAACATTTGTACAAAACCATTATCTTCAGATAGATTTGAAGACATTAAAATGAAACTATCAATGATCAATGTAAAGTAATAATTCACATCTATTTCTTTTTTAAACCATATCCTCACATTAGGTTACTTCTTTTCAGAGGAGGAGTATACATCATTTCATCTCTTTTAGATTTTATTGGGTTTACATTTTATTAATTGAACATTAAATCGGTTTTTCATTTTATCAGTTTTATATTTTATTAGTTTAAAATTTTATTGGTTTTATGTTATATCTATTTTACATTAATTCCATTTTACATTATATCGGTATTATATTTTATCAGTTTTATATTATATTGATTTCATTATTATCGGTTTCACACTAGTGGAAATACGGGCTTTAACGTCGTCGTAATAACGTCAGTTTTTTAAAAACCGACGCGAATAGTATGTGCGGGGAATTTTTGGCGTCGGTTTTACAAAAAACCGACGCCAAAAATAATTATGCGTTGATATTTCGCGTCGGTTTTTAAGAAAACCGACGCGGAAAATATTAGTATACATATTATCCGCGTAAGTTTTTCCTAAGAACCAACACGAATAATATTATGCGTTGAATTTTTGTGTCGGTTTTCTTCAAAACCGACGCGGAAAATATTAGTATACCTATTATCCACGTCGGTTTTCCTAAGAACCGACGCGAATAATATTAGTATACATATTTTCCGCGTCGGTTTTCCTGAGAACCGACGCGGAAAATAAATTTTTAAAATGTTTCGGCGTCGGTTTTCATGAAAACCGACGCCGAAACTCATAATTCCGCGTCGGTTATTTTAAAAACCGACGCAGAAAATAATTAAAAAAAGTTTTCGGCGTCGATTTTTTTAAAACCGATGCCGAAACTAATAAAAAAAAATATATTCCGCGTCGGTTTTTCTTAAAACCGACGCGAAAAGTCTTTTAAAAATATTCACGGTCAGAAACCCTCATTTTGTTCGTTCGTCGAAATCGAGTTCCGCTGTGGCGCTTCGGACTCCCGACGACCTTCGAACTTGATTTGCGATCTTGGACGGCCATTGTTGAAGGTTTTTTGTCGTCTGCACGATTTTGGGTAAGTGTTCTTCCTATTTATCTCTTGTTTCATATCCCATTGTTTATTTCGTTATCAAAAACCCTATTTTGCGTGATTTTGATTATTGGTTAGATTTTAGTTGTAATTTATCATTATTTTTTGTTTGTATTATCATTGTTGGTGTAGATTTGATATTGTTTGTTTTTGGAAGTAATTATACCGGTCGCAGTTTGGATTTAACATCTCCATTCGGGTTGAACTTCAAGTTTTTTGTTTGTATTATCATTATTCCTGTTTAAAATGATCTTTCATTACATTATGAAGTACTATATTTTTAATTCCATTTCCATTTTAATAAATTATTCTTCAAAAAAATAATTTTATTGTGTTAAATGAATTCACTCACATTTTTGCATGTAGTTTGTTGTTATTTCATTCCTTCTTGAGATTTACCATGCCAAATTCCTCAATTATTTTTGGTTCTCATCATTTAACTAAGACATGAATAATTACCACTATCTATTATGTTAAAAAAATTTGAATAATTATTTTCATGCCATTATATAATAAATAATTTTTCTTGAAATGTCCATAATACGACTAGAATCATAATGTATTGTAATTATTTCTTCGTAGATAATAATATAATCATTATCCCTCTATTAATGTTCAAAAATACCTTTCCACTTTCATATGTGGGGTTAGATTCATGCATTTTTAATAAATGTCCTCTTAAACTAATCTCATTCCATTGATTATATTTATTCATCTTTCTCTCCCTCTAAATAATAGTCATGAAATGATTTACTTCCCCCTCTAAGTCATAGGCTGCAAATAAAACATTCTCATGATCTAATCTTACATGGATGGATAATATATTTCTCTTCATGTTGATCCATTCCTTGACATGTTTTGCTGCAATAGACCCATGGATGGGGGTGTAAGTTGTCACCTACAATATGCAATGGAATTTTTATCCCTCCATAATGAATTTATATGTTCATAGTTCCCTATTATAAAACTCATGGATTGAGGGAGTTGAGTTATCATAGTCACCAAAAATTGTATCATGTCTCTTAATACACATTGTCTTAAATAAGGATAGTTATTGCACTATTTTTCACATTAATTTTTCCATGATTCATTCATGTTACATCAAATGAATAAAAAAATAAATATAGTGTGATCAATAGTAGTCATAGTGAGAAATCATATTATCTTGTATGTCATTCATATAATATTTATATCATGAAACTTTATTTTCAAAAAATGAAACCTTTGATTTAACCATTTTGTCCTTGTATTTCAATATAACACACATGTATATAATATTAAAATTAACTGTTTACTGTATTTGTAAACGTGTTTCATATGGATGTCTTTTATCTGATTATCAATAGTTTTTATGGAATATGTTTTTGTTTACAATTTATCTGATAGATATTTAAATGTTTTTATGTTTTAATATATTCATCAATTATATTGTGATATCAGGTATTAATGGATCATAATTGGATTTATCTACGAAGAACTACTAGTGAATATTAAAGAGGAGTTGACGATTTTTTGGAATTTGCTAAACGGCATAATCAAAATATTGATTTGATTTTCTGTCCATGTGTGAAGTGTGTAAATATGAGAAAGTTAAACTTCAGAGAAATCAAAGATCATCTCATTTGTTATGGTTTTAGCCTTAATTATACACGTTGGATCTTGCATGGTGAAAGAACTGAAAATTCAACATCCAATGTTGATGACGATATTCATAATGAGGCAGAGGATCGTATTGAATAATTAATTCAAGATTTAGGTGTTGAAACCATCGAAAAAACACCAACTGTTGAACGATTGTATGGAGATTCTGAGAAACCATTATTCCCAGGTTGCAGTAAATATACAGTGTTATCAGCAGTTTTGAGATTAGTTAACTTAAAAGCAAAAAATGGGTGGAGTGATAAAAGTTTCTCCAATTTACTTGAGCTTTTAAAAGAGCTTCTTCCAGAAGGCAATGGGCTTCCAGATTCCAATTACGAGGCGAAGAAAATATTATTCCCAATGGGATTGGGGTATAAAAAGATACATGCTTGCCCCAATGATTGTGTACTGTATAGGAAAGAAAATGAACATTTATCAAGTTGTCCTACATGTGGAACATCGCGCTATAAGATGGATGAGAAAGTCAACTCAGATTCATTTTCAGGTGATGTCATGTAACGTTATGAAAAATCAATTTTTTTTCTTTCCAATGATATCATCCAATATTTTTTTCAAACAATTCTGATAATTTAATTCTGATTTATTTTTAGGTACCAAAATAAAAACTCCATCTAAAGCATTTTGGTACCTTCCAATTATTCCTCGTTTGAAGCGTCTATTTGCAAATTCAAATGATGCAAAAAGGTTAAGATGACATTCAGATGAGCACATTTATGATGGTAACTTACGTCACCCTGCCAATTCACCACAGTGGAAGAGTTTTGATAAAAAATTTCATGATTTTGGAAGTGAAGTTAGAAATCTCAGAATGGGATTGTGTACTGATGGAATGAATCCATATCGGAGCCTCAGTAGCCAACACAGTTCATGGCCTGTTTTGTTGGTACTTTACAACTTGTCCCCACATCTATGTATGAAGAAAAAATATGTTATGATGAGCTTGATGATTTCTGGACCAAAACAACCGGGAAATGATATTGATGTGTATCTTACACCATTGATTGAGGATTTAAAACTGCTATGGGAGAAAGGTGTTACAGTTTTCGATGCATACAAGAAAGAGTATTTTCTTTTGCGTGCTATGATAATGTTCACTATAAATGACTTTCCTGCGTATGGAAACATATCTGGATATAGTGTTAAGGGACATAAAGCATGTCCAATTTGTGAAGAACAAACTTCATATTATCAATTGAAGAATGTAAGAAAGACAGTGTACATGGGACATCGAAGATTTTTGCGAATTGATCATCCTTATCGTATATTGAGAAAAGCATTTAACGGTTTACAAGAATACAACCTCCCCCCTCAACCATTGTCAGCTGAAGAATATTATGATAGAGTGAAAGATATTGATTCAACATTTGGAAATAGAAAAAGTTCTGGTTTACAAAAACATATCTGGAAGAAGCAGTCTATTTTTTTCGAACTACCTTATTGGAGATTTTTAGAGATAAAACATAACCTTGATGTTATGCATGTTGAGAAAAACATATGTGATTGTTTGATTGGAACTTTGTTAGACATAAAAGGAAAGACAAAAGATGGATTACATGCTAGATTGGACTTGATATTAATGCGAATACGTTTGGAGTTAGCTCCCGCTGTGAAAGGAAAAAGAACATATTTACCTCCAGCTTGTCACACATTAAGCAAGATTGAAAAGATGAATTTCTGTTAGTGTCTTCATGGTATTAAAGTACCCAGCGGTTTTTCTTCAAATGTGAATAATTTTGTGTCATTGAAGGATTTTAAATTAATAGGTATGAAATCACATGATTTCCATGTGTTAATGCAACAAATTCTACCAGTAGCAGTGCGTGGTATATTACCGAAAGCTGTCAGGAAGACAATCATCAGGTTATGTAATTTCTTTAAATCCATTTGTAGCAAAGTCGTTGATCCAAATTTGTTAGATTTGTTGGAGAATGAAGCAACTATTATTCTTTGTCAACTAGAAATGTATTTCCCACCCACATTTTTTGATATAATGGTTCATCTATTGGTTCATTTGGTGCGTGAGATAAGAATGTGTGGGCCTGTTTATTTAAGATGGATGTATCCTTTTGAAAGATATATGAAAATTTTGAAAGGATATGTTAAAAATCCTTATCGACCAGAGGCCTCTATTGTTCAAAAATATGTATCAGAAGAGGTGATTGAGTTCTGTACTGATTATTTGAATGAGGTGGAGCATATTGGTCTCCCTCTATCTCGACATATGACAGTTGACAGAGAAGGTAGAGGGGTTCGAGGCATAAAGGTAAAGTTCATTCCACGTGATGAAGTGATGCAAGCACATTTATACATTTTGAACAACACAGATGAGGTTCAACCATATATATCCTCACATATTGCTGAATTAAAGTTACGATATCAGAAAAGAAATGAAAAGTGGTTGATGATTGAGCATAAGAAGACATTTGTTTCATGGTTTAAAGAGAAAGTCACCTCAGATATATCTGTATCAGAAACATTGAAGTGGTTATCAGGGGGACCATCTTTTAATGTGATCACTTGGTCTGGTTTTGATATCAATGGCTACACATTTTACACAAAAAACCTGGATGACAAGAGTACCGTTCAGAATAGTGGTGTGATGGTATTCGCTGAAGCAGTGCATTTTTCGAGTGCCAAAGATAAAAACCCAATTTCTGCATCAACATCATATTTTGGAGTTATTGAAGACATATGGGAAATTTATTATATTAAATTTCGAGTCACTATTTTTAAGTGCAATTGGGTTGATAGTAATAGTGGCGTGAAACATGATGAATATGGGTTTAAACTGGTTGATTTGAAAAGATTTAATCACAATGAGGAACCATTTATCTTGGCGACACATGCAAAACAAGTATTTTATGTCATTGATCCGTCGAATGATCAGTGGTCAGTTGTTTTGCAAGGGAAAAGATATCATTCGGGTGATGATGATGATTCTGATGATGCTAGTGATTTACATGAGCCTTATTCATCTATTATGCAATTTTCAGATGATTACAATGAATATAAGACAGACATAGTGCATGCAGTACGTACCGATCATGATGAAGGGATGTGGGAAAACACTAAATTAGTCTCCTAATTTTTCTGGTAAATATTTATATTTTGTGTCTATTTTTAAAACTTACAAATGCATGCCTCTATTTTTACATATTTATTTTTCATTTCCTTGTTTCTAATTATTCAGTTTTCTAATGATATGCAGGTACCCAAAATTTCATTACACTTTCTAGTAGCAATGTCAAATACAGATATAGAGGAGCAGTTATCGAGGTATATCTATTTTGACATATTATTAAATATTCAGTAATATACATATTTAATGAAATAAAAATGTTAATTTATTAAAAAAAATTGCAGGACTACTGATGCGTCCTCGGCGGAGGAGACTTCTCCAGTTACTACTGAAAAATCAAGTTCTCTAGTTGGTAAACGTGGTATTACACGTTTACCAAAACTATCACTCGCTCGTGATGATAACAAATTACACATCCGTTTTGATGATAATAATAATGCAGTTGGCCCAAATGCAGTTCAGTTTGTCAGTTATATAGCGATGCAGAGCCGTTGCAGGATTAGTATTTTATATCCTGATTGGAAGTCAGTGGACAGGACGGCGAAGCAACAGCTTTGGGTGACCGTGACGGTAAAATATCTTTATTTATTTATTTTATCTCATTTTTTTTAATATTATATAGTTTAAATGACATATTTAATTTTTTCAATTACAGATGACATTCAATTTTGAGGAAACCAATGAAATTAGGAAAAGACATCTCTCTTTAGCGGCGGTTCGATGGAGAGATTTTAAAAACAAACTGACGAAAGATTATGTTTTTGGAAAGAGAAGGTTTGAAAGCCCATGTCTTAAGTATCCATATATAGATGAAGAAACATGGAAGCGATTTGCTGACAGTCATCAGGAAGAGAAATTTCAGGTATTGTAATTGTTTTATATTTTAAAATTTATGTTATATTTTCCTTATTACTTATGTGTTTATTTTTATGTAACAGGCCTCCAGAAGATCTCATCAGGAGATCCAGTTGAAAAACGTATACCCTCATACTTTATCACATGGAGGATACTCGTATTTGGAGCAGAAAATTATTGAAGAAAAATTTGAAGCATTAAGAGCTCGATCAAGTAGTGGTTCAGAAGAGGTCCAGTATGGTCCTCCATCTCCTCCCACTCGCCATGAGAAATGGAAACGAGCAAGAAGAAGAAAAAATGAACAATATCTTACAGACGAAGCTCATCAAGTGGCTGATAGAATTGTAAGTAAATATTAATTCTTTGTTAACAATTTTCCTTTTTTATAATTTATAAACACTAATATAAATTTTTTATTTTTCATTTCAGGATGAACTTCAGGAGAAAGAGACACAGGGCTCTTTTATCCCCGAGGGTAGGATGGATATCCTAGCCACTGCTTTGGGAAAGACAGAACACCCCGGCCGTGTTAGAGGATATCAGGCGGGTGTTAGTATTCGGAAGGTTTTTGGTAAGAGTAAGCAACCAAGAGACCCGGAAATCGAATCCTTAAAAGAAGAGCTGCAGGATATGAAACGGTCTATGGGTGATCAAATTCAAGCAGCAGTACCGAAGGCTTTATTAGAACACTTGGCAAGACAGTCACAGTCTGCTCATCCTTCCGAGGTATATTATTTACTGTTAACAATTTTTCTTTTCTATAAATTATAAACACTGATATAACTTTTTCATTTTTCAACATTCTCAGCCTACTCACTCAGACTATCATGCCTCATATGCTTACCCAACACCGTCTGGGCAGCCTTCCAAGGTATATTATTTAATGTCATCAATTTGTCTATTTTATAAATTATAAACACTGATATAACTTTTTCATTTTTCAACATTCTCAGCCAACTCACCTGGACTACCCTGCCTCATCTGCTTACCCTGCCCCGTCTGCGCAACCATTTGAGGTATATTATTTTATTTAATTTTTAATCAATTTTTCTATGTTATAAATTTTAAACACTAATATACCCTTTTCATTTTTCTGACTTCTCAGCCTGCTCACCCTGACTACCCTGCCCCACCTGCGAACTTTGAGCCTCCACCTCCTCCATCGGATCGAACCTTATATTGTGAGTTGTTTGCGGGAGATCCTCATGTACATATTGTTGCGTTAGGACAAGTGTATTTTTTGGGGGACTCGGTATATCATCAGCCTATGCAGATGGGTCAGGTTAGAGTATCAGTACTTTTTATTATAGATCCTACTGCTCTACTACCATTTCCTACTGCGGATATCACCAGTGTTGGGGAATGTATGGGCCATTTTTTACTTTGGCCAACTGCACTTCTTCGTTATATTTCACATGAGGTATGAGTTTTTTTAACTAGTAATTAGAAATGATTCCAAATTACTTATAATGTTTTCTGACATTTAACTTATATAGGAATATCTGAAAGCAAATGAAACTGTACAAATGCAGCAAAATGTTCAGAAACAGTCGGCTGTAGATACTTCTGATATTTCTTCTTGGTTGAAAAGATTATCTCAGTTCTCTTCTTCCTTGAATTTTATCTATGAGTTTCGGATGACGTCCGATATATGTGGAAGAAATTATAAATTGAGAATATTGAAAGAAGATATCATGAATTTAGTTAATTTTGAAGAGATCGGGCTGAATGTGGTGCAGTTGTTTTCCATGTAAGTAAATTGACGTTTGAATTGCTATTTCTTTAATAAAATATTGTTATGTCATTGACTAACTATATTTTCTTTTTAAATTAGGTATCTATACATGATTCTTTTACAAAATGAAACTACAAGCATTTATAGCTTTATAAATGCAGAGTACATTTCCTTGGAAGTCAAACATGTGAAAAATGATGAAAGAGTTCAATATATATCCGAGAGATTATCACAAACAGAGATTCAGTGCTGGTTTTTTCCATTTCTTGATAAGTAAGAATATCAACATAATTTTGAACTCATGATCATTATAATGTCATTAATTATGAACTTTTTGTATTATAGGGGGCATTGGATGTTAGGTGTATTTTGCCCAAATGAATGCACCTTATATTGGTTTTGCTCTTTATTAGGAAAAGTGCGTAAACCGTTTTCCAACTTATTAAACAGGTAAGTTGTTTTTTTATTTTTAGAAGTTTTTTCTGTTTAATTTTAATTGTTCACACAAGTTTTATTAGTTCTTATATAAAAAAATGCAGTTCATGGAAACATTTTACAAATGAAAAGAAACCAACGAAAATCAAATATGTGGAAGTATAGGTAATTAGTTTTTATATTTTTGTTATATATTGGGTTTCATTATTAGTTAAATGTTTTATAACTGCAGTGTCATCGTCAAAATGGAAATGTTGAATGTGGTTATTATATTCTACGATTTATGTACGAGATAATCACAACTGGGGAAACTACTGATTTTCATAAGGTTAGTTGTATTAACTTTTTTATATATTTTCATCCACTTTCTTATATTTATTAATTTCATATCATTCAATATTATTGTAGGTATTCAATGACTCACAGTCATATTCTCAATCTGATATGATTCATATTCAATCTACTTTTGCGGACTATTTGTTAAGTCTGATTAAGATTTGAGGTATGTATACTAATATTTATAAATAATAATATATATTGGTTTAAAAAACTAACTCTTATGATATATTAGGTGTTTGAACCTACTAATAATCAAATGAATGCTTCAACAATAACAAACAATGAGCATGTAATATATTTCAGGTACGTGTATTTTAATTCTGCTTTACTGAGTTTTCTCAAGTGCCTCTGCAAAAACTGTTTTATTGAATCTACTAATAATCAAATGAATCCTTCAACAATAACCAACAATAAGCATGTCGTATATTTCAGGTACGTGTATTTTAATTCAGAATTAGTTATTATATTTGTTTTCATTTTTATTTCTTAAAATCATTTGTCTGTACAGTGACAGATCTGTAGGGTGGTACTTGGATCATGAACATAGAGATTCGTATAGCGAAATAACATTCACAAACACTAAAAATTGTCTCCCTTGAATGCACAACAATATCTTCTAGGCCTTTTTATTTTTTATGTAAATAAATATCAAAAAATGATTGCTGAGCAGCATATCACATAATACCTGAAACAACGCTTAGTGGGTTTGCACAAAGATAAAATAGAAAGGGTCAATTTTTAAGGTATGTTTCTTTATGTCTCTTCAATCTGCATTTGATTTCAATTTTTTAACCTATTTTTTGCACTCAAACTTATTTCTCTGTTATTCCATAACTTAAACAAATAACAATAGTGAATGGGTAATGCACGTCTATATAGAGAAAATATAAAAACCTGAGGTTGGGGGTGGTGGGTATCCTATGGTGAAAAGACACCCCAACATCTTCAGTGGGGGAGGTGAGGAAGAGGTTGCATCGGCTGAGTGTTCCTGGAATTTTGATCAGGAGTCGTAACATTTCATTTTGGTAATTTACTTTGTGAAAAAATGAATGATTCAAATAAATTACACATTTTCATTTAATGTTTATTCATTGCACTAATATCTTGGATTGATTTTTTCACGCACATCTCCTTAGTTTCATTACTGTTTTGACAGGATTGGTGCTATCTATGGGAGGAAACTTACAATGATTGATACTGAGTATGGTTAGATTAAGAAAATTCACCATGTAGGTACGTGTATTTTAATTCTGCTTTACTTTGAGTTTTCTCAAGTACTTCTGTTAAAGCTGTTTAATTGTTTTTGTATACTTCGTTATTTTTTTTCAGGGTTCCGATTTGTTTGGAGGAGAAAATATATGTATTTTATTTAAAAAAAAAAATTTACGGCGTCGGTTATTTTAAAAACTGACGTCGAATATTTTCTAAAAAAAATTATTTACGGCGTCGGTTTTTTTAAAAACCGACACCGAAAGTTTGATATTGCGTCGGTTTTTCAAAAAACCGACGCCGCAAATCCTGTTTAAATGGGTTTTCCGCGTCGGTTTTTAGAAAAACCGACGCGGAAAACCGATATTTCGCGTCGATTTTTCAATGAACCGACACGGAAAGTTTGATATTGCGTCGGTTTTTCAAAAAAAACGATGCCGAAAATCCTGTTTAAATTGGTTTTCCGCGTCGGTTTTATATAAAACCGACGCCGAAAACCTAGTCGACTATATTTTCCGCGTCGGTTTTTAATGAACCGAGGCGGAAACTAATGTCTAAATGTAGCTTCGACGTCGGTTTTATAAAAAACCGACACCGAAGCTCATAAGCGAATAATTTTTCGTGTCGGTTTCTATGAACCGACATGAAAACTGTATTTTTAACGTCACCTATAAAGACGTCGGTTTATAACCGACGTTAAAAATTAAAAAAAACCGACGCAAAAAAGTGTTTTTGCACTAGTGTCATCTTAATTAGTTTCATGGTTATCCATTTTAATGTTTTATCGATTATATATTACATTATCAGTATTATAAAATTATATCAATATAATAATATATTATTAGGATTATAATGATTTATCAGTTTTAGAATTCTTATCGGTTTCATAAGAATTTTGGTATTACAATTTTGTTTTTATTATTATCATTAGAACAATATACTTAAAAATTTTTATATATCCTAATACTTCGGTAATAATTACTTCTAGAACCTTATTTTTTTAAATTATATATCAATTTTTTTTCAATTAATTATTTTAACCACTATTAGGATTTATTCTACATACGATTTTCATTAATGGAAAACCACAATAGTTAAATGTCATTCAAAACTATTGGATCATTAAGATATAAAATTGACAGTCAAATTAAATTTTAAAAATAACCCCAACCAACCCATCCCAAATCAAAATCCTAATAAATTTCTCCAATGATCTGATGCTCTATAAATACACATCATTGTTTGTAATCAGTGTTTACCTCCGTTTTCACAATCATGGAAGTCCTTATCTTTTGTAACCAGGAAAAATGTCAGTGTTCATGATTTTTCTTCATGTCTATCATGTAGGAGTAAAATGATTCATATCTGAATCAAATTTCTCTAAATTATTTCTATTCAATGTAATTTAGAGGTAAATTGTTAGTCTCTTGAGATTTTTATGATACTTTTGATTCTTCATTGAAAAAGATAATAAATATCTAACAATTTGAATCCCTGTATATTGAAATACCTAAATCAGGTCATGATTTTGTGTTTTATAAGGAAGTGTTGAAATTATATAAAATAATGGAGATAGATAATGAAATCAAGATATCATTTATCATGAATGATAAAAAAATACACAACCTCAACAAAATAAGAAGCTTCTTTCCGAAGAGTTCTGTCAGAGAGTGATTCCCTTTCTTCCTTCCCACAAATTACCAGAATTGATGGGACATATGATAAAATGAATGATGGGGAATCTCATTTGGATAATCATGATGATAAAAGGAAGGTAAATCATCTATCATCTAATAATATTCACATTTCCATCTAGATGTGAGGATTCCTCGTACAGATAAATGGAGATAAGTAAACATTGAATGTATATGATGTATATGTGCTTGACTACCTTGTGAATATGAGGAAGTTCAATCTTATGGGTTTTAAATTCTTGACCATCAAAAAATAGAACACTGGTGCAATCAAATCTCACCTGATTTTGTTTTACACTATCTTGAGAATGTTTTTAAATGTGATACCATATTTTTGAAATGACTCCATTAAGTTAGATCTGAAAATTTTCAAGGATCCTCTCATCAGTAAGGATACAATTAGAAGACTCATGTTACGATTCAAAAGTTTGAGAAATATCTGGTTTCTAGGAAAGACAAAGAAATAGCTGAAGGGAGTGAAAAACATTCAAATATATCTAAGTCGACATGAAGAGAAATAAATATAGGTAAGTCTATAACCCCAATGAAATAAAATAAATAAAAAGTAGTATTCAATGATTTTGTGGAACAGTGGAGGAAGAAAATTGTATAATGAATGGAAAGTGATCCTCAGTTCGGACTGGACCATGTTGAATCCCTAGTTGAAAAAATAAGAACTGAGGAAACCTTAAAAGAAGTAGAAAATAAATAGATAATGAAGAAGAGAAAGGACTAATATATTGATATTTATAGTTATCATTAGAGAGATGAGGAAGCCATAACCAAAATTGTCATAAGGGAACTTAATATTCAAGAACAACCAGATCCATTAGAGAATGGGAAAGATAATCATGAATTTGAATTATCAAAGAAATAATGTATCAATTATGAAACTGAATAAGAATAATAAAAATAAGGTGAATAAGATCAAGGAAAATAATAAGAATAAAGGGATGAGAATAAATCTACAAACCAGAGAAATCAATTAGGAGAATCATGATAATTTTATTCTTTTCAGTTTCCATCTCTTGACTCTCATCCATGTAAAAGAGTTTTGAAAAATAATACATGCCATAAGTCATTAAAATTTTATATCAAGATAATGAATAAGTATATGATAAGAATAAGAATCAATAAAATACTTTTGTTGGCACTAAAAATAATTTTCATGTTCTCCCAAATTACAATGAAGATACATATTTAGAAAATATAATTATACTAATAGGAATTAAATAAATTTATTAAGCCTTGAATGGATTGGGAAGGATTATACCCCTCATTCCCAAAATATAAATCATGCAAGAAATCATTGTTGATAGTTATAATTAAATAGACGATTATTTCAAGTCTATGATGTAGTGGTTTTTTAATCTTGATATGAATTTCAATGTATTAAAAGAACATGATTCTTAGCATATAAAGGTTGGACCAAAGTTGATAAGTTGTCTTACAACATTGATGAAAATATCAAGTATCAGGTGAAAAAACATGATGAATTTTTGAAACTTTTAAAAGATATAAAATTTCTTTTACCAGAAGCATGTAGATGATTTGAATAAAAATATAGAAGCCTTTCAAAGACTGAGTACATCAAAAGGATTATCCACTGATGAGTTTTAACTTCTAATGGAAAAATTGGAGAATGGTAATATTGATATTATTTTTATCTGAAAATTATTTTTAAGATTATAGATGGCCTATAGAGTAATAATGAAGAATTATAATTCCCAGGAAATAAGTCTCAAGCACAAAAAAAATTATTCAGCATCAAGAAGAAAGGCTATGAAAATAATAAATCATTACTGTAGAAATGAATGTCAATATAAAGGCACTATAAGAAGATTGTGAAAAAATTACAGAGGATAGAAAAGATTTCATGACGATGATGATCTCTATGTTCAACCTCTTCGAAAAACTATTGAAAAAAAGAATGAATTTTGGAGAATTTATTAAAATAAAAACTTATTTCATTAAATGTAATTTATATTATTTCCTATTTTGTTTCTCTTAGTCATTGTACGAAATTTTTTTTTCACTTATACATTTTGAAAATCATAAAGGGGTTGAATAATATGGAAAAGAAGAAATTCATTTTTACAAATGTTTTTTATAAAAAAGAAAAAAGGGTGAATTTTTTATAAGGGGAGAACTCACAAGTAGAAGTAAATAAAATGCCATACTTAATGATATTTTTATAGTAAGGTGGAATTATTCATAATCACTATAACATTCATAACTATTACTAATCTCAGGGGTTGATAAGTATTTATTGATTGTTTATTTTTGTTCTTAACAATATGGTGAATATTGTTAATTACAAATGTGTTTCGACATTCGTATTGATCATTTTTTATTAAATCAAAAATTAAATATTGTTTTTCTATATATTATTTTCATTGTAAATATATATTTTGTTTTCAAAGTATAAGAATAATTTTTTCTCATCATAAGCACATATATTGTAAACATATATGTTATGTTTTTAACATAATCATATATGTCTTTTTCTTTTCATAATCACATATATCGTAATCATACATATTGTTTTAAAATCATGATCATATATATTGTTTTCTCATCGTTATCAAATGGGTTTTTTCTTATCATAACCACATTAATCATCATGATCACATTAATCATCGTATCCATGTTAGGTATCGTAATCACGTTACACAACTCATTTATGTTATACATCATAACCATGTTATATATCATAATAATGATATTTATTTTATTTAGGTTATGCATCGTAACCATGAATCATATCCATTATATACGTTGTAATATCATTACACATAATCATCACATTATTACTAATAATTATGCTGTGTTTTGTATCTATGATATACATCGTAATTATGTTATAGATTGTAATCATGTAATGCATTGTAACCATGATTTGTATCTTATCCATGATATGCCACATAACCATGTTATGTATCGTACTCATGTAATGAATTTTTCTCATGTCTTACTCCAATTCTGCAAACATGTTCTTAATTATAATTCATCTTACTTATTCTTTCATACATATGAAATTATTGTATTCTAACCCAAACAATGTGGTTGAGTTAGTTATATACTAATCAAAATGAAGTCATGTATTCTGATTTGTTTGGACCATTATAATTCTAGGTGTAAAATTCCATTTATTTTTTCTAGATAAATATGAAATTTTGAAACAATGAGATCATTGGAACCAGAGGCCTATAAATAGTAGGTCTTTCAGACCAGAAAAATTAACTTTTGTATCATCCAAGTTCAATAGAGATATTGTGTGACATCTCATTTTCTTTCCGAGTTAATCCTTGAAGTTACAAGACATAATAGTCTTGTTCATAGTTATTGTATTCTAAAAATTTAATTTTTTTTCTTTGTGCAACCGATCATTGTGATAACGAACGAGGGCTTCCAAGGATAAAAAGATAGTGTTTCCAGTCATTGTATCGGGGGAATTCAAGTATTTTAATGAAAGTGGTGATCCTAATATTCTTATTCAATGGCTTCCATGTATAGGAAGATATACATGTTGATCATCATATCGAGGGATAACCCAGGTGGTGGTAAGACATACCTTTTATCCTAGGTGAAAGGATACCCTAATAATTTGGAAAAAATAATTGTAATACGTTTTTTTTGTCTACTTCTATTTGTTATAGAAAGAGAATAATTTTATTTCCTCTTTATATTCATATTATTTTTCTATTGTAATTTTTTTTAATTACAATACATTCATTTCATATTGTATTATGTGATTCTATAAGATGTATGGTATAATCATTTACATTTGTTATACTCTGATCATTGTATTCAATTCAAATATAATAGTTTTTTATTACTTTTGGTATCATATCATATCATATACATTAGATACTTGACCAATTATATCATTTGAATTTGTTTTAATTGTATTAATTTAATATCTCTTAAACTAAAATTCTTGATAAGAATTTAAATGTAATGTTTTTAACATATAATTCACCCCCATCATGTATTGTTTCATCTCGTATACATATACATATCTATATTTCTATCCAACAGTTAATAAATTTCATCAAACATGTCCTTCACCAGAACTATAATTTTATATGGATTTAATCTAATTATAATAATTATATTGAAGAACTCAAGTCTAGGACTAGGAATATTCATTGGTAAATATATCTCATTGTATTAAACTCCTTCAAGATTCCATCAAACATAATTTAATTTTTATCACTTGCTTATAGAAAGGTTAATCAAGTAAATAATGACTCATCAACAATAGAGATAACAAAAACATGTATGATGTGGATAGTAAGTATCCCAGATTATTGTGAACCAATGGTGGATGGAGAAATGTTGGGTAAAATACACTCCAACTATTGTAAAACTTCATAATATACGGAACCGATATTTATTTATTCATTAATAAAATTTATCCACATCTTCATTAAGATCTAAAACCATTTTTATATATTCTCTTGCATCGTGTTCTTGATTCAATCATTAGTAATTTATTATGAAAACCCAATAACATTTCTATGAATCATTTTTATGATCTATGACATATGAGGTAAGTTTTTCAATCCTAATTAACTATATTGTGTACCCAGATTTTCATGTTATGATTATATCTCCCTCTTTAACCCTTACTGTTCAACTAATCTAACCCTTTTTATGATTTAATTTTCCATATTATGAAGAAATTTATATTTTATAAAATGTTTAATAAGGAAGAATTTACGATAAAATTAGTGGGAGATGATATAGTTCACATATGAATTGGGTTTTTATGTATCTATGTTTTCAATGTCACTAGAACCAAATTATTATTTCATGGATTGTTATGATATGAAATGAATATTCGTCTAATATGATGTGATTTATGTGAATGAAATGTATGTGTCCTTATAGTTTGTATAAGGGTAATTTTATTTAATCATTCAGGAATATAAGATTAGAAAACATTAGTCAGATCCCAAAGGATATGACTAATGATAAGTCAAATCAAAGGAAAATGTCATAGATCATTATTGATGGATGGAGAGAGTGGTTTACTTATAGTTACATACCTATCTAGATAATAAAAATTTATATGGATACAAAAAATATGTACATAGGGCTAATAATAAAAAAAAATTTCATTGGGATTGATTCGCTCATCACCTGGTCCATGTAAATGGGATTTGTTTCACAAGTGGTTTGACATTCCATAGAGATATTATTTGGAAATTTACTAACCCTTTACAAACCATCATAGAGTTTTTGAAAATATGATGACCATGAATGACCAAGGATAAACCTATAATGACATAGATTGGATGATTATAGCCTGATTTAGAAATCCTTTAAATAATTCATCTTTTTAATCAAATATGATTGATGGTCTTACATGCCATCTCGGGTAAAAAATGAGGTTGAACATAGAATAATGAATTAGGGGTTTTTATAATTATTCTCAAATATTGTATTACCATATTATAAATTATTTATATTAATTCTATTTTTATTAGAGAATTTAGAAAGGAATGTTAACTCAAATCCCCCATGATTATATATTTAATTAGTAGCAAGACCAAAAATAGTATATTGATCATATTTTATTTCTATGATTACTCTATATTTGGTTTTTGTGGTAATGTACTTCATATAAATCTAACTACCACCCCCACAAAGTGGTGTGAATCCTTTTTATTCACTACATGTCTTGAATGATATATATGGGTATTTTAAAAAAATTATTTTGATTTTAAGGATATTATTGTCATTCTGAAAAGATAAAAAGCTAATTTTCTTATTTCTATAACGATCAATAAAAAATGAAAAACATTACTCATGTTTATGTATGGCCTACCATCTCCATGATTATTAAGTTGTACATTTTTCATAAAAAATTAATGGTTTGAATTAAAATGTATAATTAATTAATAAATCTTATGATTATTTCATGAATACTATTTTTGATATGATGGTCTTATGAACACATGGACAATTTACATCATAACATGATCGTTTTCTATTAATGTACCATATATTGACAAAATATTTGATATGAACACAAATAACTCTATATGTTTCTTGAAATGGTAATAAATGATAAAAAATTAATAATAAACTTGAAATTTTTTCTCAAGAATCTATAAATTACCATATGTTTATTATTTAGGAATATAATTTTTTTATGTGATTAGTCATACTCAAGGTACCAAACTTCATATCAACCTCCATTCGTTGAGGTGTATTTCAATGTTATAAACCACCTTCTCTTATAAGATACATAATAAACCTCTTTGAATATTAATTTCATTCAAATGTTATCAAAATTAATCCTTTTTCTATGAAGTGGATTCCTAATCACTAAATGAAATGTATATTTATAATGTATATGGAG
Source organism: Viscum album (assembly GCA_963277665.1). Lineage (NCBI taxonomy): Eukaryota > Viridiplantae > Streptophyta > Magnoliopsida > Santalales > Viscaceae > Viscum > Viscum album. The sequence continues at coordinate 1,062,072,478 of OY728140.1, forward strand.
AAAATAGAATTTATACCGCCCAGTTCATAATATGACATTTGGATTCCTCTACAAGCATTAATGTTTTTAATGAAAAATAAATAACATATTCTCTTTAAATGTATTTTGGTATTTAAAATGGTTTTCAAGAGGGATTTATTAGATTAATATCATTAAATGATGTCTCGTGATTGCAATGTGGAAATATAAATTTCCCTTTATACTTGTTTTATTTATTATGATTATTTTATGGATTTGGGGAATTGTTTTTGTATACAGGTTATTCCATGATAAAAACAATATTTGTGAGCCTGTTACAGCTCTCCAATGCATTTGGAAATGAGACAGTGCTAAGAAATAAGGTTTCTCCTTATTAGTTTTGGGAATATACCGTGATAAGTATTACAGATGTAACCATGATGGTTACAACCTATGTAGCTATGATTACTACAATATAAGTTAGTTATGGATGCCACAAGATAACAATATGATTTAGTATATCAATGTTTTTTGGAATCATATTATTTCATGAGGCATGTTTAAGAGAATATGTATTCTGGGTGAAAATTATGATTTCATGGGTTTGTAAGTATTCATGGACTAATGTTTCATTTCCTTATTAAATATATCATACTTTGAATTTTGTGAACATCCCATGTTTTTTAAATTTATTCCTACATGGTTTAATAATAGGTAAGAAAAAATATGAATTCAAAAATATTTTTATAAATAAATCATGTTTTATTTTTAAGAGTTTAATTTTTGGAATAAATTATATAGTGAGTAGAAGATTCTACCTTGTACTATTTTAATTGTTATGTAATAATTACGACCTAATTATTTAAAACTCAAAACATGAAAAGATCTAAAATTTTAAATATATTAAATTACAAATTAAAACTAAATATTATGTTATTTTTAAGTATGGGGACTTAAACATGATATTATAAAAATCAATGTAATGTATATTCCTGAAAATTAACATTAATGATATATTATAATAAAAATAATTAAATGATAAAAAATTACACAAAATCATAGATTCAAATTAATTATTTGAATATGGTTTGTTATATAATTAATTGAAAATTTATGGGACTCTTTTCAATTTATGGTAATTATCATGACCCTTAAGCAGTGAAAATCCTCGTTGTTTGTGTAAATGTCAATATGGTTCATGAGGGGTTAAAACCAAATGATAATTATGAGAACAAAATTAAAAAATGTATATATTCAGTTGGATGATATTATTTCATCCAAAAAAATCAATATTTAAAATATTTCAGTTTGTATCCATATTCAATTTTAAATTAATTTAATAATTCTAGAATTTTTCAATAATCTCTTCCCTCTCATAAGAGGACACCTCTTCTTATCATTATGTTTCACGTAAAACAACATTTATTACTGAAAATATCTAAAAAAATATAATACTAAAATATGTATACATATCATATAGGCCTTAGTTTTATAAAAATAAAAATCTTATATGTCAGAGGGTGTTAATAAAATGATAATTCCCAATGAAGATGTGGCATTCTAACTGAGAACATTTGTTTTATTTCAATTATAAATTAAATAATATCACCAGTAACAAAAATAATATAATACCAGAAGCATCTTTCAAATACATGTATTTTATCTGGTTAAATACATTATCTATATTCTACTCCAACCTTTATTAAAGTGGAATCAAATAAATTGTTCATCTGTAGAAAAACTACCACCTTGTGAACTGATGTAATTGGTATTCAATCACCACCTCTCATGGATGATTATAAATATATATTTAAGTTATATATATAATATTCATGATATAGTTATCAATCATTATTGATAATATAACTTTTTTTATTATTTTCATTTCATGCATTAAAATATGATAATGTCGTTAATGCGTCACTACAGACTACCACCACTACCAATCGATGCGATTTATTTTTCATTACTACATAACATGGATAATATATACATATATAATTATAAATACATGAGCCAACTATAATCAAAATAATAGAGGTGGACAAAATTAATTAAATAAATTTATATAACACAGAATTTAATAATGTAAGGGAACTTTAAAATCTAAAACGATACCAATGGGTTTTAGAATTAAGATATTTTTATTATTTCGGAAGTAAAAGAACAAAAATTATGTGTCATATTTCAGGTCAGGGTAATCTAAAAAATCTCATTTTAAGTATTCTTTTATACACACTATTTATTTAATATTCATATTTTCTAAAAATGTGTTGGAAATAGTTTTCACTAGTATCATAGGATTTAATAATTTCATTTGTATAGAATATATAATTTATAAAATATGTGTTAAAATTAATCTTCATGTCAATTTACAAATGATGTATACATTATCCATTTATTAAATTGTGTGAATTTAAGGTTTTTAACTTATACAACGTGAGTGGATTTTCAAACCGAGAAAAATACTATTTTTTATTAATTATCTATTACAATTTTACAATGAATTTTTCTTTCTTCTTTTCATATCTTATTAAAATTAAGTTTCTTAAAAATTGATTAGTTATTTTCCATAAGAAATATTCCATGTGATTTTTTAATATAATATCCCATCTAAGACGATATCATTTGATGTTATCCAACTGTGGCCCACATTAAAATATTCTATGTTTTCATCAAATAAAAACCATCCTTTATTTTTTATAAGAAATTTTCTAATTTAAATGGTGTTATATATCATAAAATATTTTCTGTACAGGTAAGAAGAGTTTTTCAACGGTTTATGGTAAATGGGGGAATGAATAAATATTTTTGATAATGATATAGTTCATGAATGTTGTATATGAGAAATGAGATTTCCTGATATTTTAATTATGAATGTTTGATCCCCATTTTAAATTTTTTGATCTTGATATAGTTTATACATAGGGTGATCCCCATTATATTTCTTTAATACACTGGTTATTATTTGGATGTTGGCAGTGAGGGTTATTACAATATTAATTGTATTGGTTAATCAATTAGTATAAATTATGGTCATTTAAAGATATTGTTTATAAGATGACTATTAGTATTATTACATGATTAGCTATGATTGATACTCCAAATACAACGTCACTGGTTAATATAAGTGAAACTGTGATTGTAAATCCATTTATAACCATTTTTTTTATTTTGAGTGTATAAGTGAAAATGTAAAACATTATGAAAAAAATCTCAATTGTTTTTTCATATTTGAAAAGAAACCATTATGGCTAATATTTTTCATTTATAATAACTTATGAACCTTTTTATGGAAACTAATAACTATATTATATGATTTCATGAGTAATAAAATGTTTATTTGGATCCCAATGATTATTTTAATAAAAATACATTTATAAGATTTCATGATTTAGCAATTTTTATCCATTTATGTCCATTACATAATTTTTTCTCATACCATATTATTAATAATATTATCAATGGGTTAATGGATGTGTTAGAGAAATTAAAAATTAAATAAATTTTTTGGTAGGATTTTCCATTAAAATTTATGTATTCTATTTTAAATAATTTATATTATGGAAAAAATGGATATTGAGTAGAAGTGTACAACATATATTTTATGGTTTTTGAGAGTTTTGACCTAATTCTCTAAAATTATAAATCAAAAAGTTATTTTGGATAAGAATGTTAATTATAGTCCAAAGTAACTAGAATATTTAAGGTTTAATGTTTGGTATCATTCAGATTCTATTAGAGAAACTCATTATATAACATTATGGAATAAGACAATGACCAGAGAATACACATAAATTATTTTATATTATAATTTAGTCTAAATGAATTAGAATTTTAATATTTAAATTTTGAATCATTTAAAGTATATATTTTCTTATTATTTTTATGAATAAAAAATAATGAGGATTTAGTAAGAATAAACAAAGAGGAAAATATCATTCCAAATCCATAACATAGAATGGTTGGATTTTTTAATGAATTAACTTTTTTCTTTGATGCATTTGTTGATTAAAGCTATAAATATTGTTGGTAACCTTTATATAGAGTATATAGAACCACCAAAAAAGAATATGTTATTAGTTGATAATTTTATGAAGAAACAACCTACTACATTTTGTGGATATTCAGACTTACTAGTTTCTAAGGGGTGAATCAATTCCCTAGTTACAATATTTTATGGAATGTGGTCTTATCATCAACAAAATGTATCTCATCAATTAATTAATTTTAAGGTATAGTTTGTCAATGGATATAATTGGTTTAAAATTCAAAATATTTAGATGATCTTGATTCCATATAACAGAAAACATTTAAAAATCTTATTATAGGAAAATATTTATTTAATATGGATAATCCTATAATTAAAATGAATAATAAATGATGAAGAATTATGAAGATTCAATGGATACATATGAAGAAAACATTATAACATTTTTTTATCTCTTCGACATATTTTTTTAGAGATGATTATAGTAAAATTAAAAAAATTTAATTTATATTTATACCATGTTTAGAAGTGTAACTGGCTGAAAACGTGTGTAAAATAGATGATTTTTTTTTCATATTAATAGAATCTTTTAAAGAGTTTTCTCAAATTTAGGTTCTTGAAGAAGAAAAGGGAAACATATTTTCAATGTGTTAAGTAACAGAAAGGATACCAACCATTAAATCCATAGGTATGATCCAATCATCCTCCATGTGTGGTAAATAAAATATCAATGAATATATAACATGATGTTAAAAGTGTTACCAATGGTGTATGTCCGGGAATATGGATCATAGATATAATAAGAAATATATTCTTAGTGGTATGAATAATTTAGATAAAAACATAGTAATGTGGATTAAATTTATTGATATGGCTCATTACGAATATGGTTTTATGAAGATGAACACAAATAAAATTAATAATAAAGAATCTATGTATAATGGTTTGGAGATATTATATGAAACTGCTTAGATTGATGTTGGGACCTAAAAAAAGTAGTATAGATTCACAAGAGCCCAATATTTTTTAAATATTAAACTATTGTCAAGGTAATATCGGTAAGAACTGGGATATTCTCTTTAGGTATGTTTTTCTTTTTTTTGTTGTTTTGGAGAAAAAGAGAAGTTTCTTGAAATTTCTTAAGTACACCCTATGTACTCCATTACCGTGGGTAGTCGGTGGGAGGACATGTTGCAGCCATGCATACGGCCTTCTGTGGTGACCGGGAGACTGCCTAATGCAGGGGTCGGTGAAGGAATGTACATGTCGTGTACTTATAAAGTACATGATGTGTACTCTTTTTATTAAACGGACCGAGGCCATGTATAATTGGTAGAAAACCCTCTTTTACGACCTAGTTCATCCAAGAGAAACCATAAGGCCATGATCTTTCCTCGAGCTCCAGATCGAGCATCTGTTCTCATAATCATCCGTCGTCGATTGTGTTGGGAGAGCCTCGTTATGAAATTTATTCTACTAGAGAATCCCTTCCTAATACCAATTCATTATAATGTTATCTTCGGTTTAACATTTTAGAAATTTTTGTAGATCTACGGTGTTCTTGGGTGATTAAAGTCTTGAGGTTCACTTATAACGATCCTGCAACACCGAGGTTGGTGCTTTGTTCATTTCTATTGAAATGCATTGAGTTTTATGTGCAAAAGTGCCCAATACCCTTGAATGGGGTATTGCGTGTTAACTATTTTATCCCTGTTAATTTCCAGCTATGATTGTATGCTTGAGTAGAGGTTAATTGATGGAAAATAGTGTTAACATCTTTTCTTTGGAAGGGTTTTCCCATCCAGGTAGGTTTAAGACCATTTGGTTTTTCTTAGCCTGTTATGAGGCCGTGTTTGATTCCCATTCCTTCTATTGTATGATGGAGTGTTTTATCTGACATGCTGTTATGTTATAGACTATTATCCAAGTATTTCATGAGGTTTACAATGGCCGTATTTAATTTTTGTGCATGTTTGACTTACACATGGCTGTGGGAACCTAATATAGTAGACCATAGGGATAATGGACGTAAGGGATTCTCTAGAGTGTCTGGTTTTACTAATACGATGCGAGACCAAAGTGGGAATTAACATAAGTGTTTCCTCAGAGTGTTTGTAGTTCCTCAATGTGGTCTACAAGGGGGATGTGATGTAAGTGATTCCCTATAGTGAATTTTAGTTATTGATACGAGAGTGCTTCACCAGAGAGCCTATATTAATGCAGAACCAGAGGGGTTAGTCTGTGTGTTCTTCCTAAAGGGTTTCTTGTGATTTCTAGGTAGGACCAGAGGGGATATACTATGATTGCATCCCAGAGGGTTACCTTCTTGTGATTATCTTCTTACTTTCCATGTGGTGTTTCTATTCTTTGAAATTGTAAGAATGTTTACTCTTGAGTAATTCCTTGATTACTGATTACCTTCCATATATATTCACTAACTGTAAGGGATAGATATCTTGGTGGTTTCCAACTAGGATTTAGTCTCACACCTTGTTTGGGTTTGGCTTTTGGGCCCAAAATTATTATATTGTTGTAGGTATATATAAGGGAAAGTGCGCTTTTACTTCAGGTACTTGGCTGCTTTGGAGATGGAGAGCATGGGACCAAGCTGAGGCTTGCAACATTGAGGATTTGTTTACTTGTTTATCTTATAAATTGGTCTAGTACTGTATTTATTCACTGTGACTTTTTTGGATTATTTCCTAGACAAATGTATCATGCATCATTTATATATATGTTCTCTAGTTGTTTCTTCATCAGTCTTCCACTGTTTACTATTGTTGGCATTTTTACTACTTCCGCTATGTTATATTGGTTTTACTTCCACTGTGTTACTCTATAAATGAGGAAATTTTTTCTGCACTATCAAACCCATAGCCCTCACTTCTAGTCAGTAGCCTCTAGAGGTAGGGGAAATGTGTCTGAGTCCTTGTAACCAACTAGGTAAGGGGCACCTCAGGGTGGCTTTCGGAACTGGTACGTTTCAAAGTGGTATAAGAGGAACTCATTTCTCTTAACATACTAATTGGAGCCTATATATATGGATAAGAAGAAATATGTAGTTGGTAATAGGCTATTCCTTGGAGTAGCAAACCATTGTAGAGAAAAAATCCAATCTACCTCATTTTTTAAACTTTTTCTGGTGTTGAAATTATTAAAGTTGCTTTGATTTCACCTTGAGTGATTCACATGCTTTATGTTGTTATTTTTTATGTTATTATGGTTCTATTTCTGTTTCAACCTGATGAGTTGAGCATATTCCATCGCATGCATCATATAGGCACATCCTAGGGATCACATGTCATGCATTATTTCCATGCCATATAGGGTGCATTAGTGATTTCATGTTTTTGTGATAGGTGTTATGCTATATATGCATGCTATTTTGATAGATTCCTTGAGAAAATACTTACTGTTTGATAGGGTATTTGTTCTGTAACGTTTTGTTTAAATGAATTCCATACATTGGTTCTTGAGGTGTTATGGGCCCTCATGGATCAGAATATGGTGGATCATTGATCTATTATGGTTTTTATGACATGTATAAGATGACACACTATGATTATCGGGGAGTATGGGCCCTCACAGATCGGAATTTGGTACATTAATGTTAGTTTCAATGTTTTTTCTGGGTTCATAGTAGTTTCTGAGACATAATATCTATAAAAACCCAGAATACATGCCGTGTAATGATGAATACATGACCTGTATTCTTTAGTTATGGAAGAAACTATTTTTCTTAAGTACACGTCGTGTACTATATGCACACACCATGTAGTCTCTAACTGTTTCTCAGACATTGTGGGAAGAGACATGGGGTTTGGAATCTTTGGTATGACATTCCATGTACTGGATGTACATATCATATTTTAGAACAATGTAATCACCCGTGTCACTAAGAACATGGGTCGGTAGAGTCTTTCCTAATACATGCTGTGTCTTTCTGGAACACGCCCTATAGTGTAAACTGTGAATCCGGCCGTGTCACTAAAAAAACATGTCAACAAAATCTTTCTAGTGCATGTCATGTCAATCTTAAACACGATGTATAGTGTGATCCATGTATCTAGCCATGTCACTAACAACAAGGGTCAGAAAAATATTCCCAGTACATGTCATGTTCATTTGGAACATTCCGTGTAGTGTGAACTGTGTATCTGTCCATGTCACTAACAACATGGGTCGATGAAGCTTGTCTTGTATTGGCTTTTTTTGGCACTAAAACACTGTGTAGTCTTGTTCAAGGAGAACCGTGTGGCCTATCAATGTAAGGGAACTTGGGAAGGGGTAGAGGATTCATGTACACACCGTGTGTAAGGACAACATTCCATGTAAGTGTGTTACACGACCAGTTTTGGTATATTTACACACCCATGTGAATTGATTAAAGGAACATGTCGTGTAGTCAAATATATGCACCATGTATCCATGTTTTAAAAATCTTAAATGCTTATTTTATCCACTTCCCTATTTACTCTTCTAGATTTTAGTCGTTGATAATTTTTATCTAAGGTGTGCATTTTACCTTTCAGAGTCATTCCATAGAATTTTCCTCTATTTTTATGCCAGTTACATGGAAACGATTAGACATTAGACATGGCTGATCAATGAATTAAAGAAGATCCTCTTGTAGTGCCTATCTTGGAACCATCAGTAATTCTGGACACAAGTGAGGATGCACAGTTCGTAAAGGGCTTCATGAGGTTCATGCAGACCTTTCGAGGAGTATCGTATCCTACCCCTTCCATGGCATAGTTGACGCAGGTTTTCTAGCAACAACATCTTCCCACTTTCACTGGTGATGGAGGACCTTAGGATGGAGATTCATGGTTAGAAGCCATGCTTTCCATATTTGAGCATCTGGAGACACCTTAGAGAGGAGGGTCAAGCTCGCTATGTGCATTCTTCAAGATTCACCCAAGAGATGGTGGGATGGGATCTCACAGGAAGGACACCATCAAGTTTTGACATGGTATGAATTTCAGCATTCTTTTTATGACTCCTTAAATCCAGAGACCTTGAGGTACGATCGAGCCCAAGAGTTCATTAGTCCGGAGCAGGGCACTCTCTCAGTCATGGAGTACTCTTTCTGTTTCACAAACCTACAACGCTTCATGCCTATTATAGGAGGTCATGAGTTATTATTGGAAAGGAAGTTTGAGGATGGTCTGAGGGACAACATCCAATCACATGTGAACATATTTAGGTTGACTTCCATAACTTCTATCATCAATCAAGAACTGAGCACGGTGCAAAATTTTAGAGATTATAAAGTTGTGTGCCAGGGTGGTTTGCTAATTGGTGTTAGTATCCCACCCACTTATAGTAGGAAGCACTGTAGGAGGTATTCATGTGGTGATCCAAGGAGGTGATACACTTCATTCAGTAGCAAGGTGGTGTGATAACATTGTAGGAAGAGCCGGCATACAAGGAAACATTTCCCAAGAGACGCAGTGTAGTGCCAATATTGTGGCAAGATGGGTCATCTTTAGCATTTATGTTAGAACTTATCACTAGCAGTTGGTGATAGGGGTTCTTCTATGACTCTGTGTTCAAGAGCAGCGCCACCAGTTTCTTGTCAGTCTGGTAACTAGAGTTCTTCTGGCCATTCAGGCTGAGGTGGAGATCGCAGTCATGGTAGTCAGTCAACAGGATTTCAGTGAAAATATTGTGGATCAGCTTAGGGTGGTCAAGCAGGATCACCGGGATGTGGTGTAGGTCAGAATTTTGTAGTGGAGTAGACCATGTAGGGTCAAGATCCCAGACCTTGTATAGTTTGAGTACGATTCTATTTTACTCAATTTTTTCTTCTTCTCTTTTCGATACAGGGGCTTCCCATAGCTTTATATTTTATGCTGTTATGGAGAGCCTTGGGATTTGTATCTTTACTTCTATTTATGTCTTGATGTTGGAAAAACCGTTGGGGACTAGAAATAGTGTACTTTAGTGCAAGGTGTATCCTCTTGAGGTTGGTGGGTTTCACTTTTTATGGGACTTTTATGTCTTATAGATGACAGGCTATGATGTAATTCTCGTAAAGGACTAGTTAATTCCCTTCTAGTAATGTGTCGATTTCTATCATTGTAGGGTAAGTTTCACATCACCAGAGGGTGGATCATTTATTTATAAGGGAAAATGGGATGTTCAGGTGAGTAGAGTAGGTCCCGAGAATCTTGGGTTTGGAGGAGTTACCACCAAGATTTCTAGTCATTATCAGGATTCTAGGGGACTCCTCATATGGACTTTCCTATAGTGGAGGATCGTTTCAGGGAAATATTTATAGAGGAAATTTTATTTTTTCCTCCAAGGTGAGATGTAGAATTTTCTATTGATCTCATGCAAGGAGAGGCACTGGTGTCCATTCATCCTTAGAGGATGGCTACACCAGAGTTACAGGAGCTCAAGAAGCAGTTTGAGGAGTTGCAGGCTATGGGTTTTTTCTGAACCAGTACTTCTCCTTAGGGTTCTCCTGTCTAGTTTGTGAAGAAGGAAGACGATACTCTCTGACTTTGTGGGGATTATCAGATGCTGAACCAGTTGACGATAAAAAAATGATATCCCTTATCAAGAATTAATGATATCTTTGATCAGCTTCATGGAGCCCGAGTGTTCTCGAAGATTCAATTGAGATCTGGTTATCATCAGTTGCACGTTAGACCATCTGATATAACTCCTACAGCTTTCTGGAGTAGGTATAGACTATAAAAATATGTGGTTATGTCATTCGGTATCATGAATGTGCATGCAGGGTTCATAGAACTAATGAACCGATTATTCCATCCATAGATGGATTCATTCATGGTGGTTTTTGTGGACTCTATCTTTTGTACCCTCTCACACGACATGACCACACTACCAATCTTGAGATCATTTTGAGTACACTGAGAGTGAATCAGTTATATGATATTCTCTTAAAATTACACTTTTCGATGGATCAAATTTACTTCTTGGGTAATGTTATATCGGAGACAGAAGTATCAGTAAACCTAGAGAAAGTGAGATATATAGTTTCTTGGGAATAGCCGAAGAACGTCTTTGTGGTATGGAGTATTATAGGGATGGTTGGATATTACAGACATTTCATACTAGACTTTTCACACTTAGAAACACCAATGACAGGCCTGAATAATAAGGGTGAAATGTTCTTGTGGTCTAATTTTAGTGAGTCAACATTTGAAGTGTTTAAATAAAGGTTGACTTCAGCACAAATACTACTTTTTACAGATCTAGGAAAGAGTTACACTATTTTCTGTGATGATTTTGGTATCGGGATGGGAGATGTTCTTATGTAGGAAGAAAACATCATTGAGTATGGGTCTCGGCAGTTGAGGCCACACAAGAAGAATTACTGAAGCATGATCTTGAGCATGCTACTGTTATTCATGCCATACGCTATTGGAGACATTATCTTCTAAGAGATAATTTTGTGGATTTCACTAACCACAATAGTCTCAAGAATATTTTCACTCAGTGTGACTTGAAATTGAGACATAAAAGGTGGGTTTAGTACCATTAGTATTTTGTAATAGATATTTCTTATATTCTTGGAAAAGGCAATGCGGTGGCTAATGCACTGTGCAGGAGGACTCAGATACAGGAAGTTTAGGAGGCCCACAATGAGTGGTAGCTTATTGATCTATTTTATGAGATGTATTTGGATGTGCATGATAGTCAGGGGTAGATATTTCATTCTTCTTTAGTTGATTCCTCTACGTTTATTGATCGAGTGAGAATGAGGTAGCTATCAGGTTCGGAAGGCCTAGTCCTACAAGAAAGCATGTCAAGAGAGGACTATATTCTTGGATGGACCGGAGGTGAGAATATGATCATGTGTTTCCATGGGTGTGTATGGTTGTCAGTAGACATACGCAAGGAGCTAATGTGAGACTTTCACACCTCAGTTTTGACAGTTCATCCGGGCATCACCAAGATGTATCATGATCAACAACATCGATATTGGAGGATATGCATGAAGATATGTGTTGTTTCTTTCATGATGAAGTGTTTCACCTATCTGCAGGTGAAGGCGGAGCATCAGCGAACAGTAGGGATTTTTTAGAAGTTACCCATTATTGAGTGGAAATGTAAGGATGTCATGATGGATTTCATGATAGGGTCACTGAGGTCTCCTAGAGGGAATGATACAGTTTTGGCTGTCATTGAAAGAATCAATAAGGTTTCTCACTTCTTTCCGATCAAGGAGACATTCAGGGTTGATGAGCTTGGATGGTTTTAGATCCATGAGATAGTACGTCTACATGGAGTTCCACACTCCATTGTTTCAGATTGGGATGTACATTTTACTTCTCAGGTTTAGAAGGGATTAAAGAGGGGTTTGGGTACAAAGGTACTTCTGAGTACATCTTACCATCCCCAGATAGATGGCCAGTCCGAGTGTATGATTTAGGTTCTTGAGGACATGCTTCATGCATGCATCTTGGATTTTGTAGGTTCTTGGGAGAATCACAGACCTCTTTTGGAGTTTTCCTACGATAATATCTTTCAAGAAACTATTCACATATCATCTTATGATGCTTTTTATGGTAGGCCATGCCGATCACCCTTCTGTTGGCTTGAGGAAATAGAGCAATCTATGCTGGGACGTCGTCTTGTCTAAGAGACCAATGAGAATATAGAGTTGATTTGAATGAGTATGGATATAAAACAGTCTCGAAAGAAGTCTTATGCTGATCAACAGAGATGTCCTATGGAGTTTGGGGTCAGGGATCCAATTTTCCTGCGAGTCACACCAAGGTTGGGGAATAAAAGGACTAAGAGATAGGATATGCTTTCATCATGGTATGTCAGGTCGTTTCAGATGTTAGAGAGAGTTGGGCCGGTTGCCTATCGATTGTAGTTACCTCAGATGTACCAGTCTATGCATGACGTTTTAAAAATTTCTCAGCTTTGATGTTACTTATCAGACCGTCTCATACTTTTCAACCCAAGGAGGTGGAGTTAGAGGTTGATTCCTCATTTGAGGATCATCCTATTCAAATTTTTGATCGCAATACGAAGGTTCTCTAGTGCCGATATGTTTCAATGGTATGAAGGCTGTCGCAGCACAAGCGATTACAGGATGAGACCTAGGAGAGGGAGACCGATGTACAATCATAGTGGATGGAGCAGTTTGATGATTCTTCTTCTATACCGCCTTTCTAGGGAAATTCAAGGACAGATTTTTTTAATGGGGGAGACTGATGTACGATCACAGTGGCCAATTAAGGCAAGTACACGTCATGTGCTTATAAAGTACAGACTATGTACTATCTTTATTATCATTAAATTCACGTGGGTCATGTATAATTGGTATAATATCTTCCTTCATAACCTAGTTCATCCAGGAGAGACCGTATGACCACGATCTTTCCTTGAGCTCCCGATTGAGCATCAGTTCTCCGAATCTACAGCCATCAATTCCATTGGGATCGCCTCAGTAAGCTCTTCCTTGTCCTAGAGATTTGTTTCTTGATTCCTCCCCTTTCTGAAGTTATCTTCAGTTTAATGTTTTAGACGTTATTTTAAATATACTATGTTCTTGGGAAATTCAAGGCTTGAGGTTCACTTATAACAATCACACAACACTGAGGTAGGTGGTTTGTGCTTTTCTGTTTAATGTCTTTGAGTTATATGTGCAAAAGTGATTAATACCCTTGAATGTGGTATTGAAAATTAGTGTTTTAGCCCTGTTAATATCTTTATTGGCTTGCATTCATGAGAAGTTGTTAATTGATTGAGAATAGGGTTGTCAGCTATTATTTGGAAGTGTTTTCCCATGCATGTGTGTTTATTACTGTTTGGACTTGTTTAGCCTGTTAGGCTGCCTTGTTTGTTTTCCATGCCTTGTATTGTTGGATGGAGTGTTTTATATGACTTGTTGTTATGTTGTAGACTGTTATCCAAGTAGTTCATGAGGTTTAATTTGGCTGTATTGCATAGTTGTGCACGTTTTACTTACATAGGGATGCGAGAACCTAGTATAGTAGACCATAGAGAGAATGGATGTAAGAGCTTCTCCAAAGTGTGTTTTTACTGTTACGATGAGATACCATAGGGGGAATTAATTTAAGTGCTTTCTAATAGTTTCTATAGTTCTTTGATGAGAGCTAAAGGGGGAATGTGACGTATGTTTTTCCCAAGAGCACCTTTTATTTGATGATACGAGACTATAGAGGGAATTGACGATGAGTGCTTCTCCAAAGATTCAATACTAAAGCTAAACCAGAGGGGTTAGGCTATGTGTACTTCCTAGAGGGTTGGTTGTGTTTGATAGGTAGGACCAGAGGGGATTGGCATTGAGTACATATCAGAGGGTTACCTATTTGTGATTATCTTCTTACTTGCCATGTGGTGTTTGAATGATTTGAAACTGTAGGAATGTTTACTATTGAGTACTTCCTTGTTTATTGCTTCTTTTTCTTATTACCAACCATATATATTCATTAACTATTATGAATAGATTACTTGGTGGTTTCCCACTAGGATTTAGTCTCACATCCTGTTTGGGTCATCCTTTTGGGCCTAAACAGATTATATTGTTTCAGGTATAGATAATGGCATGCACCCTTCTACTTCAAGAACTAGACTCCTTTAGAGCTAGAGAGCATGGGACCAAGATGAGGCTTGTGAGGCTGAGGATCTATTTACTGATATTTCTTTACATTGGTTTAGTTTTGTATTTTAGCATTGTTACTTGTTTGGATGGTTTCTTAAACATATGTATCTTGCATAATTTATATATATGTGCTCCAGTTGTTTCTTCATCAATCTTCCATTGTTCACAAATTTTGGAATTTTTTCTGCTTCTACTACTGTATATATGTTTTACTTTCACTGTATTACTTTTCCAATATGGGCATAGATTCCCCACTATCATACCCAAGGCCCTCGCTGCTAGTTGGCAGGCTCTGGTGTTTGGGGAAATGAGCTCGAGGCCATGTGACCAAACAGGTACGGGGCGCCTCAGGGCAGCTTCTGAAACTATGATGTTACAATATCAAATGAATATGAAGGAGGTTCACAAATTAAAAATTGTACTTCATAATAGAAAAAAATGTTTTGAATTTTTGGGTATTCCCTTTGGATTGAAATATTTCTCATCTATATATAAATATTTTATAAAAACAATATACCATGAAATATTGGATTTGATTATGAACTATTTTTATTATAATATCTTGATTGATTAAAAAAAATTATAAGGATAATGGAACACCTCAAGATTATTAAGTTTTAGGTTATGATTTCAATATTTTGATTTAGATATTTGAATAAAATAAATACCTTTGAAAAAATAGTGAATATGTTATAATATTTGGGAGAAATATATTGAGATTTGATAGATGTTTGATGTATATGTAACCCTTCTGTCTAACATATTAAAAAATTTTTTGATTAAAAATTTCACTAAATTTATTTGAAAATATTTCATTATTATTTTAAACCTTTTTTGTTTTATATTATATAATATTTAGAGGTAATTTTCAAATTCTTACAATTATAGATCATTTATTTTATAATAAAGTTAATAGTTTGATTGGTAATTGATTTTGGGATAAATATTATTTTGAAATATCACTATAATAAGTGAAAAATAATAGAATTAGGTTAAAAAAAATTATTAGATTATATTTTTTGAGAAAAGGAGAAATTATCAATTGGAGGAATAATTGATTAAAATTTGGAATTATAATAATTTATGTTATTTTTTGAAAATAACATCATATTGATTTTTTGATTAGGGAAATAAATTTTATTGAGTGGTACATTAATAATGGTTCATGTTACATGGATATAAATATTAAACATATTATGAAAGAAAATATAATCAAATCCTTATGATATTTGGGAATAAATATTAGTTAGAAATATTTTATGGAATTTTAAGGATATATATTTTTTAAGTGATCTATTTTGAACTTCAAGTATTACATATAAAATTTTGAAAATATTTTAGTTTTTATTCATTTTATACATTATTAATTTTGGGATTATCTTATATTGTGATAACCATTTTTATGTAGAAAATTTATAAGGTTTGGACGAAATTTTATTATTCTTTGAGACTAGGTGATCAATTAGATATAGATTCTAGTTCTTTAGATAAAATAACTTATTGGGTATACACATCATTTGGAGAAAAAAATTATATTTTGGTGGGAATTTATTAAGGGATTAAATTATTATTTTAACTTATAAATATTTCCCCACATTCATGGTATATGATAAAATATAATTCAAAATACTTATAAATAAAAATGTTATTTGTTTACTTTTCATAAAGGTTAATTGCTGGGTTTTTAACCCACCTATGATTTATAGATTTATCATGGTTGACATTATGATGAAAATAATCTCTATCACTATCGATTAGTCCTTAAGAATTTTTTTATTCCATATCCATGTTTTCACATCACAACAATTTTTTCCTATATAGAATCATAGTTATGTGTTTCTCTATATGAAATTCATACTTTCTTTTTTATCTTTCCATGAAGAAATTTTATTCGTCCCATTTATGATGTGTCATTTCAACTAACGTATTAACAAAATTGAATCCATAGGCACTAAGACCTATTTAAAAATATTGGGTAACTAATTCTTTAAGGGTAGATAATGTAATATCCAGTGATTTTTTAAAAATAAGAAATTTAAGTGATAGAATAAGTGATATGAAAAACCAAGCTCAAACACATGATGATATATTAATTTTTAAAGGTGACCATTAAAAAATAGTTATTATATTAGAGATTATGATTTATAATAATATAATTATTTATTAAATATAATTTTTTTCACAATATAATTTTATTCATCAAATCATAGAAATTAATAAGTAAATTTTGAGTGTATTCATTTTATTCATTAGAAATACATTTTTATCAACATGGGTCTTATTTCTTTTTATATAAGAATATTACAATTAATATCCAGAAACTGGTTTTAATTATGAATAATAAATTGTGTTTTTTTAGTTATGAATTACAATATTATTCTTTTATCAATGTTGTATAATTTGACGAAAACATTTATTATTCATTGAATATTGAAATATACTGATTCTTATTATAAATTTATTTTTATATTTATAGTGTTTATAATGTGAAATTTAAATTTAAATTATTTTAAAACTTTATTTAGTTATTTATTATTTTTAACAACCCAATTAAGTGTTTTGAAACTACTTTGAAACTATAATTTATTTCAAAATCATTTCTCACATAATAAGCAATTTTTTTGAAAAAATGTTTTTTGTTGCATTTAAAAGTTTGATATTAAATTAAATTTAAACAGTTATGTTTTTTGAATTTTTTAAAATTTATTTCATATTTTGAATCATGACATATAAATTTAATAAATATTTCCCTTTAATTTTCTGTCTATATGAATAATAACTAATGCTATTTTGGTTAACATAGTAACAGCTAAATAAGGTAATTATAGTTAATAATAAACTGATATGAGCCATAAAATGGCCTTAAAACTTAAATTAAATGTATAATATTATTTTTCTCATCTATTATAATACAATATTCATTTATATATATTTTTCCTTAGTAATTAGATTATATACGTTGTAATATTTTATTTATTGAAAAGTCAAAACTGTCAAACTATTATTTTTAATAAATATAATGTTCATACAATATAGATTACCAAAATATATGATTAGTTATAAATTTTATTTTTAAATATTAAATATTTTTCTTCATCATTTAATTTTTTTTAATTTTTTGATTAAATTTTCAGCTTAAAGATTTATAAAACATCGATGATATAATTATTTAATTAATAGTGAAATTAAATAAATTATTATAAAAATAAAAATAAGAATATATAGTGATATAAATAATGTGATACAAGAATTTTAAATATTCCTAGGACTTGGTATAGATATAATTTGTTTTTGATTTTTTTTCGTATTGATGTTACTAATACAAAAGTATCTAATATTTATAAAAATTGAGGTTAATGAAATATTATAACAAATAACATTTAAATCAAAGATATAAAATAAATAAAAAATATTAAATTTAGTTAATTAATTTTGTTATAGTTAATAATATCAGTCATGTTCCATTTATAATAGATTTTTTCATTTAGACTAATAATGAAGACACTAAAATTGTAAAAATATTGGTCATCATTTTAAATGTGATATGGGTTAATGATGTGTTAATGTAAAAAAATAATGGAAAAATAGTTAAAACTTATATAATTTTTATTTGATGTGTTTATCTCGACCCATACACATCCTATATCATAAATATATTAGTTTTAAACTTTTATAATTTTTTTTAATATATGATAATTTATTATTTGATGAAATTTTAAAAGAGTCTCTCCACACACTTATATAAGGGAACATTTTATTGTAATTACATAACTGTTAAAGCCCAATTATTCCATTATATATGAAAATAAATTCCTAAAATCCATTCAATTGTTCTATAGTCCCTAATTTTGGTCGAATACCAATAATAGTGTTCCTCTGGTGTCAATGAAATTAGATTTTCCAAAGATGAGGTATCATTATACCTGAGTGTTTTTTTTAAATCTTCTTATAGTGTTTTGAAATCTTGTATAACTATACCAATATAATGACAATAGTATCTACCATATATAGATATTATATTATATGATTTAAAATAACCTATATCCATCCCGAAAATCCATCAAATCGGAATTGAATCCATCATTCATTAGTATAGGGGACTACATCTTTACAATACTATGTAATTAAATTTCTATATCAAAATATATCAGCAAGTTATAATGATGGGTTTATTGTATGTATATAATTTCATGAAATATATATCATTTAAAAAATATAATATATCATTTTATTTCACTTCTTTTTCATTCACAGAAATATGATAATGTCATTCATGCTTACATATGGGTTACATCCTCCATGAAGTGATCTGATTCATTTGACATTACCAAATAAAATAGACATTCAATAAAAATGTTTAATTAGTGAAATAATTTATTATATATTTTATTATTATCATTATTAAAATTTAAAATTATACATTCCATCTTTCCATAATGATCATTAATAGATGGAAATGTTATTAATGCGTACATACGACCTATCGTCTCCATGAGTGTAACGTAGTTAATTTTTCATTAAAATATTTAATGATTAGTATTAAAAGTATAATTTATATATTAAAATGATAGTTAATTCTAGATTATTATTTTGGATATTATTTGATAATGAAACCATTGACAATTGTTAACCAACAGAATTCATTTTGAACTTACGATCTTAGTATCATCAATATACTAGAAGTGAACTTAATAAATTAAAATATTTTAAATAGAATGGTATTAAATAATATAACGGATTAATTAAATATTATAAGGTTTTTAATCATGTATTAAATTTAATGTAGTTTATTATTCATGAATTCAATGAACATATGTGTTGTGTCTAACTTGAGGTGAGGGAATTTCATTTTAAACCCCACTTTTGATGATTCCTTTTAATCTATATTTTTTATCCATAAGAACATATTCAAAAATTTATAAAATTAATTTTATATTTTAATTTGATAGTTTAAATTAGTTTTTAATTATATTTGTATATTTTAAAAAATGTTTGAAAATAATCCTCTTTTCATTTTTTGAAAAATATTCTTTTTAATAATTTTTTCAACAGTGTAAATGGAATTATTTATTAAATTATATGACATGAAAAACATTTCCCACCACCATAAATAATATTTTTTTTATATCAAATTAAATTTTAATATAATAATTTTAAAAAGGAACATTTCTCTTCATATTATCACTATTTTTTAAAATATGTGACTTAAAAATGGAATCTTCAAATACCAAAAAAAGATCCATTTGGGTTTTCAAAATTATTTAACATAAAAGGTGAAATCCATTAATGTAATTTTATATAGATTATATTAAAATATTTCTTATTTTCTTCAAACAAGAACCCACTTTTCATTTTTCTAGAGGTAATTTTGTACGAAAATGGTTTTTTAATGTCAGCAAATGTACGGAATTTGGGTTAAAATAATTTGAAATTTATTTATTATGAAATTGTTAAATGAGTAAATGGTTTTTTATTATACGGTTTTGTAATATTATATATGAGAAAAAAATTATCCCAATATATATTATATTATGGTTTGATACCCATTATTTCTCATTTGTGAGCTTGATAAAGCATGTATGTAGGGTGAGCATCATTATACCACTCCATTAAATTGGATTATTTTGAAAAGTGGATTATCATTGTTATTAAAACATTAAATATGATGTTTAATCCCTTATTAATTTTTATGGATACTCAAATAAACTGTTTGGAAGTTGAACACGATTGTTATTACATGAGTTACTCTGATGGTCACTCCAAAATTAACTATGATCGCTAATACAAGTTTAACTGTGATGGTTAAACCTTTTAAAACATTGATAGTAATTTAATATTACTAATGAAATGTTTTATTAAAATTTTTTGGTAGATGATATGATTTTTTATTTAATAAAATGATAAATTTGAACATTTTTTTTGTATACAAATTTTTTTTATAAGTTCTCATGAACTGATTGTTTATGTCTTTATCATATATCCCCAACTGAGATTTTTTTTTCATTCTATATTTTAAAATTTTATTCAAATTGATTATGAATGAGTATTTTAAATGAAGAATCCAATTTCAATGTAGTAAAAAAATTTCATTAAAAAACATTTTTTATATTAATGATTTCATATTGAAGGAAAATGGATATTTTTTAGAGGTGTAATCCTTGTAATTTAACAGTTTTTATGTAATATTTATATCCTAATTCTCCAAAACTCAAAACAAAAATAATAATTGTAAAAAGTGAGTTAATGTTATTATAAATTCCCAATAATATAAACTGATTAAATATTTTTTCTTATATAGATAAAGATGGGTTTGTATCACACTACATGTTATTTTAAAATGTTATGGAAGTGAGCCTGTATACTATGAGGATGTTACAACCATTAAACATAACTGAATGGAAATGTGAAAACATCACCATGGATTGATTTGTTGGAATCTCCAAAACATAAAAAGAGAATAATGTTATTTGGGTTCAAAATGGTCTCCTTACTAAGTAATAACACTTCATTAATATCATATAATATTTATATAGAGATCATTTTTCCATAATATATATTAATGATGTGGTATGATTATGTAGAGCACAACAATAAATTTTCTATGGTTGGGATTATGGGATACCTCAAATTTATTGAATGGTATTCAATAAACTATTTATATAGAATTGATTTTTAGCATTCTGTATCATCCTAAAATAGATGTTCTATCTGTCATAACCATTAAAAACCCATTAGATATATAATGATCTTTTTCTATGGATTTAAAATGTGGTTGGGATCAGATCCTCCCTATAGTCAGGTTTTCATTCAATAATATCATTCCATTATGTATTCATAGGGATCCTTATTAACCACCTTATATAAAGAAGTGTATAAATCCAATGTACAGGGATGACGTTAGAGAAGGAAAGATATTATGACATAATAATGAATATAAAATAACATATATGTTAAGATCCATCTATTAACACATAGTTAGTAGTAATGTTATGCTGACAATGACCGATCTGATCCATAATTTGATATTGTTGAAATGGTGTTTTCCAAAATTTCTCAAAGAAATAAGGTTATGAGATTCGAAAAAAAAATCATCAATTGGCATATTGTTCCCTTTTAAATTATTTATCATATCAGTTTAGTAGATTTTTTATTGAAACTTAATTCGAACCACTCTTTTGTACATGATGTAAACCATATATATATTCTGAGGAAGTACATACCTAATCCTTCCCATGAATAGAAATCAAAGGTAATACCACTAAAAAAGAACATTTTTATTGGGAATATATTTGTATGTTATTGATTATAATGATAATGTTCTATAATATTAGTCCATTATCATTTATAATTTTTTATGGTGAAACTCCCAAATTGAAGAAGCATTGAAGAAAACATATTATACAAGGTTGTAGAAGTATAAAAAAATTTTGTATCATAGTGATGAATTCGAAGGTATAATGTCATTTTATGGGATTTATAATGTATTACTATGAGATTTTAAGGATTTGCCCTAATGAAATTTAAATTCATAGATATCTTTAGATACATACAACATTAAGTCTTAAAAAATAGTTTTAAATTATTAATAATATTAATTAAACATGAAAATTACAACATATTAATTAAATTTGATGGTATGAATATTAATAAACAAATTTTTAGAATTAACTATTATTATTTTTGATAAATAATATTTTTTTAAATAATTACTTCATTTTTTTGGGAGTCCTTATACTTTAAAAAAAATACTTCCTCAAAAAACGATTTATTTGGAATTTTGTGCGGAAAAGTAAAATTAATTTATACACATTAAATAATATAATAAAAAAATATTGACTTAATATTTCAATAAATGTGTAATAAATTATGTTAGATTGATTATTTAATGATTTTTTAAAATTAATAATGTTTCAGTGGATGAAGAATAATGTTTATTTTTATTAAGAAAATTACTTTTCAATTAAAAAAATTAGAAAAGATACATACTATTTAAAAATGATTTAATATCATAATTTTTTTAATTTTTATCATTAAACGAGTTTTATCTATTGGAATAAAATTCATATTGGGTTTTTATAATAAATTATTCAATACATATGAAAATTTTCACATTCTAAATCAACATTTTCATCACATTCAAGGGTGTAATTATAAATTAAAATATTCCACATATATGAATGATATGTTGAAAAATTTACCTCTTATTTGGAATTAAAATTTTTACCATTATATTATATGTTATAAATGTATTATTGTAAAAATGAAGTGTAAAAATTTAATTACTAGTTACCATGTATAAGTTTAATACATGTTTATTGACAGATGAGGGGTTTATAAAAAAATAAAAGGGGTAAAATTTCACAAAAATTATTCATGTACAATTTTATGGGAATATGTAAACATTATCTATTCAATGGGTTTATAATGATTGGTTATGGATCCCCATGTCTTGATTAAAACATAGGTCCAAATATTTCTTTCCAAAAATTCAAAGTATATAATCACCCATTACTTACAAAAGGGAGACCCTCTCTCTCCATTTAACAAATCTAAAACCATTTGGCTTTCACTATACATTCCAAAAATTATCTTTAACATACATCCCAAAATATTATATGCCTTAGGTTTATTATGAAACCATACTTAGTTGCCTTTTAATGTTAATGAAAGTAAGATGTGAAAAGATGATGTAACATTCATAGCCGAGCATTTTCAATTCGTTTCATCAACCACGTCCTCCAAATAGTCATATGATAAAAATATTATAGAAAATATAATAATATGTTCTTATCTTATTTAATTTTTTACAACTATATATAATTAAAATAAATGGTAAATGAAACCATCAATCATGTGTATGGTGGACTACCGCTTCGTGAGATTATTTTATTCATTTTACATCAAATCCTTTCATGGTTGGATATAATGATGAATTTAAATTATATATCTATAATTAATTACATAATTATAATTTTCTAATAATAATATCATATATATCTTTGTACATTCTATTATATAAGACAAAGATAATGTTTCTCATTAGTATGGTGGACTACTACCTCATAAAGGGATGTGATTTATTTTTCACTCACATGTTACATAGTAGAAAAAATAATAAATTTAATAATAATATTTAGTATATATGAAATAAAAGTGACCGTATAAAGGTGTTATATTATTTACATTCTTTTTGATCCTTTTCTTTAGAAAATGTTAACACTCCCTCATTCGTAAAACCTACTCTCTCTATGATCTATAAAATTCATTTTCCCTATCCAATATTTACGGATTAGTGTAAATAAATATCTGATAAATATATATGATATTTATATGATATTTAAAATCCAATATATTATTATCAATGATC
The DNA here is from genome assembly GCA_963277665.1 of Viscum album. Classification (NCBI taxonomy): domain Eukaryota; kingdom Viridiplantae; phylum Streptophyta; class Magnoliopsida; order Santalales; family Viscaceae; genus Viscum; species Viscum album. The sequence goes on from OY728140.1 coordinate 1,062,096,409, forward strand.
AATGTATATGGACCAAAAATACTAAATCCAAACATCTATGAAAATTATACTTAGTCTTACTGGATACTTGATTTTGAGAAGGAATTATTTATTAAAGTGAAATAAATGGTCATAAGAAAATTATATATGGTATTATATACATAATTATATTTATAGAATATATTTATAATAAATATATATTTAATTGATAAGATGTTTTAATGTGTATGATGGTTGTCAAGTCAGAGGGCTAGGTATTTCATCTCAAATTTATTTTGTTAAACCACATTCCTTATACACAACATGTTTTTATTTGTGTTTCATATAGTGACAATGAATTTATTTTATAACTATAATATTAATAATTAGGGGATAAAAATATCCATCAATTTTTATCTAGTTCATTGAAAATATGATTCAAAAAATACTAATGTTGTAAAGCTTTTATGTTACAATGTATTTGTTTATCGGGATGGTTTTTTGTTACACTTCTAGGTGATGAGATATTGATCTAACATTCTTGAAACACATTAATTTAATTATAATATAGTTATTTAATGAAAATTCATGTTTTAATATAATTTTACAATTTTTATTTTCTTAATATTAAAAAATAATTTCATAAGAAAAACTAAAATTACTTCTCTCTTCGATCAAAAATCCATTTTTCTATGTCCATATTTTTACAAATTTTTTTTAACTAATGTTTAAAATTATATAAAATTAATTATTAATTCAATTTTTATACATTAATTAATTTAAAAAATGGATTAAAATTATTCCTTCAATTTTGTTATTAATGTTTTACATGTTTACTTTTTTATTGAAAATTTGAGAGGAATCCTTTTTTAAGCATGTAATACATGAATGTTATTCTCTATTTTTATTAAAAATCAATTTTTAAACATTTTATTAATAACCAATCTGTTATATTAAAATAAATTTTTCTTCAATTAATATTGTGAAATTTTATTTTTAAAAATTATTATTTTCAAAATGAAATTGTTATTTTCCTCATTAAATGTTCAATGTGATCATTAAAAATCAATTTCCACTTATGAAGAGATTATTTTATGTTACGTTAACATTATTTTTGATATTATCCTTGGATAAAATCACTATTAACTATTTTTATAGATTAATTTTATAAAAAAATAATTTTTATGAAACACATTACTTTTTGTGTGTTGTGAATTCATGAGATATCTATGAAACCAGTAACATTTCCCTGCGATATTATAAGAAAAAATATTAAAAAAAACAATTTGTTTTAATGTATTCTAAAACCATTAGTGTTTTTGGAAATTATGATAGACATATGATTTATTTGAATTATTTGATAAGAGAGACATATATCTTTATATAATTCATTATCTAAATACTGATATCCCATGAGATAAATAAAACTAGAATGTGAAATGAGACTAGTTTTGTAATATAAATTACCCACAATGATAGAATATAGGGTTAAATTTGATAACAATGATGTCTTGGGGAGTGAACCAATTTAACTAAAATAGATTTTTTAAATAGCCATTACTAGTGAGGTAGTGATTTTATTTTCTTATATGTAATACACAAATATATGTCTTATGCCAATTTTTTTTCAAGTTTCTCATGTTCTATGATTATATTATTATTCATGTAATATGAACTAAACTAGATTATTTCATTTATCTTGTTTAATTACTATGATATCAAGGGTACGTGTTTCAAATTTTATTCTCTTATTAGCAAACCCCTATTCTTTCATTTTATTGATAATTAACTTATTTACCATTACTGAGCAACTGAGATCACCCTTTTTTATGTTCACTTTCCCTAGATTATTAGGAATGTTATTATTTATGGGATATTTATGAATTTTAATATTTACGAGTAATGTGGTGGGAAATAATATATTTCTATATTGAATGATTTTTTATGTAACATGTTTCTAAATTCAATAGACACAAACAATAATGGAATTGATCGTTATGCTATATAATAAATAATTTTTTACCCTGGCGTGATATCTATGTATAAAAAATATTCTATCTTTATAAAGGGATATTTAGTTTCTATGTACGTTGGATAAGATTCCATGATATCTTATGTTCCACTTGGGACCTCTTTCTAAATGAGGATTATATAGCCTGCTGTCTTGATTTGGATTTATTCCTAATGATCAAATATTCACTAACCAAATTTACCCTTCATATATGTATAGTGGTGTATAATATGAAATATTGGGTTTTCATGATTCATTAAGTTGATGTGTGACTAATGAGGAATGTAAATGAACATCATGTGTATTAGAGATTAAACCTATAAAACATGGATGTCAGGGATACTAATGTTCTGATCAACTAGGGCAGGACCCATAGTTAATTTATTATTATTCTGGAACAATTCATTTCATATAATAAACATGTGGTTTTTATTTCCCTTTTATATCCACATGGGTCATAAAAACCATTATTATTGATGATTGAACTCTATACAAGGTTAGTAGGGTATTAGAGGTGATTCCATATTCATGTAGTAATTAATAGAGAAATGGGTGTGTCAACTATAGGTGATGTAATTTTCTATTTAGTAGATAGTTGTTTAGGATTATACTATATATATATGGGTTATATATATAGTGGAGGCTAATACCTTGGTAGTTTTAATCCTTTTAGAACCTTACTAGAGTTTGTTCATTGTGTTTGTTATCAAAAAATATGCAGAGAATCTAGTCTTGTGAAGATGCATCCTCTAGAGATTTTGGTGATAGACTGGAAAATTATCATTACCTGAATGATTAGTTTATCATCCCCATTACTTTAAATAATTTATTATTATAGTCCTTTAAACAAATTTGTTCCACCCACATTGTTCTATTCATTTGTATTGGATTTTGACAGAAGTCTTGTTCCGTAGGTGTAATCTATTTTAGTTACAAGTTATGTTAACTTTTTGAGATGTATAATAATTATGTAGAAGATCAATCAATGTGGGTTTTTATTTACCCAATTTTCAAACCATATGATGTCATCCTTGTTTTCGTTTAGTAATATTATGTGCATGTGATTATATATTCATATATTAGAGTTCCATATTTCTTAATCCAGATTTATGATTGATAGTGGTCATTATAGTGTATAGTTAATTATTAGGGGAAGGAATGAATAGTTTATTCCTCAATAGGTCATGGTTATTCATTGTAATTCCAATAATAATAGATTATTGGTGTTTTGAAGAGTCTTTTAATGTCTAATAAGATGAGTTATTATGAATCCACCATAGTGAAACGTCATGTTTGGGATATAGGTAAATCAAGGAAACTTTATAATTTTGATGGCTCTATATCATGTGACACTCATAGAGATAAAATATATGAGACATTTGATCAGTGATATATTACATTGGTGCTTTATCTAACATTTTCTATATCAATTGGGTGATCTTATGTTGTTTTCCATGCATGTAAATAGTATTATAATGATTTATGTGGACTAATAGAGGTTATAATATTTGAAGATGAATATTTCTAACATCCCTCAAAGGGTATATGATCTGTTAGACCATCAAATGTTTGTGAGTTAAATTATATCTCAAGGTCTTTCTTTCCATGATGGTATGGGAACATTAATATTCATGTCATGTTGTTTAGTTTCATGCTCACAATTTATATAATCATGAGGTCTTGTAAGTTCCCTGTTTAACATATTCCAAGTTGAAATCAAAATCATGTTCTTCAGTGAAACAATTGTATACTCAATGTTAGAGGAAGATCAAAATATAATTCTCAAATATATCCTATAGGATAATTTAAATGATAAAATATATTTTATGCTATCCAATTTCATGATTTATTTATCATAGGTGTAACAAAAAGATCCTTTGGTGTCATATTAGTGTTTATTCATGGTTTGTTAAGGATTTAGGAGGTTATGACTTTAGAGGCACACATGAATGTGGAAGATGATCCAATATTTCATTGAAATATAGGATTCAACTAGTGGTTTTTGTCTGACATATCTCACAATATATCCCAAATGATGTATCTGAATAGGTTGGACTAGAAATGAATTTGGAAATATTATTGTTTTGAATATTTTGAGTACTTTTGGGAGATGATGATAAGTTAAATAGTGATTTAGTTTCCTAAGGATGAGGTGATGTATAAGAAATAATTAATTCATCATTTTTGGTTTTAGTATTCAGATTAATGATATAATGGGTGGTTATCACTTACGAGTCATGGATGATATGTCCCCATGAGTATATGTTTTCCACCCATGACACGAATCTAGGGGTTTTTGTGTTTTCCTAAAAGGTGTGGTGACATTACCTGAACATATAACATTATATAGTCTCTAAAAAAGGTATATGTCCAATGGATAATTTATATAATTAGGAATTTAATTTACCTATGTGTATGGGAATATAATTTCTTTTTTATTTTGATTTTTAGATCTCTTAAACCATAGAAATAGTAATATGGTTTCCTTTGTGTTGAGTCACAATTTGATGGGAAATGTTTATCTGAATTCTAATGATGATTGGAATGTAAGGGATGAATTTAGAGTTATTCATATTGATATAGATAATGTTAGTGGTATATTATTTTATTACATGATGACAGTGGGAATATTATTGTGTGGAAATTTGAGAAGAGTCATTATAATGACATTGAAGAGGATTTGACATAAGACTGTATCGATCATGATGATCTCAATTGGGGTGGTATGAATTTGATGTAGTTCAGTGGAGGTTTTGTGGTTGGTTGTTCATACATGAGGTTTTTCTATGTGGGGGTTACTACTCAACATTAGTGGTGAATCTGGTTGTGGTTATAGTATAACATTTCTTGAGGAAGTAGATTTGGGGGTTGTGTATAATGAAATTTTAAGAAAAGTTTATAGTGTGGTGTTTGTTCAGTTAGTAGCTAAAAGTCATGAACTCTGTTGTTGGGGTTTTTTATAGCCATTATAGATCTGTAAATGGGATTTTTCATTATTCAGAAGGATTTCATAACATTATTACCCTTGGAACTAGGGTTACATGACCTTTACTATGTAATTATTGATTGATTGATGAGTTTGAGCCATTTTTATCATTTAAAATGTTATGATTCATGGCTGTTTTATTAATGTATTATGTGGTTGAGGTGTGTTGAATCCATGGGGATCCCAATTCCTTTATTTTTAATAGGTATTCTTATTTAACTGCATGATTATAAGGTTTATTTTTGTATTTTATTCTCATTTATGAATTTAAATTCCAAAATATACCTATAATGATTTCTTGATAGAGTAGACTCTCTATATTCTACTAGATATGTTTCAGGCATGATTCTAAAATTTTAGAGGATTGTGGACAATGAAAATACACGTGGAAATATTTTTCAGAAATAAATTCTATCATTGACCCATCATTATGGATCCATTTGAGGTATTCTATATGTAAATGTTACAATCATCCCTATATTAAGATGAGGTAGGACACTCAATATTCCTTGTTCATGATATGGTACTAAATGTGATGGATAATATCTAGTTGGTTATAGATTGTAGTAGTGCAGTATAAGAACCCCAACAACTTATTGATGATTATTATAGGAGACCCATTAAGTTTCAGGCCAGTGACCTAGTATTTTTTATGTTTCCCCCCACTATTGAATTTCAGGTTTTCTTGGGGGATTATTATACATCCACATTATCTAGTGAGGTTAATGGTGATAGATAAAATTAGAGAGGTTGAATATATATTATTATTTATACCAAAATTGTACAAGATCTAATATGATTTCGATGTTTCTGAGCATCATTAGTGTCTTCACAATGTCTCCCATATCATTGAATATGGATTGAAAGATATAGAAGATGATATAGAATTTGGGGAGAGTAATGATAAGATATCAGATCATCAATAGAATATTCATTGTGTTTGATTTATTCTATTTGTTTATGTGTTACAGAGCCTTGTTGTTTGTAAGATAATTATTGGAAGCATTAGGGAAAGATATTTTTTTCAATAAGTTTAGTTAATTTCCATTATTTATATTTTATTTATGGATATAATTATTAAATTATATATTTTTATAAAAAAATATTTTCCCCCATTCTCCTTTTATTAAGATAGTGGTTGTGTAATGTACTTAACACGGTTCCTAAGAAGTGTATCAATTGATGGGGTCTAGAAAATTACATTCATCAGTACTTTAAATTTTATTTTTAAATATAAAGGATAAAAATAATTTATTATTTATCTAATGTAACTATCTCAGATTATCAATCTATTATTTGGTGTGTACTAGTTATTGAAACATTCATGAAGAGGTTTTAGGATAATATTGTTGAGTCATTGATTCTATATGGATAGTTATTTCATATTGAAATCCTTTTTGTGTAATGTGAATGATTTTTTGTAAAAACTAAATAATTTACATGGAATATTAATTCATATTGTGAATGGTTTTATTGGTATAATGCTTATAGCGATGATTTATCTGGTTTTCAATCTATAGTACATCAAGATTCAACTTTCTTATATAAAATACAGTTATTGGGATGGTTTGTTCTTAGTTCCATCCAAGTGTTTTTTATAGCCTGATAGATCTCATTTAGGACCTTAATTGATGCCGAGATTATAAGATATGGTGATTTTTATTTCATGGGATATTAGACTTGGAATTTTCATATCCTGAATTCTCTTTTCCTAAATGAATTTATTTATCCTTTTTTCAACCATGTGAATATGTTTGTTGTATCATGAATGAAAATTTTCCATCCACGACTATAATTTTTAGCACCCATTTAATTTTACTTTTCCATAATTCATTTTTATAATTTTTTGTGTCATAAAATGGGGATATTTTTAGGTCATCGATACATTTATTCATGAAAATGATGATCATTTTTCACAGATCATGTACTATTGATTCAAGGTTATTTTTCCAAAATTACCTGCAACTTTCCCACGTTCATCAATCCTAAGATGTCATAATTGTAGAGATATTTGGTCATAGTGATCTTGCGTAGGGACATTGAGAAAAAATGTTGTTTTTAGGAACTTTTTGGTGTTCCATTATTGGATTATTTTACCGGTGATGGTCCATTAATTTTTTAGTGCTCATAAATTTAGACAACATATGATTTATATACATGATCAGGGTCCTCTATTTATTTTTCATATTTTTTTGACATACATTCTTATTAAATAAATTATGTTAATTTTTTGATTTTTTATAACATAATAATGAATGAAAATAAATTAAAATTAAAATATATGTGGTTTACACACAAGAGTTAACTAAGTTCTCATTGTTACTGTTGATGAACCTTTCCATAATAATTTTAAGCTTTTATGAAACGTTTTTTTTTGAGTTTCTATAATGTTTGATCCTATATTATAATTTATTCCATGTTCAAAACTATCATAAAATGTAAAAACATATATATTTATAATAATATGTCCCCTATATATTTTAAATGTTTTGAAAATTCCAATTCTAATTATTAAGTGGTGTCTCGAAAGACCCTCTTAAATAATTTTTTTTAATTTATATGTTTTTATGAATATAAAATTTACATTCATATGTTATTTTATGAATTATTTAAATTACCTTATATTTTTTTTCATTTTTAGTGGTCATGTGACTATGGGGATAACTGTATTAAATATTGAATGTGATCGGTAAATATTATTCCATTTGGGGTTTCCATGATACGGGACACAACATTTTTTATGGTGATTGATTTATATATCTAGTTTTTTAGGGATATTATGTTGTATAATAGAATTTTTAAAGTATCTTTGTAGATATGGAATATTTTCATTGATAATGAAAATAATATGGTCTTGGTATGAAAATAAATTATTGGAGGCCTGAAATTTATATGTGGAAACATATTATTGAATTGAACATTGTTAAATGAATGGGAATAAATATGGATAATTTATTGTGTGGGATGACATAAATTATATGTTGATTGACTTAATATATAAATTTTTGTTAGAAAGTTTATGTAATATAGTAAATTTTCAATATATAAAATTGAATGAAAACAATTTTTAATTGAATGTGTGGTTTTTTATGAAAAAAGAAATTTTTTGGGTAGTGATTGGTGGTAAACACCATAAAATGGTTCAAAATTTTTTATAGGAGATGATAGTACCCGTTATAGGAACTCTTTGGTTTGGTATTATGTTCTACATACCGATCATTATATATATATATATATATTTTAAAAACAATGTTTACTTTTATTTACTACTATATTTCAATAACCTAATGTCATTGGGGTGTATTTACCCCAACATCCTCGATGGTGAGTGAATATATATTTTTATACCCCCTATTCTAGTCCCATCCATCAACAGTAGTAATGAAACAATAAATTTTTTAAATTATTACATATTATGGATTATATTATCAAAATTCATAGAGATGATGAATCAATTGAAGTTGATTAATTATGATATTGAATCAGTTACTGGTGATTTAATGTTATAGTGTATTTTTTTGTTCATGCGTAGAAATGATTGGGAAACACCATTTAGTTGGAATCAATCATGGTAGAAGGATGGAATGTAGTTGATATCTTTATTGAACATGATTCCTTATTTTCTTTTAATATAATAAGTATAAATAAGTAATTACATTTTGAAATTATGTTATGATGACACTTTGATTTGATTATTAAATTAAATACAATGTATATGAGCAAAGGTCATTTGACCTTGGGGAATGAGGGAGGAAAATTAGTGGAGAAGTGATTTAGGTAAAATTTCCTTATAATATAGAAATTATATTTTACTATACATGTATAAAGTATTAGTTTATTGAAACATTGTTAGTTTTTCAGGGATGGTTGAGCTATTTATGTCTTCCATGGTTTAATTTTTTATCCATAGTGTAATTATAATTCAATTTCAAAACATTAATGATATTCCATGTAGAAATTCCTCTCAGTATACATGTTATACTCAACTTGTGTTTATATAAACATCTCTTTAGGTTTAGAGGATGTTTCTAGATCCTGGTCTATCCATTACTAATAAGGAAGTTAGAATTGTTGTGTAGTATCAACTATTGAACTTCTAATTTTTATTTTAATAAGTGGAGTTTTATTTATTTAACTTTACATGAATTGTGTGATGTATTAGATCCATTAATATTATATGACACATTTTTTATATATTTTTATTTTATCTATCGATCCATTATTGTTATATTGAGGTACTTCCAACAATTGTAGAAATTTATAAACTCAGTTATAGTCTCCACTAAGGAGCCATTAAGAAGAAGGTCTTGGGGGAACTATATCTCTTCAAAACAAGTACATATGAGATTATAGTGGAGGGGGAGACAGTTTCCAGAAAAATATTCCTTCTTAAGAGGTTTTTGAAAGTATAGAACATGAAAACATTCAAAATGGAATAAAATAGATTACACATAAATATTTGAAATTTATATTTTAAGAAAATTAGAGATTATGGATAAGATTTTTTGTTTATTTTTTAATATTATTATCCTATTGTGAATTTTTATTAATTTTTTTAGATTCACTATAGATTATATTATTGAATGAATAATAAATTTTATTTTAACTATAATAATCATCTTTTCATCAACCACTCATTTTTTATAATTACAGGTGTTTATATGATTATATGATGTATTTTTGGGTAATAATATTGTTTTTACCTTTAGAGGAACACCTCACCATAGTTGTGGGTGTTTTGGTTGTCATTTCTGAACTGTGAGTCAAGTTATTTGTTTTATTTTATTGCATGTTTGGTCATATGTAATGTTATTTTCTATATTTATTTTGGATTGTTGGTTGTTTGGATCATGTTTCAATGGTTCCTAGAACTACATGATGAGTGTGATGGTTAGAGTGGACATTTTTGAAGATTTTTTTCTAGGGGAGGGGGTAACCAATAAGAAACATGGTCTCTTTAAATTCATGGATTGTGATGAATTTTTCTCCTAAATATGACACCTATGTGAATAAGGATGTACTTCTATGTCATGATCAATGGAATTTTACAACATAGAGATTGGTAATTTATAGAGTAAAGTCGAGATGTGTATAAGTCGAAACACCCAAGTGGTATATGTTTTCATACATATATTTTATGAGATGATCCCATTGTATAAAAAATATTATATAATTTATTATTTTTTAGTAATGTATGAATGTATGAATGATGTGAGGTTGAGTACATGAAAATATGGAAGATCATGAGCAATAGATATCCCTAATGAAGTTATTCACATTAAGGTCCAAACAACAATGCATTTCCCCTAATTTAATAGTGGAGTATATAGTGGTATTCTAGAGATTTATAACAACATACACAATATTCTGGTTAAATTCATAATGGAGGGTTAATATGGGATTTTATATTTTAGAAATTGCAAGACTCGTGGATCTGAACACCTTCAAATGACGGTGGATTTATATTTCTTATGATTATGCTCCAAAAATCATATTTCTTGATCCCCTATGAAATTATAGAAGCTATTAAAAATTATAAAAAAATAATGGTATTCTCCCTCATCGTTTGGATTTTTTTGTTTTACTATTTATCTATTGCATACCCTTGTCCCACTCAATACCCTTCACTAATATCCTAGGATAGTTTGAAAACATTGATAATTGGATTAAGGATTCTTTGATCGAGATAAAGTATGTTATAAAATTCTATGGAGTTTCTCTTTTTCACTAATTCCTAGAGGATTTCATTATATTTTTCCTCAATTTTGGGATTAGAATATAGTGAGGCCTTCTGGTGTGTTTTTTTATTCATAGGATCTTTTATAATATCAATCAAATTTGGTGGTTTTTTATTCACATATTTTTTCCTTTATTGAATAATAATTATTCATTGAATATTGAATCAAGGTAGTGTTTTTATTACATACCATTTTTATGAGAATGTGTGTAATTTTCATAATTTATATATTTCCAGTAAGTATTGAATCACTCTAATTAATATAACAATACAATAATTTAGGAATAATTAAATATATAATTCTTTTTTATTATCAATTTTGTTTTATTGTATTTTTATATTGGATTTTTATTGACTAAATATTTTTCTATATATAGGTTTAAATTTTATTTGTTTAGAGAGGAAAATATTCATAAATTAGGATAAACAAAGTAATATTGTAATTACACAATGATTTATAAATGATTCATGTAAATTTATTCTACAACTTCCCTTTATATAACATAATATTAATGTTGTCTTAAAGAATGATCATTGATTGAAAAAAATAATAGCAGGTTATAAATTAAAATATTATGGTTGAATAAACACTTCATATGTCAAATATATTATTCATGGAAGTGATGAAACAATGTTTTTTTGATGATAATTAATTTGGTATGATCATGTACATTATTGATTATGAGTTTCATAAAAACCATAGTCTTATGGACTTAGTTACCCATTTAATTTTAATTATTAAAATATTTAATTTTAATTTATAAGTGATCCCGAATGATTGTACTTTGATTTTATTTATTGTAATATTGGAATAAAATGTATTTAAAATAAAATTCAATTTAATTATTGAGTTATAGATATTTACTGATAATGGTGATTGATGGGTATTTTTTTGCACAATGTTGTATTAGATGACATACAGGTGGTCGAAATGTGATTATGAATAGGTTGTATACACCATGCGATAATTTTTTGTATGGTATCTTAGGATGAGTTCTAGAGTTTCTAAAAAATGAATAAAAAATTAATTAATTATGAACTCAAGGGATGGGGTTTTCTTTAAATAATGATTAATAAACTAAACGATAAGATAGTTGTAATGATTTCAATGTCGGGAAAAGTATGGAATAAAAACATTAATAGGATATAAATATCATATTTAATTTTGATTAAATTAAAATGTTTATCTCAACACTATAATGGGGATCAATATTTGATTGGAATGATAGAAATTAATAATTGATATGATTAGTTATGAGTCTTGATGCTTGTATGAATTTTTAATTTTTAGAACATAGATGATGCGGTTGCGTGTTTTGTGAGGATATCATTATAGTTGAGTTTGTTTATATGATGTTTTATTTAGTTTAGTTTTCAATGATATATTCTTATATATCTTAATTTTTTATGTTTCACCATATGGGTTTGAAATTAAGATAACCAAAAATATTTTGGTGATTTAATATCTTAAAAACTATGTTAGAATGGGAAAATATGGTTAATAACTACTTCTCCCCATCTTGGAGTATCGTATATGGGTATACCCGGGTTTTGTGGACATAAGGTGTGGTGTATGGACTCAAAAAAGTTGTTAGGGCTCTTAGTTTTAAATTTTGTGTGTGTGTGATATATTGGATTAATTTCATAGAATATAAATGTATTTAGAATTTATAGATAGATCTTCTAACATGAGTTCATGCATCGGATATAATGATGAGAGGTATAATGTATAAAAAATGGGTTTTAGATGAGTTCAAAAAAACCCTACCTAATTATAAAGACGATAATATATTATTATTTGTTCTATAGGAAGCTGGTATTGATATAGTTTCATGGGAAAGTGTAGGATATTTCCTGAAATTAATGGGAACATGATGTGATTCATTGAGGCGTGATAGTGACACAATTATAGGGAACTAAAAGTATGGTTCCACATTATATATAAATTTATAAATGACATCAAATGGATAAACATTCATCTATGAATTTTTTTTATCATGAAACTGAGTGTTTTTAATTTAGATTATAAATTTAGGTAATATATCAATTTCTTTTTTATTCACATTTATTTAAATTTATTATTCAAAAATCTCTAGAGACATATCATGGGGGATCAAGCTGGTTAAATCTTTATTCTAAACACTATATATAAGATATATTGTTTTGGTCTATGTAGGGTGTTGAAAATTCCATCAAAGAAAAAAAATTATCCCACAATCACTTTGTAAAAGGAAACATGTACTTCTACAAGTCTAGAAAGGTGAATAAACTTAAATTGAGAAGATAATTTATAAAGAAACATGGAGGAATTTAGGTTTTAAATGATATTATTTGGACTACATACTATCAAAAGGAAGGATTTGTGGACCGCTTGGATCACGAACTATTGGTGTGCAGAACGATCAACGAGGCAAAGGCCTATGGAACAATCACCGCCGAACACAGTGAACCATGAACCGTGTTACAGAATGAATCTGGCATGCGAATTGCATCCGTGTACCTCAAATGAAGAAAAATAGTAGGGTTTTGTAAACCATTTTCACAAACCAAATACCCTGCAAATGCTGGTTGGCTTAGTTTTTTGCGGTCAAGATATCACTTGATGGACCTCCGCAAATAGTGCTCCATTCCCATAGATATGATTTCCCTAATACTCTATAAAATAGGGAACAAATGGAATTGAAAGGAAGGATGAATTTTTTTTAAGGGAATCCATTGGTTGGAAGAAATAACAAAATGAAGATTCCAGATTCAGTCTTGAATCATCGGTGAAGCCCGATTGAGAACCACACTCTCCGCAATTACAACAATCTTCGAACCATAAAATGTGGGAACTGAATAGTAATAATGGAACCACAAACCTAAATGGTGAATCCTATCACATGATTATTCATGTAGATAAACTGTTTGTGAATGATAATACCCTATACCCTCATTCAAAATGTTGTTCCACATAGTTTATCACTACACAGATTTAACTCTGCCTCGCATATTGCACCAGTATGTAGGCGGAACCCGAATGGTTTTACATACCCCATTCTGGACCGCATACCACTGTGGTGTGTAGTGGTCCATAACCATTTCTGCATACCACATTAGTATGAGAACAACCCCTCTTCCTACACCCCACTATGATATGTGGAGCTTCCCCCGTCCCAAATAAGAAATTAGTATGTAGAATGGTGTGTTTTAAGGTATTCTTAACTCAAGTTCCAATATCACCCCTCCACTACCATATAGTCATCTGTAATCCTTCCATGAACCAGTACCCTAACATCAGGAAAAATACTCTTCCAAATCCATCAGATCTATATGATCATACAATTGGGTGTATCAGCCGCCCCTTTGAGTCTACATACCCATGCTATGCTGAGTCATGAAGGCTCTCCCCACAATAGTTTGGTCTTTGAGAGTTTCTATAGTTATTCATTCTGATGGAATCACAGAGTCCATCCTTGGGATGTTAACGTGGGCCTCCCTATTCTAGGGATTAAGGGTGATAAATTCGTTTTCCATTCAATAAGGAATGATGATCAGTCAAAGGGGTCATGTTCACTCCCCCCTTTAACAAGGATGAAACACATCCCCATCCCAGAACATGTTCCATGGAACTCCCACTGAGGTATGTCCCCAATATTTCGAGGCCAGATGAATGAACATTAATTTCATTTCACATTGAATGGTTCATCACTCTGCATCCTCACCCACCGAAGCCCAAGCCAAATCTTCCATAGGCTCTCCCCCTCCCACTAATTGGAGAGGAAGCATGTTGTTGGTTGGATCTCATGAATCCTATTTTTTCTCACACCAAGCATGGCTCTTGTTGTCCTAAGGGATTGTGATTATTAAAACATATATAAAAATATAAACTACTATAACTATGATTCATAATCAAACAAGGATATCTAGGATTCCTACATGATGTTCTGATCTCAAAAGTGTTCCCATCCAAAAGGGTTCACTCAATCATGTTCCCCACTAATTGGAAGCCTCCAAGCGTAATCCCAAATGATTATAAAATAGAATAACTCTAATTCATTATCAAACCATGATATTTAGGATACCATTCTGAAGGCTTGATCTCAAAAGGGTTCCCATAAAAAAGGGTTCACCCAATCATGCCCGACCCAAATGGGTAGCTTCCTTGCGTAAGACCCAACCTTCCCAAAATACGGGTGTTCTGATTCATCTCATGAGGATACATAAGAGACCCATATTATTGGTTTGATCCCAATATCAAGTCACCTTCTATCTCTCTTAGATTATGATAAGCTCTAGAGTTCTTTATTGAACGGTTCATGTCAGCATCACCTCTATACCATTAAATCCTTGTATTCCTATGACGATACTGGAAGAAAGGGGTATCCCATGGACACCATCTTTGGGAATGAAATGAGGATTCAAGAACATATGAACACAAACAAAATATATAATAGAGTCACAAGATAGGTAATAATCCTACCCCAAATGGGTGTAGTGAGCCTGAGTTCTCATCCTCTCGACTGATGGAGTCCTTAAGTGTCATTTGCTGAATCATCAACTAATGAGATCCTTCCTTTGAAAATATGGTGCTTGAATCATGGATACCTGGGCTGTTAGGTGATTTTGAACCCATTAATAAACTCATTGGGGACTATCTAAGGATGTTATATCTGAGGCGGACCAATTTTACAAGTATATGACCCCATGAAATTGCATGATGTGACCATTTGACTATGGAATATCCATCACAATACAAAAGGTGTAAATTAACTAGTCCCCACAGGGTTAATCAAACTAACCTTTAAAGGATAATGATTAAAAATGGGTTGAAGCAAAATAAATGGTGAATTGGAGGAGAAACCATCTCTACAAAATGATACGGGTGATGATTCTTGTCAGACCATTTCATCATCACCCAAAACGCGCCCCCTCGGAGGTGGAAAAAAATGGTGAACCCTACGGGAATCCATAACCAAGGTGGCAGTTCTTCCCCAATGATAATAGTAAGAAGGATACTTTTTGTCAGACCATTATGTTCTCCTCTATATGTGTGAAATGCTCCACCTCAGAGGTGGTACAAAAATGTTGAACCTGATGTGAATCTTTAACAAATGATTCAATTCATCCTAAACGATAATAGACATAATGATACTGCAAGTCAGCCCACTTTTTTCACCTCTATACACAGAAAACGTGCCTCCTCAGTGGTGGCACAAAAATGGTGAACCCTACATGAATCCTCAATCATGGTATTATTCTTACCCAAATCAAGACCCATAACCCACAATAAGATAAAACAGAGGGGAAGGGGCTAACGATGAATTGTTAGATATGCATATGGTTAATTGAATGCTAATTTGATGATGTTTTGTGCTCTGCATGTCATATATGTATCTTGTAGGTTCCCACAGAGCAACCTTCAATCCAAATGACATCCCGATGACAGATTTAGCCACACAGATCAGTGATCCAAAAGGTGGTATGGTCCCTAACGGAGAGAATGACCCCCTCTCCTACCCAGCCACTTCAATGTAGGGTATCCCACAAACTGGTCAAAGAGTACCACCTAAATGGTACTATCCCCACACTAGAGGCTGTGTGGCATGCCCTCCATCCTATAAAAGCAATCTTGCTACCTCTTCATCTATGGTTGACACTCCCACACAAGGAAACTAGGTGGTCCTCTCAAACTGTTTCGAGAGCGTGTCCCCAGAATATGACTATGTGTGCCCATAAAATATTAAGAAGGAAGATGATGTCGATTCTAACAACAACAACTCAACTATATAAGGGTCCTAATAATGGGTCCTCACCTGAGAAATTCATTGCTGACACCAGACAAACATACCTCCTCCCACCGAAGTGGACCATATGCCAAGGGATCTTGATAATGTCCATGAGACCCTGGCCCCTATGGATTCTTGCCAAGGGCCGAGAATATATAATCAAGAAAATTCTATCACTATAGTTATTGGAGATAAACTATGTTTTACTAATGTTGTGCCATTCAATGGAATGATATAAAACTCTGCCCCCTCTAATCAAGCCCACCATAGAAATACAGTGGCATAATATAAGGACATTAATGTTCTTGCTAGTACTCGCTGGTCCCAATATGAAAAAAGTGGAAACCTGTAGGTAGATATTGATATCTGTCGATGCACAAAAATCCCGTCAACTAAATTTGATGGAAACCAGCTATACACAGGAAAAAATACCTACTAATTCATTTCTGGCATTCCATATAAATAGGTAAAAAACCAATAATACATAGGCACAAATACCTTCTGATGTCGTTCAATACCGCTATCCAAATATGGAAGTAACCAGGTATGCACAGTCCCAAACACCTGTTTATGCATTTGATGTCCGCCATCCAAATAGGGAAACAACATGATATTCCCCAGAACAAACACTTGCTGATGAATTTTAAGCCTTCCATCTAAATAGTGTGGCTATCAAATATGAGCATAGTCAAATTGATGTGAATGAATTCAAATCATGTAAGAAAAATATAGTGACCAGAGATCAGAAGAAAATCCCATCTAGTGAATATGAAGACCACCATTCATATAATGTGGACACCGAAGAATAAAACCCATGGAAGAATCATTCCTCTGTCTCGGTGAAGGAGAAATTTCAATATCTTCTGGAAAATTACGGAAGACCAAAGCTGGCACAAACCATTGATCCAACATCAGAATAAGCCTTCTTCATTATTCCATCTAAGGATGTATCTCATAACATCATGTAAATAATGGAAGATCAGTCGTCGATCCTAGTGTATATCATCCAAACATGTCATCATTTTATTGCACAAGTGGAGAGGTGAGAAATTTGTCCCCTGACCCGATTTCATTAAATGGAATAACTTACTCACAAAATAAGTGAATCACTCCAGAGAAGTCATGTATTCCTTCCCTAATCTAAGAGGTTAGATGAAAATATCCTATAATACACTGAAAATAGGGTCAGGAAAAATACTTGTTCCAACTGGGAGACACCGATCCAACGTGGTGGACACTCCAGGATAGTCATATATCCCTACCAAAACTCAATATTTATGTTAGAGTTTCTCGACGACATCACAAGACCCAAAAATATAGGGACCAATAAATGAAGTCTATTACCAACATCAAATATACCCTTTTACCAGCAAAATAGTTCTCAAAGATAAAATGAACTAAAGGAAACCTTAAAATGAAGATAACAGACATGATAATTATCTGCTGGAAGATGGAATTTTTGACACCCTCAAGAATATATCAATAAAGGATCAATACCCTATTGCTAAATTACAATATTATGGTAGTGGTAGTAGATGCTGTGAAATCTATCCCTGCAATGTCGCAACTAGCAATGCTGAAGGTCCTCCGTAGAGCACCCACAGGGGCTCACTCCGTTGGCCAAGAATGATTGATCAAAAGAGCCTATATCCTGATGCATGTTGGGTATCCCTCCCCTTGACCCTAATATTATGAAGAAAAAATTTAATCCCCTTAAATTCATCTTCCATGATGGTCCTACCTAGGGAATACACTATTGATATGATTTTTCCTGTAGTTCGACATCCAGTCATTATGGTAGTCCTCTCCATAATGACAGTCTTTGCAGAGGCCCTCCACGCAATGAAAGTTGTTGTGAAGGCCCTCCCCATGGTAATGTCAAGTGAAGAGAAGGTCCTCTACTCATTTTATTACATCATGAAAGCCCTCCCCAGGATGTGCAATGTAGAAATTCTCCCTGAAGCCAGGTATCAAGTCGTGATAGTAGTCCTCTCCATCACAGCAGTCATTGGGAAGGAACTCCCATCCGTGACATCAAGCATCAAGAAGGTCCAACCCATGATGTTTCCCACCCTAATGTTCATCACTAGGGAATACTATGTAGGGACACTATCAGGGATGGGAATAAAGTTGAAATTCTATCCCTCTCCATTGTAGCACCAATTGCGATAGTCCTCCCAGTAATAAAAATTCATACCGGCAAGAAGGCCCACCCCTTTCCAAAACCAATGTTGATAAATCCCTCATAAGCCGAGGTGCTTAGAAATATGGATTTAGAAACATCAAGCACTCTGCCTATAATGAGAGATATTCATTCTCAACCAGAGGATGTATCGGGTCCATTCTCAACTTATGAGCCACCACCACACTATTTACATATCAATATGGCTCCCACCAGTCCAGTTCTATGGAAATAAATTATTAAGAAGTAATCAAGATGGGCATATAATGTAGAAGATCCCCCAGAAGAACAATAATAGGATATGTTTCTTATGATATGAAAACTAGCTAAAGATAATATACCATTGATGTATTGGCCTACAACAACATATCTCTTCGACATACTAGGAGTGTTGTCTATGGAATGTACGTATGAAATTCTCCGGAATATATGGAAGAACCTTTTCCATCTGAAAGAAAAATTCATTCCATATGAAAGGCATGTCGACTACATCAACACATTAGGGGAGATTCTATAGATATTCAATCTAGAGGACATCCCATCCACACTATTGCCACAAAATAATGGAGAAACAAAAAATTGGAACTCTCTTTCCACCATTCACTTCAAAAGTTGTGTCACCTCGTTGGAGATGCCTCGACTGGAGATCAGATTCAGGGATGGAGTGAAAATGGATCTCTACACATCAACTATAACCCCATATATTAGAACCCATTGGAAATGAAATATTCAATTTCATCACCAAAAAGAAGCAATAAAATGAACCCCTTTCTTAAGAAATATAGGATACTCCACAAAAACCCTCGTAGAGTAATTCTCAAAAGTGTCATGACTGAAGAGATGAAGGCATTGAAAAGGTTTTGAGTCAGGAAACTGAGAACATCTAGCAAGCCTCCCACCTATGGGAATCCAACCAGAAAGTAGTGATCATTTCTATAGAAGGCCATAGAATCCATGCAGGACTAATTCCATAAGTGTATCACACACATGTGGGAGTATGTAAAATTGAAATGGTGGAAATAGTATAGGCTACCAAATGAATTGGGGAAGAACCCCATCACACATGGATGTGAGAATTTTTAAATCAAGATGCCCTCATAACACTAAAAAATCTACAGCATAGCACATAGTTGAAAGAATGGGAACAACCGTAGCCCATAGAGTTGCATGCATTTTTACCTCAAGTCCACGCACAACTGACGTCTGTCGTCTCATGCCTAGTAATAATGTTGGGCAGAATAGTTACCTGTTCCACCGCCTCTCATGGTTCACACCCTTAGAGACAAAGGAACATTATGAGGTAATATCAGAGATCCATTTATGTCTATAATCACAAAAAAACATGAATAATACCATAGAATAGAAGAGGAAAATCCAATAAAGGATACAGAAAAGCTTCCTACTATTCGATAGTTGGTACACCACCCCTAATGTGGTATCCTCAAAAAAAGTGGAAAATGTAAAACCCACAGATATCATAGGAAATGATGTAGGGGGAGAAGATGAAAATCAATATGGTTCCCTCCCAAATGCATCCAACACCGAGCCTAATAATGTGCATACCCAGAACTATAGTGTGGTCCTAAATTTGGGCTCCCCATAAGTTAATTTAAAACTACATCCCATGTGATAACCCAACAAGGAGAATAATGAATCAACATTATACTATGAACCACCTTCTCCTCCCCTTAGACATGTGTCCCATGATCTTGAGGAAAGGTTTGCCAAGTAAGAGTATGAAATGAAAGAGATAATGTGAATTAATTCTAGGATTTGTCGAAGGAGCTACCTCGCCAAATGTGTCCCCCCGTGAAATGTTAGTAGGTGCTCCCAGAAGTGGTTCCCTTTCCACATGAAATCATCCTGGAAAATGATTAAATGATTGGAGTCCTATACAATATGGCATCTGGGCAGGAAAAAAACTTAAACACAGCCCCATAAGGACATCATGACTTCCCCTTACTTGGAAGGAAGCCATAATATATTAATTTAATTCCACAAATGATACCTCCGTCTAGGTATCAACCCCAAATTCTGTCAGCACCTGCATGATCGACATTGGCCTCTACAGTACCATCCCACAATCAATAATGATAGGATGTGTATCAAAAGAATAGATAATGGTCAACCAAATAATGAATCATCATGAACCTATAGTGGGGCGACACACTATGATGTAGCAAGAGTGCAATCTGAAAATCAATTGGGTGATCAACATTGTTCCACCGTCATATTTATAAAATCTCATATTACTAGTATTCAATGGCTTTGGGTACCATGAACAATAGTTAGTATAATACACCACTTACTAAGACCCCACGACGGAAACACCATGGTAGAAAGAAGCTGTAAAACTCAGGTGCTTCATTTGAACTCTATAGGGGTCCACTTTTGTGTGGTATACTAGCTTTCCAGCCAATAAAATTATATACTAGAAGGACCCCCGATGATAGTTTCCCTTCCAATTCATTTCAATGCTGCCTAATATGATATTTAGGGATATCATTAACTACATGTATTATGATAAAGAAAGTGTCTCAGAAATCATTTCTAGATGGAAAGGACTGACTTACTCCCTAAACTGGCTGCTCCCCCAATTTGAAATTATCGCTATGTGCATTGTTAACCTATATGATGAATTGTGAGCACCGCTCATCTTAGTGAAGTACATGAGTGGGTTTCTTGATTTCTCTGTGATTTTCAAATGGAAAGAAGAATATTTTCAATGGACCAATCTTTAGACCTAAGTGCCCTCATCTACCTCAAGAAAAATAGGAGGAAAATATGAAGCAACATCTATCACACTTAAGCCACCCAAGACACTAGATTCAGTTGTGAGGCCTCCACTAAACCATGAAGGACCCCCTAGATGCAAATATAAACCCCCACCTTGCTAGGATGAGCTACGGGGTGCTCAATGAAATCAATTTGATGAACAAAAAAATAATGATTACTTGTTCTGAGATGACCAGTTGGATTGGTATTTCATAGCCTCAATGAATTGCATCATGATTTGACTACTTGATCCAAAGAGAGCTGAAGAAGTGGGTCTGAAACACTATCCACATTATTGTCCCTATCAACAAATACTGGGACAATCCAACCAAGAATTCTTCATTTGCAAGGATCTCCTACAAATGATGGCGGATTATGGGAAATTCAAGTAAGACCCGACACCAGCCCATGTGATGTATGTTTCCACCTCATACTCAAGAGAGTAATATAAATGGAAAACTATCACCAGTAAATAAGACAAAAAATTTGACAATTGGAAGACTCAGAAAATGGTCTACAGAGACCATGGAATCCTCCGGGAATAGTTGAAACAACCAACCAAGCCCAAAACATTTCCTAATACAACATGACCATCATCATCATCCCAACATCCCTCTAAATGCATGAAGAGAAGAAAGTAGGAGGAAGAAAATGGGATGACACAAAAGCCGATGACAGTGATGAAACTGGTTGATTTCATAAATCAATATATAGGTATTAAGTTTGTTTTTATGAATATATAAGTATATTATGGCGTGATTATAAAAAAAATCTTATTTGTTTTATTAAGGTTATACTCATGAGTAATGAATAGATTATGAGTTGGGATTTCAATATTATGTACGTTATATTATATTATGATTTTATTTGTAATTAATATTATTTGAAATTTTAACTTTTGGTAAATAATATAATAATTTTTTAATTTTTTTAAATATTATACTGAGTAACCTCCATGCTTATAGAATAATCAATTTGGAATCATATTTTCAATAATATGAACTAATTTTATAGGATTACATTATAATATATATCTTGTATACTAAGGATCAATTTATTTTTTGTTAAATTATTTTGTAATAGAGAATTTGGAAACATATTTAATAAAGATTAAAATTTTAAAATTATATATCCATTTCATTAGTTAATTCAGTATGTTATTTTTTGTATAGACTTACATGAAATTATAAAATATTTAATGGATGAGACCCTCCTTGTCTATTACATTTTCAAATTATGGTTTTTGGAGTGTCTTTTGGACCATCAGTGACTCATTGATGAGTTTTCCAAATTTTAGGGTGGTCGTTGGTGGCACTGATGGGAATCATTGGCACCGGTGGGAGTCTGTGGTACCTGTGGGAGTCGGTGGAACCAATAGGAGTCGGTGGAACCGATGGGTGTCAGTGGCCCTGATGGGAGTCGGTGGCACTGATGGGTTGTCCATAACACCAATCCGAATCAGTTCTAGGGTGACTGTGCCAGGGTGACAGATCCAGGGTGATGGTGCCTGGGCGACATAGCTAGGGATATGATTTTGGGGCAATGGTTCCAGGGAGATGGTGTAATGGTGGTATTACCAGGGAGACAATGTTAGGGTAACAATGACTCAAATAATGGTGAGTCTATCCCTAATTTTCCAGTACCCTCCAGTTGTTCACAAGTATCATTACTTTTTATGTAAAACTATTTTAATACCCCATACAAATCCATTAAGGGGAACTAATTTATGTTTTAATTCCCCATTAATTGGGAGACCTTTGAGCTTTCAAAACATGTGGCCCTTTTCATCAATATTGCACCTTTTCATGTTTTATAGTTTCACCCAGTTACATTGTTTTTAACTATTTAGAAGTTATCTACTAACTCACACATGTTTTATATACCACTCCAAGAAGAATTATTAAATAAAAATTAATTCCATCATGTGTAACCATCCAACTGCATGGTGAAACCACGATCCTCCATTTAAGATTTTCAAGATTTCATATTCCTTATCTCCAGGGTCTAAACTTGTATCACCTGAGATATTCTTCTTTCCTGGCCTATTTTCTTTCCATGGTGCATTTAGAGTCTCTCTTCTAGACAGGAATTATGCACCCATGCTAGAGCCTTTCCTACCCACTATTGGGGTCCATGGAGTTATTCTTCTACAAGTCTCACATCCTCAGTACATGGCACGAGAAGGAAACTAGGATTGTTGATCATTTATGTGGGGTTCTCCTTTATCTCTCATTACTATACATCGGGCACTGTAAGTGTGATAATGTTAATATGGGGATGGATGAAACCAAACCTTAAATAAGATTATAAATTATTTTTAAAGAAGTAAGTGGTGTGTTTGATGATAATATTTTACTCTTTTATCATCATATATATGTTATTAATTGTATGGTCTTATATCCACTGATAATCATTGTAGTTTGTGGCCTTTTCTTTCCCACTAATGAACCTCTGGATTCTGGATAATCTTGTGAACAATGGATGTAACATGGGAAATGGTAAATCAGCTAAACTCGATTGATTAAATGGATTCTGAATGATCAACATTCCTTGTGTAGTCACCATGGTTAACCAAATTGAATGAAGATAAATAATGGATAGTGTGGTAAAAATTGAAAATCCACTGGATCTTTGTTCTATTAATAAGCATGGTTGTTCTTCTTGATGTTTGTGAGGTGACATGGAAAATGATGGGATCCATTGTTGTCTTGTTATTGGATTTTATATCTGAGGCTATGTGGGGCCGTATGTTGGGGAATGTATTGGTTCTAGTACATTGAGGGATATCATGGATCCCTTTTCATATTGTGACTTTAAAAGAGAACCGGGTATGAATGATTAAATTATTGGTTAGCTGTTTTTAATTTCTTGGAATGTGGCTATGAATTTTATTTTATTGGTAATGATGGATTATTTAAAATGGAATCACTTGAACATGATGATAATTATGGTTTCATTGGGGAATTGTTTTCTATAAATGAGTTGTTCTTTGGTTTTGGATTTTCGGCTTTTATATATTAAAGAATAGTAATGAGGGTGTTTTTTATGGGCGTCCTTGGAACACATAGGTTGGTATGTGTGGTTTTCAACCTATATATATAAATTTGGTTATTGTGTTTCTTATTTTCACCCCAACCATGTTGATCACTTTTTGGTAAAAACTACTATTCCATGGGGTATAATTCTTTTCCAAAAACATCTACAAGTGTCTGGTTATTAGCTCTTATTCTTCTCCCACTCCTGAGTAGCCCAATACTATTCAGGCAGGCTATGATGGCCTGAGGCCCATTATCGCCCATGAATCTTCGGGCATGGTACGTTGTGGTGGTTGGTCCAGGTTTGTGTGAGAAGGCTTGTTTTTCAAGTGTCTTTGGGATGAGGCCCAGATGTCTGTGGACTTGAATATGCATGGTTGTGTTGGACTAGGTGTCTTCAGGCATGGATACATATGGTTGTGGTGGACCAGGTGTCTACGGGAAAGATGCATGGTTGTGGTGGCCCAAAATGTTGCTGTTGGGGAAGTCGTGGGACTATAGTGAAAATGGCATGCAAGGTATGATGCATAGGATGTCTTCAATAACTAGTGGGAATGTGGTGTGGGGTACCCGATAATTGATGGATTATTACTATTACATTAACTGACTTTTTTATTTGGGGATCATTCCATGGTGATGTTTGAGTTGATAGTTTCCTTGCTAGGTTATTTGGTTATATCCTTTTTTACGAGGCATTATAATGCCTAACCACTTGTGCATGAGAGCTTTTGGTTTTTCCTACTTAGTATAACTGTAAACTCACCCTACTTATGTAAAACTACTTTCATGTTTCCTGGAGGAAATCGAGGACCGTGTTAGAACTTATTAGCTCAGAAATTTAAACTATTGACGTTTCATCTTTTCCTTTCTTTTGGTACTTCCCATTGTTGTTTTATTTAAATAGTCTGGGTATACCATTGAACCAGCATATGATAAATGGTTTTGGGTTTACTTTTACCTTCTTTTTTAATGTTTTTTGTGTTTTTACTATTGTATCTCTAAATCCGACTAAATAAAAATGGAAATTCCTTCCATATAATGTGTGATTATATACCCTTTTTGCTGGTCGTCACTTCAGGACCTATTAAATGTGGGACATGAGGGTCATTATCTCCCATTCAATTTGATGAAGGAATTGTCTCACAATTTGTGGTCCCAACCCTCATCTTGGTGAAGGAAGGTCGTGACAGAATGGTATTAAAGGGAGTTTGGTTGAAAGATATGATGGATTTATGGGTTATTCACAATGAGGATTTAATGAGATGAATGGGAAATAGTGTTAATAAACTTGGGTGCGTGAAACAGGCCAGGGAGGACCAACTAGAAAACTGGATTTTAGGGCCCCCTTAATCTGATGCAATGACTCTGGACATACCAAACGATCATGTGAAGATACACTGATTGAAGGTTAGAGGCCCCAGGAAAGGTGAATGCATCATAATTACCTAGTTTCATGTGTGTTTTGGTTGTTTGTGGAGTTAAAAAAATAAAATGATTCAGAATTATTTAAATGATATCTTCTATGGTACATCGATTTAGGATTTTCCTCGATTACCATACAACTATGGAACCCAGATGACGACCACATGTAGTTCAGGTGATTGAGGCATAGGATCCTGATTTGGATGATCAAAAGAAGGATGATCGATAGGGGAATGATGACAAGTGGAATAAGACAATTCATGCCTTTCAGCTTAATAACCTCAGGAAGTATGAGCGCAGCATCTCGGACATGGAGACAGTGAGATGGCTTGGGGAGATGGTGATTGATTTCAGCTTGATCCGAGCTCCGACAGAGTAATGGGTTCCTCTAGATGTACTCTAGTTGTGTGGAGTGTCAAAACAGTGGTGGACACTCTATCAAATAGAGAAGAGGCAGACTGAGATTTCACGGACTGACTTTGAGAGGGAGTTCTGGGTGGAATTCCACTCTTCCATAATAAAGGATGAGAAGAGGTAGGAGTTGATAACCTAAAAACATGGGAGTATGTCAGTAAGGGAGTTGGGTATCAAGTTTAGGGTTTTAATTTGTTTTAAACTAGACCTCTTTTTGGATGAGGAGCCTTAGGCGAGATGTTTATAGGACTCACTGTGACCTTCTATTCAATATTATGTTACTCCATTAACACCACCGACATACTAATAGGTTCATAAGAAAGCTGAAGTGGTTGAGAGGATTCACACTCTGGTAGGTGTGTAGAGAGTGGGGATCCAGTTGGGATCATCGAAGGGAAAGGTCATCAGTAGCATGCCTCCAACATTAGGTCAATTCAGGTTTCGACCAGTTGGGAGAAGGACCCAACTATTTCAGTTTTGATCCCCAGGTCCACACCATATATATACGGGCCCATGATTGAGATACATCATCTTAGGCAGCCATGGGATCCTTCAGAATCAGTGCCCATACCAAGTGTTGTTCAGTGTAGGCAGGAAGGTTCAACGCCCACCTCAGTAGTAGTAGTTTCTTGCCTGGACCTTTCAGTAGAAGTAGCATTGGTAGTGTGATTTTGATCCTCTGGGGGTAGAAGTTTTAGGAGGAGACCAACCTTAGGGCACTCCTCAGGGACCTCGACCAGGGTGGTTTCGGGGAGGCGGCAGAGAACCGAGGAGTAGAGGAGATAGATGTGGGAAGTTACACGCTACAAAGGAAGCAATTATAGTAGGGCCATAGGATTTTAAAGGTACGATCATCTTGTTTAGTAATCTTGCCTATGCCTTATTTGATTCAGGATCATCACACTCTTTTGTTGTACCCAGTCTAGCCCATGCTCGGGGTTCAAAAACAGATAGTCTTCCAATGGACCTAGTATTTCGTATGTCAGTCATAGATCAAAATAGCTTATATAATGTTTTTTTGGGGATGGAGACTGATCTTGTTGAGACATCCCTCTCATGGGGACCTTTTTTATTGCAGATGCATCCATATGATGTAATTTTATGAATTTACTGGTTGTTCTCTATATGTTATGTTATCGAATGCTTCTGAATAAGTGTTGTGTTTTTTAATATGGGCATACAACTTGTGACTTTAATTGGTGAGTGGGGTTTCTAGGAGTGCTGAAGGTGAGTGGAGCCCCTATATTAATGGTTAGTTGAGTTTTCAGTGGATTCAGAATATGCATAGATGGTTGAAGTACTGGGGGTTTTCAGTGAGTTTCATGACCTCTTCCCTAGAGAGGAGTTGGATTTACCATCTTGAAACAATTTTGAGATTGGGATAGACATGCAACACAGTGCCCATCCAATTTCGATGGCTCCCTATTAGATGGAGCCTTTTGAGTTACGAGACTTACAGATTCAGATTGATGATCTGATGAAGAATTTTTTTTGGCCAAGCACGTCACCATGAGGTTCACCAGTCTTATTCGCAATGAAGGAAGAAGGTGGTATCAACTTGTGTATAGACTACCGATGACTGAATAAGGTGATAGTAAAGAACCATTACCCCCTACCGAGGATCAAATAAATTAATCAGTAGTTCAAGGAAGCAGTTTTGTTCTCAAAGATTGACCTATGATTGGGATATAAATAGTTGATGGTGAAAGAGGGTTACATCTCAAAAACAATTTTCAGGTGCATATAAGGGCACATTGAGTTCGTGGTCATGACTTTTGGCGTTATGAAAGCACCATCCATGATCATGAGGCTCATGAACTCATCTTTCCATGAGTATCAGGACCAGTTCGTTGTCGTATTTATAAATTACATCCTAATCAACTCATGATCAATGGATGATCACACCAAGCATTTTAGGACAATTTTAGAGGTCCTAAGACAGTACCAGTTATATGATAAAATTCTCATGTTCATGTTTAGGACATGAGAGGTGAATTTACAAGGACACGTGGTGTCCCATTAAGGAATAGAATTGGACCCATAAATGGTCGAGGTTTTTGTTTCTTGGGAATCACCCAAGAATGTATGAGAGGTTAATAGTTTTCGGGGTGTAGTAGGTTAATACCAGAGGTTCATTCGCACATTCTCTCGAGTTCCAGCACCATATAATTGCATAAACAAGAAAAAACATGATTTGTTATGGAGTGATTAGTGAGAGGAATACTTCACCTATCTGAAAGGGGTGTTGGTCAGTGCCCTAGTGCATAGGATCCTAGAAGAAGGGGCAGCGTTTGAAGTGTTAGGTGATGCCTCTGGCATATGCTTGGGGTGTGTATTGATTCAGTAGTGGGGAGTGATCTCATATGGGTATAGTTAGTTACATCCTCATGAATGTAACTATGCCACCCATATCATAGAGATTACATTGGTAGTGTTATCAATTTGATTTTTGCAGCATTACCTCATAGAGGAGAAGTTCGTTGTCTTCAAATATCACATTATATTGAGGTATATCTTCTCCCATAATGACCAGAACTTATTACAACAGAGGTGGATAGAGTTCCATCATGATTATGACTTCAATATTTACTACACCTTAGGGAATGAAAACATGGTGGCTGATTCCCTGAGAAATAAGTCACTGAAGGATGTGGTTTAATAATTAGCAGATGTTTGGAAGGTGATGGGAGAGATAGATACCATGTACCTAGATGCATGGGTAGTGGATAATAAGGGATGCCTGTTCTAGATGAAGGTTTATTATTCCTTGGTGCAACATGATTTGGAGTCTTAGTGGAGGATATAGAGAATTAAATGATGTGTGATCATGTTATCCATGGAAATTTTTAAAATATATGTTTAGAAGATGGTCAGAATCGGATGATTTCCTATGGTAAGCTATTTTTTCTAGAGATTATGAGAGAGAAATTTCTCAGTGGATTCCACAACTCACCTTTAGAGGTACACCAATGAGTTCCCAATATGTATCTATGCTTGAGGAATTAATTTTTGTGGCCCATGGCGATGTATGTTGTTTCATGGTTTGTAGTGAAGTGCCTTGTGTGTCAACAGGTGAAGGATGAACACCGCATCCTAGGAGGTTTGTTACAACCTTTAGATTTCCCTGAGAGGAAGTGGGTGATATCTCAATGAATATTTTCATGGGACTTCCCAGGGTTCATGGAGGCTGCGATTCTAACTGGGTAGTGGTGGAATGACTGCTGAAATCTGCTCCCTTACATACAATCAAGGTTTGAGTGTGGTGTATTCCTTAGTACAAAGGAACATGGACACGATGGTGAAGTTGCATGGTGTTTTATGGTCCATAGTCTCAAATCGAGATGCACAGTTTACCTCATGAATCTATAATTCATTTCAACTTTCTTTTGGAACGTAGATATGAATTAACACTGATTTCCATCCTCAAATGGATGGGTAGACAGAGAGGACCATCCAGACATTGGAGGACATGTGGCAGGCTTTTTTTCTAGACTTTGTAGGATCGTTGTTGGGACAATTACCATTAGTGGTGTTTTCCTACAAAACATCTATCAGTATACCATTGGCATGGATCCACTAAATTCCATATACGGAAGACCATATCGATCAACTGTTAGAAGGGAAGAGGTCGGGCAGTCAAGCATTCATGGACCAGAGGTGGTGCAGGGCATGATGAAGAAGTTTCAACTTTTGCATGAGAGGATGAAGGCCGCCCAGGATTGAAAGAATTCATACACCGACCATAGGAGTAGCCCCTTGTAGTTAAAGGTTGGGAATCATGTTTTCTTAATGGTATCCTCTCTGTGTGGGAATAATTGGTTTTACAGGGGGAGTAAGCATTCTCCCAGGTTCATCAGTCACTTTATGGTCTTGCGGTGGGTCAACAATGTGGAATATCAGCTGGCACTACTACCGTTGCTACTGAAGGTGCACAGAATCTTCTATGTGCCTTAGCTCCGTCGGTATCTACACAATGATTCTCTCATCCTCAACTAGGGATATCGGGATACCATAGACGATGCAACATTCATGCAGTGACCAGGGATGATTGAAGATCGTCAAGAGAAAGTGCTTCGTGGGAAAACCATTCCCTTGGTCCGTGTGCTGTGGAGGCATGGTGGACTCAAGGGGAGTACTTAGGAATGAGAGGCACATATGCACACCTAGTAACCAGAGTTATTTTGATTTTGGTCGGTTATTTTTGTACATGATTGTGATGTAATAATTGACCTTGTTAATTATGGGATGGGTTATTTCCATTCATCATTGAATTTGTATGAAGAGTCCTTATTGTGTTATAGGGAGGACCTGATCCCTAATTGAGACATATTAAGGTGAATTCGATTAAACTCGTTCCACTGAGTCAATGATTCAAAAATTTAATAGTATCTCGACATGGAAGAATGGAATCCTTAATCAATATGTCTCGACGAAATGAAATTTACATGTTTATGTGGTTACCATAGAAAAGGGAACAATATTGTATCTGTAGATGTTCAGGAGAGAGATGAGGGAGAGGTGTTCCTAGATGTCGTAGGAAGATGCTAGTTTTAGAAAAAAACTTAGGTGTTTTGGCCGTGAGAGGTATCATTCGAGGTGTTTGTTCAGACCCCTCTATTTTCATGGGGATTAGTTTTTATTCTCGAGAATGAGAAAAGATTGAGAAGAATCTAATGTAATGGCCCGAACCCTCCTGGTTCATTACTTTTCCTAATTATTGAGTTTTTAGTGTCTTGTGGACTATATGTGACTCATTAAAAAAGGTTTCCAAATTTCAGTTTTGAGTGCCAGTGGCATCGATGGGCATCAGTGGCATTGATGGGAATCAATGACACCTATGAGCATCAGAGGCACTAATCGATATTAGTGGAATCGATGAGATATTACGGAAATAATACATATCAGTGGCACCGATGGGATTCAGTGGCACCGATCGTCATCAGAGGCACCAAAGGGCATCAGTGGCACTGATGGGAGTCGGTGGAACCGAGGGGTCATTGATAGCACCAATCGACATTGTTGTCAGGGTGACAGTGCTAGAGCGACAGTTCTAGGACAATGATTCTAGGGTGACAGTGACATGGAAAAGTCGCCAGGGCAACACTGCTTGGGTGATAGTGCCAGGGTGATGCTACTAAGGGACAATGTCAGGCCGACGGTGCAAGGGCGATAGTTCTAGGTTGACAGTTCCAGTGTAACGGTGACTCACAAAATAGCGAGTCCTTATTTATTTTTCCAGGACCATCCTATTTCACCCCATTAACATAAATTTTTATGTAAAACTATTTTAATACCCATTCTGAAGACATTTAGTGTCATTAAAAGATGTTTTAAACCCCCATTAATTGGGAGACCGTTTAACTATCAAAATGTGTGGCATTCATTCTCGGTGTCACACCTTGTCGTGTTTTACATTTTCTCCCCGTTACACATTTTTTTTGAAGATATCTATTGACTCACACCTATTATCACTGGCTCTCCAATAACAATTATTAAATATCAACTAATTCCATCCTTTGTAACTGTCCAACTGCATAGTGAAACCACATTCAGCCTATAAATCTATTCATGATATCATATCCCATAACTCTAAGATCTGAACTTTTATCATCCGAGATCTTCTTCTTCCCAGGTCTCATTCCCCTAACATGGTGTGTTTGGTGTCCCACTCTGGAGTCAAATCATGTGTCCATGTAAAATATTTTCCAACTCATTATTGGAGTCATTAGAGTCTTTCCAAAATTTGGGCATCCCCAAGTCTTGGTGCGAGAAGGAAAAATCGATTGTTGATCATACAGGTAGGTTTCTAATTCAAATTTCATTACTATGTATCATGAGAGGTGGGTATTCCCATGTTTCATCAGATATGAATGAAACCTAACCTTAACAATGATAATTAATGGTTTCTAAAGAAGTATTTGTTGTGTTTAATGATATTTATGTACTATTTTATCTTCGTTTAAATGTTTTGAATTGAATGAACTTATATCCACTAAAAATTTTGATTTTTGGAGGTCCTTTCTTGCACACCAATGATCCGATGTTTTCTGGGTATTCATGTGATAGAATGGGTGTAACATGGAAACTGGTTAATCATGAAAACCTGATTGATTAAATAGATTCTCAGTGAACAAGAATCCTTGTGTGGTAACCCTGGCTAACCAAATGGATGAACATATCTCAATGAATGGTGTGGTTAAATATGAAAATACCATGTTTCCTTGATCTTCTAATAAGAATTGTTTTTCTTCTTGATATTTGTGAGATGTCATGGATGGGGATGGGATCCCTTGTTGTGCAGTTGTTGGTTTGTGAATCTGAGGCTACGTGGGGTCGTATGGTGGATATGGGTTTGGTTCCAGTACATTGATGGATTTCAAAAATTCCTTTTGTTATTGTGAATTCATCAGATAAGCACCTCTGAATCCTTAAATTGATGGTTTTATATTTTTATTTTATTGGATTGTGGCTATGCCTGTTGGTTTCCTCGTAGGGAATGATTATTTAAAAATTAATCACTTGAACAAGATGATAAGAATTGGTTCAATTGGGAACTGTTTTCCCATATTGAGTTGTGATTTGGATGTGGTAGTTGTGCTTTTCTATGAATGAATAGTAATGAGGGTGTTTGTGTATGGGATGGTTTTAGAACCCTTAGGTTGGGATGAGTTATTTTCTACCTATATGTATTAATTTAGTTCTTGTGTTTCTTATATTCACCCCATCCAAGTTGATTAATTCGTAAAGAACACCACCATTTCATGGGGGGTGGTGATTTCTCCAACAATCCAACATGTTTCTAGTTTTTAGTTCTTTTTTCTCCTTATCCATAGTATCCTATGACTATTTAAGAATGTTCTGGTGGATTGAGGTCCATTATCTCCCAAGAATCTTTGGTCATGGTATGTTGTGGTGGTTGGCCTAGGTGTGTGTAGGAAGGCTCTATTTCTATGTGTCTTCACGATGAAGCCTAAGTTTCTACGGGTGTGGTTATCTGTGGTTATGTTGTACTAGGTGTATACATGCATGGTATTGTATGGTTATGGTGGACCAGGTTTCTATGGGTAGGATGAATGGTCGTGGTGGCCTAAAAGGTTGTTGTTGGGGCGGTAGTTGGACTAAAATGATAATGGCGATGGAGGTCTTACATTTAGGATGTCTTCAAAAACTAGTGGGAAGGTGGTGTAGGGTACCCAAACCATGATGTTAAATTAGTATTACTTTACGTTACTTGTGTTATTTGGGAAGCATTCTGTGGTGTGGTTTGGGTGGATTGATTCCATGCTAGGTGCTTTGGTTATCTCATTTTTTATTCACAAATCATTAGAATGCCTCTCCACTTATACATGAGTGATTTTTGTTTTCCCTACTCTATATACATGTATACTCACACTATGTATATAACACAACTTTCATGTTTCTAGGAGGATTTCGAGGAAAATACTAGACAATATTAGCTCGGATGCTAGGACTGTTAACATTGTTGTTTTTTCTTTCTTTTGGTACATCCCTTTAGAGTTTCCTTTTACATTTTAGGGGTTCACCATTTAACATTCATCGGGGAATGGGTTTTGGAATTACTTATACCTTTTTTCATAAAGTTGTTTAGGTTTTTACCATCATACCTCTCAATCCTTCTAATGAAAAAGGGTAACACCTTCCATAATACATGTGATTCTGTACCCTAGGTGACTGTAACCACTCCCAGGCATGTTGAATACCGAAATAGGGGTCATTATCTCTCCTTCTTCAAGAGTATGGAATGGTGCGACTGTTTTTTGTCCCTTCCCTCATCATGGGGAAGGCGGTTCAGGACAAATATTTTTAAACTCCAAATAAAAATTAGTTTGATTTGATCATGATGTATGATTTTATTTTAATTTGTCGTAATTGAATCATTAAATAATAATTTTTAATGAATTAAATCAAATAAAATATAAATAGGATTTATTGAAATTAAATCAATTAGAGGGTACTAAAAACAATAAAAAGTCTACCAGTTCTAGTTTTAATTATTACTTGGAAAAATAAATTAATATAAATGTAAATAATTTATATATATGTCTTATAGAGAGTTTATTATATCTTATTATTATTAATGATGGTATTTTTTTAGTTTTTCGTCATTGTAGATGATTTTTTAAAAATAAAAATGATTCTTATTTGAATGCAGTTAAAACTATTTCTTTTATTTTAATGTGGCTTTGATACATTGACCTTAATGAATTGTTTTTCAATATTTTCATACTCTAATGATAACATTTGTGATATGATATTTGGTATGTTTTGTACCTAAATAATATGCCAATTATTATAGAAGATAACTTTTTTTTGATTATCATGCATGAAAAAATAAATGTTTTCTATTTTAAATAACATCATCTGAATGTATTCTATAGAAATATTTTTTTATCATGTTTCTGAGAATATAAAAAATACTAATGTAGTTATTTAAAATTTGAACCTTTTCTATCAGTTCAAATCATCTATGATCAGTAAATATTCATAAAAAAATATAATCCACTCTGAATCTATGAATATTGATATTAGTTATCTCTAGTATAGAGTGAAAAAAATATAACATATATATTACAATTATAATCTCTTATCCTCACTCAATAAATCTGTTTATAAATCCATATTCAATTTTTCATTAAAATTTTATTAAAAATAAATTTGGATTGATTTATTGTAAATTAATTTATTCAATAAAATTTTTATTTATATTATTTTTATTAGTGATATATTTTTTTATTGGTTAGCAGTTATGTTTTATAATTTATAATAACATTTCATTATGAATTATTATAAATATTATAAATATATTTATATATATAGTTGTAAATTTTAATCTTACTTAAAAATTTAATATCGAGATGAATATTATGAATCTGTATGTAAATATTATATTTTTTATGTATAATAGTGCGGTATAATTAATATATATATATATATATACATATATATTAGGATTACAATTTATTTTAATACTCTATTTAGGATTAAAATATATTGGAATACCTATGAGGTAGTTCCTCATTCCGATGGGAAGGGGTCTAGTAATCTGGAGAAGCAATAATGAATTGTAAATGATTTCACTAGATAAGAAAAAAAATATGAGATTGTGATAAAGAATCAATAGGGATTAAATTTACAAATCCAAAAAAACAAATAAAAAAACATTATATATAATCATGAAATGTACGGCCAATTGCTGGTATACTTCAAAATAAGGAAATGATTTAAAAAAAGAAAAAGTCCCCCTAATCAAGAAGTGAAACAACAATTTGTCATCTCTCAAGCCTGAAAAAGGAGATCCAAGAAAATTACCTATATAAATATACAAACTATAGATTGATATAAAATTCTTCACCAAATTATCACTATAGGATTCCCCCCACCAATCCTAAAGTTAATAGTTTAATGTAAATCCATTTCATGCTACTTTTGAATATGATTAAAAACCATATTTTATAATTTATTTAATCATTTAAAAAATTAAATAATATATTCCATTTAAAAATTAACCACTTTTAATAAATCATTACTCCTTCCATTTATAGTCACACTTTAAATTTCTTTTAATTTTTTTTTCAAAATAATGTTTCATGAGTTTTAGAGAAACCCTTAAATGAAACTGGGAATAAATTTTAATAAATTGTATGAAACTATACATTGAAAAATATATCACAATCAAGGAATCCTATGTTATCAAGGGAATCAATCTTGAATAATTATTACATGGTAATCAATGAATAAATCCATAAAATAACTACACACCAATTGACCCATGAAAACACTTTGTATTAACAAACAAATCCTAATAGATAGGAAACATACCATAAGATGACCTATGTTATAATGATGTCTATTAGTCATATCATAATTTATAACAACTTTGAATGTGTATATATATATATTACCCAATATAACACACTAAAATTTTAAATGTATTTCTAGTGAAATAAAATATCCAGTTTTTGATTGCTTGCCTAACATCAAAACCCTAATTATGTATTAAGAGGGTTAGAGTTAACCATTAAAACCTAGAAATTGAGTTGAATGTTATGAAAAAATAATATTCACATTTTGAGAAAAAATTGAAAAAAATATATGGACTTATTAACAATAAATATGTAATAAATTTTTGTTTAAATATTTTTACAATAAAAAAATTTAGTTCCTTCAAAAAAGTTATTGTAACATGTTTAAAAGAGATTATTTTAATTAATTTATCCCTCAATATGAAATTATTATTAATATTATATTATTTATAAAATAATCCTTTTAATATTAGTTTATGTTGAATTTAAAACATTTTTATAAAATGTTCTATTTATTAATGAATATTTTCAAATAAAGATTTACTTAAAAGCTATCATTTTTAAAGAAATTTTAGAATAATTTATTAAATTTTATCCTAATTTATCCTAAATATTATATAATTATAAATAATCTAATTATTAAAATAGGAATCATCATTATACATTATTTTTGAATAATTTATTTGTTGGTCTTAAGAAAACTTCTAACAAAAACTATTTATGTTTAAAATGTATTTTTATCATAAGAATTTAATTTAATCTCTATTAAATAATATTTTTAATAAAAAAAATATATTAAATATAATATATAATAATCATATATTTATTTCATGGATTTTTAAAAGTAATTTAACGGAATTAAATTATGTTTTATGCTTAAAAAATAATTTTTTGAATATTTGTTTTTATTGCGGATTGTGTGCTTTGTTGAAATTAAAAACTACCAGATAAAGAAATTTAATTTCATATAATGAAATATAATTAAAATAAATAATATAATTTAATATGTTAGAGATATTTTTTTCCTAGTTAATAATAAAAATTTAAAAAACAATTTACCATATTGAATATTGAATCATGTTTAATGTTTGGTTAAACCATGAGATAAAGGTATTATAGCCACACACACATATTGAATTACTACTGGATAATGACATATAAGACATATTTTATTAAAATGATGAATATAATTCTTTTTGGAGTAGCTGTACTACGAATATGACCGCAAATCATTTAAATATTTTATGAAAGTTAATGTTTTTCTTTACCCTAACATATATAATGACACCTATTCTTCTCCCTTATTCATCTACATCATCAAATGGCCAGAAGTCCTCCTGCCTTATTCAAAGCATTTGTGCTTTAATGATTAAAAATAACCCACTATAAAATGATCAAATAATCCTTTACATCTTCCCAATTAATCTATTATTCTCTTAATATAAATCCTTCAGCGAATAAAGAGTAATCTAATTGAGTTATCTTATATAATAGAATGTCAAACCACATAATTACGAAACTAAATATTATGTAATGGATTATTTTTTAACATTTTAAAATTAAATATTAATGCTTGATATCATAAACCATAAATTATTTTAAGTTGTGTGACTACTACATATTTAACTAATTTTAACATATTCATGAAATTAATGGTGTTTTAATATCCCTATCATGTTCATTATTTATAAAAACCTTGATTCACAAGATATAAATATTATACAGGATTGGTATAAATTACTCATTATTGAGTAATGTTTTAATGTGATAAAAAAATATTCTTTTATTATACAGTACCAAATATATTAATTTGGTATACTAAATGATTAAATAAAATGTATAAATAGAACCATATTACATTCATAATTCTAATGACTCTGGATTCAATAATTAATAATGTTTTAATGGTTCATTATCATAATCATGTGTTGTTGAAATATTTTTGATGTTATAAAACTAAAATATTTTATGAGGATTAACTACATCACCATTTATAGGTTGAATGATGAATGCCCATATGTTTTTTTGAATTAAATTTTTTATTAGAAATTATTTTTAAATGGGTCTTATGATTCAATAATTACATCAATGATTTGGTTTTTATGAGATTGTTTATGTTTAAAAATAAAATAGAGAAATTATATTATTTACATCTCTAATATATTATATATTATCTTATTCTTAATTTATTTCTAGATATTATATTTTGTACTTTAATTTTGTTTTCATAAGTACTCAAAATCCCAAAATGATCTTCTTATGGATAAAAGGCTTCATTCAACTATTGTAACGACCCAATGTTTTTTAATGGAAATTTTCTCCATATAAATAAGTCATAACATCAAATGAAAACAATACAAAATGAACTAATAAGTTATATGTTACCTTTAAACACAAGTTTGTCACTTCTTTATTTGTAATTCTGAAAATCTGATATACACGGTTGCAATTAGTAAGTTATTTTGATCCTGATAAGAAAAACACAATTATTTGTGATTAGTAACCTACCCTTATGAATATTAGTATACAATTATTAATATTTATATACACTAATGAATAATAGAATTACATATGATAGTATAAAAATAATATTCAAGTTGAAAATATGAAATAACTATATTTTAGAATAGGTAAATGAATGTTTTAAAATAGGGTTTCGATAATAAATTATGGTTTCAATTGAATATTAAAACAATAATATTTAATTTTTTTTTGAAAAGTGTAATTTGTTTCTGGATTCAAAATGTCGAAAAATTGTTAG
Organism: Viscum album; assembly: GCA_963277665.1. Lineage (NCBI taxonomy): Eukaryota > Viridiplantae > Streptophyta > Magnoliopsida > Santalales > Viscaceae > Viscum > Viscum album. Next base: position 1,062,135,282 of record OY728140.1, read on the forward strand.
GGTGAATTTTTTTGGATTTTTCTAAAATACTTTAACTTTTGATGAATAGTGAAATACCATAATTTTCAAAATAAGATAAATAAGGTAATTATAGTGTCATGGATGATGTTCTACTATTAAAAGTATAATTGGTTTAGTATTACATGATAAATTAATATTCTTTGTAATGGAAGACACACTATTCCTGGTCTTGTGAGGAAATAATAAATTAAGGAATTTTATATTGAGAAATCCCATTTCTCCAACACTATAACCCCTTCCCCCATTCACTCCCTCTTCTCTTCAATCCTCTCAAGCCTTATTCCTTAAAAATATTCTTCCCAAATCTCTCCCCAATAACCTTCCCACCTCCCAAATATTCTATCATCTTCAAAATACCGAAACCACTCCCATTAATAGGTTCGCAAAGGAGGAAGTCCCAAGAGGTAAATTCCTCTTTCCAATTCCTTCTTTTATTTTAAGTTCTTTTATTTTTGTTTCAATCCTCACCTCACATACTAATAATAGTATGATATAACCAATAACATAAATGTACTGTAATGTTCTCATTCTAATGAGATATTTCATTATCTTTTCACCTTTCCCCACCATTTATTTTAATGAAATGAAAGCATCATTTGAGATATTCTAATTTTGAACATTAATGGACAACAGTTTATCAATTTCTATTATAATCATTAATTATTTTCATGAAACCATTTGTATTATGGTTGAACCAGATTATTTTATAGGTAATATATCCTATTTTTTGTTCTATAATCCTTTTGTATAAATGAAATTATGTTATAAAGAAAAACATGTTCTTTGTATTCCAATCCACCGATTAACAATAACAGGCATCAATATGATTTTATATAATATTTCAACTTCAATCTGAGTGACCAAATAAAATATATTACCTTGTAATCTGTTGGATATTCACTAATAGCAGATAACTTTATTTTTGGACAACCACTTCCATCTATCATGTTTATCCGAACTTGAATATAAGTGAACCGATCTTTTAAAACCAAGTAAACAAATGAGCCCAAATAATGAAATTGAACCTTATAACTAATAAAAAAGACCATTAATGAACTAAAAAGGGTTATAATAAATAAATTACATATATAATAGGTTCTTAAATTATCAAATAATAATCCTAATTTTTTTATTCAGGTCTGTAATTAAAAGTGGAGAACACCAATGGATTTAAGGTAAGGGATCCTTTCCTTTTCCCTGTTAATGAAGATATTCTACTATGGTATGCCTTATTTTGTGTAATGGAAAATGATGGGGTATGTTTATGCAGCACCTCAATACATACCTCTTGATTTATAAGTGAGATAAATTTTTTTATTTCTTATCAAACCCTCTTAGTTACACTCGATTCCATGCCTATAAACTGGAATGAATTCTACCCGATCATCCTTTAATCCTTCTGGTTGCTCTATCTATCTTCTTACCAAGAGGTAGTTGTCTATTAATTTTATGTAAAAATTTAAATTCAGTATATATTCTAATAACTCATGTTCCAAGATATATCTCTCATTATTTTTTAGGGATATACATTATTTTAAGTGAATCCCTCCTCGATACATCCCAATAAGCACACTTGTTTTTAGTGAACTTCCAATATTTTTACCCAATTTCAAGTGCACTCAATACTATGTTTTAATTAAGCATTTTATTTATAATATCTATATTTTAGTTAGGAAATCCTTTTTTGATCAATCCTTCTATTATATAAAATATTGTTCCCTTTTTCTATTTTAAAATCTCATTAGTATTTTCCTTAAAACCGCCCAAAAATGTTTTGATGCTAATGTTTATATAATACATTATTTATATGTTTTCAATTCTATTTAACCTCACATACCATTTTTAATACTAATTTACCCTATGAGCATGTATGTATGTTATAATCCCTTTCTTTCATGGACACATTGATGATACACGCATTGGTTTTGCTTTGTGTCATGATTGTGTTACCCGATTCTTTCCATGGGTGCCCTTATATTTATGAATTGTTGATTATGTATGATCATTTATGTGGAAAGAATATTTATGTTGTAAAAATATTTATGTGTAAAGAATAATCATGAAAATTTTGAGATGGGTGTGCCTAGATAGCGCTCTAATGCATTGGGTAAAGTAATGTCTCCTGATATGCTATTTTAAACAGGATTAGAGGATGGCCTTGACTAGTACTAAAATGGGAAATGGGATTGATGGATATCCTTGACCCATACTAAAGAAATGACATCTGATTCTGCAACATATATATGATTTCATGTTTATATGATAAATTTCTTATATGATATGATTTAATATGTTCCATGAATTGTTATCATTATGTCATTCCTCATAACTCATGTGCTTAAGATGTATCCTTTTGTTCATTACCTTACAAGGATTTTTAGCTCATACCTTTTTTCATGTGTTCCCCAGGGTACCCTATGCAGATGTATGGTCACAAATGAATTTAGTATCTCTTTGTGGAGATTAAATAATGAAATGTTTTTAGCCCCATGTTTTATGTTTTCTGATTCTAGTATTCCAAGACACTAGAATTAACGATCCTTTTCTTGTACTCTAATGTATAATTATGATTAAAATCATGTAATGTTATATATAAATGTCTTGGGTTGATACAGTTGGTATTAGAGGATGGTCTATTTATTTTTGGAGATTATAAATAGAGAACCTTAGTGAGAACCTTATGGATGATACTACGTATAAAAAAAATAGTCCAAATTTTTATTGAGTATTGAGTAAGTGGTTTATCATACAAATAAATCCCTGTCTTGATATGAGCAGGTAGAGGTGGCTCTGGAACAGATATACCTAGTAATTAAAACTCCAACAAGTTGTTTTGGGCTTGACCTGGGGTATCCTGTTACACGACAACTAGCATTGCTGCACTCTTTGTTATGAAACTCTAGGTATATATGTTTAGTTAAATTCGCAAGCATATTGAAAATCATTATTAGGGGACAAAAAAATCCCATAATTATATAAGTTAAAAAATATATCTAGGATAACTAGAATATAAACCTAAAGAATCACAAGATTGGATGTACTTCTCCTTTATAAGTTTATCCTTTTATGCTAAATGTTTCCTTTTTTATGCTCAATAGCTAAGTATTCACGACCTAAAATTATACATTCTTTTTAATAGTTAATGGAGGGAAATAGAAGAATGTGTTCAAACAACAATTGTGATAGGCAATGTGATTATTTCTTTAATGATATGCATGATATAGTGGGAGTGGGTGCTAAAAACTTCATGAAAGTAATTGCTATGTTAGCTCGAGTTATATATAATAACGTAAATCATGTAGAATTCCCTCCTCCTCAAAATAAAGAGCATGTTTCCATAGAATAATTCATGCGGAGATGGCCTCCCATGTTTAGCAGATCTTCTAATCTCCTTTTTTATAGAACAATGGATTAAATCCATTAAAAAGATATTATCTGTCCTCCAATGCTTGAATATAGAGAAAGCTAAACCGGCGAGCTATTATTTTGATGAGGAAGATGATATATGGTGGACACTATTGAAGAATACAATTTCCTAAGAGGAAATTGATTCCATGGATTGGGAGTAATTAAATATGATGTTTTTCAAAAAATAATTTCCTCAAACCCTCTGTCTCATGATGGAAAGTGAGTTCCTCAGACTCAAGTAGAAGGAGGATGAGTTCATCCGGGAGTATGAAACAAACATTACAATGCTTGCATGGTACACCTCTGGATTTGTAATTAACACTGAATTCAAGGTTGATTGAATCTTTAGCAGACTAAAAATGAGTATTAAAAAATATTTTTCCATTCGAGACTTTGAAAGTTATGAAAATATTGTCTATTATTCCCTCATGGATGAAATAGAGATTGGATACTCTCAGTGGCCTTGTGGGCCCAATAAAAAAGTGTAAAATTGAGAAAAACATGTGTGGTTCATCAAACCAATCCCATAATGTAATTAAACCTCAATTTTCCCCTTGAAAAGGTTGTGGGAAGAAGCATCCTGGTAACTTCCTGAAGGGAACCAAGAATTGCTTCAAATGTAGAATCTTTGGTCATCTAGCCAAGAAATGCTGATGGGATATAAAAAAAATACCTCTAAAGTTGAAGAATAAATGAAGGTTCAGAAAAACACTCAGCCTTCAGTGTAGTGTTACAAATAAAAGGAGTATGGGAATTATGTGAACAATTTGAATAAGCCAAGGGCTGTTGGAGGCAATCAACAACAGCCGCCCAAGAAAAAAAGGAAGGGAAATGGCTATCACTAATGCTAAGGTAGATCTTGACAATGATGTGGAGATAGATATGCTAGTTATTCATTCAAGAATAGAAAACATACAATTTGATTTTGGTTCTACACAGTCGTTTGTATCTTTCAAGTTCAGTGGATCTATTAAAACACTGGCTCAAAATTTGGAGGAAAATTTATCTATGAGAACATAGAATGGGGAAATTGTTGCATCCATTGTTTATAACTCCTCCCCAGTTAATGTTTGTGGACAGAACCTCTTAGTAAATCTCATCATACATCATTTAGTGGAGTTTGACACTATATTGGACATGAATTGGATGTCTTTATAAAAATCCAACATCAATTTTCCGCAAAGGGAGATAACTTTTCACATCCTGAAGCATCCTATAATTATTTACAAGTGTAAATAAGAAGTTGAATCTCCTTTAGAATAATCATCTCAAGGGTGGATATTTTTTTCCATGTGATAAGGAATATTTTTCTCAAATGATTGAGGCAAAGGAGAGAATCATGCTTAGAGACATTCCCATCATAAGGGATTACACTGATGTATTCCCTGAAGAGTTTCCAGGTCTTCCTCTAGACAAAGAAGTTTAGATCTCAATTGAAATTATCCCTAGATATATGGATAAATCAAATACACCTTACAGAATAGCCACCGTAGAGCTGGAAGAGCTGAAGAAGTAGTTATAGAAGAATATAGAGAAGGGTTTTACACACCCGAGTGCTTCACCGTGGGGTGTTACAGTCTTATTCAACAAGAAAAAGATGGATCAATGCCCCCACTGAATTTATTATTGTGTGCTCAATAATACCACTATACATAACAATTATCCCCTAGATCATATAGATGAATTATTCGACCAGATTTATGGGGCCAGTTATTTTTTTTATGTGGACCTTCGGTCGAGATATCATCCATTAATGGTGAGGAAGGGATAGATTATCAAAACTGCCTTTCAAATGAGTTATGGACAATATGAATTCATAGTGTTTCTCTTAGGGCTCACTAATTCTCCACCAATATTCATTAATTTAATGAATAGAGTCATTAAAGATTACCTCACCAAATATGTGGTATCCTTTATTGATGATATTCTGATATAATCTAAGTGTAAGGATGAAAATAAAGAGCATTTGAAAACTGTGTTAAAGACATTATGAATGGAGAAGTTGTATGTAATGTAATGTAAATGTGAGTTATAGATGGAGGAAGTATCTTTTTTTGGGCTTCATATCATCAGAAAATGGATATCCATGGAGCCTTCAGGACAAAGGCAATTGAAGAGTGTCCTAGGACAACTTCTAAAATAGATATCCCCAGCTTTTTTGGTTTAGATGGCTATTATCAACGATTTGTGAATATCTATTCATGATTGTCAAACCCAATGAATAAGCTGACATGGAAGGGAGTAATGTTTTTTTTGATAGATTAATGTGAAGAGAGTTTAAAGGAGTTGAAAATGAGGCTTATTACTATGCCAGTACTCACATTCCCTACAAGTTGATAACTATTGTGGTGTATAGTAATGCTTAAATGGATGGATTTGGATGTATACTGATGAAAAATGATAATGTGATATCCTATGCTACATGGAAGTTGTAAATCCATGAGAAACAAATCCTACACATGATCTGGAGTTGGCAGCTGTAATATTTCCATTGAAAATATTGCAGCATTATCTCTATGGGGAGAAGTGTGAGACATATACTGACCATAAGAGTCTAAATTATATATTCACACAAAAAGATATTAATTTGCGTATGTGAAGATGGATAGAGCTCAACAAGGATTATGACTGCTCAATCCACTACCATCCTTGTAAGGAAAAATAGGGAGTAGATTCTCTAAGTAGAAAAGATCTTGCATCTTTATCAATGATGAGTATATAAAGGATCCTATATTTTTATATTTTCAATGGATATACATGGGTATCATTAAGATAGGAACATCATAAATCCTTTTGAAAATGATTTTTCAACCACCCCCTTGGATAAAATAAAGGGTGCTCAAAGAAAATATTTGGAAATTCAGAAAAGGGTGGAAGCTATTAAAAATGGAAAATCCTCTGATTCTAAAATTGATGAGGAATGAGTATTAAGATATTTTCCACGATTATGTCTACCATTAAATAAAGAGATAATGAAGAAGCTATTGAATTATTCACATTGTTAGAATTCTATATCCACCATGGAATCACAAAGATGTATCGACATCTTAATGAAAACTTTTGGTAGTTCAATATGAAAAGGGAGATTACTGAATATACATCAAAGTTCCAGATATATCAGTAAGTGAAGGTTGAGAGACAAAATTATAAGGGGATGATGCATCAACTACCTATACCAGTATATAAGTGGGAGAAAATTACTATAGTCTTTGTCACGGTACTTCCAATGTCATCTAGTGGAAACAGTACTATATTGATCATTGAGGATCATCTATCTAAGATAGCTCACTTTATCACAAATTGAGAGGACTTCTCATTGGATCAGCATGCACATATTTACATCAAAGAAGTAGTAAGGATTCATGGATTACCATTATCTACTGTATCTAATTGTGATTTGAGATTTACCTCGATGTTCTGGAAATGTCTCTATCATGATTTGAGAACTGAACTGAACATTAGTACAAACTATCATACTCAAATTGATAGCCAGTTTGAGCGATCTATTCCAACACATGAAGACATGCTGAGCGAATGTTCTATGGAATTCAAAGGAGGATGGGACCAATATCTTCCATTGGTTGAATTATCCTACAACAACTATTTCTACTTGAGCATCCAAATGTCACCATATGAAGACCTTTATGGGAAAATGTACAGAACACCGACATGTTGGGATGAAGTTGGTGACCATAAGCTGCTAGGACCAGAAATGGTCAAAGAAATGGTGGAGAAGGTGAAAACCATTAAAAAGTAGATCAAGGTAGCACAAAGTCAAAAAAATAGTTATAAGAATAACCGTCAATGATACATTGAGTTCAATGTCGGAGAAATAGTATTTCTACGCATATCTCTATGGAATAAGGTTATGAGGTTTGGAAAGAAAGGGAAGTTAAGTCCCAAGTATATTGTCCCCTTTGAGATCCCTAATCAAGTCGGAGATGTGGCCTATCGACTAGAAGTTCCACCTACCATGTCGAAATTACATGATGTCTTTCATGTATCGCTCTTAAGGAAGTACATGGCAGACCATTCACATGTTCAATTTTCAGAGATCGTACAGTTGGAGGATGATCTCTTTTACGGGGAGAAGCAAGTGAAGATCATGGATCATAGAGAAAAAGTTCTAGGCCATGAGACTACTCGTCGGTTCATGGAACTATGAAAAAACAATAAGTACTAAGAGGAAACATGGAAAATGGAGGATGAATTTAAAGGAAAGTATCCACACATGTTTTTGTCTTATAATGAAAAATGAAAATTTGAGGGTGAAATTTCATAATGGGGGGGGGGGATGTAATGACAAAATGTTATTCAATGTAAAATCCCTTCTTATAAATATTTCATAAAATCACATGAAAACACAAAAAAATGAACTATTAAGTTCTATGTGACCTTTAAACATATGTTTGTCAGATATGTATTTTGAATTTCAAAAAGTTGACATAAAAGGTTGGTATCAGAAAGTTATTTGGAGTCCGTTAATAAGAACATAATTTTTGGTGAATAGAAACATACCATTATGAATATTAATATATAATTATGAATAGTGATATACCCTAATGAATAGTAACATTATATATGATAGTATAAATATAATATTCAAGTTGAAAATATGATATACGTATATTTTATAATAAAAAATGAATGTTTTAAAACTGGTTTTCGATAATAAAGTTTGATAATAATAAAATTTTAAAATAATATTATTTAGAAAATTATTTTAGAAAAATGGACTTCTTTTTTTTGATTCTACATGTCTAAAAATGGTTAGGGTGAATTTTCAGGATTTTTCTGAAATACTTCCATTTTTGATGAATAGTGATATACCATAATTTACAAAATAAGATAAACAAGCAAATTATAGAGTCATGCATGATGTTATACTATTATAAGACCTATTGGTTTGGGATCACATGATAAAATTACTATTAATTGTCATGGATGAGTCACTATTCCTTGTATTGTGGGAAAATAATAAATTAAGGAATTTTATATTGAGAAATCCCTTCTCTCCTCCAATATAACCCCCCCTCATTCACACTTCTCTTCACTCCTCTAAAGCCTTGTTCCTAGCCAATATTCTGCTCAAATATCTCACCAAGAACCTCCCCCACATCCTAAAGAATCTAGAATCTTCAAAATAATGAAACCATTCCCCTTAAGAGGTTCTCAATGGAGGAAGTCTCAAGAGGTAAATTCTCCTTTCCAATTCGTTCATTTCATTAAGATTTTTCTTTTTTGTTTGTTTCCTCACCTCCCTTCAACATAATACTATGATATATCGAGAAACATAAATTTACTAGAATTTTTTCATTCTAATGGGATATTTCATTATCCTCTCTATTTTCCCCACACTTTTTTTTTGAAAAAAATGGACGCACCATTTGAGGTATGTTAGTTTAGAACATTCATGGACAACGATTTATCAATTTCTATTATAATATTTAATTATGATCATGAAACCATTTGTGTTAGGGTTGAACCATATTATTATATATTTAATATATCGCATTTTTAGTTATGTAATCCTTTTGTTCAAATGGTATTATGTTATAATGAAAAATATGTTCTTTGTAATCAAATCCACCGATTAACAAAAACAAATGTCACTATGGTTTTATATAATAGATTGACTTCAATATAATTAAACAAAGTAAATTTAAAACCATGTAATCTCTGTATGTTAACTAATAGCATATAATGTCATTTCTACACAACCAGTTCCATAATTCATGATTATCTGAACTTGAATATAAGTTAAAAGATCTTTTAAAACAAAGTAAACTAACGAGCCCAAACAATGAAATTTACCCTCATAAAAAAACAAAAAGACATTAAATGAACTAAAAAAAGTTATAATAAATCAATTAAAAATATAAAATATTATGGATTTATTAATTAATAAGACTAATTTTTTTATTCATGTCTTTAATAATAAGTGGATAACACCATCAAATTTAAGGTAAGGGATCCACTGATTTACAGTTTTAATCAAGATTGTCCTCTATGATATGCCTTTTTATGTGTAATGGAAAATTATGGGGTATGTTTATGCATGTCCCCCATAATTCCCTTTTGATTTATAATTTATTAGAAATGCCTTTTATCTCTCATCAATCAATTTTAGTCACACCTGATACCATGTCGTTAAACCGTAATGAATTCCACCCGAACATCCTACATTCTTTCAGGTTTCTCTATCATTCTTTTTACCAAGATATTGTTGCCTTTTATATTATTTAAAACATCTAAATTCTATAAATATACTCCAAACTCCTGTCAAATGATCCATATCTCATATTCTTTCGTGGATATACATGCTTTAAGTGAATCCTTCCTCAATACTTTCCAATAAGAACACTCGTTTTAAGGGAACTTCCCAAATTTTTACCCAATTTTAAGTTCACTATATCATATGTTTTAAGCCACCATTATATTTATAAAATAAATATTTTTATTATGAAATTTTTTTTGGTTCAGTCCTAGTTTTATATAAAATATTGTCCTCCATTCTATTTTAAAAGCTCTATAGTATTTTTCATGAAACTGCACAAGAATGTTTTGATGCTAATGTTTCTCAAATACATTCTTTATTTGTTTTAGCTTCTGTTTGAAATCACATAACATGTTATAAGCCTATTTTATCCTATAAATGTTCATGTTTTTTCTAATCCCTTTCTTTTAAGGAAACATTCATGATATGATCATTGGTTATGATTTATGTCATGATTGTGGTACCCAATTCATTCCATGGGTGACATTATGTTTATTTATGGATGATTATGAATGATTATTTATGTGGAAATAATACTTATGTGGTAATAAAATTTATGTTGGAAGATTATTAATGAAAATTTTGAGATTGGTGCACCCAGATAGAGCTCTAATACATTGGGTAAAGTTAAGTCTCATGAGATGTGATGTGAAAGGGGATTTACAGTTAGGCTTGACCCATACTAAAATGTGTAACGAGATTGGTGGTTAGCCTTGACCCATAATAAATAAATGTCTTATGCTTCTTCCACATATATATGATTCTATTTTAATATGATCTCATACTTATATGATATGATTTCATATGTTCAATTCTTTGTTGTAATTATGTCGTGCTTCCTAACTTAGGTGCATAAGATGTACCTTTATGTTCATTCCCTTATTGGGATTTTTAAATCATCCCTTTGTTCATGTGTTCCCCAGGGTACCCTATCCTGATGTTAGGGCTCAAAGGAAGTCAGGAGCTCTTTGTGGAGATTAAAAAAGAAATGTTTTTTAGCCGCATGTTTTTTTATCTACCTAGTCTTCGAAAACACTAGACTTAACAATCCTTGGCCTGCACTCTGATGTATAATTATGCTTAAAATCAGGGGATCCCATACATAAAAGGATTGGGTTTCTATACCTATTCAGTTACTAATACATTCCTCCATGTCAATGTTGTCTTTTATTTTTTTCAATTATATTTTTATTATTCTTAAAATTTTATTTCATAACATTTTAACTATATTTTACATTACTTCACAATGATTAAAAGAAATTTTATTAAACTTTTCCAAAAGCCAATGTTTTTTAATTTTTTCAAAAAGTGTGTATGTGTTTTTATTTTAACAAAAACTCCATGTATGGATTTTATTATCATCATGAATGATATTTCCTTTTAATATTTCATTTTAAGTTTCATTGATTATTTTCAAAGAAAACTTTCTCTATATTATTTTTAAATAGTTTATATTTTATATGTGTTATTTTAAATTATAAATGGAATTTACTATTACGAAATATTACTGGGATATTTCAAATTTAGTTTCATGCACATATATATATATGTGACACCATATATGTATCTTATGAATTTATTGGGGGTAAAATCAACTTTTAGGTTCCTTATTTCCTCATTGGTTGGTCAATTATTATTATTATGAAATGATTATGATAAAATATGATTTCAGCATTTTATGACATGATGATATGATAAATATTTTATGATCTAGTGGGAAAATAATTTATGGTTTTAATTATGTTATTTTTGGTTCCATTATAAAACAAGTATAGTTGGTTACATTATAATCTAATCATGGGTGGGATTATTATAAACTTTAAATGATTTGGGTAATTAAGGATTCCCCCCAAAAAATAAGAAATATAATCGGGAGTGAACCTAGTTTAGTAATGTTGTTCTTCAAATATGATATTATTAAGAGTGAACATTTACAAATGAAATAATAGAATAGGGCGTGATCTGAATCCACAATGATAGTCTTAGTATTGGTTCATGGATAATGAAATTATTTTCAATTGTAGTTTCCATTGTAAAAAATATTTTTTAGTCTTATCATATGAATTCAGGGTTAATAGATGATTCATAATGTTTATAAACTCTTTTGACAGATAAAATTCAATTAATAAAACATTTTTTTTTGTTTTTGAGGAATGTGGTATATGAATTGATGGGTATTGATTAATAATGTTTAGATCATGTTCTCATACCCTTATTCTTAAGTTATACCAAAACAATATCATTTATTGATATCACTTACTCTTACCAATACTGACTATATGTTCTCACCATTTCAAGGGTTTTCATTTTATATGTTATAGATAAATGTTTTATGTTTGTTATTTCTAAGAAGTGATCTATTTGTGAAGCAAAAAATGGGAAATTATGCATATCTTTATGAAACCTTGTTTTATATAAAAATGATTCCAAATAAACAGAACCATTATTTTATTCATGCATGTATTTTTAATAAATATATTGAATATTCATAAAAATGATATGTTATATATATATAGGATATTTATGGCTCACTAAAATTAGTATTAGAGTCAATTTATAGCATCATTTAGAAACAAAAAAGTGGAATAATTTCAGAGAACACTAGGATAATACTACTTATGGTTAGAAAAAATATAATGTAAATGATGGAGAATTTTTTTCTAAGGAAACACTACCCTGAATGACCATTATAAGTAGAATTGGATTAGTCACAGTTGCGTCTAGGTGTGATAACCCTTAAATGAGTTATTAAAGTAAATCATTACCATTATTCAGGAACATGATGAATATTCCAATACTTGTCCGCTAGTTTTATAGTCTTGGTGTATAATATATGATTAAGTAACATTTAAATTAAGATCTATTATAATGGATTAGAATAGATAGTAAAAATGGATGACTAGAGTTAAAACTACATATAAATTGATTGAAAACAAGGTGTCATGCAATAGACATACTAGGAATGAATTCTTATGACCGTCCACTCTTATTAATTATTCATGATATTCAATCATACCATTTTGATTTTTCAATGGATACAATGTAGAATGATAATTTTTTGGTTGTTACAGGTATAAAAAATATTAAAATATCAAATTTTAGATTAGCTATATGACTTCATATATACCATGAAATGTATCATTAAATGTTAATTCATATCATCGATGATTGGATACTAAAATACTATAAAAAATTATTAATGGTATGATAATAAAATCTCATGTGAAAAAATATTTCCCAATTAAATTTTATGGGAATGTGATTCCAGAAAATATTATTATTATTCCTATAGTTAAATTTAATGCTAATTTTGGGAATGTATTGTATTGCTAAATAACAATCCTATATCAATTATCATATAAATGAAGTCATATATAATACTCTATATAATCCTATAATTGTCTATTAGAGTGAGGATAAATATGATCATCTTGGGAAATTGCATCATTTTCATGGGTCTATGGGCATATTCAAATTTCATATCTCACATGGTTGGGTAGAAAATCAATATAAATGATATTAATATTATACATAATAGAATTTAATCCATTCTTTAAAAGTATCATATTCTTTTCTAAAAGCATAAAGATGTGTATTATAAAACCCATAAATGGTGCTACACCAATGTTAAGAACTCCATATATAATTGACACAGTTTCCTTGTCAGAATTAAATAGGAAACACTATGAGAATATCGATAAGGGATAAATTCTTATATGTTCATCCCCTGAAACACACCTATAATTTTTAATATTAATAAAAATTGATCAATGAGACACCACATCATCTTTCTTAAACATAACTTGTGTGTGATCAAGAACATAAGACATCTTTTAGATATAGCTTATCTATTTCGTCATATACATTGTTTCCAATATTTTTACAAGATTTATCTTATATTTGGATACTTTATGTTGACATTATAAACTGATGACCTACCCAAAAATAATTTCATTAATTGTATTGAAACTATTAATTTATTAGAATTTCATTTTGAATTACTAATTTCTATTTTATCTACATGGATTTAATAAATATAGTCAACATAGATTACCCTGATTAGTTTTTCGTAGTATTTATAGATGATTTTCTTATATAATTCAATACTATGAAAGTCAATGAAGATCACATCAGAACTGTAATTAATCACCAATGTAAGGATAATTGTTTTTGAATAATTTACAACATATTAATTTTAGCTAAATAAAGTATCAATTTTTGGGTAACATATTTTCATTCCAGGGTATATCAAATGATACATTAAAGATGTATTTTGTTCAACATTGTCCAAGACCAATCACTATGAATGAAACATATTGTTTACAAGTATTTTATGTTATTATCAAATATTGTCTAAGGATTTCTCAAAAAATAGCTAATCCACTAACCATGTAAAAGATTATGATAATTATGTTCATTCAGACTAATGAGTTTGAAAAACATTTTATGGTACTATAAAGATCGTTGTTCCATGAATCGATTAACTCAACACACTATAGTGGAAAGGGGTTTTACAATTTTAGTGATACACTAATGAAATTGTTGGTATGTGTTATCATATAAAATTATATGGTGATATCTTTGGTGAGACTCAAATTGAAGGTTCATGAGTAATATTAGTCAACTCATTATTTAGAGTTAGAATATGTAATTTTGTCATTAATGTTATGGAGGCCTTTTATTTATGAATAATATTTTTATAATACCATGAGTATATATGATATATTTCTCTATATACAAATATTATTTATTTCAAAGCATTATTTACATGAATCATCGAGTTTAAACAAACCATATGATAGTATTGAAATATTACTATTTAATGAGATTGTAATCTAATGGACATGGAATGGGAAGTAAATAATAGGATTTATCAAATTATGATATATATATATATGGGAAAGAATAAATAAAATTTTATTAGTTATTTATTTTTAAACAAGAACTCATTTTTTAGTAAAGTCATTTTATTTTTCTAAAATAGATTTTTTTTCAAAATGATATAACTCATTATTTAAGAAATATTATATTAAATTATTGAATATTAAAATATTCAATTTGATAAAAATGATACTATTATTTAAATCATCACCACACAATTACTTTAGATTCATTATTTGGGATTTTTATAGTAAGGTGGATTTTCTAGTGAATGAAGAAATATACATATTTTTTTTAAAATGGTATTTGTTTCAAGAATCTAAAAAGTGAATTTTTTTCTTCAATGTAAAATTATTTATCATATATCGTTAATTATTAAATTATTAATATTGGAATTAATTTTAAGGATATTATTTCTATAACAATATTTTTGTACTAAAAAGTTAATATTAAGGGAAATACTGTATTTCATTAAATTTTGTGTTTTTTAATAATATTAATTTATGACACTTGTAAAATTTTAGTCATGATTTTTTTTTTCAAAATTTAGGATCATTACCTCAAAAGTTATTAAATGTTTCCAATTTAATTTTTTATTAAAATTAATAGTATCAATAATTTCTTATAGTTTCCATAATAATGGTAAAATGAGATAATTAAATAATATCATATGTCTTTTTAATTCAATCAAAATATTTAAATTATTTCAATTAAAGAGTATATTTCATCATTAATCATCAAAACTTCATTAATATGAATTTTTTTCTTTATAACATTTATTTTTTATTTTATAAATTTTTTTATTGATAATGTCCAAAATATAAAATCATTTTTATTAACATATATAATATAGATTATTTATGAAAAATGTTTTTATTCAATTATAAATGGCTATAAAAACATATAATGGATAATTATTATCATGGTGATTTGTTAATTTTTCTTAGGGATGAGATAATTTCCATAAATGCTGCAGCACTGACACAGTGTTAGCACATGTAGTAGAAAAATAAAGTTACTCAATTAAAAATATAAAAAAGCAACGTAATATGAAATCAATTTAGTGTCTCAGAAAAAATATAGATAAATTTAACAAATAATAGATTTGAGATTGGAATATATTTTAATTCATTTTCTACCATATTTATTTTAACATCCTAATTATTTTAATTCCATCAAAAATTACATTAATGTTATTTCCCGGAAACAAATATTTTATTAAATTTAGTATTGATAAAAAAACATTCAATAGGACATGTGGGATGAGAAATTTTACATTATTTGTTCTCTTATTCACTTAATTTTAAATTCATACCTTATATAAATAATTATAACCCTTTAATTATAAAGAAATTGTCACCATAGTTACAGTTAAATAAGTTAAGGGAATGAATAAAGACATATAATTCAAAAAAATGAAACAAAAAATTATCTAATGACCATTATATGATGATATTTCAAAAATAAAAAAATTATCATTGAATTTATAGTAATTCGGAAAAATAATAATTTAGAAATAAAATATTAATATTTAAATATTTTTAATAAATCTACATGTGTTCATTCCGTCATACATAAAAGGAATCCTATTCTATATTTTATTAACACAATATTGATGCATATATATTGTAATAAACATAAATAATTATCCGTTGAAGTTCCATTTCAATGAATTAGAGTTTAAATTCATCTTAAAATACCATTATAATGACCTTTATGGATAGATGTAAAGAAGGCTTACAGAGTAAGTGGTAATCTTCCGACATGACCTCATTCAAATTATTTATTCTTTAACCTATTATAAATATATGTTATTAAAAAAAATAACAATAACAACATTTTATATATACTAAAATTTAATTATTATTATGAAACTACTATTATAGACCATATTTTTCATCAATTAAGAATTTAATCTGTCTCTCTTATGAACGTGTGGTCTACTGCGTCCCCAATTTTCTATAAACAATTTTACACTCCATAACCAGGGGATTGTTTTTATGATAGATTTTAAAATTAAACCAATTATATAGTAAATTATTATAATTTTTTAATCATAATATCAAATTTACATTATCACCTTCTAATCTATTTATAAATGACAATATTTATCATACGTATGTTTTAGATACCACATATACGAAGTGATTTCATTAGTTTTTCATTTCCCTTGATAATGGACTGTATAATAATTTATTTTTTGAATATATACAATATATATGATATAATAATTTTTATTTAGTGGTTAATTATTATTTACCTTCATTTGATTCCATCCTTCAAATATTGAAACCAGTGTTTATGCATATATATGTTTGGCATCTCTAGGAGTTACCTAATTAAATTTTATATATGTATATTTTATTAATGATGGTATATATATTTATATAATTAAAATAAATTATATAAATAAAATTATTATTATTTTTATGATAAGGGAATGATGATCAATGTAAAATGATCGAGACTACCAACCTAAAACATGTTTGAAAAATGTTGCTATTATCACTCAAAATCTACATGAGTGAAAGTTAAAATTGACAAATTTAATTAATATATAATAGTTATGCGACAAAATAATGTTTTCGTAAATGTTATGTGTAACATCCCAAGTAAGTAGTGAATAATAGATATTTTTATCTATGTCTATTAATGATTAAGATAGTGTTTTAGAGGCTTAAAATGAAAATAAATCCAATCTTAAGCATAGAATACACTAATATTCTTAAAAGATTGTTTTACTGCCTTATGATGGAAAACCCTTTTTAAATCTATCTTTTGACGATTTTATAAGCTATGTTTGTCAAAATAAAATTATTATTTATGATTGGGACATCAAAATTTACTTTGTGTGAATTTTTGATATTTTTCTGACAATGTTCATTTTTTAATGAATAGTGAAAAATACTGCATTTTACATCAAAACTGCTTTTTAATCTAATTTATTTATATGATTAGATTATCTTTTTAATTGGTATTAATGTTTAATATGAATATATTTGTATCATTTAATCGAATGGTGGTCATTGGAATCAATTTCACTTTGAAATTGGACTCAAACTAGTGTCAATCTTTTGATACTTATTGTTTCATAAAAACACGCTATTTGCTCTGACAGCGGGAATTAATTATTAAATTAATTAATTTGACTTATATGTTTTGAATTTTGTAAAATGTACTTCATTTTTGAATTCAGAATATCAAATATAGCTTAGGGTGAATTTTTGGTAATTTTCTGAAAAACTTCAATTTTTGATGAATAGTGAAACCACTAAGTGGTACTTATAAAAAAATGATTTTCCGTTTAAATGAAATTTTGCCATCATTGTGTTTTGAATTTCAAAAATCCAACATACATGGTTGACATTAAGAAGTAAAATTTGGTTCAATGAGATTAAAATAATTTTTTGGTGAATAGTAACTTATTAAGTTCTTAATCGCGATTAGTGGTAATTAGTGTAGTTTAAGGTAAAAATAATGCTGTAATAAAATAAAATGAGATTGACACATGTCCTAACCTCATTGGTTGTGTCATGGCCGACCAAGACAAGCCATGGGTCAACTTGGGGACCCCATGAATCCACTTTGGTTGGGAAATGACATAAATTACTTTTTATTTAATGTAAAAGTAAAAATGACACAAACATAATATGTTTTACGAAAACAATTTTTACATGGGGTTATAAAGATCAGATTTTTGATTATAAATAGTAATTAGAGAGATAAAAATATTTCCTATATCATAGTATTTTTTTTATAATTTTTAGACATTAAATAAATTAAATAAATTATGACATAATAATGATGCAGTGATGACATCATTATTTGACGATTTAAATAAAATGGAAAGATAATGTAACATCTATGAACTACACATGTCCAAAACCAATTGGATGAGTGGATTTCGAACCCTTATCACCTTATCCACGAATTATATCAATGTGGGACCTTTTAAAACCGAAACACATTTTCAAATAAAGTAATATTTCTTTACTTTCCAAAAGTGCCCCTCCTCTCCTCTTATAAAAGGCCCCCACCTCTACCTCATTTCACACACTCCTCAAGCCTTTGGCTCGGCCAACCCACGCCCATTTACTCTCTCCACATCCCTCTCCTCATCCTAGAGGATTCCCTTTGGGAATAATCCTTTCAAAGGAAGCCTTTAGGCTCAAATCAAAAGGAGTTACACTTTTAAAGGTAATTCATTCTCTCTTGTTCATTTGTTTTATTTTGCTTATCCAACCCTCTAAACTCTTTTTCTTTACTTCTTTTGTAACAACACCAATATCTTCAATATACTATGATGTTGTTATAAGATTTATTCGAGCTAAAATCTCACACAACTACATCAAATGGTTAAAGAACATACAGATTCCGTGGATGGCGAAATTATGCCTCCCGAAACGATGATTGTTCAATACTCATTTAACACCTTCAAAGGTGACCATTATGATGTCACTATTTTTATATATGATATATAATATGTTTATTTTTTTTCTTTAAGATTCTGTATTTTTTATTTTGGGCATACCTTTATGGTTTCCATTATGGGTAAACACAATATCTTCATTTAAGGAAGTGCGGACTACCGCCCCTTCAAAGTGATGTGATTCGTTAATGCCATATGTGGGACGTGTAAAGGATGGATTTAAAGTTATTATATATGATGTTATACTGGAATTATAATATACCTCTATATCATTATTATTTCTTTCCATTAAAGTATGAGATAGAAATGAAAGTAGCGTTCATGCGTACGTACGACTTACCGTCTCCATGGACGGTGCATTTCATTTCTTATCCCCAAATGTAATGTACTATTAAAAGTACATTTATATAAGGGATATATATAATTAATGATATATCTAAATGATGAATATAATTCTGGAATTAAAATATACATACCTCTCAATTAGTTTTAATTCCATTAATATGACAAAGAAATGAAAGTAGCGTTCATGCGTACGTACGGCTTACCATCTCCATGAACGGTGCATTTCATTTCTTACCTCTAAATGATTATGTAATATTATAAATACATGTATATGCTGGATATATATGATACATATTATATCCAAATCGGGAATTTCATTCTGGATATAAAGAACCTTTGACCACACGAACAACATGTTATTGTAAGAAGTCCACTTTCGACTTAGGAACCAAATATTGAGAAAACAAACATTATTAACTTAAATGGTTACATAATGTTTATAACATGGAAATAAGTGATATAAAAGGAATAATGAACTTTAAAAATGTTTTTAATCAAGTATAAATTAAATCAAGTTTATTATTCAGGAGGTTAAAGAACGATCGAGTCAAGTCGGATACGAGGTAAGGGACTTCGTCTCAATCTCCTTTCATTGAGGCATATTTCGTTTTATACACAACTTTCTTTTATACGGTGTATAAATCTCTTTGACTTTTACTTTTATACAAAAGGAATCTTTTTCTATAAAGCATTTTACTAAATGACAAAAAGGAATGTTTTTTTAACGTACGCGGTGAAAATGACCTTTTCCGACGCCGCGAGTATTATTTGGTCTTTGGCTTTCTCAACAAGCCGTACTGTTTTTAGAATAAAATAAATACCATATACTCTTTTATGTATTTTGGTATTGAAAATGGTTTTGAAAAAGGATTCTATTATGTCAATATATTTATGATATATTGTGATTGAAATGTGGAAATGTTATCATTCCTTTATATTGGTTTTATGTTTTATGATTTTATATTGGTACTTGGACATTTTAACGGGTGGTTACGTTATAAACCATATGACGAGTGGTTCCATGAATACGAGGATGGGTGGTTACGTTATAACCTCCAATGCATTGGGTATGGAAGTCGGCCGTATGGCTATTCCATTAAGTATGTATGGAAATTGTCCGTATGGCTATTACATTAAGTGATATGTGTGGAAGTAGACCGTATGGTTATTCCACTTAAGTATGTTTATGTCCCAAGTTACCTTTATATATGTTATGCGTTCTTTTTTTTGGGTTTTATGGTAATCCTTTGGTTACAAAAAGGTAAGTAATGATACTATATTCAGTGAAGAGTTTTTACAACTTCATGAAGGTGAAGGTATTACTTTGATAGAGTATATATGGTTTACTTGATGTTTGAAAAACTAACATTTTTCATTCTTTTTGTATCCCTTACTGAGCTTTTTATGCTCACCCCAAGTATTTTTTGAAATGTTTTTCATAGGTCAAGGGAAAGGTACATGATATAATGATAGTGTCAAGGAAGTGTCAAGAAATAATCCATGTCTTATTTTAAATGTGTTTCCATTGATGGGAATGAAGAATACTATCTTTATGTAACCACTTTGATTATATGTGGAATGTAATGCAAGTTTTATGATCTAATTCTCTAAAACTCTAAACCTGAAAAGATTCTCGACATGAATTATTCATTTAATTCAATATTAAGTAAGGTTTAAGGCTGGGGCCTTATAGTTGGTATCAGAGGTCAGTTTAGACAACTTTAGGAGTTAGAAAAGTGTTAAATTATAATATGATTGAAACGATATAGCATTTATGGATTACTATGTTGCTTCGCCTAATATATTTCTGTGTTCAGAATGGTTTTCCGCAGAGGAAACAAAGCAACTATGTTGGGACGACATCAGGAGGAAGATAACCTTCCAAATCAGCAACCTAAGATGGTCGGAATCGGAACTGAACAGTTTGTTGCAGTGATGGAACAGTTGACTCAGGCTATAAATGGTGGTGGTATCCATGCACGAGATCAGCCAGATCAACCGCAGAGGAACATGTCAGTGGTGGAACATTTCATGAGGCAACATCCCCCATCATTCAGAGGATCATCTGACCCTGTGCAAGCTGAAGGGTGGATTAAAGCACTGAATAAGATTTTTGATGTCATGGGGTGTTCAGAACATCAAAAGGTTAGTCTTTCTGTTTACCGTTTTGAAGGTGAAGCTGATCAGTGGTGGTCGATGGTGAAAAATATAGGGGATTGTGATGAGATTGAGGATCTTCACTGGGACAAATTCAAAGGTATGTTTCTTGAGAAATATTTTCCTAAGGTGGTTCGTCTTAGTATGGAAAAACAATTCCAATAATTGAGGCAGGAGGATGATTCAGTTACTTCTTATGAAGAAAAGTTCACACGATTGGCAAGATATGCTCCAAACTTCATACGAGATCTTGATAGTAAAATAAACCGTTTTTACTCAGGGTTAAAGCCAAAGTATCGAAGGGCTTTAGGTTCTCGTGAGTTAAAAGTTATGAAAAACTTGTTCGATGTGCGGAGAAGGTGGAAATTGAGTTTGTCGATGATCAGGTGTTCTATGACAAACAACAGAATAAGAGGTCTAGTTGGCAGGAAAAGGGGAAGCATTCATCAAAGAAGCAAGGAGGTAAGAAAACCAAATATCCATCCTGTGAGAAGTGTGGTAAAATGCATCCTGGAGAATGTTTATCCAAGTCTGGTAAGTGATTTCGGTGTGGTAAGTCTGGTCATTTTGCTCGTAACTGTAAGGAAGATGATCAAGCAGGAAATGAAAAGCCAACAGTAAGATGTTTTATGTGTAATGAAATGGGTCATTATGTAAACGAGTGTCCAACGAAGAACTCAACTGGGGGAATGCAGCCAGACTACAAGCAGAAAGGGGTGGTGAAATCCTTTGCAAAAACTTCAGCATATGTTGGGCAATCGAATGATGTGGTATCAGCTCTAGGGAGCTCAGTATTTTTCGAAGATTGACTTGACGACGGGGTACCATCAGTTGAAAGTAAAAGAAGCAGACATTCCGAAGACTGCGTTCCGTACTAGATATGGCCATTATGAATTTGTAGTTATGCCTTTTGGGTTAACCAATGCACCTGCTGTATTCATGGACCTTATGAATAAAATTTTCCATGATTTCTTGGATAAGTTTGTGTTTGTGTTTTGAGGTTTGGGAAGAGGTTATGTGTGCCTTGTGATTCACAGTTGAAGAGAGAGTTGTTATGTAAAGCTCATAGTTCTCCGTTTTCAGTTCATCCGGGCAGTACTAAGATGTATAGAGATCTGCGGGAGTATTACTGGTGGGATGGAATGAAAAGAGATATTGCTGATTTTACTATGAAGTGTTTGACATGTCAACAGGTTAAAGAAGAGCGACAGTTACCAAAAGGGATGCATCAGCCTTTACCAGTGCCAGAGTGGAAATGGGAAAACATATCCATGGACTTTTTTGTGGGATTACCAAGTACATCTCGAGGTAATAATGAAATCTGGGTTATTGTTGATCGCTTGAACAAATCTTCTCATTTCCTTGCTATACGAGATACTTTCTCTCTTGATCAAATTTCCCGTTTGTATCTTAAAGAGATAGTCAGGTTACATGGAGTTCCTCTCTCCATTGTATTGGACCGTGATCCCAGGTTTACTTCTACCTTTTGGAAAGGCCTTCAGAAGTCGTTGGGTACTGAATTAAATTTTAGTACAGCTTTTCATCCTCAATCAGATGGGCAGTCAGAACGAACAATCCAGACATTGGAGTATATGCTACGAGCTTGTTCGATGGATTATCAGGGAAGTTGGGACCAACATCTTTCTTTGGTTGAATTTTCATTTAATAACAGTTTTCATTCCAGTATACAGATGGAACCATTTTAGGCATTATATGGGAAGCGGTGTCGAACACCAGCATTTTGGGATGAAGTGGGTGAAAGGAAGCTGATGGGACCAGAATTGGTAGAAGAGATGGCAGAAAAAGTTCTGTTGATTCAGAAGCACATGAGAACATCTCAGAGCAGGTAGAAGAGTTATGCGGATAACCGGAGGAAGGATCTATCTTTCGAGGTAGGTGATCATGTTTTTTCTCAAGGTTTCGCCTTGGAAAAGTGTGATGAGATTTGGTAAGAAAGGAAAGTTGAGTCCAAGGTTCATTGGACCATACGTAATTATGGAGAGAGTTGGATCAGTTGCATACCGAGTGGCTTTACCTCAGAGTTTATCTCAGGTACACAATGTTTTTCATGTTTCAATGTTGAGAAAGTATATGCCAGATCCATCTCATGTTTTGAGCCCAGAGGTAGTTCAGCTGGAAGAGAACCTATCTTATATGGAACAACCGGTCTAGATTCTTGACCACAGGGAGCAAGTGTTACGGAATAAGGTGATTCACTAGGTAAAGGTTTTGTGGAAAAACCACATGATTGAAGAGGCAACATGGGAATCTGAAAATACAATGAGGGATAAGTACCCCCATTTATTAGATAAGTAAATAAATTGCGGGGACACAATTTTCTAAAGGGGAGAAGGATGTAACATCCCAAGTAAGTAATTAATAATAGATATTTTTATCTATGTCTATTAATTATTAAGATAGTGTTTTAGAGGCTTAAAATGAAAATAAATCCAATCTTAAGCATGGAATACACTAATATTCTTAAAAGATTGTTTTACTGCCTTATGATGGAAAACCCTTTTTAAATCTATCTTTTGAAAATTTTATAATCTATGTTGGTCAAAATAAAATTATTATTTATTATTGGGACATCAAAATTTACTTTGTGTAAATTTTTGATATTTTTCTGACAATGTTCATTTTTTAATGAATAGTGAAAAATACTGCATTTTACATCAAAACTGCTTTTTAATCTAATTTATTTATATGATTAGATTATCTTTTTAATTGGTATTAATGTGTAATATGAATATATTTTTACCATTTAATCCAATGGTGGTCATTGGAATCAATTTCACTTTGAAATTGGACTCAAACTAGTGTCAATCTTTTGATACTTATTGTTTCATAAAAACACGCTATTTGCTCTGACAGCGGGAATTAATTATTAAATTAATTAATGTGACTTATATGTTTTGAATTTTGAAAAATAGACTTCATTTTTGAATTCGGAATATCAAATATAGCTTAGGGTTAATTTTTGGTAATTTTCTGAAAAACTTCAATTTTTGATGAATAGTGAAACCATTAAGTTGTACTTATAAAAAACTGATTTTCCGTTTAAATGAAATTTTGCCATCATAGTGTTTTGAATTTCAAAAATCCGACATACATGGTTGAAATTAAGAAGTAAAATGTGGTTCAGTGAGATTAAAATAATTTTTTGGTGAATAGTAACTTATTAAGTTCTTAATCACAATTAGTGGTAATTAGTGTAGTATAAGGTAAAAATAATGCTTTAATAAAATAAAATGAGCTTGAAACATGTCCTACCCTCATTGGTTGTGTCATGGCCGACCAAGACAAGCCATGGGTCAACTTGGGGACCCCATGGATCCACTTTGGTTGGGAAATGACATAAATTACTTTTTATTTAATGTAAAAGTAAAAATGACACAAACATAATATGTTTTACGAAAACAATTTTTACATGGTGTTATAACGCTCAGATTCTTGATTATAAATAGTCATTGGAAATATAAAAATATTACTACATCATAGTAGTTTTATTATAATTTTTAGACATTAAAAAAATTAAATAAATTTTGACAAAATAATGATGCAGCGATGACATCATTATTTGACGATTTAAATAAAATGGAAAGATAATGTAAAATATAAAAACTACACATGTCCAAAACCAATTGGATGAGTGGATTTAGAACCCTTATCACCTTATCCACGGATTATATCAATGTGGGACATTTTGAAACCGAAACACATTTTCAAATAAAATAATATTTCTTTACTTTCCAAAAGTGCCCCTCCTCTCCTCTTATAAAAGGCCCCCACCTCTACCTCATTTCACACACTCCTCAAGCCTTTGGCTCGGCCAAACCCTGCCCATTTACTCTCTACACATCCCTATACTCATCCTAGAGGATTCCATTTGGGCAGAATCCTTTCAATGGAAGCCTTTAGCCTCAAATCAAAAGGAGTTACACTTTTAAAGGTAATTCATTCTCTCTTGTTCATTTGTTTTATTTTGCTTCTCCAACCCTCTAAACTCATTTTATTTACTTCTTTTGTAACAACACCAGTATCTTCAATATACTAGGATGTTGTTATAATATTTATTCGAGCTACACTCTCACACAACTACATCAAATGGTTAAAGAACATACGGTTTCCGTGGATGGCGAAATTTTGCCACCCGAAACGATGATTGTTCAATACTCATTTAACACCTTCAAAGGTGGCCATTATGATGTCAATATTTTTATATATGATATATAATATGTTTATTTGTTTTCTTTAAGCGTCTTTATTTTTCATTTTGGGCATACCTTTATGGTTTCCATTATGGGTAAACACGATATCTTCATTTAAGGAAGTGCGGACTACCGCCCCCTCAAAGTGATGTGATTCGTTAATTCCATATGTGGGACGTGTAAAGGATGGATTTAAAGTTATTATATATGATGTTATAATGGAATTATAATATATCTCTATATCATTATTATTTCTTTCCATTAAATTATGAGATAGAAATGAAAGTAGCGTTCATGCGTACGTACGGCTTACCGTCTCCATGAACGGTGCATATCATTTCTTATCCCCAAATGTAATGTACTATTAAAAGTACATGTATATAAGGGATATATATAATTAATGATATATCTAAATGATGAATATAATTCTGGAATTAAAATATACATACCTCTCATTTATTTTTAATTCCATTAATATGACAAAGAAATGAAAGTAGCGTTCATGCGTACGTACGGCTTACCGTCTCCATGAATGGTGCATTTCATTTCTTACCTCCAAATGATTATGTAATATTATAAATACATGTATATGCTGGATATATATGATACATATTATATCCAAATCAGGAATTTCATTCTGGATATAAAGAACCTTTGACCACATGAACAACATGTAATTGTAAGAAGTCCACTTTCGACTTAGGAACCAACTATTGAGAAAACAAACATTATTAACTTAAATGGTTACATAATGTTTACAACATGGAAATAAGTGATATAAAAGGAATAATTAAATTTAAAAAGGTTTTTAATCAAGTATAAATTAACTCAAGTTTATTATTCAGGACGTTAAAGAACGATCGAGTCAAGTCGGATACGAGGTAAGGGACTTCGTCTCAATCTCCTTTCATTGAGGAATATTAAGTTTTATACACAACTTTCTTTTATATGGTGTATAAACCCCTTTGAATTTTACTTTTATACAAAAGGAATCTTTTTCTATAAAGCGTTTTACTAAACGACAAAAAGGAATGTTTTTTTAACGTACACGGTGACAACGACCTTTTCCGCCGCCGTGAGTATTATTTGGTCTTTGGCTTTCTCAACAAGCCGTAATGTTTTTAGAATAAAATAAATACCATATACTCTTTTATGTATTTTGGTATTGAAAATTGTTTTGAAAAAGGATTCTATTATGTCAATATATTTATGATATATTGTGATTGAAATGTGGAAATTTTATCATTCCTTTATATTGGTTTTATGTTTTATGATTTTATATTTGTACTTGGACATTTTAACGGGTGGTTACATTATAAACCATATGACGGGTGGTGCCGTGAATACCAGAATGGGTGGTTATGTTATAACCTCCAATGCATTGGGTATGGAAGTCGGTCGTATGGCTATTCCATTACGTATGTATGGAAATTGGCCGTATGGCTATTCCATTAAGTGATATGTGTGGAAGTAGACCATATGGTTATTCCACTTAAGTATGTTTATGTCCCAAGTTACCTTTATATATGTTATGTGTTCTTTTTATGGGTTTTATGGTAATCCTTTGGTTACAAAAAAGGTAAGTAATGATACTATATTCAGTGAAGAGTTTTTACTACTTCATGAAGGTGAAGGTATTACTTTGATAGAGTATATATGGTTTACTTGATGTTTGAAAAACTAACAGTTTTTATTCTTTCTGTATCCCTTACTGAGCTTTTTATGCTCACCCCATGTTTTTTTTGAAATGTTTTTCACAGGTCAAGGGAAAGGTACATGATATGATGATAGTGTCAAGGAAGTGTCAAGAAATAATCCATGTCTTATTTTAAATGTGTTTCCATTGATGGGAATGAAGAATACTATCTTTATGTAACCACTTTGTTTATATGTGGAATGTAATGCAAGTTTTATGATATAATTATCTAAAACTCTAAACCTGAAAAGATCCTCGACGTGAATTATTCATTTAATTCAATACTAAGTAAGGTTTAAGGCCGGGGCCTTATATTATGTATAATTAACCATTCTTTATCTCCATATATCAAAATGTAAAATCAGTGATTACAAGTACATATAGATACCATCTCTAGGAACATTGTCAATCCTTTTTATGTCTATATCCTTTATGGGTGAAAAAATATAATTATATGTATATAATTAATATATATTATATTTATATAATTATTAAAATATTAGGTATTATCGAGTCTTTTTTGAATGTGCATGGATTGGGACTTCCAAAATTGATCATGCAAGAAAAGTGAAGTGGTTATTAGCCAAAGCTGTTATTAAGTTAACAAAATTTAAACAGATGAGTGATAAGATGCTATAAGAAAATAATATATGGTTTGATATAAATATGATTATATTTCTATAATAAATTAATATTAAATCAATCTTTAATATTCAATAAGTTCTAATATGTGTGATGAAGAATGAGACATGGGCTACAATATTTATGTCTCATTCTAATTTTATTTTAGAATGTTTAAGCATTAGTTTCCATTGAAGAAATAATATTATTATTATCAGAAAAATCCATTTTAATATTCTTCCTCACTATTAATTTATATGTAAGAAGTTTTTTCATTTCATTTTCATCACATCAAGTACTCAATAGACAGTTTATTTAAGGAAATTTAAATATGTTTTAATATTAAGACTAAATAATTTTTCTTCCATGCCCAGGTTTCCAACAAATAGTCTTCCATTTTTGTTAAATTTTATTAAATCATTTTTACAGTATTTTTTACCCATTCAGGACTTCATAAAATAAAATATCATTATACAATTTCTACCCTTTTCAAAATACATTAACTTAAATATTTTAGTGAAAATGTGGATTGAGTCACTATTATTACATATATATCACGAATGAAATTTCCAGCTCTCCTAACAGGTAAATGATTTAAATAACCATTTATATGAATTTATTGTTATTTTCCCGAAAAATTATTTCCATAATTTTTTTCAAATAACTGCTTTCAAAATGGAATATGTTTTTTACTCAATAATTATACACATAAAATTTTAAAAGAATATTCATTAAGTATAATAACCTTTGATGTTATTTATTATTTAATGAAGATTTCATCCAATGATATAATCCTTATTATTTATCTAGATATGTTTCTATTATGATGAGTAGGTGATTTTGAAACTCATTATTTTCCAGGTGTTATTTCATATAAAACTTATTAAATATTTATGAAACTCATTTTCTTTATATAGTCTATGATATGATGAATAATTCCTAATCATTTGGAACACATATTTATGGTTTTCATTATGAAATATTTAGAACTAAAATTATTTATACCCTAAAATTAATTGGGTTATGATTGAAATATCGTGAACTAAATATGTGATTTTGTTTGATATGCTCGATCAACTTTAGGACATAGGTAGGGCATGCTGATCCACTCTGGATATGACGAATTGATTCTTGATCCTATATACTATAAAACTAATGATTCTAAATCCATTATGATATAGGGAACAATTTTTGGTTCACGATCCACTATGATTTTACGTTCTTCGTAGTTGAACATGACATATGAAATGGTGTCTATTCCTATGGTGTAACCATAATTTTATGACAATTTTTTTTTTCAGAATGTGTTGTACATGATTGATATGTCATGGTTTCTCACACTTGGGATTCATAATGATAAAATTTGTAACCAAAACTTTTTTATGATTGATAGGATAGTGGGATAAACATTTTAGGTTTTGTTCAATATCTCATACCCTTATTATTTTTATAATATTTCATATAATCATCAATTTATTTCTCCTATGTTTACCCTTACGTGGAATCTAAGATCACCATTTCTTTTGATTCATTTTACAAGATTATAAATAATGGTTTTATGTTATGTATTTGAAAAACTATAAATTATGAGATGAAAATCAATGGACATTACATATAATATACCAAAATTAGACGTGTATATATCTAGTATATAAGAAAACAAAACCTCTAAGGCCATAGAAAAAAATCATAATTTAATGTATTGAACATTCATCTAAAAGATGAAAATTTTATTTATGAAAATAATGGGTCCCAATAGTTTGTAACATTGATTGTTTTACAAAATATGTTTTTATTATAGTTTGAATAGATTTATGAAAACACTACCAATAAGTATAAGAATATGAAAATGCCAAAATTTATTCATAGTAACCATCGAAAAACATGCATATTTCTAAATTTCCATATATTATGAATAATATATTTGGATTTACACATATTATTAATGAAATTTATTGATTATATGACATTACACTATGGTTATTATTGATTGGTGCTTTTCATTTTTATTTTAGTTTTATTCAACAGATTTAAATAGAAGATGGCATTTAAAAAAATAATGTAATAAGAAGTGTAATTATTCTTCAAAATAATCCATTCATTTCTAAAGTATCTATATTGTTGAATAATGTTACTATGATCATGATACATTCTCATGAATTGAGTCGGGAAATGATTTTGAATGTTTTTAGTAGGAAAAATGTATTTTTGAGACCTGCATAAATAAAAATACATATTATTTCAGTGGGAATTATGATCCACTAGCTGATGAGGGATGGATCGAAACACATGATGAAATATTTCCCACTATATAGGGCTTTAATCCTGTAAAAGATGTCATATCTGTTCATCCTATGTTAGGATATGAGAATAAATAGTGGAATATTATTATTAATATGATGAAAGTGGATGTAATTGACTCCAATGTATTTAATGAGTTTAGGATGATATATTTAATTATATAAACCAAATTTATTGTGTTTAAAAATGGATAATTAATTCTTTTATATTATAAAACTGAATGATTAGTCCATTGGTACATATGAGTATTTGTTTACAAGACTTTGATTACAAGAATCTAGTTTAATAATCATCGATGAAAACATAGGTGTTTGATTCATTTATGGCATGAATATAAGTCTATTAATGGATTCACTAGTGGGATACTTTATCAAATTTTAAGGATTTATTACATGTGTATTCTAGGTAAAAATTGAAAAGGGATATTCCCACCATTCCAATGGTTCTGATAACAAAATTAAGATGGACCCTCATGAAAACATCAATAAACAACGTAGAAGATATAAAATAAATCCAAATAGTTTACTTAATGTGGGAAGAATACATAAAGTAATTTATTGAATTAAATTTTAAGGTTTTTTGAATTTAAAAAGGTCATTTATAAATCCCATTAATATATAATGGTTTTTAGGGGAAAAATTATGTAATACAGGAAAAGAAGATTCTGACTAATACAAAACCCACACTAAAATGATTAAAATGTAATGTATATATAAATAAAATGAATTAATTCATGAATATAATGGTTTATGGTGATGATAAATAGTATAAATTATATTAATTCCATTATAAAAGGTAAATATCATGTGATCCTATTTGTTGAAGTGGGTTATGAGAGTGACATGGTGAAACATTCAGTTATAAAATATTCTATAACAATTTATCTCTTAATTGATTCTATATCTTCCAAATATGTTATAGTTAATATATTTTCTATGGGCATATAATTATATGGTCAATGATTTTATTTTGAGTTTGTGTTGAAAACTTTTAATTATACTGTATTTGAATCTCTTGTCTATAATTCCTCCCATTTGGATGTTTGGGGGAATTTTATTCTAATAAGTCATTTGATTATTACCCTATATGTAGAATATGTAATTTTAGGAGTTTATTAGATTTAAATATATACATCCCATAACAATTTATAAGGTAGTTAATTCAGATTTAATATTCCAAATGAACCTATGTTAATTTGTCGGTCTGGGGTTGAACACCAGCATCCAATGGAAGGAACATATATAATCTGGTTCATAATTCTAATAAATGAAGTGTATTTATCACATTTTGTTTTGGAGAAAGTCAATATTAATGAAATTAAAATTTTATAGTATTTTTTGGTGTATATTTAGAAAAATTTAATTATCTTCCTCTAAATCGTGAAATTTACTTTTAAATAGAACTAATACAGAGTTATACACATATTTTTAAATCACATTATATACTATCCCTAATTGATATGAATTAATTTTAGATGAAAATTTAAGAGAATCATGATAAGGTATCCATATTATTCCATTGGTGAACTTATTATTTAGGTAAATAACAATGGAGGGTAAACTCATCTTTGTGTTGATTATCTAGAACATAATAAGATCAATATTAAGAACAGGTAGTATCTACCTCATATAAATGATTTAATTTATCAATGACAAGGAGATCAATAATTCCCAATGATTTACCATCATTATATATATCATAAATTGAGGGATAATATGGAGTATATACCCAATATATAATTGTTAATTATTTATTGAAATAATAAATTTAATGTGATTCCATTTGGGCTTTTTAATGACCCTATAGTCATTATATATTTAATGTATTAATACATTCATGATTACCTTCACTAGAATTTGGTTGT
The DNA here is from genome assembly GCA_963277665.1 of Viscum album. Classification (NCBI taxonomy): domain Eukaryota; kingdom Viridiplantae; phylum Streptophyta; class Magnoliopsida; order Santalales; family Viscaceae; genus Viscum; species Viscum album. Next base: position 1,062,167,493 of record OY728140.1, read on the forward strand.
TTTATTGTTGATATTCATTTATAATCCAATTTTATTTAAGGTCATTAATGTCACTTTATTATTATACTACATTACCTAAGGAAGACTAATTTATATTAAAAATTTACAATGTGTGAATTTCAGATTTAGAAACTATTATTCATGTTTTTTATAATATCATGTGATGAAATACTATTGGATCATTAAAAGAATGATGTTATTGACAAACAAACATAACAAAAATTATTAATAATATCTTTAGTTTTATTTGGTTTCCTTGATATTATTGACAATTTTTGAGAAATTACTAATGACATTTAATTTTACTCAACAAGTTGACATGAAAGGGGATTAAATAGTTATATAAAGGTAAATGTGAATTGAATTTCAAGGATATGAATTGAAAATTAGGAAGTGTACCTATATTAAAACTAAAATACAGTATATAATTGTTTATAATCTATAGTGATGCATCTAGGATGAGATTATGATGGTTTCTCAAATATAAATATATCTCTATAACTTATTACTCATGATAATTGAGGTTTCGTGAGAAAAATCACTCGAATCATTTTTTTAGATTAGTGAACAATATTTTTTTGTAGAAGACCAAGAGGAATTATAGTTATGCAGAAATTTTTGTCATATAATTTAATAATAAATGTTTATAATACATTTTCACATACAAAGATCTGAATAAACACCATAGAACATGGTTTCAATTGATTAATAATTATTATTTCTTATTAAATTATAATCATTGGAAGTTAAATAGGATGGATGAATCTTTGAGTAAGAAAGATAGTGATAGTTTAACCCTGATAAGGATTAAAATAGATCCATTATATATATATTTATATATTTTGTAAATTTAATTCACAATGATAAGAGATATTTCATATTTTTTCAATGATGAATGATAAACAATCCATCAATTTGAATATTATAGAGGAATTGTGGAAATATATAGAACTATGGAAGGTGTGTTCCTAAGTTAAACTATGTTTGTTATTGTATCATAATGTTCTAGAATAGTGTATTTTCACCTTATATACCAAAATTAATGAATGAACTATTATAATAATCACATTGATTTGTATTATGTATACATCTTGGAAGTAAAAATATTTATATATATATATCTAATTGAATATTTCAATAGGGAGAAAAAAAGAGATATTGTATAGTATGAATATTGATTCATGGTAAGTTAGTAAGTTAAATATGAGAGATAGAAGTATATGGTACTGTTTCATCCATTTATCATACTAGAATTGAAACAGGAAAACATTAAAATTTCTATAATCACCAGACTCCCCAAAACAAAAAAGATCACATTACTATTTGAAATTTTGTTATCCATCTTAAAAAGTAAGAACACTATAATTATATCAGGTTATATTTATATCTTTATCAGATTTATATGATATATATTAATTAAGGATTTATATTTCATAGAAATCAAAATTATTTTATAATTTTCTAGGATCTAATGTCTACCTCAATGTTTTAGTGATATCATTACTGAAATGTTTGTTTAAGCATGTGGTTTAGAACAAGTAATCATTCATGTATAGGTCATCATCTATATATATTAATTAATAAGGTAGTATAATAATTAATATCTTATTCTCATTATTTTAATGGGTGTTGTTATCAACAACATAATATTATAAATTGTTATTGCAATAATTAATTCCAATCTCTAATTTAGATGGAACCTTGTAATGGAAGTTCATTACTAAAAGGTGTTCTTATGTTGTTGGATAAAGAATCTTATTAGGGCATATACAAGCTGATGATATGATAAAAATATTTAGAGACATTTAAAATTATATATTAATAGCTCATAATTTAGAAATTTTTTTATAAATAATAATTATAGATATATATAGTATGAAAATGGTGAAAAGGTTTCCCTCATAAATATATCTAAGGAATTTTTATATGATATTTGGAAAAAATGGAAATTTTATCCATATTTATATTGGTCCTATATAGATTCTTAATTGAGTGATATTGTAAATTATTTCATGAAACTCCAACCAAACCTATTTGAAGTTCACAGTGTCTTCTTTTCATCTTTCTTCTGGAAGTACCCAAATAATCCATCCCATGTACTAATCACAAGATCACCCTTCTTTATATGATAATTATTTGGATGAGATAATTATATAAATATTTCATTACAGAAAAAATGTTCTATCGAGAAATTTTACAATCATAGTTTATGTTATTTGGAGGAGTAGAAAATTGGAGGATAAAAAATGGGAACCCAAGGATGTGATAATGAAAAGAAAAAACAACCCTTTTTATTTGATAGTGAAAGAATATTATGGGAGAAAATTGTTTTATATTGGTTTTATTGTAATACTGAAATATTTTATATGTATTTCCATTGATATCAAACTTGATGTATTTGTTTTTTTGCCTTACATGAGACATAGTGCATATATATACTATTATATATAGTAATTCATTAAACCCCAAAATTTTAATTTTATGGTAGGATTAATAATAGACACATAATAAAAAATATTTAATAATGTTTTTTAATCCAAATTTATTAATTATTTCATAATAAATAAGTGCACATTTATTAGTAATGCTATTTTACACTTTTGAAGTATGTTTTATAAAAAAGACCCTATAATATTTATGAATGTAAAAAATATAATTCGTTTATACTATTTTCAGAAAATTTATTTTAGGATGTAAATATAATTTTTAAAATCAATAGATCCATATCATTATTGGGTGTATTTCTTTGATTTTTTAAAAAATATTTATATTCCAAATAATAATGAAAAATATCAATTATAGTAAAATAATTCAGTTATTTTATAGTAATTTTCCAATTATGTAATTTATTTTATATTAATGCATCACAAATATACATTATTTAAAAATATACCAAATAATTACATAGATATCATCCTTATACTTTATTTTTTATAAGTAAAATTTTTGACATAAAAACAATTTTTTTCTAAGAAAACTGTTTACATTCATGAAATATATCAGTATATAAAATTACCAAATATTTATTGAATTTTAAATTAATTTAATACATTAGATATTAAATTTAATTTTTTATCATTTATTCAAGGTGGTTTATAATGATATTAATTGATGTAAATTTTGTTTTACTATAAAGAAATCATTTTTGAAATGAGGTTTCATTATGGTTTGTGCGATGAATTAAAATTGAATTAACTAAATTATAAAAATTAAATATTTTAATCTAGGATTCCATAATTTTGAATTTAAATAATGAATATAATTAATAGCTTATACAATTTATTAATATTGAATATTAAAAACTATACATTTTTTACTAGGTTTCTTGTTAAAACATGTTTATCAGTGGGTTAAACCATGGGGAAATGGTATGATTTCCACCCACACCTATCAAATTATTATTGTTTTAAGGGATTTAGATAGTATATTATGTTACATTTTGAGCACATTCCATTTATATCCACCTTCTTATAATGGTGAAATTAAATAATTGATATATTTTGATAAATTTCATGTCCAACTCTCCCCTAACATATAAATGAGAACATATTCCCCTCTATTTTCACCAAATTTATTCGTAAATGATTAGTGAAGACATTATCTAAAACATTCCTATAAATTTTCTCAATATAATATAGCTTCATTAAAACCCATACATCCAATAAATAATTTCTTAAGTAGTGATCCAAAGGAGGCTTATCAAATAAGAGTATTCTAGAGTGCTAACGAATGAAGTATGATATTGGGAAATGGTTTCCTGGTATCAATTTAATATTCAGTAGTCTAGTCTATATTTCTTACCATAAATTATATTATAATAACTTATTACTAAATAATGAATTAAAAATTTAAGATTCATGATATTCATTGGGTATGAAGAGCCATATCAGGTTCTTTTATTGCATGGAATTTGATTCAAATGATACAAAAGTTATATGAATTTTATCTTATTTTCACATCATTGAGACATATTTTAATTCTATGAAAACATTAAAATAATAAAATTATTTATATAATATGAATGAAATAATTTATGAAATACACCATGACTTCATGAAATTTATTTTCAGAATAATGTATTTACGAAGATAATAGAGATTTGTTTTAAAAAATTATTAATGTTGTAAGGGTTATTTGACAAATATTCTATGAAGAAATTTTTAATATTATAACACTATCATATTTTAAGGGGAATATATATTTTCCAACTAGTTTTTTCTATTCTAAATATTGATATGTTCATAGTATTTATTTTATCTTTTTAAGGAGATTTCTTGTATTTGGTCATAAATATAAAATTTACCTAAACATTATGGGTTTTATGATACAATAAATTTCATAAATGAATTAATTAGATCCAATTTAGGATGATAAAAATATATTATATACCTTTCCAAAATATTATTTATTTTACTCTACTATTATCACACGCGTTTTTTTTCTTTTCATGTCATGGTTTTGATCCGGTTCATTTAAAATCATGGTCCTTTTAATGGGTGTTGGGTGAGATTAATTTTGAGTTTTTAACTTCTATATATGTCTAATCACCCTAATTTTTGTTTCCCCAATTCTTGTTTAGGAGTTTTTTTCGAGAAATTGTGGTTATTTCATGATTTTGGCCAACCGTGAACCCATTTGCAGTTTTAAAAACCACATTTGTTCCTTTAATAAATCCTTTGTTTTTCGACATTTTTTATTAATTCCACTTCCCACTAGGCCTCCCCTGACATATTAATACCACCATATCATTTTATACCCATTTAGGTACTGGGCCAACCCATGGGCCCATTTTCAGTTTTTAAAAATTAATTTGTTAATTTTATATCTAATTAAATATTTAATATATTTCGGTAATTACACATCCCACTTGAAGCCTATATCTCTATACTCATCCCAATTGTAGATTTTCCCTCTTTGGAGCTTATACGTGTCTCAGATTAGGGTGAACGTTCTCTAGTTACCTCAAATCGTCCAGAATTGATAAGGTAAATAGTTTCATACATAACTCATTAAATTAATTATATTTTTCCCACAAATATTCATTACCTAGTTCTTCCAGATATTAGGATAATAAAAAAGATGTTTTAAGACATTAAATTTTCTCTATGAGTGTAGATATAATGGAATACGAATATTTTTCTAGTTGAAAAGGTGAGATTCCTTCTATTTTATCCTCCCTCTTCTTCATCCTTTCATTATTTCATTGTTTTATAAACTTCCCTAGTCATGATCAACCTATTTTTATTTTATCCCATGATGTTTTATGGGGTTTTGTTCTTTTGGGGCTGGTAATCATATGTTTAGGGTTTGTGAACCGTCAGATGGTGATTTTGGATGTGCGTTTCCATTACGCTAAGGATTTGAGGTAATATATCCCATGTACTAGCCTTTATCATTTATGATTAATGATAAAAATTATGTTACAACATTATTTATATGATATTTTCTGCTGTGAAACCTTGGTTATAAAGGTTTTGTGTTCAAATTATGTTTTATGACTTATTTTTTAAAAAAATATTGTTGTTTCGGTTTAAATGTGCACTCCTCTTGTTTGATAAATTATTCCATAAGATTTCACACATGGTTAATAGTATTTTGAATATGTTTCATTATCTTGAATAAATTTTGGAATTAAAATGGTATTTTATCCCTTTTTATGTTCTTAAGATAAGTTGTTTTTGTTGAAGAGTGCATGCCATGTGTTCTGTAAATAGCTCGGTTGGCTTTTATGTGTCTAGTGAAATTTAAAATGATTTGCGTGGATTTATAAATACATTGGAAGAATTTATAAATTTTTTTTTGGGATCCTTTTATGGATTTGATATTTGTATTTTTTTACAAACAAATGGTTTTTGGTTTACAACATGTTTTAGACCGAGTTGCTGGAAAATGACATATTTCACATTTTTATGAAAATTGTCGTGTTTTGAATAAGTAACATGAGTGTTTTAAGAGAATTAAGAATGTTTTTATTCTGTAAATGGTGTGTATACACATACTTAATAAAATTTAAATGCATAACTTTGTCAAATGATAGTTTTGAGAAAATGTTTAAAGGCCCATTTGGCATTTCCTAAAAATGAAGAATGAGTGTTTTACTTGCATATACCATGTTTTGTGAATTGGGATTGTTTTATGGTCAATGAATTTATTTTATTAAATGTTTTTAGGACTTCCTAATATGGTTGGGTATGGTTTTGTTGTGTTTTTATAATTAAAAGAGTGTTTTTGAATGAGTTTTATGTGCAAAGCCTCAATACACTTCTTGAAATTGTTTTTCGAAAATTTTCAATGGTTTATTGATTCGGGAAATAAATTTGAAGAATATTTGTGCTCTATTTGTGTGTATATGGTTTGGTAATAGAATTTTTATATGAAAAGTGTATTTGATAATATGTGGAACTTGATTTAGCACTAAAGGGAATCCTGAGTATCTAGGTGGGTGGGCGTGTACTAGTATGTTAGTGATCATGTGGGGTTTGGCCCCTGTTACACGTAGGAAGTTTAACAACAAAAAAACTAACTAAAATATGATGATGATGATGTTGGGGGAAAACTAGGTTATGGTTATGCCTCCTACTAGTGGCTCATGTGCACTAGAACAGATATTTATTATGGTTATTTTCACCGAGACACGAGGTACCTAAGTCTCACAACTAACTAGTGCCTAGGGGTGTTCCCATGGCTTGTGCTAATTGGCTATTTTGTACTCATTGTCGGTATACAGTGTGTTTTGTTGGAAAATTCAGTAGTGTGTGTGATTTAGTTTAAATGGTAAATTCTTTAAAGTATCCCTCATGAAAACTATTTTCATTTTGAAGTTTCACCTCTTTGAAAATTTTTACTAGCATTCTTGTTTATAAAACATGAATGTTTTTGTCTGGTAATTTGTTTTATATAGCATGGGAAGTTATTTCGAAAAAATACCTTTATATTGTGTATTTAAAACTTGAAAATGATGTTTCTTTTCTTTTAAAGGATGTGCATTGGGAATAGAATATTGGGCTAACCTACTGAGTTTTAATACTCACGCCTATAGTCTTCTTATGTTTTTATCCCTTGTGCAGGTTTGAGATTGAGTTCGATCGCCTTGGGAGAAATTTTATATTTATGTTGGAGATTGAACATAAGGGTCACATGGAGTTATTTGGTAATCGGTTTTGGTCAGATGATTTGTTGGTTTAGTTGTACTTCGAGTTTCTTGTACAAATAATGTTTAGTTAAATTTTTATATAAATGTATTTTGGGGTGTCCATTTCTTTCCATTGTTTGTTTTATTGTTTATATATGGGGAAAATAGTTCCCTTGTGTACTCTACTTATGCCCTTGGTGCTTGTAGCCATCCTAGGAGGATGGGGAATGCCTCTTGGGACTTGTCGCGGGATGGCCCTTGAGACTGGTTTAGGGTCGACTCAGGCTGGTTCATGACAAAATGGTACCAGAGGAGGTCAGCTCTTAGCGGACCATTATTTTTAGAGCACCCATGTTATTTTGGGGATGTCAAGGTAGATGGAGTAGGATTGTTTGTACTTGAGGGGTAAGTACAAGAAGGGCTTCATGAACTCTTTCTCATTCTAATCATTGGGTTTCCATGGGAAGTCCAGTTTTATTAGTGTCTTTTTTTTCTTGTTGATTATCTGGTTTTGGGATATGATAAGGGGGCCTGAAATTTTGAATAAATCTTGTTTCATAATTTCATGTGTTATTTTATTTTATTTTGATACTCAACAAAAATGTTTTATTTGATAAACGTGATTATAATTAAAATGAGATCATTAGGTTTTGGCTGTTATATGACCATCGGTCAATATGACCGCTGTGAACAAAATGTTTTGATTATTGTCTCTAAATATAATTAATCTTGTATAATTATTATAGAAAGAAGATTCGATGGCCTCACCTAGTAGTCTTGGACCGATTGAATCCCATCTAACAAAACTTGGGAAGGAGGTAGCACCATTGGGCTTTGCTCTGGACAAAACCCAAGCCGCACTTCATCATGTGAAGCTAGAATGGAATCGCCTTCGCGAGAAGTTGAAACTGATAGAAATTACTACTCGGGCAATGTTGACCGAGCCGCCCCAAGATTCTATCACCCTAGCACACCTTACTCTTAGGTCCTATGCTGGTATTATAAGGGGCTATGTAACGAGACCATAACTGCCTTGTGTAATCCTTGTTTTAAATAAAAATTGGAATTTCTTCTTATGATGATGTTTATGAATTTTCAAATGGCTGGATAAAAATAAGTATGCATATTTTTGATGAATTCTCAAAAGGATATTTTAAAAAAAATGTTTATGTAAACCTTAAATAATTTAAAATGCATAATGATTTTCAAAAAATGGTCTTCTACAAATATATCCAGTATAAAATTTAGAGTCTAATAAGATCAACTTGATTTTTGATGAATAGTAAATTGTGAATAGTGATTTTACGCTTAGGATTAGTAATGTGACCAAATGGATTAGTAATCTCACTTAAAGAATGTTTTAAAATAATCTAGGCACCTTGATTAAGTAATGTGATTCAATAAAATGGTTAAATAACAGTTTCATAAATTATTATTCAAGTATTTATTTTTTCTGGTGAATAGTGTTTTTTAATTAAAAATTTAATTAAAAATATTTAGAAAATTATTTTTATAAAATGGACTTTATTTTTGAACTCAGAGCATAGATATTATATTAAGGTAATTTTTGGGGTTTTTTCTGAAAAAAATGAATTCTCGGTGAATAGTGTATTTATTTAAAAATAAAATTAAAAATATTTAGAAAATTATTTTTATAAAATGGATTTCATTTTTGAAATCATAGAATTGATATTTGGTTAATGTGAAATTTTGGGATTATTCTAAGAAAGATGAATTTTCAGTGAATAGTAAAAATACAGTTTTAGGGTTTCAGTATGTTTAATGACATCATAACTGTATCATGGTGATGTCATGAGATATTTTAAGGGTTGGCCGACCTAATGTGATATATATTTGTACTGGGGGCCCATGTGGCCTAACTTTATGGGAAATATCATGAGAGAGCACATGGGTTTGAGAAAAGAACATGTGAGGTGTCCCTTGGCCATTAATGCCTTGTCCCCTCACTTTCCCTATAAATACCAATCCCTCCTCTCATCAATTAGACTCCCCACTCTTCCCCAACGAAGTTATGGTCTCATTACCTCTCACGGAGTCTTCCCAAGGTTCCCCCAAGCCCTCAAGGTCCCATCCTTTGAAGTTTAAGAGTTACATTTCAAGGTAAGGGATCCAACCACTCTCTTTCTTTTCAAGAAATCTCTTTTAGGTCATTTAATTTATTCTCCAAGTTCTTATGTTAAAGGATGTCATTTTATACTCCACTTACATCCCTTTTCATGTTAATATAATTAGAGATCCCCTCTTACTCACATTATTTCGTTTTGTGATGTTTTAAGTGGCACCGTTAGGCTGCCGAAATTTTTATAACGGATTCTTTCTCCCTCCTCAATTTTCAAGATCTATTTTCATGTAAAGTATTTCAAGTTCTATTTTATTATGTTGGGGTATGATCTCAATATTTATCATACTGATATTTTATGATCATATGATGATATACCCCATTTTATCTCTTCAATTCAGTATTTTGAAGTTTTAAGTGGCACCGTTAGGCTGCCGAATTTTTAAGTGGTTCTTTCACCTTTCACCTTTTTCAAAGTTCTAATTCCATGTCAAGTCTTCCAAGTTTCTTTTAATTATGTTGGGGTATGATCTCTAAATCTATCATACTGATCATTTATGTTCATATGATTACAGACCCTATTTGATCTCATCAATTCATTTTTGTTGTAGTTTAAGTGATGCCGTTAGGCTGTCGAATTTCTAAGGGGTTCTTTCACCCTTCTCATTTTCAAAGTTCTACTTTCATGTCAAGTATTTCATTTTCCTTTCTATTATGTTGGGGTATGATATCTATATCTATCATACTGGTCTCTTATGTTCATATTATGATAGAACCTAGTTGATCTCGTCAATTCCTTTTTTTTCAAGTTTAAGTGACGCCGTTAGGCTGCCGAATTCTCATAAGAGGAATCTTATTTTTGTCTTACTTCCATGTTTTTCATTTCAAATGGTATGACCATAAAATTTCATTACCATGATTCATATACCTTATATTCTGTCCTTATGCTATTTTTATAGATCATTTATGAGTGGTTGACCCATGTCCCCTCTCTTTTCAACATTTTCTAAAACCCTGTAACGTAGCCGTTATGCGGCAGAATTTTCGTCTCCAAATGCCTCTCTCTTTCTCAAAATTATTTTATTTTATTAAGTGAATAATCAAAGCTCATATTTCTATATGGGTATTCAAATATATATCACAATGTTCTATTTTAAATTCTGGGATTTACATACATGAAACCCGCTTTCCCTTTCCGTGGGTTTAAAGTGACATAAAGATCACGTCTTTAAAGAAGTTTTTAAAACATTTTGATAATGAAATGAAACCCATTTATTTTATGCTATATGTGTTGTTTATGAAACTATTGATGATGATATATGTGGCTCACATGATAATAAAGTCATGTCAAGGGTGTGCCCAGATAGCGCTCCAATGCATTGGGTAAAGGCTTAATCTCTAGAGATGACTTTTTAGACTGATACCTTGGCGAATAACCTTGGTAATTTTTAATGAAACCTTGGGGGTGGACCTTGGTGAAATGAAATGATTGTCAATATTAAATGTTGCAGCCACATATTCATGTTATGACAAATGTTTTTTTATTATGATATATCTCATGATTTCTTTCTTATGCCTTAAATTTTTTATCATGTCCTTATTGAAGTATCTCAAGTTCACATGTAAAATGTTTCCCTTGTCTCCCTTACTGGGCCTTCTGCTCACCCTTTATTTTGATGTATGACACCAGGTTATAAGATGCTGTAATGAACCTAAGATGAACATAAGGAGAAGCCTTTCAAGTGTTTAAGAAGAATATTATATGTTGTTTTCATGTATTATGTTCCTTGTTAACAGGACACTAAACCTTAAAGATCCTCAGTTCCGTGTAATTAAATGAATGTTTATGTTATAAAAAGACGGGATGCTCTTGTTGGTATCAAAGGGAGGTTTAGTTATTTATGGAAATTAGGATATAAAAACTTTAGGAAGAACCATATAGAAAAGTTTAAATATAGGAAATCTTCCTTGTATTTTGGTGAGTATTGAGTAAGGGGTTTCCAAGAAAATACATCCCTGTCTGGGTACGAGCAGGTAGAGGTGGCTCTGGCACAGATGTACATAGGGGTAAAACATGAATACACCACATTGAGCTAGACTCGAATGGGAACTGGTACACAACAACGGGCCTTGCTGCACTCTTGGTTACGACACTCCAGGAGGATATGCTTTGGTAAATTAATAAGCTTAGTATGAACCATTGTTAAAGGAAAAACGATTTACATAAGAATATATGATCATGGATAACCTAGATTGGAACCTAGGGGATCAAAAGTTAGGGTATACTTTTCTTCTAAAAGTTATTCTTATATGATTTACGCTCCTTTTCTTGATTATTGGTTAAGTATTTAAGCCTCTAATTATAATTTCTCTTCTTAGTTAATGGTGGGAGATGGAAGAACATGTCCCAATAACCAATGTGATAGGAAATGCAACGATTTCCATATTAATATGAAAGAGATGATTAGGGGATTAAAATCTGATTATTATTTTGGAAGACGTTCATTATTGTGGGAACCATATTTGATCGAGGTAAATAGATTACTACGGTATTTTCATTGATGAGTAAGGTTGACTTATATTTTGAAGAATCGATGAATTTAAGGTGGACTTATAGTAATTTAGGTTACTTACGGGAATGATTAACCTATCTTGGGTAAAATATGTTTAGGTTAGATACTGTTGTTATAAGATGTTAGGAGTGGTTGATGTTGTTTGGAGATGAACAATGAAGTTTATTTTGGAAGACTATGTTATCAAATATTTCTTGTATTTGGGTTTCAATCTTAGTTTGGTTTATTTTGAGGAATCTTAAGGACCATTATTTACGGAATGGTCTATGATGAACTTTGGGTAGTACCATGGAACTTGTAAGATTTAAAAGAAGTTTCCATTCCTATGGGATTCTTTTTGAAGAGTTGTTTTACCTTACCCTTTCTATTTTTGGGATAATGTTTAAAGACAGAAGAAATATATATTTGATCTTTTGTGGATTATGTGATTCTCTAGAAGATGATTCTTGTGTTTTGATGAGACCAAGTAGCTTTGAATGCTCATCGTTTGGAGTAAAGATTAGTTTTGGTAGAAACATATTAAAGTATGAAACTCTACATCAAGGTAGATATATTTCCTTATGTTTTTGTTCTATGTTGTAAATTAATTCCTAAAAGTTATGAAAAGGAACGTAAAACAAAAACGTTGTTGGTTTACATTTCCTACTAGGTAATCAAAGACCGCTTACACACATCATAATTTTGGGATTTTCTGGTGGTTAACTTCCTACTAATCATGTTTTCTATCACTCTCCTTTAGAACGTGACCCTTTGTTTTCTCCTCCATGTCCATGTTTCCTACATGGAATCCTAGTATGAGTAAACTCGGGTGGCCTTTGTACTTCGTTTTCTTTCGTTAAAACTAATGGTGTTACTAACTCTTTTTCTGATGTGGGACTTTCAATGAAATTTCAAAACCCAATTTTAAAAATTGCGAGGATGCAATTTCTTAAGGGGGGAAGATTGTAACGGCCCGAAATTTTGAATAAATCTTGTTTCCTAATTTCATGTGTTATTTTATTTTATTTTTATACTCAACAAAAATGTTTTATTTGATTAACATGATTATAATTAAAATGAGACCATTGGGTTTTGACTGTTATATGACCATCGGTCAATATGACCGCTGTGAACAAAATGTTTCGATTATTATCTCTAAATATAAGTAATCTTGGTTAATTATTATAGAAAGAAGATTCGATGGCCTCACCTAGTAGTCTTGGACCGATCGAAGCCCATCTAACAAAACTTGGGAAGGAGGTAGCACCATTGGGCTTTGCTCTGGACCAAACCCAAGCCGAACTTCATCATGTGAAGCTCGAACAGAATCGCCTTTGCGAGAAGTTAAAAATGATAGAAATTACTACTTGGGCAATGTTGACCGAGCCGCCCCAAGATTATATCACCCTATCACACCTTACTCTTAGGTCCTATGCTGGTACTATAAGAGGCTTTGTAACGAGACCGTAACTACCTTGTGTAATCCTTGTTTTAAATAAAAATTGGGATTTATTCTTATGATGAAGTTTATGAATTTTCAATTGACCGGATAAAAATAAGTATGCATATTTTTTATGAATTTTCAAAAGGATATTTTAAAAAAATGTTTATGTAATCCTCAAATAATTTAAAATGTGTAATGATTTTCAAAAAATGGTCTTCTACTATTATATCGAGTAGGAAATTTAGAGTCTAATAAGATCAACTTGATTTTTGATGAATAGTAAATTGTGAATAGTGATTTTATGCTTAGGATTAGTAATGTGACCAAATGGATTAGTAATCTCACTTAAAAAAAGTTTTAAAATAATCTAGGCACCATGATTAAGTAATGTGATTCAATAAAATGGTTAAATAACGGTTTCATAAATTATTATTCAAGTATTAATTTTTTTGGGTGAATAGGGTTTTTTAATTAGAAATTTAATTAAAAATATTTAGAAAATTATTTTAATAAAATGGACTTTATTTTTGAACTCAGAGCATCGATATTATGTTAAGGTAATTTTTGGTGTTTTTTCTGAAAAAAATGAATTTTCAATGAATAGTGTATTTATTTAAAAATAAAAATAAAAATATTTAAAAAATTATTTTTATAAAATGGAGTTCATTTTTGAAATCATACCATTTATATTTGGTTAATGTGAAATTTTGGTATTTTTCTGGGAAAGTTGAATTTTCAGTGATTAGTAAAAATACAGTTTTAGGGTTTCGGTATGTTTAATGACATCATAACTGTGTCATGGTGATGTCATGAGATATTTTAAGGGTTGACCGACCTAAGGTGATGGATATTTGTATTGGGGGACCCATGTGCCCTAACTTTATGGGAAATATCATGAGATAGCACATGGGTTTGAGAAAAGCACATGTGAGGTGTTCCTTGGCAATTAATGCCTTGTACCCTCACTTTCCCTATAAATACCAAGACCTCCTATCATCCATTCGACTCCCCACTCTTCCCCAACGACGTTCGGGTCTCATTACCTCCCAAGGAGTCCTCCCAAGGTGCCCCAAGCCCTCATGATCCCAACCTTTGAGGTTTAAGAGTTACATTTCAAGGTAAGGGATCCGACCTCTCTCTTTCTTTTCAAGAAACCTCTTTTAGGTCATTTCATTTATGCTCCATGTTATTATGTTAAAGGATGTACTTTTATACTCCTATTACTTCCCTTTTCATGTTAATATAATTATAGATCCCCTCTTACTCTCAATATTTCGTTTTATGAAGTTTTAAGTGGCGCCGTTAGGCTGCGGAAATTTTTGTAACAGATTCTTTCTCCCTCCTCATTTTTCAAGATCTATTTTCATGTAAAGTATTTCAAGTTCCTTTTTATTATGTTGGGTTATGATCTCTAAATTTATCATACTAATATTTTATTATCATATGATGAGAGACCCCATTTGATCTCTTCAATTCAGTATTTTGAAGTTTTAAGTGGCGCCGTTAGGCTGCCGAATTTTTAAGTGGTTCTTTCACCTTTCTCCTTTTTCAAAGTTCTAATTCCATGTCAAGTCTTGCAAGTTCCTTTTTATTATGTTGGGTATGATATCTAAATCTATCATACTGATCATTTATTTTCATATGATGAGAGACCCTATTTGATCTCACCAATTCATTTTTGTAAAAGTTTAAGTGATGTCGTTAGGCTGTAAAATTTTTAAGGGGTTCTTTCACCCTTCTCATTTTCAAAGCTCTAGTTTAATGTCAAGTCTTTCATGTTCCTTTATATTATGTTGGGGTATGATCTCTATATCTATCATACTGGAATCTTATGTTCATATTATTAGAGACCCTAGTTGATCTCGTCAATTCAGTTTTTTTCAAGTTTAAGTGACGTCGTTAGGTTGCCGAATTCTCATAAGAGGAATCTTATTTTTGTCTTACTTCCATGTTTTTCATTTCAAATGGTATGTACTTAAAATTTCATTACCATGATTCATATCTCTTATATTCTGTTCCTATAATATTTTTATAGATCATTTATTAGTGGTTTACCCATGTCCCCTCTCTTTTCAACGTTTTCTAAATCCCTGTAACGTAGCCGTTATGCTGCAGAATTTTCGTCTCAAAATGCCTCTCTCTTTCTCAAAATTATTTTATGTTATTAAGTGACTACTCAAAGCTCTTATTTCTATAGGGGTATTCACATATATATCAAAATGTTTTATTTTAAATTCTGGGATTTACATACATGAAACCTGCTTTCCCTTTCCGTGGGTTGAAAGTGACATAAAGATCATGTCTTTAAAGCAGTTTTTAAAACGTTATAATAATGAAATGAAACCCATTTCATTTATGCTATATGGGTTGTTTATGAAATTATTGATGATGATATATGTGGATCACATGATATAAAAGACACGTCAAGGGTGCGCCCAGATAGCACTCCAATGCATTGGGTAAAGGCTTAATCTCTAGAGATGACTTTTTAGACTGATACCTTGGTGAATAACCTTGGTAATTTTTAATGACACCTTTGGGATGGACCTTGGTGAAACGAAATTATTGTCAATATTAAATGTTGCAGCCACATCTTCATGTTATGAAAAATGTTTTTTTATTATGATATATCTCATGATTTCTTTCTTATGCCTTAAAGTTATTTTCATGTCCTTATTGAAGTATCTCAAGTTCACATGTAAAATGTTTCCCTTGTTTACCATACTGGGCCTTCTACTCACCCTTTCTTTTGATGTATGTCCCCAGGTTTTGAGATACTGTAATGACCATAGGATGAACATAAGGAGAATCCTTTCAAGTGTTTAAGAAGAATGTTTTATGTTTTTTTTCATGTATTATGTTCCTTGTTTCCAAGACACTAAACCTTAAAGATCCTCAGTTACGTGTAATGAAATGAAATTTTATGTTATAAAAAGATGAGATGCTATAAGGGGAGTCTGACCAATGACCTCTGTGAGCTCGTATAGACTAGAAAGCCATGTGGAGATGGGGCATGGTCCGAATAAGTCTCTCCATGTTGGTTTTGTGTTTGACATATGGCCACCAACCATATGGTCATGTCAGGCACCGATACTAATTCCATTTTTTTTGGTTTCTTGGACGTTTCTTGAAATATTTTTTTTTGAAAATCCTTGTGTGAGAGTTTTGGAAATGGGTTATAAAGGAAGGATTGGATTTTTAAAAGGGGAAAATGGGTTTTCAATTATTAAATATATGAATGTTTTTGGAATGTTGTGTTTTTTTAACAAATTTTTCAGAGGAAGTGAAAATGATTTAATAGGATTGGATTCTCCCTAATCCACCATTGTTGTTTTTTGAAATAAATGGTTTTGAATTGTGAATAATTTTAAATTAATTCTGAAAGTTTTTTTAAATGGATTGTTTTGGGCTATTGAAAATGTTTTTAATCTGATGAATTGGTTATGGAAGTTTGGTTTTGAGTGGATGTTGTTTTCTAGAGAGGGGTTTTGTCCTTTGTGGTTGTCAGATTGTGAAAAGCGACCTTGATGAATTTTTTTAAAATGGGAAAGGGATATTTGGAATAGAATGGTTGTTTTTTTTAAGTTCTATTAAATGAAATGTATTTTTTTTAATAAAATGGTTCTTGATGAAGCGTGCATTGTCATGTGAAATCTAAAAATGGTTTTTGATTTGGTGGTTAATGTGACATTGGAAGGTACATTATTTTTTTTGTAATGTTGATTTTCTCATTTTTTCATTCGGTGTTTGCATGGGTTTTCACATGAAAGGTTTTCTAGATATATGGATGAATGACTGGTATGGCATGGTATTTCAGTGCCCAGGGTGGCACGTAAATATTCATGTGGGTGAGACTTGCTGAAACACCATTGGTGAATGTGAGAATCCACCAAGTTAGTTTATTTTTTATTTATTTATTTTTAAAAAGTGTTTTTAGATAAAATATTGTGGTGTTGGTTTTGAAATGATGGTAATGTGGATGATTTATCCTTTGTCTTAGAAGTTTTTTCTATTCATTATACTTCTTTATGATCTAGAAGTCATAATCTAGTTTCATCCTGAGATGGGATATTGTTAGTGGCTCGGTTTTGGGGTAATGTTTAATGGGTTTCTAAATATGTGTTGGATGTTGTGAATTTTCCATGGATGGTTCTACATTTCAATGATTTCCAGTTGACCAACCTAAGTATTTGTTTCAAATGTTAAATCCACCTCTTAAAATTATACCTCATCCCATTTTTTGAAATAGAGAGATCTTTGGGCTTGATATAAATTTCCTTCCCTTTATGGTGATTCTCTAGGTTGTAGTAGTTGTGCTCGATGATGTTTAATGGGTGTTTTTTGTGCCTTGTTCATTCTTCTCCCCATTCAGAGTGATAGAAAATAGTGTTGGGTATCTCTATGTTGTTGTTTAGTTAAAAATGTGTTGTTGAGGGAGAGATTTCAATGGTGTCTCTTGATCTGTTGATTCTTACTGGGCGTGTTATGTGGTACTGTGATGAAATAAGGGATGGAGTACATGTTGAGGATTATCAAAGCCTGGCTGCGAGGAAAGAGACTCTTTATCCATCAGAGCTCCAGCCATAGGTTTTGGAGTGAAGTTATCGCTTAGTCAGGAGTCCTAGGATTGTGGGTAGAATTGATAAGCTCATACCTATACCATTTTATGGAGGTAGTTCCATTGTTTCTTTTGCGATTTCAATGTCCCAATGATTTGGTCCCCTCCCCTCCCCTCCAATATTGGTGGAGGTTGGGATCTGTGCAGAGAGTGTTGGACCAGTTCGTGCCACCTCCATTAGAGAGTGGTTGGCTTAAATGTTCACTTTGTGTTCCTCTAAACATGGGTTTGTAGGTTGTTGTGGGAGAGTTTTTGTGGTGCTGTGAAGGTGAGTCCAAATTCTAGTTCATTTATATTGATTTTGTTTTTCATTTCTAGTTGGCCTCTAATGGTGGGGAGACCCACTGTGGGTCTCAAAGATCTTTCCTTTAGGATTTGTCAGATGGTAGTTGTGATTTTCTGGCAGGGAGCCCATTCCGGCCTCCACCCTAAGTCAATGGATTTTGTTATTGAACTATGGTTTGGGTTATCTTTGGGTTCATTGGGATGAGGCCCAACAATGTAATTCTTGGATTGGTTGTGGAGGTGGTGGCTTGATCTTTTTGTTGATATTTCGGAAATGGCTGTGAGTTGGTGTTTTTTTGGGCATGAGTATTAAGTATCATTGTGGTTTAATTCTATTATCTTAGATTTATTGGATGGATTATGTAGATAATAAATCCTTAGGTGTTGATCAATCAGTTGTAATCTTCTATGTCTTTCCGGGGGTGGAAAGCTTTAATGGTGGGGAGAATTGCTACAACTGTTTTTTTTCATGTCACAGTTTTGATCCGGTTAATTTAAAATCATGATCCTTATATTGGGTGTTGGGTGAGATAAATTTTGAGTTTTTAAATTCCATATATGTCTAATCATCCTAATATGGGTGCCCCATTTCAGTTTTAGGAGTTTTTGGAGAAAGGGTTCTTATTTCATGATTTGTGCCACCCATGAGCCCATTTTCAGGTTTAAAAACCAATTTTTTTTATTTAGAAACTCCTTTTTTTTCTAAAGTTTTAATTCATTACTCTTCCCACTTGTCCTCTAATGACATATTAATAATACCATATCCTTTATCACCCCATATAAATTCATAAACATGGTGAATTGGGGTTACTTATTTAGGTAATGGGCCAACCCATGGGCCCATTTCTAGTTTTAACAATTAATTTCTTTCTTTTATATCTAATACAATTTTTAATATATTTTGGTGATTCTACCTCCCAATCCATTCCTATATCTCTATAATCACCCCCGTTATCGATTTTAACTATTTGGAGCTCATATGAGTCTTGCATTAGGGAGAAAGTTCTCATGTTACCTCAAATCGTCCAAAATTGATAAGGTAAATTGTTTCATACATAACTCATTGAATTCGTGATCTATTTCCCACAAATATTATTTAACTGGTTCTTATGGAAAATATCAGAATCTCCAAGATGTTTTGAGACATTAACGTTTATCTACGGGTGCAAATTTAATAGAATATGAATAGTTTTCAAGATGAAAAGGTGATATTCCTTCTCCTTTATCCTCCCTGTTCTTCCTCATATCATTTTTTTTATAAACTACTATAGTAATGATCAACCTATTGTTCTATTATCCCGAGAATTTTGATTGGGACGTTTTTCTTTTGGGGCTGCTCATCGTAGTTTTAGGGTTTGTGAACCCCCAGATGGTGATTTTGGGTGTGCGTTTCCGTTACGCCAAGGATTTGAGGTTGGACATCCCTTGCACAAGACTTTATCATTTAATATTCATCATTATAAATCTGTTATAACATTATATATATGATATGTGCTGCTGTGAAACCTTAGTTTTAAAGGTTTTGTGTGCAAATTATGTTTTATGGCTTATTTTTTCAAAAATATAGTTGTTTCGGTATAAATGTGAAGTCCTCTTGTTCGATAAATTATTCCATGAGATTTCACACATGGTTTATGATATTTTGAATATGTTTTATTATCTTGAATAACTTTATGTAATTAAAATGAAATTTATCCCTTTGTATGTGCTTAACATAAGTTTTTTTTGTTAAAGAGCACATGTCATGTGTTCGGTAAATTACTCGATTGGATTTTATGAGTCCATGGCAATTTGAAATGATTTTTTGGGATTTATAAATACCTTATCTTCCTGTAAAAATTAATTTTTGGGATCTTTTTATATCATTCCTATTTGGATTTGTTTTTACAAACAAATGGTTTTTGGATTACAACATGTTTTGGACCGAGTTGCCGGAAAATGGACCATTTCACGTTCTTATGAAAATGGTTGTGTTTTGAATATATAACCTGAGTGTTTTAAGAGATTTATGAATGTGGTTAGATGATTTAAATGGTGTGTATACACCAACTTAATAAAATTGAAATTCATAACTTTGTCAAATGATAGTTTTGTGAAAATTATTAAAGGCCCATTTGGCCTTTCATAAAAATAAAGAATTAGTGTTTTACTTGTATATACCATGTTGTGTCAATTGAGATTGTTTTATGGTCAATTAAATGATTTTATTAAATGTTTTTAGGGCTTAAAACTATGGTTTTTTATGGTATTGTTGTGTGTTTATAATTAAAATAGTGTTTTTGAATGTGTTTTATGTGCAAAGCCTCAATACACTTCTTGAAATTGTTTTACGAAAATTTTCAGTGGTATATTGATTTGTGAAAGAAATGTGAAGAATGTATTTGGTTTGTTTATGTTTTTATGGTTTGGGAATGGAATTTGGATGTGAAATGTGTATTTGATAATATGTGTTACTTGATTGAGCACTAATGGGAATCCCATGTATCTAGGTGGGTAGACGTGTACTAGTATGCTAGTGATCCTGTGGGGTTTGGCCCCTATTTCACATCGGAAGTTTAACGATGACAAACCTAACTAAAATATGATGATTATGATTCTAGGGGACCACTAGGTTATGGGTATCCTCCCTAATAGTGGATTATGTGCATGAGAACAGATATTTATTATGGTTACATTCACTGAGATACGAGGTACCTGGGGCTCACAACTAACTAGTTCTTAGGGGTGTTCCCAGGACTTTTACTCATTGGCTATTTTGTACTCACTACCATTATATGGTGTGTTTGGTTGGTAAATTAATAAATTTGTGTGATTTATTTAAAATTGAAAATTATTTAAAGTATCCATCTTGAAAACTATTTTGATTTTGAAGTTTCACCTCTTTGAAAATTGTTACTAGCATTCTTGTTCATATAACATGAATATTTTTGTAAGGTAATTTTTTTATATAGCATGGGACCTTATTTGGAATACATACCTTTATATTTTGTATTTATAACTGTAAATTGATGTTTCTATTATTTTAATAGATGTACATTAGGAATAGAATATTAGGCTAACCTACTGAGTTTAAATACTGATGGCTATAGTCTTCTTCTGTTTTTAGCCCTTGTGCAAGTTCCAGCTTGAGTTTGATCGCCTTGGGCGACATGTGATCATTATGATTTATAGTGACCATAAGGGTTACATGGAGTTATTTGGTTATCAGGTTTGGTCAGATGAGTTTTTGTTTTAGTTTTACTTTCAGTTTCTTATACAAATAATGTTTAGTTTAGTTTTTATATAAATGTATTTTTGGCTGTCCATTTTTTTCCGCT
The DNA here is from genome assembly GCA_963277665.1 of Viscum album. Taxonomy (NCBI): domain Eukaryota; kingdom Viridiplantae; phylum Streptophyta; class Magnoliopsida; order Santalales; family Viscaceae; genus Viscum; species Viscum album. The sequence continues at coordinate 1,062,188,921 of OY728140.1, forward strand.
GTTTTTTTATTGTTTATATATAGACTAAATCGTTCCCTTGTGTACTATATAAATTCCCTTGGTGCTTTACGCGATCCTGAGAGGATCGATAATGCCTCTTGGGACTTGTTGCGGGCTGGCCCTTGTGACCGGTTTAGGGTCGACTCGGGCTGGTTCTTGAAAACTATGGTCATTTCTTGATGTTACATGTTTTCTTTTCATCTTTATATCATTATGCATTTAAAACAGTAAAGTGATTTTTAAGGGAAATCAACATTATTTCTCTAATCAACTAGATAATATTTCCATCCATGTATATATGTTAATTCTAATTTTTTCATAATGGTTTATAATATTCCCAAAATTTTTGTTAAATTAAATTTTAATACATTTTTATTTATTTATCATGGTTTTAAAGGTAATTTATTTTATAATTTTCTATACATGTTAATTTTTACATTCCATTTAAAATGTGAGTGTTATATATATATTAGATACACCACATGAAGAAATTGCCTTTTTTTATATGTACCCTATTATTAGAAGATTCATTAATAAATTTTCATTGGTTCCTTTTTATGAATTTTTTTCGAAAATATTTTTGAATAATTTATATTTTTTTGTGATATCAAAATATAAATTTTTTTTATCAATAAATTTTATTGTGATGATTTATATTAATATTATTATATAACAATATCATTCAATTATTCTTATGATTTATGTCGGATAAAATTTCATTTTACAATCTTCTCTATTCCATTAGATATTTAATGATTATTATTGTTAAATTTTATTGAAACATTTAACCATTATATGGGTTGTTACATGATTATATGATGGTTGTTTTATATTAATGTGCCACTCACATGTCTTGGTTTCATTTTTTGGTGGGTGGTTTGTTTATAAACGTGGGATTTATTGTTACTTTAAATCCTGTGGATGGTTTTGTTTACTAGTACAAAAAATTCATTCATTAAAGAAGGATACTTCACAAGATAATATGTAACGTCATAGAGAGTTAACATATTTCACTAAAAAATGTTTCCCAATATTTTATTATTGGGAACGAATCTTGAATAAAGAAATGGTATAATGGGGTGTGAAACCAATCCACTATTATATTATTGGATGTAACCCATGTTGTGGAAAATATTTTATATGTTTATTTACATTTCAAAAAATTTTGTTTTATCATTAATATATGTTTTAAATGAATTTTATTGACTACTAAATATTACACGATATTATAAATTATGTATCCAGTTTGAAATAGAATTATTATATTTATCATGAATATGATATATCAATTGATTGGTAATGTTTTCTAATTATTACCTCATGTTATAATACCCTTATTCTTATAATATACTTATGTATGATCATTTATTGATATCTATTATGATTCCCAAACTAAGTAACTGAGCTCTGCCTTTCTTATTTATCCCTTACCCAGGTGAATAAAAAAATTAAATATGCATTTTATATCTGAGAGGGGTTTTATATGTAGAGAACTAAATGAGATTTTTAGTCATTTTTTACCACTAGTTAATGTATTATTATTTCTAAAGGCACTAAATCCCTATAATCCTCTAGAATATATTATTATAAAATGTGTTTATTATTTAACTAAAATAATATAATATTTACATATGAAAATTATGGTTCACTATAAAGATAGAATTTCAGTGTTTTATATAAAATATAAAACAGTGTGATAATTTTAATTTTATAACCAAAACATATAATCATATAACAAAACAATAATTTTTCTCCCCATCACTGACAGACACCAACATTTGGAAATCACATTTATCCTATCATAATAAATAATTTTGACTTGAATATATTTATATACTCACTACAATTAGTAAAATATCAATAAATAAAATTTAAAATATAAATTTTCATGTCCAATGTGTTATCATTTTTAATGAAATCATTAAAAGATAAAATTGATCTTAGGGGTCATTTTTTAATGATAAAAAATTAGAGAATTCATTTTTTAAACGATTGAAAAAATCATCATTTAACAAATATAAAAAATGTTTTTTTTAAATGAATTATAAAAAGGAAAAAACACAGATGATATTTAGAAAATAACACATTTTTAGAATTTTGGAAATATAAATCATACGTAATTTAATTATTCAACAAATAAAATATCCATGAATGAATTTATATTTCTAAAATAAGGCTTGAACATTTAAATTTTATTTAAAAATATATTCAGATGATGAAAACTAATTAATCTCGTGTTAAAACAAGGCCTTAATGGACTTTAAAACCCATGAAATATATAAAAAACATTAAAAAATAAATAATAACTCTATAATAGAAAAACATAGATATAATATTCATAATCCATAACATCTAGTGTTAGGTGGGATAAAGGAATAAGAAAGAAAAAATAAAAAGATCTCACTTTTACGAACTGTCCTAAAGACATGAAGTGATTCAAGGGATTACCCATATAGGGGGAGAGAAAAAAAGATCTATTTTTTGGAGTTGTAATCAAATAAGAGGATTGAGAAGGGCCCAAAATATTTTTAATTCAAATATAATATAACTAATAAAAACACCCAATTAAAAAAACCACCACATTTATAAAATCAATCATTATTTACTACACGGTTTGACTTTTACCAAGTCATGTCATGATGTGATGTTCCCTTTTATAGTATGAATAAGCTCATCCAAAAAAATGTAATTCCTTTGAGATGAGGATGATGAATCCTATATGAAATTAGATAATTATATGAAACCATATTTCATGAAATTTACCACTATAGTCTCTATTATTCATCACTAATGTTTTTATAGGGCCCACTGAAACACCATGAAACCAAATAACAAAAAATATTTAACTTACAATAAAATAAATAATGTAAATTAATGTAATGGGTGATCAATAAATGACAATTATCCCCACTATTAAACTTTACTCAACAAAAAGGAGAAACTAACAAATTTTGATGATGTGAAAGAAGAGACATAATGTTCATCAAAAAATCATAATAATGATACACTTTCAACAATAAAACATAAAAAAAAATCCTAAAAACACCAAAAAACATTGTAGTTACCAAAAAATAAAAAGATTTAATTTTAAATTTGATCGTCATGATATGTTTGATAATTATTCAATTTAGTACACCTATTTTTATTAAATATAACCATTGTATGAAAGAACTAGAAGATTCATCACTCCTACAAAAAAATCCATGAAATATTTATAAATTAAGGGAAAAAAAGAAATTTTAAATTATGAAATATGAATTACCTACTATAAACTTATGTCAAGTGAGAGTCACCTGGAACTATGATTCTAAAATACCAATTCCTAATGAATATAACCAACCATTAGTTCTTAACCCACATTATATCCAAGATAACCCAAAAACTACCAAATCATTCTGATATCGAATTATTAAAAAAAATTGACCTATAAAAAATATCATATTAAAGAAAATTAGTTGCAATGCTAAACACTAATTGTTGAGAATATTCTAAAAAACTAATAACCTATTGAGTACATATAAAGTGAAAAATAAAAAAATGGCTCACAAATATATCATCTCAATTTTTTTTAAATAATTATCTATCTTCATTAATCCTCCACTCAAAAGAACCACACAATAATTAAAATCCTAATTGAAACTCAAATAAAAAAACTATAACATAGGAAATGTCTATGATGATCAAGACTAGACAAGAGGTAAATCATATATAGTAGATAATGATATCAAGAAATTAAATTGAGAAGCATTTATTAAAAAATCTTATATATTTAATCTAGCGAATACCACAAATCATATTGAAGTAAATAATGAAATTATCTCCCTCCCACTGTATATGTTTAGTTGAAAATCAATAAATAAACCCAGAATATCATGGGAGTTTTGGATAAGATAAAACCAAATAGTTTGTTAATAAATTAATAACCATATATAAATACCTATAAAAAGAAATTAATAAGTATATAAAAACAATAATATCATTCTGGGTAAATAAGTGAATACACATTGATTATTTATAGAGAGAAACAAAACAATAATTTGACACTGAAAATTACTAATTATTGTCCCACTAACATAAAATGAGAGTTTACCTCAATATAAAATGCTACAAAATCAACACATCAAAATTTGGGAAATTCAAATAAAAAATATCAAATGAAAATAAAAATGATATATATTCTTACATCACTACGATTGATGTCATGAATTAATTTTCAAAACAACATCACTAGAAATCTAGAATAACAAATGAAAATACCCACTTTAAAATGATATATAAAAGGAAATAAATTACATAAAAATAAAAATCATATAGTATTTACATCGATAACTTGTTATAAAACTTGTATTAGAGTATCTCTAGGATTAATAGGTTTATGTCTTCTAATAAAATGAGAAACCCTTATACATAACTATTATAGATAATGAGAACAATAAAAAAATATAGGTTTTTGGAATCCATTGACATACATGTTTCTTTATCCTATATTTATGAATGGATATAATAATAATTATTAAATCCATAAAATTTTAATGAAAATAAATAATAATTAATTTTATTTCCATGATATACTATATATGACATTCCATTATTACTTTTACCCTTCGGTGTGCATCCTATACCAAGAGAACGGATAGGAAAAACTTCTAAATCCTCTAGCTCACCTTATATTCTTGATTAAAATTTTATATATTTTCCACCACAAATATAGTTGAATCAAGGATGTGATAAGAAAATCCAAATTATATGTATGGTTGAACACCTACTTTAAAAAACAATTATATTAAATAGTGATCTTAATTTAGATCATGATTATATAAAAACAACATCATAAAATGGTTTGAATAGATAATAATCGACCCATCTTTTTATTTTGGGTGGAAATATTCCACCACATATAATACCGTTTCCACATCAGAGAATAATTTTATGATAAATCGTGATATACAACATTCCTAGGAAAAATATTCGTATAGATTATATCAGAAAACAAAATAAAACGACATCTAACATATAACCTTTAGAATAATGTATTCCAAATTATCATTTAATTATATCTGATATTAAATATGATTAAAAATACCAAAATCATTTAGTAAACATACCACACCAACCAAAAAATATTGTTTACGTAATAAATAAATAGGTTTAATGTTTTGGAATTTGAAAATTAAAATTTTGTATTACAAATATAGATGAATATATCCCAGAAAAATGACTATGAAATTTGTAAGAATTTTCTCAATAAATTCATGATAATCAAATGAGAATGTGAAATCTAAATATCAAATTACTCTAATTCACAAAATAAAATCACCATAAATAAAAAATCCCAAACTCAATCCATATAAAATAGATTACTTTACAAAAAGTGAGGTAAAAATGCCCCCAAATTAATCATCCAATTTAACAATTATCACAAAATATTTTTACAGAAATAAATATATTTTGATTATTTAAGAAACCATTTTAAATGTGTTTGAATATCTTCATAAAAATGTATCAAAATATAAATAAAATTCAAAAATAAATTTTAAAATTTCTTTAACTTAAACACATTAAGGGTTTTAAAATATTTATACAAAATTAGAAGTAAAAATTTATATAATTTAAATAATCCATTTCATAAATTTCATTAAAAATTTCTAAAATTAGTCAATTTATTAATTTATAGACATTTTAGACACATTTTTATAAAATTATTTCTAATTTTCCATTAAAATAAACACATTTTTCAACAAAAACATTAAAACATTTTTATTAAAAATTTAAATTTATATAATACCCAAAAACATAAAAATTATTAAAACAAACCAATTTCCCATATTATAAATTTTAGTTAAATTGAAATAACTCTAAATCCATAATGGTAAAATAATCCATGATCAAGTACAAAAATTAAAGTGAATGGATAATAAATATGGTAGGGTAAACTATATTCTAAAAAACATGCACCCAATGGAAGCCGCATATGTCACATTCTTTATAATGGGTTTTCCAAAACCCTTTACATGAACTAAATTCCTTTTATTTCCTAATAATTTTAGGTAAAATATATAATTTATCGAACTTAAAAGGCTACAATTATCTTGCATCCATGAACCAAGCACTATCCAAAGATGAAATCAACCTAGGAAAAATGTAATCTCATGTCCCTTAATGAAATGTGTTGATCAATTAATTTTATAGGTTCGAATATATAAACATATTTTTACCAAAATACATCAGTTAAAAAATCAAAATAAATGTGACTTTAATTTACTATGAACCAACTCACTATCCCTCTTGAATAGGGAGCCCAACCTATCATGTGGTAAGGACAAATGGTAATTGTCAATCCCCATGGTTTGGTGAAAAGTTCATGTGAATCAAATATAATGTGTTGTATGTGATTTATCTTGATAAAAATGAATCATAAATAAATTAACCTATTTAATTATTGTAGTTAAAGGGGAATAGACCAGAAAATGCATCATAATATATAAACAAAACACATTAAATTACCTATAAAACAAGGATTTTGGCCAATAAAAATGATGAAAATTAAATAAATTAAAACAAAACCACCAGATGAAACTCATCATGTAAAATTAAGGGGAAAAAAATTTAACCTCCATCAAAAAATATCAGAGGTATACTATAAATTGACTACAACCAAGTTCAATTCAATCCCATAATCTATATGTTTGAGGTAAACAACCATGTAGGTCATTAACATACAACTCAAAACATAACAACTGAAATTAGAAAACCTTCAATAATTTTTTCAATATATAAATACCAAATAAATTTTCACTGACTCCTATATTTAAATAAACTATTGAGTAGTTCCACTTTAAAATCACCCCACTTCAAAAAAATTGATATTTGACAATTTAATCCACAATCAAATTTCGTTCTAAAAAATATTTCACAAATTCAAATAAAAATATGTTTATAGACAAACATGATAGAAACTAAATATATATTTCCATAAACCATGTAAAAATATACCTTATAAAATATATAATATTTCTGGAATCCTAAGTGCTCATGGAGAAAATTCTTGAATTTAGATAACATGATCATCAATAAAGTTAGGTTTTTGCACCAAATAATAAACACTATTTTACTCACATGATCACCTAGTATTACCACACATATAAAGGGGAATATCGCATGGGTTATCATTTTTTTAAATATTTAAATATTAAAATAGGTCATAAAGAATCTTATTTAAGGAAAATGTAAATTAAAATACATTAAGAAACCCAACAGTGTAATCATCATTTAATTAAATTGATAAATATGAGTTTTGAAAGTAATTCTAATAAGATAAAAATACACATGATATTTTAACAAATATATGTTTTATATATTTTTATATACTAAAAATAAGGCCATTAATAGATCTGATTTAGGTCATTTTCATTACAATAAATCAATTAAATCCATAGAACAATTTAAGGCCCCAACCTTTATGATTGCTAAAATAGCACTGATAAATGAAACCATAATCAGTTTTTTGTTATGCAGTGATAAAGAAAACAATTTTCAATTATTTACATGAATTGATAAACTACACCCATTATGAGTGATTCTATTAAGTAATGATAATGGTACCCTTTATCATTACATTTTATTGTGCCAACAATGTTTCCCATTATTAGTGCTTTTTCACTAGTTATTAAAGTGGATTACTACAACAATGTGTTGTTATTATTATAGAACACTATAATAGTAAAAACGAACATAAGAAATACACGATAAAATAAAACTTTTAGTAGAATAAAAGACATAATTAAAATACCTTAAAACACTATATTAAAAATAGTGAAAACATTGGTTTATAAAATTACATGGGTATGTAGTAGTTATATTAGAAATTTAAAAACATTATTGATATTTTTCCTTTTTTACCTTCACATGTTCATTATATTAGTTGTCGAATATACCAGACCATCTTGAGATGAATAATGAACTTATATAAGTAAACATTACTTAAGTTAGTAAAACTATAAAGAAATAAATTAAACATAAAATTTAAATTTTAAAGTGAAAAACATATACTTTGAGTCACACTATGAACACCAACTATCATATTGAGTTTCAATTCATTATTACATGTTAGACCATTTCTTGTTTTTCTAAAATGTCGGTTATCATAAATTGGATCTCAATTGTTCTAATAAAAAAACTCAATATAGATGCCCGAAAATTCTATTGGACATTCCTTTTGAGAATTGTATTCAAATTTCATGAATTTTTTTTTACTTCCAATATCATCCTTGTGAAAATTATTTAAAAATGTATCAGATATAATTTATAATGAAAACAATTAGTGATAGTTTATTAAATTTTGATAAACAATTGGGTCGTATTTATCATTTTTGGAAATTTGATGTGTGTTTTAAAATATTATGAAACTTTTTTTTATTTAAAACACATAATTTGATTTATTTTGGTTATATCACGTGTCAAATTGATGTGAGGTTTATTTATACAAAAAAAAAATATAATTACGGACCCTTTTATGTTTGAAAATAATTTGATCAAGTCTACTTTATTATGCATATTTTATATGGGTTTAAACTAAAATTGAACAATTTTATTGAAAGGACACAATTTTATTCATATTAATCATTTAGTGTTTCATATTGATGTTTGGTCAATTTGTACATGTAAAAATTGAATTATGGACCATTTTACAACTGTATAGAAATTGTTTAACCAAATATGCTTTGGTTTTGGTTACATGAAGTGTTTTTTATACTAAAATGGAGCATTTTTATTAGAAACATGGACATTGAGTATTACAGACCACATCAGGTGCTAGATTTGATTGTGTTCCAATAAAATGAATCATATATTAATTATAAATCATTTTCCATAATATTTATGATAATAAAATCTCATTTTCTAGTTTTAAAAATTTGATGGGTTTTAAACTAAAATGATAGATTTATATTGAAAACACGTAATTCGAGTCATAACAAACACATCATGAATTAGATGGTTGTAAAGAAAATTAATACATGTGAAATATCAATTATGGGAAGTGTTCTTAAATATTGAAAATAATTTGATATTGTTTTCTATTTTTAGTGATTTAATAGATGTTTTAAAAAAATGGATCTTTTTTATTGAAAAAAATTACCTCATTTCATTTCAGTCTAATCAGATCTGAGATTTATATGTTGAAAAATCTTACACAACATGAATGAATTGTGGAATATTTTTTAAATGCTTTAAAATAATCCATACTAATTTTTGTAGTTTTATCAATGTGGTAAGTATTAAATGATAATGAATGATTTTTATAGAAAAATAATATTTTGGGTGAAATTGATTGTATTGTTTGTCATGTGGATGTTCATTAAATTAATATAATTGAGAAATGAATTATTAATTGTTTTCATACCTTTTAAAAATAATATAGGCTTGTTATGTTTGATTTTTATATGTGACATGTGTTTTAATCTAAAATGGTGCCTTTGTACAGACAACATTCACCTTGAGTCATATAGGTCTCATTATGTGTTGGATTGATGTGGGGTCAATTCACACAATTAAAAAATTATTTATGAAACATTTACCATCAGATTGAAAACAATATGAAATCAATTTCTAAATTTTGTCAATTTAAGGTGTGTTTTAAACTAAATTTTCCACTTTTTGTTGAAAATATCAACATTGAATCATTTCGGTTATGTAAGGTGTAGTGTTAATGTATAGTCATTATGTACACATCACAAATGAATTTCCATCCAATTTACTAATGTCTTAAAATAATCTGAGAACATTTAATAGATTTTGGCTATATGATGAGTGTTTTAAATTTGAATGTAATGTTTTTATTGAAATGATTCTCTTCCAGTCATATCAGTCAAATCATATGTCATCATGAAGTACATAAGATTTTTTCACATAAAAAATTAATTAAGGACCACTTTATATTTTTATAAAAAATAATATAATATCATTTTTAAAATTTTCTCTCTTTATTTGTGTTTTAATCTAAAATGGATTTTTTTACTAAAAATAGTAACATCATGTTATATTGGTCACATAATATGTTAGAATGATGTAATGTTAACTAGTACAATTGAAAAATGTATTATGGACCTTAATAATAATGTTTTAAAATTATCTAAATGAATTTTCCCAGTTTCAGTTATTTTAAGTATTTTTAAAACTAAAAATGATATTTTTTATAGAGAACACAAACATTGACTCATACTGGTCACATCAGGATTCAGATTAATGTGTGGATTATTTTTATATTTATTAACCATATAATTAAAACTAAAAACAATATGATCTCATTTTGTGCTTTTTTTATTCAATGTGTGTTTTAAACTATAATGGAACTTTTATATTGAAAACATGAACATCATTATATATAGTTCAAATCATATTTTAGATTGATATGTAGTATATTTTCTAACAAAAAAATGGATAATAGGTTGTATTTTTAATTTTTTTTTTAAAAACTATGCTATTTTTCTAGGTTATTTCTTGATGATATCTATTTCAAAATAAGTTTGAACTTTTTTATTGAAGACACACAATATGAGTCATATAAACCACATCATCTATAGGGTTGAAATCTGGTCAGTTACCATAGGTGAATAATGAATTTTATACTTTTTTCTATTGCTTAAAAATTATCTCATCTTGTTTGATCAGTTTTCGCATTGTGAAACATGTTTTAAAATAAAATGTAATATTTATACTAGTAATGCATAATTTGAGTAAAATTTATCATATAATGAATCAAATTTATTTTTGGTGAATTATTTCATGTGACAAATAAATTATAGACCATTATCCAAATGTTTTAAAACAATCAATGGCCTTTTTATCAATTTTAGTTAGTTTATGTCAGTTTTATACTAAAATGACCATTTTTTATTGATAAAAAACACATTAGTTCATATCGACCACATCATGCATTAGATTTATGTATGGTAAATTCCTATATGTGAAAAATTAATAATGCATAATTGTCCATAATATTGGAAATAATATGATCTTTTTTCATTTTTTTCTCAATGCGATATCTGTTTTAAACTAAACTGTCTCATTTCAATTGAAAACATTCAATTTCAGTATTATCGGTAACAAAGTGTGAGAAAATTGATTTGGATTCAATTGGTACACAATAAAAATGAATTATTCCCCATTTCCCAATTTTTTAAAATTAATACAATCTCATTTTCCTAGTTTTATCTATTTGATGTCTGTCTTTAACTAAAATGTAAAGTCTGTATTGAAAACACACACATTAATTCATACCAACCACAACCGGCGTTGAATATAAATGTGGTCATTTCTAATAGGTCACATATGAATTACAAACCATTTTTATAATGACTAAAAAAATCCTATTTTGTTTTCTCTATTTTGGATAAGTGATATTTTTTACACTAATATGATAATTTTATATTGAAAATACATAAATTGTGTAATACTGAAAACATCGTATGTCCGATGGGAATATAGTCAATTACATAAAATGAGAGAACAATTTTGGATGTTTTATATTGTTTTGAATACAAAATTAAATCTTTTTCATAGTTTGGGTAAATTTAAAAAAATTAATACTGAAGAGGAATTATTATATTTAATGAATACACATTGAGTCATATTGGTCAGAAGAAGTGTCTAATTTATGGGTAGTCAATTTTTATATGTAAAAAATTAGTTATCGAATATATTATAGAATTATAAAAATAGTATGACATCATTTTTTTTTGGTTTTATCTATTTGATGTGTGTTATAAACCTAAATGACACATTTCTATTGAAAACACTTAGTTTGAGTCATACCAACCACATTAGGTGTCAGATTCATGTGTGATTGATTCTTAAATATCCAAAAATTAATTTTGGACCATTATCCTAATATTTAAAAACAATGTGTTATTTTTTGGGATATATGATGGGTTTTAAAATAAGATCATAGCATTTAATTTAAGACATGTACTTTGAGTGATATCAACCATATAATGTGTCAGATTGTCATGGAGTAAATTTATAGACGTAAAAAAATGAATTATGGATCATTTTTTAAAATTTCCAAAATAATTTAATATCTTAAGCTTTTTTTGGTTATGTGACATGTGTTTCAAAAAAATGGATCCATTCTGATGAATTCATGCACATTGAGTCATATTGGAAACATCATGATCCATATTAATGTGTGCTTTATTAATAAAAATCACAAATGAATTATGAATGGTTTTTCTAATGTTTGAAATCAATCTATGTAGATTTTCTTGATTTTGGATATTTTCCACATTTTTTACATTAAATTACATGTTTTTATGGAAATCATGTCCTTTGAGTAATTTCTACCACATCTATTTTTATATTGATATGTAATAAATTAATACCGATCACAAATGAATTCTAGATCATTGAACTATATTTTTAAAAGAATATGAGATTTTTTTTAGATTTTGTTTTGTTTTGGGTTTTAAAATAAATGATTATTAATGAAAGTATTTATATCAATTCGTATCGACCACATCTTGTGTCAGATTGTAATGTGGTAAAATCCTACAAAAGGAAACTTAATTATTTAAAATTTATAAAATTGTTGAAAACAATCTATGTTTTTTGCTCAGTTTTTAAGATTTGGCACAAGTTTAAAACTAAAATGGTACATTTATTATGAATGAACACACTTAGAGTAATATCATTCACCTCCTCTATCAGATTTATATGTGGTTGATTCATAGACATCAAAAATAAATTTAATACCATTTTCATAAAGTTTGAACAAAATTTGAGCTACTTTTATCATTTTTTTCATTATTATTATTTTTAATGTAATATGGATTATCTATAATGAAAACCCACACTATGAGTAATATTGACTATATCTTGTGCCATATTTACATTCCTTTAATTCTTACTTATGAAAAATTTACTACAGATTTTTTTTAAAAATTATGAAAATAATACAATATTTGTTTCTTGGTTTTGGGTATGTGAATTGTGTTTCCAACTAAAATAACACATTTTTTAGAAACCAACACATAATGACTTACCGACTACAACATGCATCCAATTGATGTGCATTAAATTCTTACACATATTAAATTACTTGTGGATCACAGTAATAATGTATCAAATGAATCTTATTTTTTTTGGAATTGATCATTTGATGTGTGTTTTTATATAATGTGTAAATTTAACACAAATAAGTATTAGAGGAAAAAAATTAGAAAATTAATTATAAAATAAATAAAATTAATAGAATATGATATAAATATTTAGAAATAATTTACATTCTCGGTATTTCTAAATTCATGATGATCCCATGTATTATGTCTATTAATTTATGAACAAATTTTAATCCTAGAATATTATTATCATTGTGAAATAGTTAAAAAATAACATATAACCATTATCATACTAATGATTCTCACCCCATGTGTATCTAAATAGCCATAACCCATACAAGATCATAATTATAGTAGATAATCAATAAATTTAATGTTGGAAAACAGTTCAATATCATGTATTTTTCCCACTCACCTCTAAAAAAATGTACTTATTCTTTTAAGGACACAGAACGTAGGAAAATAATAGTAGTACTTATAAAATATATAATAAAATATCTAAATAATTTTAGTGATATTTTTATTACTATCACAAATTACCTATTCATAGATGCTTATATTGTTATTGTATATGGTATATTTTATAATTTTTATAACAAAAAATTCACAATCATTATGGTTATCTTTCTCCAAGAACAATAGAAACATTTATCAAAATAAGTAATTATTTTAAATGAATTTTTTGTTGTTAAATATATCTATATATACCTTAATTTTTACTTTTTAAACAAATCCAAAGGTTTCTTAAATTCAGTAACTGGCCTCGTACTAGGATTTAGTCTATATTTACTGACGACCCTTTTATAACCACATTCCTTTAAATGATTAAAATTAAACACATTATCTAACGTTTATTTTTATAAAATAATTATTATAGTTTATTAAAAATGTACAATACACATCATGTGTGACCATTTTTATCGAAATATAAGAATTTGATCCAAAAAAACAAAATTTTGGGGTTTAGAAATTGATTGAATTCATCAATAATTGCATCCTAAAAAACAAATCAAATTGAGTAATGAAAAATCGTTTTGATGATTAGATTACAATATTTTACCATTTAATTGTAGAAATAAATATTTATTTTATTTATAAACTTATAATTTGGAATAGATTTTTAATTTTTAATTTCTTTAGATTATAATGAAACTTGATCAATCCAAATAATATACAGATTATTGAATCCAAATCATGATTCATATTATTTTCCCTTTTATATATAGCTATAAATTCCAATATAAAATAAAAATAATTAATAAATCTAATGAATATATTTGTTTATTTTTTGAAAATATATTAATAATATATTCCTTATTTATATATTCATAGCTATGAATACAAGACATTTAAATGTGAGGATATCATTTGTACTCTTGATACCTACCACACTAGTAATGACAGATCCATATATCTCTTCTTTTTATGGAATATAAGAAATATATCCATTTTAAATATGTGTTTTTCATGGACATGTAATATTAATATATTTTTTAGTGGAAAAGGTAAGGATAAAGTGATTTGTGATGATCCGTTTTTTCATGGTCGATCCACTAGAATGTTTTGATTCAGTCTTCTGTTTCCCTGGGGTTTTTTCCATTTGTAATATAATAAAACACTTCAAAATTTTTTTATTACATATTATAGATATTTAATTTGATAAAACATGATATTGAATTAATTTAGGTATTTATATATGATTAAAATGACATGATATGAAAGTTACATTAGCATCATTGACGAGTGCAATAACTAGATAGTCAAGTTGAACAAGAAACATGGAACCAAGCACTTGAGCTACTTCAATCCCCACTCTCATGAGATATTTCTAGAGTAATTTTCAATGTATTTAATATCTAGAAATATTATACAATTTACCCCTCTCAAAATTTTAGTTCATGTGTGTCTATAGATTGAAATTATTTACATCATTACCCTATAAAAGTTTATTAATATAATGTTATTATAAGTGTTTTGGTTCACATTTAGGAGAAATCATTATAAAAAATTGATTATATTGCATAAGGATTGTAATTTAGGGGAATTATTACCCTCAAATATAGTGGGTTCATTTGGTTTTTCATCTGCAGAAAATTGTTCTACTCTAAGATCACAATGATCCTTTTACATATATTTCTTTTCAAAACAATTCATGAGAATAATACATTAAAAAGAATTTATTTTATTTTAAAATCTTCAAATCATATAATATATTTATTCTTTTTGATTTTTCATCTTAAAATATATTTTATGAGACACTATATATCCTACTCCTTTAATGAAACCTAATTTTTAGGCTTTTCAGAAAGATATTCAAAGTAGTTTTTCCCTTGGTATAGTCCTTGTTGATTCTTATGTCTAAACTGTATAAAAACCACATGAACATAAATAGTTAATTTTTTAAAACATTTTTATAAAAAATAAAAATTAATATTATTACATACATACCCATGCATAAAATATTTATTTTTTGTTTTAATCTTATAGGTCACGCTCTTAATTTACATGTGCCTCCTTCCATTGCACATGATGTAAAATAGAAGAGTCTTCTAGTTTTGATTCATCAATATGAAAATAAAAAGAGGCATATAATTTTTCATATCACGTAAAACTTTTATTGGTGATTTAAAATACATACCAATATTTTATATAGAGATTTATAGATCCTCATTTCATCTTGATAGGGGTAAACTAGTTTTGATGAAATTTATTTATTTTCATCACTTCATTATTGAGTCATAAATTAATTTTTTTTATCAAATTGGATAAATTTACTAGTTAAAAATAATATATTATTTTCAATAAAGTTGATAAAATTATTTCTCATCAAGAAATATGATTATTGTATTCAATGTATCATACATTATAGTGTGTGCATAAGTTACTGGTGTGTGGTTCTTTATATTCCCTTCTACATTTCTTGAAGAATCAATGAATGAAAAGTATTGAACCCTCTATGGGATTTCCCATAATCAATTAAGTCATATTTCAAAATAAATTGTCTAAAAAATTAACACTATAAGGAATTATGATATTTAATTCATCAGTTAATTATATAATTTTTTCACTAAAATAAAGTATGTATGTCAAAAAATTACCTTTATATCCTCAAATTGGTTTCTATTGTTATATTCTAGACATAGAACCGTGAATCTATATCATTCAGTACAATCATCCTCAATGTGACCCCATCGTTACTAATTATCAATGACTTATTCAGGTGAAGAAGTTGTCCACATTGATAACATAAAACCTCAAATTTTATACCCATAGTACATACCATGATAATAATTGTCAAAATTTGATGATTCATCTTTATTGTTTTTTCATCAACATGTTGTTTGTCTACTAATAATTCTACATTTTAGCATCAAACACATGTTGATACCAATGATTAGTAATATCATTATCTGTAGAGGACCTTGTCTATAAGATTAGTGAATCATTTAATTAAGATTTGGTTAATATAGTAGAGGACGCCTAATATTATGAGGAATAACATATTATATTAAAAACACAATAACATACTCATTGTTTTCCTTAATTTGTTCATATTTTTCTCATATGTTGGGAATTAAAAAACCCTATTTATGGTCCTATATAATGTTCAAAGAATTTTCTACCTTGGTACCACCTGGTGATAATTGTAAACATCCAATTAAGGGGTTATCAATGACTAAATTTTATCTTCCGCTATTGTTAGTTTTGTTGTTAATAAGAAAATTTTACAATTATTTTATTGAAATGATTTTAAAAACAATTGAATTATTTGTTATTTAATTATTAATGGATCATAATGTTCCCATCCATTGTGAAATTCATCTTTATAAATCCCATTTCACTATCATTCATTACACTCCTTTCTTCAACCAATTTTCACTAGAAAATTGGAACATTATATGATGTATAATACAAAGCATATACCTATACAGTAATGCCAAAATATGAATTATACACATAAATTGGTTTTTTATCATTGGAACCAGATATGTGCATCACATACTCCACAATAATAACTCCACTATTTTATATCATACTGCAATAATTATGTTCAATTATATGTAATGTTTAGCGATTGACTATAAATTTTTTATAAGATATAACATATTCATTTTGTAACATGTCTAGTAATCAAAGGCGTTTCACTATTGAATTTATATTTTTAGATAAGACCTTTTAAATATGAGATTTGAACCTTCTTATAAATAGTTGTTTTTTTATTTGTTGTTTAGCCTTCAACCTTTTATGTGTTAAATTATCAAACAATTTCATTGCGGGATTCAATAGATAGATCAAAATCATCACTAAAATGTAAAATTTAATGGTGTGATTTCCCCATTCTTTGTGATAGTAATTTTTACAATATCACTTAAATAAATCCATTCACCCCTTATTAATATACTAGTATAAGACTTTTAGAGGTCATGGATATATGTTTCTTATATGAAATAAGTATATAATTCAACAACATCTCCAACAATATATAATTCTTTAATACAAACTTCTAGCCAAATTTGACTCTTGACACACCCTTTCAAAATATTCATATACAATTCCATGGGGTATACCCATCTATAATTGACATAACCACATAAATGAACCTCTATATACATTAGATCTTATAAGTGGACCATTATATAAAATAATGATGGTGAGAAGATCATCTCTAATAAAAATAATATAACACTACGGGAAAATCAGTATTTGGAACGGGTTATTTGCAATGGGGAAAGTAGTCCATCGCAAATAACCACGTATTTTCCACGAGATTTCACCTCCCGTCGTAAATAGTTTGGTGCACAAGCCGCCCCAAACTTTTTGCGACGGGCTTTCGTCTCCCATCGCAAATAGTTTGGCGGAGCTTGCGCGCCAAACCGCGCGGCTTGCGCGCCAAACCACGTAGTGGTATTTGTGACGGGACCCGTTGCAAATACCCGATGGCAGTCAATACCCTTTTGCGACGAGATGTTGTCCCATCGCAAAAAGACTCTCGGCAGGTACTATTTACGATGGGACCCGTCGCAAATAACCATTTAACCACCGACTGTAATTAATGCGGGTGAGGGTAATTGGAACGAGTCCCATCGCAAATACAACCATTTGCGACTGGAAGCCTGTTGCTAATAATCTCGTCGCAACTAATCTAACCTATATATATCCCCATCCGTTTTTCACAAATCATTCAAATATTGATTTCTCTCTCTCTTCATTCTTTAGTTTTAAAGAGAAATTTTTTTAGTTGAGGTTTTTTATACGAGATCAATCAGAGGGTGTCAATATTTTCAGAATATCAATGTTTAAGGTATTTATATTTTATATTTTTATGTTTATTTTATTTTTTATGTTAATTTTAATTGTTGTTTATTAGTTCGAATTTCATTACATTTTAATTGATTTTTATTTATATTTAGTTTTCCTAAGAATTTTATTTTGTTAGTTATAATTATAAATAATTAGTTATATTTAATATTAATTAGATATAATTAGGAAGAAATAGATATAATTAGGAATAAATAGATATACTTTGGAATAAATAGACATAATTACGAATAAATAGATACAATTAGGAATAAATAGACATAATTAGGAATAAATAGATATAATTAGGAATAAATAGATATAATTAAGAGTAAATAGATATAATTATGAATAAATAGATATAATTAGGAATAATTAGATATAATTAGGAATAATTAGATACAATTAAGAATAATTAGTAATAATTAGGAATAATTAGTATTAATTAGGAATAATTAGTAATAAATTGGTATAATTAGTAATAATTATGTATAATTAGTAATAATTAAGAATAATTAGATATAATTAGGAATAAATATTAATAATTAGGAATAATTAGTATTAATTAGGTATAATTAGAATTAATTAGGTATAATTAGTATTAATTAGGTATAATTAGTATTAATTAGGTATAATTAGTATTAATTAGGTATAATTAGTATTAATTCGTTATAATTAGTATTAATTAGGTATAATTAGTATTAATTAGGTATAAATAGTAGTAATTAAGTATAATTAATATTAATTAGGTATAATTAGTATTAATTAGGTATAATTAGTATCAGTTAGGTATAATTAGTATTAATTAGGCATAATTAGTATTAATTAGGTATAATTAGTATTAATTAGGAATAATTAGTAATAATTAGGATCAATTAGGATTAATTTGTATTAATTAGTACTAATTAAGAATAATTATTAATAATTAGTAATAATTAACAATAATTAGGAATAATTAGGAATAATTAGTAATAATTTGGTATAATTAGTAATAATTAGGTATAATTTGTTATAATTAGGTATAATTAGGAATAATTAGGAATAATTAGGAATAATTAGGAATAATTAGGAATTATTAGTAATAATTAATTATAATTTGTAATAATTAGTAATAATTTGTAATAATTAGTAATAATAAGTAATAATTAGTATTAATTAGGAATAATTAGTAATAATTAGCTATAATTTGTAATAATTAGGTATAATTAGTAATAAATAGCTATAATTAGTAATAATGAGCTATAATTAGTAATAATGAGCTATAATTAGGAATAATTATCTATAATTAGAAATAATTAGCTACAATTAGGAATAATTAGATATAATTAAGAATAATTAGCTATAATTAGGAATAATTTGCTATAATTAGCTATAAATAACAATAATTAGCTATAATTAGCTATAATTAGCTATAATTAGATATAATTAGCTATAATTAGCTAAAATTTGGTAAAATTAGCTAAAATTAGCTATAATTAGCAACAATTAGCTATAATTAGCTACAATTAGCTATAATTAGCTACAATTAGCTATAATTAGTAATAATTAGGAATAATTATCTATAATGAGGAATAATTCGATATAATTTGGAATAATTATCTATAATTAGGAATAATTAGGAATAATTAGGAATAATTACAAATAATTAGGAATAATTAGGAATAATTATGAATACATAGGAATCCTAATACTTAGGAATAATTAGGAATACTTAGGAATAATTAGGAATACTTAGGAATACTTAGGAATACTTATGAATAATTATGAATAATTAGGAATAATTAGGAATAATTGGGAATAATTAGGAATAATTAGAAATACTTATGAATACTTAAGAATACATAAGAATACTTAGGAATAATTTGGAATAATTAGGAATACTTAAGAATACTTAGGAATACATAGGAATACTTAGGAAGACTTGAGAATACTTAGGAATACTTAGGAAGACTTAGAAATACTTAGGAATACATAGGAATACTTAAGAATACTTAGAAATACTTAGGAATACATATTAATACTTAGCAATACTTAGGAATACTTATCAATACTTAGAAATACTTATCAATACTTAACAATACTTAGAAATACTTAGAAAAATTTTGTAATAATTAGAAATAATTATCAATAATTAGAAAAAAAATTATATTGTCAATATTTACAAAAAAACAATATGAATATTCTTTAAATAATAAAAAATTTATAAAAAATTTAAATTATCAATATTCACAACAGGCTTTGCTCATTTCTTAACATGGTAAAATCTCAAAGGGTCACCAATTGTCAGGTCATGCACAATAAAAATTTTGTGTCATCCATGTCTAATGTAAACTCTATATTTGTCCTTTCATGGTTGATCACCTCACAAGTAATATTGTAATCAGACAAACCAAATCATGTCCTTCTTATCTATAAGAATTATCTCTCATGAACCTTTACATTGAACATTCTTCCTTGAAAATTTAGGGGAAAAATAATGATATCCCCTCAAAATTTTAAGGAAGAATGATCTATGTAAAGTGTCATGTGAGATGATTCTTAGAGAAAAGAAGGTCATTACTTTGGTCATCCTATTACAACACTACTTGCAAGGTGATCAACCATGCAAGTATAATTATAGAGTTAAATTGGACATGACTGACACAAACTTTGTATTGCACATGACATGACAATTAATGACCCTTTACGATTTGAACATGTTAAGAATAGACCAAATTCTGTTGTGAATATTGATAATTTTAATATTTTATAAATTTTTTATTATATTAATAATATTAATATTGTTTTTTCATAAATATTGATAATATAATTTTTTTTACTAATAATTAGTAAACGGAATCTTTTTGGATAATGAAGGGAAAATTTGTAATCATCTCCACAATGATGATTACCAAATTTACTTTCATTATTCAAGCAATTTTCCTTTTGATTTGTATTGAAAAGTATTGCTAAATTAGTAATAAATAGTAATAATTAGTAATAAATTGTAATAATTAGTAATAAATTGTAATAATTAGTAAAAATTAGTAATAAATTGTAATAAATTGTAATAATTAGCAATAGTTAGGAATAATTAGGAATAATTAGCAATAATTAGAAATAATAAGTGTGAGAAAGATGTAATTAAATGAGCTGTCTGACAAAATAGTAGCCATCAATCCACTAGAAATTGTGTTTCCCTTAATTAATGATAATTATTAAGTAATAATTATTTATCTAGTTTTTCAGATATTGTTTTTATAATTTCAATAATTTTCAAAAGTAGTGATGATTTTATATTTTATGTAGAAAAATATGGAACAAGGAAGTCGACATCAGTCATTATTAGATGATTGAGCTTCGATAAATTAGCACAAAAATCTAAATGATTGTTGTTTAAATCCTTTATATATTGAGGGTGTTGAAGCATTCTTAGAATTTTCATCATCAAAACCAGAATATGTTTCAGAAGGCTCAATTAAGTGTCCTTGTAAAAAATGTGCTATGAGAACGTTTGAAACATTTGACAAGGTTGGAGGACATCTCTTGCGGTTTGGTTTTCAACCAGATTATGTTTTTTGGTATCAACACGGTGAGTGCAGTTCCAGAGAAGATCCTAATAACTTGATTCCAGATCCATCACGATTTCAAAATTTATTACATGATGTTGCAGGTCCATCTGAGCATGAAACATAAACTCACGATGATATTGATTTAACTCATGAGTTGGCACCATCAAAATTTTATGAGTTGTTGAGGTCTACTGAGGATGAATTATATCCTTGTTGCAAGATAAGAAAATTTGAAGTGCCTGAAAATTTTATGGCTATTAAATCAGATAATTCAATGTCAAACAACTATTTTGATCAGATATTTTATTTGGTTAAAACACTATTACCTGAAGGAAATGTGTTGCCTACAAATTACTATGAGAGTAGGAGGCTGATTCATAATCTGGGCCTTAGTTATCAGAAGATTCATGCATGTCCAAATGATTTCATCTTATATTCTGGAGAAAATGAGTCATTGGATATTTTTCCCACATGTGGACAATCGAGGTATAAAGAAGCTCAACCAGGGAAGTCTAGATTGATTCCAGTAAACCATTTGAGATATTTCATCCTTACACTCAGGTTACAACATTTATTTATGTCTCAAAACACAACGTCAATGATTTCATGGCACAAAACCAAGATTTCAACTGATAAAAGCTTGAATCATCCATCTGATGGTGATTCATTGAAAAGTCTTGATCGTCTACATCTGTCTTTTTCTATAGAAGCCTGAAACGTATGATTGGGTCTTTCTACTAACAATTTTTTTCTGTTTGGTTCTTATGGTAGTCAGTATTCATGTTGGACTTTCTTTATAACTCCGTACAATTTTCCTCCATGGATGTTGATGAAGGATCCTTATATCTTTTTGACTCTATTAATCCCAAGATATCCGAAAAATAATATTGATGTTTATTTGAAACCATTGATTGATGAGTTAAATGCATTATGTAGTGATGGTGCGAATACATATGTTGTTGCTGCGAAACAAAAGTTCATATTAAAAGATGCATTGATGTGGACGATTAGTGACTTTCCGGCATATGGCATGTTATCTGGTTGGAGTACACATGGTCTGAAATCATGTCCTTACTGTATGAAAGAAAACAAAGACTTTATGCTGGCCAATGGAGAAAAAGCTTTCTATTTTGATTTTCACCATAGGTTTCTTCCAACCGATCATCCTTTTTGGAGGAACAAATCTCATTTCAGAAAATGTACAATTGAAAGGGATGAACCTCCAAAGATGATATCAGGTACAGAGTTAAAAATAGTTGTATTTTCATTACCCCCCATCACATTTGGACCAACAGTAAACCAACAAAAAATTCCTGGCTTTGGGAAAGAACATAATTGGATAAAAAGGATCATTTTTTAGGATCTTCCATATTGTTCTGATTTGTTGGTCTACCACATGTTGGATGTTATGAACATTGAGAATAACTGTTTTGATAATTTATTTCATACAGTTTTGGATATTACAAGTAAGACCAATGATACTTTAAATGCACGATTAGATTTTTCCCAAATTTACAGGCGACCAGAACTTGAATTATTTGAAAATGTTAGATCACAGAGGTTAATGAATAAAAAAGCAGTTTATACACTATCCAAAGAGAGTCTATTATTATTTTTTCAGTGGATTGCAGATTTGAGACTTCTAGACGACTATGCTTCCAATTTGGGAAGATGTGTTAAGAATGGTTATATTACTGTATTAAAAAGTAATGATTGTCATGTTATAATGGAAATACTTATGCCGATGGGATTAAGAGGTTTGTTGAATTCTATGATTTAGGATTCGATAACAGACATATCACATTTCTTTCGAAACATTTTTTCATGGAAAACAGACTACGATGCACTAAGAAAACTACCATAAGATGTTTCTGTAATAATATGTAAACTGGAAAAAATATTTCCACCGACATTATTTTACTCAATAGAACATCTGATATAAAATTTTTCACATGAAGATTAATGTGTAGGTCTAGTATAGTTTCGATGGATGTACCCACTCATGATATGCATGCAGAAATTGAAGAAAAAATAAGTAACAAAGAATCAGTTGAAGGCTAAATTGCTGAAGCTTATTTTCAAGAGGAAATTTCTTTTTTCTGCTCTCATTATTTTGAATCTCAATATCCCTCAAAACAGAATTGCCTGGGATGAAATGAGGGGAATGTTAATGATAAAAAGGATAATAAATTAACAGTTATTAATGAGTAAACTTTTGGTTTTAGTGGAGTTCATGAACGATGGATTTCAGATGATGAACATCATAGAGCTCATACATACGTTCTATTCAACTGTGAAGAAATGACATCATTTGTCATGTGAGTGCTTCTATAAATTATTCTATAATTTATGTTATAATATTTAAACTTATTTTATTTGTAGTTTATATGATAATCATATAAAAAAAACTTCCACAAATTACAGCAGCTGCTCTTGAAGAACGCAGACTAAACAATTTTCTCAATGGTTTCAAAAACAGGTACCATAAATTATTGATGGCCTAATATCAATTCTGTTTATTATTCATTATGTTGAATTTTTTTACAAATTTTTAGTTGTCTCAATATGATGATAAAATTGATAAGAGACTGTGTATATTGAGTAAACCACCATCCAAAATGGTTAAATATTATAATGCATATGTGGTGAATGGTTTTCGATTTCATACACATGTATATATGGAATTAAAAAAACAATGAATAGTGGAGCTTTCCTAAGAGGATCACATCATCGAGAAACTTAATTTGACTTTTATGTCATCTTGGATGAAATTATTGAGATGTGTTATCTAGGACGGAATTACATAACAATGTTTAAATGTCGGTGGTTGGATACTGAGAGAGGTTTGCGTGTTCATCCGACTCATGGAATCATCGATATTAAATATAAAAGTATTCTTGCAGTAAATGAACTATTTTTATTGGCTCAACAGGCACATCAAATTTATTATGAAAATTACTATGCTACATCAAGAGACTTGAGTGATTGGTGTAGCATAATAAAAATGAAATCTTGGGAAAATCAGTTTACTCAAACTGAATAAGGTTCTGCTAAAGTGGAAGGAATTTATATTTTTCAAGAGACGAATCAAAATCCATCTGATTCACAAAGAGACGTGAATATCAACAATTATACCCCACAATTAAGGATAAATGGTGATGATGATGTTAATGATGTTAAACATGAATTTGAAATGAAAAGAGATGCTGAAACTGAAACTCATATGGATATTGATGATGCTGAGGAGGAAGATGAAGATATTGAAATTGACATCTATGGAGAAGAGGATGAAGATGAACATTAAAACAATTAAATGTTGGTTATAATAATAACTAATATATATTTATATATAATAGTTATATTTAACTATCTTCTAATAATAATCATTTTGTGTTTTTTATGGACTATGATCTATTGTGTGATTTAGAGGCGGCTGAGCTACCTTTGGATGATGAGGATGTGGGATCAGCTGACCCTCAACCTACTGGTGGTTCAGGAGGTAAGCAGAGGGGGCGCGGTCTTGCGTGACTGTTGATTCCTGACCCTATCCCCGAGTGACATCCACATATTGGTTTCGATACACACACACACAGTGGTATGGTAACCTGTATTTTTTAGTTAGATTCCATTAATTTATTTATATATATACTAATTATTTGATTATTTATTCCTTTTTCATAGTTTTCAGAATGTAGCTATTGGACAGTGGAGCGCTATATTGCACAATTATTTTTCTCAGTCATGGATCACATGGGAATAGCTTCCCGTTGATGTGCGACGTGACATGTTCCAGCATTGGCTGGTACATAAATTAATAATATTTATTTTGAAATTTATTTTATTAACAACTTGATATTATAAATTATTTGTAGGTTTTATGGAATTCTATCGATGATAGCATGTGCGACGCTATCCACGCGACATGACAGGTTTCTATGCATGACCGTTTCTGCCAGTTTTTTCACAATTTGAGAAGGACAACCATTAAGAAAGCATGGGTGACAGAATTTGATGAGTCGTGTAGAGCCCACCGATCATAGTTCATTTCATCTCATGTTTGGTATGGATTATGTTCACACTAGTTGGGTGGTGAATTTCAAAGGAGATCACTAGTGGGATGACAGAACTGGGGGAGACATGAGGTGACACATCAAGCTGGTAGCTGTACATTCAGTTCTCATAGAGAGCATCTGGAAATTATAATTTTTAAATATTTTATATAAATTTAAATATAAACAGTTTATTTTCTATTTCTGTAGGCATTCGCGCATCCCAATATTACAGAGTTCGATGTTTATTAGAGGATGTACAATGATCCAGCTACTGGAGAGATTAGACGTGATCACCACAGTCAGATTGTGGTTAGTATTATTATTTCAGTTTAACAATTAAACGAATATAATATTTTGAAAATTTTAATTTTAAATTGGAATTGAAGGATTCATATGAGGCTACGACCTCTCAAAAATAGGCTGAGGGTCAGGATGAGAAGACTGAGTAGACCAATGCTCACCATTTTGATGAGGCGGCATGGATTCAGGAAACTCAGTATGGCTTTGAGAAGGGAAGAGTAGTTGGAATCAACACTCATTTGACTCCTGGTACTTATTATGGTACTACTGCGATGTCGACATCCAGCTCGAGAGGAGCTCGTGGAGAGGCATCAGATTCTGGCTCATAGTATTAGGATCAGTTGCGAGCTCAGGCTGACCATATAGAGACTTTGCAGAAGCAGCAAGAAGAGATGTGTCAGCAGAAGCAGCAGTTGGAGTAGCATTATGAGGAACATATGCGTCGATAGCAGCAACATCACAAGCAGATGGAGTACATGCGCCATCTCACTCGTAGTTTAGGGATAGAGTTTCCTTCACCAGCTCCTTCAGCTCCTCCACCTCCTCCAAGAAGATGACCCCCAGTGATTTTTTTATGTTACAAACATTTGAATTTAACATTGTAGTTTGAATTATTTACATTTTCTGTCTTTTATATCGGTACAAATATTAAATAATTAAATTTTTAATATATTATAAGTTTTTTATAATTTTTTGTGAATATTGAGAATTTTAATAATTTTTATTTTTTTATTGTTTTAATAATAGTAATATTATTTTTTCATTAATCATAATTTTATTAATTTTTTTTAAAATTAATTTATTATTTGTGACTGGTCATTTTGCAACGGGGTCCCATCACAAATAGTCCAACTAAATATTTTTACAAACATATTTGCAATGGTAATACTTGATCATCAAAAATAATTTGTTTTGACAGGCCCGTCGCAAAAAGTGTTATATATATATATATATATATATATATATATATTTGCGACGGGACGAGAACCCGTCGAAAATAGTTTTTGCGACGGGCTTGTCGCGAAAATGTTGACATATATATAATACATATAATCAGAAAATTATTTGCGAAAACGTTTTCTGCAACGGGATATTTGCGACGGGGCCCCGTCTCGAAAGTCTATTTGCAATGATATCCCATCACAAATAGGCCGTCACAATTATTAAGAATTCCAGCAGTGTAACTCCAAAATCTTTATTCCTGATTGGGAACTTAATTTGATCTATAACAATAATACCAATAGATTTGAAAAATATGTAGAGTTTGATAAATATTTGTTGAAAATATTTAGGATGAATGAAACATAAATTGAAATGAATCAAATAGTTCCTAAAAACATGAAACTCGTGGGATTTTAGTAATTCTAACTAAAATTTTTTCATTGACATAACATTATTAATATTTTATTAATATCCATTTAAAACCTTTACACAAATAATTTAAATTAAAAATTTATATTATCATGAGTGGAAAGTGTTTAGACTTCTCAATTTGGAAAAAAAACCCTTCACACTTCACTATTTACAACTCATCCATTATATCCATGTCAATCATCTCGAAAATAGACTTAATTCAAACGTTTTTTTTAGAAATTTTATTATCTTCCAATACAAAAAACCAAATTCCTTTTTTATTACATATAGGAAATAAAAAAATGTATGATAGATAAATCAAATTTATAAGTTAAATCAATGAAAATTGATCACTTTTACCATTAATATTGATATGGATTTTCAGAATGGGTTTCTAGATAATAGTTTCAATATCTAGTAATTTATCTAAATATTAATTACCAGGTAGGGGAGAATGTGTCTCACCATGTTTAGTATTCCCATGAAATGTTTTTATCAATGAAAGTTATTTATTTCCTGGAGCTATAAATGACTAATATTATGAAAACATGGTATTTCCGGACTATTTCAACCAAAATAAGTGAGTGAATTAATCCCAAATGGGACACACCAACAATACTCTAATGATATGTCTTGAAATACATTCATAAGTAGTAATGAATTTTGATGATCCCATAAAACATGGACCTCAATATTAATTACTCACATTTTTGGTAATCTTACATTGTAGCATGTGTAATCCACATTAATTTCTGATCATTGATCAAAGAATCCAAATATACTTCAGTACCATTACATGGTTGTTTTGGTCTAGTTATAATAATATAATGTATAATGCATTTGAAAATCAGGAATAACCACTATGTCAAGTTATAATTTACCAATGTGGCTGGCCATGTACAACTAGTACTAATACGTACAGAAAGAGGATTTATTCCATCTGTAGATAACATGCGATAAAACTATCTTAGCTCTTTTACAAAATTATGGATACTCATAATCAATTTTGTTCCACCGAGGAATGTCTTTTGGATGATTCATATTTCTATCATTAATTATTGAATCGAAATTTCATGTAAATTTTATTATAGTATACAGAAATCCATATATTTATATAAACTATGTAATTATATGAAATAGTTATGCATCTTTTGAAGGAGTTGGTTCATTGTTATTGTATCAATTCACTCCAAATTCACGATTTGTTTGATTGATTCATGATCCTTTTAAAACAATATGAAATCATTTAGAAAACATGTATTTTTCTATGTGATTTTCACATAGAATGTATCATTCTTTTAGAATCATATTCTCAATAAGGATGTTCATTTCTAACTAGTACCATACCATTCATGACACCAAGTAGTTCTATAAAGTAATTTTCTATCTATTCATTTAGAGCTATCATATTATAAAACTTTAAAAGAATTGAAATGTTTGTGAATTTAGTATAACTAGTATACAATGGTCTCTTAACATGTATATTTAACATCTCAATCCAAATTTTGGAATCATGATGTTCATCTAAAATTTCTTTTTTCATTTTTTTATTGGATATTCATCTTCATTTACACTGGTAATAATATCTACTGATATATACTCAATATAGAATCCCAATCAATGTGCACTTTCAATTATCCATTTGTTTAGTCCAAATATTTTTACATTTATGTATTTAATGAAAAAATAAATGTTATTATAACTCTTATGGAGATTCATTTCTTGAATGAAATAATTTTAATCATGGTCAATTGATTTTATAAGGATAATATTCATTCCTTATTTCAAATAGTAGAATCCATTGAACTCGATCATCATTCTCTTTTGTCATACTATTAGTATGAATCCATTTTTGATTTGTATCGATCTAATAAGGCTCATAAAAGATTAAATAGCTATAAAATAAATAAATAATCATAATATATTCATAATAAAAGGGAAAATATATAGCTAATTCTTATAATGAAATCCCAAAATATAGATGTCATCAATTATGATTTCTTACAAGTTATCATTTTACAGATGGATGACATGAGAAGAAACAACATGGGGTAAAAACATGGTTGTTCATTCATGATCTATATTTTTGGTTGTGTGGGAAAAATCGGTAATTCAATTAAAATTTCAATAAACATTCTATGTGAGAGTCTAACAATTGGGATGAGTAGATGTTTATTCATTTAGTCACATGGTATGTGGTCGGATAGTCAGTGTTTCATTGACAGTACAATTTGAGATCCAAATCAGTTGAAAATTTAGGTGACAATCAATTGATAGTGTAAACTTTTCATGTACAATTAAATCAATGATCCAGAAGAAGAAGTCAGTTGTTGATATGATATGGTACATTGGACAACTAACAAGTATAGATTAAACCAAAAACCGAATTTATAATATTTAAGGCATTATATGAATGAAATTATAAAAAAAAAGAATTAATTTGTCCACTATCATTTATTCACTTTTACAATTTTATGATACACTTCACATCATAAGTCAAGTTATTTAAAATAATTATTTCATGTATAATTATCAAAAATCTAATTACAAATTTTTATAAAATGAATTTCTTACTCAACTTAATAATTTACAGACATATAATATTCTAATCATAACTAATAAATATGTTCTAAAAATAAATTTATTTCCTGTGGGATGTAAGACAACCCTTCAAAATCATTGGCCTTTATATCCATTTACAAGACACATAAAATTATAAATTTTTAAAAAATACCTTTCATTCGAATATACATGTCCATTTAATAACACGATTTTGAGACAAGGTTAAGGAGAATAGCACTTTAAGAAACCAATGAATGAAAATATTATTTATTATAGATGGTATGATGGAATACATGTTGTAATTTTTTTTACATATTTTTTCTAGACTCTGTAAAATAGAAATACAAACATATATATTTTTACTATAACCCACTAAAATACCAATTTCAGAAATATTGTAAAGACCTGAAATTTCCATGTAAATATTCTTTTTAATATATGTAAATTTTACGAGTCCACAAAAACTGACGGCACGGGATTCTGAGGCCCGGTGTGCCCAAAATGAATTTCTGAACTTTTTTTCCAGTATGTTCAGTTAACATACGTGTGGGTTTTTGTATCTTTTGAACCGGAGAACTGAATTGAAATCTGAGGAAATCGTTGAACATGCAATGCCGATATTTTCTTAAGGGGACCTTCAAGTCGACCACAGTAAGTCGAGTGTTAAAGAATTTATTTTGGTTTTTTAGTGGGAATGAAAATAAATAAAATATAATAAACGTTTATTTTATTTCTAATAAACCACCCATGTGAGGGCTATGAAGGTGGAGACCATGAGGGGTTAAAACCTCCCAAATTGAATTCTTGGTGATGGGGACCAACCAAGCTTGTAAAACACCCAATTCAAAGCTTGTTGGTGGGGACCACCCAAACACCTCATTATTGGAGAAAAACCTATCAACTCACTACTTCAATTATGCCAAATATCCTTTAATTAATTATTCCTTCTATCCTTTAATTAATTTTTCCATCTCTCCTTTAATTAATTAATTCAACCTATTTTGTGCCAACATTAAATTAAAAAACATATTATATTATGTTGGTTACTTGTATTTTTGGTGGATTTTGGAGAGGAGAACCTTTTGGAGGATTACACTCTCTAATGAAAAATGTGCTTTCTAACAAAGAACACACATCACAAAAAATAACGATCACCCTGATGAGGAATGACTTTGATGACAATGAACCGATGATCTGGGAAACACCGATGTCACCAGCTTCACCCCTTCCAATGTCATCAAGAAATCAAGGTAGGGGTTTAGTTTTGTATGGTTTTATACTTCCATGTTCTTCCCTTATAAAAATAATGTAGATCAACTCTCTAATTAGTTGATCCATGAATGTTTTCTTTTGCCGTTTTGGGAATAATCAATTGTCGTGGGTTGTATAATTTGATGTTATTCAGTCAAGTTTTAGTTGAGCTGTTTTCCACTGCTCTAACGTGGAGTGTGCGGGCCAAAAATACCTTGCCAGACCCCTCTACCATTCATCCTTTTGGCATTTTCTTCACAATGGAGGAGTAAGGAATGTTATTCTTGGTGGGGCACTAGAATGGAGGCTGGAATCACCACCTGCCACGACGAAGGTGATAGCGCAGCCCCACAGCCTCTGCCACCCCACAGTCGCCTTCGCCCATGACCATCGCACCGTTGCGGCCTCCGCTGCCCGTGGCCTCTACCACCTACTGTGACCGCTGCCCAGTGGCCCCCACATCACTGCAGCCTCCAACCCCCGCGACCACCGTGCTTTCCTGTCCTCCGCTACCCCACAGCCCCCGTACTGTCAAAACCTCCACCGCCAGTGGCCTCTACCACCCCATGGCCTCCACCGCCCCGCAACCACCGCACTGCCGTAGACCCCATGGTACCCGTGGCCTCTGTTGTCCTGTGCCCCCAGCGAGATTCCCTTCCCCGCAGCATCGGCAGCCTCTGCCACCCCGCGGCTCTTGTAGCCTCAGCCTCCGCACGACACCCACGACACCCGTGACCTTCACGGCCCATGCAGCCTCTGTGCCACCCCATGCTGCCCAGGCAGGGCGGCCCAGAAGTCCAAACAGCACCGTAGACCACGTTGGACCAGACTGAGACCCACTTCGTCCCATTTACAATATTTTTTCCATAACATTGGCACCAGACGTCCATTTGACAAACCATCTATGGTGCTGAAAACCTTAGAGAAAAACAGTCACTTTGATATACCACACTGATGTTTTTAATAAAGTTTGGGGATATTCGGGTTGGATCGAGCATGAATCTAATTGGGCCCTTTGGAATAAAACGCTAATAACATTCAGACCAGGTGTCCATTTGACACACCATTTGTTGCATTGAGGCCCCAATGACGTAGCGGTCCATTGTGATACTTATTTGTGGGACTTCATGGTAGTTGGAATATTGACCAGTTGTAACGCCCCGACCCTAGTTACCCAGAGTCGGTGCATTATTACATAACATTGGCATGATCACAAGAAAGATCAAATCTCGATAGACCGATTGGTTTAGTAGCCTTGGAAACACTAGATTTATTCATAAGTTTTATATTACATCATAAAGTGAAAAACTACTACAACAACATAATGTCTCCATAGTCCACACTATTATCCCCTCATAATATCCATGCAGGTCATTAATAACTTACTTCTTCAAATCCTGGAAAAAATAAAACATAGAAAAGGGGTGAGCTCAAATTCCCAGTAAGGATAACAATATAGCGGAAACTTTCAAAATTACGCATAAACATTTAAGGAAATGTATAACCAAAACAAAAGCCTTTTAAACATGAACTTCAACATATTATGGCAAAAGTAAAATGAACTAATTCCATTTACATATTCACATGGATATTCTACTAATCTAATAATCATATGCAATATCAATAACCACTTTCATAATGATGGAATGCATAATTCTAAACTTTAATTTCTTTGTCAAGGCCTCGTCCCAAGACCTAGGGGATAACTGTAACCGCAACCCAACCCGGAGTGCCTCTAATAACAGGACACAAACCCGGAGTGCCTCTAATAAACGGACACCAACCCGGAGTTCCTCTAATAACCGGAGACCAAACCGAAGTTCCTCTAATAACCGGAGACCAAACCGGAGGGCTTACTTTTACCGGTCCCCAACCCGGAACATACTTGTCTAACACATTCATCTGAATGAAAGGTTGAAATATAACATAAACATTTGGATTAAAAATAACTTATGAAATGTCAATACTTTAAACAAAAACCATGAGTGTCATAAGAATAACATATCCACTGTGAAAAATATCACAAAAACTTCAATAAAATAT
Organism: Viscum album; assembly: GCA_963277665.1. Taxonomy (NCBI): domain Eukaryota; kingdom Viridiplantae; phylum Streptophyta; class Magnoliopsida; order Santalales; family Viscaceae; genus Viscum; species Viscum album. Next base: position 1,062,222,443 of record OY728140.1, read on the forward strand.
GGATGTTTTGTATCATAATAAATCAACTTCAAATAAGCTTAAAATCCATTAAAGGATGTTGACATAAATGAAATCAAAACTATTTGGGAGAAATATCTCTTTTTTTAAATCATTTTAAAAGTAACATAATTATAAAATAATAAATTCAATTAGAAAATATTCTTATAAGCCTGTAAGGGAAGATTTGATGATTTTATAACGGCGGAAAATAGCCGCACCCGCTGTAAAAGTTAAAAAAACATTCTTACCTTAATTTTGTCGAAAAGGTTAAAAAACACATTGTTTGCAAAACGACGGAAAGATTCCTTTTTAAACCTCTTATAAAAAGTCAAACAAGGGTATAAATGACTTTAACCCATATTCTTATAAATAGTAAAAAAAATTTGAAATAAATTTTTAAGAAACATGGATGTGGATGATAAAGAGATCCCAGTAGATTATTACGTATAAACAACCTCGGATGATGAAGAGATTGTGAAATAACCCTTACCAATTTGGTAACGTATGAAACATACAACCCATGAAAGAGGTATAATACAATGAATATGTAAATACACATAAATTAGAGTGTATTACACAAATAATATAATTATGGGCAGTACATACACCACACAAAAGGTGATGGTGGCAATATGACATGAATCTCACGGGAATAAGGAGTGAGATGAAAACACCTTACTTTGTACTTTTCCTTGGTTGGGGTTGGTTAACCTCCTTTATAATGGTGAAATAATTGTTATTAAATTATTCAAAAATAATATATATTAATATGATATCATATATGATCTTTTAACATTGATTTGTTAATAATATCTTTTAATTATCGTCGTTTCGGGTGTTAACTTACTCATTTTCTTTTATATGTTTTGTTACATAAGCCGTGTTTATTATAGATAGGTTGTATCCTATTCATATCCAGAATGATATCAAGTCCTTAAACATCATTTTTAAATCATCAAATGATAATTATACTTTAATGGATACGATGGAGAATGAATCTCATCGCGTTCGTGGAGACGGTAGTCCGTACATACGCACGAGCGACAATATCATTCTTTTGATATTAAAATAATATATAAATGGATGGAATATCATATATAAAAAATAATTAACATGTTATATTTATTATTTACATGAGTTATACATCATTATTATACCCATCCAAATAATAATATATTGAATAACAATTACACCACGACATGGAGACGGTAAGCCGTACGTACGCACGTATGGTGACATGTTATTAAAAAGGGTGGATAGAATACTGAATATGGTTGTACCATATTTATAATAACATCAAAGTATATATATGATACTGGATTTATTATTTTAGAATGGTAAAAACAACGGAAGAAGAATTGGAAGAAGAAAGGAACTTGGAAAAGGGTGGTGAAATCATTACCTCTTCTTTGGGTTCTTCCTTTTGATTTGATCAAAAGGGCTCCATAGGTTGGATTTATGATCAAACTAAGGCCTCTAGGTTGTATTGAAGGAAGTTGGGAGAGTATTTGGGAAGATATTTGCCAAACCAAAAGGCTTTTAAGGTGTGAAGAAATGGGAAGGAAGAGTGCCCTTTTATAAGAGGGGTGAGGGGCACCTTTGGAAAAGCTAGAAATATTAGTTTATATTAAGTTCATATTCAGTTTCTAATGGATCCAAAGTTGATTATTCAAAGTTTAATGTGGGGACAGGTCTAAAAAAACTCAACCAATAGAATTTAGACAGGTTTGGGTACTTATATTAACCTTATCTTTAAGTATTAAGTCTAAGTTAAATAGTTTCACTTTTACAATGTCTCTTTGTATTTTTATATTATATGGTTAATAAACTTACTATATACATCCAAGAGACCCCCAAGTGGTCCATTAATGATGAAAATATCATGATATAAGTCTCTTGTCCGATCCTTAGATTTTTAGGAATTTAATATCAATTAATAATATAATATTTGTTTTAAGAGCTCTTTTATGTCAATTTTCACACTATTCAATAGTTGATTTTTGTGAAACTCATAACATATTTATTAATTCGAAAAAATTCAATTAAAGCAATTCTAATATATCATAGTATCCTAGAAAATTAGTTTAATTCATTAAAAGTTTCATATTATATTTATTTGGGTATTTATAATATCAATTATTTTAATTTTTCACTATTACAGTAATTAATTCATCATCATTGTGTCATAAATAAATTAAATTATTTAATGTCTAAAAATTATAAATAAAATATCATTATGTAGGAAATAGTTTTATATTTCTAATGAATATTTATAATCTAAATTCCAACATATATAACCCTATGTAAAAATTGTTTTGCTAAAAGATATATGCTTGTGTCATTTTTGTATTCATTTTAACTTAATTAAAATAAAATGTCCCTATCACCTACAAGTGGCACCATGGGGTTCCAAAATCGACCCAAAGATTCCTATGTCCGAACATGTATCAACCAATAAGTCTAGGATGCGTTTTAGGGTAATTTAGTATTATTATAATATTATTTTTTAACCCTTATTTACCGGATTTACCCTTAACCATGGTAAATAAAATATTTACTGCAGTAATTATTCAAAATGTCTAAAAAAAAGTTACCTATTTACACAATTTGAACATCCTAATTCCAAATATGGAATCCATTTTTATAAATTAAAAACACAAAAGTGACAGAAATTAATTTAAAATTAATTCCCGCTGTCAAAACAAAAAGTGTGTTTTTAAGAGATAATAACTATCAAAAGATTGATACTTGTTTATGTTCGGTTTAATTGTAAAATTATGTCCAATGAACAAAATTATATTAAATGTTAAAAATATATTCTAAATATACTTTAAAACCACTCAAATTCCTAATTTATCACTATTAATTATTTTTATTAAAAAATTTGTTTTTAATTAAAATTTAGAAATTTTCACTATTCATCAAAATATTAAAGTTATCCGAAAAGTACCAAAATTTCACCTTAGGCTAAATTCGATACTCCGAATCCAAAAATTAAGTCCATTTGGAGAGATAAAATATCTAAAATTTTAAAAGGTAGGTATTACTATTCAAAACGGCTAGTTTGATTGGTTGTGGTGTGTTAGAACTCGAAGTTGCGTACAACACACGCTACTGTATTATTCAAAGGAAAGTGTACCATGGAAGCTTGAGATGTTTCATTTTATATTTTTTTGATGTCCCCATTTAGTCAAAAAGTTTAAAATATTGTATTTAAAAAGGTTTCACTATTAAAAGTTGATAAAAGTGCAATACTAAAAATGAATCTGTTCTTGCATTATGTCTAAGAAACTCATAATATGGATTCTAAAATTATAAGGATTATATAAAGTTTAAAATTTAGTTAATACTATTCATAACCTCTTTTTAATGGATTTTTATTGGTAATTCATGGTGTGATTGAACTTGGTGTTGCGTGTAGTGCAAGTTATTGAATTATTTTGAAGAAATAACACACTATGAAATCGTGGGGTGTTACATTCTCCCCTCCTTCAATAAATTCTGTCCTCGCAATTTGAATCTATTCTTCGAAAATAAAAGTGTAAAAATAGAAAATATATTTGTGGGAAAGTCCACATCAGAAATTGGGTTACTAAAATTTAGTATTAATATAAGGAAAAGAGAAATGAAAGGGTCACCACCAAATTATGATCTCGATTAGGAGAACATTGGTGGCAATTAGAGACATATAATTGGAGGGAAAACGTAAATATTTATAGGTAGTGATTGAGGTCATCAATCAAAAACAAGTATAAAATTGAGGTCCTTAAACTCATCAATCTATGATGATTTGAAATACCATCGGTTCAACAAAACATAGGGTATTAGGATAACAAATTTTGACGTTTCAAAATATCATAGTTGAAATCCCACATCGAAAAATGAATTAATGAGGCCTCTATTTAAAATAAAGAGTGGAAAGTATGAAGATTACCAAAAATAACACATACTAGGGTTCCATGTAGGAAAATATGGATATGGAAGAAAAATCTAACCATCAATTATCTGATGGAGAGTGGTAGAGAACATGGCCATGAAAAGGACAACAATCCCAAAGCCATAAATTAGTGATGATTTAAGGTACCATCTAGGACAACATTTTTGTTCTAAGTTCCTTTTCTTAATGTTGAGGAATTTATTTATGAGATTGGATAAGATCATAAAGAGATATACTTACTTTATAATTAGAGTTTTATCCATTAATAAATTTCTACCACAAACTCATCTTTCACTCTAAAAGATAATAGAACGTAAAAAATTCTATTTACACTATTCGTATAGGGTTCCAAAATAAATGAATTTAATCACGGACATCTCGTGGGCCAATGGTAGGTGATACACCCTTGTCGTCCTTCGGTTGTGGGTTCAAGTCTCACAGCCTTGCCGGACGCGACGGGTTGCCGCCCGACCTCTGGGTTGTCCTTTTATGGCAATCCAAAATAATCCAAACTAGAACTATCCAAAATACTTCTGCCCAAACTCACAGTCCAACATTTATAAGGAAGGTAAACATAATGTAGATCCTTTTTACCTTGTAAAATCATATGAATACCTTCATCATGTATTCTTTTAATACACTGAAACATCCTGAATTACCATATTCCTTATTGATTACATTCATGCTCCCTTATTCCATATAGAATTCTGGATATACTTCATCAATCCAAAAATGTTTTAAACCCCAACAATGATGGAATATACAAATCATTAATCAGTTCCAAGGTAGTCAAGAATATCCAATAAAATTTATCCAAAACAATCATGTATTATTCCAAAATCACTACCTCGGTATCATAACTATATTATGGTTTATCATTCTCTCAACCATATATTTTCCAAAAATTTATCCTGCTATTGAGTCACTTTTCTTTGTTCCACACAATCTCAAGTCCTTAATGAAATAGTACTGCAGTTCAATCCTTATATTCTCCATAATTATTATAACAAGTAAATTGTTGATACAACACTCAATTGACATAATCAACATAAGAACTCTAATCATTCCTCTTCATCTGTGGTAGTATCATAACTTGATTATTATCCAATAGCATCATTTGCGGCAGTCTGATGACTGGGACATAGGTTCGCGTAGTTTCCAAACTCCTTGCAAATGAAGCATTGTACATTTGAAACCATTTTCTTACCCTTGCAGTCACGTACTTTGTGCCCTTTTCCTCCACACTTATAAAAAACTCCCATTCCTTTCAGACAAGCTCCAGGGTGTTTCTTCCCACAGTTATCACATATGGGAAAATTCTTATTTTCCCTCTTCCCTTTATCTATCGTTCTATCTTCCATCCTTTTCTTCTCTTGATTCCCTTAAAATCCATAAGACTCAGTAAAATCTTTACTTATCTTATCAACACATGATATTATTTCTTCATATGATGATAATACATGGGAGACTATTTCTCTTATAAATTCTGGCTTAAGACCATGAAAGATATGATCCTTCTTTATCTTTGGATCATGTGCATTGTTGGAGTTCTCATTCCTTCTACTGGGCACCGTTTCCAAACAATGTCATACACTAGATTAGTTTATGAATAACAATACCTAATCCCAAACTTGTGAAACACATAACATAAATTAAATAGTTTATGGATATAATCCATAATCATAAAAATGTCTCTTTTGAGGAAGTATATACTCATAAACCCTTCATAATGATTTGTAAATAAAATGAGAGTTATCCTAAACATATCCCTCGGGAGTGTCGTAACCAAGAGTGCATCAAGGCCCGTTGTCGTGCACCAGTTCCCGTTCGAGTCTAGCTCAAATGTTTTTGGGTTTTACCCCTAGGTACATCTATGCCAGAGCCACCTCTACCTGATCGTATCCAGACAGGGATGTATTGCTCTGAAAACTCACAAAATCTCTACAATAACAAAATTCTAGGAAGTTATTCTATACTAATCCTCAAAATTCATCTTAAATCTATGTGCTCTAATCAGAGTTTATCTAAATATAGCTTCCAAGGTTTGTACTAAACGTCCTCTGATACCAACTGTAACGCCCCGACCCTAGTTACCCAGAGTCGGTACATTATTACATAACATTGGCATGATCACAAGAAAGATCAAATCTCGAAAGACCTATTGGTTTAGTATCCTTGGAAACAATAGATTTATTCATAAGTTTTACATTACATCATAAAGTGAAAAACTACTACAACAACATAATGTCTCTATAGTCCACACTATTATCCCCTCATAATATCCCTGCAGGTCATTCATAACTTACTTCTTCACATCCTGGGAAAAATAAAACATAGAAAAGGGGTGAGCTCAAATGCCCAGAAAGGATAACAATATAGAAGAAACTTTCAAAATTAAGCATAAACATTTAAGGAAATGTATAACCAAAACAAAAGCCTTTTAAACTTGAACTTCAACATATTATGACAAAAGTAAAATGAAATAATTCCATTTACTTATTCACATGGATATTCTATTAATCGAATAATCACAAGCAATATCAATAACCACTTTCATAATGATGGAATGCATAATGCTAAACTTTAATTTCTTTGTCAAGGCCTCGTCCCAATACCTAGGGGCTAACTGTAACCGGAACGCAACCCAGAGTGCCTCTAATAACCGGACACCAACCCGGAGTGCCTCTAATAACCAGACATCAACCCAGGGTTCCTCTAATAACCGGAGATCAAACCGGAGTTCCTCTAATAACCGGAGACCAAACCGGAGGGCTTACTTTTACCGGTCCCCAACCCGGAACATACTTGTCTAACACATTCATCTGAATGAAAGGTTGAAATATAACATAAAAATTTGGATTAAAAATAACTTATGAAATGTCAATACTTTAAACAAAAACCATGAGTGTCATAAGAATAACTTATCCACTGTGAAAAATATCACAAAACCTTCAATAAAATATGGATGTTTTGTATCATAATAAATCAACTTCAAATAAGCTTAAAATCCATCAAAGGATGTTGACATAGATGAAATCAAACCTATTTTGGAGAAATATCTCTTTTTTTTAAAAATCATTTTAAAAGTAACATAATTATAAAATAATAAATTCAATTTGAAAATATTCTTACAAGCTTGTAAGGGAAGCTTTGACGATTTTATAACGGTGGGAAATAGCTGCACCCGCTGTATAAGTTAAAAAAACATTCTTACCTTAATTTTGTCGAAAAGGTTAAAAAAACACCTTGTTTGCAAAACGACGGAAATATTCCTTTATAAACCTCTTATAAAAAGTCAAACAAGGGTATAAATGACTTTAACCAATATTCTTATAAATAGTAAAAATGTTTTGAAATAAATTTTTAAGAAACATGGATGTGGATGATAAAGAGATCCCATTAGATTATTACGTATAAACAACCTCAGATAATGAAGAGATTGTAAAATAACCCTTACCAATTTGGTAACTTATGAAACATAAAACCCATGAAAGAGGTATCATACAATGAATATATAAATACACATAAATTAGAGTTTATTACACAACGAATATAATTATGGGCAGTACATACACCACACAAAAGGTGATGGTGGCAATATGGCATGAATCTCACGGGAATAAGGAGTGAGATGAAAAACCCTTACCTTGTACTTTTCCTTGGTTGGGGTAGGTTAACCTCCTGTATAATGGTGAAAAAATTGTTATTAAATTATTCAAGAATAATATATATTAATATGATATCATATATGATCTTTTAACATTGATTTGTTAAAATATCTTTTAATTATCGTCGTTTCGGGTGTTAACTTACTCATTTTATTTTATATGTTTTGTTACATAAGCCGTGTTTGTTATCGATAGGTTGTATATTATTTATATCCAGAATGATATCAAATCCTTAAACATCATTTTTAAATCATCAAATGATAATTATACTTTAATGGATACGATGGAGAATGAATCTCATCGCGTTCGTGGAGACGGTAGTCCGTACGTACGCACGAGCGACAATATCATTCTTTTGATATTAAAATAATATATAAATGGATGGTATATCATATATACAGAATAATTAACATGTTATATTTATTATTTACATGATTTATACATCATTATTATACCCATCCAAATAATAATATATTGAATAACAATTACACCACGACGTGGAGACAGTAAGCCGTACGTACGCACGTATGGTGACATGTTATTCAAAAGGGTGGATAAAATACTGAATATGGTTGTACCATATTTATAATAACATCACAGTATATATATTATACTGGAGTTATTATTTTAGAATGGTAAAAACAACAGAAGAAGAAGTGTAAGAAGAAAGGAACTTGGAAAAGGGTGGTGAAATCATTACCTCTTCTTCGGGTTCCTCCTTTTGATTTGATCAAAAGGGCTCCATAGGTTAGCTTTCTGATCAAACTAAGGCCTCTAGGTTGTAGTGAGGGAAGTTGGGAGAGTATTTGGGCAGAGTTTGGCCGAACCAAAAGGCTTTTAAGGTGTGAAGAAATGGGAAGGAAGAGTGCCCTTTTATAAGAGGGGTGAAAGGCACCTTTGGAAAAGCTAGAAATATTAGTTTATATTAAATTAATATTCGGTTTATAATGGATCAAAAGTTTATTATTCAAAGGCTAAGGTAGGGATAGGTAGAAAACAACTCAACCAACAGAATTTAGACAGGTTTGGGTACTTATATTAACCTTATCTTTATGTATTAACTCTAAGTTAATTAGTTTCACTTTTACAATGTCTCTTTGTATTTTTATATTATATGGTTAATAAACATACTATATACATCCAAGAGACCCACAAATGGACCATTAATGATGAAACTATCATGATATAAGTCTCTTGGCCGAACCTTAGATTTTTAGGAATTTAATATCAATTAATAATATAATATTTGTTTTAAGAACTCTTTTATGTCAATTTTTACAGTATTCAATAGTTGATTTTTGTGAAACTCATAACAGATTGATTACTTCAAAAAACTTAAATTAAATAAATCCTAATATATCATATTATCCTATAAAATTAGTTCAATTCATTAAAAGTTTCATATTATATTTATTTGGGTATTTATAATATCAATTAATTTAATTTTTCACTATTATAGTAATTAATTCATCATCATTGTGTCATAAATAAATTAAATTATTTAATGTCTAAAAATTATAAATAAAATATCATTATATAGGAAATCGTTTTATCTTTCTAATTAATATTTATAATATAAAATCCAACATATATAACCCTATGTAAAAATTGTTTTTCTAAAAGATATATGCTTGTGTCATTTTTGTATTCATTTTAACTTAATTAAAATAAAATGTACCTATCACCTAAAAGTGGCACCATGGGGTCCCAAAATCGACCCAAAGATGTCTATGTACGAACATGTATCAACCAATAAGTCTAGGACACGTTTTAGGGTAATTTAGTATTATTATAATATTATTTTTTAACCCTTATTTACCGGATTTACCCTTAACCATGGTAAATAAAATATTTACCGCATTAATTATTCAAAATGTCTAAAAAAAGTTACCTATTTACACAATTTGAGCATCCTAATTCCAAATATGGAATCCCTTTTTCTAAATTCAAAACACAGAAGTGACAGAAATTAATTTAAAATTAATTCCCGTTGTCAAAACAAAAACGCGTGTTTTTAAGAGATAATAACTATCAAAAGATTGACACTTGTTTATATTCGGTTTAATTGTAAAATTATGTCCAATGACCAAGATTATATAAAATGGTAAAAATATATTCTAAATATACTTTAAAACCACTCAAATTCATAATTTATCACTATTAATTATTTTTATTAAAAAAGTTGTTTTTAATTAAAATTTAGTAATTTTCATTATTCATCAAAATATTAAAGTTATCCGAAAAGTACCAAAATTTCACCTGAGGCTAAATTCGATACTCTGAATCCAAAAATGAAGTCAATTTTGAGATGTAAAATTTCTAAAATTTTAAAAGGTTGGTATTACTATTCATAACGGCTAGTTTGATTGGTTGTGGTGTGTTAGAACTCGAAGTTGCGTACAACACACGCTACTGTATTATTCAAAGGAAAGAGTATCGTGGAGGCTTGGGATGTTTCATTTTAGATTTTTTTGATGTCCCCATTTAGTCAAAAAGTTTAAAATATTGTATTTAAAAAGGTTTCACTATTAAAAGTTGATAAAAGTGCAATACTGAAAATGAATCTGTTCTTTCATTATGTCTAAGAAACTCATAATATGGATTCTAAAATTATAAGGATTATATAAAGTTTAAAATTTAGTTAATACTATTCATAACCTCTTTTGAATGGATTTTTTTGGTAATTCATGGCGTGATTGAACTTGGTGTTGCGTGTAGTGCAAGTTATTTAATTATTTTGAAGAAATAACACACTATGAAATCTTGGGGTGTTACACCAGTGGTTGAGGAGTGAAACCTCCTGGAAATGAGTAAACCCAGTGCGAGAACCCAGTAGCTGGATGTGTCATGAAGAATGAAGAGTGGTCCTTTCTGGGTCAGCTCTGAGTGATCCTATGTGGGTAGGCACCGTGAAATCCTTTGTCGGTCAGCACCTCGAGATCATGTGTGGGTCAGTAATGAGCGGTCATGTGTGGGTCAACACATAGAGATCCTTTGTGGGTCTGCCTATTAATAGAGCAAGATGATTTAGTAGTTACATCTAATCATCTATACTACTGTACTTAAGAAATACCTGGTGTGAGCTGAGTTCAAAATTGTGTGATACTTTCCTTCCTGGTAATAAGTTGGTGGTATTCCTCTGTGTGGCGTACCTTTTTGGTACTTGAATTTGTGGTATTCCATCCTTTGTGGAACAGTTAAGCTTTGGGATTTGAGTTGGACTCTTTTTTTCTTCATGATTGAGATGGGTATACTTGATAACTTCAGTATATGTATGGGCATATACATAAGTAGGGTTTTCAGTTGATTTCATGTTGTGTGGTTTATCCTTGGTGGATTTTGTGAGACCTTGAGAGGCTCGGGGTCCCTAATCAGTATCGTTATACTCACCCCTCCATGGGTTATCCCCGCACCCTGTTACGTTTTCTGCAGACGACAGAAATCCCATACTATGGACGAGAGTACCAGGACTGGAGGTGGTTTGAAGGTGGATGTTAGATGAGGTGAACCACATAGACGTCCCTTTGTGATATATACCTACCAATCAGGTATGATTCGTGGTGGATGATCCATGAGATTTTTTTCACTTATCATCCGTCTTGTACTTACTTTTTTCCATGTACATTCCACTTCGGCTTATATTCTAGCCCCTTATTACATACTATACTCACTCTATTAACTATTCATGTTACATGATTTCGTATATTGCTGTGTGTTGGTTTTGTTTCTTACATGTTATAAAGGCAATACCTTCCCAATTTTAGAGAATACACCTTCAGAGCTAGTCACCAGCCACTGGCCTATAAAAGGAGGGCTTATGGTAGTCACAACATGGGCCCTGGGGGACGGGTCATGACCGATTGGTATCAGAGGAGTCAGTTCTACAGTAGAAAATAAGACTTTGATTTTTTTAACGTCAATAGTGTTAAGTGTAGTGAGTGTGGTTATCAGTTTATGGAATCCAGTGTTCGTGAAGCAGCTGACGAATCCATACACCAGGACCCTGACTTTTGATTTCTGAATCAGTGCACAAAAACAATGATTTAATGTGTGTTTTCAAGAGTTTTCTTTGTGATCTATTGAGTCAGCTCACCTGGTATAACTTTTGGACCATGGAACACCTATTGTTTCAGGATGAATCCATGCAGACAACTAGCTAGGGTTCTAGATATAGTACACACTGATAGCCCACCGAGTGGTGAGGTCTCGGTGCAAGGTACTCTTCCAGTAGAGGCACTAGTGGATGCACCAATAGTACTATTACCTGTTGGGACACCAATAGAACCAGCCCCAACAATAGAGGTTTCATGCTACTTGAGCGTGTTGTGCAAGTTCTATAGCTAGAATCCACCCAGGTTTAGGGGAGAGAACAGGTGGCTGAGGATTACCTGGATGTTGTGGTGAGTGTCTTCCGACTGGTAGGGACACCAGCTGAAATCATGATGATATATGCCACCTTCCTTCTATAGGATTCAATAGGCAGATGGTGGAACATGATGCTTCTGGTTCATGACGAGGTTATGCTTCTCTGGGAAGACTTCGAGAGCCTATTTCTGGCAGAGTTTGTTCCAGCGACTCTTCACACAATGTGCATATAGGAGATTTTTCATCTGAAGTAGGGTAGCATTACTGTGGCTTAGTACTCAGTTAGGTTCACCAACCTCTCACGCTACTCCACTAATATGGTACGATACCCATTCTTCAGGGACCAGACCATTGAGCAGGGACCCTGACTGGAGATCAAGGCTTTGATGATCTCACTCAACATCCCGACGCAGGTGGGGGTGTTAGAGAGAGCCCTATTAGTGGAAGGTTTATTTTATAAGAAGTCAGTAGCAGCAAGACCCACTACTAGTCATCAAATTGTAAATTATTCTACAAATGGCAGTAGATAGTGACACATAAGTCCAAGAGGACCAAACCTACCGGTGGACGATCGCAAGATTCAGGTTCGGTTGTGCAGGGCACCTGAGGCAGAGCCATTCATGCCAGGAGCTAGAGTGTTACGCATGCAGTGGGCAGGGTCACGTGGCTCATGACTGTCCGACCCGCCATACGGATGACCAAAAGATGGTTAAATGACCTCCCAGTTAGACACAAAAGATTGACCGAGGAGGTTCGCTGGGAGCAGGCGGACATGGTTATCGGAGCTGGTTATGCAGCTGATAGTGGGTGATGATTCAAGATGTTACCACCACCACCACTAGGTGGTCCACACTGACTATAGGGAATAAGAGGAAAGGGGTGAGGTCATCTCCAGGCAGATGAGGCCCATGATCATGATGCTCCTGAGATGATACGAGGTATGATCTGTGTTTATAGTACTTATAGACACAGGTTCCAGTCATTCTTTTATTGCCACTGCCCTCGTTCAGAGCGTAGAGATTTCGATGGAGCCGTTGGGTCTATCATTACGGCTAAAGACTCATATGAGAGATGATTCAACAATTACACACTAGTTCCGATAGTGCATGCTTACTCTAGGAGGCGAGATGTTTGGTTGGGATATCCTAGTAGCAGTGTCAAGGCCTTACGATGTCATCATGGGTATGGACTGGTTATCTGTTGTCCATGCTCAAATATATTGTATTAGGTGCAAAGTGAGGTGTGTCCACACGGATGGGACCATTTTTACATTCACCAGCGATAAGGGAGAATTTTCAGCACAATATGGACTTACCTCTAGGAGAGTATAGTCTATCACTCATCAGTTGGCTGTCCTTACCCTCAGAGAAGATGATGTGGAGAGTCTAAGTAATCCTGTAGTGGTGGACCAGTACAAGGATGTCTTCCATGATGATTTTAGTGGGTATAACTCCTCATAGAGAAGTGGAATATTAAATATACTTGTACCTTATAACAACACAGATATCATCCCCAGCGTATCAGATGGCTCTTGCGGAGCTTCATGAGCTGCGAGTACAGCTGGAGGACTTACAATGGAAGGGATTCATTCGGCCTAGTGTTTCTCGATGGGCATCCCCGATTTTGTTTATCCTAAAGGTGGATGAAAGTTTGAGGCATTTTTTTGACTATCGGTGCCTGAACCAGGTGACCATGAAGAACAAGTACTCAATTCTGAGGATTAATGACCTCTTTGATCAGCTGATGAAAGCACATTTTTTCTCGAAGATAGACGTCAGATCATGCTATCACCAGCTCAGAGTAGGAGACAAGGATGTTAATAAGATGGCTTTTAGATGTCAGTACAGACATTACGAGTTCTTGTTTATACCATTTAGTGTTACCAACGCTCCAGTAGTGTTCATGGACCTCATGAACAGGATATTTTAGCCATACCTTGCTCGCTTTGTAGTAGTCTTCATTAATGACATTCTGATCCACTCGGCTATTGAGGAGGAGCATGAATATCATTTGAAGATAGTTCTGGACACACTCTAAGGGCACCATCTATATAGTAAGCTCTCTAAGATCCAGTTCTAGATACGAGAGGTTAATTTTCTAGGAAACATTATCTCGGAGGCTGGTGTTGCAGTAGATCCAGTGAAAATTGAAGCGGACTTGCTTGGGGGCCACCTAGGAGTGTGATGGAGATACGAAGTTTCCTAGGTTTGGCTATATACTACCGGGGATTTGTTCCATATTTCTCTAGAGTTGCAACACCTTTATCAGTGTTAGTGAAGAAGGGGAAAAAATTCATGTGGTCAGAGAGATGCCATTAGAGTTTTTAAGATCTGAGTTAAAGGCTGACTAATGCCTCCATATTGAGGTTTCCAGAGGAGGGTGTAGGGTATGTCGTCTACAGAAACGAATCAGGGACCAGGCTCAGATGTGTCCTAATGCAGGAGTAAGTAGTGATCATATATGGTTCTCAGAAGCTGAGAAAACATGAGGTGAACTATGCTACACATGACCTAGAGTTAGCAGTAGTGGTCTTTGCCTTGAAGATGTGGTGACATTACTTGATGGGAGAACATTTTATTGTGTACTCTGATCACAACAGTCTTAGGTATAACATCTCTTAGAAGGACCTGAACCTGAGACATCAACGTTTTATTGAGTTCCTCTAGGACTATGACATCGAGATAGTCTATGCTCTTGGGGAGGGGTACATTGTAGCAGATGCACTCAGCCAGAGATCTGGTATAACACTACTAGGTGAGGCGACGAAGTAGTTGGCTGCTTTTTAGATATCATTCATGGAATGTGATGGAGAATATTTCCTTTAGTCTCTTACAATCACTCCCCCATTTCTTCATTTAATTAGGGAGGCGCGGTGTGGGGACACTGAATACGAGACACGATGTGATCAGATATCCATAGGACAAACACCTGATAGATTTTCTGAATATGGGCGGCACATCATCCTCTTAAGAGAACGTACCATTGTACTAGTATAACTTTTAGAGGATGTATTGGGGGAGTTACACACATCTACTCTAGAGGAACATCCAAGAGTGGTGAAGATATACCAGGACCTCCAAAAAAAGCACTGGTGGCCGAGAATGAAGAAAGCAGAAGTAGAGTTTGTCTTTGGTGACTCAATTGGAAATAAGTGAAGGCAGAACATCAGGTACCAGCAGGAATATTTTATCCTTTAGAGGTCCTATAGTAGAAGTGGTATGGGATATCTATAGACTTCATGATAGAAATTCCAATATGGATCCAGAGGTCATCACTCTATCTTGGTGATCGTCAAACGACTAACCATGTCGGCCCACATCCTACCGATCAGAGAGTAGGGTTCAATAGAGATACTGGGATGCCACAATGTGCAAGAGAGTTTACGACTACATGGACTACCGTTGATGATTTTATCTGATCATGATAGATGTTTTACTTCCCAACTGTGTAAGGGGTTGCAAGAGGCTTTCGGAATGCAACTTCATTTGAGCACCGCCTTCCATCCTCAGATGGATGGCCAGGCTGAGCGGACCATTCAGACCATTGAGGATGTTCTACGTTCTTATGTCCTTGACATGGGTCACAACTGGGATGATCACTTTCCTTTGGTGGAGTTTTCATGCAACAACAGCTATCACTCCATCATTGGGATGACTCCTTTTGATTTGTTGTATGGGTGTCCTTGCAGATCACCTTTGGGATGGACTAACCCGAGGGAGTCAGCACTAGTGGGACTAGAGATGGTACAGGCTACCATCGAGAAGGTGTAGATCATCCTAGAGTGGATGAAGATTTCCCAGAATAGGTAGAAGTCATATGCTGATAGGATACAGAGACCTCTGGAGATCGAGGATGGAGACCATGTTTTTCTACGGGTCTCACCGTGATGAGGATTTCAGATTTTTGGATAAGGCGGAAAGTTATCTCCAAGATTCAGCGGACCTTTTCATGTCCTTAGTAGTGTTGGTAAGGTGGAATACTGCTTAGATCTTCCACCTCAGTAAAAATGGGTGCACGACATCTTCCATGTATCCCAGCTGAGGAGATACGTGCACGATCCTCCCCATGTCATCGACCATGGAGAGCTGGACATTGACGATGGGGTGATTTTATGGAGGTTCCATTTGAGATTGAGGATCTATAATAGTGGGTACTTCATGGGAGATTAATACCTCTAGTGCACATTTTTTGGTAGCACGAGAACCTCTAGGGGAGCACATGAGAGTAGCAAGATTAGATTCGTGCTCAATTCTCCAGGTTTTTTCCTTTAGATTGAGTTGTGTCTTACGGGGACATAAAGCTCTGAGGTGGGGAGAATGTAAAGACCCAGAATTTCCATGTATGTTTTTTAATATATGGTAATTTTACGAGTCAGCAAAAACTGATGGTGCGAGATTCTGAGCCCGGTGTTCCTGGAATGAATTTCTAAATTTTTTTTCAGGTACGTTCAGTTAACGTACGATTGGGTTTTTGTAACATTGGAACTGATGATAAGAATTGAAATCTGAGGACACCATTGAACTCGCAATGCCATTATTCGCTTAAGGGGACCTTCACCTCGACCACAGTAGGTCAAGGGTAAAATATATATATTGGGGATTTTCGTGGGACTGAAATAAAATAAAATAAAATAAACTTTTATTTTATTTCTTATAGACCTCCCATGTGAAGTCAATGGAGGTGTGGACCATGAGGGGTTAAAACCTCCTAACATGAATGCTAGGTGGTGGGGACCACCTGATCTAGTACAACCCCCAATTCAAAACTTGGTGGTGGGGACCACCTGAACCCCTCATTGTGGGAGAAAAACCTCTCAACTCTCTACATTAATTATGCCAACTCTCATTTAATTAATTATGCCAACTCTCCTTTAATTAATTATTCCAAATCTCCTTCAATTAATTAATCTGACATATTTTGTTCCAATATAAAACTAAACAACATATTATATTATGTTGGATACTTTTTTTTATGGTGGATTTGGGAGAGGAGAACCTTTGGGAGGATTACTCTCTACAATGAAGAACATGTTCTCCAAGGAAGAATGTTCTCCCCAACAAAGAATGCTCATGCCGACGTGGAATGTCTTTGAAGGCAATGATCTGACGATCAGAGAAATTCGGACATCACTGGATTCACCCCTTCCAACATCAACAAGCAATCAAGGTGGGGAGTTTTGTTGTCTATGGTTATATATTTCCATGTTCTTATGTTATGAAAAGAATGTGGATCAACTCACTAATTAATTGATCCACATATGTTTTCTATTGTGGGTTTGGGAATAATCAATTGCTGGGGGTTATAGTATTTGATGTTATTCATTCATGTTTTTGTTGAGCCACATGGTATCGTTCTAACGTGGAGAGTGCGTTCCAAAAAACATGTCCTAACTACTCCACCATTATTCCTTTTTGTGTATTTTTTGCGATGGAGGAGGACGATAAGTAATTCTCAGTGGGGCACCATAATGGAGACCGTCATCACCGCTGGCCACAACGAAGGCGATGGCACAACATCGCCTCCCCTTGGCCACTTCCCCACCATGTCCTCCATCACCCCGCTGCCACTGCGCCGCCGCGACCTCTTTACCCTGCGGCCACCGCTCCACCGTCGCCTCTACCACCCTACGGCCCCTGCACTGTTGCTGCCTCCTCCACCCATGGCCTCTACCTCCCCGCGACCACCACACCGCCACATCCCCTACTAAACCCACAGACTCCGTCGCCCTATGGACCCTATATCCTCCGGCTCCCCACGGCACCTGTGGCCTCTGCAGAACTCACAGCCTCGCCACCCACAACTCCAATGACCTCCGCCGCCCTACGGCACCCGCGACCTTCGTGGGCCACGTGGCCTCTGCCCCACCCCGTGCCGCCCAGGCTGGGCCTCCTAGTGTGGGCTGCCTAGCAGATCGGGCCGGACCGGGCGGGTTGGCTGAGCCCACCCAAACTGGGTTGGCCCAGGCCGGGTCAGTCCGGGTCGGTTCGACCAGGTCAGACCGGACCGGGACCCACTTCGACCCATTTACACTCTTTTGGCCATAACATTGGCACCTAAAGTCCATTTGATGAACAGTCTATAGCATCGAAAACCGTGGAGAGAAATGGTACCACTGGTATACCCCACTGAAGTTCTGGATTATGTTGGGGAATAGTCGGTTTGGATTGAACATGAATCCAACCATGCCCTCGAGGCTAAAAGGATAATAATAAAACGATCGGGCATCTATTTGACACACCGTCCGTTGTGTTGAGAACCGTATGACGTGGAGGTCCATTTGGATACTTCTTCTTGGGAATTTGTAGTAGTTGGAGTATCTTCCAACTGCTAGAGGATCAGACCCTCCCATGTATGAGTAATACCAGTGCAGGAACCCAGTAGGTAGCTATGTTGTGATGAATGAAGAGTGATCCTGTGTGGGTCAGCACCGAGCGATCCTATGTGGGTCAGCACCGAGCGATCCTGTGTGGGTCAGCACCGAGTGATCTTTTGTGGGTGAACACCTAGAGATCCTGTGTAGGTTAGCACCAAGTGATCCAGTGTGGGTTATCACTTAGAGATTCATCGTGGGTCGGCCTCTTAACAGAGTAAGAAGATTCAGTGGTTACATCTAATCATCTCTACTACTATACATAAGAAATATCTGGCGTGAGCTGAGTTCGTACCTATGTGGTATATTCCTTCATGGTAATACCATGGTGGTATTCTTCTAAGTGGCGTATCTGTGTGGTACATGAATTCGTGTTATTTTTTTCCTTTGTGGAATAGTTATGCTTTGGTCTTTGGGTTGGACTCTGTGTTTTACTCATTATTGAGATGTGTATACTTGATATCTTAGGTATATGTATGGGAATATACCTAAGTAGGTTTTTCAGTTGATTTTATGCTGTGTGGTTTATCCTTGGTGGATTTTGTGAGACATTGAGGGTCTTGGGGTCCCTAATAAGTATCATTATTCTCACTCTGTTCACTATTCAGTTGACTTTAGATTGTATCTTGCTGTGTGCTTGGTTGTGTGTGTAATAGGTTATAAAGGCAATGCCTTCCCAGCTTTAGGGAATACGGCTTTGGTACTAGTCGCTAGCCACTGGCCTATGGAAGGATGACTTGGGGTAGTCAAGACATGGGCCCCGGGGGACGGGTCGCGAAAATGGTATAATTATCAATATTAATTATTTTTCACATATTCTACAATAATCAATATCTGGATTCAATTTCTTCAAAAC
The DNA here is from genome assembly GCA_963277665.1 of Viscum album. Lineage (NCBI taxonomy): Eukaryota > Viridiplantae > Streptophyta > Magnoliopsida > Santalales > Viscaceae > Viscum > Viscum album. The sequence goes on from OY728140.1 coordinate 1,062,241,639, forward strand.
CACCAAAAATAAATTTCATTAATAAAAATTCCATGAAAATATGTTAAATGGATTTCATTTCATTGATATACAAAATATTGTGATTCCACCTCTAATAATGACATAAATCACCAAAATATATACACTTCTTCTCGAATTAAAAATGTGCATTGGTATATGAGAAAGATTGTATTCAATCATAATAAAATACATAAAACATATGTGGTTAGAGGAGATTATAATAATCATTATATAAAATTTCCACTATCGACTTAGCATGTATTTATCTTAGATAAATGTGTTTTAAAATAGAATTTTTTATGGATAAAACACAATCCACTCTAAATGATACAAAATATATCAAAATAATAATAATATTTTTTTTACAATATTCCTATATTAAAACGATTATTTATTATTAACAAAACTATCATATTCAGTTTCATTTAAAAATATAGGATTGTGAAATAAAAATATATTATTACAAAAAACATAATAATCCAAAACATATTGATATAAAATTATCTATTGGAATATGTTAATGGTATTAAAAAGTTAATAATATCAATAATTAAATACGAAGTCCCACATTTTTAATGAATCATGAAATAAATGTCTCAAAAAATTGAAATCATTCAAAAAAACATTTAATTACAAAATAAAAATCATTTAATAAAAAATTTAGGTTTACTTTATATTAAAAAATAACAGTTTTCTAAATCTCAATATATGTAAATAATTAAATTTAGATATATACATGAAAACTATAAATATATATATTAATAAAAAAATTAAAAAAATTAAAAAAATGATATAATAACTCAATGATTCTTAAATCCCATACAATATATAATATTGTAAAAAATACTAGTAATGAGAGATATTTTAAATAAATTAATTAAAAAATTCATATGAAATAATTACATGAAATATAATATAATTAAATTTAAATTAAAATAATAAATATATATAATTTTAATTTTGAAATGAGGCTAAATTAAATCTTTAATGAAATGAATATTAATTGTTTATTTTCCTGTGGTTTTATAAAAAACCAATTGTAATGATAATTATATCTTAAAATCATTCACTATATAATTTGAATCAAAGAATAATTTTTATTTACAATAACTATATATTTTCTAAAAAATATTTTTGAATTTTTATTAACATTTATTTCATTATAATAGTTTGAAAATTAAAATAACGTTTGAACACATTGTTTTTCTTTCTATTGAAATACCTTTTGATTTTTAACAAATATCCTATTAATAATTTAGTAGTAATATCCAATACAATAAATTTATCATTACCAATAATATTTCTATGAAGATAATATTTTCCACTCCATTGAGGCATTAGTCAAACATTTTATAAATTTATATTGATGATATTTGCATAAATAGTTTTCTGTCAAAACTAAACTTGTCATTTTTATGAAAAAAGATCTATAAATAATAGGTAAATGATTAAATATTTACAATTAACATTTTCATAAATGTTTGTTTTATTTTATTAATTATATATATTCCACCAAATTGATGTTCTTTTTTTTATACCTAGATCTTCAATACCATTCTATAATTATTATATTACTGTGTTAGCACTAGGGTGGTTATATATATCAAAAATAATCATTAAACCTATATTTTTTTTAATTTCTACAACAACCTAATAAATATTAAAAATTAACCTCTCCTCACTAACTGTATTTCTCCATACATGCCTATGATTTTATCATTATTTAATATTTTTGATGACTTTATTGAAATCATATTGTAAATTACGATATGTTCTTACGTAAATTTAAATGAATATCATTCCATTGATGGTTGAAAAATATATATTTTCATTTTAATCTACACATGAAATATTACTATCTATGAATCAGTATCTTATTAAAAGGATACTTACTTAGTTGTTGACTATATAACCAAAAATATTTTTTCGAACTAGATTATGGAATTTATGAGTAACTTTTATGTCATTCACTATTAATTATTCTATATAATGTACTCTATGAAATTTTTCATTGAATATGTATAAAATTTATGTGATTCCATTATGAATAAAAATATGTTTTTTTCATTTTAATTGAAGACAATCAATGTTGAGCATATTTTAGGGGTTTAATGAATATACATTTTCTAGTGTAGATTAGTTGAAGAAACCCTACTCACACTATGTTGGACACTGTATGAGATATATGATATGTGTATGAACATAACTAATAAATACATGAATTGATTGATGACTCCTATAATTGTGTTGAACATATTCTATTTTTGAGATGATTTTAGGTGAAAATGATTAAAATAATTATAAAATTTTAATGCATGAAAAAACAATGTTTCATTGATTATGTATCTATATATAACAATTATAAATTTATTAAAATATATTCCTACATTAATAATTCAATAAGATATTTTATCTTCTACCATGAGGATGTAATAACACACTACTATATCAACCCTAGGCAATGTATATGTATATGATAAGTAGATTTTGGAAGGGCAAGAGAGCTCCTGCAGTGGGGAGAAATTATGAACTAGAGTAAAAAAATTGGTCCTTGAGTGGGATGGAAGCATTAAAAAACAAAACACTATGAACAGATCACGGCTAATGTGAGTCATACTATAATAAAATCAGAAATATAGAGACCAAAAAACAAGTAGCCACTATGGGAAGACTAATGATGGTAGGGGATTCGTTAAAAAATAAATTAAATTTTGAAACATGAGAACACCATAAAATGATAATTATATACGATCACACACCACTGAACCTGAATAAGAATGAATCAAGAGTTCAGGAGGAGAAAATTACATTGCATATATTTGAGCCTTGATTCATCCAATAGATGGTCCATTGGGAGTGTAGAGACTTAACCGCAGAAGCCCAAAGCTTATTTTTGGTTCTTATTACATTGTCATTATTAAATGGAATCAAGACCCTAAGGAGTAAAGAGTTCAGTATTATTGGTCAACTAAATACATACATGAGCACTTAATTACAAGAGAATACACTAATTACAATATAATTCATTTTCATCTCTTTTTTCCACATTAGGATAAAAACATTATTATGTCAATCATATCCTTAAATAAATGAACATACATTCCATGTTATAAATAGCATAAAAATATAAATAATATATTAATGTAATGTTTGAAAAAACAGGAAATTTAAATACGTAGATAAAAAATGAAAATATATATAGGAATGTAACTGAAATATGTTCTATTAATCAACAAAACATAGAATTAAATTTATCTATATATTTTTCAATGACAAATATCATGTATTATAATAATCAAGTCTAAATGATGGTAATGATTAATTATTGTACATCATGTATTATGAGCACGAATAATTATACCATCAAGGGAATTCACAATCTTTTTCAAATTAAGGGTTGAAACCAAATCCATGATTGCAACTTATATGACTCATGGGAACTTTTCAATTCATTGTGGGGAATATAAATTTTGGGCCCCTCCCAACAATTTCATACCAAAGTATTACTAATATTGAAAAATAAAAAAAATATTACTTGTCAGATAACCATATTAATTGAGAATCATGAATTGAAAAATAATTCCCAAATTAAAAAAATAATGTCCTATGTAAACATTGCATGTAAAATGATATATAGTTTAGAAACAATAATATCCATGATAAAATGAATGGATAATTAGGTGAAATTCAATACACAATGATTATTTAAACTATATATGTCAAGAGGACTGACAAAAAAATCATGTATGTGAATAGAAATATATTCCTTGTCCAAATAAATTTATAAATCATCCGAGGAAAGGATATGTGTGATATTAATACCAAATATTCCATATAGAGTTTCAAATGTGAATTTTTTGATGAAATAAAAGAAAAACATTGAATTTTTTTGAGGAAAATATCATTCTCATTAAAAATACTTTTCTATAGAAACTATAAATGATAAAATTTATTTCCAATTTAACATTTTAAAATTAAAAATAAATATTCAATGAACAAATGGTATATGACTTCATACATGTTGTATTGGGAAAAAAGATAAATTTATTTTGTGAGGTAGAAACAACAAGAAATTTTTTTCTAGTATAAAATAAGAAGATTAGTTCAAAATAATCATATAAATATAAAGGTTAAGAATTTATTTATAAAATAAATATGTAAATGTTAAAAATATTTTTCTATAAAATATTTTAGATGAAATTATTTGTAGAAGAAAATATGTTCTCCAACTAAATAGAGAATTGAATTTGGGTTTTCATAAAAAAGATTTATAAAACAATAGTGTAACGAAGGGTGAATAAATTATAATAATAATAAATAAAGGTCAATAAGAACCATAATATATTAATATGAAATGGTTTATTAAAAATATATTCAATAATATATTCTTAATTAAATTGTAGTAAAAACAATATCTAATAAAATTTAGATTGATAATTAAAACAATGAAAAGGATATAACATCTAAGTGAGAATGAATCAGTGAGTGGATTATGTGTTTCAATTCATAATCGGAATAATTGAATTGGAAATTCAACATTATATAGTAAAATGTGATTATATACATAATTATTGAATATTAACAACAATGTGTATGTAATATAATTCAATGTGTAGAAATTGTGTAATAAAATTTTATTCCACTTGGTAACTATTAGAAAAAACCCTTATATGAAATACATAAAATTGAAATTCATAATTCCATGTGAAATATTTTTTAATAATATAACATTTTAATGTGGTAGTATATACAGAAAATTTATAAATTATGGTGCACAAAAATTAAGTAAGACTAACAGAAATTTAATGACGCAAGAATCCCTTACATCGTGTTTACTTTCATGTAAATATACATTAAATTACTATATAAGTATTTTAAACATGTTAATAACATATAAAATATCTATTTTAATATTTTTTATATCATATATGACCCTCTTATAATATCTCATTACCCGTTGGTAAAAAACCTGTAATTATTTTTAATATTACAGTTGTTAATTATCTTGTTTGTCGAGTATGTTTAAACATGTTTTTTGTTATTATAAATAAATATATAATGGTTTATTCATCTAAATAATTTCATTTTTTGGATTATATCATATATATCTAGTATATATATACATTAATAATCATCTATAATTTTTGTATATATGAAATGAAATTCACTATCCATGAAGATGGTAGTCCATACATTTTCATAAACGCTACCACCATTTAATTTTCATATTGTTAAAATAATGAAATGAAAATGATATGTATATAATTTAATATTTTATTTATAGCAGCATATATATTTAATATATTTCATATATATTTGTAATGATTACCATCAATACGTTCCATTTTTAGTGTGAACGAATCACATCGCTTTGAGGGACAGTAGTCTACACTTCCTCAAACAATGTAATCGTATTATAAAAAATGAAAAGTATTAAATTAATGATTTATTAAAGGATTAATCAAGTATAAATACATAATAAATATCATATATATCGTATATCAAAAAATTGTACATCATAATGATCACCATGAGAGTATGTAAAAGGAGAACAAGCAATCAACCTTTCATGATAATGTTGTTTTTTAGAAAATTTTAGGTCTATGCCCCCATAATTGAATTAAAAAGACAGATCCAATTTTTTTTGGTAAAGCAGGAATCCATTAAAATAAGTTCAAAATTTATTATTGACAAATTTCAAAATTAAATAAATGAAAAGTGATCGTTGGAAAGTGGTACCTAAAATATTGGGTAAGTCCTTTTGGTTTTTACCAATGGGATTTCGTAGAAGGCATCCTTTCCAAAGAGAGGCAGCAGGGTATAGGGTTGGGATGTCAGATAGTGATGTGGGGTCATATTTTCTAATCCATAGTGGTTTTATAGGTTTGATTAATGTGGAGAAGTTTTGATAATTTGTAGTGATAAAGTGACACTCTTGTAATAATTTGACAAAGGAATTATTCCCATGTATATCATGTTTATGAGGATCAAATAATAGACCCAATTATATAAAATAGATTATAGGGTCAAAATATATCCACAAAATATCTTTTTTACAGGTTTATAAGTCGTTTTGGGATTTATGGTTATGCTTTAGTCCTTTATTTAGCTTAATTTAACCTTAAACGTTGAAATTAATTTCAATCACTTTCAGTAAGATTTATAGTCAAAAAAAGTGTTGTAGTAATTAGACATTATAAATATTCTTGATTCCAAATATTTAATCCAAATTTCCAAATTTTAGTCATATTAATGGATAAATTTATTTAAATTTAATCCCATTGGTGGAATTATAATGAGAGTTTTTAAAGTAAAAAACATTGGAAATATTCCGATGTTATTTTAACCAATATCAAAGTAAAATTGATTAAAATAATAGAAGTTTCATCAATTTATAATTATATAATACAATTAAATATTAAAACCATTTAAATTTATAATTTATCGTTATAAAAACATTATATGTAATTGCTTTTTGGAACTAAAATTCAATGTTAATAACTATTCATTAAAAATTGAAATGTTTCAAAAAATATAAAAATTCACAATTACATAATTATTATGTTTCAATTTAAAATCTTATTTTTATTTGGACATTATAAATTACTAAAATTATCATAATTCATATTTATAATTGGTTCTCCATTAAAAGGTGGTCAATTTTCCTTCATAAAAATATTGGGATTTATGTGTGAAATTGGGTTTGTTCTTAAGTTATGAATTTCAAACCAAATAGTGGAATATAAAAAATATTGGATTCAATATATTAAATATATATTTTATTAAAATACTTAACTAATTTTAACTATTTTTTAATGAAGTTAAAAATTCATTGGAAAAAAATATTAATTTTTTATATCTAATAGGTTCTTATTTTTCATTCTCATTAATTAGTTACCGATGAATTGATATAAAAATTATATAAACCATAAATTTTCATAAGTTAGTTACCACTAATAAGAATCTATATCATAACCCCTAGGATATATCATATTATATCAAATAATAATTTTTAATAATATATCACTGTTTGGTGAAACTCATTCTTTCATGTAAGGAATGATATTGAGGGATGTCACACTTGTGTGTAATGAAAGATAACTCAATAAATCATCAATTACAAGAAATATCAAGTATTTAATTTATTTAATATAGTAAATATATATTACTGTCTCAAGATATTATATTCACTTACGTCCTTGGTGATGCAAGTCATACATGCTATCAAATAAAATATTTTACTTTAAAATTTCTGGATGTTACATTCTCCCCACAATTATTACAAAATTTTCCTCGCAATTTAAACTTAATCATGGAAATATATTGATATATATTTATAACATTAAAATAAAAAATAATGATAATGGCTCATAAAGCATCCTCTAAAAAAAGAGAATGGGTAGTACAAAGGTCACATAGACGACTGTGTAACTACATGTTTAAGTAGGGGGACATTGGTGGAAAGAGTAAATATTTATACAGAGGAAAGTGATAAATATTTAAATAGATTTAATTAGTTTAACCATCAAAAATTATTTATTGATAAATATAATGTTAAGGGCCTAAAACAATAAATCAATAATGATTTAAGATACCAACGATTCAACATAAATTAATTTTTTTGCTTAACATTTTACATATATGTCATTTTTCTAATGTTGGGTAAATCTTTTACTAAAATATAATATAAAAAAAATATTTTCTTTAGATATATTTAAATTTTACATTAAAAATCCAAACATTCAGTTAGGATCTAATATAATTATAATTCATCCATTCACTCTATGAAATTAATTACCAATAATGGTTTTTTATTCCCAAACCACTAAGTAAAGTTTCTAAATTATTATAAGGCCTATAAAAGATTGAAATGTCTAACTATTTTTCTTTAAATATATTCCCCTAAAAGAATGAATATTATATTATTCTCTAATCAGAAAAAGTGATTCTAATACATCATTAAAGACAATTATCCATCAAATTTTTTAACTAAATGAAATGAAATATTAACTAGGAAATTGGGTAGGTCAGTCGTTGGCATGAAACCCATATCATTCTTTGATCATTTGTTCATGGCCTGGAACCTTACTAGACTAGATTGGTTATCACCTAGAATTCAAGTTTCCCTATTATAAAATAATATTAATATAATTTCCAAAATGATTTTAATGGACATCCTGGAAATATAATCATTAAATGAATATTAACTATTTTATTCAATACATCCTCAATACATAACTATTTCAATTATTTATTTCCTACTTAAATACTTCCAGGATTTGGGATTTATCCTTTAAGAGTGGCAATTGTCTTGGGAGATGAACTGGTTCCCCACATTGATGAAAATGAACCATAAACAGATCATTAGGATGATTTTCATTTCTTTTAATCTTACTCTTCATTTTTCCACAACAATACTTTGTTTATGACTTTTTTTCCCACAAATAAAAAATGTCCATATTATATTAAGAAAAATTAATGTGTGCCTTAATCCATAAATCTCAACTGTCAGAAACGATTCTTTATTTGTTTTCGGTCTCCACTACTTGGGTTATTTGAAACCACCATTCATTATTTATTCGGTGTGTTCGGGAGATGGTAAAGTGATATATTATTGATTATATTTTGGGAAAACAGATTTCTAATTTACACGATATCCTTCCATCCATTTAATAACACATTTGGTTGGACTTTTTTACCACCTTTTCATTCATGTACAGTGTTGAATAGAATCTTTTGGGTTCTAGTCAGTGAAAAACACTTGAAATAATAGTTTGAAAAATAATTGTCAAAGTGGGAAATGTATATAATCATTTATAAGAAATCTAAATCACGAGACATTATTTATAAATATAAAACACATTAGGTTTAACCCTGATCATTCATTTTCATTTCCATTTACAATTATTTAATATTTTTTATAATGAAAATGTTGATTATACTAAGAATATACCCCAGTAGAATCAAATCTCGTGTAAAATAAGGCATGTTGTTTTGTAATTGGTTTCCTAAGTCTAGCTCAGAACCCCTTGTCAAAGATACTACTCCAAGGAACATCTGTTCCAGAACCACATCAACATGTACCATCTAAATAGGGATATGTTTCTTTGAATACAAAAATAATCTCCAACTTAAAAAAAATTCTATGTTATTCATTGATAATTATATTCAATGACTATCTTAGGGTTATGGGATATATAATATTATTTTTAAATTTTTTTTACAGTGTTTCTTCTAATCATCCTTTGATATGAGATGTAGGGACTTAACCCCCAAATACTGGATCCATTTTCTACTATTAATTACATTTTACTTATTAAAAATAATATAGACCTAAATGAATAAATTGTATAGTAGTCAGGGTAAGCCATATGAAAATATTAGTCTTTTATTAAAAAAGAGAACACTATTTAAAACATAATTTTCTTTCATATCAGTTCTATTTCTATTTTAAAATTTATTATTCTATCTATAATATCGTAGAAAATATTTCTTAATACACTTCTTGTATTCCTTCATAGTGGAAACAAAATAAAGGTGATCCCAAAAGCATAGTAACATTAGGTAAATCATAACTAGAGAAACAATGACTCAATTAGATTAATCAATATGGAATGTTCGATAAATAAACACACATTACATGTAATCAACAAAATGGAATGATAAATAATAAGGAAATGTAACAAATGAATAAACATGACATTAAAATGACATTATAAGACACAATATATATGTTAAGTTGAGAAACTAAAAAAATTACATTAATCAATAAACTAGTAATGAAATGCCTCAATAGATATGTTAACACATAATGTCATAAAAAAATAGATTATAAATGTTGAATGTTTAATTATTCAATGTCATGTACCAGACACATGAAATCTTACACTATAAATACCTTTACCATATTGGTTTAAATTACGGTTAGAATCCCAATAAATTTATGAAATATATTTTTATCATGAGAACCTATTGATTCATCGAGGGGCTATATATTATATTGGCCCCACCTTCATTCCATATCCAAATAATTCCTCATATTGAATAATAAAAATAAATAATATGTCTTATCATATAACTATGTTCAATTAGAGAAACAATTTTATCAAAAACTAATGAATCAATGAAATATATTTTTAAATAAACACTATATATGAAATTTTATACAGTTAAAGAATTAATAATGCATATGATAAATTATAATGATAATTTGGGGAAAATCAATGATCAATGGCCATATAAAAATGAATATTTCAAGGGGAGTAATAATTAAATAAAATATGTGAATATAAATACATTTCTTGTCCAAATCAATTAATAATCATACAAGGAATGTATACATATGGTATCAATACAAAATATCCAATGTGTAGTAAAACTATAGTGTTCTTTTCAGTGATGAAATAAAATAATAACATAAAAAATTATTTTTGAGTAAAACATCCTTTGATTTAAAAAACCATTTGAAAAAACTTTATTTGAAAATTAACTTTTGATAACATTATTATTAAAAATTAACCTTTTATATTTAACAAGGAAGATTCAATGAAATTTCAGAGGATAAATCCATGATTTTCTTACTAGCTAAAAAAAATAATTCCTTTTACAATGTAAAAAGGGTAAGAATTTTTTTTTATTTTTGATGTTATAAAAAGATTACATTGAAATCATTAATAAACAAAAAAGGGGATAATAATTTATTTAACCAATCAATTGTAAATTTTTTAATAAAATATTTAAAAAAAATCATATGAAATTATTTTTTGAAGAAAATATGTTCTTTAAGTAAATAGAGAAATGAATATAGGTTTTTATACATTAATTTTCTAAAAGATATTTTTATTAACAAATTTAAAAATGGCAATAATAATTGATAAAGTTCATTAAGAAAAAGGGGATATTGAATTTCATGGTTGGATTTAATAATTATCCAATAATTTCCATTAATTTAAATTCAAGTATAAACAATCTTGAATAAGATTCGCATTTTTAAATAAACCCTTGAAAAGGATATAACATTGATGTGGGAATCAATAAATGATTAAATTATTGGTATAAACTATAAATACAAATAAGGAATGTGTAAATAAATCAATAGATAGTAACATGTGATAACACAAATAATTATATAATCTTAACAACATTGAGTAAGTTATATAACATCATGAAATGAAATGGGGTTACAAAATTCTTTACCACTTGGTAAATTTTCACTCAAATACACTTAAAATCAATAATTAAAATTGAAACAAAAAATTAAATAAATAATTATTTATTAATAATATTACATGTCAATGTGTAAGTACATACATCATATGTAATAAATGATATGCATGCTAAAAAATATGTATCATTTAATGGAAATGAGACATGGATCCCTTCTCTTGTGTTTCAATTCAAGCGAATTTCCTTTCACTTATTGTATATGGGTTTTAAAAATATTACTGAAATATAGAAAAAATATAAATATTTATGATATAATATATGGTACTCTTATAATATCTTATAACCATTTTGATAATAACCCTTCATTATTTAAACTGTTTTAGTGTTAATCGCCTGGTTTTCAAAGTAAGTTTAAAAAAGTTATTCATTATTATCATTAAATATATCATGGTTTTATCATATAATGTATTTAAACAGTGATTTATATATCAAATATATCAATATTATATTTATATAGAGTAATCAATATTGTTTGGTTATAATAAATAAAATGCATTTTTTATAGACTTGGTAGTTCGTACTTATGTATGAATGATACCTTCATTTCATTATCTTATTTTTAAAAGAATGAAATTTTAATTTTATAAATATACTTGTATATATAAATATTATCAAATTTATTTAATATATTTCATATTTATTTCAAAAAATTAGCCTTATTATATTCTTTTTTTATTTTGAATGAATCACATCACATTGAGGGGTGGTAGTCCAAACATTCTCTAACAATGTTAACATATTCCTGAAAAATGGAATGTATGAAATGTGTGTGTTATAAAAGGATTAAACAAGTACAAAGTCATAAATAATATCATATATTACATATATAAAAATAATTTTTATCATAACTACCACCATGATAGGCGGTAATGGAAGAACAAACAATCATCATTTTAAGAGGTGGAAGTTCGTCGGTCAAATAAACAGTAAGTTTTTCACCCATTATATAGAAGTGGGTGTTAGTATAGGTATAACAGAAAATATTACAAAATACTATTAGATTTAGGATATGGGTGATATTATTTTAACATCGATGATGAATATTTAAGGTGTTGGAAAATTTAATGCAAGAAAAGAGATTATTAAATAGTATTTCCTTAAAAATCGACTTACTCCTTTGGGTTTATACAAAATAGATTCCATGTAATGATTCCTATAAAATAGGAGTATTCAAGGACTATGGGGGTATTATGGGATTATAATTAGGTGTATCCTTCAGGAACCAATGTGGTTGGAGGGTTGTGTGGATTGGTTATAAGTGGAGGCCTCCTATAGTGAAGGATGAGTTAAACTATTGTAATATTACGACATCAGAATTATTCCCACATTTTAAATTTTCCATGTGATCCCATTATGGACCCAATAATAGAAAAAATATTATATTTTCCAAATATTTCCATAAAATAGCTTCAGGAAACATATATATGTTATTATGGGCCTTAGGGTCATGATTTTGTCCCTTGTTAGGTTTAAATTAACATAAAAACATTGTAACTATTTTTAATCACTTTCACTAAAATTTTTGGTTAATGAAAACTGTATTATTAGATCATAAAAATATTATAATGAAAAATTTGGAATAAATTTTTACAAATTCCAATCATTGAGGTTTCATAAAAATGTTTTATATTTAATGTCGTATGAGGGACTAGAAAGAAGGGTTTTAAAGTTAAAATATCTGAATGGTTTCTAGGATTTTTAATCAATATCATAAGGAAATTTATTACAATAAAATAAGTTATATTAATTGATAAAAATTTATATAATATCTTTAAATTATATAAAAAATATAATTTATCCATTTAAATATATTTGATGAGCAGTTTTGAACTAAAATTTAGTATTTTCAACTATTCTTTGGAAAATTAACTGTTATAAAAAACCTCAAAAAGTCAACCCAAACTAAATTTCGTTATTATATTTCAAATATTATTTTTATTTATAAATATTAAATTAATTTAATTGTGAAAATACATATTTAAAATGGGTTCATCATTAGTAGGAGATAAATTGTCTTTATAAAAATATATTGTTTTGTGTGTGAAATTAGGTTCATTATTATCATAGATATTTCAAACATAATGAATTAATATAAAAATAATATTTAATATATAAACTATATATTTAATTAAAATTATTAACTAATTTTAATTAATTATGTTTATTAAGACAAAACACCTTTGGAAGAATAAAAATAAAAATATTTCTTTTTGAATCAAATTGATTCTTATTTTCGTTTCTCAATAATTAGTAACCAATATATTTATTTTATATTTAAATAAAATATAAATTAACATATGTTAATCAATACTATTCATAAATGTTAATGTAATAGTTTGGTTATATCCTATTATATTAAATAATAATATTTAAATAATATCTCATTATTGGTGAAACTTGGTCATGCGTGTAACAGATGCTATTGAGGGAGTTATATCTTGGGTTTAATGTAATCTTACACAATGTTTCATGCATTATAATATATACAATGTATTGAATTTATTTAAAATAGAAATCATACTGTTGAGTCCCCTAATTTTATTTTTCCATATGTTGTTATTTAGGTGTGTCATAGATTCTATCAAATAAATAATTGTACATTAGAATTTATGGGTGTTACAGGCTGAAATAATAGAAGTGGGCATATGAAAAATATTGAACCACATATTGGAAATTGGTTTTGGTGGTATTCATTCTAAAATTTCAGGGAGGATTTTATCAAGGCTTCAAAAAAAAGATTAAAATGAGGGGTTTTAGAGCACTGCACTAATAAGTACTTATAAATTGCATCTATATAAATGCTAATACATTAGCACTGATAATGGGTGCTTATATAATATCATACTCATCAATCAAAATGATTTATAATTATCACTGTAAAAAAATATTTGTAAAAATATTTATAAATTTTTGTATATAATTATAAATATATTAATATCATTATATATAATTATAAAATTATATATATATATATATATTAAATATATTCATTGTTGAAAAATATTTATTATTATATTATATTTATTTCAAAATGTAATTATATATTTATAATTATATAAATACATTAAAAAATTATATATATTTACTTATAATTATAAAAATTTAATTTTATAAATGTAGTTAATATAAATTTATAAATAAGTATATTTGTATATATAATTATATATATATAATTACATAAATTAATTAAAAATATATAAATAAAAAAATATTAAATTTATTAATAATTTTAAAACGTTTATTATAATTATATATTTGTAAATAAATTTAAATAATTATGTATATTTATATAATTATATATATTTTTAGTCACGAAGGACCGAGTACAAGAAAGAAACTCAACCCACACCCACCAAAATTATTATAAAAAATCCAATGTGAGACAAAAAAAGAGAAAAATTGAGACACAATAGTGTTGAAAACAACCTTAAACAGAAAAAAATTAATCATCTTCAGCTCCTCCCAATCCCTCTTTAGGTCTTGTTCTAAGGATATTGTCCCCTGTGCTTTGGGAGTCGCCCCATCTATCAAATACTGAGTCCATTGGGGAAGCACTAGCTCATCACTTAACGATTATTCAGAGGAGTCATCTAGAATAATGTTGCTCATGTACTTCCATTAGTGATCTTAAATTTCAATCCTCAGATTGCACTAAAAACTATCCTCAATGTTCTTTTATAATAATAAGTTTTACTACAAATTAATCCTAATTTATAAATACATCTAATTCCATCATGTCGAAGGTAACATCAAGCTATAAGTCAAACCATTATGTCATTTCACATTTGATTCCCTAGCGGTGCCTCTCACCCTCATAATCCATCACAGGGGTCTTGAATTTTTTTCCCTTTCCAACATCACATTACTTAAGTGAGTCCTTTCAAAATTATTCTTATGTAGATTTCATGATATCAACAAATTTATCAGTGTATGAACAATACATATATTTATTTTATCACTTTTTCATGCCTCCCATTTCCCAATTTATAACATTTATTCTTAAACACATGTCATAAGATGGTTCTAACTAAATAGTGTCTAGAGGTTGCAATATTATCAAAAAAAATTATTCATCAAATGCATGATAGGCCATATAAACAGACGACTCCCCACTACCATTAAGCTCTATGCCTACCTGCACATCCTCATCTAATCTAGCAATGGGGACAACCCCTACTGCATCGCTAGTGTGAGGGTACATTACCTTCCAAAAATCATACATTCCATCATTCTTATCCAAGGGTTATTGTGGATAAAAATACTTAGATATGATATCCAGTTGGTCTAGCTTAACATATACACAACCATTTTCATTAACATCCTCATGAGCATTTACATCATAAACAAGAATTACACCATCCTATAAAATGTGATGTGTATGGAAAACCACATCATCAAATGAAATAAAACTTCTAACTAAATGTAAACTAATCACACTTAGTCTTAGAAGACGTGAAGACCTTGGGGAGGTGAAGGATCATCATCCACCCCACTTAGTATAACTTTCTACTTGTTAACTCCATCCATGTTTTTAGTTTGGCTATCATCCGATGATATTATCACATAAGATAGAAAATTATAATTATAATTATCAGAATGATATCATTACATCATACATATTGAACATCTTACAACCCCATGGTAATATTCACTTATTTGTCCAATGAAAAATAAACTGAAACAAAAATCTAAAGCATGCTCATATTCTATTGAGAGTTCAAATTTAAACACAATAGCAACAAGATAAACAGTTACAACAAGAGGTGAATTGAAATCAAATTCAAATAAAATTAAAGGATCATGACCATACCTAGCCATATCATTCCAATTATCAATTTTACTTAATGTTCCAACATGCAAAGAAAAATCCCAATAGATATTTTGGTTCAAAAAAACATTTCTAGTAATTAAGCTGAATCGAAGATTGTGAAATATAGTTCATATCATGAAATGGATCAAACCAAAGATCCCAATCCTAAAATCTAAGAACACAAGGTTTCAAATCAAAAAAAAATAAAGGCATATACCATCATCTACTGATATTGAGAAGGAAAAGTGATATGAAAATATTTAAGAACCTGGATAATCATTTCAGGGTTGGATCTTGATTTTGGGTTGATTTTTAGGAAAAAGGAAGAAGAGAAGTTTTTCTTAGCACACATAGTGTACTTCCATGTACACGTCTTGTACCTATTTTCCATGTTAAAACACTTACAGACCGTGTAGCGGCTGAGTAAATTGTTGTGTGATGTCTTGGAAGACCACTTATGTCAGGGTCTAGTTAAAGACACAACGTGATGTTTAGGTTTAAGGAACACACTGTGTAATTTTTTTTATTTGATATATTGGATAGGGGCTACATATTATTTCTATAAACAACATCTTATCTCAGAAATTCATAACAGACAGCGACAGAATGGATGAATAACATAGATCCTCTCTCCATTATCAATCTATGCCCTGATTAAGACGCAATTAATTGCATTTGAATCTAACAGATGAGTTCTCGAAACCCTTAGATTCTTTTTATTGAATCATCATATCTCATGAATTATGAAACATCGGGTTTTTTTCACCTTTTGGTAGATCAATTACAATTATGGGTAATTCAAAGGCATAAATTCATGTATATCAATCGTATGACATTAAGGTAGGTGGTTTGTTCCTTTTTTGTTAGTTTTTGGATTATATATGCAAACATTGCCACATACACACGATTGGGGTATTTCTTTATTTGGAATATAAACCAATTAATGAACTTAAATGGTTAGAATAATTGACAATGAGTAGTTTCAGAAGCTTAAATTTAGATACCTTGTTAATGGGACACCCTGTTAGAGCATTTCCATTGAAGGATTGTTTATGACCATTTGGTATAGGATGCCTATTAGGATCATCCTGTTTTCCAAGAATTTGTTGACTAGGATAATATTTGATAGAATATATAAAATGCATGTTATGTTCTTGTGAATGATTAACCATGTAGTAGTTTCATATTACATGATCTAATTTGATATTATATGCGCAATGTTTTTCCAATGGACCTTGAGGGCCTTGGATCAGGATGACTGAGGGGATTTCCACATTGTTTTCACAAGACCACGAGAGCCTTGTTGTATATGATTGACCCAATGGTATTTACCATGATAGATACCCTTGAAGTAATTTATAATTACCTTATTATATGTTGACCTAGGGTTATTGACCTTGAGAGTTAGCTATGAGACTGTTTATAATTTATTAACACATTAATGGTCAAGGGGTATTGACTGTGAGAGCTTCCAAGCTGGTCTTTTATAAATGATTAGTGATATGTTAGACCAAAGTTGTTAGACTGTGAGTTCTTCCCAGAGGGTCGTTATTTAATGAAATGGTACAATATTAATCCCAAGGGGTTAGACCAGGAGAGAATTCACATAGGGTTGTTTATGAATTATTGACTGATTGTGGAAATTCATTCATGCCAAAACACAACATTGGACTCTGTTTTACATGATTGATTAAATAGTATTCGTAGATATTATTTTGTTAATATTATACAGGGGTAGAGGGATTAGTCTAGATACCAATATTATATTATTCAATGGATGAATAATAAATGTAAATGAATGTAATTGAAAATTTAGGATTGTTTATATTTGAGTACATCCATGTTCATTGCTTCATTTCTACAAATTACCAGCTATATAATTTCATTTATAGTTTGGCATAGATCTATTGGTGGTAACCTACAATAATTCCTCTCACACCAAATTTGGGTCATGTTTTTGGCCCAGGAAGAATATATGATGGAAAGTGTAGATAAGGGTAGGAACCCTTCTTCATCAGATACTTGATTGTAGTATGTTAGAGATAGAGAGCATGGGACCTAGCTGAGGATTGTGATGCTGCTATAGTTTACTTTATTTTTCTTATTTTGGATTGTATTTTATTAATTGAATTGTTCCCTGATTTGGATTCATTCCATGACACATATAACAAGAATCATTATATATATGATATAGTTTTAGTTGTTTTATTACTATATGTTTTTCACTATTTACTTCTATTGTATGGAATTACTGAATCCACTATTATTTACTATTTTTTATTACAAAGTGTATAATATTATAATGTGGGATGATTTTACTCAATATCACAAATTTTCCATCACTACTAGATGGCATACTTTGGTGTTTAGGGAAATGATTTTGGGGTCCAGTGACCAACTAGGATCAGGGAACCTATGGGCAGCACCCAGATCCAGGACGTTACGAAGTGGTATTAGATTATTTCTTCTTTACTGCATAGTCTTACTATAAGGATCCAATAAACTAGGATATAACTTAATAAGAATTTCATAATAAGATATTCCATGGAGTAGAAAAATAATGTATAGATAAAATCTATGCTACCTTGAATATTTTATTTTTTCTTGTTTATCAATTATTACAGTTGATTTGATTTCACCATTGGGTGATTCAGCTGATTTCTTTTTGTTTGGGATCCTATCATACTCCATATATTTTTGTTTCATTTTTATTACATGTTGGAATGACATCTCATACATCATATTAATACTTTCTAGAGACAGCATTTCATGCATTCTTGTCATTCCATTTAGAGTGCATTACTGATTACAAGTTGTTGTGGTAGATTTTTTTGAGATATGCATGTTGTTTTGATATATTAGATGATAGAAATATCTACTATTTAAGTAGAGTATTGGAATATTTAATGATTCATTTTTATGGAAGACAATCCTAGGTCCATGGGCAGTTATGGGCACTCTTGGATGAGGATTTGGTAGAACATGTTTGAATATCAATTAAATTTTATTAATAAGACATGAATTAGGAATCCAAAATTTTATTTTAAGTTAGTATGTGAACTTAAGGATCTGAAAATGGAATGTATTGACCAAATATCAAGACATTGGTGGTTCCTGAGAAGTTCTAGAGTCTTATAATATGGAAAACCTAAAAAATATGGCATGTGATGTTATGAACACCAAACATATGTTCTTCTTTTCTGGAAGAAATGATTTTTACCAAGAACATGTTGTGTACTCTACATACATGTCGTGTTGTGGTAGACTATGTGACTAGCATTGTGAGAAGAGACATGGGGTTGGTAATCTTTTGGTATAAGACGTAGTGTACTGGGAGTAAAACTAGTGCAATAGTAGACCATGTGTCCAACTATGTGACTAATGACACAGGTGCATTGAACATTGGTTTTACACATCTTTTCTAGGGTGAACATGTCATATAGTGTTACACTAGTAGAACCATGTAGATATATAAGTGTATAATTACATGGAAAATAGGGGATATTCATGTACATGTAATGTATTATGAGGAACGTGTTGTGTGTATGAGGTGTTACATGACCGGGTTGGCATAGGTAAACACCCATGTTAAGGACTATGGGAACACGTCATGTAGTGTTTTGACATCCCATGTTACCCTATTTTTAAAAACACAAATGATTTATTTGTATTGTTCCCTTCTTTTACTTCTATGTTGTTGTCCTTGATAATCTTGAACTAAGGTGTTTTCTTGACATTTAAGAGTCATTCCACCAAGACGTCCTATAATTTTACTCTAGGTACATGAATATTAATAGACACTAGAAATTTCAGAACAAAGACTACCATCTGATCCTCCCTCTTTCTATTCTTGTAACATTAAATTATACCAGATGCAGATGATGATTCAAAGTTCTGTGAAGTCTTTATGATGATGATACAAAATTTTCAGGGAGAACCACATCCTGCCACAACAATGGATGAGTTGAAGAGGGTGTTCAAAAAGAAAAAACCACCCAGTTTTTCAGGGGATGAAGGACCATAGGATGTTGAGTCATGGATGGAGTCCATGACATCTATCATTGAGTAGATAAAGACACTTTTTGATAGGAGGGAGAATATAGTGACCTATATGTTATGTGATTACGCGAAAGAATGGTGTACTTTTATCTCACAAGAGGGATGTAATCAAGAAATGGATTGGAAAGAGTTTTAGATGACCTTATATGATTACTTCTACCGTTAGGCCTTGAGGTCTGACCATGATTAGGAGTTTACTTATTTTGAAAAGGTTTCTCTATCAGTGATTGCATATTCATTTATCTTTACAGATCTACACAGCTTCACACCTATTTTTTGAGGTAACCTATTATCACAAGATATGAAATTTTAGGATGGACTTGGGCATGATATCCTATCGAAGTGGAATTTTTAATGGATGACTTCAGTGACTGTTATAGAAAACCAGGCTTGGATTTCTGAGTTCTATCTGAGGGTGTTTATAACTGCGAGCCTTGGTAGTTCAACATGTAGGTCGAGTTCTCCTTTGACTGATAAGAGGAAGCATATTAGGGAGCTTACATATGGTTGTTCTTCCAGTAACTGGGATATATCTGTATGTAGCTAGATGAGGTGATACTAGTGTTGTAAGAGTGGGAACATGAGAATTCATTGCCCAAAATACCCAGTTGAGTGCCGATCTAGTGACAAGATGTGTTATTTTCCACATTTTTGTTGGATTTTCTCACCAATAGATAGTTATAGAGGATATATTATAAATACACATTCAAAAGAAGGAATAAAAGTTCCTCATTAGTCATGGAACTGGAGTTCGTCAATTTTTTCAAGACTAGGAGGTCATCATGGTCGTGGTAGCGAAACACCGAGGTTTTAGAGATAGTAGTTTGGATCATCGCAGTTTATCTAGGTAGGGTCACATGTCCAAAGTACATATAAAACATTTGTGGTAGAGCATAAATAAGAGGAGAAAGATCTTAGACCTTCAATGGTTAGAAGTATTATTCTAGTTTCCTCAGTGTTAGATCATATACCTTTTGATATGGGGGATTCCCATAGTTTAATTTATGTTTCCACTTTGGTGATCCTCAGGGTTTGTATCATTACATCTGATGATGTTTTGAATCTAGATACTCTGTTGGGGATTGGGACAGCTATTGTAAATTAGTGAAAAAATTGGCCTATTGAGGTTGGGGGTTTCACTACTTATGGGACCTTTATGTCTTAGAGATGATATTCCTCTATGTCATTCTCAAAACGGACTTGTTGGTATATTTTGAAGACACTTCTAACTGCAACCATCATATGGTGCATTTCAAATCCCCAATGGGGTTTATTTTCTACACAAGGGTGAATGGGATGTCCATGTGAGAAGATATCATCCCAAGAATCATGGGATGAGAAGAATTATATCCCATATTTCTAATTTATATATATATAAAAATGATTCTTAATAGAAGGAATTTCCTCCAATGGTGAATCATTTCCAAGATGAATTTAATGAAAAATGTTTAAATATACCTGTATATTGTGATTTCAATTTTTTTTACTGAGCTTATGCCTCGAGTGGTACCAGTTTTGATGCCTCTTTAATTGATTTCTACAACGGCATTATATGAGCCCAAGAAATAATTAAAGGATTTGGAGGAAAAGAGTTTCATTCAAACCCGTACTTCTCCTAGGGGTTATCATGTTCTTTTTGTAAAGAAGGTGGACGGTACCCGCATACATTATTTGGATTACTAAAAGATGAAAAATTTGAAGGTCAAGAGACAATATCACTTTCCATGTATTGATTATCATATTGATCATATTCAAGGATACTGGGTGTTTTTGAAGATTGACATGAGATCCAGTTATCATCAGTTGCACATTAGACCATCAGATATACTTATTACAACATTTCAGTAAAGGTTTGGTATATAGAAGTATTTTTTATGTCATTTAGTCTCAATAATGCGTCAAAAAATTTTAGGACACTGATGAATTGAGTGTCTTATCCTTTCATTGATTATTTTGTGGAAGTTTTTGTGGATGATATCTTGTGTACTCTCACACTCGAAACAACAATTCCATCGATCATGAGATCATATTGAGTACATTGATAGAGCAACATTTATATGATATTCTCTCCAAATTCCACATTTGGATGGACTAGATTCACTTCATGGGTCATGAATTATTAGATATAAGACCATCAATAGACCCATATATCGAAAGTGAATGAGTTTTTTGGGAGTATATAATGAATGTATTTGAGGTACAGAGTTTTCAGGGGCTATATGGTTACTAACGATGCTTTATTCAAGACTTTTAATTCCTAGTAGTGAAACTAAAAGGCCTAACTAATAAGGATGGGAAGTACCTCTTGAAAAATTCCTATGATACATCCTTTTAGGATCTAAAATGGATATTTACATTATTAGAGATAATAATTTTTCAAAATCCAAGTATGAGTAACACAATTTTCAATGATGCATCAGGTATTGGTCTAAGGGAAGTTCTAATGCATGGGGAAGGTTTTGTCGTGTATGGGTCTTGATAGTTGAGGCCACGTGATACGAACGAACCAAAACACAATCTCTAGTTAGCTGATGTTCTTCATGATTTTCTTTGTTGGAGACATTATCTTTGGGAGGAGCAATTAATGCTATACACTAACCACAAAATCCTCAAATATAACACTACATGACATGTTATAAACTGGAGACTGGGAAGGTGGGTTGGGTAACATTAGTAATTTGACAATGAGCTTTACTGTACACATGGGAAAGGCAACACTGTGGTTAATTAATAGAGCAGGAGTAATCAGATATTGGTTGTTCATGAGGCCATTAGGGAGTGGAAACCTAAATGCTATATTCTCT
The DNA here is from genome assembly GCA_963277665.1 of Viscum album. NCBI lineage: Eukaryota > Viridiplantae > Streptophyta > Magnoliopsida > Santalales > Viscaceae > Viscum > Viscum album. The sequence goes on from OY728140.1 coordinate 1,062,264,538, forward strand.
ATGATGCATTTCAAGGTGCACAATAGATAGGGGAAAACCCTTTTTTATCTTCTATTGCTATTACATCTATTCTACTAGATCGAGTACAAATGAGGCAGCTATAGAATTATGATGGCCTAATCCTATGTGATAGCGTGTCAGGTGGGTACACTACTCCTTGGTAAACCATATGTGAGGATGCTGTTTAGAATTTTAATGGATGTGTACGGGTATCAATAAACATACAAGAAGAGTTGTTGCATGATTTTTATGCCTGTGTGTGGGAATTTTGTTCTGGTGTCACCACGATGTATAAAGATGTTCATCGTCTGTTTTGGTGTCCATACATGAAGAGGGATGTATTTGGTTTTGTTATGAGATGTTCCACCTATTATCAGGTGAATGCCAAGCCGCAAAAACTGACTTGTCTATTATAGTAGTTACCCATTTTTTAGTAGAAGTGCAATAATTTCACAATGGATATCTTGATGGGTTTACCAAGGTCGCCTCCAGGAAATGATGATGTATGGGTTATTATTGATACACTCATGAAAGTTGCATATTTCCTACTGATAAAGGATGCCATCAGTGTTGTTGAGCTTAGAATGTTATACTATAGAGATATTGTACGTTTTCATGGGGATCCACACACTATCGCTTCAGAAAGGGATGTCCGGTCTAAATATCATGTCTGGAAGTGAGTACAGAGGGATTTGGGTACAAAGGTGCATCTATGTATATATTACCATCCCAATAAAGATGGCTATTCCAAGCATACAATTTAGGTTTTAAAGGAAATACTTCAAGCATGTGTCCTAGATTTCATGGGCTCTTGTAAAAGACACATAACCATGGGGGAGTTTGCCTATAACAATATTTTTCATGAAAAAATTCATGTGTCACCTTATGAATCCTTGTACGGTAGTCCATGCCTATAATCCATATATTGGCTAGAAGAAGTAGAGGTAGCTATGCTGGGATCTGGTCTTCTCCAAGAGACCACTGAGTAGAAGGAATTCATTCAAAAGAGTATGGCTATAGAAAAATATCAGTAGAAATATTATGTTTGATCAATATATATGAGCTCTGGAGTTCGAGGTCAGATATTATGTTTTCTAAGGTGTCACAGCATGGTTTGGACACAAAGGAATTAGAAGGCCATGTATGAATTTAACGAGAAACCTAAGGTTGTTTGACCATTTGGAGAGTGTATGGTAGGTGGCATAGTTGTTGCAGTTACCGCATACGTATGGTTCTATGCCCAATGTCATTAAGTTTTCATAGATATGACATTACTTTTCATACCGAAATCATGTTTTTAAACCCGAGGATGTTGAGTTGTAGAATGATGAATCCTTCAAGGAGCACCCTATTCAGATTATGGAAGCTTGCATAATTGTTCTCCATGGACAGTTATTTCTTTCGTACGAGTGTAATGAAAGAAAGACCATGTGAAGGATGAGACATGGGAGAGAAAGGATCATGTATGATTATAGAGGTAGATATTATATGTATATTATTCACCTCAACCCATGGAAGTGATATTAATGGAAGAATTTATTTAATGGGGAATGTCAATAAGAACCTGGATCTTCATTTCATATGTGGATCTCGATTTAATGTAGTATTTGTGGAAAAATGAAAAAGTTTGGTTTTTATGTGTACACATAGTGTAGATCCATGTACAAGACTTTTACCTGGTCTCCATGAACCGCCACATAATGACCATATAATTTCTGAATAAATGGTTTTTTGATGACCTGGAAGACCACTTATGTCGGGGACCCGTTAAGGCTACTACATGACTTGTAGTTTTAATGAAACTTCCATGTGAATTAATTTTTATTTGGTTTATCTGAATGGGGTCACGTATTATGTTTATAAACATCATATTCCCCCAGTGGTTTGTATAGGAGAGTGACAGAAAGATAGAATAACTTCAAACCCCTACTGATTATCCATCTGAGCACTGATTGTGATAACATCAGGTGTGTTGGAATCCAAACAGTGAGTTCTCAAAACCCATAGAGCCTTCTTCCTTATTCCTCACCTCTAGTGAGTCATTCAAGATTAGGAGTTTTCACCTTTTTTAGACCTACTTCGATTTTGGATGATTAAAATGCCTAAATTCATTTATATTGATCAAACTGCATTGATGTAGGTGGTTTGTGACTTTTTTTGTTCATATTTGGATTATTATGCTAATTTTGCTACATTACCCTAATTGGGGTATTCCTGGATTTGGAATTTAACCTTGTTTATTTTCTTCTATGTTTTGATAGATTGATAAAGGTTATTTTATTATGTGTACAGTTACATACCTTGTTTTTGGGACACCCCATGGGTTCATTTCCCTTGATTGATTATTTATGACCATTGTTCTAGAATTCAAGTTATTATTTCATTTTTTTCCATGACATGGTTATTTTTGGATGGAGTATTACTGATTATATGAAATGAATGTGATATTATTTTGAATTATTTTCAATGTAGTAGTTTCAGAATACGTGGGATTATTTGGTATTATATGCCCACTATTTCTCCAACGGACCATGAGAGCCATAGACTAGGAAGACTGAGGGGACTTACACATTATTTACATTGGACCGTGAGAGCATTGGCATAGATGATTTTCCCAAGGGTATTGCCCATAAGATATAACCATGAGGAAATTATTAATTACCTTATGCTATGTTGATGAAGGGGTATTGATCATGAGAGCCACCTAAGATGTTGATTATAAATTATTGATTCCATGTTGATCCAGGGGTATTGAATGTGATTACTGCCCAGGTGGTCATTTATAATTTATTAGTGCTATGTAAGAACAAATGGGATAGACCGTGAGAGAATCCGAGAGGGTCATTATTTATTTAAATATTTTTATGTGAAACCAAATGGGTTAGAAAGTGATAACATTGCTAGAGGGTTGTTCATGAACGATTGAATGATTGGGACGAGTCTGCGAAGCCAAAGAACATGCCTGGACATGGTCTTACTTGATTATTTAGCTGGTCTTATGAGACATTAGTTTTGTAACTATTATACAAAGGAATAGAGTTATTGGGATATATCATGATATTTCCTGATTGAAAGGATGAATTATAAATTTAAATGAATGTAATTGAAACTATAGGATTTTTTAATATTGATTAATTCCATTTTTATTGATTCATTTGTTTATATCACCTAATATATATTCACTAACAGTAAGGCATAGATCTTTTGGTGTTGCCGAAAAGGATTTTCCCCACACCATGTTTGATTCATGTTTTGGAACCATAGAGATCACATGATTATAGGTGTAGATATAGGAAAGTGCCCATCATTTTCAGGAACATGATTTCTATATGATGGATCTTGAGTTCATGGGACTAAGATGAGGCTTGTGATATTGTTGGAGTATACCTGACTTTTCCTTGTTTAGTACTATATTGTATTTCCTGAATTGTGACCTTTTTTTGGATACTTTACTAGACACGTATGACATGCATTATTATATATATGATACGGTTTAAGTCATATTATTATTATTATTAGTTTTTGGTTTTTACATTTTTTGAGTGGTATTACTTCTTCTGATATTGATTACTATTTGTTGTTCTATATGTATGTACTGCCAATGAAGGCATTGATTTCCAAATATCACACCTTGTACCACACTTCTAGTCAGAAGCCTCTGGGATTTGGGGAAATGCACTTGAGGTCATGTGACCAATCGGGTTTGGGCCACCTTTGGGCAGTACCCAGATCTGGGACGGTACAAAATATACCATAATAATCAAAAATATATTCCAAAAATCAAAAACCCAAATATGATTGAGTCACGTCCTCAAATTATCAAGATTTCTTACATCATTCAAAGGCTTAGGGGAGTCCTCATAATGATGTTGTGTCAATAAGACTTAATACTCTCATGTTAAAAATTAAGATCATCTTCGAGAAATGCTTGTGGTACATTTCATTAAATACAACTTCTTGGAGTGAATGAATCGCTCTAAAGACCATATAAAATAACGACAACTTATAGAAGCAGCCTTGGAGACATCCCAATAATCTAGATTTTTATGAACCGAAGGTCTAGACCATCTTACTGAATCCAGATCAGAATCATATGAGGTTAAATGACTACCCAATACAAAATCCACCTCATAAAATAGAGAAGAGTTCACCCGTGAGAGAAAATGCATGGATGAGCAAGACCCAACCTGATCATGGGAGACAAACAATGATCTACAAACATGGTTTGATCGGTCCACTACTATGAGAGGAGGTGCAGATGAGGGTCCATGGAGGAGTTCCAGTGATGATCCCTCCAGACAAGGCCGCGCACTTTTCTTTTTATTTTCACCATCATAGTCACGATGGTTTCTAGATTACAACCCATCATAACTGATAGAATATCCAGTGAAATCCATGGAGTCGACCAATGTCTTCTGCTATTGATCTGAACTCCATCCTTTCTCTTAAATAAATTTATATTATTGTAAATATTTATATACTTTTATATGAAAATAATATATATATATATATATATATATTTATTAAATATATACATTATTTAAATATATTTATCCTAATTTTTTTGATTTATATATGAAATTATTTACTTATAATTATAAAAATACATTCTAAGAAAATGAATTTATATATGATTATAAATATATAAGTTTATAAATATTAAAAAATATTTATAAAAAAATAAAAAAAATATATATTTATAAATAAATATATTTTTAATTATATTAATTATTATTTTTTATAATTATAATTATAATTAAATCATTATATATGATTATATATTTATAAGAATATATAAATTTATTATATAAATATAAATATAAATATAAATATATTATGTATATTTATTATTTAAAAATACTTATTGTAATTTTTTTATTATAAATATATTTACATCATTATAAATATTTATATAAATATTTATATTTATATAATTCTATATTTAAATATATATATATAATATATACATTCATTATTTAAATTTATTTTTATAAGATTATAAACATATATATATATATATATATTTATTTTTAATTTTATAAATTTATTTTTAATATTTTATATTAATTTATTTATAATCATATATTTATAAATTTATACATGTAGTAAATAAACAATTTTAATACTTTATAATTTTTTAAAAAATACTCATTACATTATTAATGAATATATATTCCTAAATGCATCAATGTCAATAAAATGAGTACAATTGAACAAATAAAAATTAGTGAACATCAAAAATATTGAAAAAAGGTTTGTTTAATAAATGAAATACGTAATAAAAAATATGGGCATATACCTAAATGAATATGTATACATATAGAAAATATAAATTTATAACAAATAAAGATGAATGATCAATGAAATATTATATTTAATATATTAAGATACTAAATGAAATTATAAAAGTAACATTAAAATTTGAATAAATTACATAAATATTAGTTGTATATGTTTATATAAATGATTTCATTAATTACATAATTATTAATGTATATAAAATTATTGACATTATATAATATGTATCATCAATTAATGAAATAAATAATAAAAAATGAATATGTTCAAAAAAATGAAAGATTAATTAATATTATATATTGAATAAAATTTATAAAAAATGATAAAATTTATAAATTTGAGACATAATATATTTTAAATATTTTTTTGTTAGTACATATAATTATAAAAATGATGAAAATTGAATAAATTTAATAAAATAATATATGTTTCTACATTGAATTTAAAATCCATTTATTAAATATATGTTTGTTTGAAATCAATGTAACACACGTTTAATGTATGATAAATTGAAAAATGAAAGTCATTAAATTAAATGACCATTTCCTGATACAATTAATCAATAATTTTAATTAATGTTAATTTTTAATTATAAAGAATTATTTAATAAATATATGACTTATTAAAAGTACAAAATATTTTTTATTATATTACCTATAATTTAAGAAATGTTATATATATTTTCTAATAAATATATATATTTCTATACTAAATATGTTAAATATAATAATCCATTATATGTATAAAACCCAATAAAATGAATAATAAATTAATATGGTTTTAATTGTTACATTTTTTTTCAGTTTCTATATTTATATTTAAAATATATTATTTATTTCTATTAATAATAATTATATATATTAAAATTATTTATTTTTATTAATAATTGTTTAATTAATTAATTTTTTCGATTTTTTCATTAACTCATAATTTCTTTTTGCTAAATTATTAAAAAATATTTATTATATATATATATATTATATGTTATTTACTAATATTTATAATATATATATATGTGTGTTAAATTAATTAATTTTATTAATAATTATTTAATTATTTAAAATATAATTTTTTTATTTCCCTTAAATAATTTTTTAGTTATTCCAATTAATTAATTTTATAATTATATATTTAATATATTCTATTTATTTATATTGACAACATGTATTTCTATTAAGTTATTTAATAATTATTTCATTAATAATAGGGGCAATGGCTCGCAAGGGTAGGTGGGTGAAGGAGTTTATAGGCCAACAAGAAGCATGTCATGAAGTGTTGGGATTTATATTGGCCCACTAGAAGCTCTTTTTTTGAAAGGTATATGTGGGATATAGACATTTTGTGTTTGTGGAGTGTATGCGGGAGCTTATCCCTACAACACACATCAGACATTCAGATGCAACAAAATCTTTTATAAAAAATCTTATGAACTTAATCTATTTCAATGTGGACTCAAGTACGTGATCATGATATATATTATTACTTGTATATGTGTTGATAAAGGTTACCCTTTACCAGAAAATCAAACAATGTCGGATAATCGTTGCCCTGATCAATGATAACGAGGGCTGATAAAGGGTATATTTTATCAGCATTTTTCTACACTAATAAAATGTACCCTTTAGTATTTCTTTTTTAGAATTGGTAAAAGAATACATTTTCATCAATTTGATCAATTAATGATGAAGGATTAATCTATATATTGAAAAAATTATTATAGTGTTTAGAAATAATCATCACATTCAATTATATTATAAAACTAGAAATGATACAAGTTTGAATTAAAATTTTAAAACTAATTGTTTAACTGTTAAAATAAATTTAAATTTAAATTTATATGAATTTTTTTATCATTAATTTAAAAGCTATAAATTGGGATAATCCTTTTATATAATTAACCTATTAATAGTGGAAACAATTATATTCAATTAAAACCAATTTTTAAAGTATATGAAATCTTAGATATAATTTTATACACGTATTAATGGGACTGTTAACTGAAATATTGACCATTGAAAATATTATTGCATTAAACTAACATGATATGTCTCAACAAACATTTAAAATAAAATTAGGTTTCAAAAATATGTAAAACCCAGATGATCCCCCTGTTAAGAACAACCCAACATCATAGATTCAACCTATATTGATTATAGGGTTTGGGATGAAATAAGAATTTTTTTTGAATAGGGCAGATCTCATATTGAATAAAAAACCACATGACTTGATGAAACTTAAAGGATCCATAATTTATGATTAATGAATCTAAAAATTCTATAAATGATGTCAAAGGTTTCAACTGACAAGGAAAAGGAACTGAAAATTAGGATCTCCTTAGAATAATATCAAAGTGATGTTCTCATTCATATTGTGAATGGATTATTGCTAGAAATTAATTGTAATTATCATTGGACTCATTTAGATCGACATTAAAGTGTATCACAACATGAAACCATCAATCACAATGTGAACTACTAAAAATGTTAGTTTCAATCACTGATACGTCTCACTGGATCTATTATATTCCCAAAAACACTATCTAGAGGAATGAACTATGGTAAGACCTCATAGATAATATAAATAAAAATGATATATTTTTTTTCAATATGTGATTATTTTTTTAAATGTTTTTATTTCATGTTTGATTTATTAATTTATTTTTCTATGTTAATAGTTTTATTTTATTATTTCACTTATTATTTTAATATGAAATTTCTTTTGTTATCATGATTTAAAGTTTTATTCTATATTTCTGTGAAATCCCGTAAGACATAAAATTTATACACTATTTTACATGAATCCTATATCCTCTAAGTCTTAAAAAATACATACAGTCTATTTAAAATTGGTAGGGTAAAGTGACCAGATGCTTCTTCTTAATAAATATTATCCTCTTCAAAAGTGAAACAAATAATTTATAATGTATGATATTACAATATATAATTTTTAATATTACATGGACAATTTTTATTAACATACAATATAAGAAATTTAGATACATTCAAATGATATATGTTTTGTCTATGTTTTTTTATAAAAATATTTTTCAGTATAAAAAATAGGCTTTTACTATTTTGAATTTATTATTAAAATTAAATGCATAGAATTAAGATTTCAAATATATATTTATTTTTCAATAATATTAATTTATTATATTTTACATGTAAGATAGACTTTAGGTTCCTAATTTTGTAATATGTACTTTTTAAAAGATTTTTATTAATGATAATGATGACAATGTTATTAATATGATGTTTTCAATTTGGTACTATTAACATTTTGAAGAAAAATTATGATGGATTTAATCCATGAGAATGTGTTGTTATGTATTATTTATATTTTTATTTCATAAAAGAATGATGTTCTTAAGAATGGTTTATTTGAAGACATGTATTTATTATATATATTATTGAATTATAAGAAAACTAAATAATAATGGTTCATTATTCAAGTAATGAAAAGCATTTTCACTGTTATTAAAGGTATTAATTATTATTTTTGGAGGATATTAACACTTTCAAATCTTAAGATTGATTTCACAATGAACAATGATGATAAAATAAAGATTCATAATAAATTTACTTCATAAACTATTTTGTTTTTGGTATAAAATTATAAAGGGACATTCATTTGAATCCTTGGGTTCCTTATTAATATGATTATGATGATGTCAAGGATTATATGGATGTAAATTTAGAAAATATGATGGTATTTCTCCAAATGAGTTCATATAACTGGATTTAAAAATATATATCTCCAAAAACATCTTGCTAACATTATGAGGGGTTATATTGTCATGGGTGAACGATTTGACAGAGCTCTGAACATGATAAAAATATTGTTATTATAACTAGTAAAAGTTAAAATGAACTATTAAATATTATTAATAATTATGTTTTTGAAGAATATATGTAATATATTCATGGTCAAAACATTTATTTATGACCGATAATGGCAGGTGTGAATGAATTTTAAATATTTTAAAACTTTTATGAATCCCCATCAAAAAACATGTAACCGAGGTTAATTAGGTGAAATCTCCAAATAATTTCAATGATAAATTATTAATTCATTTATCAATAAGTGATTTGATTAATTAAAAACACATATGATTTTTTATTTTCTTTTTTTCTTATTTTTGGTGACTTCACCTTGATATTGATGGGGGTGTTTATATAATAATGTTTCACTCTTCTATATAAGATAACATAAAAAACATATAGATCTCTCATTTTAGAATTTTATAATAATGTCACCTAATAATAATTTTCTACCCATTTATATTTATAATGTGATCCTTAGATGATTATTCGAATAATAATGAAATTGTAATGATATCATAGTAATAACAAAATGACCTCTTCTTCATATATACTATGGATACATATTTCAATATCCAATATTTTACTATATAATCATCCCTTTTTACTAAACACTATGTTATTATATTAAATAACATGAAACAATAAACAAATATAAAATATAAATACATTAATATAACATTATTAAATTCAACCATTACAATTTATCTATTAAATTATCTAGTATAAAAAAGTGAACATATTATAAAATCATTGTTGTAATGAAATGGAATTGAGTAGAAAAAGTAAACATATGAATCTACTTCTTCCAATAAGAAAAATAAATTCGAATTGATAGGTTTCTCCCTAGAAAAATTTAATGTCATACTCCAATAATTATGGCATGTGAAAAATTTTATGAGATTCAATACAACCTCATTGAAATATATTTTATATATATACTAGATGAATCACCACCCTTGACTTATACTAGTTCATACCATATTATTATATATTATGTGAATATAGTTACATGTTTTTAAACTAGAAATTAGGATGATATAAATATATAAATTTTATTATAATAAGTTATTTATCACATTTATTTTTCATATTTGACATTTTTAATTTTATCGAAAATGTTTGTTAAATTTTCTAATATTTATATTTATATTGTGTTTTTTGAAACTAAATTTATAAATATTATATTATAAATTATTTAAATTGAAATTATTTTTTATGTTGAATATAAAATTTTTCTTAGTCTGAATGTTTGGGATGATTTGGAATTAATGAAGAGAAAAAATGTAATGTTATTCCAAAATAATCACATTTCAATCATTATCACGATAGAAGAATAAAATGAAATAAACTTAAATATTATTCATATAGTATATATATATAATTATAATAAATAATCATCTAAAATTAGTATAGTGTATTTATAAAACCAATGTATATCTTATATTTTACAAATGTTATATTTTTCTCTGATAATAATATTATGGCATATATAAAAAAAATTAGTATCCATCAATTATTGATATTAAATCCAAAAAATTATTTCATATTTTATATTGATATGATTGTATTATTTAATAAGGAAAATTTCATTTTTGGGAAAGAATGTATGATTACTAAGACTAATTACAATTGCTATGATAATGATAAATATATTTTTTAGAGAATTAATTTACTAATATTATGTAATTAGTATCCCATAAAATTAAACAATATCCTATTAAATGTTAATTGTATAAAATTTAAATTACTATATATAATAAATTGATACTCATTCAATATTAAATTGATAGTAAATATTATTTAGAACACTTAATTATGAAAAAACATTTTCAACGAAACAATTCTTCTATGTACTAATTTTTTAAATTTTAATGTTACTTTTAACATATTTATAGATTGATTTCAGAAAAATGAAGATTAAATTAGTCAAAAGAAATTATATATTTTAAAATAGGGGTGACTTATATTTTAATAAAATATTAAATTTCATGATAAAAATAATTTACCAAGGTAGAAATAAAAAAGTAATATGAATTAATATATATGGAAATGAATTAAAAAATAACTGGGAGTTGTGTGGGAGTTATTATTTTGGATTAATACCCCCTGAAAGGAAACAAAATAAATTACATCAAAACTATTACTCATTAAAAAGTGAAATTTCTAGTAATATCATTTAATATTAAATGGTATTAAAAAATTATCCCTTTTCTTCATAAAAAATGGGATCTCTTATAACCATAACTCTCACATAGAGTACATAAATTTGCATAAAAAATATATCAATATTTTCCCCTCATTTAATTAAATATCATTTCCATAACATTATTGTCTCAATTATATATTTTTATCCCTTCATTTCAACACAGGTGTTCAAGAGGATTTGCATGACATCTAAGTGGGTATTTCTTACACATTGTCGTTTCTTCTTCATAATTATCTTCCAAACCTACCGTAAAATCAATAATTTAAATACCAAATTATAGTTATTAAGAAAATATTAATATTTTAATGAATAATAATAATTTACTCCATTCCATAATATTAGAAAAAGTAAGGATGACTGTGAGTTTTGAGGACTACTACCTCCAAGAGGTGAAAATTTTATTTTATTATTATTTTTATTAATTATTATTGAAAATAAAATCACATATTAACAAAATAATTTTAAAAATAAAAATTAAATCATCTATTTTAATTTTTAATTATAATATACACTTCTTTAACCATAATATGGTGACCAAATTGAATCTTTAAAAAATCATAATGAAAATTAATAAAATAAATAAATAGAATATGATCATAAACAATTCATAGAAAATTAAATACAAAATAATATGTTTCATAATAAAGTATTTAATAAGGATGATTTGATTACATAGGATGTTAGGAGATTTCATATAATGAATCAGAACAATGAAAGGGTTTTATTTCATAGATTTTGGAACATTGAGAAATACATTATATTATAAACCATATTTAATTTGTAATTGTATATATTGTGACCATTAACATTTTTCAATAATTATTATATTTTATTTTACAATATTCATTGCCCTATTTTATATTCCTTCTATAGTGGTATATTCACACAGAAATTCCAAATGATATAAGTGTTTTTCTTAACTTCACTTCTGTCATCAGTCATAATGATTCATTTTTAACAATGGTTTTAACTGATGGATTGCTTAAATTAAATGATGATAATATAATGAATCTAAATAATATATGTGATAGAGGTTATTAAAATCATCACTTTTATTAAATTATTTCGGAAATATTATATCGTTGTTAAGAATAAATCTTTTTTTCTAAATACATGTTTTTCCCTCCTAATCCATATATTGCCATCCGACCAATTCTATCATTTTCAAATGAAAATATATTTATGTGATATTTCATTTAATATAAAATTTCCCTTATCATTTATTTAAAATAATGTATTTTAATAATTCATATATCAGGAATGTTCAGGACTTGAGGAAGCACGATCCTAAAAATTTATTTAATAAAATAAATGTACAGTTGAACACACCAAACATGCGGCACAAAAGCATCACCAAATCAGTACACAAGCACACAATGCAACCCCAAAACACCAAAAGTCCAAAAACCCACATACTAAAAGACCCTCAAATAATAGCCGTAAGGCCCAACATCCACCCAAAAACAAAGTCTCTTGCCTGACCCAGACTCGCCACGCAGCCATGCCCAAAGAGGCACAACACCACCAGTCAACTCACGAAAACATGCCAAAAAACACCAGCCCATATCACGACACTAAAGACAATCTGCCTGATTCGCATCAAAGCATCCTCAAACACCGCAAATAAAGACTCCTTGCAATCTCCAACGCTTTTCCACCAAAGTTGTTGTGAATATTGAGGTCAACTATGACCCCCCGTATTACCTCCTCCATGAAACATCGTCGACCTGCTCACTTCCCCGGTCACCCGGTCACCCAGTCACCCGAGGTCACTGTCTTCCACTCGAGGAAAACCTCGCCAGCCTATAGACCCCAAGGTTACGCCTATGCATCTGGAGTCTCATCACCATCAAAACCCCACAATTATCGCCAGCAAAACTATTTGTTGTCAACCATATCTGCAAGAGAGTCCATCACCGGTCGTCGGCCTTATCTGCAAGAGAAGTCATCACCGATCTTAAGATGACCAGTCATCCCCTCGATCCCAGACATCGCTCACCCCACCGAGATCCCAAAATCGCCTCCTGGATTATCTATGGCCCGAGGTCATCCTCATGTTAGAGCAATCACATCACGAATATACTCCCAATCTTCCACCTTTGTAGTGATGCATGAAGTCACATACAACATCAGGCACTAAGAGAGAACTTTGTTCCTTCACCACCATCACCGATGTGGCCAGCACCCATGTTTCTCCATGATCCACCACCATCAGCCAGAATGGCACATTCACCATCGTCCAAGAATCCTGACATAGATCTTCTCCTGGGAGACACTTCTCAAAATGTCCAACATTAACCGTCAAACCAAAATCACTTAGATCTATTGAAGTTGTAGGAATTCCATCCAATTCTACCCTGTTAGCCTGACACAGAACACCACAGGCATCAAACATTATAGAATGTCCAATGATTTCTTCCATTTGATTCGATGGAGCATCAAGCAGCTCAGCCCTCTTGCATGAGAATCAAGGATCAACTAGATATTTGTGCCCAACAACATCAAATTCATCCACCGATTTGAAGCGACCCACATGATCGCCATAGATTGAAAGAGAGAGAAACTATCCTCTTGAGAGAGAATCTATCATCTTCTATATAATAATTATACAAAGCCTATAATATGATATTACAATAATGAGGATTAAATACATAAAAAATGTTCTGAAATAACTATTATTACATTTGGGTTATGAATTCTAATTATTTTTGTCCCATAATTTAAAATATTGTTTTATCATTTATTTCATTCATATGAATTTTTTATTCTCTTTGAGTATGAGAGAACTCATCCTAGTGAGCCCATGATTGAATCTTATGTTATTTTTGTTTACTATGTGATTCATTTATTGTGTAACAAATGTTGTGGTGTAATTTTCATGGGATAAATTATTAAATTATTTTTATAATGTTAATTGTTTATCACTACCTTTAAATTATTTTGGTTTTAGTTTTGGAAAAGTCCATTGGGAATAATTAATAAAATATTCCCAATTAAAAAATCATAGATTATACAAATGAACAACCTATTGTGGTGGGAGAAGGTGGAAGAAATATTCTAATAGTTTCAATCCTTCAATATAGGATTATTGTTTTGGAAATTAACATAGAATAGTTCAAAACACACTATATAAGATAATTATATATTAATAAGGAAGATTATTATAGAATTAAAATGTTGAATAAAATATTCAATTATCATACTATCAAAAATTATAGAAGATATAAATTGGTAAATAAATCAACAAAATTTGATGGTATTTTAAAACTGGTAAAGGATGAAATGGATACATAATATTCAAATTACAAAATATATTTTTGGTTTACATGATGTGTAAAAATAATATTATCCCTTAGGATCCTTTAGAAATTAATCATTTTATATAAGAGGAATTTTTTGACTATGTATACTAGGGAACGAATCCAATGAACTAATTGCATAATAATCCCTAATATCCTTGTAGACAATGATAATTAATAAATTATTTTACAACGACAAATATTGGTGTCTATAGTGATTATTATGTGGTTCCAAGCTCTTATTAACTCATTATTTTAAGACTAGAAATCTCATGTATATTTTTCTTATAATAATCTATTAATTTATATATAAAAACTTGGGGTAAGTTCATCATTTTATATGAATTTTTATTAAGGTTTGTTAAATTACTATTCAAATATATCTTATTATACTTATTTTAGGATTGACCTATTCTAATAAGAAGAGAAAAAAATTAAAATGTTGGAATGGTAATATATACCTAAAAAAAATGTCTTGAGTTATGTATATCTATAAGACCTGCATAGATATTATCAGTTGTAAGTTATAATTTTAATTATGACGATTAAATTTATTATATGGGGTGGGGAAAAGAGAATATATTACCCGTATATTTTAAAATATATTTTCCCATTATTTAAAAACTATGTCAATAGATAAGAACACATAAAACAATGAACTAAAATAAAATTCACAAACATTATAATAAAATTATAAAATTATTTGATTAAAATATAGTCGTTAAATTACTGGACATAAAGGGATGCAACCATGTTACGAAATCATTGAAAGAAAAAAAGGCATTGAGTAGTGGATGTAATACATATGAAGCTAATTTTATAAGATCCTAAAAATGATTATACATATCTAAGATGTACTTTAGACTTATTTAAAGATGAATTTTAATAATTTTAATATGTGGGAATTAAAAAAAAGGAATTGATGCTTGTTGAAATTTTAATGATATCTATGCTAGAAGAATCACTACCGTCGACTACCACCATTGTGTACATAACTTATTGTTATTACATGGATATAATTAATGGATATGTAACTAGAAATTTAAAATATATAATAATTTAATTATAATTAATATAAACAAAATTCACATTTATTTTTTATGCATTTTATTTTTGATTTTAAATAAAATGGATCTTTATTATCCTATTATTTCATTATATTTCATTTTCAAAAATTAAATTTTAAACTTTTAAAATTTAATTTTGATTAAAAAATAAATTTTATCATTAATTTTAAAATATGTCTGGTATGAGTGTTGGGGATTTTACTAAAAGACACTGTCTTTAAGTTAACCGTGAATCATATTCTTATATTGATAAAACCATCACTTTTATAACATTAAAATAATACATAAAATTTTTAAATTTTATAATGTTTTATAAAAAATATAATTATTAGCAATGTAAACTAATAAAAATTACTATTTTGATTTCATAAAACACAGACATGTCGATATAGAAACATACGTAATATGTAACTCAAAAATGATATAATCACTTGAATTAGAAAAATTATTTTTCATCCCATATCTAAATGAAATCAAATAATATCTATTACATTATTTATATCAATATTATCATATTATTTATTAATGGAAATTTGGTTTTTTAGAACAATAGTATGATTATTATTATTGAATATAATTACCAAGATAATGGTAAAACAACCCGTTTCAAATAATTAGATATTAAATATTTCAAAATATTAATTGAAAAAAATTAATTAATATTTTCCAAAAATATAATTTAATGTAATTTTTGGTACATATATCTATATAAATTATTATTTATTCAATTTTTAGTTGATAGTAAATAATATCTATAATACAAAATAGTTAATATAACTTTTTTCTAAAAATATTTTCTTATAAATTAAATTATTTACTTTTAATAATAATTATCAGTTATTTATAAATTAGATTAAGTTAAATAGATATTTAATTATCAGTAATAATATCTATATTTACTTATAGTGAGTTAATTATATTTTAAATTAAATATAGAATACATGGTTCTTAGGTATTTATGAATTTATAAAAGGAAAATGATAAAAATGAAAAAACCTAATGGTAAATGAATTAAAACATCATTAAAAAATCAATGGGAATTGTTTTTTAAAGATTCTTCTACCTAAAATCACACCAAACGAATTATTTTTGATAATTGGAGTCATTTTCCCTTTACTAGTGTAATTTTATCGTTAACAATTATGGTTTATGCACAAATGTTTCCTTTTAATTACATATGAAAGGGGGAACTTCTATCACTTAATGACATATTTATTTCTTTGAATTGACCCCATAATAATTAACTATTATGACACTACCAGATGAATATCTAATATTGATAACCCTATAGTGACAATTCTTAATCATAATTCCTTCAATATCAATGAATCTTTTATGAGAATTTTCAAGGTACCATTGTGTTTATTAATTATGCCTTACCTATTATCGGTAATGATATTCTTCAAAACATATCCTAAAGGGTATACATTAATAACCTAAATAGCATTATAAAAATGTATTGTTATTATATAACATGAATAACCATTTTTAATCCCTTCCAACCATATATAAAAACAAAATAAGAATTTTAATTCATTTCTATATAGTTTTTATACTATGTATTTATGTTATAATTAAAATATAATATTTAATTAAAAAACATAAAAAAATAATTGGACACACATTAAATTTTCACTCAAACATAAAAAATGTATATAATAAAAAAAATCATCTATTAACAAATATTTTATATTAAATTAAAAATATATTTTTAAATTTCATCTGGAGGTGTATAATACAAATTATTAGAATATTTAAGAGGTTTGGTGTATGTGGATAATGAAACTGGAATAATGTAAGTGTCACGTGTCTCATAATTTAACCCCTTAAAACATTTTACTAATTATACACCATGATTTATCTTGAACTAAAAATCAACTACCCTTTATTATTTAGGAATCATGAATCTCCAATAATTTATGATATTAAATTTTTAATTCCTTATTATTTCTCAGATTGGATTTTTACTATAACTTTTCAAAATTTGTGACGATTTTACCTTACCCATCTTATTTATTGAGACATAAGGATTCCTTTTTTAATAAGGGGTCAACAGAAATATTCAATTTATTATATGATAATATTATAAATAATATCTATGTGTAATTTTTATTTTTATTATTTAAATCACTACCAGGATAAAATTATAGCTTAACTATTATATCACTTTTCAAGAATAATTCTTATCATATTACCCAACATCTTCTAGAGTTTGTCTACTGAATGACTGAAAATTATATTTTTATTTGATTTTTGAAATCCGGTTTTTGGGTGAGCGGGAAATATACAATTCCAAAAAACCGATTCAAAAAACCACAAAAAATAATACAGCTTTTAACAAAGTCATAATCTTGTTGGTAAAACAAGATTTAAAATTCAAACGTAGAGAAATGACACAACCTAGGGCTGCAAACTGCCACGAGCTGTAGACCATGACACACCCACAAACACATACCCATCATCATCAACGCCCGTCGGAGCCATCCTCCTCATCGCTAGAACTACCACATCAAACCCACAAAACATTCACCGTCGTCATCACCCATTCCATGATTTCTCAAATCAACAAACATAAATCCATTCCTCAATTCACAATGCCATCTATCATGCTGCAAAACATTACTGCATCACAAAACTATAGAGAAATATCCAAACTAGTAGAGTTTTATAACATAGAAAACTATCTTCTGAAATGTCCCCAATTACTTTTGGGTAACTCATTCTCATTATATTTCACCAATGTATTGGTATATTGTTCTAATGTATTTCATTTATATGTTTTATATATGATATAAATATCTATATTTCTTTTGAGGTATTTAATCTGATTTTATTTTTTTCTTTTAAATTCCCACATTTTTGTAACCTATACATGAATGAACGTTATAATATATTATTTTTTGAAACATAATCCTCTATGAAATGATTATTTAGAAATATGTTATTGAATCCGCGATTATTGTATTTTCGAAAAAATACTATTTCATTTTATTTCTACTGGTTAATAAACTCTTTTTATATAATTAATTATATGATCATTTTAGAACGCCTCACATATACTACTCTTTCTTAGTTTTCTCTCCTTGAACAATCTTATGAATTTTTCGAAATTATAATTCAGTTTTTGATATATATGATTGTTTATTAAAATATTAACATTAACATTAATTAATTATTTCTTATATCTAGAATACTTATATATTAGCCTTTATATATACAATGATACATGATTAGGAAACCCACATGTTCCAATATGATTTATTATGACTCTATTTTTTGTATTGGGGTTTTCCTCATGTGATAGGAATATATATGTAATTATTATAATTTTCATACTCCTAAGTGTGGGCCATGAATTATATATCCCTCCAATGCATTGGTTAAATGTTAATATCTCATTATATAATATAAAAGGGAATGGAGAGTGAAAGTAATCTCTCTTGTAACTCTATCTACAGTATTTATGGGAATAGGATGTAAATCTAATCCTATTGAGAATCAACGCAATATAATAGTCCTAGATTTTAACATTGACTTATGCATATGGTGTCATGTTTTATGTTTATTCCACATATTTATGAAGCTTTGATCATTGTATATCATTTACTTATGACATTTCTCCATGATTTAAATTATTTTATGGCACATGTTTGTTCTATTGAGATTATATATCCATCCTTAATGATTTATGGATACCTATTATCAGTCAATTTTATATTGTATATTTAATTTTATTGTACTCATGTGATATAATATTCTTATTATATTACCATTGATGACATTTTGATATGTTTTTCCCTTATTGTAAATTTTATTTCACCGCATTATTTTATTTTCCTTCCTCAGGTTTTGAAGATAATTATAATTTCTATGACTTTAGAAGGGAGTCTAGAAGAGTTTAATTATTGACATATGTTCACATGTATCATAAAATATGTTTCTTTTGTATTTGTTTAACATTTATAGTAAACCAAAATTTAATTATATCCATGTGATATTGTTTTTATATTGGTGTAAAATAAGTGTATGTTTACCATTGGTTAATATATGTGTAGTATTAATGGGAAAACACACTCCTAGGATTTTCATGAATGAAATATTAGGTTTAATATCTTTTTTATTTGGTTTTAGTAATGCATATATTTTTGTATATTTCTATATCATCATTCCTCAAATTAATCATGACTGTAGAAATTTATATATGTCACAGAGAAATCCTTATAGGGAAATGATATTATGTAAAACTTTTCTACTATAGAAATAATATTTTACCTTTAAACACCCTAATATAGATCCCAAAATATAAGTCCCTTTTTAAAACATATTGAAATAGAATTAAAACTAAATCATATTTTCATATGATATAATTAAAATGGAATCTTTTTTTCATTTTTTGAAAATTGTATGATTAATGATATAAGTCATGTCAATGATTTTTTTTGTATTTTCATCCTGATATAAATTTTTTAATGCTAGCAATTATCACTATAAATATTTAAGCTCTATTAATATTTATGTGGTTAAATATAATATTTATTCCCAAAGTAATAGATTATTTAAATTTATTTTATCTTTATATACAATGTTTCTTCATAATAGATTAAAAAATAAATTTTTTGAAAAAATTCAATTTTTATTCTTGATTTTAATTATAACTTTTTAGTGACTTGTACAGTTAATATTATTTTATTTTTACCTAAAAATTTGATGATGTAAGTTTCTCACCTTTATTAACTAAATATACTTTCCATTGACATATATTTTACATGGTATTTTATGTTTTATAGTCATTTCACTCATTATATATACTTATATAAAACATTCTATAAATAATTGATATAACATTATTACATTTTTAAACATCTTAAAGTGTTACCTGATAGAATATATATGATATCCAACCTCCAATTAAAATTATTTGATATCCTCATATTGGGGAATGATATATCCAAGAATTAATTTAATAGAAATTTTCACTAATATAAAACATTATATAAAAAGAAATAAACATAACATATTTCATTGATTTCACAAATCTAAATTAACATTGAGTTTAATGTACTATGAATAAAATATTCATATATAAACATTAATATATATTAAATTTCCTAAAAATATTTTTTGACAAATTTTAATTCATGTGTAATTGTATAAGGTTATATACATGATGAAAAAGAAAGTAAATGCTTTATAATATTCTATTGTAATGTTATTTGAGCGGAGGATGATATTTATATTTATATGTTAATACATAAATTATTTTTCATGTTATTATTAAATATTATATTATGAAAATTTAATTAGAATATTATTTTTTAAGTAGTTATATATGTTTTTATGACAAGATTATTTATATTTATTACTACGATGTGGTTGATGATTTTAATTTTTCAAGGAATTCATGAAATTATACATATATAGGTGAAATTAATGATGGTAAAAATATATGAATAATTAAAAATTTAATATTTTTTTAATCATTTATTTTTTTAATGACGAGGATATAATTTATTAAGGTAAATATTTAGAAGGATTGAATATGAATGATGTTTCTAGTGTGGTTTCCAAAAATAAAAATAGTGATTATTCTATTTGTACAACTCAAGGTATGGTTGTTTATTTTTAAAATGAATCAAAAAATAAATCACAACCATTATATATGTTTAAATAAATTCATATTTAGACCATTTTGATGTGAATATATTTTAATCATTTTATATATTTAAATGAAAATATACAACTAGTGTATTGAAAATAGACCAATTTAATATTGATAATGCTACATTGTCAAAATTTAAATTTTCAAAAAATAAAATTTAATTTATGGTTGAGAAAAAAATCAAGCCAATTTATAATTAATTTTGATGTAATTTATTTTAAAAGGAATTTATTGTTCAAAAAATATTTGTTAATAAAATTAAGAAATGTATATTCGTAATGAAGTTGTTATTCTGGTGACATATAGGGATTTTAAGTCTAATATTGAGTATGTCTAGATGGAAATTGAATGGTACCCTAATTCCAAACTATATGAGATAGATATATTTGAGAATTTAATGGATTATTATTTAGTACTAATTTTTGACTATTCGAATCAACAAATATTTCTAGAAAAACAATTAATTATCATAAACATATTAATTTTTGCACTGTAATAGAATCTATATATATTTCCATAAAAATGTTATATTTATTTTTATCTAGTATTTTGCATGTAAATATAATTCATATTATGAAATTAAAATGGATGTTTGGATTCCCAATGATTATACTCCCATATCCAGTGATAATAAATACATAATCTTCATACCATCTCTGAAATAAATCAAAAAGACCCAATTTAAAAAAATAAATAATAACAAAATTAATGATAAATAGTAATACCCATATATTTTTTCATTGATATTAGGATTATAGATTTATCTAATTATAAAATACATTAAAAAAAATCCCATGTTTTTTTCTTTTTATGGACTTTCTATTACTTTATCAAAATCTACTTCATCCGTAATGGGTGTTCAACATCTCCCATAAATTATCCACATTAGTTATCCTTCTTGATGTTCTATATGTAATAATTTTAACATAAAATGTGGGAAAATTGAAACATAAGAAGGTGTGAGAAAAAATTCAAAATAATTGTAATCATATATGATTGTAATAAATGATTATAATTGGGAATAAATAAAATTACCAGAATAGATTTCCAAAATAATACCCAAAATATAATGAAACTAGAATAATAATATACCCATGCATAACAATGGAAATTAAAATATCAAATAGATATTAATAATTGGTTCCAAAGGAATGATGTTTAAAACTATGAAAAAATAATTCCATGCACTAAGAAAAGAAATTATTATCAAATACATCATGTAATTATTATCATGCCCTTATGTCGTGGAGACAATTCATTTTGGCCACACACACCCAATAATTCCCTCTCTTAGCTTGACACATGAGACATATCATTGTAATGAGGGGATATAAATAAAAGTACCCAAAAATTAAAAAAAAAATCCAATGCAGTAATAATATGATGTAATTAATAAATAATATATCATATAACAATCATTACATAATATTCAATAGAAATATGTATTGAACGAACAAGTATATGGATTATCAAATATTCCCCAATCAATAAATGGAACGTATTTCATGGTAAGAAATCGTCTATAAAACATAGTACATAGTAATGGTACATGTAAAATAAATAATTTCTCCAATATACAGATGTACATATATATTTGTAAGTTCCCTTCAAAAAATATAATAAAACATATAGCTTTTATAATGAATGGGGACTTGAAAAAAGATTATGCTTATAGAAGAAAAATGTTATGTTAGAAAAACATAATGATTGATTTCAAGATGTATAATACAAAATAATAAAATATAATGAAATTATTTTGAATGTATTTCCTATCTAATTTGATAAAAAAAGTGGAATCAAGTGCTGATTTGGAATCAAATCTTAATGAACCTAAATTGAGATAAAAAATATCTTACAATAATGGTTACAAATGAATCAAAAAATTCTTATATAGATACCATGAAATTTATATATGAAAAAATATTAAAATATTATTTATAATTTAATATAATTGAGAAGTTAATACATCATATAAATTTTTTTGTTAAAAATATTTAACATGTATCATTGAATATAGAATAGTGAAAACAATAATTATTTCAATAAAATAATTTCAATCCAAACACCTTGATGGATATGATTTGAAGAAGAAAATCAAATAACATGGATAAAGAGTGAATAATGGTATAAAATGTCAATGGTGTATTAAGATATACAATTAATAGAAAATATGGTGAATAAAAAAACATTCACTAATCAATTAAATTATGAGACAAAGAAACCCTTACCATAATTTCATGACTTCCACAAAATAACTTAAATATACTAAATAAAAAATATCAATCTTAATCAACAATTACATAATTTTTGTAATAGCTATAACCTTCTATTATAATAATTTAAATTTATTCTCCATGTAAATATTATTTAATTTTTATATATTTTTGATATAGAGTGTTATTATTATAATCATTTTGAAATTTTTTCATAATAGTTTTTTTATTATTCAATCTGAAATAAAATATAATCTTTCAAAATTAATAAATATTATATGATTTATTTTTTTCATAATTATTTAAAATTTTATAATTTCAATATATGAGTGTTATAGTTATAGTCCATACAGATTAAATAATTGGCCTACATATATTTGATATTTTTACTAAATGGATTTTTCCATCTTAATTAAGTAGTTTAAAATTAATATTAGCATTCTAGAACTAAAATAAACCATTTATTTGTTATTTATATTATATATTATTATTTATTATATCCTCATCATCATATATGATATTATTTTATTTCATTTATTCATTTAGTTGGTTAGACCCACCCAAACATTAATACACCACGATTAATAGATGATTATGATTATGGAAGTTGAATATTTTTAGTATAATATATATATATTAAAGAATCATAATTATGTTATTAATATACATTAATGGTGATGGATATTTTATTGATAGGTTTTTACAAATAATAAATAAAAAAACAACAAACCAGACACATTTTCTCGTGCACATGATAGTTTCCACAATTCACAAGGAAAATTTTCTATTAATCAAAGAATAAGAGGATATCAATATGGAATATAACTTCACCCTAATAATAATATTTATATTATTTATGTCATATTTATTCATAAATTGATCCATTATAATAAATTATGAGGTATTGTAGTGAAAAATGGAAGGATTTGGCTCCTTGAGGTGGTATTCCACATAATCTTAAAACGATGGTTTCATTTTTGTTTATAGAAAAGGGTGAAAGTAGGAAATTTTTATTTACATAAAATAATAAAATATAGTAAATAAAAATAATTATTTCACTATCATGTATTAATAAAATTAAAATTTGGAATATAATAATTAATATAATATAAGTTAAAAAAAATTAATAACATTGAGGACATGGAATTTCTCTAGGAAGAATCCTTGGAAAAGGAGTTCATATATCAATATAATGTTACCAGAATCTCATTGTAACATCATGTTTCATGTAATTAGGTATTCCTTGACCCTATTGTTCATATAAATTTTTAGGGTATAATTTCTAGGATTTTATACGTAAAAATATGGAATTTTTGTATATATATGGCCTCAACATGGTTGTTGCATCGTTAGGGAAAATCATATGGTATGTCTTACTAAATAATGCACACTATTATAAGCCTATATATGGCGGGCATAGATTATATAACCCTTATTTTACACCCTCCTAAGCATTAATCATAGACATTGAGTATTTTTTTGGTTTCAACATGGAAAATAAATCAATATGTGTAAACAATAAACCCCATGAATACGTCAAATAGGGTTTCATTGTTAGGGTGGTTGATTTTTCAGAATTGTGCGCCCCTCCACCAGAAACAATGTTCATAGTAGTATAGTCCTCCAATTTCATAATTAAATATTGATATTATAATTTTTTTTATTATTCAACAAAATATTAATATAAAATAATATATTTGTCATTATAGGATCTAAAAATAGATTTTGGACCCTCTAATACTTTTTATCTGAATATGAAGGTGAGAGTGAAAGATCGTATCTGTCTCTAGTATGTAGATCTCCACATGTGTATTTTCCTCTAATCA
The DNA here is from genome assembly GCA_963277665.1 of Viscum album. Lineage (NCBI taxonomy): Eukaryota > Viridiplantae > Streptophyta > Magnoliopsida > Santalales > Viscaceae > Viscum > Viscum album. The sequence goes on from OY728140.1 coordinate 1,062,289,930, forward strand.
TCCTTCTTCCCTTCTATAGAGAGTGAAATGTCATTATTTTCTTGATAGATCTAAACTATATTTCAATGAATCCAATAAATTTCCTGATATATATTTATTACATATTAAATACATATATATTATTCACATTCGATCATTTTTTATGTTACTAGTATGAGTATTGATTTGTTGATTATCATGATTAATGTATGGTGGCATGATTTGGGATTATATATGAGATAAAAACCATTATCTTCATGATTTGTTTTTTGAAAAATTAATCATTTGATTTTTAAGAAATAAATTTGTAATTATTTGATTTCAAAATTGTAAATGGCATTGATTTTGAGAAAATCTCACAAATTTCAATGGATTCATAATTTTAGGAGGAAATTTCATAATTATGGACTGATTATTTATAGTATGACTTGATTATGGAATTTATGAAATTATTATAGATTTTTTTGGAAAAATTGAATCATTTGAACTGATGAAAAAATATGCTTTCTTTTGTATTGAAAATGAATGAAATGATAAAAACTAGTTCTTTTATTTTGAAATTGAATTGGTATTTTTATAATAAAATGTTGGAATTGACTTTTTAATTAAAATTTATTTTAAATGATATATTCTTATAATTATTTATTGATTTATTTAGCACATTAGATCATTAATAGTTAATAGTCTATTTTTCCCAATCATTATAGGATATAGATCCCCAAGAATTGCATTGAAAATGAAAAATCTAACATAATCATAGTTTAACATGGTTATATCTATGGATATGTTGTTAATTGGTATTAAACTAGATCCTAAGGGATGTTTCCATGCATTATTAGATGGTTTCATTAATTTGAGAAGTGTGGGGATCCAATAACTAGAAACTAACATACTCTTAGAAAGATAACAATAATTTTTATTTCAAATGAACTAATTATAAATTACATTATTTATATAAATATATTAATCATTATAAAATATTTATATAATTTCATATATATATATATATGTATATATATATAAGTATTATTAAATCCTTGTTTGAAATATTTCCCATCATTAGATAATAACGGCATTTTGTAATATAGAAATTATAGGTTATTCCATGACATGTTTTATTTAAATTGAATGTATGATTGGATTATTTTTATAGAATAATTTACAAATCACATAGAAATACCTAATTAGGATTTATTGCTCATAAATAACTATTTTCCAATCGGTGTATATATATTTTCTTAGGAAAGGACTGGTCAAATGAAAAATGACAACTTTAAGGTGATGTTTTTTCATGATCTTTTTGAAGTGGAATGATAATAGTGACCATTGTAGGTGATGAGAACTAGTTACATATGGTTTTTAGGCTTTATTTACTATTTGAATATTAGTTCTGGTTGATGTTTTTGTTTCATATTTTATCTTTCTTCTAAGATATTTTTTACCTCTTCTATTTTTGTAACATTCACATTGACATGTTTTGATATAATTACTTTTATAATTTATATCCTCAAATATTATGTGAAAAAATTATTTCATCCCAAATTTTATTTGATTTTATGAACTAGTCACCAACCCATGGAGATCTGGAACACCCTTCAGTTATTGAAAATACTCTCTTTGATATCATAGTACGAGGATATCTAGGTTGGTTCATGATGATATTATATCATAGGGAGGATGATTATATTTTACTAAATTATCTATGTTATCATAGATTTCCTACAAGATTGATGGTTGAATTGTTGGGACATTGGAGGTAGTGATGAGTGAGTTCTTTTATATATATCATCGTAACAATCCTTTAGTCATAATGGGTAGTGTTGAAGATTGTTGTTTTTTATTATTTTCATATGTTTCTATTCATTTCCATGTTTTATTTTAGTGTTCTAAAAATCACAATCATTTGATTCCTATATTATCGAACTATTAATTTTTTACCCCTATTTTTATTTTTTATCTGAGTGTAATAGTTAATAGTTTTCTAGTTTTCTATTGATGTCTTGTAGCATAATGACATTGAAAAGTCCATTGAGACCAACTATATTAGGAGATTCTAGTGAATAAAAAAAAATACCTCTAGTTGACCATAATGAAAATGAGATGGTGGTGTGTTATATCAATGTTCAAGGATAATTAGCCACAACCATTCTCTTTTAGGCACCGATCATGTTACCAAAAAGGGTAAACTCAATAGGATGTTCACAAAAGTGTCCATTATGGAATTAACCAACTATCCAATGATCAAATGACCCACAAGTGGTCATGTATTTATTTAAAGAAAATGGTTGGATTATTATATTCATTGAAAAACATAACTATGTCAATGTAATGTATGCTACCACAATTCATAATGGACCAGAAGAAGGTACATGGAGTTGATGGTGATGGAGGAGAATACTGAAGGTGTGGAGGGGAAGGAAATATATGTATATTTTATCAATTTTTTATATTAATAGAAAATGTTTTTGAAAAAAATGGAAAATATTAATCACTATAAATGTGAAAACACTGTGAATTAGCATATAGATTGATTTAATACACATGTGTATTTTACACATGAAATTAAAACTAATGTAATGATGATGGTATACTATGTTGACATAAAACATTGAGTACATATTACATCCTATATTTTCATGTTAATGTTGAATTCATATTATGATATTCTAGATTTTGAATTTATGGATGATTTTGACATGTCTTGTAGGTAAGGGTTAATAAGAGTTCTTATTTCTAAATGGTTAGTTCAATGTATTCCATTTAAGGAAATAGGAAGAATTATGGGTATCATGTTGGATGTTGATAGTGTGGGTTCTTACAACACTCATGGAGTTCCTTCTAATGGCCTAATTAAATTCTTCCATTATGGAATGTTTATGAATTTGAATTTCTTTTTTACTATGTCCCATATTCTATAGTTATTTTAGATGATAAAGAAACTTATTGAGATTCTATTATATTGTTTCTACACCCACATAATGGAATATTATCATCATCCATAGAAATCAATATGGAGGAATCATATTCTTTAGGATCAAAGGTCTTCAAGCCATGTAAATCTTGAACAATGCATCTTCAAATAGTGTAACTGTGACTCTAGGATGTGGTTTGGGATCCAATGACTGTGAAAGGAACCATGACTATTGATTCATCCATAGTTTCTACTATATGAAATATTTTTACAATTAAATCATTCATATAAAATCATATTTATGATTTAAAACTATTTATACATAGAATATATCAAGTATGTTAGATGTTACTAATCCATTCCAAATAAAAATATAGATGGGCCATCAATGTCTTCCATGTATTTTCCCATTACAATGGATTTTTATTACCTTCAATATTTTGGACTGTGATAATAAATATATTGATTACATTATTATGATGTATTTTATTATCTCTCATCATTCATTTATTGATTAATTTCTTTTTCATGTCATCTTTACTATGAATTTTACGATATATCGTGTTCTTCAGGGAGAATGGGCCCCAATATAATGTACATTCAGGACACTTGTTTCATAAAAGGGTTGGGTAATATCCGGGTTATCTTTTGAATTGTAGTGATAATCATTTTGGGTGTATCTCCCTTATGTTATTTTGTGGTTTCCTTATTTTTTTCCATCTTATTTCTATATATTTCCACTATTAATAGAGAGGGAGTTATCAATTGATTTATTACATGGTATATAGACAATGTCAATTCTTTCGTATTATATGGAACCATCATATTTGGAAGAGAAGAGGAAAAATTTGTTATATTATCTAACCAAATTATTAATATTTTATGTTTGTTACAGTGGGTTGAAGATGTTCTCCCAATAAATAAAGTCGATGGTGTGCTTCATCTACCTGTTGATTAATGAATGATCACCCATGTTACAATAGATAAGAATTATTTATGGCCTCAGATAAATGATTTTTTTGAACATTTGAATGTTTATAAGTGGTTTTCAATGTATGATCTTCAGTTTGGGTACCACTAATTGCTAATTATATAATTTTACATCCTGAGAACTATTTTTAGGAGTAGTTATTCCACAATGAGTACCTTATTATTCATTAATTTTTATGTAATGATTATTTTACTATCACATAGTTGATAAACATGAGATTCCTTTCATACATTTAAATATTTTTAGTTTTCTTCATGGATTTTATCTAGGAAAACTCTAAAATAGAGTAGGATCATGGACATTATCTATGTGCAGTGCTCGAAATATTAAGAGATCCTCAACTATACACAAAATTCTCAAAACATTTATTTAATGATTTTTTAATATATTTTAACAGTACATGATGTCTTTAAAGCTATAATTATTGTTGATATTAAATTGTTAATTATTTAATGACCTTAAACAACCATGAAAAGTGTTTTACATTCAGTGCTTCTTGGGATTTACATGGTTTTATATCATGTTTTCAAGAAACTCACAATGTTTTCTTCTTTAATGCCCCTTATCACATGGAATACAATGATGATTATTTGGTATGATAAGTGTTAGATTTATTTAGTTGAGAAAAAATATCATTTGAATTATGGATCTGTGTTGACTTTTCTATAGGATGAACATGGATAATTAGTCTTTTCTGACACGTTATTTTTAGGTTTGGTCAGTTTTCTTATGGATGGTGATCACATAAATAAATATGGATATAGAAAATATAGTACACATGGGAAAAAATTCCCATCCTATGATCTTTGATGCTCATAAATAATGAAGGTTCTTGAAGGGAGATGATATTACATTTTTGTTGAATGTTTTACCATTTATTCTTAACATAAAATATGAAGTTATATCTCCACTCAATACTATTTGAATGTATATAAAAGTTGTGGAGTGGATTATTTGTAGTTTCAATATTTATAAATTTTATATAACATATTAGTGGGGATGTTGTCAAAAATTATTTCAGAAGCAAACTTCCAACAGAGGCCTCAAAATAATCGTCCAATGATTATAATTTCACGTCCAGCTTTCCTCTATTACACATGTAGTCATGGAGAATGAGTAATAAAATATTATAACATGTTTTTAATTTACCTCCGCACTTATCAAGTTGATTAATCTGAAAAAAATATTGATGAATTTTTTTTTTTAGAATCTGGGACTCTATTTTTTGTTGGGGAGACCATCGGTGAGTGGACATTCTCTTTTAGGGTTATCATATGTTTTCATAATCTATTTGTTCTACCATATTTCAAGAGGAATTACAAGATAAGAGACAATCAATGTTCATAATGGGTAATGATATATGGTACCATGAAGATGTTCAATTATATTTAACAACTATTCTAGGTTAATGTAATGATATGGGACAATACTACCTTTTTTTAACATTACTATACATTCTAATATGTCATTTATCAAAAATAGAAACCTTTAGGTTTTACCAATTCAATTATAGGGATGACTATAATCTGGGATACGATTTCTATGGATGTAATATAGGGTTGTCCAAATACCTCTAAGAAGAATAACATGATATTGGATTGGATTGCCCTAATCACAAAATCATGTAAATTTATACCCATCAATGGTATAATTTATGATGATGACTTAGAATGTCCTAATGTTCAGGATATTTTCATGTTTCATCATGTTCAGTTAGTGGTAGTCTATGATATGTATCCTTAGTTCACTGCACATTTTTGTAGATCCCTCTTATATGTAATTTTATCTCATCTGTGATTGAACATGATATATAATTCACAGAATAAAGTGTTAATAGACTGGGAAATACGTATTTTAGAAGACATGATACGATCATGCATCATTGATTTTGGTGAAGCTTCAGATAACCACATGGGATAGGTTTCATTTTCTTTTAACAACATTTATCAAACATCCATTTATATTGATCCATTTTTTGATTTTTATGTTCAACTTTTCCAATATTTATTGGGTTGGTTATAGATTGGTGAATCCTCTTCAAGTGCGAGAAAAGGCCTGATTAGCGATTCAGAGACTTTATCACCATGTAGAAGGAGCTCACACACTACCTGGACATGCCACTGACTCAAGAGAAACTACTCACAATGTGCATAGGAAATGTCAAGATGGAGCTGGTTCCTTCCCTGATCTCCCAAAACTACCAAGAAGGATTCTGAGACTTCTCCGACAAGGCCCAGTTCCATGAGGAAGCCCTGCAACATGCTAGCCAGGAACGTCCGTTTCCCCCTGTAATTCCAGCAAAGAGGGATTCCATAGCCTAGCCCGCCATGGTGGACCAAATAGAAGCCCCCATGCAAATAGAATTTCTACCAGTAGAACTGGCCCCGCAGCCTCGCAGAGGCCCTCCACCTCAAGTGCAGCCTCCATCTCACTAGAGTCCTCAGAATCAAAAAAGGCCTCCATGGAATGCCCCGCCTCCGCCCAGGTGGGGCAATCAGGGCCCACCCCTTCGACAGGCCCCTCCAGCTCCTCACCAAGGCTAGGATCCAAGGTCCCACTTCTTAGAAATAAGAAACCAGACATACTCATTCAACTATAATCAGGTCCCCAGATACATCTGTAGTTCCTTAGAGTAGGGTATTGTACACTTTTCTATGTGTAGAAGTCCAGAAGAGGAAATTCTCACTGATCACCCCAACTACTACCCCTATCATCGGATTTTGGGAACACCCTAAAGAATGGATATGAGTTCAAAGACTGGGTTCAAGACCAAGTAGATAAGAACATAGTCAGGTTTAGTCTGGCCCCGACACAAGTGGAAGGTGTCTTAATATGGTTAGACACTAGTAGCCACAGTTAAGGAGAGTGGCGGTAGGTTTCTAACCGTGGGTCCCAGGATTATGTTGACTAGATGGTTCAAAAGATGGTCTCTCATGCCCATGGAATTGTTTGGGCACAACTGAATCAGCTGGAGCCTTCAGAAGATTTAGACACCACTTCTGCATCATCATCTTAGTCGGCCTCTTCCCAGAAGAGAAAGCATTAGAGGCACAAGAAAAAACAACGCGCCCTGCCAATGTCATCGTCATCCCTCACTCTCAGTGACTTCATGCCCTCTAATATGGGGATCCCTCCCAGAATCCTCCCAATAGAGGATAACTCTTCCAGTGATAGTCATGGATATGCTTTGGTTAACACTGTAGATTTGGTGAATCCCTATATGACTCCCAACGATGGGGAGTGCCAGGAGAACCTCCAAAATGTTCCTAGACTGTGACAACGTTGGTAGATCCATGGCCATATGGGTCATGGGGGAGTATTAGTTGGCACATCCATCTAGGTCGTGCATGCCACTATGACCAGACAACATGCCCAGTGCAGAGCTCAGCATGCACAACCTCTTTAACTAGTGTTGTCAGGACCGCCACCACCACTGTTTTTTCTACTTGATCTGGTAGAGATATCTTGTCCTAGTCGCGAGTATCTCTCCCTGGATAAAGACTGATCTCAATCATCGGGTCCTCATCCAACATTGACTCTCCGAGATTTGACTAGTGAAGAGGGGGACATGCCTAGCACCGGCCAGCTGCTGGTCTAGCTGACAGAGCCTGCCATGTCTAGAATCATTGAGTGGCCTCTAGTAAGCATAATTTCATTCCTAGTGCAGAATTATGATGTTCTCAAGCACCTTGTTGGAATCCCAACGAGGATTTTCATACTTTAATCCCTTCTCCTATCGTCAGATATGCACGAGGCCGTCGCTGCGGCTTTAAGAGGCCCCCTCCAGTTTGAGATGGATGAATAAGCTGCTGAATACTTTCATGATGAAACAATTAAGAATGACGAATTCTAGGCCATAATTTAGTTCTTAAGAGAAGATGAAGGATCTCCTATAAAGGGGAATATCCACCAGATATACCTCACTATCCAATTTAATGGTGTGGGGGTTCACCACTATCTCATTGACACCAGCTCCAGGATCAACCTTATCCCAACGCGGATGCTGCAGAAGCTGGGGTTATCAGAAGATGACCTGACTCCCTTAGATTTAAGAATCCAGGGATACGATAGGACAGAGAAGACACCAGTTGACAAGATCTATTTGAAGACCCAATTAGGTGGACTAGTTTCCAGTACCGATTTTAGGGTTGTCTCTCAGGACACCACGCACAATGCATTGATGGGAAGACCATGACTCCACCTGCACGCGACAATCCCCTGGTCGTATCAACAGTGCCTCATGTACTCCCTAAATGGTCGAGTAGGCGTACTCCAAGGTGATGTATCTCTTTTTTACTCTTGTGAATCCCATTACCTAGATGATGACTATTACAAGAGAAAGGATAAGCAGATTCTAGGAAGTGAGGTTGAGCCCGCCACACTCACAACTGAGCCATAGGCAGGTATGGATAACACCTACCTCTTTTCGATCCAACGATTGGAGGCCACGACCCCCCAATATGGGGAAAATATTTGTTGTATCTGGTACAAGAGGAAGGCATATTCCCAAGTCCAACAAATGTTAGAAAATCACCTCATACTCCTACAAAAACCAAGCTCGAGTGATCCCGGAACCTCCTACCCTCGTACGATATCGGGATGTCTGCCCCATGGAAACAACAGTATGTCATACGTGTTTATTTTTCCAAGATAGGATTAACCGAATCAAGATGACTCGCCACTACTACTTGGATATCATCAAGCGTGGCCCCTTGGGCCGAAGACCAGATGGGATTTGATCGACTGCCTTCATCGCTATAGTCTCAGCAACACATGAATATCCTAATATGTTGTCCACTGCTATCCAGGCTGGAACTAGCCTCGATCCAGGTTCTTCCAACCCAGAAGAATAACCTCCCACTGGGAATCCCTCCTTCTCAAGAGAAGAAGAGGATCTGGAGGATGCTCCCCCACCTTTAAAGAATGCATTTCTGTCATGATCGATGAACTGGTACAAGTGAACCTTGGTAGCTAGGCAGATCTGAGACCCACATGGATTAGTGCCAGCATGCCCCTCGAGGAGTATTAATGGTGTGTGGAAATCCTTAAAAAGTACCATGAAATTTTTTCCAAGAGTTACGATGAGATTCTAGGACTAGATCCCCAGGTAGCTTTCCACTGTCTCGGTCTCCTAGAAAATCATCGTGGGTTCAAGCTGCCTCCCAGGAAGATGCACCCTTCTCATGGCACCATGGTTGAGGCCAAAGTTTACAAGATCATCAGATCCAACTTCATCAAGGAGGTCCACTACCCCAAGTGCCTAGCCATCATTGTGTCAGTTAGGAAGAATAATGGACATATCAGTGTCTGCATCGACTTCCAGGTTCTCAACCGTCACTGTCTGAAGGATGATTTTCCACTTTCGGTGATAGAATTGTAGATCGATTCTATGACTTGGTTCCAAGCCCTCCCCTTCATGGATGGGTACTCCGGATATAACTAGATCAGAATGGCCCCTGGGGATGAGGAGTATACAGCTTTCAGGGTGCCACAAGGTACGTTTATTTACCAGGTTATGCACTTCGTCCTGAAGAATACAGCTTCCACCATTCAGTGGGCAATGCAACACATATTCAATCCAATCCTTAGGACATTGGTGGAATGCTATGTGGACGATCTGGTGGTCAATTATCACCAGTACCAGGACCATCACAAGGAACTTGAGGAAGTGTTTTGTTTCCTCCCATCCTTCCACATGAAGATGAACCTGTTGAAATGTGCTTTCGGAGTCACCTCTGAGAAGTTTCTTGGCTTTGATGTTTGGTACTAGGGCATCGATATTGACCTAGAGAAAATCAAGGCAATCAGTCAGATTCCTCCCCAGAGAAATATTCAAGAGCTTTGAGGATTCCAAGGACACTTATCCAACATACGCTGATTCATTGCAAATCTAGCCATAATGTGTAATCCTGTTTCCCAGATCATAAAGAAAGTCTCTGCCTACGAATGAGATGATGAGTGCTAGACCACATTCGAAGAAATCGAGAAGTATCTACTCCATCCTTTGGTCTTGATGCCACCCATCTATGGAAAATCGCTGATCATGTGTGTGACTTCCCCAGAATGATCTCTCAGTGCCCTTATCGCCCAAAAGAATAATGAGGGGACAAAAAACATCCTCTACTACCTCAGCCACATGTTCCTCAATAGAGAGTGAAAATAATCCCTCATTGAAAAGAGCTGCCTTGCGCTCGTATTTGGTGTGAAGAAGTTACGATATTACTTGCAGCACCACGAGGTAAAGCTGGTCTCCCAGGTAGACCCAATTAAGTACATCCTGAACTACCCCATATTGACCGACCATCTAGCACGATGGGCGGTAATCCTCCCGCAGTTCGGCATAAGGTTTTTCCCTCAGAAGGATATCAAGGGACAGGCATTAGTAGACTTCCTTGCTGCCCATCCAACCCCCATGGACCAGTCCCTGGACATGGATTTTCTGGAAGAGGAAATCCTCTTGGTAGATCATGCCATCCTGTGTTGGAAGATGCACTTTGACAGTGCCCCCCGAAGCCCCACCAGCAAGAGGGTCAATGATTTTTGACTCAATAGAGTGGGCCTTGGTATTTTATTTATTACCCTGGTGCAAGCCATTCTGCTGCACTCATTCCTATTATCAAAAGGCTTCACCAACAACGTGGAAGAGTATCAGGATATTATCACTGGCCTCGAGCTGGCCCTCGAGATCTATGTACCCCATTAGCATGTGAAAGGGGATTCTGAACTAGTCATCAATCAAGTAAATGGTGACTATGTCGTCAGAAAGCCAGATCTCGTACCATTGTTACATCACACCCTCCTACTAATAGCCCAGTTTACATCTCTTCTGGATGTTACTCATGTCCCTCGATCTCCGAATGGTCGACCTAATGTCCTGGCCATCCTATCTACATCACTTTCAGAACCTAAGAGGGATGATCTAATTATAAACGTGGCACATCATATAGTCATTTCTCCCATCACCCCAGATGATGATGATGGCCAGTGGGTAAGCCGGCTTCCTGCCAGATCCTCCATGTCAGGACCCATGGGTTCTTCAGATGTAGTGGTCGAAGCTACTCTCAACTGGAGAGACCCTTTTGTAGAGTATCTCCAAAATGGTTGCCTCCCTACTGATCGGGCCGAGCGTGAGCGGATCCAATGCCACACACAACAGTTTACCCTCCAGAGTGGTCCCAGTCTTGAGCAGATCCTCTAAAGAATGGGTCCGATGGTGTTCTCCTCTATTTCATCCAAGAATTAATGATTTATCAGGTCATGTATGAGGTTCATGCTTGCTCCTACGGTGCCCACAAAGCTTGGCCAAAGATGTCCCATAAGATTCGGAGACTGGGGTACTTTTGGCCCTCCATGATCCATGATTGTATCGAGTTCACCAAGAGATGTCACACGTGAAAAATCCATGATAATTTCATGCATCGGCCGCCAAAACCTCTCCTCTCCACCAAGTACACTTGGCCGTTTGCGGTGTGGGGACTCGATGTCGTGGGTCCAAATCCACCACCGACAACTCACCAATGCAGGTTCATCCTGACCGCCACATATTTCTTTTCCAAGTGGGCAGAGGTAGTTCCCCTCAAGGATGTCAAGGACCATTCTATCCTCAGCTTCATTAGCTCCACTATGATCCACTAGTTTGGAGACCCACACGCCATCCTCGCCAATAGAATCATCAACTTCTGAGAAGTCAAGATAAAGAAATTGTATTCCATGAACAACATCTGTTCGAACCATAAATCCTACTACTACACACAAGCGAATGGAAAGATCGAGGTGTTCAACAAAACCCTATATAAAATCGTGCAGAAAATGGTTGTTCAGAACAAGATGATTTTGAAGGAAAATCTCCCTAATGCACTCTAGGCCTATCAGATGATGACTCGTAATTCCACACTGGTGACCCCATATTCCCTAGTGTATAGAACTAAGGTCATTCTGCCCATCGAGATATAACTTCCTTCATTATGCACAGTGGTCTATTACTAGAAAGCACCAGATAAGGTGGTGGAAATTTGTCTGGCTAAATTGGAAGCACTTGACATGAATAGGATTAGTTCCCTGCACAATCTGGAAGGGCATTAGAATAAGATATCTAGAGCCTTCAACAAGAATTTTCACCTTCGATATTTTCTGCAAGGGGACTTGGTATTGGCCCTTTGAGAACTAATGATCCCTAGTGGGAAAACCACCCAATATGGAGCCTAAATGGGAAGGGTATTATATTGTTCACAGGGTTTACCACATTGTAGCATACTCCCTAGTGACCATGGATGGTGAGCATATAAATCCTCCCACCAATGCCAAGTTCCTTAAGAAACACCTTTCCCAAGCCTATTTGTCCTGCACGACCTTAAACTGGATATTCCTGCATGACCCTAAACTACACGATGTTCCCGTATGACCTTAAACTATCCAATCCTACACGAAATTAAACTATGCATCATCCTACATGATGTTAACATGCATTTTGAGAACTACGAATGGCCTGATTCCCACCCACATGGTATACATAGGAATGATCTGACGCCTTGTCTTGAGCACAACCCCAAATTCTTCTCTTTGACTACCCCCTGAGTATAGTTCTCTCAGAGGATCCTTGAATGATATACTGTAGGCTTCATTAGCCCACTCATACCAGGATTATAATGGCCACACCATGTGACCACTCCCGTTCTTCTATCATCCCACATCCTCACCATATGATGTTAAACTGCATGGCCTTCAAAAATTAAGTGTGGATTGATTCACATATTTATGGGATATGTAGGAATTCCTAGATATTTTTTCTATTAGCCCATCGCAAATGCCAGAATCATCCCCTTGGGTCAAGAAATATGGTTGGGTGTAGAATTTTCCCCAATTCACGCCGAGCTAATCTCGATTCGGCCAAATGTCCCACTCCATGGATACGTTCGACTCTTTCATAGATGGGTACAACTATGCTTCACCCACTCCTTCGATTGGGACTCCATCATCTTTCATATACATAGGGGCCCCTTCATGGTATGGATGATAGTATTAAGGGATCTCTTACTACTTCGGGCCAATTCCCTCACAGATGTTGAGAAACAAGCCAATACAAGTCCCGCGTTTCGAATGTAGTCAGCAGTCGATGCTCTTTTTTTGCTCCCATTTCATGTCACTATAGGGACTCCGTGTTTCGAACATGGTCAACAGATGTGATGCGACATTGTATCCACCCCAAGATGTCCCAATCATTGAGTGTAGTGGTTCATTATACCCTGTTGTATCTCCAAGCAACGAAATCCCTTCAAGAAAATTCCAGCTATTAGGCCACGTATGACGGGGAGAGCTGAGACCGGATCCTTGATTCACACACTGAGCACTGCTCACATGGGATTAGAGGAGGTGATGAGGTGGTAACAATACAAGGGGGTGTATTGAATTCCCATCCGAGGCCCATCCTTAGGCCCCTTGTCCTTTTTGGGCCCCTGGCCTAGGTCCTCTCTTAGGGGAGTGTACGGTGTGGTATGGGATTATTTCCTCATTCATGTCATGTTATTCACCGTGTTGCACACATCTGTGGATGGGATACCTTATCCTCTCCTTGTCCTCACTACAAGAAGTTAAAATGAAAACATGTTGGGCCTTCCTGTCCGAGGCCCAGCCTTAGGCCCCTTGGCCTTCTCGGGCTCCGGCCCATGTTCTTAGTTGGAGTGTACGGTGCATTATGGGATTATGTCCTCATTCACGTTGGGTTATTTTCCATGTCGTACACCCCCTAATTGGGGTATCCTACCCCCTCTGTGCGATTCTAGAACAACATATGGCTTGATTCCCATCCACATGGTATACGTAGAACCACCCGAGCTTCTTATCTTCAGGTGCAGCCCCATCTTGGCCCCTCATACCACATTCTTACATGAAAGGGATACACAATGAGGTACTGGATTATATCTTTGTTCACGTCTGGTTTGTAACAACCACACTATGTACCTATTTATCCTGAGAGTTTTCTATATCATGTAACTATCCTCGTCTATTCAAATCAGCCGCTCTCAAGATGAGCCCCTTGGTCCTCTTCGGTGATTTACAAATGTGCCTATGGGTACTCTCGTATAATGCTAGGAATATCGGACTCTACTCAGATATGATTTCACCCATTTTTTCATACTTTGTGTTCCCCTTCATTAGGACTTTCATCACTTTTTTCACCCGAAGGGACCCCCATGTGGCATGGATGCTTGGCCTAAGGGCTCTCCTACCATTTCGGTCCAATGTCCTCGAGGGTCAAAGAAACAAAATCGATACAAATACGATATTTAGAATATGGTCAGCAATCGATGCTCATTTGATTTTCCCCATTTCAGGCTAACACGATATGGATGTTGTCTTTAGAACGTACTTAACAGTCATCCTCCATCATCATGCCTACCCCATTAAGCCCAAAATCCCAGTTACATGATTCACATCTTTCTCCCCCACATCATGTCTAAGTAGAACTTATAAAATCTTGGTATTATTCCCTAGTGCGCATCCACACAATAGAAGAAAAAATTCATGATAAGGCAATCGGTCGGGGCTTCACCAATTCCCAATTTTCTTGTATTTCAAGTATTGTGAATACTTTATCTGCCCTTGTTTCCTACACCGAGTGTAACTCAAGTGGGATTAGGTATTGTGTTATGGCCCGCCTTTACTTGTGATTGTCTTGATTCTCCCTAGTCCGAGTACTAAGACCCTAAATTAAGATCTTTTCGTATTTCCCCTCCATGAGAACTACGTATTGTTTGATTCCCATCCTCATGGGATAAGTAGTAACACATAGACGTCTTCTTTTCAGGTCCAGATCAATTGGGTGATAGTTTCTCTTACCCCTTACACTCTCACCTCTATTTAGGCCCCTTGGCCCAAGGCTCCCTTCTCAGAATTACATACCGTGTGGTATGCGATTATGTCCTTATTCAGGTATGGTATATTTTATTGCACCATACACATTCCCCATTTAGCATCATCTCTAATACGCCGATGTCTTATGATGCAAAAATGCGCGCTTGGTCCTATCACAATATCCTAAAATGCGACATTATCGTCCTGGCTGCACGATGAAAAATGGCACCGCATTGTGTTGTCCTCACTCAAGGGGACACCGTGCTAGGTATCGGTCACATGACATACCAATTTTCAATGCCTACATATTTCTTGATTCTTGTGGCGATGCCGGGAGTTTATATACTAGGACTGTTGCTTCACAAAAAAATCATCATCATTCACCTAAAAAGACAAAAAAGATACATCGATTACCACTTCTGTTGGAGCGAGGGCCACACTCACATGCCCCTTTTATCCCTGGCACTGGTACCTTACCGTACCTCCTCTTAGAACTATGTACAGATTGATCCCCATCCTCATGGGGTTCGTAGGAAGAATTATGCACCTTTCCTCCGACCCATTTTAACACTCGTTTTTGGTCCCATGACCTAGAACCTTCCCAAGGAACACACTATGGTTTGAGCCCTGGCTTCCCATTCATGTCAGGTTTTATAATTACCCCACAATGTGTCTCCTATGATTTCTACCATCCATGGTCTGAGATCTATGACCATAAACAAAGCTCTCTTTTAGAACTATGTAAGGCTTGATTCCCATCCTCATGTGATACATAGGGACACCCAAGCATTTCACCTCATGTCTAGCCCCAGGAATCATAAATCCTATTACTCCCCATTTCTGTCCACCTAGCCTGACCCCCTGTAGGGAACCATGTAATTGATGCTTTTCCTTGAACAAGTTCGGGATGCCCCAACGATGACATTGGTAAGTGAAAGATCCCTCGCCAGAGAGGTCCTGTCAAAATTTTTTAATGATCCATGATCAGACTGATGCGCCCCCTAATGTGCTTCCACCACGGTGGTGTAATTTGAAAAGTGTTAGATTCTATTCGAACGAACCATCACTCCACATTCCACGCTTTGAGTGACACTTATTCGGACCCTCATGCCCTTTCATGTCAATGGGAACACCCTAACATTATGGATGCTCGACCTATGGTCCGCCTATTGTCCTGGGACAATGTTCGAAAAGGCTATTGGATGACATTTGGAGTTGTGACCCATGATTCAAAAATGGTCATTGGTTGGCCCTCATTTTCTATCCCCATTCTAGGATAACACAATAAGGATACTATGTTTTGATTATGGTAAAAAGTTATTCTTCACTTTCATGCCACCCCAAAAGTGTTCTGAATCCTGGGTATCGTGATTCAAATCATCCATTCCCCTGTTCGGATTTATTACAATGCCCCTAGAGTTATACCGTTCATGCACAAGAGCACATTGGGAAAACGATAATTCAGTTGTTTCAAGAGCTTCATTCTCCAGTCATGTATCTTCCATTTCCTCCTAGAAATCCAGGCTAGATATTAAAACCCCGGATTCCCAAAGCTGGGTTGACGCTCCTGCAATCCAAAAAAGTAAGAGTACGAACATCCCTTGTTTCTCACATTGGGGGCGACCGACGTGAGCTTAGGAATAGATTGTTATTTATTCCAAGATTGTGGTTATATGCCTCAAACAAAATTAACATGAAAATAAATTCATACATACATGTAGTTCAAAATAATAAGAAGTAATGAGAAATGAGTTTATTAGTTCAGCCAAAATAGGTCCCTTAAGGTTCAACTTCAGGGATTGATCATTCCAACACCGATACCCTTTCCTTGTTGGCCTTCAGGACTACCTCCTACCCCCTGAGGGCTCTCTCTTCGTCTGTGGCCACAGAGCACAGTCCATTGACCCAAGTCTGTGTCTGTGCCTATTTAGTTTGATGTGTGGATATCTGGTGACCCACCTACACTAGTTTCTCTTGGGCGTCTTCCAGTTGGTCCCTCAACTAGTACACAAGCTCAGAATAGTTTTCAATGAATATATCCTTTTCTTTCACATATTCTTCAAGGCATATATCCTCTTGTTTTGACTTTATGAATGATTGGATACCCCTTGACTCCTCCCGACACTGGGCAACATCAGAGAGGCGAATACTATCACGCAGCTTCTTGGCCATGTAGTCATGGTCCGACGAATGAAGGCACTGAGCATCCATCACTACACCATAGGGAAAGCGCAACCAGGTTTTGTGTGATCCCATCTATTTCTGCCATTCAGTTTGGGACTGACCTAGAAACAGTTTGATGCACTTCTACCCATGGTGCCAAGTCATTCGCCTCTCTTTGGCTACCTCCGAGTATGAATCGCCAATCCCATTAGGGTCTTCCGGTCGATAGGCGGGGAATGCATCTGACAGACCTGTAGTGGGGTCTTCTTTGGGTGCCCTTTCCAAGGGGTTGGGCTCTTCAACGCATGGGAAAATATCCCCCATCGCCTCAGTCTCGGTATCTCCCTCGATGTCCTCCGCCACTGCCCCAAAATTATTACCACTGATGTCCACCGCTCCCTGCTCACCGAGTACCGGGGTCAGCTCAGTTTGAGAAGTGTGCATTGAATGGGACATCACATTTTTTGTGGAATCAATTACGGACGACCCAGGTTCGGTAGCCCGACGAGGCTCCAAGGCATTGATTACTGCACAAACAAGGAACACCCTGATCAATTGAACTCTCCAACGGTGATTAGCCAGCATTGAAGTAATGAACATACAGGAGCCCAAAGCATCATCCTTCTATGTTTTAGCCACTATGGGAGCAGCCATTGCGAGGGATCCCTCAGTGCTTGCTAGTTCAATAATGGGTGTCAGTTTTCCACCCTTTCCTACTAGTGCCTCCTCCCCTCTGTATGGAGACCCTTGGTTGGTGCCCATATACTATTGATCTCGATAAGGAGGTCTAATTGAGGTCTACAAAAGACAATGAGGGGAAACAGATAGATAAGGGATGAGATTTACCTCAAGTAGCTCGGTTATATCCACATCCGAGCTAATAACCTCATCGCTCTCCCAGAGACTCCCTTGGTGGGATGCCCCCTAAGACCCTTCACCTTTAGGATCCTCTTCTTCTTCACCCCCTCCTTAACCTTATCCTTCTTCCTCCACTTTTGTCTCAGCGCCTTTCGGCTCATCTTCGCTATCATCTTCCTCTGACGACATCTTTTTGGGATCATGCTCTTGCCCGAGAATTACCTTCACTAGAAAGGGTGGATCCGCACTCCAACCCCGTTGGAATGCATATGCATCCATGGCTGTCAGGTACGCATGTCGATGATGAAATTTCACCCTGTCAAAAATTTGAATAGGTCTGACCTCTGGGAGCTATATTCATCCCCGCATTACCTTCTGCTAAAGAGCTTCGGTACCCATCGAAGGTCGTAAGGTCATCCAAGATGATTACAGATTCGGGAAAATTGCATCATTGGAATGTTGAAGCAAATATCTTATCTTCTTACCTAGAAGTTTGCTGACCGCTACATGGGCCTCTCTCCCTCTAGATGATGAGGGCCCAGCCATTCCATGCAATGTCCCCACTACTGAAGTACCAGCCAATGTGGGACTAGTTTCCTGTCGTGCTTCCGACCATTCCACAACAGCCGCACCCTACCTAATATCTCACCGCCGAGGTTATACACTGGATACCTAGAGTTGTTGAACTCACTTTCGCAAAAGCCCAGCAGGGTACTCTATGGCCTAGTTCTTGGCATATTCGAGTGAGAGGACAACATAAACTTTGGTGGCAAGAAAGATGATAACGTCGCCGAAGCCCTAGGATATGAACATCAGCAAAATATGGCAAAGAACGTAGGGGTGCCTCTCTTACCGAACATCCATGTACACATTCTTCGGAATCTTCTTAAGGCATTCGAACTACCTGGAAAACCTGGATGGAACATAGGGTTCAAAAAAGCACTTCCAATCAATCTAGACCATAAGCACACCACCTCTGATGCTATGGAACTACTCCCTCTGATTTAGTGAGCCTTACCCGTTATCTGTCATCTGGCCTATTGGGGTGGGGAATCAGATGAAAGAAAAGTTGACATGATTGCCGATTCTGATCCTTACCCCCTCCTCATTTAGTGTCTTCTGCATGACGCCGATGATGTTCAATAGGGAAGGTCGCAGGCTATTACCTGGAGGACTAATGACATTTGGGAATGTATACCTGCCACAATGGACCATGAACTAGCCATAAAAGATCTGGAAGGGGACACAAATCCTCCTCGGTGACCCTCCTATTGAGATTCATCCCAAAATGGTGTATAGATAAGCCATCATGGGGACTCCTAGATTAAATCATTGACTGGCGTCCATGATACCGGCCATCACCAGGGTTGTTGGATAATCCCCCTTCCTTGTATTCTTTAATTGTAAAATCCATCCACTCAGGAATGTGTCAAGGAATCTAGCATATAAGACAATCGGGTATCGACACTAATTTATGATGAAGCCCCATGAATGATAGTTCCCCACCTCCATGATCCTCCAGTACGATCCTCTCTTGCCCCTCTGTGCTGCGGTTGGACACTGTCTCCCTCTTACCGACATCTTGACTTCCAGATCATTTTATAGGAACAAGCTGAAACATTTCATTTAGGCAATGTCTTCTAAAAAACCATTGAGCCCAGCCTCTCATTGGATAGCTCTAGCATGTGCCACATCAGTATAGGTGTTCATGAACTATTACGCCAGGTGTTACTCGTTGGGATAAATTCATCATACTGATGCCCCTCCAGAGGGATTCCCCTGATGTAATGGATGCCCCACATGCTGATCGAGACTTCCCCGTGATGAAGGTGAAAGGTATTGGTATCAGGGGATCCTCGAGTGAATAGCTCTGGCCCGAGCTCAGGCTGGCGATGGAAGTGAAACTACAACTTCCAAACCGATTCGAAAAAACTGATGTGCCATAGTTCGGACCCAAACTGGTCGCATGTTTGGCGAACCCCGTACTCCCAAGCCCATTCACCGATAAAGTTTCCTCCAGACCGCAAATCCCAATCCTGCAGCTAGCCTTTGGCCTCGTCAGTAACACTCTGATGGAAGGTGCTTGCGTAAATAGCTGGAGAACTCTCCGTGATAGGGTCCCTCCCTGATATGGTCTTGGTAATTGGATTCAGGACGTAAACGTCTAGGTGCATGGTTTCTCTAGATGGATGGCTATTGTAGGTGATGTTATATCGGGGTATGTTATCCCCGCGGGTCACCAATGACCACGGTGTGTCAACCTCAAACCTCGGCATGGGTACCATCTCTAATATTATGAATTCCTAGATTGGAAGATCGGAAGACAGTTCATTCTCTTTCTGCATTGCGGTCTACATGTTGAAGAGGGTATGGTTGTCATATACGACCCTTCGGGCACCATAGACCTCAGGGTTGGCAACCATCACATCCCTCTGAGCAGCATATGCGGCTTCCCCCTAATTTTCAACCCGATTTGTGGTCATCTCATGTTGGCATGATTTTAAGGAGGTGGCATGAAAAAGCAAGTGTTGGTGCGAAAAATCAGGAGCCGGTGCGAAAAACTAGCTGCCGGCATGAAAAAATCAGGGCTGGCATGGGAAATCCAGGGTTTGTGTGAAAACAGATGACTGGCCGCGGTGAATTACGCACAAAAAAATCATTTTTGGCACAGGGGAGGAATTATTCATGCACGAGATCTCTGGGCTTATCGTGTGAGAAAATTCGTATAGAATGAAGTGGTCCAACATGCCTTTTATAGGCGCGACGAGTAGTTTCCGCGCGGGCGGGAAAAATGGATTGCGCTATCAAGGTAGGTTTTTTTACACCGCTCTGGTTTTAAGTGTGCGAGGGCCCCAGGTAGTCCTATATATCAGTGTTTCCCTTGGAATATGACCTTTGTAGCCCCTAACCGATCCGATTCTGAGGGCGGGGGGCATTGGTAGACACCAAAAACTGTCCCACGACTAAGGAATGTTCAGACATGAAAAAGTAAGGCCATATTTGGAATTGGCGATCCGTTCTGTGGGTCCCAGAGGGGTGGCATGAAATAAATGTTGAGGAACAAGAAAAAAATATTCCCCACATGACAAAGTCTGGGGTTTGCGAGAGTTTTTTCATGGGGATGAAAATCTTTTGCGCCACCACTCCGTGTGGTAGACCTTCGTGCTACTGACATTGGTGAGTGCAATAATTCGCACCAAATTGTTTTTCACATGGACCCGCGATCCTGAGTGCATATAAATACTAGGCCACCCCTTCAACATTATCCTGAAGAATTTGAACCACCTCTCCCGCGTGAAATTCCACTCTTGTGTGCACAATGCAGAAGGCTCTCAGGTACTAAATTTCTCATGCCTGGTCTCCCGGGGGTCCAAATTTACATGTGACTACTCAGGCTTGATCCTTGTCCAAATCCCCTTAAACCCCATTCCTTGCGAACAATTCCTTCTGATTGTGTGCAATTAGGTCTTCGGCGCACAATTCCATTTGCACGCCAGCCCGATCTATTTCACCCCAAGCTCCAATTGCACGGCGGCCCAAACATTTTTTTACACGCAATTACTTTTGTGCGCCGGCTCACCCCCTTTTTCGCACAATGGTCACTTTTACGTGCAAGCCTCTAGCCTTGTGCGACCATGATGTCCCTCTTTTGGGCATCTTCTTAAGGCGCCTCCCATGCCCAGAGTTCCTTTTCTGTATACTCATTTCCCATGAAACCTCCTAGTTTCGGACGAAGAAAATTCAATGTTACGTGGACGATACTGCCCATTGCATTGCTTTGACTCATAATTTATCACATAGGCATGATAATGGCTATTGATTCTTCTCATTGACATGGTAAAATTGGCCCCTCGATGGTTCACTCCATGACACCCCCTCACCATGGCTTTTCCTATCCCCTCTCTGCACCAAGGAGCATGGGGTACCAGTTATATAAGTCCCATGGGTGTAGAGAAAACCCACCTCGTATGAGCTATAGGATATTAAAATAACAAGCACCATCACCCTCATCACATGACGTTAAACTGTGACCTTGGATCGTGCCTCCCACGTAGGGTAACCCCACCTTGGACATTCTATATTCCCACTAGTCTTTACAGGGGATGATATCCTCCTTATGGTAGTGGCATTTGTCCATGGGGGAAGGGAAACCTTCTTGGTGTAATTCCCTATCCTCTTGTAGGAGGCATCATCCTTGCCCCTCCATTAATCTTTGGTCCCCAGGTTCAGCGAAGTGCGTGGTGGGGAATGTTGTTTCTCCTTTACTCAATCCCAAGTCTCTCTCCCGCTGCGCTTTGTTGCAATCGAGCCCCCATCCTAGAATAAGACACGATTTCTTGGGTTGCTAACGATGTGTAAGCCCTACTACATTTCCCACAGACACACCATTCGTAACAGGATCGTTGAGTCTCTGCTCTCTCTTGTTTCTCACATCGAGCATTACTCAGGTGGTATTAGGGTGAGTATCGACCCATACATCTACCGTGGGCAACGTAGAGTGTAAGCCCCACACCACCTCCTGAACTACGATGTCTTTGATCCTTGCCAAGGCAAGGTATGTAGGATGTCTCCATGAGGTTCAAGCCCAACACCCGACCATTCTGACCATCTTCACATCGGTTCACCAACACCTAGGAAGCCTTGAATGTAAGCCCCACACCACCTCCTGAACTACGTGGTCTTTGATCATTGCCATGTCAAGCTACGTAGGAATCCTCCACGAGGATCAAGCCCAACACCCGATCATTTAGAACATTTTCACATCGGTTCACCAACACCTGGGCAGCCTGGAGTGCAAGCCCCACACCACCATCTGAACTATGAGGTCTTTGATCCTTGACAAGGTAAGGTACGTAGAAAGCCTCTTAGAGGTTAAATCCCATCACCTAGACGTTCCAACCATCTTCACATCCGTTCACCAACACCTGGACATCCTAGAGTGTAAGCCCCACGCATCCTCTTAAACTACAAGGTCATTGATCCTTGCTAAGGCAAGGTACATAGGAAGACTCCATGAGGTTCAATACCAACAACCGGTCATTCCGACCATCTTCACAAGGTTCAAGACGAACCCCCAAGGCAGTATTGAATGTAATCCCAACATCTTCCACCCAAAATATGAGGGCTTTGATCCTTTCCATGGCAGGGTACGTAGGAAGCCTCCCTGGGGTTCAAGCCCACTAACACTCGGTCATTCCGACCACCTTCACGTTGGTTCACCAAAACCCTGGGAAACCTATAGTGTAATTCCCACACTGTATTCTGAACTACGAGGTCTTTGATACTAGCCATGTCAGGGTAAGTTTGAAGCCTCCCTAAGGTTCAATCCCACCAACATCCGGTCGTTCTGACCAGCTTCAAATTAGTTCACCCACACCCGTGGAAGCCTAGAGTGTAAGCCCCGCACCGTATCCTAAACTATGAGGTCTTCAATCCTTGCTATGGAAAGGTACTTATGAAGCCTCCATGAGGTTTAATCCCAACACCCGGTCATTTCGACCATCTTCATGTGGTTCAACAAACACATTGGGCCGCCTCAGAGCGTAAGCCCCAAATGTCCCTAAATCCTAAACTATGTGGAATTTGATCCTTACTAATGTAAGGTACGTTGGAAGCCTCCACATGGTTCAATCCCCCCACTCCGGTCACTCCAACCTCCTTCACGTTGGTTCTCCCCAGTCCCGCATGACGTTAAACTGTATTCACCATTATGAACTATGTGGTCTTTGATCATTGACAAGGCGGGATACATCGGAAGACTCCATGAGGTTCAAGACCAACACCGATCAGTTCTGACCCCCTTCACATCGATTCTCCCTCATACCAAATGACATTAAACCATGATCCTCAATCATCAGTAAGTTGTTGAAACCCCATCCAGTGGTAATCCATTGACACCTTATCCAACAGTAAGCCGTTGCAATCACATCCAGTGGTAAGATGTTGAAAACCCCAATCGACGGTAAGATGTCGTCACAAGAACTATGTGGAATTTAATTTAATGACACAGGGAAATGTAGGATTTCTCTTCAAGGCTCAATCCAAAAACCATCATCATCCTCATCACAATTAACCCCATTCACCATCAAATTCATAGAACCTTCTATAATCTATCTTGATTCTTACCCTGGCCGCCACATCCCAGTAGGATCAGGCCACCCCATTCCCCGTTCCCACAAACAACATTTGGGAAGGCACCCATATATTGGCCCCAATATCGGCGTTCCCTCCAGGGGTTTCCTCCATCTGATCCACTCTCATAAGTTTTATGATCAGACTGGTCCATCTATACTAGACGTTAAACTTATGGCATACCCTGTGATAAACATGGGAAGCTGAAGCAAACCTCAGATACATGACCATGGCATATTATTCTCCACGTCCGACGTGGGATGCCTCAGGCTTCTGCGCCCTCAAGAAGCCCTATAATAAGGGAAAAAAGATGAAAACACCAATCCCCCAGCATCTAGACATGCCAGTGATGCCCCACGTTACTACTCCCCAAACCAAAGGTTGTTGCCCCGACCAGACCCTTTGTAATGTCATGACAGAAGCATTAAAATTAACTGGTGTCAATACAAATATGGAACCAGGAAGAGTTTCATGAACAACGTCTTAAGTCTATGAGGGAGACCCAGACTGGGTGAAGAGTTCCGAGGAGGAATCTATATAAGGAAGAACCGACATCACATCATCCTGTTTTGATCAAGGACCAGATGTCCATGAATAAGGAGGGATCTCACCCGCCTTTGGAAAGTAGGAATGCGGGGAAACAAAAACAACGTCACTGGTCCCCGAACGAGACGGACACACACGCCCCGAAAAAAGTGTTGGAAACACCTACGTAAATGACATGTACCCCAAGGAAGCCTCTTAGTCCACATAACACAAGAAGATCAATAATTTACATCCCTAGTACAGGGAATTCAATAAACATTTTAGACATTTTTATCACATGGTGTAATAGGGCCATTACCCCACATGGAATCTAATAAAATTATCTACATGTACATTATTTGTGTACTTACCAATTTTTTGGATGTGTAACTTACATTGAATTGTTCCTATATATGATGTTTTTGGTTGAATACTCAATTACACATCAGGCCACACTACACATCTAATCATGAAAACACTATAACACCATGACCCTGATAGCATAAATTATGTTGTTCATTATAAAATTGTAAAAACATTTATTGGATAAATATATGTAGGATTAAATATTTTACATGCCTTTGTAGAATTAGTACTTATTTGATTATCATAATACATTTGAAATTATCAAATTTAACTTAAAAATCAAATGATATCCTTTTATTTATTCTATTACAACCCAAAAATCATTCCTAGGACCCATCATGATATAATTGGGAAAAGAATACATTCTAAATTGTGATCTTAGCTGCTCATTGAGGGAATATGTATTATAGATGAAATTATAGAATAAATAGAGAATATATAATATGAAATAAATGAAAAATAATAAAGTAATATATACAAATTTTATTATAAAATGTAAATAGATCCACTGATGAACTAAAAATATAAAAAATTACAAGTATACTAATAACATGTTTCATAATTATAGTATGAATAATTTCAATAATCATATTTTAATTGTTGTGGCCTTGCATGAAGAAATAATATTTAAGTAGTTATGTCCTATGAGGAATAATCAAACTAGTTTATATCATCTGACCTACAAGTGAATCATATAGATATATAGGACCCCATTAATCAATTACTATGTCAACTAAATTTATTTTTTCAAATTAATGAATAAAAATTCAATAAATAATCAACATATACATTCTTAATAAGAAATTAAATATTAAATGATTATATTTTAGCTAGTCAATAATTTGAGAAAATATATACTCAATCATCTAGAAAAATTATATTGATAGTATAGTTATATTATATCCTCAATAAATCATTAAATATATCCTTTCTTATAAACATAGATTAAAATTATTTTAAAATAAAACAATAACACTTATTAAAAAAATAACATTTTCTTTTTGATGTTAGTTTTCTAAAAGAGAAATATTTCATGAATATTATAAAAATAATTATTTGAAATGACCCATTTCCTATTTTATTGAAATATTAAATTAATTCAATAGTTATAAGGATCAGAAAAGTCATTGATATAGAAAATGTTAAAATAATGAATTCTTTGAAACATTTAATAAATTTTTTTTTTCTGCATTCAATAGATAAAAAATATTATTATTCATTAAAACATGAATTCAATTTCATATATTGTTGGAACTAAATATACATAATTATTATTTAATGGAAATTATCATCAATGAAAAAATTTTATGTAGCACAATGATTGATGAAGAATTTCATCAGCCAACAATGAAATAATGAGGAATTTTAATTATAAAAAGTCATTAATGTTTTAATTAAAAAATTGAAAATATTGATATGAAAAAAATTTATACTCGATAAATTATAAAATAAGAATAAGAAATATTCATCTACAAAAACAAATATCTTTTAATTTCCCTCCATTAGAAATTAAACATAAATAATCTAAAATAAAAATGAGATTTAAAAAATAAACCTATACCTCATGATTGACTTGTATTGTATATGATTTTTTCCTCTAAAAAATAAATTTAAATCCATTATAAATTATTTTTAGAACCATATGAATACTTATAATATCATATATGATCTATTTGAAATATCATATCCTTTTTTGGTAATAAATCATAATTAAATTCATTATTCCTTGTGATAACTATGTCATTTGTACTAAATGATTTTGGAAAATTGTTTAATTATTTATTATATAATAATATTTGTACAATTACCAAAAATTACATTATTTCATAAATATAATATTTGGTCATTATGTATACATAAATATACAATCATAATAAGTGGGGTGAAAAACAAATTATAATAATATGTGGAGGTGGAAGTCTGTACGTATAGAAGATTGATGTTTCCATTTTTAGATGAATGGAAATAAAGAATTATATATGTTAATACAAAATTATTAAATCATTAATATATAAAAAATTAAAAATATATTCATTAAATGTAACTTTATTAATAACCATATAATGAAATAAATAAAAGGTAATCTCTTATATTTGTACAGTTGGTGTCTGCACACACACTTGAGGTGAATTATTGTTTTCCAACATATCAAAAGTTAAAAAGGTAAATATAAACAATAAATTATAGAATCAAAATTAAATCATATATAAAATATATAAATATATAAACCATAAGAAAAACCACCCATTAATTTTTTTTATTTAAAACAAATCAATCACTACAGTGAGAATGTAATCCACACATTTACGTAATCATTATTTTCATTTATAATTTGTTGGAACAGAGGTGAAATATATTTTTATAATTAACATTATAATATTTTTTATATTTTCCAAATTTAATTAAAAATAATTTTAATGGTAGGACATATTTAGAAGATTTATATGAAAAAATGAACCTTGAAAATGTTAGGTAACATAATTACCTTCTCTTACAGAGAATGTTGTCAGATTATGCCTTCAAAACTATTGGGATGATATTATGGTAAGAAAAAGATATAATACATTAATTAAATAAATGTAGTAATATTTTATAGGTGGTTTTTGATATAGGGTTGTCAAAGTTGGTGATAATAGTGGAGATTAGGCTCACTTTTATATGTGAGGGGTGGGGTAGAGAAAGAACTAAATAAATTACTAAAATTACATAAATCCATTAAATTATATAGGTCTAAAAAATTGAATGGAAATAATATATATGTTAATTTAATGTTAAAATATCAATAAAAATTGTATTTAAAATTTTTATATGTATTTTATTCCATTATGTTTTTAAGCCCATGTGATGCGTTTTTTAATCCTAAGGACGGAAAAAATTACAATATTATATATTAAATATGAACTGAAATTTAGTTGATATTGTAAAGACCCAGAATTTACAGATAATATTTTTAATATATGGGAATTTTACAAGTCAGTGAAAATTAACAACGCTTGATTCCGAGACCCGATGTGCCTAGAATGAATTACTGAACTTTTTTTCGAGTACATTCATTAAATGTGAGAGCGAGTTTTTGTGAATTTTGAACCAGTTCACAGAATTGAAATCTAAGAGAACTGTTGGACTCGCAGTGCTGGTATTCACTTAATAATACATTCACGTCAATGGTAGTTGTTCGAGAGAGAATGTTAAATTTTGGGTATTTCGTGAAAGAAAAAAATAAAATAAAATTCTGTAACATTTTATATTAGTTCTCATTGGAATGCCCCGTGTGGACGATAAAGGTGAAGACCGCCAGAAGTAATCCTCCTATGTGAGGTTATGGTGGTGGGGACCACCCGATCCTAACCTCCCATGTGGGTTTTGGTGGTGGGGACCACCCGAGACTTGAAACCCCCTTGAACCCCTTTGAACTCCCTCTTAATGGGGAGAAACCTCTTGAGCTCCCCCACATAAATTATGACAACTCTCCCCTTTAAATAAATAATCCAGGACATCAATTAATTAATGAAGTTAATTTGAAATTATGCCAACAACATAATAGATAACATAATAAATTATTTTGGATTCCTTTTTCATTTTGGTGGAATTGGAAGGAAGGAGAACTTGGGAGAAAGCTCTCCAATGAAGAACTCCAATGAAGAACGTAGAATTCGACTCTGACATCTTCTTTAGTCCATTTGTTGAAGAGAAATATCTTCAACATTAATGAACCGATGAATGAGGAAATTCAGACATCACCAAGATCATCTCCTTCCCCGTATACAATCATCAAAAAATCAAATGAGGTACGAGTTTTTATTAAATTCTTGTAATTTATCGATTAAATTCCTCGATATAAGGAAGCATGGAGAACATGGATAAAAAAACATGTTGATCCATGATTCGTACAAAATTGTAGAATATAAAATTCTTGATTCAAGATTTTTGTGAACCACATACTACCACTCTAACGCAGAGTGTGTGGGTTAAAAAATCATGGCCCGACCCCTTCGTCGTTCTTATTTTATTTGTTCAACACAATGTTGATGATGACCAGTGTAGGCATTTGGAAGGGTGGGACAAGAGAACAACAGCCGACTCCAAAGCCGGCCGTGAAGATGGTTATGGTGCAATGGTGCCGCCCTGTAACTCCGTCATCCACGACCCCGCCGCGCCACCCCGCCGTTCTACCGCAAACAGCCCCTCCGTGCCATTCGCAGACCCACTGTGCTTCCCCACAACTCCACTATCCATGGTCTCATCACACCATATGTGGCCTCTCCATGCCACCAAACGACCTCGTCGCGCCACCCCGTGGCCTGCCGCACCACCCAACGACCTCGCCTTGACGCCCCACAGCTGTCTGCGCCAGCTACGGACCTCCCCGCCGCCCAGCGGCCCTCTGAATCCCCTTGCAGACTTTTCACCCCCTGTGGCCTCTACGGAGCCCCATAGACCATCTCGGATATCGTGGCCACCACGCTGATGCTAGGTCGGGTCGTGCCAGACCCTGACCCACTTTGACCCATTTACGCACGTTTGTCCATTACATTTCAACCAGATGTCCTATTGACGAACTGTAAATGGTGCCAGAAACCTTGTTTTGAGACTACACCTTTCTTATACCCTACTATAATTTTGTAAAATGTTGGGAGATGGTTGGGTTGGATCGTGCATTAATCCAACTGGGCCCTCAGGACTGAAGGGCTAATAACTCAAAGAACGAGCCTCTGATTGACGCACCATCTGTTGCATTGAGACCCTTATGACATGGTGGTTATTTTGGATACATCTTCATTATAATTAGTGGTTGATGGGGTATCGACCAATGGCGTGTATGGAGGACCCTCCAGGAGATGAGTGAGCTTAGCACGGGAACCCTGTAGTTGGCTGTGACATAAAGAATGAAGAGTGATTATGTGTGGTCAGCACCTAGGGATCCTATATTGTTTATTACCAAGTGATCCTTTGTGGGTCAGAACCTAGAGATCCTATGTGGGTCGGCACTGAGTGATCCTGTGTGGGTCAGCACCTTGCGATCCTGTGTGGTTTAATACCGAGCAATCCTGTTTGGGTCAATACCTAACGATCCTATGTGGGTCAGCACTGAGCGATCCTGTGTGGGTCAGCACCTAGTGATCTTGTGTGGGTCAGCACCGAGAAATCCTCTATGGGTCATCACCTACCAATCCTATGTGGGTCAGCACCAAGCGATCCTGTCTAGGTCACACCAACCGATCCTGTGTGGGTCAGCACTGAGTGATCCTATGTGGGCCCTCACCGAGCGATCCTATGTGGGCCTGCCTCTTAGTAGAGTATGATGATTCAGTAGTTAAATATAATCATCTCTAATTTTTTAATTAAGATATACCTGGTGTGAGAAATTTCTAGCTTGTGTGGTACTTACCTTCATTTTAATACCTTGTTGGTATTCTTCTATGTGGCGTACCTGTGTGGTACTTACCTTCATGGTATTACTTCCTTTGTGGAATAGTTGAGCATGGAGATTTGGAGTTGGAATATGTGTTTTTCTCATTATTAATATGTGTTTACTTGGTAACTTCTGCATATGTATGGGTATATATCTAAGTAGGGTTATTACTTGTTTCCATACTTTTTGGTTTATCCATTGTGGATTTTGTGAGACCATGAGGGTCCCAGTGTCCCTACTGAGTATCATCATACTCACCCCTACACGGGCTATGCCCGCACATCTTCGTATTTGGTGTAGACGATGGACAATACTGACCGAAGGCGAGGATACCAGGATTAGAGGTAGCTCAGTGGTGGACATTAGACGAGGAGAACTGCAGAGATGACCATTCTTGGGAAGTACCTACCCTTCAGGTAGGATCCGTGGTGGACGATCTAGGAGATTCTTTTCACCTATCAACTCTCTTGTACTTTACAATTTTCCTTGTACTTTCCAGCCAGGCTTGTATTCTAGCCCCTTTTACTTACTGCACTTACTCTGATTAATATTTAGTTTACATGATTTCATATCTTGAGGTGTGCTTGGTTGTGTGTGATTATAGGTTATAAAAGTAATTCCTTACCAGTTATAGAGAATACGCCTTTAGTTCTAGTAGCTAGCCTTTGGCCTATGGAAGGCGGGCTTGGGGTAGTTAAAACATGGGCCTCGGGGATGGGTTGTGACAAATTGGTATCATTGGAAGGTTCTACCATAGAACGTAGGACTCTGATCATTCTTTTCAAGAGCAATAGTCGTAGGTGTAGTGAGTTTGGTTATGATTTTAAGGAATGAAATGTTGGTACGATGGCCGAAATATTCATACACCAGGACCTTGACTTCTGATTTCCGACACAGTGCACGAAAACATTTAGTGTGTGTGTTTTGAAAACACTACTAAAAATATGCCTTTTATCAGTGCTAAAAATGGCCTTTAACAGTGCTAGAAAAGTGCTGTTAAAGCCGGTGATGTTAAAGCAGGTGTCCCCTTTATCATCACTCAAAAAATCACTGATAAATACCCCTTTTATCAGTGTTAAAAAAAGCGCTGATAAAAGGGGTATTTTATCAGCGATAAAACAAAGTGCTGATAAAGGGGTCATTTATCAGCGTTTTTTTAGCATTGTTAAAATACACCTTTATTATCACTTCCTTTATCAGCGCTTTTAAAAAATTGCTGATAAAAGGTAAAAAAATAAAAAAAAATTAAAAAATACTGCAAATCGGGGGGGGGGGGGGCTTTTATAGCGCTTGAGCCCCCCATTTTATAGTGCTTTTCCACCACCCTATAGCACCCCCATGCACCCCTTCCACCCTTTATCAGTTCTTTCTCCCATATTCCTCCATGCGCACACGCCCCTGCCTCCACCAAGATTTGAACTCGAGACCTCCCCCTTGCGCGCCTTAGCCGTTACCACTCCTTTATTTTGATTTGTTTTCCATTTCATGATATATATATATAGTTATATTTATTCGTATGGTAATATATATATAGTTATGCTAATATATATAGAGTTATAATAATATATATAGTTATATTAATATACATCTCTATTTATATATATATATATATATACATTTAGTTATATTTATTCGTATAGTAATATATATTTATATTTATATATATATATATAGTTATATTAATATATATAATTATATTAATATATATATATATTGTTATATTAAGATATATATAGTTATACTAATATTGATATATATATATATATATATTTAGTTATATTTATTCGTATAGTAATATATATATTTATAGTTATATTAATATATATATATATAGTTATATTAATATATATATATAGTTAGATTAATATATATATAGTTAGAATAATATATTGCTATATAAATATTCACATATTTTTATTTTAAATAAATTGGATATTAGTTATTATTTAGATAAAGCTAATATATTTTATATGTAAATATATTTTATTAATTATATTTATAAGTAAATTTTTAAGTGTGAATATATAAAAAATATGTATATATTGTTATATATTTGATTATAAATAACAGTGAATTATAAAAAACGATGAAATATCAAAGACATAATATCAATATGAATTTAATACCTTGGAATAAATTCAGTACCCACCAAACAAATCCAATAATACCCCCTGTAACGAGGCTAAAAATCCACAAAATGTTAAAAAATCGTTGTACCCCAACTAAAAACTCAGGTTTGGAGGCCTTTTGGGCCACTTTTGGCCTCGAAAAAACCTTGACTGGGGTCGCCCGGATAATAGCGACATTGAGCTCATCGCAGGCTTCGATTTGATATGTGGTATAGCTCAAACAGACACCCGAATCAAAAGTTATGGCCGTTTGAAGTTTGAGTTGCGTTTTCAACATATTTTAGATCAATTTTTTATTTTTTTTTTAATTTTTTTAGTTTTCAAATTATTATTAAAAGACTATTACTCTATAATAATTAGCAAATTATTAATTAAAAATATTTTTTTAATTTTATTTATAAGCCATTTTCACTAAATATCTTATAAAATAAGTATATTGAGTGTAAATGTATATTTATACCTATCTAAAATATATTTAAAAATTATATATTATATTTATATCAACACAACAATTTTTATATATTAATATATTAATATATTATTTTAAATTAATTTTTTTTGAAGTCGACCTTTTATGAGCACTTTTAAAAGCGTTGATAAAGGCCCCCCTTTATCAGTGCTACTGAAAAAGCTATGAAAAAGGGGGTCCCTTTATCAGTGCTTTTATTAGCACTGATTAAGGCACCCCCTTTATCAGCATTTTTTTGTTAGTGCTGAGAATAGTTAGCCCTGGAGAAACTATTTTTGTGGTAGTGAGATTTTTCTTTGCGATCTCTTTGAATCAGCTCACCAAGTATAACATTTTGACTGTGGCACACCTATTTCTTTTCAGGATGCCTCGATGAAGACAGCCAGGTAGGGTTCTAAGAGTAGTATGCACTGATATCAAACCGATCGACGTGGCCTTAGTGCAGGGCCCTCTTCCAGTAGAGGCCCCAGTGGAGGCACCAAATGTACCATTACCCATTGGGCCACTGATTCCACCTATCCTAGCAGCAGAGGGTGCCCACCGCTTGATCACATTGCACGAGTTCTAGCACCAGAGGCCACCAAGGTTTTGGGAGGAAACAGACTCACAGGAAGCTGAGGATTATATGGAGTCTATGGTGAGAATATTTGAAATTATAGGTACCCCAGTCATTCTTAACATGATCCTTGTCACCAGTCTTCTACAAGCAGCATCAGGCATATAGTGGGGCTTGATAATCTAGGTTCACGACGAGATGAAACTTCTCTGGACAGACATCAAGAGCGTATTTCGGGCAGTGTTTGTTCCAGCAACACTTCGAATAGTGCACATACATGAGGTTCTTAATCTGAAGAAGGGTAGTATTAATGTCCCTTAGTACTCAACAAGGTTCACTGACCTCTCAAGATACTCCACATATATGGTGTGGAACCCATTCATCTATGCCCGGAGCTTTGAGCAGGGACTCAGGTGGGAGATCATGGCTTT
Source organism: Viscum album (assembly GCA_963277665.1). NCBI lineage: Eukaryota > Viridiplantae > Streptophyta > Magnoliopsida > Santalales > Viscaceae > Viscum > Viscum album. Next base: position 1,062,323,704 of record OY728140.1, read on the forward strand.
GATTATCCGACTCAGTATCCCTACATAGGTAGGTCTATTAGAGAAATCCCTCTTAGTGGAGTGTTTTCTTGCTTAGCAGTCATCAGCAGTGAGACCCACCACCAGACATCATGTAGATTACTCTTATACAACTGTCAGCAAATAGATGTCACAGAGGTCCAAGAGGACCAGAACAACAGGTGGATGACTGTATGATTCAGAGTCGGTTGTGCGGGGCACCCAAGGTAGGTCCGGTCATGCCAAGAGCATGCAGTGTTACATATGCGGCAGGTAGGGTCACATGGCTTGAGACTGTCTGACCTGTCGTACGGATGATCCGAAGATGGTCGAAGGACAGTCCATGAAGAGACATAGATTCAACCGAGGAGGTCCGCAGGGAGCAGACGTACGTGGTAGAGGAGCTGGCTGTGTAGCTGGCAGTTGACGACGATTCGATATGTTACCGCCACCACCCCCAGGTGGTCCACCTCAACCACAAGAAGCATGAGGACATGGGCGATCTCAGCTTCAAGCAGCTGAGACCTACAATCACGGCACTCCAGATATGATATGAGGAATGATCAATGTCTACTACACCTTAGATAATGTACTTATAGACACATGTGCTAGTCATTCTTTTATTTCCGCTGCCATTGTTCGGAGCTCAGATATTCCGACGGAGTCGTTTACTTGATCCTTAAAACTATAGAATGCTACAAGATCAAATTCAATGATTACACACTGGTGTCGATAGTGTGAGATTACTCTAAGAGGCTAGAGATTCGTCTAGGATATCCTAGTAGAAAGGTCAAGGCCTTATGACGTCATCTTGGCTATGGACTGGTTATCTAAAGTCCATGCTCAGATTGAATGTATTAGGCTCAAAGTGTGGTGTGTACGCACAGATGGGAGTAGGTTTACCTTCTCCAGTAAGAAGGGTTCCATTGCAACACATGATGGACTTAACCAGAGGAGATTGTAGCCGATAACTTATCAGTTGTCTAGCATTACCCTCGAAGCAGTTGAGGTGGAGAGTCTAAGTTATCTTGTAGGGGTGGACCATTACGCCAATGTCTTCCCTGATGAAGTTTCTGTTCTACCTCCTCATAGAGAGGTGGACTTTTACATTGAATTTTACCCCAGGATGACATTGATATCTACACCAGCGTATCAGATTGCTCCCATAGAGCTTAGTGAGCTGCGTGTACTGCTATATGACTTGTAGGGGATGGGATTTATTTGGCATAGTGATTCACCTTGAGCAACCCTGATTTTGTTCACCAAGAAGTCAGATGGTATCCTGAGGCTTTGTGTTGACTATTGATGCCTAAAACATGTGATCGTGAAGAACAAGTACCCAATCTTGAAGATTCAAGACCTCTTTGATCAGCTGAAGGGAGCAATGTGGTTCTCGATGATAGAACTCAGATCATGCTATCCCCAACTCGGAGTATGAGATGAGGATGCGACGAAGACAAATTTCCAAGGTTGGTACGTACATTACGAGTTCATGGTTATTCAATTCGGTTTACCCAATGCTCCAGCAGTGGTCATGGGACTCATGAACAAGATCCTACATCCATACCTTGATCGCTTTGTTTTAGTCTTCATCGACGATATTCTGATCTACTCAGCTACTGAGGAGGAGCATGCCAATAATTTTTATGTAGTACTGGACACACTCCGAGAGCACCAACTTTATGATATTATCTTGAAGTACTAGTTCTAGATATGTGAGGTTCACTTTCTGGGACATGTCATCTCATATTATGGAGTTGTAGTGGATCCAGCGAAGATTGAGGCTGTAAATTCTTGGGAGCCACCCAGGAGTGTGACAAAGATATGAAGTTTCCTGGGTTTGGATGGTTACAACTAGAGATTTATGCCATATTTATCCAGAGTTGCAGGAACTTTATCATCATTGAAGAATAAGAGGAAACCATTCGTTTGGTCTGAGAAATTCCAGTAGTGTTTTCAGGAGCAGAGGCAGAGGCTGATTAGTGTACCCATCTTGAGGCTACCGGAGGAGGGCGTATGGTACATAGTCTACTGCGATGCATCAGGGACCATGCTCAGATGTGTCCTAATATAGGAGCGAGTAGTGATCAATTATGGTTCTCGACAGCTGAGACAACATGAACAGAACTATGATAACCATGAACCGGAGTAAGTAGCAGTGGTCTTTTCCTTGATGATGTCTCAACAATACTTGATGGGTGAGCGTTTTACTATCTACTATGATCACAAGAGTCTCTTGTATATCTTTTCTTATAAGGACATGAACCTGAGACAACATAATTGTCTTGAGTTCCTCTAGGACTATGACTTCAAGATAGTTTATACTCCTAGGAAGGGGAATGTTGTAGCAGATGCAATCAGCATGAGGTTTGGTATATAGCTACTAGGTGAGGCGATGAAGCAGTTGGCCGCTTTGTAGAAATCCTTTATTGAATACCATAGAGAAGAATTACTTAAGTCTATTATAGTCACTCCCCCACTTTTTCAGTGAGTCAGGGAGGCATAGCATGGGGATACTGACTGCGAGGCTCGACGTGATCAAATATCCATAGGGCAGGCACCTGATGGATTTCTTGAAGGTGGGGAGCACATCATCCTCTTCAAAGGACGTACCATAGTACCAATGTCACTTAAGGAGGAAGTGTTGAGGTAGTTCCACCCATCCCATCTAGTGGTAAATCTAGGAGTGAAGAAGATGTACCTTGATTTCCGAAGACAGAACTGGTGGCTGGGAATAAAGAAAGCAGTTGGAGAGTTTGTCTCTCAGTGCCTCACTTCTCAGCAAGTGAAGGTGGAGCATCAGGTACCAGCTGGCTTGGTTGAGCCTTTAGAGGACCCAGAGTAAAAGTGGAATGGGATATTCATCGAATTAATGATAGGACTTCCACGTACAGCTAGGGTTCATGAATCGATTTGGGTGATCAATGATTGACTAACCAAATCGGCCTACTTCCTACTGATTAGAGGGTAGGGTTCAGTAGAGATCTTGGGACGCCTCTATGTGCATAATATTTTGATGCTTCGTAGAGAACCCTCAATAATTTTCTCTGATCATGATGCATATTTTACTTCCCATATATATAAGGGGTTGTAGGAGGATTTCGGGATACAACTTCAGTTGAGCACCGCCTTCTATTTTCAGATGGAAGGTCATACTGAGCGGACCATTCAGACCCTCGAGGACATGCTATGTGCTTGCATCCTTGATTTCGATCACATCAAGGAGGATCTGTTTTCTCTGTTGGAGTTTTCATACAACAACAACTATCACTCAACAATTGGGATGACACCTTTGGAGGTGTTGTACGGGAGAACATGCAGATCACCATTGTGCTGGGCTGACCCAGGGGAGTCCGCACTAGTCAGACAAGAGATGGTATGGGATACCACAGAGAAATTACATATCATCCAGGAGTGGATGAAGATTGCACAGAGTAGGAAGAAGTCATATGCCGACAAGAGTTGGAGACCTCTGAAGTTCGAGGATAGAAACAACAACTTTCTTCGTGTCTCACCTCAATGAGGTTTATGGAGAGTTTTTCGAGGTGGAAAGTTATCTATGAGGTTTATCGGACCCTTCTAGGTCCTCAGTAGAGATGGTGATGTGTTTTACCGCTTAGATCTTCCACTTTAGTTTCACCGGGTGCACGACATCATCCATGTATCACAGCTGAGGAGATACATGCATGACCCTTCACACATAATTGACCACAGTGAGTTGGACGTCGATGACATGGATAATTTTACGGAGGTTCCAGTGGATATAAAGGATCGACAAGAGCAGGACCTTCATGGGAAGTCGATACCTCTAGAGTGTGTAAGTTGGAAGAACGAGAACCTCCAGGAGAGCAAAAGGGAACGAGAGGCTTATATGCATTCTTAGTACCCCCCCACATGGTCTCTTAGTTTGAGTTGTGGCTTATGGGGATGTAATGACCTGAGGTTGAGAAAATGTAAAGACACTGAATTTCCCTATAATTTTTTTAAAATTTGTGAATTTTATGAGTCCTTGAAAATTGATGGCGCATGATTCTGAGGCCCTGTGTTCCAGGAATGAGATTCTGAACATTTTTTCAGGTTCATTCAGTAAACATGTGTGCGGGTTTTTGTAACTTTTGAACCAGTGCTCATAATTGAAATATAAGGGCACCATAGAACTCACAAAATTGGTATTTTCTTAATAAGAATTTCTCCTCGATGGTAGTTGGCTGTGGGAGAAAGTTATATTTTGGGTTTTTTCATGAAAAAATAAAATAAAATAAAATTTCATAACATTTTATTTTATTTCTCTTTGTAACTCCCCATGTAGATGATGATGGTGTGGACCACCAGAAACAAACCTCCCATATGAGGTTATGGTGGTGGGGACCACCCAAGCCTAACCTCCCATGTGGGTTATGATTGTGGGGACCACCTGTGACTTAAAACCTCCATGAACCCCTTTAAACTCCCTCTTAATGGGAAGAAACATCTTGAGATCCCCCATGTAAATTATGCCAACTATCCCATTTAATTAATTAATCAAACACATAAATTAATTAAAGAAGCTAATTTGGAATTATGCCAACAACATAATAAATATCATATTCTATTATTTTTTCTACCTCTTAATTTTGGTGGAATTGGGTGGAAGGAGAAATTGGGAGAAAGCTCTCCAATGAATAATGCTAATTAAGAATGACCAATTTGACGCCAAATTATTCCTCGGGGCATTCGTTGATGTGGAACTTCTTCAACATCAATGAACTGATGATCTAGGAAATTCCAACTTCACCGACATCATCTCCTTCCTCGCGGAAAAACATCAAAGAATCAAATGAAGTAGGGGTTGTTATTTATTTATTGTCATTTATCGATTAAATTCATTGTTCATGGAATGCATGGATAACTTGAATCAAATAAAATAAGTTGTTCAACGATTTTTATGAAATTGTAGAATTTTCCATTCTTGATTCATGGTTTTTGTGAACCACATGCTACTGCTATTAAGCAGATCATGATTTCCAAACAAACATGGCCCGACCCCTTTGTCATTCTTCTTTTGTGTGTTCATAACGATGGTATCAGTGACCAGTGCACGTGTTTGGCACCGGTGGAACATGAGAATGGTGGCCAGCTCCACGGTTGGCCACATAAAAGGTGATGGTGCAACGTCGACCCCAACCACCCCCCCGCAGCTCCACCTCCACCCCTCTACCTGTTGGCTCCTCCATCCGCGGCCCCAAATCCCTATCTACGGTGTTACTACAACACACAGCAGCCTCACTGCACCACCTGGTGGCCTCGCTACATCACCTGGCGTCCTCACCGAGCCGCCCTGTGGCCCGCAGCACCGCCCGGCGGCCCTCTGCGGCCCCTTCGTAGCCTCCATGGCCCTGGCAGCATTCGCGGCCCCCACGGCCCCACGCTCCCCTTGTGGGCACCATGCCACTGCTAGGACAGGACACATAGAGCGGTCCAAGCCAGGTAAGTCTGACAGGGTTGGACCGGACCCGGACCCACTTGGACCTATTTACTATCATATGACAATAACATTGGCACTAGACGTCCTTTTGAATAACCGTCAATGGAACCAGAATCCTTGGGGTGAGATGATCCCTTTGGTATACCCCACTATTGATTTGGATAATGTTGGAAGATGGTCGGGTTGGATCAAGCACTAATCCAACCGGCCCCTCGGGACTAAAGGGCTAATAACTCATAGTCCGGGTGTCTGATGGACACACCGTCTATAGTGTTGAGACCCCTATGACGTGGCCGTTCTTTGGGATACTTCATTGCGAGAATTCGTGGCAGTTAGAGTATCAGCAAGTGGCTTGTGGAGAAGGCCCTCCCAGATATGAGCGAGCATAGAACGAGAACCCTGTAGCTATCTGTGACATGAAGAATGAATAGATATCTTATGTGGGTAAGCACGTAGTGATCCTATGTGGGACAAAACCAAGTGATCATGTGTGGGTCAGCACCGAGGGATCTTGTGTGGGTCAGCACCGAGCGATCCTGTATGGGTCAGAATCAAGGTATCCTGTGTGGGTCATCACCGAGTGATCCTGTGTGGGCCATCGCGTATCGATCCTGTGTGGGTTATCACCAAGTTATCCTAAGTGGGTCAGCACCTAGCGATCATGGGTGGGTCAAAACAATGCTGTGCTATGCGGGTCAGCACCTAGCGATCCTATGTGGGTCAGCACCGATCAATCCTATGTGGGTCACCAACTAGAGATCCTGTGTGGGTTTTCACTGAACGATTCTATGTGGGTCAGCACCGAGCATCTTATGTGGGTATGCCTATTAATAGAGTAAGATAATTCATTAGTTACATATAATCATATCTACTACTGTACTTAAGATATAACTAGTGTGAGCTGAGTTTTACATGTGTGGTACTTACCTTCGTGGTAATTTGTTGGTGGTATTAATGTGTGTGGCTTACATGTGTTGTAAATTCTTTCATGGTATTATGTCCTTTGTTTAACAGTTGATCATTGGGGCTTTGGAGGTGGAATCTGTGTTTTACTCATGGTTGAGATGGGTTTACTTGAAAACTTAGGTATATGTATGTGCATATACATAAGTAGGTTTATTAGTTGTTTCCTTCCTTTTTGGTTTATCCTTTTTGGATTTTGTGAGACCTTGAGCATCTCGGGGTCCCTACTAAGTAACGTTAGAGCCACCCCTACACAGGTTATGCCCGTACTTTGTTGTGTTTGGTGCCGACGACGAACAACACTGTCCGAGGATGAGAGTACCAGGATTGGAGGTAGCTCGGAGGCGGACGTTAGATTAGGAGAACCATAGAGATGACCATTTGGGAGTTATACCTACCCTTCAGGTAGGATCCAAGGTGGATGATCATGGAGATTATTTTCACCTTTCAACAATCTTGTACATTCTAATTTTCCTTGTATTTTATAGTTGGCCTTGTTTTGTGGAACCTTTTACTTACTGCTCTCACTCTGATTACTATTCAGTTTACTTGAGTTTGTATCTTGATATGTTCTTGGTTGCGTGCGCTTACAGGTTATAAAGGAAATTCCTTCCCTGTTATAAGAAATACGGCTTCAGCGCTAGTCGCCAGCCCCTGGCCTATGGATGGAGGGCTTGCGGTAGTCACAACACGGGCCCCCGGGGAAGGGTCCTGACAGATATAATTAACTATTATTGTATATGAGAATTAAAAATGTGGATTATAATTGATATGATTAATTTTTTTAACTATACAACATTAATTTAATTATTTGTTTAGAGAAAGTAAAAAAAAATTGTCAAAAAATGTTTTTCTAATTATAAAATGATTTTAAAAAAATAAGGTATAAGTTTAATTAAAATGGATTTAAATAAATTATTTTAAATAAATGGATTATTATTTTACATTAAAACCTAACAAAATATATTCTAACATTATATATTATATAGTAATATGAAAGGAATAAAATGTGATTTTATTTGAACATAAACAATACATTGATTTCAATATTGTTTTGAATTTATTTGTAATTTAAAAATAATATTATTATAGATACAATAATACATATTAAATATATATTATATGTGCCAAAAAGGTTTAAAAATAAAAGAATTTATTAAAATACCATTTTTATTTTATAAAATTTACTTTTTTTAAAAATAGTTACTTTTTAACATTTTCCAAAAGAGAAACTATTTCAGAAAAATTTGAAAAATTAAACTTATGGAAATTTTTACATGATTAATTAAAAAATGAAACTAAATTCATTTAATTAAATTTATAAAATTTAGAAATATTGTTTTAAAATAATTTCTTCAATAAATATTTTTTAATTGCTAATTTTTTATCTAGAAAGAAAATTTATCTATAATTGAGCTTCGGGTATACATTCTAACCTCCAATTATATCATAATCATAATTTCTAGAATTTTACATATAATAATATATGGATTTTTATTTATCATATATAAATATTTTCCCTCACCTTTTATTTTATCTTATAATTTCTCTAATATACATTAACCATCCATGTATTCTTCATCATAAACACTTATTATCTAGTGTAGCAAATCCAAATTCTCTCTTCAAAGAATGAAAAATCTGGTTCAAATTATTATTCCTCAAGGTGATAACATGCATTATATTTTAAATGTGAATCATTATTAAAAAGATATAAAATAATTATTTAATATTTGTAAGGCTATGTTTTTTTTCCAAATTGTAATCCACAAAACCTATTAATTCATGAATTTCAATTGGATCAATTTACAATAAACATATATTACATTTATTTATAATCATATAATATTTTTTCATCTAGATACCTTCATGAAAATATGATTACTAACATTAAATTATAAATCCTTCATTTAGTTATCAGTATAACTTTTTGGTCTATGTTTAATTTCCATAATATGATTAGGAATAGAATTCAATTTGAAAATTTCCTCCCCAAAAAGATTTGTTACTAATTGACTTGGTTCGCAAACATCATCTACACACATAGAAGTATGAAAACTCTTTCAATTATTTACTTCACATTTTTCAATGTTAATTATATAAGAGAATCTATTATTTAAAAAAGTATCATTAATTTTAAATATTGATCACACATACAATGAATGTCAAGGTAGAACAACCTCAACATGAATTCTAAAGTCTATACTATTCTTTCAGACTTCCCATACGTTCAAATATGGTTGGAGGTGATAAAATGTTTTAATGTTTGAAGATAAATAAAATTAAACTTTCCAATAATTACTGAAATATAGTTATCCGAATCACATATTTTTTAATTTGGTCCACCATTTCCTATAGTGATTTTATTAATTTATATCCACATGTAGTGAATAAGTGGTAAATATACCCTTATAGAGAGGATATGTGTGTATATAGTAAGGATAACTATAATAACACAAATATAATCATTCCTTATAGTAGTATATGGAAATACTATGAAAAATTCCATAGTCTTATCATCCCATTTTCACAATATAATTGTTTGAGTATTCATGGATCCTTTAGGATGTTGTAACTCATATTTTACTTGTTAAAAAACCATGAATGTTGATATACAATCTATCATTTCCCATTTTATATTACCCCACGAAAATGTTTCTATAAATCCAAATACATTTGGTTTGTAGAAATATTTTATATTGTCATCACTATATAATTATCTTTCCAGATCCAACTTTGATTAAATAAATAATATATTTCCAAGTTTTAGAATACCATCGTCGTAGTTGATGATTACCAACATCGCATCATTTAATTATTTATTTTTGTTTCCTATATTCTTATCATCATGAGTGGAACATCTTATTTTCCCAAATAAATATGTATTATAAATCATTTGGACCAGATGAGTTGTTTCTCCTTCGATAATTAACACATAATATATGAGTACTAAATATTTGAATATAGGAACATTAACAACCCTCCATTATGTAAACAATCAAGGAATTATCTTACTCAAAAAATCATCTATCTTATTTTCCATCCTAGTATGATAGTGTGTTGTGATATCCTAATTATTTTGTAGTTTGAAAAATCATATTTTCCTTAAGTTGAGGTATTTATATGAGAAAATATATTATAATATTTTGTGATTTTTTATATATTTCACAACATTAAACATAAAGGTAATTCCACTATATAATAATTGCACGTATTGTGGATTCTATCTCACAAAAAATGTACAATAATTATATTCCTGAATCGTATACTACCTTGATGAATCTACAAAAATACATTCACCATCTATAAAGACACTTTTGAGCCTTCTCTTTGTGTCCTCAGTAAATAAAAAAAACCCATCCATTTATAATTATAATTTTAGTATTACATTTTTTGAACAATATCATTATTATATTTTCTATTCCATTATAACATTCAATGAAAAATTTAACTTATCCCTTTTACATTTCAACTCATTTAATTGGCATTATAATTATGTTTTCAAAACAAATTATCATTAGTATCCGAGTAATCGAAAATAGAAATGTGCCTTAGTTACATTCATTAGATTTGGTTGTTCCATCAATACTATTTTAATTATAGAAGGATATAATATTATATCCTTATTGAAATTATTGAAAATGAATGAAGCTTTCTAGATCCATAATTTATATTTTATACTTTTCTATATCACTACCCTTCTATAGGATTCTTATGAATTATTCAGAAATGGCTATTATACTTATTTTGTATTTATTAATATTACAAGTTATCATCAGTAAATTAAAAAAATGATGTTATAGATATATTCATAGAATAAAATATAAAATCAAATGAAGAAAAATATATGTTGTATTACTAAATATGATGTTCATTTACATAAATTCATAATTTCAATACCTCAAAGAAAATTTCATACTGAATACCTTATTTAATTTCATGTAGTTTATGGAGGCTATTAAAAATATATGTCTTTGTAAAATATTTAACTCCTTGAAGACAGTATAACATATCATCAAAATACGATGAGGATACATATTATTTATATTCAAGAAACATATTTCTTAGTAATAAATAAAAAACCTAATAGTGTTGTCATTATTATTAAAACAATTGGGTCTCCACATGGAAAAAAATTGATGAATATAAAACACTTATCAAAAAACTCATTTGTTTGTTTTTTTATTTCATCTAATTCTACTATGGATATCAAATAAGAAGTGCTAGTTATAATATTTTGGTTGAGTTTAATAGAAAACACACTGTCAAGATCATGTTAGTGTCCTAGTAATTTTTATCAAAATGTAGATATTTATTCTGAAAATCAATGTATTTAATATATTCAAGGGATTTTGTTTTTATTCATGGGTAGTTTTCACTCTTCTGCACTAGTAATTTTATTATGGGGAGATTATAATGGTTGATCTAGACATGGTTCTAATGATGTAGTCTCCACATTGAAGTGAAGATGTTACATATCCCTATAAAATATAATAATATCATTCATTTAACAATAATTCTTCACATTATTGTTAGTAATCAAATCCATACCATGTATTATATCTAAGTCAACCATATGAATAATAATAAAGTCTAAAAATAATGTATGTTTCTGTGTTAAACATGCATTTGATTGACATATTCTCATTAAACTAAGACATACACTATGGTTATTGGTTAACAAAAAATTTATAAGGTTACAAGGAAATATCTAGTTTCCATAGAAAAATGGAAGACATATAATTATACGAATATGTGTAATCCAATAAATCATTAGATAAATTTTAGGATAAGATACATTTTCATTTTACTACATATTATGGAACCTATCTATATTTTATTGTGGTTGTATATTATTATAAATTATACCATGACATTTAATATGGGAAATAATTTAATCCATGGGGAATTAATTATAATAACATCCTTTTTGTCTTTACAGTTGAAGCATAAGTTATTTTGATGCATTATTATTTTCCTTCAAATCAGAATACTGGTGGCCTCCCTCAACAGACATCAAGAAAAATATTACTCTCATTAAGCGTGTTCCATGATTATTTATTCCAAAATTATTTCTCACTAAAAATTTAACAAACAATGTTTTCTATATTTCCATTTTTCAATGTTCATAGATTCCCACATCATTTCGTACAATCCTTATAAAAAATAATACATGGATAATTAATTCTCTATAATTACTTAACGTGAAATAGAGATTCTATTATTCAGTCTAAGGATAATAGAAATAGATAATTTGGTAGAGTATAATTAAAATTAATAGTGAAATATATTGGACCAAGTTTTATACTCAACCACATTCTCTCTTTCCTTTATCCTTAGATTGAATAATTTCATCCCAATTTCAACTAATTACTCATGAGGGATGTATTTTTCAATTAAAATCCCCTTAATATTTTATCGCTCAAAAATATTTATTTACAATAAATACCAAGTGTTCCAAATCAATTTCCACACATAATCAACATCTATTTTATGGAAAAAAACATCCATGTTTACTTTCCACCTTTCACTACTTCCCAAATAAAAAAATATTTTCCCTAAATATTTGATACATTGATCAAATGATAATGGATTTTTGGTCCATAAAATTAGGGATGTTGATGTCATATAATGATATTAAAAATTATATCACCATGTTGGGGACTAGTATAATTCTATATATGGATATAGTTTTTTGACATAACAAATGTATTCTACCAAAATATATTTATAAGGTTTTTGTATCCAACTCCATATCTTGATCTAGCTTCACTGATTTGTAAGGAAATATTTCTAATTATTTTATCTATTGAAATGGTAACAATTACCTTTTATATTTCTATTTATAGATAATTAATATTAATTAGTTAGTTTATAAAATAATTATTTTGACTAATTGTTTATAATAATAATTTTTTTGTAACACGTAACATAAATTGAAACATTATGCATATAAAATCGTAGTATTATTAGCATAATATCAATGGGAATATCTAATAATCATAAAAATATTTTTAAATAATTAAATATGTTTTATATAAAACATCAAAAAGAACAAAACAATATCCCCTTGGTGTATTATGCTATATGTGTACTATTATAACCACTAACTATGCACCTGTGATGAAAGATTTAATGCACAACACAAAAACTTTAAGGCTGTTACCCCTATGTGGATCTACACAAAAATCAAATCCACGTTCAATTACAGATAAATTGATGTATTGTTTTGAAAAATAAATTGTATCATATTGTCATATAGTTTTACTTATCATCATAGCATATCACATGGTTATGTTCTCTAATCTATGTATCTCTAAATAAAGTTCTTAAAATTTATACTAATAATCCATTGATACCAAAAGATAAACATTTACTTGACCAAACCTTATCTTGTGGTTATTTTACCACAATGTAAAATTATATATGTTTTTACGACCTAAATGATCAAATAGTTTTTACAGTATTGGGAGACTAGATACATAAAATATTTTAATAATAAATTATAAAACATTAAAAAGAACAAAATTATATTGAATTCATTATTATTTGATAAATTATATCCATATAATTTTTCATAAATCCATTCATGATATCTTAATGTAAATAAAAAATTATAAAAGTTGAGATCAGAATATTGGTAATGGAAAACCTAAAATATATCATTTAAAAAAAATAGATCTTAATTTTTTCCAATTGATAAAAAAATTCAATATTACTTATAATAAATAACATATGTTGTGAATATATCAATGGGTGAAAACAAAATATAAATAATTTTACAGATAAAAATAATAAGATTCAAAATTTTATAATTGTGAATGTTCTACATCATAATCTTAATTTCAAGTCCATATGATAAGACTTGAACCATTAATTTTAAATTATCAAGAAAAATAAAAAAAATAGTTTTTCTAATGAGACCTATTTATTAATCTCTGTTCTATAATGGGACCCAACCATAACATACTACATCTACTACATTCATAATACATATGCATTATAAAAATAATAAATATATAATCACTAGAAACATTATTATTGAAAAACAATAATATTAATGTTAGTATTTTCTCCAACAAATAAATATGACAACATCATAAAAATACATAAAACCAAATACATAGGGTGATGTAATTTGAATATATCTTCAGTAATGAATTAGAATCATCAATTTATATTTAAATTGATAAAAATTTCTTCAAATTGATCATTTTAGCATTTAATTGTTGAAATACACTATAACTTTTTAAATCATATGATTAAAATGTTAAAATATCAGATGTATTTTAGAAAACCATTTTCTAGGGAATTAACCATGTAAGAATAAAATAGATTCCTCGTCTTTAAAAGTCAAAATGGGGGGGGGGATCAGTAGACATCAAAACTAATATTATGTTCACAAATTTTGTAAAGTGGGAAATGGATAACATTCAAAAAAATAAAAATATTATTCCATTAAAAAAATAAAAAATTTGAAATTGGTTTAAAATATCAATTTTAAAATACTAAATAACATTCTATAAACATTATTTTTATATATGGACGTGGAATAAATAATTCATGGATGAAAGAGGTAATATGGTGTAATTTTCTTCAAAAAAACTTATCTTGATCGAATATAGTATTGAATAGGGTTATATAAATGAAAATCATGTAAACTCTATATCAAAATAGAATAATAGAATATATATTGAGTCTAAAATAGAAATATATTATATTTTTTACTTTTAAAATTTAAATATACATAATAAAAAATAAATAGATTATAAAATAAACCCATACAACAAGGTCTAAATTCCAAATAAGAACATTTAAAATGCTATATAATAAATTTAAATTTATTATAATTATATTATAGAGACTTTTTCATATGTATAACATTATATAGAATTCCTATATTATAGATTTACACCTATTTATTATTAATTCATTAAGAAAAAAATTTTCCCCCAATATACTGTTTTGTTTTTTATTGATTATTTTGGAATAGAAAATATGATACTCAGAAAAAAAGATTATATTGAATATCTAAATAATTTAAAATCCATTATAGGTTTTATATTTTTTTAATTATATACATTATATTTTAATTCATCTAATGTGGTGATGGAAATTTTATTACACCACTTAGTAATGTTTTTTGTCTGCTCGTACCAATATGTGATGTTTTCACTTGTTGTTTGATGGAATCAATGATAATTAATTAATAATTAACCCTTATAGAATCATTATTATATAATTTATATGACAAATATTTATTAAATATATCATTATATCCATATATGTAATGTGAATATGAAAAATTAATCACATCTTTTTATACACGTGGTTTCCCAAAATATGCATGAGGAACATTATCATATCCCATATAATGGGATGGAAATAAGGTAAATATGATATTATAATTATATAAAAATTATTAAATTCAATATATAAAATATGAATATTAAAAAATAAAAAAAAATATGAATGATAGTGACAAAAAATTAATCATTTCACGAAATGGAGGCAGTAGTCCACAAGTACACATGAGTGATATATTCATTTCCCATTTGATAGAAATGAGGTGGAAAGTATATTTCCTACTAATAAAATGAAAAATAAGTTTATTGACCCTTATTTATTCAAATTCTTATGGTGTATAAAATATATTAGGTTGGAGTAAAAGTGTAATTAAATATTTAATGTGTCAGTTAAGATAATTACTTCATTTTTGGGGGACCCTATTTCGAATACAACATATGACTTCATAAGATGGACTTTGGTTTATAAAATGTTCTCCTAAAAAAAATAAATAAAAATACTAATGTTTTTGGGTAATTTTGAAATAATATTTTTTATATATGTTTTCAAGTAATGGATGATAATAGGATAATGTTTGTATGTGAGGAGGTGGACAAACTAAAAAACACAAAAATGTTTTAAATAATATTAAATAAATTTATTATTATTGTCAAAAATAGAAATGAAATAAATTTTTTGATAATTAAAGGTCAAAATATCATCAATTATTTTGATTAAAAAAATATATCGATTTGTTAAAGTTATATCTTAGTTAAACTCCCTCAGTAAAACCAAATACACCCTAAAAATTTTATCAATTTATTTATAGTCATTACTATTCAACATAAACAAACAGTATAATAAAAATTGTACTAAATAATTATTTTTATCATTGAAATATTGATATCATTTTATAAGAATCCTTTTATAGAAGTGGCATAATTAATTTTAATATAAGTACAATAAATGAAGTCAAAAATATTTTTTTAAATAAGCTTGATCGATGAAATTTTTTTGTCATTTAAAAATAAGGTATAATTTTGATTCATGTGGACTAAATTGGATAAGTTTAAATAAAATGAGATTTATTTTAATTTTGAAATGTTCTTCAATTATAATGACCCTTAAGTATAAGTAATGAAGATAAATGAATTAATAACTATATTTAAATAAAATAACATTACATATATTTATAAAATATTTTACACATGTTTCTATATTAAAATTAAATATCTATATTAATTTCATTACATAATATATATATTATATAATTTTTTTATAAATAGTTTGTGTTATTTTATTATCATTATAACTACATAATAATGACTATTTTTGTATAATTGGTATTTTCCACTATTGAGAAAATAATAAACTAAATATATTAAATCAGAAATATTCAAATAAGAAAATTAGGTTTATATGATTTCAAAAATGAAATTCATTTTATAAATTTAATTTATAAATTTTCTTAATTTGGGATTAAATCACATTCCTTAATAATGTAATGTTTGTTGATATCTTGTTTCCCATGAGTGAAAAACATAAAATAATTGATGCTCAAGTGCAACACTAACACACACAATATAACCCTAATCATCTAACATAAAATTAATAATTATAACATACAATTATTTTTTAGAACTATAAACTTTTTTGATGAGTTTGTTGACTGGAAATCAACTATAATATTTTCAAAACCCTGGTTTATCTCAACAAAATCCAAAAAATGATTCCCATGTTGATCATAGAAACTAATAATAATCGTTAAAAACAAAAAAACTATATGAGGATTGAAGATAAATAAAAAAACCTACCTATGGGTGTAAAAATGAAAGGATTCATTCATGGATATACTCTTCATAACAACCACACTCTATCCAGTGATAGATGACCACCCTAGAAAGGATCCCCTTACATCTCCCTCCATTTATCCCTCATCCAATTGTGTCACACACATAGGAATAAGGCCATGTATATAACAATATTAAATGGAATAGTAGAAATAAATTGGAATAATAATAAAATGAGATGAAAAAATATATGGAAAATAAAAATGAGTATATTTCTGACCTCAATCCTCAAGATGAGTTAATACCTCACATATGAAAACAAATTATTGCATAATAAACTACATTGTTATAATTATAATATTAGTGTATCTTCAATGGATATTAACATATCAAACAAATTTCAATAATACTAATTTAATAACATCAATATTTAATACTTCATAAATAATATACAATCTAATAATTTTTCAAATATAGAATCCAATGGTAATTTCCAAATTATTGGTTCTCTAAAGTAGGAATTATATTTTTATGAAATCTTAATTAAGGAAAAATTTCCATTATCCCATTAAAATAACATGAGGAAAATGTTTCAAATTTCACATAGTTTATTCTATGTGTAGCTATGTGGTCTTTTACAACCACCCCTTCATTGGCCTCTCAACAATGAAATGAATCATTGGATAACATGTTGTTTAATGTTCTCTCTAAATCTTCTCCCAAAACGGTGACACCATTATATTTATGATTTATGATACCGAATCAGATAAATTTTAAGATAATTAATTCTTTTGTATTCTAATACTACATCAATATATGATGCCACCTCTGTAATATATAAAACACACTAACACAACCACTATTACTCTATCAAAGAGTTCATTCATCATTCATATATATAATTTATGAAACTATAAATGTATCCTTATCATCTCCTAGTGACCAAATCACATACCTATATGGATAACAATAAATCCACAATTTAATGTATTGATAGAATTTTATAGTCTCACTCACACCAAAACACTTATGAAAAACAGAAACCAATAGTTATTATTGACATAAAAAGAATTTAATCCACCATTGTAAGTGTTATAATCCTTAACATTGGGATTCCATTACTCCAATCTTAGAGTTCATATAAAAAAAGTACCACTATGAAAATACCTCCCAATTTTCCCCAAGATCCAGAAAACTCTCAATGTACCCACATGTGTTACATTCCACCGATCAACAATCCAATTATAACTCTATATAAACATCATCCATATTTCTTCATGAACCTTGAAATTTCCAAAAGTCATAGGAAAAAAACCATTCCCCACTTAATTGTACAATATTTACCTAGAACATATCACAATCATTTATTATCCCTCCTTGATCTCACCAAAACATAATAGTCATAGTCTTCCATGTAACTTGATCACACAATCGCACTATTAATCTTATGACCCACAACCAATATGCCCTAGGCTAATTATTATAAAAAACTTATCATTCCCATCTCACATTACTTTCAAAAATGATAATCACTTACACCAACTCCAATAATATCACTTAATCCATAACCAAAACCTATAAGGATAGACATCCAACCAAATCATCCCTCTCATGATGTATTTAAAAATATGGTTACTCCCAATATTATACATCTAATGTCAAATGAATCAAATTACAATATTAAGTATATATTAATAAAAACCACAAAAATTGGGAAACATGAACTTCTATAAACACCTATTGGGCATATAATGGAATTACAAGCCTCATACTAGTTATAAAATGCCTGCAGAGACCCACTAGGTCCACTAAGAATCCCTTAATAAAGGTAAATTGTATAAATAAATAGAAAATAAACAACCAAAATATCCACATAACATATTAAAATATGTTTTTTTGTTTGTTAGAGTATAATTCTACAATAAATGAATATTGTACAACACAAAATATATTATTTTGGGAAACTAAATCTAATGAAATTCTCTCACCAATAAGAAAAAATAAAATATATCATTGGAATCATAATTTAAATGAATAAAGTGTGAACACATTAATATTTAAATTCATCCAATATCCAAAACCATATAAAAACAATACTGACACAATTTAAATTTCCTATCAATGGTTGAAATCATAATACAGTAACATTGAATAGCATATTTAGTAGATTTTGAAGCCTGGTAACTTTGTCTTCCAATTGAAAATGGTGTTAATGATACACTAATCTAACATTTATCAACTGATCCAAACACATTATTAGATCTCTAGTGTACCCTATCATCAAATTTTAAGATAGAATGATGATTATATGACACCATTTGGTCATTAATAAGCATAGTTAAACATGACACATCCCTTTTATGGCTTGCAATAATAATTGAATGGTACCACCACATGTTGATGAGGTTATAGAAATGTTGTGAGGAATAAAAGAGGTATTGTGGGGAAATTATACCCATGTATCATATTTATATAATATAATAAAATAACCAAATACATACACATAAAAAATTAGTATATTTATATATATAATAAAAAATGTGAATCGTGCTATAATAGATGGATTGAAACATAAATACACTTTCTCATAAAATAATATAACACATAATTTCACATAGGGAGGTTAAAATAAACATAATACATAATTTAAATAAAAAATCAATGACTCTATAGTACACTCAGAGCCAAACCACTCACCCAGTCTACAAAACAGACATGCATATATAAGAAGTTAATCAAAAACCACAAGAATGGTCTTGTTGAACCATGAAACATTAGTGCTTGTCCCCCTAACACTATGAATAATTTTTTAAACACTAATACAGACTTAATGTTCTAACATGAATCAGGGTGCATATAAATTGAGTAATAAATAAATTTTATTCATCATCTCCAATAGTTGACCAATCATTTTTTTCCGAATAAGTGCATACAACATGTAACATTACTCAAAAAGTAGAATAAAAAATAGAATAACAAGGGGATGTATCAAAAAATGATAGAAATGAAAAAACCTCCTAAAATAACTTAGGTTATAATATGAAATGAAATATTTAACTCTCTATCTTTGAACGAATTGGTTGAAAAAAAACATTTCTCATTGATCCACATGAACCATCACGCTAGTCAACAATACTAAAATGGATATCCAATGAGTATAAAAACTTAAAATTGTGAAATTATAAACCTTGGGTATCATCATCATGATCAAATGAAATAATTTTAACTTCATCCAAGAGCTATGAATCAAATAGAATGATCTGATATTGAAATACGAACTGTTGGGCCTACCTATAAATCTTACAGTTTCCTGGAAGTCATCTAAACTAGGTAGGATATATACATACATATATTACTGTGTATAATACATGGGAACCATATACTATTCTTATTAGTACATCCACAAATTGGGTGATAAATCTCCCTTAGA
Organism: Viscum album; assembly: GCA_963277665.1. Lineage (NCBI taxonomy): Eukaryota > Viridiplantae > Streptophyta > Magnoliopsida > Santalales > Viscaceae > Viscum > Viscum album. The sequence goes on from OY728140.1 coordinate 1,062,343,634, forward strand.
AAATGAACACTTCTAATGTAGGTGGGATTTACTCATCCGTATCTCCTTTTAGTTACCCAGAACCTCCTACCACAATACATCCCATAGAGGATATCATATAAAAATCTCTAGTAGAAGGTAGGAACAAATTATTTCAACATATCTCATATAACCACTAATACTACATTTACAAACATCATATAGTATATCACACAACAAAAAGGACCAATGGCTGGAATATCACTAAAACTCAATACAACCATGATAAAACCCAATATAGACCATCTAATGATTTAACTATAGAAGGTGTGCCAACAAAGGTCTCAAAAATAAAATTATAAAAAATATTATTTACATGTTCATCCTCAACTATATCTAACCCACATTCTAGTCCCTTAACAGAACATTGTAGCTGGCCTTCACAACATAAAACCAAATTTAAAATACACAGCACCCATAATTGTGTCCACAATGGTCCCCTAAATCCATTTAAATCTCCAATTTATTTAGAATATCCATACATGACACCCGTTGGTGTCATTAAGGAAAAAATGCTCCACCTTTACTAATATATAAGAAAGAAGTCCACATCCCACCCCCAGAAAAACCTCAAGGGACCACTTCTAATGTCAATCAAATCCAACAAGTCCTCATATACTCATCCAAGAAACTAATTGATCCGACATATATAGAAATATATGAATAAATACATAATAAATTCCTTGTAATAACGATTTAATTTCATCCACCTATCTAAAATCCTCACATGGGTGACAATGCACATCTCCACCTAGATAACACCCAAAATACCATCATGGATAAATCATACCAATAATCCCCCTACCCAAAAAATCACACTAAATGGACAAGATCACCATGTGGTCCCCACTATTACATACCAAAAAAAATCAATCATAATAAATAATCAATACGTCTATTATCAACTGTTTTGTTAGAGAAAACTGAAAATATCTAAAAAGTGTAGTTATATATTTTATGCTTTTACCATACTTGTTCCACAACCAAGACTTATTAGTATTGTACCACAAAATGACTTAACACGTACATTCCATGTACAAAATTCATCCCAACACCACATGACATGCACTATATATAGGTTAACCAACCATCTACCACACAAAATGTCTAGATAAATAACATCTAGAGCATATAGCCATGTGCCTAATGCATGATCATTTAATGCACCTATCATGAAAATATCCCCCAACATGAGTTGTCCAACTGAGTACTTAGTCGCACCATGTGTCTCTGAATATGGGTTTTCATAAAAAACAAGATTTTTATCCTTCAAAGTTTACCATATACTCAAAAATAAAAACAAATTGATTTTTTTACTAGATCTATATGGTGTGTAGATGTGGATACCCAATGGAAATCCATTAAAATTATCTTGAAACATGTGATTGAATGAATAACACCCCAGAAGACCCATAACATGGTCCAAAATATAAATTTAATGTTATTGAAATAATAAATATATATTATACAGGAATTTGAGGCTAAAAAAGTGATCTTAATACTACCATAGAGAATATAATTACAAATCATTAACCTAAAAATCACACTATATTGCCATCAGAAACTAATCCCATGATGTAAAATCTTACCGGCGATAGTCCCCCTCTCATACATCCTTTTCCATATCATCATGTAAAAACTCCCACAAGTGGAGGAGTACATGGATGAAATAATACGAACACAAAATAGAGAGAAGAAAATGGGAAAATTAAATCATGGGAGATGAGACACAATGATAAATAAAAAAACTGATGGGTACATACATGGATCCTAAAATGAGAATTAATCTCATATAGGAAAATCCCATGTTCTAAAAGGATAATTTGAGGAAAAATATTATTATGAGATTCCATCCAAAATATTAAACTAATAAAACACATGTTAACGAATAATATTTATTAAATTAAATATTAAAAATTACATGAATATATTTCCATATTTTAATTCTAACCAAATTATTCCCAAATAGATGAATCTTATTATTATAATAATATAGATGTGAAAAAAGTATTCATAGAATGTAACCTAGAGTATTTTCAAAAAAATTCTTCTTAAAACAGAATGAAAAAGAAATTCAAATTTTGATTTAATTTTTCAATATGATAATATTTTTTTCATTATAACATCCACATGAAAAAAATTCATTCCCCTATGTATCCTCAGTGGCTATATAAAATGAATTAGTTATCCCTGATTTTTCAACCAATGTAGAAAATTCATTATTCTTATTGATACAAATCCTATATATTCTACCCTCTATGAAAAATTATATATATGGGTTCTACATGTGCACTAAAATTTTATTATACCTCTATTATCCAATGGTATATATAAAAATTCAATTACACGTCCATAATTAAGGTAAATCAATTGTGGTTGATATGTTACATCCCACAATAGTAGAATACATATCATTTCAATAAAACCCAATAATTGACCACCAAATCCCACATTATATAAACTATTGAATTTATTGATTCGACATGGATAACTCACAAACACATGATATCTAACATGAAAAAAAATCACCTCCCATTACATACTCACTAAAATTTCATACTCCACAGACTATAGAGTACATCCTAATACATGGTATCCTTTACACAACTATTTATGCACTGATCACTATAGGTCCACTATGGAAACATAGTCATGATTCACTACAACCCAAAAACACCAAACCAAACTACAAAAAATCCCTTCCATAAACTGAAAATAAAATTTTATTATGGATAAATAGAGAACATATTCCAATTATCACTAAATAATTTTTCTTAAAAATACATACGTAGAACCACTACACTTTTTATGGAAGATTGATTTGGTTAGAAACTCTCATGGAAACTAATTTCTAAACCTAATATATATCAGACAAAACTAATGGTTTAATTCTCTCATACAACCCAATTTCATAAAAGAATTCACACTAACATAAGACACACCCCATTAGACATCATATATCACACCAAAACCATTTGAATGTTTCGACTAGAATATAAAATGACAAAAGAAAATTTCTTACACTCACTCTATCTATGCCACATGAAGCATAAACAAAACCATCATATTTATGTATCCAACAAAATTTCACCACCAAACCCACATCCTATCAATGATAACTCATAATTATATACATCACAATCCTATATAATTCATGAAGTTCCCAGGAGCAGTGGAAGCTCGTGGGTGGATGTGCCCACTTGGTTTTTTCTCATTAGTAATGATTAATCAGGGATTAATATGACAATAAATTCCAGACTCCATGGATAGAATCACAGAAATAGAAAAGGAAGAAAAATAGTCCCAGAACTATAAATTTTGATCATCAGATGTTGATTATAATTATTTTAATTAATTGATAAGAAGTTACTTTTATGGAATGATTTCTTTTTTGATATTTCGGATCACGTTCCGATGTGACCTATCGTTGCATCGCAGAACCCAAGTGTAGAATTCCACTAAAGGTGACCCACACATGCCCCACATATCTTTGGACGTCACCAAAGGAATCTATGGCTGCTATCATGGAGAAGACTTTGCTTGTGTTGTCCCCCTTAGATCGCCTTGATCTGGCGGAGGTGGATCCGTCACAGTCTTGAGATTTTTCTTGGAGGAAGGATTTCTTTTGGTATTGAAAGAGTTCTATAGAATTTTTGTGCACAATGATTCTCTTAGGAAAAGAGTTGGGGTTGTGAGGATATTTATAATCGGGTTTTTGGTTGTAGAGTTATGACAATAAATAAATGTGTTACACATTTTATTTATTTCATTAAATCTTTTGAAAACCCCATGTTGAGTCATTAATTCCTTGACATGAGGCCACAATGAATATAATAAATCCCATTTAATAAAACTATATTTCCTCAAAATCCCGACTAGAAAAACTACACGGGGTGTAATCATAAATATGTCATGTACTTGTTTTTCATTGAAAACTACACGGCATGTACATTCAACGTACATGGTGTGTATATCTTCTTTTCATTAATTCATTTTCAATCCAAAATGATAACTACACGGCGTGTAAATTCAGTAATACATGGCGTGTACATGTTTTCAAAATAAAAACTACACGACTTGTAATCATTAATACATGATGTGTACTTTCTTTCATTTTATTCTTCCTCCAACATTCAATTCATTTAGGATTCCTTGAATAATTAGTAAACCAAGTACAGGAATAATTTTTATTCTACGTGAGATACTTGAATACACTTACTGTGTGAACCTCTAGGCCTCTTTCTCATTGGCATTAGGTGGGCTTTCCTAATGTCCATGATAATTGTCTAGCAATGGGTCAAGGCACCCAAGAGGAAGAAGTTGAAGCCGCATTGACGTGTCACCTCATATGAATGCTTACTGTGTAATTCAATCCCTTTGTCTGAATATCTCATCAAGAAGGTTTCATGGTAGTGTTATAAACCTATATGATTAATCTGTCATTCTTTGACTTCCAGAAATAAACTCATCGTGTCACCATGGCCATGGATTTTGTTTGACAGTTCTATTTCAATCAAAGGGCCCAAGATATCCACTTTCATAAATATAGAAGGGACAAATCCTTCATCTACCTATACATTAACAAAATTTCATTCTTGACACACCCAACGTACCCTACTTTTTGCCAACTATCATTGTGATGGGTTTTGTTAGCAAATCGATGTGTGTGATTCATGACATGAGTTAATGATAATCATCTAGTCCAAGGACCATTAAAAATGCTCATAGATAGTAATGTATGATGACACCAAAACATGCAGAATTACTACTGGCACGTCTATTCTCATAATCTCCCATCATGGAGATTACCATGTGTGAAATCCATGAGATAGAGTCTCGTCTTCTTATGAGTACTCAAACATGATACTCTGTATAACATGTGTCCTATAATAGTATTTCATTCAACCGTAGAACATTATTTAATAATATTTTTATAGAATTTCAAGGTTCTCATCATATCGGGGATCTGCCATGACCTTATCAATGCAACAAATATTACATGACATTATTATATTATAGTCATACAGAACAATGAACAATATATAATAAGTGTACATTCATGTAATAGAAGGAAAACATTATTGGTTCTCAAGACACTAGCCCTTACAAACTCCCACTTGGACTTGAGCAAATTGCCTACGAATTTTAGTTGGATAGACCTCACATGATGATCATGTTTCTACTAAGTTAGAGATTTAGTCAAGGGGTCTACTAGGTTGTCTTTCATAGAAATATTGGTCACTGAAACTTCACCTCTCTGAGAAAAATACCTCAAGAGATGATACTTTCGATGTATGTTCTTTGTCCGATGTTGTGACCTAGGATCTTTTGAATGTGCCACCGCTGAAGTATTGTCAGAATAATGTGTGATATGATCTTTACTACTAGGTACTACATCTAGATCATGGAAGAAGCTTTGAATCCATACTGCTTCTTTAGATGCCTTAGATGCTGTTATATACTCGGACACTACTATAGAATCTGCAACCACACATTGCTTTGAGCTCTTCCAGCTCATTACACCTCCATTAAAAATGAATATGTATCTATTCTGTGACTCCATGTCATCTTGATCAGTATGTAAACTATCATCTACATGTCCTCTTATGAATAGTTCATCATATCCTCCATAAACTAGGAACATATAGATAGTATGATTCAGATACATAAGGATAGTCTTGACTTCCATGCAATGACGATCTCCTGGATCTGCTTGATATCTTCCTACCGCACTCAATGCATAAGAAACATCTCTCCTTTTACATAGAATATCATACATGAAAGAGCCAATCACTGATGTGTAAGGTATCCTTGCCATTTTATTTCATTCCTATTGTGTCTGATGACACAATTTCTTGTAAAGATGAAATCCATTGGACACTGGGAATAGTCCCCTCTTAGATTGTTCTATACTGAATCTCTTCAGTATCTTTTCAATGTATTTACTTTGACTCAAGCCCAAAATTCTCTTGGATCTATCACTATGGATCTTGATTCCAAGAATATATGCTGCCTCACCAAAGTTTTTCATAGAGAAGCATTTATCCAACCATGCCTTAACTGACTGTAAGACATGTACTTTGTTTCCGATTAGTAATATGTCATCAACATATACTATTAAGAAAAAATTGCACATCCACTAAACCTTTTGTAGAAAAAAGCCTCACATTCATTGTTAAAAAAATCCAAATTCTATTACGGCTTCATAAAAACGAATGTTCCATGACCTTGATGCTTGCTTTAATCTATAAATGGATATTTACAACTTTCATACCTTGTTGGCATAATTTGGAGTCAAAAAACCTTTTGGTTGTGTCCTGTAGACATCTTCCTGGAGGTTACTGTGATGTAATGTTGTTTGACATCCATTTTCCAAATTTCATAGTCATGACAAGTGGAAATGGCCAATAAAATTCTGATGGATTTCAGCATCGAAATCGGTGAAAAGGTTTCATCATTGTCAATTCCTTGATGATGTCTAAAACCATTTGCAAACAGTCGTTCCTTATAGGCACTGACTTGCCCCACCATTCAAAATTTCTTCTTGAATGCCCATTTATTAAAAACAAGATTTACATCAACTGGAAGATCTACCAAAATCCAGACATGGTTTTGGTACATGGAATCAATTTCAGAATTCATGGCTTCTTGCCTCTTCGCAGTGTCTGTGCCTTCAACTGCTTCTTTATAGGTAATATGATCATCATTGTGAACCAATAATGAGTCACCATCCTCAGTGATAAGAAAACCATATCATTCTTGTTCTCTCACCTCTCTCGTGCTCCTACACAGTTCTTGTGTCTCTAGAATATATTGTTCTTCCACGAGTCTTTGTGGAATCTCTTCTTGTACCAACTCTTGTGTAACTTTTTCCTCGACTTCATAGAAGTCTATCTCTCTCCCACTATCTCTTTTGGAGATGTGCTCCCTCTCAAGGAATTTGGTGTGTCTTTCCACTGTTAACTTTTTATCTGAGGGGTTTTATAGGAAATATCCTCTTATTTACTTGGGATATCCTATAAAGATACACATCGTGCCTCGAGTTGCAAGACTATTACTTGAAGATGCCTTAATGAATGCTTCGCTACCCCACACATGTAAATTTGATAACATGGCTTTGATTCCACTCCATAATTAGTATGGAATACCAATTATCAATTTAGTTGGTACTTGTATTATAATGTGTGATGTTTTATGTAATTAATATACCCAAAAAGATAATGGAAGACTCACATAAATCATCATTGATCTCACCATGTCCAACAGGGTGCGGTTCCTCCTTTAACTTATACTATTCCACTGAGGCGTGTAAGGAGGAGTGAGTTGAGATAGAATGACAAACTCCCATAAGAAATAAATGAAATTATTATTATGATATTCTCCTCCTCTATCTATGTATATTCTCTTAATCTTCTTACCAAGCTGGTTCTCAACTTCATTATTGTATTATTTAAACCGATCAAAAGAATCTGACTTATACCTCATTATGTAAATATATCTATATCTACTAAAATCATCAGTAAAAGTTATAAAGTACAAGATCCCACCCCTTGATTCAACTAGAAATGGTCCACACACAACTGTGTGAACAAATTATAGAAGCTCTTTATCCCTTTCACCATTCCCACTAAATGGGGATTTGGTCATTTTTCTATGTAGGCATGCATGACATACACTAAGTGGTTTTAGTTTGAAAAAAATCTAAATATCCATCTTGATGTAATTTCGTCAAACGTTCGACATTGACATGACCTAGCCAATGATGCCAAATTTGGTTGTGTTATGAGTCCTGTGAATTTACTTTTTCATTGATTTCCATTACATGGTTTGTGTAGTCTAGCACATAAATTCCATTATATAAATGTGGCCTAACAAAACAAATAATATCTTTATTAATGTAGCAACATTAATTTCCAAACATGATGATGAATCCATAAGTATCTAATCTGGATACTGAAATAATGTTTTTTGTAACGGAAGGCACATAATAACAACCCTTTAGCACCAAGATCATTCCAGTTGGCAATGTGAGGTGGTAGTCTCGGATAGCTATAGCAGCATGTCTGGCTCAGCTGGCTGCTCGTAGATCTACCTCCCCTCGATCAATAATCCTAAATCTACTTGGTTACTATATTTGGAAACATATGTGAGCACCACAAGCAGTATCTAATAACCAATTTGTAGAAACATATAGATTGCATTCGATAACAAATTCACATGAAGCTTCCCCTTTCTTCCATGAATGGGTGCAGTTTTTCTTAAAGTGGACCTTCTTGCCACATGAAAAACAAACAACATCCTATTCACTTGCCTCCCCTTTGATATTCATTTTCTTGGAAGTCATTGAAGAAGAATTGGGCTTAAAGAACTTCTCCTTCACTTCCCTTTTATTCACCATAAGAAAAGAAGGATTTTCACACTTCATATCATTGTCCACTTAGAGAATAAGGATAAGAAGATCAGATAGAGACTTCTCAATGTTGTTCATGCTGAAATCTACAAAAAAGTTATAGAAGCTCTGGGGGAGTGATGCGAGAATGAGATCGGTACCCAGTTCATCAGGGGGTTTAAACCCTATAACCTCCAAGTGCTCAATGTGGCCAATGAGCTTGACAACATGAGGCCCAGCTGGGGAACCCTCTCTATGCTTTCTCTAAAATAGAGCCTTAGAGACCTCAAACCTTTCCTATCATTCTCTCTCCTAGTATAGACCACAGAGTTTCTCGAGCATGCTATAAGCGTCTATGTCTTCATGAGACTTTATGAGCTCATTTGACATTGATAATAACATCAAACATTGAATGTTGAGTGAATCGTTCAAATGTTGATCATAGATCAAGAAATCTTGATCACTTGCCCTTTGGGCAGGAGAATCAGTAAGTGAGGACTCCAACACATAAAAATTTCATTCATGGCATAGGATAACCCATATGTGCCTAAACCATTCATGAAAGTTACTATCAGTGAGGATTTTTTCTTGTTCTAGAATTGATCGCAAAGAAAATGCAGTTGACGAGTTTGTCATATTCCTTCTACAAATTGAAAGAGAATATTTATCAGTACTTTCTTGATTACATTTTATGAGATATAATAAATTTTATTAAGTCTCACGATATTTTATCAAGTCCAAATGGCCCTCACTATTGAACTCGGAATGTCCAGTTGCATTGACATTATAGTGGAAAGGATCCATATTTCCATTTTCATAACCCCAACAAGGGTTTGGAAAGCTATTTTAAGGTATTTAGGTAGGCATATCTCAACCAACTATGAGAATATAATTTCCTGATCTATTGTGTGGACTCCAAAATCATGAAATCCTAACTTTGATTTCCTCAACACTTGCCTCCATTTTACAACAAGTCTAGAAAGGGACACTACTCTTGATGTAAATTTTTTAAGTCAACCCAAAATATTCATAAGAGATTCCTTTATAAATGTAAGTGTCCCAAGAAGGCTCAGTCAAACACATAGTTTTATTGAGTCTTTCCCTTAATCACGTAACGGATGGCTTGGTCTGACTTAATATGGTATTTGAGGGATTTTATTCTTTATGCGTAGTTTTTCCTTAACACATGCTTTTTAATATTAAGTGATGCTTTCTTAAGTGATTAACCTTGTTATGATAATGTTTACGCATAGTCCTATTTTTATTTTATTCCATCATTCAATGCTTCTTTATTTCATTAATAACATGAATGCAACAACACATACATAATAAATAAATGATGCAATCAGATAGAAATAAAATAATATGGCATGATCATGAGATTTAATTGGTCAGCATATCTAGTGGTTCTGATAAGTTAACCTTGAAGTAGGGAAAACACCTTGATCCCGATAGTTCATGTCTTGAAGCTCCCATCTATCCACCATTGTATATTCTTTGGTTGGATTCACCTCATCTTTGGATTTTTGAACCGTCTCCACTGCCTTAGGAGATCCTCCATTACATGGGGACTACATTAATGAAACCATGGGCACGCATGCCCTACATTTTATTGGAAGAAGGCTCGTAGGCCAAAGTATTTAACTTAAAAAAATTTAAATGAACCCATACGAACAAACAAAGGGTCTTTAGTCTAGCTCATGATCATCCATAGCATGCAACGACATTTACACATATTTAACATTCAATTTATTTTAAATGTTCTATTTATTCAAGATAAGTCTTGCTTGAATTCAATTGATTACGATCTTATAATTAGTCAATTCATTATTATAAATTCTTTTCTGAATTTCATTGAGATTCAACTCATCCATATTCCTTTAACAAGTCTTTGTACTTTTGGAGGAAACCTGGTGAAATTCCATTTCTGTAAATTAGTAGAGGTGTAATATAGCCTACACGCCATGTATTTTATTCCCTTTATCTAAAGTAAATGCTAGGGGATTTTTTATGTATTTTGTACTTTGGAAATTTTGGATTACACGACATGTAGATTAATCTAACACAACATGTACTTGTTACGCGGTTACTAGCTTGGGAATTCTGTGTACGTGGAACACGACTTCTTCTTGTACATGGTTTCACCTGGACCGGATCAGACTACATGGCGTGTTGATTCAATATACATGCTATGTATTCTGGTTTTCATGCACCATTCAATTCTGGTCAACATGGTGTAATTAAAACTTAGGTATACTCAATTAACATGGTCTGGTTTTGCGGACCGGTACCGGTTCGTTGAACCTATGTACACAGCATTTAGTTTTCACTACACGTCATGTATTCTTGTATTGTACGGACATCAATATCAGTTCTTCTAGATGAGTTACTCATTTTTAATTTAATAACAATTAAAATTAAACGGTTGTTTCCATGATGTGAATCAAGAAATTAAGGAATAATAATTGATCTTGTTCATTCAGTTTTATAGAGTGATTAATCTTGAATTGAATCAAATATAAATGCATAAATTATCTATGAAAATTAAATAACTATAATCAACACTGTAACCTCACTATAATACCAATTGAAGGCCCTAGGTGCAGTGGATGATCATGGGTGACTGTGCCCACTTGGTTTTTTGTCATTGTCAATGATCAATTGTTGATTAATACGACGTCAAACTCCAGACTCCATAGATCGAATCACAAAAATAGACAAAGAAAAATAATAGTCCTAGAACAATAAATATGGATCATCACAGGTTGATTATAATTAATTTAATTAATTTACAAGAAATACCTTTTATGGTGTTCTTTCATTGTTGATATTTCCGGTCACGTTCCGAGGGGATTCGTCGTTTGGTCACAAACACTAAGTGTAGACTTCATCTAGCGGTATTCCACACATGCACCAGGTATCTCTGGACGTCGCCAAAGGAATATCAAGGTGATATCATAAATAAACCTTTTCTTGTGTTTTACTCCTTAGATCACGTTGATCCGGTGGAGGTGGATCTCTCTCGGTCTTGAGAGTGTTCTTAGAGGATAGAGTTCTCTTGTCCTTGAGAGAATCTCCAAAATTATTGTCCACAATTATTCGCTTAGGAAAAGAGGTGGGGTTCTATGGATATTTATAATCAGGAATGTGGTTGTATAGTTATGACAATAAATAAACCCATTACAAATTTTATTTTTTTCATTAATTTTTTTGAAAACACCATGTCGGGACATTAATTCCTTGACATGCACCCACACTGATTATAATAAATATCATTTAATAAAACGATATTTCCTCAAAATCCCGATTGGAAAAACAACACAGTGTGTACTAGTTTTTCATTTAAAACTACATGGAATTTAAATTAAATTCATACAACGTGTATGTCTTAATTTAATTTATTCATTTTCATTCCAAAATGAAAACTACATGGAGTGTACATTCAATAATACATGATGTGTACTTGTTTTCAAAATAAAAACTACATGGCGGGTAATCATTAATACACGACATGTACTTGTTTTCATTTTATTCGTCCTCCAATATTCAAATGATTATGTTTCCTTGAATAATTATTAAACCACAAAATTGAATAATCTTTATTCTACTTGAGATACTTGAATACACAAAGTCTGTGACGCTCTAGGCCTCTTTCTCAATGGCATTAGGTGAGATTGCCTAAAGTACAAGATTACTGTCTAGAATCGGGTCAAGTCACCCAAGATAAAGAAGTTGATGCCGCATTGATGTATCACCTCATACGAATGATTACCATGTAATTTAATCCCTTATTATCAATATCTCATCAAGCAGGTTTCATGGCAGTGTCATAAACCTATATACATGATCTGTCATTCTTTGACTTTCAGTAATAAACTCATCATGTCACCATGGCCATGGAATTTGTTCGATAGTTCTATTTCAATCAAAGGGCCCTAGATATCTACATCCATAAATATGGAAGGTAAAAATCCATCCTCAACTTATCCATTATCAACATATCATTTGTGACTCACCCAATGTATCCTACTTCCCGCCAACTGTCTTCATGACGGTTTTCGTCAGAAAATCTAAGTGCACGAGTCATGAAATGAGTTAATGATAATCATCTAGTCCACGGACCATTACACATTCTTGTATATAATAATGTATGATGACACCAAATCATGTGGAATTACTACAGACAGGTATGCTCTCAGATTCTCCCATCATAGAGATTACCAAGTGCGAACTCCATGAGAGAGAGTCTCATATTCTTATGAGTACCCACACATGAGAGTCTATATACTATGTGTCCTATCATAGTATGTCATCCAACTATTGATCTTTATTTAGGAATATTGTTATAGAATTTCAAGGTTGTCATCATAGCAGAGATCTGCCATGACCTTATCAATGCAAAAAATATTCTAGGACATTATTATATTATAGTCATGCATGACAATGAACAATATATAATATGTGTACATTCATGTAATCAAAGTACAAAATAGTTGGTTCTCAAGAGACCAACCCTTACAATCTTCATTACCAATTACAAAAGCATCTCAATAAGAAAATAGATCCAAAGGTATAATCTTGTTGATAGAACCCAATTGATGCATCCAAGCACTCATTGATCCCCTATAAAGGTGTCTAATTCTCATACCAACCCACTTGGTTCACCATTAATTCCTTCAAAAAACTGTAAAAATATCCACCATAGATGAACATATTATAGAATGATCCACATGATTTATCCTAAAAATAAAATATATGTGGTTCAAGGGAGTTAATTACACCAATAAAATATATGGCATAAAACCATAACTATTTTTATTTTCACATTAATCACCGAAACATAATTAATTAATTAAAACACACACTGGGGAATGTATTTTTATTCATACATTTCTACATTGATACCGATTTTTTTAATTAGAATAAAATAAAAAATGATAACAAAGCAGTAATCTCAAATGATGATTTGTGTCTCGGTAGTTAAAATCAGAAAATCATTACACCAAAACCTGTGTAAACAAATATTTAATACCAAGAAAATTATAATTCCAATAAAAAATAGAGATTATGACTGACCAATGTAATTTTTACCACTATATATGAATGTTTCCTTGAGAATTTGAATTCATTATCCTTAAATTGTAAGGACAATAAATCCTTATATGCTATTAATTTTTAGGATCCATCTTTGGTTGTGGTAAAAAAATAACCTTTTCTTGATCAAAATAAAGACTCATGTTCAAATTCTTATACACCAAAGAATGATTACTTGTAATGTGTGTCTTATGAGTTACTATTGGTAGAATATACCCATCAGTTAGATTAAAATAGTGGTCAAAATTTATCAATCAAAAAAAATAATAAACATTTCTGTATGAATATTATAAAAAAATATAAACATTCTCTAAGAAATGGTGTGTATTGTTCTATCTCATGATCAGGTAATAAAAAATAAAAAATATTTTCCACTAGTACACACACATATTATAAATCATTAAATAAAGAATAAACAAATAAATCAACTACAATCATTGAGTAAATCCACACACCATATCTTTAATGTGGTCGAGTTGTTCTAGATCTATCATTAGAGATCACAATTGTTATTTTTTGTGATCCTGAAATATTGGACCTTAACCACATCAACTATACAATTATGTTCATCCTAAATGTGAGAATAATTACTATAAGTGAACTGATGTTAGTGAACATGGAAATACAATAATATATTAGTATTCCAACCCTAATAATGGTCCGAATATATGTTATTATAATAAGTAAATGAAGAACATGATTTAAAGAACCCAGTTTAATACTGAAATGAATAAATTCCTAAATCATGAATAAAATAAAATTAATGATAATAAAAGAACAACCACCATGATTCCTAATGTAAATCCAATTTAATTGAAAATAACCGAACCCACTCTAGCCAAATCTCATGGTCTTTGAAAATTTTATTCAAAATGACCGAGAAACTATTAAGAAACACATCTAAAAAAATCAACTCCATGGATAATATCACACTGACATATATGAATTCAGAACACAATGATATCATCTTAGGAATACATCACAACTAAATAAACCAATAAAATGAATTATTAATCCAATAAGATAGTATAAATTTGTGGATGGAATACTTGGAATACCCATAGAACTTACTATTGTCCTAGATTTCTATCATTATATATCAGACTGTCTAGATCCACTCAAAAAGACACATCATGCAAAAAAAATCACATACTAAATACATGAGAAGAAAATCCAATTTTATAAAAAAACTATACCTAATGCATAATAATAAACTAAGAAGGGGTTCACTCAAAAATATGATTCATTAGATACCATAAACCACACAACCCATACTTGCAAATACAGTCGGGAAGAAAATAATAAATATGATAATATCTAGACCCATAACATCCAAATACATTAAATAACATTTAATACTTCAGAAAAAATATCTTATTTACTAATAAAGCTTAAATACTAAGATGTAGGATTTTCTATAACACCATAAAATACAATTATAGACTTAATACATTATAAAAGAACCTCACTATTATTAGTAGAGCATGTTAAACCAATTGTAGATCACAATATAACATCTTAAATTTGATAACCTTTTAGGGGATACTCTTGGAATACCAAATAGTTTTACATTTCCACAACAAGAAACCATAAATGACCACCATAGAATACAACCCTTCCACAAATTACATCAACCATAAGATAATCATCAGGGATCCCTCAGACCAATCTTAGTCCTCAACTAAATGATCTTTATCCACAATTAACAGCAATGGATTTTGTCCCATCACTATTGGTCTTCCAATACTAATGCTCATAAAAACAGAATATAAAACCACATTATTAATCTTTAATAGATCATTTATATTGTCCATGAATCATTTAGACTACTTTAAATACTCATATATAATACAACTCAATCCATCAATATGGGAAATAATAGAATAAATCAAAAATACCCACTATCAACTTCATCAAATGTTCTCCAATAAAATCATGGCCCACAAATTTGTTTCAGTCTACATCTCTGTCAATGGAACACATAAACCAAATCATTAAGTGAATCTTATAACTAAAAATCAATCAACTGAAATAATCTCATAAAAGGACCATGATCATAATTAGTTCATCAATGTTGAAACAAAAATTAAATAGTTCTCATAATTGATAATATAGAATATTAATTAATTACTGTGGTAAAAAAAGGAAACCAAAAAATGTGGTTGTATATTCCCTATACCATCAATAAATCGTCTCATAACTATAGAATTTTATGACATAGCATGTACGTACATAGTACACAACATCTCCCAACCACACATGTTATGCAATATGAATTTAATTCCTAAATTTGTAACTCATACATCATCTAGAAAAATACCCAACAAGCACTCTGGATGTGTACCTCACACTCGGTCTAGTCCTACATTATAAATTTTAATGATACCCTATATTGGGTGTCAAATCAAGAACTCAACCAAACATCTAGTCTCAATACAAAGCACATTATTAATAAAAAATCTCTTTCCATAATAAACTATAGAACACACAAAAATAATAACACATGGCATGTTTTCATGGGAGAAATATTTCATGCTGGTTTTTTCCTGAACTAAAATCACATATTATATTCTTGAGAGCCTCTTGTCTCCCAAAACATTTAAGAGATTAAAATTATGGGACCCCTAAAAAATAATACAAATAATTAAAACCTAAAAAAAATATCTACAGGAATAGTTATCTAAAAATAAAGAATATAAGTGAAATAGATAAATAATATTCAATACCATAAATACATTTGGCTGCCACTATATACTGTTCCAATGGCAGACATGATACATGGTAAGGATTCCCTATTTTATAACTAAATTTTAAATTCAGTTTAGAAAGACACCCATAGTGGCAAAAATTTCATATATATGATAATAATATAGGTAACAATGATAAGATATGGATAAAAATAATTAATGTAAAAATATAGTAAATAGTTAATAAAAAATGGTCCAGCCTAAGTTTTGATGATCAAACAATGTTTTTTCAACCCATGGGAAAATCCCAATCTTATAGTCTGAAATAAAAATTCATTATTTAAATCCAAAACATTTTTCAATAAGCATCACTAATCAAAAACATAAAAATTATTAAAAAAGTATTATAAATTCCATAAAAAGGATATCATAGGAATTACAAAAAATCCAACACTATGGAAAACAACCTATTCCAAGAACAATGAATGAGTAAAGAAATTTCCAAAGCTCATCTCTTATAGTGTATTACCACTATCCCTTTAAAACCTATTGAAAACAATATTATGAATTTCACTTATTTTCAGAAAAAAATTCTTTATGTTACAATCATCATATTGAAAGAACACCTACAAATCATGGGGACTTTTTCCTTATATATATATATATAACATCTAATATCCCATATATAAATTTTTAATTAGTCATTTAAATCTTATGTGAAATCATATATCACATACATTAGTATATAAAAAAACATTTCATTTATAAATGTATATTTTAACATTCACATATACCTTAAATCAACAATTGTTATTTTTTTAGAAATGTATATAAGTAATATTTTCTGTAATTATTATGTAGCCTCATATCAATAATCTATTTCTTGGTAAAAATTATACTCAACATTACCTCACTACATGAAAATGTAAATATCATTTGAAAAATTTCAATTTATTCGTATCTATCTTATAAATAAATATAATATTACCTATCATAATACTTTATTAAGAGTATTAGAAATATTTTTTATTAATATAAATTAATAAAAAATTATTAAATTCGTTCCAACAATCCAACTATTTAATTTTTTGGAATGATTCCATTCAAAATACGTTGAAATATTCAAATTTAGTTATTGGTTCCATCATTCTGTATAATTTCTAATAAATACATTATAAGTTCATTCAACACTAAAAGTTTAATTTGTGTATTTTAGTTTAAATTAAAATTAAATTACCTATAATTATCAAACTATTCTTAAATAATAGAATCAGGTTCCCAATATATTACTCTTTAATTCATCACTAATCATGTATCTTCCCACTTTAACACAAAAGAATAATGATAATACTTATAGTTAGTTTTTATCAAGTATGTCAAAAATTATAATAAATATCATGTTTATTATATAATCAATTAATATTAAAAAATAAATGTAGATTTTGAATGAAATTTATTTTTGAAACATTTCAAAATTTTGTAGCCTAATTTTTTTCATAAATAATTATTTTAAAAATAAACACAAACTTTTCAATTTGACAGATATTTTTCTTTATACAGTATTAAAATCCATTATATTTTCTATTATCAATTCATAAAAAACAAATGGATTATATTTCATCCTTAATATATGAATTCAAACACATAAATGTAAAAAAAGAAAAATAAATTTGAAATGTTTAGTACAGTACTCATTAGATATCATCAAATTGAAAGAGATAGTTGAATACAAATGTTTTACCAAATAAAATTAATTATTGATCATGTGAGGTATTTTATAATGATATTATTTATTTCACCTATAGTTCATATATTTTCATAATTGAAAATTACTTTTTAATTGATCATTTTATTAAAATAAAAACTACTATAAATATTTATGGTTATTTATTGATAAACAATATCAATTTCATGGACAATAACACAAAAAATGTCATATAAAATATCCATAATTTTTTTTAATATTCACTATGTTCATTTAATAATGGTCTTACATTGATAAATTTTGAATAAATAATAAACTATATTAATATATCAAGATTTTATAATAGAATTTTATTTGATATCCAAATTTTTACTCAGATAAATAATTTAGTATTGTCTAATATTAAAATATACCTCAATTACTGGATATGTTTAAACTGTATATCCTACCAAATCAAAAATCATTAAATTTTGTTAAATATCAAATTAAAATTATTAATGGCCATAAATTTTATTTATTAGTTCCTTTCATAAAACCCAAAAAAAATCTTTTAAAACATTTGTTTTTAATCAGTATGATCAGTATGATATATTTCATTTGATCATCTTTTATACATAATATCATGTTTGAAATTATTAAAATGTAAAATGTTTTTCAATTTTAAATAATTTAATTTATTATCCTTATTTATGCACTATGACTTCTATTTTTTGGTTTAGAATTATTATTATTTTTGATATTTATTTATATCATATTTGTAATCATTTTATTAAATATATTTACCATCTTGTATTTGTTACTTGGATATGTACTGAAAATATATATATTGTTTCATTCAAATACAATATATTGGTTATCTTATCCTCAAAACCCAAATTATTTATCAATAATATTTGTATAAATTTTTGAAAATAAAAAACTATTTCTACTAAATATAATATCATCCTCATATAATATTATCCTCAAATTCTCCCAATATGACATTTGTGTATTTATTTTAATACATAAATAATCATTATGTTCAATATTTTTACAATATTTATCATATTTTCTTGAAAATATTGATAAGATAGATTTAGACCACATAAAGCCTTATTCTAGACAAATCCCATATTTCAATAAATATCCAGCAATAATCTACATTGTTATTTAATATACTCTTCTTCCTTTAAAACCCCTTTAAGAAATATTCCATTACAAACTATTCATTAATTATATTTATATTTTATAAAAAATATAAATAATATACATATTGATTCAAGTATTTTTATATTTTTTAGTTCTTATTCTACATTAACTATTTTAAGCTAATCATTTTCATTAAAAACAATATCTGATTGGTTTCAATGCAATTTCCTTTTTAGGCTATCAATATTTGAGGACCCATTTAGTTAAGAAACTTTTTTTCCCAATGAGTTTTTAAGTAAGTTCATTTCAATTATTATATTTAATAAGATAAATTTAATTTTTCTTCTCCCAAATAAATGAGTCTATTGTTTCATTCTCCTCACATTAATTAGGTTATATCTAAGTTAACAAAGATGCTTATAAATTTCATTCAATAATCTATATTTTATGGTATCGTTTTGATAAAAATGATTCTACCATCCTGTACGTTAATTTAATTCATTTTAGTATTTACTAAGGATTATCCATCAATGTTTTCATATTAATCCTCTCCATATAATAAAAAATACATTCTTTTGTATGTTTTCTATTTTTCAATAATATATCTTATATATTCAAAGTAATGAACATATTAAGAATAATATATGGAAGATTTATCTACCAATTCATACCCTTTAATCATTTCATCAAACAATAATAAAATATGTTAAGAATATTTACGAATCACTTATAATCCATTCAATTTTGAAAATAAATATGAAATATTCCTTCTTCAATGACCTAGACAATTATCATGTAATAACATATTATTTATTATAATTTAATTTCATTCAAACAGCCTAAAACTATTAATTTTTTTATCTTTTGATAACATTATAAAATATAGTGTGACATCATTCAATGTATAAATTAAAACTAATCTTTTTAAGTAAATTAGTGTTTTTAAATAACATTGTATCTAGTTTATTTGAATTAAAATTAAATAGATTATCTAAAATTTTCATGTCATTTTTTCTCTATCTAAGGATGATTTTTATATGTTGATACATCATTAATTTAAATTTATAAACACATATGAAAAATTGATTAACATGATTTTCAAAGATAGGATTGACCATCCAGTTAGAACATAAAAGTTAGACAAATCTAAAACCAAAAAATAATGATACCAAATACCATAGTATATGAGAATTCAAACCATTATGTCGAAGACATCACCCATAGTCTAGAAAACTGTCATGATATTATCCACAAATAGATATGTTAAATCATATAATAGTTAGAAAACCCATAGATCCACTAAATATGAGAAACTACTACAAAAGAAATGATTTCACCATAAAAATCCAAAACACCACCAAGTGAACAACATCCCTTCTAATGAAAATAATAGTATTCTAAATAATAGGGGATTTTGACGCCAATGTAATAGAATACATTTAAATAATTATATGAAATAAGAAATATAGTCTAAATAGATCTCTAACATGGCGTAAAAAATCCCCCACTGCATGTTTCCATACAAAATAAAACCATAAAATTATGGTTTATAAATATATAATCCTATGATAATTATAATAGATGAAACAAATTAAATCACGCATAATTAATGAATCATTTCCAATTTACATAAAGGAACAACTGGTGATTCTATAACAAATATAATGTCATGATTAACCAATTTTTTATATTTTACATAAAACATTAATTGATAGGTTAGATGATGAATCCAAACATTTTGGCTATCATAATTCAAAATAGTTAAAACAATGTGAATAACACGAGTTCTAAAAAAAATATACGAGTGGACAAACCATAATAAAAATAAAAAATATTTAAATATATTGAAAATGGGACCATAAGATATATAAGAGAACTATTGTAAAACCCCATGTAATGATAGAATAATTATTTTAATATATATTAATATAATTTTGTTAATATAAACAATATGTTCTATAATGTATATAATAAATCTAGTTTTATGTTAAAATATATTGTCTACCTAAAAAACAATTTTACTGTCTTTTGATGGAGAATACATATTAAATCATGTTTACGATAATATTATAAATTATATTTGAATGAAATATAATTTTATTTGGAATTTGGACTTCAAAATATTGTTTTTGAATTTGTAGAAGTTTTTTTATATATTTTATATATTAATTAAATATTAAAAATACTTCATGTTAATTCAAATTTTCTTTTATCATCCAATTTATTTAAATTTTTGGATCATAATTTTATTTTGATTTATAATATAATTTTATTATTTTTTATCATTTAATCTAATGTAGGTCATTTTAATCATTTTCTCATTGAAATGTGACTTAAAACCCTAGGAAATTTTGACCGTTTTTATATTAAAAATGGTTTTGTATTCCATCAATCAGATTAATTTTTAATTTATTTCTATAAATTCTATGTTTTTAATTTGAGAAAATGGATTCTATATATTAAATAATATTCTAAAAATAATTTCAATATGTCTCTTTATTTTTTACATTATGAATCGTAACATTATTAAAAATATTTATTAACCCGATTAAGGGTAAATGCAGTGATTAATGATAAAAATTATGTTATAAAAATTTTAAAAAACCCAATCAATTGTCCAGATTTAATTAAATTAGTGTTTTATAACCAAAATAATCCTTTTTTCTATTTCAGGAAATCATTTAACATCTTGGATAACTATATTACAATTACATTATTATATTATATTGAAAGTCATTTTTATTATGAATTTTTTTTAACAAGTTTAATATTATTAATATGGTGCAATACATGGATTATATTAGTCTATTAACATTATTTTAGTAATATAAAAAAATTACCTACATTTTGGTAATTTATTTATAATTTTATGAGAAATATATTTATATTAAATATCGACAAAATTGTGATGCAGTAATTGATTAATTAATTAAAGAATCAAATAAGGTTTTTTATAAATATTAAAATAAATAAAAATGACATAAATAATGTCATAAAATACTTTATGGATTAAATTTACATGTTACATATGTTATCAAAGAGTTTTTAATACTATATCATGCGGTTATTCTATTTTTATAAATTTAAGAAATTGATAGTGTCAAAATTTACAGTAAAGGGTTTTTAAAATATAAAATAATATATTAAATGATAAAAAGTTTATAAAAAAACAATATTCAGCCAAAAATTAAGTATATTTATTATAATATCATAATTGACTATTTTATTTTTCTATGGGAATATTATGGTAATTTTATTATCCCTCATATTGAAATTTACTTAACAAACTGGTAAGAATTAAAAAATATTAAAAAAAAGATAGTAATAAAAAAATATTAATAACATGTATAATTTTCATTAGAATAAAGTATTTTTACACAAAAAGATCATATATTCTAAATATATCTATTTTTTCTATTTTAACATATAATAAATTTATTTTAAAATAACAATTTGATAAATTCCAAGAATGCTTCAAACCTCTCCTAAAAATGGGAACACATTATTATCTTTTTTTAAAACATAATTTTTTTCCTACATTAACTATGTAAATACCTTCATAGAATCCCTATAAACATTTTTAGGCTTTATTTTATACATAATATCCTCCTTAGAGGTGTTTTGGTGTTAATCAATGGTAAACATCTGAAGAAAATGTATCATTTTTATTTAAGTGTCTCTATATTATTTATTCTACCACTTATTTATAACATAAATCATCCATGATGAAATAATAACTCAATTATATTTAATATATTGGTATGATTTTATGTTAATATCATCACATAAATTCATGCCCACTTCAATCAAATGGGAAAAAAATTAATCATTCCAGTGTACGTGTAAACTAACACCTCCGGAAATTGAAATAAAGTATTCCCTATTACCCTATATAATGGATAGTTATAATGGTAAAATTAATGTTTAGGTGAGATATTAATGACATTTTATCATTATAAGATAATAATATATCAATTACATTTTTACATTCCTTTTACATAAAATGATAACATTGTTCATGCATACGTGTTAAATATCACCTATAGAAAGCGATGTGAATAATTTTTTATCACCACATCACATGTAAAATATGTATATATGTATGTTTAATTAATGATTATAATAAAAATTATGTTATGATCATTTTTAATAGTTAAAATAATACATATATTCTTTCTATAATGATCAATGAAAAAAATGGAAAATGCTACTCATGCGTACCTACAGCCTACCGTCTCCACGATTATATCATTGTTAGTTTTTTATAATAATAAATAATGGTTTTATTTAATAGTATAACTTATATATAAATGTGATCACAGTTTCATGAATTTTATTGAATATACGGTGTAATAATGAACACTTTGGAATATAGACATCATATCAAAATCATTTTTTACTGATGTACTGTATATCATCAAAACATACAATATGATCTTACATAATTATTTAATTGTATTAATATTGTGATAAGTGATATAATGGGAATAATAAAAATGAAAATTTTTCAAGTAAATAATTGACTTAATTTAATTATTTTTTGATGATAAAGAACATAAATGATGTAACTAACTCTATGTAAAAGACTTCATATCCATCTCTATTCATTAAGACATATGTTGATGTTATTCACAACCTTATTTTATGAGGTTTATAAACAAAATCATTGACTATAAATTTTATTCAATGGTTTTCAAAAGTAATCCATACATATGGTTTTTTCTAACATTATTTAAAAATTAAAAAAAATGAATATTATTTATTAACGTATACTACGAAAATGGATTCTCTACCACTATGAACATAATTTGATATTTGGATTTCTCTATAAAGAAATTTTATTAACAAAATTAAATCACTTATTCAAATTTTTTGTGTATTTTTATAATGTAAAATGTTTAGAAAATTTAATTTGTTTCAATATAGTCAAATGATTTTTTTATTTCAAATGAAATTTTTATTAGTGAAATAATGGTAATTTCAATATTTTATGTGTTATGATTATATAATGGAAATTGAACATTTAATGGGTTGATACATGAAAAACCAAGGATATGTGGTTCTGTGATTAACCAAGGATTGGTGGTTATATTATAACCTCTAATGAATTGGGTATGAAAGTCGACCATATATTATTCTATTTATAAGAGTTTCATGTTTTGAATTCTACCACAAGGTTATTCCATTTATGTATAATTATGTCTGATGTTACCATTATTTATTTTATATGATTTCAACAGCTTTTATGGTAACCATATAATTAAAAAAAATAATAGGCAAAAGGTTTTTTTAAAATGAAATGTTCAGTACTTCTTAATGGTGAAAAAAATTACTTTATAATAATGAATTCATGGATTAAATGGTTTTACAAGTATAATAGTTTTTCTTCCTTGAGTATCCTTTTTTGAACTTTTTACGCTTATCCAATGTTTTAAAATTTTATTTTTAGGAATACATTGAGAACAGATACATCAATTAGATCATTGGAATAATTATAACAATTGAACATGAAATGTAACAATATTTATATTTAAAAGTTTTTTATTTATCAAAAAAATTGATATTGTTGGGATGATTCCACTTTTTATATATATGGTTCTGTTATGTATGTGTTATTTCCTAATTCTCTAATCCTCTATACTTGAAATTATTCTCAATGTAAAATAATTTAAAATTCCTGACTTAACTCAGAATTGTGTTCTTTTTAAAGGTAGGTCCTTATATTTGGTATCAAAGGAAGGTTTAGATAACTGAATAGTTTTAGGTAATATTGATAACATACCCTTGAAATATATTATCTTATAGTCAAGTAAATATGTTATACAATTTGTATATTACAATGTTACTTCATCTAAGACATGTATATACAGAATGGTTTTATGCAGATGATACATGGAAGCTATTCTACGAAGGAATCAAGAGGAAAACATCCTTCCAAACTAATATCCAATGATGGATGGAATTGGAATTGATTAGTTTGTTTCATTGATGGATCAGTTTTTTGGAAATATATTGTTTTAGTGTCCATTCATGTGATAAAATTGATATAACACAATGTATCATGACTATAGTGGAGCATTTTATGATATTAATTCCCCCATCATTCAAAGGATATTCTAACCATGTGATAACTGAAGGATGGATTAAATCTATAGAAAATATATCCAATAGAATTGGATTTAAAGAGAACCTAAATTTACTTCTTTTAATTTATTTTTTAAAGGTGATGTCAATAACAGGGGGTTAATGGTTAAAAATACTAAAGGAAGTGAATAGATTAATTCTATGCAAAGGGATGAATTTAAAAATATATTCCACGAGAAATATTTTCATAAGGATCGTTGAATTATGATGGAAAATGAATTATTGGAATTCAAATAAAAAATGAATATTAAATTTTAGTCTATGATGAAAATTTCCTCCATTTGGAAAGGTCATCAACTTTTTTTCAGTATCTTGATTCAAGGTAAATTGTATTTACTCATCCTTGAAGAAAATATATCAAAGAGAATTGTCTTCGTATTAGTTAAAAATCGATGAGAAACTTATTTGATGTTTTGAAAAGGTATAAATGATGTTTTCGGATTACAATGCCTTATATTAGAGTATGAATAAGAGGTTTTATAGTTGGTAGGTAATGGGAAAGCATCCATCAAAGATGTCTGGAGGTACATAAACGTAATTTCTATCTTGTGAGAAGCATGGTAAAATTCATCCTAGATTATTTTTTTCGATGTCTAGGATGTGGCTAGATGACATAAGACTGGTTATATTGCTCGGGACTTCATGGGAGATGATAAAAAAAGAAATGAAATTCGAGTAATAATATGTTTTTTTTCAAATGAGTTAGGTCATTCTACCAATTTATATCCCATGTTGTATACCTAGGTTGGAAACAAGTATGATCTGAAGCATAATTGAATGGGAAAATATTTTGTACTATAATGGTCGATGTGGGATAATCAAACGAAATGGGTAAAGGTATGTCACTAGTTTTTTTAACGTTCAATACATTGTTTGACTCTTGATCTTCACATTCATTAATTTCTATGATTGTTTCAGGTAAATTCAAAATAACTATTCATGAATGAGATATGAAACTTTAAAAAAACATAATGTATAATTATTAAACCAACAAAGATTTATAGAAAATAACTTTTTGGATTGGTCGGATGGTCATTCCTAAAAAATATGTTGAACATTATCTAGTGGAGTTTGATATAATTTATCAATGGACTGGATTTTAATTTACCTGGGTAAAATAGATTTTAATACCATTAATGTTATATTAAATTATTTCATACATCTTATAACATACCTAGAAGATGATATATTGATTAAATATTTCAGGGAATGTAATTTATCTCATATTTTTGAAAAGATATAAATGGTTTTGGTTTGTGACATATATGTAGTGAATGAATTTTTAGATATAATTATGGATGAATTTCTAGGCATTGTTCCTGATCATGAGGTTGAATTTGTTATAGATTTAGTTCCTGAAGCTAATACTATTTTAAAACCCCATCCTTATCGAATGTCTCATGTAAACTGATAGACTTTAAATAGAATTTGAATGAATTTCATTATTAAGAATTCATTCGAACTAGAACATTACCTTGGGGTGAACCTATTTTTTAAAAAACTAAGGACAGTTCCCGGAGAATTTGTTTTGATTATAGAATCATTAATGACATCAATACAAAGAAAAAATATCTTTCACCTAATATCAATGATTCATTTGATTATCTCTAGGGAGATATATATTTTTCAATGATTTATTTGAGGTCTAGGCACCATCAATTTATGTTGACAGAAAATGAAATTTAAATAAAAAATTTTGAATGAGTTTTAAGGAATAATGAGATTGTTGTTATACCCATTTTGTTATCTAATTCACTATATATATTTATTAATCCCATTAATGGAGTCTTTCAACATTTTTTGGATCAAATTATCAATCTATTCATAAATGATTTTTTGATGTATTATAATAGACAGAAGAAACATAAAATTTACATGAAGATAATTTGAAAACATTAAAATAAAATTAAATCTATGAAAAGTTATGTAGGAGTGAATTTTAGTTACAACATATTTTATTCGTTGGACATATTGTTTCTAAATATAGTATAAAAGTTAACCCTTATAAAACCTATTTTGTTGAAAAGATTCCAAGAGTTAAAAAAGACACATAAATTCCAAGATTTATTAGATAAGTAGGTTATTATTGACAGTTAGTTAATAGATTTTCAAATTTTTCAATCACACTAAATAATTCTACATTTAATAGAATTAAATTCATATAGTAAAAAGAATGTGATGAAGGTTTTGTGGAACTGAAGAGAAGATCTATAAATTCTTTGATTTTGGCCCTATATTCTATAAAAGTTGAATTTGATAAATACATTGAGGAATAATTAAAAGAAATTGGTTGTGTCATTATGAAAAATGATCAGGTAATTGATTATTCTTGAAACAAATGATACCTCATTAGTAAAATGTCTATAAACATGATTTGGAATGAAATATGGTTATTTTTTTCATTTAAAATTACAAGGAATGATTTATATGGAATAATTTGAAAATTATACACTGATCAGAAATGTTAGAAGTATAAATTCACCGAGAATGAATTGATAGTGATACAAAATAGATAAATAGAACTAATCAAGGATTACAATTCCATGATTCATTACTATCATGGAAAAGTAAACAATGTTGTCAATTCATTTATTCAAAAAAAATAAAGATACATTTACCATGTTACAATTATAAGGTGAACCTTTAGTTAACGAATTCATTAATTATGGATGGTGTAACGTCCTAGCTCCGGGTGCCACTCAAAGGGTTCCCCGAACCCGGTTCGACACGTGACCTCAAGTGCATCTCCCTAAATTCCAGAGGATGACGACTAGCAGCGAGGGCCCATGTTTGATAGTGGGGAAACTATGCCCTCATTTGTCAAAGTGTAGCACAGTGGAATGAAATAAAACATACAACTTAGAGCGAAAGCAGTAAACCATATAGAACTGAAATAAACAACATCAGTGGATATAACCAACAATATATAAATGATGATGCTACATGTCCCATGTTCTAAGAAAACAACCATAAAATGTTATACATGAATATAGTACAACCAAAAGTAGAATACCACAAAACAAAGAAAGAAAATAGCTGGCAGTGGAATTGTGAGACTAGGTTCGGTCCCATGCCCTCCTACTCCTCAGAAACAGTCAAGTACCTGTATAGGGAATCCTCCCCCTATCCACACCTGCAGAAATGTAATCTGTTTGGGCCAAAAAACATGACCCAAATAGGGTGGGAGAAATAAATTCCTAGTAGGAACCCACCAAAGGCCCGTTCCCAACTTTGTGTAAAGCATGGAACAATAGTGTGCAATAGTAAAATGCAATAAATTAAGCAGTACTGATAAGTAACTAACTTAACAATTAAATTGACATTTTATTATTAATTTAATCCATTAAATATTAGAAATCACCACAGTGCATTTCTATGTAAATAGTCCACGTCCTCAGACAAGAAAAACCTTACCCTCAGGTAAGCAGAACCCAACCCACAGGTATAGCCCTCAGGCGTAACAGAATTTTCCCTCAGGTGTAGGTAGTGTCACCCTCAGGCACAAAATTCAAGCCCTCAGGCACGAAAGGTTTCCCTCAGGCGAAATAACTACAGCCCTCAGTCCAAACAGTGCAGTTCCCACAGGCTAATGACAACAACGCCCTTAGGCCAAACAGGTAACCGGGCTTTTCCCAACATGTAAAAAAGTAGTAAACAAGAAATTCCCCTCATGGAAATTCTACAATTACTACTTTAGAGGAATACCCTTGGGTAACCTGGCCAAATGGCTAAACAGTGGAACACACCCCTGGGGTGGTTCCAGATCCAAGTAACGATCACAACCAGCATTTAAATATCATATTTAAATACCTAATCAATTATAGGTGTTAAAATATAGTAAAGGCCTTAGACACACGACACCCCAACACGGGTTCGTGGGAAAAAACACCCAAAACACACGGTAGTTGGAAAAACAAACACCAAGCCACCAACCTTATACGCCAAAGAACATTATACCCGGACACCGACTCCAGAAACACCCAATAACGGCATAGATCTGAAGAAGAAGGAAACCCACACAAATGTAAATAAATTACATTAGGAGAAGAATTGGTAAGCAAAACTCTATGAGAAGATATGACCTACCCATGCGGTTCCAATGTGATCGTCCGAAGTGGAATAAGATTCTAGACGAACACCCGACAGATCTTAAAAGGTCCAACCTCTTCCCTTGGTTCCAAAATGGATCAAATGCATCCTCTATCAAATGAGGAGGCTAGTGCCAATTTTAAGCCGAAAAACAAAGTACATGGCTTGTAATCCTTTCATTTAACTGTTCTCCTGGTGGATTCCCACCAGAGTGGCACTGTTCACATGCCGACATGAGTACAAGGCATGTACTCCTGAGTACACGGCGTGTACTGTCACCCAGCTGGCAGGTGCTCCACTGCCTCACTGATTTGGCCTACCGACTGACTACACAGAATGTTAAAGACCACTACACGGTGTGTAGTTGGTTCCTACACCCTTTGTCACCTACATGGCTACATGCCCTTTGTACTCATCCCATCACGGCCAGAATTACACGGCGTGTGGAAAAAGTACACGTCATGTACTTTCAAAATTTAGTATTTTCCCCTATATTCCATGTTTTTAATTAAAACTCTTAAGGAAAAGAGAAAAGAAGAAGCTCGTACCTCGAAGAGAAGAACCCGGATCTTACAGACTTCTCCGCTTATAGGAATTCATCCCCGAATTTCCCTTCCAAGGGTGGAGAAGATATATCCATGAATAACTCCGGTCACTGAGCACGTACATCGCTTTCCCGCTTCCAATTTTTGTCTTGCACTCGGCCATGCTGCCATAGGACCCGTACAAGAGGAACTGACTAGCCTCAGAGAACCTTCGTGCTCTTGTCAATGATAAGAATTAGATGCTCCTCAAAGGACGCATCTGCCTCCAGCTCTACCTCTTCGGGCTGAAAGAGGTGAGATGGGCTGAATGATAGAGACACAACTATGATACGTGGAAGACGTCATGCATGGATCAGTACCGCTGTGGTAACCGCAACCGATAAGAAACTAGCATGACTCTCTCCAGAATCTCAAATGGCCCCACATACTATGGTGAAAGTTTACCCTGTCTCCTGATCCGTTTGTGTACCATCCTCAGCAAAACACGTAGAAAAACCGAATACCCGACCACGAACTCTAAAGGTCATCTGCAGCGATTAGTATATGACTTCTAACGAAACTATGCGGTAGCCATCCACTTCTGAATCAACTGGACCTACTCAGATGTCTCCTATATGAGACGTGGTCCCAGTAAAGCATCCTCACCTAACTCTAACTAGCATAAAGGTGATCGGCACGACCTACCGTATAAAGCCTCATATGGTTCCATCTCAATAGTCGCATGAAAGCTATTGTTATTGGAAAACTCGACTAAGGGTATATAATTCTCCCAAGAGCCCCCAAAGTCTAGGACGCATGAAAAAAACATTTCCTCTAGCACCTATATCGTATGCTCTGACTGGCCATCGGTCTGAGGGTGGTAAGTTGTGCTCCAAAGCACCTGTGTACCCAGAACGCTCTGAAAAATTTTCCAGAAACGAGACGTAAAGCAGGCATCCCTATAAAAAATTATAGAACGAGGGACCCCATGAAGACATACGATCTCTCGGATATACAGCCATCTGAGCTCATCAACACCAATGGTATCCTTGATTAGAAGAAAGTGAGCTACCTTCATGAGTTCGTCCACAACAACCCACATGACTTCATTGCCACGAGGTGACCTCAGAAAACCAGTCACGAAATCCATTGTACATCGTCCCATTTCCACTCCGGAATGGGTAACTGCTGTAACGACCCAGCTGGTCTCTGATGCTCCACCTTCACCTGCTAACAGGTGGAACACCTCGTATCAAAACAAGCTACATCGCTCTTCATACCCAGCCACCAGTACAGACGTCTCAAGTCACGGTTCATCTTGGTAACCCCGGGATGAACTTCCCAAGCTGAAGCATGAAACTCTCGCATCATCTCCTCACGTATTACCCCTGGAACCCACACTCATCCATGGAAACACAAAACCTCATCATTGTATATCATCCAACCAGGAGGAGGGTCCTCA
This sequence comes from Viscum album, assembly GCA_963277665.1. Lineage (NCBI taxonomy): Eukaryota > Viridiplantae > Streptophyta > Magnoliopsida > Santalales > Viscaceae > Viscum > Viscum album. Next base: position 1,062,374,874 of record OY728140.1, read on the forward strand.
CTTGCCACCGAATTCGGTAGAACTAGGCCTTTTGTATCAGATAGCTGTCTCATCCTCATTCTATCAAGGAGGGTAGAAGTCATAGATAAAGAGGAAAGATAATTATTCCCAGACTGTCATGCACCTCCACATGCATTTTAGAGAACAAATCCATGAGCTCGCACTCACCACTGGCCTCCTACACTACCTGTATTTGAGTCTTCCTGCTCAGTGCATCAGCTACTGCATTACCTTTACCAAGTGTATGGGAAAGATCAAAATCGAAGGACTAAAGGTATTCGACCCACCTTCGCTGCCTCAGATTCAAGTCATGCTGAGTAAAGATATACCTGAGGCTATTTTGGTGGGTGAAAACCACAAAATGATCCCCCACAATATAATTTCTCCAACAGCGCAACACATGTACAACTGATTCCAACTCGAGATCATGCATAGGGTAATTTCTCTCATGCAGCCTCAACCGCCGAGACCCATACCCAATAACTCGATCGCCCTGCATCAACACTTCTCCCAGCCCAATACCTGATGCATCACAGTAAACTTTATATATCTTCCCCTAATCTGGGAGTATCAGGATTGGTGCTGATGTCAACCTTCCTTTCAGGTCCTGAAAGGCTGCCTCACAAGCTTCCGACCAAATAAACTTCACACCCTTCTTAGTCAAGCTCGTCAATGGTGCTACTAAGCGGAAGAATTCCTGTATAAAATTCCTGTAGTAACCAGCCAACCCTAAGAAACTCCGTATCTCAAAAACGTTCTTCGGCTGCTCTCAGGAAACTACTACTCTCACCTTCTCTGGGTCTACTGAAACTCCTACCTCTGAGATGATATGACCCAAGATGTGAATCTAGTCTATCCAAAAGTGGAACATTGAGAGCTTAGCATATATCCAATTATCCCTCAGTGTACTCAATATGATCTAAAGATGGGTGGAATGGTCATGTAGAGATTGAGAGAACACCAAGATTTCATCCACGAATAATACCACAAAAGAATCCATATACAGATGGAACACATGATTCATCAGAGCCATGAAAACTACTAGCACGTTCGTGAGTCCGAACGGAATAACCATATACTCATATAGACCATACCTACTCCTGAAAGCTGTGAGAGCTATATCAGATGGTCTCAAGTGCAGATGATGATATCCTAATCTCAGTTCAATCTTTGAGAACACTCGTGCTCCATGAAACTGATAAAAAAGATCATCAATCCTCAGTAAGGGATATCAGTTCTTAACCGTCAACTTGTTCAGCTTCCGATAATCCATGCAAAGTCTGAGGGTATCGTCCACCTTTTTCGTAAAAAAGACTAGAGAACCCCACGGAAAAGTACTGGGTCGGAAAAAACCCTTTGCCTGTAACTCATATAACTGCCTTATGAGCTCCTGCCACTCATGTTTAGCCATCCTATAAGGAGGAATGGAAACAAGTGCTTCTCCTGGCACAAGCTCGATAGAGAAATCCACCTCTCTCTGGAGGAAGACCTAAAAAGTCCTTTGAGAAGGCATCCTTGAAACGATCAACCAATGGAGGGAAATCCATCTGAAAGTCCCCCGGTCATCCAGATATAATCTCGCAATCTAGGTTGTGACTCCACCTTTCCCATGATTATCTAATCCTACCCAAAATTCCTAATCATCCCATTCGCCCTTGTATAAAAACTCTCCGGCCTCTGGTGACGTGAAACGAACCCTGCGATGATAGTAGTCTACAAAATCTCAAAAGGGAATCAAACAGTCCATCCCATGAATGACATAATAGCGCGTCATCACTAGGACATAGAGGTCACAACAGAAGTGACACCCACCAAGCTCAAGGGGACAATTCTTGCACTGATGCACACCAGCCGTTCTAGTCCCCAACATTGTTTCTAGAGTCATATTATTAGAAGAAGTAGAAACATAGATCCCAAAGCTCTCCACAATGGGTATAGATATGAAACTATGTGTAGCGCCAGTATCGAAAAGTACTGAAGATAAGACAAAAGCTACTAAAATAGTACCTCTAACTGTCGAAGGTCTGGGATCCTGCTCCAGCTGGGTCTGTTGCATTGCATATGCATGCCCAGTGCCGTGGCCCTGCGACACAGCCTGGCTACCCTGAGCTGTCCCGCCCTGCTGCCTCTGAGATCCTGGTGTCTGGCTACCATGGCCACAACCAACATCTCTACCTGCACACCCTGACACATTCCAGTTCCCTGGCTGGTATGAAGCCACTGGTCTTGCTCCCACTCACGAAGTCTGCACATAACCCCTATCACTGGCCATCGGTGGAAACACCCTGAAAAAGCACTGAAGATGACCCATCTTGCCACAAGCTAGACACTCCACTGGGTCTTGTGGACACTACGGTCTCTTGTTCCCCTCTCTTCCACAGTGGTAGCACCTGACCAACCCACCAGAAGAAACTGTATGGATGGTACTACTTCCCTGAGAGAAGTCTGCATGTCTCTTGCTCTTGCCAGTAGAAATAGTACTAGTAACTAGTTCTGAACTGCCCTGGACCACACCACCAGATCCCCGCAGGTTCCTCTCTGTAATCAGCACCTGGTTCACAATGGCATGTAAAATAGGCAACCTGAAGACATTCAACAGCGTTTGGATGTCATACCAAAGACTATCCTCAAAATGTCTGGCTCTCAACGTATCATTACCCACCATCACGGGTGCAAAGCGTTGATGATCTATAAAATGAGAAGAATAGTCCATCATTGACACACGGCCCTACTACAGATTGATGAAATCTCAAGCTCTATCTGCCCTCAAAATCTTCGGGAAGAAAAATTCATAGAAGGCTGCCCGAAAGTCTTCCCACACCATGTCCCTATGATGCTCTAACTGGGTGGTAACATCCCACCACCTCTTTGAGGAATCACGCAGCTTGTATGTCGCGAGCTTGGAACTCCTCCATGGAGGCATCTCAAGATGCTCGAAAATAGTCTACATCGATCCCAGCCAAGACTCTGCAGCCTGTGGTCCGCCATACCTTAAGAATGTAGGCGGATGCTGCTACTGGAAAATACGTGTCAGCTCGGCCATAGATGTGGCAACCTGCGGGGCTCCCTGAAATGTCTGCATGAACCGCAATGAGCCTTCACAAAACTGCGCCTCCGCGCCTGTGTCCAGTATAGCGGTTGGTGCCACAACTAGATCTACTGGAGGATCAATTGGTATCCCATGGCCCACTATCTCCGGAGTAAAGTCATCGCCGCTCTCATGGAGAACAACGCGCGGTCATCTAGTAGGCATGACACTACAAGGTCAAAATCACGCCTTAGATTCAAGATTATTAAGGCAGAAACGAAGAAACCAAAAAGGGAACAAGAGGATGAAGGCATCTCAAAATTTTCAAAACAAGATTACATGGCATGTATACTGACTACACGACCTGAACTTGACTTCCCTTCCCCTGCCAGGGTCCTTCGACATGGCTAAGCCACACGACTCCCGTTAAACAAAACTACATGGCATGTAATTAATCTACGCGGCACATATGGTGTTATTTTCCAACTACCCGTGATGCTTGTGACATGGCCAACTACTCGGCTTGAAACTACACGGCTTGTGACACCCATACATGGCGTGTACATCACCTCGTTTCCCCAGCCACACGGGTAAGTCCACAGTGTCTGTCCTCGTACAAGACTACACGACGTTCCTCAAAGGTACACAACATGTTCAAGGAATGGTGACATCAACCCGTGTTGTTAGTTATATGGCCGAGTCCCCAGGTCACACTCCACGGCATGTTCGTTATTGACACGGCGTGTTCTATACAGGATTTCCCTGAACCGTGTTTTTCGTGACACGACCAGACTCCGGGTCAAAACTACATGGCGTGTATATCTGGTACACGTCGTGTTTTACCCAAGCCCTTCCCTACCCCGTGTTGCTGCCCACATAGTTTATGACACAGGAAGAGACTACACGGCGTGTACTTAGAGTACACGACGTGTACTTAAAAAGTTCATTTTTCATCCCAAACAAAAGACCATACACGACGGGTATCAAAATACTACATGGCGAGTATACTGGGTTTCTGGATAGTACGCCTCTGAAACTTCCCCGGAACACATAAAATTCCAAAAAACAACACCTAATTGTCAAATTCCAAACCTTGAGAGCCCATACTCCCCACGAATCAATATTTGACATCTTATCTATGTTATAACCAATAAACAGTCAATGATACACCAAATTCCCGTAAATGGGGGCCCATAATCCCCAAAAACCAAATTTTGACGTCCATTCTATGAACATATAAAACAAAAATTACCCTATCAAACAACAGGTATTTTATTAGTGCAGCTATCATAACAGCATGCTTTTCTAGCACAATAACTATCACAACAACATGAAATTTTCTAATGCTCCTACATGGCATGTGATTCTAGCATGTTCCTAAATGATGCATGATATAGAATACCCTCATCTCATTAGGTTGCAACTAAATAAAACCCATAGATAAAATATAAACAACATAATCCAAGTGCGTCACGCAATGGTGAAATCATATCAACTCTAAGATTTCAAAAATCAGAAAAGTGAAAAATATGAGGTAGATTGGCTTTTCCCTATACGCGGGATAACTATGCCCGAGCATAGCTTATTACCAACTACCGTTCGTCTTACCCCAGACTACGACTCCAAATAGAAAGTCAAAGAAAAGAAAACCCCCTTTGATACCACTTTGTAACGTCCCGACTCCGGGTGCCACTGAACAGGTGCCCCGAACCTGGTTCGCCACGTGACCTCAAGCGCATCTCCCCAAACACTAGAGGCTGCCAACTAGCAGCAAGGGCCCAGGTCTGATTGTGGGGAAACTATGCCCTCATTTTTCAAAGTGTAGAGCATCAGAATGAAATAAAACATACAACTAACAGCGGAAGTGGTAAACCGTACACAACTGAAATAAACAACAATAGTGGATATAACCAACAGTAAATAAATCATGATGATACATGTCTCAAGTTCAAAGAAAACAACCAGAACATGTTATACATCAATACAGTACAACCAAAAGTAGAATACAACAAAAAAAAGGAAAAAACAGCTGGCAGTGGTGTCGCGTGCCTAGGCTCGGTCCCATTACCTCCTACTACTCAGAAACAGTCAAGTACCTATATAGGGACTCTATCCCCTATCCACACCTGCAAACAGGTAATCTGTTTGGTCTGAAAAGCATGACCATAATATGGTGTGAGAAATAAATTCCCAGTAGGCACCCAAGAAAGGCTCATGCTCAACTTTTGTAAAGCATGCAACCATAGTGTGTAATAGTAAAATGCAATAAAGTAAGCAGTACTGAAAAGTAACTAACTTAAAAATTTAATTTCCATTTTATTATTCCTTTAATCCATTATATATTAGAAATCACCACAATTCATTTCTAAGTAAACAGTCCACGTCCTCAAACATGAAAAACCGTACCCTCAGGTAAGAAGAACCCAACTAACAGGTATAGCCCTCAGGTGTAATAGAATTTTCCCTCAAGCGTAGGTAGTTTCACCCTCAAGCACAGAAGTCAAGCCCTCAGGCATGAAAGGTTGCCCTCAGGTGAAATAACTACATCCCTCAGGCCAAACAGTGTAGTGCCCATAGGCTAATCACAACAATTCCCTCAGGCCAAACAGGTAACCGGGCCATGCACAACATATAAACAAGCAGTAAACATGAAATTCCTCTCGATGAAATACTACAATTACTACTTTAGAGGAATACCCTCGGGTATCCTGGCCAAATGGATAAACAGTGGAACACACCCCCGGGGTGGTTCGAGATCCAAGCAATAATCCCAACCAGCATTTTAGTATCATAATTAAATACCTAATCAATTTTAGGTGTTAAAATATAGCAACGAACTCATCCACACGATACCCCAACATGGGTTCATGGCAAAAAAATGCACAAAACACATGGCAGTTGGAAAAACAAACACCAATCCACCTACCTTATACGCCAATGAATGTTATACCCAGACACCGACTCCAGAAACTCCCAAGAACGGTGTAGATCTTACGAAGAAAAAAATACACTCAAACATAAATAAAATACGTTAGGAGAAGAATTGGTAAGAAACACGCTAGGAGAAGAGAGGACCTACCCGTGCAGTTCCAACGTGATCATCCAAAGCGGAATCAGATTCCAGATGAACACCCGGCATATCTTCAAAGGTCTGGCCTCGTCCTTTGGCTCAAAAATGGATCAAGTGCCTCCTCTGCCAAATGAGGAGGCTACTGCTTGTTTTAAGCCGAAAAAAAAGTACACGACATGTACTTCCAAGTACATGACGTGTACTCCATTCATTTAACTGTTCACCTGGCGGCTTCCCTCCAGCATGGCACTATTCACTTGCGGACATGAGTAAATGGAATGTACTCCTGAGAACACGGCGTGTACTGTCGCCCAGCTCGTGGATGCTCCACCGCCTCACTATTTAGGCCTGCCAACTGACTACACTGCGTGTAAAGGACAACTACACGACGTTTTGTCGGTTCCTACACCCTTTGTCGCCGACATGGCTACACGCCATTTGTACTCCTCCCAAAAACATCCAGAAGTACACGACGTGTGGAAAAAGTACATGGTGTTTACTTTCAAAATTTAGGATTTTTCCCAATTTTCCATATTTTTAATTAAAACTTTTATGGAAAAGAGAAAAGAAGATGATCATACCTCAAAGAGAAGAACCGGGTTCTTACAGAAGGGAAGTTGTAAGTGTAGTAAATTCATCATTGTTGTTTCATGTGTTAGTGTAATAATTTATATCAAATAGAATTATGATTGCGTAAATGGATGATAATGAGATTCAAAAAAGGTAGAATTATTCCAATAGTGTATTTTGTCTAAATTTAACATTAATAATGTTTGTGATTTCTGATTCGGGAGGTGATTATGTTTGAATTTTGATTCATAATTAATGAAATTGTTGTTATGAGATTATTATCGTTCTCTTTTTGTTTGTAATCAAGAAAAAACTAAGATGTAAAATGTCGTTGAAGAGTATTAGTAGTGGGATAGAATGAAAAAATATATTTCTGACTTTACCCTAACACATTTTACTTATCAACTGGTTAATGATATGTCGTAGTTACCAAAATGGATGTTTCGGTTTTTTCAATTTCTAGAGTGGAAATTTAATGATATACTAAGGGATTTTGTTGTGGGATTCCCAAATACATCTCTTGGTAATAATGTGATTTGTCTTATTATTGATATTTTGACTAAATCTTCTCATTTTCATCATATTTTAGATAATATACCCGCAAATAAAAATTATCAATTTTATATTAACGATATAGTCTGTTTATATGGAGTTCTCATCTATATTATATCAGATTGTGATCCTAGGATCACTTATAACTTTTGGAATGGAACTCACAAGTTTTTGCGTAGTAAATTAAATTTTATTAAATCTTTTCATCCTCATTCAAATGGAATGTTAGAATGAAAATTTTAAACCCTGGAAGATATGCTATGTTTTGTTCAATTGATTACTAGGGATGTTGGGATCAACATATTTCTTTGGATGAATTTAAAAATAATAATTGTTTTCATTCAATTATACAGATGGAACCATTTTAGAAATATATGGAAAATATTTTTTAACTCCAAAATTTTAGGTTGATGTAGGTGAAAAGAAGTTTGTGGGACCAATGTTCGTATATGAAATGGAACATAAAGATTTGTTGATTCAATGACACCTGAGGAAATTATAGTGTATGATGATATTTTTAGCAGACAATTGAATGAAATATATTTCTTTTGAGACATTTGATAATGTATTTATGAAATTTTATCCATAAAATACTGTGATTCATTTTTTAATGAAGGGAATGCTTAGTCCATGGTTCATTGGACCCTATGAAATCCTAGTGAAAGTTGGATATTCTTCTTATCGAGTGGCATTACCTATGTTTTTATCCCATGTAATCAATGTTTTTCATTTTTTAATGTTCAGAAAGCATATTCTAGATCAATCTAATTATTTGAGGCTATAATCAGTTCATTTTGATGGGAATATTTACAATGAAGAACAACCAGTCTATATTCTTAAATTTAGATATAAATGATTCAATTTTTTTTTATTAATCACATTATTTTTTCATGGAAAGATATATGGTTTTATACGAATATTGGGAATCGAAAAACACTATGATGAAAATATATCACCACATATTTAATAATTTAAAAAAATTACAATGACATAATTTTCAAACGGATAATGAATTTTTAAAAAATAAGTAATTATATAATATTTATTTTTATTTGTATTGATATATAGTAAATAAAAGATACTATAAGTTCAATAATGTATTTGGTAAATCTTGTTTTATAATTGAAAACACTTTTTTTCTAAAAAAATAGATTTACCACCTTTCGATAAAGAAACCATTTTAAATGTTTTTTACTTCTTTATAAGTTATATTTTACATAATAAAAATTTTATTAGTATTTCTTAACTCAAAATTTAAACTGGTTTAATTTATGGTATTTATCTAATATAATTTATATTATGTTGAATATTGAGAAATATTGCATTTTTATTCAAAATATATTTTTCATCAATGTTATTTATATTATTACATTAATCTATTAATTTTAATTCATGTATAATTAGATTAAATTTTTATTATTTATACTAATTGAGGTCATTGTAATCATTTTCATATTTAAATTCGATATAGAAACATCCATATGTTTTTAACGTTTTTTAGATTAAAACATCGTTTTCTTATTTTGTCAATGGAATTAATTATTAATTAATATCATCCAATTATATGTTTTGAATATGGAAAAATAGATTCCATATTTTTATTTATAATTTTACAATTGTATAAATAGACCTATTTTATTTTTTTACATTGTCGATATTAAATTTATTAATAATTTTTATCAGAATAGTTAATGGTTAATCATATAATAAAGGTACTAATTATATTTAAAAAATAAAATATGTCTATAATAATTATAGTAATTTTATTGGATGACTGTTTATAGACCAATATAATCATTTGGCATATTTTAGGATGACATGTATTCTCTTGGATAACATTAATGCAATTAAAATATTATATTAATTTACAAAGTCATTTTAGTTAATAATTTTTAACAAGTAATATTTCTATAATATCAGGATATATAGGTAATCACATATTCTATAATTATAATTTATAAATATAAATATAATAATTATGTTATTGTAATTTATTTAAAAATTGTATGAAATAAATAATTAAATTAAATAGTGGCATAATGATGATGCAATAACTACTTAATTAATGAAGTAATCAAATATATGATATTTTAAATATTAAAATAAATAAAATATATCATAACAGATTCTATCTATGATTTTTATAGGTAAAAATACCTTGTTAGTGATGTTTTCATAGAGTTTTATTAAATATCATGAATTTATGATATTTTAAAATGTCAATAAATGAATTGTGTCAAAAGTGATAGAAATGTTGTTGAAAAATATAAAATATTTATTCAATGATATAGAATTTCAAAAATACCTAATTCATCAAAAAATTATATATATGTTTTAAAATGTCATTAATTTATTTTTATCGGTAAATTTTTAATGTTATGTAATTATATTTACCCACAAAGTGTAAATTACATGATAAAATGGTAGGATTTAAAAAGTGTTAATTCCAATAAAATAAGGATTAAAAAAATTCAATAACTATATAATTTTTTTTTGATTTAAGTTATTCCGATACTCATTTTATATTCTATATATATCACTTTTGATCAATTTTTATTTGATAAATAATTTATATTAATTTAATGTTTTGAATAATTCCCAGAGTGCCCCTCTTTTCTCCTAGAATTGATATGAAATTATTCACATTCAATCACACATAAAAACTAGTTTGGATCATCCATTATCTCTATAAATCCATTCCTAGAATCCTTCTCCACATTCTGGAGGATTTATTTCATCTATAAAACCCTTTTTAGAGGATTAAGGTGTTAATCAATGATGATCATCTAAATAAGAGGTGTTATGTTTTTATGTGTTTTTATTTCTCATCAAATTGAACTTCCTTAAAATCATCATAATAGATATATAAATAACATATATAGTATCCCCAATATACATAAACATTATTATTTCAATATCAACACATAAATTCATCTCAACTTCCATCAAATAGGAAAAGAATTACCCATTCATCTGTATGTGTAAGTAAAACATCCACAAATTGATATTAATAATTTTTAATAACCATATATCATGAATGGTTATAATGATGGTGTTAATTTTTATATTATATATTCATTAAATATTTATCATTATAATTGAATAATGTATCAATTATGAACATACATTCCATGCACAAAATCATGATACAATCGTTCGACCGTACATGTGAACTATTACCTCCACGATGTGATGTGATTTATTTTTAATCACAACATTACTTTGATAATATGTATATAAGTGTATTTAATTTATTAATATGATAATAATTATGTTATTATAATTCATGAAATAAAAAAACCATGCATACCATCTTTCTATATTGATCAATGGAAAATTTTAAAATGTTACTCATCCATATGTATGCCCTACCGTCTCCAGGATTATAACTTTTTTCATTTTTAGCAACCATAAATAATAATTTGATTTAAAAGTACAATTTATTTATAAAATGTTTTATTACTTCATGAATATTATTCTAGTTACTATATATTAAGGATCACTTTTGACAATAGATATCATACAGAAGTCATTTTGGACTCATGTGCGGTATATTACCAAAAAATACAAAATAAACATAAGTAATTAATTAATTGTAATATCATTGTGATAAATGATTGTGTATTAATAATAGACATGAAAATATTTCTTATGAAAGTAAATAAATAACATAATTTTTTTATTTAAGAAGATAAAGCACATACTTGATGAAACATACTCGAGGTAACGCAATTCATCTCAATATAATTTCATTGAGGCATATTTTTATGTTATACACCCCATTTTTTGGTGTATAAAAACCCCTTTGATTATTAATTTCATTCAAATGATTTAAAAGTAATATTTTTTATGATTTGTTTTAATTTATTGACAAATGAATAAAATAAATGCTCTTTTTTACATATACGGCTACATCTAATTCTTTACTGGTGTGACTGTTGTTTTATATTTGGTTTCCCCTATAAGTGTATTTTTTTATAATAATAAATCACTTATTCAAAATTTTAGGTGTTTTGGTTTTTAATTTATTTTAAAATGGAATTATTATTTCAATATCTGGAAGTGATTTCTTTTGATTACAAAATAAATTTTATTAGTGAAATGTAGAAAATTGAAATCTTTTATATGTTATTATTATATAATGGAACATGAACAGTTGAAGAGTGGTTACTTAATATACGAATAATAGTGGGTTCCTTTATAAATCAATGACGTGTGGTTTTTTTATGACATCAAATTCATTTGTTATGGAATTCAACGATATGGTTATTTAACTTTTATGAGTGACATGTGTGGCAGTCAATATCATGGTTATTCAATTTCTGTATAATTATATCCCATGTTACCTTTTTGTTTTATATATGGTCTCTATGGGATTTATGGTAATATTAAAATTAAAATTATATTTTAAATGTTGTTTAAGAAATGTTTTTATAACTTTTTAATTCATAGAAATATTACATTATGATAGAGTATTCAAGGAATACATGTTTTCATAAGACTAGCAATTTTCTTTCTATGTGTATCATAGAATTATATTTTTATGATCATCAAATAATTTAAAAACATTTACACTTTATTAAGGGGATAATAGGGACATGGATGAGATAAAGGTAATTTTTTTGACAATTCGAGATTAAAATAAGTCATGTTTTTTTAAATGTTTTTTTATGAAAAAATTGGATAAATTTATGCCAGGGGTTGATAGGGGTGCTTATGGATTTTCACAATGGATTCACCAATTCACTGATGGTGATGACCTTAAAGACAATCAATCTTACAACATATAGGGGATCTCTGAAATCTATTGATTGGGTGACATCAGTGATGTTGTAACGCCCCGACCCCAGCTACCTAGAGTCGGTGCATTACTTCGTAACATTGGCATGATCAAAAAAGATCAAGTCTCGAAAGACAGATTAGTTTAGTAGCCTTGGAAACACTAGATACATTCATAAGTCTTTAATTACATCAAAAAGTAAACAAACTACAATAACATGGTCTTCATAGTCCACTGTCATATCCCTTTCTGACTACCCCTGTAGGTCATTCATAAAATACATCTTTACATCCTGGAAAACTATTAAAACATTGAAAGGGGTGAGCTCAGATGATCAGTAAGGATAACAATATTGCGGATGCTTTCATAAATAAACATAAAAATTTAAGGCAACGTATAACTAAAACAAAAGCCTTTTAAACTTGAACATCAACATAATATGGCAAAAGTAAAATGAGATAATGCCATTCACTTCTTCACATGGATATTCTACTGGTCGAATAATCACATGCAATATCAATAACCACTTTCATAATGATGGAATGCATAATGCCAGACTATCATAACCACATAGTCAAGGCCTCGTTCCAAGACCACAAATAAGATTTTGTCAAGGCCTCGTGCCAAGACACTAGTTTGTCTCATGAGACCTGCCGATGCATCGAGGAGCTATAGCGGGCTCCACCCGTCACTTATTAAGTCCAATGAATTCCTCATATGAATAGGTTTAAACATATCATAAACCATAACATAATCGTATCACATAAAACATGCATAAAGGAAACATAACATTTCCACATTTCAATCACAAGATATCAATACAACACATTGATATAATAAAAATTCTTTCAAAACCATTTTCAATACCAAAATAAAAGAAAGTTAAAACTTTGTATTTATTTTTCATTTAAAAAAATGATGGCTTGTAGAGGAAGCCGAAACTCAAATAATGGTCATGGCGGCGGAGAAGTCATTGTCGCCGCATAAGTACAGAAAGAAAAACATTCACTTTTTGTCGTTTAGTAAAACGCTTCGTATAAAAAATATTCCTTTTGAATAATCGTAAAAGTCAAAGGGGTTTATACACCGTATAAAAGAAAGTTGTGTATAAAACCAAATATGCCTCAATGAAAGGGGATTGAGACGAAGTCCTTAAAAAGATCATTTTTAAAATAAAATAGATCTATTATGTGTATTAACTATAGGTACATATAAAGAATACCAAATAAGAAATAATAATATCATGACATAATTTGAAAGTAGGAGATTAACCCAAATAATGGAAGTTGGGTTAAGAAATTCCCTTACCTTGTGTCTGACGTGACTCAACCATTCTTTAACCTCCTGAATAATAAACTAGAGTTAATATCTACCTTATTAAGAACCATTTTCAATTTCATTATCCTTTTTATATCACTTATTACAATGTTATGAATATTATGTAATTATTCAAGTTAATAACGATCGTTTTGTCGATCTTTGGTAACTTGAGTCAACAATAAACTTCTTATAATTACAAGTTGTTCATGTGGTAGAATATCCATTATATCCAGAATTATATTCATGATTTAGATGTCATATATATCTTATATATCCAGTATATACATTCATTTATAATATTACGTAACATTTAGAGGTAAGAAATGAAATGCACCGTTCATGGAGACGGTAAGCCGTACGTACGCATGAACGCTACTTTCATTTCAATTTCATATTTAATGGAACTAAATAATAATGATATAAATGTATAATATAATTACAGTATAATGTAGTGTATAATACCATTTACTCCATCCTTTATACATACCACAAATGGCATTAACGATTCAAATCACTTTGAGGGCGCGGTAGTCCGCACTTCCTAAAATGAAATTATCACGTTTTACCCATAATGGAAATCATAAAGTATGCCATAAATGAGAAATACAGAAGCATAAGTAAAACATAAACATATTATATATCATATATAAAAATAGTGACATCTTAATGGCCACCTTTGAAGGTGTTATATGAGTGTTGAACAATCATCGTTTCGTGAGGCCGAAATTCACCATCCACAGAAACCGTATGTTCTTTAACCATTAGATGTAGGTGTGTGTAAGTGTATCTCGAATAATTCTTATAAAAACATCCTAGTATATTGAGGATACTGGTGTTGTTACAAAATAAATGAATAAAAAGAGTTTAGGGGGTTGGAGAAGAAAAATAAAACAAAACAACATTAGAGAAGACATTACCTCAAAATCGGGTAACTCTTTTTGATTTGAGCCAAAGGCTTCCTTGGGAAGCGTTCTGCCCAAAGTAAGTCTTCTAGGAGTAAGAGGGGGAAGTTGGGAGAGTATTTCGGCAGAGGTTGGCCAAGCCAAATGGCTTGATGGTGTGAATAAGGTGGGAGAGGTGGGGGCCTTTTATAAGTGGAGAGGAGGGGCTCTTTTGGAAAGATTGAAATGTTACATTATTATACAATTCTTTTCGGATTCTAAAGGTCCCACACTTATATAATTCGTGGATAAGGTGATAAGGGTTCGAAATCTCTTCATCCAATAGGCTTTGGACAAGTGTAAGCCTTGGATTTTGCATTACCTTCTCATTTTATTTAAATCGTTAAATAATGAGTTCATCGCCACATCATAATGATGTCATAAATAATTTAATTTATTTAATGTCTAAAAATTATAAAAAAAATACTATGATGTAGGAAATCTTTTTAGATTTCTAATTAATATTTATTGTCAAAATTGGGACTTGTGTAACCCAACTTAAAAACTATTTTAGTAAAATAACTCATGTTTGTGTCAATTTAATTTTAACATTAAATAAATATATATTAATGTCATTTTCCAACTAAAGTGGCTCCATGGGGTCCCCAAGTTGACACATGGGTTGTCTTGGTCGGCCATGACTCATCCAATAGGAGTAGGACAAGTGTCAAGCTCATATCATATTATTAAAACATTGTTTTTACCTTAAAATACACTAATTACCTCTAATCGCGATTAAGAACTTAAAAGTTACTATTCACCAAAAATTTATTTTAATCTCATTGAACCACATTTTACTTCTTAATGACAACCATGTATGTCGGATTTTTGAAAATCAAATCACAGAAGTTGTAATATTTCATTTAAACGAAAAATCAGTTATTTAACTACCACTTAGTGGTTTCACTATTCATCAAAAATTGATGTTTTTCAGAACAAGGCCAAAATTTCACCCTAAGCTATAATTGATATTCAGAATTCAAAAAGTTGTTTTTATGTAATTTTCACTATTCATAAAAAATTGGATGTTCTCAGAAAATTACAAAAAATTCAACTTTGGATAATTTCAATATTACAAATACAAAAATGAAGTCCATTTTGAAATATAAAATTTCTATAATTTTAAAAAGTGGTTATTACTATTCATAACAGCTACTTTGATTAGTCGCGGTGTTTTAGAACTCGAAGTTGCGTACAATGCAAGCTATTGCATTATTGAATGAGAAACGTATCGTGGAAGCTCGGGGTGTTACATTCTCCCCTCCTTCAATAAATTGAGTCCTCGCAATTTGAAATTTTTCTTTGAAAATAAAAGGTTGAAAAGAGAAAATACCTTTGAGGAAAACCCACATCGGAAATATGATTAATAAAATTTAGCCTTAATAAGAGGGAAGGGAAAATGAAAAAGTCACCACCCAATTATGATCTCGATTAGGAGAACATTGGTGGCAATTAACGATATATAATTGGAGGAGAAATGTAAATATTTGTAGGGAGTGATTGAGGTCATCAATCACAATCAACTGTCAAATTGAGGGCCTCAAAGCCTTCAATCTATGTTGATTTAAAATATCATCAGTTCAACAAGACATAAGGTATTAGGATAACACATTTTTTTGTTTTAATATCCCTTTACTAAAGTTTAAGAATTAATTTATTCATTGAATAAGAGATAGGTATATATATATTTATGCTTGACAGTTAGTGTTTCAACCATCAACTCATCTTTCACTCAAAAAGATAATAGAACTCAAAAATATTATACTTAAACTAATTGTATAAGGTTCCAAATGTTAACACATACCATTTAGATTAGTAAAATTATTTTGTATTAACCAGGGACTTCCTGTAGGCTAGTGGTAGGAAATAAAGGCCTGTCGCACTATGATTGTGGGTTCGATTCCTGCAGCTTTGTCCGACGCGACGGGTTATGCCCCACCCTGCAGGTTGTCCTTTTCCTAAAACTATAGTATCATAATATTCCAAAAATAATCTTTATAAATTTTATAACCTTAAACAATACTATCCAAAGATTAACTTAATCCACTCCAACCTTTATAGTTATCCAAAATACCTTTATCCAGACTTTCTCTAAAAGGTCTCTTAATTCCAAAATCAATTGTAACCTCAGATTCCCCAAACAAAGAAAAGTTTCTCTTATTGTCACATACTAAAAATATGATTACCTTAATCATATTAAAACCTTACTGAAATCAAAAAGTACTGCAGTACAATCCATATATATATATCACATTATTCTTATAACTAGAATATAATCCTTGAGTCCAAAATCACAATTATATTAGTTATTCTGCTTCAACTGTAGTAACAACATAACATAGTCCATGATCCCTTGGCCTTTTCTGAGGTAAGTTTCCTTGACGCTTAGGACATTCATTTTCATAATGCCCCATTTACCTACAATTGTAGCATTCAACATTGATATCCTCTTTCTTTCCCTTGCAATCACGAGCCTGGTGACCCTTTTCTCCACATTTATAACAAACTCCCATTCCTTTTAGGCAAGTACCAGGGTGATTATTCCCACAATTATCACATAATGGAAAATCCTTCTTTCCCTTTTTCCCTTAATCTGTCTCTTGTTCCACCGTTCTCTTCTTCTCTTGCTTTACTTTGTTGTAATAAGTCTTAGAGAATTCCTTTTCCGTCTTGATAGCACATGAGACAATATCTTCGTATGATGAGAAGGATTGTGATACTAAAGCTCTACGGAGAAATGGTTTTAACCCATCAAAGAAACGATCAATCTTACTCCTTGGGTTACGTATATAATTGACAGCATGCCTCGCTAACCTTGTAAAGTTATCCTCATACTTTGCGACATTCTCATCCTACTTCTGCCTCAGACTCAGAAATTGCCTTTCCATATCTGCTCGATGGTCATGAGGAATGTATTTTTCTAAGAAAAGCTCTTTGAACTCCCTCCATTACATATTCGATACGTCATCATCTTCCTTTGTGTTTTGAATCAGCGACCACCACTGATCGGCATCTCCAGTGAGGTGGTAAACCGCCATGACAACCTTCTCCCTTTCACTACTCCCCAAGGTATGGAATATTTACTCTAAGGAATTTATCCATTGCTCAGCTACTATAGGATTTGTACTCCCATTGAAGGTTGGTGGTTGTTTCCTCATGAAGCAGTCTAACATTGATCCTCCACGTTGCGGATCAGGGTACTCCATACAAGTAAGGTTATTATTCATAACCTGAGTGAGTTGTCCCAGTATGGTAATAAGTTGATCAGAACCAGTTGTATCTCCAGCTCCACAATAATTATCTTGAGAAGGAGGGAAATCCCTACACGGAGTGCGTGTATTGATACTGTTTCCATTCCTTCCACTAGGTGCCATTTCTAAACAGTGGCATAAACTATATTAGTTTATAAATCAAAATACATAATTCCATACTTGTAAGATACTTAACATAAATTGAACTATTTATGGATATAATCCATAAAAATGTTTTCTTTGAGGAAGTATATACTCGTAACCCTTCATAGTGGTTTATAAATAAAATGAGAATTATCCAAAGCATATCCCCCGGGAGTGTCGTAACCAAGAGTTCCGCAAGGCCCGTTGTCGTGCACCAGTTCCCGTTCGAGTCTAGATCAAAGCGGTGTTTTCGGGTTTTACCCCTAGGTACATCTATGCCAGAGCCGCCTCTACTTGATCGTATCCAGACAGGGATTTATTGCTCGTAAAACTCACAAAATCTCTACAATAAAAAAATTCTAAGAAGTTCTTCTATAATAATCCTCAAAGTCTACCTTTGGGCTATGTGCTCTAATCAGAGTTGATCTAAATCTAGCTTCCAAGGTTAGTACTAAACTGCCTCTGATACCAACTGTAACGCCCAGACCCCAGCTACCCAGAGTCGGTGCATTACTTCGTAACATTGGCATGATCAGAAAAGATCAAGTCTCGAAGGACCGATTAGTTTAGTAACCTTGGAAACACTAGATACATTCATAAGTCTTTCATTACATTAAAAAGTAAACAAACTACAATAACATGGTCTTCATAGTCCACAATCATATCCCTTTCTGACTACCCCTGTAGGTCATTCATAAAATACATCTTCACATCCTGGAAAAATATTAAAACATTGAAAGGGGTGAGCTCAGATGCTCAGTAAGGATAACAATATTGCGGAAGCATTCATAAATAAACATAAAAATTTAAGGCAATGTATAACTAAAACAAAAGCCTTTTAAACTTGAACATCAACATAATATGGCAAAAGTAAAATGAGATAATGCCATTCACTTCTTCACATGGATATTCTACTGGTCGAATAATCACATGCAATATCAATAACCACTTTCATAATGATGGAATGCATAATGCCAGACTATCATAACCACGTAGTCAAGGCCTCGTGCCAAGACCACAAATAAGATTTTGTCAAGGCCTCGTGCCAAGACACTAGTTTGTCTCATGAGACCTGCCGATGCATCGAGGAGCTATAGCGGGCTCCACCCGTCACTTATTAAGTCCAATTCATTCCTCATATGAATAGGTTTAAACATATCATAAACCATAACATAATCGTATCACATAAAACATGCATAAAGGAAACATAACATTCCCACATTTCAATCACAAGATATCAATACAACACATTGATATAATAAAAATGCTTTCAAAACCATTTTCAATACCAAAATAAAAGAAAGTTAAAACTTTGTATTTATTTTTCATTAAAACAAATGATGGCTTGTAGAGGAAGCCGAAACTCAAATAATGGTCACGGCGGCGGAGAAGTCATTGTCGCCACATAAGTACAGAAAGAAAAACATTCCCTTTTTGTCGTTTAGTAAAATGCTTCGTATAAAAAAGATTCCTTTTGAATAAACGTAAAATTCAAAGGGGTTTATACACCGTATAAAAGAAAGTTGTCTATAAAACCAAATATGCCTCAATGAAAGGGGATTGAGACGAAGTCCTTAAAAAGATAATTTTTAAAATAAAATAGATCTATTATTTGTATTCACTATAGGTACACATAAAGAATACAAAATAAGAAATAATAATATCATGACATAATTTGAAAGTAGGAGATTAACCCAAATAATGGAAGTTGGGTTAAGAAATTCCCTTACCTTGTGTCCGACTTGACTCAACCGTTCTTTAACCTCCTGAATAATAAACTAGAGTTAATATCTACCTTATTAAGAACCATTTTCAATTTCATTATCCTTTTTATATCACTTATTAAAATGTTATGAATATTATGTAATTATTCAAGTTAATAACGATCGTTTTGTTGATCTTTGGTAACTTGAGTCAACAATAAACTTCTTATAATTACAAGTTGTTCATGTGGTAGAATATCCATTATATCCAGAATTATATTCATGATTTAGATGTCATATATATCTTATATATCCAGTATATACATTCATTTATAATATTACGTAACATTTAGAGGTAAGAAATGAAATGCACCGTTCATGGAGACGGTAAGCCGTACGTACGCATGAATGCTACTTTCATTTCAATTTCAAATTTAATGGAACTAAACCATAATGATATAAATGTATAATATAATTCCAGTATAATATAGTGTATAATACCATTTACTCCATCCTTTATACATCCCACAAATGGCATTAACGATTCAAATCACTTTGAGGGGGCGGTAGTCCGCACTTCCTAAAATGAAATTATCGCGTTTTACCCATAATGGAAATCATAAAGTATGCCATAAATGAGAAATACAGAAGCATAAGTAAAACATAAACATATTATATATCATATATAAAAATTGTGTCATCTTAATGGCCACCTTTGAAAGTGTTATATGAGTGTTGAACAATCATCGTTTCGTGAGGCAGAAATTCGCCATCCACATAAACCGTATGTTCTTTAACCATTAGATGTAGGTGTGTGTAAGTGTAGCTCGAATACTTATTATAACAACATACTAGTTTATTGATGATACTGGTGTTATTACAGAAGAAATTAATAAAAAGAGTTTAGGGGGTTGGAGAAGAAAAATAAAACAAAACAACATTAGAGAAGACATTACCTCAAAATCGGGTAACTCTTTTTGATTTGAGCCAAAGGCTTCCTTGGGAAGAGTTCTGACCAAAGTAAGGCTTCTAGGAGTAAGAGGGGAAAGTTGGGAGAGTATTTGGGCAGAGGTTGGCCGATCCAAATGGCTTGAAGGTGTGAATAAGGTGGGAGAGGTGGGGGCCTTTTATAAGTGGAGAGGAGGGACTCTTTAGGAAAGATTGAAATGTTACATTATTATACAATGCTTTTCGGATTCTAAAGGTCCAAAACTTATATAATTCGTGGATAAGGTGATAAGGGTTCTAAATCCCTTCATCTGATAGGCTTTGGACAAGTGTAAGCCTTGGATTTTCCATTATCTTCTCATTTTATTAAACTCGTTAAATAATGAGGTCATCGCCACATCAAAATGATGTCATACATAATTTAATTTATTTAATGTCTAAAAATTATAAAAAAATACTATGATGTAGGAAATATTTTTAGATTTCTAATGAATATTTATAGTCAAAATTTGGACTTGTGTAACCCCACTTAAAAACTATTTTAGTAAAATAACTCATGTTTGTGTCAATTTAATTTTAACATTAAATAAATATATATTAATGTCATTTTCCAACTAAAGTGGCTCCATGGGGTCCCCAAGTTGACCCATGGGTTTTCGTGGTCGGTCATGACTCATAAAATAGGAGTAGGACAAGTTTCAAGCTCATATCATATTATTAAAACATTGTTTTTACCTTAAACTACACTAATTACCTCTAATCGCGATTAAGAACTTAAAAGTTACTATTCAAAAAAAATTTATTTTAATCTCATTGAACCACATTTTATTTCTTAATGACAACCATGTATGTAGGATTTTTTAAAATCAAATCCCAGAGGTGGTAATATTTCATTTAAACGAAAAATCAGTTATTTAACTACCACTTAGTGGTTTCACTATTCATCAAAAATTGAAGTTTTTCAGAACAAGGCCAAAATTTCACCCTAAGCTATAATTGATATTCCGAATTCAAAAATGATGCCTATTTTAAAAAATTCCAAACATATAAGTTGTATTAATTAATTTTATAATTAATTCCCGCTGTTACAACAAATAGCGTGTTTTTAAGAAATAATTTATATCAAAAGATTGGCAATTGTTTTTGTCCAATTTCAATGTTAAATTAATTATAATGACCACCATTGGATAAAATGGTAAAAATATATTATAATTATACTTTAAAACCACTAAATAGTATAATTTATCACTATAAATTATTTTGATTAAAAAAGTTGTTTTTAAGTAATTTTCACTATTCATAAAAAATTTGAAGTTCTCAGAAAATTACAAAAAATTCAACTTTGGATAATTTCGATATTACGAATACAAAAATGAAGTCCATTTTGAAATATAAAATTTCTATAATTTTAAAAAGTGGTTATTACTATTCATAACGGCTACTTTGATTAGTCGCGGTGTTTTAGAACTCGAAGTTGCGTACAATGCAACCTATTGCATTATTGAATGAGAAGCGTATCGTGGAAGCTCGGGGTGTTACAGATGTTCTCTCCCTTCTCTAATCCTGGCCATCTTTTCTCATACCCTTCATTATCTATTTTCCCAATGGTACCAAATAAATTTAATAGAAGACCTAAACCCCCAATCACAACTCCATATTTATACATGGCATCACCACATCTGAATAATACACTAAAATTTTGGTTCAAGAATAGAAGATCTTTAGTAGACATGTTTGGTAGATTTATTTTTTGGTAATATGATTTTGAGGGAAGAGAAACTATTTGTTTTATCAACAACACACATATTATGATTCAGTTTAAATCAGAGGAGGATATGATCAAGTCCGAGTCCAGCTCACCTCGCCACTACAATGGATCACAATTCCATTTTATTTATATGGTGTTATGTAGTTCACATGTTGGGAAACAGCTATTCTGTTTAGATCTAGGTCTTTTATCCTCAATTCCCACTTTTCATTCGTAAACATTCTAATTTTAGAATGTTTGAGAACCTCAAGTTTAGATTTATATGCGCTGATGATTGAACTATAGATCTATGTCAACCAGTTTATCTATGGGTGTGTGGGGAAGTTTATGCATCGAGGATTCCTTTAGAGTATGTTTGGATTACAATGGGTGTGGAATTTTTTTGAAGAAAACATATGGTCTATGAATCATTGGTCGACATTTCCACCATATGTACAAATTTTATAAATTTGGTGGATAACAATAGGTGTGGAGAGAGTATCTCCATTAATCTAAAGGCTTCAGTCATATAAGGCAATGAAAAATTATTACAACGAAGTGTGGAGGGAGTCACACCTCGATATCATTAGATGGGGGATCCTTTGGTCCCAATTTCTGAAATGTTGAATGTGGAATAAGGTAAGGTAACCCAATGGTATATGGTGTATTTAATTGACTGAGGACTATTCTGGGTTCCCACATGGTGTGTGTTCACACTCCATTGTAGCAAAAAAATGGATGAAGTTCTTGAGGGAGAGCTAAGGATTCCTAAACCTCCATCTTATGTTGCGGTATAATGTTTTTCTAATGAAATTACTTATCAAGGAGAGAATCAGGGGAAATTAGAAATTACAGGATAAAAAATGTCTTCTAACTTGCTTAAAATAAGTGATTTCTCATACTGCGTAACCTATAAACATTAAAATGAGGATTTGGATTTGGGGAAAAAAATACTGGTATGGTTGTGATGGGTATTGAGATGATAAATTAGTTTGGAATATTGGAAATTGATTACCAGGGAAAAGAAATTGTTGCTGATTTGATCTCTAAGTTTGAGTGGTGGGATTCAGATGAACACAATAGTGAGTCTACTAGGTTTATTTTTCGGTGGTTTCAAATATTAACATCAATTAAATATATAAACACTCCTATGTTGGTGGAAGAATAAAATAAGAAACCTGAAAGTTATAAAGGAAAATTCATAAATACCAATGACAAGGTAGAAAATATCATTTATGAAATTGAAAGAAAAGATAATAGAAATTATTACCAAGAAGTCATTAAATTTTCATCGGGATAAGGTAAGAGACTAGGGGGATCGTTCATGTGTTGTTATATCATAACATAAAATGAATGAGAGAGAATCTATTGACCCAAACCTAGAACATTTTAGGCATTCAAGCTTGCTAATGCAAGAATCAGTTTGAGGATTAATGCCTCTGAAGTTGATAATGAAATAAGGATAAGAAGATTGCATAATGTTGGGGAATATAATTAGCTATGATCATGGATTGAGAAGTAATATATCATTATTATTTAGGGATTCAACAAAAATATGGTAAAAAAGGGGAGAACAAGAAGACATGAGACACATTGGCATCCCAATTTTAAGACCGTGTAATGGTGGATTCGTAGACTCAGTTAATCTCTATATTATAGAAACTATTTAAGGACAAGGTTTATGGTAGACATAAGTTGTTTCTTAATCACATGGTATTTTCATTTGATATTTTAACTCTTGGTTTCACACATTCCTCTAAATGTGTCCTTCATAATAAAAAAATTAATTTTGAGTAACAAAAATGAATATTTTTTGTGGTGTTCAATTTGTATTTATAAGGATTTTTATTGTATGAGTAATCCTAATTATCTAAATATATAAACATGAAGACATCCTCAATTTGAAATAAAATAAAATTCATAACATCAAATAATATTATGTAATGTTTATGGTAAGCTCATTATAACTATAAATCAAACAAACAACTACTTTTTATGGAAATGATAATTCTAATAGAATTACAAAAAATAAAAGAAGGTGGATAGACCTAGCCTAGAGGAGACCCAAAAAACTTATATTCATTGGGAACATGTAATTGAAATTATATTACAAGGGAATCAGGTGGAAACCAAATTAGTTATGAAAATTGGGATAGAATCCATGAGAGTGAAGTTTATCAAAATATTGATTTTACCCACTAAAAAAAATCAATATTGTTATTCATTCCAAATAAGATAGAATGTATGAATTTTTTCATGATTCAAATTAAAATTTTCATTCTAAAAATATATAAATTCAAGTTTATTAAATTTTTTATTTTTATTAAACAATAATTTTTGACCAATAAAGAGTACTTATTAATACTACCCATTACCAAATTATATTAAAGAATATAACCTACATGTATAATAAAAAAATCTTAAACACACCCTATGATTGGTTGTAAATTGAGGAACTTATTCTTTTACAACATTATAATATTTTTTTCTCCCTTTGGGAAGAATATATCAATCCAATCAATATTAACTACGAAAAAATCCAAATATTAGTAAAAATAAATAGACACATTTAATTTACTCAATTCACAATAAATGAATACTCCATATTGAATTCCCAAATAATGTGTTTATATACCATGGAAAAAAGTGAAAATAATTGTTGATTTTAATGATTATAAAGGGCTAAATTATAATAATTGGGATATTGATTTTACTTGGAAAAATTTAAAATTCATAGATATATGGTAAATAAAAAATACACAATAAATAATTTTATATAATAAATATTATCTAATAGAAAAACATTAAACATAATGTTTTTTTCATTATAATCTATTATCCACGTTCAGAGTACTATATTCAAAAAATATCTCACCACAATAGTTCATTATTATAATACATATGTAATAAATCAGAATACTACTTTTTGTATGTGTAATTCTCACAGGAAAATCCTTTAATATTGTTAAATAATAGTTCAAACATACAACCTTGTAAATTTTCATTATGTAAAATTTTAATTCCGCCTAAAAATTTACATCGATATATAAATTGAAAATTAATTTTTATGAATCTTGAAACTAATTCCATGAAATTTTAATTTTTTAATACTTTTTGTAACCAAACAAATTACAGTGTGACTAACCTAATTATATCATGACATGCATCCACATAAAAATTATTTTAGTCTGAGCAATATGATTGTAGACTAATTTGATGTTAAATATAAATTTATAATATATAAATACAATAATAAATATATCTATTTATAAATTACATCATAATTCATTATATAATTATAAATTTAAAATATGTGTTCCCTTCCATGATTCATTTAGACGTAATCTCCTATAATAGTCATTAAATAATGTCATACCATATTTTAAATGAATTTCATTAAATATTTATTTTAATGTCATCATTTCATTTCTAGAACAAATTATAGAGTAGAAAACATCATTCCTTTAATAATATTTAAAATAATATAATTTAGAGAATAAATAAATGAGGTTACCCACTGATTTCATAAATTAATGTAATATAATTTAAATGACTATTTTATAAATTAAATAATAATAAATACCCATGAACTATAATGGTTTATTTTTTTGGATAATAGTTAAACAAAAAAAATATTTCATGAAGGATATTTAATGTATCCCAAAATGTTATTTTAACATAAAACCTTTCATATAAGTATCATATTTAATATCAATATTTCTAACTGGGGGATATGGAATCACTAGAAATGGTGAGAAATAATGATCTAGTAATGGTAATTAGAGGAGATATCAGTGAAAGATCAAGTGAGATAATAAAATATGAAAAATGGTATGGTATCATGATTATAATTTACCAAATCAAAAAAATATTATTAAAAAAATTAAATTTGTGTTCTGGAATATTTACATTTCATGGAAATGGAATAACTCATATCATTGCCAAATCATCAATAATAAATCAGCATCCCCATGAACATCTCATTAGAATATGACATAAAAAAATAATTATAGAAATTAATTTACATAGTCAAAACATACATCCAATTCTATCATTGTGGATAGAGTCTCATATTTGACTCACTTCACTCCCAATTCTAATGATTTCTATAGTAGACGAAAAGTAGAAATACTATCATAACGAGCAAATTCAATTACTAAATTGGGAACACATCCCATATCATTGTATTATATCTCAAGAATTTTCAATATCTACCAATGGAATTGAAATGGTGTATAATTTTTGCAAAATGTGTTTATTGATGATCACAATACAATATTGTTCGATTATAGAATAAAATGTTCATCATTTCATCATAGGGTAAAAATCCCATGGGAAAAGAAAATAGATTTATAAAACCATCTGCAATATATCATAAATATAACCATTCAATTCATATATAATGTAAGATATAAAAATAGAATACCCTTAGTGATGTACAAATATCCATTAATGATATTTCTATAAATGAAAAATATCGTCTATAAAATCATAATAAATATAAATGACAAATTAAGAGAATCTATACCTTTTCCTTTGGGTAAAATAGAAAAATATAATTCAAAAAAATAAATTGAATTATATATATAATACCCTTCAAATATTTAAATATAGATTCATAAAAATTAAAATACATGGTGATGGGAATATCTATTAATTATATAAATATTTAAGTAATAATATCCTTTCAAAAAATTGTATGATATATAAGGTGATATATATAGGGAACATTTGAAAGTATTTCTTTTAATACCATGTTATGAATCAATGTGGATGTATAAATAACCTTCTCAACCATTTATGAGTAGATAAATATTTTATAAAACATATTTATATATATGTATGTGGAGACAAATGATTCTACACCCAACAAATGAATTAATCCCAACATTTCATTAAAAAATTCTCAAGATTGTTTTGAAGAAGTGGTATAAGAGAATGAAACAAAAAATATGAGTAACCATAAAATAACCATTGGATAATAAAAAAGGTGATATAAAATATTAAGGTATTTCAATTTTCAATATTATAA
This sequence comes from Viscum album, assembly GCA_963277665.1. NCBI lineage: Eukaryota > Viridiplantae > Streptophyta > Magnoliopsida > Santalales > Viscaceae > Viscum > Viscum album. Next base: position 1,062,401,960 of record OY728140.1, read on the forward strand.
ATTTCATATATGAAATCAAAAAAATAAATGAGATAGAAGCATAAAGAGATAAAGAAATTATTTAATTTGAATCATTAACCTCTTCAAGAAAAATATAATTTAAGAAAATTAATCATAATATCCCAGAACCCGCACTATTGGATTTAGTGATGAAATCATACACTGTATATTCGTTATTTGATGGTGAAAATTTTGAGACAAATTATTTAATCCAATATTTACATTTTCAAATTAATAAATTTTATCACTAGAATCTTCATGTGCCATTTTTTATTGGATATATAGATTATTTAAAAAAACATTTAAAAAAACAATTAACATGAATTTAACTATAAATTTAACCTACATAAATATACTTATCATTTTTACATTGAGGTATCATTTTCATCTATATAAAATACCTTCCAAAAATAACTCATTAAATATCATTCCTTATAACATGGGTCAAATGAAACATAATGAGGTTGATATCAAATTCATAGTAAAGAAAAATTTAATGAATAAATATTGAATGCCATTAATGTTCATAAGGACAAAATAAGAGTATGATTATATAATCAAGGTGCATGAGTATAACAAAACAATATTTAGACCCATCAATACCTAGATCATCAAAAAATGAATGGAATGTTATAAGTCATTAAAAAAGTATATAGACATATAAATCAATAAACATGATCTATCTAGTATCAATTTTTAACATATGATACACCATATCCCCGAAATAGGTATTGATAAAAACATATCGACATCTTGGAACAACATCACATAGAACCCTAAAACACCATTATATAATTGATTAAAATTGGAATGTCCATATGAAAAACTAAAAATATAACTATTTGGATGACATAATAACTAACCAATTCATTGGAGATCTATCCAGGTTGATCAATTTTATAATGTATAATGGCTCACCCAAAACTATTTGGGTTCACCCATAATAAATAATAACCTATAACCCAAAAATGAATATTATAGATTGATATTTCATCATAAAATTCATAAGAAAAATCATTATTCCATTATTTACATTATTATACCATGGAAATTTTTTTTAATTTAAATATCTTTTAAAAATGAAGAATCAAAGGAAATGAAACATGATCCATAATAATTTCATAAAAAAATTAAGTGATAAAATAGAAATGGGTTTTATAAAAATAACTTTTAAAAAATAATATTCCACATAAAAAAATAATTATGATGGTATTATTAATAAATATCCCATTTCTTGGATACATAAAAATAGGTATTTACTTTGATGGGTTAAATTACCATTAAAATAACATTAAAAATATTTTTGTGGAAACTAACATTTTTATTTTGAAAAAAGCATTTTAATAAATTTATAAAATTTAAAATATATTTATTTGAAAATAATTTTCAAATAAAAATATATTAAAAATATTAATAAATATATAATTATTAACAATAAACATGTAGACCATTAATATTTGATTTAAATAAATTAATTACTTATTTGATGGTAATTTTATTCGAGTCATAAATAAAATTCTTTTTGCAAAGTTTAAATAACAGAAAAGATAATTTTTCTAGAATTGAAATGTTTATGAAATTATAATTTTTTTTATAGTGATCACATATATAAATAATCATTACAAAATAAATTTTAAAAGAATTATAATAGTTATTATTTTTTATAAAACTGTTTTTTTAAAGGAAGTATATTTCTGACTAAAGAGAAAAATAATGTTAAATTTTTATAAAAATATTTTATATACAATTTTAATAACAATTTGTGGTAAAATGAAAACATTACTTATAAATATAATTTATAAACATGGTATAAATTAATTCATGATTTTATTGAGATATGGATAATAATATCTCAACATTAGTTTCATAATTAAAAATGGTCTTGGAAAATTTTGAAATTGAAACAAAAGACTCTTACAACTTTTGTTACACTTAATCATAATCTATGTGAAAGAATAAAATAAAATAAAAAACATATCATCAAAAAAGTATATCCAAGATATTAAAATTAAAAGGATCATTATATAATCTTCATCAAATAATATTATATTATAACATAACATAAATCTGAATGAAGTATAATTGCAAAAAAACCCAAAAATATTTGGAATCATTTTGAATTTATAAACACTATGAATTATATAACCTAAAATGGTAATGTAAATACCAATAAGTCAATTAATAATAATACTAATACATTTTAATGGTAATTACATACAGAACAAAAAAATTATTTTATCAATATGGAATATATATTACAAAAACAAAAGTGAGATGAGAAAAATAATTTCCATGAATCTGAAATTAGATGTGTATCTTAATCATCCGTGAAAATATTGTTATGTTAATTATTATATTTATTGATAAAAATTCTCATTTTTTACATTTTTTACATTTTTTATATAAACATTTTTTTATAAAATTACACAATTTATGGACTTTAATTTATATATTTTCCCAATATTTGGATTTTCTTTTAAAAATGACTTCACTAAGTCAGCTATAGAATAAGATGTAATTATATAGGCATCCCCCAAAAAATAAAATATAAATAACGACCATATATATAAAATTAATATTATTTTTAAACCCATCATGTGTTTTGGTTATGAAAAATGAGCTAACATAATGATCCTTGGGATGATATGTTGTATGTATGAATGATTGACATTTCCATTTTTTAATGTGCATTAAGGAAATAATATAAGTTATATTTTAACCTTAAATAATGATAATGTTATCATAAATACGACATTATATATTTATATATACTTATATATGGAATTAAAAACATGTAGTGGTGAATATATGAATCACAATACATTAATGCGGAGATAGTCAATACTTCCACGAACCATGTTATAATTTTTTTTCAGTGAGTGATAATGTAATAAGAATTTATTGTATAATGTTAAAAAAATGATACATGTGACATTAATGAAAACAATATTTCATTTATATCACATATATTTCTTTTCATCATACTTATTAACTTTCATTTAACAAGTTATTAAAAAACGAATGACATCACTTCGGGAGATGGTAGTCTAACAGACACACAAGATATATTATTTTAGTCAACACTTCCACGAACCATGTTATAATTTTTTTTCAGTGAGTGATAATGTAATAAGAATTTATTGTATAATGTTAAAAAAATTATACATGTGACATTAATGTAAAAAATATTTCATTTATATCATATATATTTGTTTTCATCATACTTATTAACTTTAATTTAACAAGTTATTAAAAAACGAATGACATCACTTCAGGAGATGGTAGTCTGATACACACACAAGATATATATATTATTTTCTCTCAAATATAATATTTACATCCATCATCAAACCTAACAGAGGGAGGTGGTGATGGGAAAATGAAAAAAATCATTTTTAAAGGCACTTGTTAACTATAACCAAGAGTAATGTCTTCATAAACCATTTGATTGATGTATTTGTAGTTTTAGGATATAATCTTTGTATAAAAAAATCTTATTATATTGAATATTCTTAGTTAATTATATCCAAGTGGTTTAATAATTATTTAATTATGTAGATAATTAAGTAAAATAAAGACGCTCATTAATGATCATTACATCTTCTTAATCTAAATTCCTTGGATTTTTACTAATGAAATAAAATGTTGGATTAATTAAAATAATGTATTATAGGATGATTGGAGGGATGTTTTAATGTGATTTGGTATTTTTGGACATGAAAAATGGCTTTAGAGTTATAAATAAGGGCGGGGTGTCATTGACCATTTATTGTTCAGGATGAAGGGAATTCAGGTAAATCATTAAATGTAATTCATATTGTGTGGTCAATATTACATTATGTGGTTCTTAAATTTATAATTATCGGTTTTTAGAATTTATATAGTCTATTAAAAACCCCAAAACAAAATTAAACACTTATTCTAAATATTTTTTCCCTTTACCTCTAATGATCCTTATTTTTAAAAATTTGGGTTATTTTAATTTAGAAACTAGTTTAATAGCATACGTGAATCATCCAAAACAAAAAATTAAAGTGATAAATGTTATATAATGTAGAACAAAATATTCTAAATATTAAATATAATTTATTAAATGATAATTATATCTATGTTGATGATTTATTTTAACATAATCGTAAGATCGTGAGAAAATAGAGTGCTAACTGTGACATCCAAAACAATGTTTTTATTATTTAGAGGTCATAAATGTGATTATAAAAGAAAAAATCATCCATAAGTGGAACATAGATTATATATTGTCATCTAAAAATCACCTAGATCAATTTTTTATTTTTTGTTATTTTTAATCATTTAATAAAATATAAATTATCATAAAATAACATTAATGCCAATTTTAACATTATTCGTTTATATTGAATTAAAGAAATAAAATTATGAGATTTGAATATTTTAATTTCAAACCATTGAAACAAGATATATTAATATAAAAATAAATGTAAAATAATATTTAATTCAATTTTAATCCATTTTATTCTCTTTAGTATCAACTATTTTATTTTTTTCATAATTATATATATACTGTTTTTGAATTTCATAAGTAATTTTTGTAACTAAATAATATATAATATTAAAAGATAAATTATTATGATAAAAATACTTATTTATATTTTAAAATATATTTATATCTAAAATTTTTTTGTTCTTATTATAGAGAAATATAGATATTAACAGGATGAAAGGTATATTTTTTTGATTACTTACAATGTCAAATAAGTCATATTTAATTGTTAGGGTATACCAATTTCCAAATTAAAGATAAATTGATGGTCATGGTTAACATTAACTAATTCAATAAAAAAAATATAATATTTTATGTAATTTTCACTCTTATTATTATAGTTTAACCTCACTAGATAAATCATTTTTTTATAATAATGGTAATTATTTCATAATAAATTCACCATTCCATTAAAAAATATATTGTTCTTATTTTAAATTATATATTATTTTAATTCCACATATAGAATCCTTTTGGAAAAATTTGATTTAAATATATATTGTGAATTATAATGTAAATTTATCCCGTAGATGAGGCCACATAGTCAGTTTTAAAGAAGAGTATTTTTTTTTAGAAAAAAATCATTTAATATTAACTCGATGAATAATAAAAATATTTTTATGAAATAAAATTATAATTTAATGATATATAATCTATAAATTTAATTTAAAACCATTACAATTATTTATTTTTTATATTAATTAAAATTTTGAAAATAATGTTTTTGAATTTTATTTAAAGATACACGTTTTTAGTCCTAAAAACTTACTCATAATAAAATCAAATATAAATATTATTTAATGAAATAAATTTGATTAAATAAAAATAAATATTATTGAAAACATATTAATTTTTTTAAAAATAATTTTCTATTGATAATAAATGTGTTTTTAAAGTAATATGTATTTTTCAATATTCAGTGAAATATATTAATTTTATAAAAAATATCAAAATTACACCCAAGGTAAAGTTTTGTATTAAAATTTTAAAAATGATGAAATTTTAACCAAATAAAATTTATAAATTTTAAAAAACTTATTTTTACAATATGTGTGTAATAAATAGGTGACAAAACTGTTTTTTTGATGAAAAAATATATTTTTAAGATATATTAACAATTATTTTTTATCTCATGTCTAGAAAACACATCGAATGTTAGTTAAACATTTTATTGAAAATATAATATACAAATATAATTAATATAATCCATCAAATGATATTTTTTTATTTATTGTCACAAAAATCACTTGTGCGTATTAAAATTTTATTTCAGAAAAATGTTTCCTTTAATATTCAATTGGGATTTATTTTAATTTATAATTAATAAGTCACCAAAATAATATATGTAAACCAAATATTTATAATTTAGTTAGTCCTACACATACATACCATTCCAATTTATAGGATATAATGATAATATATATCCTAGATCATTTAAATTTTTTTATGTTGTATATGATATCAAACACAAACATCTGGTGGATGCGTGTATCACAAGATAAAATGGGTTTTTCATGTAAAATAATTCAAACATAGTGTTGTGTTTACATTGTGTAATATAATATGATTTTTTAATTTTAAAATACCAGGTAGTTTAATTAATTAAAATATTAATTATGTAATATATAAATTGGGTAATATATAAACCATATAACCAAAAATATATGTAAAACATGAAACAATACTAAATTAAATAATACTGAGTTGGAGAACACACAAAACATGTCTCATCTTAATTCATGCACATTATATAGTACTATTTAAAAATATACATGCTATAAAAATTATAAATAATGTTATCCATGTACAGGTTATTATAAAAATTCCATTATAATATATGTTAGCCCTTTTTTATCAATTCATTGTGAAAATGATCATTTGTTTGTCAATTGTTTTCTTTCCCATGAATAGTTTCGTCCAATAGTTTTGATCATTGAAAATTTGGAATTTATCAACATTTATAAAAATAAAATAATATTTCATATATCTTTTTTTATCAATTTTATACTATATTTATAACATCAAAATAGGTGGTTGTGAAAAAATGAGCTGTATTACTTCAATGAGATGGTTCTCCAATCGGACACATGAGTGTGGTTCACCAATTAGGATGGAATGAATTAAATAGTGGTCAGTATAATTAATATATTAAAAAAATTATAGAATAAATTCAATATATATATATAATGTATATCCTTATTACTAGCCTTGTAAATAAGAAAAAGAACAAATAATAACATCACTTTATGGATGTGGTAGTCTACAAATACATACAAGTAATTTCTTAATTTCACAACTGAAGGGAGGGTTATAAAATAACAAATAATATAACTATTACAAAGAAATAATTAATTTAAAAACAAAATACATATCTACTAAATTCAAATATTTAATTATCCATGAGTGATGATGTGGAAAAATAATATACATAATATAATGGATATTGTAGTTTGTATGTATGCATAAACCTTTATTTTACTTTAAATTAGATTTAATAGAGTAAAAAAGAACACATAAGTAACTTAATATTGTTTTATTATAATAAATATCATAATCTTATCATCTTATGAGGTTTATAAAATAATTTGGGGAGGATAGAATACATTAAACATCGAAATATTCCGATAAAGTAAATTAATTGTTCATCAATTATCTTTCTTAAATTGAACATTAATCCATATTGAGAAGATCGTTGATTTTTAAAAAAGTCAACTTACATGTTTTTAGGATGATTTTATGTAAATTTGGGAAGATATTGGTCATAAAAAAGGCTCTAGTACTGTGGTGATACGAGAATATGGGGCTCCTTTGTATATGTTAGGTCATTAGAGAACATGTTAATACATGAATTTTTTTATATAATATATGCATTAATCCAATAATGAGGATATAAATTTCCAAATATTTGATGGATAAAATAAATGTTCTAAATAAAAGAGAAAATGGAAGTTAGATATGTTTTTTTGATATTTTTAACCTCATCAATTATGTTATCCCCACATTCAACCCTCTTAACCCTTATAAAGGTTACAAGATTTTTACTAAGGAAAGTACTAACATAGAAATTTTTTATCAGTATACATATTTAAAAATTTAATTTATGATGAATCATAATATAGATTTTTTATTAATATTCAAATAAAATATTCTTTATGAATAATTTTAAATATCTGTACACCAAAAAATTAAACCAATTTTATGGTAAATTTTATTTTTAAGAATAAATACAAATTATTATCATTTCATAAAAATAATGAAATAATAGATGAATTTAAATATATATTAATTATTATATTATATAAAAATTTAATAAAAATAATTTGTTAAAATTTAAAGATTCAATTTATTATGATAAAATACATTACACACAAAAATGTACTTTTCTGACAAACAACTCACTTAGCCATACATTTAAGTTTCCATTCACCTAGAACAATATAAGAATAATCATATGAATGATAATTCATTCTGATTAAATATATTGTGATCATATTCCATGATAATCTAAGATCATAACTTATTAAGATACACAATATACACGAAAAATATATTACATTTAATAAATTTATATTTTCAAATAAAATGATAATAATTTAAACATGGAAAATTGATATCTCATTTCATATAAATTAATTAAAACTTTTTAATGAAGTAATATTTTATGCAAACATTTCATTATGTATTCAATATTATTCATAACATCTAATCCATCATGTATGTGAAAAATATGACATTTTAATAAAAATGAATAATATATTGAGGTTTATATAAACATATATTTTAATATAAAGAAAGATATCAACCAAATTACATTTAAGAAAAGATGTATATATTATAAAATCATATGGGTTTTCACTCTTCCCTTATTAAAAAATTTTCTACCTCAAAATTATGTCACCAGTAAACTGGGAAATGGGGGTACTTATATATCATCATATCCTCAAGTTCCCATATTGATCCTTTAAATTGTTTTTTACACCACAAAAAATTTACAAGATGAGTGGTTGTATTCTGAAAAATTTTTGCTATTTGATATTTAATATCCTATGGTTTTTCCCATATGAAATTTAATTCCCCATCCATAAACTCACTCTTTTTTGGTATATTTACTAAATCAGTTATGTAGATCCACAAAAGCAATTTTTGGAACACATTATGAATATGTGTGAGATTCAGGGGTAGTGAGATCAATAAAAATCCATCCAAAAATAATCATGAATTTTGAAGGTAACAATATGGGAATGTATTGTAATTTCCATACTCTTAAATACCATAACCCTCATCGGAGGAGATATTCTATGATATACATTATTATTAAAATGTAACTCTAGATCTCGCATATTACTGCTACAAATGATAATGGGTTAAATTTTTATATGATATAACTCTTGTATACAAGGTGCACCTTCATATTTAATAGAATTCTTGATTAGAACTCAATAGTTAATCATGGTTCCCTAGAAGAAGTGATCAATGATGGTTGGCCTTATAGAAATCTTTCTAGGGTATGTGAATGTGATGAAAAATCACATTCTAAATAACATGTGTTATATCTTAGGGACAATTAATATATAGATAAACCATTTGTGTATGTGTATGGGTCCCATTTTGGGGACCATGAGTCCATTGGGAAACTAGTGGATTATTTTCTTCCAAGACCATAGGGCCATGTTATATTAGGGATTATATGATTTCACTAATGAATTTTTTTCATTATTATTAAAATAGGTTATGAACCTTTAGTGTGGTCACACAACATATGTTTAGATATAGGTCCCACAATGAGGATGTTGTGCTCTAATGGGGATTGGAGGATTTATAACCCTAGAATATTAAAATTTTAAAATCCTAACTACTATAACTCATGATAAAATGGTTCACATTTATTTAAATTCAACACCAGATAATATTATAGGGTTAAAATGAAAAAGGATATTAATCATATAAATAAGGTTAACCATTCATTTTGGGAGACTACCATATTTGAACTCCATATTTTTAATGGGTTGTCTAAGCTATCACCAGGTCCTAGTTGATACATTAGTAACATACGATGTAACCATCCATAATTGAGGTGTAATATCCTTTTTTGAGATGTAGGTTCCATAAGAGGACGTTTCTCTACATTGGGGGGGGGGGGATTAATGTAAAACCCCATAATATTAAATGGTTAAACGATAAAATGATAAAAACAATTCAAAAATGGGGACACATTACTTATTTGATCATAAATAATTTAACTCAAAATAAATGTGTTATTTGACTATATTTTTTATTTATATGTGTGACTCTATATGATGTTTCATAGGGTGTGTGCTAGTGATTATGAAAAAAACTAAAAAGAATATGGTTTGGCCTATGGGGACACTCATTTCTATGATGGCCTATATGGGTTAGTGGATGGGTCCTAGGAAGGGCACCTCATTTATTTGTGGAAATTGTTTGTTCTTTTTGGGATATGAGCTAACGACAATGTTAAGGATCATTTCCTATGTAGTCATTGAGTCCCCATTTTGACATAACCAATGATTTTAATCGTAACATTTTTTTGTGAATTCTATGTTATCCAGATGTGTAATTTAATGTATCTAACATTACACACTATTTCATTGTCTATTAAGGTCTTAATAGATTTCATTATTCATCCCCAACTAAAATTAATGTAGTTATTAAATTACTCCAATAGTGTTATCCATAATGATATTTTTTAATTCCTAGTTGAAATCTATTATTGTATAAAAATTCAACAAAATTAAGGTGTTTATCCAAACAGACTATGTAATCCATTTGAAAATCATTTAACATATCTTCTAGGGTTTGAATTATAGTCAAATATAGATCATATTTCTATGGGGAATTTGTATTTCTAATTTTTTTCATTATATTCGACAAATACTAAAAAGTTCCTTATAACATAATGGAATCCCCTGGGTCATTAATAAAAAGTAGATTGTTTTACTCCATGCATACTTACCACTTCATTAATCTTCTTATGGATGGATGGATTCATATTCTTGTAAATAATATAAAAAATTAATAATTTTCCCTATTATTTTGAGGTCTATATTTTACAAATAATTTTTTATTTGATCTATTTATATCAACAAAATTGACTAACTAGTGAGAACATTCCACATTCGAGCACCATGAATATTTTTTTCATTTTTAGTGTAATAGTTCATTGAGAATTCATGATGTTAAATTCACTCCATACATCTCTTTAATTTATATTAAAATATTTATATGTGAATATAAACATCAGGTACTTATGGTCAATATATATTAAAACAATCCCATATTGAAAATACCATTGTATTTTCAATGAAAAAAGATTCCTTACCCACCCCAAATCATGGGTAAGGTAATTTTTCTCCTGGGCATTTATTTATTGCGAGTAATATTATTCTACCATACCATTAAAAATTTTCAGACATCCTCTTCCATTTATGGATGCTCCACTATAGATCACTTATCCTTCTCCATTGATTTTATTAATAATATGCGGGCATTGTTATTTTTTATGTAATCCTTGAAAATTTATTTAATTAATCAATCTAAATGAACATGGATACCATCAATGGTAACATGATTATCAAATTATGTATCTATAAGAAATTTCACACAATGAAATTATTATACTAATCCAATCTATGAATGTTATATAACATGGTCATGGTGGTTTTTCTTTTCTATTTCCAAATAACATCCTTCATTAGTATATCCACATATATAACAACAAATGAGAATATATGACCCAACCAAAAACAATTATACATCCTAAATCTAAACATAGTAAAATTTGAATATTAAATCACCATCTATTGGAATCTGAACACAATACTTAAAACACCTAACACTCTTTGTTACTTATATAATATATTATAATATCAGTTATAATGATTATCACATACAGACCAAGGAAATATATAAAGTCTATAATTTTCAATAAAATGATGATAATGGAAGAATTGTTATGACCAAATGGTATCCCATTAAAATCATAATATTCATACATTATACAGAAGTATATGTTTCATATATATTCCATAATTTCACTTGTCATATGACTTCTCAAGTGATATAAAATCATGAAATCTATGAAATCTTTTTTTGTTTATCTAATTTTTCATTAATATAGGGTAGATGGTTTTTATTTATGATTTAAATCATGGAATATTTATTATAATCGATGAAAAGATAAATTTAACCATCATTATTATTATAAAGTAGAAAACGTTACCCCATGTTCATATAATTGGGAATATGAATCACTTTTCTACATTTTCTATTAATTTATTCAATAATTCCCACAACTATATTGCTACTATTCTATAAGGATTCCTTGAAATGGGTGGAGTACTAGAAGTTTGTTGTGTTTTAAAAAAAACACCCTGATTTTAGTTAATAATATTAATTTATTAAAGAAATATATATATTTTCCCAATAAATGGGAATATCTTCAATTCTTACCTTTCTAAAATATTTTTTGATAAATAATCCCCATGAATTTTTAATAAGTCCCAAGAATGGTAGTATTTTCAAATGGATGTCCAATTATTTCTTTAAACTAATAGAATACAATATTATAATTGGATATACAAAATGTGACTTACCTTCATTACTAGTTGACATTAATGAAAAATAATGAGATATAAAAAATGTTCAAAATCACATCAAATTCAAATAAAGGAAGAAAAATAATATTTAAAGTACAAGAATTTTAAAAACATATAAATGGAATTCCCTACACATATGTGTTTTATAAGTGTAACATAATAATAATGATCCATATTAGAAACTCATTGAACGTATTCGATTATTTCATACCATGGACTAGGAGTAAACACTCAGATTTGGGAATTAACATGAGAAATTTCCATTTTTGAAATATATTGGACTCTATAATAGTATTGGATCGTTAATATGAACACTATTTGCCTCTATAAATATCAAAATCTATCATCAGCAACATGATTCTATGTTTCATTATTTACCATATATAAAACTTTTTCTTCTTTCCTTGATTTACATTCATAAGTGATTATTCCCAAATTTATACCACACATGAAACTAAGTCTTCCATCCATTAGGATAATTGTCAGCTAAACGTTCATAAAATTGTATTTTTCCTCTTTCTTTGGTATTTCATTAAATTTAAATCTTTTTATTTAAATTTAATATATTATTTATGAAATAACTAATTTTTTTTACCATATATAATTTTACCTTGGGGTTTTCAGTGTTATAATATTTTCTTTATTTGTCACATTCATTTCATTAACTGATTTTACCTGGTTCTGTCTAGTGAATATACCAAAATGTATAATATAATCAGTAATTGATTTATTAGAGTAGGAAATTAGAATATAATTAAAAATATGTAATAAATTATTACACCATAAAATCAACATATGTAACAATAAATTCATCATATAATATATTCAGGTTATCATAGGTATTAATATATTTTACCCATTAATTATTAACAGTGGTTAAAAAATAATGTGTCAATTTAACCATCCAATATACCCAAGAAGAGAAAAACCCAGCTTATAGTTAGGAATATTTTTCGGGCACTAGATCATGATATTTTTAATTCAAAATATTCCTTAAAAAGTTATTTCCCCATGGTATATTTTTTTCAATGAATTTGTTTACTTGTTTATATATATATATATATATATTTTTCACTTCATAGACACCACAAAATCTATTTCTGACCAAAAACTCAATATTTTATCTTATAATTATTAGAATATCCAATATTTTCAATTTGTTGAACCCTAATCTCCAAAAAATGAAATATTTATTAAATAACAACTATGATGTCCCATGTGATTCTTAAGAATATATTACTTAATTCTAGATGAATAGTTAATAAATCACAAAATAATATATTCCCTACAAATCTAATGAATTAATTATATTTTATACAACATAAATAATATAATTATTTAATAAAAGATATTAAATATCTCCAACAATATTCTTCTCTAATAGAACCCTCTTAGAATATACTAATTGAAATCATTATACATATATTGGGAATATATAAACATATGCAATGGAAAGATGTTTTTAATAGTATGAGTAAACATGTGAGATATTAATATATGATATTAATTGTGAATAAAATAATAAGAAAAGTATTGAAAAATGATTATAACCTAAAAAATATTAACCAATTAGTCCAAGATGATGAATATTTAGTTATGTCATATACAATTTTTACAACAAAGAATCATCACTAATTAATCGTGATGTTTAAAAATTGTTCATAAGGATGAGAAATATGTTTTTGAAAAACATAGAAATATATAAAATATTTTACATGGTTATAGAATTCTACCATGTATACCATAGTGGCTAATGACCCATGGTTTTTGGATTTAACACCCCCTTCCAATCAATTAATTTATCTGGTATCAATTCTATGAATATTATATTTGAGAGAGTCCCTTATTGAACTAGGTGAAATCCAAATTCCATTTCATAAATTTAAATGAGATAGAAATCATTACCTAATATATTTTTATGATATATGATGTTTTTACCACCCATAATGTATGAAAAATATACATTAGGGTTTCATAATTCCATCAAAATTTCATCATTTCATTATAGAAAAATTAACCAATTTTGAATAAAAAATGTATCAGGGAATAATAATTTAAATATATTCATCATAATCCATATATTGAATTAATGTGTACGGTAACATACTTTAATATCACTAGTTGATCATAAAAATCCCTAAATGATGTGGACATGGATAAATATATTTACTTAAGAAGAATTTATCATTTGCATGGAAAATGAAGAGAAATCATCACTTTTAATTGAGAAATACTTAAGAAACATACATATAAATGAAAATTGGATGATAGGTTATTTATTAAACATTTCAAACATGTAATGGAAGCTTTATTATATTGTAATGTCATAAAATTGAAAAAATCCATATAGTTTATCTATGTTAATAGAAAATAATTCATTAAAACGTTTTCTAAAAGGAAAATAGTGAGTCATATCGAAACAATTCGAAATGATTCATTGAAATTATTTTAATTAAATTCATTGGTATTATAAGTTAAATATATGAAAAATTTATTTATAGATAATTATTTCAATAAATCATTATTAAGAAAATAAAAATGTAGGAGAAATGTTCCTTACTATAAAGGAATAATTACATCATCATTTCAAAAAAATGGTTACGTTATATACTATATAGAGAATAATGATAAAATACATAGGAAAATTTTTTAGGGTATAAAGATATATTGTTCTAAAAAGTTAATGATTAGATTATTTAACTCAATATGAATTTAAAATACCAAATCCGGAAAGGAAATGATATTTTAACATAAACATTGTCATAATGGTAACATTGAATAAAAATCCCATGGATGAAATAATTTTAACTAGAAATGTAAATACCATGAATTCATAGATATTATTGAACCAAGATTACATAGAGTATATGTATATAATATATAGACACAAATAAATGTATAAACTTATAATTTTCTAGAAAATTTTAGAAATAAGGTTGAGATAATTCCATTAATTTGGAAATGGATACAAATATGTGTTTGAGGAAGAATGATAAAAGCGATGAAACATGAAGGGTGGGTTGATTCCATGAACTAATGTCCATATACAGATTTCTAGTCTATATGGAATATCAATGATTAATGAAGCATCTGTGAATGAAACTGTTCTCTGATGGATGTAGAGTCGCAATCCCACACAAATGAAACCAAATTCGTTTGTGGGAATGAGGAGGTGACTTCCACCACTATTAATGAATACAACCCATATACTAATTAGTTCACAAGATGATATGTTCCCTCAAAATCCCATGAATGAAAAAATGCCATTTTCATGGTTGGGGTGGTGATAACTACCACTGTAAATGACACCCATTGCTGACTATGTAATCCACTAGCATGGGCACCATTCTTGGGATCCCAAAGGGGATGTATCGCGACCCACTGTGAATGACAATACTGACTGATACTTTTTCCATCCACTCATCATGATACATAACATCAGGGGGACAAGGGATAAATTATACAAAATATGAGATTAAATCTAAGAGAGCCATGGAAAACTAGCGACAAGTCACTGTGAAAACTAGTGTCCATCGATGATTCTGTTTTTGTATAATCCACTGCATAAGAAAACAATAAATCATCATGTGGTACACAAAATCGACATCCAATTTGAGGACACAACCCTATAAAGCACCAAATATTTGAATAATTTTCAAATATTCATCCCACATTGAAAAGATATATGAAGGAAGAACCCTTCCCTACATAGAAAATTGATATACATGCCGAACTCATTTCCAATAAGCATAACGCTAAATAGGTGGATCATAGTCCCACATAGAAAAACATGCTTTCGTAGGAAACCTCAACTGAAGAGTAAAAAACTTTACAGATCTAACCCCACCCAACCAAAGAACCTTCTATATTGAATGGGGTATCATAGGGACTTTATCACTCTAACTCCCATCATTCCCATCTATCATGTACTCAACCACCATTTTATCCCCACAGTGAACAAATTTAACATCATCAGTCTATGAAATCCTTGAATTCTACCTGAAATATATGATGAAATAATTAGGAACATAATAATGTCCCTTATAATTTACATACCTGTGGTAAGTGGAGTAAAATCGGTACCATTGAGAGTAAGATGAACACATAGAATATCCACTATTTTATAAACACAAGGAAACACAAGATCCAAACATGGGGTAAAGATATGAACCTGCCTATTCTAAGAGAGAATAGAGAGAATAACTCATTCCATTCACATGCAAAGGGAAATAGGTCCACCTAACCCAATTATAACATATTCCCCCTCAGTTAATCCCATATACTTTTTTATGAAATGTGGTACTCTTGCTACACTTCTACTTATTGCATGACATATCTGGATAAATCAAAATATTTAACAATAAACATGAACAAAATAATAGAGGAGATGGGAACAATAAGATCCCTGTCACTCACCCGTCTGGAATTAGCACCCCATCCACTAGAAAGAACATAGATCATATCACCTATATATCTACTTCTTCTTCTTGTTTCTCACACCGAGAATGACTCACAAGGTATTAAAGGATAGTGGTTATTAGGACATACACACAATCCAAAACCATCAAATGGTCCCCTTCCATATGTAATAAACTACCATATGTATCATTGGCATGATATACATTATATGAAAGTAATCGTATAAATTCCAATGGGTATCTTCCATGAAAAATCCCCACACAAAATCTAGTTGAGAAAAATATTATTGTGATGGAATGATTCCATGATAAATCCCAAATCACAATGGGATCCCTGGAGCACAAGACCCAACTATATCCACATAATCAGGCCTCATAAATGTTATAATTTAGTGTTCTCATGCCAAAACCATCAATGGGAATTATTCCAAGTGGTTTGAAACTGTATTGGCCTACTTTTGAGTGTAAACACCATTAAAGTCCCACAACATTGGGAACTTCAATGCATAAACACCAATAAATTGAATTATTTTTTCGTTGATATCCAAAAAGATGGGATATAGAGAGAGCCTTATTGAGGTCCAATCCAAGCATCAATGTCCATCCTAATGTTCACTGAGACACATCATCAGTAGAATCAGATACACCTAGAAGACCATACCCCTTTTCAGTCCCTAGGGATTCCTCGACATAAGTCTCATCCCAACATTGACTATGTACCTTTCACCTGGATGTCCTAACCGCAGGATTTTAAACTGCATGGTTTAGTCCCCATCATAAGAAACTAATAGGGTTCTACCGTATTAAGTGGAACTGAATAACAAGGATTCTAGTACCTATAATGAGTATATGTAGGAATCTCATTCTATGGGATTAATCCTATCATCAAATAATTTTTTTACCCCATTTATGAATGTAAATTCATATTTCCCAACCATGAACCTTAAAACTAGAAGCATACTAATAAACAACAATGGAATACCTAATAATTCCATAAATGGGTATCATTGATGAAAAATATCGAACATAAACATATTAACACATTGATCTATAACCTTCAATATATATAGGCGATTTTAAACACATTCATATTCACTATCAATCGTTTCCATGGGGTAATATTTAATATATATACATTTAAATGAACAAATTATTCATGGAAAAAATTATAAATCTATAAGAGATACCCATAATAAGAAATTGTTCCTCCCCAAGGGGTCTGATAAGCCAAACCACCGATCAACTAGAACGATGTTATTTCATAAGTGTCGTTGGAAATGTTACCCAATGAATGACTACCTTTAGAAATTAGGTCCACGAATTGTGGATATGAGGGTAAATGGGGAATTATTGATCTATAAAAAAAAAATATATTGGAGTCTATTTGATGATATTTCACCTGACATTTGTGATTACAACCCATTTAACCCTTTTAATCTAACTACTCAGGCTACCAAGGATCATTTACAGGAAACAAAATGGTGGACCCAACATGAATATTTAACCATGGTGGATTGTTACTACCCATCGTTCCTCTTTCTCAACCTAAAAATACAATATGGCAAAATGAGATAATCATTTGAACATATGATCATGATATTATTATTTACGGAGTTGTTTTGTATGTATTTGTCATATATATTGTAGGAACTCTTCATATCTTACTTCAATCTAATGGAATATCTACAGTTTCTATAGACAGGTGTACCAGATTGGTCCTCTATGTAGTAGTTTAATCCTTCACCTAACGAGCATTGAAAATGATGGTTCATGGAATCATTGGATTGAGAGTACCACCAAAATTGTACTCTCCCCACCCTATCGGTAGCTCAACAGGACCTCCAGGATATGAAACCCCAAATACTATCTTCCTAGTTATGGTTGGCACTCCAGAATCTGAAGACCCTCTAGCCATCTCCATCTATTTTGGAGCATGTTCAATTAATGTAATAATTATTTCCATCCATAAATTATTAACAATGAAGAATTAATCACCAATGAATTTATCTCAACAACATAGGGGGCCATCCAAGGTCCTTGATAAAAAAAGCATTTCCCTCATGCCTTTTATCTCAATATCCTATCCACATAGAGGCTACCACCATGAAGGAACCCCCAAATGTCCTACATGACAGGGTCCCCACAAAGGCTGGTGAAGGGAAATGACCACACAATAAAGAATCTCACATTCCCATAATAAATTTTGATGATTCTCTCTATGAAAATATGTTAGGAAATTATAGGTGGAAATATCATCCAACCCATTCATATTAATCCCACCAAAAAATATAGTGGAAATCTAAGAAAATTCAAGGTACTGATCGCTAGGACTACCACAAAATTAGGGTTTAAAAATATAATAATGAACATATACTTTTTAATTCACATGAATCCCATCCAGAAAATACAATGGAATGGATCATGAATATCAAATTTATCAATTGTTTATATAATACCTTCCATGAAAATAGAGAGACAACCAAATACATGAAGATGAAAATAACAACATATTCATAAAAATCCCAACATTACAATATGTTGTATTATCAATACCATCAGTCAAATATGATTGAAAAAATTATGTAGCCCAATTACAATGCATTTAGATCAATCTCACCAAAAACATATCATGTAAATTTTATAATGTATTAGGTCTATACCAGAAATAAATAATGTGAATACTCATCTCTATTCCACTGCACAACAAAACTATTGGTCCCTATTGGAAATAAATGGAGGACTAGTGAAGGAAGATAATATTTCTCTAACTCTAAAATGTGAATATATTCTCATTACATCCAATGATGTCTCTCAAACTATATTAGCAATTATGAAGGATCGAATGTCAATCCCTGGTCAATTATTTTATACATTTCTAGATTTAATCACATCATGGAAATTATTATGAACTTGGGACCAAAACCATGAATCCCCAAGTGGGGTGACTCATCCATATAATGAGGTGTTCTCTCTGATGCCTCCATGCATCCCTACTCACATCTATGAGGTTTCATGGAAATATTCCATGAAAAATTGACAATTGGATCAGTCATAAAAAATTGTTTCAATTGGGGGACACCGGTGCACTATGGTGGTATATCTAGGGAATACTTATTTCCCTAATAGGAAACGTGATGATTTTCATACTATCATGACAAAACCACAAGATTCAATTTAATAGAAACCTATATATGAATATTTTTACCAACAATAAGTGTTTCTAGTATCCTGAAAGTGACATCCTATAAATAAGTCACACCAAAGGACAATGGAAAATGATTATCATATTTAAAACCATTCACTTTTTGAAGATGTAGTTTTTATTTCCATAAATCACCTATTAGTGGTGAAGTTTTATACAAATTATCCATTACTAAATTAATGATGTTGTAGTTTTTATTGTGATGGAACTCCTTGAAACAATGTAACTATTATATATAGACCTATTCCAAAAAGAATATACCATGAATGTTTTCTTCATGCCCACACTTAGATCTATAAAATGATCATATCTACATATTATTATCATATTATTCCACCACTTAAAGATAATTTTAAACAAAAAAGGGTCCTCCCATTGCATTAATATTCCATGAAGGTCCTCCCTAGGGTATTCAATTTATAAATTTTACATATATTTGGACATCAAGTTATGATGGTATAACTTTCCATCATGGAATGTATTGTGAAGGTTCACCCATTACAATCGTCATCCCTGAATTTCCTCCAAATTTTATACACTGCAATTATTCACCTTGTAGTTAGACATCAATCATTAATTTTAGTCTTCTCCAAGATAGAATGCACACAAAAGGTCCACCTTATAGTGACATAAAATAGTACAAAGTTCATTCTGTTGATATTTTCCACCCTAAAGTTCATCCCCCATGAATACACAGAAAAACATTCAAATTGTGTGGACATCAAGATAGGATGGTAGTCCATGATTTGATTACATGAGCTATTAAGGACCTCCCAAAAGCAAAATTTCACAACACAAATAATGTCATACCCCTCCTGGTTCAACTTTTAGAAAACCATCATATGTTGTAGTTCTTTTAAATGTGGGGTAAGGGAAGTTACAAAAACTATCAATAAAAGTGTAATAATTTATCAACCTAGAGAATAACTAGAAAAATTATCATATTCTAAGACACCCCTAGACCATTCACATACCAATGAGGTATCTACTTACCCCACCACTTGTGACAAAACATTAATGAATAACTAATGTTTGGATGATATTTTGTATGAATCTATAGAGGAAAAACAAAAGGATTTGATACACAAAAGAAGAAAATTTTCCATTGATGAAAAAACTATTTTCTTTTGTCCCTGAAATACTTCAATATTTGACATAAAAATGGTGTTGTCTATTGAATTCATACATAATATTTATCTCAATCTATGGACGACTCTCTGCCACCTGATAAATAATTTCCATCTATATAATGTGTATATTGACCTGGTCAAAATATTAGGAGTGCTCCATCATCAAATCAACCTCGAATCCATTACTAATGCACAAAAATTACATTTATATATGAAACATATATATCTTCATATAACATGCCTCAATGTACTACATATGTTGTTTCATCTCCTTTACCATAGACTGAATGGTTTTCATATCTAAGGATCGTGGGAACATGGATCTTATAATTTCATCTCATGCCCTGTTCAATAGATCCATATTGAAATGGAATCCTATAATTTTATTATTCCCTGATCGAAATAAAGAAAAATCATTACCCAACAAAAGGAGAATGATCTATATGAAATGACCTAAAGTATGTCTAAAAAAATGTCCGGCCATAAAAGAAGGATACATCAAAAAACTACTATACTAAGAAATCAAAAGCATTCACTAGGATTTTCCCCTAATGTAGGATAATTATAAATAACCATGGTAGTATTCTAATTCATATAATTTATGTGAAGAATCATGTTTTATATGACTCAAAATTGAGAACGATGCATTAAATTAAGAGAACAATGACAACAACATCAATTTTTGATGTACGTTTTCATCCCCATTCTACATGGTTTGGAGATTTTTAATAGAATAATCCCCTAGAAGATTGATAATTCCATACACGGTCATATGAAGAAGATAATATGATAATCCCCATCCTATAGGGATGGGACAATTTCTACCTCAACCACCCTACGATTGAAAAAAATATTTTCCCATTTGAGGAGGGTGAAAAATAAGTGGTTTCTATATTCATCCAATCTCACAAAACATTCCCCAAAGAATTGATGTATATTATTTTTGTTCATAAGGGGTCCCTATAAGATACCATTCACCAAGAAGCCTTTAGAGGATCCCAAAAGGGAACAGTGAGGTCCAAGAGAAGGAATGAACAAACATCCAATCATACATATTCTGACATGATTCCCCTAAATCCTTATACATCAGTGAGTGTCATGTATGTAAATACCTTATAAAACACTCTAAAATATTGAAATTATAATTATAAGATGTATTTGGGGTGACTAGAATCTGATCCACACTAAGAATGAGCATTTACTCACCAAAAACTAGAGGATCTCCCTAAATCAAGGTGTTCCTCCAATCAATCTTCCATAGCACCTTTAGTGATTATCTACCATATTAAAGAATAAAAGAAATCATTTATGACACACAATATATTCTCGATGAAGAAAATCACTCCATTGCTGATGAAATATTTTCACTTCATGGGGAATAAATAAAAATGTTGTTAAAAATAAAGGTAGGGTTCCTCCAAGTAAACTTCCCTATCTAACATGCTCCTTGTGATGTTCCTCACCATACACATTGTACATGCACATATCACCCACAAGTGTTTATCCTTATAGTTGAAGAAATTCATGTACATCCACCTAATATTGTACATGGATTATCAGTCTGTTATGACTCGATCATAGATGTATAGAATGATTTACATACATTTAATAGAAAAATAGAATAGGTTCATGAAAATACTTTAAAATTTTATATGGCCAGGTATCATACTCCAATAATGGTTAAACCACAATGCTAGGTCCGGGTGACTACGAAAAACTATTCAAGCTCAAGATCAATAGAACAATAAAAAATGGATAACTACACCATTGATTAATTGGAAACTCAATTGGAATCAATAGAGGAGTGGGGTACACCCGTATACATGTAATGTAAACCCTACCATATCTATGTAAGTGAAACCCTGCCACATACAAACTTCAGGAGTCCAACGTTTCCAGCAATATATAGCTCATGTGACCCAGAATAACATCTGACACACTATGTGTCTCATTATGATGTAGTGTTTTGAACTCATATGATTCAATTAGTAAAAAATATGATCCATTATACAAACACGTCATTCTTATGGTATATAGTTTATTAACGTGGTCGATCACAATATAGGAATACGAGTTCTAGAAATTTCATTTTCAGATCATATCAACACATAAGAAGATTAAAATTAGTGACATATCAAATTAAAAACAATGTTTAAAAGATAGAATCATAGATTTAATTTCTAGATTGTAATAGATGACCTACTATCTAAACTAAAAGATTCCTTAGGAGTATATGCTCAATCTCTAAATTTAAATCCATTACAATGAGTTTTGAACACTGCACATCCCATTGAATTATATAGGTAGGTTAAACAATTTATCTACCATTTACCAATGAATAGAGGAATCCTTATGGCTGACTATGCTCAACTCCCAAGTAACTCCCATAATTTCTAGGGGAAACAGTTGGGTAGGAATATCTTTAATCTATCACACATAAGCCACCATCTAGGACAAAACTAACTCTGATGCCCACAATGTATTATACATCACCACCTAGGCATCACCAGCCACCACTGCCTTGACAGGATGAGTGAATGGGACCAAAATGAAACTAATTTAAGGAACGAAGGAATAAATTTTACATGTTATAATATGATCATTCCCAGGGATATTTTATGGCCACTAATGACATGATTTATTATTTCTACCTATGACATATAGCTTTGATGAGGTGGGTCTCAATGATCAACTGGATTATTTCCCGTTTCAACGGATACTGGTATAAAAAAATTAATAATTTTTGTCTTTAAAGAACACTATATAAAATGATAGGTTTTGAGAAACTAAAACTATGAATATGGACATCAAAAAAAGAGAATGTATCCACCATTTTCCATATGGAATAAGGTGACTGGAGAAAAGCTATTATAAGAAGAGATAAAATGTTAGATAGTTGGATGAATCCAAACAAATTCAACTGAGCTCGTAGAATTCACTATGAATAGATGAAACAACCAACTATTACCCTTATATGCTTTCACTAAAACACAAATGATTCTATCAACCCATCCACACACTGAAATCCAGTTTTTCAACAACAGTTCCAGCTAAAATGAGATAGGAGAATTGATATAATAAGGAACTAAATTAAGGAGAAATTTATGATTGACCCTCAAGATTTCATTCCTTCATATCTAATACAACAAGAACCATCATGCCAAAAGTCATCACCAAATTTTTCAATAAAGGAGAGTCCTCATCATAAGAGGATTTAGTTTTTAGTTCAATTAATATTATTAACGTAATGGATGACCTCTATGATAATGTGGATGACTATGATCTTATGTACCCCTCATTTAATAGTGGAATTAGAGGAATAAGTCTTAGGTTTTAAGGACATAAGGGAAAACACAGTCATGGAATGAACCAGAAGTCAAGCCACACCCCTACCCATAATGGAAATGTTGTAGAAAAAGATAAATAATCCATTAAAAAAGTTAAACAAGAATCAAAAAATTCATATATATATATATATATCACCAATAATTCAGTCATTACCAATCACCCTACAGTACAAATCAAGAGATGATAGGGTTCCATATTTCCCTCGATAAGTAGGAAGACCTACCCAGACCAACCTATCGTGGATTGAAGCTCCTCAATATTGTTTCCAAAGTGATGATCCCTCTATATCAAATAATCATCTTTTAAAGTGTATGTGAAAGAGAACCTCCATATAGGGATGATTAGGGAACTAGTTCAAAGGTATAAAATCCATAAATAGTTATTTGTGGTACAATCCATGTTATCAATCATGGGTGCCCTAAATTTTTCAAAAGACATTAGGGAACCCCTCATAGAGAATCTATTCAGAATCAAAGAGTTTGAAGGTAAAGTAGATGATATTGTGGTCTATCAAAAAGTGAATAATCCACCACTATTCAATATCATCATCCGCTTCGCAAATCATGATTAAGATATTATTATAGTGGGGATGATCATACCATTGTATGAGTATGCTAGGATAAATGTTGTCTACATCCAAAAACTTCATTGTTAATGGACCTCGAGTTAATCTCATTCCAGTGAAAACTCCTTTCTAGATGAGTTGTTATGAAACATTCCTAATACCTACCTTAATGAAACTACATGTATATGAAATTATTCAGATGAATACATTGGTCCAAATGATGTTTAAATACTAATTTGGGGACCACATGGAAAACATAAAATTCTTAGTGGTTTGGACGAACACCACCTTCATCATCTTTCTAGGAAGGTCGGGGTTCAACCAACAGAAGAAAACGTAATCCTCAAACCACCAATTCATAAAATTCATCAACAATAGAAAAATTATGATTTTATATACTGGTAAGGCATTATATAAATCCTATGATTCAGATTATATCAATATGGGATTCTACCAATAGAAGGGGAAACAACCCCTAGTTGAAGGTGTTGAATGGGTAACCACCCTGACCAATTTGAAAATAATCCAAGATGATCACTATATAATTCTAGACAAATATTATGTTCCACATCTCAACCGTATCAAGAACATGAGCATAAGTTTAGTTGTATATTATAAAATATTTATTATTTTAGTAACGACCATCCAGTGTATCAGACATGAAAAGTTAGATGACTAGAAAAACAGTTGTGATAACAAGGTTGAAAATTTATTTTTTATTTTCACAAAAGTCCCAAAAAATCCCTACCTGAAAAACTGAGGAATAATAGAGTCTACAGTTTTTTGAAGAGGACATAGACACTATAGTATTTCTCACTCCATTATCTCTAGATATTCAAATAAATCCCTCACTATCAGCTAGATCAGAGGAACTCACTTCATCTTATGAATACCAAGATGTTGACTACTCTCCCAACTCTAGAGAACTAATCCCATAATTTTTTCCCCATTATAATAATAATTAAAAGAAGGAGAGGAGGAAGTGGATTAGGTAGAAGAACATAGGGATTCCCCTCCATCATTTTAGTTGGGGGTCTCTACCGCCATTAATAAACTTAGGGAGATAATCCTCAGTTCAAAAAAATTTCAACAACACACAATGATCATTCTATTCACGTGTGGTGATGAGAATGATGAATATTACTAATTACTAAGGAAACATCGATATGTATCTTCCAAGAACTATACACGTAATTTGATGCCTCTATCATATGGTGTTCTCTCACAACCCAAGCCTACCAGAGGACCACTAGGGCTATAAACAAGCATCAAGAAGGACACACCAAGCACAGGGTGCCAACATTTTTGTGGAAGTTGACAATCTCATCTATTCCAACATATTTTTGGACGTCCAATATCTCATGTGGATGGACAACCTTGTCCCTATGAAAAATAAGAACGGGTAAATTAGAGTATGGATCAATTTTAGAGATCTCAAATAGAAGATTATGAATGATGATTATCTATTATTTATCATGTAAATGATTATCGATGAAATAGTTGGAAACTGGTATTTATCATAATATATGGCTATTTAGTATTCATTATAACATGAATGACCTAATAAGATGAATAATATACCACCTTAATGGCCACCCTAGATTGTTTAATTTTTGAGAATTTCCATTTGGCATGAAGAATGCCGATGTAACATACCAGCATTCCATGCGTCAAATCTTCAAGGTTTCCCAGGAATATTTTCAAAATTCTATGTTGATGACCGGGTTATTAAATCTTGAAAAATAGTTGGACCACCTGGAAATTTATGTAACCATCTTCAACAAACAATGAAAACCTAGATTGAAAATGAACCCATTGAAATGGCTTTCATTATTACCTTAATAATTCTTTAGGGATTTTTCTTACACCATTGCATCATCAAAGATGACCCTGAGATGAAAAATGTTATCATTGGAATGTATCCTCCTCACAACCCCAACATGATTAGTGGAATTCAAGGAATCTAATAAACGATATGATGATTCATTTAATAATTTATTGGAAAATTATTTCTCTTAAATGTGTTAATTTAGAGGTGTTACATATCCTTGAGTAGATGATTTTAAAAAACTGTTAAAAATATCATGAAATAAATATTGGAACCACCAGTACTAATGCCACCTATCGAAGGAAGACAATTCATTTTTGTATATGATTACCTTAATGTGATCACTGGGATTATCCATCACCGAAAATATTGATTATGGTGTAAAAAATGATTATTACCTTATTGAAACCATGATTGATATAAAGACTGGGTATTTAGATATCATGAGGATCTTTTTGGTTGTAATCATTGTAGTCCATTATCTAATGCACTATTTATGGATCCACAAATTCTCATAGATCTCTCATAGAAACCCACATTATTATTTCATCAACCATCCCATATTGGTTGGGAGCATGTCATGGTGTCTGATCATTCTGTAGTAGTTTTACATTCATTCTATTCCTCAGAATGAAATCAATTTCTAGGTATTGACCGATTTTCGAACATATCACCACTATTTGGAAATTGATTTATTAGAAACCAAACTAACAGAGGAATCTTCCTTCTCTATAAAATTTCCCCCCTATATGAAATATTTATTTCTATGGATCACATAATACCCTAAATAGAAATTGGTTGGAAGACCTTATGCTCAATAATGTGGGATTATGAGTCAAACTTATATCTCATACTAAGTTTATCTTGCCACATTATTTTATTATAGGAGCGGGGTGTATGAACATTGAATCCAAATACCATTCTCCCATTGTTGTGGTAAATCTAGAAAATCATGATCAATTTAAACACCTGATGATACAATTCTATTCATAATTTCTCATTATATAAGATAATGGAGATTAATCTACCAAAAATTAAGAGATAATGTCCCAAATAAATCACATATGATGTATAATGGAAGAATTTACTTCTAATCCAACATTGAAACATTTCCAAAGGTTTTAGAATTCCTAACTCGGTGCCTTGTAAAATTTAGGTGCATCTCTAGTTGATCCCAGCAGTGATAAAAAAGTTACCAGGATTGAGCACCACTATATGTCCTTACCCTTTGTTAAGCCTATCATGGAAGAGATTGATGTGTTTTTTCCCATCACTACATCATATGGTACTAAAACGTTCTATATGACATTAAATATGGACAAATTTATACTGTATAACTATCATCAGAAAGAGTTGGGAGGGAGAAAATCATTAGACATGAATTTAACATTGTTCTCTATGGAATCTTACAAAATAAATGACTCAATAAGAAGAGTCTTGATGGGGTCTTCCTAGGGTTCATTGAAAAATAATAATCTAATTATGTAATAAAGTAAGTATATGATAGAGCCTATGACACCAAATAGTCATGAAACACTCTTTCAAACCACATTCAATGGCTTTGGTACTACTGGCCCATAGTAACATAGGACTATAAAAAATTAGTGAAAAATTATAATTCTTGTGAGGTATGTTCCATCTTTATCTACCATACACCTGACTTGTTCCAAAAATATATATACTCTTGGAGATTCTATATCTGGGGAATGGATGATTAGGAGGCCATACCCTCCTGCTAAAACTAGAATATTTAATTAAATTATTTTTTCAACTTACTTTCTTCCGATGTGGGATGAGGTCGAACCCCTCAATGAAGTTAGGGAACAGAATGATTTCAGTTTCTTGAAGGCCATCATCATCACTATATTTGGAATTCCTCATATAGTATTGATATGAAATGACATAAATATCTACTATACTAAATTGGATAAGATATATAATGATTATAGTATAAATTCAAACCATTCGTCCCACTACCGTGCATTGACTAATATTATGATATTTGTCTTCAATAAGACCCTATTGCATATACTCTAGAAGATTGTATATAAGGATAAAATTTGTTTCTTGGAAAAGATATTACATTAAATATGGTCTTACTACACTATAACCTGTACAACCACATAGGTGACCCCATAATCATTGGTATATAAGACAAAGGTGGTCCTACCCATCGAGGTTCAGTTTCCCTCTCTCTAAATTTCTATATGTGATCAATTATCCATAGCTGAAAATTCCAAAAAATATGTGGATGAATTAAACTATCCTATTGAGAAACGATTGTATACCTTTCATCATTTGGAAGTATAAAAAAACTAAATCACATGAAATTTTAATAAAAAATATTACCTTCATTCATTCCATGAAGGAGAGATGGTGTTGGTCCTCCAAAGACTAATGATACTCAGAATGAATCCCTTAATATTGAACAAAAATTGGAGGGACCATATTCCATAAAAAAGGAAACTCTAATAGTGCATATTCCAAAGTTTTATTGGATGACAATCATTCCATGGATCCAACCAAAATAAGTTTCTAGAATAAATATTTCATATTATGACATTGTAAATCATCCTAACATCAAGAACACAAACTGAATGGATCCCTCTTCTTAACCACATGCGAAAAAATTTATGGTGTCACTATCCTGACTGTATGATGATAAAATGCACAACACCTTACATTCAACATTATGATAAAATATAGGGTTAATTTTCATAGTTTCTAGACAATAAACTGCATAACACAGATTATCATTACACATGATGTTAAAATACTTCTTGAATCATTTTTTCAATCATTTATTCACCTCAAGGGAGGTAAATTTTTGAGGGAGATATATAGAATTACCTTTTTAAAAAATGAGATTCATATCTATATATGATGTATCTATTAGAAAAAATTATATATGTCAAGATTCTTTTCACCATATGATATATAGTGATGTTCTGACCCTATGTCTTGGGGTCAGCCACAAACTACAGAAAAAAATCCACCTCTACATATGAGTCAAACCATTATAGATAATTATTATCCAGAACTATAAGATTATTGATTACTATCATCAAAGGTATCATAGTGATACATTGAATTCTATCATCATCCCCCACCATAAATTTCCCTCCATCCATGGTAAAATTTTCCCACCAGCTTTTGGTGTCAGAGCCACTTTTAATATCGGTATTGTGTTTCTCCCTAGTCCAAAAAACAATCCTTCCTATAACTACAAAAACATCATCATAGTTCCATGTCATTAGACATCATGGTAATGATTCTATGTCTTATGAAAATAAACTACATAACACCAATGTCCACGTAGTATGACATTAAATTAGACAACACTACAATTCTCTCACCATGGAGAACATTTCCCATTAAATTGGATATCTACCATGAATTACTCTATAAAAATATATGGATTAATTCTCACAAAATGATATTTGAAGAAAGACCTGAATTTTATCTCCTTCTACATCCACCAAAAAGAAAAAATGTATCCCTTTCTGTGCATGGTATTGAACTAACTTGGGGGTTTCATTGAATAAATATGCATTCCCTGATTCTCATTATAATGAGATACATAGTGACACTCGGACCTAATGTCTCATGTTCAGTCGTGAAATAATTGAAATGCAACTTATAATGCATACTAACTAAATAAATGTTGGTTATACACAACATTACCTATCTATAGTAAAATTTCATGAAAAATATCCTATCACTAAACATAAGTTAGTTCTATGCGGTGAAGAATATTAAGAATTATGTGTGGCTTAATTCTTACACATGAATAATACGTAGTGACACCCAAATCATTAATCCCGAGTCCAACCAAAACTATGAAAGATTTAATTCCTCCCTATATAGGATTCATATCTATATATGGATCCATTTTTAGGAACTATTTTCAATTTATTCTTGTCCACACAGGATATATAGATATTGATAGATTTCCATCCGTAGGACTGACCACCTAAAAAAATTCTTCCATACATTCATATGGACCAAGCCTACACCAAGAGTCCTCAATAAAATATGATATGTGGATTGAATCTCACCATAATGGGACCTGTATTTACACTTAGAATTATGTCCTGGTATATCAAACACATATTCCAAAATTCATATAACATTTTTTTACCACCTTTGTGTGGTGGATAAAAATTACCCCCAATTTTCTCTCACACTGAACATAGATCAAATGTTATTTGGAGGTTCAGGAGATGAATCCCTACATCAAATAATATATCAATCCATATCATGGAATTTATTGTCCTAGTAGCAAGACCGTACATAAATGATCAATTTTCTTTCCTGCTTGACAATAAACTGCATGATTATTCCTGAACTATGTATGTCTTGATTCCATCCATTGCATGATATGTAGTGAAGAATAGACCACTAATCATGGTTATATACATAATATTTCATATTTATATCAGGGAACATACATCCATACCATGCCACATTAATATACAAGGTTCTTCAATAACTACACATGGCATGATCATCGTTCCTGCGAGATACCTAGTGATGTCTAGTCCTTGTTCCTTAGTCAGGTCTATGGGTCAAGTAGATAGAAAAAAATTCAATTTCCCCTATATGAAAAAATAGGTCTCGACTGAAGATCTCATGTCTGTTTTCCTCATTCAATAACCTATTATAGAAACAAAAAAATATCCCCCCTACGTATGTGTTAGATCTATACTCGGAATTTAAATTTTTTTGGAAAATCATGGTCTATGTTTTTCATATTTTCCCAGACACATTCCTTTTATTCTACAATCATTAGGCCTTTGGAGATTTATGATATTCACAATATTCTTATGGGTATCAGAATTGAGGTTTAGTAACCTATGAAAACTATTGTTTGACTATGTATAATATTCGTAGATAGATATTCATAAATTTCCCAAAAAATGTTCTCTCTACCAAGGTAAAATTACACATTAGGATGGCCTCTTCAATCTCTATAATCACAAACAAATTCATTTTTCCATGAAATTTCTCATGTTCGTCTATCCCCTTGGATAATAGATTATAATTTCTACCCCTTCATATATCTAGGTCTTTTCAGAACAACTTAACTAGATTAGCCTCTAGTTACTGAGTAATTTTATGACAAACCATCATCATCGATTTACGTAAAACAACACAAGTATTCAATAATTACATGTTTCATGATTCCTTCCATAATCTGATATGTAATGATTCATAGAAATTATATATCATGTTGATCTTTGATAAAATAAATGTCCTATCTTTTCTAGTGTATTGTCTGAAATGTTGGGGATAATCCCTATTCCGGATCTAAATTTTCATTCCAAAATATTGTGTAAAACTCGAGAAAATATATAATCTATATAAGAAGAAGAAATAAACCACTTTGAAGGATTATTTACCTTGAAAAAATAATCCCATGTTGAGGACTAAAAAACAATGGTACAATTATGAAAATATCCACAATGAATCAATGTGTAAAAATAATCCATGTAATTCCCAAACTAAAATAAACATAATAGAGTGTAGAAAAACTGTGTGATAAACAAAAATTTCTATGACTGCACATTCTCTTTGAAAAAACATCTTTCCAATGATATGTATGAAAAGATAAATCTGTTCAAAAATGTCACCCTTTTGTCGACAACATGTCACTACCTTGGAGATCTTCATCCAAAAATACATCATCCTCAAACCATCACATGAAACCAAAATAATTTATATTTAATGATCTCACCATTATGATGATCCACAAATCTTTTACATGGACACACAACCTAATCCCCAGTATTAGGAAGACTTTCGATTCATGGCTTCAATCATCGATTGTGTCTCTGATGCTCGACACCTATAAAAAAATAATGCACTACACATGCTACAACCAATATAGTAAACCCCCTTCATGCTCTTTGTGAATAAAATCATTAAAATCATGTCATGAAACTATGTATATGTACAAGACAATTGTTTCAACATCACTGTGTCACACGATCCACTGCAAACAATACAACCACTTCATGGTTGTCTCTTACTAGACACATTATTTTTGAACTCCCTTATAATATGTTTTTCTGTCACACGATCCACTGAAAACACTACAACCCCTTCATGGTTGTCTATTTCTAGACACATAGTTTTGGAACTCCCTTATAATATGTTATTGTCGCCCCTTATATGGGAACCAAGTCCTTATACCCAATAAATATAGTCAACACTCATTATTTCAACCATTTGATATTTAGAATAACTCTTCATAAATGTTTGTATAAAATCACCAATTAATGTTGATATAAATCTCTCAATTGATCATTTTATCTCTCCTCAATATATTTGTTGAATCCCAACAATTTCCACCTTCAGAAAATTAATGAACAGAAACATCCAAAAAACCTATCGAAAAAAAGGTCAGTATCACACCAACCCTCATCATCTGTAGAAATTAAAATGACATCCTTTTTAACATATGACATTTAAACTATCTGCTCCCCCTACAAAATAAATCAAAACTATAAATTTCTCATAATAACTATATTTTCACAATAGATATGAAAAATACTATTACAAAAAATCATCCTCCCCATAATTTTTATCACAACCCAATATAGAGCACCCACATAAACACATTTCACTACATGCACATAATCTTTCAAGAACTCACCATGTAACCTCTCTTAACATTCATTGATTTCCAAATATTATTCTAATTCACATAGGAATCATTGATCCTCTCATAAATTTCTATATTGATCATGTTAAATTGAAAACACAAACCTTCACCACTGTTGAATCTTGTCGGGAGAGAATCCAGATTTTTTCCAGAAAATTTCATTCCAAAATATTGTGAGAAACCTGATGAAATATGGAAGTGATAAAATTAGAATAAAAAATTAGTATAGATTTTTTGTTAAAATGAAAAAAACCTCGCATTATAAGATCAAAAAACCAATTGAAAACTCTTTTAAATATCTAATGTGAAGGATAGTGTATAAAGAATCCAAGTAATGCATAAACATGAATTAAAATTAAGAGCATGGAAAAGTAGTTTGAAAACCAAATACCATTACACCTTTTCAGTCTCTATGAAAAAACATCTCTCCAATTCCATCAATCGAAAGATTAATTTTTGAAAAAAATGTAACCCTTTTGTCGACAGGTAATCAATACCAATGAGATCTTCATAGGTATATACATCGGCCTTTCTCTATTCTGTCACACACAAAGGATTAATCATTCCTAAGATCTACATCATGATGTACCTCTAATCATTAATTTATTCCTTCCACCTAATCACAATTATCATGAGGACATTAGATACATGGACAAAATCATCGATTAACACACTACTACTCTACACCTATTTAAAACCGACACACAGAACACACCACCACCAACTTAGTATCCCCCTTCATGTTCATGGTGAATGACATCTTGAACATTATGTCAATAACCTATCCTCATGAACAGGATATTTTCTTCCTCATCATCACGTGACACGTGAATCCAAAAAATCAGAAACCCCATCGATGTTCTCACTTTCTGGATACTACATTATAGAAAACCCTAAAATCATGTTACTTCATCCCCTTATATAGACATAATGTCCATATATCCAATAAATATGGTCACAATTAATTAAATTATTCATTGAATATTGAGAATAACTCTCCATAAATGTTGGGATACAATTACCAATTAGTTTTTAGATAAATCACTCCTTTAATCATTTCCTCTCTCATCAATAAATGTGATGAATCCAAACACAGACTTTGAAATATATCATCTTAAAAGTGAATAAATTTCATCACCGTCCGATGCGTGATGTAGATCTATGTATGAGATTCCAATATGATCCTCTATCTATCCAAATGATCATATTCAAAGAAAACTAATTTCTCATTCCCCATGCACAGTTCCAAATTTCTTGTTGAACTATCCTAAAACTATGTGTTGCTTGATTATCTCTTCAATGGGATACATTTTGATATCCATACCTCACATCCTAAAGCCAACCATAGAAAAAATAAAATCACTTTTGAATTTGGGTCAAAACTATGTAAGGGAAACATATCTAACAATTCTCGAGTAATTTCCACATGAGATAAACCTTTCGTGACCCGGAACATTCAAATAAAAAACCATACACTCTATCTATAATGGTATGGATCAACATTAAACTACCCAAAAATACAAAATTTAATTTAATTTTTTTAATGAAACCTTTTTTGACAATAAATATAATTCCAAGGTTGGCTCTGCATATGTTTCCCAAAAAATGCACTATCAACCAAAGGAATATTTGTCCATAGGAGAGGATTTTACTAACTCAATACAACTCATTTTTTTTACTCACTCGTAAAATTATTTTCGGTTAGGCATCACTACTATGACAGGTATCCATTGGATTTATTTATAGAACCGAAAACTTTCAATGGTACTTTATCAAAATGGACTTGTATTCCAAAGGCAGGTGTTCGTTATGGTTTGACCAAAAATGCTTAAGAACATGCTCTGGATGATTGGATGGGAAGACAAACTCATTAAAACATTTTAGATGGAATTATATCCTACATCAGGACTCTCATATATATTTAAGCTATTTTTTATCGTTATAAATTTACCATGTATTAAATTGGTTTCCCTCGAAATTTATGATCAATTGTTTGTATGTGTGTTATTTAGAATCATCCAAACTAATTCAAGGTTATTTATTAATGGTGATATACATATTTATTTGAGGATCTACTTCATTGATATTCTCTCAAATACTTTTTAGGGATTATTTTAATCGTTTTTATCATAATAATGGTCTCTTATTCCACTCAGTAGGGAACTCTGGAATTTATTATCGTTTAGGGAGACAAAAGTTTGTTTTCTTGTTGGGATCATACCCAAAAATGGGCTACCTACATATCCTCATGAAATGAAACATAAACCTCTTATTTGGGTGCCACATAGTAGGACACATCATAACATTTATATTCAGGTGATAAGGACTAAACATTACAGTTTAATATCATGTTATAAGGACATCTATGAGGAAGGTTCTTAGCGAAATCTTGATTTGGGAATTATGCATATACAAACCAAGGAAAATGGAAAAGACATGAGTTTCCAAGTTGTATTATATTCCTCTCTAAATATATCCATGGTATAGGAGGGTTGTTTTATAGTGTAGTGTTTGATCATTATATAGTATTCCTATGAATTACACTTGGATGGGAATAAAATCCCATGTATTTTGATGCATCTTGTAGGGGTTTATAACAATTTTAGATTAATAGGTCGGGGATTACTCAAAAGGTGGATTCCCTTACAAAAGTAATTAGGATTGGATTCTTGAAGAGGATATCTAATGATCTTGTGCCTTCATGAAGGCATCCTACATATCCAAATAATGATGGCTATCAATGTTCCCATATTTCTAGAAGTTATGGATTGTGTGGATATTGTGATCATGATATTTCTCTAAGCCCACATGATTCATGATCGGTGTGTGAAACAAGAGGATGTGAATGATTCAAAAAACCCGACATTCTTTATTCCATGGATGGTAGTGGGTTTTCTTAGTAAGAAATAATATTAGGAAATAGTGGGTGTGGGCACAAAGATCTGATCATTTAAATGTGGGATGACATTTGAGTTCATGTGGATTGGATCACAAAATATTAGGGACATACCTCAGTGGGAGTGTCTTTATTGGATCACAGGAGATGAGGGGCGCTTCTTCTTCTTTTGAATGGAAATGAATGTTTGACCCTTAGTATATTTATTGGAAACTGTAGGCTCAAAGTCATAGAGATGAGAAGGGGAGGTCATAATACCTTTCCCAAAATAGAAGACATGGAAACTCCCAACATAATCACCAGTGTAAGGATCTATGTGACTTTAGATTTACATACTGAAAAACATAATAGGTTGTTGAATCCCTTATTTGATGAATTTAGGAATCCTTTTACTATACTTATACAATCCCAAAATATGAGACACACAAATGTTCCCTTACAAGTGATTTGATTAGTCGGGAAGTTTTTGTGAAGGACTTATCTTATTCACATTCATGTAAGGTAACAAATAAAGGATATAACCTCCCAAGATTGGATTTGAATAGGGTTTACAATGTGATATTATTAGGCCCTGTGAAGATATATTCATTTTAGATATACCGTGTAGGTATGTGGCATATGTACAATGTGCATGTATGTTGCGTAGGTGTACCACATAGGTCCTAATGATGACTGTAGAACACTATTAATATATGAGAACATATCCTATTGAAGCTTCAATATTTGAATGGATTTAAAAATGTGCTAATATAATCCAATTTTCTCTTCTATCTTGTTTTTAGAGAGATACCTGGGAGAATTTTTGGGATTTGGGTGAATGAGATATGCAATGGGGGATTCCGGATTTGTTTTAATTTTTCTCATTTGCCAAATGAGAGAACAAGGGTACTGTTTATAGCAAAAGAGGGATTGGATGATAGAATTTATTCGGCAGAGGTTGGACACATTTCTCCTTCGCATACCTCACCTGCATTGGAGTACAAAAAACATCTTTTCACGAAGATCTTCATGTAGGTCCTTTGTGCAGGTCTGTCGTATAGAAACTCCACGTAGGTCCCTTAATCGTTTTATTCCTTTTACTTATTTTAGATTTTTCTTTAGAATGTAAAATATTTAATGGATGTATTCATAATATTTTTTTTCTGAAAAATATGTTTCAACAACAATCCCACCTTATCATTGGATATGAGTAGAATGAGGGTTGAGACCTGAGGTAAGACTATGTGGAAAAGTCTATGGAGTAAATTCTAAACAATGTAGTTTTGGTGTATTTCTATATCATATAGGTATTCCACATATAATTATCACACAGAAAATCCATATAAGTCGAATATGTCTATAAATAGGATAATTCTTTTTCTATCTTCTTCTCCTAATATCTCATATGTTTTCACTCTTATTGCGTAGGTTGTTCATCAATCTTGCCCACATTGTTCCCTCATGTATGATCCTTGAATGTTTTCTCATGGTGAAACCATTTGATCACTTTCAACTACCAAAGACTCCATTTTTCATGCCTAGGAGGATGATATTTTTCAACTTTCTCAACTTCAACAAGTGGAAGATATGGCTCATGAAGACGTTCAATAGATGAATAGTAATGCCGAGAGTTTTTTTAAATTCAACATAGAGAGGATCCATTTTATGGATGTTCCACTAATTTTACCATAAGAATAATAGAAATTTTGTCTTCAATCATATATTTCTTCATTCATTAATTCTTTTTTTAATTGAAATATCAAATGTGATAATGATTTTTTAACATCAATACTTTCTATTAGATAATCATTATTATAATAATTATAATCGGCATGCTTAAAAAATTCTTCTAATGAAAATTAGAATACTGAGCATAGTTATATTTTTACTAGGGTTATATAAAAACCTCACAAAACTTTTATCTTTTGAAATTTTATTTCTCATTATTTCCTTTACAATAAAAAAATGTAATTCTTGTGAGCTAATACATGACTTTTTTTTATCAGTGCCCTTTTTGGGTTTTCAATCTACTGAGTACCTTGTCTATTATTGTTGGAAGATTTGAGTCATTCAGGCTAGACTAAGAAAGATAGTGTTTATGGTTGAATAGAATTGATCATAAAATTTTAAATTTTATCCCAAAAAAGGATTAATGACTAATAATTTCTCCAATATTATTTAGAAACTTCCATAGGGAATCTTGAGTCATGATTTTATGGCAAAAAAATCTAAAACATGATGTATAAAAAATGAGGTCTTTTACATGAATATAGTTTCCACCATTTGAAAAAAATTTTATGGTTGATGTATTATATAGGGCCAATAGGGTCATGTGATTCATATACCAAAAATGGAATCCTTTGATTAAAATCCATATTACGTGGGTGGATTTTTTGCATAGAAACCTAAGGGCATATATATTATAGTCAGACAAAGAGATCTAAAAATTGGACACTTTATTGTGAATCAAGACAAAAATAGGTGGTTTTACCATTGAAATTGATTTTAAAAATAAAGGTTCATCTATTCTGACATAGGTCTTTAATGGGGAAACCAAATCTACACAAATGTTTTGTATGAGGAATGGTTTAAATTAATCAGAGAGGGAGATTTATGATATCATTCTATGATGTTTTAAAGTCAAGCATTGAAGAAATTATACCGTGCAGTTCCAAGAAATTTATTGAAGACATTATAAATGATTAAATTTACTGTATTCAGCTCTGACAATATATTTAAAACTATCTAATAGCTACATAATTTATTTGGGAACATAACATAAAGTTAAGGTATGGCTAGAATGAATGGTGAACAATGATTTGATATTTTTTATTTTTAGGGAATGTTATTGGAAAATGGATAAAGGAATTAGGGTGTGTGTTTTCTATGAATTAAGATACCTTTATATGATGAAACCATTATGGTTGATATATTATTCAGGGTATAATAAGGAATATACTAGATAACAAAACCCTAGAATGTTTTAAAAAATAGGCATGTTATGTAGGCAACTTATATAGGACCACATAAGGGCATATGCTTCATAGTCAAGAAATAAATATCTTGGGTATCAAAAATTATATTTCTAAAAGACAAAGAACATTAACATAGATTTATATTATCCAAAACACTATGTTTGGTTTATAGAGAAAGGCACATGAATATAGAAAGTGTATTTCCAATCATGATTCCCAAATATTCAAAGGAATAAGATTCCTGGGAAGGTTTTACCCAAACGTATGAAGTACAATTTCTGTAGTTTCTATTCATATAAAAAAGAAAAAAATATAATGGAAATAGTATAGGATATGTGGTCAAATTTAACAAGGTTATTTAAATATTTTTTGAACAAATGGATAAATGGTACAAATGTTCCACTAATGAGTATAAATTTTGTGATTAATGATTATGCTAAAATAACAATGGATACCAATTTGTGGAATCTTATGGGATTTCATATCATCAAATAAAGAAGACGTTAACCATAAAACCTAGTGTTGCGAAGTGATAAAAAATGATGTCATGTAGTTTAACGTATTTTGATAAGGAAAAATATGTTACAATAATTAACATCATGTAGATCTTATTAAAACATATAGAGAAATGGTACCCATGTTCCACTAATGAGTATAAATTATGTGATTAATGATTACACTAAAATAAAAATGGATACCAATTTGTGTAATCTTATGGGATTTCATAACATCAAATAAAGAAGACGTTAACCATACAACTTAATATTGGGAAGCGATCAAAAATGATGTCATGTAGTTTAACATATTGTGACAACGAAAAAGATGTTACAAAAATTAACATCATGTAGTGTGGACATGTAAACTTGTTATGATATTTAATGTCTTGAAACTAAGACATTATTTAATTCCATTTAAACTCATTATGTAAGAAAAAAAGATGTGTAATTAAATAATGTAATTTTTCAAGAATATTATATTTGTTATAGTTAAAATGAGTTCTACAGCCATTGAGATTATGGATTAACCTCCATTTGAGTAGACCTTATGTACATAATAAGGTCCTTCTAACTTTGGCTCAATCTTTGGAGGTTTCATTCATGGTATCATATGAGTGTAGAGAACCAAAACAAGTTTCCTTGTAGAAATGTGCAGTGGAGAAATTTCTTGTTAAAAGAACGTGCTATTCTGTTCTGATAGACTTCCAAATGATGAAAAGTATGAACTATCAATTTTTCACTAATCGTTGTAGCTCTTTAAATAGCTTCTGAGACTATTATTATGTAGAAAAATGACCACATATTTTAAATTGAAGTGAAGTATATTGTATTTCAACAGGTAAAACTACTTCTCTTTCATTTAACAACGATTTTGGAGATTTCTATGTAGCTGTATAATTAATAGTCTAATAATACCATAAAGCATGAAAAAGGTCATCATACAAATATTTCGTATCATTTTTCACCATTTTCTAGAGTATATTTTATAGGGTGTAATTTAAAGCCTCAATATATCTATTTTCATCGGAAAAATAGCGAGATGAATGATTGAATATAA
The DNA here is from genome assembly GCA_963277665.1 of Viscum album. Classification (NCBI taxonomy): domain Eukaryota; kingdom Viridiplantae; phylum Streptophyta; class Magnoliopsida; order Santalales; family Viscaceae; genus Viscum; species Viscum album. Next base: position 1,062,442,657 of record OY728140.1, read on the forward strand.
TAGTGTGCTCTTGATATAACATATTTACCTCAACAGAATAAAAAATGGTGTTTTTGTTCTTTAATATTGTATGAGGGATAACATTTTTGGAAATATTACTTTATTTGACAAAGATAATAATGATTTAGGACCGACATTTTTGAGAGGTTTTACTTCATCCCATTTGAATAATAAATTAATAGATGAAATTATATACATGAACTGTTTATCCATAGGTGGAGGTTAAGGTCCTAATACAACCATTCCCCATGTAGAAAACTCTAGAAGTATTTATTCATATGTTGTAACTTTAGATTATAAAGAATAAAGTAGGAATTACCATTTCATGGATGAAATTGTTTTGTGTAATCTATGAAATCATGAGTCATTGATGTCCAGATGTATCCATGCCATCATATTTGATCAGAAAGCCTATACCCGTAATGGTGAAGGCTACGAGCTCCTACATATACTTCATTCATGGCCACAATGGTTTTTTATATATCAGTACACCTAAAAATGGCTCCATCAAATCCACATTTATAAAGGATCTTCTGGTGATCTTGGATATCAAAAAGAGTGAAACTGACCACTTGTCACTGGATTTTTTCTTTCCCACCTCTATCTGGTGGATGTATTGCATTATGAAGGTATTATATGATAGGTGTCATCCATCCTATAGAATGAACATATGGAATGAAAATATGACTGATATCATTAATTCCATTCATTAGAGGTTAAATAAAAGATGAAACCATTTGATGATGGGAAATAGTGATAATTTTCTCATCTCGATATAAATTTTCTAGTGTTGTCACTGCATCAAAAAATGCATAATCTTGGTCAATTTGTGATCATGGGACATATGATAATAATGGATTGGAGATAAATTCAACCATTAACCCTCTTACATAACCACCAAAATATATTATATATTCTTTTATGATGTTATATTCTACATTGAAATGTTTGATTTGCAATTATAAATCTCCATACACTATTACGTGGTTCACTAGTACCCAGAGTGCCAATTATAGTTTTGTAATGAGAGCATGATATTCTTCCACATTGTTGGTACCACCATATGATAATAGAAAAGAATATTGAAACACTACCTTTTAAGACAGATAAAAACAATTACAAACCCAAATTTGATGTGTTTTGGGTTTTCTATTCACATCCCCATTGTGCTTATGAAAGCACCATCAAGTTACATTTCACATGTTTCAGGATTATGTTGAATAGAGAATATTTCTTCATCACAATATTCTGATTTCAAAGATGTATCTTCTTAATATCGGTGTTCTACAAGGAAGTATGAAATGGATTGCATTTTATTTATTTTTGAGGCACAAATTGGATATCAAAATGCTGCAATACAACATCCCACTTTTCTAGACATTATTTAAGAATAGGAAAAATAAGGATAAATTTGAACAGTTTATTGAAAGATACCAATTGTACCTCATTATTCTTTACATTGTTCCTTATCTTCTGAACTACAATGATAATTACAAGGTATCATTTTTCAATACATGAATATCACCTCTCAGTGTCTAGCATGGTTTGAATGAGATATAAAATGCTATTTTTCATCCTATAATATTCATTTACGCATGGAAGGTGCCCAGTGATCATAATGAATATTTCAAATAGGGATTATGTAGCTTTACTTAAATAGGTGGAATAAATATCAAAGGACTAAAGTGTTATTTATTTAAGGTATAAAATTGTTCATGATAGACTTATGTCCATTGATAAGTTACTACCTTATTTATTAATATTGTACATGTTAAAAACATCACTAAAAAATTGAAAATAAGGCACCAAATATAAGACACATTTCACAGAAGTCAACTAAATTATTTTAAATTTTGATGAGGTGTAATTTCAATGATTTCTTTTATCTTCCTAGTATCAACTTCAATGACATGATAATGTAAAAAAAACTGAGAAATTTTCCAAATAATACCCCAAATGCACATTTCTATGGATTCATCTTTAGATTATCTTGCTGAATTATACTGTATATGGTATCTAGATTAGTCAAAATATCATAACATTTTTTGGATTTAACCACTACATCATCTGCATAACATTCGATAAATTTTCTCAGGATGGGTTTGAAGATATGGTGCATAGAGAGTTGATATGTTTTACTAACATTATCCAAGACAAAGGGCGTCACATGATTACATGATAAAACATGAAGGGATATGAAGTCTATATATTCCTCATATTCTGGTTTCATTTGAATTTTTTCATACCCCGATTAGCCATCCATGAAGGAGAGAGCTTCATAACTAGCTTTTTCCTACATCAAATGTTCTTTGTTTTGAATTGGATTTTCATCCATGGGAAAATGTTAGTTATGAACTCTAAAATCAATGAAATAACAACATTTCCAATTCTTCAATTTAATAGGGAATTTTTTGGACACCCATTTGGGATATTTCACCTCCTTGAAAATGTTAACTTTGATAAGCTGGTTTGCACAACAAAAATTTTATAGGCCTGTCTTTGGTGAATTATTTTTTCTCTATGCCTTGACCCTTGATGATCATCTGGAAATAAAAAATGATGAGTGGTCACATCATGATTAATTCATGTAGTTTCTATATAGTTCCTTTAAAATAAATCTTGACGTTTCATTATAAATGAAGCATACATCTCTCACTCTTTGAAACTAATAGCCATAATAATGAAATTTGGGCATGGATATTCTTCTTTACCCCGATTTATTTTACTTAGTTCATCCATAACGGTAGAGACACCTTCCTCAAATGTTAGAGGATAATTTTTGACATATTCTTATTATTCTTCCTTACATGTCACTTATCGTATTTAATATTGAAGGGTATGTGTTGAAGAAATTATCTGTGAGATAATAAAGGTATCAGTACTTGGATATCCTGAAGAGGGGGCCTCCATTTCGGACCCTACTGATGATGAAGGTTCTTAATCAAGAAATTAAGAGAGATTGCTGGGTAGTGAATCAACATCAATTTATTCTTTCATTATTGTTTTAGGTTTTTCTAGCCTGACTGATAATGCCAAAACAGGTTGAATTTCCATGGATAAAATGATGACATTTCCGTTTATTCTTTCATTGATGTGTGATAGACCAAAAATTTCACTCATGTTTTCAGGCTCAATTACCACAATTGAAATTATTGAAGTCCCTGGACGTGTTCTTGGATTTGGGTCATTGATATAAATTTTATTGATATGAAATACATAATCAATACTCAGATGTTTGATTTGGTAAGCTATTATATTTTGTAGGCCATTCAAAGAATTAATTATTGTTACAAATTTTTCTACAGACCACATTCCCTTAGTGTGATACAATTATTCTTCAATATATTGAGATTCACATGTTTTGAATAGATCTATGTCCCCATAAAATTTATCAATTTGACTATTAAATCAATTTATCAAACATTGGCAGTATGAAGAAGAATGGACACTTGTTGATGTAGCTAATGAATTACATGAAAAATGTTAAAGGTAGTGTCCAGTTAGACAACCATGAGATATGAATAAGATACAAGATCCCCATATTGTGTTTTGAATGTAATCTCTCCTAGTGGTTGTTTTTTATTCTTAACATAACCCTGAAACATCAATGTGAAGGAGATAAGACAGATCCAAAGAGACCCCATCAACAAAGTGTATGAATGAGAATGAGGTTGACTCCTTAACTATTATCAACACAGCCTCCTCATATTTCAATATCATAAAACATGAAATATAGATATAAGGGATTAATGTGTCCATTTTCAATATCTTCCTCATTTTCATATGTGAATGATATAAGTGAATAACATTCTATAGAATCATTCTCTATATGGTAAATCTCAACAGCTACAACCTTAGTTTCAAACTATTAAAGACCTGACAAATCCCCAATAAGTGATTCTTTTAAGATAATTTGATAGATTCAAGGAATCCATGATTGATAACATGTCCAGTTCATGAGCTATCTGTTTCAAGTTATCATAATTTTGGTGTAGAGGTCTGATTTTTCTAGCACGGATATGTTGTTTTTTTGGCACAATGGAAGTTGATGTTCGTGATGTAGATATACCATGTCTTATGAAGTTATATGAAATAAATATTCTCTTATTAGATTAGACTGAATAGATATATCTACATGATTAATGAGTGATGGTGTAACCTGTAATCGATCATCAAAGAAGATACATTCAGGGCCGACCCTATCATTTGTGGGAGAACATACTTGTTTGTTCTAAGACCCTTGAAGGCCTCTTCCATGAGTTTATTCCACATAAATAGTTTGAGAAATGGTATAGTTTAAATAGAGGTTTCAAGTATATCAATTTCTTACATTATATCCTCGATCATGTCTTATTTCTCCTATTCCCCTATCATGTGTAGTAAATTCACATTTATAGAGAGAATCATCATTTAAATAAGGTTTTTTTATGTTGATAACTATAATGAAACCCATGATCATTTATATATTAGATAAATATTATTCTTGATAGGTCGGTTTATAGTGTGCTATTTTGTAATGTGGTGCTCAGGATTTTTAGACTAATGGCATGAAATCTTCCAAATTCAAGGAATAATTTTTCATTGACATGAGACTATCTTCTTCTGAATTCTCATTATATTTTTGTTAATGTTTCATCTTTGAAGATTTTCCTTTGGAGGACAGATCTTTTGATTAAGATGAAATTACCATAGAAGAATTGTCAAGGGGAATTGTTTTTTTGTTTCAACTATGTTCTTTCAATGGAATGAGCTCTATTTATTGTTTTTTAACCATCCATTCATCATACATCTATGCTTTTTTTCTATTGACATCCTACCATCCACCTTCATTTTCGGGATCGGTAGCAGTAACACATGTTACATGGGATGATAATCATTTCTGATTCACTTTTCCAATGTTTTCTATTTTTTTGATGAGGAAAATGTAAATAATACACTCTTGAATGGGATGCATCAACATATTATTACTAGGAAAACAATTTGGGAGATCTTTATCTAATTATTTAATTCTCTCTTTGGCCTTACAATTTGATCTAAATTGTATTCCAAAAAGTAAATGAAATAATCCTGAACCTGTTTATACTAAAAATAATATAATTTTTTATTTTTTTCCTCAAACTGTCTCAACCATTTATCTTTTTGATCATTTTAATGAGGTAGTTGTTTCTTCTGAAGATCATGAGGTGGATCCAATCGGTATGAAAATGATTTTGAAGTATAAGAATGTATATCTGCCTATTTATGTGTGACTTTAGAAGACTATTCTTTCCATTTTCCCTTTCCCAAATCTGATGGGATTTCATGAGATTTTTCAATGTTTTACAAAATGGAATCCTTCACTTGTTGGGAGATTTATGCATGGTCTCTAAACCCTCTTGTGTATTTCATAAGAATTATTGGTGTCCATAACTCATGAGACATATTTTACACACAAATTCGAAGAAATTATTTTAAAGGGAGTAATATATTTAAGTAATATGTTAAAACATTCCACAAGTAAATAAAATAATAAACTCATTCATTCTACATTTTTTTTATTTTTATGATAAAAAATTGTTGTTTTTGGTAGCGATGAGCTCAATTGTATAAATAATTTATGAAGGAGTTTATCCCATCCAGTAATTGATTGAGAAAAAAAATTGTGTAACATAAAATGGGCAGCCGATATAATGATTTCACAAAACATCTACCATGTAATGCATCTTTTTGATGAGGGGTCATTATCATTGGATCAAAACTAGAAAGAAAATGATTTATGTGCCGGTATGGATCTCCCGAACCATTAAATATTGTAAGTGTTGTATTCAAAATGATACGCTAGAAGGGATCAAATATACCCATTTGGGGTATTATTTATTTTATTATTTTTTAGTATATTCAATTATTCCATAGATTCAAATAAATTTGTTAATGTATAAATTGTATTCATAAGCATTTGGGGAATATTTGGATGTATTGGGACCTATCAGGGTACAACAATTGGTGCATGAACTGGCATGATGACTAGAAAAACTACTGGTGGTGGTGCTCTTACTATTTTTCTTGGATATCCCCTGTGGATGTGATTATTAGGATGTGTTTGATCTAGTAATGGATGTGTTACAAATATAAGGAATTAAATATAAAAATATATGGTTTTAATAATTTCACTTTCTTGAAAAGTTCCTATAGGATGTGAATGTTGAGGATCTTCTTGTGGAGCATGTCAGGTAGAAATTAGTCTTCAAAGTAACTTTGCATTATGTCTCTTCAACTCATTAATTTCATCTTCTTAATGGAACAATTGTTCTTCAGGAGAATGATATTTAAATTCTCCAGTGTAAATTTTATCCATGATATTAACATTTCCATTCCCCTTGTTATAATCCTTTTATAGGGGTGTGAGTTGGTTACTTTAGGGAATTCCTAGATTATGGGTAAGCTACAAATTTCACATATGCACACCTCTTTCATTTGATTTTTTTTGTGTATAGTATTATATACTATAACATCATCCTCTGATCCCCTGAACCAGAATCATTTTCTAGAGTATCTTCCTTAATGGTATTAAAGATATTTACAAACGCATAATGCATTGGTGGAATTTAGATGGTATTTTTGAATGATCTTGTCCTTATGTGTCCTCCATGAGACATTTTTCTCAAATATGTTGAATTCTCAAGAATTTTATGATGGAATTTAAACTAAAGGAAATCATTGGGTAGTTCTTTTCTACATTCAATTTGTGTATACATCTCTAATCGTGAGAAAATTGACATCAGTTGAGGAGGGGATTTTAGATGTGAAAAATCACCCATCCCTACAGGCTAGGTCCATTCTTGTTCTTATTTTTCAATCCATTGAACTTTATTATTTCATTATATGTGTGAGTTAAATAGGCCCCCAACCCTACATATTGGTTTGTTTCCTGAACATTTATGGATGATATTAGCAAACCCACTCTTATAAATTTTTAATCGAACATTGGTTGGAATATTTTTCCAACAACCCCTTAAATTGCATGTTTCAGAAGACCATTGTGTTATTTCAGTCATTTTCACAATCTGATGGATGAAATCTTCTAATTAAGAGGCCTACATAGTGTTCTCAGAAGAGGTATGTAGAAGTATCATGATATCTTTCTCTTTTTGAGTATGAAATTGATAATCCATAGTTGTGACCAATTTTTTAGCATATCATTGATTAAACACATAATCTATTAGTTGCAGAAGGAATTGAGAAATAACATTTCATGAGACCCATTTTGTAAGGCTTTTATGATTATGAAGTGTAGTTAAATTAAATTCTATGTGTGAACCACATCCTCTAACACAATCACTAGATGGGGTAATAGTAATTTACTTGGTTAGCTTCTTTAGTCTATCGAGGCATGCATGCGGAATGGTCTCCTTATACTTCTCAACTTTTGAATGATAAGGAAAATGAGATAGATATCGACCCAATTTAGTGTTGTAACACTTATATTACCAAAAAATTAAATTCATATACATCATATGGAAGTACATTTTCTTTTAGATTAAGAAGAGTCTTCCATAAGATTTTGTAGACATCATGAAATAACTTTTCTACCATCAATTCTAGAATGTTTTATTAAGATGATTCAAAAGGCTATAACATGACTTGTATTTTATCCTTAGGTAGTTGTTTTATCATATTCATCATATCCTCATTATCGTTTTCTAGTGTATTCTCCACAAGGTCAGATTGTAGTCGACATTGATAAAGTATATTGTTATAAACCAATAGTATTAACTGTTCTTTTCTCTATTATATTAGATGAAAAATCACCCAAAGGAGGTTTAGATAATTACTATCACCATGGGATGTCTTATATTTGAGTAATTTTTTTACCTATTAGTAATAAGGAATCAGACATGTCTGGCCTTATTGTAACGACCCGAAATTTCGAAAAACTCTTGTTTCCTAATTTTATGTGTTATTTTATTTTATTTTTATACTCAACATAAATGTTTCATTTGATAACATGAGTATAATTAAAATGAGACCGTTGGGTTTTGACTGGTATATGACCATTGGTCAATATGACCGCTGGAAACTAAACATTTTGATTATTGTCTCTAAATACAAGTAATCTTGGTTAATTATTATAGAAAGAAGATTGGATGGCCTCACCCAGTAGTCTTGGACCGATCAAAGCCCATCTAACAGAAATTGGGAAGGAGGTAGCACCACTGGGCTTTTCTCTGGACCAATCCCAAGACCAACTTCATCGTGTAAAGCTATAACGGAATCGCCTTCGTGAGAATTTCAACCTGATAGAAATTATTGCTCGTGCGATGTTGGCCGAGCCTCCCTCAGATTCTTTCACCTTAGCACACCTTATACTTAGGTCCTATACTAGTGTGATAATGGGCTATGTAAGGAGACCGTGGCTACCTTCTGTAATCCTTTGTTTTAAATAAAAATTGGGATTTCTTCTTATGATGAAGTTTATGAATTTTCAAATGACTAGATAAATATAGTATGCATATTTTGCTGAATTTTAGAAAAAGGATATTTTAAAAATGTCTAGGTAAACCTTAAATAATTAAAAATGTGTAATGATTTTCAAAAAATGGTCTTATACAATTATGTTTAGTACGAATTTTAGAGTCTAATAAGATCAACTTGATTTTTGATGAATAGTAAATTATGAATAGTGAATTTATTCTTAGGATTAGTCATGTGACCAAATGGATTAGTAATTTCACTTATTGAAAGTATTAATATAATCTAGGAACCTTGATTAAGTAATGTGATTCAATAAAGTTGTTAAATAACGGTTTCATAAATTATTATTCAAGTATTAGTTTTTTTGGGTGAATAATGTTTTTTAATTAAAAAATGAATTAAAAATATATAGAAAATTATTTTTATAAAATGGATTTCATTTTTGAACTTAGAGCATCGATACTATGTTAGGGTAATTTTTGGGGATTTTTATGAAAGAAATGAATTTTCGGTGAATAGTGTATTTATTTAAGAAATAAATTAAAAATATTTAGACAATTATTTTTATAAAATGGAGTTCATTTTTGAAATCAAATCATTGATATTTGGTTAAGGTGAAATTTTGGGATTTTTCTGAGAATGTTGAATTTTCAGTAAATAGTAAAAATACAGTTTTAGGGTTTCAGTATGTTTAATGACATCATAACTATGTCATGATGATGTCATGAGATATTTTATGGGTTGGATGACCAAAGGTTATGAATTATTTTATAGGGGCCCCATGTGGCCTAACTCTATGGGAAATACCATGGGAGAGCACATGCTTTTGAGAAAACCACTTTTGAGGTGTCCCTTGGCCATTAATGCCTTGTCCCCTCACTTTCCCTATAAATACCAAGCCACATCACATCAATTTAGACTCCCCACTCTCCCCCAACGAATTTCTGGTCTCATTACCTCCCAAGTAGTCCTCTCAAGGTGCCCCTAATCCCTCAAGGTCTAAACCATTGAGTTTTAAGAGTTGCATTTTAAGCTAAGGGATCCGACCTCTCTCTTTCTTTTCATGAAATCTGTTTTATGTCATTTATTTTATGCTCCATGTTCTTAGGTTAAAGTATTTTATTTTATACTCATCTTACTTCCCTTCTCATTTTCATATTATGAGAGATCCCCTCTTTTTATCATTATTTTTTTATGAAGTTTTAAGTGGTGTCGTTAGGCTGCCGAAATTTTTGAAACGAATTCTTTCTCCCTTCTCATTTTCAAGATCTATTTTCATGTAAAGTATTTCATGTTCCATTTTATTATGTTGGGGTATGATCTATAAATTTATCATACTCATCTTTTATTATCATATTATGAGATACCCCATTTTATCTCTTCAATTCTATATTATGAAGTTTTAAGTGACGTCGTTAGGCTGCTGAATTTTTAAGTGGTTCTTTCACCTTTCTCCTTTTTCAAAGTTCTAATTCCATGTCAAGTCTTGCAAGTTCCATTTTATTATCTTGGGGTATGATCTATAAATCTATCATACTGATCTTTTATGTTCATATTATGAGAGATCCTATTTGATCTCATCAATTCATTTTTGTTGAGGTTTAAGTAGCGTCGTTAGGCTGCCGAATTTTTAAGGGATTCTTTCACACTTCTCGTTTTGAAGATCTATTTTCATGTCAAGTCTTTCATGTTCCATTTTATTATGTTGGGGTATGATCTCTATATCTATCATACTGATCATTTACGTTCATATGATGAGAGAACCTATTTGATCTTGTCAATCCATTTTTGGATGTTTTAAGTGACGCCGTTAGGCTGCCGAATTCTCATAAGAGAAATCTTATTTTTTGTCTTCCTTTCATGTTCTTCATTTCATATGGGTTATCTTTAAAATTACATTAACATGTTCTCAAATCCTTTATATTCTATGCCGCTACTGTTTTATGGATCATTTATGAATGTTTGACCCACGTCCCCTCTCTTTTCAATGTTTTCTAAATCCTCATAGCATAGCCTTTATGCTACAGAATTTCCATTTCAAAATATATCCCTCTTTTTCTAAAGTTCATTTATTTTATTAAGTGAATCCTCAAAGATCATTCTTCTAAAAGGGTATTCACATATGTATCAAAATGTTCTATTTTAAATTCTGGGATTTACATACATGAAACCCGCTTTCCCTTTTCCGTGGGTTTAAAGTGACACAAAGATCATGTCTTTAAAGCCGTTTTTAAAACGTTATGATTATGAAAAGAAACCCATTTATTTTATGCTATATGGGTTGTTTATGAAATGACTGATGATGATATATGTGGATCACATGATAATAAAGACATATCAAGGGTGCGCCTAGATAGCGCTCCAATGCATTGGGTAAAGACTTAATCTCTAGAGATGACCTTTTTAGACTGATACCTTGGTGAATAACCATGGTAATTTTTAATGACACCTTGGGGATGGACCTTGGTGAAACGAAATTTTTGTCAATATTAAATGTTGCAGCCACATCTTCAAGATATGAAAAATGTTATTTTTATTATGATATACCCCATGATTTCATTCTCATGTCTTTAAGTTCTTTTCATGACTTTATTGATGTATCTCAAGTTCATATGTAAAATGTTTCGCTTGTTTCCCTTACTGGGCCTTCTACTCACCCTTTCTTTTGATGTATGTCCCCAGGTTATGAGATGCAGTAATGAACCTAGGATGAACTTAAGGAGAAGCCTTTCAACTGTTTAAGAAGAATTTTTTAGGTTGTTTTCATGTATTATGTTCCTGGTTTCCAAGACACTAAACCTTAAAGATCCTCAGTTTTGTGTAATGTAATGAAAGTTTATGTTTTAAAAAGGCGGGATACTATAGTTGGTATCAAAGGATTTTTTAGTTATTTGTGGAAATTAGGATATGAAAACTTTAGGATGAATCCTATAGAAAAGATTATATATAGGAAATCTTCCTGGTATTTTGGTGAGTATTGAGTGATGGGTTTCCAAGCAAATACATCCCTGTCTGGATACGAGCAGGTAGAGGTGGCTCTGGCATAGATGTACATAGGGGTAAAAACCAAAAACACTGCTCTGAGCTAGACTCGAACGGGAACTGGTACACGACAACGGGCCTTGCTGCACTATTGGTTATGACACTCCCGGGGGATATGCTTTGGTAAATTCATAAGCTTAGTATGAACCATTATTAAAGGAACAAAGATAAAATAAAATAAAGATTCACATAAGAACATATGATCACGAATAACCTAGTTTGAAACCCAGGGGATCAGAAGTTCGGGTATACTTTTCTTCTACAAGTTATCCTTATATGATTTAAGTTCCTTTTCATGATAATTGGCTAAGTATGTAAGCCCCTAATTATACTTTCTCTTCCTAGTTAATGGTGGGAAATGGAAGAACAAGTCCCAAAAACCAATGTGATAGGAAATGCGACGATTGCCGTACTAATATGTCAGAGATGATTAGGGATGAAATGATTATTATTATTTTGGAAGATGTTCACTATTTTGGGGACCCTATATGATCGAGGTAAATATATTACTATGGTATTTTCATTGATATGTAAGGTTGAATTATATTATAAAGAATTGATAAATTTAAGGTGGACTTATAGTAATTTAGGTAACTTATGTAAATGATTAAACTATCATGGAAAAAATATGTTTAGGTTAGCTACTTTTGTTATAAGATGTTAAGAGTGGTTGTTGTTGTTTGGAGATGAACAATGAAGTTTATTTTAGAAGACTATGTTATCAAATCCCTCTTGTATTTGGGATTCAATCTTAGTATGGTTTATTTTGAGAAATTTGTAGAACAGTTATTTATGGAATGGTCTATGATGAACTTTGGGTATTACCATGGAAATTTTAAGATTTAAAATTAGTTTCCATTCCTATGGGATTCTTTCTTTTTGAAGAGTTGTTTTACCTTACCATTTATATTTTTGGGAAAATATTTAAAGATATAATAAATAAATAGTTAATATTTTGTGGATAATGTGACTCTATAGAAGATGATTCTTGTGCTTTTGATGAGACCAAGTGTTTTTTGAATTCACATCATTTGGAGAAAAGATGAGTTTTGGTAGAGACTTATTAAAGGATGAAACTCTACTTGAAGGTAGGTATATTTTCTTACGTTTCTGTTCTATGTAGTAAATGAATACCTCAAAATTATGAAAAGGAACATAAAACAAAAATGTGGTTGGTTTATGTTTCCTACTAGGTAATTAAAGGCTGTTTACACACATCATAAGATTGGGATTTTCTTATGGTCAACTTTATCCTAATCATGATTTCTATCACCCTCCCTCAGAACTTGACCCTTTGTTTTCTCCTCCATGTCCATGTTTTACTACATGGAATCCTAGTGTGGGTTAACTCGGGTGACCTTTGTACTTCCCTTTCTTTCTCTTAAAGTAATAGTATTACTGACTCTTTTTCCGATGTGGGACTTTCAATGAAATTTCAAAACCCATTTTTTTTAAAAATTGCGAGGATGCAATTTCTTAATGGGGGAAGATTGTAAGGACCTGAAATTTTGAATAAATCTTGTTTCCTAATTTTATGTGTTATTTTATTTTATTTTTATACTCAACAAAAATGTTTCATTTGATAACATGAGTATAATTAAAATGAGACCATTGGGTTTTGACAGGTATATGACCATTGGTCAATATGACCACTGGAAACTAAACATTTTGATTATTGTCTCTAAATACAAGTAATCTTGGTTAATTATTATAGAAAGAAGATTCGATGGCCTCGCCCAGTAGTCTTAGGCCGATCGAAGCCCATATAATAGAACTTAGGAAGGAGGTAGCACCACTGGGATTTGCTATGGACAAAACCCAAGCCGAACTTCATCGTGTGATGTTAGAATGGAATCACCTTCGCGAGAAGTTCAAACTGATAGAAATTACTACTCGTGCGATGTTGGCCGAGCCTCCCTCAGATTCTCTCACCTTAGCACACCTTACACTTAGGTCCTATGCTGGTGTGATAAGGGGCTATGTAAGGAGACCGTAACTGCCTTGTGTATTCCTTTGTTTTAAATAAAAATTGGGATTTCTTCTTATGATGAAGTTTATGAATTTTCAAATGATCAGATAAATATAGTATGTATATTTTTGATGAATTTTAGAAAAAGGATATTTTAAAATTTTTTAGGTAATCCTTAAATAATTAAAAATGTGTAATGATTTTCAAAAACTTTTCTTATAAAATTATGTTTAGTACGGAATTTAGAGTCTAATAAGATCAACTTGATTTTTGATGAATAGTAAATTATAAATAGTGATTTTATGCTTAGGATTAATAATGTGACCAAATGGATTAGTAATCTCAGTTAATGAAATTATTAATATAATCTAGGAACCTTGATTAAGTAATGCGATTCAATAAAATGGTTAAATAATGGTTTCATAAATTATTATTCAAGTATTAGTTTTTTCAGTTGAATATTGTTTTTTAATTAAAAATTAAATTAAAAATATATAGAAAATTATTTTTATAAAATGGATTTTATTTTTGAACTCAGAGCATCGATATTATGTTAAAGTAATTTTTGGGGATTTTTCTTAAAACAATGAATTTTCGGTAAATATTGTATTTATTTAAAAAATAAATTAAAAATATTTAAAAAATTATTTTTATAAAATGTAGTTCATTTTTGAAATCGGGGCATTGATATTTGGTTAAGGTAAAATTTTGGGCTTTTTCTGAGAAAGTTGAATTTTCAGTAAATAGTAAAAATACAATTTTAGGGTTTCAGTATGTTTAATGACATCATAACTATGTCATGATGATGTCATGAGATATTTTATGGGTTGGCCGACCAAAGGTGATGAAGTATTGTATGGGGGACTCCATGTGGCCTAACTCCATGTGAAATACCATGGGAGGGCACATGGTTTTGAGAAAACCACTTTTGATGTGTCCCTTGGCCATTAATGCCTTGTCTCCTCACTTTCCCTATAAATACCAAGCCATCCTCTCATCAATTCCGACTCCCCACTCTCCCCCAACTATGTTCTGGTCACATTACCTCCCAAGGAGTCCTCTCAAGGTTCCCCTAAGCCGTCAAGGTCAAAAACTTTGAGTTTTAAGAGTTTCATTTTAAGGTAAGGGATCCGACCTCTCTCTTTCTTTCCAAGAAATCTGTTTTATGTCATTTATTTTATGCTCCATGTTCTTAGGTTAATGAATGTTATTTTATACTCATATTAGTTCCCTTTTAATTTTCATATAATTATTGATCCCCTATTACCCTCATTGTTTGGTTTTAAGAAGTTTTAAGTGGCGCCGTTAGGCTGCCGAAATGTTTGTAACGGATTCTTTCTCCCTTCTCATTTTTCAAGATCTATTTTCATGTAAAGTATTTCAAGTTACATTTTATGATGTTGGGGTATGATCTCTAAATTTATCACACTGATCTTTTATGATCATATTATGAGAGAACCCATTTGATCTCTTCAATTCTGTATTTTGATGTTTAAGTGACACCGTTAGGCTGCCGAATTCTTAAGTGGTTATTTAACCTTTCTCCTTTTTCAAAGTTCTTATTCCATGTCAAGTCTTACAAAATCCTTTTTAGTATGTTGGGGTATGATATCTAAATCAATCATACTGATATTTTATGTTCATATGATGAGATACCCTATTTGATCTCATCAATACATTTTTGTTAAAGTTTAAGTGGCGCCGTTAGGCTACCGAATTTTTAAGGGATTCTTTCACCCTTCTCGTTTTCAAGATCTATATTCATGTCAAGTATTTCATGTTCCTTTTTATTATATTGGGGTATGATCTCTATATCTATCATACTGATAATTTATGTTCATATGATGAGAGACCCAATTTGATCTTGTCAATCCATTTTTGGATGTTTTAAGTGATGTCGTTAGGCTGCCGAATTCTCATAAGAGAAATCTTATTTTTATCTTACTTTAATGTTCATCATT
This sequence comes from Viscum album, assembly GCA_963277665.1. Taxonomy (NCBI): domain Eukaryota; kingdom Viridiplantae; phylum Streptophyta; class Magnoliopsida; order Santalales; family Viscaceae; genus Viscum; species Viscum album. The sequence continues at coordinate 1,062,458,080 of OY728140.1, forward strand.
TCATATGGTATATCTTTCAAATTTCATTATCATGTTCTCAAATCCTTTATATTCTATCCCCTACTGTTTTATGGATCATTTATGAATGTTTGACCCATGTCCCCTCTCTTTTCAATGTTTTCTAAAACCTCGTAACATAGCCTTTATGATACAGAATTTCCGTTTCAAAATATCTCCCTCTTTTTCTAAAGTTCATTTATTTTAGTAAGTGAATACTCAAAGCTCTTTCTTCTAAATGGGTATTCACATATGTATCAAAATGTTATATTTTAAATTCTGGGATTTACATACATGAAACCCGCTTTCCTTTTTCCGTGGGATTAATGTGACACAAAGATCATGTCTTTAAAGAAGTTTTAAAATGTTATGATTATGAAATGAAAACCATTTATTTTATACTATATGGGTTGTTTATGAAATGATTGATGATGATATATGTGGCTCACATGATAATAAAGACATGTCAAGGGTGCGACCAGATAGTGCTCCAATGCATTGGGTAAAGACTTAATCACTAAAGATTACCTTTTTATACTGATACCTTGGTGAATAACCTTGGAAATTTTTAATGACACCTTGGGGATGGACCTTGGTGAAATGAAATGATTGTCAATATTAAATGTTGCAGCCACATCTTCAAGTTATGAAAAATTTTATTTTTATTATGATATTCCTCATGATTTAATTCTCAATCCTTTACGTTCTTTTCATAGCTTTATATATGTATCTCAAGTTCATATGTAAAATGTTTCGGTTGTTTCCCTTATTGGGCCTTCTGCTCACACTTTCTTTTGATTTATGTCCCCAGGTTATGAGATGTAGCAATGAACCTAGGATGAACTTAATGATAAGCCTTTCAAGTGTTTAAGAAGAATGTTTTTTGTTGTTTTCATGTATTATTTTCCTGGTTTCCAAGACACTAAACATTAAAGATCTGCAGTTTTGAGTAATTTAATGACATATTATGTTTTAAAAAGGCGGGATGCTATACTTATGTCATCATGTTCCTAGAGATAAAATATAATTCTAATTACTATATTGTGAATAAGTTTTTTTTCTAGAAAATGTGAAACATTACTATGAAGATAAGGAATTATATATATCATAGGACCACCGTGGTGGATTACAACCATAGATAAATACTCTGTCTATTTGGTCTTCTGGCCACACATTGGGTTTTTGTTGCTCTCATCCAAAGATAGATTCTCAAGATTTTCCCAAAATTTATGTAGCAAGCCTATATGATTATGTGTGTGATTTAGAAAATAAAAATTATTATTATTAATCCCATTATTTGTTAATGGGATAGTAGAATATTGAGTTCTATCAAATAAATGACTGAGGGCTTCATGAATTCCAGTATTAAGAGGAGTAAGATCATAGATTGGCTCTTTATTTTTCCATTATGTTTAGAAAGACTTGTTCTTAGTTTATCTTTTACATGTTGTTGGGGACACTTGCTAGGAGAAGTGGTTTTGATGGGATAGAATATGTGATTTCATTGGAGTGGTCATCAGAAATGGATTATTTCTCCCATTGGAAAGGGTATATGTTCCACATCTGGTAACCCATATGATATATGGGAATGGGTTCCATAACCATCCTATAATAGAATAGAGGAGTGCATCTACTATGGGACAACATTCCCATGAGTCATCCAAGGTATAGGGAAAAAATTATGTGTATGTTCCCCTGGTACTGCTAATGTTTCTACAATGATATTCTGGTTGGATTCCAGAATATGGGTAGGAATTTGTGTCTTCACATTCAACATTGCTAACATTTGTTTAGTGACATCAACATCAAGAACTAGAATAGAAGTCAATTTCATATCCAGAGTAGGTGTATGTGACTTCTCCTATCATCCATTAAAGTTTTGTGGAATATGAAAATACTAGTTTATTGTGGAAGAGAATTGGGTCTTCCTGTAATTTTTCATCTGAGCATTCCGACTGACTTATCCAGGTTCTAGAAAACAAGAGTATTAACATGCTTGATAAATATTGGTAGTGGTATGTTTTTACTAGATGTTTTCTTCCACTCGTGGTCAATGTAATTCTTTCAAATCTTATAGAAGAGACTACTTGTAGGATTTATTGATGAAGGATAGTATATGCACCTTCCTATAGGTTTCCACCATATTTTATTGGCCAGCATCCTTGACTATAATAAGATTAGTCTGGTGACTGGATGATTGTTTGAAAGAATGTTTTTGTGGATACTTACAGTACTTCACTAGGTTTAAATGGTGGGATTTTAGGGTTCCATCTATTATGTTTTTTGGTTGGAATAATTAGGTTGTATGGGTGTATGTGTGTGTTCATTGTTTACCACCATAATAGGTTGATGGACTTATTTGAAGGGGGAGAAGGTAAGAACCATCACCCCATGGGATCGATGTTGTACCTGGTGGTTCATCTTGCATTCATAGATCTGAGAGACCTGGTTCGAATAGTCGATGGTAACATCATTATAATGGTGGGCGTTTAATGCCAAACGATTCTGTTTTTGTAGATTACTAGTGGGAAACATTTGAAAGGACTCATGTGTATTCGAGTTGAATCCATGATTAACCTATTGATCAACATCCCTATAGTAAGAGAGGAACATTATATTATGTTATATGGATAAGGACCTAAAAGGGTACTAAACGGTGATTAGAACCATCTTCTTCTAGACCATCGATCATTGCTAACTGGATGATCGAGTGTTGTTTTTAACTTGGAAAGCCTGTCAGGCAGCCTCCAGTGGGTATAATACTTTGTTGATGATATTTACATAATAATAAAATTGAGACCGAACAATAACGATGTGGTTTTAGTGATTACATTATTTTAGCAGATGAGGATATAAATTGAGCTATAATCAGGACATTCATGGTTGAAATCTTGAAGGAAGCCATTTGGAGCTGAGAGAGTTCTGAGAAAAATATGAAAATTAAAAAATGAGCACCATTATAGAAATTTATTTTAGATGGAAACATCCATGATTGATTCCATTGTCTAGTCCTCTAATATTAATTGATAATGTGCTAAAATATGGGTAATGTTATCAACTCAGTAAAGGATTCACATCAGGTTCACTGTTTTTTTCCATCTCACTCATAATGTGTGTTCTAGTATGGAATCACTACTTCTAGTAGTTTTTCTGTGGATTTAATTATGGAACCAGAAATATCCAATAGTTTAATATCTAAATGGATGTGTTTTCCAAAGGCAGACATTCATTAGGTTTGGACCTATAATTCATAATAACATTCATTTATCGAGAGGATTGGAGTTTGGAATCATCACACCCTATTAGAGGAATTATTCTCTACTCTCGGACATCCTTATTGGTTTATGATATGTTTGTAAATCCTTTTTAATTAACATACCATAACATATGTTCCCATGATATTTGAAATCAATTATTTTCATGTGTAAAATTTATAATAATATATATGTATTTGAGGTTCATCATAAATGGAAATATCTATATGTATTTGGGGATCCCCATCAGTGATATTCTTTCATATATTGTTTAATAATTCATTTATTCATTGTTCCCAAATTCTTTATTTTTATCCAACCCATTGTAGTACTCTATAATTTATATTTCTATCTAGAGATGAAATTTTGTTTTGATGTTGGAATCATACAAATATATAGGCTACCAATGGTTCTGTGTGAAAGGAATTAGAACCCTCATAGTTCAGTTCCACTTAACATGGGACATAAAAAATTTATGTTTTAGTGATAAGGCCATAACCATAGATTTTAATGTGAAGTTGTATGGGAATATAAGAAGAATGTGTGTAGTTAATAAATGGTGTGGGGGTTATTCCTATGTATCCCAAGGAACCTAGAAAATATATGTGTTTCCATGTTTGATTTGATCCTGTTGGGAATATAGCTGAGGAAGAGAATAGTTGATCTGGAGTGTTGAGTTTGAACCTTATAGAGTCATACTACATATCCCAATTGGATGGGAATCAAATCCCACATATTTCGATGTATCTCACAGGGTTGTATAACCCTTTGATAGAAATAGGTGGGGTATTACTCATAAGTATGATGCCTTGTTTACTAGAATTAGGGGTAATTATTTTAAGAGGATATATAATGAGATCATTCCATGGTAAAGGGATTTTCTTTATCCCAATTATGATGGGGATTTGTGTTCTTGTAGTTCAATATTTTTGGATTGTGTGAATGTTGTGATCATAAATTTTCTCTTAGACAACATGAGGGATGATCAATGTGAGAAACCAAAAAATGTGAATTATTCAAAAACTCACATACTCTATCTTCTACGGATTGGTGAGGTGGACCTATGATGAAAGAAGGATAGGAGATAATGGGTGAGGGCACATCATGAGGAACCTTTCATTATTCGATGGAATTGAATGTCATTTATCCCAGATCTCATAATACAAGGGTAATACATCTATGGGAGTTCCATGATTGGATTCCCAAAGAGGAGGGATACTTCTCCATTGATGGAATGAAATAACGTGTGTGACCCTCACTCTATTTACCGGGAACCAGAGGATCCAGGTTTTATATATGAGAAGGAGAGTGAGAATACCATTCCCATAATCTATGATAGGGAATGTCACATAATTATATCTAGGTCAAGGACCTATGTAACTATAGATATATGAAAATATGAACATTACAGGGATCATAAATCCCTTTGATGACGAATGTGGGAAACCCTTGACTGTAGATATGAAAACCAAATATTGAATACACACTGATGTGCCCTACCCAACGTTCTGATATGTTAAAAGGTTTTGGTGGTTGCATAAACTATGTACCTTCTATATGATGAAACGTTGGAAGGATATATCCTTCCATGAGTGTCTTTGAAGAGTGTTTACGTATTGATATGAGTAGGCCATTTGCGCAACTATGTAGTGTAGTCATACCGCATATGTTTGTCGCATAGGTACACCTTAAAGTTATGTCGCATTGGTGTGACACATAATTATTTGTGATGATTGAAAAGAGTACATAACATAGGATAACCATGCCTATGAAAGCTTGAAACATTTAATGGACTTCAAAAAATTCTTATTTCATCGTATTTTTTCTTCTCTCGGGTTTTTTGAGAGATACCTAAGATAATTTGGGGAATCTGGCCGAAGGAGATGCGCAATGGGAGCTTGAAGTGTTCTTCAAATTTTTATTTCATTTGTCAAATGAGGTGCCCATGGATACTATTTATTGGTTAGGTGGGGGATAGTATAAAATAGTTAATCGACATAGGATGAATTTATAGCTCCTACTGTTAGGGGTGCATACAACATTTTGTCGCGTAGCTCTCTCTCATATATCCTCATTGAATGACTGTCACGTAACTCCTCTTCATAAGTCCCATGAAATTTTAATTCCTTTTACTTATTTTAACATCTTATCTAGATTTTGAAATATCCATAATATGGATTCATAATTTTTTATCATAATAAGGATTGTCAACACTCTTATTAATTTTATATTCCAAATCACTCCTAAGATTTAAAATCTTTATCATTATAGTTTTCACATTCAACCCATTATTCCTGAAAACAGAACATCATTTTTGTAATGATTACCATGAATAGTGTGAATTTTGTATCCCTCAATCAAATATGGGTGACTGTAACCCATAATTTATGGGCTTCTTCATTGTAGGACATTAAAATTAATGCTACAGGTCTTAGTAGAAGGATGAAAAACATCACTATTATCCATACCTCCTTGAAATAAACCAAAATCATGGATGTTTTCTTTCTCATTCGTGTTTAGAGAAAATATGTATTCCATTTTCATATTTTAGAAAAAATTATTTTGGAAAGAATCCTTTTTTTCCTAAAATGATAAACCAAAAATAACTTCTTCTAAAAAGTATCTATATGTTGTATGGATGATTGAAATTATCCAATTGTTATTAAGGATTTCAGTTCACCTATGAAGGATCTTAATTCATCGAATATCTAATGGTGAAAAGGAGATTGTTTTCCGGATCAATATATAGTCGAGAGAGTAAGCGAGAACACTTAGTTCACTGAGATAATGGGTAAATGTATAAAGTTGGTCCCCCTATTTTTATTCATAGTCTCCTCATATGGTTTCACTCACACACCAAAAAGTGATACAGAACATGACCACTTTCGACATCAGAATGACCTCATCTTTATCCAAATCAGAAACCATTCTGATGGGGGCATTTGTTGGGTCCTTAAAATTCCACGAATATGATCGAGATAATTCAATTAATGTGGATAATAGGAGAAAAAATTTACATTGAATAATGTTCAAAGTAATGAACAAATAAGGGAAGTATGATTCCAAAAATTAAAGTCACTTCATGGTCCAGTACTCTACATGATGGATCGACACTTCACTAAGAATCTATAAATTAAACCGTTATTGTATGGAAGTGGCAATATCGGGACCATAATATAAATGAACATTAATTTTAAGAACGAATGTGGTTATTTATACCACCATGAATGAATATCCCCTATTAAAACTTTAGTTAACTAGAAGAGATGGTCCTAATGACCCCAAAAAATGAAAAAAAAATTCATTTGAAATGCTAAGGAGATGATTACCACAAACTCAAATTACGCCCCCCCTTTAAAAAGTTATTTATAATCTAGGGAACCCAAATTGGGATGCCAAAAAAAGAAGATATATGTCCCCCTATGAATGATTTGCATTACTGGTACCCAATCTCTCCTATCTTCTATAAATAGACCCCGAGTGGACTAGTGAGAGAATAGATGAACGATGACATTGTACTGAATATAGTTGAGACAATTGGGAAACAAGGCACCACAAGAACCAGTTCCCTTCAATGTTTCCTATGAGGTATAATATCTTGCATAAATAAATAATAAAGAATCTGGTCTTCCAAAGACCCAATGCCCCTTTTCCGCTATAGTCTTTTGAGGCACTAAATGCTTGACACCTTTGTGGATAGGAATCCCACTTAGTAATGTTCAATGAAAGTAGAACCATTCCCCGTATAACGAATTATGGTTTACGAAATCAGCTTCACAGAAAAAATTACACAGGTGGAACCTAGTCCCATGTTGAAAAAGGCTATAGGGGTGGTACACTAACCTACATTGCAACATTCTATGTGGATGGAAGACTATCCAACTTAAGAATCTACTACTTATAATGTGACATTATAGGGACTTCCATACACCAGATCCAATCACTCAATTATTTATATTCATCTCCCTCTTTGCTTTCCCCGATAAAAAACAATCTAACGGTATTATGAAAATAACTACTCTTAAGACACCTGAAATATATTATATAATTAATAGGAACATCTGTTTTGTCCTGTCAAGTTTATATTCTGATGGTAAGAAAATATGGGTGGGTAACATTCATAGTAAGTCGGACCCACAAAATATACTCATTTTTTCATTATCATGTTAATGTGGGTTATGATATTAGGGTACTCACATGAATCTATCAATTTTGGTTGGGAATATAGAGGATACATATTTCCCTTCCCATTGACCATGAAAGTGCCCCCTCACACAACAAATTGTAGGGAAATCATCATAATGTATTCCCATAGAATTTACTATGTGAGTTTGAAATATTTCTTTTATTCACCATAGCATAGAACATATCTAGATTAATAACAATATCTGATAGTCTCAGTTTCCAAAATTAGAGAGAATTTGGGAAGACTCAAATAGCACTACCTCTAAAATTGGGATTTAGGACCTCATCCACCATAGGAAAAAGTGGATCATGTGATCTTTAGATATAATTCTTCCTATTGTTCGCCACATCTGGCCTAACTTGCATGGGCTCTAGGGTTATGGGCGATCATTAGTTTTGCATGACCCCAAAACATCAAGTGGGAAAAATACATGCCTAATAATCAACCTTTTTACTCATGGGACACCTATATTGTATAATACCCCTATCATATATATTAAAATGGGAATATACTTTTTGAAATCCCCACACATTATCCAATGAGCTAAATCCTCTTGCGATGGTATGCTTCCATGTGTATGCCCCAATCTCATGGGAATCCATTAATTGTAATCCCCAACCATATCCACTAAATATGGATTCTTATTTGGTATAATCCCTAATCACATTCCTAAAAAATCAAAGGATCATATTCTAAATGAAGTGACACCTCAGGGGATCCTTCTGGGTGTAAACCCCAATCACCCCCCCAAATAGGCCACTTCCATAAGTCCCAACTCAACAAACTAAATGGTATTTGATTATAAGCTAACATGGATATATCGGAATCCTCCTTGAGGTCCTATCATAGTATCGAATTCCATTATCATGTTCTATGGCCCACATCCCCTTTAGGGTTTAATACTCCATGGAGACCATATCTATTCTGGGACTATTTAGTTATTTCGTCATAAGTCACATACTATCTCTGACTATGCATAGTTCACATGTATTTACTAACCATATGAAATTAAATTGCATGGTTCGGTCTTCATCTCATGACCCTAAAAGGTTATGTTCCCAATTCAATGTCACTAAAATATGTGGGTTATAATTATTACCAAGAGAATATGTAGGAATCCCATTATATGGGTTTTATCTTGATATCAAATCATCTCCCCCCGAATAGCGGTAAACTCTATATTTCCCCATAATGTTTCTTTAAACCATAATTATCCTTGTTAATGTTTACAAAATCAATAATCCTTCAATAAAATTGAAACATTGATTGTTATATATAGACAAATATAAGATATTTTATTATTAAATAAGCATTTATATATACAAGTTATTCTAATACCATGTATATTCATAATCAATCCTTACTATATGGTATTCTGTAAAATAAGTACAAAGTAATGCAAGAAGTATTCATAAACATTACATAAATCATGATGAGAGTCTCGGGATAGGCAATAGTCCCACCCCCCAAATTGTGTGATGATTCTAAATTCCCATCATAATTACCATTGTGAGATAATAAGTTTTGTTTAGAAAGTTAACAAAAAATGAATGCCTTTGGAATGTAGGACCATGAATCATTGATATAACACCCATTGGGAATTTCTGTCTCCATGAATAAATATCCTTGGAGAATGTTCAAAGAAATTGAACCTAACATTGGATATTTCACACCAATTATCCCCATTCAACCTACTCCCTGAGCCACCATCTATCCTCCAAGAGAAATAATTTCACAACCAAAATATAATTATTGAATGGACCCTTACCTCAAATAATTCCCTTCTTAACACACATTATAAATAATGATATAAAGAAATAAATGTGTTGAATATCTATTCTAGGACCATATAAATATATATCACAATATACATCATTATTTAATTGATTCTACTAAAATTTTCTATGATTTATTAATTTAAATTAATATTTATGGTGGAAATGATTTCATTTTCCGAGAAAATCATGGTTCAATAGATTTATTCATTGAACCATTGTGATGGTTTCATCATTTAGAAAACAAAATTCTATTATATGATATTTAGTGGTACATATAGTTTTATAACTATATCTACATGGTGGTGTCGAAAAATTAATTATATCACTTAATGGAGATGGCAATATGTACATAAGGAGGAGCATTAATTCCACTTTTTATTATATTGAACAAAAGATGTAAATTAATAAATAAACTGTAATGAATTATAATTATAGATAAAAATATAATTTTATTCAATAAATTTAATATTATTATCAAACATGTAAAATATTAATGAAAAATATTTCACATATTTTGATGGTGGTAGTAGACGACATATATGCAGAAATGAGGACGTCATTTTATATAGGATGTGAGGCTAAGATAGATGAAATTATTGTTTCTATGAATAAAAATAATTATTGCATAGAAATCATAAGTATCAATTAAATAAATAAATTTGAAAAATCTTTTGGATAATATATTAAAAATAAAATAATTCGTTTATTGGATATGATAGTCTGTACATATATTTGAACAATGTTTCTATGCTCCACTATATAAAAATTATATATATAATGGATATGAAATATATAAGTTAAAAAAAAATTTGATTACTTATTATCATTAATATGGTTATATAAGGATTTTAGTATTTTATAGAAGAAGGAACCTAATATTAAATTCGTATATACATCAAAATTTTCGTTAATTATCTCACTTTATCTTACAAATTAAGCCTTGTTGGGATGGTTTTTTGGTTAGTTAATTACCTATATATAATTTGGGATGTTGTTTAGTGTATTGTTTCATATCATTAACATGATAAAATGAACAAGTTGTGTATTTAAACGAGAATACAATGTTCTCATTTTTTATACATAGTTTGTGGAAAACAAAAAAATATGAAAATTATAACATAAAATATTTATTTCATGAGTAATTTGTATATAAATTTACAAATAAGATAATATATAAATTATTATTATTAAATATAATTAAAAAATAAAATTAAATCTGGATTTTGTTATATTTTAATATATTTCTCTTTTGTTGAACCCTATTTGAACCCTTTTAACCCTGAGTGTGGCTACATGATTTTGACATGATAACTATTCATTTTGAAAAAATATATTTGAAATATATTAAATAATTTTAAATATAATGATTCCAAAATTGGAAAAATTTTACATGATTCAATACTATGAAGTGGCATAAATTAATCAAATGTCTGTGATAAAATAATATAAAAATAATATTTAGAGAAAATAAACTTCAATGAAATAAAATATTTTATTGTAAATCAATTTATAGAAACCAAAATTAAATAAATATTATTATAATTTATTTTATATATTATTTAAAAAATCATTCAAATCATACAACATTATGGATTAATTCGATTTTTTATGATATAATAAATTACACAAAAGATAGTTTTTTTAATAACTCCTCTTAACATAAATGGAATTTATTGACACTTTTAACATATTTATAACAATTGAATGATTGATTATTTAATTTTTTACATTCAATACCAATATATTTCTTCAAAATAAAAAATAATTATGGATGATGATACATAATATTTAGAACATGTATAATACTTTGAAAATAAGGCCCTTTTTTTAGTATTTAAATTTCAATACTTTTTTATATGGAATTAATCAATAATTATTCACTAATAAAAAAATTTATACATATTTTTTTAATTTTATTTTTCATAATAATACTCACAAAAACAGTAACTATGTGAAAACTATCACATTATTTAATAGTAAATTAATAGTATATAACACTTTCTTTAATCTCAAGGAAAGAAAAAAAGATAGTAATTGAACTCATTGGATTTAAAAAAGAGAGTTATATATTCTAAAACTACTTAATGTTGTACTAAATATATGTTTAAAACTTCTATATAATAAATTATTTTCAAAATAATATATAGGATTTCACTATATTGTGACTCACTATCACCTCACTAAATTACTATTATACAAATACCATCATGATGTAATCCTCAATAAATGATATTGTTTTTACACAATATGTGCAAAATTTAAAGTCTTTTAACTACATTGAAACTCCTCCAAATATTCTCGATATTGTAATGTTATTGAATAAAAACACATCAAAACTCTTCTTCTAGATATTAATATAAAACTCAATCAATATACATTGATAAAAAATTGTCTCATAAAAAAACAGGGTTTGATAATTTTTCTAATTTATGTTTGCTGGAAATACAATCGACATTTAATTTACATAACTAAATTTCATTGCTAAAAAACTAAATTAATAAAAGAATAGAAATTATTTTCTCTATAAATATAAATAGAAAATGCATATTGTCAGGAATAGTAGATCAAGTGAAAAAATTTAAATTCAAATATTTCCCTTCATCTCAAGGAATCACATATTAGAATGTGAAAAAATATAAAATTATTTATACTATATAAATATTAATCTATATATTTATCGTACAATATCATCCCTATTGACATTTTCTAATTATTTATTACATATCAATACATCCCACAAAATAATTTTTTTTTTCATAAAATGGGAACACTAAATTTAGATTAATTAATAAACTCTATGATAGACTCATTTTAAAATATAATTATTTTCTTTTAAAAGAATTTTAAAATAAAAAATATCAAAACTAATTCCATTTACAATAAATCCAAATGGTCATTATATACCAAACATGAACATAAAAACTAAATAAATTATGATTATTTAAAAACACTATTATTTTCAAACCTCTAGATGTTAAGGGGGTGGATGAAAACTAATTTTCAACTAATTATTCATTTATATTAGTGTAGATAATGATTTTTTGAATATCTACCATTTTCTAATTTATATATTATATTAAATATTGGTCTTCTATTGAAAAATCATTTCTTTTAAGAAATGATAACTAAAATTAGTATGATTAATCTAAGATTATTATATATATATCCTAATTAGTTATATAGAAATATTGTTTTTATAAAAAGTATTTAAAGATATTAAATTCCATGTATAAATATTACATTGGGAAATATTGTAACTCCTCGAGATTCTTTTATATATTATTATTTTTTAAATAAATGTTATCTTCTTGATATTTTTCATTACACAAAACAAATATTATATCCTTCTTTACATGAAACAATGAGGTTATCTTGAATAAATCAAATCATTGATTTTAGCTTGCATTATAAGAAACATTGAGTTTAGATGAAACATGACATACTATTAAAATATTATTATTTTATATGATAGTTATCGTTGAGACACAAGAATGGAATTTATGAATATGATTAATAATTCCATAAAAATATATGGTTTACCCATTTATATGAAATTAATTATTTGTTTACTAATTAAATATAAATAAAAAAATTGTTTAATTTAAATGAAATACATTTCTGAAAAAAATACTTCCAAGGACACAAAAGTATTTTAAAAAATTATATTTATTAAAATATTGTGAAATATTTTCAATAATTATTTTTTGTTATATAATTTCTAGAAAATTCTCCATACAACTAATATGTTAAATTTAGATGATAAATAAAATCATATTTATACTTAATTACATTTGTTTTCAAAAAAATCAATTTTTTCTCCTTTTACACACCAAATCTAATTTTTTTTACATATAGAAAAAATATTTGAAAAAAATATAATTTATTAAATTTAAATGTAAAAAATAACATAGGATGAGTTCATGATATTTTTTTGAGAAGGTAAATTTTATTACGAGTAGTTACAAATAATGGGTTTTATTAAGAATTCTTAGTACTATTGAATAATTTAAAAACAGAAGAAAATAAAATTCATTTAAAAACAATTAGTTTAGTAATTTCAATTTTAATTACAATTATGTTACTTGAATCAATTTTCAATTGAATTTGGATATTAAATAATTCATTACTTTGAAATGTTTAGTTTTGTAACCCCTCATTATCATCCCAACTATGAGTTAAATTTTAAAACAAATTATTCCATTACTATTAGTTATGTTTTAAAAAATGGACTCTACATTTGAAACACAAATAATTTATATTATTAGATTATTTCTTCTCAATTTTTGAAAATAATTAATAGTAAATATAGTAAATATTATTTATTGTGGTTTTTTAAATAAATTTTATTTCTTAGGGTAAAACTAAAAATTTATTAGATGAAAAGGAACAAAAAAATATCCAAAACCCGTTTTATATAACTATTTAGATAATATTTATTATTTGGTACAAAATGGACCTTTTAGATAATTGTCTCATATGGATAACATGAGTACACTTTCTTTAGAAATTTCCATGATTATATTAACCTCACTTATATAATTCAACACACTCCTCTCTCCTCTTAATAATTGAAAATCCAATTTGGTAAAATAAGTAATAAAAAATTCATACATGTAATTTCATGATATCATCCAAGAAACAAATAAATTCACAAAAATTAATTATTTTAATTTATTTAGTGAAAATGATATATGTTTTTAGAATATGTGGTAACGTCCCTAATTGAGTTTTTTATATTTTATAATTCAATGAAAAATATTTTTATTATAAAACAATTAATATATGAAAAAAATAATTATACATATACTAGTATTTAATTATGTTAGTGTAACAACATTAATTTTTCTTTTCTTCTGTATAATGGGTCATGTAATCACTGTTTGTGTGCACGACAGAGTATTTCCGTTTTCAACATTGTTATTTTTTTCCATAAAAACCACTCATGGATGGATATAATGATGGATATAATGTTTATATGTGATATTATTTATATTATTAAGCTTTTATATTCATTATATTACATATTAATTTGTAATTTCTATCTATTAGGAACATGATGAGGTCAGTCAACTATATGGAATACAATTTCATCATGAAGTAGTGTGATTCATTCACAATTTACATGAAATTTAATAAGGATGTTTTAATGAAAAATATGTGATATATATATATATATCTAATTTTTTTTTATAATGGTAATGTGTTATTTAACTTTAATTATTTCAATACAACTTGAAATTGGTAACAATTTTAAAATACATACTGGGCCAATCAACATTCTGAACAATGCATTTCATTTTAATTATATATAATTTATGGACTTATGTAATGAAATAATTAAATAATATATGGGATATTTAAATCATTTAAAAAAATTAGGTGATATTACCACTATCAAATCATGATAAACAAAAAATAAAAAATCAATTCATAAATGAATAAACCAAATAAATTTTTTAATGAAGCAAGACATTATCATGGAATTATTAACGAACAATTAATAAAAAGTCATATGTATATATTATATGCTATAATATATTTATATAATTAAGGGTCAACAATATATTATCTGGAGAATATATTTAATATAAATAATTTATGTTTGTGTTCAAAACAAGTCGAGACTTACGGAAAGGGATTTTTCTCTCACATTTTACTTCATTGACATACATTCCATATTCATCTTTTATTTATTTTATGTGGTTTATTTACATCCCAAGAATTTATTATATTATAATTAAATGAAACATTATTTTTAATTACAAATATATTTGATGGTATCTATTTTATGGGTCACAAAATTCTATGTTACCATAGTTGTAAGTGCTTTATGATACATTGTCATTATCTATCATAATTTTTATGTTTATTCTTTAAATGATGAAATATTATGATATATCTATCATTAAAACCATGAATTGTTCTATTATATTGATATTACATGTGAATTAATATTTACCTTCAGTTTCCTATGATTTTTCACTATTGAGTTATAAATAGTATTTTATATAAAAAAAACATACATGTTTCTCACTTAAGTCAAGATCCACTTTTTTTCCATAACTATGTAATGAAATAAATTCAAATTTTTGAAATAATATAATTCATTTTTAAAATATATTTTTCCAATATTTTACATTTTATCTTTTAATGGAATTATTTGGTAATTTTTTAAAAAAATTTAGGTAGAATATTACTGATAATGTGAATCAAAATTGTTGTTTTAATAGATACGTAGTGGATCGTATTTTAAACCTTTATAAAAAACAAATTATTTCATATTATTCTAAAATAATTTAAAAAAACATTTAAATAAATTCTTTTTCCAAAACATTTTATTATTTAATTTAAAATATTTATTTCTAATGAATTGATATTTAACATAATAAATATTCCATGTGTGTTTTGAAAATAATTTTCCTTCTAAAAGGAAATCCTTTAGTGTTTCTTATTCTTTATATGGGATTTGATCCAATGATACTATTATTATTCCTTTTCTAAATTTTTTATGATTGTGAGGACCATATGTTTATTAATCCATTTTCTTCTAACAGTTAATAAAATGAAAAAATACTTGTGAAATTTTTCTTCCCACATGATAGGACATGATGTAATGATGAAGTGTATATGTGACCCATTTTTACATGGGTTTTGGTATGTTGTATGCTTTTGAACCCACTTTATTTACAGAGGTTTTAATATTATGGATATTTTAGGATATTATGGAATATACAAGAGATATTTAAATTTTATTATGGTGGTTATATTATAAACAATGATGGTGGTAAGGTTATATCCAAAAGAGGTTTTTATGTTATAAGAAATGAATTTTGACCTATATATTCGACTAATTCATATATTAATGTTTACTGTAATATAATATAGAATGGTATATAGGGGGTTACCCGATGAACAAAAGGGGGTACCAAAGAGGCCATCCCACTCCAAAATCTTGTACAAGAGAGGCTATACAAGTCCTAAATGGGATTTAATGAGTGGATATACCTATTAATATTCTGGTATATAATTGGTTATCCCATGTATAACATGTTATGAATGTCTTTGTGGTTAGTCTTGACATACAATTTGGAGCCTAAATTGTTTATCTGATCAATGTATAGATAAACATTGGAAATGAGGATGGGAAAAAATAGGGAGATCCTACGAATATTTCTAAGGATATATCTTAGGATATGTATATGTAAAATTATATGGATGATTCAAATTATATTAAAATTCCCCATAATTTTTATGGGATAGAGAGATTGGTTTCCTGGAAATTATATCCCAGACTGTATACTATAGCTGAAAGCAGATCTAGAAGAAAGGTACCTAGGAGTAGTAACTACAAAATTGGAACATATAGCGTGACTAGATAATCACATTATTCATGATACTAGGCCTTATTAATCCCCATGTTTTAAACTCATGGGTGATATTCTTTGGAAATTTAAAAATTCATTACAAAACATCATAAAGGATTTATATAGATAATGAACATCGACAATATTTTTTAATCGTAAGTTTTAATAGATCTATGATAAGGTGAAATGATTTAGAAATTCAGTAAGAAAATTTTCATGATTACATTGTTACACACAATATGATCTGTTACTCAAAATATTCTTTTTGTTTTTAAAAAATGGTTGGAACTATAATAAAATAGATTGAAATCCATGAATTAAAAATTAAGTAATGGGAAAAAAGGGGTTGATAACATTAGTGGAGGATGTTATGATTATTCCAAATTAGTAATCATCATATATAATTTACATTATGCACTATAACCAATTCTCAGGCTCACGAAATAATTGAAGGTTCGTGTTTGTAATGATTTTTTTTGGTGTATAACATGAATAAAGTAAGATTATGTTTTATATTTGTGAATAATATATGATGGATAACTTTTGGTAAAGTATCAATGATATGATAATATGTTTATTATGTGGGGAAGAAGAACACTGAGTAGGATATTGATATGGAAAAATAAAATTATTAGTTCATGCAATGGATATGAATAATGGTTTCTGAAAGATATAATAAATTGTTGAATATATAAATGTGTAATTTATTAGAGTTATAAAAGTAATTTTCATTTGGTGATTCTTTATAACAAGGTAAAAAATGTTGTATAAATAATTTTTTTATTGTTAATTATGAAGATAAAAAATGATATATGAAATAAAAATATGTATTATGGAATAAGATAATTAATCACATTTAATGGTTTTTTATCGAATTAAAATGATTAATGTTTTAGGAATTGAAATTTAAGAATTATGAATTATAAATAGAATGTTCAATATATGTTTGTGAGTAATAATTTAAAAGAATATTTTGAATGGTGTTAATGGTCTAGAATTTTTAATTAATGGAAATGAGATATATAACAAAAAACACATTATTAAGGAAACAATTACCCATTATATGTTCCCGATGATGAGATTATATTGATTTACATGGATAATGTTAGTTTAATTGTACTAATTACCTTGGAAATTATTAATTATTTTTTGAAAAAGTTTTTTACGATAACATAGAAGGATTCTAAAGCATTTATTGATTTATAGAATATATCCAATAATCATATTTTTATTAATATAATATGGAACCGGGTATTTCATAAATTACATTTTATATTATTATAGGTAAATAAATTTTTCAATGAGAATTCATGTTAATTGTATTCACATGATTTATTTGTAATATCAAATAGTAGCATCATGTTTTTTTGGGGACTAATGATATGGTCATTTTGAAAATGTGTGTCCTTATTTCTAATGTTTTGGCTTTCACTAAGCTAGAAGTTTTGTGCTGTTAAACATTTATAATATGTTTTATATTGAAAATTTGATAATTTTCTATGTATTAATGTATTCATTCACTAAATTAATATATAAACTTATTGTATAACTAGTTATAACATTTTTATTATAATTAATGATAGAGGTAATGAGTTGTAATTCAATTAAAGATATTTTGATACATTAGTATTTCAGGAATAAGAATTACTTTTCAACTTTATAGAGTTAAATAAGATGTGGAAATTGAATGATATAAAAAAAAATATGGAGTTGATCTTACATTATAATGTTATAAAAATCGCTAGGTATATTGATCTCTTTGATAATCACTACTCATTTTATAATGGGTTCCAATCTATTAGAGCTGCTTTCAAACCTCTTTTAGGTAAAAAATTTGTTTTATTTATCTCTCATGATAATGTACATACCAAATAAATCCAATATATGTAACTAAGAGGTCCTAATACTGGAGTATAATATTTCTTATAAGGATCAACTATAAGAGATTCCTGATCAAATAGGGAATGCTATACAAAAAAAGACAACTCAAATGGTCAATGTTTTTTTTTGGGAAAATTCTCTCCTATCGAGGCTATGTGGGAACATGAGGATTAAATGAGGTATAATTTTCCTTAGTTGTTTGGGCCAAAGTGATTTATTTGGGGTGGGGGATTTTAATATATTACTGGATGATTGTAACAACATAAGATTTTTGGAAATATTTTTTTTCAACTAAATTAAATTTTATAAAAAAAATTTATTACAAAAAACACCAAAAATATTTTGAGTTACATAAACTCTATCTATATCATTCAATACACATAATACTCAATATATCATTATTTACATGAAAACATATTTTTCAATGAAACACAACATATTAATAATGTATTATTATTTAGTATTATAGCTATAAACTTGGTATTAGAATGGTGCTTAGGAATAAAAATAAATATATTATGAAAATATATTTTTTTACACTTATATAGAAAAATAATTATTTGGTGAAAACATATTTAGAAATGTAAATTATATTTATTTGAATATATTGTAATAATTATTTGAAAAACTATGTTTTTTTTGTAAAAAAAGTTTACACCAATAAATGAAATAAATAACTTTTGGTAAGTATTTTAGTTATATTTAAATAATTTAAATTTTAAAAAGTTCATAAAAATTATATTATATGTATTCTGGACAATATATAATAATAAATCAAATTATGTGATTAAAACCAATATTTTTATAGAAAACAGTATTGTATCTTTTTAAATTCATGTTATATATTTAGTATATTTTCCATATATGAAAATTATTTGAAATAATGAATTTAATTTTAGTAATTTTCATTTCAAAATTATATAATGGTTAATGTTTTAGAACATTCTCCAAAGATAATTTTTTATCAGTAGTAAAAATACTGATTTTTATTAATAATTATCAATTATATGAAAGAATTTACAAACATGTTTTTTTAATAGGGCTTCAAAATAAAAATTCTTTCAAAAATAATAATGGTTATAAATAGGAAGGAAAATTCCCACAAATAATTTTATAGAGATATTTCTAAATTATAACTTCTATATTCAATAAGGATACAATTATGAAACTCTCATATAATGACCATGGATTTTCCTACATGGATATTACATAATTTTTTCGGAATACAAAACACATTACCCAAGCACATTCCTAAAAGCCTTATATGTTTTGTACCTTTGTAAACCTGGATATGAAAAATCTAAAAGGTATAAATATATTCAATTTTTCAGAAAAATTATACTCTCCTTTAGTAACCCTACCTAAAGCCTTTCATTATATTTTAGGGAATAGAAGATATGAAAATTGTGATATTTAATGATCAGTAAGGGTAATTAGTGAAATTATGTAAGAATAATCATAGTCATAAGTGTATGAAAACATGATAATATTATTTAACTACCATAGTATACATATCAATGAGAATAAACATGAATCATTGAATAAATATTGGTAGTACATATAACATGAATCACGTGGAGAAAAATCTTAAACAAGGAATAACTAACATATGAATGAGACATTTTAATGTGGTAGACACAAACACATATAAATTTATTTACATAGTAGTTGAGGATTCACATATTGGTATATATTAGTTGTATTTATTTAATTTACATACTATCTTGGTAGTCACAGTTCACTTCCATGACCATCTTAGTCATCAAGTTTCACTCCCTAGACTATCATGGACCACTGACTACTTTATTGAAAAGAGTTCACTCCCTGTTCTAGTTATTGTCACCTCATTAGAATTAAATCATTACCCAATGAATTATAGGTAGATTTGAGTATCACCCATAAAATTTTGAAATCCATATATATGTTTTCTACATGAATATAAATCATTTATCATGTTGTAACCCATGGCAAGAAATTGGAATCATATAAATGATTCATTCATAACATAACTGAGGGAAATGAGTTGGGTTTAAAATATACCATTCACTAATATACATAAACCATTATTATTAATTATAATAATGGTATAATTTAATCATATCCCTAAAAATTATTTACACCCATTAACTTTAACTTATTTGAGAAATGATTTTGATAGAATAATAGAAATAATTACTGAGGAAAATATCATTTAAACATTGATGAATTTATTTTTCAATAATGTAATAGTTATCAAACCATTTCATTGAAAAAATACATTAATTATTTTATACTAGTATTTGAATACTATTTTTAACATATATTGAAGCAATTTTTCTTAATATTTACTAAATGGTAATTTAGAACATTTCTAAAAAAAATGTAGAAAACAATTATTTAAATGAACACATATATCGACTGAAGAGTGATTAACATTACATTAAACGTAAAATATAATTACAATAGTGAAATTTTGGATATAACATGTCCAATAGAATTATATACTTCTTATAAATGAATATAGGTTTATAACAAAACATATGTCTCAATGAAGGCCATTTGGATTAAATTTACCCTACAAATTTGTTATGTTTGGAATTGTAATCCCTATGAAATAGATTACATCAGATTGATATAAAAATATCCATAAATTTATGTATTTTGATCAGAGAATAAATTATGAATTATTATATACACAGAAAAGAATAAGAAAATATAAATCATTTAAATTAACATATTTAGTTATAAAATACCTTATATTATATATTTATAGTGTTTTATTACTCAATTATTGACAAATCTTGGTTAAAGAAACGTGTCAGGGATTATCCTTTTACTTTATGATTCTTATTTTCACTTGTTATTCTTGAACAACTTATAGGGGCCATAATTTAAGTATTTTATTAATAAAAAACATGATTTATATATCATATATATCCATCATATAAATATGTATAAAATATAGATATATGAAATGGAATAAACTATTCATGGAGATTATAGCCCATACATATGCATGAATGTTGTTTATGTTTTTTAAAAAATTTTAACCGAAGAAAGTAAATGACATGAATATATATATATTATTTTATTATCAATATTATGTCTTATATTTATTATAATTTTAAAAAACCCATCCATAATACTTTCTATTTAATGTGTGAACAAGTCACATAGATTTGAGGAGGTGGTAGTCCACACATCCACCAAAAGAGTAATGATACGTAAGAATTGGAAAGAAAGAAGTCATACTTTATATTATTATAAAAGAATTATTGAAACATAATTAATATCATATATAACAAATAAAAATATATCTTCAACATATTTTCAACTATGATAGGTGGTAATGGAATAAAAAGATAATATGTTTTTGACGTGGTAATTCACCGTACACAAGAATGGTAAATTTATTACACATAAGTTAGAAAAGTGTGTTACTATAGGTATTACCATTTATATTAAAATATCCTCATTAATTGAGGATAGTTAGGTTATAATATAAGTATTAAAAAAATTATTATTTTTGAGAATTAATATATCAAAAATGTTTGTTGATTATCGTTGCCTTTATTTTAGGTTATCTTCTTTCTATTTGCACAAAATGACTCCATTGGATGGAATTGATGGACAATGTGAGAAATCTAGGATGAATTAAAGGAATATTTGAGTAGATTTATATAGATTATTTATTATCCTAATTGGTCAAAAAGTGTTACTATAGGAGGTTGTGAACAGCCCTTTTATAGGACAGGGGTCGAGAATTTTTAGAATTTATCAAAAGAATAATTTATAGTAAAATAAATATTAGTCCATGTACCTGAACAATTAAAATTTTAAATTATAATATATTATAAGATTATAATTTAATCCGTCAATAATGTTTATACAGGTTTCAATTTAATTATGAACTATTTATTTTTTATTAACCCCTAGTTAACATATTTTAGTTTTAATTAAGTTATCATTGTTTTTAATATTTAGAAAATGATTTTTTACATTTTAAGAGTTAATTATACAAAAAAAATCAATTTTGGATATTTTAGACCATAAATAATATACATTCCACTATTAAATATTTTCATTAAATTTAATTAATTTAATAATATATTAATTTCATAAAATAGCATCACTGTCAATTTTATCACTATTCGTTATTTATCATCATAATAATATCATATATCATGATTTCATTAAAAAAATATTAAATCACTTATAACATGTTATATTAGTCCATAAAATTCATGCATGACATTAATTTTATAAAATTATATTTATTTTAATATTTTTAATACCATTTATTTGGTATTTCAATTAATTAAAAAATTACTCCATCAACATTGTAGAAGCCATTAGGGTTAATATTTATTTCCTAAATATTTATAATAAAATACCATGAAAAAAATAATTTTATATTTCAAAGGTATATTAATATATTATTTTATCATCTATATAACTCTATTTTAAAAATGATATATTTATTGAAAATATTAATATGATATCTCGGCCTTTTCAATAAATAAAATATAACAAATATATTACTCTAATTCAAATTGATTAAAAATGATATAATTTTGGCCAATGCATTATTTTTGTTGAAGCCAAATCATCCAATGAAATTATAAAAAGTGTTAGGGTAATTTTCTATAATTTATAATGTTACTTTTATCATTAATTAAAATATAAAACATTATTCATGTGAATAAAAATCATTATAAACCTACAATTCATAATACCCAAAAATAAATAAACCTATTTACATAAATATTACCCAAGGATTCCAAATATGTAATCAATTTTTTCAAATTTCAATTAACAAAATTTTTAGTAATTTATTTAAAATTAATCTTATTGATGAGGTGAGATAATGGGTTATTAAAGCAAAAGCATGAAAGAGATTGAATCATTTTTATATCTAAATATAATGTAAAATTATTTTTAATCAATTATTCAAGATTTACTTATAAAGTTATTTTTATAAATATAATTTAAAACTAATTAATAATATAATTTAATATTATAATATATTTATATGAAAAAATATATTCACAAAGGAAATTTATCATTTTTTAATATTCATCCAAACCGGAAACATATCATTCAAAAACAAAATTAATAAACCAAATTAAATTTTAATATTTCATTTTAAAATTATTATGTCTAAATTTTTCAATTAAAATACATAAAAATTTAAAGTATCTGATTTAATATGGAAAATCTCTTATGAAAAAATAAAATAAATCTTTGAACATTATATTTTTTTACAATAAAACAGGGTTAGTTATTATCTAATGTCTAAAAAAACAGATTGGATGAATATCAAAAATATTTTATTCAATATATAACATAAAATTTTCCGTAATATCATTCAGTAATTATAATTAATATAATATATTAATATAAAACAAATATACGATCATAAAAATAAAACAATTTCTTTTATAATCGATTATTATATATTTTCAATTATAAGTAATTATTAACCATTTAATTCATATTAAATATATAATATTATCATAACATAGTTAATGTGATTCATAACCACTAATTTAATAGAAATTTTGTATCATATTATACTAAATATAAATATTATAATAATATACTATTGTATGTAAAAACTCATTCACACTTGTAATGTAATCTATCAACGAACTCTGGACTGTGTGTAATAGATTCCCAAAATAGTGTTGAATATACCATAATGTAATCTAAGTGTCATGTGTAGTCAATTCCCATCAAGGTGTTACATATAACACAATACAAACATAGTTTTTTTTATCAAAAGCTATATTATGTATTGTGTGAAATGAAAAATATCAATAATATTAAATTAATTAAAAATATATATCCAAAAATCTTATGTTGGTACATTCTACCCACCATAAAATTAATTTCACCCTCAAAATTTATTACGTTATCTAATTTTTAATTATTGATGGTACCTTTCATAAAAACCCACATTGTTAAAAAGAATATAAAAGTTACTTCAAAAAATAGAAAGTTGAAAACATAATTTTTACCAAGAGTAACTCAAAATTGTGTTCCCATAAGTTAGAAAATAAGTGGAATATGAAATCATGGATGTGGAATATAAATATATCAATCATGATCTGATGGAGATTCATAAATTATATAATACACCAAAATTTAACAATCATAAATTCATAAATATTTGATCTTATATAGAACAATATTATTCATTAGAAAAAATGCTTTAGGATAACAATTTTTTTTCCATATCTTTTCCCGATAGGTGAAGAATCATTATGATAATAAATACCTACATTATTTCGTCATATTGTAACCCTGTTATGCCTTGATAAATTACATATCCATTTATTATTCTTTGAAATAAAGTTGAAACATTAATCCCTGTCGAAGTTGTAGATCATAAGATCCACATTGACTTGAAAAATCACTCCTTCAATCTCTATTTATCATTAAAAGAATGGCTATTACAAGTGAACCAATATGTAGACATTCTCATATGGGGTGATAATTCCTTAATATCTAAAACCTTGTTTGATGTCTAACATAAACCAATTCATAAATGGAAAAACCTATATCCCTTTCGAAATAAGAAAGTAAAAAAGATATATAGAAGGTGACAATATTAATAAAAATTAGATTAACTGTGATGCATAATATATCATAAAGTAAATATTATTTTTCAAATAGAAAATTTGTATCCACCTTTATTAGGTATTTTATTAAAATATATTAATTAAAAAAAACCAAAATTTAAAATATACATTATATCTTATTCAAAAAGATTATTGGATATGATCCTTATGTCCAAAAATATAAAAAACACTATATGTGATAACACAATCCAATTTCTCACCAAATACTGAATCAGTTCCAAGTAAACATGGGTCATTTAATTTATTTATTCATACCCAAAATATCTGTATACTATCATAATTACATCAATAATATGAATATATTAATGGTTATCATTCCAGTAACATTACGTTACCAAATAATATAACCTTACAACCTCAATCATGTTTAATGGATACCAGTACCATATATAATATAATGTCCAATCTCTATGAAAAGAATATAGTGGAAAATTTTTTAGATGTTCCATTATTCCATAATACCATAAATGTAATTATACAAAATTAATATTGAATTCCCTTACATAATTAAATCAATAATCAAAATTTATTCTTAAACCATTAATCTGACTTTATTATCTTATTTCTTAGTACCCCTTTAATTGAATATGAAGTAATAATCATGTATTAAGGTTTCTCAACCTTAGCCTAATCATGCTTAGGTCTATTAATGTAAATAATACTGTTAGAACATGACATAACTTTAACATGTCATGTGTATTCACTTTATTTACTATAGTATAAGCAATAATTATTCCACGTTCCTAATTTTATTAATGAGAGTTACACATAGTATTCTGACTTTCATAATTTTCACACATTCCACATCAGAAAAAATCAATGTTAAAATTGTTTTTTCTAGATCCCAGTATTTACTATGACCATAAATTGTAGTGTGAATAAACTTTATCTTATCACAAAAACACATAATCAGGAACAATTACTTATAGAATTCCAAAATCATTATACCTAATTTTAAGTCTATGACACTATAGGATTATCCATAAAGACATCCCTAGAAATATTATTTTAAATATCCCTATGAATATCACTGTTGTTTTCTCATCCTATTTTTAAATGGTTGAATAATCCTTCTCTCTGACACTAACTATAATGAACTTGGGTTTTATTACATAGATATTATATATTTGTTTCGGAATGTTTAACACATTACACAAACACACACCCAGAGACAATGTTAGATTAGTGACATTGGAAACATATAACCCACCATTTTAATATGTTGAATGATATTAATAATTTTCCAATAAAGATCATCACCTTCATTAACCCATATTTAATCCATCTTTTACAATCAGTAGAAGATAAAACAAAATAAAAGTATGATCTATGATTATCAATATAGGTAAGAAATGAAAATATGAAAGAATAATCATGGGAATAAGGGAATGAGAACCTGGAGATATCATTAAAATATCACACCCTACACATATAAAATAAAATAAATGAATAATTGTATTAATATTTTGTATTTCATAAAACATGAATCATGATGAAATCAAAATCATAAACCATGAAAGTATAACATAGAAATAAGACCTGAAATTGAGGGATACCCACAATAATATAAAATTATTTCCATTATAGTCTTGGTATCAATACAATGTCAATCATAATAGTATGTTTTCACTCCCCATTTAGTCTTGGCAGTCACGGTTCACTCCCATACACATCCTTGACTATCATGGCGAACAAATTCCATTACTAAATCTGTTTCACTCCATGTTCCAGTATTAAATACAAAATCAGTACTAAATCATTACCAAATGCATTATAATTTGATATAGTTCACACCAATAGTATAATTAAAACCTCATATATGTCTTCCAAAATACAAAAAATTGTTCACCATATAGAAAATTATGGAATGAAATGGTTTTTATAATCATAATTCATTCACCCACATAAATGAAATGGGTTTCATATATATCATTTAATAATAAAAATAAACCATTATTAAAAATTATAAAAAAGATAACACTAAATAAAAAACCCATTAAAAAATAATTGACAACAAATAACACTATATTGAATGGAAAATTATATTTAGAGATCACTTCATATAATTTTTGATGAAAATATCATATCCACATTGAAAAATTTATTTATAAATAATAAAATGTTTATGAAACCATATCAATTAAAACTAAAAATAAATTATTATAAATGGAATATTTAATACTATTTTATGCTTCCTTTAAATCATTTTTTCATAGAAATTCATAAAATAACTTTTAAAACACATTTTACTAATTATTAGAAAACATTGATTTAAAGGAACATATAATTTTTACCAATGTGATGATTACATTAAATGAATGTTATAATGTTCTAAATAAAAAAAATATTCATGATAAAAATTTTAAAATTTATTTATATACACCTCATACTAGAATATAGTGTAATAACATAACTTCTGACTCAAATAAGTAAAATTAAGGAAAAATCACCCCATTGATTTGGTAATTACTGAACTATAAAAACCATGAAAGATATAAAATCAAATGGATATGTAAATAATAATAAATTTATGTTTACATATATTAAAATACTCTAATAGGTATTATATACACCACCAATAAATAGGAGTTTAACATGAATTATATCTCACAGAATGAGAAAGTTAGAAAGAAATCACATACAACATTAGTAACATTAAAATCATAAACCCCATAAATTAATTAAATTAATTAAATATTTTAATATAAATAAATAATTTTAAATAACTTTTAAAATTTCATATGATATTATATTCACCAAAAAAATTAATTTATCTTTTAATAAGGCATGTATCTCATAGAAAATAAAATGTTATTTTGAATTACCTTCCAATATGTCTTGACTCTCACCGTACTTATAAAAATCAATGGTATAATAATTACAAAATTATAATAAACATTTTAGATAATGAAGAAAATTTAAAAAATATTAAATATAATTTAGTTAGGGTCTTTTGATACACATTTATAAAAAATTCAATGTTAAATGAACGGTTCATGAAATAACAGCTTTATTTATCGTACATGTTTGGACTTGATATTCTTGATCCTCAAATATAGTTCAAGATTTATTTATTTTTCAAATATATAAAATAATTTATCTATAATATATATTAATAATATAATTAATATATATATATATATTTATTAAATGGAATACACAATTCTTGGAGATAGTAGGTCGTACATACACATGAACATTGTTTAATGGAATTGAGTATATATATGTGTTTGTGTGTGTGTTTGTGTGTTTCTATTATTAAAATTGAATTTTTATGTCATAAATCTAATATAATATTACTAAACTTATCATTAACGCATTTAATGTAATGTGTGAACATGTCACATCACTTTGAGGAGGCAGCAGTCCACACATCCTCAAGCAAAGGGATCGTATATACCAAAAATTGAATGATCAAAGGTAAGTTTTATATTATAATTAAATAATAATATTGAAAGCATAAATATCATATATATATATATATTATAAATGTACATATTACATCATAATTCCAACTATGAGAAGTGGTAAAGGAATAATGAAATATAACATTTCGTGGGGTGGGACTTCAGTGTACAAAAGAATGGTTTGTTTGTTACCCGTTAGATGGAAGTGTGTGTGAGTGTACATATAAACACTAATTTAATAAAAACCGAATATATTGAGGATATTTAGGTTATTTTATAGAAAATATAAGATAATAATCTAATCATTTTAAGGATGAACTAACACAAAAACGTTTGTTGATGAATGTTAACTCTTCATTGGGTATCTCCTTTTGATTTTCCCAAAAGGACTCCTTTGTTTGGATTTATGAAAACATTAAAGATTAATTGATGTTGGGGGGATTTTTAAGATATTTAAATTTATTTTGGGCAATCCAAAAAGGTTATGGTGCTTAAAAATAATAGGAGGAGGGGAGCCCTTTTATAAGAGAGGGGAGGGGCAGTTTTTGAATTTATCAGAAGATTTATTTATAAAACAAAATTATAAATAAAAATTCCCCCAAATGTTTATTTATTCGTACAAATTATATCATATGAATATTATATAGTCAAAAATTAAATTTCAGATAGGTTTTTATATAAATTTAAACCTTATATTTTTATTAACATTTAGTTAACCTATTTTGATTTTAGCCATGTTAATAATGTTTTTAATGTTATGGGAATATAATTACTAAACATAATGTGTCAATTGGAACCCAAATGATACATTTATGATATTTAATACCATATTTTATCGCATTTTCCTTATTTAAGTTTTTTTTAAAATAATTTAATCAATTATTTTTTCTTAATGTTCATTATTGCCAATTTTCTAACTATTCATTAGTTGCATTTTTAGAAATATCTTAAAAACATGATATATTAGAAAAAAATAATCCATATAATATAAAATTATTCTAGAGAATTTTTTTTCACATTAAATAATTCAAATTTTATTTACCTATGTAATTTTCATAACAATTATTTGGTACTTACATTAATTAAAACATTGACACCTCATCATTGTAGAAGCCTTTATGTTATATATATACTTAATAAATATTAAAATTAAATAACCATCATACCAAATAACATTTTATATTAAAAATGAATAATTTATAATATAACATATCTTATGCATAACCTCATATTAAATATTATACAGTTCTTTTTAAAATATGAGTATGGCATCTTAATGTTATTTTAAATAAAATATAATAAAAGTATTACACACTTCTAAAAGGCTTACAAATGTTTTAATTTCGTACAAAAGATGATTTTTATAGAAAAGCACTAATCCAATGAATCTAATAAAATATTTAGGGCAATTTGAAATAACTTATAATTTTAATTTTTACCCGTAATTACATGATTTACAATTTAACATGTCAATAAATAAATTACTAAGGATTCAATTAATTATTCTGAAAAAAATAAAATATCTTTATTTAAATAATTTGGACCGAATATTTCCAAATATGTAATACATTTTCAATATTATAATACCATATGTTTTAGTTGTTAATTTAAAGGGTTTCTCATTGACATTATGAGAAAAAATATTATTAATGTAAAAAAGGAAAAAGATTGAAACATTTTTATATCCAGATTCAATGTAACCCTAATCCTAGTGACGTATATAAGATTAATTTTTAAAATAATATCTAATTTGACTTTAAATATAATGAAAAATATAATTTTACAATATAATTATTTTGATTAAAGAATTTGTATTCTATTAGAATATAGTTTTTTATTATTCATCATAACATAAAACATATAAGACAAATACCAAAAACAACACCAAGGTAAATTTTTTATATTCATCTAAGATAAAAATATTATTACATAAAATAGAATATGTAAAATTCTCTAAAATTGTATTTAAAATGGTTCTCCTTTAAAATAGGATAAAATTACCCTTTGAAGAAATGTAGGTTTTTATGCATAAGATTGAGTTTGTTTATATAATATACATATTAAATCTATTGGATCTATGTAAAAAATAATTTAATCAATATATAACACATATATTTCACACTATTATTTTATAATTGTAATTTATTTAATTTATTAAGATCAAATGACTTGGGGGTCATAAAAAACTATTTCCTTTATAATCATTTGGTATATATATTCTTTTATAATTAATAAGAAACAACTATTTTAATAATAATAACCATATATTTTAATAAGTATGGTAATACTAATCAGAATCACTAATTTAACAGATCGATTATATCATATTATAGTAAATAACAATATTTTTATAATATACTAATGTTCCGTAAAACATGGTCTTTAATAAAATGAAAGAAATTAAAAGAACAAAGTGTTGTGTTTAACAAAAGCCAATCATAGTGTTATGAATACCACAAGTTAATCTATGTTTTTCAGGTAGGTAAATCTCGACTAGGGGATACATATAATGAAAACCAATGAATTTGTTTTTCATATAACCATGTCTAAAATCAATGTTGTG
Organism: Viscum album; assembly: GCA_963277665.1. Taxonomy (NCBI): domain Eukaryota; kingdom Viridiplantae; phylum Streptophyta; class Magnoliopsida; order Santalales; family Viscaceae; genus Viscum; species Viscum album. Next base: position 1,062,489,133 of record OY728140.1, read on the forward strand.
TGAAATGAAAAATATTTAAATTATAAATATATTATAAAAAATTAATATTTCACAAAATATAGGGGTGTTAAATATTAGTTTTTGAAAAATGCGTGTCATACTTTTTTAGTTAAATTATTACAAAGTTTCCACTAACCTAACATATAAAATTCCATCCCCACTCATATCCACTTCACAGTTCTGAACTCATTAGTCCCACAAAATCCTACCACAGCACTTAATAAATACTTTACACCCATCCTAGAAGAATTTATTTTTTACATGTCATACTAATGAATCATTTCAATACAAATAAAAATATATTCTATGATTAATATGGTACCTCATTAATCAAGGATTTTGTCTTATTTATTAATCCTCTTATATTAATTATTGTTCAATCATAATGATATGATATCCAAATGATAAATTATATTATGAGAGATTATTATTATAATTGTATTAATTATTTCTTTCTACCAATTCATAATATGGGTCTGGAAATTATCATTCATGTGTACTACAGACTACCGTCTTGCGAATTTATGTTTTTAATTTTTCATAATCACCTCTCAAAACTAGATATAATGATGGATTTATTTAATTAATATGATATTTATGATATTATTATTCCTTGGGAAATATGGTATCAGATATTTCACCCTAATTTCCATTTAATTGTAATACAATAATGTCATTCGTGTGGACAACAAACTGCCTCCTCATGAAACAATGCAATTTGTTTATGCTTTACATATAAGGTAATAAGGATGGGTTTAATAATAATATGTGTTATATATAGAATAAAAATAATTATTTAATAGTAATATATAGTTTATATTTTGATCTTTTAATAAATATATTAAATGGAAACAATGTTCCTGTATACATACATCCTACTGTCCCCATTAATGATATATTTCATTTTCTATATATAAAGTTTATGGAGTACAATAAATGGATATATATAAAAAATGTAGGATATATATTTAGTGGTTATCTTTATGGGGAATATTGAACAATTTTAAATGTAATTAGACCTAAAATAAAATATCAAAACCTAGATGAAAAACAATTTCAGTTATTTTGGGAAAAAAGACATTAACATGTAATTATTAACAATGGCTAATAAATGTTCTTAAATGAATAATATTTGGAATAATATTTTTATATATGTTTTATTATGTATTATATGAATAAAAAATACATATTTAATATTTATGAGCTTCTAGTGTGTGTGAAGAAAATCGAGAAAACAATAATGGATTTCTTGTTCAGATTATTCACCACCTATTTCCTTTATGTGGTTTACATATTTTCTATGAATTTATTTTAATATGCCTTACCAGGAAAATTCAATATTTCACATAAAAATTTTTTTATTTCAATTTCATAGGGCATAAAATTCAATGTTACATATTATTTATGGGTATCATGATATAATATTATTATATATCCTGACTGTTTATGTTTATTATTCCAATGATTAAATATTATGATCTAAATCTCATGAAACTCTTCACATTTATTCTCCCTTATATATGTATTTAGAATTCATGACTTATGTTTATATCCCCCTCTTTATGTACTAATGATTTCAAATGGATATTGTTTGAAAAACATAACTATTTCTATATTTGGTCAAAAATCCATTTTACATCTTAAACCTTCTTTTCTGAAAATATATCCAAAAAAATGATTTAAAAAAGTTTTTATGAATATATAATTTACTCAATGAAATTATCATTGTAAATTATTTATTTTATTATAAAAATAATCAAACGAAATATCCATTTACATTAACAAAATATTCTTATTTTAATTTTAGAAAAAATGTATAATGAATATTTTTTTAAAATATTGATTGAATGAATTGCATTTTCTACTATTATAACCATATAAAAATTTTTAGTGAATAATTTATATGTATGAATGAATATTTATAATGAAATGTTTTCCAAAAATAATTTATGATATTTTTTATTTTTTATTTCATTTTTAATAAATATAATTTTACACGACAAATGTAATAATTGTATTTAAGAAATTATTATATATATAAAATTGTATCCTTTGATGTTAAATATTATTTATGGGTGATATAATAATAGGATACCATTATTTCATTCCTTGAATGTTTTATCTCCATGCTAAAATGATGATTATGAATCATATTTCTTTCAATGGTTTATACCACCACAAAATGTTTATAAAACACACTCTTTTTTTACATAGGTTATAATATAATGAAACGATAAGGTGTACAAAAAAATAGTTTATTTTGAATGGGTTATCTTATGACATAAATTTTAAGAAACAAATTAATTTTCATGGGCTCTAATATTGCTAATATTTTTTGATTTTGTGTGACACACATGTATGATTTTCATAATGTGATGGTGGATACATTATAACTAAAGATGGCCGTGAATTTATAACAAATAATTTTTGTTGCAGAATGACAATGATTCTTGGGACCCATATCACTCTCTAATGAATTGAGTAATTATTAATGTAATATAAGATCAAAGGGTACATTGGAGGTCATTTAAATCATAAAAATGGTATACAGTTGGTCATCATAATCCTAAAAAGGGGTACATGGGAGCTTATCCCATACCCAAAATATGGTACACATGAGGTAATAACAATTCTTAAGTATGTATATAGGTGGTTTTCCCAAGTGTATTATTTTATTGAATACCTGGATGGTATCCATGATATAAAATGTTCTATTATAATTAATGTGATAAAAATATATATTATACAATTTTAATTCTCTCATCACTCACGTGATTTTATTTCATTAGAATTAATGAATTATGATATACCAATGATTATTCCATTACAAATGTTTAATATCTATGGAATGTATGTTATTGTATCATTACCAAATCCCGCACTCTCCCACATGAAAAAATGGTTGGTTATGAGACCAAAATTATGCCACACCATATTCTAGAGGATGGATACTGACATAGGTGGTGTGAAATTTATAGTGCGGTTACTATTAAACATGGTTTGATGTGTCATAATATTCTATATAATTTAATAATATTTTATTTTTTACATAGATTAATCTAAAAAAATATAATATTGGATTATATAATAAAACATAAATTAATAATTTGTGGTTTTTTTAAATATAACTAAATTCCATGTTAAAAACAATAAATGTAAATGACACTAAAAAACTAATAATGAATGAAAATTCATCTGTCCTGAACCACATGTCAATCCTACCATAAATCATTTGCCCATCTAAAAATTAGGAAATCAACACCAATGCCCCATTACCTTGTCTAAATCTACATCAACATAATATGATCAGGTACAACAAGGTGGCTCGAATAGGGCAATGAGTTTATCATACTATGAATCCCGCCCCCTTGTCTAGAAAATTATTTAAATAAAAAGTGTATACTAGAAAGTGATAAATATGTGTATAAATTATTTCAATAATAAATAAAATTCAACAGCCACTGACTTCATTTCCATATTGAAATTTCTCTGAGCATGTCTCAGAAACATGAAAACCACAACCATATGACCATGGTAAATATAACATACATCAGTGTCATGCTATAATATCATTGATCATTTCTCATGAACATACCAACCACAACAGTTTAACCAATGGTAAATTTTACTAGATTTGTAGTCATTCAATAATATCTTGGACCATGTCCATGATCAGGATATCCAATACCATATTACCTTTGTATAATCACAACAATATAAGTCATATACCAATAATAATTACAACATCTCAATAAAATCCCTATAATTACTAAAGAATGGGATATGGATGAGCTCACTAACTATAATAATTACATCACATGATTGTGCCAATATCACTCAATATCATCATTAGAAAATATAAGTGTACATGTTATAGGGTTATACCAGATATATAAGAATTTGGGAAAAGAGAACAATACTTATCTAAACAGTATGTATATTTAAATATAATATCATAATTATTAATGGTTTATTATTTTAATTACCATTTTCCTTCAATTTGGGTTTCCATTACATTCTAATTGATAAACAGTCAAATCAATAAGATGTATTCCATGAAAAATGGATTCTTTGTAAAGATATCACCTAAGGATCCACATAATTCTAAAAACATAATATTTCATTAGATAATATAATTATATTCATTGTTCTCTCACCCAATGTGTAGACATAAGATAGGATGAAATCCCATAGAATCCAATATACTTCAAGGAATAATGATATTCATTATTTAATTAATTATATCACATTTTAAATTAGTGCAGTAAAAATATTTCATATAAATAGAAAACATAAATCGATAGGATTATGATATATAACCCCTACCCTTAACTGAAAATCTATAAAACATCCAACAAAAAATGATTTTTAGTAAAATGTGTGGATGATCATACTGACGCTCCTATTCCAAAACTAACAATATCAACATAAGAATTAGAGAAATTAATGTTTTTACACCAAAATAGTTGGAGAAAAATGGGAGAGAAAAGAGAAAAAATAAACAAATGAACACAACCGTTATCAACAACATTTTTGGTAATTCCAAAAGGTAGATTAGAACAACACTATTTAATGGAAGGTTTCCCTAGGTTTTGAAGGCAAGATATTCAATGAGTTGAATCAAAAAATATTCCACACAAAAAACATTGAAATAAGATTTTGTGGAATTATATACATCATGTAATATAGCTACACATCTTGTAATTATTTTTAATTGAATATGTTGAAAACCCACCTCCATTGATTATTTTATTTAATAAACACCCAAAATTACACATATTATAAATGTTTTTCAGATGGTTTTAATGCCCATTTTCAATATAATATCATAAAAACCATTTAAATATTCAAAACCAAGCATGAACCCATTATAACAATTAACTCATTTATACCCAGACTCCATTAATTCCAATAGACATAAATCATTTGACATTAATTCATTATACCCAAAAAAGAAACTCTATGTGGATCCTCTAATGTTTTCAAAATCTTTGTGATGACTCAATTCAATGTTTATTCTAACAATAGACATAAATAATTTAAAAAACAATTTATGTTTAATGAAAAAAAGAAATCCCCAATCAAAAGACGAACAAATGAAAAAATCATATGGATACATACCAAAAAAAATATAGGATCTTATATCCTCCCCACCATATAACTCTTTATCCCCAAGCGGCTCTATGTGTAACTGTGAGGACTCAATGAAAAAGTTTGACCATAGTGATTGCATATTTGAATCCATCTCCATGTTCTTCTTCAAAAATCGCATATTTGACTACTTTATGTGAACCAACAGTTCTGTTCTACGCTAATGATGATTCTAAAAAAATCCATACCCCGTATTAGATTGTCCACAATGGATGAATCATCGAAGAGCAACAAAACTTCCACTTCTATCACAATGGAAGGTTCTTGATGGGATATCTGAATCATTGTACTATGAAACAATTCATTCATGGAAATATATAACTAAGGATGGTATAAATAGTACACCATTAGTTTGACTATTTTCAATATCTCAAACGGCCTTCCATTAATGGGGAATTTCATTCATTGTCTCCTAATATAAAATTTCCAAAGTCTTGGTGACACTAGAAGGAAAAAATAATGGCCATCATTTAATGAAAAAGGATTTATCTGATTGTCATCAAATAATTTTTTTTCAGCTCTGTAAAGTCATTAACATCTATCTAATAAACCAAACCTTCTCAGATGTCCCTTACAAGTTATTAGTCCCAACTGTTGACGAATCACAAACCTCAAACAAACAAAGGGAACAATATAATAACCATCCATAAAAATACATGAATGGTTCCATTTTCATTGATTCATGGAATATTTTATTACCTGAAAACTCCATGAGTTCTTTATATTTATCCAATGAACCACTAATTTCCAAAATAGAGGTTAATTTAATATCCTCCAAAACCTAAATAATCTACTGAGAATGACCATTAGTATGAGGATGATATTTCTTTATCAAAAGAAAATATGATTTTATATCCTTATTAATACCCTTCCAAAAAAGTGATGTGAAATGATGAAATATATCTTGATTGATACACATGATATCACAGTTTAACCAAACCACCTTGCACAAGTAAAGACTTATTATATCATCATCTCTGATGTTCTCCATGACAGGTATGATGTGAGTCATATTTTTCCATAAATCCATAGTCCACTATATAATATCATATATATGGGTTTCCTAGGAAATATAATCACAAAATGTATATTTAAATCTTCCTATTTACATTTAGGTACAAGAAATGGAATAAAACTCACAACAAGCCTCATGTGGTTGGCTTTTTCCAGCTATCAAGTGAAGTAGCTGGCCCGGAAGATTTCTACATCATTCTTCATTCATTACCAAAATAACATTTTATATAGAACACAATATATTGTTTTAAAATGAGGATGAACCTCCCTTATTGATGCATGAAACACAATCATCAAATCTTTGTGTTAGACAACTGGAACCCATACTTGGTCATGGAAAGGAAGAGTGTTTTCATGTCCAAGAGGCCATCTTGATGGTGCATACCCACCAAATATTTTGTGTCTCCAAACTGATACCTCCTAATCAGATAAATTTTTGGTCTGAGTCCCATAAATAAGAATGTAAATAAAATATGTTGAAGTCGGACCTACTTAACCATAAGATTACTAAAATTGTAGATTCATGTCTTATTAGAGGACGATAATCTGCCACTCAATGTGTGACTCTCGTACTACCACATTTTGTGTCTTCCTTCATAATGCGTCTAAATCTATGCTTCCATTGGTCACTATATATGGCCACATAATGTCAATAGTATATAGATACTGAAACCACCTCCTCTCTTAGGGGTCATTGTAACAATGTGAAAAGATATACATGAGGCTCTTGTTGTCCTTGTATTCTATAAACCACTCACCCATGGGATAGTGTTTCATAAATATCAAGGAATGTATCACTGATGATAACTCTAAATTATGAGTACCATAATTACTCTCATGCGTTCTCTGATACATGGAGACATATGCAACCACAAGATCCTCCGACATCAAAACACTCCAATAATTTCTCTGGATGCGGCATAATGAATGGGGTGTCATTTTTATTGCATAGGTAATGTGAAGATATGTGTTTAGGTTATCATCTAATTAATTTCATGAAAATATCTCACAAATAAAATCAGACCAAGAAATCATCACCCCTTTTAGGGTCATATTTGACCTCATTGATGTCCAATAGGAGAAATCATAGATAGTACACAGATAATAACATAATAGACTCTGGAATAATTGAATCTAAAATGTGTTTCTAGGATGTTACCAAAATAAAATAACTTCCACATTATCGGGGTCCCCTTACACCCATGCCTATAAAATGACATGGCCCAATAAGTTAACTTTATTACTCCAAAAACATCATTTGGTAAGAATTACATGATAAAAATTCACTCTCAATGTCGAAAGGATGAAATCATGATGTCATTATTGATCATTTATTGACTTGGATTCACTATTATGTATTTGATAAAACCATAAAAAAATTATCCATAAAAGGTTGAATGATCCTATTCATCAAGGATTGAAATACCACCAATTAATTAGACAACCAAAATAGTGTCACCATGAATTCACCAGTACCACACCCCATGTAGGTCCCACACCAAATCTCCAGCTAATCCAAATATAATGAAATTCACTTTAAGGTCATTTTATATTGTCAAAACCTACAACCATGCAGTATTCTTGGTAACTAATTGGCTGCCAAAATAAGGTGTGATTATAAATTAGCAAGATAAAAAATCGACGTCTAAAAATACTAGTATGATATGATGTGTATAAACTAATGCGATAAATCGATTTATTAATTAATTCAAAAAATATTAAATATATCATCAACTTGCATCGACATTGTTCTATAATATCTTTGAGAATGTATCAATTCCTTTCAAACCACATACATATAACCATGGAAAATAATTATTGTTTCGACATCATTCTAGAATATCTATGATTCATAACCATGACCATGTCAACCAAAACTATATAACCAAGGTAAATATAACTTGATCTGGTTCCTTTCTAGAACATCTTTGAGCATGTCTCATGAACTGGCCTACCAAAAACATCTAATCATTTTGTAATTAAAACAATGTAGGTCAAATTCTTATAATTATTATAACATCAAGGTGAAATCCATATAACCATTACATCATGGGAATGTGCTGAACCTGCTCATGATAATCATTACAACAAGGGATTAGGAATAGGACACTAAATATAGAAATTATAACATATAATATGCATGTTCTAGGGACATTCCAGATTTATAGTAATTTCTATAGGGAACACAATAAATGTCCAAATATCATGGAAGCCACAATATTACATCATAAGCATCAATGGTTAATTATGAGTATTATAAGATTTATTTCTATTTAATATACATTTATATCATATAATTTCATCATTCAAGTCAATAATCAGTAATCCCTATCATAGGTATTCCATATCATGAAATCACATAAGATTCTAAGTCATGATAAACACACATGAACCATTTAGGCAATTCAATTATATTTGGGGGTCTCTAAACTAATGGGTAGCAAAAAGAGAGAAAAAAATACCATTTAATTCTGAAGACTTTAGGGAATAATTTATTTCATTGTTTTATTAATTTATGAACTTGTTAGGTTGGTGAAATCAAAATATTTCATAAACATGAAAAATAACAAGTAATAGTTAGACTCTCTACCTTAAACTAATAAAACAATGCATAAAATGAAAAAAACAATTGAGGAAGAAGGTGCAGATGATTTCAACAATGATCTGAGATCATAAAAAATCACGATAAAATCAATCAACTCTCATTTCCAATAGATTGCACCGCAACCATTGGAGAAACAAGGGAGAAAGTAGAAACCCCAAACTAATGGTACTAAACAAGAATTTAAAATATTATCGAGACATCTAGAAGGGATGTTGACAGTCCAATATCACTTATAGGTTTTCCCTATGATTATAAAATATGAGATGTAGCAAGATGAATAAAAACATTAGTGAATAAACATACATTAAAATATTATACCAAGGAATTACCTGTCATTCAATTCAATTACATTTCATATATTTTTAACAGAATTCACTAAATACTCATCTCCATGTATTATCTTATTAAAAAACCTTAATATTACCGGACATTTAATCCACTTACAGGGCCTACAAATGTGTAGAAGTTGGGTTTTCATCTCAATTTCCTTATAAACTTCCCAACACCCAAAAAAAGAACCCCAACATACTAATAACCCTTGTAAACTCTCAAAAAATTATACTCAGACTCAAGTATTATTAATAGAAAAACATCTATGGTTTTTATGTTGCTTTCTTCAATAAAGGATATCCATGTTGATACCTTATGGATTATCTCAAGTTTCCTCAAAACCTATAATATATTTTTTTAAAGGACATAAATTCAAGATTAAATACAATCCATATGAATTAAATAAGTGGAAAAACTCAAAAAAAATAGAAAAAATGAAGAACTGATAGAGAGGAAAATACTTGAAGAAAGAATGAATCTAATATTTCAGGTTTTTATATGTTATTATTATGTTCTAAAACCTATATTCTCATTTTATGTTGATATTTCATTTTTTTACACATACATCATATCCAATCACAACCTATTTTGGATTATATTCAACTAGAAATGAAGATATTTATTATGTATTAGAAGACTAAGAAGGTTTCTAGTTGTAATGATTTAGTAAGAAATAGTGTACCTCACATATGTATCAATTATATATGTGTCCATGATTCCAATGTAATTTGATCTAACAATTTGTTAAATGATTTTTATACTATTTAATTTATATTTTTAAAATAAAAAGTAGTATTTATAGAAGATATGTTTTGGAATAAACACATATTGAATTATTAAAAAGATATACATCATGGTTCCGTTTTGTGATTCTAGATAATAAACAATTAGATAAAATTGCTATTTAGAAAAAATATAATATAGATTATACTTGTACTCATTACATTAAAAAATACCAATTATATTATTATTTTTTAAAAGAGAGTGGGATCTAATGAAATTCATTATTTTTGACATTTATGGTTACTTGAATCTAAAATCATTAATGAAATTGGATCTTAATTGTCCATATTAATTATCATTAGTAACTCTACATTATATTTTTTACACTAAATTATTATATATTTTTTCAATTTGTTCAATTTCATTATACAATATTATATAAAATATCCAATCATATATATATGGAATTATGAAACAATCAATTCATAAAATTCATCTTCTAATTTATTTATTCATCCATTGTGTTAAATATTATCAAGATATATGATTAAAATAATATAATATTATACAAATTATTCCACATAGTGGTTGTGATGGGTTTCATAAGTCTAAAATTCCAAATTATGTTGGTATGTATTAAACATGTAATTACGACATTATAATACATGCATCAATCCAGAAACCACAATCGTCAATATTTAATCCTTCCATTTCTTATAAAAATCATAAAATTCAAAAAACAATTCAATATAGAATCCCTCTTTGACTGCCCCATTGAAAATAAATTCTTATCATCCATTTTTGAAAAACTAAAGGAAATTTTATTATCAAAAAAATAGTAATTTAAATTAAAAATATCATCAAAAATAATAAATCCTCTTAATTGTGAATAACATAAATTGTTTTATGTGGATTGAACAATATTATTGAAATTTTTTAATCACCTCTTTATGATCATAAAATATATATTTGAATGAAATCATTTTCTGAATGGTAATATTGTAATTTGATCATTTCCCATGATATTAAGTACAAATTTACTATAATAATTTCATCTCTATATTTAAATATTTTACCCCTTACTCATCCATTAACACTTCATCAAATAATGATTTATCCTCTTAACATATTATTTTAATTTTAAAATCATTTATCTATAGTATTTTCCTCTCCCCTACCCATATAATCCTTTATTATTTTTTGAATTTGAATATATATTGATATTGTGTCCATATATTCTTCTTAATTTAAATTTTCATGGAATGTTAAATTTAAAAAATATATTCTTCTTATAAAATAACATATCTTTATATAATTAATATATATGATTTTATTCTTAATTTTCATGAAGACTATATATGTTTTATTTATTGTATAATAGCCTATAACTATTCTATTATCATCTATATCTTTATTATTTCCATGATTCCATTTTTTTTAAATATTTACATGTTAAAATTACAACATAATTTGTATTATAATTTTATTCCACACAAGAAAATTTATAATGAATTATTCTCCCCAATGAAAATTTATAATTTTTATTTTTTTATAAACACAAAAAACATCACCACTTCCATATAATAGTACCTCAATATTCCACTCCTGATGAAAAGTGGCGTTAAAATATTATTCACGATCAAGATCCATCATTCCGTGTACACCTTTTTTTATGGTATTATCACTCTAAATAAAACATCCATTATCCCATGATTATCCTAATACTTATAAAATTTAAATCAAGTATAATTATAGTGATAATGTGTTCTTAAAATGATGATTGGTCTCTCAATTATATATCACGCTCACAATTTTTAATATATGGGGTAATCTATAAACTAATGTATGGATTTTCTGAATAAAATACCAACCATTATTTGATATAAACTAATAAAATAAAATATATCATTCATCAGGTGTTATATGATGTTTCAAATGACCAAAGAGATTAATTTGAATAAGCACTCTCATATTTTATTACGTATTATTTTTTATTGGGATTTCTCCCAATATTCTATATAATTTATTAAGAACATGTATTCTCCTAATAATGATTTTTGATTAGGGTTTCTAATGAATCTATAATCATTGATATATCCATGATGTTACGATCATATAAAAAAATACCTTTGATTCTATATATTTTTGTTCACTTATTCGACAAGAAGACATGTGCTCCACATGATGTTCATATAATACATTTTTTAATTCATTGTTCAACCCACCAAAAATGAATTTTTATCGAATTAAATTATTAAATATATTATTCAAATTCAATGTGACTTCACGCCCTGATTCATGTATCTATATTACAATTTAATATTGTGTTGATGATCATCCTCATAAACAAAATATATGTTCTTTAACTCATCTTGTATGTATCATTTTCTTAACTTCCTTTAATTTGTAATGATATATCATTACCATACATAACCTTATGATCAAAATTAAAATTAATATTCTTAATTATATTATGGTTCTATTGTTTATGTGAAGAACAACCACAATCATGTATCAATATATTCATTGGTATTATTGTTATTATAAATAATTAGTTGATATGTATTTTTGTCTCTTTTACATTGAGCCTACATAAACAATATATATTTTCCCTCCACTTTAAAAGTTTAAAATATATTTTGTAATTGATTACTTTTATTTTGGGTTTCCCTTATTATATTTGACATCAATATGAGTTAATATATATTCTTATTTTACTATAATTAAACGATTTATGTAAAAAAATTAACAACATAAGTTACACAAAAATAATGTTTTTCATCATTGATATGAATTCCATGTTTACATCCAATTTTGTACTTTATTATTCATTAATATTTCATTATACATTTTTATAATTCATCTTTATGTGACATGGACATATATAATAATTTAACACAATTTATTAGAAAATAAAGTTGAAATCCCTACATGATTCTAGCCTCTTAGTATCCTCTTGGATTTTCTTAATCAGTCTATATTCAAGTGTTTTTATGAATAATTTTCATCTTTTATAATATTAATTTTAATTAATTTGTATATATTTTTTTCCTAAAACACAATTAAACTTATACACATATAATTAATTATTTAGTTATTTTAGTTTATTATTAGTGCTACATATTAATTATTTTTATATTTTATCATCTCTTAGTCAAAAAATATATAAAACAATTGAATATTCCTTTAACCTGATGATTAAATTTTATATTTATTAATATTAATATGAGTGATAAATTTTGAATTACATTCATCAATCCATGTTAATGGAGAGAAAAAAATATATGTTTTATTACATGCGATATGATTTTAATTTTTTTTCAAATTATACCAATTATTGGAATTTGTAGAGATTATTAAATGAATGAGATGGTATTGAAATAGTGGTAGTTTAAAATATATATGTTCAATGTTAAATTCAAGAGTTATGAGTTATTAATGTGGTGATTAGTAGATGTACTGTGATATTGACTACTCAAACATGGTGAAACTGCTACCTAATGAGGTTTGTAGGAGCATAATGCCCGAAGATGTGACCATTAATAGTAGGATGAATTATGATAGCTACCCTAGGGAATACTGGTTAACCATTTATTGTAAAATAGGTTCCATTAATGGCCATGATCCATTTTTATACTGGGGTAATATTTTTATTTTACATGTTTTATAAACCCATATGGTGTTTTCTTATTGATCATCATGAATAAATTGGGTAGTTATTCTATTGTAATCCACTACATCTATATTGTCCATTGATTATGTATAGAAATTATTAGAGTTTTTCACCAACATTTATAATGAGTTAATCATTGTTTTATTCTAATATTTCTCCATCTTATCTTATTCATATATTCTTATAATTTGGGATTAATATCTTGATGTTAATTCCACTAAATCATGGTGAAATAAAATAGCTATATTATATTTTATTAAGAATTGCCTATGTAGGATCAATTGGGATGAATAAATGTGTTATTGATTCAATTTGTTATATCAAATTTAATTATTTTTTTTCAAAAAAGAAATTAAAATGGTGTTGATTCATGATTTGATATCATGTGTTGGGTATTTTTTTTGGTTTTATTTGGTATATGTTCGGGGTGATCTAAAACTCATTGCCTATGGTTTATTCAAGAGTATGTTATAAAATGAGCTTACATTTGAATGTCTATAAATGAATTAATATCGACAAAATTAAAATTAAATTTATCTTATAATTAATTAATGTGTTAATATAATAATGATATGAATTATTCCATTTTATTAGTGATCAACATGGGATTTAAAGAGAATTTTAAATAGTGGATAGGTGTTTCATGAGAGGATAAATCAATTTTTGAAGCATAAAGTTCTGAAAAAAACTACATTATATTAGTTTTAATATATTTTAATATTTATTATAACATATTTAAACACCTGACTTTGGATTCCCAGGTTTCATTCATCCACAAACATACTTTATAAATATAGTGAGTTGATGGATCATGAAAAAATTTTCAAATTACTTGTTGAGGTCATGATGATGGGATGTTGGGTCATACATTTTGGCTGTTGTTGCTTAATGTGGAACACTCTTAAATATTTAATATATATTCATGAAATCGATCCAAATAATAATACTCAGTTACATGTCCATGAGAGTGATCTATAATAACATATAAAATGTGATTTTTTTGTTATAGTGGTTCTCCATATTCTCTCTTAAAAGATGATTTAAAATTAGTTAGAATCTAAATTTAATTTAAAATTAAATTTTTAATTTATTAAATATAGTGGTATGTGTTTTGGAATCTTGATTTAGATATGAGAGTGCCCTCTAATATATCCATTTGATGGAAATTCAAACATACAATGTTTTTTTGACATATGATTGTGTAAGTTATTCCCTTTAAGGTGATGACATAGGAACCTACATGTATCCTTTTTTATACATGAATCTATGACTAATGATGCACGTTTTAAGGTAATTCATAAATCTCCAAGGCAAAACAATTTATGTTTACTAATATAAGAAATTTATTTGTTATTGTTTTATGTAATAAAACATAGAAAATATAGTATTGTATTTTATTTCTGTATGACTAGGAAATATTCTGAGGAGTTTCACATCATATAGATCTGAGAACATAGTAAAAGAATAATCTCCAAGAATTTCACTATATTTTTTGTTATTAAAATTATTTTTTGATAAATTATTCTAGAAAATATAGAAAAATAAAAAGAAACCATGATATGTTCAAAACATAAAACTATTATAATATACATATTAATATTTCCTATATAAGAAAGTATCCATTTTTACACATTGATACATATACTCTATAATATTTTATTTATTTACTTATTTACTGATTTGTTTAAATATTTTTCTATTTTAATTTGATTAATTTTAAATTTATAATGATTTATTAATAGTCTAGAAAGTTGGGACCCACAAGTAAGAAAACTATGTGAAATCCATGACTAAGAATCTATCATATGAATATAATTATTTCACAATAATAGAAAATTTATTATCAAACATTGTAAATAACGTCTGTTTTTCCTTTGTTTGCTGAATAAGAGGTTTATGGTTGTCTCACAGTTTGGTAAATACTGTGCCAAAACTGGGGGGCTCTCCTAAGATCACAAAAATTTTATTTTTAGCTATTATTCCTCATAAAAACAATTAAAAAAATTATAGTATTATTATTATTAATATTATTATCATCATTATTATTATTAAATGTAGTATTAGAGTCCCTCTCCCCCTTAAACTCATTTAATTTGATGCTAAAACAAAGGGGGATCTCACTTGCATACATCCTCTCATCTAACAGCTTTATTACCCATTGATTCCTCCAATTATTTTTTGTGGGATCATAATAGATCATCATTTTCTCCCTACAGACAACATCATCATCTCAATTATTCACTACTCTTTATCTCCACATGTTGCATCATGTATATTTAAAAAATCAATGTATAAGGATGATTGATTAATATTTTTTGAGTTCTATTACTATTGTATTTGGAGTTCTCTTAAGACCTTCCCAATAATATTCATGTGAAATTTTTTTCATCTGAAAATGTTTCGTATAGTATTTCTCGATTTAGTTATCTTTATTATTTAATCATTTGACTTAATATCTCTCCAAATAATAATCATGATGCCTACGAATTTTTTATACATCCATAAATATTTTAAATGGATGAAATTATTATTTAACATAATTTTCTATGAATTGTCACATTGTTTTCTTCAAAATATGAAAAATATGTTCCCTCATTTCCCAATAAATTATTAATGTTTATTTTGAATTTGAAATTGATTAATTTATTATCTCCTATGATTGCTTCTTATTTTTTGATAATTATGTAGGATTTTAATGTAAATGGAATTATATATTAAAATGTTGTTCACTTTTAAATCACTTTTAATATATTTTTGTTTATTTAAAATTTTATTATAATATATTTATATATAAATATATAATATATTAATTCAAATGAATTACAATAATGGATTAAAATTAATGAAATTTGATGTTTTTAAAATTCCATTTTAGTCATCTGATAGTCATTCATATATAAATAATAATACATGTATATATATATATAAATCATGAAATTCACTATAGATCATGTGAATATGTGAAATTAAATAATATATATATGTGTAATAGTATATGGAACATTGAAAGAGAAAGCCAAATAATTTTTTTAAATAATGTTTTTAATAGGAAAATAAATGTATTAAAAAATATTGTGTCGTTCGTGTTGATGATGTATATTTTATTTAAATTTATATGTGGATGAGGTTTTATTTTTTGAATACACCAATCATATTTATTTTTGTTACGAGTATAGAATATGGGATCTCTGATACACAGGTGGGATGAATTTGAAAAATATGATATGTATTGTATCAAAAACCATGAAGGATCACACTAACACAATAACAATGAAACTATGATTTGATCTGGTTTGACATCATTTGGACAATGGATTTCATGTCCCCTATTACTCATGCATGTGAACAATTATGGGTTAATTAGTGAATGAATGTATCATGATCCCATGACAAAAATACCTAACATTAGATTCCATATTGTATCTTATAATAATTATTTTATATACATTTTTCATTTTCATTCTTTTCTGAAATTTTTATTTAGATATTTTCTTCAAAATTTTATAATAAATAAAAATACTGTATTCATTACTTTCATATATTATGCTTCAGTGAAATTAATTTCTCAAAAATTATTTATCCTATGATGTACACTTCATTATTAGCATTTTAATATTTAATATTATATAATACTCATTCAACTGTTTACATTTGGTTTTCCATTAATTCATTATTTTTAAAAAACCACTATATTTTCAAAATAATTTTATAATAAAATTTTAATGTATTTTGTAAAAATATATATAAAAAATTATTTTAAATAAATCTAATTTTAAGATACCATAATAATTAATTATTAGTATAATTTATTTAATTTCTAATGTATGGTGGTAGAAATCCTGGAATATTTATAACTATTTCAATATAAATCAGTTTATAATTATTTTGACATTATGATTCCCTATGAGAAATTAATATTCTTATTTTGATAGAGAGTGACCGTGGGTTATATGGTATAATAAGATTAGGAATGAATGTTTTATTTCATTTAGTTTTCTTTATCAAATATTAAATAGAGTTCTTTCACTATATTACATAGACATAGGTTACCTATAACTCCACTGGGGGAAAATAAAGGAATTTGGAGGTGGAATTTTGTTCATCATTTCATAGATGGAGAAGTAGACTATGGGATAATAGAGTGTTTTTCTAGTAACTTTTTAACATTGTTTATTTATTTTTATTTTATGAAGAATATTTAATTTCAATATATTATACTTTGTATGGATTCTCAATAAATGATTCAAAATAATAGTTTTTTGTTAGTTTCCAATATTTTTTTACTCTAATATTTGGGGTGAAATAATCAAATATATAGTTTCATGTATTCATAAGAAATTAAATTTAACCAATGGGATTAAGAATTCCTATTAAAGAATATTATGGGTCATCTTAGCTGTCCAAGGGAGGGCTAAATCAAATTGGTTTTGTGAGAAAATGGTTTTTTAGAAGTAGATTTTTATGTATATCATGTTTATTAAAGTGATAATTCAATTTAGGGTGTCTCGTGGATAAAAAATATAATTATTAAATATTTCTAGGTTTTTTATGGGATGATTACGGATCACCATTAATCTTTCTGATTCAAATGTTTCTAGGAAATATCAGAATATGAATTTAGAATTCTAAACATATATTGAGTATTTTGATCGATTTCAATTTTGAACTAATATTGTAATAATTTATTCACATGTTTTATGGAATTCTACAAGTTTTTAGATAATTCGGGTTGATGAGTATGTAGAGAGAAATGAACTAGTGTGTTTCATGACCTAAAAATCCCAAGGGATCTCGTTATAAGTATTATATAAAACAATCAAAATTTATTTAATGAATGTCTTATTATTCTTAAAACTATGTCATGCGACCATATAGGACAAAAATCCCATAGAGGGATTCCATTTACTTTTCAAATAGTTTGTGGTGATATGATTATATTATTTTGTTTAATAATAAATTTTAATATAAAATGAGTTTGAAATATACTTGTAAATATATGATTTATAGATAAAGATGACGTTTCACATTAAAATATATACTATTTGATTTATTATCCAAATTTAAATGACATTACCAGAAATGATAATTCCAAAATGATATTTTATAATGTTGGAAAATAATTTTGATGTATTTTTATGATATTAGAAAAATGATGACATTTGAAAAATATCCACTATAGGTTGGGTATTTTAGAATTGGTAAAATTAATTTAAGAATAACATATATTATTTTAAAACATATAATGTTTTAAATCATTTTTAAAATCGGAACAATATATTTTAAAAATATAAGTGAATATTTTAAATATGTTTTTAATTAGAAGAAATTATTTTGAAATTAGAATGTTTTGGTCAAATTAGTCTGTATATATGTTTATAAGGCGTTTAAATAAAAAAATTTGGACTTTAAAATGATATTTAATGTGAAATTTATTGTATTGTTTTGAATTTTAATTATTTTTTATGTGTTTGTGATTTTAATTCATGATTTTCTATTTTGCAAGTATGAATTTTTTTTCTTAGGTTGTCCTAAATATTTTTTCAATTATATAAAAGTGAATGAAAAGAAAAAAAATTACGAAAAAAATGATTTAATGAAAAAATAAAGAGTTTACATTTGGGAATGTGGTATTAATTTATGGAAGTTAGGAATATTTCTTATTATGATATGATTGGTATTATTTTTGTATTTTTTATCATGTTGTTTTAATATGACTACCAACAAAATTGAAAAGTGATTTTGGGAAATAGATATTTCCTATTATAAATTTATGATCAATTGAGTTATTATAATAGTTTTTGATTGAGATTGCTTCTTAGGCCACATCATTGATTGTTCATGTGGTTTGTGTTTTCCCGGGGTTATGAAATTGACACATTAGTGGGTACACTACCTCATGTGGATCTTAGTTATTGAATTTTTAGTGAGGTATTAATTATATAAACTATACATGGGAATCAATAATTCAATATTTTGGGTGGGAATTATGGATTCCACTCTAGATGAGTCTATAATTGGGTATTCACACATTGGGAATACTTGAAATCATCATGGTTAATGAATTGGATTTGATGTCTTGGATCACCCTTGTTTTACCCTCAACCCTAATTTTTTCCCATTCTATTTAAATAAGTATTCTCATGATAATTAGTTCTAACAATATTTCCCAACATCAAAATTAGGTAACAATAATGTATTGAAGAGTGTTGTTTAGGTCAATCTATTAGATATGAGTATTTTGGTGGATCATTTTGTGTACTCTCATTAATTCCAAATTATTTTCCTTTACACTTTCAAATTCATTATTATTTATTTCTATTTATAATTTAGATCATATGTTATATAAATTGGGGAACCAATGTCTATTATGTATGGTTTTGGATGATATTCAAATCATATGTTCTCTATGATTTATCTAAATAGGAAACATAGTATTTTGTTTAATGAGATTATAACGGTGTGTAATTTCAATATTAATCGAACATCTTAGAGGAAACTGTAAATGGTGGGTACATACCATGTGCGTCTGCATCCCATGTATTCATTAATAAATCACATCAAGTATGGATTTTGGGTTTCAGTACATGATGCGTTATAAGGTTTACATTGGATCTGGTGATTATTGTGTGGGTGGATTCAAAAAGATTTTCGAATCATAGTTACTATCCTATTTTTTCCATAATTATATTAGAGTCGTTATTGTGGTATAAATGGTCATAGTGTAGGTAAGTTTCAATAATAAACCTTTATTTTCAAAATATATATAAATTTTATAAATTTTTTTAATTTTTTTATTTCTCTATTTTTGAATTTTAATATTGTAATTTTTTAAATGGTAAGAATTTTCTTCATGTTTCATGGGTTTTCAAACATCATAGAAGCCATTTAGATGAGTCTTTCATCCATATAGAATACTTTTCAACTATAAGAATATATTATATCAAAATATGAAATGAACGCAGACATATCAATATGTGTGTCATGTTTCTTGAAAATAATTTTCTCACAATTATGTAAATGGTGGGTCAAAACCACATGACTCTTGGAATCTGATAAAATTCTATTTCCTCCCTAAGACAAAAATTAAAAAACAAATGAAAATATAATAATTATTATGATTATGATAGTGATGAAATATAAAAAATTCGTATGGGTTACCCCGTCTTCCTTTGTCTCTACTCAATTGATGTTTTATTTCCGAAGAGGGCTCTAACACATGACCCTCATCTAATTCAGAAGATCCATTATTTGATGAATCTTATACAAATTTTTATTATGATCATGGTAGTCCATTTTATCTTAGACTCCGGATACATCTTAATCTCAAATCACAATTCTATATCCATCCCCTTATTTACTCAAATATGGGATGACCACTAGTATATAGGGTTGGTCA
The DNA here is from genome assembly GCA_963277665.1 of Viscum album. Lineage (NCBI taxonomy): Eukaryota > Viridiplantae > Streptophyta > Magnoliopsida > Santalales > Viscaceae > Viscum > Viscum album. Next base: position 1,062,510,025 of record OY728140.1, read on the forward strand.
ATTTTGATTTTAATCAGGTGGGTTCTATTCAGAGGTTATTTCTCATAATCCAAATACCTTACACTAATCAATATTAAAATATTTCTATCATTTTTTAATGTTCTTTTTCAGTTTTATGAAAATATAATTATCATGAATATTAGATCATTTCACTTCATGTATTTTAAATCAATATTCATGATGTCTAATCACATTACTTGGGATGTTTATAAAATTTTTAAAATAAAAAAAAATTGTTTCATTATGGGATTTCCATGGATTACAACATTGGTTGAAACTTATTTTTTAATATTATGTTCATACATTACCTGATTAAATACATGTGATAGTTTCTGATATTGAATAGTGTATTTTAATTTATCCACATTTTTGGTTATTTTAATTTTTAATATTAATTGTCTAAAATGATATGGAATGAAATATTGATATTATATTTTTTTTATTTCAATTTTAGTTATTTTTAATAATTAATTTTTAAATATAAATCCTTTATATATATATATTTATATGTCCATGAAAATATAATTTATTAAAAGACTATTTTTATATTAATTTTTTTGATCTTCTACAAATCCATTATATGATATCAAAAAATTATGCATATATATATGTGTGTGTGTGTGTGTGTTTGTTTAAATTCAAATGACAATATATGAATATATGGAATTAGATACATATATATATATATATATTGTAACATCCTAGGTAAATAAAGAATATGAAATTTTCATATTTATTAATATTCATAAATTAATTATTAATATTACTTAAAAGGAAATTATATGATAGATGGCACACCCGATACACAAAAAAAGGTTCCATTGATATCTTATGTTGCACACAATGATGGTTCATACTGAAAAATAATAATATAATATTATTTTAAATAGTAGTTAACAACTAGTAGATTTATTGTTGGTAATGGATAGAACTAACTACAATATGAATATACATGTTTGTTAAATGTTTTTACTTCTATCCAATAAATTTTAGAAGCTTAAAATAAAAAAGAATCTAATTTTAAGCATAAACACTCTAATATTCATTAAAAAGTCGATTTACCGCCTTTTGATGGATAACCCTTATTAAATCTAGTTTTGGAGACTTATATTTTTTATTTGACAAAATAAAATTCTTCTTTAGAATCAGGACATCAAAATTTAATTTGTGAATTTTTTTGGTATTTTTATGATAAAATTCAGTTTTTATGAATAGTGAAAAATAGTGTATTTTAATTCAAAACTACCTTTTAATCTAACATAATTTTACAGTTAGATTATTTTTTTAAATGTTTTTAAAGTGTAATTATATTATATTTTTATCATTTAATCTAATTATGGTCATTGGAATTAAGTTCACTTTGAAATTGGACATAAACGAGTACCAATCTTTTGATAGTTATTGTTTCTTAAAAACATGTTCTATGTTTTGACAACAGGATTTCATTTTAAAGTAATTAATTAGAAATATATTTTAATAATTTGGTAAAATAGAAATAATTTTTGAATTTGGTTTATCATATATAGATTAGGCGGAATTTTTGGTATTTTTTTGAAAAATTTAAATTTATGATGAATAGTGAAACTACTAAGTAATAGTTAAAAACTATCTTTTGCATTTAAATTAAATTTTACTATTTTTGTGAGTCAGATTTAAAAAATCATACATAAATTGTTGTTATTAGTTTGTAAAATGTGGTTCAATAAGATGAAAAATAATATTTGGTCAATTGTATCTTTTTACTTTTATTTACATCGTTTAAAGGTAAATAGGGTAATTCAAGGTAAACAGAATATTATAATAATACAAAATTACCTTAACACTTTCATAAACTTGTTTTGTAAGTCATGGCCTACCATGTTCATCCTTGGGTAGATTTTGGGACCCCATGGAGCCACTTGGGAGTGATAATGACACTTTAGATTAGTTAATTTGAAGTCAAAACAAAAACGACACAAACAAATATATTTTAGTAAATTAATTTTACATGGGGTTATATAAGTTAAATTTTTTACTATAAATATAAATTTAAAATATAAAAATATTTCTTACATCATGGTATTTTTTTATAATTTTTAGAGATCATATAAAAAAATATTTCTGACACGAAAATAATGAGGTAATTACCTCATTAATAAATTATTTAAATAAAAAAGATTATAAATATTAAAATACATTAGAAACCTGTCCAATTTTTATTAAATTAATTTATTTCTACCTTTAGTCATCATGTATTAAAACTTAATGAGTTTTTGACCTTCTAAAACCGAAAATCATTATATAATAAAATAATATTTCAACACAATCCTAAAGAACCCCTCCCCCCTTATAAAAAGACCTCCCTAATAACACATTCCTCACACCTCTAAATCCCATTTTCTCATCCAAAAACCTTCCAAAATATTCTCTCAAGATACCCCTATTCCTCCTAGAATATTTACCTTAGGAAGAAGGCTCTTCAATAGGTCATTCTGGTTCAAACCAAATAGAGTTACCCAAATTAAAGGTAACTGTTTCTATTAAATTATTTTCATTTAGATTACTTATCCACCCCCTAAACTATTTTCATTACCAAGTTTTATAAAAACATCAGTATCATAAAAATACGAGGATTTTGTTATGATATGTATTCAAACTACACTTACAGAAACCACCATCTAATGGGTAAAGAACATACTGTTTCTATAGATGGAAAACTAACGCCTCACAAAATAATAATTGTTCAATTATCTCCTAACGCCTCTCATTGAGGCCATTAAGATGGAAAATTATTTATATAATATGTATATTATTATTATATTTTCTTTATTCTTTTGTATAATTCTTTTATAGCACACTATTATGGTTTCCATTATGGGAAAAGAGAAAAATTTCAGTTGGGGAAGTACGGACTACCAACCCCTCAAAGTGATATGACTCGTTAATGCCATATGTGGTACATATAAAGGATGGAGTTAATGATATTATATATTATATTATAATTAAATTATAATATATCTATGTATAATTATGTTTTAATTCCATTAAAATAAGAAATAGAAATGATAGTACTGTTTATGTGTACGTTCGGTTTACCGTCTCCCTGAACGGAGCATTTCATTTATTACTTCAAAATGTTATGTACTATTAAAAATACATGTATCTACTGGATATATATGATATATATTATATCTAAATTATGGATATTATTCAGGTTATAATTAACTTTTGACCATGTAAACAACTTGTAATTATAAGAAGAACATTATTACTCAAGTACCAAATATCGACAAAACAATCGTTATTATCATAAATTATTACACAATGTTTATAACAAGGTAATAAGTGATATAAAAGGAATAATAAAATTTAAAAAGGTTTTTAATCAAGTATAAATTTACATATGTATATTATTTAGTAATAATAGGTAATGATCGTGTCACGTCGGACACGAGGTAAGGAATTTTTTATCTCACTTTTAATTCAGTAAGATTTCTGTTGTTCGCCACTAATTTATTTCATGTGATGTATTGTGTACATAAATTATATATATTATCATGATACTCTTTATATTCATGTTATTATGTGAATAATTTCCTAGTTATTAACTTTTGTTCATACGACTCCATTGATTACAACGTGGTAAGTGATTTTCATCTCACATTTTATTACTATGAGATTCATGTTATATTTGACACTATTTTCTTTTGTGTGGTGTATGTGCTACCCATGATTTTATTCATTGTGTAATATACTTCAATATATGGGTATTTACAATTTCAGGGGTATTTACATATTTATTTTATGGTCCTTATTTCATGGAATGTATGTTTTGTATGTTACCAAATCGGTATGGGAACCTTTTAACCCAATATCCATTCCTTGTCTTAATCTTCTAATTCATATTTATGTCATGCATTGAATATGTGTGGAATCACAATTTATTTATTTTTTCTGTAATTTACACTCAAATTTGTGTGGATATACTTTGGATACAAATAATCACTCCATTCATAAGTTCTCAAGTCAATGATATGAACTTGATAAGAGTAATTTTAACTCAATTTCTTTTCATTGAGTTAAACATCCAAGTCATTGGTTTTGTATTAAAAAGAACATGTGCTAATTTCATATCATTGATTTACACTGAATATCAAATCATATTGAGTGTATTTTTATTTTTCACACATTATTATGTAATTTATTTATCCTTCATCCAAGGATACCGTATTTATAAGAAATTTTGTCTCAATTTACATTCCATTGAGACTTCATTATCATTATACACCAATTCACTTTTATAAGGTTTATATACCATAATTTGGAATATTATATCATGAATATCTTTATTCTAATGATATTATTATCTTCTGATTAAATTTTATTCCTCAACTAATTGAATTCAACAATCTCTCATTTTGTTAAAAACTCATTAACTATAATATAATTTTAATTGTTTTAATGATTTAATCTTCTAAATCTTTATCATTAATGTCCATGTTTCAAAAATATGTTTTTAGGATTTATTTATATAGACATTAATTTTTTCAAATGGTAAATCATTAAAATATTCAATGTGGTATGGAACACATTGTTTCAAAAATCTCTTTATTAAATGTTTTAAATGGTTTTGAAAATGGTTTGATAAAGCATTGTTTTTTTCAATATATTGAATGGATATATTGTGATTAGAATGTAGAAATGTTATATTTACTTTATTCTTGTTCTATGTGTTATGTTTACTGGGAATTTTTTATGTATACATGTGGTTTCGTGATAAACCTAGGGCGGGTGAGCCCAAGATAGTTTTCTAATGCATTGGGTAACGTGACAGAGGTAAACATTAAGGTTTCTCCTAAGAGATTTAGGGAATATAATGTGATGGGCATTCCAAATGTGATTTCCCATGTATCTGTGATAGCTACAATGTAAGTAATTTATGAATTCCTTATGTTACCATTATGATTTATGATTTATGCATGTTATTCATAAATCATTGGATTTCATGAGGTATGTTATGATTAAAAAGTATGGTTTCATTGATTTGTATTTATTAATTTACTAATGTATCTTTTCATTATTTTATAACCCTTACTGAGATTTTTATTCTCATCCCATGTTTTGAAATGTTTTTCATAGGAAATAAAGATGAATTGGGTCAAGGATGAGATCATGGAAAAGTCATGCTATCTAAAACATGGAACTAGACATGTATGTTTTTTTCAAGAGTTTTATCAATTTATGAAAAATAGATACTGAGTTGTAGTGTCTACATTAATTATTCTAGTGATTATGTAATATTTATGGGATAATTCTATAAAACTATATACCTGAAAAGATCCTTGATGTAAATTCTTTTCATAAATCAATATTTTGTAATGATTAAGCTCAGGTCCTTATAGTTGGTATCAATGGTCAGTTTAGACAACTTTAGTGGTTAGGAATTTTTTTGTAGAAACATGGTTAGTCACTATGTCTATTATTTCAGTTATGTCCTTGTTTTATAAATTTTTCAGATCAAGGAATGCCAGTTAAAAATGGAAGCAGGAGGATCTCAAATGTCATTCCTATCTATTTTTGATGAGATGACTTCAATAATTATTTCAATGTCATGTTCAAATGATTGTGAAACGTTTTCTTGAATACAAATCACATGCAAGTAGTTGTTTGAGATATCAAACACCTCCATTATACCTCGTTATCATCTTAAATCATGGGGTGTATTTAGAAAAATCATATTTTCACTATACTCTCATATTATCATGAATGTTAAATATTATCAAGTCATATTCAAATATTTTACATTACCAAAAGATTTTGAAGAATATTTTGATTTTGAAAAATGTGATGAAGAATGAGACCCTTGCACAACCTATATATATTTGGTTTTAAAATATAGTCTCTCAGCACATACCTATGGTTTTTTAAAAGGACCATTAATTGAATGCTTCAACTCAAATTTGGTCTGACAGTTTTATAGAAATCATGTTTTATCATATGTTTTGAAATTAGATGTCATACATGATTATTTTTCAAAACACTTTTTCTGTGAACACCCATATGAACCATGTTGTACATGGTGTATTTGGATAGAGGAAGAAAATTATTTTTTAGGATATATAAATCGTTGTTGAAATGGATGGACCTTCTACCTATGTGAACAAGATGATGATGAAACCATGAGGACTCCATGATCAAGGTATAATGATCTTTATTTTGGGGATAATTTTATTCTATCATATGGTGATGAAATAAAAAAATGAAAATATATGTAAGATATCAAGAATTAAGATGTTGAGATCATAATGAATTGGGATGAAAATTAGTTGTGTAAGGAAACCATTAAGGTTAAAACATGTTAGGGTTATTTTTGAGTTTTATAAAAAGGACAAAACTTAGACCGTGTGACAACACGTCATGTCAGAAAAAGCTACATGAATCGAACCCACTACCAAAGTGTGATTGGGATTTATCACCTACCACTACACTACGTGATGTCCCTGGTTGGTATAACTTATTAATTTTACTTAAATGATTTTATTGATGAATAATAATTTTATTTAAAATCTTATGTTTAATCAATTGTATATCTTTAGTATAAGAAAAGGATTTAGTGATTATGTGATAAAAGTTATTTATCAGGATGTTCTGTCTTTTCGAAACACATTATGCATATGAAAAATAGAATACTATGAGATTACAACTGTAGAGTAATGGTTGAAATTTTATTTTGAAAGAATATCCATTATTATTGTGGACATAAAGAAATTTTGGTTATTTATGGAAATAACTAACCTATCATAGAGAATATGTGATTTGGTTACTTATGATTTTGTATGACACTTTAATAGTAGTCTATGTTTTTGGAGTTAAATGATAAGATTTACTATGGAAGCCTATGTGATTAAATCCATCTGAGATTTTGTTTTAAATATTAGTTTGTATTTTTTTGATGAATTTGAAGGAAGATTGTGTATTGAATGGTCTTCCTTGATCTTTGGATTATTTTCATTGGATTTGGGAGATTAATAGTGGTATTTATTTTCTTGAAGGATTATCCTTTTTGGGGATTATATGATCTCGTACAAACCATTTTGGTTTTAATAGATGTCTAAAGACAAGTGAAATATATCGTTATTCTTTTGTGGATTATTTTATTATCTAGAAGATGATTCGTGTGCTTTTGATGCGAAAAAGTAATTTTGAATGCTCATTGTTAGAAGAAAAGATTAGTTTTTTATAAACATATTATAGGATATTCTCTACTTGAAGATAATTATATTTCTTTATGTTATTATTTTATGTAGTAGATGAATTTCTAATATATTTTGAAAAGGAACATAAAAAAAATTGGTTTAAATTTCTTACTAGTTTATCAAAGATCATTTAACACATAATAAGTATTTGATTTTATGGTGGTTAACATTATCCTAATCATGTTTTCTATCACTCTCCATCAGAACATGATGGATTTCTTTCTCTTCCATATCCATATTTTCTTATATGGAATCCTAGTATGGGTTATCTTGGGTGGACTTTGTACATTTATTTCTTTATTTTAACATGATAGTTTTATTGACTCTTTTTCTGATGTGGAACTTTCAATAAAATTTCATAGCCATATTTTAAAATAGGGAGGATACAATTTAAAAATTGGGAGAAGGATGTAACATCACTGGTAAATAAAGAATATTAAATTTTCATACTTATTAATATTTGTAAAATAAATAAAAATTTTAATTTAAAGGGGATTATATGTTTAATGGCGTACCTGATACAGAACAACTGGTTTCTTTAAAATCATATGATGTACACAGTGCTGAGTCATACTGAAAAATAATAATATAATATTATTTTAAATGGTAGTTAACCCCTTATCGTTGTATTTGTGGGAATGGAATGAACTAACTGAAATATAAGTATACATGTTTGTTAAATGTTTTTAATTTTATCCAAAAAAATGTTAGAGTCTTAAAATATGAAAGAATCTGATTTTAAGCATAAATATGCTAATATTCATTAGAAAGTCAATTTACCACCTTTTGATGTTGAACCATCATTAAATATATTTTGGGCAACATTTATATTTCAATTTACAAATTATAATTCTTCTTTATAATCATGACATCAAAATTTACTTTGGAATATTTTTTTGGTATTTTTCTGATAAAATTCAATTTTTATGAATAGGGAAAAATACTGTATTTTAATTTAAAACTGATTTTTAATATTACTTATTTATATGGTCATATTATCTTTTTAAATAGTTTAAATGTTTAATTTGATTATATTTTTACCATATATTCCAATTTTGGTCATTGGAATTATTTTCAGTTTGAAATTGGATATAAACAAGTGTCAATCTGTTGATAGTTATTGTTTTTTTAAAAACACACTATTTGTTTTGACAATGGGAATTATTTTTAAATTAATTGATGCAACATCTATGTTTTAAATTTGGTAAAATAAACATAATTATTGAATTTTGAATATTAAATATATTATCGTCTATATTTTGTTTATTTTTCTGAAAAATTTGATTTTTTGAAAAATAGTGAAACCACAAAGTATTAGTTAAATATCTAACCATTTCATTTAAATGAAATTTTATGACGTCTGTGAATTGGGTTTCAAAAACCCAACATATATGGTTGTTATTAGTAGGTAAAAATATGGTTTAATAAAATGAAAATAATTATTAGTTAATATTAACTTTTTACTCTTATTTACTATGGTTAAAGTTAAATATGCTAATTCAAGGTAAAAATAATATTATAATAATAAAAAATTACCTTTACACGTGTCCTAACCTTACTGGAAGAGTAATGGCCGACCATGGACATCCTTGGGTTGATTTTTAAACCCCATTGTGTAACTTGGGATTGATAATGACACTTTAGATTAATTAATTAAAGGTAAAAACCAAAATGACATAAACAAATAACTTTTAGTAAATTAATTTTTACATGGATTTATATAAGTTATATTTTCTACTATAAATATATATTGGAAAGTTAAAACTATTTCTTAAACATTGTATTTTTTTATAATTTTTAGACATCAAATAATTAAACATATTTATGACACAAAAATGATTTCGTATTTACCTCATTAAAAATTGATTTAAATAAATAAGATTATAAATATTAAAATAACATCCAAAAACTGTAAAATTATTTTTGGATGAATTTTCATCAACCATGAGGCATTTTAGATATGACCTTAATTATTTTTGGACCTTTATAAACCGAAAACATTATATAATACAATAATATTTTCACACTTTCCTAAAGAACCCCTCCCCCCCTTATAAAATACCCTCACTTTTAACCCATTCCTCACACCTCTCAAGACACTTTTATCATCCAACCCCATCCAAAATAAGCTCTAAATATCCCCATATTCCTCATAGAATCCATAACTTATCCAAAAGACAATTCAAGATGTAATTTTGGTTCAAACCAATGAGAGTTACCTGAATTAACAGTAACAGCTTCTCTTAAATTATTTTCTATTATTTTAAATCTCCAACCCATAAACTCTATTGATTTATTTATTTTATGACAAAAAAATTTTCATAAATTTAATATGATGTTTTTATGATAATGATTCAAACTACACTTACACACGCCTCCATCTAATGGTTAAAGAACATACTGTTTCTCTGGATGACAAACTGACACCTCACGAAATAATGATTGTTCAATTATCTTCTACCACCTTTCATGGTTTCCGTTAAGATGTAAATCTATTTATATATGATATATATTATGTTTATGTTTTCTTTATTATTCAGTATATTTCTTTAATAACCTATCTTTATTTTTTCCATTATGGGTAAATGTGATAATTTTATTTGAGGAAGTGCAGACTACCGCCCCCTCAATGTGATATGACTCGTTAATGCCGTATGTGGGACATAAAAAGGATAGATTTAATGATATGTTATATGATATTATACAGGAATTATAATATACAAATGTATCATTATTTTTTATCTCCATAAAAAAAAATTGTAATTAATGTAGCATTAATGCATACGTACAACTTACCATCTCCATGAACGGTGCATTTTATTTCATTCCTCCAAATGTTATGTACTATTATAAATAAATGCATATAATTGATATATATGATATATATGATATCTAAATATTTAATATCATTCTATTTATAATGAACTTTTGACCATGTGAACAACAATTAATTATAAGAAGTCCATTTTTACTCTAGTACCAAATATCGACAAAACAATAGTTATTAACTTTAATTATTACATAATGTTTATAACATTGTAATAAGTGATATAAAAGGAATAATAAAATTTAAAAATATTCTATATCATGTATAAATTAACTTATCTTTATTATTCAAGAAGAATAAGGAACAAATGAGTCATGATGCAAATGAGGTAAGGGATTTCTTCTCTCACTTTTAATTCTGTGAGATTTCAATTGTTCACCACTAATTTAAGGAATGTTGTGTATTGTATAATAACATTTGATATATATTATCATGATAATCTTTATATTAATTTTATAATCTGAAGAATTTTTTGGTTATTAACTTTTGGTCATATGACTCGCTTTATTACAATATGGTAAGGGATTTTCATCTCACTTTTTATTCATGTGAGATTCATGCAATTTTTTCAACTATTTCATTTTGTGTGGTATATGTACTTTCCATGAATATATTAGTTTTGTAATATAATTCAATTTATGGGTATTTTTATTTTCATTTTATGGTCCTTCTTTCATGGGTTGTATGTTTCGTAAGTTACAAAATAGGTACATAAACCTTTTAACCTAATTTCCATTATCTAGGTTAATACTATTATTCTTAATTATGTCATGCTATGATTATGTGTTGAATCACTATTTATTTATTTTCTTTTTGGGGATATACCTTTGATACACATAATAACTCCTTTTGAAAAGTTACAAGTCACCGATATGAACTTGATAAGAGTAATTTTAACTCAATTTCCATTCATTGAGTTAAAAATCCAAGTCATTGGTTTTTTATTTAAACGAAAACTTGAGAATTTATTATTATTGAAATACACTGAATATCCAATCATATTGACCGTATTTATATTCTCGACACATTATTATGAATTTTTTTTATCTTTAATCTAATGATAACTTTTTTATATGGGATTTCGTCTCAATTTACATTCCATTGAGGCATCATTACCGTTTTCACCAATTCACTTTTATATTGTGTATATACTGTTATTTGGAATATTATATCATGAATCCACTTATTCTCATAAAATTATAATGTTCTGATTAAATTTAATTCTATAAATAATTTAATTCATGCATCTCTCATTTTTTTTAAAACTCTTTATATACAATAACATTTTAAATGTTATAAAGATTAAATATTTTAAATAATTATCATTAATGTCCAGGTTTTAAATATGGTTTTTAGGATTTATTTATATGGAAATTAATTTTTTCAAATAATAATTAACTAAAATCATCAACTTTGTATGGGAAACTTTGAATAAAAATCTCTTAATGAAATGTTTTAAATGGTTTTGAAAATTTATTGATAAACCATTTTTTATATCCAAATCATGAATACATATATTGTTAATGGAATGTGGAAATGTTTTACTTCCATTATTCTAGTGTTATGTGTTATTATTATGTTATAGTTATTGGGAATTTTTTTACGTATACGGGTGGTTCTGTGATAAACTTATGGTGGGTGAGCCCATGATAGCTCTCTAATGCATTGGGTAACATGACAGCAGTAAATGTTAATGTTTCTCCAAAGAGATTTAGTGAATATATTGTGATGGGTATTCCAGATGTGATTCCCTATATATCTATGATAAAAACAATGTTTGTATTTAATGAAATACATACGATACCATTATGATTAATGATTTCTGCATGTTATTAAAAAATATTATTATTTCATTAGGTATGATTAGATTGAAGATCATGGTTTTATTGATTTGTATTTATTGATTGAGTAATGTTTCTTTTGATTATTTTATTACCTTTACAGGGATTTTAATGCTCATCCAATGTTTTGAAATGTTTTTCAATGAATATAAAGATGAATAGGTTCAAGGATGAGATTAAGGAAAAGTCATGCTATCTAAAACATGGTAGTAGACATGTCTCTTTTTTTCAAATGTTTTTTTTGAAAAATGTATGTTGCGTAGTAGTTTCTACAGGAAATATTCAAGTTATTATGTAATAGTTATTGTCTAATTATATAAAACACTAAACCTGAAAAGATCTTCAATGAAAATTATTTACATAATTCAAGATTATGTAATGTTTAAGACCGGGTCCTTATATGTTTTCAATTATTTCTATAACTTCTAAAAAGAAAAAAAATATAATTTAAATTTGAATTTCAATCTTAGTTTCAAAAAAATTATATGAATTTAAAATTAAATTTTATAATAACAATGAGAATGTTATAAAGACATTAAAATTATGATGCTCAATCAAATTAATGCCCTGAAATAAATTATATATTCTCATCGTTAATTTTGAATATTTAGTATTTTATTATGATACTAATAATGGGGCTTCAAAATAAGTGTTGTTGTGCGGTGAATTGATGAGGTAACGTTTTTGAATTTATATGTTATTGAGTTTTCTTTTTTTAATAAACCTCCATTATGTATATATTTTATTGTTATAGAACATGAGAAAGAGAGGTATTATATTGGGATGATTAGAACATGTTCACTGGGTACTAGAATTCTATATATTCAATTATGTTTCTATAACAATATTTAACCAATAATTATTTGATATATTTGATACCATTGTGACTTTGTTATTGACCACCCCAACTTTTAGTGAAGATAAATAGTTATATGTCATTCGACCTATGAGAGTACATAGATACGATGATGAAATTCCTTATTGAAATTGTACATTGGGTTTGATGTAGTGTTTTTTATTTAATATTATTTATGTTTCGTCATTGAAATTTTATTTTACATAGTTTCCTTATTCATGATTAATATTTTAAAAAAATATTATCATTATTTATTATATAATGATTCAGTCAAATAATGATATATACTATTATGTCTAATATGATTTATTGTTATGTTTAACATTTTTCATTTATATTAATATCATTATGTCCCAATTTTTACCTCTTGTTATCCCAATTTTTCATTATATATAAAAAATTAAACTATTAAATTAACTCATTAATGTAGTAATCAGTACTTTGTACTAATGAATACACTTAATAGTAAAAACAATACTTTTCGTGAAAAACTCTTTTTTATATATATAATGTTAAATTTAAATAATAAAATTCTTTAATTTAGAATGTAAATTAAAATAAATTTTTATTAAATCTTGGTTCAATGTTTGTAATTTTTTCAAGTGGTTATTTTATATACTTAATGAAAAATATGTTACATGGGAAAAATTGAGTCACCCACATAAAAAATGAAAAAGATAAATGTAATTACATAAGATTTAATGTCTTTAGTCTGGTTTAAAACATATAAGGAAATCAAAAAGATGAGTTTGTTATCATGCTAGTAAGACCCCAAACTATATTATTTCAATTTTCAGTCATTTAAATTTATATTTTATAATTATATCTTTGAAAATTACTAGGTAGTCACAAATATGAAATTTTACTCACTTATTAAAAAAAATCACATCCACCATTTCAATGGTCAACATTGCTTTCAAAATGTCTATCAAACCCTACCCAATTTTACACGATTACATTTTACACATATTTAATATATCCCTATTCATCTACATGTTATCCTAAGTCTTTCCATTTTAAATATTTTATCAAGTGGATGTTCAAGGTCTTGATGTATGTATTACAAAATCATTATCTTTTATTATTAATCATTTTATTCCAATAATACATTATCCATAGTAATATAATTATATTAGTATCACTAGTATATTAAAATTTTATTATATTTTTTTATAAATATGTATTTTTAAATGAAATTCATTTAGAAAAAACAAATAACGCTGATCCTGTGATTTGGTGAGTATTGTATCAAATTTGAGAAAATATTATGTTTTTCAGCACCACCTCTCTTCTGAAGTTATATAGATATAAGTAAATTATAAATCAGAAATATATAATTTAATTATAAATATAATTTGATAAATTTTAATCCATCATCATATCATCTAATTCACTTAGAAACGTTTATATTAACTATGTGTGGCATGGAATGGCGTCTCCATGAAATAACCATTTTAGTTGTCATGTTTGTTTATATTAACTATCCAAACCACTAAAAATATGAGTACAAAAAATAAAATATCATAATTAATATCATTATTCTTTTTTTACTACGATATTATTTCAAAATAAAAACTTTCATAATCTTACATGCCCATCGAATTATGGTATGTTCATTTTTGCGTCGGTCTAACCACGAACATGAAGGATGATATAAACCACTATAATTTAAGACCATGGGAACATAAATATTAATATTATAATAATTATTTAATGAAAATAATGTCCATATTACAGTTCATGAATGGTTATATTATTTATATAACATTTTAATTAAATGTCATCATTAATCACTGAAATAACATAATTAACCTAAAATAGATTCCACAATCAAACAAACTACCTGAAATACATATGGAATGAGATATAATATTTATAAGTCAATATATGTTATATATTAATGTAATTTTTTTATTTAATATGGTTTACATATCAATGAATGGCAACAAAAATTTATAACCTTAAATCTTTCATGAAAAATTTAATGTTAGTAACACCTGATATTAAGACAGAAACTAATAAGAATTAATATATTAATAATAAATTATCCTAAAAAAATTATAAAATGGGTTATTAAAATTAATAATTATTTACAATAGCATATTAATATTTTATTTTATTTATATGGTTTAAAATAATATTTGACTAAACATGGGAGAATTTTAAGTGCTTCCAAGACTAAATTTAAATTTTATGTCATATTTTTCTTATTATGATCCAATTTTTATAAATAGTGTAAATAATAGAGTTCTTTTTATGCGAGGAAATAAATTTATTGAATTGTATTTTATGGTCATAAATAAATAATTATTCCACAGAAATGTTTATTTGAATGATATTGAAGATATTCTTTTTTCCTAAGCTCATTTAAAAATCATGATCATTCATATGTGATAACATATATATGCAATTAGTAATGTGATAGATTACATAATAAAAATTATTTATTCCCCTTTGGAAGAAATTCATTACATTATTTTCCTATATATATTAATTTAAATTGGATGTTGTATAATTTTTTTAGAAAATGTTCTATTAAAAACTAGTATTTTTAATATAGTAAAAAAAATTCATTTGCAAGCATATTATATCATGGAATCAACATTTTGTTTATATTATTATATTTGTTTCAAAATTTGAATATTTTTATTTTCAACTACCTTGATTTTATTTGATAATTTTATAGAATGTTAATCATTTAAACATTTCTAGTATGGGACAGTTTTTGTAAAACATATATCTATTAGCATTTTGGGGTGATGATAATATTTCATCTACTTCGTGGTTATAAATTTTACCTTATAAATACATTTTAAATGTTTTAAAAATAAATTATTTTAATCATATTTGTATAAAATTTATATAGAAATCTTCATTCAAAATATCATGGTTATTTCACATTTTCTAAAATAATTTTTCTAAAAATTCCCAAAGGTGTTTTATACTGATGGAATTTTATGTTGATTTATATTAGTCAAAATCTATGCTATTAATCATATGATACCGTAATCCTTCATTAATTATAGGGATATTAAT
This sequence comes from Viscum album, assembly GCA_963277665.1. Taxonomy (NCBI): domain Eukaryota; kingdom Viridiplantae; phylum Streptophyta; class Magnoliopsida; order Santalales; family Viscaceae; genus Viscum; species Viscum album. Next base: position 1,062,525,820 of record OY728140.1, read on the forward strand.
TGAATTTATCATATACTGATTATCTATATGTTGTAAATATCATATTCTTTATTATATTGATTTGTGGTTATTTATTTAGAATGTTACTTTGATATTTAAGGATACCCATATAATTTCCATATTTGAATAATAACATAAATTTATATGGGATTAAAATTATTTTATATTTAGATCCTATTTGAAAAGGATATGATAACCATTTTCATCCAGTGGGTTCTTTATGACGCGATGAAACAACCATTTTTCATCCAATGGGATATTTGAAATAGGACCAGAAAATTATTTTTTTTGGAACTCTTATTTTTAAAATTTAATGTGGGGTTCAATATATCCCTCCAATGGACTAGATAAGAATTTATTTTTCATGAGATTTGAATTTTTGGTCAAACATGGGGTTAACTAAAACTAAAATTGTGGAAAAACATGAATTGTTTCTAATAAATAATGTTTGGACTTACTCGAATGTTTTATATGTTTTTTATTATTCATTTTTTGAAACAATTTTGTAACTATCCTATGGAAATTTTATAATATCATATATAATTTTAAATGAATCATATTTGTATACACTCTTGATTCATCCTTATATTATTCCAATTCATATTTCATGTCTACTATTTTAATATCTATTCATTTTGGGGAATTATTTTCTAATGTACCATGAATATAATAATATATTTATCCTATGATCACATAGAAGATATTTTTATTATTAATTATGTTTAATCATACTATGCTTCTATGATATCAATTTTAAATATTTCCATTTCCCATGGTTATAATGAAAAGAAATTCAAATGATCTGACTATTAGAGTATCTAATATTGAAAACATGTGTGTGGTATTGAATACTTGTAATATATTACATAGTGATGTATATAGTCGAAATAATTTCCACTACTTGAAAAAGGCTTGGGTTTTGTAAGATATTGTTTTGTATAAATTATAGAAAACATAAAAATTAATTTTTTAGGAAAGTATTATAATATTATATTTTCATTATATCAAGTAATTCAGATAGAAATTTCTATTGGGAACCATAATATCTATTATATAAGTGTTTAGATAACGTTGGAGTATCATTATTTAGTTAACGATAAATTAATTTTTGATAATTTATAGCTAATCGTTTTTTAATGATATAAAAAATCCTTTGTGTTAGTTGAGGTTATATGAATACTTTATTGACTAGGAATAGATGAATTGAATAAATAATGTAGAGATAAATTTATGGGTGAAATATAATAATTAGATAACATCTATAAGATTGGGTGAAGTAGTGTTTTTTTATTTCCACAATATAACATCCCAATATTAATTCTAAAAGTTGATAGAATTGATTTAATAGTATTACATAATGATAACAACACTCAAATGACTATATTTGGTTATTAATAAACCTTTAACTTTAAAAAAATAACGAGGCCTAACTATACACCTAGTTTGAATCTACTAAGTGATATACATGTTGGATTGATATGATTGATGATACTAATAGGAGTATCGTAATGATATTGTAGATGCTCGATATAAAAATGTGGGGGAGGGGGGGGGTTAATTTTATACTTTAAAAATTATTTGGAACATTCAAAGATGATGATATTTAACCAGGTTAAAAATGGTTTTTCACAAAAACTCTAGTTTTACAAACTTTATTGAATCGTGAAATATGATTCTGAAGATGCAATTCTAGAAAAGTGATTCTGGAAATAAAACATAACAAAAGTTTATAAATATAAATATTCTACCATAAAGCGTATAGAATTTTACAAAATTAGAGTCTACAAGTATAAGGAAGTATAAGAGAGTTATACATTCCTCAACAATCAAAATTCAGTAGAAAACATGAAACAATACAAGTAACAAGTAGTAAATATTTTAACACAATGAGTAGGGTATCCAATAACCATGGATAAAGTTCCATTGATTTATATTTTCAAAAAAGTCTTTCTTACCCACACCAGGGTAAGCCATCGATACAAAGATCAGAGTCTGTCTTGATATCCCCAAAATCCCTCAACTTCATGGTATTCAACACCTCTTTCTTTCTCAGAAAGGAAGTCCTCGAGCTTTAAGCTAGTCGACAACCCTGTCTTCCTATCCCGGGAAGCCCTCGAATGAACTCAACAACATTCGGAGTCGCATGAAGAAACTCTGAACAAGATTTTCAGTACGTATTAATCATGAGAGGTCCCTCTATAGAAATCACTTCAGCACCATGTGATATCTAGAGTTGTAGAACTGTTCATCAAAGTTGTGATATCATTCAAATGAAATTTTATTTATAGGACCATTCTTAATAGTCAGCTCTCTCCTCCAATGGTCATTTTTTTCCATGAATTTCGGAGGGACCTGTACATGTGTCACTCAAACAAAAGTTAGTTAGTAACTAAATACACTACATAATTTTATATCCCAATAAATTGTAAGAAAAAATATTGATTCAAAACCAAAATCAAATATTCGGAATGTATGAAATAAAAGTTCGGAGTCTAACCAAAAAAAAATTCGATGTCTATAATATTGGGATATTCAGATTCTATCTTTAGAATAATTTAGAACCTGAATTCTATAGAATTGCAGAGATGAATTTCAAGGAAATTTGGAGTCTTGAATTCAGTAGAATTCAGAGTCTTAATTCATAAGAGTTTGGATTCTAAACATACAAATTATTAGAGTATGTATTGCGATGAGTTCAGAGTATGATCTTAAAATGTTCGGAGTCTGAATTCAGAGAACTCGGAAAGAGTTCAAAGTCTGAATTTAGAGAACTTGGAGTTAGAACTCAGAAGAGTTTGGATTCTGAATTCAGAGAACTTGGATTCAGAACATAGAAGAGTCCAGATTCTGAATTCAAAGAACATGGAACCAGAACTCATTATAGACCAATGTCTAAATTAAGAGATTCCAGAACCTTATTTTTTTTACTGAAAAAATAATAGTTTATATCTATGTATATACATGATTTTGAGATTTTGGATATGAAACCAAATTTTATTCTTAAACCAAATGAACATGGAAAAAATGGTAAGGATACACTTCCTCGAGGAAGGAAGATTTTCCTTATGAAGTTAAAACATAAGGTAAATAAATTATTCCTTTATATAAGGTGTTTGTGTTTTTCAAAACCTGACGATTTGGTAATGTAAAACGGAAACCTTATTGAATCAACAATCTCCCCAAACATGATGTAATGGAAATGTCAAAAGGATATCTTATTGACTCAACAATCCCCCCTTTTTTTAAAGCACAAACATCCTTTAGAAAAAGAATATAAGGACTTAGAAAATATTTTCCTAGACATTGAATACAAAACTTATCTCCCTTATCACATGCACAATGATGAATATGACTAACACACCTTATACTTTGGAATATTAAGGACCATATTCGAGATTTTTGGAATGAGACTTATCATTTTATTACATACATAAATCATCATGATGAAAACTCCCCCTTAGATAAACTCCCCCTTACATAGGGATATTTCTTCTTTAATTATTATTATTTTTTCCTTCCTACCCTTTAGTTATTTTCAATAAGTAATTTGAGGGAATGGAAAATAAATTATTGTACCCGAAATATTATTACAAAAAATCCAAAAGACAAGCAACAAAAAATTGATTATGATTGGAAAAATTTGTACAACAAGACAAATAAAACCAAAGATTAGATTTAAACAAGGTCAACCTTCCTTTTCCTAGGGGACTAGTTTCTTGACTGTGGTCTTCCGATTTTTGAGCTCCTTATGATCTTTCTCTACTCACTTATGAATCTGATCATGATCAACTGATTTCTTTTCTAGGGCCTTTATTATTTCTTCCTGAGTCTTAAGAGCCTCTTCTATAGCCTTCAAGACTTCTTCTTGATTGTAAAGCTTTTATTTTATCTCAATCCAGATATCTCTTTATCTCTACTAACTTTGTGGCACTGAATAAAATTTCCATTTCAAATCCTCAACATATTTAATCCAACAATTCGGTTGTAGAGTCAACTTTTCATCAAAGCTGCTTGTGAGATCCTTGATCTTACCATATTCAATGTCAAATAAATCCTTGACACTATCTTGTAACTCATCAGGATTTCTCATGTCTTCTATTGTTTTCCTTGAACAACTAGTCATCTTCCTTCATGATCATCTATGGACTTCATAGTTAATGAAAAAATTCTGGAAAACATCATCAATCATGACACACATATCCGTCACAATAGATACAAAATCTGATTTCTGATTTAGTGTGTGTTGATGGATATGAAATCTAGAGTCTATGCATGAAAAAATAGGAATGGTTCTAAAACTTTTCTTCAATTACTGAATAAATAAATCATGTCCAAGGGATGATGATTCCAAATATGAAACTTCTCTTAGTGGGGTGTCTTCTTCTAGCTCAACAATTTTCCTCTTTGAAGGTCCACTAGATTCCTTCTTATTCACAACATCTTTTCTAAGTGTATTAACAACCACCTATTTTCCCTTATTAGTTTGCGGAATGGATTCCTCATTAAGAGATTCTTGTTCACTGTCAGATTGTTGAAGAATTTTATCTTCATATATCTCTTCATTATCATATCCTGCCTCAGCATCGTCAGGATGAATGAAATCCCTATTAATAATTTCTTCTCCAGATGGATTATTTGCTTCCTAATAATCCTTTCCTTCATCTTTCCCAGGAGTAGAAAGATTTAATGATTCATCATCAGTTGTGTGGATTGGATTCTTCTCAGATAGAATTTCCTTCTCATGAAAATTTTCTAATTGCTTAATAGGATCATCAGTATCACCACGGCCATCTTATTATTATTATTATTATTATTATTCTTCTTCTACTACTACTTTTTCATGGATTTATTTAACTTGGAATTTTTCAAGAGTCAGATATTTCTTCCTTGGATTCTCAGGTAAAGCTTCCACCAAGAATTATTTTGGTACCAAAATATATTCAAAATCATTCTCAACTGCCTTGATAAGAGATTGCACAATCTTTGTTTCAGTCATATTCTTTATTTGCTTCTTTTCTTCTGCTTATTTTTTAATCTCATCATTAGCCTTTTATTTTAAAGCCTTTTCTTCTGAAGGATCCAAGACATACTGTGGATTCCCTTCTTTCTGATATTTCTTACCTTCCCTCTACTTATCTACAACCTCATCCGAATAGGATTTTTTCTTTTTAGGCTTTGGAGGTGTCGATTGAGATTCTGTATCCTTTGGGGATTATTCCTTCTCTTCTACTTCGTTCAGCTTCCACTTCATTACTCCTTTCATATAGGTCTATGCTTCTTGATGCTTGTTCGTAATAGCTTCAACCTCCTCCTTATGCAGGTCATAAAATTCTTAAGATTCATTATAAAATACAACATTAATCCTTCTTAATGTGTCATCACTCACCCTCTTGAATTTACAATTCCATGGCTTCGAACATTAAGGAATTTGAAATCCACTAAGAACCGAACCATCATCATGGAAAGAATGACTGGATACATGATGATCTAAGCCTTCATATTTCCATTCATTATATTCTCGATCGTAATCAAAATATACTGAACCATGTTGATCTTCCTTATATTTATCTATAAATCCAGGATATACATGTAACTTTTCTTCAATGTATCATTTTCACCTTTTCTCAGAATTATGAAACCATGAACCAATAATTAAAGAATCTGATAATTTAAATATAGGTTGAAACTTTTTAGAGTCTTGACATCTATATGACCAAGGCACTCCATAGCCTCCACCATAAAAAAATCTATGGATATCCAGTAGTTTGTGTGAACAAAACTCTACCTCACCTTCATAGGGAACTCCAATCAAGCTTACTGCCTTGGTGTACGTGAGAGAATAAGTCTTTCCATAGATTTTGTAAGATAACATATCACTTCCTTATTCCTTAAAAAAACAAACCGACGCATAAAAATCTACAAGAAAATCTGGATATACTAAATCTTGAGCACCTGGCTTCGATATGAGAACACTATCCCATCAATTGAGCTTTATGTGTTCCGAAATAATAGAATCATACTTGGTGAAAAATATCGGATGCACCAACCTTTCTTTATAAAAATGCCACACCGAGATTGGATTGACAATTGACATGTATTTCTATGAATATTCTTCGATAGACATTCGTATTTAATCAAGATTTGAGACGTTCCGAATGTGCTTATGAAGAAGGGAAAAACTTCATCACTTGAGAGCTTTAGTTTCGATGTGGAATAACCATCAGGGGTCCGTTATATATGTGTTTGATGTGATAGTTCATCTTCCAAACTCAATCCAATGGCTGAAAATACTTCTAATAAGATCATTAGGATGATATATTTACTGCAAGGAAAACTTTTTATAATCTGATCATTTTAGGTTTTTAAGAAAAATATTCTGATTTAAGGAAAAGAGAATCCAAAAAAAAGAAATTTAAATACCAACTAGAAAAAGTTTATTAGAAAAACTCAAGAAAGTAATCATACCTCTTGGATTTCTTGGATGATTATTTGAAGTGAGGAAATTTATTTTTTAAGAACATTAGATTCCAGAAATAAACATTTGATTACGATTTAAAAAAACAAAATACGAAATGATTTATTAGAAAAACTATATATATGAAATCTTCATTATAAATTTTTTTAAAATATTTATTATAAAAATTTAGAAAATATTTATTATGAAAAAATTTTATTATGAAAAATATTAAGTCCAAAAATCTTCATTATAAAAATTTTCAGACCTAAATAAATTTGGAAAGAAAAAACAAAAGGCTACGAAAAAATTAGAAATAGAAAACTTCAGACAAAAAAATATAAAACTATGAAACAAATGTACTGTTCCTATGAAAAGAAGTTTATTTCTATAAGGATATTTGTTTCAAAAGAATGCTAACAAGGAAGATAACCTTATGTTTATCATTCCTAACTTATGTTTAATGTATTCAAATCTATTGGAGGTTAACGATTTTGTGAAAATATAAGCAAGTTGAACTTGTGTTCTGAGAAATTGAGGAATGATATCCCCTTTTTCTGTGTGATATATAATAAAGTGATGCCTAATATCTATGTGTTTTTCACGAGAGTGATATGAATGGTTATTACATAAGGAAATGGAACTAGTATTATCACACAAAATTCCTATTTTGGTATAACTCATACCATAGTCTGTGAGTGTGTTTTGCATCAACAACAAATGAGCACAACAACTTCCAGCTGCAACATATTTAGCTTCAGAAGTGAAATGTAAAACTAAGTGTTGATTATTGAATTACCAGGAAACAAATGAATGTTCTAAAAAATTTCAAGTTCTGGATGTACTTTTTCTATCCATTCTACATCCACCAAAGTCATTATCTGAAAAAAAAATTTAGAACAAAATCACTTCCAGAAGTATAAGAGTCATAAATCTATGGTTCCCTTTAAGTAGTGATTTTTTTTCATGTCCTTTAAATGAGATTCCTTTGGATTAGATTAATATCGTGAACATAAGCATAAGTATGGATGACTAGATATCGAGTAATGTAAACATCCTATCATACCTCTAAAAGATGTTTGATCTAATGGTTTACCAACTTCATCGAGATCTTGTGTGTTTGAGGTACCAATGGGAGTACTAATACATTTAGTGTTGTCATATCCATAAATTTTTATATGATCTTTATTATACTTATCTTGGGATATATAGATTTTTTCTGTTTTTGAGGAATTTCAAAACTAAGCAATAATGTTAAATCACCCATCATACTCATTTCAAACTCAAATTTCATTAGACCTGCAAAGGAATCAGTTAAAGAATTATGAGTTGAACCAAATATAATTTCATCAATATAAATTTGAACAATCAAAACAATTATCTTATCATTATTTATAAAAATGTTTGGATCTGAATTTCCATTAACATAATAATTTTAAAGCAAAAATAATTAATGCCTATGATACCAATCTCCATTTGATATCTTAAGTCCATACAAAGCTTTGGTATGTTTGTAAACATGTTAAGGATGTTTTAGGTCTTCAACACCAGGAGTTTGTTCAAAAAAAACTTATTCCTTAACGTAACCATTAAGGAAATCACATTTCACATCCATTTGAAAAATTTTGAAATTGTAAAATGATTCAAAGGAAATTAGAAAAAAATAGATTCAAGTCTAGATACTAGAGCATAGGTTTATTCATAGTCTATTACTTCTTGTTTATTATAGCCTTTAGTGACCAATCTAGCTTTATTTCTTACAATGATTCCATTATCATTACACATATTTATGAAAACCCATTTTACTCCAATAACAGAATATTTATTAGGTCTTTCAACCAGGGTCCAAACTATATTCTGTTCGAATTCATTTAGCTCATTTTGCATAGCTTTTATCCAATAATCATCACCTAAAGCTTCATCAGTGATTTTTGGTTCTAATTGGGAATGTAATGATTGATGTTCTACTTTATTTATTAAGGAACATATAGTCTTTACTGGTTGATTAATATCACAAATGATACTATCACTTGGATGATTCTTTAGAAACAACTAGTTTGGGTTTTGTAAAATCAATTCATCAACATAGGGTAGAAAGTATTCTGGGGTAAATGCTTCATAAACACTTTCATGAAAATTTTCCTTATCATAAGGATCTTATATCCAAGGTTGACAATAATTTTTTGAAAACACCTATGATGATGTAGGTTGAGGTTGTTTAAGAAAAGGGTCAGTTTCATCAAATTTGGCATGTATTGTTTCTTCAACAGTACAAGTGTTTTTATTGAAAACACTATACGCCAAAGAAGTTTTGGAGTAGCCTTGGAAAATTCCTTCATCAAAAATTGGTTCAAATTTGTGTAGATTATCTTTTGTATTCAATAATGAATACCTTTCAACCAAAAAACTTGAATTAGGAAAGTCTAGGTTTTCTACCATTCCATAACTCATAAGGAGTTTTTTAAGAAATGGTCTTATCAAAATTCGATTTATAGTATAACAGGTAGTACATACAAATTCAGCCCAAATATTTGTGGCCACAGAATACTCACACAACATAGTTCTTGATATCTCTTGAAAAATTATATTTATTCTTTCAACAACTCTATTTTTTTGAGCGGTTCTGGGTGGTGAGAAGTTATTAGTAATGCCTTTTCTACTAAAAAAAATTTTCAAAATCATAATTTGGAAATTATCCTCCATGATCTTTATGAATAGTTATCAATGGACAATTTTTCTCTATTTTTACATGGGCTCTAAAACTTTTTAAATAACTAAAAGTTTCAAATTTCATTGCTAGAAAATAGACCCACATAAATCTAGTGTAATCATCAACTACGACAAATACATGGAATTTTCCTCCAATGATTCTAGTTTGTGTTGGATCAAAAAAATCCACATTCACCAACTATAACACATCAGTGGTTGAGACTTTACTAACTAATTTAAAACATGATTTATGTTTCTTTCCAAATTGACATGGATCACAAACTTTTTAAGAATCAAATCTATGCTCCGGTAGATCCTTAACTAGTCATTTCATAGAGAGTTTTCATAGGATCCTAAGGTTACAATGTCCTAACATTAATTTCCACAACCAAGAATGTTTTTCCATGGAACTAAGGCAAGGTATGTCATGGCTCCTAAGGTCTTCTATGTTTAGTGTGTAAAAATTCTCTTGCCTATGGGAAGAAAGAAGAAAATCGTCCTTAGAATTGTGTACTAAGCACTTTTCATTCCTAAAATTCAAAAGGTGTCCCTCTTCACATAATTGACTTATACTGATGAGGTTGTGCTTAAGACCCTTAACAAATAAAACATTTGAAATCAACGTATTTCCAAGAAAAGCAATGTTACTTATACCAATATTTTCTCCCTTAGCATTATCTCCAAAAGTTACTTTAACTCCTTTCATCTTGATAATAATTTCAATGTAGTTTTTGTTACCAGTCATATGTCGGGAATATCCAATATCCATGTACCAAGTATTGCTTTTGCTACTTTCATTATTTTCCTCAAAATAATAATGTTAGACTTTTGGAATCTAAACTTTCTTGGATCCAGAATTGTTATAAAATATAAATTTTGGTAACCACATTTGTTTAGAAAAATAATCTATATGAAACCCAAGAGATTTAAAATTATTGAAAGAACTATTTTTCTTACAATGCCCTCCTCTTTAATAATTAGTACAAAAAGGGGCTATGGATGGAAGAAAATAGGATTTTTTAAAAATAGGTTTTCTATGAGTATAACCAAATCCATTAGTATTTTATTGAGGTTTTATTTGAGAATACATCTTGTCAAAATTTTCTTTACCAGAAGTAATGTTTTCAAGATGTTTCTTAAGGGAATATATTTCGGTTTTTAGTCTTATGACTAAAATTCCTATCCTCAAGAATTATTTCCTTATAGTTAGAATTTTCCTCAAAAATATTTATTTTTAAAATATCATTCTTAATATCTTTCAAAAGTTTTTCTTTTTTAGAATTAACTTCCTTAAGGTATTTATAATATTTTTTAGAATCTCATCCTTATCATTATGATCTCTAGAGAGGTATGAAATCTAATTTATAAGAACTTCATCAATAGTAATTTCATTGTCTAGTTTCCTAGAAATTTTACAATTTCTTTCATCTAACAACTTGGAAAATCTAGATACTTCTTCATATGAAGGTATTTCATCATTATATGAAGATATAGTATCATTATTAGAAGTAATATCTTATGAATAATAATTATTATCAATAGATAAATTTGTTAAAGCCTTGATAGACCGTACCTTTTCCATAAGAAATTTATTTGGGAAAGAAGTAGTAGAAATTAATCTAATATTTTTCTATGCAGATGATTCATATTTAGATGATTCACTTACCAAAGTGTCTCTACAGCCAGCACTCCAAGTATCATTTGCTTTAAGTCTTGTCTTGTGCTTAAAACGATAGAAATTCTTCTTGTTTCTCTCTAAATCCCTTTCCATCATTTCCATATTTTTCAATTGAGGGTAATCAGGTTAGATATAACCTATTCTTCTACATTAAAAAAAAATTAACTTCTCCATATTTCTTCTCTTTGTAGTCACTCTTATTGACCCTATTTAATAGTTATTCTGAGATACTGTCTTATTCATTATCTGAGTAAGATTAGCTAATTCATTCTTAGACTTTTCTGTATCACAAGATTCTAACCGAATAGTAACTTTATTTGACATTGATCTAGTTACTCTTTCTGAAGTGTTGGATTTCAAAATTTTGATGTAGTTGAAAAAGAGACTCCTCTATTTCCATTCTTATTTTTAACATTATCAGCATCTGTCTTTAATCTTGTCTCATGTTGAGGAAGAGTTCCAAATATACCATTTAAGGAAATCTGGGTGACTTTCATGTTCTCATAAATTACTGCCCTCTTGAACTCTGACTCATTTGACAAGATGAATATGATATTATCTACAAGGGACTCATCATCCAAACATTTTTCTCCCATAGTCTATAAGCTATTCACAATATTCATAATCCATTGCTGTATATTTCTTATAGGTTGTTCATAAGTAAAGATTAATCCATGGTATTCATCTCTCGTTATAGCTATTCTTCTCTCTATAAATTTATAAGTACCAAAATGTGTAACATCAAGTTTCCTTTATATACTATTTTCAGCTTCACATGAAGATATTAGATGATAGATGTTCCTTGTCATGGAATATAGCAATGTATTTCAGAATCTAAAATTTTCTTGATATTCTAATTTCTCTTGATTAGTAAAAGTTCTCAATTCCTTATCAGGAATCTTACAGTATCCTATAATAATCAGTAAGTTATCAACTCCAGTGTTAATAAATAACTTTTTCATCCGATCCCTTCAGTTCTCATAATCATCTACATTAAAAAGAGAAGGTTTGGTATGATTTAGATTTTCGATAAGACCAACATTAAAACCAGCCATATTAAGGAAAATATTTCCACAAAAACATGTTAATAATAAATGTTTATAAACAAGAAAAATATATCCTATGTAACGAAAATAGAACTATAGTATCTCTAAAAAAAATATGAATCCAAACATTATGATTCTGAAAATAAGAAGATTAAGAATTATCTTATGTATAAAATTGTGATCTTATTTCAGATTGAACCAATGCTATGATACCAATAGCTGGATCGCTATGATAGAAGATAATGATTGTAGTATCATAATGAAAATGGAGAGTCTAAATGTATACCGGGGGGGGGGGGGGGGGTTAATTATAACCTTTAAAAATTTATTGGAACTTTTAATGATGAAGAAGATTAACAAGGTTAAACAATGTAATTCAAAAAACCACTAGTTCTACACAGTTGTTTGATTCCAAAAATATGATTCCGAAGAAGCAATTCTGGAAAAGTGGTTTTGGAAATAAAACTTAATAAAATATTTTAAAGATAAGGAATCTACCTTAAAGCATATTGATTCTTAATAAATCAAAGTGTACAAGTATAAGGAAGTATAATATAGTTATAATTTCCTTAATAATCAAAATGCAGTAGAATGCTTGAAACAATACAGGTAACAAGTAGAAAATATTTTAAACTAAACAGCAGTGTATCAACAAAACTTTTTTAAAGTTCCGTTGATTTATACATTCAAGAAATTATGTCTTACGCACACTAGGGTAAGCCCTAGATATGAATATCGGAGCCTGTCTTGCTATCCCCACATTCCCTTAACATCAAGGTAGTAGACACCTCTGTCTTCCTCAGTAAGGAAGTCATAGAACTTAATGGTATTACGCACTTCTGTCTTCTTATCCCAGAAAGATCTCGAATGTACTCAACAACATTTGGAGTCGCACGAAGCAATTCTAAAAAAGATGTTTAGTACGCAGCAAGTATGGGATGTCTCTCTCTAGAAATCACTTCACAAAAATGTAATATCTAGAGTCGTAGAACCTCTCATCAATGTTGTGAGCTCTTTAAAATGAGATCCTATTTATAGGAACATTCTCAATAGTCAGCTCCCTCCTCCAATGGCCATATTTTTCTTGATTTTTGGAGGGACATGTAGATGTGTCATTCAAACAATAGTTAGTTAGTAACTGAATGCACGACATTTTTTTATAACAAAAAAAGAGTCAACAAAATATGGATACTTAACCAAAATCAATTATTTGGAATATATGGAATAAAATTTCAGAGTCTAACCGAAACCACATTAGGTGTCTTTAATATATGGATATTAAGATTCTGTGTTCATAAGTATTCGAGACCTGAATTCTAAAGAATTATAGAGTCTGAACTTCAAGTAAACTTTTAGTCTTGAATTCAGTATAATTCAGAGTCAATATTCATAAGAGTTCGGAGTCTGAACATATAAAAGTTTGAAGTCTGAATTCATAAGACATCGTAGTATGAACTTGAAATGTTCAGAGTCTAAATTCAGAGAAATCAGAGTCAAAACTCAGAAGAGTTCAGAGTTAGAATTTAGAGAACTCAAAGTCAGAACTCAGAAGAGTACGAATTCTGAATTAAGAGAACTTGGAGTCTGAACTCAAAAGAGTTCGGAGTCTGATTTTTGAGATCTTGATGTCAGAAATCAGAAGAGTTCGGATTCTGAATTTAGAGAACTCAGAACCTGAACCCATAAAACATCGGTTTCTGAATTCAGAGAGTTAGGAACCTTAATTTGTATCCTGAAAAAATAATGCTTTATATCTATGTATATATATGATTCCGAGTTTTTGGATATGAATCAAAATTTTATACATAGATTTAATGAAAAATTGAAAACATGGTAAGGATAAATTTCCATGGGAAATGACTATTTTCCTTATGAATGTAAAACGCAGGGAAAATAAAATTTTCCTTAAGATAAGGTGTTTGTGATTTTCAAAACTTGAAGTAATGGTAAAGTCATAAGAAAACATTATTAAATCAATAATATCCCCAAACATGAAAGGATGGAAAAGTCATAAGGAAACCTTATTCAATCAACAATAAAATGGTTAATAAAATCATCTAAGAAATTATTTATCAATGATTTATGATGTTATTAAATTATGAGAAGAATTCATAGAGAACATATCAAAATGAACAATAGATATAACCAATAATAATTTACGTATAATTGGAATTTAATAAAATAATTAATGACAATAACATATTTCATGTTCGATTTTTTCATGAATTTATAACATGATAAATTTTTATGGTGTCAATTACTCATCCACCAAATATAAACATTTTGGATTTAGTAATAGATAAATTCCATAATAATATATAGAAGGATTACCGGGATATTGAGACCATTTTCCAAACAGAAAACATTTTGGATATTATTGGGAGATATAAACCTTATGATTATTACAAACCTTATATGAATATTCATTATAAATGACATGAATATTATAGATATGTATAACTCACTAAATAATAAAAGGATGGAGTATCATTAATTTTAGGTGACTAAAATAAAAATGAAATGATTATTAAATTATATTCATGATAAAATGGGAAATATATTTTTATAGAAAATGTTTTAAAATATTTGATTATTGTTTTATTTTGGGTAAAGGAAGGAATATAGAATCTAATATTAAATAAGAAGTGAATATTTAAGAGGATATAATTTTTATATAAATTGTTTATCTTACACACCTATTTTAAATAAATTATCTTAAATGCACGAAATCTTTACATTATTTTAGTCAATTCCCAAGTCCATGGTATAAAAAAACAAATAGTAACTGACAAATATAATGATATTTGAATTCTTATAAATCACTAATAATCGATGAAAGCTTCAAAATATTTGTATGTGAGGGAGGCTGATCACCCAATCCAAAAATATTAGTATTATATTAATATCTATTTTAGACCACTACCGTGTACTTAATATGTTATTTAAGAACATCACATCACCACATCTATAATGATATTTAAAATTTCTATAAATAAATTTAGTATTAATATTTTTATATCACATATATATAACTCATATTTAATTATTTTTAATGGAATTTTAATCCAATGAAATATATTTTTCTCTCCATTAGAAAACTTTATGTTATAATAGGCACAAATTTCAACCCTTGACTTAATCTCCCTGGAAATTCCAGGACATGAATGTCACATAAAAAATAAAATCATACCAGGATCAACTATAAAAAAAGATGATAAAAGACTACCTATGAATAATTAATCCCATTATATTTTGGTATTTAAAAAATATTATATAGGAGAACAGAACTGCTAATATATTACTATTATAGGATATATGTTAAGATCAATATTTTTAATAAGGCTAATGGGGTGAAATATCATTATAAATTATATTAATATTCCTGTCAATTTCGATGACAAACAAAAATATTTTATTAAATAAGAATTATAAAATGTTGAGGATATAATTTATTTTCGGTGGGAGAATGTAGATACTCGAATCACCACTCTATATTTACCTTCATTAAATATTATTATAAATACATATTATTCATAGAAATGAAAATTAAAACAAATTAGTGATATGATTTATTAATATTTTAACATAATAATATTACCATTAAATTTGTGGATATATAATGAAGGACCCATATATGAAATCTATGCATAAAAATGGAAATTTGTAGGCTCATGTAAGATAATTTTACAATATAAATCTCATGTATACGAGAAAGGGAAAGAGAAATGTTTTTACAGTTTGTGGAAGAAAAACATGAGATAATTTCCATAAATTATGATAAGAGTAAAATAATATCCTTGGGAAATCTATGATTTCTGAAATTTTTAAGATATTTATACAAGTAGAATCACCACCCATAATAGAAAATACAAAATATTGTATACAAAGATCTTACATTTAGATCATTAGATGATATATTACTAGAAATGAGTATAATAAAATATATTATTTATTAATTTATTAATTTATCTAACATATTAATTTTAATCATATGTCACATTTTAATTAATGAAATAATAATGTTCATTTTTCTATACAATAGCTTTTTAATGTTTTGATTCATTAAAAACATAGTTAATAAATACCATAAAATGAATTTCTAAAAAAATAATTTACTTATTTTTTTAGAATAATAAATTATTATTTTTTGAATACTTGTGAATTTCTTTTAAAACATTGGTTCTTAGATGAATAGTTAATAAATATTAAAATTTTGCAAATAAAGTCAAATTTAACAAAATAACTTATAAAATTAATTGATAAAAGTTTTATTTAAAAAGTTTTATTTTTTAAAGAAATAATTTTATTTAAATATATTATTTCTATTTTTTAGAACACAATTATATAATATTAGAAAAATAAAATATATTTTACTCTATAATATATTTATTCAATTATATTACAATTTAGTTTTAAAAACATATAAACATTAAATCAGTAAAAGTGATTTATGTTTTTTAATCATTATTATAATAATATGTAAAAAATTAAATGTACTTTATTGAAAAAATATATTTATTTCTTTGATCAATGATAACAACCATGATAATGGTTAAACTATTATTGTAATAAATGTTTTTATAAAAATTGTGTTATATTTATTTGGACTAATAAATAAATAATTATGCATAAAATTAATATAATGAACCATCCTATGTTTAAATATATTATAAATCATTTAATTAATAACACAAAAGAAAAAACAATAGAATCACATAATGATGGTGAAAACATTTTCTTACAAAGCAGTTCCTATATATATAAAATGATTTAAGATAAAAAGTTAATTTTTTCTTATATATTAATTGTTCGTTCATTAAAAAGTTATTTCATTTCGGTCTATCATACCCAAATATGGTAAAATATATTAATTCAAATTTATATTATAATATGATTTAATTATATAGAAACTAATTAACATAATAATAATAAATTTGAAAAAAAATAAATAAGAGAAAAAGACTGCAAACATGATTTTTTTGGAAATACATAGTTAGGGATTAGTCGAAAAAATATCACTATATAATCCATAATTTGAAAAATTTAGAGTTATATATACATTAATTTTGTAACGAGATAACTATTGAATCAATGATGTTCCAAATAAATCCTTTTTCCTAATATTTATATGGCGATAACTTATACCATTTTTATACACCACATCCCATTTTTTAAATCATAAGATAAAATATTATCATATATTTGTATTAGTCACATGAAATTATTTAAATACAATGGTCCCCATATGATTTACTATCTCCATTAATTATAGGGAATTCACAAAGAGGATGTTAAATTTTGGGACATAATTATTAATTACTCCTTCCATTGTCTTTATAATATTTCTCATTAAAACCTAATGTGATAATATTAATATAAATATCGATGTATAATTAATATACATATTTTATATTTTATTAATTTAATAGCTATTATTTTTAAAGCCATATAGATTGAAAAAACTATGTTAATCATATATTGTGCAAACTAGCACCTCTGGAAAGAGAAATATTTTTTTTCACTATATACCATTATTCACAGGATATAATAATGTAATTGAGCAATACCTATGACATATATAATATAATTTTGAATATTAGGAGACCTATTATAATACATTTCAATTTTATATCTTTATTTGGGAAGTGAAAATGTCAATCATGATTTATACATACTATAGCCTCTATAAAAAAATTATTATTTTTTACAAAAATTTATCAAATATATCCAAATAAAAAAATATTATACAAGGCCATTAAAAATAAATAAAATTTTATTATACATATATTATAATGATATTCTTCCAATTTAATAAATTTATTAATAATTCTCACCCACTGAAATAAGCTATATTGATGTTTCAGTCAGTCTAACCACATTCTTGAAAATTCATATAAAACTCCATAGTGGGTTACTATAGTATCAGAAATACTTATATTATTATACATTTAAGATAAATAGAAACATCAATTTCCATTTAATGTTTATATTATGTATTAAATATTTAAAACAACATTTTCACTCTCCATAATTACTGAAATATGCTAACACATATTCCCCATTAACACAACATATCAAAAAAATAATGGAAAAAGTGGTAATATTTTGAAATATATATAATTTATATATTATAGTAGAAAGAATGATATAAGAATAATGAAGATAATATAAATGATGTTTTATTGAAAAAAATAACATAAATCATTCATTAACCCCATTTTTTATTTTAAATGTATATATATCAATACCCATTCGATTTTTCCAAAAAATTTATTTTATCATAATATTGTAAAAAAATTTAATATAATATTCTTATAAAATGTAAAGGGTATTTAATAATTGTAATGTTTTATATATTAATAGTTTAGATTTGTTTTCATTGATGGAAAATTCATTTGAGATATATAATTATTAATCATGTCTATTAATCAAATGATAAATTCAAAATTATTTCTCTAGATAACATAATAAAATTTCATTTCTATCAAATAAATTATCTATTACATTTTATTTCATTACTTATAATTAATAGTTAATCTTTTTTCATCTAATATCCTTTCTCTATGACCACTATAATTTTCAATCCATTGATTTATGGGTGATAACCAAAATTCTATATGTAGAATAATTTTGGAAATTATTGATTAATCAATGTACACATCATATAAACCATGTTAATATTATATTAATTATTATCATGAATTAGTTATTTTTTATAATATTATTACAATGAAGCATC
This sequence comes from Viscum album, assembly GCA_963277665.1. Classification (NCBI taxonomy): domain Eukaryota; kingdom Viridiplantae; phylum Streptophyta; class Magnoliopsida; order Santalales; family Viscaceae; genus Viscum; species Viscum album. Next base: position 1,062,544,446 of record OY728140.1, read on the forward strand.
AAATAAAAATTTATATTTCATTGGATTGTAATGCTATGATTATTTAATCAATTATAAATGAATTACATATTAAAATAATATGAATGAAATATTAATTTCATTGTTTCTATATTATATGTTAAATAAACCCAAAATTAATTCCAAGGGTTGATCATAAAAATAAAAATGTTTTAAATTTTAAATAATGCTAATATATAAGAATTATAATGGATATGGTTATATATTACTCTTTAATACAATTGTTTTATATCTCTATATCATAAGAAAATGATGTGTAGTCCTTGTTAAACTTGATCAAAACAAATAAGTAAACTATAAATTGATATGTGATCAATATATTATGGGGATACACAAGTATTATCTCGCAATGTGTCCGTATGGTTATATTTCCCCTTATACATTATATTTATCAATCTCGATGTGTTATTCTTTCAAGGATCATGTTTAATAAATCGGGTTTCCACACTATATTTGTTCATTTATTTTGGAATTTGGATGATATTGGACTAATCATATATGAGGATCTATGATTTCATGAGAATTATTTTCATAATTTATCATTTTTATAAAAATATGTTCATCTTGTGATCACTTATAGTATTTTTTATTATCACATTTTATTATATTTACTGAGGATATGATCCCACTCCATTCTTATGTTTATATTTCCAGTGTATATGAAAGAATTTAATATATTTTATTTTACTAAATTATATTATTTTTGGGGGTATTTATTGCCAAAGTTAAATAATTTTTATAGATTATCAGTTTCTAAGATTGTCTAAAAAGGATTTTTTTTTTAAAAATACCTTAGTTTACTTTGGTGAATTGTTATGCCAATTGAAAAATAATAAAACCCAAAGATATACTAGGAATTTATTATAATTAAATGTTTTATTTATGTTATGTATTTCGGATTATCATGTTTTTGGTGAATGATTGTATGGAACCATTTAATGGATTGTGTGGTATATATATATGAGAAGTAATTTCAAATTTAGTTGGTATGTTTATAAATTTGAATGAGTGGATATGATTGGGACTTAAAGATAATAAGAGCCACATTTATTTATTGATCATTTATTTGTCATGGAGATGTGATTATAATTATGTAAATGGTCGTGGATTGTGCAATGTATGAATTATATATATTTATATCATAATAGATAATCATTTTTGACAGACATGAGATGGAACAATGACTGGGCTACCCAAATGAATATTAGATAATGAGTGTGTTAAGATCATAGAAATACCTATATGATTCTAAATATATAATTTATCAATCTATGGTAAAATAGTCTGCCCAATATTATTTGTAAAAGAGAGTTGTAGTATTTTGTGGAGTTTATTCCACGAGTTATATCTCTAACAACATAGTACAGTTTAGTAATGTTTTATTTTTTATTCATGGAGTAGTATTTAGTGTTGTTTTTATTTAATTAAATAGAATTAGAAGCCTTTATATGATACTGAGAGATTATATGATATTTTTTACGATGACACTAAATGTCGATCCTCTTTCCAATGAGTTAATAATTGGGTTATATATTTCATGGTATGATAATTGAACATTATATCTTGATCACTTGTATTATAATTAGAATGATCCACTGGTTTATGGTGAGATATATTTTAGATGGAAACAAATGTGTTTGTCTAAATAAGGGGTGAGGTATCATTTGTTATAATACTTTTTATTAATGGGTTCAATTATGGAACAATCCTTTTGATATTGGTAGATATAACAATTCCAAATCCATGTCATGTAAGGGAATTCATGATGTATTTTACTAGGTGGAATATTCAATAGTTTTGAATTTCCATTTTCAAATTCAATCTAGTGGGATGTATTTTTTTATTGTTGACATATTCAACAATGTGGTGATATTTGCAGTGATACATGTGTTTTTGGTGATTATCTATTTTCATGAATTTTTGTTCATGAGGTGACTGGTTAATCTCCATTCACGATCTCAATCTCAGATTATACGCCGTGATGTTTATGATAACGTTAATCATAATTATTTATAGATTTTTTTAGTGATACATCATTTTTACACAGTCATTTTTATGGTTGACTCCACATTTACATTAAAATATAATGTTCACTAAAATCAATAATGGGAAATCCTTGTTCACTCAAAATTTTATCAAAAAAATTTAGAATGATTGAATTGGTGATATTTCATTCACATAATGAAACAATATTCGCTGGACATTCTTGTTATAAAATTTTATATTATTCTCATAGTGAAACCTCATTCACTATTGCTTTAGGTACAAATCTTTCCAGATATTTAATCTAGAGATACATTAAAAATAGTACATATATTTCATCATAGTATGTTATTCATAGAATTATACATCACATTACCATCATTTGTAGTATATAATGATATATCCTTTACAAATTTAGGATCCATTAAACTATTTTATTGTGTTTTGATATGTTATTCACTAAGATTTATCTCATTAAACATATTGATTAGTGGAGGATCATCCACTCATTATTACATATAGTGATATAAAACATAGATAACACTAGAGTTAATGATATATCATTTAACTTGTTTAGAATATGTATTATGAGATGTTGTTACCCATGCTATGATATAGAGATAATTTACTCATGCCAACATGTGATATCTGTGGTGATAGTTTCATATTGACATTATGTTCCTTATTTATGTAAATTATACCATTCTAGAAATTTTCTTTTGTGGATATTTTTTAGTCATTACATTGAATTAATGAGCACATGATTAGGAAATAATATATGACTGACAAGTAATGTATTATTTTTAATTTTGAACCTTAATGAACATATGTATATATATATATATATATTAGATTCTACATGGTGCTTCATCATTTTTATCCATATATAATTTATACCCACACCACACATAGAAATCATGTCGTGTGTTGAATAATAATGTATGGTATACTAGTTTGTGTGATATTCTATCCATAGGTAAATGTGAAGACAGAGCTAATCCTCATTATTGATAAAAAAAATTTATGATTAAAATCAATATGATCATAAATCTTCGAGATTTATATCAATTTTCATTTAATATTTAATTTATAATTTTTACAGTACATACATCAATTATATAAATATATGGCATACTAGGGGTTTTTTATATATACCCCATATCATTATATTGGTTTGATTATATTAAAATCAACTAATTCTCATCTTGATACTATTCCTAATATGTATATTATATTATGGTTTTTATTATTCTAACAATATTATAGCGAATGAACTCTCCCCACAGTTCATCAATCCCTTATTTAAAGTTAATATCCTCTAGAATAAAAATATTTTCTCTTGAAATTTTATAGGGAACTCAGTCCTACAATGATTTGGTAGTCTTTGATAAATTTGATATATTATTTTATCAATGATTTTAATTCATTATATTAGTTTTTTTGGTAAGGTAGTTTGATACTGGGCTAGTTGAATCATTTTTTGGATGCTTTGTAATGATTGTGGCCAGTAATTAAAAATTTATGATTCAATGTTGTTTTTGATTTCTGATTTCCATTCATGAAATTTTATATCATGATTTAGAAATTTCTAAATGGGTGAATATATAGTTTATTGATTTACTATTTTATCACTATTATGGGATAATAGGATGTGTGTGTTCATACATAATAATCGACACATAATAATCTCATGAAATTTGATATCATGCACGTTATTGATTAAAAATTTGTGTAATATTTTAATAATATTTATGTCATGATTTAATAAAGAGGTTATTTTATAATTATATCTTTAACTATGTAGTGATACTTTTTTTATTCAATATTTTAATATTGATTATGTGGAATTATATGTGTCTGATCCTCGTGTTGAGGGTAATTTGGTTATGCAACTGTTTAGTATGATTGTTTTAAATAATGTAAGTAATAACACAGTTATTAACTAGTAGGGAATATTTTTCACAACAAAATTACCATTTTTAAATATTTATATTAGTTTATGATGACACCATAACGGGACTTGTAGTATATAGTATACAAAATACTGATAGGGGCCCAAGGATATAAAATACCATATGATTTCCCTTAGTATATAGAGACAAAATCATCGAGAATTCATTGTGAGTTTTTATCATTGGGGTCATCATCCCTAGACATTGTGGGTTTTCCTGGTAATGAAGAGATAAAAATCCTAATATTTATGAGTTTTGTTTTTACATTGAAATAATAATGATCTTATATATTTCTTATTATTTTGATATTTTATATTTAAATTATGTTAGGTAGTCAGAGATGGACTAGACTAATAGATACCTTAATGAAAAAGATCCTTCCTTGATCAAAATATTTTTAATTTTTTTAGAATACATTCATTGATTAAATGTATATTCAATTTTTATTTTTTATATCAATTTGGTGGCCATAATTAACATAGTGTTTTGGTTTACAATTTTGAATTTTTCTGTTTTTAATATGAGGTATATTTTAGTAAGACTAATTTTTTAAGGAGTAATTGAGGTTTTCATAATTGTTAAAAGGATTTTTCTACTATATCATTTTTCATTAGAGGATATTGGGTACAAAATGTTCCTATAAGTGATGAACGAATTTTTTTTCCTCTAACCAGGTACATGGTTGTAGTAAAATAGGAACCGGGTATCATCACGACCATATTATCATTAACAAAGGACATTTTTTATGCACTGGTAACCTAATCTATCTTTAGATATTCCTACTTCTATAGATACTTGGTTGATTAAAAATATTAATTTGAAATATTTATTAATATTGTTCCAAAACCATGAATTGAGACTGTGGGTGATTCTGAGGCCTAGTGTCACCAGAATTAATTTTATAAAAATATCTAATATATTATATATTATATTTGTAAATTTAATTAATGAAAAAGTGATAACTATTATTTCTTTTATCGATTCAGAAATATGTGACCATGGTTAGTTTTTTAAGGGGGCGTTTCCCAATGTAAGACAAAAAATGAGTCGGTGTACGACATTTGGATCCCCCCTCAAAGGAGGAGTGTTTTTAGTAATATAATTAATTAAGTTGATACTTTAACTAAAAATCCTTAATCATAGTTGTGGGTTATAAATTATCATTTTATAATAATTCTCTCATAATCCAATTTTTCTTACATCAACAACCCCATTATATCTCTTCTCTTTTCCTTCTCATTGATGGAAAATGAATAATAAACAACGATGAACCCATGAACCAAGTTAGGTCAATGCAAATCATATCCTCCTACTTCGTCAACAAACAAGTTCTACATGAACAAAAATTGATCCAATCCAGGTAGGAATCATCTTCATCCTATTGAAACCTTGGATTAAATGTTTAGCATGATTCAATTTTTTCATCAACACGATCCCCTTGAATTAAAAAACTGGATAAGCCCATGTACAAGATCCATATTATTTATCACATGTCCTAATCCTAGTATGATATTCTCAGTCACCAATAAAAAATTCTTGGCCATTTAAAATTAATAAATTGTTTTTTTGGTTCCCTTCCCTATATTATATTTTCTTTAATCACCATGGAATCACCCTAAATCATGTTTTGATAATTTTCAGGAACCCCAAGATCGATTGGATGCCTGTAATGAAGAAGATTTTCCAAATGGAGAGGAATTCCAAGTGATGAACACATATAGAAATAGACCTATATGAGTTTGAAAAATTCAGGGGATCTATACATATCTGATGATAATCGAAGATGTGATGTTTCATAGAAGATCCAACAAATAATTTGGTTTTGGAGAATGCCTAATCACAACAAATGGCAATAAAATCATGAGTTATTTGGCAATATCTAGTGATTTCGAAGATAAATAAGTAGATGATGAATTTAGATAGAGGAAATTTTATGTGAGTGAGAGGATTTGGGAGATATATAAGATTTTGAAAAAAATTACGACTACACAATGCGTTTGGAGAAGTGTATAAGGTGTGTAGCCTACCTCAGGAGTGGCAGTAGCACTAGTGCAGAAATCGTTTTTTACGTCACCATTTTTTACGTTGGTTATATATAACCGATGTAAAAATGAAGCAAATATATTTTTCACGTCAGTTATTTTAATAACCAACGTTACAAATCATGCCTGTTGAGTTTTTACATCGGTTATCTTATAACGGACATAAAAAATCAATGCGCGGGGGGTTTTTTACGTCGGTTATTTGGCAACCGACGTAAAAAACCCGATATCGACGCGTTTTTTACGTCGGTTATTTTATAACCGACGTAAAACCCCCCCCCCCCCGGGATTTGGTTTTTTACATCGGTTATTTGATAACCGACGTAAAAAACGCGCCGATATCAGGATTTTTACGTCGGTTGCCAAATAACCGACGTAAAAAACCCACCCGTGCTTTGGTTTTTTACGTTGGTTATATAATAACCGACGTAAAAAAGGCGTAGATATTGGGTTTTTTTACGTCGGTTATTTGGAAACCGACGTAAAAAACCCCCCGCGCATTGGGTTTTTACGTCGATTATCTTATAACCGACGTAAAAAACCAATGCACGGGGTGGGGGGGGGGTTTAAGTCGCTTATAAAATAACCGACATAAAAAACCCATAGATATCTCGTTTTTTACGTCGGTTATAAAATAACCGACGTAAAAAACCAAAGCACGGGAGCTTTTTTACGTCGGTTTTAAGATAACCAACGTTATAAAGTTAAAAAATAGTTTATAACGTCAGTTATATAATAACTGATGTTATAAAACATTTAAAAAAATTAAAGCCCATGGACTGTCATTTACGAATTTTCGATTGACAGTCCACCGGCTTGTCTCTCTCTCGTGCGGTAAACCCTAATCGGCTCTTCGATCGACCTGCGTTAAACTCATTTTGGCTACATTTTTTATCTTCTTCACTCATCTCAGATCTATCATCTCAACTCCCAACATTCAAGTAAGCCTTCCACGAATTTATTTCGTTTGTTTTTGTTTCGATTCTTGATGTGCTCTTCGTTTGTTTTTGAATCTCGTGGAATTTTTTGTTATTACAAATGGTTATTATGTCCATTCAACTCCCAACATTCAACTCGCAACATTCAACTCGCAACATTCAAGTAGGTGTATTTTGGATAAGACTATTTTTAACTCTTATTCTAGATTTTCATTCTGATATACACTTTACGATTCTATAGTACAAGGAAAAAGTAGATTCATTAAAGTTTTTTAAACCACTTATACTTCATCTTTTCTTCTGAAATACGAATCAGTAACAACTCCAATATGATCGCTATATTGATCTATCTGAATACCAGCAACTTCATTAAGAGAAACCTCTTAAGTATCTAAATAAATCAATATCTGATAAAAATATTACTATGACCATGAGAACATGGATATTTGACTTCACAACCATTCAAATTATTCAATCATTTAGAAATAATAATTAATTTTAAAACATTGAGGATTAGCTTCAGCAAAATATGAAAAATAATGGGTGGTATTGTAACGTTCCATTCTTCCAGCAACATTATTATTTCCTACTTAGCTAGAATGTGTCTTTCTGGATGAAGATTGGTAGTACTTATTTTCTTAAAATCATATTTTCAATATGATTGTCCATAAAATGATTTTCATGAATGAAATTGGACCAGGTACAATCGGTAATACCTATCCTTAAAATTTCATTCAACATTCTTACATCATAATTTTTTTTCAAAAAATTATGATTTTTAGAACTCCTAGATCAGAAAACCATCATCTGTTTTCATCTGCATTCATAAAAATATAAATTCATACCTATTATAATCAAATATTTCATTCTGGACTCATGGTGAGTCTGATAATACATTTCTTATATCAGTCATCTTCTAAAAATGATGGACCTTTTCATGCAAAGTGTATCTGATTTCTTGAATACGATGGTATGTATGATTTTCAACAAAACCAAGTGAGGTGATTTCTTTTATTATTAATAATTCATAAAAAATTATAATACCTAAATATTATTATCATCCTTTTCAGATTTTTCATTATAAAAAAGGTAAAGGGTACTTTCTTTTCATTCTCATGTTAAATTATATTTTTTATAAAGGTCTTTTCTATCTAGGTAGAAATAATTTAACGATAATTAGATTGAATTAGGTATATTATCTTATCTTACCATCCAAACACATTTTTATGTAATAATAATTTTTATGTTTTGTAAAAACAATTATGACCCCCATTTCATTTTTGTTAGATAATTGATCTACGAAAGTGTTCTAAATGATTTGATGATCACGATTCACCCATATATATGGTTAGTCATTATGTGACATTTGGGTCCATAATATCCTTCTAATGCATTCGACAATGCATTATATATCATAGATCAATATGGGATACAGATGGTTATACCATTTCCAATGTGTTATGTGATGTGTCTCATAATAAATATTATAATAAATTATAGGAAAGGTGATTAACATATCCCAATATGAGGTGAATGGAACTATGTTTTCCCTTGACATATGTTATGACTTATATGATTATGTTTGTGCCACACTCTTATGTTATTCCACATACCAATGTTGTGATCTTGTGAATAAGGTTTTTTAAATCATGTTCCCACTATCATATAAATCATGTCTTATGTTATGCTAAAATTCTTATACTTGGACTCAGGTTTTATGATCTATGATTATATAGAACTGTTTCACTTATCTTTTTGATCATGTGCTTTGTGTATGCTCTTATACCACCATGGATATCTTTTTATGAGATTAGATATTATATTTACATATATCATGTTTACCCATAATGATTATCGTAAATCAAAACATTTATTATTTTCATTCCCTAAGTTATAAAAATAAGTATAATATAGGATGATTCAAAAATTTAATCTGTGAGATGAGTTGTTTTATGTGTGAAACCCATCCCAAACACATATGTATTTTTTTATTGGTATTACATATATATTGTTCGACATATACTTTTTTTTACATTACCATGATATTAACATTACTTTTTCTAGAGAAATATTAATTTCCTTAGATTATATATCAGATCAAAAGGATATAGTAATTCTAATATATAATCAGAATGATCAGATAATATGAAAATATTATTAAACATAAAACAAATGGTCTATATTCATATTTCTAACATGACACTAACGATGTATAGCTATTTGGTGTTGGGTACTTATGAAAACTACTACTACTTTCAAGATTTTGGAACTTGAAAGTGTTGAGTACTTTAGATCATAATGATTGAACAACAAGTATGAATAACACATGATATATTCTCCATTAGGTATTCCTATATTTTAACATGTTTATTAGTATATTGGCATGAGATTTTTATAAATGTGTATCATCTGATCATATTCACTTATTCCAAATAAAAATAATTTTGTTTATGTTTTATTGATGTATATTTTATTTGGAGAATCATTAGGTGTCATGGTTTTCTTTGATTCAATGAAGTTTAAAACTGTTATATCTAACTATATTTTGTTTTAAAAATAATATTCAAGAATATTTTTTTAAATACCTATAGATTTGTTTTATATTTTAAATTGTTTTACATTCAAATTATGATTTTTTTCATATAAACATGTATTTGTCTTATCTTAAAAATATATATTTTTGATGATATTTGTTATAGGTAACAATGAGTCGAAGTTGGATTACGGCACATCAAATGAGAAATGAATTTGAGGAAGGTGTTGATGCCTCTTTGGAATTTGCAAAACGAAATATTCCAAGTAGTGACATTTTTTTCTGTCCATGCCTGAAATGTTTGAATATGAGGAAGTTGAAAAGTAGAGAGATAAAAGATCATATGATATGTCATGGTTTTAATCCGAGTTACAGCCCTTGGATTTGGCATGGTGAAACTGGACGGAATGTCACTGATGATGATGATTCGCAAGATGGTAACTCCGATGGAATTGAAGAAATGATTCACGATATTGTATCAGAACAAATTGAGATAGAACCGACTATTGCACGTCTATATGGTGATGCTGAAAAACCATTATATCCCAGTTGTATATATTTTACGGTTTTGTCGGCGGTGTTAAGATTGATTAACCTGACGGCGAAGCATGGATGGAGTGACAGAAGTTTTACAGAGCTGCTACAATTGATGAAAGACATTCTTCTAAAAGATAATGATCTTCCAGATTCACAATACAAAGACAAGAAAATATTATGCCCGATGGGATTGGGATACAAGAAAATACATGCCTGTCCGAATGACTGCATTATATATAGGAAGGAATATGAATTTCTGTCAGAGTGTCCAAAATGTGGGACATCACGGTATAAGGTGAAAGAAAAATCACAGGGTGATGTAGAGATTACAAAGCTCCCTTCGAAGGTATTTTGGTATCTTCCTATAATTAATCGTTTCAAACATTTATTTTCTAATTCACATGATTCAAAAAGGTTAAGATGGAATGCTGAAGAGCGGGTATGTGATGGAAAAATACGCCATCCACCTGATTGTCCACAATGGAAGAAAATTGATGCACAATATTCTACATTTGGAAATGAAATAAGAAATCTAAGACTACGGTTGTGCACAGATGGAATGAATCCATACCGAACACTCAGTAGCACACATAGTTCATGGCCTGTTTTATTGGTAATTTACAACCACTCTCCTAAAGTTCGAATGAAGAGAAAATATGTCATGTTGAGTACAATGATCTCTGGTCCAAAGCAACCCGGTAATGATACTGATGTTTACTTGTCACTGTTGATTGATGATTTGAAACTGTTATGGGCTGATGGTATTAGGGTGTATGATTCTTATAAAATGGAATATTTTCAACTGCATGCAGTTCTTTTGTTCACTATAAATGACTTCCCAGCGTATGGAAATTTGTTTGGATACAGTGTTAAAGGGAATAAAGCATGTCCAATTTGCGAACAACGGACGTCCTATTGTCAATTGCATCATGGGAGGAAAATAGAGTACATGGGTCATCGAAAGTTTTTTCCTATGGAACACCCTTATAGAAGACTAAAAAAGGAATTTAATGGCTCACAATAATTTGATACTGCTCCAAAACCATTATCCCCTGATCTGTATTTTGAGAGGGTGAAAAAACATGATGTGACATTAGGAAAGACACATAAATCTGGTAATGATAGACATATTTGGAAGAAAAGGTCAATTTTTTTTTGAGCTACATTATTTGAGGTATCATGAAGTTAAACATAATATTGATGTCATGCACGAGGAGAAGAATATCTGTGATTCTTTGATTGGAACATTGTTAGATATTAAAGGAAAGACTAAAGATGAGTTGAATGCAAGATTAGACTTACTATCAATGGGAATACGTTCGGAGTTAGCTCCCACTCCTAAAGGAAGATGAACATTTCTTCCCCCGGCTTGTCATACATTATCGAAGAGGGAGAAAATTAGCTTCTGTCAGTGTCTTCATGATACCAAAGTGCCTCAAGGTTATTCTTCTAATGTAAAAAGTTTTGTCTCATTGAAGGACTTGAAGTTGATAGGTATGAAATCACATGATTGTCACGTCATGATGCAACAAATTCTACCAGTTTCATTGTGTGGAATATTTCCCATTCGTGTCAGAAAGACTATAATGAAGTTGTGTTATTTTTTCAATTCAATTAGTAACAAGGCGATTGATGTGAATTCTTTGAAAATTTTGGAAAAGGATTCAATTTTTATACTTTTTCAATTGGAAATGTATTTTCCTCCATCTTTTTTTGATATAATGGTGCATTTAATGATTCATCTGGTTCGAGAAATAAAGCTTTGTGGACCTGTATATCTTCGTTGGATGTATCCTTTTGAAAGCTATATGAAAATATTAAAGGGGTATGTTAAAAATCTATATCGACCTGCAACCTCCATTATTGAAAAGTATATTTCTGAGGAGGTATCAGAGTTTTGTACGAGCTACTTGGTTGCGGCGCAACACATAGTTTTGCCTCCATCTCACCATGAATGAGTTAATAATGAGGGAAAGGGGATTCGCGGCATGAAATTCAAATCATTGTCAGCTGAACAGATGATGAAGTTAGAATCACACATCTTGAATAACATAGCTGATGGTCAACCATATATCACATTGCATATTAATGAGTTGAAACAATGTCATCCAAAGAAGAAAGAAATGTGGATTTTGAATGAGCACAACAAAACTTTTTTGTCATGGATTAAAAAGACTTTGCTTGGTAGATCAGATGTATCAGAGACATTAAAATGGATAGTGGGTGGTCCATGTTTAAATGTGATAACATGGTCTGGTTATGACATTAATGGTTATACATTTCATACAAAAGCTCAGGACAACAGAAGTGCAGTTCAGAATAGTGGTGTATTGGTGTTTGCAGAAGCAATGCATTTTTCGAGTGCTAAGGACAAAAACCCAATTTCCGCATCAAATGAATATTATGGAGTGATTCAAGACATATGAGAGGTTGATTACATTAAAATTAAAGTTCCCGTTTTTAACTGTAAATGGTTTAACGGTAACAACAGTGTCAGACACGATGAATTTGGAATGACACTTGTTAATCTGAATAGATTGGAAGACACAGCTGATTCTTTTATAATGGCAACACCTACAAAACAAATTTTTTATATAGTAGATCAATCAGATATGCAGTGGGCTGTTGTTTTACAAGGGAAAAAACAATATATTGGTGAGGATGAACTTGATGAATATGCGGATTTATGTGAGATCCCTACATCCATGTAAATATTAACAGAACATAATGACGATCATGTTGAAGACATAGTTTGTGCCATAAGGAACGATCACGACGATGGACTTTGGGAAAACAATCCATCTTTACATTCCTAAAATTATAGGTATCATATGTTTATTTCTTGTTTACATTTATTTTTTCCATAAATGTTAGATATTGTAAGTTTTTTATTTATTAAAACATGTTTCAAAATAAAATAAGTATACGTTTTTGTTTGTTTTAAGTTTGTTTAGTTTACTTTATCATGTTTATAACCATTACATGAATTTTAAAATGCTTATTTTTGTTCACTGAAAATTACTTTAACATGTTTATAATGTTTACCAGGTTTACCATTTTTACTATTTTTACCATTTTTACCATCTTGACCATCTTGACCATCTTTGCCATCATTACCATTGTTTAACATGCTTATCATATTACCAATGTTTAATATTATGTAACTTAGTACAATTTTCTATTTTCTGATTACAGTAGTATTAAAATATTTGAATTTTTATATTTGTTCACTGAAAATTACATTACCATGTTTACAATGTTTACCAGGTTTACCATTTTTTCCATTTTTTACCATCTTGACCGTCTTGACCATCTTGACCATCTTTGCCATCTTTAACATTGTTTAACATGCTTACCATATTACCAATGTTTATTATTATGTAACCTAGTACACTTTTCTATTTTCTGATTATAGTAGTATTAAAATATTTGAATTTGTATATTTGTGAGCTGACGTTTGTTTTTTTGATTTGAAGGATAATGACAGATCATTCAGATGATCAACCACATGACTCTGGAGAGGAGCATATTGCTGGTCATACCTCTGGGGATGAACATTCACATGCTCCTATTATGACAAAGAGTTCAAAGGTTGGTAAACGTGGGTGAACACGTTTACCAAAATTATCACTTGCCCGTACGCAGGATCAGAGGATAGTAGTTGAGTTTGATGATGATGATATTCCTAGAGGTCCGAATGACAAAGATTTTAAGAGTTTTGTTGCAACTCAGGCTAACCAAAGTAATTATTCTGTATGACGATTGGAGAGGTGTGGATAAAGAGATTATCTCTCAGTTGTGGGAGACGATTTTGGTAAGATCTTTTGTCATTGTTTGACCATTCTTTTAATGTTTCTAGTATATATAATATGTTTAACCTCTTCTTTATCAGATGACATTTGATATTCCTGACACTAGAGGAGTCAGGAAGAAATTATTATCGTTGGCTGCCAGGAGATGGAGGGATTTCAAATCAACCCTCTCATCTGATTTCATTTATGGTCATAGGAGTCATGATAATCCATGTCATATATATCCTTTTATAGATGAAGACACATGGAGACAGTTTTTTGAAAGTAGAAAAAATAGTCATTTCTGGTAAGGGCAATGTAAACTTTTATAAAATTTCTTATATAAATGATTTTATTAATGGTTTGTTAATGATTTCTTATTCTTAAATTACAGCAAACATGGAATTCTCATCAGGAGATCCAATATAAAAATGTATACCCTCATAGTTTATCTCGGGGAGGGTATACATTATTGGAAGAAAAAATGATAACGGAAAAATTTCAACAACTAAGAGCTGAGTCTTCAAGCTCTGGAGAGGTGGCCCCTCCATCCCCTCCATCTAGACAGGAAAAATGGAGGAGAGCTCGGAAGGGAAAAAATGGCAATATCTTTAGGAAGAATCGAGAATCGTAGGTGAGAGGATTGTAAGATATCTATTTAATTTATTTAAGTTAACTTTTTTCTTCATATAAGTTTCAATCATTACAGAAATGTTCAATTAATTAATACAGGACTCTCTTGAGGAGTAGAGTTCAGAGGGGACATTTACAGCTACTAGGAGGGAAGATATTTTATTTGCATCAATGGGAAGGCCCGAACATCCTGGTCGTGTAAGAGGATATCCGGAAGGTGTATTGGTAAGAAAAGTGTTTCCAAGTTCTTCAACTTCTAACATTGAGGGGGTTTATATAAAAATAGAATCCTTGGAGGCTGAAGTTAAAAATATTAATTCGACGATGGAAGACAAGATTAGAGAGTCGGTGCAGTCTATGTTTGCAGAAATGCAAAGACAATTTCAGACTGCAGCTCCCACTCCTCCACCTCCCCCTGCAGACCCCATTATTTATCCTCCACCTCCGCCAGTAGCTCCCACTCCCCCACCTCAGCCTGCGAACCCCATTTTTTATCCTACGCCTCCGCCACAGCTTCCTACATATTGCGAGTTGTATGTTGATGATTCTCAACATTCATATGGGTTGGTATATTGTATAGGAGATACAGTTCATCATCAAAAATTAGAGGTAGATAATCAAGGGGTCACTGTACAGGATATTATAGATAGATCATCTAGGGTACCAATACCTATAGATGAGGTGGCGACAGTTGGACAGAGTATTAGCCATTTTTTAGTTAGGACATCCAAACTTCTTTGACTCATTACCATAGAGGTATGAATGTTATATCTTTTATTTTATTTTTTTATTAAAGTTGTTTTATCATTTGAAAACTACTATAATTCTCAATTTTTTTTCACAGGAATACTTCAAAGGTAATGAAATACTGTATAGACAACAACAAAGACAACAAGCTATGACATCAGATACAGATTCCAGTGGTCTTGACAGATTGTCAAGATATTCACATTTGTTGTTGGGTTTTTATGAGTTTCCAATGGAATCTCATGTTTGTGGACATGAAATAAGTGTGGGGATTACAAAATCTGATATCATGGAGCTTGTTACTGGAGATAAGTTGGTTATCAACGTGGTGAAATTTTTTTCCATGTAAGTCTTAACACCTTTTCCCTGCGTTATATTTATTAAAAATGTATACTTATATATGTTTTGTATTAGTTATCTTTATAAAATTTTTGAGAGGAATGAACTGACAGAAGTATATGGATTCATGGACCCGCAATTGATTTCCCCCGAAGCATGTGCATTGACTGAGGATCAAAGAATGGTTTATATTTCTGAAAGATTTGAAAAGAATATAATCCAACAATGTTGGATGATGCCTTTTTGTGAGAGGTATGAAAGACATTTCTCTCAAAGAGTTAATTATCTTTTGACATAAAAAACCACTAGAATTAAATTTCCTTTTATCAGTAATCATTGGATGTTAAGGATTTTTTGCCCAAGGGAGAAAGCTCTTTATTGGATATGCTCTGTTCATGGTGATGTGCAGGCATGTTTTAAGAATATATTGGAAAAGTAAGTTTCAATTACTCAATAGTTTTATATATTATAATGAATTTTAAATTTACCCCATTCGTATTATTTTCTAACAGTGCATGGGTCTACTTTCGAAAAAACACAAAGAAAAGAAATGCAAAGATCAAATATGTAAATGCGAAGGTAAATTTCCATTTATAATTTGTACTTTTTGATTTATTACATAAAAATAATATATTGAATTTACACTCATTCAAAATAGAATTGTCATGAACAACAAGGCCTCATTGAATGAGGATATTATATGTTAAGGTTTATGTATGAAATAATAACAACTGGGACAGTTGTGAATTTTGACCTGGTACGATTTCCTCTTAAACTTTTCCATAATATTTCAATTTGATTTATTCATTATACATGTTAACTATTTTCTTTTTCATTTGTAGCTTTTTGATGACCCTCAACCCTATACTGCTAAAGACATCAAACATGTACAAGTGGAGTGGTCAAATTAATTTACAGGTTTGATTGAATTTTAGTTGTTTGTAATGTAAAATGTAATTTTGAATATTATCGTTTTAATTGTGTATTTGGTAGTTGTTTAGGTTTTTTTTGTTTTTTTTTTGAAGTTGACAGTGTAAGTTTTGAATGTTATATAAGTGAATGTTTAATTTTGATCTACTTCTTGTTTTGGTCTACTTTTGATGGTTCTTCTGGTATGGATTTGGGTCTGTGGGGGAGTGGTTCCAAGGGTGTGGGGGTGTGTTCAGTGGGGTTGGGGGTGTCCAGCGGTCTGGGTGGGCTGTCCGGTGGGGTGGGGGGACAGTCCTGGGGGGTGGCAGGGATGTCCAAGCATGTGGGAAGCCGGTCCAGGGGTGTGGGAGTGCTGTCCAGGGGTGGGGGGGGGGGGTTGTCCAGGGGTGTGGTGGGGGCTGTCAAGTGGGGTGAGGGGGTGAGGAGGTGCTGTTCATGCGGGTGGGGGGTTGTCGAGGGGTGTTTGGGGGTGTCCGGCGGGTCGGGGGGCAGTCCAGGAGTGTGGTGGGGGCTCCAATGGGGTGGGGGAGGGTTGTCCAAGGGGTATACATGAGGGTGGGAGCTCTAATGGGGTGGGGGAGGGCTGTCCAGGGGGGATACATGAGGGTGAGGGCTCCAACGGGGTGGGGGAGGGCTGTCCATGGGGTATAAATGAGGGTGGATGCCGTCTAGCGGGTTAGTTTTATATGTTATCTATATACATGCTTAATTTTGATGTACTTCTGTTTTTGTGGTACGATTTCTTGATTTGTTTTCTGGTTGATTCTGGTGGAGAGATGATCAATGCATTCTGTTTAAAAAAAATTCGGTTTATCACGTCGGTTATTTAATAACCGATGTGATAAAATGCCTGGAAAATAGTTTATCACGTCGGTTATTTAATAACCGACGTGATAAAAGGTCTGCAGAATGGATTATCACGTCGGTTATTTAATAACCGACGTGATAAAAGGCCTGGAGAATGGTTTATCACATCGTTTATTTAATAACCGACATGATAAAGGGCCTAGAGAATGGTTTAGCACGTCAGTTATTGAAAAAATGACGTGCTAAACAGCCTAGACAATGGTTTATCACGTCGGTTATTGAATAAACGACGTGATTAACCGCCTCCCTCTGGTTTATCACGACGGTTATACAATAACCGACGTGATAAACCCCCCTCCCTCAGTTTTTCACGTTGTTTTTGTATGTACCGACGTGATAAACCATGCTCAGCCCGGTTTATCACATCGGTTCTTATAGAACAGATGTGATAAACCACCCTCACCCCAGTTTATCACATCGTTTCTATATGAACCGAAGTGATAAACCCCCTCGCCCCTGTTTATCACGTCGGTTGTTTAAGAACAGACGTGATAAACCATTGTCCAGGCCGTTTATCACGTCTGTTCTTTAATAACCGACGTGATAAACGATTCTCTAGGCCCTTTATCACGTCGGTTCTAAAATAACCGATGTGATAAACCATTATACAGGCCCTTTATCACGTCAGTTCTAAAATAACCGACGTGATAAACCATTCTCCAGGACCTTTATCATGTCGGTTCTAAAATAACCAACGTGATAAACATCGCGATTTTATGTTTTTGACGTCGATTTTTAAATAACCGACATCAAAAAACTTATTTATAACGTCACATGTATTAACGTCGGCTAGAAACCGACGTAAAAAATTAAAAAAAAACGACGTAAAAAACGTTTTCTGCACTAGTGTAGTGTTCTTGAAAATTTAAATGATGGCATGATTTCTATTCCCATTAAACTTTAATATAACATCACTCTATTTAGGGAAATCCATTTGAAGGATTGATGGATCGGAAAACTCTATATTCTAAGCTCACAAACATGGCTTAGTCCCATGGGAAGCTCCCCGTGAGGGCCAAAAATCTATGTACTAAAGTAAAGAGACTCAGATTATGAGTACAAAGACAATACCTTCAGACACTACCTGGTCCTTGAATTGGTATGCCATGTTTTTTTCCCTTCATGGTATGGGTCCAATATCCAGAAAGGGACCTAACCGGGCTGCGAAGAGGAACCACACACTGTGTGGGCCACCACACACACTGGGTACTATTTAACATCTACAATAAATATTCAATCCTTCATAACTCAATTGTTTAAAATCAGATTTCATCACATGAGATTCCTATTCTGATTTTGTTTCTTATAGATCACGATGGTTCTCTCAAGAGTGTATTTTGGGAAATGATGTGAACGTTCTGGGATGGAACACACACAACAGACTCACGGAGAGCTACAACTGGGCTGACCCTTCAATAGGGTTTTTATGAATAGTCTCCAAAGAGTAGATATCAAGATGAACCATCACCTGGTCAAGGTAGCACACTACCTGATGAGCATATACCAGGTTAAACCCTTTGTAGGGATGGTGGCGTAGTACCTAACAAATAGGAACCAGGAAAACCCCTTAGTATAGATGGGTTCTGTAGTCCGTGATGAGAATATACAGGGCGGACACCTCAACCGGGTTTGTAGCATAGTCCCCTATGTGTAGATACAAGGATGAACCCTCATCAGGTATGGGAAGCATAGACTTTGGTATGTAAATATCGAGTTAACCCCCCAATAAGGATGGGCATCATAGTCCATGAAAATTCAGATCAAGCCTTGTAATTTGAAGTCATAGTGGAATTATGTGGTTTGACATTCCTATGAAATAATACAAAATAAGGCTGTGTTCCCCACAAAGATGCTTCCTTGTGATTCAACCAAAATCCTTGTGGGAGAGTTAGGGGCATCCATTGATGATAGTATCGATGTGTGATGATTTGAGACCCCTTGACATTGGACTATTGGGTAGATGTGATAATGTGTGGAACATTAAAGAATACATTACTTGGAACTGATATCTACTCATGTTATTTGGATGAGTAGTGAGATGGATATCCCCATACACTCTTGTTTGGGATTCATTGATTGAAAAATATCTATCTATCCTGTTGACGTACCCAACCCTTTGGTTTTGGTTAAACTCTATTCAGGAGAGGCGAACAGGAAAGGGGTCTTCCATGTGCTTTCTATGTCTATTTTCACATGGTTGGATGGGTCTACTATCCAGATAGAGGCTGAAATGACACGATGATAGGATCACATCCCGACTATATTAAGCTTTATGTTTGTGTATGAGACTTAAATAGAACTCTTTTTGGGTTGACCATCATTCATTATTTTCTTTTTACTATACCTAGTTTTATTTACTACTTATCTTTAGTTTTATCACTTACTATCCCCCTTCAACTTTTTGATGCATTCTAATTTTTATGTATATACTCACCCATACATAGGGTTTTCCCAAAATGCATTGTGTCATTTACAGACAGTATATAGGTTTTTTTGACTACTGAAGAGCATATGGTTACTACATATATGTACTGGGTTTGTTGGTCATAAGGATAATAGAGTTGGGATCTCTTGGTAGAAACTTTCTTCCAGTTTTCTTCAGATTGGGACTGTTTTCATATTTGGGCATGTATTGTTCCCCTCTCTGTTTTAGTGTGGGATATTGTACCATGGTACAATCTAGGGGTTCTTTCATGTTTACATTACATTATAATAATATTATATTTTTCTAAATTCCCTATCCCATTTTTCATCGAGTTGGTTTCATTTGTGTCAATTCATGTTCTCAGGGGAATGCTTTTCCAGTTTAGTAATTCCTTCAGCGCTTATCACTAACCCCTGGTATATCATGGTGGGATTTGGGTAGCTATGGATCAATCCCTAGATTGAGTCAGTTGATGGGAAAATGGTATCAGATCATGTTCATTTCATGGGATGTTTTTTGGAGGTATCCCCTATAAAAGATCACTTGTGATTAGTGAAATAGTGCCAATGTGTCTTGAGAGATGCTCTCAGGCTTGGGATTCCAGTGATGGTATGGGAAGAGGACGTATCCATTCACTAGGACCCTAACTAACCACATGTCCAATCGGCACAATGAGACCTTTTTTTCAAGGAACAATGCAAAATGAATCCTATAAAATTAAGTGTTTGATTTTCCTGCTTGAGTCTTTTCCCAATTCAATTGATGTTATGTGTATATTCTCATTTAAACGAGGTACACTAGCATATTTTTCCATATGCCACCATGATTAAATATTGACATGATACTATATTAGGATGAGGGTGATCTTTATATATGTGTCAAGGGATCATTTCAGGGCACATAGAGTCATCCCCTCCTTTACAGTTGATAGGTATAAATGCCTCCACCCATTGAGTGGTTTTTGGTACTTGATGGAAAGGTAGAGGGTGTGCCCAGGTTGAGTTCACTTTGTGGGTTACAGAAAAAGTTACCATTATGGTTC
Source organism: Viscum album (assembly GCA_963277665.1). NCBI lineage: Eukaryota > Viridiplantae > Streptophyta > Magnoliopsida > Santalales > Viscaceae > Viscum > Viscum album. The sequence goes on from OY728140.1 coordinate 1,062,565,223, forward strand.
GATAGGTAGCCTGATCCTCATGTAATTGTTGTCTGTCTGGAGTTAGTAATTCATTTGTTTGGATTGGTATGATTCCCGATAGACTAGAGTGTGTATTTGGAAACCAAATATTTTCATAGAGCTTCTTGGTGTTGGTGGAGTTTGGTTACCCAGATTCGTGATCAATAAACAGTCATATAGGACTACTTTAAGTATCACTTTTGTGAGGTGTATTAATCTTCCTTCTTGTACTCCATCCAGATTCAAGTGATTCTATAACTAGTATATAGAGGGATGATGTAGTGAAGTATGCAGCTAGGTTCACCGACCATAAAAGCTGCTCTCTCAACATGATAATAGATGACTACTTCCACATACGAAAGTTGGATCAGAGAAATCTTAGGGATATCTGGGATGACATAGTATCTTTGTGCAACCCCACCTATACCTAGGTGATGAAGACTGAACGCGTGAAGGAGATCATCCTATAAGAGGGAAGCTAGGTGATTGGAGCTGACAACACTTATGATAGCGACGAGCCATCTACCACATTAGTCATGCACCGGAGGTCATTCAGAAAGAGAACCTCTCGTATGTAGACTCGTGGGTGTGGGCATGCAGGCCAGGGATATCATGTATCACTTTAGAAACTAGACATTAACTCCTTGTATGCTTATGGAGGTGTGTTTTTATCCAACCACAAATACTAGGTGACCCACGGTAGGCTCATGGATCTGGTAGTTTTGGCCGCGTACAATGACATGCGATAGACATCAACAACCAAATGACACATGATGTAATTATAGTTTCTATTTTTATTTACTATAATGTTTAATTATTACTAGTACACAGAGGTTCTATCCATTCATTTATCTATCTACACATTAAGTAGATGGTGAAGATTCAATCAGATAAACCAAAACGTTATCTAAGACTTTAGGTTCGTGTATTGAATAATTCTTCTATATCAATAATATTCATATAGCGTGGCCTATCACTTTGGGGAGATAGGTTCTCATGGGACCTATTTTCCATCATGATATAACCCTATTAAGTCATCATGGGAATGAATTGGATTTCCCTAGTTTTATTTCAGATTGTCTATCACTACATGTTACATAGATTTCGACATGCTGATGGGACAAGGTTCACCTTTTCCAATAATAACGACCTTATTAAGGGTCAAGTCAACCCTGTGAGTAAGGGGTTGGAGTCTATCTCCCCATTATCTATCGAGTTTTCCACCTAGTGCATCAAACTCGATGCCCATCTTGATTCCATTAGTGGTGGAGGATAACATGGACATATTTCCTAAAGACGTTTTTGGACTAACTCAAAGGATTTAGTTAGAGTTTTTCATTGACTTGCGGCTAATGACATGTCCTTTATCTTCTGCAGCAAATCATATGGCACCCAATGAGCTCTAAGAGCTAAGGTAATAATTATTGGACCTACATGTGAGTGGTTTCATTAGACCCAGAATGTCCCCCTAGGCGGCTCCTATTTTGATTGTGAATATAGAAAACGAGAGCTTACAAATTTTCTAGGATTTACAACTCATGAATAAAGAAATGAATAATAAAAAAAATCTCATATTTATGGTTGATGACCACTTAGAGTAGTTGTGAGGTTTGAGATGATTCTCCAAGAAAGAGTTTATGTCCATTTAAAAGCATTTGTGGGTTTGTGAGGCTGATATTTCAATTTTTTCCCATTATATGTCACTAAGGGAACTATGATTTTATAGTGAATCCTTTAGAGTGATGAATTCCTCCACTATTTTCATATCTTTGAAGAATCATGTATTCAATCCTCCATTATAATAGTTCTTTATTGAAATCAGCATCTTCATACACATCTACTCCTTAATAGAGGAAGAGCACACAAAGCACCGTATCAAGGTTTTTAATTTACTTTGATAGAACTTTCTTTAAGGAAAAACTATCGAAATTCCAGTTCTAGATATAGTAGGTTCACTTTATAGGGAACACCATTGCCATATTGAGTTTAGATAAGCATCCATCAATGGCCAAAGTAGTGATTTCTTGAGATCATCCTGAGAACATGTTGGAGGTGCGAAGCATGATTTTCATGGTGTGGTAAAACCAGATATTTGTGTCATATATCTCTAGGATCACATCCCCCTTTAACACTCAGATAGGGAAGGGAATGTTGTTTACATGGTTGGTGTGGGAAGTTACATTTGGCCTTCAAGAGTTGAGGTAGAGGATAATGTGAACTACAGTCTTGAGGATACATGATGAGGGAGTTGAGTTCGTAGGTTATTATAATTCCATAGAATATGGGCTCGGTTTTGTTTTGATGTAGTAATAGCCATTCATTGCCTATGGGTTGAGGTATTATAGTCCCTATGAGTGGAATTACACAACTCATGATATGGATCTAGTTTCTATGGTTTTCACATTGAGGATATGGCATCACAACCTCTTGGGATAGATCATTGTGTTTTACTCAAACAAAAATAGTCTCATCTACATTTTCACTCAGACTGACCTAAACCTGAGGCAATGACACAGGTTAGAGTTCTTTCACGACGTTGACTTACAGATAGTCTATACTCTAGGTAAGGTCATCAATGTTATATATTCCATTATCAGAAAGTCCCTAACACACATTGTGTGAGAATAGTCAGGGCACTAATCTTCCCTATAGTTGAGTTTGATAAAGTAGTGGGTAAAATATTCTTTCATTTGATGGTGTTGAACACTATACTTGTCTAGTTTGTGATGGAGTCTCACCTTGGAGACATCATCTGTGAGTTTATACATGATCTTATATCAACATGTGACTCAATCGATGGATATTATAAAGAGGGAATCATGAGATCCTATTCTAGGGGATATCTGTAGTTCTAGTTGTGTTGTCGGAAGAGGTGATATGGTTGTTCAATACTTCTCTCTTAGTTGTACATCCCAATGTGGTGATGACATTCATGGATATTTAGTAGTAGGTTTTTTGGTACGGAATTAGATGGGGTGTAGATGAGTTTATCTGATGATGCCTTACCTATCAACAGGTTATGTCTCAGCACCAGATAATGGCATGTTTGTTGTATCCTGTTGATATTATAAAGTCCCAGTAGGGTAGAATATCCAAGGTCTTCGTCACATGTCTTCCATACACAGTGAAGGCACCATATTCCGTCTGGGAGATAGTAGACGACACATGATGTCGGCGCACATCCAAGCAATCATGGAGAATATTTTAGTGAAGAGTTTGGAGTTGGTGTACTAATGAGATATCTTATGCCATCATGGAGTACCCTAGATTATTGTTTCAGATCAGAAACATGATTTAATTCAAATTTTAAGAGAGGTATGTTAGAATCATTCATGACCTATCTAAAGATAATTATATCCACACACCCCCAAACCAATGGACAAACCAAGAACATAATACATTTGCTAGAGGATATGTTGAGAGTTTGCGTGCTGTATTTCAGCCAGAGATGGAAGAATCCCTTGACTTGGTACGAGTTTGGGTAAAACAACTACCACTACACCATCATCATATCACATTTTGTTCCCATATATGATATACCATGTTGGTCTCAATTTTTCTCTATGGATATTGGTGAGTCGTCATTTATGGGAACATATTTTGTGAATGTGAAATCATTGAACGTGATGCCCATCTGTCAATCGACAATTACATCCCATGGAGGGAATATGTTTATTGTAGAATGCATTCATAGTCTCTTGGAGTTAGAGCAGGTAGACCACATCTTCTTGAAAGTCTCCTCATGTTGTGGAATGTTGAAGATTGGTCTAGGGAGAATTCCATTGCATATGTTTATCAGGTCGTTCAAAATCATGAACATGATTGGTAGGGTTGCCACAGGCTCACCATATCCCACACCTAGTGAATTTTCACGACATATTATACGTGTCACATTTGATGTGAAATGTGGATGGGCCCACACACATTTTGATTGGGGCATGGTGGACATTCGGTATGGAGAGACCACTGTAGAGAAACAGATGGAGGTTAATGAATGAAAGGAGAAGACCCCATCAGGATGATTCATCCACCTAGTTCACATGTTATTGCCTCATGAAAATATGCAGGAGAGTTCATTGGAGTAGGTGATCTAGATGTAGGCTCATTATCTGGAGTTTTCTGTATATTATTTCATTTAGGGTACATAAATATTGAAAAAGGGAAGGATGTATAGGCATATTTTTTCATAATAAGACTCGAAATATTTCAAAATATTATTACAAAGCCCGAATCTCAGTTACGGTCCAATTACGAGGCTCGGTGTGCCCACAATAAATTTTATTAATATATTAAATATATATTTTTTGTTATTCATGCATGGAAAATAAAATAAAATAATATAATTCATAAACAGTTGATCAGATTAGAAATCTGAGACCACAGTTGGGTCTAGAACATGAATTTTCCCTTGTAATGACTAAAAATGAGTCACTGTGGGATGTTTCGATCTATCTCACATTAGTGCAACATTTTAAGTGATGACATTGATTATGTTTTTTTTTAAAATAAAAAATAATTAAGATTAATTGAAGGTTAAAAATTCTAATTTTAGAGGGTTTTACACATATTTATTTTCAATGAAAATAAACCCCTCTCATCTTATCTCATTTCAAAATTTTTAATGAATGACAAATTATGAATTATGATAATCACCATGTCCTAGATAGATAAAAGATATATAGATACCCATCATTCATATATTAACATATTATATGTAATCATTGAGTGATCGAATATAGGTAGGACTCATCTTCAACATTTTTTCATATTGTATTAAATGTTGAGAATGTTTTAATTTTTTTGTTCAACCTGGTGCCCTTGATTGCAAGCACTGCATGAACCAATGTACAAGATTAATATGTTTATCTCATGATCTAATTATATGGAACTATTTTCAATCTCCATCCTTGAATTATGGGTCAGTGATTATTAAAACATTGGTTTATTTTGTGAAATCCCTTAATTTTATTTTCTTTTATCACCTTGAAATCCCCAAGGATCCGTGTTCGATGATTGCTGAGCTCCCTGAGCTTGATAAGACACAATAAGGGGGGGGGGGATTTGCAAACAGTGATATAATTGTGATTGAGAAAGGAATCTATAGAAATAATGACATGAGGATGAACAATAAGAAGGTTTTATAAATATCTAATGAGAATAAGAGCCTAAATGGGTCTAAGAATATCTATCCAAACCATCGATTTCGAATGGGGCCAAATCCTGACAAACGATGAAGTAATATCACATTATTCGGTAAGATCTATAGATTTTATAGTAAAATTAGTAAATTATGGCTGTGATTAGAGAATATTGGATGTATGGGAGAACATTATGGAGATTTTTTTTTTGATTTTGGAGAAAATACTAACTACATGTCATGTTTCGTGAAGAACACAAAACATGTAGCCTCCATCAATGGGGTGATGGGGTTTATCGTATTGTTAAAGAATGAAAATAATATTATTCCCTGAAACATCATGTACCATATCTACATGTGGGATAAGCTATTTTAATGAGACATGGTCAGGAAAATGCTCAGTACTCCGCACACAGTAATGGATTTGTCACCAGGGTATCACCTAATGTGAATTAACACATAATGTACTTATGTGAGTGGACATGTAGTCCATGTACATAGATGCGACCAACAGACATGTAATGATACCCCGATAGTTAGGAAATGTCATGTAGTCTACTAAAAAGATCTGTTCCCCTACATCAGATGAGACCCATGACTGGCCAGGGATATCATGAGGCAGTAAAGAGGAACCACATGCCTTATGGGCCCCCTAACACATTGTGTATTTTTTAGCTTTACTTTGAAATATTCCATCCTTCATATCTCCTTAGTTGATATTAATATTTTGACACACTAGATTAATATCTTTAGTTTCTTTCATGTACAATGCAATGATTCCCTAGGGAGTGTCCTTCGATATATGATCTGGAAGATCGATGTTGGCACACTCAAAGATGACACCAGATGAGAAGATAAAAGTATTACCCTTCCACAGGTATGGGTATCATAGTCCTTGAGGAGATTTTATCAAGATTACCCCTAATTAGGTCAGGACACCATGTTGACCCATTACTATGGATGGGTAGCGTAGTCCCCGAATATTAGATATTAGGCTGACCCCTCAGCAGTGTTGGGCACCAAAGTCCCCAATGAGGAAATAAAAGGTTTACCCCCTTAATAGGGCATGGTAGACATGTAAACAATGAACAGATACTAGGATACCACTCTTCATGGTTGGTTATCATAGTCCCTAATGAGAAAATACTAAGTTGACCCCCAGTAGGGCTATGTATAATTTTTTTCCAATGAGAAGATACTGGGATAAACCCTTTGTAGTGTTGGGAAACATAGTCACCAATGATAAAATGAAGACCCTCAACATTGTAGGAATTGTACAAGGCAGGTTTTACTTTCTTAATGACTCAAAATAAAGAGTGGTTCTTTCCCCAACAAGATGCATCCCTATTAGATGACATAAAAATATGTTTGAGATTCAGTTCTGCCAAATAATATAATATCAAGATGCGATGATTTGAGTGTGTTTGACTTGGGTCTAATGGGTTAATGTAATGAGGCCCTTTGGATTGTAGATGGATATACATGGAGTTGATGGATACTCTCTTTCATCAGATGATATGTTTGATGAAGATCCCCTAACTCTCTTGTTTGGTCTTATATTACCGTGCATATATATCTATAATATTTAAGTACTCATGCCTTGGTTCTTGGTTACCCTCCTTATGGTAGAGGAGATGAAGCGTGGGGTATGCCACATTATTTCCATGTCTTTCTTCTCCTGATTTAATGAGTATACTGTCCATCTATTGGTAGCAGTGACTCAAATTGGGTTCACCTCCTCACCATGTTGAGCTCCTTGTTTTTGGATGAGTCTAAATTCACACTATTGGTGGGTTAATCTTCACTCTTTTTATTCCCTTTATTATATCTTGTTCCATTTATTTATTCCTTTCGGTTGTATTGCTTACTTCTCCCCTTACACATTTTTAGATCATTATATGGTGTATGGGTATACTCACCACTACATGGTATTTTCCAAACACATGTCATGTCTTTTGTTGATGACAGACTGGACGATCATGACTACTAAGGAGCATAGTGTTACGAGATATGTGGACCATGTATGGTAATCATTTTTTTGATCCAGATGTTAGTATCTCTCAGTAGATACACTTCTCTAGTTCACTTTAGGGTGGGACATTTTCTTGTTTGGACAAGTGTTTTTTCCATTTACTTTTCAGTGTAAGCTACCATACCATTGTATATTCTAGAGGTCCATGCATGTGAACATCTCATTAAATCAGTTTCATCATTTTATACTTTTCCTCTACATTTTCCATCAATTTGGTTGTGTCTGAATATGTGCTGGTTCTCATGTGAAGGCATCCCTGATTTAGTTGTTCCTTCAACACATGTCGTCATCCCCTATCTTATAGAGGATACCTTGGGGTATTTGCGGCTCAAGCCCCATCTTGGATCGGGTCGAGATACCTTCAACCCCATTCAACAATATTGTTCGATATTACTCCCCAACTCTTCTCATGACCTTCTTGTTCTCCCCCTTCCACATTGTAAATCATAGATGATTTAAGGGGGTTAATTCACGTTGAATTAAGGTTGTAAATAGTATGAACCTCTATCTAATATTATCATTATTTATCTTATATTTTTTTCTTGAATATCTAGTTTAACCATATTTTTTATTTTGGATTTTTATGATTATAAATTTAAACCATAATACTTCGTTAGATTCTTATTTCTAGGTTAGTAGTAACATAAATGGGAGATATCTATTTAAATAAATTTTTAGTTGATGAGGATTTATTACAATGTGATTTATCAAGGTTAACTTTTTCAATTTTAAATTAAATTATTGATTTAAGGAATATTCTAATAAGGTCTTAATTTAGATAAACTATAGACATGATTTTGGATATTTTATTCCTTGGTTTTAGCTAGATTTTGTTTGTTATTTTAACATTATTTTTAGGAGTTTGGTTTAATTAATGAAAATTGATATGGAATAAATATTATTTTTAATGTAAGGACTATATAATTATCAATTTTTCTCCATATTATTATAATATTGATATAGTTTTCCATCTTGACTACTACTGTGAACATTTCAACCATTTTTATAAAATGAATATCGAGGTTTTCTAAAATAATATATAGTAATGATAACTTATTTTTTAGTTATAATTTATTGTTTTTTAATTGATATTTAAATATAAGAAACAGTTGTCCTTATATTTTGAATTTTTTAAGGAATCATTTGTCTGGTGGATAATTATTTATTTCTCTATTAAGGTGTGTTATAAACCATTTGAGGAAATTAATTTTCACTTATGAAAATATCACATTCGGGATTCAAATTATTAGTATGTAATAAAAAGAATTGTTTTTTATGAACTTATATATATTTACTACGTTTTCTGTTGAATTTATAAGATGAAATGGAATATTTCCGTTATTTATATGGTTGTTCGTAGTGGTTACAAATTTTTTTCTGTTCCAATATAGTATATTTTATACTGATATCATAAATATATTATGAGACCATTATAACTATTGAAATATTATTATAACCCCTTAATAAATCAAATAAATTTAATTTTACCACTTTATATGTGACACTTGTGGTGATCAACATATCCCATGATATCATATCTATGTAACATGTCATTGATCCAAAAAAACATTGATTATTATATCCCATGGTGGTTATGTGAGAAATAGTGTACTACGGTAAAATAAGATGATGGTACTCATTATTATTTACCCTTCAAAAAAATATTTTTCTTTCAAAACAAAAAATATTTGTTTTTAACTCTAATTTATTATTTTATTCTAGAAATAATCTTTTTTAATATTTCTTCTTGAATTATCGTATTGTTTTTATAATAATTAATTTTTCATTACGATTAAAATTTATATAATTCATTGATAAGTAATGTTTTCCACAAAAATAATTATTTTGTATTTTAAATTTTATATATTTTAATTATTAGTAAGTGTGTGTAAATGTTTTAATAAATTAACATGTCACCTAAAAAAGGATATATTATAATAATAATTTATTCGTAGTGATGGGTTTTTAAATAGAAATATACCATAATATTTGAGTATAAACTGAATATTCTAGTGCTGATTCTTAATTATATGGGCTATAATAAGTATGAATTTGTTCTATCAAACACTTTATGTAGTCTAATACACTATTAAAGAAATTATTTTGCCCACATAATTTTTTGAACATCATTTCATGGCCCTTTAGTGAACAATGAGTTGTCACCCGCTATAGCTCTAGGATATAATATATTATACAATTAATTTATTATAACTATAAATATCTAAAAATATTTCTTGAATTGAATTGAATTTATATCATTAATCACATCTTATTTTTTTTCTCGATGACCTCACACATGATTTACAACTCATCAATATTTAGAATCCTGTTACACTATAACAATAGATTATCATGGAAAAGGGGAATGTTTTTCAACATTTTTTTAAAGATTGAAATAATAATAATTATTCAATAATATTACATAATATATAATTTATTAAAATTATTACATATAATTATTCGGTGAGAATCTAGGAAATCATAAAAAAATTTGTAATATATATGGGGTTATAGTGACACAAAAATATGATATTTAGTCAATAGAATATTCTAAAAAATGTTATTTAATTATAATTAATTTTTTACTAAAAAATCAATATATTTTACTTTTTGAATAGTATTGTAGTTATTATTTTATTTTTTTTGAATATTAGGGAAGAATAAATAATGAATTGTGAATGATGTTACCTGATTAGTGGTTTAATATTAATGTAGTTCAATGATTATTGAAGAAGTTTTACCCCGATGATGGATACATCTCACACTACAATATAGAGTCTTGAATGATGTGGAATTTATTATGATTCATCTTATTTTATGATATCATGTAAAGATTAATGTCTAAAGTTTCATGAAATTTTAAATTGAGGTAGTTGGACAAAATTTAAAGAAGAAGTACGAATGAAAAATATTAATGTAAATAAAAAATAACATCCATATTTGAAAATAGAAATATTCCTATAATATTGAAAATATAAAATTGCTGTTATGGATGACTAAAATTTAATAAAGTTATATTATATTATATTAATATTTATGTGAAATTTTAATGAAAAATAAAATAGAAGATAAATCGAAAGATTATATCTAGGTAAATAAGGAAGATAGAAAAATCTACATAGTTCAGATGAAACATGATTTCATTTATGATTGATCTTGAATGATGTGTATATATATTTTAATATAAATCTTTTTTTTTTCAATGAATATATATTTATTGTAAAAAAGTTTATTTATTTATTTTATTTCCTTTTACAGATATTTTTCATGGTAATAAAATGATAACTATATTAATTATAAATAAAAAATAACAACACATGGGGGGGAATAATAATCTATTATGAATGAAAACAATTTTCAGAAACATGTTGTGGTTTAACTTAATTTATTATTATTTTTTTATGTAGGGTAATGTGTCTTGAATATTAAGTAGATTTATTTGGATTTGAATTGAAAAATATAAATAGTCACTCAAAATATCACCTAAACATTTTTATAATATTATGGGTTTCTAAAAATGTTATTAAAGAGTTTTAAATCACCTTGATATTTAATTATGATATTTTATATAATCATATATCTATCCACATCAGTGGTATTTAAAAAATGATGAATATGGATTTCATATTTCGAAAATTGTGATTGTTCCATATATTCTTTGATTAAGTCGTTTTAAAAAATATTATGTAAAATATGGGTACATTGGTCCACATGATACTTTATCATAGTATCTTATCAATATAAAAAATTACGATAGTTATAAAATTACTATTAATTAATTATAATAATATTTTTTAAAATGGTATATATAAATCTAAGAGATGAAAAACTATAAATGAAAAATCTAAAAATGGTAAGGAATCTTTGTTGCAAATTACCATGATTTTTTTAAAATTATATAATAATAGAAGATGGATTTTATAATGAATCAATTTATTTATATAATATTACTATTTATCTAGATGAGTTTTTTTAAAAAAACATAATGAACCATTTATTATTATGAGTCATCTAGGAATTCTACCTAAAAAATGTTAATACCATCTTTCAGCACTTGAATATCTGGATCTAAATTATTTCACAATTGATATTAATTATTTAACTCTCATGAATAATGATATGTGATGATGAAAATATTTTATTTGAATTGTTATGAATGGAAATGTTACTTATTTTAATTATTTAGTAAATTTATTTATAGGTGTTAAGTACACTAAATATAATGAAGAGGAATATATAATTAATATATTTAAAATCTTTCTCTAATTTTAAGATGCTTCCCATATGGTATATTTATGTATAGAAGCAAAATTCCATCACAATTTATCAACTAAAAAATGGATATATTTCAAACACTTTCCTAATGAAATGAGAGAGTGAAGTAGATGAAAGAGAAAATAATTTCACTATTAAGATGTTATTTTAAATGAAAATTTAATATAATGGAAATAAATCAATTTCAAAAACGTTCTAAAGAATGAAATTTATATTATATTAATAGTATATAGGTTATAGTGGGTAATTTTTGTATAATAAAGACATTTAAGGGGAAGTTTATCAAAATATTCACATGCCACTAGAAGAAGAAAATTTATTTTTTAGAAGATACCTCACAAGTCAATACTGGGTTTGTATTATAAGATTGATTAACTAAGAAATGAATACAACAAGAATAGAAATCAAATTATTTTTGAAGATAATAAGGAGATTGATATATTAAAATTCAAACATGAAAACAAATTAGATAATAAAAAAAATTCATATTGAGAAATAAAATATTATTAATGAAATAAAAATATTTAAAAAGTAATATTATAGAATAAAATAATAAGTGATGATAGTAATTTCATATCCATTCACTAGGAAAAGTATGTTAATAGACAAAATATTAATATATTTGAAACTAAAAAGTAAGAAGAATTTTCTTACTATAATATAAAATCTATAAATTTATATGAGTATTCCAGGATATAATTATAAATCATATCTATTGTATAAGATATTGGTTATGAAGATTATATGTCTACTTGAGTTAAATCTAAAAATAAATCCATGTGTGTAGTATAATCAAGAGATAAATGAAAAAATAATTTACAATAAAACAAATTATTTAGGTAATAAGGACTCATATTAGGAAGGATAAAAATATGAAAATAATTTTTCATGATAGTCTAAAAACACCATAAAATGATTCCACAAATGTTTTAAGTAAAATATTTAAATCAGATGTCCAAATATATAGCTAGGAAAAAACTATTTCACTATAAAAAATATATTAAATAATAATTATTCAATATCATTTGTTAGGTTTTTTCCTGTTTTACCAACTTACATAAAATTAATAATATTATATTCATTTATTTGGACTGATAAATGTTTACTAATAAAAGATGAGGCAATAAAAAATATTATAACAATGTTAACTCCTCAAAATATCAGGGAAAATATTTCGATTCCATATTGCTTTACAAATTAACAAGATTATTATAGATAGTGTAATGAATTAAGAGACCACTAAAATGAATATATTTCCTTAATTCAAAAATAAGTACATTGTTTTTATGAATATTTTAATAACCTAATTATTCCTTAAATCTATGTTAGAGTAATTTTGGGCAAGTTTTCTTTTAATGAATATAAATATTAAAAGTTCTAAATAATGTATAATGGTTTTTACTACAATATGAAATTTCATTTGATCAATATTACTAATATATAGATATATATATATGGATAATCAAACTAATTTAATAATAATTCTAAAAAATTTATTGGATTTGGAATTGAGAGTATTGGGTAAGAATTTATTAATCATAATAATGTATTGTATAATGATGTTATAAAATTAAATATATTATATATATAATATATTATTGATGATGTCTATGGTGTAATCATAAAATATAATTATATTTTAAATAAGTTGTTAAGATAATAATATGTTATAAAAATTTTTTGAGCTTCGTAGGTAATACGTATAAATCTCCATAATCCATGAGAGGATCATATATAAGAATTTTATTTGAAAATAAAATCTTTAATTGAAGGATTAGTGAAATAAGATATATTAATAATAAAAATAAATTATTAAATAATTTATTATATGTATCATCTATATTACTTCATAATGTTTCACCCTTTTTTTAAAATGTTACAATGAAAAATTGTAATCAGAAGTCTTAAAGGAAAAAATATTTCGAGATTAAAAAATATGGGAGTTGTTCCAATATGATGATTTTAGACATATAATAATGATGAAAAAAATGGGGAAAAATAATTTATCGCATTCCTTGAATAATTAATAACAAATATAAACATTATGTTTTTTCTTTTATGTCTAATGAAATGGAAAAAACATAACATCTAAATATAATTATCAAAATAAAAATCATTTTTCTTATAAATATCTTCAAATTTAACAATAGTGAATATTATGGGAACAAGAAACTCTTAAAATATCATAATATAAATTTTATAGGGTATTATTTTTGGTCTCCATATACACCCCAAAAGTAATTGATTGGTGTAAAGGAAAAAAATAATAACCTTATTGACTTTTCCTGAACAATATTGTCTGAGCATGAAACCTCAATGTTTTTCAACTAAAAACATAATACCAATTCAAAAAATTAAAACTTATGAGACATGGTTAACAATGAAGTAATATATTGGAATCATATAGGATTTAAGAGATAAAATTTCTCCAAAATAAAATTTAATTATGGATTTAAGATTAATGGGAAACAAAGATACAATATTATCAGGCTAAAAAAAATTAAAATTCATATATATACTGAAAAATTGGTATAATAGGAATTTGATTATGATAGTCTAAATAATATTAAACATAATGAAGGTATCAAAAATTCCCACATGGATGATAATGAGAATGATATATTCAGTTATAGATCTATCAATGATCCTAATATAAATGTATAAAATCAGGGAGAAAATAAATACTCCACTTATGTCAGTGAAGATATTTATAAGATAAAAACAATGAGAATAAATAAAATATTAAAAATATAATATATATAAAAAATATAATTGATGATCATTATCTATACGTAAACAAATGAATAAAAATCATGCAATGTAGTAACACCATTTTACTACAAATTATTAATCTCTAAAATGTTGATTAATATTTTTAGGTAAAAATAGATTCAATATATGAATGAAGTGTTATATAAAATTAGAAATAACAAATTATAGGATAGTATTCAATGTCCTTAGGAGTAATATATTTATAAATATAAACAGGATTATAGGAAAACGGTTGGGAAGGAAGGTATATTTTATAGAAATAAAATGATGTTTTATTAAATGTGTAACCATTTAATTAGTTTATGCACAATTATTAAACCATTTACTCAGAATTTGGATATAAATAAACAAATTTGGACTTTTTAATATCATGTAAATATGATTTAATGTTTTCTAAATTCATAAAAACAAGTTTTTCAAAAATATATACTAGATGAAGAAATATTCAAGGAAAAATATGACAACTTTATTAACAATCCCGATGGAAGTATTGTATATAAGTTGAATCATTAAATATTTTATATTCAATCCAAATCCCAGATAATAAAATTTCACTATAGTTGAATATTTGTGTATAATGAAAATCAATAATGGGATGGCTGATGAAAATTTATATGTGATGAAGACCAACAACCCTTTACTATTTATGATTGTGAAGGTTTTGAATATTATTTTTTATATCTATGAAGTGATTTTATGAGAACAAAATTATATTCATATAATGTTATAATTTTATTTTATATTTTTATGAGAAATGTAATTTTTAATGGGTATTCACATTAATCATTCTGTAAACTATATTTTTAGTTATATATAATTGAAATAATAATAGTAATTTGATATTTTAATCATGGATTAGTATTGTTGATTATTGAAATAGATTAATTTAGGAATAATTCATTGATGGGTATTAAAATGGATATCTACAAATGAAATATAATTATGAAGATTTATCCGAGGACATTAATGGTTAATTTCTTCCTGACATGATATTTAAATTATAGGTAATCATTGAGACTGGTTTCATATTATTATTCAATAATAACATATCAATACAATGATGATAATGCTATGATATATAAAATATTCATTGAATAATGGGATAGTTTATGAAAATAAAGGTGATATATATTTGAATTTGTTTATAGATGCTAGTTGGGATGATAGAGTTGATGATTGGAAGTCTACAAATGGTATAGTGTTTTTCATTGGAAATGTTATATTGGATGACAATAAAATAATAATTCATCAACTACTATAAGCTCTACAAATGATATATATTTGTTTTAATCAGAGTAATCTAAAAAAGTGATCTAAATAATTACATAGTAAAATGATATGGGGGTTATAATGGAATACACACTAGTTATTTTCTATGATAATAAATGTACGATAAATCATTTAAATAATCAATTTTTGTATTCTAGATTCTATAAAATTTATATTCAATTTCATATTTTAATGAAAATAATGATAAAGAAATTTCAAAATTGAGAAGTGATCCATCCAATTAAAAAATAATACATATATAAAAAATGATATATTCAGAGTATTATTTTAAAAATTTAATAATTAATATAGAGTGAAACCCACTTACCAATATTGAGGTATTATATATTTTTTAATTCGTATCTACCTTATTTTTAATCATTATTTCCATATGTTTAGAATAAATCTACTGAGAGGGAAACCATCATGTTTATAAAAAATAGTATTGTTTTTAATGAGGGAGTGATGAAAATATACAAACAAAATATCAATTACCAAAAGTATATTATGATTTTATATCAATTTCCTGAATTGTTAATGGATTTCTATGAGGTATAATGTAATAAATATTTTTATCTATAATGAGATTCTCATGTTGACAAGTATTTGTTTGGTTCATTGCTCATTGATGTGATAATGTTGATAAAACTTCAATCGCACTCAATTTGTTATTATAGTCAACAAGGGATGAATAATAGATTCAAATTTAATGTTTTTGGAATTTATTTTTCGGGATTCATTGGCAGACATGAGGTGATATGACAAGATATAAAAAATGTATATATTTTTAATAATAAAAACTCTATTTTTGTAAATTTTTTAACAAATATGATGTTGATTCTATATATATTCTTAGTAAAATAGATTTTTTTAGTAATTTTACTAGTTTTAGATTATTTAATATGATTTTATGAGTTTCAATAGGCTTTTCTACAATACAGATGAGTTTGTAATTTCAATACTGACCGTTTTTGGTATTTTGATATGCAATTCCATACATTCCACCATGTGGAAAAATATGTAGGAGTATACATTGATATAATTTATATAAAAATATATTTTAGTGGGGAAAAGAGGGAACAAACATATGTTATGTATTATGATTAATACATTATGTAAATTGTTTTTTACAATTTTATTGTAAATATATGATTCAGGGTTTTCTTATGATTATTTAGATATTGTGTTTTTTTGGAGAGACATAAAATAATTTATGATTTATATGTTTTTTATTAATAAAATTAGAAATAAAATTTAAATGTAATGAATAATACAATTTATTTATGTTTTGAAAAAGCATATCCATAATTCAAAAATAAAAAAATATTAAATTGAAAAAATAAAAAATAATATATAATGATTTAATATTTGAGAAAAATATATATTTTTATAGTAGATTATTTTTTATTTGTTATTTGGATGATTATTTTGTATAATTCCAAATTACATAAATATCATAATATTTGTTATGATCCAAATTAAACATGATATTGTAATTTTTTTATGCTAAATGGAGAAGGGAGAATTTGATGAATCATTTATAATTCGTAATAATTGTTAGTTGATAATGATTTTTTTGGGATTGGATAATACAAGTGAGATACGGTGAGGGTTCTATTTTACAAAATTTCACAAGGTCATACAAATATAGACGAAATTAATAAATTTAGTGATTATTTGGAGGTTTTTCAAAAATATTTTTTGATATCATGTCAATAATAATATCCAATGTTTCATTAATTTTTTAACATAGATAATATATTTTTATTTAAATGAAAATTATTTAATAAATACACTATCATATAACAAGGATTAATTTTTAAATTTTAATATAAAAAAATTCCCATTTTTTATAAATTATTATTATGAGTACATGAAAATAAAGTTAATTAGAGAGACATGATAATATATTCTTGGATAAGAAGAAATGTATCAAATAATTAATATGTATAATAATGTTTATGAATGATTTCAAGTCATGAAGGTTGATGATCCCAATAACATAATCCATGTGACATTCATTTTCATTTGTATACGTACATAAATAATTCATTCTTTATATTTTGATGATAATTAGGTGCTTGAATGGATGTATTATTGACAGTAACATTTTAATATGATCGTGGTCATAAAGTTCCTATGAACATTCATGAAAAAAAATTATAATTATGTGCCTATGGGGAAAAACAGCCACACAATAGCGGTATAGTTACCCATTATAGGGTTATTCCCCATTAACTAACATATAGTGACATCTAATTATTTTATCTTATTTGTGTGTTATATGAAGACATTTTAAATTATTAAGATAATAACATAAATTTTGAAGACAAATTACCCTCACTAATTCAACCCAACCCAATCAATATTTCTAGCACATAATGATCCAAATATATTATGAACAAAAAATATATACACCCATTCCTAAATCCCATTGAATGGTTGAGTCGCCAATATTTCATACACCATCCTCAATCCACCATAGGATCTCAAATTTTGAAACATTTCATGATCCTAGATGGTTTGGGATGTAATATTCGCCTACATTCATAATGACATAGATATCATGATCACCAAAAAAATGTATGATTGTTTATATTCCAAATTCAGTCTTCTTGGTATTCAATTTTAATTGGTATTTCTTAAAATATATCTATTAGTTATGTATTTATATTATTTCGATGATATGATAGCTAATTTCCTAAACAATTTTGATATATTTATTTTTATAGGTGTAGTAGATTTATTATATACTTTTTATGAATCATTACTATTATGTGAACTATTTTTGGGTTTCTAGAGACCATGTGTACACTCACACACTACATCAACAACTACGTGGATTAATGTTATTAATATTTTCTTATTAGTTGATTTTCATTGTAATTTTATTCATCCCCCATTTCTCTTCTGCTTTCCAATTTTCCTCTTCACCCTTCAAGAATTCTGAGGGAAAGTTATAATCTAGCATTGGTTCCCTAAAAATATCATCTAGTTTTACATTCCTCAGATGGTTGTTGTGTGGTACCTCATCAATCTATTCCTCCCCACTCTACTAAAGGATGGATGCGGAAATTTCATAATTGTATTCTCTAATTTTAATTCTTTCAAAGACAACATCCCCTATGCTGATCTTATAAAGAACTCATACAATTTTAACCTATTATCGTATGTCTAGGGTGGATCAAAATTGGATGATGTACTTATATTGTCTTTATCTAGTGGTTTATGTACTAGATAAGAGTCCGAGAATCTTCTGTAGAAATATTTATCTCTCTTACATTAGGATGAGACATTGAGGTCCTAATTCATGTGATGTTATGCCTAATTATCTCTCTTATCTTCTGTAATTCCCATGGGTTTGGTTCACTAGTTACATCTGATTCAATATATTATACTTTATATAATCATAAGTTATTCATTTATTATTTTAACGAGCCAAATAATATCATTCCAAAATTTATACATTCTCTAGTAAAATAACCAAGACTTATTTCTTTAGGCTTGAGTTGAGAAATCACCAAATTTTGATTTTTTGGAATTACAGTTTCTAAGCTTATCTGGTGGATTGTTTGGGACTATTCATCACCATGACTATTAAAATGGAACATGTTTTATTTATTTTCCTTTATTTGATTATAAATGTGATGCATTAATAAGGTAGGCTTTAGGGGATGAGTTGGCCTCTTTCTCTTTGGGGGATATTTCATTGTTCGGAGGAAGAGACATCAACATTATTATTGATCATAAATAGAAAAATGGAAGGGAAAATTTCCCCTAAAAATAAAGAAATGATTTATCTACATTCATGGAAAAAAATTTCCTTCTTTTTTTGGTTTATATTTGATAATGTTACACTTCATGAACTTATATGTTTGAAAGGAGTGACCTATGAGTCGACCCAACTGATGTTTAGAAATTTTTTTAGAAATTTCAAGCTTCCCATAGTAAAAATTTTCAAATAATGTAATATATTACTTGGACCAATCTCTTATCTGTGATGTGAATTTCACCTATCTAGGGTGAGGAGATCGTTTCCTTTTATCTCATCAAGGGATATCAATGTAGGGGTATCATCAAATAGTTGAGGATTCTAGGAATAATCTTTCATATTAAAGTCTCTAGTATGAGCATCACAATTATATATGTAATTTTATTGGGTACCTTCAATCCAAGTTTAAAAGTCAATCAAATAAATTTTATGACATGGAAAAGCGTTCATAAGAGGTTTTCCAAATAGTACAATTATTTGAGGATGATTGGGATGAGGTCTTGTTCAAGGATCCAGTACATAAGTACCTGATTTCTAATTTTTTCGTGATTAATAAGCACATGGTGTGTAATCAATCATATATTAATTTTTTAAGATAATTAGATCAAAACAATGCATATATACATGAATATATTATATAGATGCAACATTTTCCTATCCCTATCAACTTATTTAAGATTGATAGTTTAATTGGTGATTCTAAAGAAGTTAGAAGTATATTTCACATATGATTTGCATCTCTACTATCTGGTTCTAACCAATTAATGAGGGTAGGGTATCTTATAGGGTAATATGATCTATTTCAAACCATTCCTAGTTCGGTATATATGTAAGATAATTATCAAATTTAATTTTTTCCAATAGAGTGGGGTATTTTTGGATCATTTCAGGATCTTAATAAGAATGTGTTTCCATATTTGATGGATTTTCAAGAGCCTGTTTCATTAACTCCTAGAATCGTGTGATGAACGAAGTGGTGATGTAAATTCAATAATTCATTCAGGGTAGAAATCATCCACGAGTGGATGTGGCCAAACACATGTATCACATTAATAAGATCAAATATTCATAAGCCCCAAGTCAGTATAGGATAATGAGCATGGTCAAATTTATGTATAAGGACAACTCATGTATGACTAATAGAAGGATATATTTTCATCTTCTATAATTGATCGCGACGAAGGATCACATATTTTGACAAGGGGAATCGATCGATAGTGACATTAGTATTTCCCAAGAGATGGTTTATGACATTAAAAAAAATTATAGGATACATTATGGTAATAAAGGATTATATTGACAAATCATTTGAACAAATCAAGTGGAGTAATATTATCAAGGTTCATAATTGAATGGGATTATCACCATATTCTTAGAATATTCTATTTAGGTGCTAAAACTCGTCATAGAATTTGTAACGTCCCTGTTCCTAGTGCCACCCATAGGTGCCCCATACTGGGTTTCCACATGACCTCAAGTGCATTCCCAAAAACATCAGAGGCTACTGTCTAGAAGCGAGGTCCTTGGATTTAATAGTGGGGAAAATACACCATTATATGTATATTAACACATTGGAATAAAAATAATATAATATATCGAAATCTGTATTACTATAAATTAAAAAATCAATGGAATACTGAATGAAATTAAAAACTGGAGCACATAGATAATGATGCATGATTAATAAGTCTTGGAATATATCAAATCCATTCATAGTGATATAATAGAGTACTAAACAAAACTACCATGAAAACATGTAAATAACTCCTACTACATCACAAGCATTAGCATGGTTCCATGCTCCCCAACTCCTTGAAAGTCAATTACATGACATAAATGGTCTTTTTCCCTAATTTACACCTATTGAAATATAATCTGTTTGGGCCCAAAAGCATAACCCAAATAGGGTAGATGACGAATCCCAATAGGAAACCACCTAATGATCTTTTCCTAACAGTTAGTGAATATATATGGTAGTGAAAATGCAAAATGATGAGATAAACAAAGAAGTACTCAAAAGTAAACATTAATATAGTTTCAATTACATTCATTTACATTTATGAATTCTTCAAACAATCGATAATAAGAAAACTGATGGAAAATTCACACTGCATGTCCTCTCTGGTTCAACTTATACAAGTATACACCGACCTCCTAGGTAAGCTCTCACGGTCTAACACCTTTGGTCTTATGAAAAAAAATAATCTTTGAGGAAGCAATCACCATCAATTCCCTCTACATCCCTTTTAACGATCAACTACACACACTTTGAGGAAGAACTCAATTTCAAATCCCCATGTGGTCCCATAATTGTAACTATAGACACTCTGAGAGAGCACTCAGCATAACCCCCCCCCCCATTGTATTGTAGTGTGATAAAATAATAATGGAAACTCTTGGGAATCCTCCAACGTCAATTCCCCAAATAGACTAACTAAACATGGTTCCCATAAACCTGTGTAATGAAATAGTTCACAACAATGTTCAACAACCAATGTAATCCTTAAGAAATACTAGGCTAATAATTATAGGAATATAACCGCATCAGTTAAATCATTCCATCCTAATAAAACTAGGCATGTAAAACAAGAAGGCTAACCAGAATAGCTATACCATTTAGTTAATACCAAAATAGTTATAGGAAACAAATCCAATACATAGAAATTACACATATTCAAAATCAAACAACCTCTACCCAGGAACACAAGGAATAAAAGGAAATAACAAGGATAAAATCCCTAAACTACATAATCCCATGTTCTATAGTATTGGAAAATTCACCATATAATATTGAAATACTATCTACGGAATGACACAAACCATTCATGATGTCTAATCACATTACTTGGGATGTTTATAAAATTTTTATAAGAAAACAATCTGTTTTATTATGGGTTTTCCATGGATTACCACATTGGTTGAAACTTATTTTTGAATATTATGTTCATACATTACTTGATTAAATACAGGTTATAATTTCTAATGTTGAATAGTGTATTTTAATTTATATACATTTTTTATTTATTTTTTTAATATAATTTTTTTAAAAAGATCTGGAATGAAATATTGATATTCTTTTCTTTTTTATTTAAATTTAAATCATTTGTAGTAATTATTTTTAAATCTTATTCATTAATATATATATATATATATATATTTATTTAGTTATAGGTCCAGGAAATTATAAGTTATTCCAAGACTATTTTTATATAATTTTTTTAATGTTCTACAAATCCATTTTTTGGAATCTAAAAATTCTGCATATATATATATATATATATATCTATGTGAGTGTGTATAATTTCAAATGACAACATGTGAATATATAAAATTAAATAGATAGATATATATATATATATATTATCATCCCAGGTAAATGATGAATATGAAATTTTCTTATTTATTAATATTCCTTAATTAATTATTAATTTTACTTTAAATGGGATTCTATGTTCTATGGAATACTGGATACACAACAACGGGTTCCATTGATATCAAATGTTTTAAAAAATGCTGAGTTATACTGAAAAATAATAATATAATATTATTTAAAATGGCAGCTAACATCTATCCGTTGTATTGTTGGGAATATACTGAACTGAACACAATATTAATATACATGTTTGTAAAATGTTATTACTTTTATCTAATATATTTTAGAATCATAAAATAAGAAAGAATCTGAATTTAAGCATAAATACTATAATATTCATTAAACGGTTGATTTACTGTGTTTTAATGGAGAACCCTCTTTAAATATAGTTTTTGTAACTTTTATATGTTTTATTTGGAAAAATAAAATTCTTCTTTAGAATCGAGACATCAAAATTAACTTTGGGAAATTTTTTGGTATTTTTCTGATAAAAATAATTTTTTTATGAATTGTGAAAAATAGGGTATTTTAAATAAAAATTTCCTTTTAATATAACTTATTTATATGGTTATATTACCTTTTTAATTGTTTTTAAATTTTTATTATATTATATTTTTACCATTTAAATCAATTTTGGTCATTAGAATTAATTTCACTTTGAAATTGGATGTAAACAAGTATCAATCTTTTGGTAGTTATTTTTTCTAAAAAACATGCTATTTGTTTTGACAACATGAATTAATTTTAAATTAATTAATGAAACATATATGTTTATAATTTTTTAAAATATAAATCATATTTGATTTCAGTATATAAAATGTAGCTTAGGCTGAATTTTTGATATAATTCTGAAAAATTTCAATTTATGATGAATATGGAAACCACTGAGTAGTAATTAAAAAACTAACTTTTTCATTTAATTGAAATTTTACTAATTTTGTTAAATTGATTTCCAAAATTAGACATAAATGGTTGTTATTATAATGTAAAATGTGGTTCAATAATATGAAAATATTTTTTGCTGAATAGTACCTTTTCACTTTAATTTACCGCAGTTAAAGATAAATAGGTTAATTCAAGGTGAAAAGAATATTATAATAATACAAAAATACCATAAAACGTATCCCAAACATTTTGTATGAGTAATATACTACCATGGTCATCCTTGGGACGATTTTGGGACCCCATGGAGCCACTTCGGAGTGATAATGACGCTTTAGATTAATTAATTTAAAGTAAAAACAAAAAGGACACAAAAAAATATCTTCTAGTAAATTAATTTTTACGTGGTGTTATATACGTTATGATTTCAACTAAATATATTAATTGTAAATATAAAAATATTTCCTATATAATGGTATTTGTTTTATAGTTTTTATAAATCATATAAATAAAATTATTTCTCACACAAAAATAAAGCAGTATTTACCTCATTAATAAATTATTTAAATCAATAAGATTATAAATATTAAAATAACATTAAAAACATGTTCATCTCTTATAGGATGAATTTATTTCTACCAAGATTCATCTTATATTCTACCTTAATGTGTTTTGGACCTTTAGAAACCTATAATCATTATATATAAAAATAATATTTTCACACTTTCCAAAATAACCCCTCCTCCCCCTTATAAAATTCAATCACTTATAACCCATTCCTCACTCCTCTAAATCCACTTGCCTCATAAAAAACATTCCCAAATAATTTTTACAGATACCCATATTCCTCCTAGAATCCTTACCTTAGGCAGAAGGCACTTTAAGTAGACATCTTTGTTTAAACCACAAGAAGATACCCTAATTAAAGGTAACAGTTTCTCTTAAATAATCTTTTTTTAGTTTACTTCTCCAACCCATAAATATTTTTCAATACATTATTTTATAAAAAAACCAATATCCTAAATATACTAGGAATTGTTTAAAATATTTATTCAAACTACACTAACACAAACTTCCATCTAATTGGAAAAGAACATATTATTTATGTGGATGGGAAAATAATGCCTCACAAAACGATGTTTGTTCAATTATATCCTACCGCATCTCATGGTGGCCATTAAGATGAAACTTTATTTATATATGATATATATTATGTTTAGAATTTATTTATTCATCTGTATTTTTTTAAATCATAACTTTATGGTTTCCATTATTGGTAAACACGATAATTTCATTTGAGGAAGTGCGGACTACCGCCCCCAAAATTGACATGAAATGATAATTCCATATGTGGGAGATATAAAAGATGGAGTTAATGATATTATATATGATATTATATAGGAATTATAATATACCTATTAATCATTATGTTTGAATCCATTAAAATAAATAATATAAATGATAATAGTGCTCATGCATACGTGCAGCTTACCGTCTCCATGAATGGTGTATTTGATTTCTTACTACCAAATGTTATATACTATTCTAAAGACATGTAAATAAATGATATACATGATATACATGATATCTATATAATTACTATCATTCTAGATATAATGAAATTTTGACCATGTGATCAAGTTGTAATTATAAGAAGTCCATTTTTTCTGAAGTACCAAATATCCACAAAACAACACTTATTAAAATAAATGATTACATAAGGTTTATTATGAGGTAATATGTTATATAAAACGAATAATAAAACTTATAAAGTTTATAAATAATGTATAAATTAACATAAGTATTTTATTTAGTAATAATAAGGAACAAACGATTCTAGCCGGACACGAGGTAATGAATTTCTTATCTCACTTTAAATTTTGTATGATTTCCTTGTTTCACCACAAATTTATTGCATGTGGTGTACTTAGTACATCCATATTATATATTTTATCATGGTAATAGTTATATTAATGTTATTTTTTTGAATAATTTTATATTATTATCTTTTGGTCATTCAACTCCATTGATTACAATGTGGTAAGAGATTTTCTTCTAACATTTTATTCACATCAGATTCATGCTCTATTTTCCACTACTTCCTTTGTGTGGTGTATGTTCTACCCATGATTGTATTTATTGTGTAATATTGTTCAATTTATGGGTATTTACCTCTTAATTTTAAATTCCTTCTTTCATAGGTAGTATGTTTCGTATGTTACAATATTAGTACGAGAACCTTTTAACCAAATTTCCATTCTTTGGGTTAATCTTTTAATTCAGAATTATGCCATGCCATGATTATGGGTGGAATAAATATTTATATATTTGTGTTTTATTTTCCACTCCCATTTTTGTGGATATACTTTTGATACACATAATCACTCCACTCATAAATTCTCAAGTCATCGATATGAACTTGATAATAGTAATTTTAACATAATTTCATTTCATTGAATTAAGCATCCAAGTCATTGGTTTTGTATTAAAAAGACCACATGTGAATTTTCTATGATTTATGTACACTAAATATCAATTAATATTGAGTGTATTTCTATTTTTCACAAATTATTATGTAATTGATTTATCCTTAATCTAAGATTACTGTTTTATAAAGGATTTTGTCCCAATTATCATTCCATTGAGGCTTCATTATCGTTATCCTCCAATTCACATTTATATGGTGTATATATTGTCCTTTGGCATAATATATCATGAATCCCATTATTCTCATGATATTATATATTTCTGATTAAATTTTATTCCCCAATTAATTTAATTCAACCATCTCTAAGTTTTTTAATAACTCTTTATGTAAAACACCGTTTAATTTTTTTAATGATTTATTATTCATAATATTTATCATTAATGTAAATGTTTTCAAAAATGGGTTTTAGGATTTATTTAATATAGACATTAATGTTTTCAAATGACAATTCATTAAAATCATCAATGTGGTATGGAAAGCATTGATTAAAAAATCCCTATTAAATGTTTTAAATGGTTTGGAAAATGGTTTGATAAATAATTATTTATTTCAATATCGTGAATGGATATATTCTGATTGGAATGTGGAAATGTAATATTTTATTTATTCTTGTTTAATGTGTAATGATTATGTTATGGTTATTGGGAATTTTTTTACATATATGGGTGGTTCCATGATAAACTTTGGGCGGGTGAGGCCAAGATAGCTCTCAAATGCATTGTGTAACATGATAGAGGTAAGAGTTAATATTTGTCTTAAGATATTTAGGAAATATACTATGATGGTTGATCCAAATGTGATTCCCTATGTGGTTGTGATAGGAACAATGTATGTATTTTATGAAAGACATACGTTACTGTTATGAATTACAATTTCTGCATGTTATTCATAAATCTTATGATTTCATGTTGTATGTTATGATTGAAATGTATGGAATCATTGATTTTTATTTATTGATGGACTAATGTTTTGTTTCATTATTTTATAATACTTACTGAGATTTTTATGTGCATCCCATGTTTTGAATTATTTTTCACATGACATAAAGATGAATAGGGTGAAGGATAAGAGCATGGAAAATTAATCCCATTTAAAAGATAGAACTAGACATGTCTCTCTTTTTCAAGAATTTTTTTATTTTATGAAAAATTCAGACTGGGTAGTAGTATTTACATGAAATATTAATGTTGTTATGAAATAGTTATGGGATAATTCTCTGAAACTCTAAACCTGAAAATATCTTCAATGTGAATTCATGTCATAAATCATGATTATATATTGTTTAAGGTCACGTCCTTATAGTTTGTATCAGATGTCAGTTTAGACTAATTTAGGGGTTAAGAGTTTTTGTTCGACACATGGTTAGTCACTATGGATATTATTTTAGTTATATCCTTATTTTAGAACTTTTTCTGATCAAGTAAAGTTAGTTACAAATGGAAGGAGGGGGATCTCAAACGACTTTGATCTATCTTCCTGATGACATGCATGCAATAATTATTGAAATGTCATGTTTAGATGATTGTGAAAATTTTTCTAGCATACAACTCACTTGTAAGTAGTTTTTTGAGATATCAATAACCTCCACTATACCTCGTTATCATCATGGATCATGGGTTTTATTTAAAAAATCATATTTTCACAATATTTTCATATTTTCATAAATGGTAAATATTGTCAAGGCATTTTCAAATATTTTACCTTATCAAAAGATTTTGAAGCATATTATGATTTTGAAAAATGTGCTGAAGAAGGATACACTTGTGCAAACTATTAATACTTACTTTTAAAAAATAGTCTCTTAGAACATACCCATGCTATTTTAAAAGGACCATTAATTGAAAGCTTCAACTCAAATTTGGTCTGAATGTTTTATAGAAATTTTGTTTTATCACATTATTTGAAATTATATTCCATACCTAATAATTTTCCAAAAATGTTTTTCTGTGAACACCCATATAACCCGTGTTATACAAGGTGTTTTTGGATGGAGGAAGCAAATGATTTTTAAGGATCAATAAATTAATATTGCAATGAATGTAACTTCTTCTTAAGTGAACAATATGATGATGAAACCATGTTGACACCATGATCAAGGTATAATGTTCATTATTTTGGGAATAACTTTATTTTATCATATAGTGTTGAAATAATGAAATGATAATATATGTAATACTTCAAGAATTAAGATGTCGAGATCATAATGAATTGGGAAGAAAATTAGAGGTATAAGGAAACCATTGAGGTTAAATCATGTTAGGGTTATTTTGAGTTTTATAAAAAGGAAAACCCATAGACCATGTGATGACCCATCAAATCGGAAAAAGCTGCATGAATCCAACCCACTACCAAAGTGTGATTGGGATTTATCGCCTACAACTAGACTATGTTAATTCTCTGGTTAATATGACTTATAATGTTTAATTAACGGATTTTATTAATAAAGAATAAGTTGATTTTGGATCTTATGTTTTAGAAAATTGATATCCTTTGTATAAGAAAATGATTTGGTGATTAAGTGATGAAAGTGATTTTAGAATATTTTCTCTCATTTTGGAACACATTATGCTTAAGAAAATAGAATACTACATGATTACATTTTTTGAGTATTGTTTGAAACTTTATTTTTAATGAATATACATTTTTATTATGTATATATAGTTCTTTGGGTTATTTCTAGAAATAATTAACCTATCATAGAGAATATGTGATTTGGTTAATTATGCATTAGTATGATACATTAAGAGTAGTCTATGTTTTTGGAGTTAAATGTTAAGATTTACTGTAGAAGCCTATGTGATTATATCCTTCAGAGTTTTGGGTTTCAATCATAGTTTGGATTATTTTGAATAATTTTTGAGGACAATTATGAATTGAATGGTCTTTCGTAAACATTTGGTAGTTTTCGTTGAATTTTAGAGATTAATTGTAGTGTTTCTTTTTATAAAGGATTATAGTTTTTGGGGATTATATGATCTCATACTAACAATTTTGGTTTTAGATGATGTCTAAAGACAAGAGGACTATATAGTTTGACTTTTTTGGATTATTTGATTCTCTAGAAGATGATTCTTGTGATTTTGATGTGAACATGTATTTTGGAATGCTCATTGTCTGGAGAAAAGATTCGTTTATTCAAAAACCTAATACAGGAGAAGCTCTACTTTAACGTAAGTATATTTCCTTATGTTATTATTCTATGTTGTAAATAAATTCCTAATTAATTATGAAAAGGAACGTAAAACAAATTTTTTTTGGTTTACATTTCTTACTAGGTAATCAATGACCGTTTAAAACATCATATGATTGTTATTTTTTGGTGGTTATCTTTGTCCTAATCATTTTTTATATGACACTCTATAAGAACATAACGGATTGTTTTCTCTCTTATATCCATGTTTTCATAAATGGAATCCAGTTATGGGTTATCTCGGGTGACCTTTGTAATTTTTGTTTGTTATTTTTCTGTGATAGTTTTATTGACTCTTTTTCCCATGTGGGACCTTCAAGGAAGTTTCTGGGCCCAATTTTAAAATTGCGAGGACACAATTCCCAAAAGGGTGGAACTATGTGACATCCCAAGAAAATAAAGAATATGACATTTTCATACATATTAATATTTGTAAATTAATTATTAATTTTACATTAAAAGGTATTCTATGGTCGATAGCATTCTTGATACACAACAACAGGTTTCTTTAAAATATAATAATGCACACAATGAAGTGTCATACTGAAAAATAATAACATAATATTATATTGAATGGTAGTTAATTCCTAGCCATTGTGTTGGTGGGAATGAATTAAACTAACTACAATATGAATATTCATGTTTTTTAAATGAATTTACTTTTATCCAATAAATTTTAGACACTTAAAATAAGAAAGAATCTAATTTGAAGAAAAACTACTTTGATATTCAATAAAAGGTTGATTTACCACCTTTGGATGGAGAACCCTCATTAAATATAGTTTTGGTTACCTTGATATTTCAATTTGAAAAAATAAAATTCTTCTTTAGAATTGGGAAATGAAAATTTTCATTGGAATTTTTTTTTTGTAATTTTCTGATAAAATTCATTTTTTATGAATAGTGAAAAATATAGTATTTTAATTCAAAAATACCTTTTAATATAACGTATTTATATGGTCAAATTTTCATTTTAAATTGGTATAAAGTGTAATTATATTATATTTTTACCATTTAATCCAATGATGCTCATTGTAATTAATTTCACATTGAAATTGGAAATAAGGAAGTATCAATCTTTTGATAGTTATTATTTCGTAAAAATAGGATATTTGATTTGACATCAGGAATTAATTTTAAATTAATTAAATAAAATTATATGATTTTAATTTGGTAAAATATAATGAATTTTTTAATTCGTAATATGAAATATATCTTTTGCTTAATTGTTTGTATTTTTTTTGAAAAATTACAATTTGTTATGAATAGTGAAACCAGTAGGTAGTAGTTAAAAATATAATTTTTTCATTTAAATGAAATTTTACTACTTCTGTGAATTGGATTTCAAAATTCCGACATATATGGTTGTTATTAGTATGTAAATTTTGGTTCAATAAATTGAAAATAATTATTGGTGAATAGTAACTTTTTTACTTTTTTTGAACGCAGTTAAAAGAAAATTAAGTAATTAAAGGTATAAGTAATATTATAATAATATAGAATTACCTTAACACATATACTAACCTTATTGGGAAAGTAATTTCCGACCATGGGCATCCTTGGGTAGATTTTGGGACCCCATCGTGCCACTTGAGAGTGATAATGACACTTTATATTAACTAATTTGATGTAAAAACCAAAACGACACCAATTAATATCTTTTAGTACATTTATTTTTACATGGGGTTAAATAATTTATTATTTCCACTATAAATATTTATTGGAAATCTAAAACAATTTCCTACATCATGGTATTTTTTTATAATTTTTAGATAATAGATTATTAAACTTATTTATAACATAAAAATGATATAGTATTTACCTCATTAATAAATGATTTGAAAAAATATAATTATAAATATTAAAATAACATCCAGAACCTATAAATTTATTATTTGATTAAGTTATTGATACCACGAGTCATCTTATCTTTTCCCATAATGAGTTTTAGACATTTAGAAACCTAAAAAATTATATAATAAAATAATATTTTCACTCGTTCCTAAAGAACCCATCCCCTCCATTATAAAAATCCCTCACTTCTAACCCATTCATCACACCTCTCATGACCCTTAGAAAAACCAAACCCTGCCCCAATAAGATCCAAAGATCTTACTATTCCTCTTATAAACCTTAACTTATGAAAAAGTCACTTCAATAGGTCCTTTTGCTTCAAACCAATGGGAGTTACACAAATTAAAGGTAACAATTTCTCTTAAATGATTTTATTTTATTTTACATCTCCAACCCCTAAACACTTTTCATTCCTTTAATTTATAAAAAAACTTTTATCATAAATATACTATGATGTTTTTATGATAAGGATTCAATCTACACTTACACACACCTCCATCTAATGGGTAAAAAAATACAGTTTCTGTGGATGGAATACTAACACCTCACGAAACGATAATTGTTCAATTATCTCATACCACCTCTCATGGTGGCCATTAAGATGGAACTCTATTTATATATGATATATAATTTTTCTATGTTTTCTTTATTCTTATGTATTATTCATTTATATCATATCTTCATCTTTTACATTATGGTTAAACGCGATAACATCATTTGAGGAAGTGCGAACTACCACCCCCTTAATGTGATATGACTCGTTAATTCCATATGTGCGACATAAAAAGGATAGAGTTAAATATATTATATAGGATATAATAAATTAATTATAACATACCTATGTATTATTATGTTTTAATTCAATTAAAATAATAACTATAAATTATAATTGCGTTCATGCATATGTACGACTTGCCGTCTCTATGAACGGTGCATTTTATTTCTTCCCTCCAAATGATATGTAATATTATAAATACATGTATAAACTAGATATAAATGATAAATATGTTATTAAATCATTAATATATTCTGTATATAATTAACTTCTGCCCATGTGAACAATTTGTAATTATATGATATCCATTTTTACTCATGTTGCAAATATCGACAAAACAACTATTATTAACTTAAATGATTACAAAATGTTTTTGACATGGTAATAAGTGATATAAAAGGAATAATAAAAATGAATAATTTTCTTAATAAAGTATAAATTTATTTAGGTTTATTATTTATGAAGAACAATGAACAAACGAATCAAGTCGGACATGAGGTAAGGGATTTCTAATATCACTTTAATTCTGTTATATTTCTATTGTTCTACACAAATTTATGCATGTGGTGTATTGTGTACTGCAATTTGATAAATATTTTCATGATACTCTTTATATTAATGTTATTTTTTGAATTATTTTCTAGTTATTATCATTTGGTCATATGGATCTATTGATTATAATGTGGTAAGGTATTTTCACCTCACTTTTTATTCTTAAAAGATTAATGCTATATTTTCCACTATTTACTTTTGTGTGGTGTATATACTTCCCATTATTGTATTAATTATGTAATATACTTAAATTTATGGTTATTTACATCTTCATTTTATGTTCCTTCATTCATGGGTTGTATGTTTTGTAAGTTACCATATAGGTACATAAACCTTTTAACCCAATTTATATTCGTTGGGATACTCTTTTAATTCTTAAATATGTCATACTATGATTATGTGTGTAATCTCTATTTATTTATTTTTATTTGCATGGATATAATTTTTACACACATATTAAATCAATTTATAATGTCTCAAGTCATCGATATGTACCTGATAAGAGTAATTTTAACTCAATTTCCATTCATAGAGTTAAATATACAAGTTATTGGTTTTGTATTAAAAAGAACATGTGTGAATTTCTTGTGATTTATTTACACAGAATATCCAATAATATTGAATGTATTTATATTTTCCACACATTATTATGTAATTTATTTATCTCTAATCTACGGATACCATTTTTATAAGGGATTTCATCTCAATTTACATTCCATTGTGACATCATTATCATTATGCAGCAATTCAATTTTATATTGTGTATATACAGTCCTTTGGAATGTTATATCATGAATCCAATAATTCTCATGATATTATAGAGATCTTATTAAATGTTATTATATAATTAATTTAATTCAGGTGTCTCCCATTTTGTTAAAAACTCTTTAACTAAAATACCATTTTAAATGTTTTAAACATTTATTATTCTAAATATATATCATTAATGCCCATGTTTATAAAATGGTTTTTATAATTTATATATATGGACATTTATTTTTTCAAATAATAATTCATTAAAATCATTACTGTGGTATGGGACACATTGATTCAAAAATATCATTATTAAATGTTCTAAATGGTTTTAAAAATGGTTTGATAAACCATTTTTTATATCAATATCATGAATCGATATATTTTTATTGGAATGTGGGAATGTTATACTTCCATTATTCTATTATTGTGTGTTCTGATTATGTTATAGTTATTGGGATTTTTTACGCATACAGGTGGTTACGTTATAATCCTAGGGCTGGTGAGCCTAAGAGAGCACTCCAATGCATTGGGTAACGTGATAGGGGTAAACGTTAATGTTTCTCCTAAGTGATTTAGGGAATATACTGTGATGGGAATCCCAAATGTGATTCCATATGTATATGTGATTGCTACAATGTATGCATTTTATGAATTCCATAAGTTACCTTTATAATTAATTATTTTTGCATGTTATTTAAAAATATCATTATTTCAGGAGTTATGTTAAGAATAAAATGTATGGTATCATTTATTTGTATTTATTGATGGATTAATGTTTGTTTTTATTATTTTATAACACTTACTGAGCATTTTATTCTCAACCCATGTTTTGAAATGTTTTTCAAAGAACATAAAGATGAATAGGGTCAAGGATGAGATCAAGGAAAAGTCATGATATCTAAACATAGTACTAGACTTGTATCTTTTTTAAGAGTGTTTTTTATTTTACGAAAAATGTATAATGGGCAGTAGTGTCAACATGAAATATTCAAGTTGTTATGTAATAGATATGTCGAAATTCTCTAAAAATCTGAACCTGAAAAGATCCTCAATGTATATTCTTGTCAAAATACAAGACTATATAATTTTTAAGGACATGTCCTTATATATATTCAATTATTACTATAACTTTTAAAATAAAATACTATATAATTTTTAATTAGATTTCAATCTCAATTTCAAAAAAAAATATATGAATTTCAAATTAAATTTTATAAAAACAATGAAAAAATTATAAAGACATTCAGATTAAAATGATCAATCAAATTAATTCCATGAAATATTTTCTATATGCTAGGATTGAATATTTTATATTTCATATTTTATTATAATAATAATAATCGGGCTTCAATATAGGCACTAGTGCGAGGTGAATTGATGAGGAATATTTTAATGGGTATTTCTATGTTATTATGTTTTCTTTTTTATAGTAAACCTCCATTATGTATATATATTATGGTTATATAACATGAGAATCATTGGTATTGTATTGGGATGATTAGAAGATGTTCACTGGGTACTGGAATTCTATACATTCAATTATAATTCTACAACAATATTTAACAAATAATGATTTGATCTGTTTTTTACCATTGTTACTTTGTTATTGACCACCCCACCTTCTTGTGAACATGAATAGTTAAATGTGGTTTCACTTATGATAGTACATTAATATGATGATGATATTCCCTATTGATATAGTACATAGGGTTTCGTGTAGTGTTTTTTATTTAATATTTTTTCTGTTTCCTTATTGAAATTTTATTTTTCATAGATTCCTCATTCATGATTAATATTATAAAAAAAATATTATAATTACTTTATTATAAAATGATTCATCTAAATAAAGTTATATACTATTATATCTACGATGATATATTGTTATGTTTAACACTGTCCATTTATATTGATCTCTTTATGTCTCTATTTTGACCACTAGTTATCCCATGTTTTCATTCTTTAAAAATATTCAATTATTAAAGAATGTAATGGAAAATGATATATTAAATAATTTTTATAAAATAGAAAAATATAATATCAAATTTTTGAATTTTAAAACTTCAAGAAAAATAGACATTTAATTAGTTGTTAATCGTGTGGCATTTTATGATCTGGAATACTGGGATGATTTTTTTTCACACATATAGAAAAAATTCCAGTTTCCCTTAATCATTATCTTCATGATATATATATTGGTCCAATTAATATTGAGATTTATATATAACTTTTCCATGAGACTTATGAGATATATTTTTTAGGTATTCCCCCATTTCATATTATCTATATCATATCTAAAATTTAATAATTCTAATACCATATAAGGATGGTGTGTGTTTATTTATGAAAATAGATGCATAAAATGTTTCCAGATGCATCTTTTTTCTTGTTTATGAATTTTATGGGTGTTATACATTTAGTGTGCATAGTGGATGTTGTATTTTTTATGTTTTTTTGAATATATTCATATACATCTGTATAATATATATTTTATATCCATTTTGGCTTGGTTTTTTGATAATAGGACCAGTCATTAATGTTATTATTTGTTTTTTAGTGGGTGATTTAATATAATTTTAACTTAAAATCATTCCCATGTGGTATTGGATAAATTATCGAGTAATTGTGAAATAAAATGGGGACCAGGATCACCCTTTAGATCTTTTATTGTTCAATATTGGCTATTTAAGGAGGGATGGGTTTGGATGGTTTGTGAACCCTTTA
This sequence comes from Viscum album, assembly GCA_963277665.1. Taxonomy (NCBI): domain Eukaryota; kingdom Viridiplantae; phylum Streptophyta; class Magnoliopsida; order Santalales; family Viscaceae; genus Viscum; species Viscum album. The sequence goes on from OY728140.1 coordinate 1,062,601,071, forward strand.
GATCTTTTTTCATTCTATATTGGGTATTTGAGGGAGGGATGTGTTTGGATGGTTTGTGGGAACCATATTATGAAACCTACAGAGAAATAGAAAAAAAATGTCAGCGGCTAGTGGATGACATCCATAAAATTCCCATGTATTAATGATTTGGAAGAAGATAGATTCTGTAGGTTTTTCTCTTGACTATTACTAAGCTACACACAATAACTTACATTATGATAGATATTGTATATGATATATATTAAATAACATAGAAATTTCGCAGAGAACTACATTTTCATGATCATCACCCATGACTACCACCAATATGTACGTAATTCGAAGATAATAGATTGAGATAATAATGGGATATAAAACTAGAGATTAGGATGATATAATATAGTATTAATTAATGAAATATGTTATCTTTCACAAGATTTTTTTTATTTTTATATTTAAATTTAATTAAAAATGAAGAGTTTATTTCTTTATAAATATTGTTTTTCATATACATAACTTTTAAAAAATATTTTTTTAATTTATTGAATAATAATTTGAATAAAATAATTTCATCTTTTGATATATAATTTCATATTGATTTTACTAATAATATTTGTGATTTTGACTGAGTAATGTTATTTGTCAATTGTGAATGACTATTGATTTTTCTAATAAAATTAAATTGATAATATATATATGATGAAAAATTCATCAGATTTTTTAAAAAAATTATATATTATTCAAATATGTCTAATAATTTAAAAAACTAGGTTTAATTCATAAAACATAGGTTTATCATTTTTGAAACATAAGTAAAACATTACTCTAAATAATATTTTCATTCATTTATTAAAAAAATCATCATGTATAGAGATTAAATTATAATAGTTGATTTCATATTTTAGTTAAAAAATATCAAATTATTTAATAATTTAATTTTAATTTTTTCATATAAATATATTATTAAAATGATTAATGATATAGACCATGGTAATGGTAAAAATGATAATTTCATAGAATTATTAAGTAATATTTTACTATTTTATCTAATTTAATTTATATACTCAATATATAAAATTATTTTGTGTAATTTTTAAACATGAATTTTATTATAAATTACCTCCTTAAAGTAGTAATCAATACTGTGTATTAATGAATTCACATAATGGTGAAAACAATACTTTTTGTGAAAACCGGTTTTTATATATTAATTGTTTAAATTTAAATAAGAAAATTCTATAATTTAGAAACTAAATTAAAATAAATTTTTATTAAATCTCGATTCACGTTTTTTAATTTTATGAAGAGGTTATTTTATAATCTTAGTGAGAAATAATTTACATGGGTAAAATTGAGTCATCCAGATAAAAAAAATTTAAAAGAAAAAAGTAAATACATAAGATTTAATGACTTCAGACTGGTTTAAAACATATGAAGAAAATGAAAAGATTAGTATTTTATCAACCCAATAACACCCCAAATTAATTTATTCCAATTTTTAGTAATTTACCTTTATATAGTATAATGATAACTTTTAAAATTAATTTGTAGTCAGAAATATGAAATTTTAATCAGTTATTAAAGAAAATCTCATCCACCAATTCAATGGTCAACATTCCTTTCAAAATATCTATCAGATCTTACCCAATTTTACATTATTATATTATACATGTATTTCATATATCCCGTTTCATCTTCTTGTTATCCTATGTCTTTCCATTTTAATGATTTTATTAAGAGGATGTTCAAGTTCTCTATGTATGTATTACTTAATCCTTATGTTTTACTCTTAATCATTTTATTCCAATAATACCCTATCCATAGTAAAATAATTACATTAGTATCACTAGTATATTACAATTTTAATATATTTATTTATAAATATTTATTTTTAAATGAAATTTAATTACAAAAAACAAATAACATCAATCCTTTTTTCAGGGGTGTATTGTATCAATGTTGAGAAAGTATTCTTGTTTTCAGCACCACCACCCTTCTAATGTTATACAGATATAAGTAAATTATAAATTTGAAATATATAATTTAATTATAAATATATGTTGATAAATTTTAATCCAACATCATTTCATCTAATTCACATAGAAACATTGATATTATCTATGTGTGGCATGGAATGGTGTCTCCATGAAATAACCATCTTAGTTGTCATGTTGGATTCAATTAACTAACAATACCACTAAAAAACGAGTCATAACAATAACTTATCGTATGTAATATCAGTATTTTATTGTTACTATGATATTATTTCCAAAATAAAATCATTCCTAATCATAAATGCCCATCAAATTATGGTATGTTCATGTTTCAGTCAGTCTGACCACTAACATGAAGAATGTTATAAACAACTAAAATTTATAACCATGAGAACATAAATATTAATATTATTAGAATAAATTAATTTAAATAATGATTTTATTATGGTTCATGAATGGTTATATTATTTATATAACATATTAATTAAATGTCATCATTAATCTCTGAAATTACATAGTTAACATGAAACAGATTCCACAATCACACAAACTACCTGAAATACCTATGGAAAGAGATATACTATTTATAAGTCAATATATGTTATATATTAATGTAATTTTTTTTAAAAAGGGATTACATATCAATGAATTGGAAAACAATTATAACCTTTTATCTTGAAAGAAACAATTAATGTTAGTAACACCCGATATTAAGAAAGAAACTATTAATAATTAATAAATTAATAAAAAATGATACTAAAATAATTATAAAATGGGTTAATAAAATTAATAATTATTTACCATAGTATATTAATATTTTTTGATTTTTATAGGTTGTAAAATAATATTTTACTAAACGCAGGAGAATTGTAAGGTCTTCCAAGACAAAATTTAAATTTGATGTCATCTTTTCCATTTTATGCTCCAATATATTGAAATAGTGTAAATAATAGCTATTGTTTATGTTATATGAGGAAATATATTTATTCAATTTTATTTAATGGTCATAAGTAATTAATTATTCCATGGAAATGTTTATTTGAATGTTATTAAAGATATTATTTTTTCCCAACCTCAATTCAAAATCATTATCTTTCATATGTGATAACATGTCTATAGAATTAGTAATTTGATAAATTTAATAATAAAAATATTTATTCACCATTTTAAATCATTGATTACATTATTTTCATATCTATATTATCATAAATTTAATGTTTTAAATTTTTTTAGCAGATGTTGTATTAAAAAATGGTATTCTTATTATAGAAAAAAAATGATTTCTATTTCACGCATATTATATCATGGAATTCACAATTTGTATATATTATTATTTTTGTTTCAAAATTTTAATTTATTTTTATTTTCAACTACTTTTATTTTATTTAATAATTTAAACATTTCATGTAAGGGACATTTTTGTAAAACATATATCTTTTTGCATTTTGGGGTGGTGATATTAGTTCATTTACTTCATGGTTTTAAATTTTACCTTATAAATACATTTTAAATGTTTCAAAATTAAATTATTTTAATCCTATTCGTAAAAAATTTATATAGAAAATTTCATTGAAAATTTCATGGATATTTTATATTTTCTGAACTAATTTTTCTAAAAATTCACAAATATATTTCTAGCGATGGCATTTTTTATTGATATATATTACTCAAAATCAACAATATTAATCATATTATACCACACAACTTCTTTAATTATAGGGAAATTCATTGACTTTATCATATACCCTTTATCTATATGTTGTAAATATCATGTTCTTTATTATATTGATTTAAGGAAATTTACCTAGAATCTTACATGATATTTAAGGATACCCATATAATTTCTGTAGTTTAATAATATTATAATTATTTACGGAATTATAAATGTTTTTAATTTTAGATTTTATTTAAAGAGGATATGATACACATTTTTATTCAGTGGGTTCTCTATGATGTGTTGAATGAAATAATTTTTCTTCCCATGGGATATTTGAAATACGATCACCAAATTCTTTTTTTGGAACTCGTATTTTTAAAATTGAATGCGAGGTTCAATATATCCCTAAAATACATTAGATAATCATTTATATTTCATGAGATTTTAATTCCGTGTCAAACATGGGGTTAAATATAACTATAATTGGTGAAAAACATGAATTTTTTCTAATTAATAATGTTTGGACTTACTAAAATGTTTTCATAGTTTTGTATGATTTATTTTTTTGAAATAGTTTTATAACTATCCTATAGATATTTTAAAATATCATATTTAATTTATAATTACTAATATTTGTATATATTGTTGATTCATTCCTTATATTATTCCTTTTCATATTTCTTGTCTACTATTTTGTTATCTATTAATTTTGGGGAATTAATTTCTAATGTATCATGAATATAAGAATATATTTATCTTATGATCACAAATAATATATTTTTATTATTAATTATTATTAATCATACTATTAATCTAAGATATAAATTTTAAATATTTCCATTTTCCGTGGTTTTGATGAAAATAAATTCATATGATCCGACTGTTAGAGTATCTAATATAGAGAACATGTGTGTGATATTGAATAATTTTTATATATTACTTAGTAACTTATATTGTAGAAATAATATCCACTGCTTGAATGAGACATGGGTTTTGTAAGTTATTATATTTTATAAATTCTAGAAAATAGAAAAAATAATTTTTTAGTAATGTCTTATAATGTTATATTTTCACTATATCTAGTAATTGATATGGAAATCTCTATCAAGAATCATAATTTCAATTATATAAGGGTTTATATAACTTTGGAGATTCATTTTATAGTTAGGGTTAAAATATGTTTTTGATAATTTAATTTTGATAATTATTTTAATTGTATATAAAATCCTTTAGGTTTATTGAGGTAACATTGAATATTTTAGTGACTATGAAACAATTAAATGAATAAATAATATAGTGATAAATTTATGGGTGAAATATAATAATTTGATAACATCTATAAGATTGGGTGAAGAAATGAATTTTTTTTGATTTCTACAATATATCATCCCAATGTTGATTCTAAATGTTTATAGATGTGATTTAATAGATTTACATAATGATAATGACACCCAAATGACTGTATTTGGATTTTAATAAACCTTTACCTTTTAACAAATAATTAGGCCTAACTATATAGATAGTAGGAATCTACCAAGTGATATTCAATTGATAATAAAATATTATGTACAGTCAATTATCAATGATTTATGATGTTATTAAATTATTATTAGATTTGCTAGAGGACATATCCAAATGAAAAATAGATATAACCCAGATTAATTTTGGTAGAATTTTAATTTAATGATATAATATAAAACTATAATATATTTCATGTTCAAATTTAACATGTAATTATATCATAATTTTTTTATGGTGTCAATTTTTCATCCCTCCCATAAAACCATTTTGTATTTAATAATGGATAAATTCCAAAAACAATATATAGAAGGATTGTAAGTATATTGAGTACACCTTACAAATAAGAAACCAATTTGGATACGAGTGGGAGATATAAACCTTGTGATTATTACAATCATGCTACCAAGATTCATTATAAATTACATGATTATTATAGAGATTTATAACCAACTAAACAATAAAAGAATGGAGTATCATGAATTTTATCTGACTAAAGTAAGGATGGAATGATTATTAAATAAGATTTATGATAAAAATGTGAAATATATTTTAATAGAAAATGCATTAAAATATATGATCGATGTTTTATTTGGGGTAGAAAAGGGAATATAGAAACTAATATTAAAGAAGAGGTGAGAATTTAAGAGGATATGATGGTAATAAAAGGTGTTTATCCTAAAAAACTATATAAAATAAATTAACTTAAATGTGAGAAACCTGGTCATTATTTTAGTCAAATCCCAAATACATGGTATAAATAAACTAATAGGAACTGAAAAATATAAAAATAATAGAATTAATTTTAATCATTAACTATAGAACAAAGTTTAAAAATATTTGTAGGTGAGGTATCCTAATCACCCAATCCATAAATATGAGTATTATATTCATATCTATTTTAGAGCACTACTATGTACTTAATATGTTATCTAAGAACATCACATCACTACATCTATAACGATAATTAAAAATATTATAAAAAAATTTCATATTAATATTTTTATATCCCATATATATAACTCATATTTAATGGTTATTAATGGATTTTTAATCCTATGAAATATATTTTTCTCTCCATTAGAAAATTTTATGTGATAATAGGCACAAAATTTGACCCCTGACATAATGTCCCTGGAAATTCTAGGACATAAATCTCACATAAAAAATAAAATCCACCAAATATCACCTATAAAAAAGATGACTGAATACTCCCTGAGAGACATTAATCCCATTATATTTTTGTATTTAAAAAATATTATACAGGAGAACACAACATTAGATATATTCCTTTTATAGGGAATATGTTAAGATCAATTTTTTAATAAAGATAATGGGGTGAAATATCATTATAAATTATATAAATAGTCATGTCAATTTAACTGAAAAAACTTAAATATTTTATTAAATAATAATTTAAAATTTTTGAGCATAAAATATATTTTTTGTGTGAAAATGTAGAGACCCGAATCATCAATCTATATTTACCTTCATTGAATATTATTATAAATACTTATTATTCATAGAAATAAATATTAAAATAAATTAGTGATCTGATATATTAATATTTTAAAATTATAATATTACCCATAAAATAGTGGATATATAATGAAGGAACCATATAATTAAATCTATGAGTTAAAAGTGAAATTAGTTCGCTCATCATGTATAATTTCACTATATGAATCTCGATTATATGAGAAAGGGAATGGGGAATTTTTTTTACAATTTGTGGAAGAAAAGCATGAGATAATTTAAATAAATTATGATATGAGTGAAATTATATCCATGGGTAATCTATGATTTCTGAAATTTTTAAGAGATTCATACAAGTATAACCACAAACCACATAAAAAACAATATATTTTATAGAAAGATCTTATGTTTAGATCATTAGATGATATATTACTATAAATGAGTTTAATAAAATATATTATTTATAAATTTATAAATTTATTAGACATATTTAAATGAAACATATATTACATTTTAATTTAATGAAACAATAATGTTTATTTTTCTGTACAAAAGATTTTGAGTGTGCTGACCCATTAAAAACATAGTTAATAATGACCATAAATTGAATTTCCTAGAAAATAATTAAATTATTTTATTTAGAATGAATATATATATATATATATATATATATATTTTTGAATATTTGTGATTTTTTTATCAAAATATTGGTTGTTTGATGAATACGGAAAAAATAATCAAATTTTGGAAATACAATCAACTTTAATAAAATAATTGAAAAAATTAATTGAGAAAAATTTTATTTAAAATTATAAAATATTTTAATTAATTATTTTATTTAAATATAATATTTAAAATTTATAGAGCACATTTTTATAATATTGGAAGAATAAATAATGTATTACTCTATAATATATTAATTCAACTATATTACAATTTAGTTTTAAAAACATATAAACATTCAACCAATAAAAGAGATTTAATTTTTTATCATTTTTATAATAACATGTTTTAAATTTAATTTACTTTTTTGAAAAAAAATATTGATTACTATGATCAATGATAATTACTATGATAATGAGTACAATATTATTTTAAAAAATTTTATAAAATTTGTGTTCTATTTATTTGGTCTAATAAATAATTTATTCAGAAAATAATTAGTATAATGAATCATCCTATATTAAAATATATTAGTTATCATTTAATTGATATTAAATAATAAATTACATTAGATACACTAAAATGTGAAGAAAACATTTTCCTACAAATCATTTTCTCTATATATAAAATGATTTAAGATAAAATGTTAATTTTTTCTTATATAGTAATTGTTTTTTATTAAACGGTGATTTAATTTTGGTCTATAAAACCCAAATATAGTAAAATATATTAATTCAAATGTATATTATAATATAATTAACTTCTGTAGTAACTAATTACCAGAGTAATAACAAAAGATGAAAACAATTATAAGAGTAAAAGACTACAAACATGATTAATTTTTTTGGAAATACATAGTTGTGGACTAATTGACAAAATATCACTATAAAATCTGTTATATGAAATATTTAGAGTTATTTACACATTAATAGACAAATTATATATCTAAAGAATAAATGATATTCCCAATAAATCCATTTTCTTAATGTATATATGTTAATAACTTATACCATTTTTATACACCGCATCCCATTTTTTAAATAATGGGGAAAAATCTAATATTATATTTATAGTAGTCACATGAATTCTTTTAAATACATTAGTCTCCATATGTTTTACAATCTCCATCAATTATAGGGAATTCACAAAGATGATACTAAATGATGCGACGTAATTATTAATTACTCCTTCCATTGCCTTTATGATATTTTTCATTTAAACCTAAAGTGATAATATTAATATAAATATCTATTTATTATTAGTATACTTATGTTTTATTTTATTAATTTAACAGCTATTATTTTTAAAGCCATATAGTTTGAAGAAATAGAGAAAATCAGTTTTTTGTGCAGACTACCTCCTCTAGAAAGAGAAATATTTTTTTAGTAAATACCATTATTCATAGTATATAAGAATTTAATTGAAAAATACATGTGACATATATAATATAATTTTTAATATTAGGATACCTATTATAATACAATTTAATTTTATATCATTTTTTGGGAAATAAAAATGCCAATCATGATTTATACATAATACAACCTCCATAAAAAAATAAATTCATTTTAATAATAATTTTTCAAATATCTCCAAATAATAAAAATAATATACAAGACCGTTAAAAATAAATAACATTTCATTATACATCTATTATAATGATATTCTTCCAATGTAATAAATTTATTAATAATTCTCACAAACTAAAATATGATATATTGATTTTTCAATCGGTCTGACCACATTTTGGATAATTAATATAAAACCACATATTGGATTACTTTGGAATCATAAATACTTATATTATTATAAATTTACCAGAAATATAAATTTTAATTGTCATTTAATGTTTATATAGTGTATTATACATTTTAAATGTCATTTTAATCACCATAATTACTGAAATATGCATACACATATTCCCCATTAACACAACATATCAAAAAAATATGAAAAACGAGGAAATATTTGGAAATATATATAAGTTATATATTATAGTACAAAAAATGATCTAAGAATAATAAACATAATATAAATGAATGTTTATTGAAATAAATAACCTAAATCATTCTTTATTCCCCTATTTCATTTTATATGTATATCTCTCTATACACATTTAATGTTTCCACAAAATTATTTTATGATAATGTTGTAAATAAATAAATATAATATTTTTAAAATTGTAAAGGGTATTTCATAGTAGTAATTTTGTATTTATTAACATCTTTGAAATTTGATTTCATGGATGGAACATTAATTTTAGATATATAATTATTGATCAAGTATGTTAATCAAATGATAAATTCAAAATTCTTTCTCTAGATTACATATTTATATTTATTTTCATTCAAATAAATGATCTATTAAATTCGTTTTCATTTCTAATCATTAACAATTAACATTTTTCATCTGATATCCTTCCTATTTTACCACTATATATTTCAATACATCAATTTATGGGTGATAACCAAGATTTTATAATAGATTAATTTTGGAAATTTTTTATTAATCAATGTACACATCATATAAAACATGTTAATATTATATTCTTTATTATCAGGAATTAGGGATACATTATTATAACATTACGATGAATCATCAAATACAAATTTATATTTCATTTGATTATAATGTTATGATTATTTAATCAATTATAAATGAATTCCATATGAAAATATATTTTAAAATGATATGAACGAAATATTAATTTAATTGTTTCTATGTTATATGTTAAATGAACCCAATTTTCTTCCAAAGGGTTGATCATAAAAATAAAATTGGATTGAATTTAATATATTGCTAATACATAAAAATTATATTGGATGTGTACATATGTTACCCTTTAATACAATGGTTTCATATCTCTATATCATAAGAAAATGATGTGCAGTCCTTATTATATTTGATCAAAACTAATAGGTAGACTATAAATGGATATATGTTCTATAAATTGGGGGTATACACATGTATTATTTCACAATGTGTTCCTATGTTTATATTTTTCCCAATTAATTATGTTTATCAATCTGGATGTGTTGTTCTCTTAGGGATCCTGTTTAATGAATCAGATTTCCACGCTGTCTTTGTTCATTTATTTTGGAATTTGGATTCATATTTGATGAATCATATAAAATTATATACGATTTATTGGGAATTATTATTTTTTAATTTATAATTTTTATAAAAGTATGTTCATCTTGTGATAACATATAGTATTTTTATTATCATTTATGATTATTTTCAAAGAGCATATGATCCAACTCCATTCTTAGGATTCTATTACCTAGGTTTATGATGAAATTTAATATTTTTGATTTTACTATATTATATTATTTTGGGGAGAATTTATTGTTGATGTTAAATAATTTTATATATTATCAGTTTCTAAGATTTTTTGAAAACACAATTTTTTTAAAATGGAATTAGTTTAGTTAGGTGAATTTTTATCACATTTTAAATAATTAATAAGTTAAGATAAACTAGGAATTTATTATATTGATATTTCTTTCATTATTTTATGTAATTGAGTTTTTCATGTTTAAAGGGAACGACTACAAATAACCTTTCAATGGATTGTGTGGTACATATACTTGAGCAGTAATTTCAAATTCAGTTGGTTTGTCTAAAATTTTTAATTAGTGGATATGATTTGGACGTAAAGATAATAGGATCCCCTTATATTTATTCATCATTTTTTTGTCATTACGAAGAGATTATAATTATGTAAATGGTCAATGATATTGAAATGTATGAAGTATATATATTAATATCATAATAGATAGTCTTTTTTGATAGACGTGGGATGGAACAATGAGTGGGTTCCCAAAATGATTATTATATAATGAGTGTGTTAAGATCATAGAAATACCTCATTGATTATTAATATATAATATATCCATTGATGGTAAAATATTATGCCCAATATTATTTGTAAAAGAGAGTTGGATGATTTAGTGTAGTTTTTTCCATGATTTATATCTCTAAAAATATAGTACGGTTGAGTAATGTTTTATGTTGTCCACTTGGAGTAGTATTTAGGGTTTTTTTATTTTATTGAATAGAATTATAAGTATTTCATACGATATAGAGAGATTATATGATATTTTTTTACACTGACACCAAACATGGATCCTCTTTCCAATGTGTGAATAATTTGGCTATATATGTCATGGTTTGATAACTGAACATTATAAATTTATCACATGTATTATAATTAGAATGATACTATGGTATGTGGTGTGATATATTTTAGATGGAAACAAATGGGTTGGTCTATATAAGTGGTGAGTTGTCATTTTTTATAATAATTTTTATTTTATGGTTGTCATTATGGAATGAACCTTTTTATATAGGTAGATATAACAATTCCAAAGCCATGACATGTGAGAGAAATCATGATGTATTGTATTAGGTGAAATATTTAATAGTTTTGAATTTCCATTTTAAAATTCAATGTAGTTAGAAGTATTCCTCGATTGTTAACTTATTCAACATTGTGGTGATACATGTAGTGATACATGTGTTTTTTGTGATTATCCATTCACATGAATTTTGGTGCATGAGGTGACTGGTTATTCACTGTTCACGATCTCATTCATAGATTATACATCATCATGTTTATGACCAAGTTAATGATATTTATTTATAGATATGTTTAGTGATACATCATTTTCATATGATAATATTTTTAGTTGACTCCACATTCACCATAAAATATTTTGTTCTCTAAAATTACTAATGGGAAATTCCTTGTTCACTAATTATTTTATCATTAAATATTTATAATGATTGAATTGGTGATATTTCATACACATAATGAAATAAAATTCATGGGACATTATTTTTATAAACTTTCATATTATTCACATAGATATACCTCATTCACCGTTGCTTTAGGTAAAAATGTTACCAGATCTTTCACCTAGAGATTCATTATCCACAGTACAAATATTTCTTGATATAATGTTATTCACATAATTATACATCACATTACCATCATTGGTAGTATATAATGATATATCCTTTAACAATTAATTCCCATTTAAACCATTTTATTATGTTTTGATATGTTAATCACTAAGAGCTATCTCATTAAACATTTTTATTAGTGGAAGATCATCTACTCATGATAACAGATGGTGATATAAAACAAATATAACACTAGATTTAATGATATATCATCTACCTTGTTTAGAATATGTATTATGAGATGTTCTTCCCAACATTATGATATAGAGATAATTCATACATGTCATCTAGTGATATCTGTGGTGATAGTGTAATATTGACATTATGTTTTGTCTTTTAGAAAAATATAGAATTCTAGAAATTTCATTTGTTGATATATTTTATTATTACGGTGAATTAATGAGTACATGATTAGGAAATAATATTTGACTTACAAGTCATGCATTAATTATAATTTTGTACCTTCATGAAAATATGTATATATATTGGATTTTACATGGGAAGTCAGCTATTTTATCAATATATAATTTATACCCACACCGCACATAGAAATGATGTCGTGTGATGAATCATAATGTATGGTACACTAGATTGGGTGTTGTTCTAGATATAGGTAAACTTGAAGACAGAGCTAAACCTTAATATTGAAATACATATTTTATGATGAAAATGAATGTGATCACATATCGTTGATATTTATATAAATTTTCATTTAATATTTAGTTTAAAAGTTTTATAGAACACATATCAATTATATAAATATATGACATACCAATGGCTTTTTATATATACCCCATATCACTATATTAGATTGATTATATTAAAATCCACTAATTCTCATCCAGATACAATTCATTTTATGGATATTATGTCATGTTTTTGATTATTTTAATAATATTATAGTGAATGAACTCCCCATATAGTTCATCAATCCATTATTTGATGTTAATATCTTCTAGAATACAAATATTTTATCCTGAAATTTAATAGAGAACTCAGTATAACAATGATTTGGTAGTCTTAAATAAATATGATATATAGTTGTATGTGTGATTTTTTTCATTATATTAGTTTTTAGCATATGGTAGTTGGATACTGGGCTAGTTGAATCATGTTTTGGATTCTTTTTAATGTTCTTGGGAAGTAATTAATCACTTATGATTCAATGTAGTTAGTGATTTCTGATTTCAATTCATGAAATTTATTATCATGATTTAGAAACTAATCAATGGGTGAACATATAGATTATTGATATACTATTTTTTCAGTATTATGGGGTAATAGGAAGTGTGTGTTCATACATAATAATCCACACATAATAATATTATGAAATTTGATATCATGTATGTTATTTATTATAAATTGGTGATATTGTTTTGTAATATTTTAATAATATTTATGTCATGTTTTCATAAAGAGGTTATTTTTAGAATTTATCTTTAACAAGGCAATGATACTTTTTTTATTCAAAATTTGACTTTTGATTATGTGGACTTATATGTGTTTGATCATTGTCTCGAGAGTAAGTTGGTTGTGCAACTGTTTGGTAGGATTTTTATAAACTTCATAAGTTGTATCATGTGTATTAACTAGTAGGGAATGTTTTTCACCACAAAATTACCATTTTTAAATTTATATATTATTTTATGATGACACTATGGTGGTACATGGGGTATTTTTTATACAAAATTTTGATAGGGGCCCAAGGATATAAAATATCATATGATTTAACTTAGTATATAGATTCAAAAGCATCGAGAATGCATTGCGAGTTTTTATCATTGAGGTCATCATCCCTGGACATGATGGGTTGTCCTGGTAATGATGAGATTAAAATCGTAATATATAGGGGTTATGTTATTACATTGAAATAATAATGATCTTATTTATTTCTTGTTATAATGATGTTTTATATTTAAAATATGTTATGTATTCGAAGATAGACTAGACTAGTAGATACCTTTCTGAAAAGATCATTCTTTGATAAAAATATATTTAAATATTTTAGAATACTTTCATTGATTAAATGTATAGTCAATTTGGTTTTTTAATATCATTTTGTTGGTAATAATTATTAGAGTGTATGGGTTTACAATTTTTAATTTTTATGGTTGTAGAATGAGTCATAATTTAGTAACACTAATTTTTTTAAGGAGTAATTGAGGTTTTCCTGATTGTTTAAAGAATTTTTCTACTATATCATTTTCATTATAGGACATTGGGTACCCAATGTTCCTAGAAGTGATGAAATAATTTTGTTGCTTCCAACCAGGTACATGGTGGTAGTAAACTAGGAACCTGGTATCCCCATGGCCATATTATCATTACGAAAAGACATTTTCTATTCACAGAAAAACTAATATATCTCTAGATATCCCTACTTCTATAGAGAATTGGTTGTTTCAAAATATGATTTGGAAATATTTATTAATATTATTCGAGAACCAGGAATTGAGATGACAGGTGGTTATGAGGCCTAGTGTCCCTAGAATTAATTTTATAAAAATATTTAATATATTTAATATTAATATTATAATTTTAATTAAATAAATTATGATAACTCTTAATTATTTGATTTAATTGATAATTTGTGACCATAGTGGGGTCAGTAATGAGCTCTTTCCCCATGCACAAAATAAATGAATGGGTGTAGGGTGTCTGGACCCCCCCTCCTTGGAAGAGTGTTCTTAGTGATTTAATTATTTATGATTATTATTTAACTAAAAATCCTTAATCTTATTTGAGGGTTATAAATTCTGATTTTATAATAATACCCTCATTATCCAACTTTTCCAACATCGACAGCCCCCTCATATCTCTTATCATTTCCTTCCCACTGATGAAAAATAACATTGAAAAACGAAGAACCCATGGATCAAGATAGTAAAACGAACATAGTATCTTCCTTCTTTATCGACGAAGATATTCTACATCAACAAAATGTTATCCAATCCTGGTATGATTCATCTTCATCTTTTTCACACCTTGGATTAAAAGTTTAGCAAGTTTCTATTTTTTTCATCCATATGAGCCACTTATATTAAAATACTGCATCATCCCATGTACATGATTCATAATATTTATCACATGTCACAATCCTAGTATGTTATTCTCAGTCATTTACAATGAACTCTTGGCCATTGATAATAAAAACATTGGTTTTTGGTTCCCTTCCGTCTATTTTATTTTCTTTTATCACCACAGAATCACCCTGAATCCAGTTTCAATTATAGTGAGGCACCCCAAGATCGATTGGATGCATGGAATGAGGATGATTTTAAATTGGAGAGAAATTAAATGTGATGACAATAATCTAGAAATGGAACTACATGAGTTTTAACAATTCAAGGGATCTATACATATCTGATAATAATTGAATATGTGATGTTTCTTAGAAGATCCAACAAATCCCATGGTTCTGGATAAGGCCGAATCACATCAAATGGTGATGACATCATGTTTTCTCGGGAATTATCTAGTGATTTCAAAGAGAAATCAGTATATATTGACTTTTTTTAGATGTTATTTTATGAGAGAGAGAGGATTTTGGAGATTTCTAGGATTTTGGAAAAAATTATGACTACACGACATGTTTGGAGAAGAATACATGGTGTGTAGCCAACCTCAGTGGTGGAACTAGTGTTACTGAGAATTTTAATGATATCACGATGTGTATTACCTTTAAACATTAATATACCATCTCTTGGTATGGGGAAATCCATTTGAAGGATTGATGTATAAGAAAACACTCTATTCTATGCTCACAGACACGGCTTGGTCGCATGGTTAGCTCCCTGTGAGGACCAACACACTATGTTCTAAAGTAAAGCGACTTAAAGTCTGAGTAAAAGGACACTACCTTCAAACACTATATGTTCCACGAATTGGTATGACATATTTTGTAACCCTTGATGGTATGGGACCCATATCCAGCCATGGAACTGACCGGGCTATGAAGAGGAACCACACACTATGTGTTCCACCACACACAATGGGAACTATTTGACATCTAATATAAATATTAAATCCTTTATAACTAAATTGTTTAAATTCAGATTTTATCCCACATGATTCCTATCCTGATTGTATTTTTTCTTGTAGAATGCGATGCGTCTCTCAAGAGTGAATTTTGAGATATGATTTGAACATTATGGGATGCCACATACACAACCAACACACGGAGTGTAATAACATGGGTGACCCTTCTGCAGGGTTTTGAAGCATAGTACCCAAAGAGAAGATATCTGGATGCACCATCACCTAGTGTAGGTATCAGAGTCCTTCATGAGAATATTCCAGGTTGACCCCATTCTAGGTCTTGCAACTTTGTCCCTGAAAAATAGGCACTGAGATAACCCCTCAGTATAGATGGATAATTTAGTCCCAAACGATAATATATAGGGCTGACACCACAGCAGGGTTAGGTAGAGTTGTTCCCTATGAGTAGATACAAGGATGGCCCCTCATCAGGTTTGGTTAGCTTAGTCCATGATAAGTAAATACCGGGGTGACCTCTCAATAAGTATGGATAGCGTAGTCCATGAAAATTCAGATCATGCCCTCTAATTTTAAGGCATAGTGTAATGGTTTGGATTGAAATACATATCGAATAATAAAAAATAGGGTTTTGTTCCCCACAGAGATGCATCTTTGTGATGCAACCTAAAACTTTGTGGTGGAGTCATTGTCATCCAATGATGATAGTATCAATGTGTGATGATTTGAGACCCCTTGACATGGGCCTCTTGGGTAGATGTGATAATGCGTGGATTATTAAAGATGGATTTACTTGGAACTGATAGCTACTCATGTTTTTTAGATGAGCAGTGAGATTGAGATCCCCATACACTCCTGTTAGGGATTCTATGACTGAACATATCTATCTATCTTGTTGATTTACCCAACCCTTTGGATTTGGTTACCCTCCATTCAAGAGAGAAGAAGGGGAAAATGATATTCCAATTGATTTCTATGACTATTATATCTTTTTTGGATTGTTCTACAATCCACATATAGGTCACAATGACATGACGACATGATCACATCCTCACTATATTAAGCTTCTTATTTGTGTATGAGACTTCATTAACACACTTTTTGGTTTGACCATCATTCAATATATTCTATTTAATTTTTCTTGTTGTATTTACTACTTATATTCAGATTTATCACTTACTATTCCACCTTCATCTTTTTGAGGAATTATAATGTGTATGTATATACTCACCCATACAAAATCTTTTCCCAACATGCATTTTTTTATTTATAGATATTTTATAGGTTTTTTGTGACTAATTTAGAGCATATGGTTACATGCTATATTTACTATGTTTGGTGGTTGTATTTATGATAATGGAGGTGGGATCCCTCAGTAGATACTCTTTTCCCGTATTCTTCAAGTTGGGACTGTTTTCTTATTTGTGCATGTATTATTCCCCTCTACATTTCAAAGTGGGATATTGTACCATGGAGAAATCTATATGTTCTTGCATGTTTACACTACATTGCAATTATATTATGTTTTTCAAAATTCCATCTCCACTTTTTCATTGAGTTGGTTTCATTTGGGTCAGTACATGTTCTCAGGTGAATGCCTCTCCAATTTAGTAATGCCTTCAGCACTTGTCTCCAACTCTTGGTATATGATGGAGGGATTTGGGTGGCTATGGATCAATCCCTATATTGAGTCGGGTGACGAATAAATGGTATCACATCATGTTCATTCCTTGGGATGTTTTTATAGGGTTCCCCTAAAAAATATCAGTTGTGACTAGTGAAGTAGTGTCAAAAAGTCTTGAGAGAGGCTCTCAGGCTGGGGTCCAGTGATGGAATGACCGGCGATCATAGCCATTCAATAGGACCCTAACTACCCACATTTCTATTTGGTACCATGAGACCTTTATTTCAATGAACAATGCTATATAAATAATATAAAATCGAGTATTTGATACTCCTGGTTGAGTCATTTCCCCATTCTAATGATCGTATGTGTATATGCTCATTTAACCACTGTACACCATGATCATTTCCAAGATACCTGCAAGATGACATCTATACAGGATACAATATCAGAATCATTTTGAACACCATATATGTCATAGGGATCATTTTAGGGCACATTGTGTGATCCCCTTCTACTCAGTTGATAGGTAGAAATGCCTCCACACATTGAGTAGTTTTTGGTACTAGATGGAAAGGTAGAGGGAATACCCAGGTTGAGATCACTTTGTGAGTTCTAGAAAAAGTAACCACTATGGTTCCAAAAACAGTCAGATCCTCATGTAGAAGTGGTTTGTCTGGAGTTAGTGGTGCATTTGTTTGGATTGGTACAACGCCTGATAGACTAAAGTGTGGCTTTGGCAGCCAAACATTTTCATGGAGCTTCTTGGTGTTTGTGAAGTTTGGTTACCTAGATGTGTGATGAAGCAATAGTCATATAGGACTACATTCAGTATATTTTTTGTGAAGAGTATTTATCCTCCATCTTGTAGTCCATCTAGAATAAAGAGATTCTATATATTTGATATGGAGGGATGGATGTGGAGAAGTACGTGGCTTAATTGACCAACCATACAAGATACTCCCTCGACATGATAAGAGATGACTACTTCCACAAAAGGAAGAAGGATCAGGGACATCTTATGGATATCTATGCTGACATAGTGTCATTGTGCATCCCCAACTATGGTTGGGTCATGGAGACTGAACTAATGAATGTGAGATTTTTAGAAGTGGGATGCTGGGTGGTTGGAGCTGAATACCCTTATGATAGGAATGAGCCATCTTCCACATTAGTCAGGCACCATAGGTCACAAGATAAGAGAACCAATCATAATTTGACTCGTGGGTGTGGTCATTCAGGTCAGGGGTAGCATGGAGAACTTGGGAAACATGAAGTATTATTTTTCTATGCTTGTGGGGGGTGAGGTCACATGGTCGATGACATGCCTGACCATGAATACGGGGCACCCCAAGTAGGTATCAGATGGACCGTGATGGCCGGGGCAGTGCTGAGATTAATGATATCCAAGGAAGGGATAGGGATTCCCCCTTAGAATAGGGGAAGTAACATGAGTGAGATGAGATTCATGTGTGATATGGTTGTGTGTTTTTATCTAACCACAAATAATAGGTGGCCCACGATAGGCTCATAGAGCTGGTAGTCAGGGCCGTAATCAATGACAGGCTATAGACATCTACAACCCAACGACACACGATGTGATTCCAGTTACTATTGGAATTGAATCTAATCTTGAATTAGTATTAATAGACAAGGGTTCTGGAAATTATTTTATCTATCTAATCATTAATCAGTATCTAGATCATCAGTTAGATAAACTAGTGCATCAACTAAGCCTTCTGGTTCATGTATGGAACAATTCTTTTATATCAATAATATTCCTATAGTGTGACCTATCATTTGGAGGAGATATGTCCTCATGGGACCTAATTTTCATCAAGATATAACCCTATGAAGTCATCATGGGCATGAATTGGATTTCCCTAGTTTGATACCAGATTGTCTATCAGGACATGTTAGATAGAGTTCAACATGAAGATTGGACAAGGATCACCTTTACCAATGATGGAGACCTCATCAAGGGACATGTCAGCCCTATGAGTAAGGGGTTATAGTCTATCACCCCATTAGCTAATGTGAATTCCGTATAGTGCAGAAAACTCTACGCACATTTTTATACCATCAGTTGTGGAGGATAACATGGATGTATTTCCGGAAGACATTCTGGGAATACCTCAAGGATGTAGTTATAGTTTTTCAATGACATGTTGCTAGGGATATGTCCTTTATCTTCTAAAGCATATAAAATGGCACCCAATGAGCTCTAGGAGATACAGTTACAATTATTGGACCTATATGAGGAAGGTTTCGTCAGACCCAGTGTGTCCCCCTAGGTGGATCTTATTTTGATTGTGAATATGGAAAATGAGAGGTTACAAATTTTCATGGATTAACATTGATTGAATTATGAAATGAAAAATTAAATTTTTTTTTTGAGGGTAATTTCTACATAGATTAGTTGTGAGGTACGAGATGATTCACCATGATCGAGTTTATGTCCGTCTAAAAGTATTTATGGGGTTTTGAGGTTGATATTTCTATTTTTCCATTTAGATTTCCCTATGGGAAGTATGATTTTATAGTGAATCCCTTTGGCGTGATGTATTCCTCCACTGTTTTCATATCTTTGATGAAATAGATCTTCCATCCTCCATTATAATAGTTTTTTATTGACTTCATCATCTTCATACTCATATAATCCTCAATAGATAAGTACCAGGAAAAGCACCTTTTGAGGGTTTTAAATTTACATCTAGAGAACATGATTTACAAAAAAATATCGATATTCCAGTTCTTGATATAGTAGGTTAACATTATAGGGCACAACATTTCCATGTTGAGTATTAATATGGATCTAGGAATGGTCAATTTAGTTCTTTCTTGGGATCAAACTATGATCATTTTTGAGGTTCGAATCTTCCTTGGCATGGTGTGGTAAAATAATATATTTGTGTCTGACAACTCAAGGATCACGTCCCCCTTTACCAATATTATATGGAATGGAACATTTTTTTAAGCATTATGAGAAGTGCCATAGGGCCTTCAGGGACTTGAGTTAGAGGATAATGAGAACTACAGTATAGAGGATAAAATATGTGGGAGTAGTTTTCATATTTTCTTATGTTTCCTTAGAATATAGGCTCGATTGTGTTTTGATATAGTAATATGCATTCATACTATATGGGATGAGGTTGTTTAGACCCCGGGAGTGGAATTACACAACTCATGATATGGATCCAGTTGATATGGTTTTATCATTTAGGATATTATATCACAAACTCAAGGGAGGGATATTTGTGGTTTAATCAAACCACTATAGTCTCATGTACATTTTCAATCAAAGTGAGCTAAACTTGAGGCAACGACATGGGTTGGAGTTCTTTCAATATGTTGACTTAGAGATAGTATATTCTCTAGTTAAAGTCATCAATGGTTAAGATTCCATTATTAGGAAGTCCCTGACACACCTTGTGTGAGAAGAATATGAGAATTTTCCTTCCCTAAAGTAGAGTCTGATAAAGTATTGTGTAAAATAATCCTTCATTCGATGTTGTTGACTCTTATAAATTTAAGTTTGTGATGGAGTCTCAACCAGGAGACATCATCTGTGAGGTTCTACATGATCAGATATCAACTTGTGACACAATAAATGGATATTCTAAAGGAGAGAATCATGATATCTTATTCTAAGGGATATCTGTAGTTCTAGTTGTGCTGTGGGAGGAGGTGATATGTGAGTTCAATACTTCTCCCTTAGATGGACATCCCAATGTGGGGATGACATTCATGGATCTTCATTAGTAGGTTTTTTTCTCTAGAATGAGATGGGGTGTACCTTAGTTTATCTGACGATGCATTACTTATCAACATGTGATGTCTCAACACCAGGTTTCAGCATGTTTTTTTGCATCCTCTTTATATTATAAAATAGTATTAGGGTGGAATATCCAAGGTCTTCGTCAAATGGATTCCACAAAAAGTGAAGGTACCATATTACTTCTAGGTGATAGTAGACTGACACATGATGTCGGCACACATCCTAGCAATCATGGAGCAGAGTTTAGTAGAGATTTTGGGGTTGGTTTACTAACGAGATATATTTTTCCATCATGAAGTACACTATATCACTGTTTTAGAGCAGACACATGATTTAATTCACAATTTAAGAGAGGTATGCTAGAGGCATTACAAACCTACCTAAAGATAATTATATCCATCCACCAGCAGACCAATGGGACGATCGAGCACACAATAAATTTTCTAGAAGATATGTTGAGAGTTTGCGTGCTGTATTTCAGCTAGAGATGGTAGAGTCTCCTACCTTGGTAAGAGTTCAGGTAAAAAAAAACTATCACTCAACCATCAGCATATCAAATTTTCAACCCCTATATGAGAGACCTTGTAGGTCACTCTTTTTCTATATGGATATTGGTGAGTTGTCTCTTATTGGCTCATAGTTTGTGAATGTAAAATCATAGAACGTGATGACCATCCGTGAATAGACAAAGAAATCCTAGAGAGGGAATATGTCCATTGTAGATCTCAATAATAGTCCCTTGGAGTTAGAGTAGGTATAGAATGTATTCTTGAGAGTCTCTTTGCAACATAGAATGTGGAAGATTTGTCTAGGGACATTCTATCACAGATATTTATCAGGTCGTTCAAAATTATGCGTATTATTGGAAGGGTTACCTACTGCCTCACCATATCCCACACCTAGATAATGTTCATGATGTATTATACATGTCACATTTGATGTGATTTGTGGATGGTACCACATACATTTTTGATTGGGGCAAGATGGACATTGGATATGGAGCCACCATTGTAGATCTACCAGGTGTGATTGATGAACAAAATGAGGAGACCCTATTAAGAAGATTCATCATCCTATTTAACATTTTATTTCCTCACAAAAATATTTCGGACAGTTCATGGGTGTAGTTGATCCAGATGCAGGGTCAGTTTCCTGAGTTTTGTGCATAGTATTATATTTCGGGGACATAAAAATTTAAAGAGGTAATGATGTATTGACATAGTTTTATCATAATAAGACATGAAATATTTCAAAGTGTTATTATCGAGCCTGGAGCAAATATATAGTTCAATTACGAGGATGGGCGTGCTGAAAATTAATTTTATAAATATATTTAATATATTTTTCTATTATTCATGCATGTATAATTTAAAAAAAATATGATAATTATTAAATAGTTGACCAAATCGAAAATCCGAGACCACGGATGGGTCTAGAACATGATGATTTTCCTTGTAATGACATAAATGAGTCAATGTGGGATGTTTGGATTCATATCACCATGGCGTAGAATTTTATGTGATTTAATTAATTAAGATGATTAAAAAATTAAAAATATATAAAAACAACATAAGGTTATTAATTATAAATTTAGAGTAATTTCCACATTTGTTTTTTCAATGGTGATAAAACCTTCTCATCTAATCTGATTTCTGACTTGTCGATGAATGGAAAATGAAGAATAATGAAGAACCCATCGACCTAGATGGATCAAAGTTTAATGGGTACTACTCCTTTATCGATGAACATGTTCTATGTAAACATTGACTGATCCAATCTAGGTAGGAATCGTCTTCATCATTTTTACATATGTCATTAAATGGTGTGAAATTTTTAAATTTTTTGTTTAACCTGGATCCCTATATTTAAAACACTGTATGAAATTATGTATAAGACTAATAATTTTTATTTCATGTTCTAATTTGAGGGAACTATTCTCAATATCTATCCTTGAATTATTGGTCAATTATTATTAAAACATTATTATATTTTGAGAAATTCTACTATTTTATTTTCTATTATCACCTTGGAATCCATTTGGATCCGGATTTAACGATTGCTGATATCCATGAGCTTGATCAGACACTAGAAGGGGGGATTTTCCAAATAGTGATTTAATTGTGAGAGAGAATGTAATCTATAGAAATATTGACATGAGGATGAACAATATAAAGGTTCTATACATATCAGATGATAATCGAAGCTTAATCGCTCTAAAAAAGATCCAGCCAAACCATCGATTTCAAATGGGGACAAATTGTGACAAACGACAAAGAAATATCACATTCTTCATCAAGATCTAAAGATTTTGTAGTGAAATCATGCAATGATGTCTATGAATAGAGAATATTTGATGCACGAGAGAAATTTCTAGATATGTTTTATGAATTTAGAGAAAATACTAACTTACTGTAGTTTTTGGTTCAGAACACACAACATGTTGCCTCCATCAGCAGTGTGATAGGGTTTATGTAAATGTTAATGAAGTAAAAAAATATTCTTCCATGAAACATCGTGTACTATATCTCCATGTGGGATAAGCTGTGTGAATGAGACACGGTCAGGCACATGCTCTATACTCTGCAAATTTTAATGGATTTTTCACATGGGTAGCACCATAAGTGAACTAACAGAGAATGTAATCATGTGACTGGACACAGAGTCCAAGTACAGAGACTCAACCAATAGACATGGCTCGGTCCCCTGATAGGTAGGACATTTCGTGTAGTCCACCTACAAGATAAGTTCTCGTACATCGGATGAGACCCATGTTTGGTCAGGGACATGACAATGCAGTGAAGAGGAACCACATTACTTATGTCCCCCCTCATACATTCTGTACATTTTTAGATTTACTATTAAATATTAAATCCATCATATCTCTATAGATGAAATTAATATTTTGACACACAAGATTATTATCCATAAATATTTCAGGTATAACATGATAATTCTCTCGGGAGTGTCTGTTGATATATGATGTGGATGTTTGTGTTTGGCACGCAAAGAGATGACACCTGATAAGAAGATAACAGGCTTACACATCCAAAAGAATGGGTACTATAGTCCTTGATGAGAAGATATCATGATGATCTGTCATTAGGCCATGAAACCATGTTGACCCATCCCTAGGGAAGGGTAGCGTAGTCCCCGACCAGTAGATATCAGGAGGACCCCTTAGTAGTGATGGGTTGCATAGTCCCCAAGGATGAAATAATAGGCTTACCCCCTTAATAGGACAAGGTATCATAGTACCCAATAAATAGATACTAGGATACCACTCTATGGGGTTTGGTAGCATAGTCACTAATGAAAAAATAATGAGCTGACCCCCCAGTATGGTAAGGTTGAATTTTCCCCAATGAGTAGATAATTGGATAAACAGTTAGTAGGGTTGGGTAACATAGTCTCTAACAATTAAATAAAGACCGTCACCTTTATAGGCATGGTAAAAGGCATGGTTTTACATTCATAAATAATCATAAGAAATAGGTGTGCTTTCCCAAACAATATGAATCCCTATGTGATGACATAAAACTATGTGTGAGAGTCAGTGACACAAAAGAATAGTGTATCAAGATGCGATGATCTGATTATGTTTGACTTGAGCCTAATGGCTAGATGCAATGAGGCCCTGTGAATTTTAGATGGATTTAATTGGAGTTGATGGATACTCAATTTTATCAGATTATATGTGTGTTGAAGATCCCCTTACTCTCTTGTTTTGTCTTATATTAATGAGCATATATATCTATCATATTGAACTACTTATGCCTTGGTTCTTGGATACCCTCCTTATAGTAGAGGAGATGATGTGTGGGGTATGTCATGTTTTTTCCATGTCTAGTTTCTCATGGTTGAATTAGTATACTATCAAGCTATTGGTAGTAGTGACTCAATGTGGGATCACTTCCCCACCATATTGAGCTCCTTATGATTGGATGACTCTAAATTCACACTATTGGTGTGTTGATCTGCACTCATTATATTCCCTTTATTATATATTTTTCCATTTATTTCTTTCTTTCAGTGTATCACTTACTGCTCCCCCAACACATTTTCAGAGAATTCTATGGTGTATGTGTATACTCCCCCCTATATAGTCTTTAACCAACACATGTCATGCCCCTTTTTGATGGTGGACTGGTCGATCATGAATTCTATGGGGAATAGTGTTATGGGATGTGTGGACCATGTAAGGTGGTCATAGTTTTGTTACAGAAGCTAGTCTCTCTCAGTAGATACTCTTCTCTAGTTTTCTTTAGGGTGGGACATTTTCTTGTTTGGGCATGTATTTTTTCCATTTAATTTTCAGTGTAAGCTACCATACCATAATATATTCTAGAGGTCCATGCATGTGGACATTACATTACAATAATTAATTCTTTTTATACTTTTCCTCTACCCTTTTCCATCAATATGGTTGTGTCTGAATATGTTTAGGTTCTCTTGTTAAGGCATTCTAGATTTAGTTTTTCCATCAACACATGTTTTCATCCCCTATCCTATTGAGGTGACGTTAGGGTAGGTGCGGCTCAAGCCTTGTCTGGGGTCGGGACATGACACCTTCAACCTCAGTAGAAAATATTGTTCTATATTACTCCCCAATTATTCTCATGGCCTTCTTGTTCTCCCCATTCCCCATTTTACATCATAGATAATTTATGTAGGTTAATTCATGGTGAAACAATGTAATCAATAGTTTTACCCTCTCTCTACTATTATCAATATTATCATATATTTTTTCTTCTATTTTTAATTTAACGATATTTTTTATTTTAGATTTTACTAAATATAAATATAAATCCATATTTATTCATTAGATTCTTATTTTTTTGTTAGTGGCGACATAAACACGTGATATCTAACTACATACATTTTCTTTTGATGAAAATTTATTTCATGTTATTTATCAAGGGTAACAGTTTTTATTTAAAATTAAATATGATATTTAAGGACTATTTTAATTATATATTCATTTAGATAAACCATTGACATGATTTTTGATATCTTCTTCCATGGTTTTAGCTAGATATTGGTGGTTATTTTAACATAGGTTTGAGAGATTTTTTTAATTACTGAAAATTGATATGGAATTATTATTTTGTTAATTTAAAGACTATAAAATTATCATTTGTTCTTCACATTTCTATAAAATTGATCTAATTTTCCATCTTGAAAACTACTGTAAACTTTTCCACCATATCTATAAAATTATTATCTATGTTTTAAAAAATAATATATAGTAATTATAACTTATTTTTAGTTATAATTTATTGTTTTTTAATTGATATTTACATATAAGAAGTAATTGTCCTTATATTTTTAATTTTTGAATGAATCATTTATTTTTTGTATAATTATTTATTTCTCCATTAAAGTGTGTTATAAACCTTTTGCGGATATTAATTTTCACTTATTATAATATCCCATTGAATATTGAAAATATTATTATTTAATAATTTTTTTTAAGAACCTAAAAATATTCACTACATTTTATATTTAATTTATAAGATGATATAAAATATTTCATTTATTTAAAAGGTTATTTGTAGTGGTTACACAATTTTGTGTGTGTCAATATAGTATATTTCATTCTGATATCATAAATATATTATGAGACATTTATGACTATTGATATATTATTATAACCCATTCATAAATCAAAGAACTTTTATTTTACCAATTTATATGTGATAGTAGTTTTGATCAACATATCCCATGAAACATATCGATGTAACATGTCATTGATCCAAAAAGACATTGATTATTATATCCTAGTGTGGTTATGTGATAATTTGTTTATTAAGGTAAAATAAGGTGATGGTTCTCATTCTTATTTACCCTTTACAAAAAAAGATTTTATTTAAAAATTAAAAATATATTTTCTAACTTTAATTAATTATATTATTCAGGAGATAAAATTTTTTAATATATTTTCTCAAATGATAGTATTTTTATTTTTATATGATTTTTTCCTTATGATTAAAATTTATATAATTCTTTCATAAGTAATGTTTTCCAAAAATAGTATTAAAAAGTGTTTTAAAATTTATATATTTAAATTATTAGTAAGGATGTGTAAATATTTTTAATAAATTAATGTGTCACCTCAAAATGAATATATGAGGATAAGGACTATTGGTAATGGTGGGTTTTTAAAAAGAAATATACCATAATATTTGAATTGAAAATGAATACTATAGTGTTTATTATAAATTATATTTTCTACAATAAGTATGAATTTGTTCTATCAAACACTCTATGTAGTCTAACATACTGTTAGGAAAATTATTTTGCACACATAATTTTTTGAACATCGTTTCTTGGCCCTTTAGTGAAAAATGAGTTGTCACTCTCTATAGCACTAGGATATTATATATTATATAATTAATTTATTATAACTATAAATATCTAAAAATATTTCTTGAATGGAATTTAATTTATGTCACTGATTACATCTTATTTTGGTCTCGATGACCTCAGACATGATATACAACTCAAGAATATTTAAAATCATCTCACACTATTAAAATAGAATATCATGGAAAATGGGAATGCATTTCTACATTTTTTTTAATGATGAAAATAATAATAATTATTGAATAATATTACATAATATATAATTTATTATGATTATTACATATAATTATTTAGTTAGAATCATTAAAATCATAAAAAATGTGTTTAATATATAGTAGGTTATAATAACCCAAAATATGAGATTTACTCAATAGAATAATCTATAAAATTTATTTATTTATATTTATATTTTTTTACTAAATATCAATATATTTAACTTTTTTAATAATTTTATAGTTATGATTTTATTTTGTGAATATTGTGGAAGAATAAATAATGAATTGAGCATGATGTTACCTGATTTTTGGTTTAATATTAATGTAGTTTAATGATTATTGAAGTAGTTTTACAATGATGATGTAAACATCTCACACTACTATATAGTGTCTTGAATGATGTGGATTTTGATATGATTAATTTTATTTTTTGAGATCATGTGGAGAATAATGTGTAATGTATCATGAAGTTTAAAATCAATGTAGTTTATCAACATTTAAAGAAGAAGTATAAATGAAAAACATTAATGTAATTAAAAAAATAATATCTATATTTGAATATATAAATATTACTATAATAGTAAAAATATAAAATTTATGTTCTGGATGTCTAAAAGTAAATATAGTTCTATTATATTATATTACTATTTATTTGAATTTTTAATGAAAAATAAAATAGTTTAGAAAGACAAGGATTATAGGTAGGTTAATAAGGAAGATGTTAACAAATACATAGTTTAAATAATACATGATTTCATTTATAATTGATCTTGAATGATGTGTATATATTATTTAATATAAATATTATTTTTTAATTAATATATATTCAGTGTAAGAAATTTTACTTGTTAATGTTATTTCCATTTTCAGATATTTTTCAAGGTAATAAAATGATAAATATATTCATTCGAAATAAAAAATAACCCCACATGGGGGAACAATAATCTATCAGGAATAAAATACATGGTCATAAACATGTTGTGGTTTCACTTAATCTAGTAATTTATTTTGTTTAGATTAATTTTTCTTGAATATTAAGTTGTTTTATTTTGATTTGAATGGAAAATTATAAATAGTAACTCAAAATATCATCTCAATGTTTATCTAATATTAAGTGTTTCTAAAAATGTTATTAAAGATTTATATATCTCATTGACATCCTTGTATGATATTAATATATAATCATATATCTATGCACATCAGTGGTATTCCAAAAATGATTAATATGGATTTCATATTTTGAAAATTGGGATTGTTCCATATATTCTCTTATTAAGTCTTTTTTTAATGATTATATAAAATATGAGTTCATAGGTTCACGTGATAATTTATCGTAGTATCTTATGAATATAAAAAATTATGATAGTTACTAAATTATTCTTAATTACTAATAATAATTTTTTTTTGAAAAGGTATAGATAAATTATGGTGGTGATAAACTATAAATGAAATATCTAAAAATGGTAAGGAATCATTGATTCAAATTACAAATATTTTTTTTAAATTTATAGAATAATAGAAGATGAATTTTATAATGAATCTATTTATTAAATTAATATTACTATTTATCTAGCTTGAGGTTTTTAAAAGGAACACATTGAATAATTTTTTTTTAAGATACATCTATGAATTCTAGCTAAAAAATGTAAATACCAGCTATTAGAACTTGAATATTTGGATCTAAATTATTTCACGATTGATATTAATTATTTAACTGTCATGAATAATGATATGTAATGGTGAAAATATTTTAATTAAATTGTTACAAATGGAAATGATACCTATTTTAATTATTTATTGAATTTATTGGTAGGTGTTAATTACAATAAAGATGATTAAGTGTAATATATAATTAATATATTTAAACTCATTCTGTAATTTTACGATTCTTCGCGTATGGAATATTTATGTACAGAAGCATACTTACATCAAAATTTATCAACTAAAAAATAGATTTTTTTCAAACAAATTTCTTAATGAAAATTAAATGAGAGAGTGAAGGAGTTTAAAGAGAAAATAATTTCACGAATAAGAGATTATTGTAGATGAAAATTTGTTATTATGGAAGTAAATAAATTTCAACCACATTCTACTGAATGAAATTTATGTTATATTAAATGTTTATATGTGCTAGTGAGTAATATTTCAATAATGAATATATTTTAGGGAATATTATCATAATATTCATATGCCACTAGAAGAAGAAAATTGATTTGTTAGAAGATACCTCACAAGTCAATAATGGGAATGTATTTTAGGAATGCTTATATATAAAAATAATACTACAAGAATAGTAATCAAATTATTTTTGAAGAAAATAAGTAGATGTATATATTAAAACTACAACATGAAAACAGATTATTTACTTAAAATAAAATTAATATTAAGAAAGAAAATATTATTTATGAAATAAAAATATTTAAACATGAATATTATACTAATAAAATTATAAGCGATTATATTAACTTCATATACATTCCCATGGAAATGTAAGTTAATCGACTAAAAACGAATATAGTTGTAATTAAAAAGTAAGAATAATTTTTTTTACTATAATATAAAATTGTTCCTATTTTATGAGTGTTCCAGGAAAAAAGTATAAATCATATAGATTTTATAAGATATAGGGCATGAAGATTATAAGTGTACATGAGTTAAATCTAAAAAGAAATCCATGTGTGTAGTATAATCATTAGATAAATGATGAAATAATTTACAATAAAACAAAATATTTAGGTAATATATACTCATATTAGGAAGGAAAAAAATATGGAAGACTTTTCAATGATAGTCTGAAAACACCATGGAATTATTCCACAAATGGTTTTAGTAAAATATTTAAATCGGATATCATATAATATAGCCGGGAAAAATTTATTTCATTACAAAAACTGTATTAAAGAAGAATTATTCAATGTTATTGGTTAGGTTTTTGTCTGTTCGATCAACATATATATAATTACTCGTAATATATTAATTTATTTGGACTAATAAATGTTTACTGATAAATGATGATGTAATAAAAATATACTATAACCAAGTAAAATCCTCATAATCTATGGGAAAATATTGGGATTCCATATTGATTTATAAATTAAAAAGATTATTATAGACCATTTAATGATTTAAGAGACCACTAAATTGAATATATTACCTTAATTCCAAAACAAGTAGAATGTTTTTATGAATATTTGAATATTCTAATTATGCTCTAAATCTAGGGATGAATAAATCTGGTTAATTTTTCTTTTAATGAATATAAATTTCAAAAGTTCTACATAATGCATAATGGTTTTTACTGAAATAAGACATGATATTTGATAAATATTACTAATAAATAGATTCATAAATGTGGATAATCAACCTAATAAAATAATAATTCTAAAAAAATTAATTTATTCAGAATGGAGATTTTTGGGAAAAAATTGATTAATCTAAATAATGTATTGTATAATGATGAGATAAAATTAAATATATTGTATATATAATATATTATTGATGATTTATGTGGAGTAAACATAAAATATAATTTAATTTTAAATAAGTTTTTTTTATAATAATTTGATATAAAAATGGGTTGAGAACCATAGGTAATAAGTATCAATCAACACCTCAACCAACAGATTTATGTATGGTAATGGACCTAAGTGGTCCAGGCCATCACATCAGATACCTATCAAAATATTCTCATTCATTAGAATTTGAAACCATCCCAAAATAAAACATTAAATGGGTCCGAACGACCTCACATAGAGATTCCTATCAAAAGAAACAATGGAACATGAAGGAACAAATGAAATATATCTTATAAACACAAAATAAATATATCAAAAAGGGTAATTTTTTTACATGAAAAGAGATAAAAATCAAACAAATCGGGGTAATATGCACATATCAACAAGTCACGATCCCAATTACTCTCCTCTTACCACCATGTTACAACAAGAGATTAACCATGAAAATATAATTCCCTTGAAACACATTCTCTTTTTGGTCATGTATTTAAACAATTCTCTCCTCGAAGTTCACATTCTTCATCAACATTGATCTCTCCCCTGTTGATGACATCAGAATCACCATGAAGTTAATAGCGGAGCAGTGACACATGTAAAACATCGGGTATCCAGCTCATCTGTGTGGGAAATGCTACGCATTATTCCACAACTCTAATGATACCCAACACCCAATAATAACCAAAAAACATAGGAGAAACCTTACTCAAATGACCAATCCTTCATTTTCTATGATGTGGAGTCACCAACAGAAACACGAGATTCCCAACATCTAACTCAATGATATCCTCCATTAATCGTCATATAATTTCTGATGATCCCGTGATTTCTTCATCCTCTCATGAATCTCCTGAACCATCTGCTTCATATTCTTTAGTATTTCGAGTTGGAGTATTGCTGACTCTCCAACCCTAGTCTAGCACAATAGAGAACAGAAAGGTCGCCCATAGAAGACATCAAATTGCATCATACCGATGGTTGAGTGAAAACAATTATTGTAAGGGAAATCCACCATGGGTAAGTGCCTCATCCACGTACCTACAAAATAACGAACACAAAAATGATATATGCCTTCTAGTGTCTGGATATTCCACCCTGTCTGACCATACATCTATGGATGAAAAGTATTGATATGGAATAACCGAGAACCAAAAACATACTAGGGACCTCTCCAAACCCTAGAGGTAAAACAAGGATAACGATAGTAATTGATCATCCGTGGGAATCTGTGGAGTTTCAACACATCCTCCTGATACTGCCATGACAAAACATCCATTGAGATTAACTCCTTGATCGTAATAATGTTGGTAGAATTTGATATACTATCCAATACCACCCAAATAGAGTCATGTCCTCCCCATTCATGATGTAAACAGATAACAAATTCTATTCAGATGTACGACCACTTCCATTGTGGAATATTTAATGGCTGGAGTAACCATTGGGGACCCAGTGATTGGACTTTACCTTCGGTTAGACCAAACATCAAGACACAAACATCACAACCGCATGCTTAAGCCCTGGCTACTAAATAGAAACTCCTCAAGCCTATGTACATCATTGCCATGCATGGATGTACCACTAAAGGAGAACTACAGAACTCACTAAGAACCATATTAGGAATATCTTGAGGAACAAAAAGCCTTTCATGAAACAATAATTGGTATTTTTTATCCTCAGACCAACCATTAGGGTCCTCAATACAAATAAATTGATCTCTCTAATCGTCCTACTATAGATCCCCCAACTAGAACTCTTCCTACTAATGCACCATGGATGAATGCATTGTCAATTGAAAAAGACATCCTCTACCCCCAACATCTCCCATATAAAATTTTAAGGTTGATATTTATTCTATTTCTCTAAAGGAATCACCAGATCCGTAAACTAGATCACTAATTGAATTATAGACCAGTACATCAGCTAAAAAAGTTCTTATTCCTAGGTGTGTACGAGATTTATAAGTCGTAATCCTATAATAACTCCTTCCACTGAGGATGTCGTACATTTATTTCATGCTCGTAGAAAACAAACCTCAATCTATAATGATCAGTGAAAACTAGAAAGCGCTATCCAATGAGGTAATGTCTCCACAACATCAGATTAAACACAACAACTACTAACTATTGATCATGGGTGGAATAGTTAAGTTCATGATAGGGAAACTGCTAATCTCATAAGAAACAAATGATCATTGCATTATCAAAACACTACCTAACCCTAGATATAATTCATCACAAAAAACATCAAACTGAACTCCCTTTGACAGAAGTAATGATCTGGAGCACATACCAACTTGTATTTCAGATACTAAAAAGCTTTCTAAAATTGATAAATCCACATGAACACTTGATCCTTCTTGTTCAATACTGTCAGAGGAGTCACAATCCAAGGGTAATTTTCAAAAAACCTTATATAGTATCCTTTGATACCAAAAAACCTACCCACCTCTTGCACCATATTATGGGTTTCCCCGGACAAAAGTACATCTATCATTGAATGATACATATATACTCCCTTCTATGACATCACAAACCCCATGGAATGACCTTCTCGGGCCCATAACATACACTTTGTCAACATCCCAAATAGATACTGTTGATGAATAACTCCCAAAATAGTGTGTTGATGCATAACACGATCTTAATCAGACGTAGAGTAAAAAAGGACGTAATTGATGAAAAGCACCACAAACATATCCATGACCTCATAGAACACATCATTCATCAATCCCTTGAACACATCGGAATCCTTCGTCGTGCCGAATAGAATTCCAACGAACTCGAAATTCCCATGATGACTACAAAAATTAGTCTCCTGGACATCCTCATATATCACATGCATCTGATGATATCCTGACCAAAAGTAGATCATCATGAACCTACATGAACCCTTTAGTTGATCGAATAAATAATCAATCCACAGAAGAGGATATTTATTCTTCACTATTTCATTCTTTATGCGAGGATAATCGATACACAACCACAAACTATCGTCATCCTTCTTTACAAAAAAAACTTGTGCAACACATGGTGACACACTCGATTAAACAAAACCACCCTGTAACAGACCATCAAAAGGCATTCATATTTCATGTAACTTATAATGGACAATCCTCGATGGAGATATATTCATAGTATATGATCGTTGTTATAGCTCAATCACAAACTCGATCTCTCGTTGAGGGGGGTAATGCTACAACCTCAACTAGAAATATATTAGGGTAGTCTATGATAATCCAAGGAAATTAAAACAAATAAACCTTTAATGGCCTCATCACCAGATCATCCATCAAGGATGATAAGGATGGAAAACACCTCTAGCCCTATTTGAGGGTCTTGCTCACCAACAATCATGGATGGCTCTCTATTAGCATCGGAGAACTCCACCCGCCTTCTGAGAAAATCCACAATATATTGCACTGATGACAACCAATCCATGTCTTGGATTACATCCAATGGTTTTATCCATAACAATATGAAATCTCCCCTTGTATGGTGATTCCCAAGATCTAGCTTATAGTCTCTACATTCTCCAAACATGTAGGATTAACCTCCAACTAAAGTAGTCAACACCAAGGGCATTAGAAGAAACTTTACCTCAAGTCCCAAATTAGGGAAAATGGTAGGTGATATGAAAGATTGTGTGACTATGGAATCAAAAAGAAATATAGCCATGTAGAAAACATGAAATGGTTACCTTGAATGATGATTGGTTCACCTGGTGCAAGCAATGCTAAAGCATGATGCTAAGCAAGACCTCCTCCACATAATCTCTTACCCTAAATAATAACACCACCATATCCACTCTCTTATCTATGAGGATGTGAGGCATCACAAAGCTATCCTATACATACCCCATCTACACTCTACTGATCCAAAACAGGTACAACCTACTACTACTGCCTCAGCTATAACTTCCTCAATGATGGAACCTGGAGTGGAAAACCTGGTACATTATGACTGCTTTAAATGGTCATTCTCTCTTTTTTTCATTTCACATCATCCTTCAAAAGTAAATAAATCTTCTAATCCCTTGGAATTGGACTGAGATTATCCACCCCAAGAAAAACAAGATGATAAGGGGTGGGACCTATCCCAAGCTGAACATAAAATATTCTTCCTTGAAAATCGAGAACCTCATACCTCATCTCTTTATCATGAGGACTCATGATGACTCCCCACCTCTGATGAACTTATTTTGACCAATTCCCTATTGATATACTTTTCCCTCTCCAGAAGCTCATGATATATCTACAATATAAACTCGGTGACCTGAGACTAGATATCTGGATGCATGCATCCTCTAAATACCTCACCCTGTCCTCCACATCTAAAAACAGGTCCAATGAATATCATAAAAGTTTCTTGAAATGGAATCCAAACAATCGCACACTGGAGATCCCCTGTCGAAGGGTAAAATGCTCCTAGAGATTGGAGTCCTTTGTAGTCTATGAAGAAACTCCACTTGGAAGATGTCTCAAAACACCTCCCATGATATCGTCGAATCATCACAATTCTTGAGGAACATGAACCACCATTACCTCACTACTTCACACAGCATCATAACAACCAAAGACACCCAATGATCGTTTTGATCGTGGATCAAAATGAATACTATCTTGCCATCCTCCAACCATAAGTCCATGAATGAATCAGAAACAAATAACTCATATATTTTGAAATTCATCTAAAGAAACTCATGGAGTTCCCTCTTCCATTGGTTGTTGTCATCAACCTCTACCTTATAGCTATCTCTTGGAATAGCCTATGGTACATCTTTTATGTGAACCTGATGACGACTTCGACTTGAATCCATACCTAAAAAATAACAAAAATTTTGAGCACATAAAATTGGGAAGTAGAATAATCAACATTAAATTTTTTATTTATTCATTTTAGGTTAATATATCACAAGTTCTAACTATTAAAACACAATGACATATAAGAATGATGCATGATTTTTTCTGAGGTCTTTACCCTCAAAATAGAATCAAGTAATTTAGAATCCATATTAAACATAATGGGCCATGAATTAGATCACAGGGGGACCTAAACACCTATGTCATAGCTAGTCTCTAGTGTTTAAATCACATGCTAAACATAACTGACACAATTTCCCTACCAGCCCATAAATCATCACCGTTTTATAACACCATACTCCATCCTATACCTCAAAGAATCCTCTATTACCACAATTTAATAACCTCCTACCTATATGGTGTACCCTGCCTAGGTTGGAAATGTGATTAGAGAGATAGTGACACCTGAGTACCGCCTCCAGTGAGCCACGAGTTGTTGAATAGCACCGAGGGTATAGTCAATACATAAATTGGAGGAATTAACCTCTATGAGAACACATGAGAAAGAGAGAGATACGATAGACATAAACCAACTCAATATCAAGATGCAATATGATAAAAATCCCATTTTCAAAAATTTGATTTCATTCCAAACAACTAAAAATGGTTGGGAAAACTACAAGTACCAATGGAATGTAAAAATTAAGAGTGACCAAAAATCCCAAATAGCACCTGCAACCCCAAGCTAGTAGTAAGAAACCTGATCTTTGACCTTCATCAAGTGACCTGAGAAATAGATTATATACAAACAAGGTTTGTATAAAAGTATACTCAGTAGGATCCACCTGATATCCTATACCGAAAAAGTAAGGGAAGAATGATAAAGCACAATGAACAACAAGTAAAAAACTAACACATCACCTAAACATGTATACTATGTTTCTAGACTCCCAATGGAAACTCTCACATAGTATCTCATAGAATATAATATAATATTATAAAAATATAAAGGGTTCCCCGATACTACATCTCTATTGTTTTCCACTTTTCCTTAATGTAATACGTCCTAGGAATCTCTCCCCAAAAAAGGCTTTCCCACTGACCCCAAGGAGAAGAAACACAACATGCCCCTCGTGTAGTAAAAAAACCATGTACATGAAACAAAAGTAACCATGTAGTTTCTGGATGCCACCAATGCTCCCATAATGTTTATCATATGTCAGGTATTATACCACAATCCATTACAACCCTTACACTGAGTAAGGATCCTCCATCCATCATAGCTTATACACGTTACATCAATAATAGTCCATGTGAAAATATATTCAGAATATATGTCTGTGAATAACCAAAATCCATTACAACCCTCTACCAACATATATGAGGAAAAATAACTGATGTTCCTACCAGCACATGTATCTATAAAGAGAAGTGAGGGGGAAAGGGTGTAGTCTGACATCCATCCTCTAAATGGATTGTTCAGGAAAACACCCCGCCATGACTCGGAATCCCCAGGGTGTTAGTTTTTCAATATAGAAGGGTAGAGTACTATATAGAAACACAAATGTACTGAATATACGATAGTTCAAAACCACATTCTGGGGATAAACTAGTCTTATACTCAACTACTGGAATCTTCTCTTAGACTCCCAAATACCACTTTAATAACTAGGTATCATATAAGAACAAAACCATTTAAAGATCTTTATTACATTACTTCATTCCCTTTTTATCATTATCACATTATGTTAATTAATTATTTAGAAATATATTAACCATTAACAGTAACACATTATATTTCACTTACATCCTACCCAAAGTCCATTTTTCCATTAAATTGTAACCTTATCATTGCATCCTTGCAATATTCAAACCCATGGGATAACATCATTTGTTCAATACTTTACTAACATCATTATTACATTCGAATATTCCCAAAAATTATAAAAAAGATTCTAAGATACTATACCTAAGGGATATCAACATGGTGAGTATATGAAATACCCATGAAGTCATTTCTACCCTTTTCAATAGAATATACCCATCCTCCATCGAGAAGCTAAACACGGAAAGAACATTGAATACCCCTTACGTCTTCGCCCCTTTTGGATGGAGGGTAATAAAAAATAGATAATATAGTATTTGGGAAAGTAATGAAGATAAAAACCCAACAAAAATTATCATGAATCCAAACATTCACATCCAACCGATTTCATGATCACTGGTGTCCTCCCTGAAACCCACATCAAAAAACCGATGCATCTTGCAACTCTAGCAATCAAATATTTTCAAACACAATGGGCCTCCTGACCCCACATATCACCATAGCCTTATAGTCTCACATGACAACACAAGAAACATGAAAAAATACATCATATAAATTAGGCTATGTGACTTAAAACAGGGCATCCAAACTTCAAACACAATGAGCTCTCACAACTCCGACTTTAAGGATCTTGGACACTACAAAAAAAGAGTAACTCAGAATCCTAGGAGGTAATATATTTTTATGAAAACCCCAATTATTTAATCCATCTGGAATTAGCCTAATAATTATTTTTAGGTTCTATCTATGGGTAACCTAAAATGCAACATATCAAATCTATCACAAATTGATGAAACATGTTTACAACATTAATTTGATTAACATCATTTTATAACAACAACAACCAGATTCATTTACACGCCACTTTATCTTTAGAAAAATAATTATCAATTAATTCCAACATTAAAATAGTTTCCAAATTAATTAAATAATGAAAAAAAATCAGTAATTTAAATAACAATATCTAGATAAAAAATAGGTAATAAGATAAAATCAATATCAATTTATTTATCTCGTTCAAATATTTATTTTGTCAATTTCATTATGATCGAGTGGGATAAAACATAGTAAATATATAGTTTCCTGTAATTTAATAGAGAAAAAAAATTAAGCTAAATCAAATGGTTATTAACGTTGTTTTTAGGTGAATGATCCACATAATGGATCGCGATCTCCTCCTCCCATGACAACTGGATATACCCAAGGATGTCGCGGATAGAACCCACATACTAAGACCTAAGAAATCACAATTAGAAGCATGGATATCACTTTACATAACATGGAAATGAGAATAAGGAGAATATGAAAGAAATATAACGACTCTAAAACATACCTTATAGGGATATTGATCCATATTGATTGTTTCCACAAAAATAAGGGGTGCACATTCCACAATAAAAAAAATTCATGGTGAAATAATCCAAGGATTATGTGATTATCACAACACTCTAATGGGAATGGTGAATGGTCTGAGCATCACACACCTGGGAAAAAGAAGGTAGAGAAAGGGAGGAAGATATATCACCCCTTTAAGAGATTTATCTGAACAATACATTATGATACACTATATTTTACATTAATATAGGATTGTATTAAACCATAGTAATTGACCAAGTAAAGGAAAACTAAGCCATAGTATAATTAGTATAAGAGTTATAGGATTTGAATCGAACTAATATCCTTATAAAAAATCCCTTTATTGAATTTAATACCTAAAAAAATGTTAAAATGAAAAACCATAAGAATATGGAAATATGGAAAAAGAAATATGAAACCGAAATGGAAAGACTACAGACTCACAAGTCTATAAACATTTCAGAGTCACCTTTATGGATGCACTATTGACTCACCATTTTGGAGACACTATAGAATCACCATTATTGAAAAAAATTAAACTCAACAGTTTGTAAAATTTTTTGTCTCTCCATTCAAGAAACAATATAGACCCACCATCGTGGAAACACTATACAATCAGTGGTCTGGAAACACTATAGACTCACCATTCTGAAAATAATGTAGACCCACTAGTATGAAAACACTATAGACTCACCGTTCTATAAACACCATTTACTCACCAGTCTTGAAACACTATAGACTCACAATTTCTATGACACCGAGATAGTATTCATAAAATTTGGAACACTATTCCCAAAACTAGAAATTTGGAAATGTATTAGGGATGAGTAGCCTTGACCACCCAGAAAACCTCAACCACTAGATCTCCGATAGGGAATAAACCAAAGAGGTCCATTTCATTACAACATAATTATTTATTTCTATCCTATAATCATTCATGTCACATTATTGTTTTGATATCATGATATCATTTTTTATTCAAATGTTATGCTTATTTACCATATATATTCCCTTTCCAAAGAATTACATAACTCTTTTTTTACTATATTACATAGTATATCCTTTTAATTTGTCATTGTTAATTTGAATTTTAGATACTAGTATTGATTTTTAAAATAATATTATTTATTTTATGATTATGATACAGTATATGGTTTCTAGTCATCAAATCACATTATACCACCCAATATTTTATCGTGCATTTATTGGACGCAAATGTTTAAATTAATTTAATAGTATTACTGAAAGGCATGCATATATATTGTTATTATAAGAGAATGGAATTTTTACCAATGAAGATTCCAACTAGAATACCTTACTATGATTTCAAAAGATTATAAAATTTTTTGGAAAATTGTTTTAATTTTTTGG
Organism: Viscum album; assembly: GCA_963277665.1. Taxonomy (NCBI): domain Eukaryota; kingdom Viridiplantae; phylum Streptophyta; class Magnoliopsida; order Santalales; family Viscaceae; genus Viscum; species Viscum album. The sequence goes on from OY728140.1 coordinate 1,062,642,167, forward strand.
TTAATGATATAGTTAGTGGTTTCATATAAATTATATCATCATATAGATACTACTAGATGATGTGGATTTAATGTAGATATAGGTGGATTAAATGTCCCATAATGGGATTATTTCGTATTAAATCAACCAATTATTGGGGAATTATAATGAGGAAACGCTGAACACATATTTTTACACACTTGGGGAATGTTCTTTAAAAAATTAAAAAACTATTTATTGACAACTATGTTGGACTTGAGTAAATTTTTTGGTTTGAAAAAATAATAAGAAAATTTTCATGGATATCCTAGATTGCTGCCATGATATTTATAAGTTAATATATATATTTTAATTATATTTTATTCTATCTAGGTTCATAGTTTCACTTGTTTCGGTTTTTAATTTGTTTTTATCATCCGTAATTTTATTTAAATTTTTTTATGTTAATTCTCGAAAATATGATGATCTCTAAATGAAACTAAAATTTTGGAAGAAATAATGTTTCCATAATAAAATTACTATATAATGAGATCATAGAAAAATATCAACATGAAAAAAAACTTCACAACTAACACACATTATGAATAACAAATTGATTCATCTAGGAAAACTTTCTTCCCACAAGATAGATGAAGTATCACCCAAATAATTTAAATGAAAATGCCCACATAAATTTAATTGATATTTAATTCAATTATCTTTTAAAAATATATTTACAAAAATTAGGGAAAATTCCCAATAAACTAGTGATCTCTATACGAGAAAAATTCATTACATATCAATTATAATGAGTGGAAAACGATCAGTGGTGCAAGTGGATGATGAAGACAATCCATGATGATAAAAAAAATAAATGTAAGTATAAAAACTGAATATTATATTTTAGGAAATATATATATCTTTAATATATCTATCATAAAAAAGATAGGTACTTATATTCATTGAAGAAAAAAGATGATTATTATCTCAGGGAATATGGGTAAAACACCAAATTAAGTTCATGGTATGGAAAAATAATCATCATTAACCTCAAATGAAATACTTCTATATTTTATGAATTAATAATATTAATAAATCTTAGGAACATCCATATATTGATATCTTGGGGTATAATTTTCAGTATGACCTCTTAGTAATCATAATGATTGCGAGATTTTAGTGGTTTCAATGGTATAATGATAATAAAATAAGACAGAGTTTAATTTAGGAGGACCAATGTATTAATCACAAAGAGGAATGATTGTGAAAATTCCCATGTATGAAATTTTTTTGAATAAGATTATTGAATAATGTCTTAGGGGATCCAGAAGATGATTCATGTCTAGAAATGTGGGACATAAGACTTGTAAATGTTTAATGGAGATTAATAATCCTACTAATGTGATAGAATGGATGATGGTTCAACTAAATAAAAATATTAATATCTAATATTTCAACTATACTGGAAATCAACAATATTTAAACAACTAATCTATGATAAGGGTTCTCTATGATGACCAAAGAAAACATCATCCATGGTCAAGAGATAATCGATGGTCTTATGTTTCCACTATTATTGAGGTGTATACTAACACATATGTTTCCATGTGCAAGGTTTTATTTTTCATTTTCCTTTATTTTAATATTTTTCTATAATTTGACACTTGGATTTCATGGGTGTTTTTTGATGAGAAATATTGTTATTGTACCCAAAATTATTTAGAACAAACATAGTGCATGACTAATAGAAATCATGACCTAACCTAGTTGAGACTGTGCAATCAATGTAGTGGAGCATTCCAAGATGCACGTCATACCACACCAATATGCAGCTAATAGTGTTCCTAGACCAATGGATTTTCATGATGTGTCTAGTCTGTTTCAAGATGGATCACCCTCTATAGGTAATCCATGTTTTATGTCTTTTCCTTCATAAGGAGGATCCACATAATTGGAAAAATTGTGAAGCCTACTAAGTTAATAAAATATATTGAATTTAACATTTTTTTCCAAATTCAAATTTAATAGAAAATCATCCATAACTCACCTCATTTTGGATTCTCATCCCTAGGTGCACCTCACTATTCATCCCTTCTCCCATGTATCCCCTCCTTTCTTAATCCCGTAATTTCTCCTGGTTTCTTCTACTATATTTCAGGGGTTCTATGTTTTATAGATGATTTTTTGACCTAATGTGGGTTCAATCACGATTAAATGAGTTTAATCATGATTATTTTTTTTTCATTGTCATCTATAGATTATCATTATGATGTGGTAGTGTTATTCACCAGTTTCCCGAAGATGATAGTATTATACTAGGTGGTTCAATTTATTATAATTGTTTAAGGATTTTTTAATTCTTTCTCTATGTTATATATGGTTATATGGATTGTGTGGGTGATGAATGAAATTTATTAAACGTTTTTAGGGTTTTTAATGGATTTAAATATTTTTTTATAGTAGATTGGTGTTTTTCATGTGTGTTTACATTTTTGGGTGTGTGTATGTGTATATGGTGGATCATGTCACAAGAAAACTGGAAATTGAGAATTATAGAATCCATAGAATTTACGTTGGTTGTTTTTGTTTTATTAATCTAGGTAGTGTGGCTGGTCTAAGGCCTAGTTCCTATAGTAGGATTGACTCTAAAACACTAAAATAATATTCGATGATTACCAAAGACTACTAGATCATAAGATCAGTTCCTCTATAGTGGATCATTAATGAGTAAAAGCATGTATTTTTCATTACTTTCTTCATTATGGTACAAGTATTCTTGGACCTCACTAACAATAGAGATTGTGGGATCTCCCGTGGGGATATTGTTTTTCATTGCATTTTTCCTGGATTTTTGGAATGATTTATTTACTCATTAATTTAAAAGTAGGTTTTCATTAAAAATGTTTTACCACTTTTTAATAAAAACAATATTGTTGAATTTATAATTTTATTATATCATGTAATCTATATTTGTGATATCGTACCGAGAACTGGATTACACCCTAAAAAAACCCTCAGCTGTATACATACATTGTTTTGTTTGACCTCAGTAAGGGCATATTTTTTTGTGGATGTGGTGGTGGATCCATTTTCTAATGGATTCACCCTTATACATGTAATGGGAGATGTGATGAGGTTGTTTATCCTCTTTCCGCATGGAATCATGTAGTCCTGTTAATTCCCTTATTCATTTTGGTATTATGTTTTTAAGTTAAAAAATAAAAATTCTTAACTTTGTTTTTTGTATTTATTTTTGTTAGATTTATTTCACATGTATTAGAAAATTTATTGTTTTGGGTAGTCTGTGGTTGCTTTATATGAGATAAATAATTCCCAAATGTTATGCTCATGGCCTAGGAAATAATTTCCCTCCCATGGACATCAAGAACACCCTTTGGGACATTCCATGGGCTGAGTTAGGATTCATGTTCGATAGAATCTATGCTGGTATGTTAAAAATAGAATCAGATCAATGTTTCACATATTGTTATATAAGTTGTGATATTGGGGTCTATCTATATAGATATGTGGTACGACTGGTGATTATTGATATTTTTGTTGTAATTGGGGTCTCTAGCTAGAATACCATATAATGGGCCTCGAGTCGACATGTCATGTTAGGGATTTGGGATTACTACACTTCCTAGAATAATATATAGTCTGAAGACTATGGTTAGACCAAAATTGGGATTCAATTTTTTTTAAATTACCATTTCTGAAGATTTGGTTTTGGTTTTTGTTTATAAATATTATTAAATATTATTATAAATTAATATTATTAAAATGTTGTGCTGATGGTTAATCTAGTTATTTTGATTAATCTTGAAGGATTACCCCATTAGAGTCTTTCTTCTCAACAATAGAATGAGTGAAAATATAGTTCTACCAGACTAATTTATCATAGATTTGTGGATGACATCATTCAGGCTATGCAAGAATTAGATCTTGCGGTAGGCTCTCATCCATCTCAGCTTATGGAAGTTTAACCTTGTATGGGAATGAAAAAATATCAAGAGATAATCAAGGAAAATACTCTTCCAAAACATGGTAGAATATTACTAGAGGATGTTGAGGATTAATTTTAAAATATCTAAATGATATTTAGATTTTTTTTCAGACTCTATAAATAGTCATTCGTGTTGGAAGGTCTGAATCAGAGGTGGTAGGAATTAGTGTCACTCTTAGGGAAACATGAGTAGAAGGTTTTTAATTAATTCATGGTCATGTCAAATTGAAATTACTTCACAGATACCATGTCCTTTAATAATACATGGTTGTTTCTAGATCTTAAATAGGGGGATAAAAATTTGTTAAATTATTCCAATATCTTATTAATGTTGGTTCAATTAACTCCTAAAGGAGTTTCAAATGAACATATTAAGTATTAATGGTATGAGATGGGTTTTTGTAACACCCTGAGATTTTTTGAGATAGATTATATTAGTTTATATAATGTATTGTTTTGTACGCTACACCAAGATTATCTTGTAATATATGAAACACTATATAAGCTTGATGTATATGAAACACTTTTCTTAGCTTCTATTACTCACAATTTCATGTTTTTTTGGTAGAAATTATTCAACGCAACATTGAGTATATATATTTTTCAATATATAAATGAACTATGTTTGTATTATGTTATATGAAACACTAATGGAATCTTTCACTACCCACAACACTGACTTGGCTTGTGTTACACGCAAGAGTGACCTTCCTCGATAGCATACATGGTACGCAATACTATGTTTCACTAAAATAGAGATATATTATAATAATATTATTATGAACTAACCATTATGAGTATAAATAATCATATTTTTATTTTTATGACATTATCATTCTTCATACACATTTTAAAGATCATGATTTGAAAACAAAAGCAATTTTTCGGCAAAAAGTTTTTTTTTAAAAAAAATATAGATTTTTCTAATTTTTGAAAAGTTCATAAGTTAAATTTGAAAAAATAATCTAATTATTTTGAATCCAGATATTAAAATTCAGTTTGGATACATTTTTCATACTTTTCTGATAACTTTCATATTTTGATGAATAGTATAAATACGGTAAATTTTACTTAAAAACAAATTTCTTCATCAAGATAATTTATATGGTTAAATTATAATATATAATGGTTTTAAATTATGAATATAATATATTTTTACTATTTAATATAATTTATGTAATTATCATAAATTTTACATTGAATTCATAGGTAAAAACAGTTCAATCTTTTGCAATGTTTTAAACAAAAACTTGTTTTTTTCGACAATGGGAATAATTTTAAAATAATTACTGCAAATTCTATTTCTTGAATTTAGAAAAATAGATTCTATTTTTGGAATTATTAAGTACATATTATGTTAATAGTATTCATTTATTTTTTGGGCATTATGAATAGTAACTACGGTAAATTTAATTTACCACAATTAAAGGCAAATCAAGTTAGTAAGGATAAAAATAATATTATAAAATTACACAAACACTTGTATTAATATAATTGGTTGATTATAATTCATCCTATGTTATACTTGGGTAGAAAGGATATATATGTGAACCTACTTGGATGAGATTGGGACATTTTATTTATTTTATATAAAGGAAAGTGAAATATGTATCACTCAATCTTTTATAATTAATATGTTTATAAAATAACGATATACAGAATAAAAAATCGATTATAAATACTCATTTTAAAGATAAAATGTTTTTTCTTTATCATGGTAATTTATTTGTAATTTTATGAAATATACAATCACCATAATAGTTTATACATTAATGATGCGAAAATTATTTAGTTAGTGAAAAATCAATAATATAGTTTTTATTAGAATAAAAATACACAAATAAAGATCCAAACACCTGAAAAATACTTATTGGTAGGGTAATTATAAACCATAAGCATATAATGGTCTACTTTTAGACCATTTGGATCCTTATAAAAGTTATTATGAAACATATATTATGATATTTTAAATGATGTCAGAGTTATCATCTTACTAATTTAGTAAATACAATATTTAAAAAGTTATAATTTTTGGAAGATTAACTTGAATTAATGTATTCGTATTAAATATATTATATTATTTTCACCATAGTATTTTATTTTTAAATTTTATGCAAAAAATAAGTATATTAAATAATTATACAAAAATGTTGTAGTAATTATTTTATTAATAGAAATATCATATAAATGGTTTTAAAAATATTAAAATTAATATTATAAGAAATTATTAATGTTCTATATGAACATTGTAAATTAATGTGTCATTTTATGAATCTTTTAAAAATTTTGGTTCGAATATATGTATTCTGTGGATTTTTTATAAAATCAAATAAATGAATAGTGTGAAAATTGACACTATTTATATTTTATAAATATTACAAATTATTAATTTGATTAAAATAATTTTTTTTAATAATTACAAAATTAGAATTATATGGTCTAAATTTCATAATTTATCTAATTTTGGACAATTCACAACACATATGTAAGTATTTATAACAATTTAATATTAAGAATATTATTACCACAAATAAAATTAAATAGATTCAATAAGGCTAAATTAAAATGATACGGTTTTAAATAATATCAGAACATTAATCAATTTTATTGGATTATAATATTAAAACCATATCTCATCTCATATTTTATGTTGAGTCATTATGGTTGGTTTTATGTGAGGTTTTCAATTATTATAAATTTATATTTTTGGGGTTTCTAAAAGTTCTCCTTTCCTGCCCTATAAAGGGGAACCTCCTTCCACTCCCCCTTCAATGATTTTGATCTTTAAAAATCATCCAAACCCTACCCATTTCCATTATCAACATCGATATCAACATTCCAGAGGTCTTGGTCGTCTTTATTGACCAAATTTTGTGCCTAAAGTGGAGGTTTTGAAGAGGCTCGTCGAAGAAGAGGTAATATCCTTTACCGATTCATTATAACTTAATTCTTATTCTACATCATCTACATGAGTTGCTTCATTTTTAAGTAATAACTCTAGTATCAATTTTAAACTTATATGTTATTATGTAAATGAAACAACCATATTCCATCTTATATCCATCCTATAAAAAATTAAATCACCACTGGTGCGTACGTACGACCTACCGTCTCCACGTCATGGTGTAATATGATTTTCATCACCAACATACATGCATTGGTAAAATGATGGATGAAATAAATATATTAGATTATTTTAATGTCATATTGATTATGAAATATTATACACCCTACACATCAATACAATTCCACAATCATGGGAATGATATCGTCGCTCATATGTACGTATGACCATACATCTCCACGATGTGATGTGATTCGTTCGACATTATAATCCTTGAAAAATGATAATATAAATTAATTTAATGAATAAATATGATTTATAATATACTAATACCATTCTGTAAATGATATAACTATAAACTACAATGATGAATAATAATTTAGTAGACAAAACATCCATAAGAACCTAAAGTAGTTAACACCTGAATAACGAGTAACAATGAAATTTTATTAATAAATAGATAAAAATATGACAATATATGATATCATAACAATGAAAATGATTCAACAATAATTCCATGAAACTATATAAATCATTATTCAGGAGGATTTGATATGTATAAATTATATCATACCTAATGTATGGTAAATTCTTACAATCTCATTTTTATTCGAGATTGTTTATATTTCGGTATTTACTGGGGAATATTTGTCATCCACAACCATGTTTCATAAATATGTAATGTTATTTCGATTCTCCTAAAAAATTTTAAATACAATTTTACCCATTGGTGAATTTTTTGTTTATGGTATAAAAACAATCTTTAATCATTTACAATAAGAGATTATTTTTGACTTTTCCATATAATGTACAAGAAGAATGTTTTAATTAAATAATACGCCATGAATAGATTTTTTTAGTTCATTGAGAATTATTTCCATGAATTATCCTTTACAATATTTCCTTTTTATTTTCAATTAACATCTTTTATATTCAAATTTCAGGACATATTGAGAAAATAAAATGTTTTTGAAGAAGAATGGATTTATTCCTCATGAAAAAAGTTCAATTGTTTTATCAAAATTATTTTCCAACTAAGATGATATAAGGTTTTGTTTATATCCCTATTATTAATTTTATTTGATAATGTCATGATGGAATTATTTTCATGAAGTGATTTTATGTTATATGGATTATGTTATGATGGAATGATGTTTAAGAATCCCATTTTAATACATGGGTTATGCTATGATTTATGATTAATGATTTTGTGGCAGTATAAGAATGGTTTAATTATGTGATGGGTGGGACCTATATATCCCTCCAATGCATTGGGTAAAGATTTATATATCATGAGATAGACATGGATAGGACCGAAAATAAATTTGGTTAAGTAATACATGGTGGTAACGACTTGTAAACCCAGTCCATAAGTGGACTTCATCCACTATGATGATTTTGGACGAAATGACTTGGGTAATATAGATATAATTATATTTTATTATTTTTCCATAATTACATTTTTTATTCTAATTCCATTATTTTAGGGTTAATATTCCTTTATGATCCATGCCTTACGTACTTCCATGTAATATGTCATTGCTCAAGATTTTGATGTTTAAAATTTATGTTCATGTTTATATGTTCGAATGTTTATATATTCTTTTAGGTTATACCTATTTTCCATTACTGAGAATTTGATCTAACTATTTCTATATTTTATGTTTCCTTTACCTATGATATAATTAATGGTTTTATGTAAGAATGAAAAATGGGAAGATTTTTATGGGAGATGTTGAAGATCGTTCACCATGATTAGAATATGACCATATATGATATAATAACAATGAATAGAATACTAAAATAAGTAAATGACTATATTTAAATCATTATAAAAGAGTTTAGGATACATAAAATCACATCAGACCTAATGTAAGGGAAAATCTCACAATCTCATTTTTATCCGAGATTTTTTATACTTCAGTGTAAACTGGAGAATATTTATCAACATCATCCATGTTTCCTAAATATGTAATATTATTTTTATATTAATAAATTTTTTTATATTAAATATTACTAATTAGTGAATTTTTAGTAAAATGTATGAATTTAATCTTTTAACATTTTTAATACGATATACTTACTGACTCTTCCGGCCAAAGTACAAGAAGAATGTTTTTTAACTTGTACAACATGAATGAATTTGTATTCTTTCATGGAGAATTATTTACATGAATAATCCTTTATAAGTTGTCACATTTATTTTTCATTAACATATTTAATTTTCAAATTTCATCTCATATTGTGATAATAAAATGTTTTCAAATAAGAAAGGATATTTTCATCAAGAACTATGTTCTAGTGCTTTAAAAAAATTATTATCCATCTATGATGATATAGTTTTATGTTATTAACCATATTATTAAATTGAATTGACTATTTTATGATGGAATTATTTTCATGAAGTACTTTTATATAATATGGATTATGTTATGATGGAATTATGTTTAAGAAACCTATTTTATTACATGGGTAATGCTATGATGTATGATTTATAATTTTGTGGCACAAATAATAATGATTTCATTATGAGATGTTCTAGACCTATATCTCCCTCCAATGCATAGGGTAAATATTTATATCTCATAATATACACATGGGAGGAACACAAAGTAAATTTGGTTCAGTAGAACAGGGCTGGAATGGTATGTAAACGTAGTTCAGTAATGGAATTCATTCAATATAGTGGTCTTGGAATAAATTCATGGGATACTATGGAAATTATAATATGCTCTTATTAGTTCTAAAAAATTACATATTTTATTCCAATGACTTTCTTTCATGGTTAATGTAACTTTTTGATCCATGCCTTATGTACTGACACATTTTATTTCATTTATCCCAATTTTAATGTTTAAATTATATGTTCATGTTTTTACATTAAAATTTTTATGAATTTGTTTATGTCCTCTATGTTTACCCTTACTGGGCATTCAAGGTCACCCTTTCTATGTTTTAGGATTTCCATTATCTAGGATATAAAGAATGGTTTAGGTATGAAAACAAAAGAAGAATACCTTTATTGGAGATGTTTATGATCTTTCCCCATGAATATAAGATTATGTTCCGAGATTCCAAATACACATTAATATTACAATACGTGGGTGTCCTTTTTTGTTAAGTGTTATGTATTCTACAAAAGTAATGTAATATCCATGTATGTCAAGGTTGGGTCTCTACAATTTGTATCAGAGTGGGGGGGGGGGTTAGTTATCCATTGGACACTAGGATTCGAAAACGTTATTGAGGTCCCTAGACATATTTATAAGGTATTTACAGAGATGTCCCTAATGTTAAGTATATGTAATGATTAAAATCCTAGAATTATAATAATCTCCATGAATAACCTAGGAATAAACCTAATATGTTATAGATTGAAATTACCCCCCCTTGATTAGGTTATTTTCCGAGAGTGATTTTTTCCTCTCACACTATTATTTTTGGGTTTTATAAAATGGAAGTAAACATGATGATTGATGTTAATGGAGAATATTATAAACAAAAGAATGATATTCTTAATGATCAACCAAATGAAATAGGATTTGGAAAGATAAAATCGTTATTATTCCTAATCAGAATTCTCATAATATGATCAACAATCTCGAATTTGGAATGTTTCCTGACTCATCTAATAAGAGAAAGAAGAATTTTTATGATGATCATAGAGGAAAGAAAGTTCAATTTCCCTCATGTAAATAATTTGGGATGAGGCATCCTGGAGAATGATTCAAAGGAGCTATACGATTCTTTGGGTGTGGGAAAGAAGACACAAAGCCAATAATGGAAAAGAAAAATATTCAGTTAACACAATGGAAAAGGATAATGGTAATTCTAAGACATCAACAATGGTTAAATGTTTTAAATGTGAATGTATGAGAATTATGAAAACCAATTCCCTATGGGAAATTCATAGGATGATAACTAGCATGGTTGTATTGGTTGTATTAATGTGGATTATGATGGAGAGACTACAATTGATATATGAGATAAAAGAAGTGTTGAGGAATAAAATGACGTAGCTTGGTCAATGGTTTAAGAAGGCAGTGGAATGATTTCATGTTTACAAAGAGTAATGTGGTATAATTAATTTCATGGTACTATGAAATAATTAAACATCTAAGTATTGTTACACTATTGTTTTTCTATAGGTATTTTAATGTATATGTTGAATGGTACCAGTGACCATGAAAAATGATTGAATTTGTTTTTGGAACAAAAAATATATGTTCATAATGAATGGATAATGTGAAAATAATATGTTTGATAGTATTAATGATCACATTATTGATTAAATGACAATGTGATATCATGTTTTGAGTTTATTGATATATCTAGAATTTGGTATGTGGAAGGCGTTTTCATTTGATTGCATTTATCTTTGCACAAAGATTATATGGTAATTAATGTTTAAAGGGAACATATGATTAAGGTATTTACATGTTTGGAATGTGACCATCAACATATAACTTATGATATATGGGGGTAAATGATGTTATTCACATGCTTGTTAGATGTCCTTTTTAGTAATTGTCTTCATTAAAATGTGATATTGGATAGAATTATTTAGGATGAGACTAAAGGTTAGAAGGGATTAAGTTCGACATCAGATAGTATTGTTTAAGGCTAGTTTTTTTTTCTAGAATGTTATTATAGTTTCGTATTATAAAAAGGACAACCTACAGGTTGGGTGACAACCCATCGCGTCGGACCAGGATACATGAATCAAATCCACAACCGAAGTGAGACCATAATTTATCATCTACCACTGGCCTAAAAGAAGTCCATGGTAAGTAGAAATTAGTATTATTTTATTAATAGGTATGATAGATAAGTATAATTCCATTTTTGGGACCATATATGATTATCCTCACCATAGATGGGATTATGTATATTTAATATCTAGTGCTACACTTATTGTGATAGAGAAAAATGGAATGCCCTATCGTTCAATCGCATGATCTGCTACCACTTCAGTAATAAAAAAAGCAACATCATTTCATTAAATAAATGATAATGTGGATGTTGTTCATGGAATGACCAATGATGATATTACACTGAAATCAATTAAGTATTTCTCTTTATGAAAGAAATTCATCAACTATAGTGAAATGATCATGAAAAAAAAATGTTATTCTAGTTGATTTATATCTGGTGAATCATTTAGTACCTTTGAGAATCATAAATTTATGGCTTTGTGATTATTGGAATTTTCATATCTTTGTTCTCTGCCACTATTCATCAGAACATGATGGTTCAATTTCTCTTCTCTATCCATGTTTTCAATTAATTTATCCTATGTGGAAAACTAGTGATGAGTTTTATTGGGTAACTGTTATATTTCTTACACTCATTTTAAAAAATTATGTTTTATTATTACTTTTTACGATGTGGGATTCTATGAAAGAATATTTCATGTAGAAAACCATTTATATACCCAATAAATTTCGACAGAGAAATTCCTTTTATGGTGGGTAGAATGCAACGCCCAAATATTTTATGAGATAAATTATATTAATTTATTTGCTGTCTAATTTTGTATGCTACACCAAGATTATCATCTGATATATGTAATATCGTATTAGCTTGTAGTATACACTACACTATTCTTGCCTCGTGTTACACACAATTTCAATTTAGTTTCATAGAAACTAGTCTACACATCATTGAGTATATATTTTATTCAATTTAGAAATTGACTATGTTCGGATTATGTTATACACAACACCAAATGAATCTTTCACTACACGCAACACTGGATTGGCTTGCATTATATGCAAGAGCAACCTTCCTCGATATCATACATGGTACATAATACCGAGTTTCACTAACACAATGATGTATTATTATAATATTATTAAAACTAGCCATTATGTATAGTATTTACCGAATATTTAAGTTTTTAACATTATCATTCATCATACACATTTTCTAGATCAAAGTATGAGAATGAAATCAATTTTTCAGATACAAGAGATATTTTATAAAAATGAAGTTTTTTATAATTTTTTACAATTTTATAAGTTTAAATCAACAAAATAAACTAATTCATTTGAATAAAGATATAAAAATATACATTTTATAAATTATTCATTCTTTTTTGATAACGTTCATAATTTGATGAATTGTAAAAATATGCTAAATTTTACTCGAAAAAACTCTTTTCATTGAGATTTTTTATATGATTAAATTATAATATAGAGTGAATTTATATTATGAATGGAATATATTTTTACCATTTATTATAATTTTTTTCATAATCATTAATTTTACATTGAATTCAAATGTAAAAATGGTATAATGCCAAGAAAATAAAAAATATAACATTTATATATTTATTAATATTAGTGAATTAAATATTAATTTTACATTAAAAGGGATGATATGTTCGATGGCCTACCCCTTATACAACAACGGTTTTCTTTGAAATCTTATGATACACACAATGGTGAGTCATACTGAAAAATAATAATATAATTTTATTTGAAATAGAAGGTAATGCCTAGCCTTTGTATTGGATATAATGGACAAAACTATCAACAATATGAATATACTTGTTTATTAAAAGTTTTTATATTTACCAAATAAATATTAGAGGTTTAAAATAAGAAATAATACCATTTTAAACATAATTTACTTTTAAAGGCTGATTTATAACCTTTTAATGGATAACCCTCATTAAATATTTTATTGGTCATTTTTATATGTTGTCTTTGAACAAATAAAATTCCTCCTTTGAATCGGGAAATCAAAAATAACTTTGGGTAAATTTTTTGATTTTTTTTGATAAAATTCAGTTTATAATGAAAAGTTAAAAATAATTTATTTTAATTCAAAAATGTATTTTAATATAATTTATTTATATGTTTAGAATATATTGTTTAATTGGTTTAAAGGTTAATTATATCATTATGTTACCATTTAATCAAATTTTGGTCATTTTATGTAATTTAACTTTTATATTGGTCATAAGAAGTGTTAATATTTTGATAGTTATTATTTCTTAAAAACAAGGTTTTTTGTTTTAATATGGGTAATTAATTTTAAATAAATTTCATCCACTTATGTCTATTGAATTATTAAAAATGTATTTAATATTTGTAATCAGGAGGTCCAAATTGTGTGAATATGTATCTTTTGTTTTTAGACATTATGAATATTTATTTCAGTAAATATTTTATTTACCATGGTTAAAGGATAAATATGTTAAATAAGGGTAAACAAATATTATGATAAAATTTTAAATTTATCCGAACATGTGTCATAACCCTATTAGATGATACATATATGACCATGGGTATCCTTGTGTTTATTTGGGGACCCCATTGAGAAACATAAGAATGATATTGAAATGTTATATTAATAATTTAATATAAAGAAAAAATGATAAAACAAATATCATTTAGTAAATTAGTTTTTACATAGGGTTATATAAGTTATCATATTTACTATAAATATTCTTTGAAAATATAAAAATATTTTCTACATCATGGTAATTTTTTAACAATTTTTAGCCATCATATAAAAAAATGTTTTTGACACAATTAGAATGCAATGTTTACCACATTAATAAACGATTAAAATAAATAAGATTATAAAAACTAAAATAATATCCAAAACCTGTCCATTTCATATTGTATTATTTTATTTTTAACATGAGTCAACCTATAGTATAACTTAAATAGTTTCAGACCATTAGAAACCAAAAATTATAGTATAATAAAATAATATTTTCACACTTTCCTAAAGAGACCCTCCTCCCCCTTATAAAAATCCCTCACTTCTAACACATTATTTATACCTCTAAAGACCCTTTACACATCTATTACCTGCTCAAATAAGCTCTCATTATCTATCTATTCCTCCTAGAAGCCTTACCTTAGGCATAATGCACTTCAAGTAAACATTTCCTTTAATCCAAAGAGGGATATCAAATTTAATGGTAACATCTTCTCTAAAGTCCTTCTGTTTTATTTACACATCCAACCCCATAAAATATTTTTCATCATTTCTTTTATAACAAATAATGTATCCTCAATATACTAGGTTTTTTTTATGAGAGGGATTATAACAAAACTTATACACACCTCCACTTAATGTGTAAAGAGAATACAATTTCTGTGGATGGAAAACTAACCTCTCACGAAATGATGATTGTTCAATTATCTATTACCACCTCTTATGGTGGGAATTATGATGGAAATATATTCATATATGATATATATTTTCTTAATTTTCTCTATATGCTTCTGTATTTTAACAATATATCATACCTTTATGGGTTCCATTATGAGTAAACGCAATAATTTCATTTGAGGAAGTGCGGACTATAGTCCCCGAAAAGTGATATGACTCATTCATACCATACATGGGACGTATAAAGGATATATTTATAGAAATTCTATATTATATTATACTGGACTTATAATATAACTATTTATCATTAATTTTTCATTCACTTAAAATATTAAATATAATAGAAATTTGCGTCATGCATACGTATAGCTTATCGTCTCCATGAATGGTGTTTTTCTTTTCTTATCTCCAAATGTAATGTACTGTAATAAATACATATATATACTAGAAATAAATGATACATATGATATCTAAATCATGAATTTTTTTTTACATAATGGACTCTTGAACACATGGACATCCTATAATTATAAGGTGTCCATTTTTGAGTCATTTACCAAATATCGACAAAATGACCATTGTTAACATAAATGATTACATAATGTTTATAACATAGAAATTTTTGATATTAAAGGAATAATAAACATGAAAAATGGTTATTAATCATGTATAAATTGACTTATGTTTATTATTTAGGAAGAACAATGAATAAACATGTCAAGTGAGACACGAGGTAAGGGGTTTCTTATCTCATTTTTCATTCTGTGAGATTTAATTTATTCGCCACTAATATATTTAATGTGGTGTATTGTGTACATAAATTTGATATATATTATCATTATACTATATATATTCATGCTATTATATGAATAAGTTTTTCATTGTTAACTTTTGTTTATATGACTTTGTTGATTACAACGTGGTAAGGGATTTTCATCTCACTTTTTATTCTCGTAAGATTCGTGATTTATTTTCCACTATTTAATTTTTTTGTTGTGTATGTACTTCCAATGATTATTTTAATTGTTTAATATACATCAATTTTTTGGTATTTGAATATTAATTTTATGATTATTCAATCATCGGTGTATGTTTCGCAAGTTACCAAATTGGTAAGGGAACCTTTCCAAGCAATTTTTATTCCTTGGGTTAATCTCCTTATTCTTAATTAAGTCATGATATGATTATGTGTGGAATCACAATTTATTTATTTATGTTGTAATTTCCACTCCCCTTTTCGTGGAAATACATTTTACATAATCACTCCATTGATAAATTCTCAATTCATCGATATGAACTTGATAAGAGTAATTTTAAACCAATTTCGATTCATTGAGTTAAACATCCAAGTCATTGGTTTTGACTAAAAATGAACATGTGAGAATTTTCTATGTTTATTTACACTAATTATTCAATCATATTGATTGTATTTATATTTTTCACACATTATTATGTAATTTATTAACCTTAATCTTAGGATACCGTTTGTATTTTGTATTTCGGCTCAATTTACATTCCATTTAGACATCATTATTATTATGAACCAATTCACTCTTATATGGTGTATATACTATCCTTTGGAATATTTTATCATTAATACCATTATTCTAATGATATTATGAAGTCCAAATAAAATGTAATTCTTTAATTATTTGGATTCAATCCTCACTCATTTTGATAAAGTCGCGTTAACAAAAATATTTGTTAGAAAGTTTTAATGATTTATTCTTCAAAATCATTATCATTAATGTCCATGTTTTCAAATTGGTTTTAAAGATTTTTTTGTATGGACATTAATGTTTTCAAATGATAATTTATTTAAAATATTCACACATTAATTCAAAAATAAAATTATTAAATGTTTTAAATGGTTTGATAAAGCATTTTTCATATCAATATCTTAAATTGATATATCGTGACAGGAATTTGAAAATGTTATCTTTAATTTATGCTTGTGTTATGTGATATGATAATGTTATAGTTATTGGGAATTTATTATGTATACATGTGGTTCCATGATAATCCTTCGGCATGTTATCCCTAGATAGCTCTCTAAAGCATTGAGTAACATGATAGAGGTAAATGATAATGTTTCTCAAAAGAGATTTAGATGACATACTATTATGGGTATTTCAAATATGTCTCCTTATGGAGCCATGACAGCTACAATGTCTGTATGTTATTAATTTCATATGTTACCATTTTGATTTATGATTTGTTTTTGTTATTCATAAGTCTTATGATTTTATAAGGTATATTATGATTGAAAAGTATGGTTTCACTGATTTGTATTTATTGATGGGAAAATGTTTTCCTTCATTATTTTAAAACCCTTAGGGGGATTTTTATGTTCATCCATTGTTTGTGAAATGTCTTCCAAAGTAAATAAAGATGAATAGGGTCAATGATGAGATCATGGAAAAGTAATGCTATCTAAAACATGGAAGTATACATGTTTCTTTTTAAGAGTATTCATTTTATGAAACAAATGGATACAAAGTAGTAGTGTCTACATGTAATATTCAAGTTGTTATGTAATATTTATGGCCTAATTCTATAAAAATCCAAACCAAAAAATATTACAAATGTGAATTATTGGCATTATTCAAGATTATGAAATTTTTATTCCTGAGCCATTATATTTGTTGTTAGAGGTGGGTTTATATAAAATTTTAGGGTAGGGTGTTATTTAATAATAAGTGACATAACTATAATGGTTTCGTTTTTAGAAAGAGTCAAAGTTATTTAAGATTATTTGAATGAGTTTAAGATAACATGAATAAGTATATATTAGAATTTACCCTCCTATTAATATATTATATTATGATTTTACTAATATAATCACATTTTCGTTTTTGAATTTACTAAATGGCTGGATCTAGCGGGAACCAATGTATTTGTGGATGTGAAGAAAATTGTTATGGTTTTATGAATCAGAAAATAAATGAAATGGGAGTGGCATTAATAACAATTATTGTTATTATCAACCAACTATCTTGATCCATTATTGGCCTCTTGAATAATGGTGATAAGTATAAGGAATCATATATGCAAGAAACAAATCCCTTTGTAATTTCATGTGATAATCAGAAAGGTATTTATGTTAAAAAACCTATGTGTCAAAGATATGGAGTGAAACACATAGGAAAATGTTTGATATGGATAAAAAGATTATATAGATGTGGAAATTAAGGTCCAATATAAGGAAACTACCATGGAAAAAGGAAGCATCCAGTTAACTATAGAAAAAGGAAATCATTTCATTCTGTGGAATCAATTGAATGTTTTAAATGAGATGTGGATGCTAATTATACAAACATATGTCCTACAAAGATGTATTGGGAATGGGATCACCAGGATCATACACATATATTTTTACCAATAATTAATTCCATTCCGATTGAGGATGTAAAAACTGACAATGACTAATGAAAGGTATGGAATATTTCATAACAAATGTTTTGAAATTATTTAATCTTAGGATATGACTGATGATTTTGTGTGTAAGAAATAAGTGTTTAATAATAAGTCAGTAATGAATGATTAATAGATCATGAATAAATTTAAATAAGAATGAAGTCATCATATCAGGGATTCAAGTGTTATGGTAGATTTTAAGATGATGAAATGATTGAAGGTATTAAGTCTCTTTTGATAAAGGGATTACTTTGGAATAATTTTTATTATAAGTGTAACCCTGATGCTTGATATATGAAAATGATATTCATGGAATATTTTTTATGAGTAATGGTGGATTTTTTTGGAAGAATCTATGTTTATATTATGGATAAATGGTGATTTGGGTTATTTATGGAAATGATTAACCTATCATAGAAAATATGTGATTTTGTTAATTACACTTCAGTTTGAGACTTTAAGAGTAGTTGATTTTATTTGGAGATAAATGTTATGATTTATCTTAGAAGACTATGGGAATAAATAATTCTGAGATTTGGGTTTCAATATTAGTTTGGATTTCTTTGAACTATTTTAAGGAATCTTATTTATTGAATGGTCTTTGTTGAACTTTTGGTATTGTTTAAACAAATTTGGAGATTATTAGTAGTTTTTCTTTTTGTAAAAGATTACCCTTATTGTGGATTATCTGATCTTGTACTACCATTATGGATTTTGTTTATGTCTAATGTCAAGGGAAAAATATAGTTTATCTTTTTTTGATTCTTTGATTCTATAGAATTTTATTATAGTGATTTAAATGTAAACATGTTAACTTGAATACTCGTCATTTGAATAAAAAATGAGTTTGTGGTAGGAATTCAGTAAATGATGAAAGTATACATGACAAGTAAGTAAGTTTCCTTATGTTTTTAGTTAATCTAATATATTAGTTACTAAAATTTATGAAATGTAACTGAAAACAAAATTGTTGTTTGTTAAAGTTTCCAACTGTTGAATCAAAGACCATTTATCCCATCACAAATTTTAGATTTTCTGGTGGTTAACTACCTCTAATCATAATTTCTATCACTCCTCATCAGAACATGATGGTTTGTTTTCTCTTCTATATACATATTTTAATGGAATCATAGTATCTGTTATCTTGAGAAACAATTTTAGTTCTCTTACATAATTTTAATGTGATATATTTGTTGACTCTTTTTACGATGTGGGACTTTCAATGAAATTTCTGAGCACAATTTTAATATTATGAGCACAAAATTATCAAAAAGGGGATGGATGTATCATACCAAGTAAATAAATAATATTATATATCTATATTTATTAAAATTTGTGAATTAAATATTATATTTACATTAAATTGGAAGATATGTTTGATGGTATACCTGATATGAAACAACGAGTTTCTTTGAAATCTTATGTGGCACACATTGTTGAGTAATACTGGAAAATAAAAACATAATATTATATAAAATGGTAGTTAACACCTAGAATTTGTATTGGAATGAAAGGAAAAAACTAACTAAATAAGAATATACATGTATGATAAATGTTTTTACATTTAGAGAATAACATTTAGAGGTTTAATATAAGAAAGAATTCAATTTTCACCCTAATTTACTTTAAAATGGTGATTTAACGCCTTTCGGTGGAGAACACTCTTTAAATATAGTT
Organism: Viscum album; assembly: GCA_963277665.1. Taxonomy (NCBI): domain Eukaryota; kingdom Viridiplantae; phylum Streptophyta; class Magnoliopsida; order Santalales; family Viscaceae; genus Viscum; species Viscum album. The sequence continues at coordinate 1,062,662,422 of OY728140.1, forward strand.
TTGGTCACTTTTATATGTTCTATTTCACCAAATAAAATTACTCTTTATAATAGGGACATTAAAATCTACTTTGGGTAAATTTTTGGTATTTTTCTGATAAAATTCAATTTTTAATGAAAAGTGAAAAATATTGTATTTTAATTCAAAAATGCCTCTTAATTTAATTTATTTATATGGTTATATTAAATATTTAATTGTTTTTAAAGTTTTTTTATATTATGTTTTTACCACTTAATCCAATTTTTATCATTGGATGTAATATAACTTTTAAATTTGACTTTAACAAGTGTAAATCATTTAGTAGTTATTATTTCCTAAAAACACGCTTTTTTGTTTTGACTATGGGAATTGATATTAAATTAATTTCTCCCACTTCTATATTTTGAATATGAAAAAATGGATTCCATATTTGGAATCAGGATTTCCATATTGTGTATATAGGTAACTTTTATTTTAAGTGATTATGAATATTTATTTCAGTAAATAATTTATTTACCATGGTTAGAGGGTATATATAGTAAAATAGGGTAGACATATATTATTATAATAATTTAAAATTACTATAAAATGTCTCCTAATAATATTTTATGATAAATATCCAATAATGAGAATCCATGGATCGATTTTGGGGGCCCCATGGAGCCATATGTGAGTGATAATGATTTTTTATATTAATTAATTTAAAACAATGTCAAAAATGACATAAACTAATATCTTTTAGTAAATAAATTTTTATATAAGGTCAGATAAGTTATAATTTAGAATATAAATATTATTTTTAAAGATAAATCTATTTCTAAGATCATGGAAATTTTATTATAATTTTTAGACATCAAATAAATAAAATTACATATGACATAATAATGATGCAATCATTACCTCCTTAATAAATGATTTAAATAAATATGATTATTAAAACTAACAAATATCCAAAACCTATAAAATTTTTATTATATGATTTTATTTAGTCCATGATTCATCTTATCATAGCATTTAATTAGTTTTGGACCTTTATAAATAGTATATCATTATATAATAAACTAATATTTTCATACATTCCTAAAGATACCCTCCTCCCCCTTATAAAAAGACCTCACTTCTAACCCATTCCTCAAACCTCTCTATAAAGTTTTCTCATAAACAAACCTTCCCAAATAATCTCTCATTAACTCTATCTTCCTCCTAGTATCCTTACCTTAGGCAGAAGGAACTTCATGTAAACCTTTTGGTTCAAACCAAAGTGAGATTCCAAAGTTAAAGTTAAAGTTTTCTCGTAAGTCCTTTTGTTTTAATTTACATATCCAATCCCATAAACACTATTTATTATATTATATTATAACGAAAATAGTATAATCAATATAATAGGTTGTTATTATTAGAATTATTCTAACTAAACTTTTACACACCTCTATTTAATGGGTAAAGAACATATTATTTCTTTGGATAGAAAACTAGTCCCAAACGAAAAAAATGATTGTTCAATTATCTTATACCGCCTCTTATGGTGACCATTATGATGGAGCTGTATTTATATATGAAATATATTATGTTTATATTTTCTTTATTCTACTGTATTTTTCATTTATAGCATTCCTTTTTGGTTTCCATTATGAGTTAATGCGATAGTTTCATTTGAAGAAGTGCAGACTACAACCCCCTAAAAGCGATATGACTCATTCATACCATACATGGGACGTATAAAGGATATATTTATTGAAATTATTTGTTATATTATACTAGAATTATAATATAACTCATTATCATTATTTTTTCATTCAATTAAAATACAAAATAGATATTGATGCAGTGTTCATGCAAATGTATGGCTTACCGTCTCCATGAACGGTGTATTTCATTTTTTATCTCTAAATGTTATGTACTATAATGAATATATATATATATATACTAGATATATATTATATATAAAAAATATAAATTATGAATGTAATTTTGTAGATAATGGACTCCTCAACACATGGATAACTTGTAATTATATGGTGTTCATTTTTTATTCAAGTACCAAATATCGCCAAAATGAAAATTATTATCATAAATGATTACATAATGTTTATAACATGGTAATAGGTGAAATAAAATTAATAATAAACATGGAAAATTGTCTTAATAAACTGTAAATTAAATTATTTTTATTATTTAGGAGGAACAAGGAACAAACAACTCAAGTCAGACACAAGATAATGAGTTTCTTATCTCACTTTTAATTCTATGAGATTTACATTGTTCACCACTAATTTATAACATGTGGTGCATTATTTACTTCCATTTGATATATATTATCATGATCCAATTTATATTCATGTTATTATGTGATTCATTTGGTAGTTATTATATTTTGGTCATACAAATCTATTTATTACAACATAGTATGGTATTTCGTCTCACATCATATTCCCATGAGATTCACGATATATTTTCCACTATTTCCATTTGTGTGGTGTTTGTACAGAAAATGATTATATTTATTTTGTAATAAACATCAATTTATGGGTATTTAAATCTTCATTTTATGAATCTTATTTCATGGTTTGTATGTTTCATAGGATATGAAATCTGTATGGGAACATTTTAACCCAATTTCTATTCCTTGGGATAATCTTCTAATTTTTAATTATGTCATGCTATGATTATGTTTGGAATCACTATTTATTTATTTATGTTGTAATTTCCACTACCCATTGGGTGGATATATTTTTTATACACATTATCTCTCCATTTTTAAATTCTCAAGTCATCGATATGAACTTTATAAGAGTAATTTTAACTAAATTTCTATTCATTGAGTGAAACCTCAATGTCATTGGTTTTGTCTTAAAAAGAACATGTCTGAATTTTTTATTATTGATTTATACAGAATATCCAATAATATTGAGTTAATTTATATTGGTCACACATTATTATGTAATATAATTATACTTAATCTAAGGATAATGTTTTTAAAAGTGGTTTTGTCTCAATTTACATTCCATTAAGACTTCATTATTGTTACACACCAATTTACTCTTATATGGTGCATATACTATCCTTTGGAATATTATATCATGAATACCATTATAATCATGATATTATAATGTTATGATTAAATTTTAACCTCAATTATTGGGTTTCAATCCCTTCTCATTTTGTTAAAAACTATTTAAATAAAATAATAGTTAAAATGTTTTAATGATTTTTTCTTCTAAATATTTTTCATTAATGTCCATGTTTACAAAATGGTTTTATGTATTTATTTATATAGACATTAATGTATTCAAATGATAATTTTTTAGATGATTAATAGTGGTATGGGACACTTTCATTCTAAAATCTCTTTATTAATTTTTTTAAATTGTTTTGAAACCGGTTTAATAAAGCACTGTTTATTTCAATATCTAAAATTTATATATTCTGATTGGAATGTGAAAAGACTATCATTGTTTTCTAATTGTGTTATGTGTTATTATTATGTTATGGTTATTGGGAAATGATTACATATATGGATGGTTATGTGATAAACATAGGGCATGTGAGACAGAGATAACTATCAAATGTATTGGGTAATGTGATAGAGGTAAACGATAATGTTTCTCCTAAGAGATTTAGGGAATATATTGTGATGGGTATTCTAAATGTTACTGCCTATGTATATGTGATAGTTAAAATGAAACTATGTTATAAATTACATAAGTTTCCTTTATTATTTATTATTTTTGTGTGTTATTCATAAATATTATTATTTCATAAGCTATGTTATGATGGAAAAGTATGGTTTCATTGAGTTGAATTTATTGATGGGATAATGTTTGACATCCATATTTTATAACGCTTACTGTTATTTTTATGCTCATACCAGGTTTCTTAAATGTCTACAATATAATATAATGGTGAATACGGTTAAGGATGTTATCATGGAAATATCATGCGGTCTAAAACATGGAACTAGACATGTTTCTTTTTACAAGTTTTTATTATATGAAAAAATGGACATAGTGTAGTAGTGTCTACATGTAATATTCAAGTTATTATGTAAAAGTTATCTCTTGATTATCTAAAATTCAAAACCAAAATAGATCCTCAATGATAATTATTGACATAATTCAAGATTATTTAATGTTTATGGGAATGTCCTTTTTAAAACATATCAATATTTTTGCTATGTTTTACGCGAAAACTCGTTTTTTCGACAATGAGATTAATTTTAAATTAATTAATGAAACATTAGTGTATTGAGTTAGGAAAATTCAATTCCATATTAGAAATCAGTAGGATCAAATTATGTTAATTGGATTGTTTTATTTTTTGGGCATTATTAATAACAGCTACGGTAAATTTTATTTACCAAAATTAAAGGAAAACCATGTAATTAATGTTAAAAATAATAAATTAAAATTACCCAAACACTTGACTTAATATAATTGGATGATTATATTTCATCCTAAAATATACATGGGTTGAAATTGTATCTATTGGAACTCTCTTGGATGAGATTGAGACATTTAAATTTTTTCATTTTAAGGAAAGTGAAATATGTCTCACTCAATCATTAATAAATAAGGTTTTTTTAATATAAGTTTATATAGAAAATAAATTTGAATATAAATACTAATTTGAAATATAAAATGTTTTAATTTATCATTGTAAGTTTATATTTAATTTTAATAAATATATAATTACATTAAAAGCTTATACATTAATGATGCAGAAATTATTTAGTTTGTGAATAATCAATAATATAGTTTTTATTAAAATAATAACACCCATCAAAAGATCCAATAACCCGACCAAAACATATTTGTCCTGTATATATTTTCCTTACTCATTCAACGGTCGACTTGTAGACCATGTGGAGCCTTAGAAAATTGATTGTGACACATGTATTATTTAATTTTAATTGAGGTCAAAGTTGTCACCTTTATAATTTAATAAATATAATGTTTAAATGTAAGTTTTTTACGAAGACAAATTCTAATAAAAAAATTATTATCAAATATATTTTATTTATATTCAACATAGTATTTTAGTTTTAATTTTTATACAAAAAATGTATATTAATATATTTTACAAAAATCATGTAGTAATTATATTATTAAAAGATATATCAAATAAATGGTTTTGAAAATACTAAAATAAATATTATATGAACTAATTAATGTTCTCCAAAATTTATATATATTAATATAACATGTTAGGAATCTAATAAATATTTTGTTTCAAATATATCTTCAATGCGGGTTTTATATAGATTCAAATAAATGAATAGTGTCAAAATTGACACTATTGATATTTTATAAAAATAACATATTATTAATTTGATAAAAAATCAAAAAATATGTGACAATTACAAATTGAAATTTATATGGTCTCAATTTTCATAAATTATAAAATTATGGACAATTCACATCACATATTTCAGTATATATAATTGTTTAATATTTAGAATATTATTACCAAAAAAATAAATAGGATAAATAAGGATAAATCAGAATGAAAAGGTTGAAAAGAAAATCCAAACATGTCTAAATTTTATTATTTTAGGAGACTACAAACATATCTCATCACATATTCGAATTTGATTCATTTTGGATGTTTTTATGTGGGGTTTTCATTTGTTATAAATTAATATTTTTTTGGATTCTAAAAGTTCCCTTCTCCACATTTATAAAAGGCACCTCCTCCCTCTCTCACTCCACTCCATTTTGAGCTTTCCAAATTTTCCAAACCCAACCAATGTCCCTTTCCAACATCCCTAGTGACATACTAGAGGTCTTGGTCTTCTTCAAAGGCCATATTTAGTGCATTAAGTGGTGGTATAGAATAGACACGTTGAAGAAGAGGTAATATCCTTTACCGATTATTTCGAACATATTTATTTTTTTATTTCCTATATATGAGTTGTTTCATTATTAAGTTATAAGTCTAGAATAACATGTATACCGATATGTTATTATGAATATTAAACAACCATGTTACCTCTTTTATCCATCCTATGAAAAATGAAATCATCGCGCATTACGTACGACCTACCGTCTCCACGTTATGGTGTAATATGTTTTTGATCGCCAAAATACATGGATGGGTATAATGATGGAATAAATAACTATATATGATTATAGTAAAGTGATATTGAGTCTGAAATAATATACACCATACACTTAAATAAAATTCCACAATCATGTGAATGATATCGTCCCTCGTGCGTGTGTATGGCCTACCATCTCAATGATGTAATGTGATTCGTTCGACATGATATTCATCGAAGAATATTATATAAATTAATTTAATGAATAAATATGATATATATTATAATAATAAGATTATGTAAATGATATAACTATAACCTATGAAGAGGAATAAGAATTTATTTGACAAAACATGCAAAAGAACATCAAGCAATTTACATCTTAATAACGAGTAACAATGAAATGTTAGTAATAAAAATATAATATTATGACCATATATGGTATCATAAAAATTAGTTTTATTCTGGAATAAGTCGATGGCATTATTTAAATCATTATTCATTAGGTTCAGAAATGTACAAAGCATATCAAACCTAAGGTATTGGAAAATCTCGCAATTTCATTTTTATCTGAGATGGTTTATACATCAGTATTTAAAGGGGCATATTTATAATCCATGTCCATGTTTCCTAAATATGTAATAATATATTTATCCTTATACAATTGTTTAAATCCCATTTTACCCATAGGTAAATTTTTAGTAAAAGGTATGAAATAAATCTTTTTTTACTTTCATAATTAGATAGTTTTTGACTTTTCTGGACCAATTATGAGAAGAATGTTTTTTAACTTATACGGAATGAACAAATGTTTATGCTTTCCTAGAGAATTATTTAAATGAATAATACTTTACATTTTTTCACATTTATTTTCAATAAAAATTTTTTATTTTCATATTTCATGACATATTGAGAAAAGAAATTTTTTTCAAAGAATAAAGGATATTTTCATCAAGAACTATGTTCACCTGTTTTATCAAAATTATTTTCTATCTATGATGATATAGGGTTATGTTTATATCCCTATTATTTCATTGATTTTATTATGTTATTGTTGATTTATTTTCATGATGTCATTTTTTTTTATATGGATAATGTTATGATGGCATGATGTTTATGAATCCCATTTTATTACATGGGTTATGCTATGATGTATGATTTATGATTTTGTGGAACACATAATAATAGTTTCATTATGAGATGGTGGTACCTATATCACCATCCAATGCATTTTGTAATGATTTATATCTCATGACATAGAAATTTATAGAACAGAAAGTAAATCTGGTTCAGTAATATTGGGAGGGAAATACTAGTAAACCCTGTTCAGTAATGGACTTCATCCACTATGATGGTCTTGGCAGAAATGCCTTGGCTACAATAGAAATCAAAATATGTGCTTGTTAGTTTTACCCAATTACATGTTGTATTCCAATGCTATTATTTTATGGTTAATTTTCCATTATTATACATGCCTTATGTACTGCCATATTTTATGTTATTTCTCAAGATTTTGATGTTTAAATGTTATGTTCACGTTATTACATTCAAATGTTTATGGATTTTTTTATGTTCACCATGTTTACCCATACTAAGAAAATCGAGCTCACCCATTCTATGTTTTATTTTTTCCTTTCTCTAGGATATAAATAAAGGTTTTAGATATGAAAACAAAATTGGAAGATATTTATGGGAGAAGTTTAGGATCTTTCTCCATTATTAGAAGATTATGTTCCATGTTTCCAAAGACAATAAACTATTATGATCCTTGGGTGTCTGTTTTTTTATGTTTTAAGTATTCCGAAAAATAAATGTAATGTATATATACGTCATGCTTGGGTCTCTACAGATTTTGGATGGACATATTTTCATAGATATTCCTGTTAATATTAGCGATGGGTTTTGTGGTCTTGTGTCAGGTTATCATGGTAGAGATCGATCAAATAAGTAAATTATTTTTTGTGTTGTTTTATCAGTGGGTCAATGTAGTGATGGTTAATATTAAAATAATATAAAGTGATTTGAATAGGAAAAGGGTGGTGTAATCATATTCCATTGTTCTAGAACTATTATTTTAAATGGTATTATATATTTTGTTTGTAATTTAAAATTAATTTTGACATCTAGGGCATATATGGTTACTGTTTTCATCCCATCCAAGGATTATCCATATGTTTGTAACAATGGAGAAATTGTTGTGGGATTTCAATTTGACATGCCCATATCAGGTTAGTTTATTTTCCATAGTCTCTAATGGATTCATAGTTGACTTACACCCATACAATATAATAGGATCTCAATTTGGTGTTCCTAGTGGTATGACTGGATCTACTTCTATATGGAGTCAACAAATGGTTGAGCCAATTTCTTGTATTCTTCCTTAGGTTATTGTGGATATAGGTCACCATCATGATATTAAATATATTTCAATTGATTAAAATATAGGTCCTTCAATAGTTTAAGGAATGGTTCAATTGTAATAATCTAAATATTTTTTCTTGTTTGGTATGGGTTCTTCTAATTTTCAAATATCATCGAATATAATTGATTTTATGAAATTTTTTTCTATGATTTTGATGTATGAGAAAGAGTTGGTAAATGCTCATTTTATGAAATGAAATCAAGTATTTAGGTGTCCATCGTATTTTATCACTCCACCTTTGGTCAAATTAAAATCGGATTTCCCAGTTTTGGAATTGTATCCTTTCAATCTGATTGTCAATATATATTTATTGTTGAGATTTAAGTCACACATGTATTTTTACCAGTAGTGAGTGAGTTTTGCGGATCATGATGGAAGTACCTAGGTTTTTGAAGGTTATTGAGATCCTCCTTCAAGAATATATTTACCAATACATCAAATGTTATTCAATATCATATATCAAATTTCATAACTTATATTAGAGGATGAAAAAATTGGTTTCATATATATATTGCCTCATGGTGAGGATGAGTGTTCATAGGTATTTATAAATGATTTCATAATACTCACACAAAAGAAGTATATGGAGTAACCTATAAATTTAGATAAATGAACATAATATAAATAAATATATACATTCCCTCATATATAATGTCCCCCACTCTATTTAGGGGATTAAAAATAACTATATATGATTTGTAATAGAAAGGATTCATTCATGCAACAGTCTCACCATGGGTCTCTATAGTTATATTCAAAAATAAGACCGATGTATCTATATTGGTGCGTATTGAATAATAGAAACTGTGTAACGTTATGATTAATAAAAACTATAATTTTCCACATATTTATGACCTATTTAATCAACTTTTTAGGGAATTTTTGTTCTCGAATGTCGATATTTTTTGGTGTATGACTATGATTGATTCTATGGGGAGTATGTACCAAAAACCACCTTATAATGTTTGTATATAAAGTTCATGTTTTTAGTCAGTATTTTTAGGTTGAATATTTCTCTAGAAGTTATCAAGGTTCATATAAAGAGGGTGTCCCACAAGTACATAGAGTATTTTGTAATTGTTTTGGTAGATGGAATCCAATTCCACTCAAGGATCATGGAGGATCACAAAAATCTCATGATAATAATTTTGGATACGCTTTTATATCTCCATATCTAAGCTCCTATTAACATTTTAAACATCAATATTAGGAGGGTGATGTTTTGGGGGCATGTGATCTCAAAAAATATTTTTTTGGTGGACCCTGATACTATCAGTGTAGTGATTTTAAGAGAATAAAAAATGAATATCTTTGATACTAAGATATCTTTGGATCCCATGAGGGTAATGTAAGTATTTTATCATAAATTTATCTTGGAAAACATCATCCTTTATATTTTGTAGCTAGTAAGGTATATGGTCTGATTGTAGTCTAGAATATCTTTAATATTTTTATGTTCCCAAGTCACATTTGACTACATCACCTATTTTGATCATTCCTGAATTTGTAAAAGGACATGTCTTCTATAGTGATGCCCTTTTTATGGATATTGGGTGTGTTTTGATGCTAAATGAAAATGTGGTGGAATGTGGTTTTCCAAACTTTTTCCACTTAAAAATAACTAAAAAACCCATGATCTACAAATAGTTGTAGTAATGCATGTGTTGACGACATGGAAACCAGAACTCTGCAAGGAGAATTTTTTTGTCCACATAAATATAATTATATTGGCCTATATTTCATCCTAGAAGGACGTGAATCAATGAAAAAATTATTGGGTTGAGTGCCATCAGTTTTTCAATATTGATATTGTGTATACCCCTAGAAAAGGTAATGTGGTTGTAGATACCATGAGTAAAAACATTATAGTGTAATATTAAAAAGGGTCTAGAAATCATTTAATATTAATTGTCATTTTACCCAAAAGTATTTTGAAAGAATAGAAAACATTAAAGGTGAATTCATGGAATATTTTTAGATAACAACATCACTTATGGGGTTTTTTCATCAAAATTATACTATTGATGATTGTGTTAGAGGAGAAAGAAATATTTACATGGTTGTAAGGTTTCTAGTGAGTGTTCGTTGACTCATCATAGAATTATTTATATCGTGGTCTATTTCATGGTGGAATTGTATTTGTAGAAGGTGATTTTGTGGTATATTAAATAGAATGAGTTTGTAATTTCTCCTCGTACCATCATGATGATTTAGGATGTGTTTTTCCTGTTTTAGTGGCTAGGTAATAGAGGATATACAACATCATTTTTATAAATGTTTTGTATATTTCATCATCTCAAGGAATATAACCATATTCCAAGCAATATTATTTAGATATTACACATTTCTACAGGTAATTGGGATGAGGTTACAATGGAATTAATTTTTTTATTACCTTGATCACCTTAGGGATTGAATGAGATTTGGCCACATATTGACATTCTTTGTAAAATATACCATTTTCATCATAATTAATGACTCTACGAAAATGTATGTGTTGATTAGGATGTTTGTTTAGGCAGAACTGATGAATCATGGTGTTCCAATGGCTATAATTTTAGATAGGGGCTAATTCTTTAACTATTGGTTTTGGGAAGGACATCATAAGCCAATGTTTCCACAAATCATGTTTATCACGACATATAATACAGAAAGGAATGGCATGACGGAGTGGGAGAATCAAATACGTAATGAAATGATCTTGGAATGTGTGCTGTATTTCAGGGGCTCATGTGATATCAATTTAGGATTGGACATGTTTTTGTGTAATAATAGTTACTAGTCTTCAATAATAATGGCTCCCATTGATGAACATTATAGAAAGATGTGTTAGCCAACTCTGTGATGTACATTGTTATGTGAGAACTCATTGTTGGCACTAAACCTTATTACAGAGACATCTAATGAAGTCTATATTTTTATTCAGATTTTTATATGATATCATTGTCACCATGAGTCATATTTCAATTATTAGAACAGGTACATGAAATTTTCAATTAGTGATTTTGTGTTTTTGAAGGTGGACCCTTACATGGGTCATCATAATTTTGAAATATAAGGGAATCTAATTCCTAGGCATTTCAGAAAATTTCTAACTACTATGGTAGTAAATAAGGTGGAAGAACATTCTTATTTTCCTTAACATTTGATGTCAAATCTAACATTTCTTATGCCTCACTATTGATGAAGTATAACCCCGACTTATGTAATGTGTTGAACAAGGATGATTTGGAGTTAGAACCAGATTTATCCTTATTTGATTGATTATTATTGATTATTGATTCCTTAGAGATGGTTCATTGGGTGTTGTCCATAAATTTGGTTTGGACCCATTATCAACACAATAATGATGAGCATGATACATGATATCAATTATATTGCTCATAAGAGGATTAATCATTTTTTCCACTGGACAAACATCATAATGGATTTCTAAGAGCTGAAAATATTCATGGTAGGGATAATTTCACATATTTAGTTTTATTCTTATATATCATTTATTTTATTTATTCACTTTTATTTATCTCATGGATTTCAATTTTTTTTAAATTTTTTATTTGTGAAATGAAATTATATGGTGCATGGTCAGATCATGCATAGTAGAAACCCTATACCAACCTAGAGGAAACCATGAACCATGGAAATTGGTAGTTTATATGCTACCCAAAAAACCACATGGGTGTGCATATAACCATGAACCTAGACCAGTGGGACTATATATGGCACATGGTCTAAAACGTGGGCATGAAACTAGATCCGGGTAAACTGTATGGCCTTTATTTCTATTGGAAATTGGGTCCATGAAGTCATCACATTGTTTTTTGTACTATGTGTCCTACCTATACAATTATAAATGTTGATCTAACCCATTTACCCTCTTCAAATTTAATCCCAACTCATCCCATTCGAGATTCTCAAATAGAGAAACAGTCTACTCCTCCCCTCTCCCTTCAGTTATAATTTCATCCTAGATTAAGAGTGGAATCATCTATTACTCATTGAATAATCATTCTATATTATTGTTTCTAAATTATTTATGGTTTATTTTTCCCATACTTCTTTTGTTTTCTATTATCTGTAGGATCAATTGTACAAATTTGGGATAAATATTTCTTTTTTTAGTTTAACCATGATGATATGGGGTTTTCATTCCATTTTTAGAGTCAGTTTTTGGTTGGTTGTGGGTTTTGGCATGTTTCTAGATTTTTACACAATTGAGGTTGGTGGTTTTTTAATTTATCATTTTTCTAACATTTATATACTTTTAATACATTTTAATTAAGTTCTCTAGTTTGTATTATAGTTTATAATCATGTTTTCAATAATTTATTGGTGTGTATAATGGTTTGGAAGATGTCTTGCCTATTGAAAATGTGGTGGTTTCTAGTGTGTATCCATTATTTGGTTTATGTATGTTTATGTGGTGGTTCATGTTAAATGGAATGTGGAAACTGAGATTAAGGGAATCCTAGGTATATAGTTTAGTAAGACTATGTATGTTAAACTAGGAAGTCCAAATTAGATGAGAAGAAGTTCCCTAATAATGATTGATGCTACTCAACTAAATAAACATATGATAAGGATCAATGACCACTAGACCTTGGGATGAGATTACCTCTAGTGTACAATGCTTGAGGATGCTAATTGTTTTTGTTTCATTTATCACTATGGAATGAGGATCCTAGGAAAATGATAACCATAGAGCCTTATGGGTCACCTATGGGGATCATGTGATGAAATGATTATCACTTGTCTTATTGGAATGTTTACATTCCTCTTTAATTTCAATGAATGTTTTCTTTAAAAATACCACCTACAATTTCATAAAAATTATCATGTTGATTTTTCTCAAAATTTGTTATCAATACATCTCTTTTGGTTTTATCCTAATCAGAATTGGGTTACACCGTACATATAATATTAGGTGTATGTATACCTTATTATTATTGACCTATTTAAAGTCATGATCTTCTGTGATATTTATTGTGGATCATCTTTCTATTGGTTCCAATTATGCATTTTTTATGCAAATGGAATGATGGTTTGGACCCTCCCATTCAAGGGGACTTGAAGTATAGTTTTTTCGTTTTTCTATTTTCTGTATTGTTGTATTTTTTGGGTAAAATGTATGATGATTATATTTTATTATGTGTATTTTTTTGGTTATGGATATTTATCATGTTGTACGGATTGATTCTTGTGAGTTTTTGTGGTTGATTTATATGGGAGATATTGTTCACTTATGTGATGTGTGATAGCCCAAAATATGAATACATCCCATGGGGATTTGTACCTCCCTTAAGGCATTACTATGGGATTGATGTGGAATTAGGCTTGATGGAAGCCAAAACTAGTTTGTGACATATGTTTTGACATGTACATGGGTTATAAATTCTGGAATATATAAATAATTATTTCATTCTATATACATTTTCTTATATTTCATGAATGATTTTAAGAAATATTAAAACACTACAATAAAACATTGATGTTGACTTATAATTGTGAAAAATAAATGTGGAAATTATTGCATACCAAGTATATAACTCATCCATAGTCAATGATTATAGACAGATCCACCCATAAAATTTTCACATAAACACTTTAATAAAATGTGTTTCTATACTATGAATGTAATTATTGTCCTCATATATATATAATAAACATCAATATGTGGGGAAGGGAAACTACTCTTCATCTCCTGAGTCATACAAAAATTCTATAAATGTATAAGGATACTTATAAATCACCTTCCATAGATTCATATCAAGAATGTATGTTATTTCTTTATAACTGAGTACATGAAACTCAAATAAGTGACTAAAATGAAAAAATAATTCTCAAATATAAGAATGTTATTCAAGAAATTTTTTATTAATTCACTAGATAGTTTCTTAGTCTACCACCTTATGAGACATTTATTTCTCAATTAATTGTATACCAAGATCATTTCCCATATCCAAGACTCCTTTTAGAAAGACCATTATTGAGTTTGAAGAAGTGAATAATAAGTTCCATTCGAATCTAGAAAAAGTGTTTTATAGGGTTGAATTCTTTACAATGGGGTGATCTTGTCCTCATTCTCTAGACAATGTATCTGTCAATGCGCTAATTCATTCAAAAATATGAATTATTAAAATAATGATTATGAATGAATATACCATGCTACAGATTCATGAATTGTTCAATCAACTCTATGGTGATCAATAATTTAATAGGGACGTCCTTTAGTTGGGTTACCACCAATTAAAGTTCAAAATGGTAGAAATCCACTCGATGACTTTTCATACAATGTAAAGTCCTTATGTGGTAACAATGATTCCATTTTGACCCAATAATCATCCTACAATATTTATGGAATTAATAAATAGTTTCCTTAGATTAAACCATGTTAATTTGTTAGTATTATTCATAAATGATATTATAATATACATTACGAAAAAGAGCGAACATGAGGATAATTTCAGTGTCATATTAATGTATTTATGAATTCGGAATCTGTATATAATTTAATTTAAATGTTAGTTTTTAATGGAGGATGTTTTATTCCAAGATAATATTGTCACCATCTAAGGGATATGTGTATCCCCTTAAATGAAAACAGTTCTTGAGGTATGAATCATAGTAATATATATAATGAAGATTTATACTATCCTAGGACAATTTTTATATCACTATAGATTTTTTAGAAACTCTTCATGGTTATCAAATGCTCTACATAAGGATAATCTTAAGGGACTATTGGTTTTCTAGGATTATTGAATGTGAAGGATCATCAAATAGTTAAAAATGAGTCTTATCACAATATAAACTCTCATTCTACAATTGATGAACTATTCTTGATAAACATTGATACTTTAAAAAAGGCCTTGGAGTATATACTAATCCAAATGACAACATGAAAACTTCTCCTAATTGAAATTGAAATTTTTTCAAAAGGTGTGCCAAATAAATGATCTAAACATGGCTATATTAATAATTGAAATGAAAATAATTCCGAATTATGTTTATTAGGAGATATGCGAGATATATATTTATCATAGGATTCCCATGTATATATTCCAATAGATATATAATAATATGGACATATGATAATTTTTAGAGTTGTTGAAGGAATATGACTACTCAATCCACTAGAGACCTAGGAATATTCTTAATGTGTAATCTTCTCTACGAATAAATCATCCTATAAACATATCCAAGATAATTATTGATTGGGGTAAATAAATTTTAGAAATTAAATGCATGAAATGATAATAATAATAATAATTCATTGAACAAAATAATTGATTTCCCAAATTGTTTATCAACCATCCCGTATAGAGAAATTTAATGAATCTAAAAGGGATGATAAAAATTATAAAAAAATTGATGATAGAAGAAAAAATAAGTACACACATTAACAAATTTCTAAATATAGATTGATATGACTTGGATCAAGTTAGTGCGTACTATAAAAATATTAGATAATTATTGATCCATTAAATTTTTAAAATTACTCTATATTCTCCATAAATTGATGGAGAACAATGATGTATAAAATTATTCAATAATAATATTAGTTTGAAAATTTTATGAAAGGTATCACATAATGCAAATCAGAGTTTTACATATATTATTAGGAGGAGGATAAAAGAAAAATATCCAAGGAGATGATAAAATGTTTTCCCAAGGAAACATGTAAATGATTGAATGTCACTATGGATTTCTTTATAGTTCTATTGAATGAATTTAATGGGAATAATTCTGCATGGGATGTATTGGACTATCATCTAAATAATACTCATTTAGTTTCTATTGGAGATTCCTTATCCCTCAATAATCTAGTAAGGATTTAAATCATAGAAGTGGGGAGACTATATGGAAGGCCAATATATATTGTATCTGATTGAGATTCAATAATTACCTCCTTGTTATTGACGGTTCTCCAACAAGAACAAAAAAACAAGTTAGACTTCAGTAAAAAATAACACCAAAAAAATAATGTCCAATATAATTATATAATCCAGAAACCTTAATACATATTGAGGAATGACATGATAAACACCAAATATGGCCATGATCAACCATTTAATTTGGTTTATGTATCATACAATAATGGATTCCACTAAAATAAAAAAAATATAAATTAATGGATTTTATATGAATATATGTAGAAAATATGTGATTTGGGATGATGTTGGTGAAAAAATGTTTCTAGTACAATAAAGTGTCAATGAAATGGTATAAAATTCCATGACAATACAAAAATAAATTAGATATGATGAAATTAAATAGAATATCTTGTATATAAATCATTGATGAGACCTATAGTTTTTGGATTTAGATAATTTATTCCATTTATTAACTACATTAAAGAAAGTTATAATATTTTGGAAGTGTTGGAACTAAATCCTATAGTTATAATCCCCTTTGAGATCCTCACTCACATAAGAGACATGGATTTTTATCTATTAATCCTTCCATTGTTCTATAATTTATATAAATTATTATATGTATCCCTCCTGATAAAGTACATAGAATATCCCTCACATAAACTAAACCTTGATGCAGTAGAGTAAGAGAATTATCTCTCTTATATGGAGCATTTGGTGTAGATCATGGATAGTAGAAACAAACCTATATGAAACAAGTCTACACACATAATAAATAGACTATTTACAGACCATATGTATAGATAGTTGACTTGGGAACTTGATGAAGTAATGAATAAAGAGTACCCTCAACCATATTCATTTCACTACGTGAAATTAAATTATAAGGGTCAATTTTTTAAAAGGGGGATGAATCTTATGGTAACAAATTAAATTAAATGAATTAAAATTATCATTATATAAATATGTCATATTTAGTAATATATTATTTTATATTTCATATAAACCACATGATAGAACCAAAAAAAATTTAGTTATTTTTCTAAAATGGCTGTTTTTTGGAGAATTGATAAATACAAAAAAAAGAACATATCAAATATTAAAATTTAAAGGTATTGTTAATTTATTACTGGATGATTTAAGAAACCGTAATATTAAACTTACATAGAGAAAATATTATTTTTAGTCACATGAATTATCAAAATTAATAGTCTTGAGAAAAAAATCTTTTGAATATTATATTAAAAAAATATCCCCACATTAGATAAATACCTCTCATATTAGTCCATTCTACTTAAACATTATAAAGAACGGATAATATCAAAAATATTTTTAAATAACTCCACTTTTATATATATATTTATTCAGAATAATAATTTTACTCAAAATACAACTACTTTTCCATATTAATGGAAGCTTATGATGAGACATCCAAAAAAATGGTTAGACTCTCTAACATGATTTATTCAATTCGTTCCTTAACCTAGATATAAATTACTTCTTATACATGGTGTTATCCTAAAATTTGAATCATTAACATACATAATTAATATTATATATTTTTAATATCACAACTATCTCTTCAAATATTCTAAAAATTAAAACATGGCCCATACTATGGTAGATTCAGCACCCCCATTGGATGATTAGTTTTTTAATTACATTTAAACCCTATCAAAATGGATAAAATTACATAATTTGGGTGAAAATGAATAATATATATATATATATATAATATTTTCTTTAACATATGTATTGAATGCATATCAAAAATATTAAATTAATCACAATTAATTCTTATTATCTGGAAAACCGATCTAAATGAAATAACAACATAGATTTATTGCATAAACTTGATTGATCATTAATATTTGAAAATAATGAATGAAAATAAAAATATTTATAATATTTATAAACTTATTAAATCTATGAAATAACACGTCTTGATTTTTTTGGCAATTCAACAAGAACATCCATCTAAATAGACAAGTGATATGGCCTTTGAACCATGAAACAAATCCCTTAGAATTTGTTTTAAAGTTGATATCTCAATGAAATAATTTTAAATAAACAAAAAAAATATAATAAGTCTAATAAAGAATAAAAATTCAATGAATTTTTAAATATTAATTCTAATTTTATAATTATGGATGGTAAGTGAATATATATAATCATTCAAGACTACAAGAAAGGAAACTCTCTGAAACAAGTTCTTTTACTTATATTATATTAACTATCTCAACTATCCATGTTATCACAATATTTTAAGTTATAATATTCATCTAAATTATGAATATATTGATATTACATAAATAACTAGCTAATTACCCATTCCAATGAAGTAGTTATGTAATACTTATGTTCATTTTGAAATTTATTTTTTTAAATCAAACCTGATTAATGTGTACGTTTAAGTCAATTTATCTATTTATGTATAAATGTTTTGAATACATTTTTACATTTAACTTTCTATTTAATGATATAATATTTCTCTAATAGCGATTTTCGTTTAAATTTTATATTCATATAAAATTTCATATTCAAACATTATTCAGATGTATTTTTCAAATTCCATGAAATGTATTTTCAAAAGTTCATTTTAATATACCGTTATCTACCATTTCCCAAGATTATTTTTTAAATTAAAAACATATAAATAACAAATTCATATTTATTTATATTGAATTTCCAAAATAGTTTTTTATTTTTTATCTCTGGAATATTTATGGTATCGTTATTGCTTGTGATATAATGAAATATTATGTTGTGTATTTTGATCTATTTATACTTGTAAAGATTATTACATATGTTATATATATTATATAGAACACATATGGATTTAAATGTTATAATCATTTCACTCAGATAGAACTCCAAATTATTCGGTTATTTTTATGTCCAATGGGTTATCTTGAATGGAATTATGGGGTAAACCTAATCCATCAATAGACATTGTCTCTGATGTGATGTTATCTTTGAATTTTCCATGACTTATAATTTTGTTATACTTAATGCTGAAATAGTCATATGATATTCAGATAATATTTTTCCTAAATAATTATTTGATTAATACATGTGTTCAATCATTTCCTTTTCAAATTGTGAAATTTTTATATGTAATTTTCTTCCTATGTTATTATTCATTATCATGTTTATTAACATACAAGGATTTATAGCTCAACACTCTTGAAAATGTATTCCACATATTATCATATTCATTTCTAGCAGACTAAGGAATATTATTTTCATTTTAGGTATTTTTTAAATAATGATGATGAATACTATATGTATATAATTTTATCAAGAGTCTATATTATATAGACATTGCACCTATCAAATAATAAGTTTATATTTTTGAATTTTTATGTTTCTAATACAATAAATGTTTAAAAAAATTGGTTCAATATAGTTCATTTCAAAAAAATTTATGCATATTTTTTGATATTTGGTCTAGAATAATCTAGTTTGTACATTATGGATAAGTCTATATACGTGGGATTATATATATATATTATAATATCTTGAGCGAGTGGGTCCCATGATATTTTATTCCCATATAAATAATTCATGTAGATATGCATTTATAAAATATATACATTAGGGCAATTTCTCTAAAAATTATAATTAAGTATTAAATAAATTAATACCTAGTTTACAAAAATATGCCTATAGGATACTTGGATTTTCTCTCTTTGGGAAATTTTTTAATTATTTACAAAAACATTTTGTAACAATTTAAAGGACATGAGAATATTTTATTTTTAGAATAAATAATAGTAATATTATAAAATATTACGAAATAATAAATCTTGAAACCCATATGTTGGATTATACAAGTGATTTATAATTAATTCCCATTAGTTTCATATTACTCCTTTATATGTTATTATGTTTCTATACCACTATCCCTATACTTATAATCAATTTTAGTTAATATTTAAAATAGATGAATCATGATAAATACCAATGTGTTGGAAATATAAAAAACTACCACGTTAAATTGTTAAACTCATTGGAGTTAGAGATGATAAATTTTTTCCCTCAATGAATTTCGTATTATCCTCTTTCCCCATTAGGATTCATAGTATTCTACCAAATTATTTTCCCATTTCATCATACTCCATCCATACAGGTTATCATAAGATAATAATTCTTCCCAATGATCTATATTTTTATTTTATAAGACATTTGGGGCAAAGATGGTTTCAAATCGATGCTCTGTGTGAGTCTAATATTTCTATTTCTCTTATTTTACAAATTCATGTATGTCATTTCGTTCATATTCTTCCAATTACCTAAAACAAATTTTTTTTGAAACCAATAATGGGGATTTAAAAGTCAATTTAATCTAAATATGATGATAAAGATAATGGTATGTTCTTCAAGAGAATCAATATTGGTGGTCTAAAAGTCATATCACACTGAATTGAAGTGGATTTTTGTGTGTGTGGTTGTGTTATAGCTTTTCTATAGTTGTTAATTTGAAGTAATTAATGATATTGGGTATAATGTAAGATTAATTGATGAAATAAACCTCGGATGATCCCTATTAAATGCATTGTAAATGAAGTGACCAGATAAGGGACACCCATGGGTTGTTCCAACATGATTGAGAAAAGAAAATTGCAATGTTAGGAATATAATTGACCTGTGAATAAGTAGATACCATTATGAACACATTGATATTTTAGTGGGGTTGAAAAAATTAATTTTCATAGTGGTTTATAGCATTTGATAATGTCGTATGGGATTATTTCTCCTAATATGCAATGGGTTGGGAGAAATAAATTTATTATGCTAAATGGATAAAAATTATACATGAAATACCTAATGATGGATAATGTATGTGAAAATAATGAACTTGTAAAATGTGTAATTTATTTCAAAATAAAGAATGTTATAAATGTGAACATACATTGAAATTGATGAAAATGTTAAATGGGATAATTTATGAAAATTATTTATTATGATAAATAGGTTAAGTTATAAAAATGGAAGTGGATTAATTGAGAAATGAAATTTATAGGGTCAAATATCGGATGGGTTACGTGTTGGTGATTCTGGACATGTTGAATGAAATTTGAAATTTTTATTTAATGTGTATTGGTTTTGAATAGTTTGTGATATAGTATATATCATAATTGGATACATATGAATATACAAATGGCTTTATTGTTATGTGGTAATTTTTTTTGAGTTTCTACACCAACATGTTGGGTTAGATTTAGGTTAAAAAATCCACCCAATAATGCGCGATTTGGAGAGTTTATGGATGATCTACACCTATAATTGATTCATTTTAAGAGACTACTTTTTACATGGCTCTAGGGATCATGATATTTATTTTTTAACAATTTTTTATCCATATTTTGATTAGAAACTTGATTTATCCCCTTACCCTTGATAATTGATCATATTAGGCTGTTTTTTAAATTCATTAAATTCCTAAACAATGGAAGTTGTGATAAAAATTAATTTTTCAATGAAAATTTTATACATGATGAATGTGGAAATAATAATAGAAATAGATCATGTGATTATTGGTACTAATATAATAGAAGTTTATTCTGTATATCTCATCACTAATTTTATAATTTCACAAACTTTCTATTTTCACTGGATATTTTATAGACACCATTGGTTTTGGAATACTGATATTCACTCATACACTGCTCAGGCATCCATTGGGTACCCATGAATATTTATTTTTTTAGTTCAGGATAAGGGAAAAGGTCAGATTTTAGATAGTTGAGTTGGGTTTGGGATGTGCATAGATGTGGACACAGAAGTAGAGTTAAGACCAATTGTGGGTATTTTGTTTTTTTATATTTTTTGTTTTTATTACATTGGAATTGTTATGATGACATGACAGAATTATTTTTTGGTTTTTTTTTGTACACTATCATGTAATTAGTTATTAAGGAATATTTCATGATTTTTATAACATTTTTCTTTTATATTATCTCTTATATGGTGCCGAATTGTTTTTCAATGAGTTTATAGTCTCCCCTCACAATTTCTTTGAACATCACTGCTAGTCCTTAACCTCTATAAAATGGGAAGGAATGTTAGTGGTTATATGGAGACCCAACCCATGGAAACTGTTAAGTTGCTTCCAGTTTAGGGATGAAAGAAAATGTAAGGATTCTAGGAAGCGAGTAAATTACTAGAGATGTTATTTTTTTTGGAATTATCCTTTCAAATGTGATTTAGAGGAATAAATATTTGAGGATATTTGAGGGACTGTTATAAGAGAGTTGAGTGTAATAATTATAATGATTTGATAGATGGAATTAAACTAATGATTTTACATGTTTAAAATACTTAATAATGAATAAAATGACCTATAATATAAGGTATTATTTGGAAACAATTCCATCCATTGTGTGATTATAACGTTTCTAGGTCCGTTATTCCCTCCAATTTAACATTTAACCACTATTTATTAACTTTTTACCTTAATCAAATAAATTATTATTAATTTTTTCACTAATCACAGTGGTCAAAAATTAATTTAGTATTATTATTCATTATAAAATAAGATAGTTCAAAATATTTAATATAGTGTTCCAAATTCCTTTCATATAAGTGAAAAAATAATTTAATATTATTTATACTATCATAGTGAGACAACGTGATTTCAAGAAGTTAATTTTTAGAAATATATTATTCTATATTAATTCTGTGATTAATAATAATAATTTTTTGAAACAATATTAGTATTTTTTGATATACATTCTATAAATTTATATTAAAAAACATCACATTATATGTTAATTTAAATAATTATAACGTTGAATAATTATTCTTTTAAAATTAATTTTTTGAAATCCCAGCTTTTATTCCCAAAAAACATCTAATAATAATAATATTAATTAAAAAATAATTAATTTTATTAAATATAATTGGATAATACTTATATTAATTGAAGTCATTTTTAAAACATTTTTGGGATGTTATATTACTGAATTTAATTCAATAAATGATTTTTCTTTATAAAAATCAGTATATTTAACTATTCACCTAAATAAATATTTTTCATTAAATACTATATTTCACAAAAAAATAATTTTTTTTAATTAGATTATGATAATTATGTTTTTTATAATATAATTTGATTAATGGTTTATAAAAATTTAAATAATTGTTCCATAAAAAATCGACAGAACAATTTTTTAGAAAATATAGAGTTATAAATTGGAAATTGGACTTATTTTAATATAGTTTCTATAAAATAGGGTGGATTAATGTTAAAAATTTTAATACATATATAATATAGAATTTTAATTATGATAAAAAAATTGTGACTTTTTGAAATTATAATTTTAAAACACACTTGGCCACAATGAACTAGTTTTAAAAAAACATCCTTATATTTTTATAAAGGGTAATTTATTAATTTTTAAATAATTCATCACTAATTATTTATATATATGTACATGTGCAAATATAACATTAAAAATATAGTTAATTCAATTCTTACCATCCTTTCCAACAATTATATTATAACTGTGAAATATATAGTGGGTTGTATTAGTCATGTGTTGAGTGTTGAATAAACTATCTAACATTAAGATATCTGGGAAGCATGTAACATAAGGGATGTCTGTGTTTCATGTACCACATGATAAAATTAAAGTTACATGCCTATAATTTTATCAAATACGATATTTTTCTTTTAAAAACTATGTATTTTCTGTCCTCTAAATGTTTAAAAATATTTCATCCATACAATTTGAACAACATCTCCATAATAAACTATATTACAAAGGAAATACCGTTGTTGTAAAACCACAGCGAAGGAAGGGTTAATAAAATATCCTATTAATATGAGATAAAATTACATAATATGGTCACATATATATGCAAAATAATTTGTTAAAAAATATGATCACATATGTGGCAATGGTGAAAAAAATAAATAATTATAGAGATTCATTTTGTTCATTGATTAAAAGCATGTGAATGATAAATGGAAACATAAGGGCCTCAACCTAGTAAAACTTTGATTACTAAAATAACCATTTATTTATAAAAATTATGGTTCAAGAATTTATTTTTTGTTTAAAGAAACGTTTAAAATATTTAAGGAATTCTCTAACAATCCAGAGTAATATAATATGTAAATATACTTATCTAGTTAGTATAATTTTATATGTTAACATATTTCAACCTGAATCCCATATTTTTCTACCAATGATGATTATTCCATATTAATTTTTATGCTTGAATCACTAAAATCATAATTTAAAGACCACAAAACTTTAAAAGGCAAAACATCTTATTTTCCTTTCTTTTAAACTTTTAGTAAATCCAAAATTATTTGAACATGGTAAGATAATTTAAAAATTATTAAACTGTCATATGATAATCTTAAATTTTAATTTCATTAGTAATCCCAAAGTTGAAACTAAATCATTTAATAATAATTTATCTAAAATAAAATCAATAACCACAAAATAAAGTAGTGTTTTAACCTTAATGATTATCTCATACCTTTTATATTTCCAGGATAAACACATGTCATTTTTATTTTGAAGAAACATTTAATATTTATTCACTACAAAATGTTTCAATCATGGGGATATGTATATGAAATAGTTTTCCCCATATATAGCACAATATCCAAGATTATATAATAATAAATGTTAAAAATATTTTATAAATTATGACCGTAAATCATAATAGAATATATAAATTTAAATCAGTGTTTTACCTATATTTCATATAAAAAAATGTCCCAAAATTTCATTAATAACGATTTTTTTTTTCACTACATAAAATAATAAAATGGGGTTTCTATAAAATTGAACATGAGATCAAAATATATCTTATAGTTATATGATATAATCCATGACTATTAAGAAAATATCACATCAAAACATTAAATATTGATTTTTATCTAAACCCACACATTTTTTACCAACTATTAAATTCTAGATCCCAAACTCCTAGATCCTATGATGAAATCATATACATTTATTTTCTGGATTTGATCCTAATAATTATTGCTTTCTCTCTAAATAATTAATTCTCAAAATAAAATAATTGACCAATGATAAACTTAATGAATTATTATGTTTATATCTTTTAATATTTAGGAAGATCTCATACATAAATAATTAACATTACATGAAATTATTATTTCCCCCATTTAAGCTCGATTTTCTATTTTACAATAATACTCAATCATCCTCTATATTAAATACTTTATATATATAATTCCTTTTATCCCATTCATTATTATCTAGTGAAAAGGAATCATATGAGGGGTGTCTCAACGTATCCATAATAGAAAATGTGATCATTAAAAATAAATGTCATCCTTGTGCCTAATAATGAAATTAAGCTATGATGACATAATCCAATTCCTTGAGTATAACATATTAATATTCATACCCATAAATGCAAGTATCCTCAAACAAGAAAAAATGGAATAATCCATTAAAAAAATGAAAAACTTAGAAGAATGAATAATAATGTTCTATGTAATTCCAATATTGATCTAATGAATCAACATAAAATCCTAGAATGTATGGATAAAATATATTGATATATTAGTGGATCATCATAATGAACCCTTACAAAACATTTATATATCCCATGTAATTGGAATTACCATACGACTAACTTTGAATATATTTATCCATAGAATAAAATCATTACCCCGTGAATTTGATGTATCTCTAGAACTCCCACCATAATAATCTTTAATGGGATCACTATGTAAAATATTGGAACACCCAAATTTATAATTTCCATGATCCAAGTGATAAATAATGGATATATAGAATACATTTCATCAAAACACATTAAAAAACCATTATTATTTTAAGAAAATTATTAAACTATATATAATAAATGGGTTCTATTATAATGTATTTGAGACCAAATTGTCATATAGAAATGAGATGGGTTCCACATTAATTCCCTTGAAACCTGATTAACAAATGAAAACCAATTGGGTCCCATAACAATCTCATTGAAACATGATTAAACTAAAACAAAAAAATGTGTTTCATAACAATATCATGGAAAATTTTGTAATCCATCCTATGAAATATTGAGGATGGAATCATTAAATAATCCCAAACATTCCCAAATTGATAACAAGTGTTTTATACACTTATTAATGTAATTAAATTTAATATATTCTTAATTTTTTTATAAAATATCTTTTCCATTTTGAAAAACAATTTGTAAAACAAAACAGATTTTGAAAACTATTTTTATTGAAACAAACCATGAGAAAATAGAAAATAAATCATTTGAAATATTTAAAATCACTTTTTAAAAACTAATATTTTTTTAAAAAATACTTTCATAAGAAAATGATAATAAAATATCATCAAAAAACACTTTTAATAAAATTTTATAAAATATTATTTTGAATGAACAATGATTTTCTACAGAAGAGGGAAATGAAGTATGATTTTTGCAAAGAAAATTTTCTACAATTTCTAAATACAAAATATTATAGAAATGGTACAATTAAATGAAAATATTATTTGTTTTTTTAGAAGGGTGACAAGGATTGTTCTCCCAATCCCTGCCAAAAGAAGATTTATTCAATAAAAAAGATATCAAGAGTTCAGGAGGTGCTATCAAACATCACACTATTCAGATTCCAGAAGTCTGACCAGAAATAGGCTGGTCGGCTCCTTTAGGTCTGATACATTTTCCTCCAAACTGAACCATCAAGATATGTCTTTTCTTCTCTTGAGGGTAAGCTCATCCGATCGTGCTATCATCATCAAAGAGTCTATCCATCTATGCATGCCTCACCATGGTCCTCAAAAGGAAGCCAGATAAAGATACAAATGAATTAGAAAGATAGCAGGAGAGAAATATAGAGAGTAGAACATCACTGGTCAGATAATGAATAATCAAGATGAGATCTATAATACAGGCCATGAAGAATAGAAATTCCCAAATCTGACATCCAGTATCAAGAAACTCAAACATAAAACCAAAACGTACAGTGTGGAGCATGATAATGCTGATAAACAGCATCCATAGAATCACCATTTCAAGAAAGATCCTAATAATAGGAGATATGTCCAAATCCCTTTTCAAATGGGGTAAAAAAACATCAGGAATCTTGTCATGCCAAATGAAGTCAGCACCTTCTGCCCTTTTGTTAGCCAATCCATCTGCAATAGAATTAGCATCCATATAGACATGATTAATAATATGATTCAAAGAGTAAAGGGAATTTAAACAATTAATCAATCTATGTTGAAGCTTCCAGGAGAAGTGACATGAACCATCCTTAATAGCAGAGACTATCCTAGTCGAATCACTCTCTAGCCAGATATTATTCCAGCCATATTTGTTGGCCTGCTCCACTATAAGGATGATTCCCATCATCTCAGCTTTAATTGAAGAAAAAATACCACAAGAACCATGAAATCCCCCAACCACCATACCCTTATGATCTCCGAACACAGCACCATATCAAGAAGGACCAGGATTCCCTTTCGATGCACCATCCAGATAATCTATGAGATTTTAGCGAAATACTTTTACCACTTCAGTAAAATCAAATCACTATACCCATGAAAATATGTAATATAGAATATCATGAAAATAATGACATTAATATTATATCATATCAAATTATAATCAAATCAAACTCATGAATTATGGTATATTTATTACACAACATATGTATCAAAGTAGGAAAATTTGATAGGAAATCCCAAAACACTTTCGTATCATTGAAACAATAATCCCTATGAATTAGAGATCCTAAGATGGATATTAAAATAAAAATAAATATATACATAATATTAATAAAACACATTAATGGGTAATATTTACACCACTAAAAAAAACTATTGTTGAGTAAAGAATACATCTCATAGAAAAAAGTTTGGCGAAAAAAACACATTCCTCATGTCTGATTTATCACACATGTTCTTTAACATCTGGAATAATGAAAATATGTTAATTATTAACCTCATTGATAAAATTTAACATTTTTATTAATAATTATATTTCAATTACTACAATGATATATTTAATTACTTAAAAAATTATTTATTAATTAGATGTTTTGACTTTATATGGATTTTTAGTTGGAACTAAATTTGGATAGTCAACTATAGTTAATGAGGCCGCTATTTAATAATATTTACAATAATACTAGTGATTTATTTACCACATTTATATATCAATTTTAGTTTTACAACCCATTATAAAATATTATTATAAATAATTAACTACCACAACGATCATTAATATGGTAGGCCTTACTGAAGCATAATCAATATGTCTATTTTTCAATAACTATTATGGAATGATGTTATGTAATATTATATAAATTTATAATTATAATTATATAATAAATAATAGTATATTAATTTATTATAATTTTATATATCATTATTTCTATGTAAATGGAATCACAATCCTTTGAGGATGTCGTAGTCAACTCGTCCACGAACGACGTTGTCACTCTTCAGTGTGTGAAACTATAAAGAATAAAATGACACATTATATTTATAAAGATACAATTATTTCAATAATATCATTATTATTCCATTGATAACACATTTATTCATTTTATTTACCCTTATTAAATTCCATAAAACATGTTAATAAAAAAGGCTTCAATTCTATTTACAAGCCAGTTGTCCCCTGTACCCAAGAGTGTTGTTATAATATCCACCATGGTTTGGAATCTAAAAATGATAGTATATGATACAATGAATATATAGGTATAATTATATTATAAATACAATAAATATAAAATGAAAATATTTTTTATATCATTATTCCCAACCATGAGATTTCGTTATGGGGAAAAGAATGATATCGTTTCGTGAGGAGGTAGTCCTCCAAACACATAGATAATGATTTCATAACCCATTTAATGGATGGATGTATATAAATAGATTATAAAATTAATATTAAACACTGATATTTATATATTAAAAATATTTTTAAATATAATAATTGTATAATATGGATTTGGGATGACGTCGTATGAAATTACATAGAAACACATTATGATGATCATTACCTCGTATTCAGGTAAGTCTTTTTTCTGAACCAGTGGACTTATATGGATTGATTTATAACCAAAATAACATACTATTATTAGTATATTGAAGTTTTTATATAATACAGGTTGTATTGTTCCATGATTATGGTCATGAGTGGTGTGAATTAAAAAGGATAGGTAGATTCCTTTTATACGGGAGGTGAATTGAAATCTTGTAATGCTTTGAAATAATAAATTACACCCTTATTTTTTCATATAAAGTTACAGAAATAATTCCCCAAACATGATAATATACACTATAGTGTATACATATGACAATAAAATGGGTTCTTTACTTGATTATATGTTATATTTCACCTTATGATTACAGTTTTAGCATTATTAAATAATTCGCAAAACTCAATAATCTATGTCAATTTTTTTTAAACGATGATTCAATATTAACTATATAAAAATTAATAATAATTTTAGGAAATTAAATTAATATTTTACAAATTATATCCATTAATTATCATTTTAAACATTCCTTGTTATAGATTATATTATTCATTTAAAATGGTGAAAAATTATGCATTCTGAAATAGTCTTTAGAAACACTGTTTTTAAACTCTATAAATAACAAATATTAAATATGACTCTATATTTTATTGGAAAGTAATTATGTTCATTAAATTAAAATAAATAATATTATTGGTATATTAAATCAAATTTAATACATATTGGGATTCATAATAACTTAATTTATTAAATAAATTATGAATTTTATTAGAAAAAAAATTTATTTTTCAATATTCATTGAAAAGTAAATATTTTCAAAATAATTTCTAAAATTTACAGAATGTAAATTTTGAAATTACACAACTAAAAATGATTGTTATTTAATCATATAATGTTTATAAATGTGATAAATACTATTTTTAAAATATTTTTGTCAAAAAAAGGTGATAAAAATCATTTTTGAAAAATATATAGTTTTAAGTATAAAATATGATATTTTATTTAATGTCATGATATCACATTGAATAGATTTTAAACATTAGATTAAACTTACTAAAAGAAATATTATTAAAAAAAATATTCATGGGTGTTTTTTTAATTTATTTTTATTAAAAACATTGATGCACATTAATATTTTCTTTATAAAAAGTTTTTTTTCCGGTTTTAAAAAAGTGTATTATTTTTATTTATAATTAATTGGCCACTAATGAGTTAAATATATATATATATATATTTTAAAAAATATATTTAATTTTATGTTAATCAATGTATATGCACCATTTAATAAAATGAGGTTATAATGGCAAAATTTTTCATTGGTAGTTTATGTCTCTTGTTGCATGTGAAATTCAATATGAAACTTAGAAATCAGGCGGTTTCTTATTACAGAAGCTATAATGTGTATTATTTTTTTAAACTATAAAATAATTTTTTCATGTCTTTACACTACAAAATATAATTTTCATCCATTAAGAACATAATAGTTTGGAAAAAATAGAATACAACAATAGGTTTATTTGAAGGGAAAATTATTTTTATTCAAT
The DNA here is from genome assembly GCA_963277665.1 of Viscum album. Lineage (NCBI taxonomy): Eukaryota > Viridiplantae > Streptophyta > Magnoliopsida > Santalales > Viscaceae > Viscum > Viscum album. The sequence goes on from OY728140.1 coordinate 1,062,693,284, forward strand.
AATTATAACAAAACCATTTTCAAGATCATAATTGTTCACCACACTATATGTATGTATTTATCTCTAGAATCATTCTTCCAAACTATATTCACAATTCAGATAATTGTGATTATATTTCTAATCTCATAATTGTGATTCTATATAGTTTTATAAAGAAGTATTTATTTTATACTAGTGTGTTTTAAATATTCATCCACCATTTAAATGAAGGTTCTCTGTGATACCACATATTCCCTGAACAAAAATATAATTTTTCAAAATATGATTCCTTTTTTTAGAAAATTATAATCACTCTGATATGGTTTTATATAAACCCAATCAATAAATATTTATTATTTTATTTCATAAACTTTGATATTATTTGGGAAATGAATTTGAGTTTATCTTTTTATAATGATAATAATCATTTAAAATAAATTTAAAATAAATTTATGTAAATAGTTCAAAAATAATTTCAATGACTGTAAATGAGGTAATATATAATTATTTATTTGGTATATTTCAAATTTTTGGAACTAGAGAAAATAATTCTATATATTTCTAGTAGATCATTTTGATTTTCATGTTCTCCCACATGGAAAACGATAGATTATGAAATTTCATTCAAAATTAATTGTATGACTAAATTAATATATTTTATTATATTATATAAAAAATCACCTCCATCCACTATTGTCACCCAATCATACATTCATTCTAGAATAAATATATAGTTATTTGTAATGAAATAAATTTTAAAATATTCTACTCACTGGCCTTATCATATTATTAGTTTAGTATAATTGTTGGAATCAATCCAATTTTAATATATATTTTTTGTACATGGCTTTATTAGAATTAAAACAAATCCAAACATGTTAGACAATTGATTTAATGCTCTTGTACCCAAATTATTATATAACATGATATATGTAGATCAATTATTAATATATTGATACAACCACATTATTATTAAACTAATGTTATTAAAAATTAATTTTGGTCAAAATCCAATGCTTTCTCTAGGATTCATTCATAGTTAAAGAAAATCCAGCTCCAGTTATGATTTAGTTAGATTATTTGAGTCATATTGATCTACGTCGCAAATTTTGGAAAAGTAAAATGACCCCAACCTCACCCAATAAATATATAATTCCACAACTATACTCAAGACTATATATAGTAAAAATAATTACTATTTTAAGATAATATATATTATTATAACAAATTATTAATGTTCTGATATATATTATTAATCATCTTTGAAATCACTCGATCATTGTATATTTATTATGCCAATTCCATACCATGAAACATTAACATATTTTAATATTAACCCTAAACACCTAAAGTTTTATTCATTTATAGAAAAATATTTCATCTATTAATTACATTATGTTTTAATATATAGCAAAATATAAATAATAAAACTGTTTAATCTTCAACAATGATTCTTTGGATAAAAAGGATCATAGAAATATGAATTTTTCATAGATCATCACACAATATTGAGAAAATATATTCATTGTATGTGTGGTAATATATAAAAATCCATTGTACATGAGTCCTATGTTTTATATTTATTCACATAAACTACCAGTATAGAACATTTTATATCAATATAATATCCATCTATATTTTAAATCCTATATAATAATTGTAACGAAACCAACAAAGAATTATTCTTCCACTCAATAAAATCATTGTGAAAAAGAGTTCTTCAGAAATGACAATGAATTGTACATGAAAAATAATTTCACTATATATATGGATAAAATGTTTTCACATATCTAGGATCCAATGGACGAAAATACATTCCATATGGTCTCCCACAATATACTATCTCTATGTTATCATGACTGGACACTTTATTCAGTTTCAACCTTTAGTGAGTTTAATACATTGATAAAAAGTCGTAGGACTATAACATAGATCATTAGTAATTGTCCAATAACTTTATGTATCAAATAAATTATTATTCTAAATAAATGAAATATAGTTTAAATTTATAAAAATAGTTCACAATAAAAAAACTAAATACACATATAATAGTATGCAGTTCTGAAGAATATTTAGAATATTAAAATATTCATTGCAATAAAAACATAATATCTAATAGACATCTATAAATATTTTCTATATCCAAATATAATGGTAAAATCCATTAATAATGTGAAATACATGTATTAAACTAGATGGGAAAAAAATTAAACATATGAATATATCATATGCACATGAAAAATCTCTTTAGATGGAAATAAACACAGAATATAAAAAAAGTATTTCAATGTTGATATAATAAAATAAGTAAATTTATATTTCATTGTATAAAAATATTTACCCAAATGAATATCATTATAATTAAAATAAAATTATTTTTCCAAATTTTTATTTGTTAACTAAAACATCCAAAAACCTTATTTTACATCAATAAATATAAGTTTACTATGTTGGGGGAATATAATTAATCATTATTTCATAAAATATATAAAAAAGGAACGCCTGAAAATTCAATATAAAAAATTTATATGGGATTTTGGTGTGTATATAATACAATACTACAATCCCCAAACACTAAAATAAATCATGGATCATTCATTGAATATCACAGTAATGTTTGTTATGTGTAGTGGTATAACCTATTGTGTATTTACAACATGGATTTTGGACTAAATTTATGATAATTATAACATTTACATTTAGAATAATGTAATCACTAATGAAATGAAATCACAAATTAATTTAATAACTACTAGATACTATAATTATTTGATCATTTCATATATAATTAATAATTACATTATATTAATTAAACAATTTCTTATTGATGAATTCTTTCATTATTATCAATTATTTGATGAATATGAGTGGTGTTATAATATTTTTTAAGTGGAATCAAGAAGAATATTGTCTCACTTTGTGAATAATATGTGTTTCACAAACTATATACTTTTTTGTAGAATAATCAATGTGATAGAACTGGTGGAATGAATTCTTTCAGAAATCACTATTGATCACACCAAAATTTTACATGGATATAAGGAATAACTATCGTGAAAATGGGTTATTTATCTACATTATTTAGAGCATAATATGGGAAGATATCCCAAGAAATTCATGTAATCTCCTCTTACAGTCATTGTGAATAATTATGTGTTTGTGGCCACAGTTTCTGAAAACGTCATAACTATGTTTAAATAATGATATGGTTAGAAAATAATAATTAGATAGTAGACACTATTAATTTAATGATACACAAAATTATATAATATCAATGTAATAAAATAATTATTTTTATTATGTGACATGTACTAAAATGATGGAATAAATAAATATGATTTCCCAAATAAATATATAATAAATTTTTAAATTTTTTAAAATGTCATTCCTATTTTAACAATCAAACATGGTCTACAGAACATCCTAAATATTTACATATCTTTGTGTATTGTTAATTTTTTGGGAATGATAAATATCAATGTACTATATAGTTATTAAACAAATTATTTTATTCATTAAACCATATAAAATATATTTATTAGATAGTCATTTAGAAAACTAATATTCTTTAAACACGTGAACAAAAATTAATAAAGAAATATTATATATAAATGCAATTAATCATATAATTAGATCAGGTAGAAATATTTATTTATAATTGAACTCACTAAAATATTCTCTCAACTAATTAGTGACGAATTATTTGTGACCAATAGAATATGAATAATTATTAAAAAATATATAGGAAATTTTTATCCAATGTGTTAAATTGATTTATAATTTCACAGAGGATCTATATAGGCTTTTTGTGTGACCCTCAATGATTATATCTATGTTTCATAAGGATACACCACCAAAATTCCATTGTTAGTGTCCATTAAGATACCTAGTATCCCATCGAGAAATAATTTTATCTTATAATGAAAAAAAACTTAATAAAATAAAATATATAATATATTTTATTTGTCATAATATATTAATTAAAAAGGGTTTCATAGTACTATCCTAAAACAGTTATCTCAATGAAACACTATTTTACATTGTAGAAATTAACAAAAAACATACAACACTATGCCCATAGTCATAATTAGTAAGTATCATTCCCATCAAATAGAATTGTATTTCAATTATCATGGTTGAATAGATTAGATATGTCAATTAATATTTTATTCATTGAAATAATATGAATCATACTACACCCAATATATCCAACATCAATAAAAACATATTCCATAATAAATTATATAAATACATCATATTGTGTTACTCATAATTTTCATTAATTATAATCATAATATATATGAATCATTAAAAATGTTTGAAGATAAAAACATCAAAATACATTTATTTAAGTGAAATTTAAAGTGGTGGGTTAGGTTATCATAATTTGTATTGATGATTTAACATAGGATTAAATTTAAGGGAATTATCCTCAATGGCTTATAATTCCCTAACCCAACATATCCATTCACATTTAAGTCATACAAAATGATATTCTCCCTCCACAAAACATATAATTATCTATACTATCATTGAACATAAAGAAATTATCCTTAGTTGGGAACTATTATAACCTTTTAATGTTATGTGTAGATAAGGTAAATTATCACATACAGTTTCACATTTATTAATAATGATGATATTTTAAAATAATATTATTCATAAAATATTAATTATTGGTTAAAAAAATGTATTCAAAATTTCGATCATGGGAAGTAACATAAAATGACTACGACCTATAGTTGATAAAATTTATAATAGCCATTAAATGATTAGTTGTCATATTATAGTCATGATTAACCGAGAAAATAATTTCATAATGGATTCTACCATTTTTTATTTAATGGAATCTCCACTTATTAAAACCGTAATGATCTACAAAAAATCCTAAAATAAGTTATACTGTTGGTTCTTTTACCTCATCATTTGATGCGAGTATAGATTTTATATGAGGGGAATCATTGAAATTTTAATGTTTCCTTATAATGGATATCCACATAATGATATTGGATGTATTTTTTTTCCCATGATACTTTTTTTTTGAATTAGTATCACAAATATTCTACTACTCTAAAGTATATTTTTCTATAACTGGTTTATTTAGACTCATCAAAATTGTAGTAAGTTTGTTTAGGTTGAAGAAATATCTTATCTACAACTTCATATTGTTTTAATTATATCTAAAATAAACATCTACAGATCCATTTATTACTCGATCCCAATTTCCATTATATAAACTATAAAATAAAATTTTTCCCATTTAAATACTTAATGATATCTTTAACAGTGTACTAGGGTTGATCACCCGGATCATCTTGATAACTACATAACATTTTAAAAGTGTCAGAAACATATATCGTAGTAGAAACAATTATATACATGATTATTATAACATATAATAATATGATATAATACTTGTTTTCACCCAAATATATCTTCAAAAGATACTTTTTCTGTGAGATATGTATATAGTGTGTCAATAGAATAAAATAACTATTGAAATATAAAAATTTTAATATCATTATTATCCATTCAATGTTTGTACCATGATTTTTTCTATTAATTATTTTGTAGATATAATAAATTTTCATGATTTATTAGATATATATTATTCTACTAAATTCTGTTATGGGGAAACACCTGGTTCAATTTCCAGAACTAACTGTAATACTTATACATCATTTTTAATAAGTAATATTTCCTAAAAATATATTAATATGAATATAAATATAGTTCCACTAGAAAACTTATAAATATATATTATTTATTACATCTTTATTCAATAAAAATATTTAATGGCATCATCAAATGAATGTTCCATAATCATGATACTTTATAAGGACTCAAACATAATCATTACATACCCTAGTGAATTTAACTAGAATTAAATTATTACATTCCCAAAGATATTTTTAGCTCATATTTTTAGAATATTATGTCATAACATATAAAAGAAATCCCATAAGAAAAGAAAGAGTATAATTTTAAATTTGAAACATTTTTTAATATATATTTTTTATATAACAAGAATTATTGTAATGTATTATTCTAACCAAATTTATCATAGATTTTTTTCACTTATCCAATAGTGAAAACATGTGAGAAAATATTTTAAAATAAGGTATGTGAACCAAAATCTTAATAATGGGAATATAAATAAGGAAAGAAACCATTAGAATATTAATAATTAAAAAAATATGAAAAACTTATCTAAAATACATACTTCTCACAAATAAAGAATCATATACATACTTTCTGAAAACCTGAGACTTCTATAAAAAACAAAAATTAACTAATTATGTATCTTCTAGAATTACATACTAAATATTTTAACCCGCAAAGATAAAATTTAATTTTTATCCGTAATATCTACCTTATAATGAATCCATCATGGGTACCTGAAAATGTAACCCCCACGACTTCTATAAAATGTAACCCCCACAACTACATTATGATGTAACCATTAGTTTTAAAGGATTTTCATGTCAAAAGGAAGAAAAACTCTTGAAGAATAATGAAATGGCCTTAATATGTTTCAATAATTTTATATTATACTATATATCAATTTTTCTAATATTAGGTTTATTAACAAGATAAAAAATTAATGAAAATGATTTAATTTATTTTTTTTGGGTTTTTAAATCATTTAATAACTCATGTAATTTTTTTAATATCATGTTTATACATGTATGAAAAATTCTTTTCAAATAGGTATTTCTGATTTAATATTTTGGCTTAAATATATATATTTTATCTAATATGGATTCCTACTGAGTTAAAAGATGACATAGGGTAATTCAGGGCATGATCAAAGCTAGAAAACTATCATTTTGGGGAAACAAGATATGTCACATAGATGGTTCATGGTTGGCCCATGATTTTACTAAATGTACAGATGGTAATTTTTTTGATAGAAGCACTTTGCACAGTTCATGCATGGTCGTTTGTCACAACCGTAAATAAATTTGGTCGACCTAGGTAACATTGCACAGTTGGGCCATGGTTTGTCAAACTATTATTACAAACCCTACACAGGACATTTTCTAGGTAATTTTACATTTTTCCCTTAATGATCTAATTATAACACATCATCTATAAAATTTAATTGGAAAGAAATATTAAAGCCTTTCTCTCTAAATTTGGTACTTTTTGAATACCAACGTTGTAGATTCAATGATATGCTTCCTCTAGGATCTGAATGAGTTTTTTTTCGTCACCATACATGTGAAACAATAAGTAAATGAGTCCCCTTGAGCCATTATCCTTCTCTCTTTCTCTCGAACATGTTATCAAGGACTGATTGTTTTTCTCTTTTTGGTGTATCTACATCGATCATAGTCATATAATGGAAAAATACCAAATTAAGAGAGTTTTTCAAACCCGTGGCGGGTGGTCTATAACTCATCCTGAATGTTTATTGATTCTAAAATTCTTATATGGGTCCCACCAATTTCATTTGTTGTCATTTATTGAATTTATCTTTCTTGAAAAAAATAATTAGAACTGTATGGATACACATTTTCCATATATGTAATTATTATTACTAGATATTACCACAAATACATCTTTTCTAGGTTAAAGGCTATTCATTAAATGTTGTTACTGTTTTTGACTTGTTTGTTCCACCATTCAGGTGCTAAATCGAATGACCACTCCAACGGTAATATATTTAATATTAAATGGATTTATTGATATTGTGAATTTAATAATGGAATGTAACCTATATGAAAACAACCTGACCCAAATATGGTAAGTGATTAAATTGATAAATAAAATTGAAATTATAAATTTTATGTATATTGAGGGATTTAATTAACGAGATTATATTAGAATGATTCATAGGTTTCATGTCTATAGCACTGCTTACAATATTAATTTACGGAAATTGAATGAAATTTAAAAATTTAATATGCATTATATAGAATGAATAATAGATTCCTTCAACAAGTAATTATCACATTAATGAAAGGAAATGCTTGAAAAATATGTACATATTACATAATTATGAATTGATTAAAAAGTTGTATGAAACATGACCATATCACACTAATAAATGAAAAGGATAGAACAAATTGCTGCTTCCTATAGGAACTTATATTTATAATGAATGATTTGGATGGAACCAAAAAATATTAAATGACCACATAATCATATAGGAGTGGCCTAACTGGATATCTCCTAGAATTTGGAATGGAAAATTCCATGAGCACTCATGAACCCCATTTTAATTCAGGGTTATAGCATGCTTAGGTTGAGACCCACAAAGATCGTGATCATGTACTAACATTGGATTCCCGGTATGATACTTTTTGATCCATCATGTTATATTGTATGATTCCATGGATACACAATGTGGATTCATTAGTATCATCACATTATTGATTTGATACACTCATTGGATCGAGCATTGGTCAATTAGTCCCATGGTTAAAAACCATCAGGCCCGATCATTTCATATCTCCATTTTACCTTGGATAATGACCATTAATTGTTAAGAAACCCCATTGGGAAATTCATTGGACTATGCTCATTGGATTACACTCAAAACTATGTTAGTCTATAGTTATTACTGAGTTGTAAACCCATGAGTTCTATATTACCATGGTCATTACTTTGGGAATTCACTATGAAATACGATTACAACATGCCTTGTTACATCGTGGAACCATTGAAATTGCTAACATGTGGCTTATTTATAAACCCGTAATAAAAAAATAATGAATTATTGAAATGTTTAGATGCCAGCTAAGGTATGATATAGGTACATGGTAATTAAGTAACATTGTACTATTATACTATATATATATATATATGCATTTTTCGAACACCGTTATATTTCCATTTAACGCGATGGATGTTATAGACACCATTGTGGGTGGACCACTTATATTTATCTCACACTATCTTTGGTTTCTGCCTGATACCCGGGGTATATTACATGGTTTCAAGTGCTGACAAATGGAAGCATATTCCTTCAAACACTTGATTTCTTGCTATTTTTGTTAATGTATGTTAGTAGATGATCGATCCAAATTTTTGGATTCTTGGTATAGTATTTTATTTCCTTTATATAATGTGGAACATGCTTTTCATGTTTTTTATCCCTGTTTTCTAGTGTTCTAATACATGTAATATCATCATCTATTTTTGAATTTTATTCCAGTTGTTTCAATTATAATTACAAAAGTATCTATTTTTTTGTTCCTTATGTTAACTTATATTTATTCAATTATATATTCTCAGTTCCTTCTATCTTTTGTGCTAAAAATTGGTAATGAGAGAATATTCTCTCCATGGACACACCCCAGGACCTAACTTCTAGTTAGAATCCACTAGCGTTCCAGGAGAAATTCTTCAGGCCATGTGGGCCACTACGTTCAGGGAACACATATATGTGGTACCTGGGTCTGGGATGTCAAAATATTCTATCAAAGATGGTTCTTTTATTGATTTTTTATTTGAATACAATAGATTGCTTATTTGGATTGTTTGGGACTTTTTCTTATGTCATGTTTGGGCATCACACACCCATGTTTTTGTAAAAACCAATGTTTCTTAAAATATAATTATTGTTGTAATTTTTCATATTATTGTTGATATTATTTCATTATTGGCTGACGCACATGTTGTGTAGGGTAATCGATTATTACTATATATAGGATCTTCTTCCATCCTTCATATGATGATATATGGGAAATGATCATTGTTACATGCATCACTATAGGGATCATGAATTCACATGTTAGGAATATGGCATTCCATATATGTGCATTTCACGGATTTTCATTTCTTGATAAGACTATGATTTTTTAGTGATTTAATGATAGTTATCTTATTCTTGTATTATTAATTCTTGAGATTAAGTAATTGAAAATCTCAATTCATGAGGTGTATGTATCCTCGTGGGTTGGGATAAGTATTTTACTATTTTGAGGCATTATTATATAAGTAAATGGGTGTCATTTATTGTGATAGGTGTATGGGAACTGATTTATCAGAAATGGATATCAATTATAATGTGAATCATGGAATCTAATATGAAATAGTTGTATATCCTTACCCTACCATTCCATGTTAATGAAAGGTAAATGAGAAAACCTGGTAATTAAAGGTAAAATGAAATTAAACATATACTTGAGTGCCTTCCAATACATGGACATATATGTAGGTTGTTGGTGTATTATTAATTGGATAGTGATTTTTCATACGTTCACCTTCCACTAGTGTTTCAATATTTCTAATTATTCTTTTTTGATGGAATATACTTTGAATTTGTAGAACATTACTTCCATAATATACTCATACCATACTCTAAGAGGGTGGATAATACCATTATCACGACATGGAGGGAACTAAGTCACCACTCCTATCTCTAGGAGTCCCTATCAAGGAACCAAATTCATTACCAAATATAGAAAATGATGTCAATTTTTGATGCCTTATATGGTAGGCCATACCCCTCACCCTTATACTGGTTGAGGTAGGTGATGATGCCCTTCTAGGTCCTCATCATGTTCATGAAACTTTAGAGAATGTTCGGCTGATCAGAAAACATATGAATATGTCTCAATCTAGACAGAAATATTATCTCAATCATCGTTAAAGACCTCTTGAGTTTTAGTATGGGGATCATGTTTCATTAGTGTATCTCTGAGGCTTGGGAATATACTATTACGAAAGCAAAGAATGATTCACCCAGCTTATATGGGGAATTTGGATATTCTAGAGAGATTCGAGCCAGTGGATTGTTGATTTCTATTACTATAGATGTACCATTCCATGCACATCATCATTAATGTTTCACAACATCTCTAATATCATTTGAAAAATCCCATAATTTTGACCCTGAGGTAGTTTAGTTAGAATCTTATATTACCATTTAGGATTATCTTGTACACATAATTGACTTGAGCATAAAGGATCACTGAGGATGGTATTTCCCACTTATATAGGTTATATGGTAGCACCACCCAGTACCTAGAGAGACACAGGAGGGGGGATCCGATTTACATTCCCAATTTCCAGAGTTGTTCTATGAAAATTATTTTAATCCCTTGAAAATTTATCTATAGGATGAGTTCTTTTATAGGGAAATGATTATACTAACCCAATATTTAACTCAGATATGGTTCCTTATAAATTATTTCTAAATATATACTATGGACATAATATGGATTCATAGAAAGTATGAAAATGTCTCTAGGGTGTCTTGGGAATGTTTAGAGACCAGATCCCATAATTTTGGGGAAATATGACATGTCACATGGCTGGTTCACGGTTGGCCTAACCGTGACTATGGTTAGATTTTTAACAGAACCTATTCACACGGTTCATGCCCGACCATGTGGAATTATTGTGAAAAGTACCCTTTAGCACAGGTAACTGTGCATAAAAACCATGCACATACCAATTTTTTTGGTAATTTGTCAATTTTTTCCTTAATGATGTATTTAGGACCGCGGTTTTTCCCAAAAAGAGAACAAGAGTCATTATCCCCATTATCTGTCAAATTTACCATTTTTTACATCAAAATAAGTGATTAAAAGATATTTAACATCTTTGATCTCACCAAGGTTTCGTTCATCTCATTGGATGTGCAACAATAAGTACCTGAGTCCTCTTGAGCTGATCTGATTCTCTCTTTCTCTTGAAAGAGTTAATAGGGTATGTGCAATTTTCCCTTATTCATATATCCACACTGATCTGAACCAAATATAGGGACTATAAATGAGGAGGACTGTCATGTTATCCTATGGTGGGTTTTCTATAACGTGTACATAATGTTCGTTGATTTTGGAAATGTCGTTTGGGGACTACTATATTTATCGGGTGTCATTTACTGAACTTATATTCCATGTTTATAATAATTAGAACCATATGGATATATTATTTCCATATATTTGATTAATTATTTGTGGTTATTACCATAACTCAATCCTTTTTATGTCTAAGGTTATTCCTTAATTGTGGATTGGTTTTTTGACACGTTTTCTCCACTATTAGGGTGTTCCATGGCTGGACCATTATAAAGGTATTATTTTCTATATTGAATAGATTTTTTCATTTAGAGTCTTGAATAATGTAAATTAATTTTTATGCATACAACTTGGCCCACCTATAGTAATTGTATCAATTTTTAATTAAACGTGAAATTGAAATTGGAACGTTTTTTGAGTACATGACTTGACATGATTAAATGTGAATGGTTGATATAATTTTTATCAATTTATCAAATTTCCACCTTAATATAATTTAGTGGAAAGGACCTTAATTATTGAATAATAATAGTAAAATGGAATAAACAATGATTGCATGATCCTGGGCCTTGTAAAACTATTTAAATCAAGGATAGAACCAAATTGACTTATTGATTAAATATGACTTGATTAAAAGGTTGAACGCTACATGACCATATCACACTAATGAATGGAAATGATTGGACCAAATAAAACATTACATGACTTCACAACCTTATAGGAATTCCCTGACTCAATCCCTCTTTGGATTCGGATTAGAGAATTCCTTGAGAACTTAGGATCACCAAAATGATTTTGGGATGTGGTTTTTTTAGTTTTAGATCCACCTAGATCCTAATAATTTTCTACAATAGGATGCATGATATCATACTATCATATCCCCCATGTAGTAAAACTGGATGCCTATGATACACTCATTGGTTCTAGAAATATCATCATAGGATTCCGTGGATGAACTCCTATGATCCAACATTGACAAGTTAGTGCGATGGTGAACACCCATCAAGCCCAGTAATTGCATAGCCCCATCTTACAATGGATGATAACATTGGACTCTGTAGCCACATAATTTTCTGAAATTTCTAGACTATGATATTTGGATTACACTCTTACCTATCCTAGGATATATTTATTACTAAGTTTGTGACCCATGTGGTTTACCTCACCTTGGATTATAACTTTGGACTTCACTATGAAATATAATTTGCAGTTTCCTTGTTAGAAGTTGGATACTTTTAAATTCATATAATGTGACTTATTTATAAATATTTAATAAAAAAATTTATTATTGACATGTTTAGACACCCGCTAATGGATAATGAAGGTACATGGGTATTTAGTTACATTGTACTTCTTTACAATATATACACATGCATGAAAACTAATACATTTCCATTTAACGTGCCATATGTTATAGACACCATTGGTGGTGGCCAACTAAGATTTATCTCGAACCCTCTCTCGGACCATTTTTTTATTTGAGGATAATAAAATTATTGCATGTCTTGAAAAATTGATGTATACAACTTCAAACACAAGATTTATTTCCATTTAGGATGGATGTTGTTAGGATATGACTTAGCCAGAGCTCTGGATTCTAGGGATGTACATTGATTTCTTTTATACATTGAAGAATATGGTATGTATTTTTTGATCCATGTTTTTTTATTTTATAGTACATTATGTATCATCATCTTTTGTGGAATTTCATTCTAGTTGTTTCAGTTAGTATTTCATTTGAATCTATTTTTTCATTGTGCCTTCTGTTTAAATATATTTCTCCCTATATTTACTATATATTTACATCCATTCCCACTATACACATTTTTAATGAAAGAATGGTCACCCCATAGACACACCCATGGTACTCACTACTTGTAGGAAGCCTCTGGAGTTTTGGGAGATGCTCTTGAGTCCATGTGGCCCAGAAAACATGAGGCACCCATCTAAGTAGAAAATGTGTCACTAATGTCAAACAAAAATAGTTACTAAGAATTATATAAATTATAATATGTTTAATTAAAAATTATTTAATAATAATAATTTTTTTAGGAACATCCTTGATGGAGTTAATATAAAATGAAATTTTACTATCTCTGATGGTGGTAAATTCACACATCACAAATGATGTTCATTTTTTAGAATATAAGGTTAAGGAGAAAAGTTTGATGTTTAATTTTTACATAAACATGAAAACACAAATTTATATTTAATACACTATATTTTTAATTCCACTAGTATAAGATTATTAAAAGTGGTAAAAATAAAATAAAATTAATTAAATTCTAATTAAATGAATAAGTAAGAGGATTTTACCACTTGAATTCTTTTCATTGAGAACCTCTATAGGGCTACAAGTTTGGGAATATTGGTGAGACTAGTAGGTCATGGATATAAAGAAGATTATTTGTAATGGAATAGGATATAAATTAACAAAACTAAAAGGAATTGAGCTATGGAGAGAACAGTTGTCTCCCTTCTGTAACATGGTTACAAATCAAAAATCTCATGGAAGATTCTATAATATCTATTTTAATACTACTGACTAGTATTACTCCCAATAGACTCTATACATCTAATTGATGTCTACATGAATTGAAAAAAATGAACCTTGAGCTCCAAATAATAATATCACTAGGGAATCACAAGGAACACATAATATCTTCCAAAATCTAAATAATCAATCATTATCAACCAAAGATTTTTGAAATGTACATTTCATAAAAGAATCTAGATTTTAATACAACTAAATGTTTTCCTTCTGTGAATTCTAAATTAAGTCAAATAGTAATGACTGCACAAATACTTTAAACAAAACATAGTGATTTACTTAACTAATAACATCAAATAAAAAATTCATCATATCATTAAACATGGAGTCATGTTCCAAATGTATCATGGTTAATGATGTTACGATTTTCATCTCAAGTTATCATCATAATTATTTAAATTTCTAGAATGGTAATTGATTAACAAAATGATAATCTTTTATTAGTTTAAGAAAAATTAAATACCTTAGGTTCGTTACCCAATGAGTGAATATATAATTCAATATTTTTTTACCAGTGAATATTTTATATTTGGATTTATATAAATGACACCTCCAAATTCATAATGAAATAATAATATCTTCTAATTATATATCATGTGTGGGATAAATTAAGTCATTAGGGTTATGTTTCATTGAAGAACAATCAATTATATGATCATTTAGCCTCAAAACATAGCAATGTGTGTTAAATGAGGAATACCTATATATGAAATAATAATAGTTTTTGGAATACATGAATAAAAGTATATCATTCACCAATCAACTTTTTAGTTCCACAAAACAATCATCACAATATTCTATATACAAAAATCTATACTATTTTCATGTTAACAAAGTTATGGGTCTATATAACCGTGAAATTGTTTATGAAAACATCATTAATAACTTGTTAATAAATGAAATAAATAAATATATGTAACAATTGTGGGTCTTGTCCATTCAGTAACAACTTCTTTGGTGGGATAGTATTTAATTACATCATTCTTTACAATGTTTCTAAGGAAAGAAATTTTATGCATCCAAAAATAACATTTTCTATATTTTCTTATATAACATCTTTTCTTTGTGAGTATGTAGGAAAATTCTTATATGTTGATCATGATTATCATAAAATTACCAAAACACAAAAATATCATCAATAAAACTGATAATAATAAGATCTGAATGTTCACATCAGATTATATTCATAAAATCAATAACTATAGTAGAAGAATTTTTCAAAACAAAAGGAATATTAACAAACTCATTTTTCTTAAATCATGTGTGAAAGGATATTGTTGTTATTTCATCTTCCTTCACCATCAGCCGATCATACCTAAATCTGATGATAATAATGGAAATTACTAATCACTAAGGACTTGAACAATAAATTCCTTTATAAGAGTCAATGGTTACTTATTGTTAAAAATAATTTTATTAAATGATATGTCTACAATGAATTTTATCATGGAACTATTATTATTCTCATCAAACAAAATTGTAGCACCTCATGGTGATGTACTGGTACGAACTAAATTTCTATCAACAATGTTATAATATTATTTTTTCCATTTAAATAATTTTCTCTTGATCCATTTGATTGGTATGTGTAAGAAGTTTTTTATTATTAGAGACTAATTCAACAAAAATTCAAGTTAATTATCTGATATTATATTGGGAAAACTAATAGGAAAAACATACATGCCTTAATTTTCTAATGGAAAATAATTACTATGAATAGTTCCGTATTTTTCCACATTATTTGCAAGATAATATTCATTTACATATATTAATAGTTACTCAGCATCCTGATAAGTTATTAATGGTGAGGGTTTATTAGTATAAAAAAATTAAAATATGTCTAAAAACAACATATTTGGCTCTATAATCAATCAGTGTTTCTTAAATAGATTGGAAATAAATACACAGAATAACATAAAACTCTACTATAGGTAAAAATAAGGTTTATAGGTAATGTATTCCCACATAAAACAATAGGATGATTTTTATAATGTAATTTTTTTTTCAATATTTCCTTATTGTGTTTTTACCATATGAACTAATATAAATTCATGATTTTAAATTTTCTATTTACTTGATTTATTCTTAGAAATAAAAGAGTGCGTAGACCCCGTACCAAAAAAATTATTATCTATATCATAGTAAAAAAACATCAAGATACAACATCATTATAATGCTCAAAATCTACTGAAATAGTCATAAAAAATTTCACTACACCTATTTTCTTATTATGTAGTTGTTTTTCAAAAATCTGATCTCTATTTTGGTATGTATTTGATTAATTATGCACCTAACCACATTTAAAACTAAATAAATTTTACTTATTAGAATTATATTTATGATAATTTTTATTAAAATGAGGGGCTATATGTCCAATTTTACTAGATCAGATATACTTCATACATTTTTTTGGAATTCCATAGTGTATTTTTACAATAATTTCTACAAAATGGAAACATTACTTTGTTACCATCAGATTTGTTTGAATGACTCTTACCCATTTCTTGACCTCTAGACCTCTTTGTCTATATGTTTTCAAAGAGAACATTTTCCATAAAAATAATTATTTCAAAAATATCAGCCCATCAAACAAGTTTTACAAAACATTTAGATTCACAGTAGTACATTTTTCTTAAAAAATATGTCTTCCATCCTTAGTAAAGAAATTTATTTTACAATCTTGATCCTGAATAATATTTGGAGTTTACCGTACCGATAAAGTTAATTTTTTAGTATACAAAACCACTAAATATTCATCCTTTTATTTCAAATGATGTAATTGATTTTCTATCCAATGTTGAACCACTTCAAGAAAATATTTATCAAGGAAAATATTCATAATTTCTTCCCATTCAATGCAATGGATTAGATAAATTTCCCTGATATTCATGTCCATTGTGCCCCACTAGTCAAATTCACATGTGAAACAATAAATGAATGAATAATACATTAATTATTTAAACACCCCACGTCATTGAATATCATTTCAAGGTAATTATTACAACCATAATCCACCATTGCGTTAGAAGATAAATTTAATGATGGAGGCTGTTGGATCATAAAATGTTCCACTATCATCATATACATTTTTTGTATCTTAGGTTTTTCTCATGCCTAGATGTCACTGTCATTTATGGCCTAATTCAATAAAGTGATCATTGTAAAAATTAATTTGTTCCAATACCTAACTTTCTAGGTTGTGGATTCATAAATAAATTATCCTTTCTGGTCCTTCTTCCTTCAGCTTCCCTATTTTAGCTGTTGAAATCAATTACAAATAGGTATATATTATATTTTTGCAACATGGTAATCATAAAATTCTATATCATTTCAAATTAACCATCAGGTAAAAAATATAGTAATATATTAATGTAATATTAACCTCTAATGTTATATAAACCATGCATGGACACAACCAATAACGACCCGGAATCAAACATTACATAATCTATTATTTCAACTAGAATTCACTTATAAAATTACCAAATATAATTTTGAATTACATTCTTAGATAACTAAACCTGAATAATGCATGAAACCCAAACATCTTAAAATATTGACACTACTAAATTAGTATCCATTTTTTATACTAAAAATATTTCTAATATAATTTGAATTCTTCTTCAGAAAAATCCTTACATTATACAGCTTCATTTATTTCATTTATCCACCCTTAAAACCTGGTAAAAAAATTATAAAAAATGGGATGAAAAATAGCATAGTAAAGGGAACTAAAAGAAGGAAATTATCTATTAGTCAATGAATACATATAATGATATGAAAAAAATAAAATTACTTTCTTCTCACCCATAATGCGTCCTATTATTAATTTCTGAAAACTAGTCACATCCATAAAAAATATAAAACAAAAAACAATGTATAGGTTATTTGTAGAATTACATCATTTATATTTTATCCCTCATGGATTACATATGATTTTAACCCTCACTATGACTAAAAGTTTATCCCTCATGACTAACATTCAAAGTAACCCTCATAGACAGCTTATGATGTAACGATCACAGTTTTACTTGGAGTAACCATATGGTCTTCCCCCAACATAAGCATACCCAATACATTAGACGGAGCTATAGTTATCACCCATCTTCAAAAAAATGAAAAATAACCAAAAAATAATTATATGATGTGAAATCATTCATCATAAAAAACTTACTTTAGAATGTTGTGAAAACTAAAATTTTAAAGAGGGGTTTTTAAGAAAAGTCTCTTACATTAACCATTGAAAAGTTAAATTTTTGTTAAAAAATTGAGAGAAAATAAATTATTTATAGAAATATAAATAAATTCATAAAAATAATTTTGCAAACAGAAAATGATGTAAAATGAAATATAAAAATAAAATTTTTACACATTTAAATATAGTTTTTAGTTAAAAAGTCCCTTATATAGAATATATATTACATAAAATGTGTTGAAACCTTCTATATAATTTTAAAAAAATGTTAATAAATCAATTTAATGACTATAATAATTATTTTACTACCTTATATTACACTATTATAATGAAATTACCCCAATTTACTGATAATATTTTGCTATTCCCATTTTTTAGGTGGGTAATTTCATTGTTTCCATTAACTGAACATAATAGTTTTTCAAGTCAAATAGAATAAAAACACAATATTTTGAATTATATTGTGTAAATATGATTATAAAATTTAAATAATACCATATATCATTTTGATTTTTGATTTGAGAATGATTCAATTGATAAAGAGTTAATAGAAAAATTAATTAATTTTGGTGGGTATTAAGACTATCATGAACTCATTTATTTTTATATAACGTAATTTTTATACATTGATTTTAGAACATTATATTACTTATAAATTGAATAATAAAATATAACTTTTCTATAATAATTGATTTATGACCAGCCTTGATGGTTGTAAGGGAAAAAGAAGTTTATCTTCCATGATAACAGTTAATCCACACATCATCGATGATGTTCTTGTTTAAAAAATGGATAGGATAAAGATTTTAATAATTATTTTTTATATAAATATAATAAAATTACATTATACATAAGATACTACAGTTTTAATGCCACATAGATAAGAATGGGGTGTAGAGAGACTATGAAGTTAATCGAAATAAAATGAAAAATAAAAGAAAATAGAAAAGGATTTAACCTCATGAATATATCTCATTGATAACCTCCTTAATCCCAATGGTTTTTTCATTTTGGTGGGAACCGAAGGTATTGTACATGGGGAAGTGTCTTTGTATGGGAATTGGCTAAAAAATATACAAGATAATACATTTTTATGTTGGAGTAGAAGATGTGGTGTGGGTGGTATTTATAGTGGGGGAGAAGAGGGTTTTGGATTTTTTTATTTATTAGTTAATTATTTTTTCTCAAAAATATGAATAGTATAATAATTATCATTAAATATATTTAAATAATTTAGGTTATTTCTAGATTTTTATTGTTATATCTACAATGAATAATGGAATATTTTTTTAACTTATAATGAAAATATACTACATATTACTATATTTCATTGTTCATTATAAATTCATCCTTTTCATAAAAATCCCAAAACATCACTATTGATACTTTTCGATGTTCATAATTAATTAATAAACACCTATTTATGAAAATAAATTTCTAAATGTAATAAATTAATTATTTAACTAAAATAATTATTTAATAGAAAAATACTAATTTTAAAATTATAAGTGATTTTATTACACTTTTAAAAATCATTTATGATATCATAAAAATATGTTATAATCATAAAGTAAAATAAATATTAATTTTTTAATCTATTCTATAAAAATAATATTTCTTTTAAATCATTATATTAATCAAAATATTGTAAATTAAAATATATGTGTCATAGAAATACCAAAAAATAATTTATTTTTTTCTTAAATTTTTTTACTTATTCCATGATATAAATATAAAATATTTTCACTTATAAGAGACATAAATTTTATTTGTAATATCACAATTCAGGTTACACTTATGTTATTAGAGATTCCAATTTTTTTTAAATACCTCTTATTTTTATACTTTTATGATGAATTTTTATATATAATTCCATAGGGAATTTTTTTTAAGACTCAAGGTTTATATATGATTATCATTATCTATAAATATATAAATAAAACTATGATTTATAATCATAATTTCCTAGAGTTTTAATACTTTCTACATGTTTTTCATATAAATATTCCAAGAGGATTCCATTATGTAATTACGTTTCAACATCAATCATGAAAATATCATTATCATAGAATGTTATTATGGTATGTAGATATATGATGGATTCATATAAGTAAATTAGAGAGAAATAATTATAATACAAGATTACATGATTTTGTAAAAAAAAAATTACCCTATTTCTTTTTCAAATTTATTCACTTTACCTTTCATTTCACATTTATATTAAATATGAATTATCACATAGTAGAATTTATATTAATTATAGGATCAACTTTAACACCTAAATATATTTGGATATGAAATATATTATGGATTACATGACATCCTTCTGCATTTTAATGAATAAATACTCAACTACATATTTTAAAGAGGGCATATCATTATTGTTTAACAATAATGAGTGAACTTTTTTATAGATTAAAGTGTTTTTTTTAATTTAACTTCTTGGATTTTTTCCCACATTATTCTTTATTAACAATGTTCAACTTCCATATTGAAATATGAAATATATTTTACTTTGTATCATTTATATCATTATAATTAACTTTATTGATGTCAATCATGCCCCAACAATCCTGCTTTAATATGCAATACCTCTATAGATAATTTGAAATCCAAAAACATCATTTTATTATATATAATGGTATTATTGCTAATATCCTTTAGTTTAATTAAAATATCATGTAAAGAAAAAAAATCTTTCCTTTTGCAGATAGTATGTTTCTTGTTAATGCCATAACATATTCATCACATCGGGATACATTGATGTCACACATCATCGGTCCCTTCCTAGTCAATAGCTATAATAGGATGCAATTTTGAAATTTGGTTTAAACATGAAAATGTGTGTATGATTTAGTTTGTGATGAAGAACCCCAAAATAGAAAAGGAATAATCATATAGATCATCATAAACAACATTGTGTTAAAAAGTTTTCAACTATTCTTTGCATCATTGTCAATCCTCTATGGGGTATTAGATGTTTAGAGTTTATATTGGACCCCACCCTATATTTGATTGTTGATGAACACCTGGTTAATGTTCTTACAACTGATCAGATCCAATATTTTTCATATCCTCTTGAGTTTTATTCTCTAATTCATTAATGGATTATTTAAAATATTTAAACTATTATGAATTATATTTCATTAAATATACATATTTTTATCTATAAAATTAATCAGTGAATGTAATTATCTTCTAAAAACCATATCTTGCTTCTACATTAAATTTTATTCATAATTTAGTGTATACCTTGTACATGAATCATTATATTAATTTATCGTTTTCCAAAAATTGGATTCCTATATAATTTATTTTATATTCAATCATGAAGTACATATTGTGGTTTAATATCAAAATTGATTAAGTAACAATCATGATAAATCATTGTGATAATTTTTTCATTTACAAAAACAATGCAATTCTTTAATTGATGTGTGTTATATGAGTAAAATGAACTTGAATTATTGAAATATTCTAATACATGGGTTTTATTATTTAATGAATAAATAAAAGTAGCAATTTTTTGTAGACCATAAACATTCCTTTGTTATAAAATTGACATTATTTATTTCCAAAAAAATAATGAATCTATAATGGATAAGGAAAGAAAAAAATGATGTTTTTATTTTTAAAACATTGTATATTAAAATAATTCTATTTTAAAAAGTATATGTCATGTTGTCAATGTGTGTTGATTGTTTAATGATGATATATTACCCAAATTCACTAAATTTATAGCCTGAAAATCCACCTCTCATAATGTAATCTATAAAAATATAATTACTTACTATATCTGAATGAAATTTTGAGAACCCAAAGATGGGTCTTATACAAAATGTTTAGATGATGAAATATTTTATTTTATAATGAATTCCCCTGAGGCTTATGGTTTATTATATAACGTGGTTTAATTACTATTCTAGTGGCCCTAAATTTCCCTTAAAAGAAAAAATAGTACCCATTTCCTTTTATTATTTTTGGATCATCCATTTCAGTAAATTTTTGTGACAAAATCCATAGACATTGTTTGAGTCTAAGATACATTTTCCATGTTCTACATTTTTTCACTATTAGGACTTTATGTTATTCATGCATGATATTCTTTTCATAAAGGTAAATTAATATAAATAGTTTTTAGTGTCAATTCCAATTAATTCTTATAATATAAATCATAATTAAAATGTGAAAGCTATTATCTTGTGGGATCTATATGAGAAATACACATAGATCATATGTGATTAAAATCCAATATGTCTATAATCACTATATATCCAATTATCTTGCCTACATGAGGCCCAGTATAAACTAAACAACTATTTGTGGACTTTAATTCTTCATTATAGATCACATAAGAATCTTTTCTCAAATTACCTTGGAAAGGATCACAATTTTGATCCATGATGTTATATATATCCATATCCTCATGTTTCATTAAGATATAATCCCATATAGATGACAACATTAATCATTTGAAATTTATGGAAAAATTTAAATGTTTCTTATTGAGTGATAGTTATTAATTATTATAAAATATTCCATTCTCTTTCCAAAATGGGGTTTTAAGCATATATAATTTTTTGTTAGGTAATTTAAAAAGGGAACTACATATAATATTCAAGAAAATTTGAGTTTTATTTTCGGATAAGCTTATAAAAAATGGATCAATTTTTTATTTTTAGTTTCATATGGATTTAAATTAACAAATTATATAAATTAATTCCTTAATCACATTATATGTATCAATATATAGATAATATATTTAATTTGATCTATTAGGATTCCACTATTTTATTGAAACCCAGTAGAGTCAGTCATTGTTTTTATAATATCCTAGCACACATATATTATAGGTTATGAGGTACACCTATTGTTCATAGAAACATACAAATTGACATAATTAAATTAATAGAAAAATGTTTTGTTGATTTATATTGACATCTAAATAATCTCATAGGTACTATATTAGTTGAATATAATCTGTATTCCAAAAATTCTAGGTTTTGATTTAATCAATGGTTGCCTCCAAAATGGAATTGGTTTAGCATCGACCATAAACCCAAATACATTTATTAAATATATACTCTAACTCCTTTATATGTATTAACTAATAAAATTATATGTATTGATATAGTCCATGGAAAAACCTAGTTCTTTGGTTGCATTAAATTTTGAGTATTGTGTGACTTCTCTTTGTAAATATTTTATTTGAGTGTCATTTAATTTTATCATTCAACATTCCATTTTTTCTTATCCCATTTTTGTTAATTTTAATTGATTTTTCAAAATTATTAACTATTCCCAAATAATGTTTACACATGTATTAATTTGGATTTAATTCCATATTTAATGCCTAATAATTATATATATAAGAATAAAAGTCAACTAATAATTTACAATGTAATAGTAATAAATAAAATACATAATGAAAAATTACTTTGATATTTTTTATTGGTTTGATTATTTTTAATATAAAATATAATCCATTTTTTGATGCTAAAAAACACTTGAATAGTTCGTATTTGGAGTAAAATCAATTGACATGTGTTCTTATATTGCTCCAAGATTTCATTTTCCTTATCTTAGAATATGAACTATGTCACTGTGAATGGGAGATTAATCCATTACCATATATTTAGTCACACCTAGGCTAGGGGAATAAAAATATTGGTTTAATGGGATTACATATAAAATAATATATACATGACATTCCATATTGAGATAATGGAAATGAATCCAATTCCCTTATTTAATTAATTAAATTATTAGAAAATCTATATTATTATAAAAATTTAATTAAAAATATCAGATACACAGGTTAAATTATGTTCATGATCATCTACTTATATGAAACGAAAATGTGGAATTACACATCCTATAACTACCATTATGTTTTTCTTTTTTATTAAGATAAACACACATGAACTAATTTTATTAATTAAATCTTGTGTTATAATATCCATTTTATAGTAGTAGAGATAATTTTCCTATGGTTCATCATGGAAAAAATGGTGTGATATATTTTTATAGAATTATTTATATTTAATTGAGTTATTTTTAAAAATAGTATCTTTTTTTAAAATATCAAAAAAGTAGATACTAACAAAATATTTAGGTTTTTAACATTATAATTAATTATTTGACGTGTAATTTAATTCTTTTTATTAGTCTATGAGAAAATTGAAGATATGAAACAATATACAGACTATGAATCACATTTTGTGAATCAGAGATATAATTATATAGACATACTATGTATATCATGTGTGGAACATGAAATTTACACACCATATGTTTCATTGACAATTTATTTGTGAAATCCATCTACTCAAAATTTATTTTCCACCCACATGGGAAGAATTAGTCATTTAATGTGTGATCCTGATACACATTTAGTATACATTATGTTTTTCTACTTCTAATCCAATGTGTTCAGTGTGACAAGTATTTTATCTCAGAGATAACAAAATAAAATTCATCTAAACCCTATACACTCTATGAAATGTACACCAGGTACATGATTTGTAGTTTAAAGAATATTGTGACAGGTTAACCTTGAAAAAAAATCTATTTTCATTAAATTCCCAACATTATTTATAGTGGTATGTCCAACATGTATCATAAAACCCATATAGGACTACAAAAAAACCTAAATAGTCTTCATATTCAGTCACATGACTTGAAAAATTTTATACCTGCAAGAATACATAGAACCTCTTATTGGAATCTAAAATTTATCTTCATCTAAATTTTATTTTTTATGTTAATATCAATAATGAATAATGTAATACTAATTTTATGATTGAAACATATTAAAACAACAAAATATATAGAAAATTAAATATAATAAAAATTTCACAGAAATTGTATATTTTAAATTAATGAATAATAAATAATAATAAATTATTATACGAATAATATGATTCAACATGGTTGATATGAGAATAAATAAAGTGCCTAAGAAGAATTTCAGACATCTGTTTTGATATAATATATTGTAATGCTAAGATTTACATTAAAAAGGAAATCAGGACCAACTATATTAAATCATATATGTTTTGATTAATTTTTCTGAACCTAAATATGTTATAATTTCAAATATAATTTAATATTAGTTTATTTAAATGTAGAATTAGATATCAGTGTATTTTTTCATTATTTTCAATTAATTAATTTCATATTATAAAATGAATTACATTAAAATTGAATAATCAACATTAGATAACCTCTATAGGACATCCACATAAGTTATTAAAATGTATGATACCTAATAAAAAAATCCTCTATGTTAAAATATGGACTAATTTCATGTTTGTGATATTCTATGTTAGTAAAAACATAATCCTTAAAGTATAGATGGAATCACATTGGTCTAGGATTATAATTTCAACACATTCATCATAGTGTTCATAGAGAATAGCTCCCTATGTCTTGAGAGATTACTCCATAGAAATCATTTGGAATATTGGTATACATTTTAATGTGACCTTGAAAAATTTCATAACTATGTTTCATTGATCTATGAGTTAAAACTAATAAATGATAAACAACCCTTTTTATTTTATTAATCCCCAAAAAATTCAATGTCTAGATAATAATATAATTTACTAGAAATTCAGTAAAATTGTGGATTATAAAAATATTATATATTTTAATAAATTTATTTACAATCATTGAAATGAAATTTCGCAAGATATTCCACATTGGGTTATCAATCCTAGACAGGTAATATTCATTAATATTTAACTGTAATTAGAAAATTACTATTTATTTATTATTTTAAATATCAATGCACATTAAACTAATAGATTATTAAATATTATATTCAAGAATCCAAAAAATAAATATTTATTAAATATTCATGCAAGTAAATAATATTTTGTTAACGTACGAATGAAAAATAAGAAATAAATATTTTATAGTCACATAATTTTGTATCTAATTGCGTGGTGAATAAATATTTATTAAATATTCTTCCTAGAAATTAATTCTCTGGAATAAATTATTCTTTAGTATTTGTGACCAACAAAACATGAAAAATTAATATCCCTTAAACAAGATTAATAATTTTTCAATGTGTTAAATTCATATATAAATTTATCAATTTTCCTAATACACTATATGCCTAGCCTAGCTGAATATTTTCTATTTTGTATTAGGAAACATCACCTAATGTATATTGATAACATCTAAGAAGTTTTCCATGTTTCTTATAAATAATGTATATAACAACAAAACAATATATTGCCTCATATTATTATAAAATATGAATTATAATCCAATTAACATGATATCTCTAAATGATAAAGATTGATAATGGTGTTTTAAATCTGTAAGCTTCATGTCTCAATCATTAATAGCCTATAAATTAATTTCCCAATATAATACCATAGACATGTATTTAATTAGGACATTCCACTGCCTTTAATTGGCCTAATATATCTACATCTATTCTCGAATAGAAGTTAAATATACATTATTTAATTATTTATTAGTTAAATATCAAACTTGACACACCGAACATACCCAACATCTCCATTAACATATGTTTTCTGGGCCAATAAAAAATGAAACATGTGATATGAATTATTAATTAAATTACCATTTATGTAAATTATAGAAATCAATAGATAAAATCATAAAATGAAACATAAATATATTGATTTATAACTATAATTACATGTTTTTATAATCTGATTTCATTATATTATTATATATAAACTTAACATAGATAAGTAATAATGGATTATGATCTCTTACCCATGATATAATATACCATTTTTTCCCATAAAATTATATCTTCCTATAATATGACTTTTTATTTAGTATATTTTACTAGAACTTATAGATTTTTATCACAACTGGGTAATCCATGAAAAATTATGTCTGAAAAGAACACAAAGAACAATTTCACTTACCATAAAATACTGATGAATAATCATGGAATATTAAAAATTATAAATATTAATTATCATGGAATACAAGTTATCAAAATGTATATAGATACTGGCTATATATAACTAACTCTAACAACTATTATCCAATTGTCTTCATATTTGAGTAAATATATCTAAATAATTTTAATTACAATGAAAAAAAATTAACTGGGTTATTGTGAAAATAAGTACCAAAATAAAATTCACTTAAACATAGAAAAACGTGTGTTCACAGGGAAACAAAATAACCATAATAAGAATTGGGAACACTATTTTATGTCTAATCATAATAGATCTAATTAATCTCCTATGTGAAACATGTTCATCAAAATAGTTCAATATCATGAACCACATATATTTTCAATAAAATTGATAATTTTTTATAACATAGATACCCAATTTTTATATATTATTTATTTACTTATAATTATTTAAAATGATTGTCACTATTATAAATTGTGTGGAATATTCAATCTTGGACTATTTTTTCATATATTTTTTATATATTAAAATCAGTAAAATTTATAGTTATGAAATATTTCTCCATAAAATAATTATATTATAATTAACATATTTTCATAGAACCATATTAAATCAGGTCAATTCAATTTAAAAAACTGATCCTTATATTATTAAAAAATTATAATAAAAATAGTAATTACCTAAATAAATATATTCCAATAAAAAAGTAATGTATATATGACAATTTTATAACAAAATAATCATTATATGGGTTTAGAAATAATATAAAATTTTCATGTAATATTTAATAATAAAATAACTCATATAATATTAATCTCAATATGGATTAGATCATATCTAATTGAACATGATATCATTCACTTCATGCATAATTGAATCCTATATAAATATAAATTTAATGATAAAATGTATAATATAAGTGGCATAATGTCTTATATGAGATTAAATTAATAAAATAACAATGTCATTTATTATTTAGGACTTTCATATAAAATATACCTCAATATACAATTTTATGTGTGGCAAAGATCAAATATAGAAACTAATTAATAATCTAGGAATATAATCATATGGGATTAAATTGAAAATTCACAATATTTACGATACATATGAATAAACATAAATAATAATTCTTTACAGAAAAATTTAGTCCTCAAGGAAAAATATTTTAAATCATTTAATATAATACATTAAAAGAATCATAATTTATTTTCTCAAAAATATCATTTTTAAAAAATAAATCATCAATAATAAATTATATTAGTTTTAAAAATACTATATTAATGGATATGTATAATAAAATTAAAAAAAATCTATTTCAAATTGTTTCACCTTTTTGATAATCATGAAAACCAAAAAATTCATATACTATCATCCATATTTGATGACTTTAAAAAAATCATTATGGTTATACTCTATTATATTGAGACAAAATTGGGGGATATAATAATATATATATATATATATATTTAATATCAAAATTAACAAAATTAATTGAAAAATAACAATAATTATATTAAAATTTGGTGAGGAATTGAAATAACATCGAATACTAGGAATAAAAGAAAATTATTTCTATATAAAAAATTTAATTCTATATAATGAAAAAAATAGATTACAATAATATTAAAATAAATAATATTTAAATGTTATTGATAATGATAGTTTAATTTTCATCATGATAATAAAAATATACATATTATGTCTAAATTTTATTGGTACATCACAAAATTATAATCATTATATTGATGTGTTTCTAGTGAAATAAATAATGTCTATGACATTATATTTGGAGGATAATGACTCTAATGAAGATATAAACGTTCATGTATTTTTATAGTATATTTTTAAAATTTAATCCCTTATACTCTATTAAAATTACTTTTACAATGATTCTGTTTCCTATAGGATTTTGGAAAATATTAAATATAGAGATGAAAATTATTTTATCAATTATTTACTATTTAATTAAATCTAGTTTGAATAATTGTAATCCAATATTATTATAGGTTAATGTAAATAATAATACTACAATGATTTACAATTGTTCCTAATAATAAAATATATTTTATTTATCATTTAAATTCCTTACTTAATATAATGGGAAACTAATAAACATTCCAAATTTATATTTTCACAATTTTAAATGAAAATTCCCAAAATAATGTGAATTAATTTTTTAACACATCACTATTGTATTAAACATGGTGTAAATATTTTATGAACATATAAACTTATCATTTAATTTTTTTAGACTCTATGGTACTAGTTCTATATATGATACTATTATAACTAATAAATAATATTTTATAATTTTTTTGTAAATTATTTTTTAATTTAATTAAAAAAAATAAAAATTCCTAAAAAATTTATATTCTCTCTATTTATAGAAATCTATATGATGGATATAAACTATAAATATATTTATTGAATAAATTATACTATTAATCACAATTGAATTATTAAAAACAGAACACTCTAAATAACAAATAACTATTGTAGAAATTTTATACAATATCTCATTTAAGTGGTTTTCAATGTCTTGAAATTTTTTATCTTATAGAATATTATGTAATGTTATATTATCATATACAAAGTTTAGCGACCTTGGATTTTTTTTAATTTAACCAATATTCAACTAGATATTAATTTTTTAATTTTTATTACAAAATTCATGAAAACATATTTCTTCCTACATGTTTAAAATATAAAATAAATAATTATTAATAAGATTTGTATTCTAGATAAATAAAGAATTAACTTTTTTTGTTACATACATAACATATAATTTCTGACCATTCCACTTCTAATTTTCCAAATATGTTCAAATATATATATATAATATTAACTTTCATGATTTTGAATGAATTAAATATATTAAAATCAAAATATCTATAAGATATATCAAACATAAATTATAAATAATCAAATGATATGGTTTTTAATACAAAATATTAATTTTTTTAATTGAAAATTTTATTCTATAAGGAAAAAACATTTCAATATATTGATTTCTATTTTATTCATATATATTATCATTCAGAGTCATTTATGAAAACATAATTGATTCAATAACATTATATTTTAATCATGGTTTTTAATATATGGGTTAAAATATTCCACATCATAAAATCCAGATATGTTAAAATATAATTTCCTTTAAAACCAATTGTGCTAAAAAAATATTACATGTAATGAACCTATTTTTTCTTTATAATATATTGAAATATTTTAAGGACTATTTTACATGTTTGGTTCTAAGTCAATGTGTAATTTTGTGGCCATGTGTTTCCCAGTTTGTATATATTAAAAATAATATAAATATAATATCATCTAATTTTTTTATAAATAATGGAATATCTCTCGAATAGTGTCTCAAATAAGAAATCATAAAAGTCCATTAAATATGGAATTTTGGTTTTAACCTTGTTCATACATTATAATTTTGAACTTATTTTTTGTAAAGATAATTTGCCCAAGAAAACTGAATATTTAAATAAATTAAATTATATATTTTCTCATTATATTTCAAGAAGTTATTGAAATAATATTTAAATGTTGTTAAGGAAAAATATGAATGTTATCTCCATAAATGTAAGGAAATACATATTTATATATTTTAGGAGTATGTTGGAGAAAAAATGTAGGATCATGTATCGATGATTAGTACCAAATAGTTCATCTTCACTAATGTAGTTCAAGGATCTCACCAAAAGAAATAATGTCAGGTTATTCTCTACCGGTGATTGATCCACAATAAATGTAGGGATTTTTATATGATTATATATATATTATATATTTTTTATTCCATTACAATCATGAATCAATCCTTATAAAAAATTCCTCAACATGCCTAATGTTGACTTATAAATCAATAATTTTTATATGATGATCTTCAATTTTTTTATAATTTACCAATCATTATTCATTATCTTCAAATTAAAAAATTAATCAAAACTGAAAAAATGGATATGATTAATTCCATATGTCGATACCCTGAGCAATTATACATGATATGGTTCATATTACTATCACATTAGTTTATCAAAAAATATTTGAATCCCAAAGTGTAATTTTTTTTGAATTATTTTTAAACTAGAAACATACATGATTCTTACGTTACATTTCACTACCATAAATTAAAATATAATGGTATTTTTAATAATTACTTTATTCAATCTATTGTGTCCATGTATATATGTCATATTGTGCTTTATGGAATCATAGTGAAAGGAAACAAATTTAGGGTGAGGTAATATACAATTTAATGGTTAAGTAAGATAAATGAAATGAAAAAAATGAGAATAATAAACATGGAAATGTAAATAAGTCAACAAAAATTTGATTTATATAACATTATTGCATAAATAGATTATGAGTAATCGGAAAAAAAAGGTTAAGTGCTAATAAGACATTCCATTTAATCAATATAAATATATTTAATTGCATCCAATGATGTTGAAATAATTAAAATTTAAAGGAATATGAAAACTAAATATTAAATATGGAACTTCATAATTATTGGATAAAATTTCTCTATGTTACATTATACCCTTACCATCACAGGGATTTATAACATAGTCTCAAACATTTTACTATTTAGACATTTGAAATTAATTTTCATATAATTTTGTTTATAAATGGGAATTGTTTGTGCCGATGTTATTTTATCTTATTATAATACTAATGTATTAAAGGGATGACATTAAATAGTCCCCATACTATTTCATAAATTCACAAAAAAATCCATACATATTAAATAATTGAGTTAATTAATAAATAATGTGCCCTATCAAATATTAGTATTGATTAAAGGTTTCATATTTATCAATATATTAACATATAATAAAATAAAATTAAATGTAAGAAATATATTATTAAATTGTATATTGTTTAGGTAATAAAAATTTAAATAAAATAAAATAATGATATTTATGGGAAATTTAATCCACAATGAAAATTTAATAATTAAATGGATTGTTTTTTACACAATATTCGTTAAAGAATGATATTTTCAATAATACCACTTGTAAAAATGATCTTAACCAATCCTTATGATGAAGATGTAAAAAATGGAAAAATTATATAATCATTTGAATAAAAATAATTGTTCTTTTAATTAATAATTGTAATAAAATAATAATATCATTTAAAAAAGTATGATTGGTAAATTTTTTTCGATTTTATATTTTATTAAAAAATTGATTTATTTGAAAATAAATTCAAAAAAATCATGAAAAAGTTATTTATAAACTTGTAAATAAGGATTCAATAAAATGATGGTGTTTTATTATGTGCATGTCCAAGGAATAAAAAATAAATTTATTTCTTCACATGAAAAATTAAAGTTACACTTCAATGTTCTAAAAGGGATGATAATATTCCACTGATTTTTTTTGTAAATGTAAAAAATTGGTAAAAATGTATTTTAAAAAATTCAAATAAAAAAAATAAATGAATTTTAAAAATCATTATTTTTTTTGAAAAAAGATTCCATCATAAAAGAATAATGAATTCACATTTTTATAAAAACATTTTATATAATAATATAAGTATCAATGATTTTAAAAATGTAACTATAAATTGAAAAATATCATGAATAATTGAAAAGAAGAAATTGAAAATGTATACTATAAAATTATCATGTAAATAAAATTAATGTAAATTCAATAAAAATAAATCTTTATTAGAGTGATATTTTGAATGAAACCCTTAAAATTATCATCAGAATGAAGCATAAATGAATAAATTATTATAATTGTTGTAAAAATATTAAATAACAATTAAAAAGTTGTTTATAAAACATTATATACTCCACGTTCATTATAAAAATCTTAAGATAATGCTTTTGACATTGAATAAGTAATAAAACTCAATAAAAAGGAACTATATTAAAAAATCATTTCAAATTGGTGACTTGTAATTCAAAACCCCTTATAAGAAAAAATTCAAATATATACATAAAATAAAATTTATAATTTATTATTCATGATATTACAGGTCATGTGGAATTATATACATCATATAAATGTAATTAACTACATAACATTACAATATTCACCAGTAAAAATCAATTGAGATTAAATTCCTTACCTAGTGCATTCCATTTGGATATATGTTCTTTAACCTCATGTATTGTGGTTATAAATATGTTTTAAAAATATAAAAAACCATAATATTATTTATTAAATCATTATATATTATTTAACAACATA
This sequence comes from Viscum album, assembly GCA_963277665.1. Classification (NCBI taxonomy): domain Eukaryota; kingdom Viridiplantae; phylum Streptophyta; class Magnoliopsida; order Santalales; family Viscaceae; genus Viscum; species Viscum album. The sequence continues at coordinate 1,062,726,898 of OY728140.1, forward strand.
TTATCACTAGTTTACTAACTATAATTCATTATTTTCATTATTTCATTTCTTAACTGTCTTGTTTTTTAATGTGAGTTTTAATATAAAATGACTAGTTAATTCATATATTAAACATTTAAATAATATAAAATATAATAATAATGACCTAATTATAATATTTATAATTCAATTTTTCATTCATGGAAATCAAGAATAATAGTTATGAATAATTAACTACATTATGATCATTGAGATGGTATATCATATGAACGCTTGAGTAACATATTCATTTTTAATTGATCATTATGGAAATTTGGTATGTAATATATTACCTTTATAGAAATATAATAATTTAATTAATACAAATTTATGATTTTATATATATCTATACTTGATTTGATGAAAATACTGTCACATTGTTTCATTTGGTAAAAAGTGCACACATAGATGAATGATATAATCATATTTCATTTTGTGTAAAGTAATGAAAGAAAATTATATACATTATCAATAGAAAAACTATAAATATATCATTAAAATCATGTTTATTTCATTTATATTATATATAGTCAATAAATATATTATTTTCACTTTCCCTACGATGCATTTCTGAAAGATGAATAACATTTCACTGCGATGTGGTAGTTCAATGTACCCATGTGAAACATTATCATGTCTCATAAAAAATTGAATGTAAAAAGGAAGAAATTAAATAATTAATCTAGATATATAATTATTTTCTAAAATATAACATATATAATTTAGATACATCATGATAGAAATCCTTGGATAGTGTTAATAGAATAATGGCTAACATCAGTATGCGAGGGAGAAGTCTATCGTACAAATTAATGATGATTTTGTAACACAATTGATGAATTTTTTTAGATGTAATTAATAAACATAAAATAAAAAAATATATGAATATTTAAATAAAAAAATTATTATATTATCAATGTATAATATAAATTGGAGGAGGTGGTGATGAAAATAAAATAAAAACACTTTTATAAGAACATTAAATCTTAATCAAGTTTCTGCCTTAGGTTATCACCAAATTCATAATATATTTTATCTCTGCAAAAAAAATAAAGCGTCAATATTAGGGAAAGTATTTTGTGGAGTGATTTCAATATATAATTTCTGAACCAAAGTTTTTATGTTGTGAAATGGGGAGAGGGGCCACCTTTTGTAAGAGATTGAGAGGGTACACATATTATTTTACAAAATTATCCAGTCACATCATGTTTTCTATGTTAATATGATACAATAATGGACCAATATCGATCCTGTAAGTGATAACTACTTAATATGGTGAAAAAAAACGTGGTTTTATATGTTTCTAGAAATATTTTCACATTAATTTTAATGATTAATATCATGGAAAAATCATATCATATTTATCATTTAAAAAATAATTTATTTTTACAAATCATTGCGGTAAAAATTGAAATAAATTATACTAATTAATTTATAAAATTATTATTAAAATTAGAGAATCAATTTTATAAAATTCTATTCACAGAAATGGTTAAATTATTTTGAAATTAATCCTACAGATGTGTTGAGGATGCGGTTTTAAAACTGATAATATTCTAAAAGATTTCTATTTTTTATATCTCAACTCTATAAAAAATTGTTATAATTACCTGAATTTAATTACTATACCTCTAATTTCAATATTTTGACATTAAAACTAATTTAAAATATAATAAATGATTATAAATTATTTATATGAACAATATGTTCTCAATTAAAATTTACTCTTTATCCATTATTCATAAAAAATGAAACATCCTCTTAATATATCCAAATTAAAACCTATTATTAATTTTAAAATAAAAATCTATAAATCAGTTTTAATATTTTAAAAAAATTAAAATACCAAAGTTTATTTCTAAAACAATTATATCACTAAATTGTGGAAAAACAACCCTTAGAAATCAATATTTTTATCCAATAAATTAGATCTGTTATATAATATTAAAACTAAATATGTTGGATGAATGTATAAAACGTTATCAGATTTTTATTCTATATATTTAATTATGATCATTCATTAATATTATATAATTTAATTTAACAGGAAAAACTCATTTTTTCAAATAAAAAGTATTTTTTATAAATTATTATTTTTTATATTCATTGGGTTTTAATTTTCATTTATTACTAATTATTAAACAATAATTAAATTCTATATTTTAGTAATATAATAATTTTCATAATTTAGTTAATCTTATTCAAGACACGAAATAATATGTACATGAGATAATTTTAATTTAGTATCATAATATTAATAGAATTCTGTAAAACATGGCTATTTTTGTAACACAATATATCAATGCATGTCGTTGGTGAATGGAACGAAATAAGAATTAGTGTTGTGTTCATTTCAATCTATATAATATATGGAATTTATTTATTTTAGTTAATATTTCATAAAGTTTCAGTAATTTATATTCCTTTCTATTCGTAGTGTTGTTTTTCATAAATGATATCAAATATTAAATTCTTATTTTAAATTTTCAATGTGTATCATTATTCAAAACTTAAATAAATGGTTTCCTCGCTATTAAATCTCGATCTTTATAATATAGAGATTCATATTTAAAAGTTATTTTTTTTGGAATATACCACAATATTAAAGGGATAATTAAAAATTATATTATTAATAGATAATGGGATGATAAATAGTTATATTGAATAATATATACCTATGTTTCAATATTGGAGAACATTAGTGGAAGGTAAAGATATGCACTTTGTGAAAAGTGTAAATAAAAATATATTATGATTGAATTTATTGATCATCATCTGGTGAGTTATGAATGTAATGGGAAGGTCCTAAAAATAATAAATCATTAAAGAAATAAATAACCATTTGATTCATCTGGTATGAATATAATAATAATAAAAATTTGATTCAATATCATTAAACTAATTGATGAGTAATTAATTTTCAATCTATGAATATAAAGAAACTATACAAACATGATATATTTATATTTCATTAAAAAAGAAAAATTTTGATGCACTTTATTATGTTTCTAATTCTTTACTTATTCTATGAAATGTATATTTCCAACATGATTTTATAATTCTTGAAGTGGAAAATTTTAATTTTAATAAAACATATGTTCCATAAAATAATTTTTTATGTTGGTATCTAACTATTTTACAAAAACACAATATAGTTAAAATGTTAATCACTGAACCCAAAATTTAATACCACTAGATCATAATTATTATTCTTTTACAAATTTATTAACTTTAAATGATGAAATATTAACTATGAAATATCATTGGCCACTGTTTGGAATGACACTCTTTTCATCCTTCAATATTGAGTTCATGCCCCGTAGTCTTATTAGACAGGATGTGTTGTTATCCGACATAAATTATTACATTTGTGTAAGACAATATTTTTGTAATCCCTTAAATAAATATGAAGGTAATAATTTAAATTTAATAATTATATAAAAATAATTCTACCATTTCAATAGGACTACAATATAGAAAAACATCAACAGTTCCACTTCCACATAGCTCCTTCTCTAACCAAGAGTACAACATTTTGAATTGTAACTACTCATATAATTGACCAGGGTAGGGGTAATTAGTTTATATTTATGAATTTATTAAATGTTCATAATAATATTTTCTAATCTGGATAAGTTTATTATAGGAGATTATGAAGAACATTTAGACCTTGGATCTCTGAAAAAGGAAAAGTGTGTTAGGCCACAAGGTGTTTCTACAACATTGTGACCTAGGGTAATGGACATGAATCCATTTTCAGATGGTTTCATTGCCTATATTCACAGTTTATGCATGGTTAGTGAAACAATGTGTGGAAGCCATATGGTTTTCCCATGGAAGCAATGGGTTACGCAAGGTGTGTGCACGGTTTATGGAAAAAATGTGCAGAGACCATGAAGATTTGAAGGAAATGGGAAGAACCATGCTTACTATTTGTGCGCATTTTTTCAAAACATGGATATAGACATTGTGATCAAGTTATTATATCAATGTGATCATTATTTCCACCATCCTTTTATTTCCTAATTCTATTTTCTCCCCTCTTACAGGAAGAGCCACATCCCTTCCATCCATTTAATCTCAAACCCAGATCCTCCTTCAATCACATGATACTCCTATGTTATATGATAGTTTCTCAAACCATTGGTGATGTTGTATAGTCCAGGGTAAGGATACCCTCATTAATTCAACCATATCTGGTAAATTATTCTATATGTTACACTATTTAAAAGTAGCCCCATTTTCACTATCATGAAGACTTTGCATGGAAACACAGATCATCTACAACCTACTATAAATCAATGGTTGATAATCCATGAGAGATTTTATACGGCCCTAAGGTGTGTGGTAAAATAGTTTTCCATTTTATCATTGGTTATTTAGTATTTAATCACATTATGTCATGATCTGTACATTGTTGAGCACTACAATTATGTTATTTTCATCATTTATAATTGATTAAAGTGGGATGAAATAGGTTAACATGCTCTTGTTTAGGGTTTTCTCTATCACTCTTGCACAATATAGAATCTCATGAGGTGTTCCATATAAATTGTCCATTCAAACCAATTTCTCAAAATGTGGAATTATTTTTTATGGTATCCAATGTACTTTTAAATTGAATTGTCAGTTTTTTCATACATGTTTTCATTAATTTAAGACACCCCATGGGTGGTTGGACTTATTATTCTTGGAATTTACAATTTGAACTTAATACTATTTTTTATATGGATTCTTTCTTCTCTTGTTCCTTATTTAAAAACATGGTATGTTAGAAGAATGGGGTGGTTACATTAAATGGGTTGTCTATGATGAGATAGCTTGAACCTTTAAAATTAAATGCCTTGAATAAATGTTTTCATAGGATGGTAAGAAAATTCCCATGAATTAGGTTTCATTATAAATGAAATAATACATTGGATTTTTTACCATTATAATAAATAGTGTAATATGGTTTTACTAACATTATTTACATGTGGGTGGGAGGATTTACTACCTCATGACTTTATTTACAAGTTATCAAGAGGAATTTCTACACCATGATATTAGTTACTAGTTCGGAATAGTAATTACTACCTAATACCATTATTTACATATGGATAGGAGGCATTACTACCCCGTTACATTATTTACAAGTGGTAGGGAGGCATTACTACCTCATTCCATTAATTACATGTGGGTGGTATTCATTACTACCTTGTTCCATTATTTTCATGTGTGAAGGAGAAATTATTATCCCATGAAATTATTTATATTTTGGAAGCAGGTATGTTTACCATGTGTTAATATTTATTTTGGGTGTGAATAATTTTTTTTTCCCAGGCCACTACCTTCCATGGGTGGGAGGAATTCTTACAACACACCAACAATATACATATAAAAAGTAATGAATTCAGACATTCAAGAATTGAACTAAAGTAGGTAGACACACAATGAGTCCATTCAGAACCTAAGAGTGTGGGTAATTGTTTGTTCTAATTTTCCTCACTGTCTAGTACTTGGTTGAACATTGTTTAAATAGAATATCTACTAATATTACTCATTGACACCATTGATGGTTCCCTACTATTATTTATCTCACATCCAATTTTGGACACCATTGGAACTCGAGTAGAATTTTTTCTTGTAGGAATGGATAGAGGGAAAGAACACTCATCAATATATTTACTATTATACTTAAAAGGATCCTAGGAGCATCAGACTGAGCATATGATCAATATTCTATAGAAGAGATTTTGGATTTTTCTTACTTTTGTACCTTGTATATGTATTCCTTCTTCCTAATTTCTTTTTCCCTTTTTTTAATGGAACTCTATGTATGAATATATATAAGACACTGTATATTTGGCGTTGGTTATATAATTCATTCATAAAATATATAAATTATTTGTCTATTTCTAATTCTTTTGTTCTTAAATCATGTTGTTTCATCTGTTTGGTTATACATACAAGGGGGTTTTGTATCCATACTATTTTTCAGTATCTCCTACTTATGGGGAGACAAGACAGGGGTCATGTGGCAAATCGGGCTCGGTGCACAGGTTATGTGGTAGCTGGGATTGGTAAGGGACATTAATAGACCATATAATAACCATATATTTTAACACATTGACATTATATAATCTTTTATCGAATAATTATTTTATTACATGAAATCCTGCTTGAGAACCATTATAATTCATTGCCTTTGGGAAATTTGAAACATTAAAACTATTAAATAAGTGAGCACTATCATCTATGAATATATTCATAATATCATGATCCCTTTTTAGAAATATCATATATAATACATATAATCATAACATGGTTAATGGATACATAATAAGGTCTGACCTCAAATGATTATTTAATGAAAAAAGTGAAATAAGTATGAAAAACAACAAGATATGAGTACTGGAACATGAGCATAACATTTGAAATCCATACCATCCATATAAAAAATAATTATCATGTGTCAAATGTTATTAATATATTCATAATTTATTATATAATCCCTTTACTTATTTTATATGAAATTTGCAGAATTTCTGTTCAATATTAATTTTTAAATATTAAATATAATTTTAGAGCACTATTTGAATTCCTCCATATTCATGTTCATCTACTATATTAAATATAACTATCTCCCTATATATAAAAATTATATTATTCTTTTTTGGTAACTTACTCATATTCCAACATTTAATTATAAGGATCTGTTGGCCAAATTGTCCATTTGGATGGTCATATGGTCCACACAAGAAGACCAAAAGAAACTATGATGAAATTGGACCAGCCATGATGACTGAATTACTAGAATATATCCAGATGAAACTTTTTTATGGTACACGACAATATGTTCATGATTATCTAAATCAATATTGGATAAAAAATTTAGAGTCTAACTACATGAACAAGGGGCCCAACATTTTGTTTGAATACCAGCCCGTCATTTTGGACATAAATTAAAATATGGACACAATTCATAACATATCTCATGATGTAATCCCAAAATAATGAAATTAATTTGAATTGTGAAAGATAAGATATAGGTGTCTATCGTTGGGGATGAAAGTATTCATATTTGAATGAATATTCCAATTGATAAACGCATTCACATTCTGACCTTCTAAATAGTGGGGATTGAAATGGAAAGATTAACATTATTTAATCGAACCGCCATAACATTGACTCTATAGGTCCAAATGACTCAAAATATCTAGAGTATTAATCCTACATTATTATCTAAATCTTTTAAGAATATGAAATCTCATGATTCTTCTGTCTGGATGTCCAAAACATTAAGCCAAGTGGAGGTGTAGTTTTGGAATGCAAACAGTCCACCACCATGGGCTATAAATACATACCATCCTCTACTTTTAAAAGGTTTGTAATTTCAGAAGTTAGGAGAAAACATTGGCATGACCAAAGATTCTCCAATTTCATGGGTAGACCTTCCATTTTCTTGTACTCACTTGATAGACCTTTCCTCATTTCTTCTTTTATTTACTTTTGCATTTATTTCGATTGTAATTTAAAAACTGTTTTTGTTTGTAATTCTATTTTAATGAAAGCTTATTCATTAATATCTCTTATTCTCAACCAATATATATATTTTGATATTAATACCCTTAAAATAGATTATAACATGTTAAAAATCATTCCCTTATTTTCCTTTCTCATTCAATTTAAAGTCAGTATTTAATTTCCTTCATCATTTTTGGGTGTGCTCAATGCACCACTCTTTTCATATATATTTATTTTTATTATCTTCTTAATTTATCATATTAATAATTATTTCCAGATTAATAATCATTTCAATGAATAAGTAAATTATTATTTTGTTGAGTTATAATTTAGGAATGTTAAGTGATTGGGATCTTTTTCCCGAAAAATATTCTTTAAATTAACAATCAATATGTTTGACATAAAATATAATGGATTAATGACTTGTTTTGTTTAAAATTTTGATTCCATGGATTATTGGAACCATAAATAAACTAACAAAATAATGTACTTATTGAGATTATAATCCTAGTTATGTTAATTCTTTTATTAATGCCTTAATAGTTAGGAATTACAATCAACGTCAACATGTGACATGGTTGCAAATTTAATGCAATATAAATCAATGCTCAAAGACATCACAAGACTATGTAAATAATGATGAACTCATCATAGTATTTATCAAATTGTCAAATAAATATTAATTAATAAATTATTTCCTAACCTCAACAAACAAACCACCCAATCAGAATAAAATCCACTAAAAACAATCGACTATTAAAAAAATATCATCACTGACCATTATACTTGAGTGCTGTTGTACACATTAGAATAGAAAATGTACCATGAACAGTTTATAGGTGACAATCGTTGGCACATTCAGTTTCTTGGAATTAATATTATCTATTTATAAAATTTTAATCATATTGGTATTATTGAAAGATGTCCAAGAGAAAATAAGACATGAAATGTTTTCCATACTCATAATCTGAAAATCACCTCCATATTATACAAGTCTCACTACCATGACTATAATAGTGGAAAAAGCATTAACAAAATTGGGTTCACACCATTTCTGAACATTTTATTTCTAAACAATTTTCACTTGTCGTTCTAACCCCATATTAATGAACTATGTGCTCTTCATTTGTAGGCTTATATTACTGAATTGAGATTACTCCTCTTTCTAGCAATATCTATATCGTGATATATAAAACATTACCAAAAACAATGTAGGGATATATAGTTCCTACCTATCAAATAATTAAAAAATAAAGTTGTCTTACACGACATAAAAATATTCATTAAATCCTAAAAAATGAAATTAAATGGGTATCAATAACATGTCCTCATTTCATAAACAATAGAAAATAGAAATGTTTCATAATAATTTAATCCATGCTTAACCAATTATATGAAGTGTGACTCATAACCAATTTTGTATGGTATAACATGTGGAGGATAAAAAGGTTTTATAATCATCAATCAATAATAACATAACAACATCAATTAAAAAATATGAATGGAATTCTTGGATTATATCCCCAATATGTAATATTTGACCCCAATGGATATCATGTAAGAATTAAAATAATATGAATGGTATTTTAAAAAAATTCATTGGAAAAATATAATTTCTTATTTGAAAAAAATGTTTTGAAAAGTTTATTTTTTATGAATAATTTTATTTAATAAAAATATTCAAATCAAATAATGTAACATTATATTCAATTAATTATCATGGAGGAGTAAAATTATTTATATTTCATACATTATAAAACAACGAATTCATTCATATTCATAGTATAAATAAAAAAGAGACATGATCTGAAAATAAAAAAAATATTCATAGTTATTTTAACAAAAAAAAACCAAAAAATATGTGTAAATATTATTTTAAAAGTCATATGAATATATTATATTAATTTTAAATTATTTTTTGAGAATATGGTTTGGGAGACAAAATATTTCCATCTGAAAAGACAAAAATGACATATTTTATAAGAATCACTTTCTTGTCAACCATAAGTTAATAATTGAGAAAATTGTAACAGTAAATGATGATATCATTAATTAAAAGATTATAAAATAATTCATAAGAGAGATATATATATATTCTGATTCCAATATATCTTCAATGGAATAATAATAAAAAAACTATCATGATAAACAATGAGATAATTTGAAAAAAAATCTTAAATCATTTGTCATAATGAATCATAATATTAATGAGATAATAATATTAAATAAAGAACAATAAATTTTTAAAAGAATGATATTCATTATATTAAATGTAAAATGGGAATTATGTATACCGCATAAATTAATTTTGGCACATAACATAACATATGTCTAAAAGAATCAAAATTGAGACAAAATTCCCATATTGAAGGTCATGTCTTTTGTCACACTCAAGCTATGTAACTATATATACAATAAAAATATTTTAAACCTATATGATATAACAAAAGTGATTTATATAATTACATATATTATGTATATTTTAATCATTTATTAATAATTCAATGATAAAATTTCATTTTAATTAATAAGAACTCAGTTTTTTACTTGTTATTTCTTACAATTTTTGGTTTTTTTATCATAATTTAAATATATATATATAATAATATTAAAATAAAATATTTTTATTCATAATATATTTATTTATAATAATCAACCAATTTTTTAATAGAAAATTAAATAAAATATTAATGGAAATTGTAGACCGTATGTAAACACGAATGATGATTCCATTCATTTTGAATTAAAAAAATAATATTAAATGATATATTATCATTAAAAAAATATTTATTATATATAAGACATTATTATTATCATTATCATTTTTAATATATTTCATGCTATTCATTAATTGAAAATATCACTCTACCAGGAATTAGTCTATCATACAGACAAACAACATTATGATATTCCCACAAATTGGAATTCAAGAATGTATGTGGTATATAATCATTCCATCTGAATAAATACATCATATGTATCATAAATATATTATATAAATTCTATTTCCATCATTATTCCTATCCATGAGAGGTGTTACGGTAAAAATGAGATACAATAGTTCACATGGTGGTTGTTCATCGTACACAGGAATGATGAATTATGAAACCCATTTTACTAAAATATTTGTTGTTGTTGGTTTACCATTCAATTATCATGTAATATAATGATGATAATTTGTAATAATAATATAAAAATAAATTATGTAGTTTGAGAAATAAATAAAACAAAAATATTTGTTGATGAATTCTATGTCTACTTTGGTTATATCTTTCTGGTTTTCACCAAATAGCCCATTTCGTTAGATTTAAACCCAATGTAAGGATTATTGGATAAGGGAATGGAATTTGGGAAGATATTTCAATATTTTTTGTCTTATGAAATGTTCTTTATTGGAGTGATGTGAGGGTGGATGGGCGACCTTTTAGTAGGGAAGTGACTAGTGAAAGTGTAAATATTTAAAAGAGAGAATTAGAATCCCATTTTTATTGGGAAGTTTAAAAAATGGTTAAAATTAGAAAATTCAACGTGATAAGAACTATATTAGCATTACTATGATTTTTTTACCAGATATGGATGATTTTTATACCATTTATTGTATGTTTAACAACTGAGTAAACTTTTTTTCATCATAATCATCGTTTTTATGTTTTAATTTCTTTCAGTAATCACATTCGTAAAAAATAATTTTATCTTATATGAAATTACAAATTATTATGATTCCAAATATGGAACAATTTTTATCCATATTATAATCACATAATTGGGAAAAAATTAAAATTCATCTTATAAGCGTTTCTTGAATACAGGTTTTTAAATCGAAAATGCTCAAATATCTACAATGTTCTTATATCCAGTTTTATAAAAAATTAATTCTAATGAAAAAAAACCAATTTATACATGTATAATTTAACAAAATATACTTTATATAAAAATTAAAACATATTTTAACAATAAAAGTAAATAAAATGAAGTGATATATTTTTATAAAATTTTGTATTATTCACTATTCATGAAAAATGATTTTTTATAAAATAACTACATATCACCATAAATATATATTTATACCCATAACTCAAAAAGGTTATTTATTTTATTTAATTTTTCTTTTTTTCAAAATATAATATTATTATTATTTAAAAAATATTTAAAAAAATATTTTGAAATAATAGAATCTTCAATACATATAAAAATTTACTTATAATTATATATTTTATTAAGAATATAATTAATTTAGCTAAACACATTCAAATTAATATATATAAATTAGTTATACTAATCAATATTATATTCCTAAGGGATAGGTTATTAAGTTCATATTTTAATAATTATATTAATAATATATCATTATTTTGTTAAAATTCTATGTCACATGTAGTTCATTATAATCCATTGTTGGGTATACTAAATGAATTAAATGTTCTAATATTTAAAAAATGAATCTATTACTATAGCTTGAAATAGATTATATCAAATAATTCTACTTATTAAAAAAATGGTTCATATAAAATAGTTTTGTGATATTCTACGCCCCTAATAATGAATTTATTCTTCACTTTCCAAAGAATATATTTATTTTTTACAAGTAAAAAAATAATAATATAAAAAAAGAATAATGGGGGTCCGAAATAATGAGATCCCAGTGCATCATCGATACCAGGTTTAACCACCTTTATAAGACGGAACTGAGGCTATATAATGTAGGGATTAATGGAACAATAGGTGGTTTAGATGCCAGGAATTCAACAACATCAATCCCTTGTCTCTATATGTGCACCCTCTCATCTCAGCCGACCATAATCCTCATGTAGTTATAAATAGAGTACACAATAGAGCATGTAATGACACCTTTTCCAAGGAATTCATTTTAGTTAACAAAAGAGTCTATCTCAACATAGGAAAGAAAAATATTTTTTAGTCTATATAACCAGAGACACAAGACCATAGCATGTAACTATGCATTAATAGAATCACATTCGCCAAGAAACTAGAGAAATCCAAAACCACTCAGGCCCACCCATATTTTAGGACCACTACACCATGCATGCAACCCATGTTCCATGTTAATTAATTATTCAGTTTTATACCATAACTAAGGGGAGCCAATGAACCCATCGCCTATGTGACATGCCTCTGATCTGATTGGGATAAGCTGACAAACAAGATCTAATGATGGTAGAAGATTACAAAATATGGAAGAGCCAAGCAAGGTGTAGAACCATATTATATGTTTTAAAAATAATTCTACAGCTGGTCCCCAAATAATGTCATTGGATGAGAAACATTCTTTCTGGACCAAATACTCCATCACACATCCACAATAATGATTATCTGATACATTATTTCACGTTTTAAGGTATTAGAAACCTGAACCCAAAAATAGAAAAAATAATTCATTTTCTCCTCAGACATTGTCAAACTCTAGATGCTACCAAAGGTACCCCACTCCATCATCACCTAATTGATCTAAAAAATAGTTTTCTAATTGACTAACTATTGGAATTATTACAAAAAAAACATTTAGAATAAAAACTAACTCCCTTTAATGGATGATTATCCTCGGTTATTAGATCCCTAGACTTGACTCAACCAACTAAAAAGTTATATTTTGAATGGATTTCATTGCACCTATAACCCCCCTAAACATCATGAATTATTTCATTCGCCTAATGTCATCGGTAGTCTATAACTGAAAAAAATAGAAGAATAACTCGAATGAATGTTCTTATGTGGACTGTCTTTGACGGAGATTCTCTCAAAAATAGCATGATGAATATCATCAAGAGTAGAATTTATTAATCCATGATAATAACATGCCTCTTTTTAAGATATATTTATCCATAAAACAGCCCACATGGCCCGTTCATTGTGTACCCCAAGACAGTCATCCATTGGCTAGGGGCTACCGACTTGCACTGAGTAGAAATATCCAAAAAAGGCAAGAAATTTGTCTTAAAACATGTTCACATGAACAATTCCAAAACTGTTGAAAGTAAACACAATTTGAACAACAAAATTGACCTGAGGCAACTACAGAGAGTATAGTAAAAACAGAATGTACAAAGAGACCATAATACATTCCCAAATCTAGAGGGGGATGTAAAGATCCCATGGTCCATCCTCTCTATACCCCACATTAAGGGTTGGTGAATGGTAGCTATTTTTAGTTCTAGAAGTATGCCCGACCTTCTAGTATTACTATTCACTGCCAGGTCCTAGACACCAATGTCTCCATAGAAGCGTATGTCTATCCCAAATCACTAAGCACCACTATTTCTCAAACAACAACGGTCTCTGTCAGAGTTCACATTCGCTATATTTCGTTGAGCACCACTATGTCTCATAACACTATGGTATTGGTCAAAGTGTGGATCACCTTCATAGGACACGAAACATGAAGAAGAATCATGTGCAGGGGTGAGTAATACAATACATAGTAAGGACCCTGAAATACAAGGTAAATTCCACAATAGATTGTAGTCACATGATATTGTTAGATCCTGTAGGTATAATCTAAAATATGGAAAGAAATGCTATTTTTCATAACACTAAACATCTTGGACTGCTATGTTACTCATTACAAATGAACACTATGGGTCTGCTAGGACACATAGTGCCGCTCCTCATCATAGTACTATTGGGTAACACATAGCCGCATCCCACATAGTCTATCATGATATGGTACTCATACATGATGAGTATCTTGGGTCACTGATTCACAGAGTTCTGATCCCCACATTGATAATATCATGTCACGCAATGTCGCTTCCCATATAGGCCATCATGTTGAGGTACTCTTCCTTGAGGTGTACTATGGGTCTTCCTAGTCATGGAGTTCCTCTCCTCACTATGGGCCTGTAGAGTTATATAGAACTTCATTCCACTATAAAATCTTATATTTTTGATATAGGGCCTCTTATATCTGGTCTACATAGGGTGTCTAATCATTACTCTTCAAGTATCATCCAAAAAATGATTTTTTCACGTTCTCCACATGATCCTTCAGAATCCACACCTTAATCCTTTATTTTTATTTAAACATCAATGAAATTATCGATAGAGAGTAAAAAATTTATACTCTCATCGTGAGGGTTTCAATGCCACAAATGGCTCGCAAATCAGACACAAGGTCTGAATGCTATGTGTGTTTTAGTAAATAGGGTCTTATTGTGTCTGGGCTTGGGGGTCGTGCCTGGCCTGGTCTACCGCAACTAACCAGACCAGAACTGAATCAGGTCAGGACAATAAGGGTTTGGCCTAGCCATTAGGTCTGACCTATTCGTCCACGGTGATACCAACCTATATTGGTGGTTGGTCCACCCCATGGGGTCTCCTAGTGACCTGGTACCATCCGCCCTAGCCCACAATAGGTGGGATAGTTTTTTCCCTGCTCAAGCCTCTATGTGGTGTGGTTTTATCCCACCATCCCAGTAAAAAAAATGTGCATCTATTCGAGTTAAATCTAGGGTTTCCAAGTGGCCTGGTTTTCACCTCCATATCAAGCTCATAAGGCATTCATATCTCATCTGTCTACGACACCCACTGGGTATCCTGTTCTAGCACAACACGTCCGACTGAGGTAGAACAACCCTTTTTTCATGCATGTGATCCCCATAGGACCATTTGTCGGTAAACCATGGACCACTATCAACAACCCCTTGTTGCACTACCACAAGACATAATGGTCGTGGCCTCTGCCACAACACACCATCCGGGCGAGGTGCTGAATTTGGCCACTGCTTCTGGTGCAGACGTGCCTTCCACAAACCACTAGGTCCACTCCAATTGTCTGTTCCCTTAACCGTCTTCACCACGATCATCATTAAGGTTCCATATTCACTACTGCTGCCTTGATTATGCATGTTCGCAATTCAAAGGTGTGGTGATGGAGAACCCAAAAAAACCAATGATAGATGTGTCAGGGCCTTATTCTGGTCAGCCCGGTTCCTCCATGTTAGAGTTTTGGAAACATGGAAAGGGAATATTTTGTATCAACAACAATCTATCCCCAACGATAAAACAAAAGATAAAATACCACTTCACAAGAAGAAGTGACCCGCAGATCAACCTATTTAGTGGTTTATCTTCATTCAATAATTTAGTTAGAAGAACAGGTCATTAAAAGTTTCAAAAGACACACACATACCTAGAGAATCTTTGATTGGAGGGATGGATTGTTGCTGAAGTAGATCTATTGGCTGGGACTCATGATCTCTTCAAAGCCATTGTTTTTCGTTATTCATTTGTCCTAGAACAATTCTCATGTTTTTTCCACTTTTCTAATTTGTAGATGTTCATGATTGTAGAGAATAATCTCATTGTACGTCAAATGAATTAATATCGAAATCTATTTATCCAACCCCATCACCGAATTAAAAATGAAATGAACCACATCATTTTTATTATACATAGTCATTATTTCATTATGTTTTTTCATTATGAAACAATTTTTATGTTACACAAGATTTAATGAGTGATTATGTTGTTTCATTTATGGAATAATAGATTTGGATCATTAGTGAGTTGTAGAAAAACATCTATTTTGAATAAAATAAAATTTTTAGCTTTTTCCCACAAAATGTCCATAAATGAATTTTTTCCCTCGACCCGTACTAGTCGAGGATACATCCATTCAATGGAAATGTTGTCATTTTGGAGGCAACAATTCCCTCATATTTTCAATCCGAGAACCCATTTAGATGTATCCAAAACCTTGAACATGCACCATTTTTATTATTTTTTAAAAAGTTCAAAAACAATAATTCACCCTTTACCTATTACGGTCGAGGCAATGCTCTACCTAAAGGATAAACACCCACATGAGAACAATGGTAATCTCAAATTTCCAATCCTTGTCACCATTTATGTGTTATAAAGATATGAAAAGAAAATAAAATTAATTACTTTGTTTTCTTTATGGCCAAAAACTAATTTCTAATGTAGGCCTTTGCTGGACAATGTAAGGATCTGCCTAAGGAAATAAAAACCCCATGATCCCAATGATTCTCTCAGATCTATAGTTTGAGTCACCGTTCATGAGTAATATTTATTCAAAAATTATTATTTAATTATTTTATTTATGGTTATTACATTTTCAGGTTTTTACACTAGTGGTAGGAAGGAATAATCTTCTGATATGCCTATGTTTAAACTGAAATCCATAACAAAATGGTTCCCATAGATATTAGAGTCAGGAAATCATTTACGTGTTATTCCACTTTTTTTGGAAAACCTCTCAATCATGTTTTTTGAAACATAACATTTCTTGACATAACATCCTGGACAAACTGGGCCTCAAAATCACATGCCATCTTCGTTCCTGGTCCTAAAATTATCCCATTTAATCTTCGAAAAATATTCCTAGATTTACATGAAATTACATAATCCCCCGAAAGGTTTTTACATCTTAGTAATCCAAAACATAGGCTAATCAAACATAAAGGGGGTACTAGGAATGAATATGAGCATCCCTCTCTGACATGCTCTCCTAGAGATTCATGTGTTGCCAACGATCATGCACTAGAGGAATCAAAAGACCACAAAAGATCATATCATGTTGATCCTCCATCTCTATTGTGTACATCTCAAATGTCACCACATCGTATATATCCATCTTTTAGTGGTTGATAAAATGAGAATTTTCATGCACGTATGTCCTAAGATAGGGTATATAGAAAACATTGTGCACCGGATGAATTTGTGGGTGAAGATCTAGGTCATACACCACCTCACTTACATTGCTTAGAATTTTGAATGGGCTGATTATTTTCAAGGATAACTTGCCACCCGAGCCAAATATTTGCAATCCCTGTCGGGGTGAGTCCCGAAGGAACACATGGTCTCCCTCCTCAAACCCCATGGGCCTATATTTCTTGTCTCCATAATAATTTTTCATGCTATGTTTTATCCCCATCCACTCCTAGATGATCTGAACCTTTTTAATCATAGCCTACACCAACTCTAGATCATGGGTGATGACTCCCTAGGTCATTCCAATATAGTGGTGATATGTAAGGCCACCCATAATTTTTCTCTAATAGTGCCATTCCAATGGTTGAGTGATAGCTATTGTTGTACAATAACTCTACAAGAGGCAGGTGGTCCTTCGAACTGATACCAATGTCCATGATATTAGTACATTTCATGTCCTCTAACACCTTAATATTCCTATGAGTATGATTATCTGTATAGGAATGGAATGTTGTTCTCATGCATAGTTGAGTCCTAAATAGATCTGGTAATTCCTTCAATAGCTTGGATGTGAAGAGAGTATCATGGTCTTAGATAACCATCAAAGACATACAATGAAGTCACACTATCTATTATAAGTAGAGGAGTCCCTTGAAATCTACCAATCCCAAACCCCGGAAGGGTTGAAATTGATCTGACATGGTGAGTTGGACAAAGATCACACAAATGGTATCGTGCCCCTTGTACGTACATTGTAATCATACCACGAAGTCCATCTATATTCACTCCCACTACCACTCTGGTACCTTGAGGAGTTGTGTCAAACTTGACAAAACCTGATGTTCATCCTATACAAGAAGATGAGTTTTGAATCTATCGACAAACTCATCAACTACCTTCATTATCCCTAGAAAATAGTACTGAAATTGGATGTCCTAGCACATCATCACCACAAATAAATGTACAACCAAAGGAGATGTATGTGACTCCCTCATAACTCACCCCAATACACTAGAGGTACTACAGTGTATCATCTCAAAAGGATGAATTTCTCATCATCTTTTGAATATCCATCAGGGGTAAGCACATGGAAATTTGGGCCGGTGTAGCCTCACAATATTAATGTTTTAGTTGTGCATCATAGAATCATTGTAAGAGTTGAGGGGAAACTACTCTCAACTGTAGATAAGCTACCTCATTTATATCCCAACGCATATCTAAAGTGATGCCAAATGCTCTAAGACCTCTTTTAGTAACTATGAACATGATCCACTATTGAGGGAATCTACCACCACATTCCCTATCCCAGTTGTAAATACATTATCAAAGTAAAAGTCCTCGAGGAACTCTATCTAATTTCATTATCTCATATTCCGATCCATCCATGAAATGATATAATTGATACACTTATTGTTTGATTAGATAATAAATCATTCTCCCATAAGGTATTGTTACCACATATTTAGAGAAAATATTGTCACTGTCGACTCAAGGATGTGTGTTGCATAGTTATAATAATGTTGTATCAACTATCAGAATCCATAAGAAATCACTAATTTCCATTTCATCATGACGCAACCAAACAAGATTCTTGATGCGTTATAGTACGCTATGTAGTCAATGACCTCCCATAGAAACCACAAGATAAGAGAACTATTCAAGATCTATATCACCATCCCAAGGCTCTACATGGATCCTTCTATCCATAAAAAAGGGTTTCCCATATTTTATAATGATGTAATGGGTGATTCCACTCTATAGAAGCCAAGTAAAAAATTTTGATAGTACCCATCCATCCTAAAGAAACTCATCTCCTCTATAATCCTGTTACGTTGTCCCCATGTAAGCACCACATGTTTGTTCATTGGGTTCACCAAAACATAGGTCTAGGAGATGACATGTCATAGGAAATTGAACATTTTTATCCAAAAATCACACTGCGTGATATTTTTGTAAATATGGTGATCTTGCAGTGTGTCTAGAACCATCCTCAGTTGTATCCCATACTCCTTCTCATATGCTGAATATAGTAAAATGTCTTCAATTAAAACCAATATAAAATGGTCTTTGTACAGCTAGAAGATATTGTTAATGTGTCTAATGAACAATGTTGGGGCATTCATCATGCAAAACGACATCACTATGTACTCGTACTGTTAGTTGAAACATATGAAAAGACATCTTTGATGTGTATTCATTTCTTACTCAAAACTAGTGAAAAAATGATCTTAGGTATATCTTTGAGAACTATCTCACTCCCTTCGGCGGATTGAATAAGTCACTAATCCTTTGTAGAGGGTACTTGTTCTTCACAGTCACCTGGTTTATCTATCTGAAGTCTACTCATAACTTCAAGATTCATTCTTCCATCATGGAAAACAACACTAGGGATGCCCATGGAAAAATCTGGTTCTTACAAACCCCTTCCCCTGCAATTCCTACAAGTGTACCACTTTCTACCGGAGCTCTGTGGGAGTCGTACAATATTCAGGTGTAGATATTGGTGTCATCCCGGTGTACATATCAATGAATAAATCTACCAGTCTACAAGGATTTTGTCTGGGGACATCCTCTAGAAATGTTTCCTCTCACTCATCCATGTATCTGAGATTGACGTTGGTTTCCAAAATTCCAACTTTAAACATCCATAGTCTTTATCTACCCAGTCAACGAACATTCAACCTCAATGGTTAACTGTAGAACCCTAGAATAAGTAAACATGCATATAGGAAGAGATCTAGCACAGATTCGCTAAAACACATCTCTCTTGGAGGTATGATACTTGATTCACTAATTGTATCATATTCATTGAGTGCATAAATGGTGCGGTATGCCTTAATGAATACTCATCTACTAATATGTATATTTTCCGAATCATTAGATGCTTTTATTCATGTTTAAACCTTTTATTTTATTGAAATATCCCATTCTCAGAGAGAGTTTCTCAAGCAATATACATGAAAATAACACCAAATTAAAATATTGTCGAATCTGAACCCTATCATCACCCTTCTATGACTCATAGAAGGAAAACATTCTGGACATACATCTGATCTAATGGTGCCCAGAATAGATGGAAAACAAGTTCATCTCCTCAATAAAGTACTCATCTGCCCGTGAGTTGGTCTCTCCACAAAAGATGAGATATCTCTGTCCCTGATATTTGTGTATGCAACTAATCTTACATGCATCATCTACATATTGATATGGTAGTAAATGATAACTAATATGTGGTTTTATCGATGGAACACCACTCTATGGTGCTATATCAGGCAATGATCTCTATAAGTAAGCATCATCAATATGTGGAACATTTGCGTGGTCATGCATTGGATTCCTGGCTAACTGTGTGCATGGAGTCTCATGAAAAAGAATGAAGATAAACTAAAATTAATTTATTATACATAGTGATATGAATTTGACTCAAAAAAGATCATTGGAAGAAACACAAAGACGCGTACAACCACTGTCTTCATGGACTAGGTCAAAAAATAGAATTCAAGGTCTTAGTGTATGGATATTCCAACCACTACCACATCACTGGACCCCCTGGACTAAAATCCAAACTCTATAAACATTAAAATATATCCCCATCAATGTTTATGGACTCTTAGTTATCCTAGTAGAACCGACTTCCTCTGATACAACTTTTTCATTAACAATCCCCCTAGTTCCAGTGTTGTGACTACCCCATTCCTACCTTCCCTAGGCCAGAGTCTACCGACTAGCACTAAGTAGGCATATAAAAAAGGGATGGCATTTTCCTTTAAACCTATACAGACACAGAACACTAAAACTGTGGAATTTCCAAAAAAAAATTAACCACAACTGTCACTGAAACAACTACTGCGAGTAAAATATAACTTAAAACAAAAAGGGGTCAAAATATAATCCCAAAACCACAAGAGGATGTACAGCTGCCACAATCCATATACTGAAGACCCCACCTAAAAGGTAGTTTATGGTTAGCTACCTATAACCATAGACTAATAACTATATGTCCCATCTCATAGATCACCAACAAGTCCCAAACAACCAAGGTCTCTATCAAATAATCTATTCGTCTCATATCATTGAGCATCAACTGATCCTAGACCACAAAGGTCTCCGTCGAAGTGTCTATCCTTATAGTACCAATGAGAAACACATAGTCCCTTAC
This sequence comes from Viscum album, assembly GCA_963277665.1. NCBI lineage: Eukaryota > Viridiplantae > Streptophyta > Magnoliopsida > Santalales > Viscaceae > Viscum > Viscum album. The sequence goes on from OY728140.1 coordinate 1,062,748,271, forward strand.
TACCATGGTCATTGTAGAAGAAAATGTATGTCTCGTCTCATAGGGAACCACATTGTCTTGGGCCACCGAGGTCCATGTCGATGCTTCAAACTCCTTCAATGGACACGACACCTGTGGGTAAAGCCTTTATACTGGTGAATGACACAATACTAAGTGGGGATCCCAAACCATAAGGTAATTACCAAAAAAAGTATGCATAATGAACTATCAGCTCACACATGTATAATATAATGTATGATTTTCAAGTAAATCAGTAATAAAACTTAACACCTTGGACTGCGGAGGTACTAATCCCTGATGAGTATCATAGGTTAGTTGGGTCAAACAGTGACACTCCCCACCGTGGGCCTACTCTGTCTCATAAAGAATCTACCCACTTAGGCCATCATGCTGAGTTACTCATCCATGCCGAGTACCATTATTCATGTGGGTCACATAGAGATACTACTCACCATGGGCCTTCCAAGTCACTCAATGCCACTTCCCACATAAGTCATCATGTTGAACTACTAATACTTGATGAGTACTATGGGTCTGATAGGTCAAACTGAGTGTCTCCGCACCGTGGGCATGAAGGGTCCCAAAGAGCCCCTTCCCACGTTGGTAATCATTGATGTCCTACATAGGGTGTCTTATAGATAGTCCACACATTTCCTCTTATAGATAGTCCCCATTGTCCTTATTATTAGTATTCTTTCGGTATCAACAAGCTATAGGATTCCTCTACATAGTGCCCTCGATTCCAATTGAATTATATCCTCGAGCTGTTTGTTGTATTTATACATCCATGAAAGTCCCCTTAGTGTACACCATAATATCTATCTCATCGTGATGGATCATACTCCACAAATGGCTCCCCAATCAGATTCTCAGTCTGAAATATATGAGAATTTTAGTAAATAGGGATCGACTGTGTTAGGGCCCTGTTCCACCTATTCGGAATGATCCGACCAACCAGGCTCGAGGGTAAAACATGACCTGATTTATTTGGACATACCTGACACAACCCAATTCAGTACTGGGATGGAATTATCATGCCTCTAAACTTGGCAATTCCCATTGGGCCTAGATAGACTCGGCATGGTGTCGGCATGGTTCAAGCACTCAGGGTTTCCCTGTAACCCGATTTTATCTGGCCCGGCCTGAAATATGCAGGCCAGTTATTTCCCTGATCATACCACCATGATTCTTAGTTCACGCACCATAGTCTAGTTTACATTGTAGTCTAGTCTCCTCCATCCAGGACGTCCACTGGGCATCCGATTTGGGTGTGACACATCCACTATATTCTAGACACCTCCTTGTCCAATATGTGGTCCTTGTTGGAACCCATTCCGGCACATTCTACTTCACCGAGATGGCCGAGTGTCTGGGTTCATCTCCACTAGCCACTGAACCACCTCTTATATCCCCCTAATGTACCACCATGTCATGTCCCGACTATGATCTCTACCTCAGTGTGCCATCATGGAATGCATACACACACCAAAAGCTTCCACGATGGGCCCTCTCTGTCTATGCCTTCGTGCATTCCGTGGACAACCATGTCTACTTTTGTGGTTTGTTCCTTGAACCATCTATTCCATTGGTCTTTTTGGGGTGTCATCTTCCCTACTATGACTTCATTATTGCTTCTCGTAAATTCAGAGTTGCTATCACAAAGAACACAAGAATGGAAAAATACATATGAATTAGGTACTTGTTCATGTTGGAATGATTCCTCCGCATTGGGGAATTAAAAAAATTTCAATGTGTGGTTACATTTATAGCAAAAATCAATCACTATAAAAAAACACCTGAGATAAAATACCCGCCTGCAAGAACTAGAGACCTATGGATCAACCTCTTCATGGGTTGGCCCATATTCATTGTGGTAGAATGAATAATGTGGTATTAAAATTCTCTAACGATAAACCCCTTCCTAGAGAATATTATATATTAGGGAAGGCTCCTTGCTGATGGAGATCCATCTGTGATGAGTCATGATCCGTTCGAAGCTGTTGGCATTCATCGACCGTCAGTCCCAGATCTGTTCTCCAAGGCATCCTCCCAACATTTCTGATTTTCCTACATTCTTCATTGGTGAGAATTATTCCATCATTGATCATAAAAATTACATATCTACATCAGTTTCCTGAACCCAGTCATCTCATTAAAAGTGAAACACATCAAATCTTTTCTATTACACTCAGTCATCGGGTATTTACACTGTTTCATTTATGAAAAAATGTTTCTATTCATCTTTAGTTATATATTCATTATGCTATTTCGTTTTTTGGAATGAAATAGTTGTCTGATTACTGGCTTGTTGGAAACAATGAATTTGAATAATATTTACAATATAAATTTATTTCATTTTTTTCTTAAAACATCAAAAAAGTACATTTTCCCTAGAAATGCACTAGTCGAGGTTATGACCATTTATAGGAAATGTAGTTGTTCCAGAAACAATGGTACCCTAAAATTTTCAATGCAGGAGCCTCTTTAGAATTTTCTAGAACTGCGCATGTGTGAAATTTTTAATTCTTTAAAGAAAGTTCAAAAACCCATTCTTCACCTTCAACGTGCACCAGACGACGTTAATATCTATGTAAGGGAAACAATCCATCATGAGCTCAAGGGTATTATATAATTTATAATATATCATATTGTTTATGATTTATAATAATTTGAAAATACAATTATATTTATTCATTTATTTTATTTATGTCCAAAAAAATACATTCAAATATTGTCCGCCACAAGAAAATGTTATGCTCTCTTTATGAAAATAACACCCTCAAGAGATCAACAGTGGTCTCATATTTCTATTCTGAGTCACGGTTCATGTGTTATAAGGATTATAAAAATAAAAAAAAATTTATTTAATAATTTTATTTTCAATTAACCCATTTTCTGGGTTTTCTCAATGGAGGCCCACACTAACTATATGTCACTCCTAGGGTTAAATCACCATCTTGAATGCAATAGTGCCATAAAATTTTTAATTTAGTCATCCATTTACATGTTATTTAATGTTTTCATCAAATCATCTCAAGTGTTCTATTTAAAACATAACAATTTTACAGACCATTCAGGACACACCAGGACTAAGTATCAAAAAATTTCTCAACACATTGTCTTGAAATAATGCAATTTTATTTAAAAAAATAAATGGATTTCAATGAAATTATATGTATAGGGTGTGATAGCTCCAAAAACCCAGGATTAGAACAACCTAGTATTGGTTCCAGTAATTACTAACCCCTATTACTAATAATCCAAAAATCATGTTTATTCATAATGTTAGAAAATGTGTAAACCATGCGATAAATGGGTGGGAAAAATGTCTCTTGAATCTAATAACACCCATGTTTTAGTTGAATATGTTTTACCCACAATTAATTCCCTTCAATAATCTCTAATGAATGCATATAAGGAATCCCCCTAAATGTTTTTCTCACCTTCATGATGTTGACGCATCCCTCCGCAATGGGTTTAGTAATCCTCTTCTGCGACATCCAATGATGTTTTCCATTATTTTGAATATCACACAAGAATCAAAAAAGCATCCGATCCATTTTTAAGATTACTGTTTTTGGGACATTCAGGGTGGAGAAATCTTGAATCGGAATGCATGAGATAAAAATGTTGACAATAGTGATATACCCTCCAAAGGAATAAAGAAATACTCATCCAATTAAAATTTTTTCCACGGTACGATCCAAAACCTTATCAAAGTGGTAGATGGGAAGATTTATGGAGGACACCAGAGTACCTATGAATTTCATTGAAAATACTCATATTTTCATACGTATAATTGTTCTTATATAACTAACCCATATACCTGAAAATTTTCAAGATGTGAATAACAATCTCTTCTCCCTATTGACCACTTTCCAACTCCAAAAACCGAATTCCGCAATACTCCCATTAATATCATGAAATTATCATCTACTTAAATTTATAAAAATTACAATTTCATTAACATACATAAGATGGGAGATGCCACATGATATTTGTTGGCTGCAATAAGGGAGGATCCTTATTGAGTTGACATGCAGAATTATATACTAGAAAAACACATCTAGACAAATGTTGAAAAAATGAAGAGAGGGTATTTTCTTTGTATACACCACATATAGCCTTGAATAATCCCAAAAATTTCCCATGAATGAAATGGAAAATTACGATGACCTAAATCACCAAAATGTGAGGTCAATAACCCATTGCGAGTTCCTCGTAATGAAAATCACAATATGTATGAAGATTTATTAAATCCAATCAAAGTCTTTATTGATATTAAATTTTATGGAAATGTTTTTCCCACAAAATCCCTTATTAATGTCACTAATCAATTATTTGGAGAGACTAATTTCCCCAGAAAGTTCCAAATTTTAATGATGCCATGATGATTCACTACAATATAGCTCATGAGAAATGAATCCACTATTTTATTGGGGATTTATGCCAAAACATAACATTACACAAGATGGTGATCTAGTACTGATTATTGTGTATAGGTTCCTTAACCATCATAACCGTGAAAATCATCTTTAAAAAAGTAATACGAAGAATTTTACAACATGAGAAGAAATCATAAATAGTAAAAACAATGTCACCCTTCACCACATCCCACAAGGACTTGTAGGAAGATTATGTAATGTCGTTGGGGCCCATAGCACATTCAGGGTCAGGTACCATATAGCATCACAAACATCCTTCTCATCTGAAACTACATTAAATCTCCCAATATCCACGACATACACTATTATAGTGATTATACCAGAAATCATCATTGTCCCCCTCAGATAGCCTTGATAAAGATGAGGAATAGAACCAACCAATAATGATTTTTTATTCTCAACATCCTTATCCCCAACCACAACTATGTCATTCAAAAAAGATTCATTTTCTATATGTATGTTGGGACATAATACCCAACTTTATTCCTTAATGCAAGAATGAAAAAATTATGTATTGTGATCCCCCTCATGAATCCACTATATAGTTGAATTCAAATGAGATACACATTCCTAAATCATCATCATATCAACCTACACATTCTTTTTTATCCACATATCAAATTATTAATCCCCATTCTAAGACTCATCCAAGATCTTCTCTATCCATCAATTTCTGATTTAATCAATCCCAAATACTAATCTTGAGGGTGATTAGTTAAAACCACAGATAATGAATATTTGGTTTCTTATAAGATAATTATGAAACACCATCCATGTGTTCCCTAGGGATGAGATGCTCTAAGATTTACTCATAAAAATCATAATAAAAAGGTTTGAAAACTAAAGCCAAGGAATAATGGAATGAATTAACTCTTACTATATAAGAAGACAAAGAAATGTGAAATAAAGAGTAATCTGATAAGCTGGTTCGGAGATGGGAGTCATTGTAATTTAGAAAGGCTTACATTGATTCTAAGATAATAAAGCACAGATCCAGCTGACCCCACATTAGATGGAAATATTTTTCTCAAACCATGATAAATGATATTTGGTGTACACTACATCTAACATCCAACTACATACTATGAAAAATATGAAATCATGGAACACCCACATGGGAAATGGACATCCACAATTTTTCTCTTATATATTCTCCTAAATTTTAAAATCTACTCCTATCGACCAATAATAAAATCCTAGGATAAATGAGACGAGATCACAACAAATGTCTTCTATTTCCTCAAATTCACTCTCTCCATACACGGATGTAAAAAACAAACTACTAGACCCCACTAATATTTTTGTGGTCAAAAATATTTCTAAAGAGGAGATCAACACCACTGTATCTAGTGTTTTCAAGTTGATCCAAATATGAGAATTAATCTGGATTTCATCCATGGATACATGCACCCTTATCAACAAATAAAACTCATGTAACATTGATGATGTCTACTTAGAATCAATAAAAACTACCATATCACTAGAATGATAATGATGTTCATTAAAAAAAAATTCTTTCACTTAGGCTCCCAACCCATGGACATTCTCTACTATATGACTTTAATTGAATCATTAAGACAACTAGATTTTAACCTAGATCCTTATCCCTAAGGATTACCAATTAAATCATTAACGTAATTCCATTTAGATAGATACCATGTACATAGCCTCTTCTGCATTATCACTCCCCTAGCTCATAGTGAAATATTTGAGTATGTCACTTCCATGGAGACTACGACATCCCTATAAAAATAAGGATCATTCCTCAGAGAAGAGTTATGGCCACTAATTATGGTGATGAAGAGTTGAAAAAATTTTATTTTTGAGAAGAAGCTACCATTACCTTAGAAGAATAGTCCACCAGCACGACATCATGACCACTGGTTGAATAGATCTAACCATTGGAAGAAAAGAGATGACCCCTAGAAGATGATAAGAGGCCTTCAGAAGATCCATGGAACCACTATCCTTCAGATAGAGTTCACGCTTACAAACAATACGAAAAGATGTAGGTGTTTTTGAAAATACCCTACTACCCTCAATAAGTGGGTGAAGATTCATACCAGAGGAAATAAAAACAAGATAAGAAAACCAGGGAAGATACCATGATTCTCGGTCGATGTGAACAAAATATGAACTAGGAGGATCCATCTTAAATACTGGAACAAGCTTCTAAGATGATGAAGCCTGATCCACCGATGATGGAGAATGATGAAAATCATTCACCCAATTGGTAATAGACTAAGACGATCATAATTCAAGAGTGGACGGTGAAACATCACTAGAAGAACAAGCTTCGAACTGTAATCCATATGATACAAATGGGATTTATATCACACATGAAGTGCATGGACTCAAATGTAACACTGGGAACAAAAATAATGGGGGTGGGGTAATCTTGATCCGATGACCATTCCAGCATACCCTCCATGTGAAGACAAGAATTATCTGGGAGTGGGATCTGGAGATCCAATTCAATTATGAACATAGTTCATGCAACATCCTACACATGTAAGGACATTTTATAAGTAAAAATAAAAGAGCCCCACAAATATCTGATTCCATGCAGAAATATACCATTCAACAAGTGGATTGGTAAGCTAGAGATATTAATTCAAACTACTATGAGAGGTGAGTATTTACTAAATTGTGAATCCAATGACCAACGATACAAGTTGAACAACCATATCCTAATTGATATGGGAATCAGACAGCGTGCCATAATAAAATCATACATGGATGCCCAAATTTGCAGAATGATTTATGGTTGAGCAGCAAAACTCTTTTCGGATATGATTACCCCCATGAAGAGACACAATGCTAGAACATTGATTAAAAGATCATTATCATCCCCAGTACTAGTAATTAAAGTCCATTGAAGATTATTAGATTCTTCCCTGAGAGTAGCCACGAGATGTCAAGAATCAGAGATCCACCAACAACAAAAGACAATGACCTGAGATGAACCCCCTGTATGTTCTTCTCATTTAGTTGTGATGAAAAACAAACCCCTATGAATAGAATATTTGAATGAAATCAAATGAAAATGGCCTCAATAAGGGTGACTAGAGGAAATGATATCCTATGAAAAGTCATGAAGTGGAGACCCACAACCTACTAAAACCAATTGATAACCAAGAGAAATTAGGGAATAAGTACCCATAGAATATGGAAAAATATTCAAATGATTTGAAATAGTGGTGGTCTGTGATACATGTTATTCTAAGGAATCCTATTTTTTCATCACTATCCCCCAATTAATGGTTTCAAATTTAATTAATCCCATGAAATTACACACTATGATTCCAATAAATGTGGATTAATTTTCCTCATAATATTCTCATGTTCCCATGTCGAATGAAAAAATTGGTTTTTTAACAACACATTGATTTGGTTAGGTGTCTTGTTTCGTATATCATTCATGGTACAATCAAGAATACCCCCTTTTGTTCCTCAATAAAAATAACATACCCCAACAGTATGACCTATGAGTATAGTACATGTGAATGATTATTTATGTACATCAATAGGAGAGATACAAAGAACATGTCCTCGAATTTATTGTGGTTTACTAGAATGTTTGAGGGGTAGGATATCATCTCATTGTGATCATGAATTTCAATGGGAACAACATATCGAGGTCTTAATATCCAATTCTCACCAAATATCATAACCTTATTCCCTAGACAGATTCATAGAAATGTAGAAATACCAACTTCAAATTATAAATCACATCGATGAATATTAGAATAACATTTCTATTATCCTTGATTTTTTTTATGTACTTCTAAATATCTATAATATTCTATTCTATTTATTTAGTGATCTTAGGTCCTAATATATTTCTTTCAAAAAAAACATTACAGAATGTTAGTGATCTGAATTTAATCCCATGGAGATCATTATAAAGATAAATATGAATGATCAAGTGAGAGATATTGATATAAGAAAATTTATCTAGAGGATGGTTTTGATTCCATCCTCCTTTGAAATCCATAGAACATGCTCTCATTATATTTACTAGGGAATTAATTTTCCTTATACACTAACCATATTTTATTATATGATAGTAAGGGTTAAAACTAAATTCCATAACAGGGTCTCCGTAAGGAATTTTTTATAAGATTGAGGTATACCACAAATATTGATTCGATACAATGGAATGTGTTACTCAATGAAATATTATGACATACATAATGTATATATGGGACTATTGTTCTAGAGTGAATTTTCTAATGACTGAGATTTTTTTTTCATACATAGTAATGAAATCTGCTTTGAAAAATATATAATTACTCCAATTAGAGGTTTTGGGGTGCCCTATGATAGTATCTACAGTGATGTTCTCCCATTTTCATATTTTTATGTCTAGTGGATGTAACATCACCATAGAATTTTTTTATCCATCCTTAACATTTAGACATACCAAGACCTAAGATATAACATCTATGATATCACTCTTCATTCCATCCTACCATAAGTATACTTTAAAGTATTAATTCATATTTTTTCGTGAATGATTAATTGTGAATAATGTATAAATATCTTCCTCAAACAACTCCTTCATCAAATATAATATGGAAGGATCATATACAAGGTTCTTAAACATTATCATTTCACCGTGGACAAGATAAACTCAATATTATTTCAATCTTATTTTTGTATCAATATGTTTTATTTATGCTCATCAACAATATTCACATCGTTTGATGGATAAAAATTCATTTGAGCAAGATATGATTTTCCCATTCCATTATTATCTCAAGATTAATCCATTAAAAATACATAAATATTGGATCTTTTATGATCTTTATAAGGGATACTCTAGTATGATCCATTTGACTCAAGTCGTTAGTCACCTTGTTCACATTCATATGGTTGTATATATTGAGAAGTCATAATATTTTTTTCGTGTATAATCATGTTTATTAGAGAGTGTTTAAATACTCATGTGTTTATAAATACTTCATGAATTTATGATCGGTTTATATATCACAATTTCCCCTATATGGATAAAAACTCATATATATAATGAAAATTTTACCAAATAAAACTCTAATTCATTATTTGAGAAGTTTTTTTCAGGAATCATTTATTTTCATGATGCACAATTTTTATCAATGTAATTTTGAAAAATTCAACATCCTAGTCAAATTTTAGACTCATCAAAATATAATAAAAATCATTCCCTAATATAGGGTAATTTAAGAACATGTAAGATGAAAAATATTTTCAATAGTTTATTATAATAATCCTCACATTAGTAATTCTAGAGGATCACAACTACCTTTCAACCTAACATGGATACAGGACTATATAGTCATGAAAAATTCTCCCCAATCCATCAATAATATACAACTATTCTAAGAAATCTATGTATATCAATATTTATGGTTGGTATATCCAAACATTTAATAGCATCTATATTTGATTGATATAAAAATATACCCACCCGAAAGACAATATAAACAAAAAATGATATGTTCTTTAGAAAAAAATCACACTATGAAACTGTTTTACATAGTTTCTCCTACCATAAGAAATTTGGAAAAATTTCTAAGTGGTATTCATGATCTTTTATTCGCTCTTAGTGGATAAGAATATCATCTATAAATGATACAAAAAATAGATCAACTTAATCTATAAGTACACTAGAAATAAAATCTATAAATATAGAATGAGAATTAGTCAAAACTAATAGAATAAATTTATATTCATAGTGTCAATAAAGTATATGTAATATTGTCTTTGGAATATCCAATATATTAACTCTAAATTGACAATATATATAATTATGGTAAATCTTGGATAAGTAGTGATATCCCAATAATTTATTGGACAAGTATTTCTTATAGGGAAGAGGATAATTTTCCATAATAATGATCTTTTTCTACTCATGGTAATCAATGAATAGTCACATTGATCCATATTTTTTCAGAAAAATCAGAGTTCATCCAAGGTGACACAGTTGAATGAATTAATCTATTATTAATTTTAATTTTTCATTTCTTTGATAATTTCAAGAACTACATCAAGGAAATTCTATAGGCTATCATTAAAATTGGTGTGGTAACAAGAATGATCTCTGTTGAGTAATAAAATTCACATTTTGGTGGAAGGATAATGAAATCATCTATATTGACATCATCAAATTCATAGAAAATTGGAATAAAATCAATGTCGAGTTTCTCCCCAACCATTTGAGATAAATAATCATTATAAATTGGAATTAAGACCCATAAAATAAATTTAATCTCTATATGATGATCATGTTTATCATTCCATAGACAGTTGATTATATATTTGAATGAAATATCAAATAAGAACCCCTTTAATATTTTTTTGGATATCAGTAGTGAAATATCATACATGGTTTTGATGACATCAAATTCAACAGAAGTATGAAGGAAAATATTTCCATGATGAAAATTATGATCAACATAAATCGGTGAGGAATCATAGACATGAGATGTTATCAGCTTACCATTAGTTGTATTTATATCCAAAGAGAAATATTATTTTTTGGGATTCATCATGACACACATAGAATTCTTTTTGAATGTGAATGAAATGTTTGATCTATATTTAAATAAAAAATTAATAGATCTAGATTGGATTGTATGTATACCATTAATCTTGTATTTATCACACAATTCATCTGAAATAGTGATCATATTATACATACCTTTTCCCCTAAAATGATAGGATTTGGATGTCAAACATCATAACTAATCCTGAGGTATATGTAAAATATGAAATAATTCATAGTATACTAACACATGATGCACTAATGTATATCAGGTGCATTCCATGTAATATTCTCTCTATATTATAAATTATCCAACTAATTTCCATCTCATCAAAAAAAAATTCCTGATGAACTTCCCTTATACACATAAATAATTTATTAGTCCCCTAATAAAATATTCTACATTCTTCTTCTACCACATTATGAATATAGGAAAGCACATATTGATCTCTCCATGATTATTAGATTATTTATTGAACACCATCTTCATTTTGTTCTCTAAAAAATTAGATTAATACTAAATTAAATTAACCATTTCCACCATGATTGTAAATATAAATATATATCTTTATCTAATGATGTCACTTATGGATAACTCCATTTAGTTTCTTGTCTTCAATCCACTAAATAATCTTTCAGTTATACAATCAGGTTGGAGGATAATTCCTTTAGTGTGGGTTGTACATCTTGTAAATTTATCCTCTAAGATACTAAAATATTGAATACCATTTTTAATTAATTTAGGGATCTATTTCCCCATATTAATACATGGAATACGATAAATAGACATATTGACAATTTGGTTCTTGAAATAATCCCAATTCATGTAGTTAATCACATTTTGATTACTCATTAAATTATTAAGATTCATTCATTTACCAGCTTCCTTTTCAAAATGGTAGACACACAGAAGAAAAATTTCCTTTTTTGAACATAGAAAAATGGGTGGTATCATTTTTGATATTTTAATCCATTTTTCACCAACACCTATAACATAATACCATATGAATGAACTAGAATGTTTCCTGATGAAGTTCATGATGAATTTTTTTTACCTATATTGTCCATTGAGATATCTAACATGATTTATAACTTGGGAATTGTTTGTGATCATAATAACAATATTTTAAAATCCATCTCCAATATCATTAAAATTCTAATGTGGAAAATCTGTTCATTTTCCCTCACACTCAGTATTAATGTGTTTCTTCCTAGATAAAGTTGTTTAACAAAATAATAGTGTTATAAAGAATAATAATATTACGGAATAGTATTTTACATGAAAATAACTTATAATATTCCAAAATTATAACACCTTATTTGAAATATTCATTATAGGTTTATACGGGGGCATTCACATCATCATCAATTTGAAGTATTGTTGTTGTTTTGTAATGATTTTCAATTTCTCCAAATCATATATATAGAGAGTGTCAAATTTTTAGTTCATCAAGGCACATTATCATGCACTACATCTCTTCCATGTATATCTCAATTTGGGGTGTTTGAGGTTTTTCTCCTAGGAACTGTTATTTTTTTGTAGCATCCAAATGTATTTTCTACAAAGTGATATATTTATAGAAAAACCACTCACTCTACTAATTTATAAAATTATATCACATTTTCATACAAATTGATTAAACCATTGACTTATCCATAATAATATCATCAATGATTTAACAATTGTCTTATCAACCTATTTTTCAAAGGACAACAAAACCTTAAATATTATACAAACTAATATGACCTAGGCTTCTCAAACATAGAAATTAACTAATTTTTTTTAATATTAAATACATCACATAAACAGATGCCCAAAAATAATCATTGTTTGGAACCTTTAAAATCAGGGAAACAAATAGACTGGAACATAATTTAGCGACACCATCTCCCTACATGTTCATTATATCAATAACCATACTTTTATATTCCATATAAAATAAATATCATCATAGAAATTAGAATAGAAACATAATAAATAGTAATATAATATTATGATTAATGATAAAAGGGTAGATATGTAATATTTATATTAACATATGGTTATGAGAACACAATCTTAAAATTTAAAAAACATATCATACATATCAGTGATCATAATCATGAGTCATAGTGAAATTATTTAGAGTTAATAAGTCATCAATAAAAAGAGAATAAAATAAAATGGTCAATGAGAGCATAAGTCATGTAATTTATGTAATATAGATAAGTACATAAAATCACATATGTAGTAGTCAATGACCATTTATAATACAATAAATACTCAAAAATCATTTTCTAAACCTAGTACACACCCCATTCCAGCCTTGTATTATTAGACATAGATTAATTCCCACCCCATCCCTATATTGTTGAACTGAGTTCACATCCCGTTGCAGAATTGTATAATTGAACTATGTTCAATCCCCAATCCAGTCATGTATTTCTCATGAGATATATATATATATATTGTTTACTAATTATATTATTATGAAATAAAATAGGATTATATAAATCATGTAAATTTATTTTTAAATTTTAGTTAATATTGTCAATAATAACAAGTTAAAACATATAAAACATGAATATTAACTAAAATGTAACAATATTAATGAAATATAATAAACTAGAAACATAAAGTCATAATAAAATTATATATGGAATTAGTAATATGAATATTATTTCTTAGAAAAAGTATAAAAAAATTATATTTAATATAATGTAGTATTGAACATGTATTAAGAGAGTCAATGGAAAAGGTGTGGGAATTATTTCTTACATTTATTTCTATAGGACACATTGTTTACCCCACACTTTTTACTTTTTATGGTGTATTTACTTACAATTATTGACTTTTAGGAGTCTTAGCTGAAAATATATATTACATTCACATCCATATTATTTTATGTTTTTCAGGGGGTGTATGATTATACTAATTACAATGTGATGATTGTGTATTTCACAATCTTATCAATATTTGGGATTGCTTACTTTTATGTATTTGATGAGTAATATTTATCTCTTATATCAATGTTTTCTAAATATGTTTTCAAAATTTATTTTTCCATTATCCTTTATAATAATAATTCAATTTTTAACCATTTTTTAAAATCCTACTATATGGTTTGAATTGAATATTTTTTGTTCATTTCTAGTCAAGGTACATTGTAACTTTTCTAGATAATGTATAAAATAAATTTTTTAACTTATACGACATGAATTGAAATCTCAGCCATCAATATGCCTTTATTAATTGAATATTTATTATATAATTACATGGTAACATTAAATTATAATGTTTTCTTTTAGAATCTCAGATCATTTTCAAAAAAGAAACGTTTTTTAAGAAGAACTTTAATTTTTTTCATGAATTATTAACATTTGATAAATCAGAATTATTTTCCATCTAAGATGTCATTAGAATATGTTATATATGTTTTACCATTGATATTATAGAATTATATAATTCTTATTATTTCTAATAATTTTATATATTTATGATGGAATTATATCAATGAACCCCCTTTATATATATAAGGTTATAAAATCATTGAATTATGTTTATGAAAAACATTCCATTCTGTGGATTCTGATATTGTGTATGATTTATGTTCTTATGGAATAAATATGTATGCTTCTCATTATGTGATATGATGGACCTATATCTCCATTAAATTAATTGGATAATGGTATATATCTCCTTAGATAATAATGTGAATCATGTCAACAAGCATAATCAATTATGGGAATAGGGGAAACTTGACCCACTATGGGATGATTGGGAAACCATATCCCTTATAAGGAAAGGATGGTGACTAGGGATGGTGGTGCATCCCTACTCTAGGTGTAGCTACAATGAAATTCCCTAACATGATTTTCAAATGCAGCATAGATTAAAAGTAATATTTTATATGTTTCTGTGAAGTCTACAACTCTATGTCTTATAACAACTTGATGATCTCAATAATCATGTTATTGATTTTTTATGATTATTGACTTATGAACTACCAATATTTATTCCATGACTAATGTATATTATATTTGATATGTAGTGTATGAAATTATAAATTAATTTTCATGTTCACATACCCTTATGTTTATTACCTTTTAAACAACTCTCTCTTGTTTACCTATAAAGAGAATTTGACATCACCCTTTAATTATATTATATTTTCATGAGTCAATAAATAAAATATTTCATGTAGGGATACTAAATAGGAATAAATTTGTGCGAATCCAAGATAATCATACACTAGACAATACGATTTTGTTCCATTTTTTCCAAAGAAACTAAACTAATATATTCTTTGGGAATGTGTGTTTTCATTGTATGAAATGTTCTGTAAAATATATGTAATATATATATATATTTGAATAGAATGGTTCATTATAGTTGTAATCAATGAAATAATTTGGTCTATATTTTAAATCTAGTCTGAGGAAAATTTATCACAATTCCTATAGTCATTTCAAAGTATATATCAACATATTTCTCTAAGGATAGGTCTATATATATGCTAAAATCCTAGAGTTTTGTAATAATTATGAATAACATAGGTAAAGACCATAGTCCTATTATATTGAAATATTATAAGTAAAATCTCATTATTAGGCATTTCTACCAATATGAACTGTTTTTCTCACATGATTATTTCCATATTAAATCAATGGATGGAAACCAAAGGAACCATGTTAATGATGAATTTTATGGGAAATGTAATATTTTTCAATCTGAGAAACTGAATGTTATCTTCCCATGTTTAGATCCATTTATCACTAATATGGGGAGGGGTGAATCAATGATATCATTTTATTTTAAGTTGCACACTTTTTGAAATATCCTTCACCTTCTATAGAAGTGTTCACTCCCTGTTGAACACAAAAAATAATAAATCCATAGGAATAGAAGATTTAAAATTTTCACTACTCAACAAGTGTAGATACGTCCTTGGTACGGTATAGAAAAAATCCTATAGAATAATTCCCACTAGAAAAAACTCAATTGATACAGAATATAATGAGATGGATATACCAGTTCACTCATGTAGAACATATAAAACCATCATAAATCTTGTGTTCACCCTCTTATCACAAATATGGTAATTCAATATTTTTGTTCATCATGAAAAACTATCCAAAATAAAATCTCCAAAAACAATTATTCTCTTACATAAACAAAATAAGATATGAAATTAATGGAATTTGTAATGATATCTGGTTTAATATCTGAGTTTAATCTTGATGAACATTTAATGCACTTCCTACATAAATTGGGTACTCAAATCATCATCTGACACAACACTTCTATAGAGATCATTCCCGATGATTCTAATTTCTCAAAGCACTGCTGTTCGAAGATATCACTATTTCATTGAGCATAAGGTGGTCATTGAAAAGTTCAATTCTTTTGAAAATATCAATGGCCCACTACAATGCTCTTTCCCTTTATGTAGAATACTACCATCAATAATTTCACTGCCTTCACAAACCATCATCACAAATTAATAGTTTTAATAAAAAACATTGAATCTCACTACTCTTCTCCAGTGGGTCATGGACTATTTATTGGAATTTCATTCCGACTATAAAAAATTATAGACACGTTAGCTCCATGTCATCACCAAATCACAAACCTCCAAAATTTCATCTGAAAATCATCATGTTTCATGAATTACCATGTCTATTTCTGGGATTTGCAATACTTGTCATAATTGGGAAGCATATTATGAAATCATTTTCACTTCCACAATTATACTTCTTTTACGATGATTTAATTTTCGTCACCATCACCACTACAATTCTCACACACAATTCACTTTTCCTATTCTATTCACAAAGCTCGTCGTAATTATAGAGAATACCATAGAAATATTTTAAACTGTTGTGATTATCTCTTCATAAAGGTCATCTTCTAGAAATTTATGCCTTATCCATGTTATTATGATTTCATTATAGAATTATAATTTTCTCAATTATTATAAAAATAAAAATTTTGGACCCCATAAAATTGGAAAAATTGGAAATCAATGCCCTCTTAGACACCTGCTTCTGAAAAACCATATTTAGGGTATCTTTTCTCTAAAATTACGTTATAAAGATTGTATCATATGTTATATAAAAATCTTTTAATATTTTTAACAATAAAATCAGCAATGAATCCCCAGTTGTAACCATGGAATGTAATGTGACATCTATATATTCCCTCATCCACTAATACAAAGTGATGTGATTTCCTTTCTTCTCAAACATACATAACAACAATAGACAATACCTGAAAATTAGACTCATTATCATCAGCTTGTTCTTAAAAATCTAACCATTTTAATTTTATATAAAACCAAGTCTGGTAAATCACATGAACAATAAAAAATCAAGTACTGTATTACATATCGAAAATTCTAAGCCTATATGAGCGAACTCGCTATAAAAACAAGAATTATTGATAAGCAACACCATGCTTCCTAAAGTAGTGAATATGAAATTTCATCATCATATCTTCCTTATCACTATCCACTACTGTAATATTCCAATAGAAAATGGATTCCTAAAACTAATCCAACAAATATTTATAATAATTACTTAGTTACTTGTTGGATTCACTAATTACCCACTACTCCACCTTTATGAATTCCCATTTGGATTGAATTTGAAATAATTCTCCCCTATGACAACACTATCCAATGGCAAGATGCGAGAAGGAATTTTTTTTTACCAAATACATTATCATAAAGAGGATGGAATACCATGTTCAACTTAAATTTAGAAAATGGTTTCATTGGTAAAGGTTTCATGAAAATGTCTACAACTTGTTCCGATGTAGGATCATACTTGAGATTCATCCCATTCCTCTAAATATTATATTTTATAATGATTTACTTGATGTCAATATGTATTGAATGATAATTAATTAACATATTCTGTGTATGATTTATTTTACTTTGATTTCCACAACCAAAAAGCACGGCTAACATTACTTCAGCATGATGATATTAAAACTGTGTCATAATCCACATAAGTTGGGTAGCAGCATGAGTGGTAGAAATAGACACATCCAAAGACCATCTAAGATTCAATTAACACAATCTCAATGTATTCCAAATAATATATATTTTCCCCAAAAAGATAACTCAACTAGATTTTGAACTTCAATCATTAAAATTTCCTTCCAAATCATCATCTGATTTCCCAAACATATCAATGTTTTTTGAGACAACATATCTGATTTCAAAATTTGTTATGCCTTATATATATATGAATTGTTTTTCCAGTATTATAATGTGATTATTTAGGAGAAATATAAATTAGTTCACATAAGGTAACATCATTTACAATTTTGGGACATGAGGTAGTCAAATATAACCTACATCAAATCAGCTATCGAAAAAATTTCAGACCAACATCCATGCCTTTACCATCATTAGAAAAACCGGTTCCCACTAAATTTGTTGTGTAAATTTGTTTCAAAATTTAAATTAAAAACATATTTATAAGTTCATTCACATACTCCTCTTGAGAAATGAATATATCGTTCTTCTTCTGTATGATTTTCAACCAAATAATATATTTTATTTTTTCATCATCGCCATTTCAAAGAAATTCTACATCTCCTCCTCAAAATAATCACAAGATCATTCAACTTTCCTAGTAATAGAAATATCCTCAATATATACAATTAAAATTAAAGATAACTCTTGACATTCCAGGATGTAGAGATTGTTTTCAACTATACCTATCCTAAAATCCATCTTCTTCTTGATTGTATCCAATTATGAACACCATGCCCTTAGGGATTTCTTTATTCAAAACAAAGCCTTGTTCAACCTTGAAACATATCTTTCATCTTCCCAAACAATAAATCCACAAGGTTGTTCAATTTAGACTTATTAATCAATATCACTATTCAATAATGTAGATTTAACATCTATTTGGAAGATATTTTAACATCATGATAAAAAAATAAAATGAAATATTTTGATAGTTTCTAACCATTACTATGGAGAAATGGATTCATCAAAATCCATTACATTAATATTTGATTAATATAGAATTATTCCTTATCAATTCACCTTAGTCATTCAAATTGATCCGAAAAACACATATTGTACCAATAATTTTTTTTTAATTTGTCATGGGAATGAGTTTCCAAGTTTCATTATTTTCAAAATGAACATGCTATTCATTCATATCTAGAACCCATTTTTGTAATCCCAAAAGAATCATTAACATAATTCGGCTTCATTTTTTATTACAAAGAAGTATTTCTAATATATTTCATTGTTCTTTTATGTTGAAAAAGATGTTGTTGATATCCAATATTTTTCTGAACTGTCACTTACTTCCTTTGCCTAAGATGGTCTATTTGAATTTCATCCTCATCACTCGAAATGCATGAGTCTATTTATACTTCATGAGTTGTATTACCTTTTTCGGTGTCATTAATAAAAAATTTAATTGGAATTTGTTTATACTACTCAACTTCCATATCATCATAACAATGATTTTCTTTCTCCAAATCTTCCAATACATTGACATCAAATGAATAAAAAATTCTTTCGATTTCATTATTGAATCATTTATATCCTCCTTCTTCTAGGGAATAGTTATGAAAATTCCATCATCAACTATATGGTCAAACCTAACAAGGTATCCACCATTATTATATATAATGAATGGACTCCCAATAACATTCATGTGTTTCATAATTTTGGTTTTTACCTACAATATTTCATATCGAGTCATATCAGATTTTGGCCTATAAAAACATTAGTTATAAATATACATAGAAGTGCACATGGATTTCCCTAAATAATAATGAGAAATACATTGTTAAAGTTGCATTGTTCACCCCATTTCCACCAAATTTCAATTAATTCTTTCAACAACCCCATTTTTTTGAGGTGTTTATGGTGAAATGAACTCATGTTGAATTTTATGGTTCTTATGATAACTATGAAACTCTTCATTCTTATACTCTCTATCATTATTAGTTCTCAAATTCTTCACTGAACACTCACATTATTTCTCTTCATTACTCCAAAAATTCCTAATCCTTTTTAGATTATCTGACATATGTCTCAGGTACATGACACAAGTAATGTTAGTTATGACAACTATGAATGTAATGTAGTACATATCAAAATTTGTAGATTTCATTCTCATTTTCCCACATATATTAGATTGTATATGTTCCAAGGGTCATTATGAATGAATGTATACTCTCTTATACATAGAGTTTTTAATCTTCCCTTCTCACAAATAGATCTACACAAATATCTACTTCTTGATTAATCAGACATATCGAAGAAAATGTATCGTGCCGATAATTTCAACATGTCTCTCTAACACATATATCCCAACCATTTATTCCATCACTGATTTTTATCAACCATACCCATTTAATATGAGTTCAGTACATCACAAATTAGGAAGAAGCTCCCTTTTTTATGTTGGACTCTTGTCACTTCAATTCCATAATTTTCACTTTTCACAACAAACCCATATTTTTTGAAAATAAATTATTTCAGTCACCATATATTTGTTACAATATCATTTGATTTTGTTTCATCATATCATGATATATTGTTTTTTTTAATTTAATTTTTTCATTCACAATTATGGTAGATCCAACACCTTTTATCCTCCTAGATTCATCATTTCCTAATGTCAATATTTATTCACTGATGTCTTTTACCTTATATAGAAAAATTAAGTCTCCTATCTTATAAGAAGAACACCCAATATCATGAATACATGGAAAATATCTATTCGTGGCCTTCAAAGGGGTTTCAACAACAATAGATTTCTGTTATTCCATTTCATTCTTCCACTCCAGCTTCTGATATTTGTTGAAATACTTTTCTTGTGCTTGTAATAAAACAATACATCCCATACCAAGATTTCAAGGATATTCACATGTTTCAAAAAGGGTTTCCAATGGTTATAAATTATTTGCAGCAATAACACCAACCTTCTTGTATTTATTCTAAAATTATTTCTCATATATATTTTTTTGATAGGGTTGACTCCCCTCAAACTTCATCATCAATAACTTGTGGAATATTAGTAAAATTTATTGTTGAAGCAACTGAAATTTTTTCAGTTTCTAAATCCATCACAATACAAGAAGTAGCCATATAATGAATATTTTACTCTAATACTTCAATACTGACCAGATTTTTGAACATTCTTCTCATCACTATTCTTAACAGAACTCTTATAACCATTACCATACCTATTTTCAATCCAAACACTCCTCTTCAGATAATATTTATATTAAGAATTTTTAAAAACAGAGGTAATTGAAATATTATTGGACTCTTGATTTATATGTACTTTTTATTTTTTGGCATTGCAAAATTTGGCCACAAACATAGAATTTTCATCATATTAATTATCATAACAAGTCATCATTTTTCTCAACCATTGATGTTAAATTTATTTGTTCCTTAATTGTTCAATTTCTACTAGAACATTCACCAGCCTTAGAGATAGATTTTTTTGAATCTTATATTCCTTTCAACAGCTTCAGAATGATTTTGTTGGACATTGTAAGAACCCAGATCTTTGTTTCATGTATGTTTTTTCTCTTTCTGGTCATTTTTGAGAAAAAGAGTAATATCTGGAAATTTTCAAAGTACATGTCGTGTTCATTATTAGTAAACACCATTTAATTTGATGAAATTCTAGGTCGTGTGCTGGTAGTGTCCGGGCCACACACACAGTGTATTGGGGAGATGTGGAGGCCGCATAAAGTGGAGTATGAAAAGGCAAAGTACACTCTGTGTACCCCAGAAGTACACACCATGTACATTTTTTTCATTAAACGGATCGTGCTCACGCTTGACGGGCAGAACCCACATCTTCTTTAGGTTCTTCATCCGAGAGAACCCGTATAGACGCGGAACTTCTCTGAGCCTCCGTCAATTCTTCGAATCGACCGTTTTCGATTGTGTTGGTACTGCAACGCTAAACCCTTACTTTCCCTAGAGATCTTTTTTTCTATTCCTCCTCTTTCTCAAGATTTTGTGGGTTGAGAATTTTGTGTGTTTTCGTAGATCTATGTCGTTATAATGAGAATCAATCATCGTGGTTCAAGTATATTAATCTCCTAGGATCGAGGTATGTTGTTTGTTTATTTCTGTAGGAAGTATTTGAATTTTTTATGCAATTACACCAATTACATTAAATGGTGTATTGTGTGTTTCCTATTTTTTCCCCTTGTCGTTTGATTGATTTGCTAGATTTTTTTTATTAGAGTTTGATGCTTGTGAATAGGGTAATCTTTACTGTTCTCTGGATGTTTTTCCATGCATGTTTTTCTTGTTAGGCATTTTTCAAGTCGCCATGCCTAGTTGTAGGATAGTATAACTATTGTACTGTTATGCTGTTGTGCCTTATAATGATAGCCAAATAGTTATTGAGGGTTACTTGGGGCGATACACATGTTTTTTCATGTTTGTTTTAAACAGGGTTGTGAGAACCTAGTGTAGTGGACAATAGAGAGAATGGATGTATGGTCTTCTCCAGAGTGTCTTATTAATTTGATGTGAGACCAAAGGGGGAATTGAAAATGAATGCTTCCCCAGAGAGTCAGTAGTTCCTCGACGTGGGCCATAGGGGGAATGAGACGTTGAGTGATTCCCCAGAGACCCTTTAGTACGATACGAGACTATAGGGGGAATTGACGGCGAGTGCTTCATCAGAGAGTATATTCTTCAACTGAACCAGAGTGGTGAGACTGTGTGTTCCTTCTAGAGGGTTGCAAGTTTTTGTATGTTGAACCTTAGGGGTTAGGCTGTGAGAACTACCCAGAGGTTACCTTTTTGTTCTACTTGCTTGAGTTGGTGATTCCTTATTCGTAGATTATATGCTACAAACTGTGGATTGTTTACTGTTTTGTATTATCATATTTAAGGCTCACTGTTTACTTCTTACCACACATTACCTGCCATATATTCACTAACTATTAGGCACAAATCTTTGGGTGGTTTCCTTCAAGTACATTGTCTCACTGCCTATTTGTGTCCTGCTTTTGGGACCAAACAGATTATATTATTGCATATATAGATAATGGAAAGCACCCTTCTACATCAGGTTCTTGATTTTTGTGGAGCTAGAGAGCAAGGGACCAAGCCAAGGCCTTCGATGTTGAGGTTTCACACATAAATTTTTATTTTGTACTTCAGTTTAGTACTATTTTCAGCATTGTGACTTGTTTGGCAGTTTTCCTAGATATATATATATATATATATATATCATGCATCATTATTATATATGTGTGCTCCAGTTTTCTCTTTTAGTCTTCTGCTGTTTATTTCTATATGCATTATTATTACTTCCGCAGTTTTATGTTGTTTACATCTAATGTGTACTCTGCCAATGAGGACATAGTTTCCCCACTATCACACCCAAGGCCCTCACTGCATGTGGGCAGCCTCTGGTGTTTGGGGAAATGCGCTTGAGGCAATGTGACGAACCGAGTACGGTGTGCCTCTGGGTGGATTCCGAGACCTGAGACCATAAAAAGTGGAATTATCGGGCTTATTTTTTCTTTATTTACTATTTAGAGCCCTTATCTAGGGATAAGACAGATTCAGTACATGGTATTAAGTTGTGCTCGGTAGTAGATGACTCGTGTATAGTGAAAAGCCAATCTACCTCGCTTATTACAGTTTTCTAGTTTTTCTATGTTACAGTTGATCTGATTTCACCTAGAGTGATTCACATGCTTTGTGTTGTTATTTTTGTTGATATTGTGGTGTTATTTCTGTCGCAACCCGATGAGATGAGTGTATTCCATCTCATGCAATAATATAGGCACTTTTTAGAAATCCCACGTCGTCCATTCTTTCCATGTCATCTGTGGTGAATTTGTAATTTCATGTTGTATTGATAGAAGTTGTGTAGATTATACATGCTATTGTGATAGATTCCTTTATATAATCCCTACAGTTTGATAGAGAGATTGTTTGTATTGTAGCTTTCTTAAATGAACACCAAATTTTGGTTATTGAGGAGTTATGGGCCCTCATGAATCAGAACATGTTGGATAATTGATTTGTTTTCCTTATATATGATATGATAGAGATTCCAAGCATTGATTCATGGGATGTATGGGCCCTCACAAATCATAATTTGGTACCTTCATGATTTTTTTTCAGTGTTTTCTGGGCTTCGGTGCAGTTTCAGAGCACCTGCCCAGAAGAAACCAGAATACACGGAATATAGTATATATATACACATCGTGTAGTTTTTAAACCTTGTCACTGACTGTGTGAGAAGAAACACAGGTTGTGAAAAATCTCCAGGAACACACTGTATACTGTAGGTACAAGCCGTGTAGTATTGAGCCGTGTACCCAGCCATGTCACTAACAACACGAATCGGGGAAGCTCCTGTAATGCATGCCGAGTTTTGTATAAACACACCGTGTCTCTTGTTATAGGTACCCGGCCATGTCATGAATAACATGGGACAATGTTATCTCCACCTATACATGCCATGTTTTTTCGGACAAAGCCATGTAAGGGTTACCCGTGTACCAGGTTGTGTCACTAACAAAAGGGTCGGGAAAAATCTGCAAGTACATGTCGTGTTTGTTTAGAACATGCCATGTAGCATCATCCATGTAACCGGCCTTGTAACTAAAAAAATATGTCATTGAAACCTTGTGTACTGCACGTCGTTTCCACAGGGTACACGCTGTGTAGTCTCAGTTTAAGAATACCTTGTGGGTTATACGTGCAAGGAGACTCGGGTAGGGGAATAGAGTTAAGTACACGCCGTGTAGATTTTATACATGACGTGTAGTCATGTTTTGTAAAACTTGAGTGTTTCCTTATCGTGTTTCTGTTTTGAACTCCTTTGTGCTCTGTACTAGATATTCCTGATCAAAGGTGTGCTTTTGACCTTTCAGAGCTATGCCTCTGAGACATCCTCTGGTTGTACGTCAGCTGTAGGATGGAGATCGGATGCCAGATATGGCTGATCAAGGACTTCCTGTCGATCCTCCAGTCATGCCAACCTTGGCACTGGCTGTCGTACCAGTTGTAGGCACTGATGCACCGTTTATGGAATGTTTTATGAGGATTATGTAGACCTTCCAGGGGGCACCGCCTCCTTCCATGACTATGGCAGACTTGACGCGGGTTTTCCAGCTGCAACATCCTCCTACTTTCTCATGGGAAGGAGGACCACAGGAAGGAGAGCCATGGCTCGAAGCCATACTGACTATCTTTGAACATATGGAAACGCCTCCAAAGAGGCGGGTCATGCTTGCTACCTATATGCTACGAGACTCTGCCAGGAGGTGGTGGGACGTGATCTCACAGGTGTATCATCAGCATGTTATGTCTTGAGAGGAATTCTGGGACGTGTTTTACAACTACTTCTACCTGGATACCCTGAGGGACAATTGCGCCTGGTAGTTCATGAGTCTAGAGCAGGGTGCTCTTTTTTTTATGGAGTATTCCTCTCTTTTCACAGAGCTGCAATGTTTCACAGCCCCCCAGGGTGGAGATGGGATGTTCTTAGCAAGGAAGCTTGAGGATGGTCTCAGGAAGGATATCCACTCGCTGGTGAATATCATTCCGTTGAATTCCATCACATCCATTGAAAACTAGGCACTGATTGAGGACGGAAATCTGAGATACTCTAGTGCTAAGATGCAGGGTGGTTCTAATTCCAGAGCTAGTATTCCTCCAGTTGACCACAGGAAGCACCGTAAGGTGTCTACGCACTGTGATCTGAGGAGGCGAGATATATCTTCAGGTAGCCAGGTAGTATGCTACCAGTGTGGAAGGGTAGGGCACACGAGGCCGTAGTGCCTGAGAGACCTAGTGGAGTGATGAAATTTTGGAAATATGGGTCACTATTAGCGTTTCGTCCTAGTTTTCTCACCAGTAGCTAGTGACAAGGGGTTCTTCCATTACTCCTTGTTTAGGAGCAGCACCACCAGCTTCTCACCAGTCCGGGATCTAGAGTTCTTCCGGCCGTTCGGGCTGAGGTGGAGGTTGAGGCCATGGCGGTCATTCACAAGTCTTTCAGTGTCAGTAGAGTGGATCAGCTTAGAGTGTTTAGTTAGGGTCACAGGTCCGTGGGGCAGGCCAGACATTTGCGATGGAGAAGACCTACCAAGAGAAGGATCCTAGACCTTCTATAGTTCGAGGTATGATCTTAGTAGCCTCAGTTTTATCTTCATCTCTATTCAATACTGGTGCTATGCATAGATTTATCTCTGTTTCTGTCGTGGAGAGACTTGGGCTCTGTATCTTTTATTCTGCCAACTTGTTAACACAAGACACACCTTTGGGGATGAGGATATATAGTGTATATCATTGTAGATAGTGCCCTCTCGAGGTTGCTGGGATTCATTTCTTATGGGATCTCTATGTCATAGAGATGATAGGCTATGATGTCATTCTTGGGATGGACTAGTTGGTTCCCTTACAAGCAGTCATTGACTGTTATGGCCGTAGGGAGAGTTTCATTTCACTAGAGGGTGAATCTTTTGTCCATAAAGGTTAATGGGATGTTCGAGCGAGTCGAGAAGGACTCGAGCATCATGGTCTAGGAAGCGTTACTGCCCACATTTCCAGTCTTTATCTGGATAATCATGGTACTTCACATTTGGACCTTCCTCCAGTGGTGGATAGTTTCAGAGATATCTTTCTAGAGTATTTCTCAGGTTTTCCTCTGGAGCATGTGGTATAATTCTCTATTGAGGTCATGCGAGGAATGGAACCGGTGTGTATTCCTTATTATAGGATGGATACACCTGAATTAAAGGAACTCAAGAAGCAGTTGTAGGAGTTGCAGGAAAATGATTTTATCCAACCCAGTACTTCTCCCTGGGGTTCGCCTATCCTATTTACAAAGAAGTTAGACGATACCCTTAGGCTATGTGTGTATTATCGGAAGCTGAACCAGTTGACGTTTAAGAACCAATATCCCTTACAGAAGATTGATGATCTTTTAAATCAGCACTGAGGAGCCTGAGTGTTCTTGAAGATCTATTTGTGGTTTGGTTATCATCAGTTGCACGTTAGAAAATCAAATATACCTCTGACATCCTTCAGGATTAGGTATGGTCTTTATGAGTATACAGTTATGTTGTTCGGTCTCACGAATGCGACATCGGTTTTCATGGAACTGATGAACCCAGTGTTCCGTACTTTCATGGATTCCTTCATCGTGGTCTTTGTAGATGATATCTTGGTGTACACTCACACTCAACACGACCATGCTACCCATCTTGAGATCGTTCTGCGTACACTGAGAGAGAATCGTCTTTATGCTAAACTCTCGAAGTTCCACTTTTGGATTGATCAAATTCACTTCATGGGTCACGTCATCTCAGTGGCAGGAGTATCTGTGGACCTAGAGAACGTCAGAGCTATAGTTTCCTAGGAGTAGCCGAAGAACATTTTTGGGGTACGGAGTTTCCTAGGTCTGGCTGGAGAATAAAAAATTCTTCATTCAAGACTTTTCACACCTAGCAACATCATTGATAGGTCTGAACAAGAATGGGGGAGGGAAGATCATATGGTCATATTCTTATGAGTCAGCCTTTCACGAGCTGAAGGGATAGTTGACGTCAGCATTGGTACTAGTATTTCTAGATCTAGGCATAATCTATATTATTTATTGTGATGCTTCAGGTATTGGGATGCGTGATGTGATTATGCAGGGAGATGGAGTCATTGCATACGAGTCTCTGCAGTTGAGTCCACATGAGAGGAACTACCTGGCCCACGATCTGGAGTTGGTAGCTATTGTTTATGCCTTGCACTATTGGAGACATTACCTTCTGGGAGAGCAGTTTGTGGTTTTCACCGACCAAAAGAGTGTCAAGTACATATTCACTCAGCGTGATCTGAATCTGAGACAGTGCATGTGGGTCGAGTATCTTCAATATTTTGATTTTGAGCTTGCTAATACGCCTGTAAAGGGCAAAAAAGTGGCAGATTCGTTGAGTAGGAGAACTCATATTCAGGCAGTTTAGGAGGCCGGTAGTGAGTTGAAACTTGTGGCTCTTTTCTATGAGATGCATCTGGAAGTGCATGACAGTCATGGAAAAAATTTCCTATCTTCTGTAGCTATTACCTCTACCTTTCTTGATCGGGTGCAGATGAGGTAGGTATCTGACTCAGAAGGTTTAGTCCTGCGGGACAGTGTGTCAGAAGAGGACCATCTTCCTGGATGGATAGTGGGCAAGGATGAGATCTTGTGTTTCTAAGGACGCGTATGGGATCCAACAGACATATGCGAGGAGCTGATGCAAGATTTTCATTCCTTGGTTTGGGCAGTTCATCCTGATTTTACCAAGATGTATCAAGATCTTCATCACTAGTACTGGTGGCCAGGTATGAAGAGAGATGTTTCTGGTTTTGTCTTGAGGTGTTCTACATATTAGCAGGTGAAGGCGAAGCATCAGTGACCAGCATGCCTTTTACAATAGTTACCAATTCCGGAGTGGAAGTGGAAGGATGTCATGATGGAGTTCATGACTAGATTGACGAGGTCGCCTCAAGGGAACGATGCTGTTTGGGTTGCCGTCGACAAGCTTATGAAGGTTTCTCCCTTATTACCCATCAAGGAGACCTTCAGTGTTGATGTTCTGGGGTGACTGTACATCTGAGCGATTGTATGTCTACGTGGATTTACACACTCCATTGTTTCATACAAGGATGCGTTCTTTACTTCTAAGTTCTTGCAGGGGATTCAATGGGATTTGGGTACACAGGTACTTTTGAGTACAACATACCATCCCCAGATAGATGGCCAGTCCGAGCATATGATCAAGGCACTTGAGGATATTCTCCAAGTATGCATTCTAGACTCTGATGGTTCTTGGTTGAAGAATATCCCTCTTGTGGAGTTCACCTACAACTATAGTTTTCAGAAGACTATTTAGATGGCACCTTATGAGGCTCTGTATGGTAGGCCATTCTGATCACTATTATGCTTGCTAGAGGCAAAAAAGGTAGCTTTGCTGGGAACTTGTCTTGTTCATGAGACCACAGAGTAGATAGAATTGATTCATAAGAGGATGGATACAGCACAGTCTCGACAGAAATCTTATGTTGATCAGCAGAGACGACCTCTAGAGTTCGGGGTCAGAGATTAGGTTTTCCTGCGTGTTGCACCAAGTTTGGGACACAATAGGATTAAGAGACATGGTAATATTTCACCACTGTACATAGGGCATTTTATGGTATTGGTGAGAGTTGGGTCGGTTGCCTAGTGGCTGCAGTTACCTCATTGGTACTGGGCCATACACGACGTCTTCCACATTTCTCAGCTCCGACGTTACTTTTTAGACCCGTCACATGTTTTCAACCAGAGGAGGTTGAGCATAAAGAAGATGCATCATTTGAGGAGCATCCTATCCGTATTGTCGATCACAATACGATGGTTCTCTGTGGGCAGTTTTTTCCTCTAGTACGGGTGCTATGGAAGAACGGGTGAGCACATGACGATATCTGGGAGAGGGAGGCCGATGTACGATCGTAGAGGCCAGAGCTGTTCGGTGTTTGTTCTTCTACGCCTTGTTAGGGAAATTGAGAGATGAATTTCTTTAAAGGGTTAGTTTGTAAGAACCCAGATCATCGTTTCATGTATGTATTTCCTTTTCTAGTCGTTTTTTAGAAAAAGAGGAAAACCTGGAAATTTCCAATGTACATGCCGTGTAATTAGATGCAACACCAAGCCATGTTCTAGCCGTGTCTAGGCCACACACACGGTGTATAGGGGAAATGTTGAGGCCACATAAAGCAGAGTATGGAAAGGCCAAGTACACTTCGTCTACCCCAAAATTACATGTCATGTACTTTATTTTTTTAATTAAATGGACCGGGTTCGTGTTTGATGGATATAACTCGCTTCTTCTTTAGGTTTATCATCTGAGAGAACCCGTACAGACGTAGAACTACTCCAAGCCCCCGAGGCTCTGTCAGTTCTCTGAATCGACCATCGTCGATTGCATTGGAACCGCAGCAGTAATCCCATCATTCTTATAAAGATCTATTGTTCAATTCTTCATCTTTCTCAAGATATTGTGGGATGGTCATTATGTGTGTTTTCATAGATCTATGACGTTCTAAAGAGAATAAATCATCATGGTTCAAATATATCGATCTCCTAGTATTGAGGTAGGTGGTTTGTGCTTTTCTGTAGGAAGTCATTGAATATTTTATGAAATTCAACCAATTCCATTGAATGGGGTATTGTGTGTTTTCAATTTTATTCCCTTATTTTATTCCTTCTTTCCTTTATTTTCTTGAGTAGAGGTCAATGCTTGTGAATATGGTAATCTTTATTGTGCTCTGGATGTTTTTCTCTGAATGTTTTTCCTATTAGGCCTTTTTCTAGTTACCGTGCCTCGTTGTAGGATAGTGGGACTGTTGTACTATAATGTTGTTGTGCCATAGAATGATAGAAAAATATTTCATGAGGTTTATGTAGGGTGATACACGTGTCGTGCATGTTTGTTTTACACAGGGCTGTGAGAACCAAGTGTAGTGTACCATAGGGAGAATGGACCTAAGGGATTCTCCAGAGTGTCTTATTAATTCTATGCAAGACCAAAGGGGGAATTGAAGATGAGTGCTTCCTCAGAGAGTCTATAGTTCCTCGACGTGGGCCATAGGGGGGATGAGACATTGAGTGCATCCCCAGAGAGCCTTTAGTACGATACAAAACTATAGGTGGAATTGACAGTGTGTGCTTCCTCAGAGAGTCTATTATTCAGCTGAACTATAGTTCTAGTACTGTTTGTGCCTCCGATAGAGATTCTAGTACTTGTAGGTTGAACTTTAGGGGTTAGGCTGTGAGAACAACCTATAGGTTATCTTTTTTCTACTAGATTGAGTGGCTGCATCCTTGATTGTAGATTATATGCTAGAAATTGTGGATTGATTACTGCTTTGTATTATCTTGTTTACTGCATACTTTTTACTGATTACTGTACTTTTCTTTCCATATATGCACTAACTATTAGCCACATATCTTTTGGTGGGTGCCTACTGGTACATTTTCTCACACCTTTTTTGGGTCATGAATTTGGCCCCAAACAGATTATATTGTTGTAGGTATACTTAAGGGCAAGATCCTATCTACTTCAGGTTCTTGATTGCGGTGGAGGTGGAGAGCATGGGACCAAGCTGAGGCTTGTGATGCTAAGGAGTCCCCCATATGTTTTTATTTTGTACTTTAGTTTAGTAATTTTTTCGGCATTGTGACTTTTTTGGATGTTTTCCTAGACATATATATATATATATATCATGCATCATAATTATATATGTGTTATCCAGTTTCCTCTTTCAATATTCTGCGGTTTATTTCAGTATGGATTATTAATACTTCTGCTATTGTATGTTGTTTACTTCCACTGCTTACTATTCCAATGAGGGCATAGTTTTGTCACTATCACACTAAATTCCCTCACTACTAGTCAGAATCCTCTAGTGTTCGGGGAAATGAGCCTGAGGCTATGTGACCAACCGGGTACGGGGCACCTTTGGGTGGCTTTTTGGACCCAGGACGTTACATACATGTTCCAGCACACCTTCTCTTTTACTTCAAAAATACGTTCAGATGTTTAGTATGATTCTTTTAAATCTCAAGATAATTTTATAGATATAGAGTCTATTTTACCATCTTTACATTCTAATTAGGAAATTTTTATTGATTGTTGAATGATAAATATTAATTTATTAACTTTATGTTTTTCTTATCAAGACTTATGATCTTCCCCTATAAATATTTGAATTCCTCCTTGAGAGGATATTCATTTTTTATTTTATCTTCTTCTGAACCGATGCTTTCATAATATTAATTCTTCATTGCTACAACAAAGGTATTGTCTATAGCTTTCTCATGAAATGAAATTTCATATTCTTCTTCGATATCATATTCTTCATCATCATTTGTAATAAATCATTTTCCTATTGATTTCGAAAGATTTTTATCCTCCCCTCTGCCATAATATTTATCTTTATCATCATGACTCTTCAATGAACTTATTGGACATCATTAGTCATTATAATGATCTTCTTCTTTCATTATTTGAGGATAATTAACCCTAAAATTCATAATGAATCCGAATTTAATAAATTTAATGGGGATTTTCCCCATTTATTTACCTATAGATCTTTTCCCATTATTATAAAACATGGATAAAATTTCATCCAAATATTGTCACACCCCATCTTTATAATCATATTCACCAAGTTTAATTTCAATAAGAATGTTCTTCAACTTCTCTTTCATTGTAACCGTGAATGAAATTTCACTATGAACATTAGATTTTCTCATCATTGTATTCGCCCTTGTAATTTCATAGGTGAGGATACATGTATGATAATAATCCAGAGATAAGGTTATTTGGTCTCTATCTTCTAATGATGATATAATTGAATAAAATTGGTGGTTGGAATTCTCAATATTTTTTTCCAAAACTGTATAATATTTTAACTTTTCACAAAGAAACCTGAATATAATGACAATTTCATTTAAAGGGTAATGATTTCTCCAACATATCCAAGATCTCCCATTTTTATGTGTTCATTATTTAGCCTCCAAATTCAATGTTTTTCTATATTCAATTTTTTATTTCCTTTATATATGGTCCTAAAACTATTCCCGATTACATTAGTATTCGAGATACTTTTCACTCCAAAAAACACACAATTAGAAATTTATTAGATTAAATTATTTTATCTCTTTATTAATTCTAAATAAACTTCTTAATGGTAGGTGTAAGAGGAGACTTTTCATCAATAGCCGGAAATCCATCAGTTGTAGCTTGAAGAACATCACACCTTTGAGATATAAGATATTTCATCATTATATCATTCCAGATTTGATAATTCATCCCATTAAATATTGAATTCCCCGTACTGTTCATACAATTCAGATTCTCCATCAAATCTTATCGTTAAAATAACAACAAAGAACAACCATAGAGAACCAGTAGCTCTGATACCAATTTATGATTCCCAGTGAATAACCAAATATCAATGACAGTCGGAGGGGTGTATAGTTGTCATCTTTTTCATTTATGTTTTTTACTTTTTTAAAAACCTTCATAACCTATTAAAATGTTATATCCCTACTGAAAAAAATCAAAAGAATCATCCATAAAAACAAAAAATTTATAAGGTTCACTACTCTACACGAACATTGACATCCACAGAATTGTATTCAAGCTATCTAGTACCAAAAAATCCTCTAGATAACAATCCATTAATGTTCTTTAAGTTGATAATTATATATCCCTAAACCCATGTTGAACATGGAAAATAATCCTCATATATGTTTGCACCCAATTAGCACAAATAGGGTAATTCAATTCTTCTGATATTCTTGAAAAACATTAAAAAAATCTAATATCTTATATCAGTTCTTCTCATTATTACCCATAAGTGTATTAGATATTATTGGAATTTGTAATGATATTTATTTTGATATATGGAGTTGGGGTAGATAATCCTATTAATTTCCTTAGGTGTTGAGAAATATTAGTGTTAACACTGCTAGAATTAAGACTATCATCAAATAGGTAAAACGTTCATGTTCATAAAACTATTGTTATATATGTTTCTTTCCAATGTGGTTATATCATGGATATATTATATTTTATTGGAATTACAAAAAATCAATTCTATCTATATGATCATCCTCAACATGGGCAGGAGCTGGGATTTCAATCATAGTATCTATGAAATTGTTATATTGACATGATGACATGATGATGATCATGGTCAACATATTTTAGAGGAATAAATATAAATATATTTTGAGTTGGTTTTTGTGTAGTTATTATTTCACAAGAGTATAAGACTATTATTTATTAGATAAAATTGAGGTATTGAGAACATGACATACATAGAACTATTGATATTTTAATTAGATGAGGGAGACAAGTGAGCTAAGGGATAATGTGTATGAAAATTAAAATTATGATCATAATGGATCAAGGAAATGTGGATGTTTTTGCAGTGACCATCAATATTTGTGGAGAAATAATAATTGTATTGAGTATGATGACATAGTTGACATATTTGTGTTGAAATGAAAGTGTTTCAAATGATGAGAACAAATTGAAATGGGAGATTCACCTAAAATAAACAAACCTATTATTTTGGTGATCAATGATTGGAATACGAAATGCCATATGGTAGGAAGTCCGCAATAGGATTATAGAGGTGTTCTGAAACATTATGATGATTTTCATGGTTACATTGAATAAAATTCCCATGTTTCAAGAGCATATGTATTTTTATATCATATTGGTACTAAATTATGAGTGATACAAAGATTCATAGAAAATTTATGTGGTAGAGTATGTTGAAAGATACATTATGCCACAACTCTTTTTTAAGAGTTATTGGGAATGATATAACATTAATTATGTATTAATGGTTGAAAATTGACCTTAGTGAGTAATAAATTTGATATATCCTGGTAACCTGGGAATAAAAAGTTAGTTTTGGATATGTTAACAGTTTAATCCAAAAAATTGGTTCCATCTCATACTAATTTTATAGGATCTAAAATTATGTCCAATCGATAGTACACTAGTTCTTGGTTAGATGGCACAACAGATATTTTTGTTCCTCTATGATCTTACTATTAAATTAAAATATTTTTAATGTTGTGAAATTAGTGTTGGAAAATTAAATGATCACAGAATTAAATCAATTATATAAGCATCAACATTATGAAATTTTTAAGGTTATGAATTACAGATCTATGTATGTTTTTATTAATTGAGAATTATTTGTGAAATGTTTTAGCAGAGAAATAGTTCAAACACATGGTTAGAGTGTTTGGGGGGGTGTCCTCGTTTCATCAATTTATTGAATGGATGAATGTGTGATGAAAAATAGTAAAGGTGTGTGTTAATAAGATAAAGCTAATGAAATAATGGAAATCATGTATTGTGATATGGAAATGTAATGTTTTTTATGATGGGTCCATTTTATGTATTGTAATGTTATTTTTTGAAGATCTTGTATAATCCATCACTCTTCATGGGTAGTGGAGGAACATTTCATTCGATTTGAAATCATATGTGATTAGAATTTCCATCTTTTGAAATTTGATTTTGTTTTTTGGTATTAAAGAAATCGAATATATAATGTAATTTTTTTTATAATGTGGGTAATGAATTTTCATAAGATATTATGATGTTAGAGAGAACTGTAACATAGAATCAGTTATTATGGGACAAGTTTAGGGTGGGCGAATGGTCAACAAATAATATATTTTTTGTGGTATTATTATTTTAGTGGATTGTAGGGTGTTTTCAGAAACTATACTCATATCTTTCTAATGTCTGAAGGTGGTAGCTCCATGTTTGATGATTTGGGTTCAATGTGATTGGTGTTACACAATGAATTATTATTAAGAGTTTTATATATTAAAATTATGGTTTGGACATTAATTGATGACCAATAACATTTAGGATGTCTATTTATTTTATTATTCAAGAATTTCAAGGATGAAAAGTATTGTATTGGGGCTAAAAATAACTGCATCCATTCATATGTATGCATTTAGAAAAAAAATTGAATAATCCATTAACTAGATCTATATATATATATTTTAGAAAATGATTAGGAATATTTAAGTAGTATTTTGAATATTCCAATAAAGGATTTGTTTAACATGGGTTCTGTTCTGTGGAATGTATTAATTAATTTGGAGAGCGTTAGAGGTGTGAATTGTTTACTGGGCTGCTGAGATTTTCAAATACATTATTTTCATGTTGTGAATATGTTTCATGGGATTTGGGGGGAGGGTCATAGAATAAAAGTGGATTTAATAGAAAATTTCATGAAATATCACAACCCCCTCCCACCAAAGATGCCCCTCCTAATCTGGAAATGGTGAAAGGGAGATAATGACCCCCGAGTCCCTCCTCCAGTAGGCCCCTGGTGGAGACTATCACCAAGGGTATGAGTTTTTTTACAAATATGGGAGGCATTACACTTTTTATTATTTAATATCAGGAAATAGGTTGAGTCAAACACCAAAAGAAAAAAAAGAAAATGTAAATGGAAATAAACCCAAACTAATCCCACATGCATGTCTAAACAAATCTAAAACAGAGTACAAGTATAATAAGATCAAAAGTACAATACCAAAAGAATCATGGGTACAACAAACTACAACAACTCCAACTGTCCTAACTAGTAGGGTCCTGCACGACCCTGGTATTCCTCCTAGAAACATGAAATTAAACATAGTGTGAGCATACAAGTATACTCAGTAGGGAAAACTAAAGCTCTCATTCACAAGTGGGGAGACATCATAATGTCTCATGAGCATAATAGATGAAACCAAAACCTAACAAGGAATTCTATCCACCCAACCTCACCAGCCATGCTTACCAAAAACACAAACAACATGTAGTAGTATATGAAAACAAGAGGATTGGGTACCATGCACCATTTCCCACTAGTTAGCTGCTCTTCCTAAAGGTGAAAATCCCGACGCTACCACACTCTTCCCGCACGCACACACCGGGGCCTCAAGAACCACATATCCCACCTGCACACACCTGGGCCTCACAACCACGTATCCAGCCCGCACACACCTGGGCCTCACAACCACACATCCTGCCTGCACACACCTGGGCCTCATCCAGAAGATTCTTGGGAAAATGTAAATCAGCCCGAAGAGTCTTGGGCTAAAACCAACCCAATCGAAACCTACCTAGAGAGTCTTAGGTTTATGGTCACCGCAAGCCATCACAACCTATGGAATAAGGAGATGGAAGGAGCTAGTAACTAAGGGGAAAACACCCTCTCCCTTGAAATGGTAGTGTTCGACACTATGTTCTCAACATGGGTTGGGTGTGACAAAACACAAAGATACCGATATATATATATCAAAACACATAGCCCAACCTATGGATTCTCAATAGTGAAACTGAGCACGTGCCTCGACACTACTACTACGAAGCATGCATTCAACAAACAGACCCAACCCCATTTAGGTTTTCACGGTTCAAAAGAATTAGTTTATTAGTTCCGTAACTACTGGGAAATTATCCACTAACCAACCACATCGATTGTTCTTAAAACATATCTCTACCATCCACAAATCAAGATTGGAAAACACAAGCAACACAAACAAGTTCCTTCTTATTAACCAACCAACCCCATTGATTATTATTTCCGTTCGTTTACCATGCCCCACCATTCATTAACTCATTCACTTTTATTTATCATTCACAACCCATAGTTCGTTCACATTCAAACCCATCCCTACAGCCCCCCTACCAACCACCATAACCACAAACACACCGAAACGCGTACATCATCATACCTTGATACCATTCATTGCAGCCCCGCTACCCATCACCAACACATCATTCACACCAACCACAACCAAGCCAACTGCATCCCCACTTCTCACCTGATCCACAAAAACCCAAAAAACACCCCCTTCACATAAATAAACCCCAATCAGCACCCAAATGTTAATTATTTCAGTTTTCTTCAACCGGGGTGACCACGGAAGGGTTCTGGTTATTCATTTGATCATCCAACTTTACGTGGTTACCCAATTCCCACAATCCACAATGTTTCCATCCATAAACGGTCTATAAATATTGGACAACATTTAATTGAACAAGAAAAGTCCCCCAACGACCGTGATTTTTAGAAGGCATAAGCCTATTCAATTCACAATATACCAATAGGATAAACGAAGATAAACATAACAACATCCCCATTCATGTTCTTTAAGCCAGTTATTATCTTCATTATACTGGTTCAACTATGTCTCGTGAAAGCAAGAGGACACCCATCCCGCATGATTGACAATTTAGAGAGATGAAGGTAAGATCCCTACCTCAACAGGTTCTAATAACAAAGCTCCCCCATATCATCTTTAGAAGACGTATATCGGCATCCGTCGCTTCTGAAAAAACCTAGAAAAACCTGGAAAACCTCCTCAGGTGGAATATGGAAAGGAAAGGCTGAATGGGAAAGAATCATATCCAATCCTAGACGTTCTGCCTCGTCTTTACGATCTCGTGGCCACTAACGGATCATAAATCGGAGCTCGGACGAAGAAGTTATAGAAGAAAAGATCTTCAGAGACTCTTGGGAGATCTATGCTCGAAGGAGATGGGAGGGGAGGAGTGATTTGAATAGGAGGATAGGACCCCTCCTTTTATAGTTGATAAATAATATAGTACATGACATGTAATTTATAGTACACGGCGTGTACTCAGCAATTTCATTAAGTCACCACGCGGCTTCTAACATGGCCTTCAATGCGGCACACAGTCATTGACTGGTCAACACACAGTTTGAGGGTTACACATATGTGGAAGACACTACACATCATGTAGTATGGGATACACAGTGTGTACTCATTTATTTCACACGGAAAGTACACGGCTTCAACACGGCACATGACCATTGACTGGTCAACACATGATTTGAGGGTAACACATACACGAGGAGGAACTACACGACATATAATATGGCTACATGGTGTGTACTCATTTATTTCACAAGGAAAGAACACAGATTCAACACAGGGTTACCTGGCAAGGTGGTACACGATGTGTACTCCCACTACACGGCGTGTAGTTACAAAATTCTAAAAAGTGTGGGAAAAGTTCCTTCTACCCTCTAGAACAATTCATGGAATTATTTTAGACAATGGAATGGGACAGAGATATCCAGGACATTACATCAGATACCTCTTAAAACATTCATTCCCTCAAGAATTCAAAAACAACCCAGAGGAACCGAACAAGATACCTCTTAGGGATCTCATTATAACAGGATCCCAACAAACAACCATAATCAAAGGTGTTAGGAATTCCTTCTCCTATGTCGAGATATTCTCTGCTTTAGGCGACACTGACTCGGCTTCATGGGTTTAATCGCATTCTCATTAATGCATCTTGATTATGAATTTGGTCTTCCCACTTCCATACATTAGTATTTTTCAACTAGCACAGCCCCCAACACCGTACAACCAACACACTGTCTGAAGACGTGATTTGGGGAAATGCCTTCTCCAATGTCAAGATATTATCCTCTTTAGGCACCAATGACTCTCCTGTATAGGTTTAATCGCATCCTCATTAATTCATCTCAATTAAGGATCATGTTTTCCCCTTCCCCACACATCTAACCATGTTACACACTTCTATAGAACAAGGAAACAAAAGGTCCCACAACCAACAAGCCGAACATTCCATATATAAAAGTTATATAGAATAACATCAAAACAATTCTCAATAGTAAAAGGAAAAATAAAAGTCCAAAAAATCTGGTTACTGTGCGTGAATCTTAGTCTCCTTCTCCCAAGTGCTCTCCTTGAGTATTCCATCCCTCCACAACACACAAACCAAGGTGATGGTTTGTCTACGGAGCACCATCTCTTTACGATACTCGATTCTAATTGGTCGTTCAACGAAGGTCATGTCGTCTCCCATATCTAATTCTTCCCAGTCATTATCGTGACAGTCATCGTGTAAGTACCGATGAAGCTGGGAGACATGGAAGACGTCATGAACCTTCTCCAACTGAGGTGGAAAGGCTAGCTGATATGCCACCACACCGACTCACCTTAGCACCTCAAAAGGTCTGATGAACCTAGGGGAGAGCTTACTCCCCTTCCCTAAACTCTGCTACCCCCATCGAGGGGAATCCTTCAAGAACACATGATCTCCCACCTCGAACACCAAGGGCCTCCTCCAATGATCATCATAAGACTTATGTCGGTCCTGAGACTCTTTCATACTCTCACGTAGATTATAGACGTTCTCTGTGGTGCTCTGAACTAGATCAGGCCCATGAGAACCTGCCTCACCAACCTCTGCCCAGAAAATTGGTGAATGACATGGTCTTCCATACAAAGCCCCATAAGGTACCATGGAAATAGTAGAGTGGAAGATGTTTTTTGTGTACAAACTCTACTAAATGCAAGCGTCGCACCCATGATCCTCTGAAATCCAGAACGCATGCCCACATCATGTCATCCAACGTCTGGATAGTCCGCTCTATCTTCCCATTAGTCTAGGTGTGGAAAGCAGTGATAAGGCGTAGCTGGGTTCCAAAAGCACGTTGTAACCCCCTCCAGACTCATGAGGTAACCCGGGTATCCTGATCTGAGATGAGATTCTTTGAAACTCCATGAAATAACACCACCTCGTCTACATACCTCTGTGCTATGGTACTCACCAGGACCAACTCCTTAACTGCTAAGAAGTGAGCTGACTTCGTCAGTCGATCCACCACTACCTAGATAGCATCATAATCACCCTGATCTCTGGGTAGCACTGTGATGAAGTCCATCGAGATGTCATCCCACTTCCACTCAGGGATAACTAAAGGATGCAACAAACCATTTGGAACATAGTGTTCAGCCATTACATAAGGACACTCTAGGATCATATCCACAAACTCTGCCATTTCCCGTTTCACCCCGGTCCACCAAAACTGTTCCCTCAGGCCTTGGTACAATGTTGAAACTCCCGGATGTACCACCAAGGCTGAGATATGGAACTCACGGAGAACTCCCTCACACATCGCATCCGTAACAAACAAACTACCATTGAAAATATTCAAATGGTGGTTGTCCTCTAACCAATTTTCTAGAGAGTTTCCCTGATCGACATGATCCCACATTTCTTAGGCCACAGAGTCCCCCCACTGAGACTCTTCCACCTGCTACAACAAGGAGGACTGTACCGTCATCTGAAACAAACATCCTCTAACACCATCCACCCTTGCATCCAAGTGCAAGGGAACCAACTCTCCCATCACTTTACAGGCATCAGTGGATTCCCGGACCACATCCTTATGCGACATCCTGCTCAGGGCATCAGCCACAAAATTTCTCTTACCTTCAGTGTAAGACATCTCGAAGTCATAGTCTTGGTGAAACTAGACCCATCTCTATTTCTGTAAGTTCAGGTCATGCTGAGATAAGATATAATGTAATCTCTTGTGATCTGAGAAGACCACAAAGCACTCCCTAAAGAGGTAATGTCACCACAACTTCAGTGTGAACACTACTACTGTAAGCTCTAGGTAATGGGTGGAATTGTTACGCTCATGGGGGCACAACTGCCTAGACCCATAACCGATCACACCCTACATATTAATCACTACTCACCCCAAACCAAGGCCAGAATCATCACAAAATACCTCATACAACAACCCTTCCTCTGGAAACCTGAGTACTGGAGCACTGACTAACTTCTTCTTCAGGTAGTTGAAAGATTTCTGGCACTGCTCGATCCATAGGAAGACCTTGTTCTTCCTTTCAAAGATGTCAATGGTGTAGAAACTCGAGAGAAGTCCAAAATGAACCTCCGATAATAAACTGTCAACCCCGGGAAACTACGAACATCTACCACACTATTGGGTGCTTCCCAAGAAACAACTGCCTCAAACATCGATGGTTCCACTGACACTCCATGCTGAGACACTACGTGACCAAGGAAGTGTACTTATTGTGTCAAGAACTTACACTTCAACAATTTCCCAAAACATTGGTGGTGTCCAAGGACTTCCAAGACTGCCCTAAGATGCTCAACATGCTCCTCCTCTGATCTAGAGTAGATCAAGATGTCATCGATAAACACAATGACAAACCGGTCTAGAAACTCTCAGAATACAAAGTTCATAAGTCCCATGAACACTGATGGTGTAGTCATAACTCCAAACGGCATCACTATGAACTCGAAGTGCCCATCCCATCACCTGATATCCGTCTTCAAGATATCATTGTCCTTTACACTCAGCTGATGATATCCATTTCATAGATCAATCTTAGAAAACCAACCTGCTCCCCTCAGTTTGTCGACAAGATCATCTATCCGTGGAAGGGGTTATCTGTTCTTGACCTTTACCTGATTCATCCTTTGGTATTCTATGCATAGCCTGATACCACTATCTGCCTTCATCACGAACAAAACTGGAGCACCCCATGGTGACACACTGGGTTGAACAAAACCCTTCTCCATCATATCTTCAATCTGAATCCGCAACTCCAACAACTTTGAAGGTGCCATCTGATAAGGGGCCATCAAAATTGGACGGACACCAGGTTGTAAGCCTATCCCGAAATCAATGTCACGTCAGGGGGGGGGGGGTAGAGTCACGAATTCCTTGGGAAAATCATTAAGGAACTCCCCAACAACCTCTGGGACATCCAACATATTTGTATCAGTTGAAA
The DNA here is from genome assembly GCA_963277665.1 of Viscum album. Lineage (NCBI taxonomy): Eukaryota > Viridiplantae > Streptophyta > Magnoliopsida > Santalales > Viscaceae > Viscum > Viscum album. The sequence goes on from OY728140.1 coordinate 1,062,790,445, forward strand.
CCACTAATAACCCGCCTAACAAGGAAAGGAGAGGCTTCACTTGCCGACTTCCCACCTGATATCTCCTCTCACCAACAAATGATACACGCTTCCCCTCCACGGAGGAGAACACAACCCTTATTCCGATGCAGTCGATAATAGAACTAATAGGAAACAACCAGTTGATGCCTAGGATGACATCGTATGGCTGTGTCTGTAACAAAAGAAGGTCCCCACTAGATCGATGCAGTCCCAACATCATCCCACATCCCTAGAAAACACAAGATACGCTGGTTCGGCCTCCAACTGGTGTACTCAGCACCAGGGGTATGGAAAGTCCCTCTACGTATAGACCCAAAACATCGGCTAGACCGAGTACAACAAAGGAGTGCGAAGCTCTGGAATGGAACAAAGCAGAAACAAGAGTGCTGAAAAAACAAATCCTACCTCGCACCACCTCTGGTCCAGCTGGGGATTCCAACTCTGCAGTGTGAAACTCTCCACACACATCTCCTCTACCTCTATGATGTCGTCCACATCCTCGACCATGCCCTGGTCGAGTTCCCTGAGGAGCAACCTCAGTTCAAACTCTTCCTACAAAGTCTGCCCTCAGAAGAGCATGGTCCTGCTACATCTGGAAGGGCCTTGCCAGTAACTGGTACTGCTGAGGCGGGCGATGAACCTGCCCACCTCCACCGTACTGATCTCGGGTCAGGCACTGACTCTGAATGTGACTGAAACCTCCACAAGAGAAACACATCGGTCCTGGGCTCGTGAAAAAGGGACGAGGACCTGAATATATGAACTGGAACTACTACGGCATGCTCCCCACTGGCCTGAATCTAGAAGGTCCCGTCATAGGAGACCTTCTACCGACTGCCTTCCCCTTCGATGAATCCGGCTGGATCCCCTCATGTGGTGCACCTCTCCATGAGTGCATCATCTCTAAAACCTATTCCTTCTTCTGTACATCCAGGTATGTCGGAAGGGTGAAGGGGGTGATAGCATACTAGAGTGCAGGACAAAGCGCCTCCTCCAAACGTCTCACCCGAGATTCCTCATCTGGAAAGAGATCTAGAGAAAAGCATCAGAGAACCTCTAACTTGATCCCCAACTCTTATACTGACATACTCCCCCGCTAGAGGGAGAGTTATGCCTTCCTCTTCTTCTCCTTGATCATGGAAAAAATGAATTCCTCTTAGAATTCAGTCTTAATGTCATCCCATGGAACCGATTCCTCTAACCTCTCCCCGAGATAGAGTGTCCCCCACTTTCGTGTCGCACCTCTCAGCTAACTGACTGTTAGGTGAACCCAGTACTCCCTTAGAGCACATATCAAGGTAAAAGCGATCCCTAGCTCCTCAATCCACCCCTCCATCTCCGTATCTGAAGTACTACCCTCATACTTCTTGACGGGTTTCCACTGGAAATAACGAAGAGTCTTCTTCCACCAGCCATCTTTCTCCTCTCAGTCAATCCTCAACTGATTGACCACCTGAATATGCTGGGCCTCGGCTGTCTGATTCACCCGGGGATGTCATCCAGGTGCCATAGCTATACGGTAAACAACGATCTCGTAAGCCCATGTTGTAAGGAAATTTCTAATGGTTTTATTTTATCACATTATTTCTATTTCATTACCAGAACACCCAAATCAAGTAAAACAATATCATGATGATTCATGTACCTTCCCTAGGGTCTCTACCCTGCAATCAATTTAGTCTCACGTGGTCATTCTTTAGGCTCAAAGTCCTTGCATCATATCACGGGGGGCCCTAAAATCCAGTGTTCTAACCACTCTTCTCTGGCCTATGTCACACACCAAGATCAGACAACACTTTTCCCTACCATCCCATGCAATCCTTACTATTCCTAACTCCAAACTCCATCCTATCTCTCAGCCGTCAGCTCTGATACCATTCATTCATGACCCTCTCCCCCCAATGATGCCACTCATGAGCTGGAAATGATTAAAGGGAGATAATGACCCCCGAGTCCCACCTTCAGTAGGCCCCGGGGTGGTGACTAGCACCAATGGTATGAGTTTTTTTTTAAAATATGGGAGGAATTTCCCTTTTTATTTTTTATGATCAGGAAATAGGATGAGTCAGACACCAAAAGAAAAAAAAAAGTAAATGGAAATAAACCCAAACCAATCCCATATGCATGTTTAAACAATTAAAAAACAGAGTTCAAGTACAAGAAGGTAAAAATTACAATACCAAAAGAAACAACAGTACAACAAATAGCAACAACTCCAATTGTCCCGACTAGTAGGGTCTCGCACTACCCTGGTAGTCCTCCTGGAAACCTGAAAGTAAACGTAGGGTGAGCATATAAGTATGCTCAATAGGGAAACCTAAAGCTCTAGTTCACAAGTGGGGAGACATCCTAATGTCCCATGAGAATGACAGAAGAAACCAAAACCTAACAAGGAATTCTATCCGCCCAACCTCACCAGCCACACTCACAAAAAACACAAACAATAGGTAGTAGTATATAAAAACAAGCGTATTGGGTACCCCACACCATTTCCCACTAGTTATATGCTCTTCCTAATGGCAAATGTCCTGACACTACCACACTCTTCCCACCCGCACACACCTGGGCCTCAAGAACCACATATCCTTCCCGCACACACCTGGGCCTCACAATCATGTATCCCGCCCGCACACACCTAGGCCTCACAACCACAAATCCCACCCTCAAACAATGGGGCCTCATCCAGAAGATTCTTGAGAAAAAGTAAACCTGCCTGAAGAGTCTTGGGTAAAACCACTCCAATCGAAACCTACCTGAAGAGTATTAGGTGTATGGGTTGCCTGAAGACATCACAACCTATGGAAGAAGGAGCATGAAGGAGCTAATAACTAAGGGGAAAACACCCTCTCCTGGGAAATGGGAGTGTTTGGGGCTAAGTGCTCAACATGGGTGGGGTGCAACAAAAAAAAAGATACTGATATATATATATATATATATATATATATATATACCAAAACTCACAGCACAACCTATGGCTTCTAAATAGAGAAACTGAGTACGTTCCTCGACACTACTACTACGAAGCATGCATACAACAAACAACCCCAACCCCATTTAGGTTTTCACATTTCAACATAATTATTTTATTAGTTCCTTAACTACTAGGCAACTATCCATTAACCAACCACATCGATCATTCGTAAAACATATCCCTGCCATCCACAAATCATATTAGGAAAACACAAGAAACACAAACATGTCACTTCTTATTAACTAACCAACCCTATTTATTATTATTCCCATTCCATTACCATGTGCCACCATTCATTAACTCTTCCACTTTTATTGATCATTCAAACCCCATAGTTCGTTCACATTCAAACCCATTCCTACAGCCCCGCTACAAACCACCATAACCATAAACACATCGAAACTCGTACATTATCATCCCTTGAGACCATTCATCACAACTGTAGAGACCGGTATCTTGACGTACATGGACATTACATTACATTAGCGGAATACTTAGTACATAACAAAAACACACACATAAGGACCGTAATAGTTTAGTGTCTTTGGAAACTCGGAATATAATCTTCTAATCGTGGTGAAAGATCTTCAAAATCTCCCATACAGATCTTCCTTATTTTTTTTACCTAAAACCTTTCTTTATATCATGGGAAAAAGAAAACATAAAAGGGTGAGCTCAAATGCTCAGTAAGGGTAAACAAAAGGAATATCAATCACATCATATACATAAGCACATAACTTTTAGAAATCTTAACCTGCAAAAGAGATCATAATTTCATAACATGGGGTAAATCATGGCAGTGAAATGTAATCACAATAATCATAACATAAAACATGAAACTTTTTGGCATTCACACATAATCATAGAGAATCATTTATTGTTAGTCAAGACTCATTTCCAAGACTATCTTAGTGGACAAAGTCCCTTTCTAAACCGAGTCACCCTCGTTTCAGTCCTGTTTCACTGAACCGGTATAACCTACCGTTCCAGCCATGTCTATATCATGAGATATAAAATCATTACCCAATGCATTGGAGGGAGATATATGTCCCACCCATCTCATAATAATACCATTCTTATGTGTTCCACAAAATCATAAATCATACATCATTACATAACCCATGTAATAAAAATGTGAATCTTAAACATCATGAAATCATAAAAAAATTCATATACGATAAAGGAATTCAAAAAAATAATTCCATCATAACATAATAAAATCAATGTAATAATAGAGATAAAAACAGAACCCTTTATTATCTTAGATGGAAAATAATTTTGATAAAACACTTGAACTTCATTCTTGAGGAAAATATCCTTTCTACTTCAAAAACATGTTTCCTTTCATAACATGTCATACAATTTTAAACTAAAAGAAGTTGATTAAAAATAAAATTGAAAACTTGTAAAGGAAGCTTCTTGTAATTAATGTTTAAAAAATCCATTCATGCCGTATAAGTTAAAAAAAACATGCTTCGTACTTTTTTCGGAAAAGTCAAAAAGTACCTCGTACAAAAAATGACAAAAGATTTCTTTCATATCTTTTACTAAAAACTCACCGAAGGGTAAAATAGGATTTAAAAATTTTTAGGTGAATGGAAATAATATTACATATTGAGGAAACATGGATGTGGATGATAAAATACACCCCAGTAAATACCAAAGTATAAACAATCTCGGATAAAAATGAGATTGTGATATTTCCCTTACCTTAAGTCTGATTTGCTTCGTAAGTGTCCGAACCTCCTGTATAATGATTTAAATAATGTCATTAACTTATTACAGAATCATATTAATTGTTATTATATCATATATGGTTCACTTATGACTTTATATTACCCGTTCTTTTGTAAATTCCACGTTAATGAAGCGTTTTGGGTAAAATCGTTTCATTTATCGTAGGTGTTTGGACTTGTTGTTCTTGACATTATTATTACTTATATCATTATTTAATTACTTCCAGAATATAAAACATGATTTATATATCATATATATTCAGTATATATATATATAATAGATAGATAAATGAAATGAAACACACCGTTCATGGAGACGGTAGTCCGTACGTACGCATGAACGCTATTTTCCTTTCCATATTGTCTTGAATGGAAGTACGTAGATGACATACATATATACATAAATCCAGTAGCTTTATAATGTCATATATTTCATTATTATTGCTTATATATACTTTATAATCATTCTTAAATGGTTAACATGGAGAATGAATCTCATCGCGTCGTGGAGACGGTAGTCCGTACGTACGCACGAGCGATGATATCGTTCTCATGATCGTGGGACTATATTGGAGTGTATGTATACTATTTCGGAATCAATATCAATTTAAAATAATAATATATAGCTATTATTTACATCATTATACCCATCCAAGTAAGGTGGTGGTGGAAAATAGATTACACCACGGCGTGGAGACAGTATTTCGTACTTACGCACGCGCTGTGATTTCCTTTTTCCACAGGATGGATAGAAGGTAAATTAGAGTTGTTTCATATTTATAATAACATATCAGTATATAAGAAATACTGATGTTATTACTTTATCATGAAACAAATAAGGAAGAAGATGTTGAAGAAGAAAGAAATTGAAAAAGATCGATAATGGATATTACCTCTTTTTGACTCGCCTTCACTTAACCTCCACTTAAAGATCTAAGGATGGTATTTGAAGAAGACCAGGACCTCTAGGATGATACTAGGGAAGTGGTTGAGAGATTTTGGTAGGGGTTGGCCGAGCTTTAATGCTAAAATTGGTGTGAGGAGGAGAGGGAGGAGGTGACCTTTTATAAGGGAGGAGAGGGGCACCTTTGGAAAATCTCAAAATATTATTTTACATTTAAGGTCAAATTCAGTTTATAATGGTTCCAAAGAGTCTTATTTCGAAGATAAGGTGGGGATGGGTCGCAATACTCTCATCAAATAGTATTTAGACAAGTTTAGGTTATTATGTTAACCTTATCAATTAGATTTAACTCTAAGTTAAATAATATAACTTTTACCGTGTCTTTTTGTTTTCTTACACTATATGTTTAATAAACTTACTATATCAAGCCAAAAGAACCCCAAGTTGTTTATTATTAATATATATAATCTTATCTAATTCATTTGGCCGAACCTTATATTTTTAAGAATAAAATAACAATTAATAATATAATATTTGTTTTAAAAACTATTTTATGTTAATTTTAACACTATTTGGTACATGATTTTTATGAAATTCATAACAGAATTATAAGTTCAATCCAAGTTACTTAAATCAACAATAACATGTCATATTAACCTATAAAATTAGTGTAAGTCATAAAAAGTCTCAAATTAAATTTATTTGATCATTTATAACATCAATTATGTCAATATTTCATTAATAAGATAATTATTGCATCATCGTTGTGTCATAAATAAATTAATTTATTTAATGTCAAAAAATTACAAATAAAATATCATTATGTATTAAATCTTTTTATCTTTCTAATTAATATTTATAGTAGAATTTATCTTATATATAACCCTATATTAAAAATGATTTACTTATTAAACATTGATTTTAACAATATTAACCCTTCATTAAATAAAATAATAATAAATGTCCTAATCTAATCCAATTGGGCTTAAATGGTCATATTTTATTCCTAAGGTTGTTTTTGGTCGAATTAAACTTATCCAATAGAATTAGGACATGTGTTAGGGTAATAATAATATCATTTTTACCCTTAATTACCCTATTTACTTTTAACCGTGGTGAAAAAAAAGTCAAAAGTTACTATTCACCAAAAATTATTTTCATCCCATTGAACCACATTTTAGTCTTTGATATTAACCGTGTCTCTTGGATTATAGAAATTCCACTCACAGAAGCGGTAAAATTAAGTTTTATGAAAGATTCAGTTTTTTTAACTACCACTTAGTGGTTTCACTATTCATAAAAAATTGAATGTTTTCAGAAAAATACCAAAAATTAAGCCAAAGCTATATTTGATAATATGAACTCAAAAATGATGTCTATTTTACCAAATTCAAAACATATCAGTTGCATTAACTAATTTAAAAATTAATTCCCGTCGTCAAAACAAATAGCGTGTTTTTAAGAGATAATAACTATCAAAAGATTGAAACTTGTTTATGACTGGTTTAAATGTGAAATTACATCCAATGAACATCATTGTATTAAATTGTAAAAATATATTCAAAATATACTTTAAAACCACTAAAATTAATAATTTATCACAATTAATTATTTTGATTGAAAATTTTGTTTTTAATTAAAATTTTGTAATTTCAACTATTCATCAAAATATGAAAGTTATCCGAAAATTACCAAAATTTCACCCTAAGCTGATTCGATATTCTGAATCCAAAAATGAATTCCATTTTGAAAAATAAAATTTACAAAATTTCAAAAAGTAGTTATTACTATTCATAATAGCCAGTTTTAATAATATTTTAATAGCATATCGTTGTTTAGTGAAACTCGGTATTGCGTACTACACACGCTATCAAGGAAGGTCGCGATTGCGTGTAAGGCAAGTCAACGGTGCGTGTTGTGCAAGCACCTTTTGGTGTAGCATACAACACAAGACATTAATGAAATTTAAAAGAATAGTTTTCATAAAATCTCAGGGTGTTACATTCTACCACCCTTAAAATGAATTTCACCCTCGAAATTCGTCGGTGTTATAAATGGTTTACTATTAGAAAGTTTCATTAATCGAAACCCAAATCGTAAAAAGGAATACCGAAACCAATCTTTAAAAATAAATGTATGAAACGTAATGGTTACCCAAATAATCTAATCACTGGGTTTCCACATAGGTGAAAATATGGATATGGAAGAGAAATCTAACCATCATGTTCTGATGGAGAGTGGTAGAGAACAAGGCTATGGAAAAGCTAGCAATCACAAATCCATAAATTTGTGACGATCTAAGGTACCATCTGATTAATCTGATATAAGAGAACTAGGACAACATTTTTTGGTTTTCAAGATCGTTTCCCTAAAGTTGAAGAGTTTGAATTAGAATAAATACTTACTTTATTTTGGAACAATCTCACTGTTGTTCGTGCCTTGAAAAATTTCTACTTCATCTCTTAAATAAATGAAGTTGAATTTGTTATTCGTGAAGTGTTAGCAGATCATGTGATAGAATGATGGGTCATTCCATCTGTCTCAAACAAAAGGTTAGCAAAAGTTACTAAATATACATAATTCATTCTATAGTGAGATTAATCATATATGGTTCCTAAAATGGACTTATACTTCATATATCATACTGCTTAATATAATAAAATTAGTTTCTACTAAATAGGGACTTTCTGTAGGCCAGTGGTAGGCGATAAAGGCCAGTCGTACTTCGGTTGTGGGTTCGATTCCCACAGCCTTGTCCGTTACGATGGGATGTCACCCATCCTGCAGCTTTTCCTTTTTCTAAAGCTATATTACTATAACATCCCATCAATAATATCGAAAAACGTTTTATCCTAACTTATGTCCATCATAATCCATTCTAATCTTTAGGCCTATCTAAAATACTTCGGTCCAAGCTCATAGTATAAAGAAAATGATTACTTGAAATGTCGTCAACCAAGCATGTTAATACCATCATTTATCCCCCATATATCTTGTTGGTCACATTCCAATCATCTGAATACCTTAATGATGTATTCTCTTGAAAAATGAATACCCATTAAACCTTAGTGAAAATATGAATGCTGTCAAAAGTTAACTCTTTCCACATACCAAAATCCAAAAATTCTATATACTCAAACCATGATATAACCTTCGCCTTATATCAGTCATGAGCTCATGAATACTATCAAACATTTAATTTTCTCCTTATCCCTTCATTATGCGCATATCATCTACATTCCAAAAATATCTGAATAACCTTTCATGGATACTGGCAACATTAATCATACACTTTCAAAACTCAAGGAATGACAATAGTGTAACAATCCATAGATGTCTCTTTATTCCATAGTAGCATGAGATTACTTATACAACATTACACATGATAAACATGTAATCATTCCACTACATTCTTAAACCATTGACCGAGCTTCAACAATTCTTCCATCTCACATATCATTTGTATTCTCTTCATCATCATCCACATAAATACTACCCATAAGACCATACTGATTCTATTCATGAGACTTTCCCTTAGTTAATTGGTTTGCATAATGCCCGTACATTCCACATTTAAAACATTTAACCATTGCTGGTGTCGTAGCAATACCATTATCCTCATCCCTGGTGTTAACTGAACCTTTTCCTTTACACTTACTGGCTTTGTGTTTTTCTTTTCCACACCCAGAGCATCTTCTAGTTCCTTTGAAACATTCTCCTTGATGCCTCTTCCCACATGATTTACATAGGGTAAATTGAACTTTCTTTCCACCATGGTCATCATGAAACTCCATCATTCTCTTATTAGCCGAGTCAGGAAACTTACCAAATTTTACTTTATTGATCAAATTATGAGATTGCTGATTCGGCATAATAATGATGTTTGGACTTCCAAATCCCATTTCATTTGGTTGCTCATGAAAAATATCATTCAATTGTCCATCATATCCTCTATTATTGTGAATCACCTTGTTTCCAGCCATTTTCTAAAACCCCAAAAGAATAGTATTAGAGGCAAAAATCATAATAAAGGGGGAGTAACTTCAATATCTGATATCTTAGGTCAAATCCTAAGATCGTTACCATAGTTCTAGAACTATCCTATACATATACTTATCCTTAGGAACATCCCTAGACATACCTTAGAAATATCTCTGGGGATCTCACTAACGTTTTCACATCCTAGTTTCCAAAGGTTGACTAAACCTTTTCTCTGATACCAACTGTAGAGACCCGTATCCTGACGTACATGGACATTACATTACATTTTCGGAATACTTAGTACATAAAAAAAACACACACACAAGGACCGTAATAGTTTAGTGTCTTTGGAAACTCGGAATATAATCTTCTAATCGTGGTGAAAGATATTCAGAATCTCCCATAAAGATTTTCCTTTTTTTTACCTAAAACCTTTCTTTATATCTTCGGAAAAAGAAAACATAAAAGGGTGAGATCAAATGCTCAGTAAGGGTAAACAAAAGGAATATCAATCACATCATATACATAAGCACATAATTTATGGAAATATTAACCTATAAAAGAGATCATATTTTCATAACTTGGGGTAAATCATGGCAGTGAAATGTAATCACAATAATCATAACTTAAAACATGAAACATTGTGGCATTCACACATAATCATAGAGAATCATTTCTTGTTAGTCAAGACTCATTACCAAGACTATCTGAGTGGACAAAGTCCCTTTCTGAACCGAGTCACCCTCGTTTCAGTCCTGTTTCACTGAACCGGTATAACCTACCGTTCCAGCCATGTCTATCTCATGAGATATAAAATCTTTACCCAATGCATTGGAGGGAGATATAGGTCCCACCCATATCATAATAATACCATTCTTATGTGTGCCACAAAATCATAAATCATACATCATTACATAACCCATGTAATAAAAATGGGAATCTTAAACATCATGAAATCATAAAACAATTCATATACAATAAAGTAATTATTAAAAATAATTCCATCATAACATAATCAAATCAATGTAATAATAGGGATAAAAACAGAACCCTTTATTATCTTAGATGGAAAATAATTTTGATAAAACACTTGAACTTCATTCTTGAGGAAAATATCCTTTCAACTTCAAAAACACTTTTCCTTTCTTAACATGTCATACAATTTTAAACTAAACGCATTTGATTAAAAATAAACTTGAAAACTTGTAAAGGAAGCTTCTTGGAAATAATGTTTTAAAAATCCATTCACGCCTTATAAGTTAAAAAAAATTCTTCATACTTTTGTCGGAAAAGTCAAAAAGTACCTCGTACGAAAAACGACAAAAGATTTCATTCATATATTTTACTAAAAACTCATAAAAGGGTAAAATAGGATTTAAACATTTTCATGTGAATGGAAATAATATTATATATTGAGGAAACATGGATGTGGATGATAAAATAAACCCCAGTAAATACCAAAGTATAAACAATCTTGGATAAAAATGAGATTGTGATATTACCCTTACCTTAAGTCTGATTTTCTTCATAAGTGTCTAAACCTCCTGTATAATGATTTAAATAATGTCATTAACTTATTACAGAATCATATTCATTGTTATGATATCATATATGGTTCACTTATGACTTTATATTACCCGTTCTTTTGTAAATTCCACGTTAAAGAAGCGTTTTGGGTAAAATCGTTTCATTTATCGTAGGTGTTTGGAAAAGTTGTTCTTGACATTATTATTACTTATATCATGATTTACTTACTTCCAGAATATAAAACATGATTTATATATCATATATATTCAGTATATATATATAACAGATAGATAAATGAAATGAAACACACCGTTCATGGAGACGGTAGTCCGTACGTACGCATGAATGCTGTTTTCCTTTCCTTATTGTCTTGAATGGAAGTAAGTATATGACATACCTATATACATAAATCCAGTAGCTTTATAATGTCATATATTTCATTATTATTTCTTATATATACTTTATAATCATTCTTAAATGGTTAACATGGAGAATGAATCTCATCACGTCGTGGAGACGGTAGTCCGTACGTACTTACAAGCAATGATATCATTCTCATGATCGTGGGAATGTATTGGAGTGTATGTATACTATTTTGGAATCAATATCACTTTAAAATAATAATATATAGTTCTTATTTACACCATTATACCCATCCAAGTAAGGTGGTGGTGGAAAATAGATTACACCACGGCATGGAGACAGTATTCCGTACGTACGCAAGCGCGGTGATTTACTTTTTCCGTAGGATGGATTGAAGGTTAATTATAGTTGTTTCATATTTATAATAACATATCAGTATATAAGAAACACTGATGTTATTACTTTATTATGAAACAACTAAAGAATAAGAAGTTGAAGAAGAAAGAAATTGAAAAAGATCGGTAATGGATATTACCTCTTTTTGACGCCCCTTCACTTAACCTCCACTTAAAGAACTAAGGATGGTATTTGAAGAAGACCAGGACCTCTAGGATGATACTAGGGAAGTGGAAAAGAGATTTTGGCAGGGGTTGTCCGAGCATGAAAGCTCAAATTGGTGTGAGGAGGAGAGGGAGGAGGTGCCCTTTTATAAGGGAGGAGAGGGGCACCTTAGGAAAATCTCAAAATATTATTTTATATTTAAGGTCAAATTCGGTTTATAATGGTTCCAAAGAGTCTTATTTCGAAGATAAAGTGGTTATGGGTCGAAATCCTCTCATACAATAGGATTTAGACTAGTTTAGGTTATTATTTTAACCTTATTAATTAGATTTAACTCTAAGTTAAATAATTTAACTTCTACCGTGTCTTTTTATTTTCTTACACTATATGTTTAATAAACATACTATATCAAGCCAAAAGAACCCCAAGTTGTTTATCATTAATATATATAATTTTATCTAAGTCATTTGGCCAAACCTTAGATTTTTAGGAATAAAATAACAATTAATAATATAATATTTGTTTTAAAAACTATTTTATGTCAATTTTGACACTATTTGGTACATGATTTTTATGAAATTCATAACAAAATGATAAGTTCAAACCAAGTTACTTAAATCAACAATAAAATGGAATATTAACCTAAAAAATTAGTGTAAGTCATAAAAAGTCTCAAATTAAATTTATTTGGGCATTTATAGCATCGATTATGTCAATATTTCATTAATAAGATAATTATTGCATCATCGTTGTGTCATAAATAAATAAATTTCTTTAATGTCTAAAAATTACAAACAAAATATAATTTTGTAGGAAATCATTTTAGCTTTTTATTTAATATTTATAGTCGAATTTATCTTATTTATAACCCTATATTAAAAATGATTTACTTATTAAACATTGATTTTAACTATTTTAACCCTTCATTAAATAAATTAATAATAAATGTCCTAATCTAATCCAAGTGGGCTTAAATGGTCATATTGTATTCTTATGGTTGTTTTTGGTCGAATTAAACTTATATAGTAGAATTAGGACATGTGTTAGGGTAATAATAATATCATTTTTTACCATTAATTACCACATTTACTTTTAACCATGGTAAAAAAAGTCAAAAGTTACTATTCACCAAAAATTATTTTCATCTCATTGAACCACATTTTAGTCCTTGATATTAACTGTGTCTCTCAGATTTTCGAAATTCCACTCATAGAAGCGGTAAAATTAAGTTTTATGAAAGATTCAGTTTTTTTAACTATCACTTAGTGGTTTCACTATTCATCAAAAATTGAAAGTTTTCAGAAAAATACCAAAAATTAGGCCTAAGCTATATTTGATATTATGAACTCAAAAATGATGTATACTTTACCAAATTCAAAACATATCTGTTGCATTAACTAATTTAAAAATTAATTCCCATCGTCAAAACAAATAGCGTGTTTTTAAGAGATAATAACTATCAAAAGAATGAAACTTGTTTATGACTGGTTTAAATGTGAAATTACATCCAATGACCATCATTGTATTAAATTGTAAAAATATATTCTAAATATACTTTAAAACCACTAAAATTAATAATTTATCACTATTAATCATTTTGATTGAAAAAGTTGTTTTTAATTAAAATTTAGTAATTTCCAATATTCATCAAAATATGAAAGTTATCCGAAAATTACCAAAATTTCACCGTAAGCTAATTTTGATATTCCGAATCCAAAAATGTAGTCCATTTTGAAAAATAACATTTTCAAAATTTCAAAAAGTAGTTATTACTATTCATAACGGCTAGTTTTAATAATATTTTAATAGCATATCGTTGTTTAGTGAAACTCGGTATTGCATACTACACACACTATCAAGGAAGGTCGCGACTACGTGTAAGGCAAGTCAAGGATGCGTGTTGTGCAAGCTCATTTTGGTGTAGCGTACAAAACAAGACATTAATGAAATTAAAAAGAATATTTTTCATAAAAACTCGGGGTGTTACAACAACCCCACTACCCATCACCAACATAGCATTCACACCAACCCACAACCAAGCCAACCACATCCCCGCTGCTCACCTGATCCACAAAACCCACAAAACACCCACTTCATATAAATAAACCCTAATCAGCACCCACATGTTTATTATTTCAGTTGTTTTCAACCAGGGTGACCACACAAGGGTTTCAGTTATTCATTTGATCAGCCAACTTTTCATGATTAACCAATTCCCACATTCCACAAAGTTTCCATCCATAAACGGTCTAGAAAGATAGGGTATCATTTAATTGTGCAAGAAAAGTCCCCCAATGACCATGATTTTTAGTAGGCATAAGACAATTCAGTTCACAATATAGCAGTAGGATAAAAAAGATAAACTTAACAACTCCAACATCCTCGTTCATTAAGCACGTTATTATCATCATTAAACTGGTTCAGCTATGTATCGTGAAAGCAAGAGGACACTGATCCCGCATGATGCACGATTTAGATAGAAGAAGGTAAGATCCCTACCTCAACAGGTTCTGATAACAAATCTCCCACATATCAGCTTTAGAAGACGTCCGTTGGTGTCCGTAGCTTTTGGAAAACCCAGAAAAACCACTTAAGGTGGAAACTGGGGAGGAAAGTCCAAAGGGGAAAGCAATAGATCCAAGCACAGAAGTTCCTCCTCATTGTTATGATCTCGTGGCCACTGACAGATCGTAAATCAGAGCTCAGACAAAGAAGTTATTGAAGAAATGAGCTTCGGAGTCTCTCGGGAGAGCTCTGCTCGAAAGAGAGGGGATGCGAGGAGTGATTTGAAAAGGAGGAGAGGACCCCTCCTTTTATTGGTGAGAAAAAAAATTAAGTACACAACGTGTACTTTATAGAACACGATGTTTACTTGGCCATTTCACATAGTCACGATGTGGTTTCAAATACGACCTTCAACGCGACTCATGGTCATTGACTGGTCAACACACGGTTTGAGGGTAACGCATATGTGGGGACACACTTCACGGCATGTATAATGGGCTACACAGCATGTACTCATTTATTTCACATGGAAAGGACACGGCTTCAACATGAAAATCAACCATTGACTGGTCAACACACGATTTGAAGGTAACACATATGCTGGGAGGAACTACATAGCATGTAGTATGGGCTACACAACGTGTACTCATTTATTTCACACGGAAAGGACACAGTTTCAACATGGGGTATACCTGGAAAGGTGGTACACAACCTGTACTCACACTACATGGTGTGTAGTTTAAAAATTCTGAAAAGTGTGGGAAAAGTCCCTACTAACCTCCAGAACACTTCATGACCTTCTTTTCGACAAAGGAATAGGCCGGAGAGGTCCGGGCCATTACATGAAATGTCATGGAATGTGTATTTAGATTCATTCTAGGAAATTTTAGAAATTTTTTTTACATAATTTGTTAATGGGGATTAGATTCCCTTTTTTCAATGGGTCAAAAGAATTATTAGGACTATGAGACCACATTACTCATTACTCAAATTCTCATATATTCATAATTTTACTTTTAGAGATCTAATGGGGGGTGAAATGTATGGTCAATTTCATTTCATGCAATATTTTATTATATCATTTATTTCAATATCAACACTGTATGTTTTTTTAGCTAAAATATCTATCATTAGAGGATATCGAAATCATCAATTTTCGATGGGTAATTCACAGACCTGTAAATAGATGTCTAAATACATCATCCTCTCAACACAAATTTTCATTTTTATTAGGTGAACTAATATATGTTTTTTTCAAACATACATGGATATAAATGAATTGTTATAGAATATGAAGTAATAAAAATTGATTGTGTATTTTCAAATTTTATTCCCATTTGTTGTATCAAGTGTTGGCCTCACCCAATCACCCATGGTTTTTATAGCATCCCACCATTTTATAACATAAACTTTCATTACATTACACAAAAGTGAGGATCTTTAAGGTCTAGTGTCTTGGAAACCAGGAACATAATACATGAAAACAACATAAAACATTCTTCTTAAACACTTGAAAGGCGTCTCCTTAATTTCATTCTAGGTTCATTACTACATCTCATAACCTGGGGACATACATCAAAAGAAAGGGTGAGCAGAAGGCCGAGTAAGGGAAACAAGAGGAACATTTTACATGTCAACTTGAGATACTTCAATAAGGACATGAAAAGAACTTTAAGGCATGCGAAAGAAATCATGAGGCATTTCATAATAAAAATAACATTTTCCATAACTTGAAGATGTGGCTGCATCATTTAACATAGACAATCATGAACATATCACCAAGGTCCATCCCCAAGGTGTCATTTGAAAATTACCAAGGTTATTCACCAAGGTATCATGAAAATTGTAATCTCTAGTGGTTACATCATTACCCAATTCATTGGATCGCTATTAGGGTGAACCCTTAAATTTGCCTTTATTATCATGTGAGCCACATATATCAACATCAAAAATTTCATAAATAACTCATATATCATAAAATAAATGGGTTTCATTTCATAATCATAACGTTTTAAAAACTGCTTTAAAGACATGATCTTTACGTTACTTTAAACCCACGAAAAGGGAAAGTGGGTCTCATGTATGTAAATCCCAGAATTTAAAATAGAACATTTTGATATATATGTGAATACCCTTGTATAAATAAGAGCTTCGAGTATTCACTTTATAACATAAAATAATTTTGAGAAAAGAGAGAGGCATTTTGAGACGAAAATTCTGTAGCATAACAGCTATGTTTCAGGGTTTTAGAAAACAATGAAAAGAGAGGGTACAAGGGTCACCCACTCATAAATGATCCAAAAAAACAGTAGGGGGACAGAATAAGAAGGATATATGGACATGTTAATGAAATTTGAAGGACATACCATTTGAAATGAAAAACCTGGAAGGAAGACAAAAATTAATTTCTCTTATGAAAATTCGGCAGCCTAACGACGTCACTTAAACTTCAATAAAAATGAATTGACAAGATCAAATAGGGTCTCTCATCATATGATCATAATAGATCAGTATGATAGATATAGAGATCATACCCCAACATAATAAAAAGGAATTTGAAATACTTGAAATGAAAATCGAACTTGAAAAATGAGAAGGGTGAAAGAATCACTTAAAAACTCGGCAGCCTAACGGCGTCACTTAAACTTTCATAAAAAGAAATGATGAGAGTAAGAGGGGATATCTCATAATATAAACATGAAAGGGCAGTAATAGGAATATAAAAGAAGACCCTCTCACATAAGAACATGGAGCATAAAGGGAATGACATAAAGGAGATTACATGAAAAGAAAGAGAAAAGTCGGATCCTTTACCTTAAAACATGACTCTTGAAACTCAAAGGTTTGGACCTTGAGGGCTTGGGGGAACCTTGGGAGGACTCCTTGGGAGGTAAGGAGACCAGAACTTCATTGGGGGAGATTTGGGAGTGAAAACTAAAGGAGGAAAGGGTGGGTATTTATAGGGAAAGTGAGGGGACAAGGCAATAATGGCCAAGGGACACCTCACAACTGCTTTTCTCAAACCCATGTGCTCTCTCATGATATTTTTTCATAAAGTTAGGCCACATGGGGCCCCCAAAACAATAATTCATCTCCCTTGTCCGGACAACCCTTGAAATATTTCATGACATCATCATGACACAGTTATGATGTCATTAAACATACCGAAACCCTAAAACTGTATTTTTACTATTCACTGAAAATTCAACTTTCTCAGAATAATCCCAAAATTTCACCTTAACCAAATATCAATGCTCTGATTTCAAAAATGAAATCCATTTTATAAAAATAATTTTCTAAATATTTTTAATTTAATTTTTAAATAAAAACACTATTCATCGAAAAATCATTTTTTTCAGAAAAATCCCCAAAAATTACCTTAACATAATATCGATGCTCTGAGTTCAAAAATAAAGTCCTTTTTATAAAAATAATTTTCTAATTATTTTTAATTAAATTTTTAATTAAAAAAACTATTCATCCGAAAAAACTAATACTTGACTAGTAATTTATGAAACCGTTATTTACCCATTTTATTGAATCACATTACTTAATATAGGTGTCTAAATTATTTTAAAACTCTCTTTGAGTGAAAATACTAATTCATTTGGTCATATTACTAATTCTAAGCGTAAAATCACTATTCATAATTTACTATTCATCAAAAATTAAGTTGATCTTATTAGACTCCAAATTCCTTACTGAACACTTTTGTAGAAGACCATTTTTTTAAAACCGTTACACATCATTGGTTATTTAGGGTTTACATAAATGTTTTAAAGTATCCCTTTTTCAAAAATTCATCGATAAAATATATCCTAAAATTATCCGGACAAAAGAAAATCCACAAACATCACTAAAGGAAGATATCTCAATTTATTCACCCGAAAGGATTACACAAGGAAGCTAGGGTCTCGTCACATAGCCCCTTATAACACCGGCATAAGACTTAAGTGTAAGGTGTGCTATGGTGAGAGAATCTGAGGGAGGCCCAGATAACATTTCCCTAGTAGTAATCTCTACTAACTTGAACTTCTCCTGTAGGCGTTTCTGTTCAAGCTTGACTCGCTGGAGTTCGGCTTGGGCTTGGTCCAAAGCGAAGCCCACAGATGTTACCTCCTTCCCAAGCTCTGATAAGTGGGCTTCATAAGGGTCGAGTCTACTGGATGAAGCCATCCACTCCTCTTTCTGCATTGACCATTAAAATCTTAATAAATCATTAAGAGTAAGTTAATATACTACTCAAAAAGATTGGGTTGTTACATTCTTCCCCCCTTAAGAAATTTCATCCCCGAAATTTACACTTGAGGCCTAGTCGAAATGGTGAGGGTACTTTTGCTTCATTGTTTCCTCAGGCTCCCAAGTCGCTTCTTCATATTTGTGATTCCTCCACACACTTTCACAAGGTGGGTAGTCTTGTTTCGTAGGACCTTGTCTCTATGGTCCAAGATCTCCACTGGCTACTCCTCATAAGAGAGGTCATGTTCCACTTGTACCACCTCTGGGTTCAGTACATGCGAAGGGTCAGGTATGTACTTTCTCAAGAGAGATACATGGAAGACATCATGAACTTGAGCTAGGTTCGGTGGAAGTGCTAGATGATAGGCCACTACTCCTATGCGATCAAGGATTTCATAGGGGCCAATGTACCTAGGGCTGAGCTTCCCTTTCTTCCCAAACCGCATGACTCTCTTCCATGGAGAAAATCAAAGGAATACTTTTTCACCAACACCAAACTCCAAGTCCCTTCAACGATTTTCAGCATAGCTCTTCTGCCGACTTTGAGCAGCTTTTATGTGTTGTTGGATGGCATGAACCTGTTCCGTCATATCTTGCACGAGATCAGGCCCAAGAAGCTTCCTCTCACCAGTTTCATCCCAACAAGTAGGAGTTCTACATCGCTTTCCATACAGAGCTTCATAGGGTGCCATTTGAATACTCGAATGGTAGCAGTTGTTATAGGAGAACTCAACTAATGGGAGGTGTTGATCCCATCCACCTTTAAATTCCATTGAGAATAATCTCAACATGTCTTTGAGTGTATGAATAGTCCTTTCAGATTGGCCATCATTTTGAGGATGATAGTCCGTACTAAAATTCAATTCAGTATTCAGAGAATGTAGAAGACTTCTCCAGAATTTTGATGTGAATCTTGGGTCACGATCAGATACGATGGATAGTGGTACCCCATGCAGCCTTACCACTTCCTTCACGTATATCTTGGCAAGCTGATCCAGAGAGAAATCATCCCGAATAGAGATAAAATGGGATGTCTTGGTGATACGGTCCACAATAACCCATATCGCATTGTTTCCTTTGGATGTTTTCGGGAGACTAGTTACAAAGTCCATAGTGATATTATCCCACTTCCATACTGGTATGGGTAGCGGTTGTAATACCCCCTTAGGAAGTTGTCGTTTTGCCTTTACTTTCTGACACACCAGGCACCTTGTAGTGTAATCAGCAATCTCCCTCTTCATGTTATCCCACCAATAATGACCACGAAGGTCTCTATACATCTTAGTGCTTCCCGGATGTATAGAGAACGTAGAGCTATGAGCTTCATCCATCAGTTCTTTCTTTATCTCCGGAATAGATGGAACACATAGCCTTGTACGAAATTTCAATACACCTTCTTGATCAACATTAAAATCAGGGAACTTACCATCCTTTACAGCCTCGAACTTCTCCTGCAGCAAGGGATCTTCTTTTTGAGCCTTCTTGATCTTCTCTAGTAATGAAGGTTGAGAAATCATTTGGGATAGGGTTGATGATGTCCCTTTACTTATAATTCCCATGTCCAGTTTTACTAGATCTTTAATCAAGGGACCCCCTAGGATCCTCATTGTTTCCAGAACAACATGATCATTCCTGCTTAATGCATCTACGACTTTGTTTTCTCTTCCAGGGTGATAATGAATTGAACAATCATAGTGTTTAATAAGCTCCAACCATCTCCTTTGTCTCATGTTCAATTCTTTCTGTGTGAAAATATACTTTAGACTTTGGTGGTCAGAGTATATATCACATTTCTCCCCATAAAGATAGTGCCTCTATATCTTTAGAGCAAAAACAACTGCCGCCAGCTCTATATCATGCGTAGGATAATTCTGCTCATGAATCTTCAACTGTCGAGATGCATAAGCAATTACCTTTTCATTTTTCATGAGGACGCACCCAAGCCCTTTCAGAGATGCATCGCTAAAAATAACGAATCCTTCTCCGATAGAGGGTAGTGTTAACACTGGTGCAGTAACCAATCTCTTCTTCAGCTCTTGGAAACATTCCTCGCATTCCTTTGTCCAGATGAACTTAACCCCTTTTTGAGTCAACTTGGTTAGTGGATTAGAAAGCCGCGAAAAGTTTTTCACAAACCTCCTATTAGATCCCGCTAAACCAAGGAAACTACGAATCTCAGTTGCTGTTGTGGGTTGAGGCCACTCCTCCAAAACCATTGTCTTTGCAGGGTCAACCGAGATTCCTTCATTGGTTACGATGTGCCCCAAGAAAGCCACTTGTTTTAACCAAAACTCACACTTTTTGAACTTCCCAAAGAGCCTCTCCTTCCGTAGAGTTTTCAAAATAAACCTCAGATGATCTTCATGATCCTCACGACTTTTTGAATATATCAAAATATAATTAATAAAAACTACCACAAAGTTATAAAGGTAGTCCTTAAAGACTCCATTCATAAAATCCATGAAAATAGCAGGAGCATTAGTCAATCCGAAAGGCATAACAGTAAACTCATAATGCCCATATCTTGATCGGAAGGCAGTCTTTGGAATATCTTCCTTCTTCACCCTCAGTTGATGATAACCAGATCGAAGGTAAATCTTCGAGAAGAATTGAGCCCCGCATAGTTGGTCAAATAAATCATCAATTCTTGGAAGAGGATATCTGTTCTTCACTGTGATCCCATTCAGTTCTCTATAATCAATGCATAGCCGCATTGATCCATCCTTCTTCTTCACAAATAGAACTGGTGCTCCCCAAGGAGAAACACTCGGTCGGATAAACCCCTTCTCCAAAAAGTCTTGGAGTTGTTTCTTTAACTCTTTTAGCTCCACATTTTCCATTCTATACGGAGTCTTTGATATCGGTTCGGACCGAGGTACGAGTTCAATGTAGAACTCTACCTCTCTTTCTGGGGGATGTCCAGGTAACTCCTCAGGAAATACATCCATGTACTCCTGAACAATTGGAAAATCTTCAATTTGTATGCTCCCTTTCTCTTCTTCATCATCACCGATTAACTCCATAAAGAAAGCTATGGGAGGTGATTCTAGATAGGGATCAGTTCGGGATATCTCTCCTTGGAAGATAACTGTAGGTCGTTTATTCAAGACTACTGAGATTTCATTACTTCTCCATTTGATCTTAGCATTATACTTTGAGAGCCAGTCCATCCCTAGTATAATGTCGAATTCCATCAGGGGAATGACTACTAGATTTGCGATAAGATTGTGCTCACCAAAGTAAACACTAGAGTCTATAAATACTTTTGATGCCAGGATAATCCCACTTGGAGTCTTGACTGACAACTCTACCTCTAGCAGTTCGGGGATTGATTCTATATTCCTTGCAAACTTGGAGGAAATAAAGGAATGCATAGAGCCAGAATCAAATAAAGTACTTGCTAGTTTTGAGAGGAAAACAAGTGTACCTGCTACCACATCGTTCGGAACTTCAACTTCAGTTGTTGTGATAGCAAAAGCACGACCTTGCTCCCTTGGCCTCTGCAGAGGTTTATGGTGATTCCCCTCCACCGCCCTCGGATTTAGACATTGATTAGCAAAGTGCCCAAGCTGTCCACACATGAAGCATGTGACTTCGGGTAGGGCCAGAACCATCTTTCCTCTGTCGTTAGTGTTGGTAAGTTGAGGCTTCACATCACTACGACAATTCCGAGAAATATGACCTTCTTTTCCACACCTATAGCACTTACAACTTCCGATAACGCAGTTCCCCGAATGCTTCTTCCCACATTTATTGCATGTGGCATGTTGCATATGCTTTCCACCTCTTTCCTGATCAAAACTTCTTCCCAGGCTTGGTTCTAGAGTTCTCTTCTTTTTATTATATTTGTGAGACCATTGTGTCTCCCCAAACTCTAGTTCAACTTTCATAGCACTTCGAACTATTTCTTCATAGCTATCATAGTTCCTGTTGGCTAGATTCTTCCGTAGATGAGGTCGTAGTCCACCAAAGAATCTATCAACCTTCCCATTAGGGTCCATGACAAAGCTTGAGGTATAACGGGAAAGCATTGGGAAGTTCATCTCGTAGGTTCCAACTGATTCATTCTCCTTTTGCTTCAGCTTGAGAAATTATTTCTCCATTCTCGTTCTCATCGAACGATGGAAATACTTATTAAAGAATATTCCCCGGAACTCTTCCCACTCCATAGCTTCCATCTCTCCTCGTGGCTTCGTGTTTTTGATCAGTGACCACCACTGATCAGCTTCTCCCTCTAGGCGGTAAACATCAAGAGTGACTTTTTCTTGTTCTGAACAATAAAGTACAGAAAAGATCTTTTCAATGGAGCTTATCCATTGTTCCGCAACCAATGGGTCAGTAGATCCACTGAATGTTGGTGGTCGTTGACGCATGAAGGACTCAACAGAAAGTTGTTCCCTTCGTGGGGAGGTCGGACTCTCAGCTTGATTCAAGTTATTACTCATAACTTGAGTCAGTTGGTTCTTCATTCACAAGAATGTTTCCATTCCGGCTTCCATCGCAGGGCCGTCAGCACAAGGTGCATTGCGGTCACCATCGGCACGGTTCCTCCTATTGCCCGCCATTTTCTAAAAGAATAAAACCTTAGTGAGAATCTTATTTCATTTATGGATCATTTAACTAAGACTTCATGCTTAGACAATTACACTTTTCTATAATTCCTTCATAATAATTCATAAAAAGCTTGTGATTAACCAAACATATCCCCCGGGAGTGTCGTAACCAAGAGTGCAGCAAGGCCCATTATCGGGCACTAGTTCCTGTTCGAGTCTAGCTCAAAGCGGTGTTTTCGGGTTTTACCCCTATGTACATCTGTGCCAGAGCCGCCTCTACCTGCTCGTATCCAGACATGGATGTATCTGTTTGATAAACCACTTATTCAATACCTACCAAAATACCAGGAAGTTTTCCTGTTTTTAAACTTTTCTATAGGGCTCTTCTTAAAGTTTTCATATCCTAATTTCCACTAATAACTAAACCATACTTTGATACCAACTATAGCATCCCACCATTTTATAACATAAACTTTCATTACATTACAAAAAACTGAGGATCTTTAAGGTCTAGTGTCTTGGAAACCAGGATCATAATACATGAAAAAAACATAAAACATTCTTCTTAAACACTTGAAAGGTGTCTCCATAAGTTCATTATAGGTTCATTACTGAATCTTATAACCTGGGGACATACATCAAAAGAAAGGGTGAGCAGAAGGCCCAGTAAGGGAAACAAGAGGAACATTTTACATGTGAACTTGAGATACTTCAATAAGGGAATGAAAACAACATTAAGGCATGAGAAAGAAATCATGAGGCATTTTATAATAAAAATGTCATTTTCCATAACTAGAAGATGTGGCTGCATCATTTAACATATACAATCATGAACATATCACCAAGGTCCATCCCCAAGGTGTCTTTTGAAAATTACCAAGGTTATTCACCAAGGTATCGTGAAAATTGTAATCTCTAGTGGTTACATCATTACCCAATGCATTGGAGCGCTATCAGGGAGCACCCTTAAATTTGACTTTATTATCATGTGATCCACATATATCATCCTCAAACATTTCATAAATAACCCATATAGCATAAAATAAATGGGTTTCTTTTCATAATCATAATGATTTAAAAACTTCTTTAAAGACATGATCTTTACGTTACTTTAAACCCACGAAAAGGGAACGTGGGTCTCATGTATGTAAATCCCAGAATTTAAAATAGAACATTTTGATATATATGTGAATACCCTTTTAGAAATAAGAGATTCTAGTATTCACATTATAACATAAAATAATTTTGAGAAAAGAGAGGGGCATTTTGAGACGAAAATTCTGCAGCATAACGGCTATGTTTCGGGGTTTTAGAAAACATTGAAAAGAGAGGGGAAATGGGTCACCCACTCATAAATGATCCAAAAAAATAGTAGGGGGACAGAATAAGAAGGATATATGGACATGGTAATGAAATTTGAAGGACATACCTTTTGAAATGAAAATCATGGAAGGAAGACAAAAATTAATTTCTCTTATGAAAATTTGGCAGCCTAACGGCGTCACTTAAACTTCAATAAAAATGAATTGACAAGATAAAATAGGGTCTCTAATCATATGATCATAAGAGATCAGTATGATAGATATAGAGATCATACCCCAACATAATAAAAAGGAATTTGAAATACTTGACATGAAAATCGAACCTGAAAAATGAGAAGGGTGAAAGAATCACTTAAAAATTCGGCCGCTTAACGGCGTCACTTAAACTTTCATAAAACGAAATGATGAGAGTAAGAGGGGATCTCTCATCATATAAACATGAAAGGGCAGTAAGAGGAATATAAACGAACATCCTATCAGATAAGAACATGGAGCATAAAGGGAATGACATAAAGGAGATTACATGAAAAGAAATAGAAAGGTCGGATCCCTTACCTTAAAACGTGACTCTTGAAACTCAAAGGTTTGGACCTTGAGGGATTGGGGGTACCTTGGGAGGACTCCTTGGGAGGTAAGGAGACCAGAACATCGTTGGGGGAGAGTTGGGAGTGAAAACTAAAGGAGGAAAGGGTGGGTATTTATAGGGAAAGTGAGGGGACAAGGCAATAATGGCCAAGGGACACCTCACAAGTGCTTTTCTCAAACCCATGTGCTCTCTCATGATATTTTTCATAAAGTTAGGCCACATGGGGCCCCCAAAACAATAATTCATCACCCATGGCCGGCCAACCCTTGAAATATCTCATGACATCATCATGACACAGTTATGATGTCATTAAACATACCGAAACCCTAAAACTGTATTTTTACTATTCACTAAAAATTCAACTTTCTCAGAATAATCCCAAAATTTCACCTTTACCAAATATCAATGCTCTGATTTCAAAAATGAAATTCATTTTATAAAAATGATTTTCTAAATATTTATAATTTAATTTTTAAATAAAAACACTATTCATCGAAAATTCATTTTTTTCAGAAAAATCCCCAAAAATTACCTTAACATAATATCGATGCTCTGAGTTCAAAAATAAAGTCCTTTTTATAAGAATAATTTTTTAATTATTTTTAATTAAAATTTTAATTAAAAAAACACTATTCATACGAAAAAACTAATACTTGACTAGTAATTTATGAAACCGTTATTTACCAATTTTATTGAATCACATTACTTAATCTAGGTGTCTAAATTATTTTAAAACTCTCTTTGAGTGAAAATACTAATCCATTTGGTCATATTACTAATCCTAAGCATAAAATCACTATTCATAATTTACTATTCATCAAAAATTAAGTTGATCTTATTAGACTCCAAATTCCTTACTGAACACTTTTGTAGAAGACCATTTTTTTAAAATCGTTACACATCATTGGTTATTTAGGGTTTACATAAATGTTTTAAAATATCCCTTTTCCAAAAATTCATCGATAAAATATATCCTAAAATTATCCGGACAAAAGAAAATCCACAGACATCACTAAAGGAAGATATCTCAATTTATTCACCCGAAAGGATTACACAAGGAAGCTAGGGTCTCGTCACATAGCCCCTTATAACACCAGCATAAGAACTAAGTGTAAGGTGTGCTATGGTGAGAGAATCTGAGGGAGGCTCAGATAACATTGCCCTAGTAGTAATCTCTACTAACTTGAACTTCTCCTGTAGGCGTTTCCGTTCAAGCTTGACACGCTGGAGTTCAGCTTGGGCTTGGTCCAAAGCGAAGCCCACAGATGCTACCTCCTTCCCAAGCTCTGATAAGTGCGCTTCATAAGGGTCAAGTCTACTGGATGAAGCCATCTACTCCTCATTCTTCATTGACCACTAACATCTTAATAAATCATTAAGTGTAAGTTAATATACTACTCAAAAAGATTGGGTCGTTACAGTTTTTATATTATGAGGCAAAATAGTGAGATTTCGAAATTTCATCATATTTAAATTGAATAGTTTAAATAATTATTAATATATATAATTTATTATTATAGATTATTTATCTTGATTATGTTCTCTACACAGATGTTGGTGGCCATATGAATTTTGATAGAATAGAGTGATTGTTTTTGTGATACCAATAAATATGTAGATAGCATGTTTGAAGAAGGTGGAATTTTTTATGATTCATTGGTATCAATGCCTCTAATATGTGGATAATTAGGTAGATGTTTTCAAATGTATGTGGATGAATTATAAATATATAAGTTTCATAAGATAAAATAATATATAAATTTAGTAGAAACTATTATATACATGTTCTAAAAAAATATTTTTTTAGGAAACAATTGACAAGAGTGTCGGCATGATGACTAAGCTACTGATATAACATTACGTGAGTTGAGAATGTTTTTAAGATGAATGATTCAATCATACGACATATATCCAAAATGAATTTAATGTTATGGATGTACTATAACATGCCTGGAAATATAATTGGAGAAGAGAGTATTGAATTTTGATATTTCCTCCCAGAAAGAATTTTTAGTACCTTGTGAGGCCTTCGAGAAGTTTATCATGTATAACTTATGATGGGAGGGTGTCCCACAATAACAAGTTCCAATTAAATGATAGACTGAATATAGGTATACTAATATGGGATTTTTAGAGTGTTAAGACCTTGTGAGGATATAATGACAATGATGGGTCCATGTAATCTCATTGTGTATATCAAATATGGAAAATGAATGTAGATATAGTGGATGGGTTATTTCAATGATGATTCAATGGGAGATGAAATACTTTTAGAACGATGTACTAGATCTAGACCATAGTAACGACTGGAAGAAATTTTATGGGATCCTTAGTGATGTTTTGACCAATTTGACAGATGTGGTTCCCTATAGACTAGCTAACTTTTGTTGGTTTATAGAACAAGTACTAATGGATATTTTAGTATTCACCCTTGAAGGATTAACGAAGTGTATAAAATATTTGTGTAAGATGTTAATGAAAATTGATGATTATAGAGCATCCCCAGTGTAATTTTTATTTTTGTATAGGATTGTTCATGATTACTGGTTATTATCTCTCACACCTATGATTTTTTTTAGTACTAGAATTGATTTAATTTCCCAAATAGCCAGAAATTACCAAATAATATGAACTAGATGATAGTACAAATATTATGTTAAGAAACCTCTGTCATATTATATTGATGTTTGATGTATTTTATGGGTAGAATCAATTGATATGGTAGATACATGGGTGGATAAAAAGTTGTGGAATATAAGATCTATCATGAGTGGTATTTAATTTCCAGTATACGAAAATTCATGAGATGCATGAGAAATGTTTTCTATTGTGAGACCATTATAAATTCCTTGGGATATTGGTATCTCAATAGTGTTTCCATTAGATATTTGTGAATTCAAAGGAAACATATGATATAAGTTTTTTTGATGAATTTCATTATGAGATTATATCCCCATGCATGGAAATTTTATATCATGATCTTGACTGTTAGAACCGCATAATCATAATGATTTTGTTGGATGCACCAAGGATGGATTGGTTGATTATTTGTGAGATATTTGATGTGTAGGAAACATAAATTGACATTAGTTATGTTATTTAACATTAAATTACCTACATAGAAAAATATATAATAGTATAGGGATGAATAAAACTTTATAGGGCCACCACCTCCATTGAACTAGATGTAGACATGATATTGAGAATGCATCATTTCTTCCATAGTGTTCAACCTAGGGGTTTTGGATAAGGGATGCATATTGATTGCCCATGGTGTGATACTCATTATAGTTAATGTTTAACTATATGAACATGAATGATTAGGTAGTGGTTCCTTGGAGGAGATGATCATGTTTAAAGACAACTCACAACCAGAAAATGAATATTCATTTTTTTAAGCTTGTATGCCTATAGAAAAATGAGGGTTATCGGGAATGAATCATGAAATAAATTTACACCCATGGGTGATGTGTTGGTAAAACTTTGTTTGTGTTATAATGACATGATGAGAGATATTCCATAATTAGAATAAATGTGGTACTCATTAGTTTTTATTTATTAATTTCTCATTCAATTATTTATTAATTATAGTTTACCATGTCACATATACGTGTAAAAAAACATTCATATTTTTTTGAGATGAATATCGTGTCTACCAAATGTTTTTTATAAACTAATAATTATTTGTTTTATAATGCACAATGATAGATGTGATTATGAAAAAATATTATCCCAAGCCTAGTTTGGGCTATGGCCTATGATGGGATTTGTGATTGTTGAGTAGGAAGACATATATTATATCTATATAGTAGTATACAGCATATGTAAATGGTGTAGTAGTTCCGAATAATTTATGTTCATAATATATTCTTGTTATGTAATCATCCTAGTGTAAGACATGTCGAAATTTTAATTATTTGATTAAGAATTTGAGTTTTATGATGCATTTTATGTAATTATACCAAGTTTAATTTAATTATTATATTGAGTAATCTAATTTCTATGATTTATAGTCATTTAACAATGTTTCATAATATAATATTTTGTATATAACATACATGTGGAACATCTCTTGTCGCCTAATTCTAATTAAAAAACTATAGTGTTTGGGGAGGCATTCCTAAGGTATTATGAATGTTCTGTCCCCCTATTAATTAGAGTGATTGAGGTCGGGCTGTTACATAGATAACAAATCTAAAGAAAGAAATATTTTATAATAACTCTTGTAACATCCAATAAAAATATTTTATTATAATAATTATTCACAACATTACCCTATCTAATCTCAATATACGATTTGTCTGTAGAGATAACCATCTTCGACTGGACAAATTCATCCTCTCATGTGTTCCTGGTAAAGATCATTAATTTTTCCTTCTCAATAAAGACAATTATAATTTTTTTTCATGATTTACCTATTATTGAAAAACCCATGGTTATATTGTAGAGGATAATGAGATTCGAATACATTTTTAAATTCCTATATTTAGTCATCTTATTGTTTTAGTCCAACATATTATCAGTATTGGCTTCATAAATTCTGATACCATCTCTTTTACCTCTTCTTCATTAAAAGAAAAATTTAGTAACACATATTTTGATAATAGGAATGATAAATGATACAAATATTTTTTTACAATATTATTACCCCTCCTATCCTTCATCATTTTACTCTGTTGTTTTCCCTATTTCAGATTCGTCACGTGTGATTCGTTAACCATTTTATTTATTTTAAAATTTGCTGTATTATAATTCTTTTCTATTAGATATATCATCTCATTTTAATTGATTGTAACTGAAATCCTTCATAATAAATATTTTTCATACTTTTGGATCATTTATCTTTTTTTTAATTCATCTTCTTCTTTCACTACAATTGGGTTGGAGTTTTCTATGGAATATAACAATTATCTTCACAAATAATATTTACTCTATTTTAAGCCTTATATTTAATTATTTATTTATAAACCATTGACGGAACTTCATTATTTTCAAATTCTTCCATTGTAATTTTCATTAAATCGTGAAATTATTTTTCCATAATCAACTGAAAATTAAATCACAATTTAAATATAAGTTCCATGATTTGGAGTTTATTTTATAGTTCTGGATGTGGTTTTCGTAACCATGATTTAATTATTTTCTTATATATATAGATTAAGATCTTACATATTGGTTTATATACATTTCATGTAAATTTTTAATGATCAATTACATATGGATGTGGTCCATCATTGTATCATTAAATTTTTATTACACATGAAAAATAGTAATCATTAAATATTGAAAATATAAAAAAATAATGTACAAAATTTAAAATAAGAAAATAGAAATTTTGTTGGTTATATTTCTATCAAAAAATTGAATTGATAAGATAAATATCTATGAAAATGATAAATAAAATAATTCATAGTCATATAAATCATTCAATCCTACTATCAGAAATTAATTTTGTAATTTAATACTTTTTCAATAAAAATAATTAAAACTAACAAATTGTTTTATATGAAATTAATTTATACAGGATAACCAAATGTGCAAAACACTTATAAATGTCTGTAGTGTCATATTTTTTATGAATTAATTTATTGGTTTAGAAAAATTATTAAAATTATTTGTGTCAATAAAATGACTGAATAATAAATATTTAGGTGAAGGATGAATGAATTCAGGGATAATGGTTGAAATTTGATAATCTTTTTTCACTTAGATAAATAATCATATAAATTATCCATGAGAATTATCAATAACACTAAGACATTACTCTTACCGCAAAAAAAAGACAATTTACCCCTCTCTCCTATAATACTATAACCACTCTATATTCATTAAATAATATCTCAACAAAAAGTCCAGGTAATGGTCAACTCTCACTCCTGCACTCCATTAAAAAAATTCGGTGTCATCTCTTTGAATATTTTCTCCCTCTAGAATCTTGGGTAATGTGGTATAAAATTATATAGATCTAGAAAATAATTAATATGAAATATCAAAGGGAAAATATAATTTAATAAATAATGTATACATCCCCATTATCAATCTCACAAAATCCATGAAAACATATCCACTCATAATCACTCTCAAAAACATATTTTATGGATGATGGAATAAAAATAAAAGTGTTTAGAAACAAATAAAATAATTAATTAAGGATTAAATAATTTATTTTAGGTTAATTACACTGTGAATATTAAAAAATAATAATAAACATAACTATTCTAGTGTGGTAGTTGATTATTAGATGCACCCTCCACTCAATCAATGTTTTTTTACTTGAATCCACCTCTAGTAAAATGGGCTATTATTTATGAGATTAATTTTTTAGAATTATAATTAAAATATATTAATATAAAACATAAATTATATATCTCTTTTAATATATACTATATCATCTCGCTTATATTTCTACTTTTTCTCATGTATCTTAATGTGTATATAATTATATTATTTTTATATATTTATCATGTAATACACTTTAAATGAAAAATTATTGATCGAGGAGATAGAGGGATTTATATTCTTAAGGCACTATACATGTATATATTTACTACATGTATCTCTTTAGATTATTCTTCAAATTTTCCCAACATAAATCATATCCCCCAACCATATCACTTTTTTCTAGTTTCAGTAAAATCCATGTGTTATGTGAGAGGTAAAAAAGGATAATATTAATTTATATTGTATCTACAACATATTCATGGGAAGAAGTTAAAAATACCTAATTTATGAATGTATATATAATATATATAGTTCCCAACACCCTTTTGGAATATAATCATTTATAAATTTCATTTTCTGGTGGAGTCGTGGCTATTTCTACCCAAATAGATCATCTCAAACTTATGAAATTACAATATTTGAATGATATAGAATATAAATGATTCACAATATCATAACTTCGATAATCTAGACACAAACATATTCAAGAACTGACATATCATCACTTTTCCATGACACATCCATTATCATATATTCAATCCTTAATATTCATGAATCGATGAATACATTACACTGAAGAGGAAATAATAAAAGAAATCCTCAAAATATATCCCTCATTATTGGAATTCTCAAACTCTCCATAGAATCACAAATAAATACAAAACAAAATTATTTTATTTTTTCCACTGTATTTGATTTCAATGTGATTAGACAGAATTGATATGACTATGTTAAAATAACCATAATATTTTCCAGCACCAAGGTCAACATAATGAATGGAAAATCATTTGACATATGAAATCATGATTGTCAATTGGGTACCATTATCTCTCTATCAACAATTATTTTTAATATGAGGCAATACATAAACCCTTAAAATGAATTGTTTTACTGATAATAAATGAGAATCAAGTTGATCGTTGGGTGACACTATTATTGTATGTGCATAGTGGACCAGTATAAACTAACCCCGCATAAAAAATATCAATGGGTGGTCTCTTGACACTGTAGAATTTTATTTTATCACTAATGGGTGGTAAAATTATTATTGTTTATATTTTGGTATTTTATTTTTGGTATTTCGGGTGTGGGTGTGTTAGCGGTTTTTGGGTGTGGGTCATTTGACCCCTCCCCTACCTTGTCTGATACTTCTTCTTTCTAATAAATTTGGGGGGTGGGGGTTAAGAATAGCCTAACCATCGCATATTCCTTGACCGTAGGGATTCCATACACTGGAGAACCCCTCCACCATCTATCGTATGGACTCTCATCTCATGTATATGTAGAGCTCTACAAACCCCCAATTTGATTTATTGAGCTCTATTTATAAGAGTACAGAAAATCCCAATTCGTTTATTCACCTACTGATCATCAAGTGGTGGTTATGTTTTATGAAACCATTGGTTGAGTGCTCTCCTATTTTTTCAATCTTTTGACACCTAGAAATTAAAACCCATAGTAAAAAATTATAAATTGAATATATAACAATTTATTTTTTTTATAAATTAGGGTCCATTAGGGAAAACAAATTTATTAATGATGAAATTTTTATCCATAAAATAAAAATAAATCAATTACATTTAATGATGGTGAATTGAAAAACAATTAATATAATTTATGTTGTCATCCACCTAAATAAAAGTCACATTTATTATAACACCTGAGCCTCAATTATATATGTTGAACATTAAATATTTTAAAAATATAATAAAATAATATATATATATTTCACATAAAAAATTAAATTTTATTGGATTTATATTGGTTTTTAACTTACTTGGTCTGAATAATTATAAATTTTTTTTTGAATTACTCCCATAGAAATAAATTTTTTTATAAAAATCCAAAATCAAATACTTAAATAAGGGTTTTTTATTAATAATAAGTTATTATAATATTTATAATTACAAATTTACATTCCATTAACTAGAATGAAAAGTTAATAATACAATTGGATGTAAAAATATTATATAACATAAATATGATTATTTTAAAAATTGGTATAATTAGGGAAAAAATTCTAAAAGAATAAATAATGTATATCCATTTTAATAAAAAAAATTAATAAGGAAATATTTTATTAAGTATTTTACATTATTTATCATTGAATAAGTATTTAAATCCATATAATTAGGATTTATAGTCAAATTGTTAATATAATATAATATTATACATGAAAAATTATATCATTAAAAACCACATTTTGAGACGATTTCTGGGTTTGTTTTTTCACAAATTTATACCAATTTTTGAATTGAATTTGTTAAAATGAATCTCATATTTGAAATAAAAATAATTAATATTATAAGATATGTCTAACATAATTTGTGGTCATAATGTATAATAAAATAATAAATATTAATTAACATGGTTAAGGTAAAAATATATTTACTAATGGTTATATATATAAAAGGGATTAAATGACCTAAAAACGTATCTAATTCCTATTTTATGGAACTGTTGTGAACTTATAAAAATTAATTTTTTTATAATTATTAATATTTTGATTCTTTTGGTTAAACATCCTAAAATTTTAAAATATGAATATCATATTAAATATCATGTATAACATGAAATATATTGTGTATAAGGTAATATAACATCCCAAGACATCACTATTTATTAATATTTCAAATAAATTAAGTCTATGATAAAAATATCAATGAATGAAACACTAATATTAACTTTATTACACTCAAAATCATTTTAATATTGGTATTCCTGGAGAAATGATGTTATATTGTGTTAAATTAATCAATGTTATTCTTAAATTTCTTGAGTTACTAGTAATATTGTGCTTTACTGAACACTATTATTGTAAAATAATTAAAATGAAAATTACGTATTATCCATTACATTAGTTGTTGTGAAAAGTAATAAAAAATTATTACAATATATATTTTATATTAATATAATTACAATTCATTGGTAATTAATTAAATTTAAATGAATATAAGAAACAAGTTTATGTAAAAGAAATGTTATTTTAAACAAACAAATTTTATACACAATATAGATTATTTTCTTATTAAATTAAATCAAAATATATTAGATAATTATATTTAGGATATATATATATATATCAATAAATTATTATTTATATTCATAAAATAGGTTTTATTGGAATAAGATATGAACCAACCCATCATAACAGAGAAAAGGAAAAAAATGTAGAAAGTTATTTTATCAACATTAAGTGGTGCACCTAAATTAATACTAATAACCAGAAAATTTATAAAACTTATAAGAAAATTACATTTTATTGGAATGAGAAATTTAAATATTATATTAGGGTGATATTTGTGATTTTTTTCATGTATAACTTTTTGATGATTAGTAAAAAGTACTGAATTTTAATTAAAAACTGAATTTTTCTATAAATAAAATATCTACAAAAATTATATTCTGAATTGGTTTTAATGTCAAAATAGTAAAATTATATACCTATTCATGCTATTTAGATCATTTGAATCATATTTATATTGAATTTTGAGATAAAAACATACTAATATATTCAATATTTCTACATTGTACAACTACATTCTTATCCTGTAAGAGAATTAATTTTATATAAATCTTATCCACTAATAATATTTTAATTTGGAAATATGGATTATATATTTATAACTGGAGTAATTTATAATTTATAGTACATTAAAAATTTTCTTTTAGAAACACAATGTTGGTTAAAATAATTAAAATTAATTACTGTGATTAAGATAAAAACTAGCTGATCTAGGGGACTTAAGCACAATCTTACGGGCCAAAATAAGCTATAAACATATCAAAAATATTTTTTATTTCCATATTCAATAGAAAAATCATATATAAAATATATGGATTCATTATTGGTGTCACGTGATCTAGTTTAGACCTCCCAATAGTGTCTACATATTTATGTAAACAAGACTGACACTCCTAATCCACTGTAATGTGGAACTCACTCCACTCATATATTCACAGCAACAATGCCGCTTAGAAAAATCCTCCATAATAATATTACAAAATTCCTCCCAAGAAAAAAAATTCAAGATTTGTTCATAAATACATCGAATAAATTATTATATTATACTCTAAAATGAGTTACCTGAAGAAGAGGTAACATTAATCAATATACAATTTAGATTTTTATATTTTTCATCCCATTAAATTATTCGTATATATTATTTATATAATAACCTCAGTACACTCAACATATGTTCATGTTTTTATCCTAACGGTATTTATTTTACATATGAATGCATCTATCAAAAGAGATAAACATACATTATTCATCTGTTTGGTTGAGTACCACCTCGCAAACTAATGTCCTTTTTTCATCTATTACTACCATACATGGTTTGGAATAATGATGTATCAATTGTTTTTATATAAAATATATGATGTTTACAAAATATTATTTTTAATATTTAATATCACATACATTTATAATTTATATTTTTTGGGAATACGATAACAACCATTATGGTTGTGTGGACTACCACCTCCTTAATGTGATGGGATTCATTCACAATTTAAGTGAAATATATTAACGATGGGTTTAATAAAAATATATGACATATATAAAATAATTATTAAATTTGAAATATAATCTTGACATATATATATATATTAATTTTTATTATTTTTATATTATATGAAAATGGAAAAATTATTAATGTTTACATACGACCGACGGCATTACAGAACAATGTATTTCATTTCCAATATTAAATTGAGTTGTGTTACGTTAAATAAATATATAGTGACTATATATATATAATTTAAATCATTTTTTACATTATTTTGGTTAGTAAATGATGATATATTTCATTGTAATAAATGTAACAAGTTATAACATACAAGAGGAACGTGGAAATTTATACATGATATGATGAAAATGATGAATGATTATTAATGAACATGTTATAATCTGTTATAAAACGACAATATATGATTTGATAAATATTTATGTTTTTTATATGTGATTAGCATGATTAAAACTATTATATATGATTTTAAATCGAGTTAGACCAAATGAATGTTTTCGAAAAAGGGAATTAATTTTCACACATTTATATCAAAGACATTTGTTACATACTGATCACAAGTTTATTTTATACTATTTTTATATTACCATATGAAATAATATATCATGAATTTAATTCATTTTATGAAATTCAATATTTAACATTAATGGTTTATTTCACAGATCTAAAAATTCTAATGATACTCAAGTACTATCGGATTTCATCTTAATTTAATTCCATTGACCAATTCACCCTAACATGGTGCATATACAACACATTTTTCATTTCAAATCATGATTCACTCACAAATTATTCTTTTTTGTATTTCCATTTGAATCATTAAATCCTAGTGGTTATGAAACAAAATTGAAAAATGGATAAAAGTTTTCTTTTCATTGTCAAATTCTTTTTTGATGGGTATAATTCTACAATAAACAGTAAATTTCATATGATCAATTTTAATTTAAAATAAAATTTATCTTAAATATAAATATTATTGTTTAGTGGATATAATTATTTCCTAATATGATTTCATTATTTATATACGTTGTTCACTTATAATGTTATTTAATTAATTGGGGAAATGTTGATAAATTTGTATCCTTTACTCAATATTGTTATTTGTTAAGGAAAATTGCCTATAAATTAAATTCATTATTTTATATATGAGTAATTCATTAGAACTCTATGTCCTGGGATCGGGACCAGTTATGGAAAGCTTGTAAATGAATCTATAGTCTCATTGTATGAATCAGTTGGAAAAATATGAGTAGTTTAAACTATCATCATAAATGATCTTGATAGTATAGTTGATCATGTAATAGTCACTTGGCATACAATATATAATAATTTATTTAATTATGTATTATGTGGTTATTATTCATAAAATGTTCACTATGAAAAGATTTATCAAATGGTTTCATTTTTTATGTATAGATTGAATGGAATGATTATTTTAGTTATCTATCCTACCATATTGTTTATTCCGTTATCATTTATTTCAATGAAATGTGTTATTAGTTGTTTAATATTCCATATTGATTATTAATTATTGATTTCAGATACGTTTTATTTGACTAAACCCATACAGTGTATTTGAGATCACTCTTAATTTGATACCTTTAGCCTTGATATGAAGAAGAATATTTTAAATGATTATAAATGATATTTATTTTTTCCATTGGTAATGAATAAAAAATTTATACCAAATGTAAAATGGGTATCATTTATATAATCTAGATACAAAAATAAATAAAATGATTTGTCTTTTAGGATATGATTACATGTATTCATGCTAATGTAATAAATTTCATCACCATCACCGGGATATGGTGTTAGGGGCTTTATTTTTTGTTTTCAGAGGATTTTTATTAGAGTAATTTCAAATTAGATTTAAAAAAACACAGATTAAAGAACATAAATATATTATAGACATTGAGGATGATTATATAATAATAGGATAAATAATTCATTATTATAATTATGGGATTAGATATAAATGAAATCTTCAATTTTTGTTTATTATTTCACTTGTTTTTAGATTATAAATCATTTTCCATATCCATATGACATAAAATTTTGTTCATTGTAATTTAGAAATTAAACCTAACATAATGGATGAAAACATTGCGAATGCACATGATCCAAAGAGTAGTAAGTATCATATTTATTATGAACATAAGGAAATTTTTTAATGAAAACTATTCCCCCAAAATTATAATCTTATGAGGACATAAAATCATGTTATAAAGAAACATAAAAAAAGTATCTGTATTATTTATTTAGAGGTAATCAAAAGAACAATATTACAACTGGGAATAAGATGGATAAAATAAATTTGTGAAATATGGATTTTAATACATGTGATATTTATGGAACAAATGACCCGGGAATGTCCTTGAAATGATTTATAGTATTTTATATGTTTGTATATAAGGGTCACTAGGAAAATAAAATGTAAAGGGAGTGTTAAGAGGATGATATTTTGTGTTACAACTATACGTATAAGAGGAAGTTTGTGAATGAATGTGCCAAATTCCAAGTGAATTTATATTAGAATAGGGTAAGGGATCTAGGTAAAATGTATGTTTTGGATATAACTGAATTGGTAGGAATATTTTTCACTTGTATTTGGATCCATGAATAATGCTATAATTGTATGATACCAATGATATATTTTTTATAATTATTATGGAATGTATAATATTTTTACTATAATAAATTTTCAATAATGATTTATTGGTTTATGTTCATCAATATAAATGACCATGAAAAATTATTCACTGACAAGTTCAACTTAATTGAAATCACATGATTGAGGGAATTAAATTTCATCATATGATCTTGATGATGAGATAATAATTATTGGGTAAGGAGATAATTGAAATGGATAAATTGGATGTGATATTACTTATTACATTGTAATTGATTACTGATATTTTGTCTCTATGGTTTATGCAGTGATTGTTGGAGTTTAAAAAAACTTTTTCAGTTAACGGATATATCGAACATCAGGTGTGTCATAAATTAATGTGGAAAATTTCACGTTTAAACTAACATTTTGGGGTAATTAATGTTAATAAAATGTTTTCAGATAATACATGATGAAGGTGTTCAGATTCTGAGTATATTATTATTAAATATCTCCATCATGATGATTGTTTTCTAATGATCAGTTCATTTTGGAAATTAAGGGACCTTCCATATATTTTGTTGGGCCATAATATTTTATAAATTTTAGAGATTTTTTAAATGGGAAAAATGATTTTTTGATGAGGATTTAGATTTTAATATTATACTTCAACATATATTGAAACTGTTTCTATGAAATGTAGTATAAATGGTTTAAGTCACAATGAAAGGATAAGAATTTATTCAATAAAATATGTATTTACATATACACCTTTAGAGTGAGTCAATTACTGAAATAAAAACAAAGGGAAATTAATTTTTTTTCCAATTATAATCATTTTTATGTTATAAAAGAAACTTTTTACACTTATATGGCATATAAACTTATGGTCTTTAAGCTTCAATGGATCAAAAACACTTTTATAATAAATGATCTATATCACTTTATATCATAACATGATAGTTTCGTTTCTCTTCCATTTTTCTATTTTCACTAATGATATCATATTATAAATCCTAGTATTTCAATAACCTATTTATTTTTCTTTTCCACATATAAAGAGGTTATTTTCTTAATCCTTTTTTAAAGTGATCTTTTAAACAATTGTTTATTGAAATATTAATTTCTCAATTTCAAAGATATTGTTTTAATTTTATGAATTCAATTTTTTTAGGTAGGGAGAATATAATACCCTTAAGTTTTAAAAAATTAATTTCATATTTGATAGCATGTGTGAAATGAAACTATTAGAGAAGAAGGAAATATAATATCTTGAGACATTATAATATTTTTAATATATAAAGTAAATTTAATCTATGACATAGATTTCAAATCATGAAAAACCGATCATTGCATTAAATACAGAAAGCATAATGATTATCTTACTCAAAATGGAATAGTAAGGTCATATTTCATTTTAGGAAACAATGACCATCTTCAATGGCTTTCATTAAACGTATGGTCAAGTTTATCATGCACTATTAATGTTATTATTTAAAAATAAAATTACCATATTTCCATTAAATTTATAGTTGTGAATAAGATTAACTAACGAATAAAACTATATACTATACAAAAATAAAAAATTAATTGATTTGTTATTAATTAGTTGTGAGGGAAAATAAAAAAAAATTGAATGTTATGGAAATGATATTATGTAAACCTATTTTTGTACACCAAAAGGAGTTTTAACATAACAAATTAAATTAATTGATAATAAAGAATGATATTAGTGAATTATATAAATTATATTTATTCAATAATTTGTTTTTTAAGATCATCTGATAGTATTGATTCGCAGAAAAAATGAACATATATTTTATTATTTATTAATGCTATATTTTTATAAAGGAATCATTTTCATATTTTAATTGGACACCAAATATCAAATGAAATTTTTGAATTTATATGAATTATATATGAAAAAATAAATATTTTATTTGAGGTAGTAATTTCATAATTTTATTATTGTGAATTTTCAGTATTTTTTTGCGAAGATTCATTATTTGAAAAAAATATAAAAATAAATATTTTTTAATTAAAAAATGAATTTCCAACAAACTGATATATATATAATTTAAAAATTTCATTTTTTTAAATATTACAATTATACATTTATTAATAAAATTTATGTCATTTTAATAAATTATATTATGAATTTAGATATAAAAAATATTGACCATTTAAACATTTTCACTTTAAGAAAATGCTTTCTGATAAAATTTATGGTTACAATTTAAAATAATTTTTTAACATTTTCTGATCAGAATATGGAAATATGGAATAAATTTTCTGAGTTAGAATAATTTATAACGTATATTATGGTATTTATATTTTTTTGGAAAAAAATATTTGGGAATGATATAAATATTAATTACACTTATTGAATGAAAAATTATAATTACAAAGGAATAAACAATAAATAAAGGGGCCAAATGACATAAAAATAATTAAAATTATTATAATATATATATATATTTCAACTGTAAAACATATTATGTCAAATTTAATTTATTATTGGTTGATCATGATGTATTGGAGATATCCAAATAGGGTTTTCCTTTTAATATTTATTAGATTTCCACTCCTCCACCAAAATAAATAGGCACTGAATCCAATCACTTATTCACACTAAAAAATACATTTGGATCATCTAAACTCTTTCAAAATAATCTTACATCATTTCTTTAATAGTCCTAGAAGATGATCATTGGGAAGAAATATTCCATGTAATGATTTTTTTATTCTCTAAAAAGAGTTACCAAAATAAGAGGTCTCATTCTTCAATGAGCACATTAGTTTTTTATTTATTCCACGCATTAATATTTTACTATATTTTTTTATATATTAACCCAAATATCATATATATTATGAGATTTTATTATATTGAGGTTTCACAGACACCTAAACACTCTTCCATCAAATGGGATACACAATCATTCCAATATATGGAAGAATACCCCCTCATGAATCATTGTCAGTCATTCTTCTACTGCCACCTTTTCCAGAATGGCCCCAAGGCCTACATTTTTTTTTGTTATTTTTGATAATCCACCTCTCAAGGTGTGAGAAGAAATCCATACATTGAATGGAGGATTAAGAGACAATTACATGTCCCGTAGGACTTAAGGTAATCACTTAGACAAGAAAACATGGAAATTATCCTCCCGAACGAATTTCAGGATATCATTACTCCACCATCGCTAGGTCAGTCACCTAGTTGTCATGTACATAGCTTCTTAGGCCCAGTACAGATGGAAATGCCATACCCTATCAATCATCCAAATATGGTTAGATATACTCTGGTGAATGTGCCTACTGTGAATCCTCATCTAGAGCCTTGTAACATTTAATTGTGTGGACATTGGTATATTACATGTAGTTCAAAGGCCTCAAGAGACAACTAGCCAAAATGCCTTGGGAGGCCTAAAATCCTTTCAGGACCTGATGACTAAACTGGTGGCCCGAAGACCCAAATGGAGAAATATCTCTAGATGTTATAATATCAAACAATACATGATACAGTAAATGCTACAGTTTATGATACAATTTTTCTACAATTACACATAAATATCTCTCCACCCAGATCTGATCAAGGGTCTCATGGTTGCACATATCGAGCTCTCACCAACCGATATGA
Organism: Viscum album; assembly: GCA_963277665.1. Classification (NCBI taxonomy): domain Eukaryota; kingdom Viridiplantae; phylum Streptophyta; class Magnoliopsida; order Santalales; family Viscaceae; genus Viscum; species Viscum album. The sequence goes on from OY728140.1 coordinate 1,062,832,935, forward strand.
GGTTCTTTTGATCAATTTCCACATATCACTTTTGTGAATAATTATTTAGTTATTATTTATATATTATATATATTATATTTTAAATTTATCCATTATTCGGTAGTTATTTTATAACACATACCTTCTGGATTTCCCTTTTAGGTAAATACAATAACAACATTAGTGGACGTGTTGACTACCGCCTCCTTAAAGTGATATGATTTGTTCATTATTTTTATGGAATGTATTATGGATAGATTTAATAATAATATTAGTCATATATGTCATTAAAATATTTCAGGGATTTTTATATATATCAATTTCATGTATTCATTAAATATGATAGGAAAATATAAATATCAATCATATATATGTACGACCTACGATCTCCATGAATAGTGTATTTAATTGCGTATGTCTATTCCTTATACATTACACTAAATAAATAAGTTATATATATATATATATATATATATATTAAATCATAGATTCCATAATGGATATGATGAACTCATGATCAATTTATTTTATCAGAAACATCATGTCAAAATATACAAAAAAATAACGCAATTAACTATCGAGTTCATTGAAATGGAGAAATATTATTAATAAATATATTATTATATGTTATAAAATTTAAAAATATGATTAAATTATTATTATTATGGTCCTTTTATAATATAATAAAATGAATAAAAAATTATACAAGCGGTTAATTGGCATTAAATAACAATACAACGTCATGTTAGGGTATTTTTAATGCCACTTTTATTTATGTGAGACTTATGCCATATTCAACACGTGTTTCATTTGTTATGATTATATACTACAAAATGAAATTTTATATAATGAATTTAAATTAATTATTAATTTTAATTATATCATTTTATTTTATTCTTTCTCGTATCTCACTATATAATTGTTACTCTGGTAATAAGGTATTTCCTCTAAACTTACATTGTAACGATACTTTTATTGTACAGTAATTCACTCAAATGTGGTGTATATAATTCAAATTTTTATTTACCATCGTGATTAAAATATAAATCATTTATTTTTATGATTCAATATGATTCATCACATCTACAATGTTTTGAAATAAAAACATCCAATTTGTAAAATTCCAGTTTTCAATATCACATTATTTTCTGTTACAAAACATTATCTTAGAAAAATAAAATAATAATGATATATTTTTATTTTGAACAAAAATACAATTAAACACATATATTATTTTTTAGTGGAAATTATTATTTCATAAATTATGTACTTTTTTTATATACGGTGTTTAGTTTAAATTTTATAAGATTAATTTGGGGAATTTTTAAAAATTTATTTATTTTACTAAATAATATTATTAGATACAGAGAAATGTATATGACATAAAGAAATTTTTTGATATATTTGGAATGATGTGAACATGAATGAAATTGGTTATGTAATGGTATAGAAATGCCCCTAAATGCATTAGTAGTCTCATGTGATAAATTATAGTCCAAATAATAGCTATTTAAACTATATTGAGAATAAATCATGATTCTATAGTGGTTCATGTGCTAGATACATGACATAAATCTTTTATTGATATTCTTTATTTAAAATTATATTTCTATTATCTAGAAGATTTTTCAAATTAAAAAATATATTACTGGATTTCAATTTTATTCTAAAGATTAAATGTAATTACTATTTTTCTTGTTTTCCTTTCAATATAGTTTATTATTTATTGCTTATTATAAATTTAATGTCTGTATAGTTTTATAAATTTCCATATTTAATATTCATTATTTATTCATTATAGCTTATATAGTTTATATCTCTTAATAATAATTAGATCAAACCCTTATTTTTTCATTTGTCTAGGATATGAAAACATGTTCATGGAATTATTTTCATGGATTCTGATAATATTATATTTTACTAACTAATTTATTTTTAATTTCCAATAAGAAATGTTAATTATGAATCTAATCTAGTTTCGAAAATGGATAAAATAATCATTTCGTTGAGATTATATTCATAGTAATCATGAAAAATTTAATTAAACAAGGCACCATATATGGGATTTTGGGGTATGGGGTGTTTTTTTTGGCATGTAAAAAAGGTGCATGATTTATTCATTTCAAAAATCCTAAATATTTCATCCTCCTCAATAATAATCTTTTACTCCATACCTTTACTTTTTCAAACATATAAATCCATTTTCATAAAACACACCTAGGAAAATAACTCCATAAATCTGTATTGACGCTCTAAAATGTCTCATCGACCAAAATTACCCATCCTAGGTCCCATTAGATGTGATACACCGGATATTCCCTAAGATAATGCAATCATCCTAATAAAACTCATTGTATTTATTTTATATTTAATCCACTTTATTTACGTCTTAACACATAAAATATAATGAATCCATTACAAACAAATACAACGTTATTTTTTTAACGGAACAATATTTATTCTTCCCTATATTCATAAATTGTGAAACAAACCAATCAATCAGGTGTAAGATGGTCTACCACCTCGCCAACCAATGTATTTATTTTTCTTTCACCAACACACAAGGATTGAAATAGTGATTGAAGTAATTAATATATATGATACATGTGACATGATATTAATTATTTAAGTGTAATATATCCACCACATTATTATCATTTAACTCAATTAATAAATGATATGTTCATTCATGTGTATATACATCCAGTTATATCCACGAAGCGATGTGATTCATTTTAAATTCTAATTTATTACGTATGGTTCTAAATATGTATCCAAATATTATATATGATGTTAAAAACATTTAAATCTATATATATATTCTTTCAATATAAACTATATAAAATAATTATAACCCTTATGAAAGAAACACATCACAAAATAAAGCAATTGACACATAAAATAATTGTGATAATAATAGTTTTGTATAAAATGTGTTGTAAGATGTATTATAATGATCATATATGATATTTTAATTTTGAATATGTTTTTGGTTTAAATTAATAACATATTTATAAAAATTATAAAATAGATTAAATCATGATCAACTAAATGGAAGCATCAGGTGATGGACTTTGTCACAATTTCCCAGATTGACTAATAATTTATTTTTTTATTTTAAATTCATATTTTTTTTAAAAATATAGAAACCACAAAAGTTCAATATTATTGATATTGAAACCATTGGAAACTATAAAATAATTTATTTAATAACGAATCAAATTAAAAACATTATCCCGATATAATTTCCATTAGAGGTTAGTTAACACTATATCAATGTTGACCTAGTTGATTTCTTCATAATGATCTTCCTTTTGGTTCATGATTTAATGTTCCCCTTTATGTTTATCATCCATTAATTAAAGCATATTATGAAAATAATATCATTCTTGTTTATCCACACATAGTGTTTAATATTATAATACACTGTTATCATTACTTTTTTTATAATTCGCATATCTTTATGGGATTAATTGATCATCAATATCTTCACGAAAATTTATTTTTTGAATGGAAAATAACCCCCTGTGATTTTCTTTTTTATTATTCATACCTAATAGACTCTTCAGGTCATCCAACACACTCATAGAGTTTTCATCAATATCATTGATAGAATCACTGTTATAATGACCCACTATATAGAATCTCTTATAATATGATTATGTTCACTCATCAAAATTCCAGCCTTCTCATATTCATTAGTATCAACACTAATATCATCGTAGTTCTCATATTAATGTTTCACACTCTTTTTAGACTCTTGGTACTGGGAGATATCCTCGAATATTTCTCTATAGTTCTAGTCATTATAAGAAACAATTTCTTCTTAGAGTGGTAGTGTGAGTTCCTTCGTTGGAAAACATGTAACCAAAAAATGTTTTACAAAATAAATTGAAATAAATGAAACATTGTTATATATTGATAGTTTTAACTATACATTAATAATATTTTATTTATCTATGATTTGAATTTCAAAAAATGGTCATCTATGATTGTGATCAGTAAACTATTTGGAGTCTGATAGAACAAACTAGTTTTTGGTGAATAGTAATGTACACACATGAATAGGAATATGAATAATAATATAACCCTTATGAATACTAAATTATATTATTAAATTTTTTAATAATATAAGATAATGTGATATTGATTAATTTGTAATGGTGTTAAAAATGCATTATATTTGTAAAATTTAAATTTTTGATTAAATTATGATTTTATTTGGTAAAAATAAAATTAATAATATTTAGAAAATTATTTTCGAAAAGGGGATATGATTTTTTAATACTACACATCGAAAATGTTTACAATGAATATTTTATATTTTTCTAAAATTCTTTAAATTTTGATGAACAATAAAATATGATGAATTAAAATAAATGTTAAATACTTGTTTTACTGCATCACAAGTGATGAAAGGACGATGTAAAAAAATTAGTTCGAACATACATGAACATATATCTATTTTGGGTTCCATAAATTATGACTATTCATTTTTATTAGCAAAATTATTTCACTAATGAATAAAATAATGTAAACCCCCTCCTCTCCACCATTATAAATACCACCTTCATTCCCCTCATCCTCTCAGACCTCTCAATATTGAGAAGTGTCTATGTTCTACCCAATTTCATTCCAATAGTTATTCCCCAGGTCCAAGACCTTCTGGTCTCATTAAAAGGTCAAAAACCAAAGTGTTAAGGATAGTCAAAAGGAGAAGTTATGAAAGAGTTAAGAATACTCTTTCATTTTCTAGTGCTTTAATTTCAATTCTTTTTTTACTTATACTCTCTTAACCTTCCATTATCCAAGAGGTTTGTAAGATTCAGTTTGAAATATATGATATATTTTTTTCATTATTATGGAAATATTCTACATCATTCATCATCTACTCTTAAAATTATTCAAAAAATAATAATATTGTTCACGATGTAACGTTTTACCAAAACTCTGGATGATATGTTTACTATTTATATGATATAATTCAAAATAGGTTATAGAAAATATTAATGATGAAACAAAATTTAATGTGTATGATATATCCTATTTCATGATCAGGTGTTAAAATATACATAAGAATATGATATCTAATAAAAAAATTTGATTATCAAACAACTGAAAAAATCATCTAAACAGATAAAACTAAAGATTTATCTAATGATCCATCATCATAAAATATAACCAAAATGTGTAATTTCATCAAATCATATTCAATACATATTTATAGTATTTAATCCCACATCTTGAATTTCATGTCCATAAATAATCAAATACTGTCCAGCCAAGGAAATCAGGTAGAGAATGCTCCCAAGAATATTGACGGAAAAAATATTAACAATTAATGTGTAAAATGATGTTATGAAATAATAATATATTGTGTTATAATCATTAATATGATTTTGTAATATATTATTAACACTCATTTATCCATCATAATAGAGGTTTAAACATGTTGTACTAAGACGATCTCGAGGTACTAGAATTCATACCCCAATTTCCAATAATTATGTTGAGCATATACTTTATGGTATTAAGAATATTGTTTTGATGATTTTTTTTAAATTATGTTTTATTATGTGTATTTATATTTCATAAAATATTAATTCATTTCAATTAATTGTCACTCCAATTATATTTGAAATGTATTTTCCTTTTTATTTCCATTTAAAAGTATATTTAATAAAATTCATAAAGACGGTTTATATATATACATAAACACAAATATATATATGTGTAATGAGTTTTATATCCCAATTTTATGATACTTTATTAACATTACATGTTCCATGTACATAGTTATGATGGGTTGAGCCCATTTTAGCTCATGATATGTTGGGTTGAACCCATTATAGCTCAATATAAGATGGGTGATACCCAACATAGCTCTCTAATTCATTAGGTTATCCATAGATGGAATTTTACTAGTTATTACATGTGTAATGGTGAATGTCAAAGTGAAATGGTAAATACTTCCCATGTTAAATACATTATGTTTTCATTCATGTTAATCAGTTAATATGAAATTGATTTTATTGGTTTTTATGTTATCCCTTGACTAACGCTTTCCTTCATTATAAAACTTATTTTTCATTTTTGTTCTCATCCAATGTTTTTGAATTCTTTTAATATTTAATAAGGATCTATAATATAATGAATCACTACAATTAAAATATTAAAATTTTTATTCATTGAAATTATCTTTTTATTTATATTTTATATTTTGAAAAAAGTGGATACTATTTTAGTTGTATCCTCATGTATGGTTATGGGATGTTTTGTATGTTTTTAACTAATTTCCCTAAAACAAACTAAAAAATATCCTCATTATGTATGAATGAATTTAATGGTATAAAACTAAACATTATGTAATTTCTAATGTTGGGCCCTTAAAGTTTGTATGAAAGGATGGTTCAGATAACATTAGGGGTTAGAAAAATGTTATAATAAACCATAACAGATTTTTAATAATTTGTATTTTAATTTTTTGTAGACTTTAATGATTACCATGTTGATTCATCTATGATATGGCTGATAAGAATGGTTTTCACAGACGATATAGCGATTTTGTAGTAGGAAGGCACTAAGAGGTTGATGTATGTTTGAATATCTATCTTGGAATGGAGGGAATAAAAATGGGGTAGACTGTAATATAAATGGATCAATATTTTCAAGTAATAAATAGTGGTTATATCCATGATATAGAGGAACATTATATAACCTGAAGAAACATTTCTTTTCTGGAGAATTATAAAAGGAAACATCCTATAGTATTCAATGAAACCACAGATCCTTTGATAGACTAAAGATGGATCAAGGCTCTAGAAAAGATATTTTATGTTATGGTGTGATTGGAACATAAAAAGGTAATACTATCAATTAATGTTTTGAATGGGAAGCCAAAAAATACTATTCTATACTTATGAATATGAGATAAATTTATGATCATCATAGTCTGGAATGGGATGATTTTATGAGTCTGTTTCGGGAAAATATTTTTATAAAATGGTTTGACTCAAAATAGAGAAAAATTTCATTGAATTGAAGTAGAAAGATGATGATTTTGAGACATTATATGAATCTAATTTTACAAAACTCTCCAATTATGTACCATATTTTACTCAGGATTTTGATAGAAACATTAATATATTTTAATCTTGTTTGAATCCATTTGTTGAATGTTCATTGGATAAATGAGTGTCTAAAATCAAATTAAAAATTATTTGTTATTAGGAAAATGGTAAGTAGGATTTTTCTGAAACAGATATTCCTCAGGATTAAAATAATAATAACTACTCTGTTTGTAAGGTATTGGCAATGAATTTTTCAATTAAATATAGAGGTGAAGAAATAAATTTCCATTCCTGTGAATTTTTTTGTGAAAAAAATCCCAGTGAATGTCTATTAAATTTTAGAAAATGATACCAATGTGGACTGTTTGGGATCATGTCTCGTGACTGCATGGAAAATGATCCTAAAATTAATAAGTAACCATTGGTGATATTTATTAAAAATTGAGATTTCTGTCATTTTGATAATGTTTGTCTAAAGCTAGTCACATATCCAGGGAATAAGAAATATTGGAACCATAAGGGTGTGGTAAAATCCTTTTAAAACACTATATTAGATGTTGAGTTCTCTTATGAGGTGGTATTAGGTACATATCATGTTTTTACAGGTTTTAAAAAGGTGTTTTTTCTTCTAGGTTCAACACATTCATTTATTTCTGTGGATTTATTTCTGAAAAATTGGGAATTCCACATTCTAAATGATTCAATAATTAATGGTAAAATCACCTTGTACAAATAATTTGTGAAAATTAATTTATAATAATTATCCTATCATTTTATGTAGAAATAATGTACCTAGAAATCCCATTATATTGCCTCTAGTGGAGTTTGATGGTATTCTAGGTATGGAATGAATTTATTTTTATCATGCTATGATATATTGTATAGAAAAAGTTTATGTTTTTTAGAAAGAGTTTTAGTATGTGTAAAAGAATATACCCAAAACATTGATACCATATCTGGAAGCAAATAAATTTATTATAGATGGAAATTAAATCTATCATTATCTCTACATTAATTATAAATAAACTATCTAGATTAATGATTTACCAGTGGTAAATGAACACTTGGATTTTTTTTGATGAATTTACAGGTGTTATTATTGTTCGAGAGGTTGTGTATACTACTGAGTAAGTTCATGATGTTATTCCAATTTCTAAGCCCCCATATCAAATAGCTCAAACAGAACATCTTGAATTAAAAAAGAATCTTCCTGAATTAATAAATAAAGGCTTCATCGGTCCTCCATCTTCTTCATGGGGTGATCATATCTAGTTTTTTACAATGAATGATGGTTTAATGAGACTTTTCATTGATTATAGATCCTTGAATAACATTTCTATTAATAAAAGTTTCATTTCCCACATATCAATGTTTTTTTATCTTCTCTACGGTGGACAATATTTTTTGAATGTTGACCTAATGTTTGGGTATGATTAGTTTAATTTGAAGGATGCAGACATCCCCAAAACTATGTTCCTGAAAAGAAATGGACATTATGAATTTTTAGTTATGAATTATGGGTTATCTAAAGCACCTATAGTATTCATTAATCTTATGAATAGAATATTTTATGATTTTGTGGATATGTTTATGGTTTTATTTATTGATGAAATTATGGTATATTCTTGACGTAAAGAGGATAATGCAAAACACTTATATGTTGTTCTCGAAAACATATATGAAAAAAATGTATCAAAAATTCAGAATGTGTGAGTTTTTATTAAAAAAAATTTCTTTCCATTGGGAAATTATTTTTAAATGTGCCGTAATATTTTATCCATCGAAAATGATGGTTTATATGAAAGTAAAATACCCACAAATATAAATTAGATTCATAGAATTCATAATTTGGTAGGCTATTATTGGATTTTAATGGAAAATTTTGCATGGTTATATAATCCACAGACTACGTAGTATATAATAAGAGTTAAATTCAGTTGGACAAAAAAGGCGATGAATTTTTCCAATAATTGAAATGAATATTGTTGATTGCTTCAGTCCTAACCCTACCTTCTAGAAGTGGTGATTTTATCATCATTAATAGAACTTCTTTGAAGGTAATTGGTTGAGTTCTGATTCTTAACGATCAGATAATTGCAAATTCATCACGTTAGTTGAAACCACATGAGTTAAATTATTCCTCAAATGATTTTGAAATTTTTTTTTTGATTTTTTATATGATAATTTGGATGCATTATTTATACCAATTAAAATTTCAAATATACTAACCATAAATTTATAAAGTGTATATTCACTCAGAAGTATTTAAATATGAGGAAAAGATGATTTCTTGAATTGATAAAATATTATGCTTTCCTAATCAATTACCATCCAATAAATGAAATCAATGTGGATGATGCCTAGAGTCAAAAACATCATGCATCATTGTCCATGATACATTTTTAATATGACCCATTGATAAATTATTTGTTGAATTTTTTATTGGATGTTGTTGGTGCATGAAATTTCTATAATTTTCTTTAGGTTTTAGTGCAGTCATCTTAGTTAGATAGAATTATGAATGTATTGAAAGAAGATAGTGAGTTACAAAAAAATGTATAATTGGATAAAAAGGGTATGTTACTAGAATTTAACCATGATGAATATTGTGTCTTTAGGATTCTTAATATATTACGTGTTCCTAGAGATTCTTAATTGAAGAAGGAATTGTTATTCGAAGCTTACTATTCTCGGTTTTTTTCATCTGAACTAAGTTGAGATATATAGAGATATTCAAGAGCATTACTTGTGGGATAGAATGAAAATATATTTTTTCGGATTTTACCGTGAAATGTTTCACTTTCAATATGTTAATGAAGAGTAGTAGTTACAAAAGGGGATGCTTCAAAATTTACTAATTCTAGAGTGTAAATGTTAAAATGTATCCATTGACCTTGTTTTGGGACTACCAATGAAATATTAAGGTCACAATGAAATATTGGTAATTGTTGATATATTGACTAAATATGCTTACTTTTTCCTATTCAGGATACCATGTCTTGGGATCACCAATATCAACTGTACATCTTAGATATTTTCAGGTTACATGGTCTTATTCATTCCATTTTATCTGACCATGATATGAGGCTCACTTTTATATTTTATAATGGCCTTTAGAATTCATTAGGAACCGAATTAAATTCCAGTATGGCATTTTATCTTCAATCAGCTGGGTAGTTATAATGGAATGTTCTATCTTTGGAGGATATGCTTCAATCTTGTTCAATGGAATACAAGGTATCTTGGGATCAACATCTATCAATAGTTTATTTTTCTTATAATAATTGTTTTCATTCAAATATACAGATGAGACCTTTTTAGTCATTATATATAAATCTGTGTCGAACTATAGATTTTTGGAAAGATGTTGTGGAATGAAATTTGATGTGAAAATAATTAGAAAAGGATGTGGCTGATAATGTTATGATGATCTATAAACACATAAATAAGTCCCATAGGAGATAGAATTGTTATACATATAAAAGGAGGAAATACCATTCTTTTGAGGTAGGTGACCAGGTTTTTCTTAGAATCCCACCATGGAATGGTGTTATGAATTTTGGTATGAAAGGGAAGCAAAGTACATGATCCATTATATTTATTAAATCCTACATGAATTTGGACCAATTTCCTACCAAGTAGAATTGGCTATGTGTTTATCACTAGTACACAATGTTTCTAATGTTTCTCTAATGAGAAAGAATGTGCTAGATAAATCTCATGTTCAGATCCCTGAATCAATTCACCTGTATATAAACCCTTATTATGATGATAGTCTAGTTCATATTCATGATCATATGGAGAATGTATTCCATATTATAAAAATCCACCATGTAAATATTTTATGTGGAATCCACATTTAATAATAATAAACATTTTAATATAATAATTCTATGTTGGAAAACTACCCCCACATGTTTAATAAGTAAATAAAATTATAAAGATACAATTTCCAGAAGTTTGTGAGAATGTAAAATCCCATGTTTTAAAAAAATAAATTAAAATTCATGGATCATTATTTTATATATATAGTTATAAATTTCATTTAAATAATCCTTTTCAGCATCTATGATTTGAATTTAAATAAATGTCCATCTACGGTTGTGATCAGTAAGTTATTTGTGGTATCATAAAACCAACATGTTTTCATTGACTAGTGACAAACACTAGTATTTAGAAATATGAATACTAATATGACCCATATGAATAGTGAATTATATTATTATATTTTTTATGGTCATAAGATATTGATTTAATAATTAATTTGTCAGGGTGTTAGAAATGAATTATATTTTTAAAATTAATATTCTTGAATAAATTAAGATTTTATTTAAAAATTAAATTCAAAAAATTCATAAAATTATTTCCCAAAAATTGAATTCAATTTTTAAATATACATTTCATAAAATTTTTATGGTTATTTTTTGGTTTTTTAATAAAATTCATTAATTTTTAATGAATAGTAAAATAATATAAATTATAATAAATGATAAATTCTTTTTTTACATTGTCAAAGGTTACATAAGGTAGATGTAAGAACACATTGTTTGAAGTAGAATGCACATATTATTGATTCAGGTCAAATTAATTTAGACTATTCATAATCATTAGAAATAATATTAATCTAACAATTAAAATAGGGTAAACCCCTCCTCTCCTCCATTATAAATACCACCGCCATTTATATCTTCCGATCAAAACTATAAAGACTAAATTATTTTATATGTTATTTTCTATACCCTTCCCAATGATAATCACCACGTCCTAGACTTTTTGGATACCCCAATAGGACAATACCAAATTCCATAAGGATGATCTCTTGGATAAGAGATCAGGAGGAATGATTAATCTTTTAGTTTCTTATGTATTCATTTCAATTGTTTTTATTTCCTATACTCTATTCACCTCCCCATATCTAATAGGACAGAAAACACTAGTAGATATATATTATTTAGTTTTTATTAGTTATATTGAAATATTAATCATCATTATTCTTCTCCACTTCCTCTTATTCTAATAATAAAATCCTCTTCTGTGATTTTCAGATTTACCAAAATTGTGGTTAATGTGTTTAAAATTTCCATTAAATCCATAAATAATTGTTAGAAAACAATTTTAGTTATTGATTTATAATTAAATGTGTATGATATATCATATTTCAGGTTATTTTTTAAAGAAATATACTTAATATTATGTCATATAACGAAACTAGTTCATGATTATCAAAGAAAAAAAATGATCTAAATGAATATCACTAAAGAGTTATCTAATGAATAATACTCATACCATATAACTAAAATGTGTTATGGAACCATTTAATACTTTGGAAACCTGTGAAAACCAATTTCATTAGACTTCATGGATTTTATTTTCATTCGACAAAATAATAAAATACTAACCGACCATGGAAATCATGTAATGAAGACACACAAAACAATTTAACAGACAATTTATTTTAAATTAAATGGTAAAATGATGGTATAAAATGGTCATATAAGTTTTTATAAACATGAATATGATTCATCATTATTTTCATAACCCTCGTTTTACATCATATAGTCATTTTAAACATGTTTCTGTTTGAAGAACCTCGGGATTGATAATTCTTGACCCAATTTCATATAATTGATTTAACATTATACATTAGGTTATTCAGAATATTTGTGTGCTGATTTTTTATTTATATTATTTTGTATTATGTGTATGTACAGTGCCTAAAAATATCCATTCATTTACATTATTTCTCACCCGAATTATATTTTTATGGTACATTACTTTTAAAATCCTATTAAAAGTATCATTATTAATTTATTAAAGTTGTTTTAATTTATCAATATATATGTAATGAGTTGTTTATAATGATTTTATGATACATTATAACTTATATATATTGCTTTCATAATGTTACACTAGGTAGAGCACATTATATCTCATGATACATGTTGTTTATCCCTTTATAACTCAAGATATGACGAGTTGGCCCCATTAAACCTCTCAAATGAATTGTGTACATTGGAGATCGAATTTTACCAAATGGTTATTCCATGTGTAATGGGGATTGTTAGAGTGATATTTTAAATATTTCCCAAGTCAACTACAATATTCTTACATTAAATTATTCATGTTCTTTATAAAATGGAATTTATTGGTTTTTATGTATCTCTTGGCTAACGATTTCATTCTCTATGTCCCATACTAAACATTTAGTGCTCATCCTATATTTTTAAATATTTTTGAAATGTTATAAGGATTTGTATGAGACATAAGGAAATATTTTTTAATTTTATGATGATTTTCAAAGAAAGAATGATTGTATTTACATTTTATATTTTGGAAAAATTTGAAATAATTGTAGTAGTATCCTCACTTATGTTTATGGGATGTTTTATATATTTTATCCCCAAATTTCACTAAAACAATTAACCTAAAATAAAATAAATGTGTAAGAATTAATTTTATTATATTAATAACAATAAAATATATGTTTTAAGGTAGAGTCCTTTCAAAATAAAAGTGTGATGATTCACAAAATAATTCATGATAGTAGAGTCATTCCAATCCTCTTACAATTTCATGTGGAAGTCGTTTGATTTAATACAGGTGGTTTATAGTGGTAAATTATAAGAGGGTATTCACAAAGGTACCCAAGAATTGAAGATCAGGTTTTCACATAGGATATATTCACATATTCTAGCATTACATTTCTATTTCACATCATAAAATGGGGTCATCATTCTCTCCAAAGATAGTGGAGAAATCAGATCCATCACATTCAAAATATTTGTAGCGATAAACATCTAGAATGAAGCAACATCATGCTTTGGAAGAGCCTTAAGACGAAGTAGAAGTTGATCCAGTTAATATGAGGGTTACCAAAACTATAGCTTCATCATTAGTTACTTCTATATTTGACACTGGTGCATCTCATTAGATTATTTCAACCGATGTTACTAATCTTTTAAATTATATTATAAATATTTCTTAATGTTAAATGGGTATCGATACACCCCTTTGTATGAATAAGGAGAATAGTTTCGATATTCCTACTTGAGTATTCTCCCTATTGGATTTCTAACTTTCTTGGAAATTTCTAGTTCTCGAAATCAAATCAGATTACATCATATTGGAGAAGGATTGGATAATTAACAATAGAGAACATATATACTTTTATCTTCAAAATGTATATCTTACAACAATATGTGGTGTGCCCCTATTATTTTAAGGATAATGGGATCAAAGTATGAGTTGAGACATACCTTCTTTTCCAAGGTGGAGTAATTTTATATTATTGTCTTTTTAATTAGACTGGGATTTAATGACTGGGGATCTCTATATATTCATCATTGAGTTTTTTAATGTCATTCCTTATGATGTATCCAGTATTCCACCAAAAAGGTAAGAATATTTTTCCATGGACTTAATTACTAGTACTCAACTATCATTAAATCTATCTTACCGCATGCCACTAGCTAAAATTAAAGATCTGATGTACAATTTAGATTTTATTTTTGAAAGAGGCATTATATCCACGTATGTGACACCATGGGTGACCTAGATTCTCAGTACTAAAAAGGCTGATGGTCTGCTTCGCTTTTGTGTTGATTATAGAAATATCAAAATAGATATGGTAAAGAAAGAATATATTTTCCATATATTAATGACATGTTTGATCAGTTATATGGGGTGACGTGGTTTTCAATTATCTAACTTCGCTCAAGCTTCCATTAGTTGAATGTAAAATATTATAACAATTAAAAAATGGACTTTCGGAGTAGATAAGACAATTATGAGTACATTGTTATAATCTTTGTTAGGAAAATTTCTACTGCAGTTTTCATGGATTTGATGAACATGATTTTCCATGAGTATATTGTTACAATTTTGGTTTTCTTTATGGATTATATATTCATTGTCTCAAATTCCTCAGTGGATCATGTGTATATCCTAAGAATATTTAAGAGTCATTTGAGAAATAGAAGACTCTATTCCATTCTTTCAAAGTCTATTTTATGGAATTAGTATGTGAAATTATTGTCACATGTGGTTTCTTAATAGGGTATTTTGGTTGATAATGTGAAGGTGAAGGTTGTTATGACATGAGAGAAATCATGTAATTCATTCGGGATCCAAATCATATTGGGCATTGATAGATATTATTAACCATTAATGAAAGGCTTATCAATTTTGTCTTCTCCTATGATATATCTTACTACAAAGGTGGTGATGTTTTCTTGGAATGATAATTTTCAGAGTACATTTTTTTTCTGAAATGTATTTTGACTACTACATCGCTATTGACTCATCCAGAGGCCGGTCAGGTCCATATTGACTTTTTTGATGCCTTTGGATTAGGATTGGACTATATTATTATATAAGGAGATCATGCAGTGTCTATTAATCTAATCATATTAGTCCAAACATGAAAAATTATAATATCAACAACATTGAACATGAATTTTTGATGCACGCACTAATGAGTTGATAGAACAACCACATTGGAGAAAGTTTTACAATGCATTAAATCATCAAAATTGTTAGTAATATCTTAATAGAAACTGATTTTAATCTTCGTCATATGTGTTTGGTGTAGTACCTATAATCAATACAAACCCATGAAAATGGAAAAAGAAGATGTCATTACATATACCTCAGGGAAGTGGATTTTCATTACTTGCATTTAATAGAAAAATACCAACCACTGTAGTGAATAAATATTAATAAAAGAAGAATTTGTTGCCTCCCTTTTCATAGTTTCATATTGTTGTTCTAAATAATGGGTATGATGTTTCTTTAACTATCATTCAGTTGACATCCTCTCTTATTGAATTGATTTTTTAGCACTGTGATCTGGATGATGGATTCAGTAGTAATAAAGACTCGCTTCCTGGAGGCAATATAGTGTCCTAATTATCATTCTCCTCTGATTGTTTTCTATGCTATTGGTATTTCATTATTCTGCATTTTGATGCATAGAATAGTATGACTAGTTATTGTCACAAATCTAGTGGTCTTCACACCACAGATACACTAAGATGTTTTACGACATGTTATTGTTGTTTGGGTGTCCATATATGATTTGAGACATTACTAAGTTCGTATCAAATTATTATATGTGCAAGAAGGTGATGTAAAAGGATCACAAAACATTTGAGTTTTCTTTATCCACATCATGTCCCTATATGAAAGTGAGATGAAATGATGAAGGATATTTTGTATGGTTCTCCCCATTTCTATAGAATGAATAATGCTATATAGTTTTTTATTTGTTAGTTTTAACAAGTTGTCTCAAATTATTCCCATTATATATAAAAAAATATTTATGAGTTGGGAAGATTTAATCAAAATGGGATGTTATATTGTAGGAAGTTTCATCTGATATAGTCTCTAAGAGGGATACTTGGTTTTCATATCATTTTTTGAGAGTCCATTTGGGAGAACATGGATCTCAGGTTCATTTGATCACGGTATACCATCCACTATAGGATTTCTATATAGAGTTAGAAATAATGATTTTTGAGGATATTCATTATTCATGTGTTCTTGACTTCATTGGAGCTTGGGATGATCATTCGGGGATGGTTGGTTTCTTGTATAATAATATTTAACATTCTATGATCAAAATGGAACATTTTGAGGGCTTGTATGGTCTACCATATAAATCTTTGTTATGTTGGTAAAAGATTGTGTAAAATTCATTGTTTGGAAAAATTTTGATGCAATAAACAATAGAATTTATTCAGAAAATATTTCATAAAATTTTGACACTATAGAGTTTATATATCTCATATTTTGATTGGTGATACAAAACGTGAATGTTTTTAATTTTAGACTGGGTATAATGGAATGATTCTCTATATTTGTGTTTTTGATGTCTTCAGAGGCAAGGAAATATTTCTCTCCGTTTTTTGGACCTTGAAATGATGATGAGTTAGTGGGGAATGTTTGATACCATTTATAAGTAACTATATAACTATTTTTGATACATAATATATTTCTTGTTCCAAAAATATGAATTTATATCTCTGATCTATCACATGTTTTGAGCTGGACTGGTTTTGATATTAAACATTATTTATTTTTGACTGGGAAGACAGTCAGGATAGTTTATTTTGAGAAAACTTTACTTCATGGGAGGATGATACCATTGGTTTGTTTTATATGGAATCATGAGATTGATAGTTATGATACATGGTTATGTGTGGAATTGATGAGATAGAAGTGGCATCATCGTTTTGGGATGGATGAATTTTCATATGGGTTTTTGGGGGAAAATGTTTGTATGGGGGGGGAGCTGGTAACATCCCACAACTGATATGACATGTACATATTTAAACATGTCATTTTTTCCCTTTTTTTGACATGGTATGGTTGAAAATAAATTGGATGGATACTAATAATATTATGATAGTTATTTGTTGGATTCACAGCTTCTACCAACCTTTTTTTCCAGGATGTGGGAGGGTTACACATCATGTAATGGTTCAACATACAAGAAAAGAAAGGCTTCATTTGCTGATGGGTATATTTCATGATGAATCATTACACGTCACAAAATAATTAAAGAATAGTTATTAATTTGGATAATTAGAAATAAATTTTTGCTGATGCCCTTTTTAGTGGTTATGATAATTAACTATTTTATGACATGTATTGGGATTACAGGACATGTGATAACATGACTACTATTTTTTAAATAATTTTTGTGGAAGGTATGTTCTTTTTATCTCCTCCCCAATTACATATCCCTCTACCTAGATCTTTCCCTAAAAAATCATGAAACTCTCATTCCATTTTGGACCCATTCATTAAATATTTTAATATTCATGTATTGGTGGTGTGATTCATGGGTAAGATTTATCTTTCGTTATTTATCGTTATATATTCCACCTTCTTTGGGATTCGAATAGATTACCATGAAATTGATGGATTAAATCCCTATGACGTTGGCTATCATTTTTGGGTTTGGTTTTGACGGATTATACACCATCATTGTTGCTACTGGGTGTTTTTGTGAGAGTTCTGTTCTAGAGAAAAAATGGTGCTACCGTACCGACTATCAAAATTTGAAAACATTTACTTTTCTTGACTTATTTCAAATATTGATTTCAAATGATTTTCTGAAATTTTATTTTAATTTACATGATACAAACTAACCTAATTGAATTGGTATATTCAAAATACGTTTCCGATGAACATTATGAAAACACATAATTCTATTTAGTTGGGGGTTCTTTATATAAATTTTTTTATTTAAGTTTCTAAATGTAAAATTTTCATTTTGTGGAAATGATTTCAATTAATATTTGGAATTTAATTAGATAAAAGAATTTTAAATTAATGGAATTTATGTTAAAGGCATTTCAATCATTAATAAAAGGATTGTATTGTTTCTCTAGAAACATCGTTGTTTTATATTTTAAAAGATGATTTTTTTATTAAACACTATTTGGTTTTAAATGAAAGTTTAAATTTTTAAATGGGAGAGTGTGATTTAACTGTATTTTATGTAGACTTAAAATTAATACCCCATCATTGATTATGTAATATCACATACAATCCTTATTTATTTTGTTAATAATTTAGTAGCACATTATACTATTATGATTTTCTAAAACATACATGTAGTGGATCACATACCCAATGGGCGGGTAATCGGTCTCCTTTAGCTAGTGTAAGAGATATGTGTGTATACATAAATTTTAATGACCACAAATAAAATGTGGATCCCAATTTTTGGGAATTATATCACACATATTAAAAAGATGACAATTATTCTTGGATGTTTTATATCTATGATATAAATGTTTTCCACCATTTTAAAACATCTTTACATGAATCCTTATTTTATGTAAACTATTTTATATAATTGGTTTTATGTCATTATTCAAGAAATATTCCATCCGTTGTAAATCCATTGTATAATGTATTTTTAATCATTTAATTGTATAAAATTATTTGTTTAAATATTATTTGAAATGTCAAAAATTTTAATTAGAAAATTGAATGAATACCTATGGTTCATATATTTTCATAATTTATATGGTATCCTTTGTGAGAACCTACGATGAATTTTATCAATCACGATATATGTTCTTTCATGTCTTTCTAGATTATCGTCTTCCATGTTCAAGTAAGAGGAAAAGATATATTGGTGGTGGATCTAGATATTAAACCTTCGTTGTGGTGATTTGTGTCCTCACTGACTTGGCTAGTTTTCTTGACTTTGTAATGCGGTTGTACTACATTGGGATTTATATACAATTCTTTATTCTGGTACATTAATCCTAGTGGATTTTATTTCACTTCCACATTATATATGGAATATTCCTTTTCATTTGTATATATTATGGATCCATGTTCTTTTCATTAATCCATGGGGATTGGGAATTCCCTTCAAGATATGTTAGGGTAAGGTCAGTTATTTGGTTACCATGGTACGCTAGCTGGATCATGATGAAGTGGTATCTGAGCAGATTGATGAGATTTTTTCTTGATGTTTGTATGCATTTTTTATATCATTCATAAAATTAGATGTAGTTGAAATGAATTACCTTGTTATATCTTTTTTAATTTGAAATTATGTCTATATGGGTGAATTTGGTATGGCTCATTAAGTATTAGTTCAAGTCTTTTCAATATCATGATTTGGAATCAACTAAATTGAAATATGGTTTTTCCATCTGTTTGGAATGATTTCCTTTATTTCTTAGTAGAGTGTTAGTATAATCACTCTTTTGTTGTCTTGTAATGTTGTGAATAATTATGACTATGTGAAGACGCGCAAATAAGATATATGAGGAAACTACTTCTGAACCACATTGAGCGAATCATCTAGTGGACTGGAATCTAGTTTCGGTGGCTGTGCACAATGTCCATGCTTTGGGACAAGTACCACCTCTGATCCCTGTTTAGGATCTAGCTATTAATCCTTAGGGGGGATGTTTTATGAAACCATTCACAATATTACCTTCATTATAATGTTAATGTTTTCAATAAAACCATAGATCCTCAACATAGTTATAATTTTTTTAGGAAAGATAGAAAGTCTTTCTAATTTCGTGGATACAGCAGACATGATCATGGTAACATGATCCACCTTCTTGCAGGAAGAAATGAGTAGGATATGGTCAGATACAATGATGAAGAATAATAAACATGAGGGATTATATTTTAATGACATAGAAGTTATTTTCATTGATGAGTTCCATCTAGAATCAATTGCATTGGCTAAGACTATTTAGTTTTTTTAATGAGAATGAAAATAGATCCATGACTTAGGATTCAATTTGAAATTCATCACTAGTGCAGTTTAATGTTTGAGATTGCTTCTAATAATAGTATTAATTCTTGATTTATTGAATTTTTCATTCGATAAAAAATCCATGATTAGGTTTTCTTTATAATTCCTCCCAATTCTGCTAATGTGCAGGATTTGGAGAGGATGATTGAGATGGACCTAGCTATGAAATTAGTGTTATCAAGAGTTCCTTATTCTTATTGTATTAGTGTGATTTTATTTAAGGTAATATTTATATGTGATGTTTTTAATGTTATTTATCGAAGAAAAAGTCATTCTAGACCTCCAATGAATCTTGGAAGAATTCCCATTCTTTTCCACCAATGTGGCCAGATAGTACATACTTTGTGGGTTTTCCCTGAATAATGAAGAACTGTAGCACAAATGGATGTTCAAGACACTTGCAAAGATTCTTCAATAACTATTTTACTTTGAATACTTTAAAGGGATCAACATCTCCAACAAATCTATTGTGAAATCCATTTATTCCCCTTTAAAAGGGTTCAGGCCACATGCATTTGAAAAAAGCTACATCACGCACTGGAAGAGTGCCCAATGTAAGAGGATGTAGGTCTATAAACTGTGAGATGTACCATTACAATAGATTCATCATTAGTGGAATATATATATGTCATTGGTGTATCTCATTCACTTATTTAAACTACTATTTTAAATCATATAAATCATCATACAACTAATTTATATTGTGAAATGTATATTACTTCACCACTTGGTATGAATAAAGAGAAGCCTCTCCATAGTCTTTCTTATGTATTCTCTAAATAATATTTCAAGCCAACTTTGGAGTTTTCTATTTCTGTACCTGAAATATCTTAATTTCAAATTTTAGATGGATTTGAACATTGTCGATAAATCTTGGATTGATTTTTATCATCAACGAGTCTACCTTAAAAAAACTAGTAGTGTACCTATTGTCTTGAAGGGAGAATGGGAAACAAGGTTGAGTAGAGCTTAAACTTATTATCATGAGTTCGGAAATGTGATATTAGTGTTTGTTTTTTATCTGGAATAGGTTTCATTGAGTGGGTATCTCACTCTAATTGTCATTTAGTATCCCGCAATTCTTTCTTCCAAATTATCTAGACTTCCACAAAAAGGAAATTTGAGTTTCCCAATGTCGTAATACGTAGTACTCAACCAATTTCAAAATCACTCTTACCACATAGCACTGAGAAAATGAAAGATATGGAGTATCAATATAATGATTTTATTGAGAAAGGATATATAGACTAAAGTGTGTCTCCATGGGTACTATCAATTATTGTTACTGAAAAGGATGATGGTTTTATTGACTTCTGTATTGATTATCGAAGGATCAATCGAGTTAAAATAATGAGCAAGTATTTCTTCCAAAAACCGATGATCTGTTTGATCAGTTAAAATGGGTGAAGTGGGTATAAAAGATTTATTTTCGACCTGGTTACCATCAGTTGATGATAAATGAATCTGAGAATCAAAAAAAAACTTTTGATGTATGAACCTCAATTAAAAATATTTCCCATGTCTATCATGATACCTTTATTTTAGTATTTTTTATGACATCCTTGTTTACTCCATGTCTGCGGAGGATCATTTACATCATCTAAGAACATTTCAATGTTAATTGAGAAATAACCAACAAAATTCAATGCTTTTAAAGGGTGATTTATGGATTTGAGAAATGAAATTATTAGGACACTTCAGAATTTAACATGGTATGTTTATTGATCTTATGATGTTCAATTTTGTTATGACTTGGGATAAAAAAAATAATTTAATAAAGATATGAAGATTCAAGGGATTATCAAGATATTATCATTGGTTTGTGAACACTGTCTGGATGTAGGATTCTCTGATGATTTCTCTAATTTGGAAGGGATGATGTTTTAATGGAATAATAATTGTTGGAGTTCTTTTGTTTAGTTGTAACATCTTTATACTATTATTCACATGATGACTCTTATA
The DNA here is from genome assembly GCA_963277665.1 of Viscum album. Taxonomy (NCBI): domain Eukaryota; kingdom Viridiplantae; phylum Streptophyta; class Magnoliopsida; order Santalales; family Viscaceae; genus Viscum; species Viscum album. The sequence continues at coordinate 1,062,855,246 of OY728140.1, forward strand.
GAGGTTGGGCATGGCTATGTGGTCTTTGGTGATGAATTATAATTTGGCTTCTACTCTGTTATTATCTAGGGGAATCATGTATTAGGTAATGGATGCCATCATCTTAGGACACATGAGAATAAGTATCATACCCTTTACCTCGAACTTGTTTTTTTTGATGCATGTGCTTATGAGTAGGATAAAGTACCTTTTTGGAGAAAGGTTTACTATGAAATCAGACAATTAAATATTGAGTTATATCTTCTCACAATATGTTTTGAATCTTTTTTAGTGTAATTTGGTTGGGCACCATCATTATTTGGACATTTACATCTATTATACCTCTAGGAAAGGGAATGTTAGTGAGGATGCATTAAGAAGGAAATATCCAACCCAAGCTACAAATGAATCTTCAGAACAGTTGAATTTGGTTTCTATCTTTTCAAAGTTTCATATTGGAGTTCACCGGAAAGGGGATAATGTTTTATTTAGAATTGTTCAGTTAAAATAATCTCTTATCAAGTTTTTCTTGAGTATTTCACACTAGTTGGGTCATCGACGGCTTGATAAGGAATATTTCCCCTTGTTTTGCGGGATATTATGAGGTTGTTTAGTATGTGATATAATTTTTATATTGTTTATCATGACCACTATAGGTAAGATTGATACATTACATATTCCATGTATCGCAACTAAAAATGTATCTCTCTGATACATCCCATGTTTTATGATTGAGTGATCTGGCGACTAAAACTGATTTTTCATTGGCGGAGAAACTAGTAAGGATATTCAATACTAAGAATATGTTACATAATGAGAGAATGATACCTCTGTACCAAGTTATATGGTTTCATGATTTTGAAATTCATGATATGTTGGAATGCAAGAAACTAATGAGAGATAATTGAAATCATCATATTGGAATGGATGCATCTACATAGGCTTTCTTGGTACATAATGTTTTTAGGGTGGGGAGGTTGTAACATCCCACAATTGATCTGATGGGTATGTCTATAACCATTTCATTGATTCTATTTTTAAATAGGTTTGGATATGAATGAATTTGGAGGATACCTATAATTGTAATGTCATAGATTTCATGCATTCTCACATTTTACCAGCCATTTCAATCGGTTGTTGGAGGTTTACACATCCTGAAATAGGGTTACACATGGTTTAAGGATTATTCATGCAAACCTTAATGGACTTAATGTTGTGATGGTTACACATCATAATTATTAGTTAAACATTTTGATGTAATTAAATATCAGTTTTTAATTCAGAGCATAAAATGTTATGTCGAGGTGATGTGCATTTCAACGATTATGATAATTACATGTTTCACGATGTGTATTGGGATTACAAATTGAGTCATACCATAACTTCTATTTAAAAAAAATCATTGTGGCTATTTTTTTATTTTTAGATCCTCTCCTATTTTATCTCCCTCTGTGTAGAGCTTTCCCCAAGTGATCATTAAACTCCAGAACTCTTCGGACCCATCCATTCGGTGTTCGATTGTCATTGCATTTGTAATGACATTAATGGTAAATCTTTCTCCATTATTAATAAAATTTATCACTTTCTCATCATTTAAGCTATAAATTGATCAATTTTAAATTAATGGATTCATTCCATTTGAGTATGGATCACATTTTTTGTTTTTTATGTCTTCTACACCTTTTTTATCATTGATGATTCTGTTACGAGTGTTTCATTTTGGGAAAGGTATGTTGATCCGTCTAGTCCTTCAAAAAATTTTAACATTGGGATTTTATGATTTATTTAAATTATTTATTTAAATTTAATTACTCAAGTTTTAATTCAATTTAATTGATAAAAACCAATTATAGTTAATTGGGAGATTTGAAATATGTTTGGCACAAAAACTGGTTAGACCCCTAGTTCTATTGAATTAGGGTGTGTAAATAGAAATTAGAATAATTAAATTGGTCAATTTATATTGCGGATTTGGTGAAAATAATTTGAATAGAAATCATGAATTTAATTCTATAATAGAATTCTAAAATGATGGAATTTGTTTAGAATTGATTTGAGACATGGAAAAATTGATTAATATGATTTCCTAAAAACCATGTGGTTTTATCTTATGAAAGGGTAATGTTTTTTATTAAAAACCATTTTAGTTCTGTATGGGAAATCATAATTTTGAATTGGGTGAATGGTATTTAATTGTATCTTAATCAGTCTAAATATAATTTTTACATCATTGAATATGAATGTCAACAGGCATTCTTTTTATAGTTGGTGTGTTATTTTGACACACTCTACTCTATTACAACAGAATAAAACATTAATGTATTGGGTTTCATCTTAAAAGAGAGGGTTACAATTCAACCCTTGCCATTGTTAGGAGGATGTGTGTATACACATAATTTTAAGAAGACCATTTTTCTCAATAGTTGTTTATTTTATCAATAAAAAAAATTTGTTGGCATAAAACTCATGACATGCATTATAAATTTATATAAAATATTTTAAATAAAAATTTTATTTAATCGGGTTTTTTTGAAATATTTCATTACATGAAAATCTATTGATTAATGTGTTTTCTAACATTGAATTATATAGCATGATTTCTTTAAATATGATTTGAAATAAAAAACCTATTTATTTATAAATTAAAAACATTCACTTTATTAATCTATTTTCCGAATCATTTATGGAATCCATGGTGAGGACATACTAGGATTTTTACCTCCCACCCTATATGTTCCTTCATGTGTTTTGGGATTATCTACTTACTAGTACGATAAAGGGGAAATGATCTCTTGGGGGTGGATATATCTTTTGATACTAGGTAGTGGTCAATTTTTTCCTTAAATCCATGATATTTTTTATGTCTTAGTACATTGGTTGTATTACATTGGGTTTTTTATGCCTTATGGTACACTAGTACATTCCTCTCAATGGAGTTTCGGTTGTAATGCATACCTTATTTTTTCATTTCTGTCTACATAGTTTGTTTAATGGTTTTTTCCACTTGCATGTTGAATGGTGCCAATAGCTAGTTGATGACCTGTTGGGATCGATAACTCTTTTCAGGGAATGGTGGGGCTGGCTTGGTTATCAGGTTACCAGGGCAACCATGCTAGTTTTTGACATACAGAATCCTCAAACTAGATCATTCTCCACTACCATTCCAAATGTCTCTGTATAACCATTAATTAAAATTTGTGGAACTTCATTTCATTGTTTTATCACTACAATAATAGTTCATGTTGATCACTGAAAAAAAATAAGACCATCGTGAAATAGAAATTATCTTCTTAGGATTTATGGTCACCAAAATGTAATATGAAACATTAGAAATGGGTCATAATTTTTGGGCTATTGGTACCTAGATATCTACTTCAATTTTCTTGTTGTATTTTCAATTTAATATAATATCATGTGAAACATTTATTATAATTGAGGTATCAAAATTGAGTTTTGGGTTTGATGACATTATGTGTGCATGTGTATAGTAAAATACTAAAAATTAAACCAAAATAAATTATCTAGGTGGGAGATAATAACTTAATATATAAATTGGTTTATTACCCAACACTTATAATAAATTATACCAGGACATATATGACTTTTATCTACAATCAATACCACCCAGGGCTATTGAATCCCTCTTGTTAGTGATATATAGACACTCATCCCCTCTGTTTGTGTGGTCATACTTTCTCCATTCATGGTATATGATCTTCCTAAAACATGTAGTCACATCTCCTTATGTAATACTTTTCTGGATACCCAAAGAGAAGCTGTTGTGTCGCATATTCCCTTTGGTTGAGATTGGATCGTGTCAGTGTATTTGTTAACACCTTTAAATGAAAACACATAGTAAATAATGATAATAGAAATATTCTTCATTCTAAAATTTTAGAGTATTGATTTTATAATATTTTATATCTATAAATGAGAAATAAAATAATATATTTACATTATACACTATGAAATTTGTTACATTTAATATTGATAAATTCCAAAATCATTCTTCAATAATGAAGATATCAAATCCCCCCACACAAAAAATATGAATTTCCACATGAAAATATCTAATCTCAGAATTCAAAATTATTTAATGCATATATTATCTAAAAATATATTCTGATATATATATATATATTAAATCATATCATGGGGAAAATGAACACTTTAGATCACATTGAAAATATTAATCAAATACTCACTTATTAGGAAAAGAATTTAGGTTTGCATTTTATTTATTCCTATTTAAATTAATTGATTTTAACCTCACATATATTATATAATCATAAATAAATTTTACTAAACATGTCATGTAATGACATGTATCGAACATAATTTTTTTATATAAAAACCTTAAGTAAAATTTTTCACTTACATATTCTCTTACCATGAGTCCATGCACCATACTACAATAAATTATGTGGGAATTTTACTTGGGATCACATTAATTTGATGAAAGTGTATATGGAGGAAATGATTTAAAAAATAATCAAGCTACAATTTTTTAACTCATAAAAATATTTAATGGTAATCAACATTAAGTTACAATTACATTTTCATCTCAATAATTAAAACATTCCACATTCCAAAACTCAATGTATGGTCACGATGTAATGATATATAAATAATTATAATCACCCTCTTGATGTTTCAACATTTTTTTATTTTCATTTCAAAAAAATACATTTTATTAAATTTTGAAATAGGAAAATTATAGCATCAACATCCCAACCAAAAACAATACAAATTAGTAGTCATGAAATAATTATTTATGACATTCAAATTCAATAACAAAATTTGATTCATTTTTTTAATTTATTTTTCCTTTCTTTCAATAGAGGATAAAATAAAAAAAAGAAAAATTTAATATTATTAATTCTGAAGTCTCAAAAAATCAACCTAAACATATATACCTTCACACTAATGTAAATCCATCCCCACCATATAAAAAATCTCAAAAAATCATTGAATATTTTATAATAATTCAAAAAAAGTGAATGTTGTGGATGAACAAAATTATCTTGTGATGTGATTAATTTTAATCAATGTTCATCCTTGTATTATATTGTATTAGATTTGGATCAATTTAAATGATGGGATTCATCTGTAATGTGTTAATAAATTAAATTTCCTAAATCATAGTAGAATTGATTTTGTATAATCATATTAATGATATGATGTCAATAAATATATATGTTATTATATTCTCTAAAGCAATATTGAAATATAAATATATATAAGTTTATATATTATCAAATAATTCCACTAAATAAGATGACTCATATTATAATATTAAATCATTTATGTAATTAATTATAATAATAAATAAATAAATCGGAATTCAATTAATTAAATGATAGAGTAATTGTATGGAAATTTCTACTATATGATAAAATTGAATCCTCAAATCTTGACTCATCAAATCATTTTTTTTATAATCACAACTATACATATTCATTACCCTAATAACACTCACTAAATTAACTCACCCCTAAAATTAAAATAATAGAATCATGGGGACCTAACATAATTTTTGTATCATAGAAAAAATAACAATATTCTAATATAGGGTATCCATATTCTATTAAAAATAAAAATCATAGGAAAAATATTTCACAACGAGTAATAATGAATTTAAATGTATACTCTATTTTCATATTTAAGTGATTTTATCATTTCCTCACTTGCTTCTTGAATGCTTTGTTGACCAATAAAATAAGTACAAATAATAAAATTAATAGTAAATAAAATTAATGTTTGAGAAATATTTGTGTGGTTCTATATATCCGAAAACAAATGTAAAAATCAAGTTACTAAATATTATAGATCATCATCTCTTAATGTTTGTTAATTTAATAGAGAACTCAAATTCTCAAATTACTAGACATTTAAATTTATATGATGGTCACCTTAAGAGTTTTCTCCATTATTTTACTTAAAAAAAATTAGTGGAAATGGTTTATGGTTTTGGGGATATCTTGAGGTTTTAGGTCAATTCCAGAGGAGTAATCAGGGGTACATTTTATTAAAACAAATATTTGTATGTCATTAATGGTGTTAATTGTTCATTCACAACATTACTAAGTTTAATGTTTTGTTTTTTGGGATTTAAGGAAAGAAATATGAAATCATGTACTTCTACCAAAATTTCATGATGTGAGAACAACAATATTTCATTTATAGTGGTCGAACATGATTAATATAAATTTTAATGAGATCCATAACACCCCATTAATTGGATGAGTATATTGAGAAGATATTTTCAACACTGATTATCATACCCAACATTCGTCTTCATTATTTGTTATTCCTAAGATACATTCATGGGCGATGCAAGGGGAGTCCCCCATCCCATTCTGCACAATGTTTTACACATTTTTCAGTATTTATATATTGTTTGATTTAGGCTTATGTATTATATATCACCAATATATAGTGATATGGAACATTTTGAATGTTTATTTCATGCATCATATATAAAGTATGCCTCGAAAAAGAAATCCACTCACAATTATATGACATTTTGACGAGGTATGTCTTAGTGAAATATTTGCAATGTTTTTATATTTATTTAAATTAATTTTTCATCTATAATTATGTTGTTAATCGATTATTTTAGGTCTCATAGTATTATGGGTTCATTTGAAGTGGACCAAAACCCATTGATCATGCTTATGATATAATAGATCTAAAGTTGAGTATTATTAAATTTTTTAATTTTAAATTAAATATTTTTATTAGATATAGATTATTATAAAAATATTCGTTGTAAAAAACGATGGAATTAGGGATTATAAATGTAGGGAAGTGGGATATGTACATATAATAGCTTGGGCGAGAGTTGTTATTGTGAACATAAAAGTGATATTTTTTTTTGAATTTGGTGGTGTTTCACCTGAAACCATGGAATTTAATATTTTGATAGGTGGACATTTAGGTTCAGCATCATCACATTATGTGGTTAACCTCTAATTATTTGAATTTATTGAGTTTAATAAAAGTAATTTTATGTTGAACTAGTTACTTAATTTAATACCCATAGAAAAATTAATATGTTTCTACAAAATATTTATCATAGGGTAGCAACATGAAAAATCATCCAAAAATAGACAATGAGTATAATTGATAAGTTTTTTAGATGTTTCCGATAATATTGTGGAGTATTTACTAAATTAATATAAGGTATTGTAACTTTTATAGAATTATAATATCAATCCCTATATAAGAGGGTGTTTAATTGATATATTTTGACCAACTCGGTTTTTGGTGATACAAATGATTCATTATTGCTATTGGGATCATAATACTGACTAGTGGATAGTGTATCTACCTCGTTTAACATGATTCAGACAAGGTGGATGGGAAATAGTAAATCGATGATTATGTAAGGTACTCTGACCAAACTATTAAGACCACTATGGCTGAGATGGGAAAGGGTCATCTCTTTAACTATTTCTTATATGGTGTAAGTTATATAGATAGCCACAGTTGATTATATTGTTGAGGTTTCAATGAGATGTGTCATAATTATAGAATCACATGTAGAAATGAGACCTTAGATGATACCAACAAACCTTGTTATGTTTCTATCATGTTTCCATAACTCCATACACCTGAGTGGGTTCTATAATGATTAAATGACACCATGTGGGTACCAATGTTAATATGTAGAGATGGTTTGTAGTGTCACCCTAGAACCAAACCAAATGTGTGACCCTAATAGATATGGGATGTTTGAAGAAATTATCATGTTACTGATTAGGTCATATTGAATTTTTCATTATATTTATGCTGAAACATTGAAACATGTTATTTCCAATAATCATAGGAATCAACACATAGTCATGAATCTAATGTGAATTCAAAATATTACAGATAATAAAAAAGATTATATGTCTGAGACCCTGGAATTATTAGAATATTTTTATCCTATCTCACAATATATTATTGATATGTTCCATGAATATATTGTATCTAATTATATTTTATATTCCAGATTTGATTCACAGTAATTGAACTAGAGATCCCCTGTAAGAATTATTTGACATAAAAAAATTTAGGAATACCTAATATGTATGGGATTACATTAATATTGTTAGATTTTTGTGAATGATTTAGTATAATAATATTTTTTTGAATTATCCCTTATAATCTTGGGAATTATTAGTATTCTAATGGATTAAATGACGACATGAGGTGTTAGGTGGGTATATATCCATGACCCTAGATATTGAAAATCATGAGTCAACTCTAAAATCAACATTATCATTACAAATGATACTACATAGAATACTATAAATGAAATAGTGATTTTTTCTTGGTATATATGACAAATAATATTTATAATAAATTCACTATGGGATCTAAAAGGTTATTTCCAACTTGATAACCTTTTTTAGCTATGTATTTGTAACTCCGTGATGTATATGATTTATTATTTCCTACCGTTAATATGATTCAGGTAAAACACTTAGTTTTAATGAACCATTTTTTTGAATAAATTTAACATATTTTATGACTTCTGTTATACTCTACACCATGTTATTTTTGCGATACACACACAGACAACATAACATGATTTCAAAAAAACACTGATCATCGACGAAGGATAAATTTGATATTTTTATTATAAAAAACAATACAATTATAACATATATTTTATAATATAATTTAATAAAAAAAATTAACTAAATTACGAAAGTGTGATTTAGACATTTAAAAACAATATCGAATAATAAGTAAATCTATTTCTGAAATAACAATTAAAATTAAAAGATGTGCATTTTATACCCATAGAATAAAAAAATCATTGTTGTTTGTTTACATTAATGATATATATATATATATAATTAAAACTAATTTTTATCATTCATATAATTGTTTGTCTATTCATGAAATAATAAATAATCCAATTTTACGCTTAAAATAAATATTCCTCTAAAAAGGTTGTCTTGCTACCTTTTGATGGAACACATTTCTAAATCCTATTTTTTATAGTATAATAAATAATATTTCACAAAATAAAAATTTTAATTGCAACAAATATATAAATATTTATTTTGTTGGATTTTGTATTTATTTTTTATAAGTTTCATGTTTTGATGAATAGTGGAAAATAGATAATTTCTATTGAAAAGGGTTATTCCATAAAAATAATTTATACAATAAAATTCTGATTTTTTTTATAAATGAATAATTTATTATTTTTATATCATTTAATTTTATGTAATTAATTATAATCAATTTCATAATTAATTTGAATATAAAAACAGTTCAATCTTTTGGATGATTTTACATTTAAAAACATGTTTTCTCATTTCATCAACAATATAAATTTTAATTAATTTGAGAAAATTATTTATTTATTATTGTAAAAAATTAATTCCATATTTGTAATCACCTATTACAAGTTTAGTTATTATGTACCTTTTATTTTTGGACAATATTAATAGTATATACTGTAATTTTTATTTCCATAGTTAAGGGTAAATCAAAAAATTATTTCTAAAAATAAAGCTCTAATTATTATACAATTACCAAAAAATTTATGAAATGTTATTAGAGGAATTATTTTATAACCTTATAATACAATTTTTAAAATTGAATAAATTAATTGACACATATCCATGGAAATGACATACCTAATTATAAATTCCAAGGGAGTGAGAAAATGTCACACTCTATCTTTAAATTAGTATAATATTCTTAATATAGGGATTAATATAATATATTTTTTACTATATAAACTCTTATGAAATATAAAAGGAATATCTATATCATAGAAATTTATTTTTCAAATTTAATTAAGAAATAATTTTTCTAAATAACTACACAATAATTAATCTCTAATTATTCGATTAAGGAAATTTTCATTTAAATGGAGTTATTCATATTAAAATAAATATAATTTAAATTAAATAAGGTTCTCAAAAACATTTATAGGTTAATAATATATTATATGGGTTTCCTAAATTATTTTTTGAAATTTTAAGTTTCTTTAATGTGTTTATTAAATTCATTTTAATTAATAGTGTCAATATTGATTCCTAGGATTGTCATTGAATATAATATTTTATTTAATTATTAATAAATCCTAAAATTATTCAATTATTAAAATGGGATATGGTATGTTCTAAAATACCATAAAATTGATATTTATGGTCTATTTTAATCAATATATGAAAAAAAATCATCCATATAATATTGAATTATTTGGGACCTTAGTTAAAATTAAAATGGGTTAATTAAGGGTTAATTAAAATGATAAGGTTTAGAATTAACCTAAAAAAATTAAAATATTTATTTTTTGATGTTATTAAAACCATATATCATCGTATATTCTAATGAATTACTTTTTTCTAGTATTTTTGGTGACATTGAATATATTATAAACTAATTGTTTGAAAAAATATACAAAAGTGCCCCTTTCCTCTCTTATAAAAGGAAACATATCCTTCTCTTCACATGACATCTAAAAACCCATTTATCCCTAATACCAATTCCAAATATCGTCAAGAATTTCCTCCCTTAATCGATGAATCCATAATTTTGTCATAAATCATAAAATATAACTAATGTTGTGAAATGGAAATGGAGATACCAAAAATTGTAACACTAATCCACAAACCTTTTATTTATACCACAAACCCCTTCATTTTTGTTAATTTTATATATTAACCTCATTATCTTCAATGTAATGATATTTTTTTATATCATGGTTTTTAATTACACTCATACACTCTTTCTTCAAATGGATAACAAAGTTATGGTTTTTGTGTTGATGAAATACCGTCTCACAAGATGTTATTTTTCGTTTTACTATTACAGGCTATATTAGTTGATATATATTATGTAAAATCTATTTTGATATTATATATAAATTTTAGGGTGTATTTTTTCTTATTTAATTATTATAAAACTCATAACATCATGCTTTCAATTTTGTGTTAATATTATAACTTCATTTGCGGACGTATAGTCTGCCGACTCATCAATGTGTTGTGATTGGGCCACACACAACATTGAATTAATAATGATGGGATTAGTGAAATTTTATTATATATATGAAATACAAATTAATATGAAATAATTGTTTATATATATATATATTAATATGTTTTATTATATTACATTCTTTAAAAATGATAATTAAATGGAAAGAGCGTTCATGTATAATAATGACCTACTATCTGTTTGAACCATGTATTGACATTCAAATTTATATCATTTTAAAATTATTAAATACATTAATAATAAAAAAATATATGAAATATATATTGTTGTTAAATTCTATAGTGATTTAAATCACAATCTATGTAAGAGTTTCAATCATAACAAATAACATCATAGACAACATGGATATTACCAGAAACAAAAAATAACAATTTTTTTTAAATAAATGGGATATATAATGTCATAAAAATTAATATACGGTATTATTAATGTATTAATGGCTCTTTATTATATGTATAAAACACATATATTTAATATGAATGTGTTTTGAACAATTACGAATAGGTTCAAGAGATAAGGTTTGTGATTTTTGTCCCACACTTATTTTTATGGGACACAAACCTTATACAATATTTTTTTTCAGTTGTATATGTACTACCAATGAATATATTTTTTGGTTCTTTTCATGAATGTTATTTTATTTTAATATCCATATAATTTTATTCTTTTAATGGGGCATATGATTATATTGATTGTAACGTGATGAGGGTGTAATTCACAATAACAGGAATATTTGAGATTGTTACCTTTTATGTCTTTTAAGGTTAATATTTATATCCAAAGTCTATGATTTCAAATAAAATTTTTGTAAATGTTTTTAATATTATCATATGAATGATTGATTTCATTAGTACCCAATTTTTATTTTTATTAAATTATTTTAATTGAATATTACTTTTGTTTCCAAATAGAGGAACTTTGTGAATTTTATAGTAAAAGTATGAAGGTAATGTTTTTCAACATATAGATATTGAATAGAATATTCAACAATCATGATGCATTAATTATATGAATATTCTATAAAACTATTAAAAAGTTACTTTCAATGAATTTATTTTCATTTTATGATTCATGAAATTTAATAAAAATAATTTGTTTTCAAAGAATAAAGGATATTTTTTAGATTAATTATATTCAAGTGATCTCTGAAAATTATTTTCTTTCTAAGAAAACATTATTAGATGTTACATATACTTCAATAGGTATATGATAATATTAAGCAATTATAATTAATTTTAATAATGGTTTATGACTATGATGGAATGATATCAATGAAACTGATTTCATTTATATCTTATTTTATTATTGAATGATATTTATGAAAACAATTTCATTACATGAATTATGATATAATGAATAATTTATGTACTTGTGGAATAAATATTTATATATTTACTTATTTGATAGGTGGGACCAATATATTTACTTATAATTCATTGGATAAATATTTATATATCATGATATACTAATTGTAATCAACTCAAAAGGCTTAATACACTATAGAAATATGGGGAGACCTGGGCAAATATGTGAATATGGGAAAACATGATCACTTATAAGAATAGGAATATGGTTGAGGATTGTGGTTAATCCCTCCCAGTAGCTATATCATTGTTTTAATTCCATGAAATGTTTTGTAAATTCACATAGACATAAAGGGAATGTTTTTACACGTATATATGAAATTTAGAAGTTTGTGTATTATGAAAACTGGATGCACTCATGAATCATATTACTAATTTCAATGTGATTATTTTCAAATGAACTAAAAATATTAATTTATTGAATCATGTATATTAACTTTGATATTAAGGGTATGATCTTATAATGTTTGTCTCCGGTTATCATACCATTATGTTGATGATTTAACATACATATCTCCCTTGTTTAACCATACTGAGCATCGAGACAACCCATTAATTATATTCTATTTTTCTAAGAATATAATGAAATGTTTTAGTTTGGGGTACTAAAGGGGAGTTTATATGCAAGAAAATATAAACATCATTCACTAGATTAGAAAATGTTTGTCTATGATTCCAAAGGAACTAAAAATACCACCTTTGGGTATGCGATTTTGTGTTATATGAAATGTTATAAAAATGTTATGTAATATCCATGTATGAAGATAATGACCATTATATTTCATATTAGAGAAAATATTATACAACCTCTGGAATATATGATGAGAAAAGATTAATTAGATACCTAGAGATATTTCAAAGGATATATCTATGGATATAAATAATAATAATTCATTGTATATTTTATAATCCTAGAGTTTTCATAATTATTTTGAATTACCAAGGTATTAACCATATATCTCATAGAATATGAAATTATAAGAACATTCTCTTGCTTACGTGGTAAAGCGAATATTTTTAGTGTTTATCACACTATGATTTCCAGATTTTGTGAATTACTATAATCTAAAGGAACCATTTTTTGATAAATGTGATGAAAAATAGAATCATTGTCCATGTGAGAAATTGATTGTTATGGTGGATTTAATGAAATAAATCAAATTTGTATAATCACACAACATTATCCAGATAATAAATCATGTTGTACTACCAGTTGAGTAGAGGATGGAACAACATTATGATGGGTCCATCATGAGATACTGTCCAACTTTTATTTGTGGGTATTTCAGATCAATTAGTTGCTAAAAATTCAATCTATACCACTAAAAAACTATTTTCAGTTCCCCAATTTTCAAAACATGAGAAATAAAATCTAGATGTTTGTTATTTAGATGGTAAATCAGAACAATTGTGGACATTAACGAAGAATACAATGAATATAGATCAAATAGAATCCATGTATTGGAATTTGATCATTAAATTATTCATTAATAGGTACTTTAATAATGTTCTTTTTATGAATATGTAAAATTATTTCCTTGAGATGACGAAAAATTATGATGAATTCATTGTTAAATATGATGATAATTTCACAATATTTTTTATGTAAAAATCTTTTATTATCATCCAAATTTAATGTAAATTTGATTATGTATTTTGAGACATAAATATATGTCTTAGATGGGAATTATATATAATATAATTTAGTAGATACAAAAGGATAGTTTGTTTTGAGATCAATGTTGAAATTTATGTTGGAACTATGTATCAATATCATTGTTTTAACATCGATAGGAAGACTGAGTGTAATAGAAATTCTATAAACCATTGAGAGATGAAGCAGAGACTTCATTGATTAACTTTTTTCGAAGATACAGAAAATGAATATTCTTATGGTATCTAATAAATTTTTTAACTCTCAAAGTAATTCCTATTGAGTTATTGATTTCAGAAATGATAAAATGGATGGGCAATGATGAATAAAGAGAAAAATCTACAAAGACATAACCATAATAATTCAAAGGTTAAATTTTAAACAAAATGAGTTTTATTATAATCAATTCTAAAATCCACGGGTTAATGCTGATGATCTATGCCAACATCTACATAAATCCACCAAATAAGGGAAATATCATATTTTCACTAATGGAGAAGTGGATTAGGATAATGAAGTGGTTGAAATTTTGTGAATTTTATAATGGAATTCAAGAATAATATTGTAGAATTAATATTATTGAAATATTTAAAAATGGAAATTCTATATATTTGTGTATGGTAGTTTTTCCATAAATATTTAATAGGATATTCGTAATGGTACTGGAAATCATGAAAAGTGATTGAGGTGATAAAGTTACGTTTTTTGAAAAAAAACATGACTAAGGAAGAGAAACCATTAACATGTGTATGATGTTGAGATAATTATTTTTTGATAAACATATCATGAAAATAAATAACTAAATTAAATGTTTACAATTACATTAGAACTAATTAAGGATTCGATGAAAAATAATTTTCTGTTATTATTGATGCAATTTATGCCATTTTTGGACAAAACCAATCTGTCCAATAAAAATTATATTGAGAATGAATTCATGATTTCAATATGTATTTATTGTAATTAAAATGTTTCAATTGGGTAAATTATGAATGTATTCACATATTTGGTATGTGAAAAATAAGGTATACATTACGATATTTGGGGGATAAATGTTAAGAAGATTTTTACAATTTTAGTGACCTTTTTCCGAATTAATTTTTGTTTAATCATTCCAAAGTGTTAAGAGATAAACCATTTATGAAATGTTTTTTTTAATAAACAATGATGATTTTGAGATTATTCTATTACCACACAATATGATAATTTTTTGGTATTGGATATCTTGTGGGAAACATTTTATTGTGATAATGAAAGAACGAATGACCTAACATTATATATGTGGATCTCATTATTTGATATTTAATCAAGAATGAAAAATTATATTTCATTTAACAGAATAAGTTATTAATTATAGAGTCATCAAGGCATAACAAATGATGAGTTTTTCCTAAAATCATGTATATAATTCTTCTCATGAAAATTCATTAACTCAAGGGAGAGGATATTGATTAAATTATTATTCTAGTATATTCTATTCCAACTGACCAAATCACTCCTTAGATAATCACAAATTTATGAATTTATGATCGATAGAATTATCCAAAACATGTTCTCTATCAATATCCATAATAAAATTAGAGTTACATTTTGAATCATTGTCTAGGTTTTCTCATTGCACCTTTGTTCTATGTGTATACATATTTGTGAGTTACTTTTGGTAACATTAAGTTTTCATATTTATTTTATTAAATGGAATTTCATGAATTAATTTATATGATGTGTTATTAAAAATATTTAATTCCCAAACATAAACCTTTGAAATTTGATGAATAAATTAAAATTAAAAATATACGATTTCTATTTACTATTCAAGATTGTAATGGAAGGGTAGTATATACATTTTCACATCCAAAAAATATGTATCATTTTCATAATGTTTTCCATGTATCTATTATGAGGAATCACAAAAATGATCTTTTACATGAACTAATATAAATGTTCATACATCTAAGTAATGATCTTTCTTATGATGATAAACTGGTAGAAATTATAGATAGTAGATATAATGTTCTAAAAAAATAAAAGACTCACTCAGATAATGTTTTATAGATAAAACCAAAAATTCTAACAAGTTGTGTGGTATCTTGAGGATACGATAATGTAGACTTAACCACATTTTTTATTTTATAATGATAAATTTAGATGGCGAGCATTATTTTATGGGTTTTTTAATTTAATAAAAATTGTTTTTATGAACAATTTTTTTTGAAAATATAATTTTCATAGATTCTTTGTGTTATATGCTAAATCATGTTATGCTTGATCTATATAGAAGGCCATGTTGTATTTATTTACATGAACAATGATATTCTCGGGAACATAATTTTATTATATTAATTATTTAAAGAAGAAAATTATAACCCAGTTATTTGAAATATGGGTATGGACATAATTTACAGAATTCTAAATGTATGATTTACACATGTAAACAAATTTTGAAATAAAAAGGAAGGTTTTTTCTAAAAAACTATTTAGATGCACACAATTGTATTTATACCTATAGAATAAAACAATTACTCTTTTAGGATTATATTAATGAAATATATATATATATATATATATATATATATATATATTCAAACAATTGTTAAACATTCATCCTCTCGTATTTCTAGAGATGATATAAGAAGAAATCCAATTTTTGAAATAAAATATTTTTATTAATAAAAACAAATTTTGCCACATTTTTTTGATGAATGTGATTGAAATATGGTTTTTTCCACTTATAAATTCAATTCAATAATATATAATTTTATTTTGAAACACGGATACCAAAATCTACATTTAATTTTTTCAATCCCTTTGATAAGCTTCATGTTTTGGTGAGAAGTAAAAAAAGATGAATTTTAATTGAAAAAATATTTTCCATTAAAATAATTTATAATGTGAAATTATATATTTTATTTTTTATAGTATAATTAGATTATTCATGTATCATTTAATCCACTTTAGTTAATCATAATCTATTTCACTATGAATTTGAATATAAAACATTTCTATCATTTTAATGTTTTGAAAATAAAAAAAATCTCATTCAATTAATGGGTTCATTTTTAAAATAATCATATCGAATTATGTTGTTATAATTTTGAAAAATTAATTCCATATATAGAATCATATATTCCAAATTTATTAATTTATCCCCATTTATTTTTGGATAATATTAATTGTAACTTTAGATTTTTTTATTACCTTTAAATATAAATCAAGTAATTATGGGTAAGAATAACATTATAAATATTATAAAACAATCTTAACACAATAAAAAATGTCCTTTATTGATTATAATTCTAAAATTTACACAAAAGTATCAAAACATAATAAATAAGGGACCCCATTACATGAAAGTGTATGTTGGCGCCAAAAATATGGGCACAATACAAAAGCCGAGTCTAAGGAGGCAGCCTCGCAAAGCTAATTCACAGATCCCTAGAGCACTATGGCCGGTGCGAAGTCATAGATCCTCTTCGGACACCAAGGAGTAAAAAGGTGGGATTCTCCATGATCTAAAAGTCTTTTGCAAAGCCACCACAAACTAATGATGTGAGACACTCAGTGATCCCACATAAGATTGTGATGCCGCAGTAGAGCAAGGAGGTAGGAGGCTCCGTGATTACGAAGAAGTGCCACATATCTATGCATCAAGTGATCCATTCTTCATGGAGAATATTTACTAAAATTACCATACTCCCCTTGAGCCCAAATGGAGGAACCTCTAACCTTTCTGATTCTTAGCTCTCAAATTGCAAGGCAATTTTTTCTCTCCGAAAAAAAGATATCTTCAAAGTACTTGAGCATTGAGAATTTCATTCCCCTTTGTTTAAATGAAATCCCAATTCAAGTTAATGATGAATATTTCTTCAATATCAGCTAATGTGGACCATTAGTACGAAGACCACATGTGATCATATCAACAGCTTTCATCGCTATGGTTTCGGCAGCACAGGAGTTCCCGGACGTAGTGACCACTGCCTCTAAGGGTGGTACTAGTCTCCCATCATGATCTATTTACCCATATGAATATTATCTTGTCCAGGACCCATCCTCAATTAATAATTAAGTGTATTTGTTGGATTCAACTCCTATATTCGAAGAGGGAATCTCCACCACGGTCATTGATCTGGTACGTGTGAACCACGGGTATTGAGACATATATGAAACCCACATTGATCATTTCCGTTATGCCTGTCAAAGATCAAAAATAGTACATGGACTTCCTGAAATAATAATGTGAAGTATTTTCATTGATCTATAACAATATACTGGGAATTTATCCTCAGTTATCCTTCCACCACCTCGGTATCTCTACAAAGCACCAAGGTTTAAGCAACCTTCCAAAAAGATGGACCATTATCATGGTGACATGGTCGAGGATGATGATGATATGCTTATCAGAGACAATTTCATCCCGTAAATTTAGAACCCCTTATGGTTTGAAAAAACATTTCTCGTCAAGTAGAAGAACAGTTAGATCAGGGTCTGCATCCACTTCTGGGATTTCAAATGTCATTGTTCGTAGGATGATTTTCCCCTTCCAATGATGAATTTGTTGAATGATTCCACAACTGAGTTCTTGGCCCTCTATTTCTTGGATGGGTATTCCGGGTATAATCATATCCAAATGTCCCATAATGATGAGGAGTCTACAGCATTAAGGGAACCACATGGTACTTTATGCTACTAGTTAATGCCCTTCGGTCTGAAGAATATAGGTTCCACCTATCAGACTTCTGTGCACCACATATTTGAGTCGATTCTTGGGACATTAGTGGAATTTTATTTGAATTATCTCGTTATCAAATCTTGTTGGAATTAAGACCATATAATGGACCTTGATAATTTTTTTGTCTACCTCTATTCTCATCACCGGATGATGAAGACATTGAAGTATTCCTTTTGGGTTACCTTTGGAATGTATCTCAGCATCATTGTTAGATACTGGGGCATCAAGATTGATCTGGAGAAGATCAAGTCCATTAGTTAGATTTCTTTTCTGAGAAACATTATGTATATTCGAGGCTTTCAAGGACACTTGTCCTACATACACAGATTTATCACGAATTTGGCCAGTAAGTGAAAGCCCTTCTCTCGTATCCCGAAAAAAGGCACTGTCTAATAGTGGGATAAAAAATTTTAGATTTCTTTCATGGAAATCATGAAGTTTTTTATCAAACATATGGTCTTTATTCCACCCATCAATGGAATGTCATTAGTCAAATAGGTGAAATTCATGGAATATTATCTTAGATCCTTTCTCGCCCAAATGAACAATGAGGGAACATAGAATAGTCCCCATTATCATAGACATGTTAACCTCCATATAGAGACAAAATACTCCTCGATTAAGAATTGTTTCCATGTGAGGGTATTCAAAGTGCATAAATTGAATCATTACATGAAACACCATGAGGAATAATTGGTGTCCTGAGTGGATCTACTGAATTTACTCTTGAACCACCCAATGTTGACAGGTCGTCTAACATGATGGGTAGTAATCCTCTTGCAGTTCAACATAAGGTTTTCCCCTCTGTAATCTATTAAAGAGAATGCATTTGAAAATTTCCATTCCACCCATCCAACTCCCACAGAATAGTCTCTGGTCCTTGATTTTACTGATTAGGTAATCCCCACAATGGACCAATCCATTCCATGATGGAAAATTCACTTTGATGGAGCTACCTATAGCCCAACTGGTATAAGGCTCAAAGACCCCATGCTCAACTGAGTAGGCCTTGGTATTACCTTTATTACACTAACAGAAGTTGTTCAATCGTATTCATTAATTCTATCAGAAAGATGCATCAACAATGTGGCGAAGTACCAGGCTCCCATTAATCTCCTCTAGTTGGCCCTCTAGATTGAGGTTCCCCACATTCATGTAAATGGGGACTCCGAACTAGTCACCCAACTGATCAACACTGACAATGTCATCAGAAATCCATAGCATTAACCACTTATGGAACACATACTCTAGTTAATGGAATATTTCCCTTCTCGTCCAAATGTTACTCATGTCCCTAGATCCCAAAACGGTCGACCTGACGCTTTGGCCACCATAACTACATCCCCTACGGAGCCTGAAAATGATGATTTGATTATACATGTGGCACATCATAGATTCATCACTCCCATCACATTATATAATGATGATATCCCATAGGTGATCTACCATACCTCCAGCACCTTCACGACAAGACCTCAAAATCCCCAAGATGTAGTGATTAAAGAGATTCCCTACTGGAGAACCTCCTTTGTCGAGTTCCTTCATAATAGTACTCCCCCATAACATTGACCTAAGCACGAGCTAATTTGATGTTGTGTGCTGTAGTTTACCTTCAAGAGTGGTCTTGTTATCGAGCAGATCCTCTACAAGTGTGGCATTGACGGGTTTCTCCTACGTTTCATTCACGGAGCTAAGATTTATCAAGTCATGAAAGTGGTCAATGTTAGTACTTGTGGGGCTCATCAGACTGGGCCAATGCCATCTCCCAACATCCAAATACTAGGGTATTTATGGACCCCAATGATCTATGACCGAATCATGTTTTCCAAGAGGTTCCATGCATGCCAAATTCATGCCAATTTTGATCAACGGTAGAGAGAGCCGTTCCACACTACCTAGTACACATAGCCCTTTGCGGTCTGGGGACCCAATGTACTAGGACCATATCCACTCATGATAGATCACCATTAAAGGTTAATCCTGACCACTATGGATTTATTTCCCATATTGGCACAAGAAGTTATGATTGTCGACGTCAAGGTACATTTTATCATTGAATTTTGGGGCTCCAAAATCATATATCACTTGGGAGTCCATCACTCCATTTATCACCGAATAAGGAAGCATCTTTTGGGTAGTTTAGTTGATGAAATTTTACGTTAGGATCAACATTCTATCTAACCATACTTCTCACTGTCACGCGCATTCTAATGGGATGATCGAGGTAGTAAAAAACACCTCTCTATAATTCTATAGAAAATGGTTAGAGAGAACATGAAGTGTTGGATGGACATACTCCCAAACACCCTATGGGATTATCGGATGACGACTCACAATTCCACACAGGCACCCCTTACTACCTAGTGTACGGAACATTGGATGTCCTTCCTATCAAGATTTAGTCACCTTTATTACAGAATGATGTTTATGATCAGTAAGAACCAGATAATATAGATAAAATCAATCAAGATGAACTATAAGTAGTCGATGGGAACATGATTTGTACCCCACACAATATATAAAGGCATCAGAACAAAACACTTATAGATTTTAGCAGGAATCTTCACCTCCTCTCTCTCTTGCAATGTTACATGGTGTTGGACTTGATATCACCAATGATACTAGGATGATAACCACCCAAAATAGAGCCCCAATGGGATTGATGTTACATTACTCAGAAGGTTTATCCTATAGGAGAGTACACCCAAGTTACTATAGATGGTTAGAATATAAATACTCCCACCAATTCCAGGTTCTTCATGAAATATTGTCCTGAGAAAATGGGATCCTACATGACCTTAAACTATATTGTCCTGCATGACATTAAATTTTATGTCATCCCACAAGATGTTAAATCTTTAGATTGCCCCACATGGATTTTAATTGTAAAACATCCTTGTTGCATGACATTAAATGGAACAACATACAATAAACTATGTAATGATTGATTCTCATCCTTGTATGAAATGTTGGAGCACTCAGGCACATCCACTTGAATCCATCCACCATATTTCTCTTTTACTATCCACTCTGGTATAATTTTATTAGAGTATCCTAAATGGTGTCATGTAGGATTTTTTCCCCACTCATGTTAGGATTATGATGATATCACCATGTTCCCCTCTTCATCATTCATCTATTCTTCATGAATTCACTACAGGTCACAAAAATACATGACATTCAAGAACTATGTATAGTTTTATTTCAATCCTTATGGGATAAATAGGAATGCATTGACATTTTACCTTTCATCCAAACCTCAAAAATCATGATCTACCCTTGGGTTGAATAACATGGGGTGTTACCGACATTTTACCTATTTACGTTGGGTTCTTCTTGACTGAATCAAACATCCCATTCCCTATAGATTTATACCTCATTCATCATCCTACTATAAGTAAAATTTAATGGGAAAATTTATGACTCACAAACTCTTTGTACATGTATCTCTATCATATTTCACATCCAAATGGTCCCCCAAAAAGAATAGATACTCAGACCAAGGTCTCTCCTACCATTTCTGGCCAACGTCCTCGAGGTTCTCAAATGAAAAATAGATACAAGTCTCAGGTTGTGAATACGTTCAGTTTTTGATACTAACTTGTTGTTCACATTTTAGGATACATGATATGGTTTCTATTTTTCGAATAAGGTTAATATCTATACTTCATCATTTCCACCACCCCCATATGTCCCAAATATTGAGAAAAATGTTTCATGTTGTCTTTCTACCCCTTCAAATGTCTGTCTGGTTCAGGTAGAAGTGTGAGTCCATCAGTCGTAACCATATATTTTTGGGAGAACCAGGTCTTATTCTAATTTACCACAATGAGAATTACGTAGGTGTCCTTAGGAAATTTGGAAGGAAATACCCGCATGAAGGTTCATGTGTCTATGGTATGAGATCTACGAACATAAAGTAAGATATTAATTGCCCTCATTGAATGAATATAAAATGCAAACTAACCAGAATATCATGTCTCATGACCCTAACCCCCTTATCATTTAGGAATGTGCCTTTTGGTATAATCTTACATCCTCATTCATTTCATTCTATCTTTTCCACGCCAAACATATCCCCTTGAGACCTCCCTCCTCCATCCATTATCATATTTGTTAGAAGAGGACCCTCCATGCTTAGTGCATCCCATTATTTAGGCTTCCACTATCATTCACATCTAAATGGACTCTCGTACAACATCGATGGTATTCCCTAGGGTTCCCCTACCATTTTGGGACAACATCCCATATGATTTTGGGAAACAAGATGATACAAGTCTCTTGTTGAAAATATGTTAAATGATTGATGCCAAATTGTTTTCACCCAATCTCTGGTGACACAAATATAGATACTATGTTGAGAATGTGGCCAATAGTTATCCTCTATCATTGTTGTCATTTTTTTACAAATGAATGAAGATTATCTATCTCCACTCACATATCCAATGCATATGCCATTAAACTTGTCATCTACGGTCCAAGATATATAACAATATACAATGAAAACCATTGTCCTCCACCTAAGATGGTAAACAACATGTTGGTTGGGACTTAATGTCTCTAGCCTCTCTCCCCCTTTCAGCCCCTAGCCCTATTTCTAATTTGGGATCTTATCGTGTGGTATAGTCTTATGTCCTCCTTCACAATGAGTATATAACAACCACACCACATACATGTTTCTCCTGAGATATCTCCATCTCTTATCCTACGATCATTTTTTTTAATCGGATTCTCTTAAGATTGTCCCCTTGAACGGCGTTGGAAATTTTCCAATGTGCATAACAGTACTATGGTTCAGGGCCTAGTGTGTTGGATTCTATGAAGAATTTATCTCACTCATCATTCAGAATCCATGATCCACATAATTTCAGCTTCCATCATAAATCACATCCAAAAGGACCACCAAATGGAAGGGATTATGGGACCAAGGGCCCTCCTACTATTTTCGGAAAATGTCCCTAAGGATCTCGAATGACAAATTGAAACATCTAATGCATTTGGAATATGGATAGTGGTCGACACCCATTTGTTGTTCCCATTTGAGGTCACATAATATTGATGTGGTGTATCAAACACAGTCAACATATATCCTCAATCATCATGCCAACCCCAACAATCCATAAATTTCGGTTGCATGATTCTAATCGCTTTAAACCCCATCATTTACAAGTGTAATTTCAGCACTCTTGGTAGTAAAACACACTATGTGTTTACACAATTGGAAGGATATTCCATGATAAGGCATCATTTGAGGATCCACACCAATTTCCCCTTTGCAGGTATTCCATATGTTGAAAAGTCCTTTTTGGCCATTTTTTCCACACCAAGTTTAACTCACAAGAGATTAGGGATTAGATCAAGGTATACACCCACTTGGAAGATTTTTCCTACTCTATGGTCTGAGCTCGAAGAACTTAATATACGAACTCTTTCTATGTCCTTTTGGTAATCTATTTAACCATAATGCTCAGAACTACGTATCGCTTGATTACCATCCTCATGAGATATGTAAGAACACCTATATGTTTTGTCTATCAGTCCAATGCCATATTTTCTAACCGTTTATGGTCCTTAAGCCAATGTTTTATTCTATATATGTTTTCGAATTGTGGTGTGGATATCGTCCTCATTCACGTTGAGTACTCTATGTCCTGCCATTCACATTCTCCACTAAAACCACTTTTCTTCTTTATGTGACCAAGGAAAATGACATGAAACTATTCCTTCAAGTCCCACATGACATTAAACTATTTTTTCTTTGTTTTACGATGTCAAAATGCATGGTTGGTCCTGTTAGATGATCCTAAACTATGACATTATCATTCAGGCCCCATGATGAGAAACGACACTACATTGTGTTTTCCTCACTTTAGGGGACATCATGTTGGGTATTGGTCATCCACCATACAATTTTTCAATGCATAAATTTGGATTGATTCCTGTAGTGACACCAAGATCCTCCGTCAACTGTTTATCCCTTCACAAAAAAAACACACAACTACCCTAAATGAGAAATTATATCAATCAATTGTCGCTTATTTTTGGTGTGTGGACCGGACCCACACGACCATATCATACATGGAATTGGTACCTTACCATGAAACTTCTAGAAATATATATATGAATTTATTACCATCATAATGGGGTACATAAGAATGCCTGGGAACATGGCCTCTGGCCTAGCCCAACATTCAATTTTGGTCCCTAGACCTAAAACCTCCCCAAGAATCATATTCTGTTGTGTGGACATCGTCCTTATTCACATTGGGTTTTATAATTACCACAGCATGTGACCCCTTCATTTCTTACCATATATGGTCTGAGTTCTAATACCCTAAACTATAATCATTGGTTTGAGATCTAATACATTAATCTAATATCTCTCTACATTATTTCTACAAGATGTAAAGACAATATTCAAAAAACTACATGTGGCATGATTACCATCCTCACGGGATACGTAGGAATGCATGTACATTCCTTTTTTAGGTCCAACAACATGAATCATAAAATCCTTCTTACCTTCCTTTTTGGAACCATGGACAAAAATCATTCAGGAAAATGTGGTGTGACGAGTGCCTCTAGGGGGTGTCCTACACATCAGGATATATACCACGCCACATGTTTTAATTCTGGGAAATCAGGTAACTCTAAATATACACTAAAATAGTTCAGGAATCCCCAAAATTAGTATGGGATGCGTCAGATTCCTCATCAGAGAGTATTCTCCCAAACAGTGTTGGTCACTTACCACTCCATGCTTTAGAACTACATTTGTCTTGATTTTCATCTTTATGAGATATGTAGTGGCACCAAGGCATTTGGCCTCGTGCCTGGCCTGAGGGTCATTAACCATCCTTTCCCCTCATCCCCAATCATGGACCTGGTAGTATGACAATGAAATTTAGTGCGTCATCCATTCTATACGATGTTAAACTATATGTCTCATGTCGAACATAGATTGACATAAAACCACAAGGCACCTCGGCCCTCACAAAAGAGGTCCTATTTGGATTAAATTTGGATCCCTAATCAGAACAAGACGCCCACCTGATGGGACTTCAACACAATGGCGTAATTTAATGATTATTGTACTCTATTCAAACAACCCATCACTCCATCCCTACACACATTGTGTTCCATTTATTTGGACCCTCTTCCACCTTCTCATCTAAAGGAACTCCCTAATAGTATTGATGCTTAGCATATGGATCGTCTATTATCATAGGCTAATGTTCATGATGATTTAAGGATGAACTTTCATGTCAGGCCCCATATTTCGAACATGGTCAGTGGTTGGCCCTCGTTTTTAATATCCATTTCATGATAACCTAGTAAGGATGTTTTATTTTGATAACGGTAAAAAATAATCCATAAATATCATGTAATAAATATAGTTTTCCAAATTATTGGTATCATGATTCACAATTTTCACTCCCTTATGATTGAATTTATTTCAACACCCCTAGTGTTTCCCATCTTGTTCATTAGATCACAATAGTCAAATGGTAATAAGACTATTATGAGACCTTCACTCTCCAGTTAGGCCTCCCTCTTTCTTCCTAGAAATATGGAATGGTTGTTCAATATTTGGATTCACGAAGCTCGGTCGGCACTCACACAATCAGGTAAAATGACGAGGTTGTTGTCCCTTGTTTCTGACATCAGGTGAAACCCACTTGATCATAGTGATTGATCACCGAATAGTTCATGAATGTGACAAAAAGTGGTAGGATGAAACAAATAACCAAACTCATTCATGTTCTCAATATAAATAATTTAATCACAAAAGTCCCTTTAAAGGTTTACAAGCATTACGACACCTAATGATCGATCCCTCCCATGGATGGGTTTACCCCTTCAAAATAGCATTGCAGCTCCACCACTCTCTGGCTTGTGCTGTCCATAATTTGATTTCGCCTGTTTAGTTCTAGCCACTCTTTGGAGGAAATGGGGCATATTTCATCAGCCAAAATTTGGGCCCACTCATCGTCTTTCCTGAAGATATCCATCTCCTTGGAGGCTTGATTCATTCATTCTTCGACCTCTACTAGTTGGGACATTATCCACGATATATGCTTTGGTTCAGAATCATGTAAATCTGAATTCTAGTCTTCACAAACACTCAGCCATTGAATCTCATTTTCAGCATCTTGGAGCCTTTTGATGTTCATAGATTTTCTTCGTTGCCTACCCACACCAGGGCCACATTTATATTCCCAAATCTTTTCCACCATGAGATCTCAGATGATCATGTGAGGATTCTCTGAATCCACTCCCCCCAGCGTACATTTCATTCACCTGGGACCGAATTCTACCCGTATATTCTATCCATTGTGTTTGAGGGGTCTCATAGATTAAGTGCTTAATCCACTTTCAATATAAGTGATGAGAGATTTTTCTATCCTCCACATCAGAGGTTGTCTCGTCCCGATCTTTGTGTTAGGAAAGTTCATGTGTTGGGAATTCCCATAGGAGACCATTATAAGGGTCTTCATTGGGTGTGTGATCAGTTAAGTCCTTAACCTTATCATCTAATTGATCTCCATCCTTGGATTCCACCTTAATGGCTTCAAGTGCGGTCCTGCTAACTGTCCCACCAGTGATTGGAACTACTGCAGCATGGTTGGTTCAGACATCCACTACCATGACCACAAGTGTTTCCCCAGGAATGGCACCACCAGGATCTCAAAATATCTTCACCATGGTGTCCCATTCCATTTGATTTACTATGCATACAAGAGGCACATAAATATAAGTTAATCTAATCAATGAATTATTATTATGTTTTCTATGAAGGATGCTTATAGAGATCAAATTGTTGGTCTCATACAAGATTTTATGCCTTCAAAACTCTATGGTGTGGCCCTCTATATATTATTGGGAATTATTAAGGCTCTATGAGGGTCATCCTAGGTGTCACAGCATATCTAGGAATGATTATTGTTGCAACCGCAGGTGCAGATCCTAATGTTCCAGCAGAATCATCTACTTCTGGGCGGGAGCGGGTTTTGCGAATGTGTCCCTCCTTCATAGTTAAAATATTAGTAAGGGGTCCTAAATGACCTGGATGAAGGCCCCAAGGGAGATCCATAGGGTATCACCTCAAGTGACATTGCAAACTCTTCAGTTTTATGATATGAATCGCGGACCTCACCCTCCTCCAGAGGGCTCCCTCCAACATCCTCCTCTTTCGATGATGACTTTTCTGACCCATCCGGTAGAGGAAATAATTCATTCAATTTAGTAGATGGAAATTGTGGGGTGGTCTTTCACTCTTGACACACCTTTACCTGGTCCATGATTGGATGCGGGGCACCCCGAGTGTGCACGAAGTCATCCAGATCGGTCAGATATTATTCCGCCTCCTCCTCAGATACTACAAATCTTCCCTTGATAGGGCCGATATCCAGAAAATATATCATGAGATGGTTTAGGAGTTTCCAAATTTTGAATTAGTTGACGAATTATGTTATTGACAACTCAAATATCCCAAGCCTCCAGGAAGACAACATTCTTCGGCATGTCAATATGGCGTAGTCGATTCCTTGGAGCATGGGTGGATAGCCTACGAAACCCCCTGGGTGGCCTCCCCTATTGATGACTTTTCTTTTCCTGGACTTCTCAGTCCGCCAATATTGCATCCTTTTTTAACTGTGTTGGCCTCCCCGCCACTACACCACATCAACCACGAGATGTCCTCACCGCCATATGACCCAGACCCTGAGGTTGGGGAGGCACCCAATCACTGGCCTGGATGGTTGGCTACTTCTGCATCACCCCCGAGAATGCCACCTCTAACTATTGGAATACTCTTACACCACCCCGAAGATGGTCATGGATGGGGGTAGCTCTTTCCTCTTCCTCTCATCTTCATATTTGAACATGAGAAACATCCCCCTCATTACACACGGGAGATCCTCGTGGAACACCACCAAGTAGACCAGGGGATCAGCTGCTGCATGCACCAAACCTATCTCACAAAATGGTGTGGGTGTACGGCTTATAGAGGGACTCACATCAACCCATGCCAATCGAACACCACCCCAATAAGCCATGAGTTAGGACCAATGGTCTTCTGTTCTTTGCCTTTCATCACTGAACACACCTATTGGAAGTGGGAAAAGATGGTAATTGAACTTGTATTCATTCTAGGGATAGTTTATCACCAACAATGGGGACATATTGGTCGGAAATCTCCCCACAACATTCAAAATGGCCAGTTGGAAATTCGATTTTTTAAAGAATATGGGGTTTGGATATTCATAGATTCCTCTAATATTCATGTTATGTACCTATATAAAAGTTGAAATGACCCACATAACCTCTTCGTCTTCTTCCCCTCACTGATACAACCCATCATCTTATACAACTTGGTGAGAATTGGGATCCAAAGGATTACCCATACCCCTATCTCCAATATGGACTCCATGATAAACATACTCAATTTCATTCCCATGTTTGTGTCCATCACCTGTAGGATCCACTAGCAGATAATCACTGAAATGAATGTTTCCAACCTAACCACCCATTGTTGGTTAGTACTGACCCTAAATACCTAGGTTTTCCAATGTATGTACTCCATGAGTTGCTAGTATATGTTCTATTTTCTTCGTTTATCCCCCTTCGGGTATGTCTGGGGCCTCAAAAGGAACATCCCATGTTCCAGGAAATTCCGGAACTGCTTAATCTACCATTTGAAATGGACGTCCATCACCGATTGTTTTTCCTCCATCTGAACCAGCTCCATCAATGATTTTTCCAATGTAGGACTTTTCTCTGGGTCCTCCCATGAACTCAAAAAGGGTAGGAACTCAACATACTTCACCGACAATATTGGGACCCCTGAGATCTGATACAGGTCACATAAAATGATGCCAACCTCTGCGTGGTGAAAATGGAATTTGTTGGTCTTTAATGACCATCTTCTAAGTATATCTAGAATCAACTATTTTGGCTGATATATATGGAATTTTGAGTCCCATGCTTCCTTGTACATGCCCACGTGCCACATCTCAACCCATAACTCCTCATATGAGGCACCTAATGAGCAGGCCCATGCCTAATAATCCATGAAATTGTCTTCTTGGTGAAGATCCCACTCCTCAGTCCATCCCTTCTCTAGGTTCCCTTGGGCCGCCATCAGGATGGTGTCGTAAAATGGGGTAATTTTGTTTTGTTAAAGAACATTCCTGTCAACATCATTCACATGGTTTTATAGGAAATTCACATTGATGGGTGTGAAATCTTTTGATGTGTGGTCGTCAGCCACCCAAAAACACTCGCACTGGAACGCTGTACTCCTAAACCAGTAAGACATCTCATCTCTGCTCAACTCGGGAATAATGACTTCATTCCTAAATCCAAATCCATATAGAGTAATCCTATTTAAGAGTGGGTAGTTCTTCTGGATCTCAGACAGTAGTTCTACCAATGAATTATGCATTAAATGGATTCAAATAAATTCTATGATACCCGAGCTATCGTTCATCTCTAATCTATGGGAAGATTCCCAAGGAAACCAATGGCATCTTTGTAATGAGTCATTCAGTCTAGGTTTCTATTGATAATTCTCTCTTGGGTCATGATGCTCGATCACAGATCCTCAATTGTGAAGCAAATTTTCAGATTTGGTTCACAGAGTAATGCCATTGATATTGAAAATGAAAGCCACAAAGATCTTACTAGTAGAGTCAAATTAATATTTGTGCGTCATGATGAAAAAGTCCCGAATTCATGGAGATCAATCAAAATGAATAAAAAGATTCATGAATAGAGGGAATAATCACCAAGATGCAATGACGAAAAAGAGAGAGGTCAACCTCGCCCCTTTATAAGTGAAAACACATTGTGCATTGTGGCAAGTCCGGCCCAGGAGAGCATTGCTTCGCTCGCCACCCACGCGTTACCTCTCCCCATCACGACCCTTCATTACGAGTCTTCATGGAGATTGGACTAAAACATTTTCCAATGGAAACTCAGACTCAAACCATATTTTTCTCTTTAGCTACACGTTTGAGGGGGGTCATTTGTTGGCCCTACAAATATGTGTACAAACCAAAAGCCTAGTCCATGGAGGCAGCCTCCCGATGCCCATTCATAGAGGCCCGATGCACCACATCCAGTGCGAATTCAGAACTCCTCTACGGCCACAATGGAGTAACAAGGAGGGCGGCTACACAATACAAAAAATGTTTTTGAAGATTATAAGGAGTAATAAGGTGGGAGGCTCTAGAATCCAAATTTTTTTTGTGAAACTGATGATGAGTTGTGAGGATCTGTAGTTATGACCAAGTGCCATGAATATTTGCGATGAGAAATAACTACATCTATATACCTCTTTCATATAAATATTAGTCTCCCATCATCCCAAATGATGGATACTCTGACCATTATTTTTCTTATCTATCTCATCATAATAAAATTTCTACTATGCCGATAATGAGCTCTTCACAGAAATTGAAAATCGCGAAGTTCTTTTCCTTTATCTTAAATTCAACCCCTCTTAAATGAGGGATTCCCTTTGTGGATCCCATGGGCCTTCGTGAAGGAAGGGGATCCCCGTGAGTACTCTGGACTTTTTAGAGCACTCATTCTTTGTGAAGTCCCCTATATGAACATGTACACCCTATGCTATGGCAGGGTTACTATGCTTCATGAAGAACATTGCTTCGCAGTGCAATGTTGTGCATTGAACCATTGCTTCATGAAGCCCTAGTTCAAAAAATCCTTTTCACATTGCGAAGCACCACCTATATTAACCAATTCCCTATGCCCAAGCTAGGAATCCTCACCTCATGATTCATACCCCTTCACGAAGCTCCTCCACTATATGAAGAACCATAGATTCACGAGGCCTCTTCTTGTGAAACCCTTAGCTCTGTGAACCCAATTCCCATACAACCATCCATGTTTGAATGATTTTATATCATGGTCTTCTGGGTGGTGCTTCACACTGCATTGCATTGTAACATGCATCATCACAAAGGATCAATAATAACTATTTCTTCTTCGCATGCCATGCTAACATAGTCCACTCAATGGATCACTCCACAACACCCCCTTGACACTGCATTGCTGATGCCTTCCCATCCACAAGGGTGGGACGGTATCATTTTTTAGAGTCCTAGGGGTCCAGATTGTACCTAGTTCATCCTTGATGAAAGATGTTAAACTACCAGGAAACATCATCATCAGCCTATAATGTAAACTTGTGGTCTCTCCTCGAGAATCACATGTAGGGTACCCCACCATAGATATTCTCTAGGCCCGCTCATCTCCTACTATGTGTGATCTTCCTCACATGGAATGAGATCCTCTTTATCAGAGCGGTGCCTATCAGTTGTCAATGTAATCCACCTTGGGGTAAGACCCTAGCCTTTCATGCATGAGGCAGCACACATGCTCCTCCTATCTTTTTCTTTACCATTGAATAGATGAAGGATGGTCACTAAGTCACTCGTTATCCTATCCCTCTCCCATTTGACTTTGACACCACCCATGCCTCCATCCTGGAGTAAGTACCAATCTCCATCTCCTTGGGCTGCTAACCACGCATAAGGCCTTTTTTCCTCTTTGGGAACTCACCAGGTGTAAGCCCCATTACAGTCCCACAGACGAACCATTTTTAATCGGGTTGTTAGGTCTCTATTGCCATTTTTTTCTCACACTGAGTATGACCCACGTTGGCTTAGAGTTAGAATAGATCATGACATCCTTTTTGGTATGCCTTAGCATATAATCCCTTACACCCATTCCAATCAATTTGGTATTTTATCCTTTCCAAGGAAAGGTAAGTAGGAAGCCTCAATGTGGTTCATGCTCAACAACCATTGGTCCCAAACTCTTCACATTGGTTTACAAACCCATTCTGAACTACGTGGACTTTGATCCATTCCAAGGCATGGTATGTAAAATGCCACTGTGTGGTTCATGCTGAAAAACCATTGGTCCTGACCACTTCATTTCGTTTCTCCAACCCATTCTGAAATACATGTACATTGATCCCTATATCCAAAAAAGGGTATGTAGGAGCCTCCCTGAGGTTCTATACCAACAATCATGGTCATGACCCTTTCACGTTGGTTCACTATCAAATTACAAACTACATGTACTTCGTTACCTCTCTCCCAGGAAGTGTATGTAGGTAGCCATTTTAGGTTCAAGCCCTACAACCATGGTCTAAACCCCTTCATGTTAGTTCAACAACCCTTTCTAGACTATGTGGAAATTTATCCTTACCATGGAATGGTGTGTGGGATGCCTCCATGTGGTTCAAGCCCAAATACCATTAGTCCATACCCCTTCATGTCGGTTCAATAACCCATTCCGAACTATGGTGACAATGATCTTCTCCATTGAAAGGTACGTAAGAAGCCTCCCTATGGTTCAACCCCAAAAACCATTGGTACATACCCCTTCATGTTTGTCCAATAACACACATTCTGAACCACATGAACTTTAATTCCTGTCTCCAAGACATGGTACATCGGAAGCCTCTCTGAAGTTTACCACCATTCAATAGTAAGACAATGTCAACTGCATTGAGCATTAATCTATTTTCATCCCAAATTATCGGTAAGTCATTGTACACCAATCAACGATTAGCCATTGTATCCCATCTAGTGGCAAGACATTATCATCCCCACATGATGGTATACCGTATTAGGATGATCTATGTGGGATTGAACCACGTCTCTTGGACATGGAACGTAGGATGCCTCCATGAGGGTTAGCCCCCAACAATGGTAATCATTTGTGTCACCCCTATTGGGACCCACATCTTTGGTCCTCCCCTAGAGCATTAGACTAAACAGGGTTACTAAACATGGGTATGCCTCAATATATCATTAGGTTCGTGTCCTCTACACATACCCCAATTCTTTACTCGATCCCAAACTATGCAGACATTGATTTCTAGCCACTAGGATATGTGGGAAGTCTCTTTGAGGCTCAATGCCAACACCAGCATCACCATCATGACTGTTCCATCTCAATCAAAAACCACTTCATTCAACCATCCATCATCTAAAATGATTATTACTTGGACCGAAACATACTATTTAGATCATGCCAATTCACCTCTTCACTTATCTTAACAGCACTCAGATATATAGCCATGCTTTATCAGTATAATCAGTATTCCCTCTTAGGGTTGTACCCATGTAATCCACTCCCATTGGTGTTCCAATCAGTCTTATCTATCTCTTCCATATGTTAATCATGTCCCATACCTGTCGTTAAACATGGGTAGTTGAGTAAAACCTCAATGAAATACCCATGACATAAAATTCTGCGAAATCGACATGCGATGCCTCAGGTATCTATGCCATTGATAATACCTATAATATAGATTAGAAACCAAGACGCATCAGTGTTTCAGTGTCCAGACATGCCAGCGATGTCCAAAGTTACTACTCCTCTGACCGATGGTTTCTTCCTTGACCGAACCCCCTTGGAATGTCCTGACAGAAGTATTATAGTTAACTGGCATCCATTAAGACTTGGAACTGGGAAGAGTTTCATGAATAACATCTTAATATTTAAGGGATACCCAAACTAGGAGATGAGTTCCATGGATGAATCCACGGAATGGGGAACTAACACCCCATCGTCCTATTTCAATCAAGGTGAAAACGTCCCAAAATAAGTGACAGATGACTCCAGCATTTGGAAAGCAGGAATCCGAGGCAACAATAAGTGCACCCTTGACAAATGGAGTCACGCCACTGTGAAATCAATAGAAATAGTGTCATAAATATTATTAAATTTAATTGGTGTGAAAAAATGTCACACTCTTATATTTTATAAGTATAATATATATAATATATGAATAAATAAGTTATATGGTCAACAATACATATATTTTTGTACTATAAAATGTTTTTCTACACCATGGAAATTTATTTTTAAATTTTTGTGAATAAATTATTTTCATTAATAATTACACAATGGTGATGCAGTAATTATTCATGTATTGAATAAATTAATATTATGATATTAGAAATTTGAAAATGAATATATTTTGAGTTAAATAACATTCAAAATTCATTTATAGGTTAATATGAAATGATAGTTTCATAGAAAATGATTTTGTTAGATGTTATCTTAGTGTATTGAGTTTCCTCTATTCAATGTATTGAATATTGTCACAATTGAGAGTTATGATGGTTTCTAAGAATAATATATTATTTATTTAATTACAAATCATAAAAAAAATTTAAATATTTATATTCATTAAATATATGATAAAAAGTATTATAAATTGAACATTTTTTTCAATTTGAAACATTATATATAAAAATAATATCTTATTAATATATAAACATTTATAACCATACTTAATAATATAATTAGTTAATAAATGGATAATCAAAATGATAATTTTTCAAATCACAAACAAAAAACTTGTCAGAAAATATAATTATAGATGAGATTAAAAAATTTAATATATAATATTTTAATAAATTTCTTTTTTAGGTATTTAGTTTGAGATTTAATTTATTATAAATTAATATTTTTTAAAATTTGAAAATTCTCACTTCCTTCTCATATAAAAGGGAATCATTCTATGTCATCCATTCACATTTTGGACCCCATTCCATTCAATAAATCCCTATAATAATTTAAAACAAAATTCCATCCTTTCATTATAAAATACATTATTTGGATAGAATTCTAAAAAAACACCTTTTTGTAAAATCAAAAGGACATACCCAAAAATGTTACGTTCATCAACAAGTCTTTTTTTATTAATTGAAAAAATTCAATTATTTTTTTCTTTATATAATATCCTAATTATATTATATAAAATATATGTTGTTATATTAGGTTTTGTACCTACACCCACACAAACGTCCCTTAAATATGTAATGAAATTTCCATTATTGTGTACGGTGACCTACCGCCACATGAAACATTGTTTTTTTCCATTAACTCATATCATTGTTTGGAATTTAAATGGAAAATTAATTTTTTTATTATATATATTATACATATCATGTATTTTATAATTATTGTACAACACATACATTAATGCTTTCAATTTTTTCTAAATTTGATATCTTCGTTTATGGACTTCTAGACTACCGCCTCCTCATAGAAATCTGTTTCATTCACACTTTACATGTAATGTATTAATAATGAGTCGAGTAATACATTATGATATATATGAAATAATAATAATAATTTATTTTTTATAAACACAAAAACACATATATTTCATTTACATTCTTTCTTTCAGAATGACAATTAAATGGAAACATCGTTCATATGTACGTATGACCTACTGTATCTATGAAATATTTATTCCAATTCATATTTTAATATTTGATAAATCATTATAAATAGTTTTATAATATATGTATATGATATTAATTTTATTTCCTAAATTTTTGATTTAAGTAGATCGTGATCTATATAAAAGGGTCAAGAATATAAATTCATAATGCATACCATGCCGATATTACCAAAAATGTAGAATTAATAAGAAATTGTTAATAAATATGTAATATAATTTCAATGAAAATTATATATATTATTAGATAAATGAATATAGTTCTTCATTAGATATATAATAAAAATATATTTATAATAAAGGAGGTTTGAATGAATATAATGAGTGTCAAGACATGAGGTATGATATTCTCTTCTAACATTCATTTCTTTGGGTCACAAGACGCATACACTACATATTTCATTTATGTGGGGTATTTAGTGAAAATTAATTTCAATAATGAGTATTTTAATGAAGATTATGATATTTTAATATCTATATCAATTTTTTTCTTTCCTGGGGCATAAGATTATACTGATTATAAAGTGATGATTATTAAATTCATAAAATAATATACGTTTTGCATTGTTTCATTTTAAGTATATGATGAGGAATATTTATCTTCCATGTCCATGTTCTCAAAATAAATTTTAAAAAAAATTAATATTTTTATATTTGAATTTAACTTCATTTTTACCCTATTGGACTCATTAGTACACGAATTTAAAAAAATATCTTTTTGTTATCCAATCCTTGATATTTGTGACATTTCGACGAATAATATGATTGGTGAACATTAATAATTTATATGGTATGAATGTAATTTTCAGAATTCATCAAGATTTTATGATTTGAAGATTCCATTACAGTCAAAAAGGTTTATTTGGAATGAAAATATTTTATTTTAAATTTAAATGTTATTTCAGGAAAGGAAAAAGTTTCTAATTAATAAATGATATATTAATCAATAATAATTTTCATGTTATATCTAAAAATTAATTTATATCGTTGAAAACATTATTAGATTTTAGTTGTGATTAAATGAGAAAAGTAATTTAATGCTACCATTATTATCCTTTTTATAAATGGTTTATGTTTATGATGGAATAATATTTATGAAATGAATTTATTTTACATTTTTATGTTATGATTTAACGATGTTTATGAAAACCATTTAATTATGAGGATTATAATATGAAGAATGATTTATATTCTTCTAAATTACATATTTATAATTTTCTGTATGTTAATGGTGGTACCCATATATGACTCCAATGCATTGGTTATTGTCAAGACCAAGATCTGAATAGCCACCTGAACAGTGGAAAACAGGTTGGGTGTTACTACCGTAGGTGAAACTCCCCGAACGCCTAAGGCTACCGACTAGCAGTGAGGGTCTAATAGGTATAGTGGGGAGGATATACCTTGTTGGAGGATCATAATAAGGGTACTGGTCTGAGTATAACAATAAAGATGCAGCAGAATAAAAGACTAATCAGACACGAACCAGACACGTAGAGCCGAACTATAATCAATATAGATAAATAGCGGACGAAAATTGTAAAAAGAGTAGCGAAAATGAACATAACAGCATGCTGATAACATGTAACTACTACTTAACAGTAAAACATGCATCCAAAGCAGGTCATACACAACTGAATATAAATAGGGTTCCAATAGCTAACCAACATTAGATAGAAAAAGTAATCATGCTGATACATGTAAAGAAAACAAAACCAAGTAACACTAGAATTGTTAGACCTAAAGGTATGTACCATCTCCATAAAACAACTAACACAGCCGAGCTCCTAATGATGGACTTTTTCTTTCATGTAAATCCATAAATTCTGCAGGCATACCAAAGGGCCCATGCAGGGTGTGACACAAGTCTTATTAGGATACCACCCAATGGAGCGTACCAAATATATGTGTTTGAGTAGTCAGGCATGTGTAAGGAAAACTGTATTCAGTACAATGCACAAATAAACACTAACTCCTCTGGTGCTCAGTAGCCACCATGGAGTGTCACCTTCTTTGGCCAACGCTGGAATCTCTGCCATGTAACCCGACACAACATGCCACCTCACAATGCGTGTCTTAAGTAATGACGTCCCAAAGGCACACCCAAAAATATTAACCCGACACCAAGTTCCTCTTTAAAACTCATTTCTCATGTTCTAACGTCTCGAAGGCACGCCCAAGAATAGTAACCCGACACCATGTGCCTCCTAACACCTTGTGTCTCAAGTACCGACATTTTGAAGGCACACCATGAATAGTAACCTAGAGGAACAACGATGTCTTCCCTCAAATCACGGCGAGCCTCATCACCCAACCAGATAGTCTCAATGTTATCCCCTGAAATCTCCTCACCCCCCACATGGAATTCTACGGCAAGCACACCCAACCAAAATAACTAATCACAACTACAGGGGCCTCTAACCACACGAGTGGTCAAAACATCCTCATCACAGAGCATCACTATGTGCACACTACTCAATGTCTGGGATAGTGGTTACCACCAAAATATTACCTAATCCACTAACACATCTAACACCTCATGTACCAACGACCATTCTGCTCAAGTCCGATGGCATCGCCTTCCTAGAAACCTAGGCCATGCCCAACATGACATTTGTACTGCCTAAAGCCGACATCCATGCCACCCAATCTCGTTGTCAAAACCACCCAATGTAACTGTGGCCAACCCCAACCTATGATCAACATCACTCAAGACTAACCGAGAAAATCCCAAAAAAACCCAAAGGGGCCAACATGTGCAATTCAGCAATTGCATATATATCAAATTTAAATAGAAGACATAATCATGAAAAACAACCTAAACAGTTAAATTGCACTATGCACGGTGATGCCTTATACTAGCATTGAGGCCATGAAGGCCTCAAACAATTTATATCTAGCATAATAAATTAAAATCAATAGTTTAACACTTTAATATTTCAATTAAAACCATTTTGGCATTCCTTGGCCAAAATGCCCTGATGAGCAATGGCCCCTCTCCCGGTCCGCTCATGAAAACATGTAACATAGAATACCCAAAGGTATCCCATAGGTCCAATAAGCTATTGAATACGAAATAGTAGATAAACGTGTCCTGCTAAATATACCTGAAAATGCGTCGATGGCCGCATCACCTAAACAACCACGAAAACACAAAATGAGGTATGCACCACCTACCCGAGACTCGTACGATGCTACTTCTCTTGTAATAGCCGCCAATTCGGTCTAAAACGTGGTAAATTTATAAAAGATTCAAAAACACTCAAACACTTATAACTTGTTCTATAATTAAAATCAAACAATACGGTCCAAGAGGAATTGAGGCCTTACCGAGGGGGTTCTATCGCATCGGTCAGAGTTCGAACCAGACTTAAACAAAGATCCGAGGAGAGAAACATGGTCTGACCGACTTGGTTTGCGAAACCGTGTGTCAATATGTGTTTCTACCTCAAAACGAGGCTACTGCCCATTTTAATGAAAAAAAGAAAGTACATGGCCTGTACATCATGATTTCATGCCATGTATATATTATTTAACTATCCATAATATGGATGGGATTCTGCCAACCTACTGACCTGAGTACATGACGTGTACTTATGGGTACATGGTGTGTACTTGGTTTCTCTTCAATTCCTCGCTGACTTACCCACACACCATGTATATCCCTCATACATGGCTAGACTACACGGTGTGTCCTAATGGAACACGACATGTACCTGGTTCTACTAGGCCAACATGCCTACATGACATGTACAGCCACCACATGGTCAGGCATACACGACGTGTTTAAAACTACATGCCATGTAGGAAGAAATTTCTACACGGTCATCACATGGAATGTAATCGGTGAGAACACAAAAGTCACTTTCTTAACATATACAGGGCGTGTACTTAATGCAAATGGCGTGTAGTCTGCATGCCCCGCCTCCTCGGGCCATGAACCTTATCATCGTACCCCATGAGTCTCCTGTAATACCTTAGTTCCCTTCCCAACACCCCACAGGATATTACTCACTAGGGTCACAAATCAGACTAATGACTGTCCCAAAAGGACAACACATGTTCTTTCAGTGTGTTCTATCCTCACACACACACACCCTGTGAAACTTCCTAGAAGGTCACCCATCCTGATTACTACTCCAGGCCAAGCATTCTTAACTATGGAGTTCTATTTAGGTAGGCTATCGAAAATAATGATGCACCTTGAGGACATTGGTATTAACATTTACCCTTTTAAGTCTCACTTTTTTAGGGGTGTTACATTATACAACCCTTTAAAGAACAACACCCTCATTGTGGACCCCAAGCCTCAAACGCAGGCTGTTCCTAAGATCTTTTGGCTGGGTATTGGCTTAGATACAATTTTTTCATGACCCACCTCCCTGGGACATGAACCTTATCATCAGACCCCATGGGTCTCCTGTAATACCTCAGTTTCCTTCTCAACACACCAAAGGCAATTACTCACTAGGGTCTCTTATCAGCCTAATGAATTTACCCACATTCCAACAAAGGTTCTTTCAGTTTGTTTTTAACTCACGCACACACCCTGGGAAACATCACAAAAGATCACCCATCTTGATTACTACTTGAGGCCAAGAATGATTAACTATGGAGTTCTAATCAGGTAGGCTCCCGAAAAGAATGATGCACCTTGTTGACATGTGTAATAACATTTATCATTTTAAGTCTCACTTTTCTAGGGGTTTTACAGTAAAAAATTCATATCTCATTATATAATAACGGTAATCAAGTCAATGGTCTTGATCCACTATGGGAAGATGGGGAAACCTGATCTACTATGGGAAGAAGGGGAAACATAATAACTTTTTTGGAAGGGATTATGATTAGAAATGGAGGTGAGTCCTACCTAGTGGGTGTATAAACCATTATGTTCCATTACATTCACTATAAGTGAAACCTGACATTAATATAATAATTTAGACGTCTACATGAAAGCCATAAGTCTGTGAATTATGACAGCATGATGCTCTCATAAATTATGTTCTGATTTATTTATGATTCTTGTATTATGAACTATGAAAATTTTTTCCATGTCTCATGTATATGAATATTTATATATATATTATGATATTCCTATATTATAATCATGTTCTCATTTAATTATGTGCAAGATATTTTATATATACCTCCCTATATTACTCTTAGTGATCATCTGAGATTAGTGTTTTCATATATTTTCATTTCCCTGTGTTATAAAGATATGATTTAGGTGGGGTTAAAATAGGGGATATATTTGTGGGAATCGTTTAATATATTTCTCTTTACTAGAATTGTTTTTCCAATATTATAATGGAACAAAAGTGATATGGTCTTTGAGAATGTTTTTTTGTATTATACGAAATATAATAAAAAAAATTATGTAATATCTATGTATGAAAATTGTGGTTCATTATTAACAAGAAGTAATTCAAAATTTGATAAATCTTATATAATATCATGTGGTTCATCCCAAATTATTAGGCATGGTGGATTCTTGATGTCACCATAGGGTCTACTAGTCGTCATGGGGGTTGTGTGAACCTGGGATCCTTATTGAGTGGAATTATGTTCCCTATAGTTGATTGTCATGCGAATAGATAACCATACTCTATCGGATTCTTGTATAGATGATCAATGATGAACACCTAATGTTTGATGATGATTATTCGGCGTGTCTTGAGTTATATGTGTATTCCCTTAGTGATGTTTCGATATTTTTATTTTCACAGTCATCATGACATGATGAATGATATTCAAAATATGATTAATGTATGTTTTGATGGTGGTATATTTATATATAGTTATTTGGTTATTTATTTATTCTAATAGAGTATTCTAGAAGCACATATAACCACTAATTCAAGTTATAATGTGACCATGTTGTGGTTATATATTAATTTATATAATAAGCCCATTCATTGGACACCTTTTCAAATGGATACCTAGGAAGCTCTATCTTGGTTCTTGTAGGTATAGGTCTGAACAAGGGTCGGGATGGGTATTTTTATGGTTGAGCAATTAGAATCAGATGATATTAAGAGTCCAACATAAGGTATAAATCAATTTTGTTGAGGATATAGGTATTTTTTGTAATTTTTTATTGAATATATATAATAAACCCATTGGAATATAAATTTATATTTTATATTTTGGTCATGAACAAATGAGTCATATAACGCATTTGATTCCATTATATCGTGTTATTATTATTTTTTATTCTATAAAAAATGATGTGTTAAATTTTTGATGCTTTATTACCATTTCATAATTTTATAAATGGGTTATAATATTACCATAATACTTGATAGATAAAAACTATTGTTATTTTGACTAATGTATTTTTGGAGGCCTACCTGAGGAAATCGGAAATTTTAGTTTGGCAACTATTTAGAGTGAGTAATTTTAGTGAATTAAAAAAATCTATTAGAGTTGTTTTTTCCATAAAATATTGATATTATTATATTAGATATATGGATATTTATTGTATCTTCTGTTGGACTACAAACTAGGTTTTGACCATCTCCACTCCTTGTGGATGTCTTGCTTTCCAATGATATGGAGTATATTTTCTTAGCTTCTGTTGTTATGGTAAGAAATTATTTTCACCTATTATAAATAAAATGATTTTTCTAATTTATTGTTTAGTAATTAATGTAATTTTTTACAATTTTATATATATTTTACATATCCACTCTATATTTATAAATTATCCTTTAGTGGCAAGTGGAATCTCATGAATCATGATTAGGCATGTATCATCTTCATTACATGTATTCCTTCCCATCTTTTTTATCACTGATGAGTAACTCAATTTTTTAATGTGTCGAAATTACTGAAAAAATATTATCCCATATAATTAATTTGTATCATTCTACTAAGAGTGGATTCATTAGTTAATACCACTTTTTAAGTTTTAGAATTTAGGTTTGGTTATATAATGTGTTAGGAATAACCTACATGTAATTTTTCAATAAATATTAGAATGAAATTATACTAAATAAAGCTAATGGATGGGTTTACACTGATAGAGGTTGTATAATAAGTCATTATTGGTTATTAATCTCCTATAATTATTCTCATGATAAATCGATATTAGTGGGTATGTTGTTTTGCGTGTGATATGGATATTCTATGTGGCCCTAGAGTGGGTGGTACAAAATTATAGATATCATGTATTTTTTTAGCAGGGGGAATTTATTGTTTTCAGTTACTTGTGTCTTTTTATAAGACATGGTAATATGGGATATTTGGGAGTCCATATTTGGAAGTCCTAGAGACTCATATATATGGTTTTGGAATTATAGGTTCAATTTATATTTCAATTGGAGGGATACCTAAGTTATAGATTATACTAGATTTGAGAGTTCATTTTGGGTAAAAATGTAGAAATGTATCATTGATAATGGGAAATGTAGAAATGAATTTTAACTAGATATATGTTATTGGTGAGGATAAGACCATGATTTTATATGGGTGTTGAGAACCTTGAGTGAAAACACTTATTTTATTGAGACTAGATTCAGAAATAAATACCATTTTTATTCATGAAATGAATTTTATATATGTGTTTTATCATGTGGTATGTCATGGATATATGATTTTGACATGTAATGGAACTGAATGAAGGAAATATGTATGGTCAGACACAACATGGGTGGGAGATGGTCATTTATATGAGTTTATATAGGATACTATTAGCATCACATGTGGAAATGTTGTTGATCATGATCATCCTATTTTGATGGAATTCAACTCAATAGAGTGCGAGTCATGATTTCTATATTTTGGTTGGCACTAGAATGTTGGAATTTCATTTATCATTTTAAATTTCATCATTGATAAATTTATAGACATAATAATATATAAATTTGAATTATAGGAGGGCCTCATGTGATCTAAGGGAAAATTATTATCAAAAATAATATTTAGATCATGATATATGAGGACCATGTTGATGTTTTTGGAATGTCCCACAATGTTAGAGGAGACATAGTAAATGGTTTGAGTTAGATCACATAGTCGATCCATGTGTGGTTAGTGGAAAGAATTTATAATGATGAGAAGAAAATGAAATGAGAGAAATAACTATAATAATAAATACTGTTTATTTGATGATCATGCAGTGGAATACATAAAATCAAATAGTATGAAATCCACAATAGGGTTTTGGATGGAGTTCCCCAATATTATTATGACTTTTGATGGTTATGTTCGATGAAATTCATATGTTTCATGAACATGTATTTAATTATATTTTATTTTGGTTAAAAATTACAATTGATATAATAATTTATATGCATTTAATGTGGTGGTGTATTGTGAATGAGACATTGAATCCCATTCCTCAAATTTAATGTGTTATTGGAATGGATATAAAACTCATAAGATAGTTGAGGTTCCCCATTAACCTTAGTGAAAA
This sequence comes from Viscum album, assembly GCA_963277665.1. NCBI lineage: Eukaryota > Viridiplantae > Streptophyta > Magnoliopsida > Santalales > Viscaceae > Viscum > Viscum album. The sequence continues at coordinate 1,062,899,703 of OY728140.1, forward strand.
AATTTATTTATCTAGTCACTGGTAAATAAAAAAATCTATTTTTATAAGGTTTCATAGATGGATCCATTATATTGGATTATAGATCAATTCATTTTGATGGGATCTTAAATTTTTTCATACCAGTGGTACACTGGTGCTTCATGAGATTACCTAATAACTGTTTTGTTATATGAGTATCTAAAAATGGAATTTAAATAGTTTTTATGTTAGGAGATCCATTTTGGAAGGATAAATTATCTGATGATTCCATTAAGGATATAGGAATCATGATTATTACATAGTTCGTGAGATGAACTAGAGATATATGTATCATATTATTGAATGATCTTAATTTGGGAAATTTATCCGGGTTTAAATTGCCTTTTCACTTGGTTAGATTGTTTTTGGGAAATTGTTTTTCTTCGAATGATTGAATGGGTGAATGTGTGATGAAATTTATTAAAGAATTATATTGAGAAGATATTTTTTATGAAATAATAAAAATCTAGTGTCATGATTTTTAAATGTAATATTTTCTTATGGTAGGTGTCATTTGAGGTATATTAAATATATTTTGGGATGATCTTGCATATGTTTTCCCTCGATATGGGTAGTAGAAACACAATTTATTTGGTTTGGAAAAATATGTGATCAGAATTACAAGCCTTTGACATTTGATACATATTTTTTGGTTTAGTGATATGGATACAATAATTTATGTAGAGATAAAATATAGTAATTGAATTTTTATAAGATATTTTAATGTTAGGGAGAAATGTGAATAAAAATTAGTTGTTATGGGTTATTTTTATCTGGGGGAATTATCAAAGATATAACAATTCTTTTTGTGGTGTTGTTATGTATTCATATTTTTGGGTATTTCAGGTACTATATTGTTATCATTATAATGTTGGAAAGAGGTTGAACCACATTTTATGAGTTCGGTTCCATGGCCTTGGAGATGGGAAACACTTTCATGTAATGTTATTAATATTTAAACATGAAGGTTTGGACATGAATTGATTACCCATGTAGTTCAGGATGTCAATTTAGATGATCATTGATGATTTTTTATGATGAAAAGTGTAGGGGTGTTTGTGGAAAAAAACAAATCCATTCATGGGGTATAATTCTAGAGGGAATTTTAATATTCAATTTACTAGAAATGTTATATTATATAGAGGGATAGAAAATTGTTTTTAAGAGATTGAAACTCCAAAAATGGTGTAATTTTGAAATTTATTATGACTCGTGGAATTTATAATTGATTAGGAAAGTATCATAGGAGTGTATGGTGGCATGATATACTGAAATATGTAGATATGGGCTTTTCATGCTTTGAATATTATTCATGGGATTTCGCGGATGATCATTGAAGGAATGAAGAGATTATTGACCATTCCATGAAATATCATGACCTGCCTATTAAAATTCATTCTCGTAAATTTTCACAACATTATTTTCTTAATTTTTAATAGGGATAAGATTCATATTATTCATAGGATTGGTATCATGATTAGGAATATGATATGACTTTACTCCTGCTTCAAATTCTACTATATTATTAGTTGTAATTATGGTGATTTCATGGTTTGTGAAATGTATGGTTTATTTCATTTTTTTTCAATCGTCTCTAGTAACATTTTCATATAGATAAATATTTATTATTTGTGGGTAAAAATTACTATCATCAGATTATGATAAAATAAAATGTTTTTAGGGCTCCTTCGCAATGTCATGTTACAGTATGTCCAAATACATCATCCGCTCAACACCACATGTCACCTAAATGAGGAATTTTTTCAACATAAATTGTTTTAAATGAGTCATTTTAGATAATTAAATGAATATGTTGATTAGATATTTCATGATTCATAGACACATGAGTTCATCATTTGTGGACAGTACCCCATTACTCATTGTTTTGATACGATGATGCCATATGGTGATTTTTTTAGATGTCATCCAGTTTAAATAAAATAGTTTATTGACATTAAATTATGATGATATATTATTTTAGATGAATTATCTTGAGTAAGGTCAACACATAGATGGTGGTGGAAATATTAATTTGGAAAAGATTGATTGAAGGTTGTAGGGATACACATAAATAAAAAATTAGCTTAATTGAGGTAGGTGTTATTTCATATGATACATTGGTATTTACGCATCTAATATGCAGATAATGAGGCCCAAGATATTAGATAATTGTAGTAAAATTATAAATATATCAGTTTCATATGATATAATAAATTATATCTTTGTTTAAATAGTTTTTTAACGAATTGTGATAAAAGAATAATTTTTAGGACATAATTGATAAATGGTGGTTGTATGATGCCTCATCTTCTAATAGAACATAACTTGAGTTGAGAATGTTTTTAATAGGCTGTATTCATTCCTGAGACCTATGTCTAGAATAAATAAAATGTTCTGGATATAGTATATAATCTTTATATATATAGTTAGATAAGAGAGCAGAGAATTTGTATATTTTGGTAATGTGGGCCGTGAGAGAAACTTCTGATTCCATATATTTCTAGAGCATGTTGTACTAATGATGCGGAAGTGTACCCCCACATTGATTTTCTCATCATTAAGTAGAATAATTATAGAAAAACTATGATGTGTTTGGTAGAGCAGACCATACTAGTGAGACCAATATGTGTTAATAAAATGTATAAATAAAAAAATATATTAGTTAAGTGAAGGGAGAATGATTTCATGTATAGTTATTCAAATAAGAAAATTCAATTTCACTTCTTATAATATTTATATAATTTATCTATGAGAATTATCATGAACACATAGCCTTAACTATTACCAAGAGTAACACTATAGAGCATAGTTGAACCCTCTCTCAATGTATGTCCATAACAACCCAGTGTTCCTAAAAAAATAACAACTCTGATATATAGTTAATTTTCTACACTTACAACCCACTCCATTCAATCAAAATTAGTGACATTAATTAGAATTGTTTTTTTATTTTGATTCTGAGAGAAATTGACATTAATTAATATTAATGTTCAAGTTAATGAATAGGAAATATCAAAAGGAAAATATAGATTAATAATTGAGAATACATCCACAACATCAATCTCACCAAATCACACAAAACACAGCCACTTATAATCACTAAAAAATTATAATGTAAGGAATAGGGAACAAAAAATTAATGTTTTTGGAGGAAACCAAATACCTTAATTAATTAATAAGGAATTTAATTCAGATGAATGCAAATGTGAAATTTTAAAATAAAATTAAGAAAACCTAACTATGATGACAAGGTAGTTGATGATTAACAACCCCATCCACTCTTTAAATCATGATGGATTGAAATATCCCTATTTTACAATGGGACAATATATGGAATATTTTTAACTTGGAGAAACAAATTCACATATAATAATAGAAATAACACACATTATGTTTCTTTTTTAATATATCCTTTATCATCTTCAAAATATTTATATTTTTTATACTGTATATTAATGAGTCTCTCAATATCCAATTTAAATAATGATCTCATATAATCCTAATTAAATATAACATCATATATTGAGTGTATATATATATCTTTATACTTTAAACTCTATACATCCAAATATTTACTACATATATCTATTTATATTATTCTTTAATGTTTCCCAACAAAAATCATATCCCTTAGCCATTTCACATTATTTAGTTTCATTAATATACATGAGTTATATGAAGGATCCCAAAATAAAAATATTCATTTATATTGTATTTATATAATGTTAATATGTTAAAATCATAATGAAATCAAATATTTATGGATATATGATATATTGTGTTCTACACCGTTGTGGCATAACTTCATACCTGAATCTCCTCTTTTGGTGTGGACATGACTATTGCGACCCAACTAGTTGTCCTTAAACTTGTGAAACATCCATATTTTAATGATACACTATATACCTAATTCCCAAAACCCAAACCTCAATCACCCTTATACAAACTACTTTAGGCATGGGTGTATCATCACTTGTTCATGACACTTCCACTATACTCCATCAAACCCAAAATATTTATGAATCATTGAAAACATTAATATGCCAAGGCAATTAGACAAGGTGTCCTAAAAAATATCCTTCCTTAATAACATTCTAAATCTCTACACAAAATCACTAATAACCATTACACAAATTTATTTCATTGTTTCCTCTCTGTTAGAGATCCGTGAGATCACGTTGAATTTATAAGAACATGATACAATATTCATAATCGTTTATAACCTTATAGTCACCTTGATGAACGTTAAATCATATGAAATAGGGAATATTGATTTTCAATTGGGTACCATGAGACATCTATAAATATTAATGGGGTATTTGTGGCATAACATAAACCATAATTGTTAATATGTTACTAACACAAAAAGTAACACGAGTTGATTGTTGAAAAAAACATTTATTTTATGTTAATGGTGGACCAATAAGAACTAAAACCATGTACAAAATCTCAATGGGAGATCTCTTTCTAAGGTGCCATTTTATTTTATCACATTTAGATTAATCATGACATAAAACTAGAGAATTCCTTATCTCCATCAGTTTTGACCACAATATTGAAGCTCTACTCTATTCAGCACATGAACTTTGTTACATTTTGGTGATGAATCTCTATGCACACTCAATTTGACATATGAATCTCTAAATATACAAGGACTATAAATCCCATTGGGATTCACTACCTACTGATCCTTCAAGAGGTTTGGTTTCACGCACCCACTGGTTGAGTAATGGGCCATATTTTCCATATTTTGACACCTAAAAATAATAAAACATTTTCAAATTTTCCAATTGAATATTTATCCATTTATTATTTTTGTGATTTTATTCATTAAATGAAAAATGTCAACAAATTTAAGAACAAATAAATATATATCCAAAAAAACATATAAATCTGTGACATATATTAATAGAAAATTTATAATTAATTCATAAAAATGATGATATCACCTACCTTCTTAACATTCACATACATTGTAACGCATGATCATTTATAATAGTAGGGAAAAATTCTATTATATTAAAACTACATTACAATAAAAAAATTTAAAATTTCAAGGAAAATTAATTTTTTTATAGGTACAATATCTATTTTTAAAAAATATTTTTTTAATAATTCTATAATTATATTTAAAAATAATCCATTAGAAAAAACTTATATTAATAATAATAAATGAAATATTTAAATAATACCCTTATTAATGATAAAATGTTATTATAATATATGGATATGAAAATTTATATAATATTAATTTGATATAAAAAGTTATATTATAAATTGGATGTAATATATTTATCTTTCAAAAAATAGATATAAGTCGGTAAACAATTTAAAAAAATATTATTAACTTATATTTATTTTATTAAAATAAAATTATATTTTAATACGATATATTTGAATGAAATAAATTTAATATATAAAGATGAATATTTATTTAAATAAATATAATTGTAATTAATATTTATGTAGTTAATATAATATCTTCTTATACCTAAATAATGTATTTCATAAAATACTACTTTTTATCTTGATTTGGGGGTTTGTTTTTATACTAATTTCATCGATTTTTTAAATAATATTTGTTAAAATGAATCACATATCTGAAATCAATATAAATAATATTATATTATATAGTCAACCAATCTGTGGTCATAATTAATTTTTAAATAGTCAATATTAGTTACCATGTTTAAGTTAATACCAATTTTACCGATCGTGAATCTTTAAAATTATTCAATTGAACGTCCAAAAAAACATATCTCATTCAAATTTCATTGAAATATTGTAAACATTTTTAATTTGATGTTGGATAATGAATAATTTTGGATCCTTTGGTGTAACACAGTGAATTTTTACAATAATAATATCTTATTCAATAACATGCATGACATGCATCAACAAGTGTATAAGGGAATATAACATACCAAGACTTTATAATTTGTTAACTATTTTAAAAAAATTATATCTATGAAAAAAATTACAATGTATGAATCAATTGTTTAATGTTATTTAATATTAACATAAATTTTATCTTTGACTACATGGATCACAAATATTAGATTATGTTATACGAATCAATTACCATATTAAATTGCTTGAGTTACGCACAATACTGTGTTTTACAGAAGACTATTAATGTAATTATATAAAATGAAAAATACTTATTATCTATTTAATTAGTATATCTTAATATCATCAAATAACTTATTAAAATATATGGTTTAAAATGATATTAATTTAATTAATTTATTATAAAATAATATGAAATTAAAATAAAAACCAGTTTTATGTAAATCAAATGTCATTATAAACAAACTAATTTTATGCACCCTAAAAAGTTTTATCTTAATAAATTAAATCAAAGAATATTATTGGATTATATGAATGATATATATATATAATATTAAAAACAAATTCCGTATTCGCCTAATATGTAAGAAATGAATAAGATAAGATCAAACCAAATATTATAGATAAAAAATATATTTAAATAAATATAATTATCTGCCATTTAATATATAAATTACATAAAAATATATATTCTTGAAAATTTTTAGTCCTCATATGAGAAAATAATCTACCTTTCTTAATGTGTAATATAAAATTTATCTTCGAGTGAACTATTATATTCTTATGAATGATATGTTTTTTGATGAATACTGTAAAATACCGAATGTTAATTGTAAACTGAATTTTGATATAAATATTTTAGAAAGTTAAATTATATATTGAATTTTTTTAATGTAATAATTTTTAAATTATTAATACATTAATAATATTTAAGTCATTTATATCATTTTAATATTTAATTTTCATATAAAAACATACTTAATATTTGAACATTATTATATTAAAACCACTCTTCATTGTCCCATAAACAAGAATATATTTAAATATAAAATATACATTTATTTCATATAAATCTATAAAAATGGATTACATATTTTTTATCAGAATAATTTATTTTTTATTTTATTTTAAAAATAATTTATGAAAAAAAATATTGGTGATTGTATTTAAAATTAATTATAGTGATTTATATAAAATCATGATTAACAAGGGACAATATCTTTTACTTATGTGACATATTGTCCAATAAACATATCCCAACACATTTGATGTTCACATTCCTGAAACATAGTCATATTTTAAATAATTATATTCATTATTAGTGTCACATGATCTAGTGTAGACCTCCCAATAGTGTTTACCTTATAATATTAAAAAGATTTCAACTCCTCCACTATAAGAATTCACTCACTCCTGTCGTTTATTCAAACCAATAAATCCTATTGGATCATCAATATTATTCCAAAATATTCTTACAACATCCCTAAAAACCTAAAATAATCCACAATTTTGTTATAAAACCATTAATGGAATGATTTTTGTTTAAAACAAAAGGAGATACCTGAAGAAGAGTTAATGATCTTCAAAGTACACTTTAGTTTTATTTATTTTTCCACCAATAAATTTATTATTATATAACATTTACAAAATAACCTATGTATCCTAAACATATGTAGATTTATTTATCAAAATGGTAAAACCTTCATCCAAGAACTGATACATCATAGAAAATAAACATTCTTTCTTCGTCTGTGTGGTGTACTATTTCCTGAAAAACTGATGCCGATTTTCCCTCCATTACTACCATCCATGGTTAGGAACAATGATGTATTTATATTTTATATATCTTATATAAGATATTAATTTTTTATTTATACTTTATTTATTTTTTAAGAACACATACGTTTATTCATTGTATTTTTTTGGGAATATGATAACTACAATTGCAGATGTGTGGACTACCACCACCTCAATGAGATGTAATTCATTCACACATTAAAAGAAATATATTAAGTATTTTTTTAATATAAATATTTTAGATATATTACATAATTATGATATTTGAATTATAATTTAGAAATATCTATTTAATTTACTATTTTATCTTTTCATATGATCATAATATTGAATCAATGTTAATGTGTACTTACAGCCTAACGTTTTCATGAATATTGTATTTCTTTTTTTTAATCAAAATTTATAAATTTCTGTAGATAAATATATAAATATTATATATATAATTTATATCATTTTTTAAATTATGTGGTTTAAAAAATAATGATGTATTTAATAGGACAACAAATAATAAGTCAAAACATACAAGAGTAATAAGGAAATTAACCCATGAAATAATGAAAATAATGAACTATTAAAAATGAGCATGTTATTATATGTTATAAATTCAAAATATATGATTTTATAAATTTTAATATGGGTAATTATTATATTAATAACATTATTCAAACCATTATACATGAGGTTAAATAGATTTTAACCGAAAGAGAGTGTTCATTATGGGGAATTCTAGTCCATCTTTTATAACCGAGATACTTATTCCATACTCATCAGTCATTTCTTTTATGGTATGAATATACTACCTTATTAAATGTTATATCGTAAATTTTATTTATTTAATGACATTTTTTTAATTTAATTAATAATTTTATATATATCTCAATTAAAAAGTTAATCATTTCGTATGGGATTTTGTCTCAATTAAATTCCATGGACCAATTCACTATGATGTGGTGTACATTCTACCCCTTTTCATTAAATATATTGTCTTAGTTATACTTCCTGTTATGTGATGTTTCCCTTATAATCCACTAAACCAAGTGGTTTTGTCTTAAGAATTTCCACATAGTGATAATTATCCTTTCATTTTCACTTTTTTTGTGATTATTAACATTCCCTAAAAAAGCCAATTACATATTATAATATAATATATTATATCACATTTATCTAAAATATTACAATAATTGACAAGTTGATATGATTATTTCATATTCCATATATATTTGTTATATATAGTTTTCACATTTAACATTATTTTATTGATAGGGGAAATGTTGATAAATCTGTATCTTTATTTAGTAATGATATTTGTTATGACACATTTTTTATGAATTGAATTTATTATTTTATATGTGATGAACATATTAGACCAACATGAAATTGGTTAGGGAATAGTTATGGAATTTCCCTCAATGCATACGTGGTCTCATTATGTGAATCAGTTGTCCAGATCTGGACATTTTAAACTATGTTGAAAATATATCTTTACCTTATTCAGGTTCAATTAAAATATTAATGACATTGAATAAAGAATAATTTCATTAATTTAGTATCATTTTTTTATTATCTATAGTATTTACCTATGAAAAAATATATGACTGAATTTTATTTTTAGTGTATTGATTTGACGGTATGTTTTTTAGTTATCTAACTTGTCATATTGATTATTCACTTTTCTTTTTTTTAAATGGAATGTTTTCATAGTTATATTAATTTTTAAATTTATTATTTATTATTTAATCCTTATTTATTCAATTGTACTTATACTATAATGTGTATTTGACCTCACCATTATTTTTCTTTCATTCCACATGATATGAACAATAATTTTTTGATTGATTTTTAAGGATTTGGATATTTTAATTTTTTTTCATATAATTTTTATTCCTGATGTAAAATGAGATTCATTTATTTAATTTGGGTTCCTAATTATATAAAAGGATATGCCCATTGGGATTTGATTCCTTTTATTCATGCTAATATAAGGATGTTAGGTGCCAACTCCCAGTTACTGGGTTTGGGGTGTTATAGATGGTATTAGATGAATTTTAGTAAAATAATTTAAAATTAGATCTATAAATTTATAGATTATATTAAATAAAAACATTATATTTATTGAAGACAATTATATTATAATTATCCAAAAAACTATGATTATTATTATGGGATATGATAGACATAACATTTTTAATTTGTTTTAGGTATTTTAATAGCTGTTCAATTATAAATTTATTTTCCAAAAGTATGTAACCTAATATTATGGTATTCTTAAATTTGAAATAGAATAAAGTAGAATGAATGTATGCCCCTTATCTAAGGAGTAAAAATTATCATATTTCAGATGGACATAAGACAATAATTAGATGGAACTATACAACAAAAAATTATCATTTTATGTCGAAATAGAATCACGTGATAATGAAAAAGTGAAATAATAATCTATGTATTGTGTATTCATAAGCAATCACATGAACAAGATTACATCGCGGAACAATATGGAAAAATTAATGATGTGAAATATGGATGTTCTCCCTTTCGATATTTGTGGAAAAAACTACCCTAGGAGGCTCTTGATGGGATTACGAGTTTGTTATAAGGGCTGATATAAGGGTCATAATAAAAAAATGTAGGGGTAAGGATAAAATTATGATATTTAGTGTTTAAAATATATCGATATGTGGAACTATATAGCTGAATGTGCAAAACATCAAGAGAATATACCTTAGATGAAGCTAATTAATCATTGTCATGTTTAGGTTATTGATATAACCAAATTAGAATGAATAATATTCTCATTTATTTTGATCCATGAATAATGTTGTAATATTAATTTTTCAATGATATAATGGATATAGGTATTATGAATTGTATAATTTTTGTATTATAATAACATTCCAATAATGATTTTAAGGTTTGAATTGATCTGTGTCGATGTCCATGAAAATTATTTAGTGATAATTTAAACTTCATGGAAAATATTTTATTGAATGAAATAGAATCCATAATATATTCTTTAAAATGTGATAATGAATTTTGGATATGTATTTAACTTATATGGATAAATTAGGTGGAATATTAATGAATACTTTTAATTAATTAATTATTTTTTAACAATGTTGTTTATGATATCATTGATGTAATTTACAACATTTTTTTATTTTAGGAATATTTCCAATAAAATGTCTTTTCATAACATATTATAGAATAAATCGTGTTTTTTAACGTTCTATGTTAATTTATTTTATTTTAAAGATTCAAAAAAATACTCGTTAACAGGTTAACTAGTTCGGTATATGGATATTATGGAGCTCCTTGTTGTTGATTGAAGGATAATGATCAGTTCATTTTGGATATTCAATGAATTATATAATATGTGTTTGTTACAAATCATATATAAGTATTCTTCATTTATGAAAAATGTTAATATTATATTTGGATGAGGTTTTAGAGGTCAATAATTTACATCACAATAAGATGAAACATGCTCTATAAAATAAACAATAAATGGTTAAAGTCACCACCAAATGATAATGTTCTGTTTATAAAAATATATAATTACAAATAGTGTTTGAGAGTGAATGAATTTCTCAAATATAGGAATGGGTATATAATCATAAAAACGGTCCAATTAAAATAATTTTATATATTATAAAAGTTTTTACCCTTATATGGATAATTGGATTGGGTTCATTTATCTTATATAGATCACTGACTTTCATATAATGAATGATTTCTATCATAATAAATCATAACTTGATAGTTATATTTCTATTCAATGTGTTTTTTTCACTAATATTCTAATTTTAGAAGTATTAGTTATTTTGCAACTGATGCATTTTAATTTTCCTCTCATTAATAGGTTTTTTATTTTCCTTTTCATTATACAAGGTTTGAAACATTAGTGTATTTATATATCAAACCCAACATAAAAATATCATGTTTAAATTTAAAGGATTCAATTTTTCCATGGTAGGGAGAACGTAATAACCTAAAATTTTAATATTTTAATCTCATATTTGATAGCATGTATAAAATAAAACATCTAGAGTTTAGAGGAATATAACATCACGAATATTTATAATAAATATACTATTTTATCTGAATTCATTGTGTGATAGATTTTTTAATGAACAAAACATTGATATTACTATGAATTACTCAATATATAATTATTTTTTTACTCTAAATAGAATGTTGATGTTAGATTAAGCTATCTTCAACAATAACCTTTTTAAATGGCTTGAATTGCATTCAAGGTCACGTTTAATCAATCCCAATTTACCTTGTTATTGAAAATGAAAATTACCACATATCCATTAATTTAATTGCTTTGAATAAAATTTACTAACTAATGAATTTATATGGTATAATAAATATAAAATCAATTGAATTGTTATAAATTAATTTGAAATGAAAATAGAATCTAATTGAATGTAAAAGAATTGTTTTTAATGAAACATAATTTTATTCACCAAAATGACTTATCTGTTAATAAATTAAAATAATTAATATTAATTAAAGATATTAATTAAATATAAAAATTAATTATTAAATCAATTATCTTTTAAAGTAATCCAATATGATTGATATCCATAACATAAGAACAATCCCAATATTACGCATAAAATATATGTTTATATAAATGTAATTTTTAATCTTTTAATTAAATACATAATTTAAGAGGAAATTTTGGAAATTATATAATATTTATATGAAAAAAAAATATTTTAAATTGTTATTTCCAAATTATTTTATGGTGAAAATTTTTTATTATTTTAAAATTGCATTTTTTGATAAATAGTGAATAATATTGAGTTGTAATTGAAAATTGGATTTTCAACCTCTAATTTATATTGAAAAATTATATGCTTTATTTTTTAGAACCAAAAATTAAAACTATACATATATAAATAAAATTTTGGTAATTTTAATCTTTTCTATATTTTATTTAGAAATATAAACATATTTAACTTTAAAAAACTGTTTTACTATCCCATCATTGAGATTAATTTTAATAAATTTTTCTGACTTTCATATTTTGAAATTGGAAATATGGATTCAATAATTTTATTCAATGTGATTTATAATTTCTATTATGCTCATCATAATTTTTGTCAAAATAAATTACAGAATGAAATTTGTAAAGACTTGAAAATCCCATGGAAAATATTTTCTTAAATACATGGGATTTTTACGAGTTCGCAATTTCTGACGGTGCCTGATTCCGAGACCCGGTGTGCCAAGAATCAACTTCTGATGTTTTGTTTGGGTATGTTCAAAAAATGTACATGCGGGATTTTATATCTTTTGAACCGGTGCTAGGAATTGAAATATGAGGACACCGATGAACTCGTAGTGCCAGTATTTTCTTAAGGCAACCTTTACCGCTGTTGCGGTGCATCGAGAGTGGAAGCTAATTTTGTGGTGTCTAAATAAAATTTAAATAAAAATATGTGTTGCATATTTTTATTTGGATAGATGTTAAACCCTTCAAAGGGAGTTTGGTGGAGAGGCCCACCACCCCCTAACCTCCCTTAGGATGATATAACTAGGTGGGTCTCACCCTAGTTTGAACCCCCTTTAACCCCATGTAACTCTCACATAATTGAGGATAGACTCTTAAACATCCAACTCTCCCAATTAAATGTTGAAACTCTCCACCTCCGTTGTTTGAATTTGAAATCCATTCTTCTAAATTTAATCAAATTATTTTTCACAATTAATGAAGGACAACCCTTGAGTTGTTGTGCCATAAAAATAATAGAGAACTATCTCTATTATTTTGGCTTAACCTTCTTGCGAGAACTCTTGGAAGAACACCATTCTATTCCAACAAAGAATGCCTCTCATCTCCAAAGAATTCTCCTCATCACTGGGGAATGTTAAGAAACACCTTCTATCTTCTTCAACTAGTGTAAGGAAGGGAAGCACTGCCACCCACGTTGTACAGTGATGGTATTGTCTCGATGGGACTTAAATGAGTTCTACCTCATCCGACATTGATAGAAAGATCTCTTCCTTCCACGACGTCCTTCATCCAGGACTCATCATTGTACAATGACAAATACAGGGCAGGGGGAATTTGGATTTTTTTTCTACGTAAGAACTATATCGTTGTTCTTCGATGTTTAATTTGGTTTGATGGTGAAAAATTGGTATCATAGGAGTCGGTTATACTATAGAACATAGACTCTAATTCTTTTAATTGAAATAGTGTTCTGTGTTTAGGGTGTGGTTTTTAGTTTAGGGAAACTGGTGTTGGTGCAACGGCCGACGTATCCATATACTATGACTTTGACTTCTTATCTCCGACTCAGTGCACGAAAACACTGATTACATGTGTGTTTCCTTTGAATAAGAGTTTCCTTTTTGGTTACTTTGTGTCAGCTCACCAGGTATGCTATTTTAATCACAGCACACCTTTTTTTTCAAGATATCCCCACGAAATCTTCCATCTAGGGTTACGAGATACATTTGATATGGTATCCTAATGATCGATGAGGCCTAAGTGTAGGGCCCCATCACAACAGAGGTAACAGTGGTACCACTACCCGTTGGGCCACCGATACCGCCTGCTACTGCAGCAGAGAGTGCACACCGCCTGAGTGCATTGTATGATTTCCAGCTCTAGAGGCCTCCGAGGTTCTAAGGAGAGACGGACCCACAGGAAGCTTAAGATTGGATGGAGGCTATCTTGAGAGTTTGTAAATTGTTAGGGACACTCGACGAACTCATGGTGATCCTTTCTGTGAGTCTCCTGCCTACAGCAGCATGCAGATGGTGGATCCTGATGCTCCTAGTGCATGATTAGGCATCATAACTCTGGACAGACATCGAGAGTCTCTTTTACTTAGAGATTGTTCTAGCCAACCTTTCTGGGATGCAGATTCAGGAGTACCTTCATTTGCAGTAGGGCAACATGACATTAGCTCAATACTCCTTGAGGTTCACCGACCACTCACGCTACTCCATAGATATGGTACGGGACCTGTTCTTCAGGGCCTAGACCTTCATGCAGGGGATCAAGCATGAGATCAGGGATTCGATGATTCCCCTCAGCATCCCGACGTAGGCAGGGGTACTAGAGAGAGCACTTCTAATGGAGAGTTTTCTCGCTGAGCAGTCACCAGCGGTGAGACCCACTATCGGGCGACACATGGCAGTGTCTTCTGCAGTCCGTAGTAGATAGATGATGCAGATGTAATGTCCCGGATTTTTCCTTGTATTATTTTAATATTATATGGGAATTATTTCAAGACAAGGCTCTGAGATGGGGTGCAGTTCCGAGGCCCAGTGATCCCGGAAAAAAATCATTGAATTTAATTTAATAATTAAATTACACGCGCGTGCGGTTTTCCTGAAAAATTGGAATATCTCCAGAATGGGTTCTTGGATGAGAAATATGAGTGCATCGTTGCATTTAGAACATTGATTTTACCTTTGGTGAGGCCTAACTTTGGTCAGTGCAGGTCGGTGGTGAAATCTGGTTTTTTGGACGTCACCGTAATAAAATATTTAATTAAAATGTTTTATTAAATCTTGTTACATCAAATATCTCTTGTCCATTAAATAGATATTTCACAGGGGAATCAGGGTTACAATCCCCATAACCCTGAAATTCCCTAGAGGCTCTGGGAAAGCTCTCGAGGAAATCCCCAACGCGGCAGTGACGTTCTAGATGGATTTCGAAGGCGACGACAACACGGTGAGAGGATCTTTGCCGGAAAACGTAGTGAATCCTAGTAGGATTTTTTTTGTGATTTTAATTATTCCTCATCTTTTATTTCCACGATGAACGCGGACAAATCCATGAACAGATTATCCCACGGATCAATTTTTCTTGTGGGATGGGATTTGGAAGGATTTTTGGGGATTTGATTATGGTTATTTGTTTGGTTTTGTTCAACCTAATTACGGTGAAGAACCAAGATCGACACAAACATCGATCGAGGTTCGTCCCTCTCGATTTGTTTTGCTTTCTTCCCCAAATTCTCGCGTTCTTTGTAAGCGTTCTTCGTGTTCGTCGTGGGTGATGTACAACAGATCGATGCACGTCCGTTCTGTGATGCAACGATCCCAAATTGAAGGCTCAACACCGCAACGGTCTTGCAGAGGTGCGACGACGGTTTTGGCGGACGAATCGAAGCATATTGGATGAAATCGTTCTTCGGAAGATTTCTGATCGGATGGCTAGAACCGGATTTTGGAGCCGATTGAAAGCTCGAAACTCCCGGATTTGGCATCATAGAGACGAGGCAACCTTGTATCTAGAGTTTCATAGCGAAATGATGACAGAATCGATGTCCATAAGATCAGACGAGGCGCGCGGAGGTTGACGCGGTTTTGGAAATTTTCCTGACTACACGCCATGTAGTATGTGCTACACGATGTGTGTTCTTCGATAGGTTTACCCAGCGTGTACTCAGGGAGTACACGGACACGGGAAGGGCACACAGCCATGGACACGCCGTGTATACCACTCCCCAGGTAGACCCGGCCAGATACACAGCATACCCCGTGTACTGGTACACGGGCAGGCGACACAGACACGGGCAGAGACCATGTACGGGGTACATGGCCAGTGTACACGGAGCGAGCCCAGGCACTCAAACACGGCATGTGATTTTCTTCTACACTCCATGTAGTTTTTTACTATCCAACAAGCCTAATGGTATGGTCTAGTTACATGGGAAGCACCCAGGGTCAAGGAACATGGCATGTACTTTTCTACATGCCATGTAGTTTGGTTTTTCATGGCTTGAACGAAGGACATGGGCCATTTACATGGGCCGTATCAGGGGTCAAGGAACAGGGCGTGTAACCATACTAAACATCATGTAACTTTTTCTTCATGGCTTGAGACACTTTTCTTCTGTGGCACGGACTAGTTCCTAGGGTTCATAACCTTGGTAATCCCCTGAAGGATCTGGCCTCAATTCCTTTATATAAGAGTATGATACCTTCAGCAGAACTCCCTGAATAATGTTTTTGGAATCCCCTCTTTGAGACTTAGAGTCGGATCCTCTATTCATTCCTGGAACACTATGTAGAGTTCTTGGTATCGACGTGACCAAAATTACCTGGGTGTCGATCCTCTTCATAGAGGATTAGCACAGATTTAGTATTCGGAGTCACCACATGACTTGGATGTGATCCTCATCTAACCATCTTGTTCCCAAGTTACTTGTGGTGTGTGTTCTCCCAGAATGAGTACTTCATGTCTTTCTCTTCAGACCTAGGAGTGTGTTCTCCCGATGGTAATCTTTTTGAATTCTTCGAGCTAGATCCTAATGGTAGTTTCGCGAAGGTCATTTGTGTATGAGTATATCAAGATATTCTTGTTATATGTTCCGTAGACATGTACTGTGTAGATCTGACTGTAGATTTCTTCTTGGTATTTTCCTTTTTTGTATTTCTTTTGTGGTTTTCAGGGTGTCCTACTGGGTATTGTTATACTCACCCCTGCATAGGCCTTTCCTGCACATGTCGTGTCTTGTGCAGATGAGCAAGCCTTTGATAGGATTCTAGGTAGACAAGGACCAGACGGTGCTCAGTGAAATCAGACAGCACGAGGTGCATTCCTTCGGCGATGGGTTGCAGTCCCAGTACCTTTCTCCATAGGTTGGACTTGTTGCAGAATTTCTTTTGCTGGGCATATAATTTTGGCCTAGGGTTTTACTTTACTATACTTTACTTCCCTATTATACTCTGTTTGTTGCTTTTTTAGTGTATGCATGCATCTTTTCCTTTCTATATTTTTTACTTTTCAGCTTGTCTATCTTGGAGATGTGTGTGCGTGTGTACATGTTTATAGGCAATGCCTCCCATGTTAGCTGCATGTCTGCATACAGGTTCTTAGGAAAAGGCCTCCCTGAGTTTGTTGGGCCTTCTGCGCTAGTTTCCAGACCCTGGCCTATGGAGGCGGGCATGTGGTAGTTTCTGTTCGATCCCTGGTATGGGTCGGGTCATGATAGAGTGGTATCAGAGGTAGTTCAACCCTTGGGACGTTGGTCATACATTTCCCTAAAATGGTCTTGGTTGGGTTTAGGGCAACATTGTCGATGTGTCTCAAGAGAGGATCTCAGGCTAGGGAGTCCAGTGATGGTGCGGGCGGCTGATGTATCCATTTACCAGGACCTTGATTACCCGCTTGACGACTCGGCCCCCTAAGACACCTTTTTCAGGGAACAATGGTACATGCATAAAATAGGATTGAGTCTTTGACTATCCTTCTCGATTCAGCTCCCCATCGTTGTTGGAATACATAGATATGCTCATCCGACTGTGGTAATCCATAATAACATTCAGGATTTCTCTGCGATGAGAACCATCCGGGATAGTAGCTACGATTTGTGGAGACGGTTCTGTGAGCGATGAGAGCTCAGTTCAGGACCCATCATGTGAGCCCCTTTCTCTAGGTGGGCAGGTAACATCACCCCTACCTGTTTAGAAGAAGAAAACCCTAGCTGAGTAGGCTGAGTATGTGTGCAGGGTGAGCACACTTCTTGAGTTCCAGCACCAGAGACCATTGAAGTTCTGTAGTAAGCCAAAACCTCGAATAGTAGAGGATTGGCGAGAGATGCTGGTCTACTGGTCTATAACGGTAGTTTCCATGAGTAGATGTTTGTGAGGGGACTCTTTAGAGATATATATGCCATTATAGTTCCATTGTAAATCCCCCTTTATGTAGAGGTGATATAGTAGTCACTTGGGGTAGAAATCATCCTGCCACGCCATAAAGCTGGTTGAGATAGCGAGCACAACAAAGCTAAGACGTCTACTACAGTTAGAAGACGTCCGATGATGAGATCTCAACATAGGAGATCTTATCATGATCAGTCATAGGCACATGGTCATATGGGACCCAAGTAGAACAGTGAAAGCACAATGGAAGAATCTTGTAGACATTTGCAATCATGTTGTGGTTATGTAGCAGATTCCCATAGCGAGAAGTGCGGTAAGTCCTAGAGTCACCGAGTGCGGGATGTTTCCGAGCAGTTAACTTCCCTGCCACTGACCCAAGTAGAACATGAGGGTATAAATTTTCTTCTGTCGATGGTGTTTACTCATTCTCTTCTCAAGCGTGTAAGAGAGTCTTTGTTGCGATTCAATGACTGTGAAATCTTGTGTGATCAGATATCCTTAGGTGTTTCACCATATGGATATTCTGAAGGAGGTAATCATGACACTTTGTCCTAGTGAAAAACAATGATTCTAGTTGTGACATGTGATGTAGAGGTTCGTTTGGGGAGGCAAGCTTTCCCCCGAGTTCTATCATGTCATTTGAGACTGTGTGAGGAGATGGAGAGGTTGCATACTACCATGCCTTACCCAAATAGTTGGAGTGGGTATACGATTCCTTACACGTGTAGTAATTAAGAAGTTATGTATGTGTTCCAACACATGTCATCAATTGAATAAAGCCTTATGAGGTTGGACCACCCCTTTGGTGCACATTCTTTGGAAGCATAGAAACGTAGAGGTTTCCCTAAGTGCGGGAGAGCTATGTGCGGGCTCAGTATCCCATGTGGTTTCCCTAGTTTTTCTTTTCAGGGATGAAAAGATTGTAGGAGGGAATAATGTAGAGACCCTGTTTTTGGCCTAATAAGACTGTGAAATATTTCTAAGAAGATTTCCAAATCGGGGCACTGATACGGCGTGAAATTCCATGGCCTAGTGTTCCCAAAATTAATTTTATAAAAATGTTAAGTGTTACACACACACGGTTAAATAAAGAAAATGAGATATCTTATAAACCGTTGATCGGATTAGAAATCCGAGACCACGGTTGGGTCTAGAATGTAGTGTTTCCCCTATAATTGACATAAAATAAGTCGGCACATGATGTTCGGATTCCTTTCTTGTTGGTAGTGTATTAAATAGATAAATTAAATAATTAATTTATTCATTTAATAGAACAATCCTGAATATCTATAGAACAGGGACTCAGATAAAATATATGAGGCCACCGATGAGCTTAAAACATAGGTTTTATCCTAGTAAAGGTATAAACATTGTCCGCATCAGGTGTTTGGCATATGCGCCATCACGAGAGAGTAATTACATAATTAAATAATTTATTATTTAGTTATTTAATTTATTTCTTTTAACCTAGTGAGAGGTTATAAATTCATTATATATAGGGGTTTGACCTCATAATTAATTTTGGCCAATGACGGTAAACCCCCCCCCCTTCCTCTCCTCTACGCCTCTCCTCATTGATGAACGACAGACAATGAAAAATGAATCCTCGGATCCAAGCTAGTCGAAGAGAAATGAACGCAACATCTTCTTCTCATCATTGTGAAAGTGAGATCCTCATCAACAACGAGCGGATCATGATGAATGTAATCTTCACCAATGATCGATCCAAACTTGAGGTTGGATTTATCTTTTTGGATTCCTTTCCTCGATTTAGTTTCTCATGATGAACGCGATTTAAATAAATTAATTTTCATGTCAATAAACAGTTGATTGAATTAATTTTCTTATTGTTTATCTTGGATTTGAGATTCTTAAAACATGATAAAAATTTAATTTCCAATCCACCATGTTCTTGATTCTCAAAAAATGATGGCCAAACTAACAGTGCTATAGATCCACATGAAAAATTTTGAGGGATGATTTAGATTGGAGAGAGAAACAGATTTGGGAAATAAAAAAATTAAAAGAAAGAAATAAAAATGAGGGGGAGGCCATGCGTGAAGGGAGGTTGTGAAAGGGAGTGGCACAAAAATTTTAAGATTGTGGGTGCGTGGATTTGGGGTGAGGATTTAAGGAATTAATTTAAATTAAAAATAATAATAATATAATAATGTTATTCTTATTTTTGTTGGGGAAACTATATTTTGACTGCATCTTCCTCGTGCAACCTCGGTTTCATGAACCATCTACAGAAGTGCAAGCAAGATTCTGAGAAGGACATTCTGAGTCCTATATTGGATATCATTTTCAGGTTTTTGAATTGGGTACCTGAAATGCTCGGGAAATAATAGATTTAATATTATCATTAAATCTTCGACCTCTCATGACTCGTGTTTGCGATGCCCGATTGATTGGCCGTCAGCGGCGACGTGACTCTATCTTTTAGATGGTCGATTCAAGTCTAATGTTGGATGCTAAATTCTGGTTTGTAGCTCAGGCCCACGAAACACTGAATAATAATAATTTTATTATTATTATGGGATCTTATAACTGACTTATCTCTCTCATACAGTGTCAGAATAATGAACCGTCTGTGTCGTTGCGACCCTGAAATTAAGAAAAATGTTTCAAGACAAGTTTTGGATATTTATGTTGATGTTGAGGCATGGGCCCCACGAGGTCCAGTTCGCACTTGTCGCGGTGAAATGAAACCTTTTCATCGGCTATTCGTTTTGGATGAATGGGTAGTCCATCTTGTATGATTTTCCGTGTTGATCGAAACAGTTTGACCCATTTGGTTATCTACTGTCGTTTGATGTACGGCCAGGTTGGATCGAACACGAATCCAACCCGGACCTCGTCACTAAAATACCTACAACTTACAGATTGGGCATTTGATTGACGCTCTGTTTGTCGTGTTGGAACCCTTATGACATGGGGGTCCTCTGGTTTTCTTCCTTGTGGAACTTTGTGATGGTTGTGGTATGACTGATAACCTGAGGATCAAAACTATGGTGTTTCTTTTTGTGATAGCTAGGATGACAATTCCCTTGATGATTAAGGCGCCATCACTCTTTACTCCGATGCTCCAGTTGAGATGGGACTCCCCACCACATTAGTGTGGGTTCGTTTTCAGCTGAGATGGTTTTCCTATCCTTGGAGTCGGTGCTCCATCACATGGCCAGACTAGTCCAGTTGCATGGGTCACCCTGTGTACCATTAACATGGGTTGGACTACATGGGTTGAGACCGTGTACAGGCACATGGCTAGCATACAAAGGTCGGACCCTAGATACATTGACACGACTGGTGATCCTTTCTACTTGCTGTGTAGTTGCGTTTTACATGACTAGCCTTGAGACACGGGTCATTGTACGTGGGTAGTACCTGGGGTCAGAGGACACAACCTGTACCCTTTCTACACGGCATTTACTTTTCAGTACATGGCATGATCTTCTTTCTCACCGTATCTTTGGACATCCTTAATTTGGGTTAGTTCCCCTTCTTCTCATTCCCCTGAAGGTGAGGCATCGTTACCTTCTACATGAATATGATCTATTCAGCATGACTTTATGTGATAGATTCGGCATCCCTCCGAGAGGCTCAGAGCGAGAACCTTTATCCATTCATAACCCTAGGTAGAGTCAGGCATCGACGTGACCAACTATACTAGGCATTGATCCTCTACTTAGAGGGTGAATCAGGATGAGTCGTAGTATCTGCCATGGCCCTGGCAGTGATCCTCACCTGTGTATCATGATCTTTCCCACTCAGGAGTGTGTCTCCCATAATGAGTGCTTCTATCTATTGTGATCTTCCCACTTAGAAGTGTGTATCTCGTAATGAGTGTTACTACTTCTCGTGACGTTTCCCACTGAACAATACTTCTCGGACGGATGTCATCAAAGCTATCAGACTCGTGGAGTGTGTTCTCCCAGAATGAGTACATCATGGAATCTTCGAACATAATCCATATAAGCGGTATATGGTTGTGTAACTTGTATCTAGACTACAGGTCCAAGTTATGAGTATATCTGGTTGCCATGGGTATATATATAGGAATATATCTGGTTTGAGCTGTGAGATGATGATCCCCATACTCTATCGTTTTGGTTTCTTTGAGCGATTCATATCTATCATTGGGTGGAGATGTACTCTTCTCATTCACTCTTGTTGTAAATTATTCTCTCTTAGTTCTCTCTTATTTAGTACATCTCTTGTTGCTCCCCCAAGCCTTCGGGGCATCCTACTGAGTATTCTTATACTCACGCTAGCTTGGGATTTTCCCGCATTTGGCGTCCTCTTGCAGACGACGAACTGGTTGATCGTGACATCAGAGGATCTTCGGGATACAGGGTGCTTAGACTACGTGCAGTGGTAATGGCTTGGGATTCAGGAGTGGGATTCATCCAGCTGTTTTACTTTTTCACCTGTTTCTAGGTTTTGGAATTTTCCTAGTTGGGTGTGTATTTTTTCCCCTTTCCCTTTCAAGTTTACTTTTCTTCCTAGGGTGAAACACTGGAGCTCACAAATACCTTCTTTTGCAAGTCGTCTAGCTGCATCCTCGGCTCACGAAGCTCTGTAGGAGCCATCCGATAAGCCGATGCTGATATCGGGGTCGTCCCAGGTTGCAACTCAATGCAGAAATCTATCTACCGAAGGGTAGGTATCCCGGGGACATCCTCCGGAAAGACGTCCTCATACTCAGTGACCATAGCTGGGAACTGGAAACTCGTAACATCTGTCGTGCCGAGGGATAGGCTAGCCAACTAATGTGAAATTGGTTATGCACTCCTATGAACGAGTCTGTCCTGCGATGCCTGGGTCTCTCTTTCACCGACAAAAGAGATCCTTGTTCCATCACTGCAGACACACCGAACCCTTCTACTAAAACAATCAATCAGGGCATGAAATGTGGATAACCAATCCATGCCATGAATGACATTGTAAGGCCTCGACGCTACCACAAAGGGGTTCCAACCAAAATTCTCAACTCCAAGGGTCAAGTCACCCTACCTACAAAGGTGTGTGATCTATGATTCTTCTCCAGTCGGTGTTTCTAAGAATAAGGGTTGAGTAAATGGCTCAACTGGAATCTCAATGTCTTGAAAAAGAAAAGAATCCAGAATGGAATGACAAGCTGTGATACTCTATGTGCTCAGATAACAAAATGTGATGCTGCTAATGGATATTCCGAAGGTGGGGAGAACACTATTATTTTAATAGGATGGACGGTAGTACCCGTGACGTTGCAGGAGGAGGTTTTGAGGGATTTCTATACATCCCCATTGGCAGTGCATCCAGGCATGGAAAAGATAGACCAGGACCTCCGACGTCAGTTTTGGTGGCCAGGGATGAAGAAGAGTGTGGCATAGATTATTTCTTGGTGCCTTACTTTTCCGCAAGTAAAGGCTGAGCACCAGGTGCTAGCAGTTTTGACTCAGCCCATTGAGGTGCCAGAGTGGAAGTGGGATGGGAAATAGGTGGACATCGTGACTGGATTACCATGCACGTACAGGGGACACGATGCCATCTGGGTGATCATTGATCGACTCACCATGTCTGCCAACTTCCTAGCCATACGGGAGCAGAGTTTAGTAGAGAGCTTGGGACGCCTCTATGTGCAGGAGATAGTTCGACTTCATGGAGTACCATCCTCGATCGTCTTAGATCGTGATTTTCATTTCACATCCTGGTTGTGGAAGGGATAGTAGGAAGCCTTTGGGACTCAGTTACACTTGAGCACAACGTTTCATCCCCAGACTGATAGTCAGACAGAGTGGACCATCTTGGTCATATAGGATATGCTGCGTGCTTGCATACTTGACTTCGGTCGTAGCCGGGAGGATCACCTACCACTATTGGAATTTTCTTATAATAACAATTATCATTCCACTATTGGTATGACACCATTCAAGGCTCTATACGGGCATCCTTGCAGGTCGCCACTTTGCTGGACTGACCCGGGGGAGTCATCACTCATGGGGCCAGAAATGGTGAGAGCTACTATAGAAAAGGTGCAGGTCATCTAGGAGCGGATGAAGACTGCACAGAGTCAGAAAGAGTCTTATTCCTACTTGAGGCAGAGACATTTGGAGTTCGAGGATAGAGACCATGTGTTTCTTTGGTTCTCCCCTCGACGAGGGTTGTAGAGATTTGGCCGAGGAGGCAAGCTATCTCCGAGGTTCCTTATCCCTTTTCAGATTCTGAGTAGAGTCGGCAAGGTGGCGTATTGCTTGGATCTACCTCCTTAGATGGACCGGGTACACAACGTCTTCCATGTGTCACAGCTACAGAGGTACGTGCATGATCTATCGCAAGTAATCGACTAGGGCGAGCAGGACATCGACGATGGAGTGACCATTGTTGAGTACCCAGTGGATATTGAGGATCTTCAGGAGAAGAACCTTCATGGATGAGCTATTACCTTGATGCATGTCCTCTGGCATCACAAGAATTTCTAGGAGATCTCGTGGGAGCGGGAGGCTTAGATTTGCGGGTAGTGCCAACACATTTTTGAGTAGCCCTTGTTTTGGATTTTCGAGGATGTAAAATCCCTAAGGTGGGTGTGATGTAATGTCCCGGATTTTTCCCTATATTATTTTAATATTAAGTGGGAATTATTTCAAGACCAGACTCTGAGATGGCGTGTATTTCCGAGGCCTATTGAGCCCGGAACAAATGTTTGAATTTAATTTAATAATTAAATTACCCGCGGTTGCGGGTTTCCTGAAAAAGTGGAAAAATCCCGAATGGGTGCACAGACCAGAAATCAGAGGGAACCGTTGCATTCAAAACAACAATTTTACCTTAGGCGAGGCCTAACTTTGGCCGGCACAGGTCAGTGGAGAAATCTGGTTTTTTGGACGTAATCGTAATAAAATATTTAATTAAAATGTTTTATTAAATCTTGTTACATCAAATATCTCTTATCCTTTAAATAGAGATTTCGCAGGGGAATCAGGGTTACAATCCCCATAACCTTGAAATTCTCTGGAGGACCTGGGAAAACTCTAGAGGAAATCCCCAACGCGGCGACAACGTTCTTGACAGATTTCGATGACAACGACGACGCGGCGAGGGGATCTTCGCCGACAAACGCAGCGAATCCAGGTAAGATGTTGTTGTTATTTTAATTCTTCCCCATCATTGATTTCCATGATGAACGTGGAAAAATCCATGAACAGATTAGCCTGTTGATCGATCGTTCTTGCGGGATGGGCTTTGTAGGGATTTTTGGGGATTTGATTCTGGTTATTTGTTTGGTTTTGTTCAACCTTATAACGGTGAAGAACCTCGATCAACACGAACATCGACTGAGGTTAGTCTCTCTTGATTTTTTGTGTGTTCTTCCCCAAATTCAAAGGTTCTTCATCAGAGTTCTTCGCGTTCTTCGCGGACGATGAACAAAGGATCATTGTGCGTCCATTCAGCGATGCAAAGATCCCAAATTGAAGGATCAACATCGCAGCGGTCTTGCGGAGCTGCGAAGACGGTTTTGGAAGACAGATCGAGGCGGATCAGAATAAATCGTTATTTGGACAATTTATGCTCAGATTGTCGGAATCGGATTTTGGAGCCGATCGAAGGCCCCAAAATCATGGATTTGGCTTCACAGAGACGAGGTGACCAGGTATCTGGAGTTTTATGGTGAAATAATGATAGAAATGAATTCCAGAAGATCGGATGGGCCACGTGGAGGAAGACGCGGTTCTGGAATTTTACTCCACTACACGTCGTGTAGTATGTGCTACACGACGTGTGTTTGTCGGTAGGGTTACCCACTGTGTACTTCGGGAGTACACAGACACGGGCAGGGAACACGACCATGGACACACTGTGTATACCCCTCCCCGACCAGACCCATCCAAATTCACAGCATACCCCGTGTACTGGTACACGGGCAGGTGACATGGACATGGGCAGAGACCGTGTATGGGCACAAGGCCAGTGTACAAGGAGTGAGTCAAGGTTCTCAAACACGGCATTCGATTTTCTTCTACACGACGTGTAGTTGTTTTCTATCCGACAAGCCGAATGACACGGGCCGGATACATGAGAAGCACCCAGGGTCACGGAACACAGTGTGTACTTTTCTACACTCCATGTAGTTTAGTTTTGCACGGCTTGAACGAAGGACATGGTCCATTTACACAAGAAGTACCCGGGGTCAAGGAAAACAGTGTGTAACCATACTACACGCCGTGTATCTTTTTCTTCATGGATTGAGCCACATTCCATATGTGACTTGGACTAGTTCTTAGGGTTCTTACCCTTGGTAATCCCCTGAAGGTTCTTGCATCAATTCCTTTATACTGGAGTATGATCCCTTCAGCAGAACACTCTGAATAGTGTTTTCGGAATCCCCTCTTTGAATCATAGATCCGGATCCTATATTCATTCCTAGAACCCTAGGTAGAGTTCTTGGTATCGACGTGACCAACAATACCCGAGCGCCAATCCTCTACTTAGCGGATTAGCTCAGATTGAGTTGTCAGAATCACCCCATGAGTTGGCTGTAATCCTCATCTGAGCATCTTGTTCCCAAAGTACTTATGGAGTGTGTTCTCCCTGAATGAGTACTTTGTGTCTCACTCTTCAGACCTAGGAGTGTGTTATCCTAATGCTATGCTTAGTGAAATCTTCGAGCTGGATCCTAGTGGAGGTTTCGTGAAGGTCGTTTGTGTACGAGTATATCTGGATATTTTCGTTATATGTTTCGTAGACATATACTGTGTAGAGACAGTTGTACCATTCATTGTTGTATTTTGATTTTTTGTATTTTCTTTGTGGTTTTCAGGGTGTCCTACTGGGTATTTTCATACTCAAACCTGCACGGGCCTTGCCCAGAAGTGTCATGTCTTGTGCAGATGAGCGAGCCATTAACATGATTCTAGGTATACCAGGACCAAACAGTGCTCAGTGAGATCAGACAGGCCGAGGTGCGTTCCTTCAGCAATGGGTTGCAGTCCCAGTACATTTCTATATAGGTTGGACTTGTAGCAGACTTTCTTTTGGTGGGTTTGTACTTTTGGACCCGGGATTTACTTTACTGTACCTTACTTCCCTGTTGTACTCTGTTGGTTGGTTTTGTTTGTGTATGCATGCATCTTTTACTTTTAGTAGTTTTTACGTTTCTGCTTGTCGGGCTTGGAGATGTGTGCGTGTGTGTACAGGTTTATAGGCAATGCCTCCCATGTTAGTAGCATGCCTACTCTGTGCTAGTCACCATCCCCTGGCCTATTGGAGGCATGCATGGGGAATTATGGCTCGGGCCCCACTGGGACTAGTCGTGAAATTAGATGTCCAACCATACCATGCCATCTGGAGCGTGACCCCTGGATACAAGTTCGGTTGTGCGGGGAACAGAAGACAGAGGTGGTCCACCGAGAGCAGGCAAATGTGGAAGAGGAGATAGACGACCAGCAGGTGGTGGACGACGTTTTGAGGCTCTACCACCACCACCACCACTAGGAGGTCCACCCCGACCACAGGGATATGGCGGACAGAGGCGGGCTCAGCTCTAGGAATTCAAGGCATATAACCAGGGCGCACCTGATATTTTTCAAGGTACTATCTATGTCAACTACACCCTTGTTTCCGTACTTATAGACATAGGAGTGATTCATTGTTTTATTACCACTTACCTCATTCGGATCTCAGATATTCCGACAGAGCTTTTGGATAGATCCATACGGCTAGAGACTCCTATGGGAACATACACGATGATTATGCACTGGTGCTAGCAGTGTGATCTTACTCTAGTAGGTGAGAGCTTTGGCTAGTATCATCTTATAGCGGCGTCAAGGCCTTATGACGTCATCTTGGGTATGGACTGCTTATCCACTGTTCATGATCAGATTGACTATATTAGGCTCAATGTGTGGTGTATCCGAACGGATGGGACCAGGTTCATCTTAACCGGTGAGAAGGGAGACTTTGCAGTGTAGGTTGGATTTACGCAGAGGAGGGGGCTGCTGATCACACATCGGTTTGATAGTCTCATCCTCAGTGTTGTTGATGTGTAGAGTCTGAGTTTTCTTATTGTGGTGGAACAGTATGTGAATGTTTTCCCTTAAAATGTTCCAGGACTACCTCCTCACATAGAAGTATACTAATACATTGACCTGTAACTTGGGATAACCCCAATATCTACTACATCATATCAGATGGATCCCACCGAGCTTCATGAGCTGCGGGTACAGCTGGAGGACTTCCAGGGGAAGGGATTTATTCGACCCAGTGTTTCATTCTGGGCATCACCGATTTTGTTCTCAAAGAAGGTAGATGAGATATTCTGACTATTTTTCGACTACCATCACCTGAATCAGGTGACCGTGAAGAACAATTACCCACTTTCGAGTAATGACTACCAATTTGATCAGCTTAAGGGAGCACAATGTTTCTCAAAGATAGACCTTTTGTCTGGCTATCACAAGCTTAGAGTTTGAGATGAGGATGTACAGAAGAAGGCCTTTAGGTGTCGGTATAAACACTATGAGTTTTTGGTAATTCCCTCTGATTTAACCAACACTCCAGCAGTGTTCATGATTCTCATGATCATGATATTCCATCCATAGATCGATCACTTTGTCTTATTTTTCATTGACGACATACTAATTTACTCGACTACTAAGGGGGAGAATACCTACCATTTGCGGGTAGTACATGACACACTCTGAGAGCAAAAAAGTTATGCTAAGCTCTCGAAGTGCCAGTTTTGGATTCGAGAGGTTCACTTCTTGGGGAGACGTCATCTTGGAGGCTCGAGTTGTAGTGGATCCTGCGAAGATTGAGGGAGTACTTTCTAGGGAGCCACCCAAGAGTATGACGGAGGTATGGAGTTTTCATGGATTGGATGGGTACTATCAGAGATTTGTGCAAGAATTCTCAAGAGATACAGAACTAGTTTCAGCATTGATGATGAAGGGGAAACCCTTCATATGTTCAGATAGATAACAACATAGCTTTCAAGAGTTGAGGGAGAGGGTGAATAGTGCGCCAATCTTGAGGATACTATAGGAGGGCATATCGTATGTAGTTTACTTCAACACATTAGGGACCAGACTCGGGTGTGTCCTAATGTAGGAGTGAGAACTGATCACATATGTTTCACAACAGTTGAGACAGCATAAAAAGAACTATGCTACCCAGGACCGGGAGTTAGCAGTAGTGGTCATCGCCTTGAAGATGTGGGGACACTATCTGGCGGGTGATAATTTTATAGTCTACAATGACCCCCAGAGTTTCAGTAATATCTTCTCACAGAAGGACCTAAACCAGAGACAATGACGATGGCTCGAGTTCTTCCAGTACTATGACTTGGAGATAGTCTATACTCCTCAGATGGGGAACATTGTAGCAGATTCTCTCACCAAGAGGTCAATCATAGAGCTTCTAGGATTGGTGATAGAGTATCTGGCCGCGTTGTAGATATCCTTTGTGGATAGAGATGGAGCAACCATTCTACAGTCTCTCACAGTCACTCCTCTACTTCTTCAGTGAGTCAGAGAGGCACAACGTGGGGACGTTGACAGTGAGACGCAAATTGCTATGATATCTTCTATGCAGGCACCTGATGGGTTTTCTAAAGTTGGGGAGAACATCATATTCTTCAAAAGACATAACATGGTACCAGTTTCACTACATGAGGAGGTGTTTATGGAGTTCCACACTTCCCCTCTAGCGATACATCCCAGATTGGCGAAAATGTATCAGGACCTCAGATGATAGCACTGGTGGCTAGATAGGAAGAAGGAAGTAGCAGAGTTTTTCCCACGATGCCTAACTTGTCAGTAAGTGAAGGCGGAGAACCAGGTTCCAACAGTCTTGGTTCAACCATTAGAGGTTCGAGAGTGGATGTGGTATGGGATATACATGGATTTCGTGATGAGACTTCCACATACATCTAGAGGACACGACTCTATCTCAGCGATTTTCGACCGACTCACCATGTCAGCCCACTTCATACCGATCAGATAGTAAGGATCAATAGAGAGCTTATGATTCCTCTATGAACATGGGATCATATAACTTCATTTTGTGTCCTTGACGATCAGTTATTATCGAGATGCTCGTTTCAATTATCGGATATAAAAGGGATTTCAGGAGGCTTTGGGACACAACTTCGCTTCAGCACCTCCTTCCATCCTCAAACAGATGGCCAGACATAGAGGACCATTCAGACTCTCGAGGACATGCTCCGTGCATGTTTCCTCGACTTCAGTCATATCTTGAAGTATCACATACCCTTTTTAGAGTTTGTGTGTAACACCAGCTATCACTTTACCATCGAGATGGAACCTTACGAGGCACTATAATTCTGACCTTGTAGATCACCTCTGTGATGGACTGACCCAGGGGAGTCTGCACTTGTAGGACCAGATATGGTACTGGATGCGACGGAGAAGTTATGGATAATCATGGTGTGGATGAAGACTGCACAGATCAGACATAAGTCTTACGCTGATTGGAGATAGAAACCACTAATGTTCGAGGATGGCGACACCTTCTTCCTACGGGTCACACCTGGACAAGGTCTATGAAGATTTGGAGGAGGTGACAGGTTATATCCATGATTCATTGCATTGTTCTAGGCCCTCAACAGGGTAGGTGAGGTGGCTTACCTCTTGGCCCTTCCACCTCAGTTGCACCAGGTGCATGACGTCTTCCACATATCTCAGCTGAGAAGATAAATGCACAATCCATCCCATATCATCGACCATGGGGAGCTTGACATCTATGATGGGGGGACATTCATGGAGGTTCTTGTGTATATTGAGGATCGACAAGAGTGGGTCCTGTGTGGATGGTCGATTCCTCTAGTGCGCATTCGTTGGCAGCATGAGAACCTCCTGGAGAGTACATGTGATCGGGAGGCTCAGATGCATTCTCAGTACCCCAATTTAATTTCTTAGTGTGTGTTATAGCTTAGTGGGATGTAAATCCCTGAGGTGGGGAAATTTATAGACCTGAAAACCCCGTGGAAATATTTTTCTTAAATACATGGGAATTTTATGAGTCCGTAGTTTCTGACGGTGCCTGATACCGAGGCCCGGTTTTCTTGGAATCAATTTCGAATTTTTTTTTCGGGTGTGTTTAGTAAATGTACATGTTGTATTTTATATCATTTGAACAGGTGGTCAGAATTGAAATCCAAGGACACCGATGAACTAGTAGCACCTGTATTCTCTTAAGGAGACATTTTTCACTTTTGCGTTTCATTGAGAACAGATGTTAATTTTGGGGTTTCTAAATAAAATATAAATAAAGTATGTGTTGCAAATTTTTATTTGGATGGATGTTGAATCCTCCAAAGGGAGGTTGGTGGTGGGTCCCACCACCCCCTAACCTCCCTTGGGGGGATATATCTAGGTGGGGACCACTCTAGTTTGAACCCCCTTTAACCCCATGTAACTCTCACCTAATTGAGGAGAGACTCTTAATCTTCCAACTCTCTCAATTTAATGTTGAAACTCTCCACCTACCCCATTTTAATTTGAAATCCATTACTCTGCATTTAATAAAATGGGTTGTCCCAATTAATAAAGGACAACTATTGAGTTGTTGTGCCATAAAAATAATAGAGAACTATCTATATTATTTTGGCTTAACATTCTTGGGAGAACTCTTGGAAGAACAGTATTCTATTCCAACGGAGAACGCCTCTGACCTACGAAGAATGCTACTCATCTCTAAAGAATGTGAAACAACACCTACTATCTTTCTCAATCAGAGTAAGGAAGGGAAGCACCGATTCCCACAAAGTACACTGAGGGTGTCGTCTCGACGCGACTTCACAGAGCTCATCCTCCTCGATGTTGACAGAACGACGTCTGCCTTCTGCGACGTCCGACTTCCATGACTCAACAACATACAACGTCAAATACGAAGTAGGGGGAATTTGGATTATTTATAGATATGAATTATATAATCATTCTTCGATATTTAATTTGGTTCGATGGTGGATAATTGATATCACCTAACACGGAGGGTGCATGCTGAAAAAACATGGCCCGATGTCCCTCTATTGAGTCTTATTTGGTTGATGTCGAAGGCAGAGCATAAAAGGCACGATTTTGTCGCACCGCCCTGAAGAAGAACTGTGGAAGAAGAAAGAGGAACCACATCCAGGAGGGCTGCGGTGGATGAAGAAGCGTGGGGCCATCGTGCCGTGTAGAGGACTGCAGGACCATGACGCTGTTGCACCGCCATGGAGGTGAGAAGGCGGCTTGTCAAGCCTTCAGTCATGGATCCAGACCACGGGCCGAATATACGGACCGCTAGAATTCTGCGGTGCTCGCAGCAACCTCATGGAGGAAGACCATTACATACTTTCGCGGGCCACTCGACTGGATGAACTGACCGGCCGCCTACCGGCCGGGCTGAAGAAACATGGCACCCGCAGGCTCCGTGTGGTTGAGGACTGCGACCCACATCTTCAGGCCACTAATCTAGGAGAATCGGCTCACTAAAGCCGGCCGGGATGGAGAATTAGGGTGCCCGAAGGCACCACGTGGGAAGAACAATGGCCTACAACACTGGCCACGTGCGTCAGACCTAACCGGTCGACTACGGCCGACCGTGTTGTGGAGAGGTGGCGCCACCGAGTGAACCGAACCGGCCCGTAGTGCTGGCCAGGCCCACAGGTGGGATGACCCCCTAGTTGGGTCGGACCCACCGAGCCAGGACGGGCCGACCCACCAGTCCATTGGGATTGACGGTCCGAACCCAACATTTCTTAAATATGAATATCTCATAGACCGTGTCTCCGATTGATGCACCATCTATGGAACTAGTACCCTTGTGATGAGGCGGTCGTTTTGGAATACTATATGTGAGTTTTGGAAAAATCTGGAAAATAGCCAGGCTGGATCGACCATAAAATCAAACCGGGCCCCTGGAACGGAAACACCAATAACTCTAAGACTGTGTGTCCAATTGTTATGTCGTCTATCTCGTTGAGTTCATTTTGATGATATGGAAATATGGTATACAACAAATATTGACTTCATGATATTTTATGTATCGACAATTGGCTCAAGGGGAAGACCCTTTCAGAATCCAACATGTTGTGCGCGGGAACCGTAGAGGTGACTACGACGACCACTGTACTAGAATCCTAAGTGGTTTCGACAACTATGACTACTGAACTTGAATCCTCAATGTGTTCAAAAAATATGACTACTGTATCGGGATCCTCCGGGGGTTCGACAGTTCTGACTTCTTTTCCTATATCCTATTTGGGTCTGACAGAGTAGTTGGTCTTGTATCCTTTGTGGGTCTAACAGCTTAGCTGGTCCTTTATCCTGTGTGGGTCTGACATCTTAGATGAATCAGTTACTACATCTGATCATCTATATGACTCTATGAATGAAGTATACCCGTGTGAGATGAGTCTTGAATTTCAATCACTTATCTTTGAGGGGATTGACTCTAAATCATGTGTGGACTGGGTTATGCTTGGGCTCGAGAGTTGGAGCCGAACTGTGATTGATAACATAGATATATGTACGGGCATATACCTAGGTAGGGTTGGTTGAAACTTCGTGATTGTATCTTTCTTCTATGGTTTATCCTTAGTGGATTCTGGGAGACCTTTAGGGGTCTTTGGGTCCCTACTGAGTATCGTTATACTCACCCCAGCACGGGCTATGCATGCACTTCGTTCTGTTGGTTGCAGACGACAAATATCACTGATTGGGGTAGAGATTTATAGAGATGGACGATACCCGGAGGTGGACCACATGGGAAGACGTACACGGAGCGGACGGACGAACCTATGGTGTTGAGGAGTCCATATATTCCGACCCTCTAGGTGGGAATTCCATAGGATGACTCATTAGTTGATGTTTTACCTTTCTATAGTTGTACTAGCTTTTCAATTGTTTTGTAATTTACTGTTGGGCTTGTATTTTCGGCCCCTTTCCTTTTAGCACTTTCTTTTGTTTACAACTTTACTTAGTGTTTACTTCCAATTGAATAATTTGTTGTTTTTTATTACTTATTAAAGTCAATGCCTTCACTTTTTACCGGGATTACTTCTTTGATGCTAGTCACCATCCCCTAGACTAAGGAAGGAGGGCTTGGGGTAGTCACAGCATGGGCCCCGAGGACGGGTCGTGACAAAATTAAAATTAATTACAATGATTAAATGAAAAATTGATGTAAAAAGGGACTAAACCATAATCATAAGATCAAAAATGACCAAGACACAATTAAAAATTGAATTGTATATAAATATATGTATAAAATACCAATTTTTATCAAATTTAATTCATTACTATTGGCAACAGATATATGAGAGAGATCCCAATAATTTTTACCTTTATAAATTTTAATGCTTGTCACTCCACCTCTAATATAATTTGTACTAACTCCCATCATTTCCCAGCATATTTCAATCAATTTGGATCATTTTTAGACAATAAAAATAAAAATAATACCTCTATTCACTGAAAAAAGATGAATAAATGTTGGAATAGAGCCTTCCAAGGAAGGATTTCGGTATAAACGAAATAGAGATACAAATAATAGGTGTATAATTATTGAATGAGAAATTTGGGTTTTATTTATTTCCTACACCTATTAAATTATAATAATGAATTATTAATTAAAAAAATAAATATAATTAATATTATGATATATTTTTATTTTTTTATTTTTTATAGAACCTACACAATCTTCCATCAAAAGGGATACACAGTTTTTTGTGTGTATTGTTAACTACCGCATTGTGAACTAATGACATTTTTTCTTCAATTACCACCTTTAATACATGTGAATTATGATATAATAACTGTTTATATATATATATTATATATATTATATTTATAATTTATTTATTCTATAGATAAAATTTTATAAAACATTCTATTTAGATATCCATTTTTTGTTAATACAATAACATCACTTTTAGATGTGTGGAATATTGCCTCCTCAAAGAGATTTTACTCTTTAATTATTTTTATGGATTTTATTAAAGAAGGTTTTAATAATTATATGAAATTTAACTATAAAAGAACCATTTAATATAATTTATATACATATATCATTTACATTTATTCATTTAATACTATAATAAAATTGAAATTACAATCATATGTACCTATTACCTACCATCACCAATAAACAATTTTTTTATTTATATATCCAAACATTATGGATTAATATAAATACATATATTAGTAATATATATATATATATATAACTAAAATCATGGTTTACATTCTACTTATCAGGAAATCATGATCAATTAATATGATGAAAAATACCATGTAAAAATATACTTGATTAATAATGAAATTAACATACTAGATGATGTAAACGATGAAATATTATTAGTGAATAGGTTATAATATGTTATAAAAATACTATATATGAAAAAATTAATATTATTATTATTCATGTATAAGTTAATATCTTGATTAAAACAATTATACATGAGTTTAATGAGCATTGAACAATAATTGAGTGTTAGGTAAGGGGGTTTCTAATGTAACATTTATTTCTACAAGTCATATTCCATATTAAACACATGTATAATTTATTTTGTTTAGATAATTCCCTATGACATGTTATATCATGAATTAAACTACTTTACTGATATTATATGTAACAATTTATGTTATTCTTTCATAGATATCAAAATTCAAACATTTGTCAATTATTAATGTATTTAATCTAAATTTACATTCAAGTGATACTTATTTATTGTTATACTCCAATTCAGTCAAATGTGGTTTATATATTTCCATTTTTATTAAATTTTAGGATTCATAAATACATCATGGTATTCTATATTTAATATTGAATCGTCCCCTAAACATGTTTTGACTTAAAAATTTCCAATGGGAAAATTTTATCTTTACAATCTCAATTTCTTTTTTGTTTGTTAAGTTTATCTTGTGAAAAAAAATTTAAAAATGATGATATTTTATTTAAAATAAATTTTATCTTAAATATAAATATTCCTATATAGTGTGAATTATTATTTCTCAAACTATGTATTTTTTTAACATATGGTGTTTCCTTTAAATTTTATATGAATAATTGATCAAATTTTAATTTATCATTAAATTTTACTCAATATTGACATTAAATGTAGAAAAATGTTTATGAATTAAATTTATTATTTGAAATATGATGAATGATGAGAAAATTCCTAACACGGGTTTGGGACCACTTAAGGAAACCCCCTCGATGCATTATTAGTATCTTGAGGAAATTAGTTTTCCAAATAAAAGTAGATTAATCTATAGTGATAATTGATGCTTATGGAATAATGGTCCATCTGCTAGAAATAATATATATATTATTTTATAATTTCATTAATTGAGTATTAATTTATTATTATCTATGGTATTTTACAGTGAAATAATTAATGTATTTTTTTATTCTATTGATTAAATTGAAAGAATTTTTTAGTTATATACCATTCTATATTATCTACACCTTATTCAGTTTTTATAGTGGAATGTGTGTGCATTAATATATATTTCCATATTTATTATTTATAATTTGTTCATGATAGCATCCAAAGTACATAACACACTCTATGAATTTTATCTCAGCCTTATTTTGTTTCATTTCCCCATGATATTAAACATAATTCATCAAATGATTTTATAGGATTCTAAGCATTTACATCTGTTATTCATTATATTTTATTCTCTATGTAAAATGATTATAATGTATCTAATCTATTTTCCAAAAAATAAAAAAATAATCAGTCCTTTTAGATTTTATTCATTGTAATCATGTCAATTTAATAATGTGTGGAAAGAGATATGGGTTTTTGGGGTATCGGGAATTACATTTTTCATTTTAAATAGGAACACCTAATTTATGCTTTTAAAAAATTCACCATGTTTTCTCCAATTCAATAATAAACATTCACTCCCTACCCTAACTTATTCAAAATGATAGGCCATATTTTATATACCAAAACCAGAGAATATCACTCTAAAAATCTTTATCCACAAACATCATCTTTTGATCCACTCAAAACACCAACCCTAGAGTATGTTAAAAAAGACACAAAAGTGGTTTTTCTTTTAGAAGTTAATCATCAAAAAAACTATTTATATTTCATTCCTATATTACCACTTTTAGTTATGCATTAAAACATCAAATATAAAAACAATTTTATAATAAATATAATTTTATGTTTTTATGTTTATGGAAAAATATTTATACACCTCCTTCTTCATCAATTGGGAAACAATGCCCCCACTCATGTTTAATAACGTGTGACTCCTCACTAAACAATGTATTATTTCCTTTAATAGAACACAAGTATAGTAATAATGAATGAAATTAAAAATATATTTGATATATATGAATTGATATTAATTATATAAAATTAATATATCCACCACTTTCTTCCCATTTCACCAATTTATTGAATGATATTATCACACTTTTTTATAAATGACTAACTATCTCCAAGAAGTGATGAGATTCATTTTAAATTGTCACATATAAGTAGTGGTTCAAAAGATATATCAAAATATTATATATTTATGTTAACAAAATTTATATAATTCTAAAATTATTTTATTATATACTATATATAATAACCAAATATTTCATGGAATAACACACATCAATAAATAGGGAAATTAACATGGGAAATAACAGTAATAATTAGTGTTTGGTGGTAAACATGTTGTACGATGTCCTCAAATGATATTTTATGAAATTGTAAATTTTTATATTGGTTTCGTATAAATTAATAAAATATTTTTAACCATTATTCAAGATCATAATGCATGACCAACTAATGGGAATCATCTGTTGATGGAAACTATCTCAATTTCCATAATTGAGAAAAAATTAATATTTAAATTAAGAAATGATGTATTTGGGAAAAGTTAGAAACAAAATATGTTTAATATAAATGAATTATAAAACATTTGAGACATTGAAATATTGGAATAATGATAATTCCTATTAGAATAATTAACCCTATAAAATATCCATTGTTTTATAGTTACCTCTTTATTCTGGTTTTCAATGATGAATATTCAGAACGATTCAACTTCTTTTCAGTGATTTAATATGATCGACTCTGATTATCAACCATTTATTTAATATATTCTAAAAAAATAAGATCATTCCGATTTATCCAAACAAACTGTTCAATATTATTTTACACTAGCATTATTATTTCAGTAATACTTCCAATATCCTCTTGGGATTAATTAATCATAAAATCCTTAGACATAATTTCTTCCCTGGAAGGGACAATAAAATTCCATGTTTTTCCATTCTGTATTCTTTTTATCTGATGTTCACTTCATGTAAAAAAACACACCCATAGATTTTTCAACCATATCAATTATGGTCTCACTATTAGTGCGATTCACTATTCCAAAACCACCCAAAATCAGATTAAAATTTCACATAAATCCACAAAACTTCTTTTATTCTTTAGTATCACTAAAAAAACATATTAGTTATCATACTAATGTTTGAAATTATAATTCTTCTCGTAATTCATATAAGACATCTTCTAATATATCTTTAGGTTTCTACTCATTTTGTAAAATTTGTCTTCATTATTTTTCCTAAATGATTGTAGTTCTTATTCCATTTGGATTTCTTACCTTTTACATAGTTAGACTCTCCTAATCCATGTTTTTTTATAAATCCCTTATTCCTGATAGGGAATTAAATTCCAATTTTCTATCATCCCTTGGCATAGATTTTTGATAAAGCACTAGAGAACTCATCTCATCAAACTTCCCTAAAAAATTATTTACCCATAGTGACGTTCTCCACTGGGGCTCAACATTTTTTCTATAACCAGCCCCTCAACTACTATACATTCTAATAGTTTACTATTTTGATAGTTGGAATGATTCTTATAGGACATTAAATATTCATTATTATAATCTAACAAACATAAAACTCTGATGTACCAAAATTAAAATATTCATTTAAAAGCCCAAAATTGGGCTTCCCTCACCTGTTGCACTATTCATTACCTCTTGAGTAGGTTCCATTCCATGTCACATAACCTCTTCCTATGATGAATGATTCAGTCTGTTGATGTTTGATTCTAATAAATAATCATAAAAACTCCCTCATCCCACTATGAGCTAGACATGGAATACAGTTTAACCATTTTATCAATTAAATAATCCCTCTAATGATTGAATATATCTACAATAATTGGATCATAATTAAAAGTTCATTCCTTTTTTTAGTTGGAATTATCTTTTAACACCCTGTTACTAACCAACTGATCTAATGTGAGGTCATTTTAGTTTGTGTCCACATTGTAGAATGTTTTGTCTAATCATGCACCCCTTTTCATACCCTACCCTCCAAAAAACATGATAAGACTAGAAAAACCATACACCTATAAGATAAATTTCTTTCCCATTACTCTGTGTACATATACTGTCTTGATTGAATTTCATCTCCACATATAATCCAAAACAACTATACTTGTGAAGTTAAGATATTAACATAATAAAAATATGATGATAAATCATGTGTCAAACAAAACTCAATATATAATCATAAAATATATAACCATTCCAAATTTCCCATCATACAGATATTAGAGGTGTCTTAGGAATGTATCATATAATCAGGTGCGATAAACAAAATCATTATAGTAGGAGTATCGTGCTTCATGATGATGTCATATATCCATGGAAATTATACTAATTAACTCACATTTCAATTTTGATGAGATATAGAACATGAAAGAGTCAAATAATCATGTGAAGGAAACATATTCACAATATTCTGTTTTCTATGAAGGAAAACAATCAATAATTCTGGAAATCCTAATGTACTATAGATGAATCTATGAAGAGAATCCAGGGATTGATTATATTGTTTTATGTAGGATATCAGGGAATGATTCATGAGAACTGAAGCATATTGTGAGCTCCATCAATGAAGCATAATTCTAAGGTGATCCATCAAATAAATCTCGATGTAAAGACCCGTAAAATTCAAGGGAAATTTTTTCTTAATTTTCTTTAGAATTTTACAAGAGCGCGGTTTCAGACGGCACCTGATTCCGAGGCCCGGAGTGCCCGGAATTAATTTCCGAAGTTTGGCTCGGGTACGTTCAGTGAACGAACGAGCGGGAATTTCTAACTTTTGATCCGGTGCTCGGAATTGAAATCCGAGGGCACCGATGAACTCGCAGCGCCGATATTCGCTTAAAGAGACCTTTTCGGGAGTTGCGTTTGTTGCGGGTTGAAAGTTAATTTTTGAGGTTTTTAGTTGAGTTAAATAAAATTTGTGTAGAACAAATTTTATTATAACTTCTTAAAACCTATCAAAGGAGGTTGGAAGTGGGACCCACACCCACTTAACCTCCCTTGGGAGGATTAAGTGTGGTGGGGCCCACACGAACCCCCACCTTTTCAACTCCCCACTCTCCCTCTTAATGGCTTGACAAGTTAACTTATATTTAATTATACAATTCATGTATATTAAATAAGTGAGTTAATTTTGGAGTTATCCATTTTGAATTTCAAACCTTTGAAATTCTTGTGGTTAAGTTATGAAATAATATAAGTTAAAGCTTATATTATTCTAGGAGTTTCTTTTACCCTTGGGAGGATTTCTTGAGAGCTTTGGAAGATTTTCTTCTTCTTCTTCAACTCAACGAAGAACGCGAAGAACGTCGTTCTTCAACGAAGAACTTCTCCGCCGAAGAACACGATCCATCCGCGACGCCGTGTCCGCGACGCGACGTACTTCTTCCGCGTCATCTCTTCCGCGACGGTTTTCCGCGACGAACGCCTTCGATAACGACTCTTCCTCCGACGTCAAAGGAATCGACACCGATTTTCCACGACTCCGTCACCGTGCGACTATCGAGGTAGTGATTCTTGAGTTCGTTGTTCTCTTTATAATTTGACTTTCCTCAAGACTTGACGAGGAACGCTCTTTTTCCGACGAAGAACGCCGCACCTCCTTTCTTCGTTCACCGTGACAACGAAGGGGACGCCATCTCTTCCTCGGACCTTCTTCGTCGGCAAACGAAGATCCGCCAACGTCGTGTCTCCTCGGGCATAACACTTCGTCAACGGATTTGACGAACGACGACCGCGACGCCCGACCTCCGCGACACCGTCTTCCGCGGACATAGTCAAATCCTCGAACTTATACCCGAGGTAGGGGATTGTTGTTTCATTCTTAAATTATTCCATTTCTTGAACATGGATCTGGCATGTCTAACATGAGGCTTGAAATGTTCATGTTGAGTTTTTATTTAACGTGAGGGGGGCCGGACCGCATGAACACGGCCGAACCCCCCTCCAACGTTTATGTTGATTTTATCTTGCGGGAGGACGCAAGTGGCGTGGTGCCGTCGCACCACGCGGATGAACGTGCAAATATCTTCGCGATGCCGTCGCACGCACCATGGTAGAAACAACAGAAACGCGACGCCGTCGCGCCACGTTGGATGATTATCAAAGCACGGCAAAGGGGAGCGGTGCCGTCGCACCGCGCCGGACGACGAACGCCGCGGCCGGTTCCGGGCCGCGGCGGGACGAGAAGACCGCGGCCGGTTCCGGGCCGCGGCGGGACGAGGAGACTGCGGCCGGTTCCGGGCCGCGGCGGAAGAGAAGGCCGGCGGCCGGGCCGCCGGCGTCGGAAGTCGAAGGCGGGACCGGAATTTCCGGTCCCGTTAGTAAAAAACCGGCCGGCCAGCTGGCCGGCCGGATGACTGAAAACCGGGGGAATAAATCCCCCGGACCGTTCAGCAAACCCCCCTCTTAATGAGGGGGGTGGTTCATTAAGGAGGGGGGGGGGGGGGGCAGCAGCCCCCCCGGTTTTCCAAATAGCGGGCCCCCTGGAAGGGGGGGGGGGCGTTTGTCAAAATCGGCGCGGCAAAGCCGCGCCGCCATCCCAAAAGCGGGGGCAATCAAGCCCCCCGCGTGCGGCTCCCCGTGCGGCGCCAGCACCAGCCGCCGCGGCCCGCTGCCGCCACCGCGGCCCGTCGCCGACGCTCCCGCGGCCCGCCGCCGCCGCCGCGCCGCCCCGGGGGGGGGGGGGGGGGGTGGGGGGTCGGGCCGGGTCGGCCCGGACCCGGACCCCCCCGTTTCGGACCAGTTTCGGTTTTTGGCCCATAACTTGAGCCTCGGACCTCCGAATGACGAACCATCTGCGGCAACGCGATACTTGGATCGAGACGGTCGTTTCGGTATATCGCACTCAAGGTTTCGGTTTTCTTTGAGTTCGGCCGGGTTGGTTCGTTCACGAAACCAACCGGGCCTTCGGAGCGGAAATGCTCATATCTTGAGCTACGGACGTCTGATTGACGTGCCGTCAGTCGTGTAGTGTTCCTCTTAGTGAGACGGATCTTTTGGCATACTCCGCCCGAGGTTTGAACGCAGGTGGAGTACGGTCGGGTTGGTTTTGCCTTAAAAACCAACCGGGCCCCGGAGACGAAAAAGCCAATAACTCACAGACCGGGCGTCCGATTGACGCGCCGTCTGTTTCGTTGACTTCCTCTTGATGAGACGGAACTTTTGAAATACTCCGCCCGAGTTTTGGATGCAGTCGGAGTATGGCCGGGTTGGATTGTACCCGAAATCCAACCGGGCCCCTGGAACGGGAAAGCTGATATCTTTCAGACAGGACGTCCGTTTGACGAATCGTCAGCGGCGTTGGTGGTTACGTTGAGTAACGGTCCCTTTGAGTATACCCTATGGGAGTTCGGGGTGCAGTTGAGATACGGCCGGGATTGGTTTCGCTCACGAAACCAACCCGGCCCCTGGGACGAAAAGGCTAATAACTCACAAACCGGGCGTCCGATCGACGCGTCGTCTGTTGCGTTGAGACCCCTGTGACGAGACGGACCTTTGAGACACTTCTTCGTGGGACTTTGTGATACTTGGAGTATCGACCAGTAGCTCGTGGAGCGGACCCTCCCGGAGACGAGCGTGCAGTGTACGGAGACCGTGTAGCCGGCTGAGACCTGATGACTGCTTGACCGACTCGACTTGGAGTGAGTCGACTAGCCCAGTGGACGGAGCGCCCGGTACTTGGCGGCAGACCCACGGCGGACGGAGCGCCTGGTAGTTGGCAGCAGACCCGCGGTACTCGACAGGAGGAGTACCTCAGTAGGCTATCTGGGTAGCGCCCGGTATTTGGCGACAGACCCTCAGCGGACGGAGCGCCAGGTAGTTGGCCGCAAACCCGTAGTACTCGACAGGAGGAGTACTTCAGCAGTCCTAGGTTAGTGAGCGGCAGCCTCGGAGTCGTGAAAGGACCACTGTACACTCTAGAGA
Organism: Viscum album; assembly: GCA_963277665.1. NCBI lineage: Eukaryota > Viridiplantae > Streptophyta > Magnoliopsida > Santalales > Viscaceae > Viscum > Viscum album. The sequence continues at coordinate 1,062,943,283 of OY728140.1, forward strand.
CGGAGCTCTTCAGCAGTTACGGTTTCGATAATGAAAATCCTGGTTTGAGCTGAGACTTTTGACCTTGTGTTTACCTCATGATTGAGATGGGTCACTTGCTAACTTTGGTATATGTATGGGCATATACCCGAGTAGTGGTTATCCGTCGTTTTCACAATCCTTGTGTTTCCTCATGATTGAGATGGATTACTTGATAACTTAGGTATATGTATGGGCATATACCTAAGTAGAGTTTATCTGTTGAGATCTTCTTGTGTTTATCCTTGTTGGTTTTAGTGAGACCTTGAGGGTCTCGGGGTCCCTACTGAGTATTGTTATACTCACCCCTGCACGGGCTATGCCCGCACCTCGTTGTGTTGGTTGCAGACGACGGACAGTGCTGACAGAAGCCGAAGATTCAAGGACTGGACGGTACCTGGAGGTGGACTATACGACGAGGCGGTACCCGGAGGTAGACACTGGGCGAGACATACTCGGAGCGGATGGCGGGACCCGAGGAGCAGAGGAGCTATCTGTACCCACCCTTCAGGTGGGATTTCCAGTGGACATCTCAGCGTAGCAGCTTTACTTATTAGTCGCTGTTTTCCCTTTCGAGTTGTACTTTACAGTTGGGCTTGTATTTCCGGCCCCTTTTTACTTTTCAGCTCTTCTTTTTGTACTTAGTGTTTTACTTCCGCTTGTACTCTGTGGTGCTTGTTTTCTTTATAAAGGCAATGCCTTCCCAGTTATTGGAATTTTACGCCTTTGGTGCTAGTCACCAGCCCCTGGCCTATGGAAGGCGGGCTTGGGGTAGTCACGGCACGGGCCCCGAGGACGGGTCGTGACAAATTGGTATCAGAGGTGGTCGGTTCTACCGCAGACTCTGATCTTTCTTTCTGTGAAGCAATAGTGTTAAGGGTACCGAGTGTGGTTTTCAGTTCAGGGAGTCCAGTGTTGGTGCGGGCGGCCGACGTATCCATACACCAGGACCCTGACAACTGATTTCCGACTTTGTGCACGAAAACACTGATTGCGTGTGTGTTTTCAAAAGTTTTTCCCCTTAAAACAGCTCAAACCAGGTCAGCTCACCAGGTATAATCGTTTGATCGTGTTACGTTGTTTCTTTCAGGATGGCCCCACGACGACAGCCAGCTAGGGTTCCGAGAATCGAACGTGACGACGGCCCACCGAGCGACGAGGCCTCGGTGCAGGGCCCTTTGTCAGCAGTGGCACCGGCGGTAGCTCTACCCGCCGAGCCCCCGATGCTTCCAGCAGCAGCCGCTGACGATGCACGTCGCCTCAGCGCACTGCATGAGTTTCAGCGCCAGCGACCGCCCAGGTTTCGCGGGGAGACGGATCCCCAGGCTGCAGAGGACTGGCTGGAGGCAGTGGTACGAGTGTTTAGGCTAGTGAGGACACCAGCTGACCTCATGGTGATCCTCGCTGCGAGCCTACTACACGCAGAAGCAGGTAGGTGGTGGAGCCACTTGTTTCAGTTTTGCGATGAGATGAACTTCGCATGGGAAGACTTCGAGACCTTCTTCATGGTGGAGTTTGTGCCAGTATCTCTACACCCCGAGCGTGTACAGGAGATTCTGCCTTTACCGCGTGTTTTTCGATCAGAAGCCGAGTCATCTGTGGGCAGTAGACAGATGATGCAGAGGTCCAGGAGGACCAGACCAGCAGTTGGGCGATCTCGGGTTTTAGGACCAGTGGTGCAGGGCACCCGGAGTGGGAACAGAGCTAGCCGTGCAAGGAGCAGGTTGTGTTACTCATGCCGCGGAAAGGGTCACCTGGCACGTGACTGTCCGACTCCTCGATCCGCAGGCTTGGAGGGAGCCACCGAGGTTGAGGCAGCGACAAATGCTTGAGAAACAGTAAAGCAGGTGGACAGGAGCGGAACTAGTGGATACGTCTCTTGTACTTCTAGTTGCATGTTGATGTTGCTTTTGTGTAGCGTCTTGTATTATGATCTGCAATAATAAAAGACGCATCCTTTGTGATGTTTTCATTCCTGTCCTCTTTTGTGATGTTACTAAGAGGTTCCAGTTGACTGTTGACTTGACCCTCACTTGTGAGACATCTACTGGAGGAGACCAGTTACCACACACTGATGCCGACAGTGTGACTCAACCCTTAGAGGCGAGAGTAACGGTTTGATCTCTTAGTAGTAGCGTCGAGGCCTTACGACGTCATCCTTGGTATGGATTAGTATCATCCAAGTTAGGATTGACTGTTTTAGGCAAAGAATGTGGTTCATCCAGGGGATGAGACCAGGTTTCTCTTATCGGCAAAGAAGAAATCTCGCAGCTCTTGTGGGACCAGAGATGGTCCGGGCCACGTCAGAGGATGTCCATGTCATCCAGGAGCGGATGAGGACAACACAGAGCCGGCCGAAGTCATACGCTGACAGGAGGCGGAGGCCACTAGAGTTCGAGGATGGTGACCACGTCTTCTTGCGGGTCTCACCTCGACGTGGTATTCGGAGATTTGGCCGAGGCGACAAGTTATCTCCGCGCTTCATCGGACCCTTCCAAGTCCTCAGCAGGGTTGGCGAGGTGGCTTATCGCCTGGCTCTACCACCTCAGTTGCACCGGGTGCACGACGTCTTCCACGTGTCTCAGCTGAGGAGATACGTGCACGACCCGACGCACATCGTTGACAATGGGGCGACTTTTACGGAGGTCCCGGTGGAGATAGAGGATCGACAGGAGCGGGTCCTACATGGACGATCGATTCCTCTTGTGCGCAACAGATGGCGGCACGGGAATCTCCAGGAGAGCACATGGGAGCGGAAGGCTCAGATGCGTGCTCAGTATCCTCTTTTGTTTCCCTAGTTTTTGATGTATCTTTACGGGGACGTAAAGCCATGAGGTGGGAGTAATGTAAAGACCCGTAAAATTCAAGGGAAATTTTTTCTTAATTTTCTTTAGAATTTTACAAGAGCGCGGTTTCAGACGGCACCTGATTCCGAGGCCCGGAGTGCCCGGAATTAATTTCCGAAGTTTGGCTCGGGTACGTTCAGTGAACGAACGAGCGGGAATTTCTAACTTTTGATCCGGTGCTCGGAATTGAAATCTGAGGGCACCGATGAACTCGCAGCGCCGATATTCGCTTAAAGAGACCTTTTCGGGAGTTGCGTTTGTTGCGGGTTGAAAGTTAATTTTTGAGGTTTTTAGTTGAGTTAAATAAAATTTGTGTAGAACAAATTTTATTATAACTTCTTAAAACCTATCAAAGGAGGTTGGAAGTGGGACCCACACCCACTTAACCTCCCTTGGGAGGATTAAGTGTGGTGGGGCCCACACGAACCCCCACCTTTTCAACTCCCCACTCTCCCTCTTAATGGCTTGACAAGTTAACTTATATTTAATTATACAATTCATGTATATTAAATAAGTGAGTTAATTTTGGAGTTATCCATTTTGAATTTCAAACCTTTGAAATTCTTGTGGTTAAGTTATGAAATAATATAAGTTAAAGCTTATATTATTCTAGGAGTTTCTTTTACCCTTGGGAGGATTTCTTGAGAGCTTTGGAAGCTTTTCTTCTTCTTCTTCAACTCAACGAAGAACGTGAAGAACGTCGTTCTTCAACGAAGAACTTCTCCGCCGAAGAACACGATCCATCCGCGACGCCGTGTCCGCGACGCGACGTACTTCTTCCGCGTCATCTCTTCCGCGACGGTTTTCCGCGACGAACGCCTTCGATAACGACTCTTCCTCCGACGTCAAAGGAATCGACACCGATATTCCACGACTCCGTCACCGTGCGACTATCGAGGTAGAGATTCTTGAGTTCGTTGTTCTCTTTATAATTTGACTTTCCTCAAGACTTGACGAGGAACGCTCTTTTTCCGACGAAGAACGCCGCACCTCCTTTCTTCGTTCACCGTGACAACGAAGGGGACGCCATCTCTTCCTCGGACCTTCTTCGTCGGCAAACGAAGATCCGCCAACGTCGTGTCTCCTCGGGCATAACACTTCGTCAACGGATTTGACGAACGACGATCGCGACGCCCGACCTCCGCGACACCGTCTTCCGCGGACATAGTCAAATCCTCGAACTTATAACCGAGGTAGGGGATTGTTGTTTCATTCTTAAATTATTCCATTTCTTGAACATGGATCTGGCATGTCTAACATGAGGCTTGAAATGTTCATGTTGAGTTTTTATTTAACGTGAGGGGGGCCGGACCGCATGAACACGGCCGAACCCCCCTCCAACGTTTATGTTGATTTTATCTTGCGGGAGGAAGCAAGTGGCGTGGTGCCGTCGCACCACGCGGATGAACGTGCAAATATCTTCGCGATGCCGTCGCACGCGCCATGGTAGAAACAACAGAAACGCGACGCCGTCGCGCCACGTTGGATGATTATCAAAGCACGGCAAAGGGGCGCGGTGCCGTCGCACCGCGCCGGACGACGAACGCCGCGGCCGGTTCCGGGCCGCGGCGGGACGAGAAGACCGCGGCCGGTTCCGGGCCGCGGCGGGACGAGGAGACCGCGGCCGGTTCCGGGCCGCGGCGGAAGAGAAGGCCGGCGGCCGGGCCGCCGGCGTCGGAAGTCGAAGGCGGGACCGGAATTTCCGGTCCCGTTAGTAAAAAACCGGCCGGCCAGCTGGCCGGCCGAATGACTGAAAACCGGGGGAATAAATCCCCCGGACCGTTCAGCAAACCCCCCTCTTAATGAGGGGGGTGGTTTATTAAGGAGGGGGGGGGGGCAGCAGCCCCCCCGGTTTTCCAAATAGCGGGCCCCCTGGAAGGGGGGGCCGTTTGTCAAAATCGGCGCGGCAAAGCCGCGCCGCCATCCCAAAAGCGGGGGCAATCATGCCCCCCGCGTGCGGCTCCCCGTGCGGCGCCAGCACCAGCCGCCGCGGCCCGCTGCCGCCACCGCGGCCCGTCGCCGCCGCCGCCGCCGCGCCGCCCCGGGGAGGGGGGGGGGGGTCGGGCCGAGTCGGCCCGGACCCGGACCCCCCGTTTCGGACCAGTTTCGGTTTTTGGCTCATAACATGAGCCTCGGACCTCCGAATGACGAACCGTCTGCGGCAACGCGATACATGGATCGAGACGGTCGTTTCGGTATATCGCACTCAAGGTTTCGGTTTTCTTTGAGTTCGGCCGGGTTGGTTCGTTCACGAAACCAACCGGGCCTTCGGAGCGGAAATGCTCATATCTTGAGCTACGGACGTCCGATTGACGTGCCGTCAGTCGCGTAGTGTTCCTCTTAGTGAGACGGATCTTTTGGCATACTCCGCCCGAGGTTTGGACGCAGGTGGAGTACGGTCGGGTTGGTTTTGCCTTAAAAACCAACCGGGCCCCGGAGACGAAAAAGCCAATAACTCACAGACCGGGCGTCCGATTGACGCGCCGTCTGTTTCGTTGACTTCCTCTTGATGAGACGGATCTTTTGACATACTCCGCCCGAGTTTTGGATGCAGTCGGAGTATGGCCGGGTTGGATTGTACCCGAAATCCAACCGGGCCCCTGGAACGGGAAAGCTGATATCTTTCAGACAGGACGTCCGTTTGACGAACCGTCAGCGGCGTTGGTGGTTACGTTGAGTAACGGTACCTTTGAGTATACCCTATGGGAGTTCGGGGTGCAGTTGAGATACGGCCGGGATTGGTTTCGCTCACGAAACCAACCGGGCCCCTGGGACGAAAAGGCTAATAACTCACAGACCGGGCGTCCGATCGACGCGCCGTCTGTTGCGTTGAGACCCCTGTGACGAGACGGACCTTTGAGACACTTCTTCGTGGGACTTTGTGATACTTGGAGTATCGACCAGTAGCTCGTGGAGCGGACCCTCCCGGAGACGAGCGTGCAGAGTACGGAGACCGTGTAGCCGGCTGAGACCTGACGACTGCTTGACCGACTCGACTTGGAGTGAGTCGACTAGCCCAGTGGACGGAGCGCCCGGTACTTGGCGGCAGACCCACGACGGACGGAGCGCCTGGTAGTTGGCAGCAGACCCGCGGTACTCGACAGGAGGAGTACCTCAGTAGGCTATCTGGGTAGCGCCCGGTATTTGGCGACAGACCCTCAGCGGACGGAGTGCCAGGTAGTTGGCCGCAAACCCGTAGTACTCGACAGGAGGAGTACTTCAGCAGTCCTAGGTTAGTGAGCGGCAGCCTCGGAGTCGTGACAGGACCACTGTACACTCTAGAGACGGAGCTCTTCAGCAGTTACGGTTTCGATAATGAAACTCCTGGTTTGAGCTGAGACTTTTGACCTTGTGTTTACCTCATGATTGAGATGGGTCACTTGCTAACTTTGGTATATGTATGGGCATATACCCGAGTAGTGGTTATCCGTCGTTTTCACAATCCTTGTGTTTCCTCATGATTGAGATGGATTACTTGATAACTTAGGTATATGTATGGGCATATACCTAAGTAGAGTTTATCTGTTGAGATCTTCTTGTGTTTATCCTTGTTGGTTTTAGTGAGACCTTGAGGGTCTCGGGGTCCCTACTGAGTATCGTTATACTCACCCCTGCACGGGCTATGCCCGCACCTCGTTGTGTTGGTTGCAGACGACGGACAGTGCTGACAGAAGCCGAAGATTCAAGGACTGGACGGTACCTGGAGGTGGACTATACGACGAGGCGGTACCCGGAGGTGGACACTGGGCGAGACATACTCGGAGCGGATGGCGGGACCCGAGGAGCAGAGGAGCTATCTGTACCCACCCTTCAGGTGGGATTTCCAGTGGACATCTCAGCGTAGCAGCTTTACTTATCAGTCGCTGTTTTCCCTTTCGAGTTGTACTTTACAGTTGGGCTTGTATTTCCGGCCCCTTTTTACTTTTCAGCTCTTCTTTTTGTACTTAGTGTTTTACTTCCGCTTGTACTCTGTGGTGCTTGTTTTCTTTATAAAGGCAATGCCTTCCCAGTTATTGGAATTTTACGCCTTTGGTGCTAGTCACCAGCCCCTGGCCTATGGAAGGCGGGTTTGGGGTAGTCACGGCACGGGCCCCGAGGACGGGTCGTGACACTCGATCCTTCATTCTTATTGGGATAGACAGAAATTTTTGGAGAAATTTTCTCTTTGAAAACATGGTAAATGAGTGCAGCCAAAACTATGAAACATGTGAAGGATGAACACCCCTACCTAAAATTTTGAGTTGGGGTCCTCAATCATTTCCATCTACGGAATCACATAGAAGAATATAGTTATACTATAGAATCCCCCCATTCAAAATTTCAATTTATATATCCATATATTATCAATATGCAACTGATATTTTATATGGGGTAGATACTGCCAATTTTTCATGTAATATAATGAATCATTCAAAATTAATGGAATTTATTTTTCCATCTTCAATTATTTCATCCAAAGAGATTTTAATTTATTGTAACATTGTTGTAAGGGATTTCATCTCAATTTCCATTTCATTGAAACATGTTTTTAATTTTTCACATATTTACTTTATTATTTATTATATACATCCTCCTTACTATATTTTATTTGAATTTATATTTATTTATAGGGGATAATATTTCAATAAAAAAATTTATTTTAAGTTGTTTCACATTGAATTTTACCAAAGTGGTATGAATCATTGTTACACCACGATATTCTATCGTACACTTCTCTTTGAATAAAACAGTTGTATGTGTTGTACGCAACTGTGAGTTATAACAAACCACAACCAATCAAACTAGCCATTATGAATAATAATACCCACTTTTTGACATTTTTTAAATTTTATCATTCAAAATATCTTTCATTTTTGTATTCAAGAATATTGAAATTTTCTTAGGGTGAATTTTTGGTATTTTTCAGAAAAATACAATTTTTGATGAATAGTGAAAAACACTGAGTTATAGTTTAAAACCGAATTTTTATTTATATAATTATTTATATTATTTAAATTTATTTATAGTCAAAATAGATAAGAAATACCAATTTATGTTCAATGTAAGTTAGTGGAGTCAGTTTATAATAATTTTAGTTATATAAAAATTTTATTGATCTTTTTACCTTATTTTACACACATTTTAGGAGCATTTGAAAATTTACATAAAAAATAATTTTACCATTTCTATGAGTGGAATTTCAAATATCCAAGAGGAACGGTTGATATTATTAAGTAAAATGTGGTTCAATGAGATGAAAATAATTTTTTGTGAATAGTAACTATTTACTTTTATTTACCACGGTTAAAAGTAAATAGGGTAATTAAGGGTACAAATGATATTATTATTATCCTAACACATGTCCTAATTATATTTTATAAGTATAATTAGATTAAAAAAATCCTTAGGAATAAAATATGAACCTCTTTGACCCACATGGATTAGATTAGGAGACTTATTATTATTATATTTAAAGAAGTGTTAAAATTGTTAAAATCAATGTTTAATAACTAAAAAATTTTTAATATATGGTTAAACATGAGAAAAATTATTCCCTAAATATTAATTATAATTCTAAAAAGATTTATTAAATAATTTAATTTCATTTATTATTTTTAGACATTAAATACGTTAATTTATTTATGACACAATAATGATGCAGTAATTACCTTATTAATAAAAGAATAAACTAATTTCCATTAAAAAAATACAAATAAATGTAATTTGATACTTTTTATGATATAAAATAATTTTATATGTTAATAAGACATATTATGGTTGATTAGGAAAAAATATTTTCGAAGTAATAATGCTGTTATTAATTTAGAATTTTTTTTACCAAATAGTGTCAAAATTGACATAAAAGAGTTTTTAAAACAAATTTTATATTATTGATGGATATTTTATTCCTAAAAATATAAGTTTCATCCAAAAGACTTATATTATGATAGGTGATTTATTAATTAACCACTTGGGGATCGCATTGAAGTATATAATATGTTTATTAACCATATAATATAAAAATACAAAGAGACAAGGTAAATGTCAAACTATTTAACTAAAAGTTAAATGTAAAAGATAAAGTTAATATAATGACCCAAAACTGTATAAAACCTATAAGTTGAGTGGGTTTTGACCCATCCCCCTAGTATCATTTAAATAATTCATTTCTAAGAATTTAGAAACTCAAAATTATTTAATTATAAAATAATATTTCTAGCTTTTCCTAAGGTGACCTTCACCCCTATTTTAAATGGGAAAACCCCTTATCTCTAATTCACACCCTCAAATCAAATTTCCTCAGCCAACCTCAGCCCAAATAACCTCTCAACTATACTCCCTTAATCCTATAGGCCTTTCTTTAGTCATAAATCCATCCTATGGATCCCTTTTGGTCAAATTAGAATGAAGAACCCGAAGAAGAGGAAAATATTTCATCACCTCTTTCAAGTTTCTTTCTTCTTCCACATCATTTTTCATTGTTGCTTCCATTATAAAATAATAAATCTTGTATCTTATATATAATGTGATGTTATTATAAATATCGTACAACCATATTCATTATTATATCAATCCTTCGAATGTCATGTCACCATACGTGCGTACGTACCACTAACCATCTCCAAGTCGTGGTGTAATTGTTTTTCAGTAAATTATTATTTGGATGGGTAAAACAATATTGTGTAATTGATGTAAATAATAAATATAAAATTATAATGATTCTGTATATATGATATACCGACCTATTATATATTATTTTAATATCAAAATAATGATATTTTCGCCCGTGCCTACGTACAGATTACCGTCTCCACGAACACGATAAGATTCATTCCCCATCCTATAAATTCAAGAATAATTTTCATTAGATGAATTAAAATAATGTTTAAAGACTTGATATAATTCAGGATATGATTATGATACATCCCATCCACAACAAATATGACTCACATAACAATGAATATAAAGTAAAATGAATCTGTTAACACCCGAAATAATGATAATACTATGATATTATTAACAAATAAAAGTTAAATGATCATATATGATATCAAATTATTGTATATGAATATTGTATAATTTAATAAAAATTATTTCAAAATTATACAGGAGGTTAACCTACCCTCTACCAGGTAAATGTACAAGGTAAGGGTTAATTTCACAATCTCTTTATTATCCAATGTTATTTTTATATAATTATCTACTGGGACATCTTTATCATCCACATCTGTGTTTTCTTATAAATACATTTAAAAACATTTTTACTATTTAATTGAGTATGGGATAAAGTCATTTATACCATTGTTTGAAATTTTATAAAATATTTTTGAAAGGAATCTTTCTGTCATTTTCCAAACAAGGTACTTTATAAAATTTTCTACAAAACTAATGTAAGAATGAGATTTTAACTTATAAGGAGAGTGAAGCTATTTTCGGCCATTATAACATCATCAAAGCATCACTTACAATATTATAAGAATATTTCCAAATATAAATGTTTTCTTTTATAATTACATGAGCATAAAATGATTCAAAATAAAAAGATATATTTCTCTAAAAAGGTTTTGATTTCATCTATGTCAACATTGTTTGATGGATTTTAAGTTTGTTTGAAGTTTATTTATTATTATAAAAAACATCAATATTGTATTCAAGGTTCTGTGATATATTTCACTGTGGATTTGTTATTTTGTACCATTAAAGAATTATTGATAATGTATTGACATTTTGTATGCCAGTTTTAATATGAATGTTTATGTTATGTTTAATCATTTTCATGTGAGGAATGCATTGGACTTAGTAAGAGAATGGTGGAGCCCACTATAGCTTCTCAATGCATTGGTAGGTCTCATGAGACAAACTGTGTATTGGCACAAGGCCTTGAAAAAATCTTATTTGTAGTCTTGGCACAAGGCCTTGACTATGTGGTTATGATGGTCTGGCATTATGCATTCCATCATTATGAAAGTGGCTATTGATATTTCAAGTGATTATTTGACTAGTAGAATATCCATGGGAGTATGTAAATGGAATTATTTTGATTTATATTTTCCATATTATTATGAAGTTTATGTTGAAAAAGATTTTGTTTTAGTTTTATACACTTCCTTAAATGTTTAGGCTTATTAATGAAAGTTTCTGCTATATTGTTATCCTTACTATGCATCTGAGCTCACACATTTCAATGTTTAATTTTTCCTAGGATGTGAATATGTATATTATGACTGACTTGTAGGGATAGTATATGGGATTTCAGTTTTTCCTATGTAAACAATGTTGTAGTATTTTTCAATTTTATGAGGTAATGTAAACATTTTCAATGTATCTATTACTTGTAATGATAATAAACTAATCTTATATTCGAGATATTTTCTTTTGTGATCATGCCAATGATATATATTAATGCAATGACTCTGGGTTACTGGGGTCGGGGCCTTATAATCAATATTATATTCTTACTTTATTCCGGATTTTATTAATTCATTTTAATGGAACCATATCATTCTTATATCATAAGATCATATAATTTTCATTCCCACATGTTATTTAAAGATATTATACATGTTATTATATATCTTCCTATATTTGGTATTCAAATCAATATAAGATGTCATTAAACCTAAAAACCATTATTATTTCTCCATAAATCATATATATTTTACTTCCATGTACATGTTTTTTAGAATTCCTTCACAAAAATTAATTTCCATAATCAGATGATTTATTTATGATTTATTTATTTTATACATTATCATTAATAAAGGGTCTAAAATAATTTTTTTAGTATTTTATGAAATTGATGGGTTTTAAATTATTTTAAATAAGTCAAATGTAATGTATTTTAAAAAATATGGTGATAAAAATATTTCCCACCTCCGAAATATTCTATTAAATTAATCTTCCTGTACACAATTTGAATTATTATTTAAAATTAATAATCCTTTAAATATGATTATTTTATCATTTAACTTCAACTCCATTTATTCTTCTAATGTATTAGATTTTATTACAAAAATATATATTCATAATCAACTAATTGTCACATATCACCGCATTATTTATTTTGTTAATGTAATATTTATCCTGAAACAAAATCGCATTCATGTGATCAGTTTTCAGTAGACAGTAAATTAAGTATAAATTTCCGATTTACTTATAATTTTTTATGATTATTTCATAATAAATATAAATATATATCTATGGAATATAATTTTAATGTTATTCGGTTGAGTGAGTAAATATTGATAAATATATAATTGATACTCAATATAAATATTTATTGATAATTAATGGTGTTCATGAATCAAATTTATTGATAGTAATATGATTAATGATTTAGAAATGCTATAATGGGTGGTGCCTAGAATAATATTTTACCTTGGTGAATTGAAAATTCTAATTAAAAATAATTTGGAAAATATAATTATTTTTACCGATATATTAAAATTTCATTATGAGATTCCTTGAAAAAATATATATATTAATTTCTGATATATTTGTTATAATAATAAAAATTTCTTTCATTTAATAATATTTTATTATTATCCATCAGATTATTCCATTGATATTATCAATGGATTCATTTTTTCTAATGTTATTTATTAAATTGAAGGTGTGCTCATCCATTTACATTAAATAATTATTATTCCTTACATAGTCATATTATTAATGTTATTTATTATATATATTATTTGAAAAATTATTTACCATTTCATTTAATTTAACGTATTGATTAAGGATATCTTCGGATTTACATAATCATTGCCTGTTCTTTGATCTCACCATAATATTGATTCCATTCCCCATGATATGAAGTATAATTATTTAAATGTTTTCATGGGTGTGATTATTCCCCAATAATAAGTTTTATATTTTATCCCCACTGTAAAACTGGTATCATATGTGTATCTGGTTCTCCGGAACTCTAAAATTGATTGGTCCCCTAGGATTTGAACCCTTGTATAATTATAATATAATAATTTGAATGGAGGATATTTGCTACTGTAGTGGTTGTCATTACAGTTCCTATGAGAGGAATATTTATATAAACCTTCTTAAAATTAATAAAACAAATATCTATTAGCTAACATAACCATATAATATACATCTATGATAACTATTGAAGAACAATTTAATTTTTCTATGGTAAATATTATTTGGGTATTCCGATAATTAAATTAACTTAATGATACTATAACTAAATTTTGTTTTAGAAGAGCTATAATAAGGGGAATACACTTAAAAGAGCGACATAGGATTCAAATCAATCATCACCTAGTTCATATTAACATAACATGGTATGAAATTTTTCGGATAATCCAATGAAATATATTTATGTTAATTAACATTTTGTTTTCAAATAATTACGATGGATGTGAAAATATTCTTATGATTTAGGTATATTAATTGTACACATAATCTAATGATACCATTATTAGAAATTTCATCAATTAGTATGGGATTTTTTCTCAATTACATTCCGTTCACCGATTCACTATGAGGTGGTGTATATTCTACCACTTTTCATTATATCAGGATTAAGTCATACATCTTTTTGTGTAATGTTTCACTTCTAATCCACTAAAGCAAGTTGTTCTGAGTAAAAAATTATGACATATTGAAAGGTATCCTTTCATTTCACTTTTTTTGGGATCTTTAACATTCCCTTAAAAAGTCTATTAATTATTATAATATAATATTTAATATCACATTTATCTAAAATATAAAAATTATATAATAGTGTATATGATTATTTCTTATTACATATATATTTGTTATATACGGTGTTCACATTTAATGTTATTTTATTGATTGGGGGAATGTTGATAAATCTATATAATTTATTTAATAAGGATATTTGTTATAGGGCATTGTCTATGAATTGATTTTATTATTTTATATATGAGGATCACATTTGAAAAACATTACATTGGTTGGGGTATGGTTATAGAAAGTCCCATGATGCATATGTGGTCTCATTATGTGAATAAGTTGTCGAGACTAAGACATTTTAAACTATCTTGAGAATACATCATTACATTACAGTGGTTCAATTACATTATTCCTTCCATTGAATAAAAGATAATTTCCTTTATTTAGTATTATGTATTTGTTATCTATAATATTTCCCTATGCAAAAAATTCTATGATTAAATTTTATTTTTAGTGAATTTATTTAATGGTATGTTTTTTGTTATCTATCTTTCCAAATTTTTTTTTAAAATTTCGTTTTTTAAAATGGAATGTTTTCATAGTTTCATTCTTTTATAAATTTTTTATTTATTATTGATTCATGTTTTCCTCAATGGTACTTATACCTTACTGAGTATTTTATCTCACCCTTATTTTTATTCCATTCCCCTCGATATGATGAATAATTTTTTGAATAATTTTTAAGGATTTAGAGATTTTAATTTCATTGTCATTTAATTTTTTTCCCAATGTAAAATGAGATTCATTTATTTAATTTGGATTCCAAATTTGAAAAAACTGATACGTTCTTTGGGATTTCTGTCATTTTAGTCATGCCAATATAATGATGTTAGGTGACCTCTCTCGGCTACTTGGTTTGGGGTGTTATAGATGGTATTAGATGAATTTTAGTTAAATAATTTAAAATTATATTTATAAAAGCATAGATTATATAAAGTAACATCAATATATACATTGAGGACAATTATACTAGAATTATCCAATGAAATTGTTATTATGATTATGAGACTTGATAATCATAACATTTTTAATTTGTTTTTGGTTTTTAAATAGTTTTTAAATTATAAATTATTTTCCATAATGATATAACTTAATATTATGGTATTATTAATTTTGAAATAGAACATAGTAGGAGGAATGTGTGAAACTTATCTAAAGAGTAATAATTATCATATTTCATATGAACATAAGACAATAACTTGAAAGAACTGTACTATAAAAAACTATCATCATAAGAGGAAATAAAATCATGTGACAAAGAAAAAGTAAAATAATAATCTATGTACTATGTATTAATAAGGAATCATAAGGACAAGAGCACATCTCAGAAAAAAAGATGTATAAAATAATGATGTAAAATATGGATGTTCCCCCATTCGATATTTGTGGAAAAAAATTACCCTAGGAGGTTGTTGATGAGATTTTGAGAGTATTATAATGGATGATATAAGGGTTAAAATAAAAAAAATATTAGGGGTAAGGATAAAATTATGATATTAAGTGTTACAACTATAAGGAGATGTGTAACTATAGAGATGAATGTTCTATACATCAAGAGAATTTACCTTAGATGATCCTAATAGATGAGAGTCAGTTTAGTTTATTGATATAACCTAATTGGCATGAATAATATTCTCATTTATTTGTTTCCATGAATAATGTTGTAATACTATGTAATCAAGGATATAATGTTTATAAATAGTATGAATTGTATATGTTTTTTACTATAATAACATTACAATAAGGATTTTTAGGTTTTAATTGATCAGTGTCGAAGAACAAGACAAATTATTTAGTGACAAGTTGAACATCGTGGAAAATATTTTATTGAAGGAAATAGAATACTTAATATGTTATTGAAGATGTGATAATTATTTTTGGATAAGTATTTAATTTATATACATAAATTTGGTGGAATATTAATGAATACTTCTAACTATTTAATGATTTTTTAACAATGTTTTTTATGATATCATTGATGTTTTTTACAAAATGTTTTTATTTTAATAATATTTACAATAAAATGTATTTTTGTAAAATATTATGAAATAATTAATGTTTCTTATGAAGTTTTATGTTAATTTAATTTATTTGAATGTTTCAAGTGAATACTAGTTGAAGGAGTAAACATGTTCGGTATGTGGTTATTTTGGAGCTCCTTCTTGTTTGTTAAATAAAATTGATCATTTCATTTTAGATATTCAATGACCTTCCTTAATTGGTGTTGGGTCCAAATAGTATATAAATATTCTTCATTTATGAAATAAGTAAATATTATATTTGGATGAGGTATTATAGTTCAATATTTTACTCTACAATAAAAATTTATATTTACATATAAAGTTTCAGAGTAAAAAAAGTTCAACTATAGAAATGTGTATTTAATGATAAAAAATTATCCCATTAAAATCATTTTATATATTATAAATGTTTGTTTTTACCTTATATGCTTAATTGGATTGTGTTCATTATGCTACTATAGGTTAGTGACTTTCGTATACAGAATGAACTCTGTCATACTAAATCGTAATGTGATAGTTATATTTCTATTCCATGTCAATGTTTTCACTAAAATTATACATTTATAAATATTTATTTTTTGTTAACTATGGATTTTAATTATCCTCTCATTAAGAGGTTTTTTATTATCTTTTTAAATGATAAAAGGTTTGCAACATTTGTGTATTGAAATATAAAACCCAAAAATAAAAATATCATGTTTAAATTTAAAGAATTATATTTTTCCAAAGAAGGAAAAATTTAATAACCCAAAATTTTAAATATTGAATCTCATAATTGATAGCATGTATAAAATGAAACATTTTGATTTTAGATGAATATAACATCATAAATATTTATAATGTATTAACTATTTTATCTAAATTCAGTGTATGAAATAGTTTTTAATGCAGTAAACATTGATCTTTCTATGAATTACATAGAACATACTCATTTTCGTACTCTAAATGGCACGTTGTAGTTAGATTACTCTATTTTCAACAATGACCTTTTTAATTGGCTTGAATTACATGAAAGGTCAAGTTTAATCAAACACTATTGATATTATTATTTAAAACAAAAATTTCTACATATCCATTAAGTTAATAGTTTTGAATAAAATTTACTAACTAATGAATTTATATGATATAAAAAATATAAAATTAAATGATTTTTATAAATTAATTTGAAATGAAAATAAAATCCAATTTAATGTAAAAGAATTGTTTTTAAAAAAACATAATTTTTTTCACCCACATTCCTTATGTGTTAATACATTATATTATTCAATATTTATTAATGGTATTAATTAAATATAAAAATTAATTATTAAATTAATTATCTTTTACAGTAATTCGATATGATTGATAGGCATAATCTAAGAACAAACCCAATATTACACATAATGTATATGTTTATATAATGGTAATTTTTTCATCCTTTAATGGAAAACATAATTTAACATGAAATTTTGGAAATTATATAAAAATTATATGAGAAAAAACATCATATTTTAAATTATTATTTAGAAATTGTTTTAAGGAGAAAATTTTGTATTTTATTTAAATTTCTTTTTTTGATAAATAGTGAATAATGATATATTTTAATTAAAAGGGGGATTTTACACAACTAATTTATATTGAAAAATTATATGAGTTATTTCTTAGGAAAAAAGTACAACTATACATATATAAATAAAATTAAGGTAATTTTGTTCTTTTTTATATTTTATTTAGATATATAAACATATTTAACTTTAAAAAACATTTTAACTATCCCATCTTTAGGATTAATATTAAATATTTTTTATGACATTATTAATTTTTATTTGGAATTATGGATTCAATATTTTGATTGAATTTAATTTACAATTTCTATTATTGTCATCATAATTTTGACAAAATAAATAATTGAATGAAATTAAAATTAATTATAATGATTAAATGAAAAACTGATATAAAAAGGGACTGAACCACAAACATAAAGGCCAAAATGAAAATGACACAGTTAAAAATTCAATTAGATGTAAATATATCTATAATATACTAGTTTTATTAAATTTAATTCATTACTATAGAAACCAGATGTATGAGAGAGATCCCAATAATTTTTACGTTTTTATATTTTAATGCTTGTCACACCTCCTCCACTACAACTAACATTATATCCCATAATTTATCAACAAAATTCAATCCATTTGTATCATTCATAGACTATAAAAATAAACATAAAACATATCCTTAATAATAATTGAGGAATAAATTTTGGAATAAATCCTTCTATAGAAGGATTTCGGTAGAAACAAAATGGAGTTACCGAAATTCAATGTATCATTATACAATGAGGAAATTGGATTTCTTTATTTCTAAAACTGTTAAATTATACCAATTTGTTTTTATTTTTTAAAAATAAAAATCTTTAATATTAAGATATTTTTTTAAAAAATTTTTATAAAACCTACACAATCTTCCATCAAACGGGATGCACAATTTTTTGTTTGTGTTGTTAACTACTGCATTGTGAACTGATGTCGTTAGTTCTTCCATTACCAAAAGTAAAACAAGTGAATAATAATATTATAATTATTTGTGTATATTAAATATATAATATTTATAATTTATTTATTCTATATTAACTATATTATAAAATAGTCCATCTAGATTTCTAATTTTTGGAAGACGATGACATCAGTTGTAGCCGTGTGCAATACCAACTCCTCAAAGAGATTTGATTCGTTAATGAATTTTATAGATTTTATTAATGAATGATTTAATAATTATAATAGTGTTATATATGAAAGAAACATGTAAATATAATATTAATATATATATATATATATATAATTTACATTTATTCATTTAATACTATAATAAAATTGAAATTAAAATCATATATACCTATAAACTAACATCACCCTAAACAGAGTTCTTCATTTATATATGCAAACATTATGGATAAATATAAATACATATATTAGATATATATATATATATATATAACTATAGTCATGTTTTACATTCATCTAATCATGAAATTGTGAACAATTAATATGATGAAAAATATCAAGTAAAAATATACTAGATTAATAAAGAAATTAACACCATAGATGTTCTAAATGATGAAATATAATTAGTGAATATGTTATAATCTAGTATTATATTCTATATATGTCAAAATTAAAATTATTATTATTCAAGTATAAGTTAATAACATTATTAAAAATATTATACAATATATTAATGAGCATTAAACAATAATAGAGTGTTAGGTAAGGTGATTTCTAATGTAACATTTATTTCTATGCGACATATTCTGTAAGAATGAGGTACTTCTTTTTTGGTATGTTTTCCTTTTCTGGTTGTTTTTTAGAAAAATATGAATTTTTGGAAATTATTGAAGTACACGTCATGTACAATATGAGTAGATGTCCTGTACTTTATGAGTACACACCGTGTACCTAGTTAAAGCCGGTAGACAGGTTTTGGCCATCAACCATCCATGCACACAGCTGTGTGGGGGTGACCTAGAGGCCGCTTAATGTAGAGTACGGAATAGGTGAGTAGATATCGTGTACTTCAAAATTATATGTCGTGTACTTTATTTTTTTCATTAAACTCACGAGGGTCGCGTCTAATCACTAGACCCGTCTTCTTTTAGGTTTTCATCATCTGAGAGAAGCCGTATAGTTGTGATCCTTCTCCAAGCCCCCGATCATCCAACTGATCTCTGATTTTACCACTGTCGATTACATTATGATGATCTCGATAAGAACTCTCCTATGCTTGAGCATTGATTCATGTTTCCTCTTCTTCCAAAATTAATCCATAGTTAAAAATTTTAGAAATTTTTATAGATCTACCATGTTCTAGGTCGATCCATGTGTCAATTTTGGGGTATATCGATCCCCCAACACCGATTTAGGTGGTCTGGGACTTTAAGTTCAATGTCTTTGAGTATTGTGTTCTAATGTTCCCAATACCCTTGAATAGGATATTTACCTTTTACTTTTTTAACCGTGTTGATTGTGTACCATGATTTAATGCTTGTATAGTTGTTAATTGTATTTGAATAAGGTTGTTTTCTATGCTTTGTATGTGTTTCCCATGCATGTTTTTTTTACAACCATTGTTCTTATTAGCCTTTTTTTCCGCCATTCCTATTTTCCATTCCTATTATTATAGGGTGGAGAGTTTGTATTTTGACATGCTTGATATGGTGTAGACTAGTTAGAGATGTATTCATAAAGGTTTACAATGGCCATATTGCACTGCTATGCTCATTGACCTAGACAGGGCCATGAGAACCCGGTGTAATGGACTATAAGTGGAATTGACTGAGTGAGCTTCCTCAGAGAGTATGTGAGCACAATAGGCTATGAGGGTAATTGTAATGACCCAAATCATGATGTAAATGGACATTACATTACATTTTCAGAATAATTAATACATAACAAAAATAGACACCAAAGGACAGTAATAGTTTAGTGTCTTTGGAAACTCGGAATATAATCTTCTAATCATGGTGAACGATATTCAATATCTCCCATAAAGATCTCCCCATTTTTGTTTCCTTACTTAAATCCTTTCTTTATATCCTAAACAAAACATATAAAGGGTGAGATGAAAATCTTAGTAAGGGTAGGCATGTAGAAAATAAAACAAACCATATACATTTGAACATAAAAACATGAACATAATGTGTAGACATCAAAATCTTGAGAAGTGACATTAAACATGGTAGTACGTAAGGCACAAATCATAATGGAACATCAATAATGATAAAATATCTTTTAAATAAAACTTATAATTGTTGAAAATATTAATCACATGATATGATTTCCATAGTAGACAAGGCATTGATGCCAAGACCAACATAGTGGACAAAGTCCCCTATTGAACCTTGTTTACATGCTGTTCCGACCCTGTATTACTGAACATGATTTACTTTTTGTTTCATCTAGGTCTATTTCATGAGATATAAATCATTACCCAATGCATTGGAGGGAGATATAGTTTCCACCCATCTCATATTGAAATCATTCTTACGTGTTCCACAAAAAAATAATAAATCATTCATCAAAACCCAAAGAATAAATTGGGTTTCATAAACATCATTCCATCATAAGATAATCCATATAAAACAAATTTATATCCTTTAATCATAAAAAAAGTGAATCCATATAAATCATAGAGACATTATACTTGAAACATACGCATATGAAAAAATGTCATCTTAGATGGAAAATGGTTTTGATAAATCACTTGAAATGAATTCTTGAGGAAAATATCCTTTCTTCTTGAAAATCATTTTCTTATCACAAAATTCCCTTGATGCATAAGTGGTCTCATTATACAAATAAGTTTTACAAACTAGGACATTTTAAACTATCTTGAGAATAAATCATTATATTACAGTGGTTCTATAAGGCCCCATCCTTAAACATTACTTAATCGTGAGTTATTATAAAATTACACCTTGAGGATCTTTTCAGGTTTAGAGTTTTAGAGAATTAGATCATAAAACATGCATTACATCCCACATTTAAACAAAGTGGTTACAATAAAAGATAGTATTTATTTTTCCCATCAACGAAAACATATTGAAAATAAAACATGGATTCTTTCTTGACTCTTCCTTGACACTATCATCTTATCATGTACCTTTCACTTGACCTGTGAAAAACATTTCAAAAACATGGGATGAGCATAAAAAGCTCACTAAGGGTTATAAAAAAAATATGAAAAGGAAACATGAGTTAATATATACATAAGAATGAAATCATAATTTACCCATAAAACATAAGCACTTTAACATACCTCATCAAATCATGAATAAATCATAGAAATCATAAGACATAAAGGTAACTTGAGTCATTCATAACATTCTTACGTCGGGAGTAACCCTCTTGGTTACATTTGGAATACCCACCACAGTATATTCCCTAAATCTCATTGGTGAAACCTTAACGTTTCACTCCTTCGTGTTACCCAATGCTTTAGAGAGCTTTATCGGGATCACCTTCACTTAGTTTATCATGGAACCACCCGTCTTAATAATAATGCCCAAGAACCATAAACATAATCGTATCACATAAAACATGCATAAAGGAAACATAACATTTCCATATTTCAATCACAAGATATCAAACACAGTGATATAATAAAAACATTATAAAAACCATTTTAAATACCAAAATAAAAGAAAAGTAAAATATAGTATTTATTTTTCATTTAAAAAAAGGTATGGCTTGTAGAGGAAGCCGAAACTCAAATAATGGTCACGGCGGTGGAGAAGTCATTGTCGCCGCATACGTATGACAAAAAAAACATTCCCGTTTGTCATTTAGTAAATTATTCTTATAAAAATTATTCCTTTTGAATGACCATAAAATTAAAATGGGTTTATACACCGTATAAAAGAAAGTTGTGTATAAAACAAAATATGCCTCAATGAAAGGAGATTGAGACGAAGTCCCATACCTCGGGTCCGGCATGACTAGATCATTCTTTAATGTCCTGAATTATAAACTTGAGTTAATTTATACTTTCTTAAGAACCTTTTTCAAGTTCATTATTCCTTTTATATCACTTATTACCATGTTATGAACATTATGTAATTATTTAAGTTAATATTGGTCGTTTTAACGATCATTGGTACTTGAGTAAAAAACATGCTCTTTATAATTAAATTTTTTTCATGTATCCATTATATACAGAGTTATAATCATGATGTATATATCATATATATCATATATATCCAGTATATACATGCATTTATAATATTACATAACGTTTAGAGGTAAGAAATGAAATGTACCGTTCATAGAGACGGTAAGCCGTACATACCCATGAACTCTACTTTCATTTCTATTTCGTATTTTTATAAAATGGAATCCTAATTATATAAAGGTATATTATACTTCCTGTATAATATCATATATAATACCATTAATTAAATCCTTTATACATCCCACATGTGGCATTAACGAAATCAAATCACTCTGAGGGGGCGGTTGTCCGCACATCCTTAAATGAAGATATCACGTTTACCCATAATTGAAACCATAAAGGTATGCCCAAAATGAAATATATAGAAGCTTAAGGAAAACAAAAAAATATTATATATATCATATATAAATATGGTGACATCTTAAAGGACACTTTTGAAGGTGTTAAAAGAAAATTGAACAATCATCAATTCTGGAGGCAAAAATTCTCCATCCACAGAAACAATTTCATCATTAACCATTAGATGTAGGTGTTTCTAAGTGTAGCATGAAAACATCCTATAACTAAATCCTAGTATATTTATGATACTGGTGTTTTTACCAATGAAATGAATAAAAAGAGTTCAGGGGGTTGGAGAAGCAAAATAAAACAAAAGGACTCAAGTGAAGACATTGCCTTAAATCGGGTAACTCTCTTTGGTTTGAGCTCAAAGGATTCCTTGGGCAGACTTATTTCCAAAGTGAGGCTTCAAGGAGTTATATAGGGATGTGGAGATACAAAATGGGTAGGGGTTGGCTGAGACAAAGGCTTTGGAAGTGTGGGTAAGGAGGTAGAGGTGGGGCCTTTTATAAGAGGAGAGGAGGGGCACTCCTGGAAAGTAAAGAAGTGTTACTTTATTTTAAAACGAGTTTCATTTTTAAAAAGTCCCACATTGATATAATTCAAGGATAAGGTGATAAGGGTTCTAAATATACCCACCCAATAGGTTTTGGACATGTTTAGGTCATAGATTTTACATTAGATTTTCATTTTATTTATATCCTATATTAATGAGGTAATCGGTGCATCATCATGATGTCATAACTAATTTAATATAGTTAATGTCTAAAAATTATAAAAAAATATAATTATGTATTAAATATTTCTATATTTCTAAAGAATATTTATAGTCAAAAATCTGACTTGTATAACCCCATGTAAAAATTGTTTTAGTAAAACATCTCATGTTTGTGTCATTTTTACATTAACATTAAATAAAAGGCATAAATGGCATTATCAGACCCAAGCTGCTCCATGGGGTACCAGAAATCGACCCATGGGATGTATTGGTCGGCCATAACTCATCCAATAGGGTTAGGACAAGTTTCAAGATATTTTCATTTTATTATAATATCATTTTCACCTTAAATCACACTAATTACCTTTAATCACGATTAATAAAACTTAAATGTTACTTTTCATCAAAAAAAAATTTAATCCTATTGAACCATATTTTACTTAAAAATGAAAATCTTTTAAATTGGATTTTTGAAATTCAAAACACAGAAGTGGTAAAGTCCCATTTAATCGAAAAATCAAATTTTGTAACCACCACTTTGCGGTTTCACTATTCATCAAAAATTGAAGTTTTCCAGAAAAAAACCAAAACTTCACCCTAAGGTATATTTGATATTCCAAATTTAAAAATGATGTCTATTTTACAAAATTCAAAAAATATAAGTTTAATTAATCAATTTAATAATTAATTTCCACTGTCAGAGCAAATAGCGTATTTTTATGAAACGATAAGTATCAAAAGATTAACACTAGTTTAAGTCCAATTTCAAGGTAAAATTAATTCCAACAACCACTATTGGATCAAATGATAAATTTATATTCTAATTTCACTTTAAAACCAATTCAAAAGATAATCTAATCATATAAATAAATAATATTAAAAAGTTGTTTTGAATTAAAATATAACATTTTTCACTATTTATTAAAAAAATGAACTTTATCGGAAAAATACCAAAATTCACACAATGTAAATATTGATGTCCCAATCATAAAGAATACGTTTATTTTGACAAATAGAGCTTATAAAATTGTCAAAATATAGATTTAAAAATGGTTCTCCATCAAAAGGCGGCAAAACAATCTTTTAAAAATATTAGTGTATTCCATGCTTAAGATTGGATTTATTTTCATTTTAAGCCTCTAAAACACTATCTAATTCATTAATAGACATAGATAAAAATATCTATTATTCATTACTTACTTGGGATGTTACATCCTCCCCCCTTTAGAAAATTGCATCCCTGTAATTTATTTAATTATCAAATAAATGGGGGTACTTATCCCTAATTGCATTTTAAGATTCCCATGTTTCCTATTCCATCATGTCGTTTTTCCACAAAACCATTACTAGATTAATCACCTTATTCCATAACACTTGATCCCTGTGGTCAAGAATCTGGACCGATTGTTCCTCATAAGATAGGTTCTCTTCCAGCTGAACTACCTCTAGAATCAAAACATGAGATGGATCTGGCATGTACTTTATTAACATTGAAACATGAAAAACATTGTGTACCAGAGATAAACTCAGAGGTAAAGCCACTCGGTAAGAAACTGATCCAACTCTCTCCCGAAATTCATATGGTCCAATGAACCTTGGACTCAGCTTTCCGTTCTTACCAAATCGCATCACACTTTTCCCTGGTGAGACTTTGAGAAAAACATGATCACCTACCTCAAAAGAGAGATCCTTCCTCCGGTTATCTGCATAACTCTTCTACCTGCTCTGAGCTATTCTCATGTGTTTCTGTATCAGCTGAACGTTTTCTACCATCTCTTCTACCAATTCTGGTCCCATCAGCTTTTTTTCACCCACTTCATCCTAGAAAGCTGGAGTTCGACACCGCTTCCCATATAACACCTCAAATGGTCCCACCTGTATACTGGAATAAAAACTGTTATTATATGAAAATTCAACCAAAGAAAAACGTTGGTCCCAACTTCCCTGATAATCCATAGAGCAAGAACGTAGCATATCCTCCAATGTCTGAATTGTTCGTTCTGACTTCCCATCTGATTGCGGATGAAAAGCTGTACTAAAATTTAATTCAGTACCCAACGACTTCTGAAGGCCTTTCCAAAAGTTAGAAGTGATCCTGAGATCACGGTTAGATACAATGGAGAGGGGAACTCCATGTAACCTGACTATCTCTTGAAGATACAAACCAGAAAGTTGATCTAGGGAAAAGTATCAAGTATAGAATGGAAATGAGGAGATTTAGTCAAACGATCAACGATAACCCAGATTGCATTATTACCTCAAGGGGTCTTCAGCAATCCCACAACATTATCCAGGGATATATTCTATCATTTCCACTCTGGAACTGGTAAAGGCTGAAGCATCCCTTTCGGTATCTGCCGCTCTGCTTTAACCTATTTACATGTCAAACACTTCACTGTAAAATCAGAAATATCACTTTTCATTCCATCCCACCAGTAATACTCCAGAAGATCTTTGTACATTTTAGTACTACCAAGATGAGCTAAAAACGGGGAACTATTAGCTTCACATAAAAACTCTCTCTTCAACTGTGAATCACAAGGCACACACAATCTCTTCCCAAACCTCAAAACACAATCACTATCAATGTTTAATTCAGGCAACTTACCCTTCTAAACCAGCTCTACCTTTTTTAGCAACTCACTGTCTTGCTTCTGTGCTTTCTTGATTCTGTCTGATAGTGAATATTTCACTGATACATGAAACAAAACAAATGAACATCCTGCACCAACAACTTCTATGCCAAAGTTCATCAAATCCTTAACCAAAGGAGCACGTTCCAAACTCAACATTTCCAATGAAGCATGACTTTTTTCGACTCAAAGCATCAGCCACTATATTTTCTTTTCCTGGATGGTAATGAATTATACAATCATAATCCTTGATTAATTCTAGCCATCTCCTCTATCTCATGTTCAATTCTATCTGATTGAATATGTATTTTAATCTTTTGTGATCGGTATATATTTCACACTTTACTCACTACAAATGATGCCTCCAAATTTTTAGAGCAAAAACAACAGTAGCTAATTCTAAATCATGTGTAGGGTAATTTATCTCATGAGTTTTTATCTTTCATGAAGCATAGTAAATTACCTGATCATTTTGCATTAGGATGCAACCAAGTCCATTCAATGAAGCATCACTGAATATAACAAACTCACCATTCCTAGAAGGTAGTGCCAAAACTGGAGAATTCACCAATCTTCTTTTCAACTCCTGAAAATAATCATCACATTCTTTTGTCCAGATAAACATAACACCCTTCCGAGTTAGCTTGTTCATTGGAATAGATAACCGTGAAAAATTTCTAAAAAACCATCGGTAATAGCCTGCCAAACCAAGGAAGCTACGAATCTCATTTACAATTGTGTGTCTTGGCTAGTCTAACACAACTTTTTTTTGCAGGATCAATAGTTATCCCATCTTTTGAAACAATGTGACCAAGGAAAGAAATTTGTTGCAACCAAAACGCACACTTACTAAATTTTCCATACAGTTTATTTTTATTAAGGTTTGCAAGATAACCCTTAAATGTCTTTCATTCTCCTCTTTACTTTTAGAAAAAACCAAAATATCATCATTGAAAACCACCACAAACTTATCCAAGAACTCATGGAAAATTCTATTCATTAAGTCCATGAATACAACATGTGAATTGGTTAGCCCAAAAGGCATTACTACAAATTCATATTGGCCATATCTTGTGTGAAATGAAGTCTTCAGAAAATCTGCTTCCATTACCTTCAGATGATGGTACCCCAATCTCAGATCAGTCTTTGAGAAATACTGAGCTCCCTGGAGCTGATCAAACAAATCATCGATATGAGGAAAAGGATATTTTTTCTTAACAGTGATGTTATTAAAGGCTCTATAATCAATGAAAAGTCTCATAGAACCATCATTCATTTTAACAAATAAAATAGGAGCACCCCATGGTGATGTGCTAGGTCGAATGAAACCTTTTTCTAATAAATCTTTCAATTTCTCCTTCAACTCTAAAAGTTCTATTTTAGCCATTCGATAAGGTGGTTTTGAAATTGGCTTAGCATCAGGAACTAAGTCAATAGTAAATTCAACTTCTCGATCTGGTATTATTCGAGGCATCTCATCAGGAAAAACATCAGGATACTCATTTACCACTGGCACATCATTAATCTGAATAGTTACCTTGTTTTCAACAATGTGTGAAAGGTAACATTCATTTCCATCTATTACAAGTTTCTCGGCCTCTTGATATGTTATCAACAGTAAGGGTTCATTCTTGTACACAAACTGAAAGTCTTTCTGAAAAGAAACTTCTTTTGCTCTACAATCAATCTTAGCATGGTAAATAGAGAGCCAATCCATACCCAGGATAACATCAAACTCTACTAGAGGTAGAACAATATGTTTTGCAAGTAGGTTCTTTCCATAGATAAGGATATGAAGATTCTTATAAATTATTTTTGCCTCAACATTTCCCCCAGGTGTTTTTACCACAAATTCAAGAGTCATTTCTTGAGCTGGTATTCCCATTTTACTAGAAAAGTTTTCAGAGATGAAGGAATGTATCGACCCAGAATAAAACAACACACTGGCATAATCTGAAAAAACAAACAAATTACCTGATACAACTTCATTTTATGGCCCAACATCTGCTGAAGTGGTTGCAAAGGATTTCACCACCCCTTTCTTCTTGTAGTCTAACTGCTTCTCATCACTCAAGCTCTTTGTCAGACACTCGTTTGCATAGTGACCCATCTCATTGCACATAAAACATTTCACTAACTGTAAATCACATTTGGTTTTACCATCACCTTGATCTTTTTCAGTGCAATAATGAGCCTTATGTCCCATCTTACCGCATCGGTAGCACTTTCCAGAATTCAGAAGACATTTCCCATCATGCCTTTTCCTACATTTATCACAAACTGGAAATATAGTTTTCTTACCATCAGACCTTTTTGAAGAATTCTTTCTTTTCTCCTGCCACCTCGGTCTCTTCTTCTACTGGTTGTTATAGAATACTTGATCATCGTCAAACTCCATTTCCACCTTCTCAGCACATTGAACAATATTTTCATATCTTTTAAACTCACGTGAAGCCAAAGCCCTTAGATATTTTGGCTTTAATCCTAAGTATAAATGATTGATTTTACTATAAAGGTCTCGGATAAAATTTGGAGCATACCTTGACAATCGAGTGAACCTTTCTTCATAGGCAGCCACTATGTCTTCCTCTTGCCTCAATACCAAGAATTGTTTTTCCATCCTAAGTCGAACAGCATTAGTAAAATACTTCTCAAGAAACATACCTTTTAATTCAGCCCAGATGAGAGAATCAATCTCATCAGCGTCCCTAATATTTTTAACCATCGACCACCACTAATCGTCTTCACCCTCTAAACGGTAAATAGCAAGAATAACCTTTTGATTGTCTGAACACCCCATGAAATCGAAAATCATCTCAAGTGCTTTAATCCAACCTTCATCTAGCACAGGCTCAGATGATCCTCTAAATGATGGGGGATGTTGCCTCACGAAATGTTCCACCACTGACATGTTCCTCTGCGGTTGATCTGGCTGATCTGGTGCATGAATACCACCACCATTTATCGCTTGAGTCAACTATGCCATTGCTGCAACAAACTGTTCAGTTCCAATTCCGACCATCTTAGGATGCTGATTCGGAAGGTTATTTCCTTTTTTATGCCTCCCTAGAACTTCTTCCCTATTTCCTCTGTGGAAAACTATTCTGAACAAACATGTCTTAGATGAAGCAACATTGTAATCTTCAAATTCTATATCATTTCAATTTGACCATAAAAAATATTTTTTGATAAAAATTTAATAGAATTATAACTCCTAAAGTTATCTAAACCAACCTCTGATACCAACTATAAGGCCCCAGCCTTAAACATTACTTAATCTTGAGTTATTACAAGATTACACCTTCAGGATATTTTCAGGTTTAGAGTTTTAGATAATTCGATCATAAAACATGCATTACATCCCACATTTAAACAAAGTGGTTACAATAAAAGATAGTATTTATTTTTCCCATCAAAGGAAACATATTGAAAATAAATCATGGATTCTTTCTTGACACTTCCGTGACACTATCATCTTATCATGTACCTTTCCCTTGACCTGTGAAAAACATTTCAAAAACTTGGGATGAGCATAAAAAGCTCAGTAAGGGTTATAAAAGAAATATGGAAAGGAATCATGAGTTCATATATACATAAGAATGAAATCATACTTTACCTATAAAACATAAGCACTTTAACATAACTTATCAAATCATGAATAAATCATATAAATCCTAAGACATAAAGGTAACTTGAGGCATTCATAACATTCTTACGTAGGGAGTAACCCTCTTGGTTACGTTTTGAATACCCACCACAGTATATTCCCTAAATCTCTTCAGAGAAACATTAATGTTTCACTCTTTTGTGTTACCCAATGTATTGGAGAGCTATATCAGGCTCACCCGCCCTTAGTTTATCACTGAACAACCCGTCTTCATAATAATTCCCAATAACCGTAAACATAATTGTATCACATAAAACATGCATAAAGGTAACATAACATTTCCACATTTAAATCACAAGATATCAAACACAATGATATAATAAAAACATTATCAAAAACATTTTAAATACCAAAATAAAAGAAAAGTAAACCATTGTATTTATTTTTCATTTAAAAAATGATATGGCTTGTAGAGGAAGCCGAAACTCAAATAATGGTCACGACGGCGGAGAAGTCGTTGTCGCCGCATACGTACGACAAAAAAACATTCCTTTTTGTCATTTAGTAAACGCTTAGTATAAAAAAGATTCCTTTTGAATAACCATAAAATTCAAAGGGGTTTATACACCATATAAATAAAAGTTGTGTATAAAACAAAATATGCCTCAATGAAGGGAGATTGAGACGAAGTCCCATACCTCGGGTCCGACTTGACTCGATCGTTCTTTAATGTCCTGAATAATAAACTTGTGTTAATTTATACTTTCATAAGAACCTTTTTAATGTTCTTTATTCCTTTTATATCACTTATTACCATGTTATGAACATTATGTAATTATTTAAGTTAATAATGGTCATTGTAACGATCATTGGTAATTGAGTCAAAAACATGTTGTTTATAATTACAAGTTGTTCATGTATCCATTATATCCAGAGTTATACTCATGATGTATATATCATATATATCATATAAATATATTATATACATGCATTTATAATATTACATAATGTTTAGAGGTAAGAAATGAAATGCACCATTCATGGAGACGGTAAGCCGTACGTACGCATGAACGCTACTTTCATTTCTATTTCGTATTTTTATGGAATGGAATTATAATTATATAATGGTATATTATAATTCCAGTATAATATCATATATAATACCATTAATTAAATCCTTTATACATCCCACATGTTTCATTAACTAAATCAAATCACTTTGAGGGGGCAGTAGTCCGCACGTCCTTAAATGAAGATATCACGTTTACCCATAATGGAAACCATAAAGGTATGCCCAAAATGAAAAATAAATAATCTTAAGGAAAACATAAACATATTATATATATAATATAGAAATACGATGACAAATTAATGGCCACCTTTGAAGGTGTTAAAATAATGTTGAACAATCATCGTTTCGGGAGGCAGAAATTCGCCATCCACAGAAACAATATGTTCTTTAACCATTAGATATAGGTGTTTGTAAGTGTAGCTATAATAATTATTATAAAAAAATCATAGTATATTGAATATACTGTATTTGTTACAAAATAAATGAATAAAAAGAGTTTAGGTGGTTTGAGAAGAAAAATAAAACAAAAGGACTCAAGTGAATACATTACCTTAAAATCTGGTAACTCTCTTTGGTTTGAGCTCAAAGGCTTCCTTGGGAAGACTTCATCCCAAAGTGAGGCTTCAAGGAGTTAGAGAGGGATGTGGAGATACAAAATGGATAGGGGTTGGCCAAGCCAAAGGCATTGGATGTGTGGGTAAGGAGGTAGAGGTGGGGGCCTTTTATAAGAGGAGAGGAGGGGCACTCTTGGAAAGTAAAGAAATGTTACTTTATTTTAAAATGAGTTTCGGTTTTAAAAGGTCCCACATTGATATACATAGAGGCTAATGTGATAAGGGTTCTAAATATACCCACCCAATAGGTTTTTGGACATTGTAGGTCATAGATGTTACATTATCTTTTCATTTTATTTAAATCCTTTATTAATGAGGTAATCGCTGCATCATCAGGATGTCATAAATAATTTAATATATTTAATGTCTAAAAATTATAAAAAAATATCATAATTTATGAAATATTTTAGTATTTATAATTAATATTTATAGTCAAAAATATGACATGTATAACCCCATGTAAAAATTGTTTTATTAAAACATCTCATGTTTGTGTCATTTTTACTTTAACTTTAAATAAAAGGCATAAATGTCATTATCATACCCAAGTGGCTCCATGGGGTACCCAAAATCGACCCATGAGTTGTATTGGTCGGAAATAACTCATCCAATAGGGTTAGGACAAGTGTCAAGATATTTTCATTTTATTATAATATCATTTTCACCTTAAATCACACTAATTACCTTTAATCATGATTAATAAAACTTAAAAGTTACTTTTCATAAAATAAATTATTTTAATCCCATTGAACCACATTTTACTTAATAATAAAAATAATTTAAATTGGATTTTTGAAATTCAAAACACAGAAGTGGTAAAGTCCCATTTAAATGAAAAATCAAATTTTGTAACCACCACTTTGCGGTTTCACTATTTATCAAAAATTGAAGTTTTCTAGAACAAAAACCAAAACTTTACCGTAAGCAATATTTGATATTCTGAATTCAAAAATGAAGTATATTTTACAAAATTAAAAACATATAAGTTGTATTATTTAATTTTATAATTAATTCTTGCTGTCAGAGAAAATAGCGTGTTTTTATGAAACAATAAGTATCAAAATATTGATACTAGTTTAAGTCCAATTTCAAGGTGAAATTAATTCCAACGACCACTATTGGATCAAATGGTAAAAATATATTCTAATTTCACATTAAAACCAATTCAATAGATAATATAATCATAGAAATAAATTATATTAAAAAGTGGTTTTGAATTAAAATACAACATTTTTCACTATTCATTAAAAAATGAACTTTATCAGAAAAATACCAAAATTCACACAAAGTAAATTTTGATTTCCCAATCATAATGAATAAGTTTATTTTGACAAATAGAGCTTATAAAATTGTCAAAATATAGATTTAAAAATGGTTCTCCAGCAAAAGGTGGTAAAACAATCTTTTAAAAATATTAATGTATTCCATGCTTAAGATTGGATTTATTTTCATTTTAAGCCTCTAAAACACATTCTAATTCATTAATATAAATATATAAAAATATCTATTATTCATTAATTACATGGTATGTTACAGGTTCAATTAAATTATTCATTCCATTGTATAAAAGATAATTTCCTTTATTTAGTATTATTTATTTATTATCTATAGTATTCCTCTATGAAAAAAATTCTATGATTGAATTTTATTTTAGTGAATTTATTTAATGGTATGTTTTTTAGTTATCTACATTTCCATATTGTTTATTTAAATTTTATTTTTTAAAATGGATTGTTTTCATAGTTATTTTCTTTTATAAATATTTTATTTATTATTGATTCATGATGTCCTAAATTGTACTTATAACTTACTGAGTATTTTATCTCACCCTTATTTTTATTCCATTCCCCTTGATATGATGAATAATTTTTTTAATAATTTTTAAGGATTTAGAGATTTTAATTTCAATTCCATTTAATTTGTTTCCCAATGTAAATTGAGATTCATTTATTTAATTAGGATTCCAAATTTAATAAACAGATATGTTCTTTGGGATTTCTGTCATTTTAGTCATGCCAATATAATGATGTTAGGTGCCCACTCCCAGCTACTGGGTTTGGGGTGTTATAGATGGTATTAGATGAATTTTAGTTAAATAATTTCAAAATAATTTTATAAAAGCATAGATTATATAAAATAAGATCAATATATACATTGATGACAATTATATTAGAATTATCCAAAGAAATTGTGATTATGATTATGAGACTTGATAATCATAACATTTTTAATTTGTTTTATGTTTTAAAATAGTGTTTAAATTATAAATTATTTTCCATAATGATATAACCTAGTATTATGGTATTATTTATTTTGAAATCTAACATAGTATGAGCAATGTGTCCACCTTATCTAAGGAGTAATATTTATCATATTTGATATGAACATAAGATAATAACTCAAAAAAACCATACTCTAAAAAATTATCATCATATGAAGAAATAAAATCATGTGACAAAGAAAAAGTAAAATAATAATCTATGTATAATATATTTATATGGAATCAGAAGAACAAGAGCACATCTTAGAAAAAGAAGTATAAAATAATGATGTGAAATATGGATGTTCCCTCATTCGATATTTGTGGAAAAATTACCCTAGGAGGTTCTTGATGGGATTTAGAGTTTATTATAAGGGCTGATATAAGGTTCAAAATAAATAAAATGTAGGGGTAATGATAAAATTATGATATTATGTGTTACAACTATAAGGAGATGTGTAACTATAGAGATGAATGTTCCATACATCAAGTGAATTTACCTTAGATGATCCTAAAGTATTAGAGTCATGTTTAGGTTATTGATATTACTTAATTGGCATGAATAATATTCTCATTTATTTGGTTCCATGAATAATGTTGTAATATTATGTCATCAGTGATATAATGGTTATACATAGTATGAATTTTATAAGTTTTCTACTATAATAACATTACAATAACGATTTTTAGGTTTTAATAGATCAGTGTCATAGAACAAAAAAAATTTAGTGACAAGTTGAATATCCTGGAAAATATTTTATTGAAGGAAATAGAATAATTAATATGTTCTTGAAGATGTGATAATTATTTTTGGATAAAAATTTAATTTATATGGATAAATTTGGAGGAATATTAATGAATACTTCTAACTATTTAATGATTTTTTAACAATATTGTTTATGATATCACTGATGTTGTTTACAACATGTAATTATTTTATAAATATTTCCAATAAAATGTATTTTAGTAAAATATTATAGAATAATTAATGTTTCATAAAATGTTTTATAATAATTTTATTTATTTAAATGTTTCAAGTGAATACTAGTTGAAGGAGTTTACATGTTCGGTATATGGCTATTATAGAGCTTTTTCTTGTTGATTGAATAAAAATGATCATTTCATTTTAGATATTCAATGACCTTCCTTAATTGGTGTTGGGTCCAAATCGTATATAAATATTCTTCATTTATGGAAAAAGTAAATATTATATTTGGATGAGGGATTATAGTTCAATATTTTACTCTACAATAAAAATTTATAGTTACATATAATGTTTGAGAGTAAAAAAATCAATTATAGAATTGTGTATTTAATCATAAAAAATTGTCCCATTAAAATCATTTTATATATTATAAATGTTTGTTTTTCCCTTATATGCTTAATTGGATTTTGTTCATTAAGCTACTATAGGTCACTGAATTTCATATACTGAATGACCTCTGTCATACTAAATCATGATGTGATAGTTATATTTCTATTCCAGGTCTATGGTTTCACTAAAATTATACATTTATAAATATTTGATTTTTTGTTACCTTTGCATTTTAATTTTCCTCCCATTAAGAGGATTTTTTATTATCATTTTCATGTTAAAAGGTCTGCAACATTTGTTTATTGAAATATAAAACCCAAAAATAAAAAGATCATGTTTAAATTTAAAGAATTATATATTTCTGAAGAAGGGAGAATGTAATAACCCAAAATTTTAAATTTTGAATCTCATACTTGATAGCATGTACAAAATGAAACATCTTGAGTTTAGAGTAATATATCATCATAAATATTTATAATTTATTAACTATTTTATCTAAATTCAGTGTTGAAATATTTTTTAATGCACTAAACATTGATCATAATATGAATTACATAGTACATAATCATTTTTTAACTCTAAATGGCATGTGGTTGTTAGATTAATCAATTGTCAACAATGTCCTTTTTAAATGGCTTGCATTACATGAAAGGTCATGTTTAATCAAACACTATTGACATTATTATTTAAAATGGAAATTTCCACATATCCATTAAGTTAATAGTATTGAATAAATTTTACGAACTAATGAATTTAAATGGTATAAAAAAACAAAATTAATTCATTTTTTATAAATTAATTTGAAATGAAAATAAAATCCATTTGAATGTAAAAGATGTGTTTTAAAAAAAATTCACCCAAATGCCATATGTGTTAATAAATTACATTAATTAACATTAATTAAAAATATTAATTGAATATAAAAATTAATTAATAAATCAATTATCTTTTACAGTAATCTGATATGATTGATAGGCATAATATAAGAACAAACCCTATATTACAGATAATATACATGTCTATATAAAGGTAAATTTTTCATCATTTTATGGAAAACATAATTTAACATGAAATTTGCGAAATTATATAAAATTTATATGAGAAAAAACAACATATTTTAAATTCTTATTTAGAAATTATTTTAAGGTGGAAATTTTGTATTTTATTTAAATTCCATTTTTTGACAAATAGTGAATAATGCTAGATTTTAATTAAAAAGAAAATTTTCCAGAAATAATTTATATTTAAAAATTATATGCATTATTTTTTAGGAAAAATAGTACAACTGTACATATAACAATAAAATTAAGGTAATTTTGATCATTTTTATATTTTATTTAGATATATTAACATATTTAACTTCAAAAAACATTTTTAGTATCCCATCTATAGGATTAATATTAATCATTTTTTATAAAATTCTTAATTTTTAGTTGGAATATGGATTCAATATTTTGATTCAATTTACTTTACAATTTCTATTATAGTCCTCATAATGTTTTACAAAATAAATAAGTAAATGATATTAAAATTAATTATATTTATTAAATGAAATACTGATATAAAAAGGGACTAAACCACAAAAATAAATGCCAAAATGACAAAGACACTATTAAAAATAAATTTATATGTAAATATATCTATGATATACCAGATTTATCAAATTTAATTCATTACTACAGGAACCAGATGTATGAGAGAGATCCCAATAATTTTTACCTCATTATATTTTAATGCTTGTCACTCCTTCACTACAACTAGCATTATATCCCATAATTTATCCACACCATTAAATCCATTTGAATCATATTTAGACTATAAAAATAAACATAAAACATCTCCTTAATAATAATTGATGAATAAATTTTAGAATAAATCCTTCTATAGAAGGATTTCGGTATAAACAAAATGAAGTTACCAAAATTCAATGTATCGTTATACAATGAGGACATTGGATTTAGTTATTTCTAAAACTGTTAAATTATACCAATTTATTTTTAAAAAATAAATATCTTTAATATTATGATATTTTTTAAATTTCTATTTTTTCCAAAACCTACACAATCTTCCATCAAACGGGATAAACAATTTTTTGTGTGTATTGTTAACTACTGCATTGCAAAAACATGTCATTTGTTCTTCCATTACCAAAATTAAAAAAGTTAATAATATTATAATAATTTTTTATGTATATTAAAAATATGATATTTATAATTTATTTATTCTATATTAACTATATTATAAAATAGTCCATCTAGATTTCTATTTTTTGAGAATACGATAACATCATTTATAGATGTGTGGAATACCACCTCCTCAAAGAGATTTGATTCATTAATGATTTTTATAGATTTTATTAACGAAGGAATTGAAAATTATAAGAGTGTTAAAAATGAAAAAAAACATGTAAATATAATATTAATATATATATATATATATATTATTTACATTTATTCATTTAATACTATAACAAAATTGAAATTAAAATAATATATACTTATAACCTACCATCACCTTAAACAGTACTTTTAATTTATTTATCCAAACATTGTGGATAAATATAAATACATATATTAGTAATATATATATATATATATATAACTATCATCATGTTTTACATTCTTATGATTAGGAAATCGTGAACAATTAATATGATGAAAAATATCAAGTAAAAATATATTGAATTAATAAAGAATTTAACACCAATAATGTTGTAAATGATGAAATATCATTAGTGAATAGGTTATAATCTATTATTATATTCTATTTATGTAAAAATTAATATTATTATTATTCAGGTATAAGTTAATAACATTATTAAAAATATTATACACGATTTTAATGAGCATTAAACAATAATAAAGTGTTAGGTAAGGGTATTCGTAATGTAACATTTTTTTCTATGAGACATTTTCTGTAAGAACGAGGAACTTCTTTTTTGGTATGTTTTCCTTTTCGGGTTGTTTTTTAGAAAAATTGGAATTTTTGGAAATTATTGATGTACATGTGATGTACTTTGTGAGTACATATCGTGTACTCTATGAGTACACACCGTGTACTCGGTTACAACTGGTAGACAGGTGTTGGCCATCTACCGGCCATGCACACGGCTGTGTGGGGCTGGCCTGGAGGCCGCTTAAAGTAGAGTACGGAATAGGTGATTACATGCTGTGTACTTCAAAATTATATGTCGTGTACTTTATTTTTTTCATTAAAATCACATAGGGTCGTGTCTAATTGCTAGACCCGTCTTCTTTTAGGTTTTCATCATCCCAGAGAAGCAGTGTAGTTATGATCCTTCTCCAAGCCCCCTAGCTTCCAACTGATCTCTGATTTTACCACTGTTAATTACATTGTGATCATCTCGATAAGATCTCTCCTATGACTGAGCCCTGATTCATGTTTCCTCTTCTTCCAAAATTAACCCTTAGTTTAATATTTCATACATATTTGTAGATCTACCATGTTCTAGGTCAATCCATGGGTCTATTTTGGAGTATATTGATCTCCCAATGCTGATTTAGGTGGTTTGGGAATTTCGGTTCAATGTATTTGAATATTATGTTCTAATGTGCCCGATACCCTTGAATGGGAAATTGTACATTTACCTTTTAACCCTTGTTGATTTCGTACCATGATTGAATGCTTGTATAGTTTTTAATTTTATATGAATAGGGTTGCTTTCTATGCTTTGGATGTGTTTCCCATGCATGTTTTGTTTACACCTATTGGCCTTCTTAGCCTTTTTTCCCACCATTCCTATATTCCTTGAATATTATTATAGGGTGGAGAGTTTGGATTTTGAAATGCTTGATATGGTGTAGACTGGTTAGAGAAGTTGTCTTGTAGGTTTACATTGTCCATATTGCACTACTATGCTTATTAACCTACACAGGGCCATGAGAACCCGGTGTAGTGGATTGTAATGGGAATTGACCGAGTGAGCTTCCTCAGAGAGTATGTGAGCACATTAGTCTAAATGGGTAATTGTAATGACAAAAAGAATGACGTACATGGACATTACATTACTTTTGCGGAATACTTAACACATAACAAAAACAGACACCAAAGGACAGAAATATATTAGTGTCTTTGGAAAATCAGAATATAATCTTCTAATCTTGGTGAAATATCTTCAAAGTCTCCCATAAATGTATTCCCATTTCTGTTTCCTTACCTAAAAAATTTATTTATATCCTGGGGAAAATAAAACATATAAATGGTGAGCTCAAATTCCCAGTAAGTGTAGTTAGGGAGAAAATAAAACAATCCATATATATTTGAACATAAAAACATGAACATAATGTTTAAACATCGAAATCATGAGAAGTGACATAAAACATGGCAGTACATAAGGTACAGATCATAATGGAACATCAATCATGATAAAATAGCGTGGAAATAAAACTTTTAATTGTGGAAAACATTAATCAGATGATATGAATTCCATAGTTGCCAAGGCATTGCTGCCAAGACCAACTTAGTGGATAAAGTCCCTTATTGAACCAGGTTTACATGTCATTCCAGCCCTGTATTGTTGAACATTATTTACTTTCTGATTCATCTAGGTCTATTTCTTAGTTATAAATCTTTACCCAATGCATTAGAGGGAGATATAGGTCCCACCCAACTCATATTGAAATGATTCTTACGTTTTCCACAAAACAATAATAAATCATTCATCATAACCCAATGAATAAATTGGTTTTCTTAAACACCTTTCCACCATTACATAATCCATATAAAACAAATGGATATCATTTCCTCATAAGAAAATTGAAGCCATATAAATGACCTAGACATTATACATGAAACATACACATATGAAATAATGTCATCTTAGATGGAAAATGGTTTTGATAAAGCACTTGAAATGAATTCTTGAGGAAAATATCTTTTCTTCTTGAAAATTATTTTCCTTTCACAAAATTCCATTAAATTGTAAAAGAAAAGTATTTTTATTAAAATATTCATGAAATCATGTATAGTAAGCCTCAAGAAAATAAGGCGCTATGAAACCGTAAAAATCTGTTCATACCGTATATGTTTTAAAAAAACATTGTTCTCGTACTTTTACCTGAAAAGTCATAAAATACCTCGTATGGTAAAAAAAGATTCCTTACATACCATGTAGTAAAAGTAAAAATGGGTAAAAAGGACATTAAACATAAATGAAAACATTTTTATAAAACTTGGACATGGATGATTAATATAACCCCAGTAAATACTTACGTATAAGGAATCTCAGATAGAAAAAAAATAAGATTGCAACATTATCCATTACCTTTGGTCGGATATGCTTAGTACATATCCAAATATCTTGAATAATTATTTAAATAATTTCATTGACTTATTACAGAATCCTATTAATTTTTATGATATCATATATGGTTCACTTATGACTTTATATTACCCGTTCTTTTGTAAATTCAATGTTAAAGAGCGTTTTGGGTAAAATCATTTCATTTGTCATCCGTGTTTTGACTTGTAACTTATTAATATGATTAAATAGATCATTATTACATAATTACAGAATATAAAACATGATTTATATATAATATATATTCAGAATATACATATATATAATAGATCGATAAATGGAATGAAATACACCGTTAATGGAGACGGTAAGCCGTACGTACTCATGAATTCTATTTTCGTTTCCTTATTGAATTGAATGGAATTATGTAGATGACATAAATATATATTTATATACATCTAGTAGCATTATTATTTCATATTTTTCATGATTACTTATTATATATACTTTATAATCATTCTTTAATTGTCAACATGGAAAATAAATCTAATCGCGTCGTGGAGACGGTAATCCGTACGTACGCATGAGCGATGATATCATTCCCATA
Source organism: Viscum album (assembly GCA_963277665.1). Classification (NCBI taxonomy): domain Eukaryota; kingdom Viridiplantae; phylum Streptophyta; class Magnoliopsida; order Santalales; family Viscaceae; genus Viscum; species Viscum album. Next base: position 1,062,983,990 of record OY728140.1, read on the forward strand.
TTTATTGAATGGAATTGTAGTGAATGATATAATATCATAGAATCATTATTATGTGATAATAATCATATTTAGTTATTATTTACACTATTATAAACATCCATGTAAGGTTGTGGTGGAAAAACAGATTACACCGCGGCACATAGACGGTATTCCGTACCTACGCACGCGCGGTGATTTTGTTTTCCATAGGATGGATAGAAGGGGAAAGGGGGTTGTTTCATATTTATAATAACATATCATTATATTAGTGATAATGATGTTATTACAATATAATGAAACAGCTAAATAAGAGGAGGTAGAAGAAGAAATAAATTTGAAAGAATCCATAATTGATATTACCTCTTCTTTGAAATGCCTTTTTGAAACCTCCTCTTAGGGCACTAAAATTGGTATTTGAAGAATAACATGACCTCTATTATTCTAAAAAAGAGTTTGATAAGGGAAATGGTCTGGGGTTTGCCGAGCTTGAAGGCTCTAAATTGCGTAAATAGGAGAGGGAGGAGGTGCCCTTTTATAATGGAGGAGAGGGGCACCTTTGGAATCCTCAAAAATATTATTTTAATATAAATTCAAAACCCACATAAAAACCTCCCAAAATGACTCAATTAGAAGATTAGATGAGATAGGGTTGTTATATCATCATCCAATAATATTTATACATGTTTTTATCTTATTTTAAACCTTATCATTTTGATTTATCCTTATTTAATCTATTTAATTTTATTTGTGGTAATAAAATTATAAATTATAAATGGTTATAAATAATCACTTATGTGTTGTTAATTTTCCATAATTAGATAATTTATGATATTTTTGACTATATAAATTTAATTTATAATTTTTAAATATTTCGTTGATTTTTAAACAATTTTATAATATGTAATTTTTATAAAATATCAATACTGTCAATTTTGACACTATTCATTTGTTTGAACATAAATAAAATATATATAGAAGATATGTTAGAAATAAAAGATTTAATAGATTAATTACATTTCATGTTTGTCTAAAAAATAATTGTAGAACATTAAATAGTTCATATATTATTAATTTTAATATTTTTAAAATCATTTATTTGATATTTCAATCAATAAAATACTTTCAACATCACTATTGTGTCATAATTAATGATAAATATATAATCTCTAAAAATTATTAATAAATTCATATGATATATATAATTTTATTATATTTCTACGTACTATTTATATCTGATGTTTTATGATGTTTATCACTAAATGAAAATTATTACACTTATAATATTTAAGAGAGTGACATGTTGTCTCTTTCATTGGTTTTAATAATAATTATATTATTTCATGGTCAAAAGTACATGAAATGAATCTTTTCCGACCCTTAGGTGATATGGGAAAATTTTATTCATCCAATAGGATTTTGTAAAGTGTTAGGGTAATTTTATAATCTTACTTTTACCCTAAATTACTAGATTTACCTTTAACTGTAGTAAATTAAAATTACTGTAGTTACTATTCATAATATAAAAAAAAATAAAAGTAACCTATTAACATAATTTGGACCCACTGAATTCAAATATGGAATCCTTTTTTCAAAATTCAAAACACAAGAGTTTCAGTAATTATTTTAAAATTAATCCCGTTGTTATGAAAATGGGTTTTAAAAGTTAAAACATTGCAAAAGATTGAAATGATTTTACCTGTGACTTGAATGTAAAATCAAGGATAATGAAATAAATTATATTAAATGTTAAAAACATATTCTATTTATAATTTAAAATAAATCTATTTTATAATTTTAACATATAAATTATTACGATGAAAAAAGATGTTTTTAATTAAAATATAGCGTGTTTTTACTATTCATTAAAATATGAATGTTATCAGAATCATATGAAAATTTTATCCAAAGTAAATTTTTATATCCTTATTCCAAAGGAGAATTTTATTTTTTTCAAATTGAACTTATAAATATGACAAAAACTAGATTTGAAGTGGGTGCACCATAAATAGGCGGCAAAACTACATTTTAAAAAAAATACTCATTTTACACGAAATATTTATTTTGTTCACAAACCATGTTCTAGAAAATGTGTAAGATGAAATAATAATTATATAACATTCAAAATATAGTTAATACTATTCATAACAGCTAGTTCATAATATTATTATAACCATATATCTTCGTTTAGTGAAACCCAGTATTGCGTAAAACACACACTATCGAGGAAGGCCACGATTACGTGTAATGAAATCCAAATCAGGGATGCATATACTGCAAGATAATACGATGTTGTGTATAGTGGAATTTATTCTTTGTGTATCATAAAAAAGAAGATATGAATCAAATTTTAAAAAAATAATATATCTCACAAAATCTCGGGGTGATACATTCTACCCCCCTTATAATTTATTTCACCCTAGAAATTAATTAGGGTTATAAATTTTTTACCACTTCAATGTTTCATTCGTAAAAAACCACATCGGAAAAGGACTACTAAAACTTAATTTTAAAATGTGAAGCATAAAAAAACTGTTACCCAAATTAAATCATCACTAGGTTTCCATGTAGGAGAACATAAGTGAGAATATGGATAATGAAGAGAAATATAAGCATCATGTTCTGATAGAGAGTGGTAGAGATCATGGCTATGAAAATTCCAACAATCACAAAGCCATAACATGTGATGATCTAAGGTAGCATCTGATTCATCAGATATAAGGGCACTATGACAACATTTTTGGTTTTCAAGATCATTTCCCTAAAGTTGAAGAATTTGAATTAGAAGAAATACATAACTTATTTTGATATAATCTCACCATTGTTCGTGCATTGATCAATTTCCACTTCATCTCTTAAAGAAATTAAGTTGATTTTGTCATTTGTGAAGTGCTAGTAAATCATGTGATAGAATGATGGGTCATTCCTTCTGTCTCAATCAAGAGGTTAGCAATAGTTTTATACATAAGTCCATCTATTGTATATCGTTACAAAAATGGATTTATACTTCTTCTATCATACTGCTTAATAAAATAAAAATAGTTTCTACTAACCAGGGACTTCTTGTAGGCTAGTGGTAGGTAATAAATCCCTGTCACACTTTGGTTGTGGGTCCGATTCTCGCAACCTTGTCCGATGCGATGAGTTGTTTCCCGTCCTGCATGTTTTCCTTTTTATAAAACAATACTATTATAACATTCCAAAAATAATATCGAAAAAATTTCTATCCTTAAACAATACAATGTTATGTCCAACATAATCCATTCCAATATTTTGTATTATACATATTTCCAATCTCATAGTATAAAGAAAACGATTACTAGAAATGTCATCTATCGAGCATGTGAATACCATCATTTATCCCCCATATATCATAACATATATCTTGTTGGTCACATTCCAAACATTTTAATACCTTAATCATGTATTTTTTGAAACATGAATTACCATATAACCTTAGTGAAAACATGAGTGCTTTCAAAAGTTAAATCTTAACACAAACCAAAATCCCAAAAATTCTACATACTCAAACCATGATATCACTTAGTCCATATATTAATCTTGAGCTCATGAAGACTATCAAACAATTTATTTTTTCTTTATCCCTTTTTTATGTGCATATCATCTTCTTTCCAAATTATATGAATCAATTTTCATGGTTTCCGGTACAATATTATTATTGAAAACCGTAATAACCAACACATAGATAGTCCAGTATTCCACAGTAATATAAATTAGATTCCACAACATTATTTTGGAATCTCCTTACATAAACACATAATCATTCCACTACATCGTTGTCATACTCAACATTGCCAATATTGATCGCATGTGACTTACCTTAATCCTTTTCCTTATGTGTTTTCTCACGTTGATCATCATTAACCATTGGATTAGGGCATTGATTAGCATAATTCCTCATTTCCTTGCACTTTAAGTATTGAAGTGTTGGTGGTGTGTTCTCTGCAGTCTTTTCTTTATTCATATCATTAGCAACCCTTTTTCCATTACTTTGACACTCCACTTCTTGATGTCCTTATTTTACACACTTGATAAATTTTATAGTTCCTTTTAGACTATCTTCACCAAGCTTCATTCCACACTTTGAGAAGAAAGTAACATCCATCTTCTTTTCACCATTGTTCTGAGATTTTTCCTTGAACTCCTTCTTTTGTTTGTTGTCAAAACCATGTGATGGATATGTAACACCAATTTATAGTTCTACCTCGATAGCACAACACACAATTTCATCATAGCTACTGAAGTCTCTTATAGATAATTCTCATTTGATGATTTGGTTTTAAGCCACTAAAGAATCGATGAACATTACTTTCAGGTTGAATGATAAATCTAGATGAATACCTTGAAAGCCTTGTAAAATTCACCTCGTATATACCAACAGATTCATCATCCTTTTGATTATGTTCAGGAAACTCCTTCTCCATATTTTTTATAAGAATACGAGAGAAGTACTTATTGAAAAAAAGATCTTGAACTTGCCCCATTCCATGGACTCAATTTCATCTCTTTGCCCCGTATTCTTGATATGATTCCCCCATTGATCAACATCACCTTCCCAACGATATACTACTAAGATGACATTATCTTGATCAGAACATTGTATAACTGAAAATATATGTTCAGTGGTACATAATCATTGTTCAGCCACAAATGGATTAGAAGACCCGCTGAATGAAGGGGGACACTACTTCATGAAGGATTCATCATAATGTTTCTCATTTCTCTACTCATTTGGACGTCCAGAATGATTCATAGCTTGTGTAAGTATAGAAATTAGATTATGCACTCCATATCCAATAACATTGGTTTGTTAATGAAGAAAATCATTTCATCGTCCATTACATTGATCAACAAGGATCCTTTGGGTTCCAGCAATCGTCAAAAACCCAAAAAGAATAGCGGGAGGCAAACATCATGATATGGAAAACAACATAATAAAGGGGGAGTACCTTCCATATCTAACATCCTAGGTTTAATTATAATATATTTACCATAATTATAGGACTATAACCTATAATTATACTTAACCTTTGGGACATCCCTAGACATACCATATAAATATATCTAGATGTCTCACTAAAGTTCGTGCATCCTAGTTTCCAAAGGCTGACTAAACCATTCCTCTGATACCAACTGTAAAGACCCAAAGAATGACATAAATGGACATTACATTAATTTTGCAGAATATGTAATACATAAAAAAACATACACCAAAGGAATGTAATAGTTTAGTGTCTTTGGAAACATAGAATATAATCATCTAATCATGGTGAAAGATCTTCAATATCTCCCATAAATATCTTCCCATTTTGTTTTCCTACCTATAACCTTTATTTATATCCTAGGGACAATAAAACATATAATGGCTAAGTACAAATGATTAGTAAGGGTATTAATGGAGAAAATAAAACAAACCATATACATTTTAACAAAAAAACATGAACATATTGTTTAAACATCAAAATCTTGAGCAGTGACATAAAACATAGAAGTACGTATGGCACATATAATAATGGAACATCACTCACGATAAAATAGCTTGGAAATAAAACTTGTAATTGTGAAAAAACATTAATCACATGATATTATTTCCATATTATCCCAGGAATTGCTTCTAAGACCAACTCAGTGGGAAAATTCCCTTACTGAACCAGGTTTACATGTCGTTCCATCCCTGTATTATAGAACCAGATTTACTTGTCATTTCAGACATGTCTATCTCATGAGATATAAATCCTTCCCCATATGCATTGTAGGGAGATATAGGTCCCACAAATATAATATTGAAATCAATCTTACGTGTTCCACAAAACAATCCTAAATCATTCATCATAACCCAAAGAATAAATTGGGTTTCATAAACATCATTCCATCATAAAATAATCCATATAAAAAAAGTCGATATCATTTCATCATAAAAAAATTGAAAGCATATAAATCATAGAGACATTATACTTGAAACATACACATATGAAATAATGTCATATTAGGTGGAAAATGGATTTGATAAAGCACTTGAAATGAATTCTTGAGAAAAATATCATTTCTTCTTGAAAATCATTTTCTTTTCAAAAAATGCCAGTCAATTTTAAAAGAAAGATATTTTGTTTAAAATAGTCATGAAATCTTATAGAGTATTCTTCATGAAAATAAGGCATTATGAAACTGTAAAAATCTGTTTATTATGTATATTTTTTAAAATAACATTCTTCTCGTACTTTTATCGAAAAAGACAAAAAGTACCTCGTATGGTAAACAAAAAAAGATTCCTTATATACCATGTAGTAAAGGTAAAAAATGGTTAAAAAGTACATTAAAAATACTTGAAAACATTTTTATAAAACATGGACATGGATGATAAATATAACCCTTGTAAATAGTTACGTATAAGTAATCTCGGATAGAATACAATTGAGATTGCAACATTATCCCTTACCTTAGGTCCGATATGCTTCGTATGTATCCGAACCTCTTATATATCGATTTAAATAATTTAATTGACTTATTACAGAATCATATTCATCATTATGATATCATATATGGTTCACTTATGTCTTTACATTACCCGTTAGTTTGTAAAATCCATGTTAAAGAGCGTTTTGGGTAAAATCGTTTCATTTGTCATCCGTGTATTGACATGTAATTTGTTCATATGATTACATAGATAATGATTACATAATTCCAGAATATAAAACATGATTTATATATAATATAAATTGTGAAAAAACATATATATAATATATTGATAAATGGAATGAAATACACCATTCATGGAGACGGTAGGTCGTACGTACGCATGAACGATGTTTTCATTTCCTTATTGAATTTAATGGAAATAAGTAGATGACCTACATATATATATATATATATATTTATAAAGTATCATTATTATGTAATATATTTCATGAATACATATTATATATACTTTATAATCATTCTTGAATTGTAAACATGCAAATGAATCTCATCACGTCGTGGAGACGGTAATCTGTACGTACGCACGAGTGGTGATATCGTTCCCATATTTATTGAATGGAATTGTATTGAATGATATAATATCTTAGAATTATTATGATTTTATAATAATCATATGTGGTTATTCTTTACACCATTATACCCATCCTATTAAGGTGGTGGTGGAATAACAGATTACACCACAGTGTGGAGACGGTATTCAGTACGTACGTACACGCGGTGATTTCATTTTCATTATGATGGATAGAAGGTGAAAGGTGGTTGTTTCTATTTATAATAACTTATCAGTATATTATTTATACTAATGTTATTATAATATAATGAAACAGCTAAATAAGAGGAGGTAGAAGAAGAAATAAATTTGAAAGAATCCATAACGGATATTACCTCTTCGTTGAAATGTATTTTTGAATCCTCCTCTTAGGGCACTAAAATTGGACTTTGAAGAAGACCATGACCTCAAGTATGCTGATAAAGAGTTTGATAAGGGGAATGGTCAATGGTTGGATGACCTTGAAGGATCTAAATTGTGTACATAGGAGAGGGAGGAGGTTCCCTTTTATACGGGAGGAGAGGGGCACCTTTGGAATCCTCAAAAATATTAGATTAATATAAATTCAAACCCCACATCAAAACCAAAAAAAATGACTCAATTAGAAGATTAAATGAGATAGGGTTTTAATATAATCAAAAAATAAAATTTATACATGTTTTCATCTTATTATAAACCTTATCATTTTGATTTATCCTTATTTAATCTATTTACTTTTATTTGTGGTAATAAAATTCAAAATTTTAAATGGTTATAAATAATCACTTATGTGGTGTAAATTTTCCACAATTGGATAATTTATGGAATTATAGACTATATAAAGTTTAATTTATAATTTTTAAATATTTATTATATTTTTAATCAATTTTATAATATGTAATTTTTATAAAATAACAATAGTGTCAATTTTGACACTATTCATTAGTTTGAATTTAAATAAAATATATACAGAAGATATGTTCAAAATAAAAAATTTAATAGATTAATAACATGTCCAATTTGTCCAGAATATTATTGGATCATATTTAATAGTTAATTTAGTATTTATTTTAATAATTTTAAAATCATTTATTTGATATTTCAATCAATAAAATAATTTCAACGTCACTATTGTGTTGTAATTAATGATAATTATATAATTCATAAAAATTATAAATATATTAATATGATGTAGATAATTTTATTATATTTCTAGGGACTATTTATATCCAATGTTTTATGATGTTTATCACTAAATTAAAATTATTACACTTATAAGATTTAATAGAGGGACTTGTTGTCACTTTCTTTGGTTTTAATAATAATTAAATTATTTCATTGTCAAAAGTCCATGAAATGAATCTAGTACGACACTTAGATGATATGGGTCGACTTTTATTCATAAAATAGTATTTTGTCTAGTGTTAGGTAGTTTTATAATCTTATGTTACCCTTAATTAGCAGATTTAACTTTAACTGTAGTAAATAAAAATTACTGTAGTTACTATTCATAGGATCAAAAAAAAGTAAATTATTAAAATAATATGGAACCACTAAATTATAATTTGGAATATATTTTTTAAAAATCAAAACACAGAAGTTTCAGTAATAAATTTAAAATTAATCTTGTTGTTAAGAAAATGGGTTTTACAAGTTAAAACATTGCAAAAGATTGAAATGATTTTACCTATGAATTCAATGTTAAATCAATGCTAATGAAATACATTATATTAAATGGTAAAAATATATTCTATTTATATTTTAAAATCATTAAATATAATAATTTAACCATATGAATTATTACATTGAAAAAAATTGTATTTAATTAAAATATAATGTGTTTTTACTATTCATTAAAATATGAAAGTTATCAGAAATAATATGAAAATTTTATCCAAAGTAAATTTTTATATAATTATTCCAAAGAAGAATTATATTTTGTCAAATTGAACTTATATACCTATCAAAAACTATATTTGAAGTGGGTGCGCTATTAAAAGGCGGAAAAACTGCATTTTTTTTAAAAATACTCACTTTACCCGAAAAATTTATTTTGTTCACATACCATGTTATAGAAAACGTGTAAGATGAAATAATAATGTAATAATATTAAAAATTTAGTTAATACTATTCATAATGTCTAGTTCATAATAATATTATTACCATATATCGTTGTTTAGTGAAACCTGGTATTGTGTACAACACATGCTATCGAGGAAGATCGCGATTGCGTGTAATATAAGCCAAGTTAGGGTTTCATATACTGCAATCTAATACATTGTTGCGTATAGTGCAAGATAATCTTAGTGTATCGTACAACAGATGATATGAATGAAATTTTAAAAAATAATATATCTCATAAAATCTCGGGGTGTTACAGTAATTGACCGAGTGAGCTTCTTCAGAGAGCATAAGACCACTTAGGGCAATAAAGGGAATTGACATAGTGAGATTCCGCAGAGAGTCCTTGACTATTTTAGACTATAAGAGTAGTTTACCATGTGAGATTCCTCAGAGAGTCGTTGAATTACATAAATGACTTTGGAATATGAGGGGAATTTACCGAGTGTGCTTCCTTAAAGAGTCCTTTACCTTAGGGCTATAAGGGGAATTGACCGCGTGAGCTTCCTCAGAGAGTCCTTGAATACCTTTGACAATAAGAGGAAATGTCTATGTGAGCTTTTTATAGAGTCTTGATTTACATTTTAATATATGGAGAGTGACTCAGAGCGATTACTCATAGTGTCTTTATATATCTTTATAACTGGCCAGAATGGGTAGGCAATGTGAACTTCCTAGAGGGTTAATATGATCAAATGGTTGTTTTGATATGTGGAGTTTTTTTCTGAGTACTTCTTGTTTACTAATAATGGAATTTTACATGCCTTATATTCACTACCTGTTAGTCATATATCTTTGGGTGGATGCCTACTACGATTAGTCCCACACCCAGTTTGGGCCATGATTTTGGGCCCTAATAGATTATATTGCTGTAGTTATAGAAAAGGACAAGCTCAATTCTACATCACGTTCCTGAATGACTGTGGAGATGGAGAGCATGGGACCAAGAAGAGGCTTGCGATTTTGAGGAGTTGTTATCTCTTTTCCTTTTTACTTTGGTTTAGTACTATTTGTATTGAAACATTGTGATTTTTTTGGCTACTTTCTGAGATACATGTTACCATGCATCATTTATATATGTTTTTTAGTTGTTTGTTATTCCAGTCTTATGACATTACAATTGTTCATATATTTACTGCTTCTGCTATTGTGTATTTGTTCACTTTGGTTATGTTACTATTCCAATGGGGGCCTATATTCCCCACCATCACACCCGATGCCCTCGCTTCTAGTCAGCAGCCTCTGGATTTTTTGGAAAATGCGCTTGAGGCCATGTGACCAACCTGGTACAGGGCGCCTCTGGGTGGCATTCAGAACTGGGATGTTACAAAATGGTATCAGATGGATTCTTTTATCCTGATTTATATTTAGGAGCCTATATCCAGTGATAGGACAGAATGGATACTTAGTAATACGATGTGCGCAAGAGTAGCTAACCCGTGTATAATGAAAAACCAATATACCTCATTTAATTATAATTTTTAGGGTTTTGAAATTATTACATTTGAAATGATATCAACTAGAGTGATTCACATGATTTATTCTCATATTGTTAACGTCATTGAGGATCTACTTCTGTTGAAATCCGAAGAGATAAGGGTATTCCATCTTAGGCATCATATATTCACTTTCTAGAGATCACATTTCATGCATTCTTTCCATACCTTATAGGGTTTATTAGCAATTTCATGTTTTTGTTATAGGTGTTGTGATAGATATGCATGTTGTTGTGATAACAGCGGTGATAAAAATACAATCTGTTTGATAGGGTATTGTAGTGTAAGGTTTTGTTTGAATGAACGCCAAACATTGGTTCTTAAGGTGTTATAGGCCCTCATGGCCCAAATTTTTGTGAATCTTTTCCATGTTTTCTACGTAATAACGTGTATAAGATGGCCAACATTAATTTGCGGGGATTATAGGCTCTCACGGATTGGAATTTGGCACATTCAATGTTCATTTTAGTGTTTTTCTGGGTTTCAGAGTAGATTCTGAGGATTACTGTCCAGAATCATCTTGAATACATGCCGAGTAATGTTAAGTACATGCCATGTGTTCTTCTATTCGGGAAGAAAAAATTTTTCTTAAGTACATGCCGTGTACTTTATGTACAGTTCGTGTAGTATCTAACTGTGTCATATACCATGTGGGCAGAGACATGGGATGGGAAAAGTCTAGTGGGAACATGCCGTGTACTAGTAGAACATCACATGTAGTGTCAACAATATGTCCACCTGTGCAACTAACAACATAGAGAGATAAACCATAAGTTATACACACCGTGTCAGGATTGAACACGTCGTTCTGTCTGACCTAGGTACCTGACCGTGTCACGAACAATACGGGTCGGTGTTATCGTTTAACATACAAGCTGGGTCCTCGATGAACACATCGTATAGTGTGAGCTGTGGGGCTTAACCATGTAGAGGTACTTAGGCATGGGAAGTGGATACAAGTACACGCCGTGTGTTAACACAACACACTGTGTGTTTGAGGTATTACACGACCAGTTTAGGCAGGAGTACATGCCCATATAAATGGAATAAGGGAACACGTTGTGTTGGAATTGTACAGACGATGTAGTAATATTTTTGTAAAACATGTGTTCTTCATTTCTCATATTCCCTTCATAAACATCTAGTTTTCAGTCCATCAGAATATTGATCTAAGGTGTGTGCATGGCCTTACAGTTTCATGCCACTGAGACGTCCTCTAACTCTACGCCAGCAACCAGGCTATGATCGGACACTGGTCATAGATTACCAGGGACTACCTGTAGATCCTCCAATCATGCTAGTCTTGGAACAAGCCAGTATACTTGACATAGGGGCAGATGCATAGTTCAGATATGGATTTTTGAGGATGATGCAGACCTTTCAGGGAGTTCCGCCTCCTGCCCCTTCGATGGAAGAATTGACGATGGTCTTTCAGCTGCAGCATCATCCCATTTTATTAGGGGATGGATTACCCCAGGCTTCAAGACATATCTAGAAGACCCGCTTATGATTTTCAATCATCTGGAGATACCTCTAGAGAAGAGGGTAAAGCTTGCTACCTACATGCTCTGAGACTCCCCCATGAGGTAGTGGTATGTGTTCTCATAGGTGGGACACCAGTATAATATGGATTGGGAAGAGTTTTGGTGCATCTTCTACGATTATATCTGTATAGTGACATTGAGGGTTGATTGAGCTCGAGATTTCATGTGTTTGGAGGAGGGTACTCTTACTGTTATGGTGTATTACTCTCGCATTGCAGAGATGCATCATTTCACACCTATTCTAGGAGGTGATTGGTTGTTCCTTGAACGGAAGTTTGTGGATTTTCTGAAGCACGACATCTGATCTCAGGTGAAAATCCTTAGGTTGAATTTGATATCCCCTATCATCATTCATGCGCTGATTACATATTATAATTTTAGGAATTATAGAGCTGTGTGCTTGGGCGGTTCAGTATCCAGAGTGAGTATTCCCCCTACTGATAGCAAGACGCGCCATAGGGGCCTGAATGAGGAGATCATAGTAGGCAGGATACATCTCTTGGTAGCCATTTGTTGTGCTACCAGTGTGGTAAGAGAGGGAATACGAGGCCGCATTTCCTCGGAGACCCTATGGAGTGCCGATCTTGTAGCATGATGGGTCACCTTTAGCGCATCTATCAGTTCTTTCACCATCAATTGGTGACAGGGTTTCTTTTATTACTCCGAATTCAGGAGTAGCACCACAGGTTTCTCGTCATTCTGGGAACTAGAGTTCTGTTGGCCATTCAGTTTAAGGTGGGGTGTATGGTCGTGGTATCTAGTCACCTGGTTTTCAGTAGCATCAGGTTGGATCAGCTCAGAGTGGTTATTCAGGGTCACAGGGTCACGGTTCTACTCAGACTATTGTAGTGGAGTAGACCCAGCAACAACAGGATCCCTAAACCATTACCGTGCAAGTTACGATATTAATATCCTTAGTTTTAGATTCTGCCCTTTTTGATATAGGGGAATCCCATAGCTTTATATCTGTTGTTGTCGTGGAGAGCCTTGGACTATGCATCTTTTCATCTATTGATATCTTGATGTTGGACACTCTTTTTGGGACTAGAATGGCTAGTGTATGTTAGTGCATAGAGTGACCACTATAGGTTTTTAGGTGTCAGTACTTATGGGGGATTTATGTCCAAGAGATGGCATCTTATTATGTCATTATCGGGATGGAATGGTTAGTTCCATTACAGGAAGTTGTCAACTATTATCTATGCAGGGTGAGTTTCACATCACCAGAAGGTAAATATTTTATTTATAAGAGAGAGTAGAATGTGTAGGTGAGAAGTGTAGGACCTGAGAATCAGGGTTTGGGAAAAGATACAACTAAGATTGCTAGTTTATATCTGGATGACCATGGGAATTCACAGTTGGACTTTCCTCTAGTCTTGGATAATTTCAGAGATTTATTTCCAGAGGACTTTTAATGTTTTCCACCAGAGCATGAGGTAGTGTTTTCTATTGATATTGTGCCATGGGCAGCACCAGTGTCCACCCTTCCTCATAGGATGTCTACAACTAAGTTGCAGGAGCACAATATGCAGTTGGAGGACTTGAAGGAAAATTATTTCAACTGACCCAATACTTCTTCTTGGGGTTTTCTTATCCCGTTTGCGATGATGGCAGAGAGTACCCTCAGGATTTTTGTTGACTATCGGAAGTTTAACTAGTTGACGGCCAGGAAACGATATCCCGTACCAAGCGTTGATGATCTCTTTCATCAGCTTCGAGGAGCCCAAGTGTTATTGATGATTTAATTGACATAATATAACCATCAGTTTCACATTAGACCATATAAGATACCTCTCACTGCCTTCTAAAGAAGGTATGGTCTATAAAAATATATATTTATGTCGTTCGGTCTCACAAAAACGCCCGGAGTTTTCATGGCACTGATGAACAGAGTATTCCTTATATACTTGCATTCCATTATGGTGGTTTTTATTGATGATATCAGAGTGTACTCGCACACTCAACACAACCATGCCACCCATCTTGAGATCATTCTAAGTACACTGAGAGAGCATCAATTATATGTTATGAACTCAAATTTAAACTTCTGGATGGGTCAGATTCACTTCATGGGTCATGGTATCTCAGAGAAAAGAGTATCACTACACTTAGATAAGGTGATATAAGTAGTTTCCTAGGAGAATCCAAGGAATGTATTTGAGGTGCATAGTATTCTAGGGCTAGATGGATACTGAAAAAGTTTCACACATGATTTTTAAACCATAGTGGAATTGCTGACAGGTTTGATTAAAAAGGGTGAAAAGTTCATGTGGTAAGATTTTTGTGAGTTAGCCATTCAAGAGCTCAAAGGGAGGTTTAACCCATCACTTCTACTATTCATTCTAGAGCCAGGAAACAACTATACTGTTCACTATGATTCATCAGGTATCAGGTTGGGAGCTGTGATTATGCAGGGATATGGAGACGTTGCTTATGGATCTCATTAGTTTCATCCACATGAGAGGAATTACCAAACACACATTCTTGAGTTGGAAGCTGTTTTTCATTACATTCATTATTGTTGACATTATATTATGGTAGAGCACACAACCAGAAGAGTCTCAAGTACATTTTCACTCAGTGATATTTGAATTTGAGGTAGTGAAGGTGGGTTGAGTACCTTCAGTCCTTTGACATCGAACTTGCCTATACACCTAGGAAATGCAACACATTGGCTGATGAATTGAGTAGAAGGACTCAGATGCAGGTAGTTAAGGAGGCCGATAAGGAGTGGAAGCTTATGGATTTGTTCTTTTAGATGCATTTGGAAGTGCACTATAGTCAGGGGAAGACGTTCCTTTCTTTTATGGCTGTTACCTCTACTCTTCTTCATCGAGTGCTAATGAGGCAGCTATCAGATTCTGAAGGCCAAGTCCTAAGGGAGAGTGTGTCCAAATGAGATCCTATTCCCGGATGGAACGTAGGTGAGGATGATATATTGCATTTCCAGGGGCACGTATGGGTGCTAGCAGATATACACGAGGAGCTGATGTGGGATTTTCATTCCCTAGTTTAGGCAGTTCATCATGGTGTCACCAATATGTATCATGATCTACACCATTAGTATTGGTGGCCAGGTTTGAAGTGGGATGTTTTTAGTTTCCTCATTAGTTGTTCCACCTGCCAGCAGGTGAAGGCAGAGCATCAGCGGCCATTAGGTCTTTTACAACAGTTACCCATTCTTGAGTGGATGTTGAGTGACATCGTGATGGATTTTATAACAGGGTATCCTAGGTCTCCTAGAGGGAATGATGCAATTTGGGTGGTCATCGACAATCTTAAGAAGGTTTCTCACTTCTTGCTGATCATGGAGACCTTCTACATTGATGACCTATAATAGTTGTAAATCCGTGATATTGTACGTCTTCATGGAGTTCTGCACTTCATTATTTTAGTCAAGGATTCATGTTTTACTTCTCGGGTCTCGTAGGGGATTCAGAAGGATTTGGGTACATAGGTACTTTTGAGTGCATCTTACCACCCCCAGACAGATGACTAGTCCGAGCATACAATTCATGTTCTTGAGTACATGCTCTGAGCATGAATCCTACATTTTGGTGGTTTTGGGGAGAAGCATATACCTCTTGTGGATTTTACCTATAATTATAGTTTTCATGAAACTCTTCAGATGGAACCTTATGAGGCTTTTTATGTAAGGTCTTGTCGATCAGCTTCATATTGGCTGGAGGTAAGAGAGGTAGCTAAGCTGGGACCTCTTCTTGTTCCTGAGGACACATGGTAGATATAATTGATTCGGATGAGGATGGATACTACACAGCCTCGATAGAAGTATTATGTTGATCAATGAAGATGACCTTTGGAGTTTGATGTAGGGGATCAGGGTTTTCTATTAGTCACACAAAGGATGGGATATAGGAGGATATGAGACATGGTAAGCTTTCACCAAGGTACGTTGGGCTATTTGATGTTGTGGATAGATTTTGGCTAGTTTCCTATTAGTTGCAGTTACCCCAATGGTACCAGGATATGCACAACATTTTTCACATTTCTCAGATTCGACGTTACTTTTCATACTCCTCTCATGACATTCAACCCATGGAGGTTGATCTCAAAGAGGATGCATCTTTCGAAGAGCATCTTATCCAGATTTTTGATCACAGAACAATGTTTTTGTGTGGCCAGTCTATTCGTCCGGTATGAGTGCTATGGAAGCATGACTGGGTGCAGGACGAGACATAGTAGAGGGAGGTAGATGTACGAGCAATGTGGCTAGAACTGTTTGAGGTTTCATCTTTTACACCGCACTAGGGAAATTTAGGGATGAATTTCTTTATGGGGGAAAGTTTGTATGAACCCAGATCTTCTTTTTAGGAATGTTTTCATTTTTTTGGTCAATTTTTAGAAAAGGAGGAATTTCTGTAAATTTTAGAAGTACATGTCGTGTACCTTATGAGAAAAAATTGTGTACTCAGTTTCAACAGGTAGTCGGGTGGTTGCCATGTACCGGCCATACACACGGTAGTGTGGGGGTGACCTGGACACCAATTAAAGTAGAGTACGTAAAAGGTGAGTACACACTATGTGCATTAAAATTGCATTCTATGTACGTTATTTTTTTCATTAAATGCACCGGGGTTGCTTCTAATCCCCAGAACCATCTTCTTTTGGGTTTTCTTCATCCGAGAGAACCCTTATGGTCTTGATCCCTCTCAGAGACCCTGAGCCTCCATCTAATCTCTGGTTCAATCTTCATCGATTGTATTGAGATCACCTCGGTAAGATCTCTCTTCTACATGAGTATTGTTTAATGTTTCCTCATCTTCCTCAAGTTATCCATAGTTGAACCTTTTATAAATTTTTGTAGATCTACCGCATTCTAGAATGATCCAGGGGATGACACCCTAGTATATCATTCTCACAATGCCGAGGTAGGTGGATTGTGCCTTTTTACTGAATGTCGTTGAGTATTATGTGCTAAAGTTCACAATACCCTTGAACGAGGTATTGCGAATTTACCATTTTACCCATTTTGATTGACTTCTATGATTGTATGCTTATATATATGTTAATTATACATGAATAATGTTGTTTTCTATGCTTTAGATGTGTTTCCCATGCATGTTCTATTTAAGATCGTTGGTCTGCTTAGCCATTTTGGACACCATGCATATTTTCTATGCCTGTTGCAGTAGGGTGGAGATTTTGTATTATGACATGCTTGATAAGTTGTATATTGGTTATCCAAGTAGTTTTATAGGATTACATTGGCCATATTTTACTTCTATGCAAATTGACCTACATAGGTCTGTGAGAACCTGCTATAGTAGACTATAAAGTGAATTGACCGAGTGGGCTTCCTCAGAGTGCATGTGAGTACTGTAGGGTATGAGGGGAATTGACTGAGTGAGCATCCTCAGAGATCCTAGGAAAACTTGTGGCTATAGGGGAATTGACCGCGTTAACTTCCTCAAAAAGTCCTTGACTACCATAGACTATAAGAAGAATTGACTATGTGAGCATCATCAGAGATTCTATGAATTACATGAATGACTTTGGTCTATGAGGGTAATTGAACGAATGATCTTATTCAGAGAGTCCTCGACATTGGGTCTATAAGGGGAATTGACCATGTGAGATTTCTCAGAGAGTCCTTGACTACCATGGACAATAAGGGGAATTGACTGTGTGAGGTTCCATAGAGAGTCTTGATTTAACGTTTACTATAAGGGGAATTGACTGTGAGCACTTTTTTAGAGAGTCTTTATATATATTTATAATTCAACCAGAGGGGATAGGCAGTGTTCAATTCCTAGTGGGTTACTGTGATTGATTGGTTGTTCTGATATGGGGAATTGTTTATGCTGAGTACTTCTTGTTTACTACTTCTATACTATTACCTGCCATATATTCTTTGATTGATAAGAACATCTATTTGGGTGGTTTCCTACTAGGATTAGTCTCAGACCCTGTTTGGTCCATGATATATGGACCAAATATATTCTATTTCATTAGGTATAGATAAGGTAAAGATCCCTTCTACTTCATGTTCTTGATTGAATTTGGAGCTGGAGAGCATGGGACCAAGCTGAGGCTTGTGATGATGAGGAGTTGTAATCTGTCTTCCAATTTACATTGGTTTAATACTATTAGTATTGAGGCATTGTGATATGTTATGCTCCTTTCCTAGACACATGTTACCATGCATCATTTATATATATTCTTCAGTTGTTTTTTATTCCAGTCTTCCACCATTATTGTTGTTGGTATATTTACTTCTTACACAACTATGTATTTGATCCCTTCCACCGTGTTACTCTTCCAATGATGGCATATTTTCCCAAACATCACACCCATGAACCTCACTACTATTCAGAATCCTCTAAAGTTTGGGGAAATGTGTTTGAGTGTAGGTTACCAACTGGGTACATGGATCCCCTAGGTGGCTTCCAAAACCGGGACATTACATATTTCATATTAAACACATGTTTAATTTTTTGGGTTTAGATAATCATCTATGAAATGTTATATCATTAATTAAAATTAGTTATTGATATTATATTCCACAATTTTGGTTATTCATTCAATGATCTCATGATTCAATCATCACTAAATTATTAAAGTATTTCGTCTAAATTGTTATTCCAGTGATAATTATTCATTGTTATAAAACAATTCAATAAAATGAGTTGTATATTCTTCCATGTTATTATTTAACTTCAAGATTCATAAATACCTCATGGTATTTTATATTTAACATTGATTCATCCCATACAATAGGTTTTGATGTACCAATGTGTAAAATTTACCTTTACAGTCTCAATTTCGTTTATGTTTGTTAACATTATATTTTGAAAATAATTTACATTTGACAATTTATTATTTTAAATAAATGTTTTCTTAAATATAAATATTCCAATGTAGTGTGAATAATTATATCTCAAACTCTGTAGATTTTTTTACATATGGTGTTCCAATTGAATTTAATTTGATTAATTGTGGAAATTGTGATTAAATAATACATTTTACTCAATATGGATATTAAATGAAGAATAATGTTTATGAATTAAATTGATTATTTGATATATGATGGATGATGTGGACATTCCTAACATAAGTAGGGTACCACTTAAGGGAACCCCCTTAATGCACTATTAGTATCTTGAGGAAAATTTGTTGTCCGAATCAAAGTAGTTTAATCTATAGTGTCAATTGATGATGATGGAATAATGATCCATGTGCAAGATACAAGATATATATTATTTTAGAATTTCATTAATTGAGTATTCATTTATTATTATCTTGATGATTTCAAAATCAATAAATTAATGTATACATATTTTTTTTATAGATTTAATTAACGGTCTTTTTTAGTTATCTACCTTTTCATATTATTTACAACTTATTCAATTATTACAATGGAATGTGTGTGAATTAATATAAATTTCCATATTAATTTATCATAATTGATTCATGATATCTCCCAAAGTAGATAACCCATATTAATAATTTGATCTCACCCTTATTTTGTTTCATTTTCCCAGGTTATTAAACATAATATTTGTAATGATTTTCTTGGATTCTGAGCAATTAAATATGTCATTCCTTATATTTTATTGTCTATATGAAATAATTATAATGTATCTAATATAATTTCAAAATATTAAAAAGTACTCATTCCTTTTAGATTTTATTATTTGTAATCATGAAAATTTAATAATCTGTGGAAAAAGATATGGGCTTTTGGGATATTAGGAATTACATTTTTCATTTGAAAGAGGAACACATTATTTATTCTTTTAAAAAATTCACCATATTTTCTTCAATTCAATAATAATTATTCAATACCTCCCCTAACTTATTAACACATATAGATCCAATTTTCTATACCAAAACTGATTAATATCACTCTAAAAATTCTTATCCACAAACTTTTTTTTTAGATCCACTCAAAACACCAACCATATATTATTATAAACAAGACAAACAAGTGGTTTTTTCTTTTAGAAGGTAAAAATCATAAAAAACCTATTTCTATTTCATTCTTCTATTACAACTTTTAGTTATGTATTGAAATATAAAATATAATAAAAATTGTATAAAATATATAATTTGATGTAATTATGTAAATGGAAAAATATGTATATACATCCTACTTCATCTAATGGGAAACAATGCTATAAGACATGTTTAATAAGGTGTGCTACCTCACTAAACAATGTATTCTTTCCTTCAATAGAACACAAGGATAGAAATAAAGAATGAAATAAAAAAAATATTTGATATATATTAATTTATATTAATTATATAAAATTAATATATCCAACAATTTTATACCATCTCACCAATTTAATGAATGATACCATCACTCTCTCGTACGTACGACTAACTATCTTCACAAAGTGATGAGATTCATTTTAAATTGTCATATATCAGTATTGGATCAAAATATATATCATAATATTATATTTATGTTAAACAAATTATATAATTCAATAAATTATTTTAGTATATACTATACTCAATAACAAAATATCTCATGGAATAACACACATCAATAAATAGGGAAATTAACATTGGAAATAATAGTAATAATTAAGGTTTGGTGTTAAAATTGTTGTAAGATGTCTTCAGATGATATTATATGATATTCTAAATTTTAAATTGGGTTTGGAATGAATTCATAATATATTTTTAACCATTATTCAAGAGCATAATAAATGAACAAATAAAGGGAAGCATCTGTTGAAGGAAATTGTCTCAATTTTCCAAATTGACTAAAAAAATAATATTTAAATTACAAAAAGATATATTTGGGAAAAGTGTGAAACAAAATAAGTTTAATAAAAATGAATTACATACCATTTAAAACATTGAAATATTGAAATAATGATCGATCATGTTAGAATCAATTCACATATATAATTTACATTATAGTATAGTTACCCTTTATTCAAGATTTCATTGATGATGTATTCACAATGATTGAACTTTTTATATGTGACTGAATATGATAAACTATGTTTATCATCAATTTATTGAACTATATTGTTAAAAATAAGATTATTTTGATTTATCCATACAAACTATTCAGTATTATTTTATAGTAGTATCATTCATTCATTCTTCCTACCAATATCCTATTGGGATTAATTAATCATGAATGCCATAGACAAAATTTCTTCCATCGAATGAACAATAAGTTTCTATGTTTTATACTTTTGTATTAATTATATTTTATGACCACTTCAGTTAAACCAACACACCCATAGATTTTTCAACCATATCAAGGATGTTCTCACTATTAGTATGATCCACTACTTTCAAACCACCCATAATCAGATTAAATTTTCACATTAAACCAACAAACTTCTCTTATTCCTTAGTATCACCACATAAATCCACTTAGTTCTCATAATGATGTTTCAAATTATAATTAATCACCTGATACATATAAAATATCTTATAAAATATCTCTATGGTTAAACTATTTCTAAAAAAAATTGATATCATAATTTTACCTAAATGAGAATTGTTCTTATTCCATTTGGATTTCGTCCCTTTTACATAATTATATTTACCTAATCCATGTTTATTGTAAATCCCTTATTACTAATAGGAAATTAAATTAAAATTTTGTTTCATCATTTTGAATATTTTTTTGATAAAGGTATTGGGAACTCATCTCATCAAACTGCTCTAGAAAATTATTTACCCATAGTGATGTTCTCCAATAGAACTAGATTTTTTTTCTAGAACCAACCCCTCAAATTATATACATTCATATGGTTTACTATGTTAATAGTTGGAGTGATCCTTGTAGTACATGATATATTTATTATATTAATCTTTCCAACATTAAAAGATGGTGTACCATCATTAAAAGTTTCCTTTAAAAGCACACCATCGGGCTTCCCACACCTATTTCACTATTCATCACCTCCTAAGTAAGTTCCAAGCCATGTCACATAACCTCTTAATATGACGAACGATTTAGTATGTTGATGTTTGATTCCAATGAAAAATATAAAAAAAAACCTGCATCCTTGACGAGCTGGATATGGATTACAATATCAACTTTTTATCAATTAATTAACCCCTAAAATGATTGAATATACCTACAATCATTTGATCATAATTCAAAGGTCGTTCATATTTTTATTTTGGATTATCTTATATAGCCATGTTACTACCCAATTGATCTAATGTGAGGTCATTTATAGTATGTGTCTATATTTTAGAATGTTTTTTTGACTCATGCACCCCATTTATTACCTTACCCTCATGAAAACATGATGACACTTGAAAAACCATATATCTGTACGATAATTTTTTTTCCATGACTCGGTGTACATATACCATTTTGAGTAAATTTCATCTCTAGATATAATTCAAACCAACTAAAATAGTGGATTTAAGATATTAACATCAAAAAATATGATGATAAATAATTTTTCAAACAAAACTCAATCAACAATCGTAAAAAATATAAACATTCCAAATTTCCCATCATGCAGATATTAGAGGTGTCATAGAAATGTATCGTATAATCCATTATGATTAATAAAATATTTGTATCTGGAGTGTCATGCTTCATGATGTTGTCATATGTCCATGAGAAATATAATAATTAACTCACATTTCCATTTTGAAGAGAACTAGACCATGAAAGAGTCAAATCATCACGTGAAGGAAATAGAATCACAACATTCTATTTTTTATGAAGGAAAAAAATCACTCATTCTGATAATCCAAATGTACTATAGATGAAACTATGATGAGAATCTAGGGATTGATGATATTATTTTATGAATGAAATCATGGAAATATTCATAAGACCTGAATTAGATTTTGAGCTCCATCAATGAAATATAATGCTAAAGTGATCTATCAAAGAAATATCTACCCTTTGTTCTTATTGGCATAGCAATAAATTTATAGTAAAATTTTCTATTTGAAAACATGGAATATGAGGGCATCCAAACCTATGAAATATTTTAAGGATTAACACCCCTACCTCTAATGAGGAGGTGGGGTCCTCTATCATTATCATCTAGGTAATCACATAGAAGAATATAATAACACTATAGAATCCCCCATTCCCAATTTCAATTTATTTATCCATATATTATCATTATGCAACTAATATTTTATATTGTGTAAATACAAATGATTTTTCATGTAATATAATAAATCATTAATAATTAATGGAATTTATTTTTTCATCTAGAATTATTTCATCCATGGGGATTTTACATTATTATAACCATGTTGTAATGGATTTCATCTCAATTTCCATTTCATTAAGACATGTTTGTAATTTTTCACATATTTACTTTAAAATTGATTATATACATCCTCCTTACTATATTTTATAATAATTTACATTTATTTATAATAGATACAATTTCAATTAAAAAAAATTATTTTAATGTGTTACACATTGAAATTTTAAAAAGAGGTATCAATCAATATTATAATCATACTTCACTTGGGATTTTCTTAAATCAAGTTGAAGAAGCCATGTCATTATTATATCATAAGATCATATAATTTTAATACCCACAAGATATTTAATGATATTATATATTTTATTATATATCTTTATATTTTTAGTATTCGAATCTAGATAAGAAATCATTAAAATTTAAAACAAATATTATTTCTCGTTGAATCAGATATATTTTACTTCCATGTATATGTTTTTTAGAATTTTTTCACAAACACTATTTTTTATAGTCCGATGATTTATTTATGATATTTTTATTTTATACATGATCATTAAAAAAGGGTTTCAAATGAAATTTTTTATTATTTTTTGAAATAAATGGTTTTTAAATTTTTTTTAAAACAAGTCAAAACTATTGTATTTTAATGAATACATTGATAAAAAACTCCCCCACTCCCATAACTATTCAATTAAATTATTTTTCCTATAAAGATTTTGAACTATTGTTTATAAATAATAATTCTTTAAATATGATTATTTTATCATTTATCTTATACTCCCTATATTCTTCTAAACTATTAGATTTTATTACAAATATATATATTCATGATGAACTGATTGTCAAATATCATTGAATGATTTATTTTGTTAATGTATGATTTATCCTGAAAAATTCACATTCATGTGATCAGTTTTCATTAGACAGTAAATTTACTATAAATCTCGAAATTATTTTTATTTTTTATGAATATTACCTAATAAATATAATATATATCTCTAAAATATAATTTTAATGTTACTTGGTTAACTGAGTAAAGATTGATATATCTACAACTGATACTCAATATAAGTATTTATTGATAAAGATTTGTGTTCATGAGTCAAATTGATTTATAGTAATATAATTAATGATTTAGAAATTCTATAACGGGTGCCGCCCAGAATAATATTTCCCCTTAATGCATTGAAAATTCAAAATAAAAATAGTATGGAAAATTAAATTATTTTTACCAATATATTAAATTTTATTATGAAATGATTTGAATAAATTGATATATTAATTTATTATATATTTTTTCCAATAATAAAAATTTATTTCATTTAATATTATTTTATAATTATCCATCAGAATGATGTATTGATATTATCAATGGATGAATTTTTTCTCATGTTATTTATTAAATTGAAGGTGTGTTCATCGATTTACATTAAATAAATATTATTCCTTGTATATTCATGTTTTTCATGTTATTTTTTATATATATTATGAAAAAAATTATTTACCTTTTACTTTATTTTACCGTACTAATTAATGATATCTTTAGATGCCGATAATCATTAGATGGAGTATTATCTCACCATAATTTTGATTCCATTAACTATGATATGAAGTATAATTATTTAAATGTGTTTATGGGTTTGAGTATTTCCCAATAATATGTTTTATTTTTTATCCCTAGTTTAAAATTACTATCATATGTGTATCTTGTTCTCAAAAACTCTAAAATAGATTAGTCCCTTGGGTTTTGAACACTTGTATAATTGTAATATAATAAAGTGAAAAGAACATATTATCTATTGTAGTGGTTTTCATTACACTTCGTATGAGAGGAATATTTTTATAATCCTTCTTAAAAATATTGAAGAGAAATATTTATTAGATAACATAACCATATGATATACATTTATGATAACTATTGAGGAACAATTTAATTTTTGGTATGGTTAATATTATTTGGGTATTCCAATAATTAAGTTAATGTATTGATACTACAACTAAATGTTTTTTTGGAAGAGCTTCACCAACAGGAATACAGTAAAAAGAGTGACATGGGATTCAAATCATTCATCACCTGGTTCATAATAACATAAATTGCTATGATTTTTTTTGGATAATCCCACAAAATATAGTTATGTTAATTAACATTTTTTTCAAACAATTATGATGGATGTGAAAATATTCTTATGATTTATGGATATTAATTAGAAAAATATTCAAATGATACCATTATCATAAATTCAATAAATTATTATGTGATTTTTTATCAATTAAATTCCATAGAGCAATTCACTATGATGTGGTGTATATTTGGCCACTTTTCATTAAATATCATTATTTAGTAATACTTCTTGTTATGTAATTTTTTACTTATAATCCACTAAAGAAAATTATTCTAACTTAAAAACTAAATCATAGTGAATTTTTTCCTTTCATTTTAACTTTTCCGGGATAGTTAACATTCCCTTAAAAGCAAATTTATTAATATAATATATTATTATATATCACATTTATCTCAAATATAAAATTTATTGATTATTGGATATGATTATTTTTTATTCCATATATATTTTTTATATATAGTTCTCATATTTAATGTTATTTTATAGATTTGGGAAATGATAATACATTTGTATCATTTCTTTAATAAGGATGTTTTTTATAGAGCATTGTTTTTAATTATATTTATTGTTTTATATATGATGAACATATTGGAACAATTGTTCATGGGTTGGGGAATTGTTATGGAAAGTCCCTTGATGCATATGTTGTCTCATTATGTGAATCAGTTATCCAGATCCGGACATTTTAAACTATATTGAGAATAGATCTTTACATTATAGTGGATTAATTACATGATTCATGACATTGAATAAAGAACAATTTCCTAAATTTAGTATTATGTATATATTATCTGTATGATTTCTCTATGAAAAAAATATATGAAATAATTTTATTTTTAGTGTATTAATTTAATGATATGATTTTTAGTTATCTACCTTGCCATATTATTTATTTAGATTTAATTTATTAAAATAGATTGTTTTTATAGATATTTTCTTTTCTAAAGTTATTATTTATTATTGATTCATGATTTCTTCAATTTTACTTATACCTTAATGAGTATTTGATCTCACAATTATTTTTCTTCCATTCCCCATGATATGAAGAATAATATTTTTAATGATTTTGAAGTATTTAGTGATTTTAATTTCTTTGTTATTTAAATTTTTCACAATGTAAAATGATAAAAATTTATTTAATTTGGATTCCAAATTAGAATAACAGATACATCCATTGGTATTTGTTTCCTTTTATTCATGAGAACATAACGATGTAAGGTGAAAACTCCCGGGTACTGGGTTTGTGGTGTTATAAATGGTTTTAAATGAATTTTAGTAAAACAGTTTCAAATTATATTTAAAAAAATATAGTTTATAGAAAATAACAACATTATATACATTGATGATAAATAAATTAAAATTATCCAATGAAATTTTTATTATGATTATGTGACTTGATACACTTAACATTTTAAACTTTTTTATGTTATTAGATAGTTTTTAAATTATAAATTATATTTACCAATGATATAACCTAATATTATGGTATTATTATTTTTTAAATTGAACATAGTAGGATGAATGTGTACACCTTATCTAAATACTAATAATTATTATATTTCATATGAACATAAGACAATAATTTGAAGGAACTATACTCTAAAAAAGTATCAACATATAAGGAAACATGATCATATGATAAAGGAAAAGTGAACTAATAATCTATGTATTGTGTATTCATAAAGAATCACTAGAACAAGAGTACATCTCCGATAAATATGGATAAAATAATGATGTAAAATATGGATGTTCCCCCATTCGATATTTGTGGAAAAAATTAATCTCAGAGGTTCTTGATGGGATTAAGAGTTTGTTATAAGGGATGACATAATGGTTATAATAAAAAATGTATAGGTAAGGATACAATTATGATATTCAGTGTTACAACTCTAATGATATGTGTAACTATATATATTAATGTCCCAAACATCAAGAGAATATACCTTAGATGATGCTAATAAATCAGGGTCAATTTTAGGTTATTGATATAACATAATTGGCATGAATAATATTATCATTTATTTGGATCCATGAATACTATTGTAATAGTCTGTTATCAATGATATAATGGTTATAAATAGTATGAATTTTATAGGGTTTGTACTATAATAACATTACAATAAGGATTTTAAGGTTTTAATTGATTAGTTTCAATGACCAAGAAAAATTATTTAGTGACAAGATGAACATCTTGGAAAATATTTTATTGAAGGAAATAAAATAATTAATATGTTCTTAAAGATGTGACAATTATTTTTGCACAATTAGTTAATTTATATGGATAAATTAGGTGGAATATTAATGAATAATTTTAACTATTTAATGATTTCTTAACAATGTTGTTTATGATATCATTGATGTAGTTTACAACATTTTTTTATTTTTGGAATATTTCAAATACAATGTCATTTAATAACATTTTATTGAATAATTCACATTTCTTATAACGTATTATGTTAATTTAATTTATATAAAAGCATCAAAGGAATATACATTGAAGGTGTTCACATGTTCGGTATATGGCTATTACAGAGCTCCTTCTTGTTGATTGATGAAATATGATGCATTAATTTTTTATATTCAGTGACCATCCTTAATAACTGTTGGGTCTAGATCATATTTAAATATTCTTCTTTTATGAAAAATGTTAATAATATATTTGGATGAGGTTTTAAAGGTCAATATTTTACTCTATATTAAGATGAAACATACTATATAAAATAAAGTATAAATGTTTAAAGGAACCACCAAAGGATAATATTGTGTTAATAAAAATGTACATTTACATATAGTATTTGAGAGTAAAAAAATTTCAACTATATGAGTGGGTATTTAATCATAAAAAATGTCGCATTAAATTAATTTTATATAATATAAATAATTGTTTTACAGTTATATGGATAATTGGATTGAGTTCATTAATCTTTGATAGATCACTGCCTTTTATATAATGAATGTCCTCTATCACACTAAATCTTATAGTGATAGTTATATTTATATTCCATGTCTATGTTTTCAATAATATTCAACTTTTATAAATATTATTTTTTATATAACCTATGCATTTTAATTTTCCTCTCATTAAGAGGATTTTTTTAATATCCTTTTCATGATACAAGGATTTCAACATTAGTGTATTGTAATATCAAACCAAAAAATAAAATTATTATTTTTAAATTTGAAGGATTCAATTTTTCCAATGAATGGAGAATGTAATAACCCGAAATTTTATAATTTTAATCTCATATTGGATAGCATGTATAAAATGAAACAACTAAAGTCTAAGGGAATATATAATCATAAATATTTATAATATATTTACAATTTTATCTAAATTTAGTGTATGCTATATTTTTTAAAGCATGAAACATTGATCTTACTATGAATTACACGAAACATAATAGTTTTCTTACTCTAAATGGCACATTGATGTTACATCACGCTATTGTCAACAATGACGATTTAAAATGGTTGCATTACATGGAAGGTCATGTTTAATCAAACATTATTGATGTTATTATTTAAATTGAAAATTACCACAAATCCATTAAGTTAATAGTTTTGACTAAAATTTACTAACTAATGAATTTATATTGTATAAATAATATAAAATGAATTGATTTGTTATAAATTAATTTAAATAGAAAATAAAATCCAATTGAATTTAGAAGAATTGTTTTTATAAAAAAATAATATTATTGACACAAATACCCGATGAGTTAATAAATTAAATTAATTAATATTAATTAAAGATATTATTTAAATATAAATATTAATTATTTAATCCATTATCCTTTATAATAATCCAATATGATTGATGTACATAACAATAGAAAAAACCCAATATTACTCATAAAATATATGATTATATAAAGGTAATTTTTCATCCTTTAAAGGAAATCATAATTTAAGATGAAAATTTAGAAATTATATAAAATTTAGATGAGAAAAAAACATCATATTTGGAATAGTTATTTCAGAATTATTTTGAGGTGAAAATTTTGAATTGTTTTTAAATTTTATTTTTTGATAAATAGTGAATATTAATAGATTTTAATATAAAATTTGGTTTTCATCAACTAATTTATATTAAAAAATTATCTGTTTTATTGTTTAGGAAATAAATTACAACTATAAGTATATCAATAAAATTTAGGTAATTTTAATCTTTTTGATATTTTATTTAGATATATAATCATATTTAGCTTTAAAAACCTTATTTATTATCCCATATTTTGGATTAATTTTAATTAATTTTTATGACATTCCTAAATTGAATTTGGAAATAGGGATTCAATGTTTTAATTCAATATAATTTATAATTTCTATTATGGTCATCATAATTTTTGACAATGTAAATTAGTGAATGAAATTAAAATTACTTACAATTATTAAATGAAAAACGGATATAAAAGGGGACTAAACCACAAAAAGGGGAAAAAATGACCAAGAAACAATTAAAAAATAAAATTATATGTGAATATACCTATAATATACCAATTTTATCAAATTTAATTAATTACTATAAGCACTAGATGTAAGAGAGGGAACCTAATAGTTTTTACCTTTTTATAGTTTAATGCTTTTCACTCCACCTCCACTATAATTGGTACTATCTCTCATCATTTTTCCATACTTTCCATCGTTTTGGATCATTCATAGAATATAAAAATAAACTTAAAACATCTCTTTACTAATAATATATTAATAAAATATTCCTAGGAAGGATTTCGTTATAAACGAAACGGAGTTACCGAAATTAGATGTATCATTATTCAATGAAAAACTTAAATTTATTTAATTCTACAACTTTTAATTATATTAATATATTTTTAATTTTAAAAAATAAATATCATAAATATTATTATATGTTTTTATATTTTTTATTTTTCTAAAACCAACACAATCTACCATAAAAAGGGATACAAAGTTTTTCGTGTGTATTTTTAACTACCGCATTGCGAACCAATGTCATTTTTTCTCCCATTACCACCTTTAAAACACATGAATAATGATGTTATTACATTCTATGTATATTATATATATATATGATATTTATAAATTATTTATTCTAGCATATCTATTTTAAATAATAATCCATCTTGATTTCAATATTTTGGGAATACAATTACATCATTTGTAGATGTGTGGAATACCGCCTCCTTAAAGAGATTTGAGTCGTTAATGATTTTTATGGATTTTATAAAATATTATTTTAATAATTATATGACTATTAAATATGAAAGATACATGTAAATATAATTTTAATATATATATATATATCATTGACATTTAATCATTTAATACTGCAATAAAAATGAAATTAAAATCATATATACCTATAACCTACCATCACCATAAAAAATGTTTTTCATTTAAATATCCAATCATTATGGATTAATATAAATACATATATTAGTAATATATATATATTTATAACTAAAATCATGGCTTATATTCTTCTGATCAGGAAATCATGATCAATTAATATGATGAAAAATATCAAGAAAAAATATACTCTATTAATAATGAAATTAAATTCCCAGATGATGTAAATGATCAAATATAATTAATGAATGTGTTATAATATGTTATAAAAATACTATATATGAAAAAATTAATATTATTATTATTCACGTATAAGTTAATATATTGATTAAAACAATTATACATGATTTTAATGAGCATTAAACAATAATTGAGTGTTAGGTAAGGGGATTTCTAATGTAACATATATTTCTATGAGATTTATTTTGTGAGAACCGTGATATTCTTTTTAGGAATGTTTTTCTTTTCTAGTCATTTTTGAGAAAAAGATAAAAATCTGGAAATTTTCAATGTACTCGTTGTGTACTTTATGAGTACACGATGTGTATGCGGTTACAGCAGGTAGCCGCGTGTTGGCTATGTATCGGCCATGCACACGGCTGTCTGGGGGTGACCTGGAGGCCGGTTAAAGCAGAGTACAGAAAAGGGGTGTACATGTCGGGTAAATAAATATTACATGAAGTGTACTTTATTTTTTCATTAAATGCACCTGGGTCAGGTCTAATCACTAGAATCATCTTTTTTAGGTTATATTAGTCTGAGAGAACCCATTCGACCGCGATCCTTCTCCAAGCCCCCGAGCCACCAACTGATATCCGATTCGACCACTCTCAATTGCATTGGGATCACCTCAGTAAGATCTCTCTTCTACTTGATCTTGGTTTCATGGTTCCTCTTCTTCCAAAAGTTATCATTAATTGAACATTGTAGAATTTTTTATAGATCTACCACATTCGAGGTCGATCCAAGGGCCGTCATCTGAGTATATCGATCTCACAACACTGAGTTAGGTGGTTTGGGCCTTTCTATTGAAATACTTTGAGTATTATGTGCTAATGTTCCCAATACCCTTGAATGAGATATTGTACATTTATTATTTTACAACTATTTATTTTATACCATGCTTGTATGCTTATATGGTGGTTAATTGGATATGAATAGGATTTTTTTCTATGCTTTATATGTGATTCTCATGCATGTTCTCTTAACGAATGTTGTTTTTCTTATCCTTTTCTTCCTCCTTGCATGTATTCCATGCCTATTACTCTAGTGTGGAGAGTTAGTATTCTAACACACTTGATATGTTGTAGACTGGTTAACCAAGTTGTTCTAATGGTTTACATTATACATATTTCACTGCTATGCTCGTTGACCTACATAGGACTGTGAGAACCTAGTGTACTAGAATATAAGGGTAATTGACAGAGTGTTCTTACTCAGAGAGTGTGTGAGCACATTAGTCGGTGAGGGGAATTGACCGAGTGTGCTTCGTCATAGATCCTAACACCACTTGGGGATATAAGAGGAATTGAATGAGAGATCTTCCTCAGAGAGCCCTTGACTACTTTAGCCTATGAGAGTAATTTATCGTGTGAGCTTCCATAGGGAGTCTTTAAATTTTTTGAAAAACTTTGGACTATGAGGGGAATTGATCGAGTGAGATTCCTTATATATCCATTGTCCTTGGGGAAAAAATGTGAATTGACCATGTGATCTTCCTCAGAGAGTCCTTTAATAACTTATACTATAAGGGGATTTGACTATGTGAGCTTCCTCATAGAGTCTTGATTTACCTTTGACTATAAGGGGAGTGATTGTGAGCACTTAGAGTGTCTTTTTATATCCTTATAACTGATAAGAGGGGGCAAGCTATGTGCACATCCAAAAGAGTTACTGTGATTCATTGGTTGTTTTGATATGTGGAATTTTTTCTACTATGTACTTCTTTTTTAATACTTCTATACTTTTACGTTCCATATATTCCCTGACTGTTAGGCACATATCATTGGGAGGTTACCTACAGAGATTAGTCTCAGAACATGTTTGGGACATTCTTTTGGGCCCAAACAAATTATATTGCTTCAGGTATAGACAAGGGAAACCACCCTTCTACTTCAGGTTCATTATTGATTGTGGTGATGGAGAGCATGGGACCAATATAAGGCATGCATTGCTTAGAATTTGTTATCTGTTTTACTGTGTACATTGGTTTAGTACTATTCGTATTCCAACATTGTTATTTTTTTGAATTCTTTGCTAGACACATGTTACCATGCATCATTTATCTATGCTCTTTTGTTGTTCGTTATTACAATCTTTCGCCATTAGACTTTTTGGTATATTTACGTCATTCTATATTAGATATTTATTCCCTTTCATTGTGTTACTCTACCAATGAGGACATAGTTTCCCCACTATTACACCCAAGGATCTTGCTACAAGTCGACAACCTCTGGCATTTGGGGAAATGTGCTTGAGGCCATGTGACCAGCCTGGTATGGGGTGCCTCTGTGTGGCTTTCAGAACCGAGATGTTACAAAGTGGTATCATAGGGATTCCTTTCTAATGAATTATAGTTTTTGTCATATAGCCAGATATAGGAAGGAATAGGTACATGATAATAAGTTGTGCTTGGGAGTATCTTACCCATGAACATGGAAAATCCAATCTACCACATTTAATTTCAATTTTTTGGTTTTTCAATTATTACAGTTTTCGTGATTTCACCTCGATGGATTCACATGATTTGTGATGCTATTTTGGAAGTCATTGTGTTTCTATTTCTATTGTAACTCTAAGAGATGAGGGAATTCCATCTCATGAATCATATAGGATCATTCTAGGATCACACATCATGAATTTTTTCCATTTCATAAGGGTTCATTAGCAATTTCATGTTGTTATTATAGGTGTTGTGCTAGATATTCATGCTATTTTGGTAAGTGTGGTGATAAAAATACATGATGTGTGATATGGTATTGTAGTTTAAGGTTTTATTTGAATGAAATCCAAAATTTGTTTCTTGATGTGTTATGGGCCCCCATGGAACAGAATTTTGTGATCAATTGCTTTGTTTTCCATGTAATAAAATTTATAAGATGCCAAACATTGATTAACAAGATGTATGGGTCCTCATATATTGTAATTTGGTACTTTCAATGTTTGTTTTAGGGTTTTTTTGGGTTATGGAGTAGTTTTTGAGGATTACTCTTTCGAAAAGCCCAGAATACACGCTGTGTAATGTTAAGTACATTCCATGTGTTTTGTAATTCGAGAAGAAACTATTTTTCTTATGTGCACTCTATGTACTTTATGTCCACTCCATGTAGTCTCTAACCATGTCATTGGTAGTGTGCACAGAGACACGGGATGGGACAAGTCTGGTGGAAACACGTCGTGTATCAGTCAAACACGCTGTGTGGGGTCGACCCTCTGTCCTCTCGGGGAACTAAGAACAATAAAGAATAAACAATAATCTATACACACCATGTCTAGATTGAACACGCCTTGGTGTCTGACCCAGGTACTCGGCCATGTCACAAACAACACGGGTCAGTGTTATCCTTTCACATACAATACATGTCCACCATGAATTCGTCGTGTAGTGTGAGCCGTGTGGCTTAACCATATAGAGGGAGTCATCCAGGGGATGAGGATTCAAGTACACGCCGTGTGTTAACACAATACACCATGTGTTTGGGTTATTACATGACCATTTTAGGAAGGATTACACATCCATGTAAATACCTTAAGGGAACATGCCGTGTTGGAATTGTGCACGCCGAGTAGCCATGTTTTTGTAAAACAAGAGTGATTTGTTTCTCTTTTTCCCTTATTACACATCTATTTTTCAGACCCTGATAATCCTGATCTAAGGTGTGAGCTTGACCTTGTGGTATTATGCCACCGAGAAGCTGTCCCCCTCTACGGAAGTTGCCAGGTGGTGATCAGACACAATACATGGCTAATCGAGAACTACCAACAGATCCTCCCATCATGCCAGTCATGGCACTACCCATTATACCCAATATAGCTACTAATGAACAGTTTAGAGAGGTCTTTTGAGGATGATGCAGACCTTCTAGGGAGTTCCGCCTCCTTCCTCATCGATGGTAGAAATAACGTGGGTCTTTTAGCAGCAGCATCCTCCCACATTCTCAGGTGATGGAGTACCCCAGGCTATAGAGTTATGGATAAGAACCATGATAATGATATTTGACTAACTAGAGATACCTCCAGAGTAGAGGGTAAAGCTCACTACCTACATGCTCTGAGACTCTTCCAAGTGGTGGTGGGATGTGATATCATAGGAGGGACACTATTAGAATATGTCTTGAGATGATTTTTTATGAGTCTTCTACAATTACATAGATCTAGAGACATTAAGGGCTGATCAAGCCCGAGAGTTCATGAGTCTGGAGTAGGGCACTCATACTATTATAGAGTATTCCTCTCACTATATAGAGCTACAGCATTACATGCCTATTCCAGGAGGTGCTGAGTTGTTCCTTTCATGGAAGTTTGAAGATGGTCTGAGGCACATCATCCCATTTAATGTGAAAAACTTTAGGTTGAATTTGATATACTCTATCATCAACCATGTGCTAATTACAGAGCGTATTTTGAGGGATTCCGGAGCTGTGAGCAAGGATGGTTCCACATCTAGTGTTAGTATTCCTCCTACTTATAGCAGGAAGCATAACATAGAGACTGAACAAGGAGATCAATGTAGGTGAGATGAATCTTCTGGTAGCCAGGATGTGTGCTACCAGTGCAGGAAGAGTGGGAATACGAGGCCACATTTCCCGAGAGGCCTAGTGGAGTGCCGATCTTAAGGCAGGATGGGTCACCTTCAGAACTTCTGTCAGTTCTTCTCAACACCAGTTGGTGATAGGGGTTCTTCAAAGACTCCACGTTCAAGAGCAGCACCACTAGTTTCTCACCAGTTTGGGAACTAGAGTTCTTTTGGTCGTTCAGGCTGAGGTGGGGGTCGTGGCTGTGGTAGCTAGTCACCTGATTTCTAGTGACGTCAAGGTGGATCAGATCACTGTGGTCAAGAATGGTCACAGGTTCACGGTTCTAGTCAGACATTTGCAGTGGAGAAGACCCAGCAAAAGTAGGATCCATGAACCTCTACTATTCGAGGTATAAACTGAGTAGCCTCAGTATTAGCTTCTGATATTTTCGAAAAATTGGCTTCCCATAGATTTATAACATTTTTTGTCTTGGAGATCCTTGGTATCTGCATCTTTTATTCTACTAATATCATGACACTGGACACTCTGTTTGGGACTAGAACGGCTAGTGTACTTTAGTGAAGGGAGTTCCCTCTACAGGTTGGGGGGGTGTCCCTTCTTAGGGGTCCTCTATTACCTAGAGATTACATGCTATTATTTCATTCTGAAGATGGACTGGTTAGTTCCTTTCTAAGAACTTGTCAACTATTATCGTCGTAGGGTAAGTTTCACGTCACCATAAGGTGAATTTTTTCATCATAAGGGATAGTGGGATGTCTAGGAAAGAAGAGCGGGACCTGAGAATCAGTGGATGGGAGGATTTTCAGCTCAGATTACTATTTTATATCAGGATGACACAGGTAATTCACAGTTAGAAATTCCTCTAGTGGTGGATCAATTCAATGATGTATTTCTAGAGGACTTATCCGGTTTTCCTCTAGAGCATGATGTGGATTTTTATATTTAGCTTCTGCCCTAGGTGGCACCGGTGTCCATTCCTCTTTATAGAATTGCTACACCTGAGTTGCAGGAACTCAGGAAGCAGTTAGAGGAGTTATAGAAAGTGAATTTCATGTGACCCAGTACTTGTCCATGGGGTTCGACTATCCTTTTTGCGATTAATGCAGACGGTACCCTTAGGATTTGTGTTAACTATCGGATGTTGAACCAGTTGACAGTCATGAACCAATATTCGTTACCTATGGTTGATGATATCATTGATCAACTTCGAGGTGCCCAAGTGTTCTTAAAGATTGAAATGAGATCCTCTTACTATTAGTTGTGTGTTAGACTATCTGATATACCTCACATAGACTTCTGGAGAAGTAATGGTCTATACGAGTATATAGTTATGTTGTTCGGTCTCATGAACAAGCCGTCAATTTTCCTGGCACCGATGAACCGAGTGTTCCATCTATACTTGGAAACCATCATGGTGGTTTTATTGGATGATATATTTGTGTACTCTCATACTAGACATGACCATGTCACCCATCCTGAGATCGTTCAGAGTACACTAAGAGAGCATATGTTATATGCTAATTTCTCAAATTTCCACTTCTGGATGGATCAGATTCACTTCATGCGTCAAGTAATCTCAGAGAAATGAGTATTGGTAGACCTAGATAATGTGAGAGAAATAGTATCCTGGGAGAATCCAAAGAATGTCTATGAGGTGAAGAGTTTTCTAGGGCTGGATGGATACTACAGACGTTTCATACTAGACTTTTCATGCTTAGTGGCACCAGTGACAGGTTTCATTAAGAAGGATGTAATGTTCCTGTGGTCATATTCTTCTGAGTCAGCCTTTCAAGAGCTGAATGGGAGGTTGAACTCAGCACTGATTCTATTCTTTCTAGAGCCATGTAAGAGATATATTGTTTACTATGATGCCTCAGGTATCAGGTGTAAAGTTGTGCATACACATGGAGATAGAGTCATTGCATACAGTTCATTGCATTTGCGGCCACATGAGAGGAATTACCTGATGCATGATGTTGACTTGGTAGCTTCTGTTCATGCCTTATGCTATTGGATAAATTATCTTCAAGGAGGGCACTTTTTGGTTTTCACCAACCACAGGTGACTAATGTATATTTTCACTCAGCGTGATTTGAATTTGAGATAGCAATGATGGATTGAGTACCTTTAGTCTTTTGACATTGAGCTTTCCTATACACCTGGGAAAAGAAAAATAGTGGCTGATGTATTGAGTAGAGGGAATCAGATAAAGGTAGTTCATTATTCCAGTAGGGAGTGGCTTTTTAAGTCTCCATTCTTTGAGATGCATTGGGATGTGCACGATAGTCCAGGGAAGACATTTTTTTGGGTGTTACCTCTAATCTTCTTGATCGAGTGAGAATGAGGAATCTATCGGATTATGAAGACCATGTCATATGGGAGAGCATGTCAGGAGGAGACCCTTTTCCAGGATGGAAATAGGAGAGGATAAGATATTTCCATTCCATAGACGTGTATGGTTTCCAGCTGATATACGCGAGGAGCTGATGTGGGATTTTCATTCCATAGTTTGGGCAGTTCATCCTGGTGTCACCAATATATATCGAGATCTACACCATTAGTATTGGTGGAAAGCTATGAAGAGGGATTTCGCTGGTTTTGCAACAAGTTCTTCTACCTATCAGCAGGTAAGGCGAATGATCAGTAGCCAATAGAGCTTTTACTGCAGTTAGCTATTCCCGAGTGGAAGTGGAGTGACATCACAATCGATTTCATAATAGGGTTTCTGAGTTCTCCTCAAGGGAATGATGTAGTTTGGGTGGTCATCAATAGGCTTGTGAAGGTTTCTCACTTCTTGCCGATGAAGGAGACCTTCCATGTTGATGAGCTGGGACAATTGTACATTTATGAGATTGTACGTCTGCATGGAGTTCCACACTCCATTTTTTCAGACAGGGATGCTCATTATACTTCTCTGGTCTGTTAGGGGCTTCATAAGTCTTTAAGTACACAGGTACTTTTGAGTATAGCTTACCACCACCAGATAGTTGACTAGTCCAAGTTTAAGATTCAGGTGCTTGAGGAAATGCTCCGAGCATGCATCTTGGATATTGGAGGTTATTGGGGGAAGCATATTCCTCTTGTTGAGTATTCCTACAATAATAGTTTTCATTAAACTAGTCAGATGGAACATTAAGGGGATTTGTACAGTTGGAAATATCGATCACTTTTATGTTGGATGGAGGTAGGATAGGAAGCTATGTTGGGACCTCATCTTGTTTAAGAGACCACATATGAGATATAATTGATTAAGAAGAGGATGGATTCTGCATAGTCTCGGTATGAGACTTATGCGAATCAGCCGAGAATACCTCTGGAGTTTGAGGTTAGGGATTAGAATTTTCTATGTGTCACGCCGAGGTTAAGTCACAGGAAGATTATGAGACATGGTATACTTTCACTGAGGTACATCAGGCAATTTCCAGTTGTGGAGAGAGTTGGACTGGTTTCCTATATGTTTTAGTTACCGTAGAGGAACTGGGTTACGCAAGATATTTTTCACATTCCTCAGCTCCAACGTTACTTTTGATACTCGTCTCATGTCCTTGAACCCAATGAGGTTGAGCTCGAAGCAGATACATCATTCGAGAGTCGTCCTATCCATATTTTTTATCGCAATGCAATGCTTTTTCATGGCTGGTCTTCTCCTCTATTAATTGTTCTATGGAAGCACATGCGGATGCATGACGAGACATGGGATAGGGATGCCGATGTATGAGCACTGTGATAGGAACTTTTTAGTGTTTCTTCTTCTATGACGTGCTAGGTAAATATAGGGATGAATTTATTTAAGGGGGGAACATTGAAAGAACCCAGATCTTCTTTTTTAGGTATGGTTTCCTTTTCCGGAAATTTATGAGAAAAATAGGAATTTCTGTAAATTTTCAATGTACAAGAATTTTACTTTATGATTAAACAACATGTATTCAGTTACAACTACTAGTCGGGTTCTGGATATGTACTGCCCATGCACACGGCCATGTGGGGGTGAACTAGAGGCCAATAAAAGCATAGTACAGAAAAGGTGAGTACACTCTCTGTACATCAAATGTACATCCCATTTATGTTTTTATAATTAAATGCACAGCAGTCACATATAATCACCAGAACCATATTATTTTAGGTTTTCTTCTTCCTAGAGAACCCTTATAGCCACAATCCTTCTCTATTCCCCCGAGCCTCCATCCAATCTATGATTTGTCTGTCGTCGATTGCATTGGGATCTCCTAGGTAGGCTATCTCTTCTGCTTGAGCATTGTTTAATGTTTCCTATTCTTCCTCATGTTATCCTTCATTGAATGTTTTATATGTTTTTGTAGATCTCTTGCATTCTAGGTCGATCCAAGGGCTGACGCGATAGTATATGGATCTCACAATGATGAGGTTGGTGGTTTGTGCCTTTCTGATGAAAGTCATTGAGTATTATGTAAAAATTTTCCCAATACCCTTGAAAGGGGTAATTTGCATTCACCATTTTACACATGTTGATTTCATGCAATGCTTGTATGATTGTGTAGAGGTTAAATGGATATGAATAGGGTTTTTTTCAATACTTTGGATGTGTTTCCCATGTATGTTTTGTTTATGCATGTTGGTCTGCTTAGCCTTTATGGCTGCATTTCTTATTTTCCATTACTACTGTAGTGGGTTGGAGAGTTTGTATTCTAACATGCTTGATATGTTGTAGACTAGTTTTCCAAGTAGTTCTGTAGGTTTACATTGGCAATATTTCACTGCTATGATCGTTGAACTACACAGGTTTGTGAGAACCAAGTGTAGTAAACTATAAGTGGAATTGACTGAGTGGGCTTCCTCAGAGATTTGGTGAGAACTTTAGGCTATGAGGGGAATTGGCTTAGTGAGATTCTGTAGAGATCCTAGGACAACTTGGGGATATAATGGGAACTGACCACATGATCTTCCTCATAGAGTGCTTGACTGCTTTAGACTATGTAGGGAATTGACTGTGTGACCTTCCTCAAAGAGTCTTTGAATTACTTGAATGACTTTGGACCATGAGAGGAATTTACCAACTAAGCATCATCAGTGTCCTTAACCTTGAGGATATAAGGGGATTTGACCATGTGATCTTCCTTAGAGATTCCTTGAATACCTTAGACTACAAGGTGAATTGAATGCATGGTCTTTCTGAGAGAGTCTTGATTTACCTTTGACTCTATGGGGAATTTACTATGAGCACTTCGTCAGAGAGTCTTTATATATCCTTGTAACTAAAATAGAGGGGATAGGTTTTGTGAACATCCATGAGGGTTACTGTGATTGATTTTTTTTATTTGTGGAATTTTTTCAGATGAGTACTTCTTTCTTATTGCATATGTACTATAACCTCCCATATATTCTCTGACTGTTAGGCACATATCGTTGGGTTTTTTCCTACGAGGATTAGTGTCAGACCCTGTTTGGGCCTCGATTTTGAGCCCAAACAGACTATATTGACTCAGGTACCGACTAGGGAATGTGCCCTTCTACTTCTGGTTCTTGATTGACTATGGAGATGGAGAGAATGGGACCATGCTGATGCTTGCGATGCTGAGGAGTTGTTATCTATTTTCCATTGTACTTTTGTTTATTACTATTTGTATTCTAGCACTGTGATTTGTTTTTATTCTTTCTTAGACACATGTTACAATGTATATTTTATATATATGCTTCAGTTGGTTGTAATTCAAGTCTTCCACCATTACTGTTGTTGGTATATTTACTACATCTGCTATTGTGTATTTGTTCCCTTCCGCTGTGTTACTTTTCCAATGGGGGCATAGTTTTCACACTATTACACCCAAGGCCCTTGCAACTAGTTAGTAACCTATGGTGTTTGGGGAAATGATTTTGAGGCCATGTGACCAACCGGGTATGTGGCTCCTCTGGGTGGCTTCCGGAACCAGGACGTTACATCTTCCATATTAAACACATGTTTAATTATTTTGGGTTAGATAATTCCATATGAGATGTTAGATCATCAATTAAACATCGTTATTGATATTATATTCCACAATTTATGTTATTCTTTCATATATCTCATGATTCAAACATTACTAAATTATTAATGGATTTTGTCTAAATTTACATTCAAGTGATACTTATTCATTTTTATAAATGAATTCAATTAAATGTGATGTAAATACTTACTAGTTTCTATTTAACTTTAGGATTCCTAAATACATAATTGTATTTTATATAAAAAAATGAGTCATTCTATACAATGGGTTTTGACTTAAAAATTTCCACTTGGTAAAATTTATCTTTACAGTCTCAATTTCATTTGTGTTTGTTAACATTATCTTATAAAAATAATTTACAAACGATAATTTTTTATTTTAAATAATATTTATCATAAATAAAAGTATTCATGTGTTCTGTGAATTATTATTTCCCAAACTATGTAGATTTCTTTACATATGGTGTTCCATTTGAATTTTATTCGGCTAATTGTCGAAATTTTGTTTAATATTTATATTTTACTCAATATAGATATTAAATGCAGAACAATGTTTATGAATTATATTCATTATTTGATATATGATTAATGATGTGGACATGAATGAAACGAGTTGAGGACCACTTAAGGAAAACCCCTATATGAATTATTAGTATCTCGAGGAAAATTAGTCATCCAAATCCAAGTTGTTTAATCTATAATGACAATTAATGTTGATGGAATACTGGTCCAAGTTCTAGATACAA
The DNA here is from genome assembly GCA_963277665.1 of Viscum album. Taxonomy (NCBI): domain Eukaryota; kingdom Viridiplantae; phylum Streptophyta; class Magnoliopsida; order Santalales; family Viscaceae; genus Viscum; species Viscum album. The sequence goes on from OY728140.1 coordinate 1,063,026,253, forward strand.
TATATATATTATTTTTGAATTTCATTAATTTAGTATTCAGTTTTTATAAACTAGAAAATTTGAAAATGTAAAAATTATTGTATGTATTTTATTTTTATTCTATAGATAAATTTGAAGGACTTTTTTTGTAATCAACCTGTCCATATTATTTACACATTATTCAGTTATTACAATGGAATGTGTGCACATTAATATAAATTTCCATATTTATTATTCATAATTGAATCATGATATCTTCCAAAGTATATAAACCAAACTAAGAATTTGGTCTCACCGTTATTTTTATTCATTTCCCTATGTTATTAAACATAATTCATGGAATAATATTCTAGGTTTCTAACCATTTACATCTGTAATTATTTATATTTTATTGTCTATGTGAAATAATTATAATGTATTTAATTTATTTTACAAAAAATAAAAACTAATCATTCCTTTTAGACTTTATTCTTTATAATCATGAAAATTTCATAAAGTGCGGAAATAGATATGGGCTTTTGGGGTTTCGGGAATTACATTTTTCATTTGAAAGAGGAACAGATAATTTATTCTATTAAAAAATTAATCTATTTCTCTCCAATTCAATAATAAATATTCACTCACTCCCCTAACTTATTCACACCTATAGATAACATTTTCTATAAAAAAACCCATGAATTTCAATCTAAAAATTCCTTATCCACAAATTTCATCTTTTTATCCACTCAAAACCCCAATCCTATAGTATGTTCAAAAAGACACAAAAGTGGTTTTTTCTTTTAGAATGTAAACATCATTAAAAACCAATTTATATTTCATTCTTCTATTACAACGTTCTTTTATGTATTGAAACATCAAATATAATAACAATTGTATGAAATAAATAATTTTATGTTATTATGTTTATGGAAAAATATTTATTCACATCCTTCAGTATGTAATGCGAAACAATAATATCACTCATGTCTAATAAGGTGTACCATATCACTAAAAATGTATTTTTACCTCAATATAGCACAAGGATAGTAATAATTAATGAAATAAAAAATATATTTGATATATATTAATTTATATTAATTATATAAAATTAGTATATCCACCACTTTCATTCCATTTCACCCATATTTTTGAATGATACCGTCCCTATTTCGTTCGTACGACTAACTATCTCCATGCAATGATGAGATTCATTTGAAATTGTAATATATCAGTAGTGGTTCAAAAGATATATCAAAATATTATATATTTTGCTAAAACAAATTATATAATTATATATATTATTTAAATATATACTATACACAATAACCAAATATATCATGGAATAACACACATCAATAAATAGGGCAATTAACATGGGAAATAATAGTAATAATTACAGTTTGGTGGTAAAATTGTTGTAAGATTTATTCAGATGATATTTTATGATATTTTATGATATTATTAATATTAATATGGGTTTGGAATGAATTAATAATATATTTTTAACCATTATTCAATAGCATAATACATGACTGACTAAAGGGAAGAATATGTTGATTGAAATTGTCTCAATTTTCTATATTGACTAAAAACAATCATTAAATTACAAAAAGTTGTATTTAGGAAAATTTAGAAACAAATTAAGTTCAATAAGAATGAACTAGATTCCATTTGATACATTGAAATATTTAAATAATGATAGATCTTATTTGAATCATTACTTCTATATAATTTCCATTGTTGTACAGTTTCCTCTTTATTCAGGTTTACCATAATGATGTATTCACAATGATTCATCTTCTTATCTATGATTGAATCTGATCCACTATGTTTATCATCCATTTATTGAATCATTTGGAAAAAATATAATCATTTTTATTTATCCATACACATTGTTCAATATTATTTTACACTAGTATCATTGATTCATTCTTCCTACCAATATCCTCTTGGGATTAATTAATCAAGAAATCCTTAGATAGAATATCTTCCTTGGAATGGACAATAATTTTACATTTTTCCCCATTTGTATTCTTTATATATGAGGACCACTTCAATTAAATCACCACACCCATTTATTTTTCAACCATATCAATGATGGTGTCACTATTCCTATGATCCACTACTTTCAATCCACCTGAAATCAAATTAAATTTTCACATCAAACCACCAAAATTCTCTTATTCCTTAGTATCACCACATAAAACCTCTTAGTTCCAATAATGATGTTTCACATTTTAATTCATCTCCTGATACTTATAAGTGATATTGTAATATATCTCAATGGTTCTACTCTTTCTAACAAAAATTTACTTCACTATTTTTACTAAATGAGAGTAGATTATATTCCTTTTGGATTTCTGTCCTTTAACATAATTATACTCTCCTAATCCAAGTTTATTGTAAATCCCATATTCCTAATAGGGAATTAATTATAAATTTTATATCAACCCATTGTAGGTTTCTTCATAAAGGGATAAATAACTCATCTCTTCAAACTCCCTAGAAAATTATTTACCCACAGTGCAGTTCTCAATAGTAAATGAATGGTTTCTTTTTAGAACCATCTCCTCAACTTGTATACATTCAAATAGACTACTATTTTAATAGTTCAGATGATCCTGGTAGGATGAGAACTATTAATTATATTAATCTTAGGAACATTATAATGTGGTGTACCAACATGAAAATATTCATAAAAAAGCACTCCATTGTGCTTCCCTCACCTCTTGCACTATTCAGCACCTCCTAAGTGGGTTCCATGCCTTTTCCCATAACCTGTAAATATGATGAACGATTCATTATGTTGATGTCTGATTCCAATGAACATTTTTTTTTAAAAAAAACCCTCGGTCCTCCATGAGATAGAAATGGAATACACTATCAATTTTTTATCAATTAAATAATCCCCTAAATGATTGAATATACCTACAATAATTGGATCATAATTCAATGGTCATTCATCTTTTTAGTTGGGATTATCTTTTACTACCCTGTTACTACCCAATTGATCATATGTAATGTCATTTCTAATTTATGTCCATAGAGTATAATATTTTTTCGACTCATGCACCCCATTTTTTACCATAGCCTCATGAAAAAATGATGATAATAGAAAAACCATACATCTATAAGACAATTTTTCCCATGACTCAGTGAACATATACTGTTTTAGTGAATTTCATCTCTAGATATAATACAAACCATCTAAACTAGTGCAGTGTAGATGTTATAATCAACAAAAAACACGATGATAAATCTTATTTCAAACCAATCTCAATCAAAAATCGTAAAAATATAATCCTTCTAAATTACCCATTATACATATATTGGAGGTTTCTTGGAAATGTATCGTATAATCGGCTAAGATTGACAAAATCATTATAGCTAGGGTATCATGCTTCATGTTGATGTCCTATGTCCATGGAAATTAGAATTCAATTTTGAAGAGATCTGGAACATGAAAGAGTCAAATCATTATGTGAAGGAAATAGAATCACAATATTCTATTTTTTTGAAGGAAATTAATTAGTCATTCCTGTAATCCTAATGTACTATAGATGAACCTATGAAGATAATCCAGGTATTGATGATATTATTTTATGCAAGAAATCAGAGAAAGATTCATGATACCTAATGAATATTGTGATCTCCATCAATGAAGTATAATGCTAAGGTGAACCATCAAAGAAATGTTGAACCATCATTCTTATTGGGATAGCCATAAATTTCAGTGGGAATTTTCTATTTTAAAACTTCATAAATGAGTGCATCCAAACCTATGAAAAAATTTAAAGGATGGACACCCCAACCTATAATGAAAAGGTGGGTTCCTCAATCACTATCATCTTGGGAATCCTATAAAAGAATATAGTAATGCTATAGAATCCCCCCATTCCCAATTTCCATTTATTTAGCCATATATTATCATTATGCAATTGATTTTTTATATGGTGTAAATACTACTTATTTTTCATGTAACAAAATGAATCACTAATAATTAATGTAATTTATTTTTGAATCTAGGATTATTTCATGCCTTGGTATTTTTCATTATTGTAACCATGTTGTAAGGGATTTCATATCAATTTCTATTTCATTGAAACACGATTGTAATTTTTCACATATTTACTTTATTATTTATTATATAAATCCTCCTTATTGTATTTTATATGAATTTATACTTATTTATAATGGATACTATTTCAATAAACATTTTATTATTTTAAGGTGATACAATTTGAATTTTTCCAAAGTGGTAAGAATCAATATTATAATCATACTTCATTTGGGATTTTATTAAATCATCTTGAAGGTACCATATCATTCTTATATCATAAGATCATATAATTTTAATACGCACATTATATTTAAGGATATTTTATTTTTTATTATATATCTTCCTCTTTTTGTTGTTCGAATCAAGATAATAAATCATTAAAATAAAAAAGCAAAATTATTTCACCTAGAATTATATATATTGTACTTCCATGTACATGTTTTTCAGAATTTCATCACAAAAATTATTTTCTATAGTCACATGAGTTATTAGTTAATTTTTATTTTATACAGGATAATTTTAAAAGGGTTTCCAATGAAAAAATTTAGTATTTTATGAAATTGATAGTTTTTACATTACTTTAATTAATTAAAAAGTAATGTATTTTAACGAATATAGTTATAAAAGACTTTCCAACCCCCATAACCATTCTATTAAATGCCCCATTCTCTATACATTTTGAACTTTTATTTAAATATAATTATCCTTTAAATAACATTATTTTATCATATCACTTCTACTCCATTTATACTTCTAAACTATGAGATTTTATTAAAAAACTTATATTCCTGATGAACAGATGGTCACATACCAATGCACGATTAATTATTTTAATGTATGATTTATCCTAAAAAATCGCATTCATGCGGTCAGTTTCATTAGACACTAAATTTACTATAAATATACAAATTTTTTTTATCTTTTTTATGATTATTACCTAATAAATATAATATATATATCTCTAGAATATAATTTTAATGTTATTTGGGTAACTGAGTAAATATTGATATATTAATAACTAATACTCAATATTAATATTTATTGAAAAATAATGTTGTTCATGAGTCAAATTGGTTGATTTTAATATGAATAATAATTTAGAAAAGCTATAACGGGTGGGGCCAAGAATAATATTTCCCCTTAATGCATTGAAAATTCCCATTAAAAATAGTATGGAATAATAAATTTTTTTACCCATATATTAACATTTTTTTATGAACAGCCTTGAAAAAATAGATATATTATTTTATGATATATTTTTCCAATAATAATTTTTTTTCATTAACTATTATTTTATTATTATCCATCAGATTATTTCATTACTAGTATCAATGGATGCGTTTTTTATCAGGTAATTTATAAAATTGAATTTGTGTTCATCCATTTACATTGAAATAATTATTATTCCTTACTTAGTCATGTTATTCATGTTATTTATTATATATATTGTGTGAAAAAATATTTACCTTTTCATTTATTTTACCTTATTGATTAATGATATCTTTGGATGTCCATAATAATTAAATGGCGTTTGATCTCACCATAATTTTTATTCCAGTCACCATGATACGAAGAATACTTATTTAAATGTGTTCATGGGTGTCGAGTATTTCCCAATAATAATGTTTATATTATATCCCTAGTTTACAATTTGTATCATATGTGTATCTGGTTCCCTAACACACTCAAATAGATTTGTCCCTTGGGATTTGAACCCTTGTATAATTCTAATGAAATAATGTGAAAATGGGATATTGGAGACTACGGTGGTTTTCATTACAGTTCCTATGGGAGGAATATTTTTATAACCCTTTTTAACAATATTAATGAAATATATTGATTAGATAACATAAACATATGATGTACATTTATGGTAATAATTGGGGAACAATTTAATATTTGTATGATAAATATTTTTTGGGTAATCCAATAATTAAATTAATGTATTGACACTACAACTAAATGTGGTTTTTGAAGAGCTATACAATGGAGAAAACTCTAAAAAGAGTGACATAGGATTTAAATCAATCATCACCTCATTCATAATAACATATCTTTCTATGAAATCTTTTTGATAATCCACTGAAATATAGTTATGTTAATTAACATTTAATTTTTAAATAATTATGATTCATTTGAATATATTCTTATGATTTATGGATATTCTAAATAAGGAAATGTTTTTAATTCTATTATTAATAATGAAATAATTTTTTTATTTATGACACCCTGAAATTTGATTTATAGATTATTATTTAAAATTCATATATCAATGAGGTAATAAATCACATTCCATTATTTAGAAATGGATCCCAAAAAAAATAATTGTATCATCATTTATGGTCATGGTAGAAATTTCCAATATTCAGAAAGAAAATACATCTGGTATAAAAATAGAGGATATCATGGATATATTAGAAAAATCATAATCATGTAATGAAAATCATACATTTTATAATGGAGAAACATGTGATCACTTAGAATGATTCTCTTATTCTAGACCATATAATGAGATAGAATCCCAAATCATTTATTTGGAAATTAATTATATGATAACATAGAAATAGATTAATTCTCTTGGATTTATATTTATAGAATTTTAATGCAATGAAAATGAATAGGTTACATTGATTGTGTATTATCTCAACGTCAGGGATGACCAATGGTGACCATTGAACAAAAATAATAGGTTGGATGAAGAAATAAGACTGATAGAATTTATATATTTTGAGGAAACATTATGCCATAAATATATAAATCAATGGAAACATATTAAAATGAATAAAATGTTACATGTATTAATTAAAGGAAAAGAAGAATTTTTTTGTTGAATGTTTATACCTTTATAGTACTAGTTGGGTATGCTATTGATTATCTACAAAATATAAAATTAAATATCAGTATTTATATTGAACGCATTACGATATGTCACCAGAGAAAACAGGTTTAATGAACATTTGGACCGTAAGATCTAATAGTTTGATGTCCCATCAAAAATAGAGTAGTAATTATCAGGGGCCTATATATTCTATAGGAATTTAGTGAAGAATTGTAAATCATAACACATATAAAAAGGTAGTGTGTTAAATAAGAATAAGTACATAAATGTATCTTCCTTATAGTAAATATTTTTAATGAAAAATATGAAAAAATCATGATGGTAATGAGTGTTTTCTATTAGTGTGGTAACAAGGGTAATTAGAATAACTGATATAACAGAAACAAAGACACCACTATTATCTAGTGATACATCTACAATGAAATGGGGAATTACATCAACATATGTCCCAAGCATCAATGAATCATACCTTATAATATGCCATGGGGATAAGGCCAAGCCAATGAGACCACTACATTTGAGGTTTTAGTTTACAATGATGTGATGGAAGTTACAATAATATAACTTCAAATATAGTATATGAATTATTTTTTATATACCTTCACAAACTTCTATACCTTACAGGTTTACAAGGAAAATTAAATACATCCCTAACTCCATATGAAGTGTGTTTTTAGTCAAAACTCATAGTTGAAGTGTCACTATAACATATATATGATACTTAGTCCTATTATGATACTTAAACATGCTCTATATGTAGAATTGTTTTCACACATATTGATATATTTGATATACAATATAGTTTTCACTATATTTATAAAATGATGAAAAAAATTGGGAAAGGGTGAGGAAGTTAGGATTTGTGATAAAGATATTTATTTCCATATTTTTTGAATGATGAAATAATTATTAGTGATATGCCTATATTCACCACAAGTAGAAATTTTAAATGTAATTCTTGTTGATGAATAGAAAAATATAATTAATTTATATTGAAGTTATTATCCAAATTTACGACATACTAATTTGACATGAATAGATTTTTGTTTTTTCAAAAGAATTTATAAGAAATACACCATATCATGAAGTTGTGTTTTCCATCGATATAATCTATGATTATTGATTAATATGAAATAATAATTATATAATTGGAACTATGGGATTAATGGATTTGAAGAAATAACTATAGGATTTTTCTGATAAGGTATTTACTGACCATATAATTTCTCCATGGGGATCTCATTTTATATTTAAAATGAAGTAATACTGATTTGTTATATTTTTAATTTATTACAGAGATATAAAATTTATTATGATAAATATCATCTATTATTTTTTCAAAAATTGATTAAATATTATGTCAACTACACATAGAAACATATTTCTTTTAGTCTGACATGTGTTTTCTTTATCAACAACCTTGAGTAATGATGGAATATATCTCATTGAAATCATTTTATTTCATAATTAATGTTACAAGTTTATAGTATTTCAATTTTTATTGACTAATTTTCTCTAAATTTTTTGGTGATAATGAATAATTTATTAATGTAATATCCTGGAGATTTTGTTGTTGTATTAATTAATGATATATTGTTTTATTATAAAACATTTTAGGACCATGAGAATCACATGGGAATCATGCATCATAATCATAAAATAATATATATTTATATATATTTATTAACTATGATTTCATTATTAAGGATGTATCAATCTTTGAAATATTTTCCATTTTGACCAAAAATATGTTGGTCATGTAATGATATATATATTCATAGAATGGACTAAACAAGTACCCATAAATGAGTTAAAAAGCTTCATAGGTTTTACACGTTACTATCCAAGATTCATTTATAATTTTAAATGATTCACAAACTGAATAACATTTATTATATCAAATTGGTTTACGTTCATTCTAAAAAGGAATATAAATATGTATTGGATGAATTTTAGTTGAAATTTTTTCATGATCTAATTTTAACAATAACATAATGTAGTGATATATTTTAAAAATATAGCGATGTATCAAATAAGGAAATTTTAATTCCCATGTGAATAATTATTATTGTATTTCATATGCATTATTATAGATAATGACTTTTAAAAGTACTTCCCGGACCACGATTCTATGTTTGAAGTTATAATCATTGATTTGAGGATACATATGGATAATAACATTAGATAAATATTTCAGATATTCAAATTCCATAATAGGATAAAATATATATTCTCATATAAATAGGCATACATGATGGAATGATGATGGATTGAGAAACTCAAGGGTTGTGATTTCACAATATAGTATATGAAATTGAAAAGAAATAAGTTATCAGATGTAATAAGTTTGAAAAATCACAAACAACAGACACAAATGTGGAGTAGAATTGATTATAATGTCAGGCAATTACTAAATATGTATATCTAAATTATTAAGGAAAAGAAGACATCAATCATATTTCAAATGATTTTAAGAAATATTTGATGGAATCAATAAATTTATTTTCAACATATAACTAAGGTGAAAAGGTAATTTATAGATGACTCATATCACCATGATGTATATGTATGTGAGTGATATTTTTTTGGGGAATTAGATGAAGCTAAAAATTGATGATTTTTTGTCCAAATGTGTATTTTATAATAAATGTGAATGATTAATGATATAATCCAATTGGTTAGGTTTAACCTCATGCAAATTGTGTGGGTAAATTGGAATGAATTACCATAGTCATTATAATTTTACTTAAAAATACTCATAGAAGGAATGATCTAATAATATTTATTGTATAATACATAAAATAATATATACATTTATTTTCTCTATAAGTGAAGATTATCTACTTGATCACCTTGTAATAATCTATGACATTTTCATTATAGTACATCATGTATCAACTAATAGAATTGTGTCTGATAATGATCCCCAATGTATATAAAATTTCTAGAAGAGTACTCTGATGGCTCTTGGCAATGATATTCATTTGAACACAACCTACCATCCACAACTTTATGGAAAACATAAAATAAAATTACCATCATTGGAAGATAATTTGAGATAAATCGAACATAAAATTAATGGTATGTTGGATCAGAATTTAAATTCGGTATAATTTCCTTCAAAAATAGTTTCAATTCAGTTATTTAGATAAACATGTATTAAATAGTATACTGAATGATATTTTATACTCCAAATCATTGGAATGAGGTTGATTAAAGGAAAATTGTAGGGATATGCCATATTATAGATATAATGATAAAAGTAATGAAAATATTGTGAATATTAATTAATTTAATTTTCTTTAAAATGTTTATTCTGATAAACTAAATAATGATATTTAATATCCAGTGTAAGAATAAATTTTAATTCCTTTGTATTCATGAAAGGGTATAATATGTTTCAATGGGTAGGTATACCTATTACCTTGGTATATTAAACACATTGAAATTTAAGAGTAGTTTGTAGCTATGAATTACCTATCAGAAATCAAAATAAGGCTCTCTAAATCATATGTTGTGTTCTATTAATCATTTTTACTAATGTAAATTCATGATCCAATACAAGTTTTTAACATTTTATGAAATATACATAGAACAATATACATCTAATCATGAAAATTATATCCAGATATTTCAATAGAGAAAAATTATTTCTAAATTAGAAGACAAAACATACAAAGGTATATTGGAAAACATGCTAAATTTAGGAATTAACGGTGGAACCTGAGTATGTCCTCTAAATGATACAAAGTTACTTTTTTGATTTTAATATCTTGTAAATGTTCTCTAACCTATATTTTAAACCATGGATGAATGCATCACTATATCATCAATTGACATAAGAGTGCACTATATTTGTATAAAACTGTAAAACATTCACATTTTTTAATATCATGTCAAAAAAATTGAAAACATTGGGGATAAATAATTATTTTTATTTTAAAAGGTAAAAATAACCTAAGAATAAATTTATTAAAATTTCCTTTAGAAATAATATTTTATGAAAAATAAAGTCTACTTTATTTTAATAATACAACTGTTATATATAATAATTTATTATATTATGTGGAACTAATAATTTTTTGTTCATGAATTAAATAAAAATGATAATTATATTATTTAGAGGTAAAAAAATAGTTTCTAGAAACATTTTTATTTTTGAAATACCTGATCATTTTTTGAAAAATAATTTTTTAAAAGGAATAATGTCTATTCCATTTAATTACATTTAATATTATTTAATGTATAGCATTTTAAATGATTTTCATAGATTATATATACATGAATAATAATTTTTATCAATCTATTTATGATGACTTGTTTTATAGTATATATAATATCATTATATAATTTAAAAATAAATTATGGAAAATTTAGATATGATTTCTGGGAATTTATTAATTTAAATATATAAAAATATATGAATTTAATTTTATTTCAAATGAATTTAATATTTTTAATCAAAATAATAAATATTAAATAATGTTAAACATAATTTTTTATATAATGAAAAGTAAAAATAAGAAAAAATTAATTACCCATATTATTTTAAAAAAAGGATTATTGGGTGTAAATCCATAATGATAGGGGTCTAAATGGAAAAGAAACTTTAACAAATCTTATTTTCTATCCCTAGTTGTTCCTTTTATAATAAATTGAACTATAAGAATCCACATTGGGAACTTATGGATGTTGGAAAACGTGTTTATGATTTTCTAATTTTAAAATTCACATGTGTGTCCTCCTTAATTATAAAAGGGAACACCACCCCTAAATTTTACACACCAATCAAAATATTTGAATCCAAAAATAAATAAAAAATAAATACCTAAATATATTATAGAAATTAAAATTTATTATTCTTACCAAAACACTTAACATATGGTCTTTAAGAAGTGATGCAAAGGAGGTTTCTCAAAGAAATGAAAATCATAAAAATTAAAATCATTCTTTTTATTATTATTTTAACACGATAAATTATTACATGACATAAAAAATAATAAAATAGTATATTAAATATATTTACATGTTATTATTTTTATTTCATAATATTTAACCGCCTCATTATGCATCAAATGAGTAAACAATCGATCAGTCCTGTTTCCAAAGTACAACAACCCTGTAACTAATGTAATTTGTCTTCTTTAACTTAAGATATATATATATATATATATAATGATAGTAATAGAAAATATATATAATTCATATGTAAATATATTTTTTTAAATTTTTATATATTCTACTTATCTTACCCTTCACCCATTAAAGGAATGACATCGTCGATCATGCAATACTATAACCCATTGTCAGTGTGGAGTGATGTTAATCATTTTCCCCATAAAACCATAGTGAATGGTAATAAAATTTTATATAATCTATAATATGAAATTTATATCATTAATAACATTATTATTATGATGTAGCTATATCATATACATATGAGATAGATATTCCTTGATAATACATGCATGATAAAATAAGGAAAATAAAACTCAAAACAATAGTTATAATAATTTATTGTTAAAGAATGAATGGTAAAACATAATATAAGGATAATATATGTTATTTGAAATATAAAAAAATTTATATTAGATATTAATGACACTTTTAAAATAATTTCACATGATATTAAATCTCAATCAACTCAGTGGAAACATGAAGTAAGGGTCTTCGACATAATTTCTCTTTATTAAGACACATTATACAGTTATGCTCATAATTTATTTTATATATGGTATATACTTCCCATTTTACATGTAATATCAGGAAAAAATATTAATTTATTGTAGCTTACATTAAAATTATAAATATTTTATCAAATGGGAGTTTACATTAATGATAATTAATGGTGAGTGGTTTCATCTCAATTTTAATTTCCTTGAGAAATATTTGTTATTATAAACATATTCAGTTTTATTGTAATATATATACTACCGCATTTTGTATTTAACATTAATATATATTTTAAAACTTTTCTAAATGATTCAATTATATTTTATTCATTTATGGTTTTACGATTTGAATTTCACCAAATATGAAATATTTAATTTTACAATTACACTATCATTGGGATTTCAATTAGACTTGTGGGATAATATTTTCTCATTTATCCTTTATAAGATCCAATTATATTATTATCCACTTTATGTTTTTATATTATTTTGTTTCACCCGAAAATTATTCTTCTTGGTAGTTGAATCATTCAATGAAATTTTAAAATGATAAACTCATTTTTTAATTTTTATATCAGATATATTTTTCATCCATGAAGATTTTTATCTAACTTTTTTAAAAAAATTGGGTTATTTACTCATATAATTTATTATGTAAATATTATGTTTTAATTTAATTTAAAAAATAATATTTAAATTAAACATCCTACATTTTTTATGGGATGTTTTTTACATTATTTAAAAAAATCAAATGGAATATTCTTTAGCATATAATGCGATAAAATACCTTACTGTAGATTTTTTTAATGAAATTTAGATTCATTCAAAATATTTCATATATTTTAAAATGATAATCCATTAATGAATTCCCATTTTAATATTTCCATTTCATTTTCATTATTTATTAAAGGGCATTATTTTATTCCAAAAACCAATATTCAGTTGGAACTGAAGGTCATCTCTATTAACATTATTAGTTTTTGGATTGTTACACATCACTTAATAAAATAAAATTTTATGATAATTTTTAACTGTACATTATAATAATCATGAATATTAATATTCTTTATATCAAGGATATGATTATTTTTTATATCATATAAATTTTTTCCTTATATTTTTTACATTTAATGATATATGAATAACTAGGGAAATATTGAATTTTTTTAATCCTTTAATAAATATTGATAATTTTTATATTGATTATTTTTCATTATTTAAATTCACCATTAGATATATGAAGAACTATTTGGACATGCAGTGATAGTTAGGGCCTGAAATTATATGGCCCCATGATGCATCTACATATCTCATGAGAAAAATTAGTCTGCGAAATTAAATCATTGAAACACATAGATTTTAAATATACTATGAATTATTTTGAAAGTATAAATATCCTGATTTTTATGATCATGAGGTCAAATATTATGAATTTCATTAATTGAACATTCAATTATATTTATCCATGATATTATTTGAATGATATTATCCATGGATGCATTTTAATTTGATGTTATTGATTAAATGAAATGTTTATTCCTTTATTTACCATTCTGTATTAATTATTTCTAATCAAATAATAATAATAAGGATATTTATTAAATGTAATGTTTTATAAATTACTTACCATTCCTTAATGTCAAGTACATATTGATTTATTAAATACTCTACTACACCTAAACCATATCATGCATTCAGGGTAATACTTATTTTAATACAATTCCTCATGATTAGAATAAAAATTCATTAATAGAATTAATGGAAAATGATTTTCCTCCAGGACTTGGATTTATATTTAATCCTAAATATAAAATTTGTTTCATGTATTTTTTATGATCAAAAATAAAATAAAATGAAGGGTCATTTGGAATATGACCCCGTGTATCTATTCCATTGCAATAATGTAGACACCAGCTCGAGGATAATGAATTCTGGTTTGTTACATTAATGGTATGAATACTCCATTCACTAATTGGATTACCATGTATTGTTCCTAGATCCAAATTAACATCATTCATGTTTTTTATGACTCTATCATTATATGAAAGGTGAGGTGTGAAGAAATATTTATATTCCAACAACCCAGCCCTATCTTAATGCTTACCCAAGCACTCGTGCATGAAATAAAGCCATACACATCATCAATTATAGAAATTTTACTAAATATAAACCTCATAATAAAAATGAGAATAAAAATTCTAAATAGAATTTCCTTTTTAGTAAAAAAATTTAACCATCCTATGAAAATAATGACCGAGGAATATATGTTTCGTTACAAAAATCCCAGAGATTATCATATTCTCTTTATTATGTGATTTGTAATCCTCTATGAAATTAATATCCCTCACATGATTGGTATTTCTATATTAATAGAATCATTACCCTATAGTGTTTGATAGGTGAATTTGTTTCAAACATAAATCTGTAAGAATAAATTAACAATATTTTCCTCCTAAAATCACTTATTCACTCTCCATACAAGAACAAATACTTTCCTAATAAATCTTACTCCATTGTATCCAACATAAAATATTCAATTCAATTTCAAAAATATAGATATAATTCTTCTTTATAACATATTCCAAAAACACATGACTATAGTTACAATAAGACCATTATACATCTAATAAAACTGATAATTCCATTACAATCTAAATAACCAAATAATCATCCAATCACCCTAACTAATTCCAAATCTGAACACTCAATTAATTTCCTATATAGGATACTTAATAAAAAATTCTTACTATGAAACTCTCTAACTCAAAAACTGATTCAAATTTTATATAAAAAATAGTCAGATAACATCGTAACAACCCGAACCCCAATGCTTATTTATTGATTCATGCCAAAACCTTATCATAATTTTGAATATGTTATTTTCATTACAATAAAATCAACGAAGGTAATTTAGGCCATGAGAAACATGTTTTAGCATTAACCATTCACTAACCAGTCTCACTACCACCCTAACCATTTTGACATTTGTTTCAATCAACCTTTATAGATATGATGCTCAAACCATTGAAGAATAATTATTTCCCCAAATAAAACTCAAACACGAACCTACATAGAAAACACACAATCCATCAATAAATTTAAAGGATTAATTTTTAAATAAAATTAATAAATTCCAAATGGAATTAAACACTATCATCCACCCATTTCTGACTGACCATAAACATTATCCATGATAGAAATTAAAATTAATCATTATCAAGGGTTATAAAATCATAATGAAAATTATGCATTCTATAAAATATGGATTTATGTATATGAATCTTATAGTGATAAATCCAATTTGATTTAGTTCTTTATGTGTGTCATTTGTTATAAGGCATGTTATCCTCTCTATAACCATTGTTAGAAAACACCCATGATAGTCAATTTTATAGAACAATATCAAGTCAACCACACTAAGGTACCTTAATCCAGGGATATTGACACCTATTACAAAATTTAAATCCAAAAATTCCAAAAATATTATGTTTTCATACTAGTGAGATTCTCATAGAACACAACATTTACGTCACCATGAGATTAAATAAAAGGAAAAGCTACCATAGTTTCATTGTGGAAAAAATGTTTGATTTTCTCAGTTATTTTATTAATTTGAAAATTTCACTTACATTAATCACTCACTAACAAGCTAATAAAATATCCCTATGTGTACCTAGTATATCCCTTCCACTAGTTAATGATCCTTTATTAAAAAAAAGAAAAAATACTCATCATCCTCCCAAAATGTTTCATGATTCTTAACCAACCACTAAAACGATATAATAAATAACATAATGATTCTATAAAAATCATAATACTTATAGACTCCAATTAAAAAAAGTACCACATCCATAATAATACTCCCCTAATTCATGTCGCAATGAACCTAGGCTTAGCTGCCAATGCATCTGAGCATTAACCATTACCTTCCATTTCTATATAACTACTAAAAGTGACTAACTTATTTCAAGGAAAACCAAATGATCAGCCACCACATGTACATCATTATTAAAAAAACATTTCTATTTATATTCCCTCTATTTTTACCTCATTGAGAATAACATATAAAAAATCTATAGGAATCGAAATAAAGAATCCATCTAAACAGTAATATTGATACTAGAAGCACTCGGAGTGAACGATATCCTGAACCTTCATCCCCGAGGAAACACATTTACAATGTAATAACACCTCCCTGGAATACCATTCCCTTATTATGACATTTTATAGTTAACTAATTTATAATCCAAAATGCAGACTTTCTCCATAAAACCCTTGATGATTATAAAATGTTTTCATAAATAGACAAAACCATCGAAAATGATCCATATGACCATCCATTAATGAAAATATACCAATATCACAGTGATTGGAATTTATTCAATATGTAATATAGGAAATAAGATTATAGGTTACTTTTTGGTAGAATGAACTATTAATTTTTACAATAATAGAAAACCATTGAAAAGAAAATTTTTCGTATGAGATTCATACATAAAAAAACTCGAGCCTTAAACATGGACCTCTTACCAAAGTTCCATGGTCCGAAAAAATGAATAATGAACAATAATAGAAATATAAAAAGTTTGTTAATATGAAAAAAAATTATATCTACAACTTGAATAACATTATTAATACCTTAAAACCCTATAATTACTAATGAAATGTTATTTGGGATGAAACTTTATGATGTCCATAACATTCACCATTATATTACTAGACCCCCTATAGAACTCCAATGAAAATATTAAAAAAATATCTTATATCTCTTTATAAGACCCTGACATGAATCACCTAGTCTGGGGTAAATGGTCAGGTGAGCTAAGTAATTCCTCCCTATACAGTACTGGTTTTTATAAAATATTGAGGATGTATTTCATACAAATTGGACAATGTTCCACCAAAAATCCCCAAAAATTAAAAAAAATGCACCAACATAAAACAATTAATCAGTGTCCACAATTAAATTAACAAATCTAACATCATACAAAAATCATTCGAACAGAGAATCATTTTTCAAACACTATTATATTCCAAATAAAAAATTAATAGACTAAAGACACTAACTTAACATTCCTTTTGGAAAACATCAACCCAATATCCAAATACACACAGAGATCCTCTATTCTAATTTTATGGAAATATTTTTCTATTACATGAAAAATAAATGATGTTTTGAATTAGTTAAGTGTTTCCTAGGAATATTGTGGGAATAATATATAGTTTTTATCACCAACCACCCCCCCAATAAAAGCATTTAGATATTTTGAAGATGATGGGAATAAATAATATTGAAACAATACAGGCTCACCATGTATTAATGTTCTCTCTAGATTACCATAAATCATGATGAGTTATATAGATAGAGTAGGTATTCATGATCCAACTAGGACACCAGGATTCCTGACCATACCTACATTGATAACTTGTGAGAAACCCATCATCACCTCATTCATCATGTCTATCATGTACTCAATAAATGGAGGTTAGTCATCCACCATTTTTAGACCAATAATCACTATGAGAAGGTTTTTATGCTATGAATTTGAACCAATCCTTATTTATTTGATGGTCACACATCCAAATCAATACCAGTATCTTCTAAGTAAATTTATGGGAAAACCAAAATCCAAACTTTATAAAATATAATACTTATTTCATTTATATATATATATATATATTAATGTAGCATCAAATGTTTTTAAAATCCATTACATGACCATACTCATGGATATTAAACATCCATTCTACGAGTACAACATATCACTCATGGATGGACCATCAAGATAAGTTCAACGTTTTCAATCATGTATAGAATAGAATCATTCTTGAACACCCATCCCACTCATGGTAGACTAACAAACACCAATACAACAATTTAACTCATGAAGACATCAGTTTCATACAAAATTGGAATTTCAGTCTCACCCAGGGTAGTCCTGCCAAAATTAAATCACAATTGGAAAGGGTAGGCCTCATGATACATCACCTATTGGGATGAATCATTAACATTCCATACAAAGTTTCAATCATATATAACCCATCACATATCTCTCTAGTGAATCATATCCATTTTTATATACCATTAGGCCTCTCAGA
The DNA here is from genome assembly GCA_963277665.1 of Viscum album. Classification (NCBI taxonomy): domain Eukaryota; kingdom Viridiplantae; phylum Streptophyta; class Magnoliopsida; order Santalales; family Viscaceae; genus Viscum; species Viscum album. The sequence goes on from OY728140.1 coordinate 1,063,044,881, forward strand.
GAATAACATGATTCAAATCCCACAATACGATATATGGTGGGGTTCTCAATACCCATATACCTATCATTATTTTAGTGCCAATACACAGAGATAAACAATCAAAGGAAGCTCTTCCTAAAATATTATCCAAACAACATCTTTATATGGTGGGGTCTATCATCTATATAATTACAACCTGGAATCCAAAACCATAACCCTAACGACCTCTTATAACTCAAACTCTCATTTTATTATCTAGATAAAATGTATCCCTTTAATAAATTTCCAAACACAAGGGGATCATACCTAACTTAGGTACATTCCATGAGTTCAATCCACCCTTCAGGTGGGTTCTTACTATCTCATAGAATATTTTAACTATCACGTTGGTCCATATACTTCCTAAAATGACCATTACCACACAAATAAACTTATGTAACATCATTTTTTATCGAAAATTTCATCTCACATACCATTCTCCATCATTGTTATATCATTATATTAGTCAATAAATTGACACCTAGTTGAAAGCGATGTCAAATCATTCTGAATATACAACGTGAAAAATATCAAAAAAAATTATCATTGGGTTTTATAGATCCCATATTCTGCCTAAAATCATATATCCTAATAATTTTCTATACTAAAACCCATGAAGTATTAATTCAGTCAAAATAAAATAATGAATAAATATATATATATGATGTATTATTATATAAGAAACTAATTTGGAACACGAAGTGAACCCCTCACAATTCTTTGTCCAGCATCATCCATGACAATCAAGTTTTTTCTTTTCTCCAGTGAACCTATATTAAATTATGTAAATACAATAAAAATTATTATACAACTATAACTACAATTAATAATTTATATATTTTCTAAATCATAATAGTTACAAAAAAATATAGTTGAAATAATAATTCAAAGAAAAACACTTTTGAATAAATGATATCCTATTTTTGGTACCTTATTTACCCAAGATGTGTTAATTCCCAACTTAATAATGAGGTTTTCAACCTAATTTGTTGAAATAATCAGACAAATTAATTATAAAATTTGTCTAAAATAATGTAGTAATAACAAGGAATCAGTATACAAAGAAAAATATAAGTTCTGACCTCGGATCATGATCTGATCACACCATGAATCGTCTGAAGTAGACATTATTACTGAAATAGCATGAGAGGGGATTAAAAACAAAAATTGAACATCACATGGATCCCTTTATCCGAATGTATGAAACACAATGAACCAAAAATTACTAAAATTTTACACTATAGATCGATCCACCGAGATACATTTAATGATTTAGACCATGGTCAAACAACATGATATACTCAAGGATGATGGTATGGAAGAAAATCCCAACACATTAATGGAGGGAAGTTGCAAAATTCCCAAACCCACACTAATAAATACAGCTCTAAAATACTAATATTGACATTTATGGATTTTATTCTAATAAATATCACCCAATATTTAAAATCCAGAACATACAACATCATATAAAAATAAGTGATATGATACATGCACAATGAACATTTACATATTAATTTTATAAAATTTGTACAAAATAAATCATGATAATACTCATCTCTTTAAGTGATAACATTCCCCCAAGACCCATGATTATTATTCCACATTAAGTACTTATCAAAACAAACATGAAACCATTACATACATATCTATCTTAATTTTTTTAAATATATTAAGGAAAATAAACATAATATTTCTAAGCTCAAATAGTTAATATTTTTAAACATATGAATTAATAGTTGAAAATATTTAATGACTACAAGATAATAAGAAGGGATAAATAATATATTAAATGTTCATGATAATAATATAAAATAATTTATACCTATTAAAACAACGAAACAAATTATGAAAATTTTATAATGAATTATCATATTAAAAGTGTTATATATGTCAATAATCAGGATCAATGTTCAAAAATCACATCTGATAAGGATAAATTAAAAGCATATGAAGCATAAAAAACAATATAGGTATCATGGGAATCAAATTTTCATCATGGAATTTTTAAAATAGATGATTCCCAAATCTCATAACTAGAACGTACTACTGGAAAACATAGCCATATCTTGGGAGTATCATACAATGAATTCAATTTTAATATATTTTCTGAAACATAACTCTATTGTCTCATAGCATTATCACAAAATAAGAAAAATCGGTCATATCATATTTTTAATGAATTTCTATTTAATCATTTATGTCACGTACATCCTGTTAAATCTTTTTAATTCTACAATGCAGTAAGGGAAATAACTGGATAACACATTACACATCAAAAAATGTTTTGTACGTATTTTGGATCACTCCACTTTCCCACATTAATTAATAATTTCTAACTATATTATCTTATAAAGAATACATAGATTCATTAACGTCAATAAAAAAATAATGATTAAAAAATTGTTCCTTAACAACCAATATAAATTATCATCATAAATAATTCCATGAATGAATCTAATTTGAAAAAATAGGTCATATTAATAATAAATAATTTGGATAACTAATCATATTGATATATATTTTTATATATTCAAATTATCAATAATCAAATTACTTAGATGATAGTGAAAAAATGACATTTAAATTCAATCACTTTATAGCTAAAAATTATAAAAATAATAAAAAAGCTATTATCTATGAATATAATACGCAATAATTTTAATGATTTATTAAATTTAATAAGTTTATATAATCGGAGGTAAATATGTTCATGTGATGTTTTTCAAAATAAAATGACTTTCATATATTTGGTTAAAAATAAACCATTCAAAAAATCACAAGAATATTAATTATAATTCTTTTTAGAATGTTAAAAATAGAAATAAAGTTCATTGATAAATTAGTAGATAATTAAAAAAAATTAAAATATTTTGATGAAGATATGGACATGGATGATAATGTTCACAGAGAAATGTGGAAATATAGTATGTTTTCTATAAAATCATTTTCTCAATCATTATATGTAACAATGAGATGAAGTTTATTAGAAATTATGTAATATTAGAATATAACTCTAGGATAATAGTAGGTATTTATCTCGTGAAAATACATTTACACAATATCCATCAAAAGTACCTTGAAGATGCAGTGGTCCACAGAAGGGGCAACATGATAGTGCGATTTTGGTGAGTTTTTTGGGCACGACACACGAACGGTGCAGTCACCAGGCAGACAATGGGGTACATTTTTTCAACTGCACATATCAGGTGCTGCGAGTAGGTTCGTGTTCATTGCAGTAGAAGCGTGATCAATTGCTAGGAGTTGAGTGTTTAAATTGCTGAGAGTGTGCAGTAGGGCTTGAATCTGGAATGAAATTGTGAAAGAGGTTAATTGAAGAGAGTACGTGTTGACAAAAGTCAAGTTAAAAATTTAATGCAATTAATAATGAAATCCACTAAATAAGGGGATGCACACCAGATTGGAGAGGTGTGGTTTTTTGCGTTGAATATGATAATTGAAGTATAAGAATTTGTAAATAATAATAATAATATAATAATGATATAATTATTTTTGGTTGTAAAACCATATTTTGTTCATAAGATATCCGTACGACCTCAGTTTCACAAAATGTCAGTGGCAGTGTGACCCTGACTTCAAGACAGAAATTATGAGTCCAATATAGGATGCCTTTTTCTGGTTATTAGATTAGGTACCCAAAATGCTCAAATAATAATAATATATTTTTATTAGTAAATCTATGAACCTCTATTACTCTTTTGTGTAAAGTTCAATTACCAAACAAAAATCTATAGTGACGTGATCATTTCATTAAGATGGTCGAATTATGTCTGATGTTGAATATTAAATTTAGGTTCATGACTAGGATTCACGAAACAGTTAATAATAATATTATTATTATTATCGGATATTGTATTCGACATATCTCTCTCATACAGTGTCGAAATGAAGAACCATATGTGGCATCATAAACCATTGATCGAGATGTTCCTTTTGGTATACACCACTTGAGTTTTGGATAATGTTTGGGTATGGACAGGTTGTATCGACAACAAATCCAACCGAGCCCTTGGGACTAAATTGCCAATAACTTATAGAACGTGCATCTGATTGACGCACTATCTATTGCGTTGAGACCCCTATGATGTGGTGGTCCTTTGAAATAATTCTTCATGATACATCGTGTTAGATGGATTATCTACCAGTGGATTAAGAAGCATACTCTATTGGTGATGAGAAAGATTAGTGCGGGGACCCTATAGCTGGCTGTGACTTGATAAAGAGATCCTTTGTGGGTCTATGATTGAGGTACCCACATGGAACCACTCTAACATTCCTTGTGGTGCTATTATAGGATCTTGTGTGGGTCAACAAAGAGTGATCATGAGTAGGAAAACACCTAGGGATCCTATGTGGGTCAACACTGAGCGATCATGTGTGGGTCATCACATAACGCTCTTGTGTGGGTTGGCTCCGAGTGATCCTTTGTGGGTCAGCACCTTGCGATCTATTGTGGGTCATCACCAATCGATCATGGGCGGGTCAGCATCGAGTGATCCTATGAGGCTCCATACATGGAGAACCTATGTGTGTCTGACGATGTACGAATGAGGTACTAGGATACTGTGTGGGTCTGACGATGTACTACAATCCTACATGGGTCTGATGATGATCAGGGATCCTATGTGGGTCTGCATCTTAATAGAGTGATATGATCCAGTAGTTACATATTATCATCTCTACTATTGTTCCTTGGAAATACCAGGTGTGAGGTATGTCTGTACCTAAGTGGAAATTTTCTTTCCTTGTAATACATTGTTGGTATTATTTTGTGAGGTGTACCAATGTGGTACTTACCATTGTGGCATTCATAACTTTGTGGAATAGTTGAGATTTGGTATTTTGGGTTGGACCCTGTGTTTCAACATTGTTGATATGGGTATACATGACAACATAGGTATATGAATGGAATATATCTATGTAGGGTTTTCAGTTGTTTAAATGCTTTATGGTTTATACTTTTTGGATTCTATGAGACCATGAGGGTCTTGGGCTCCCTACTTAGTATCATCATACTAACCCCTACATGGGATATGGTCGCACCTTGTTGTGTTTGGTACAGACGACAGACAACATTGACTTAGGGAGAGAGTACTAGGATAGGAGGTATATCATATGTTGAAATTAGATGAGGCGTACCATAGAGATGGTCATTCGAGAGCTATACCAACCCTTTAGGTATGATCCATGGTGAGTGCTCAGAGGAGCTATTTTAGTTAATTTGTACCTTTCAATTTTCTTATACTATCTAGTTGGGCTTGTACTCTAGTCCCTTTTTACATACTTTTAGTGCAATTTTATTATATAGTTTACTTATGTTCGTATCATGTTGTGTTCTTGGTTGAGTGTGTTTACAGGATATAAAGGAAATGAATTCCAGGTTTTTGGGGATACGTCTTTCGGTGCTTGTCGCCAGCCCCTGGCCTATTGGAGGTGGGCTTGGTGTAGTTACGGCACGGGACCCGAGGAAACTGTTGTGAATAATTCATATTAGAGGAGTTCGGCTCTGCCAATGAACATGGACTCTGATATTTTCTATGAAATAATTGTGTTTAGTTTAATGAGTGTGGTTTTCAGTTCAGGGTGTCCAGGGATGCTACGACAGCCGACGTATCCTCACATGTGGACCCTCAGATCTGATTTCCAACTCATTAGACATGAAGCAATGAATACATGTGTTTTTAAGAGTTTATTTTGATTTACTTATTTCAGCACACCAGGTAATACTTAATGATCGGGGCGCAGCTTTTCCTTATCAGGATGCCACCGCATAGACAGCCAGCTAGTATTCCTGATAAAGAATACATGATGACGGCCCACCGAGCGACGAGGCTCTGGTGCAGGGCCCTCTTACTATGTTGGCGCCATCATGTGGCGTACTAGCAGCACCACCACACATTGGGAAGAAATTACAAAAAAACACATTGGCGGATAGTGCACACCAACTGAGTAAATTTCACAAGTTTCAGCCGCAGCAGCCTCCGAGGTTTCGTGGCGAGACAAATACCCACGTAGCTGAGGGCTGGCTGTAGGCAGTTGATTGAGTTTTCCACCTAGTTGAGACACCCTTAGGAAAGATGGTGATTTTATCTACTATAATTTTTCAGTGAGTGGCCACGAGGATGGTCTACATAGTGATGAGGCTTAGGTACGTCGACCATTACACTAGATAGTACCTTCGAGTAGCATGTCAGCTATATCACAACCTGTTGGTCAACAGTTACAACTGGAAGTACCATAAAAGGAAACATATAGGCTTAGTTTCTTACTCGTGATTTAGAATCAGATACCCATCATGTATTGAGGTGATCCCGACTCATAGGCAGCTGAGGACTGGCTTAAGGAGGTGTCTAAGAGTTACCTAGAGATTCTATAGATTCGACTAGATGACATGTCGGTAGCTGAGTATTCATCAAGACGTACTGATAATTACTAGTACACGATGAATGTGATACGATCAGTTCTTAGGGGCTCATACTTTTAAGTGCATTGTGTTTATGGACATATGAGCTATCTCTATTCCACCATTTATTCCTAATTATGTTGGGGTGATAGAGGGTGCCTTTGTGGTTGAATGTTCTTTAGCTAAGAAGATATATCCCGTGAATCTTAGTAGTGAGAAAACAGGAAACTGGTGCTAGTCTTATAGACTTGGGGGTGTAAAAATGTTTCGGCAAGAAGAAGTTTTAGGGATAGATGAATCTGCAGGGCAGAATATGTAGAAACAAATCTAGGAGAGCATCATGAGGTGGTGTACTTTTAGACATGTTACAACCCCCCCATTTGTGGACCCAACAAGGCTCAGGGAGCTAGAGTACATGGGAAGGGATTAGCCTCATGTGATCATGGAGTGTGACCCTTGGGCTCAAGTAATGATTCGAAGTACGATATGTGTCTACCACTAGCTGCCGTAGAAATTTACATAGGTACCAATAATTCCTTCATTCCATGAATCATGTTCCGGGCATAGATTATTTGGATAAGTCATTGCATTGACCCTCAGATTTGGAAATACCTTTGGGGGAATACTCAATAATCACACATACATCGATGGTGTGGTCTGACCCTTGAGGCGAGAGTTTCAGTTGGAACCTCTGTGTGGCAGCGTCGAGACCTTAAGACGTTAGTATGGGTATGGACTAGATATCCTCAATTCATACTCATATTTACAATTTTAGGAAAATAGTTTTTGTTATTTCTACAATGATGGAATGGGGTTTTCCTTCGTTGGAAAAAAAAGGAAACCCGGACAGAATAGGAAAAAATCATTCATTGGAGGGTGCATCCAATCACTCTTGAGTCGGCTAGCTTTACCCTCGTGGTAGTAGGAGTTTTGAGTTTTCAGTTCCCAATTGAGTGGCTAGAGTTCCTCCAGGAATGTGACTTTGAGATAATCTATTCTTCTGGGAAGGGGAACGTGGTATCAAATGCACTCAGCCGGAGGTCTTGCCTACGGTTGATGAGTGAGGCATTAGAGTTGGTAGCTGCTTCGCAGATATCCTAGGTGGATTGAGATGGAGCATCTTATCTTCAGACTCTGACAGTCACTCCCCCACATCTTTAGTGATTTTGGGAGGCACAACGTGTGAACACTCACTTCGAGGATCGATATGTTCTGATATCCTCATGGTGGACAACTGATAGATTTTTTGAAGGTTTGGAGTATGTATTTCTCATTACAGGACGTACAATGGTACATGTAGTGCTACAGAAGGAAATGTTGATGGAGTTTTATAATTCCCCTCAGGCGGTACATCCAGATGTGTTAAAGATGTACGAAGACCATTAGAATCGGAATTGGTGGCCAGGGATGACGAAATCAGTGGAATAATTTGTATCACGATGCCTCATTTATTAGCAAGTGAAAACTGCTAAGAGCTAGAAGAAGTCTAATGCCTATAAGAGGAGGGAGATCATGTCGTTCTATGGGTCTCACCACGATGAAGTTTTTGGAGATTTGGAAGAGGGGGCAATTTTTCACCCTTTTATATCGGTCCTTCTCAGATCCTTTAGAGGGTAGGTGAGGTGGCATACCACTTGTCTCTTCAACCACTGTTAAAGATGGTGTGTGATGTCTTACACGTATAACTGGTGAGTGGATACGTGAATGACCCATCTCTCACCATAGGCCACGTTGAGATGGACTTAAAAGATGGGGAATTGTTTATGGATGTTATCATGGATATTCAGGATTAACTGGAGAGATTCCTTCATTGGTGATCAATACTTTTGATGCATATATGTTAGAAGAACAGGATCCTCCAAGAGAGCACATGGGAGTGGGATGATCAGATTCGTGCTCAGTACCCTGTTTTGGTTTTTTTGCCTTTGTTTTGGATTTCAGTTACATAAATATCTAATGTGGGGAGAATTTAATGTCCTCGAAATTTCATATTAATTTTGTAATTATATGTAATTATTTCTAGACCGTGAAATATGACAGCACCTGATTCCGTGTCCTAGATATTCTGTAATGGTCTATCAAAGTTTTGTTAAACATTAAATAGCACGCCTCACCTTTCTTACTAAAAAATTGGAATGAATCATAAATGCTAACATAGATCATAAATCGAAGGCTCCGTTGTGTTCAGAATGATGATTTTACCCTAGTCGTGACATAAGTTTAGTCGGCGCAGGCCTCTCGTGATAAAACCCAAAAATGGCATAACTATAAATAAAAAAATTAAAAAAATTATTTTATTTTGCAAATGTTAGGATCATGTGTGGGTAAACACCGAGCGATACCTTGTGGGTTAGCACCTAGAGATTCTGTGTGGGTCAACACAAAGTGATTCAGTGCAATTCCGCACCTAGAGATCCTGTGTGGGACAGAACTGAGCGATCCTGTGTGGGTCAACACCTAGCGATCCTGTGTGGGTCAGCACTGAGCAATCCTGTGTTTGTCAGCATTGGGTGATCTGGTGTGGGTCTACTCCTGGAGATCCTACGTGGGTCTAATGATGTACTAGCGAGGTACTATAATCTGGTGTGGTTCTGATGATGTACTACGATCCTCTGTGGGCCTAATGATGATAAGGGATTATTCATGGGTCTACCTCTTAACCGAGTAAGATGATTCAGTAGTTATATAAAATCATCTCTACTACTGTACCTATGAAATACCTGTTGTGAGATGATTCCGTACTTGAGTGGTATTATTCCTTCCTGGTAATACCATAGTGGTATTCTTCTATGTGGCATACCTGTGTGGTACTTACCTTCGTGGTATTCCTACCTTTGTATAATAGTTGAGCTTTTGGATTTTGGGATGGACCCTATGATTCCTCATGGTTGAGATTGGTATACTTGATATCATATAAATATGTATGGTCATATACCAAAGTAGGTTTGTCAGTTGTTTCCATGATTTTTGATTTATCCTATGTGGATTTTGTGATACCTTAAGGGTATCAGGGTCCCTACTGAGTATTGTCATACTCACCCCAGCACGAGCTATACCCACACCTTATTGTGTTTGGTGCAGACAACGGACATCACTGACTGAGGACAAGTGTACCAGGTCTGGAGGTAGCTCAGAGGTGGACAATAGACTAGGTGTACCGCAGAGATGTTCATTCAATATTTGTTGCAACTATTTAGGTAGGATCCATGGTGGGTGTTCACAATAGTTGTTTTAGTTTATTTATACCTTTCATTTTTCTTGTACTTTCCAGTTAGTCTTGTACTTTGTCCACTTTTTACTTACTTTCAACACTCTTTTTCTATACAGTTTACTTGTGTTCGTATCTTGTTGTGTGCTAGGTTGAGTGTGTTTACATGATATAAAGGCAATGCCTACATGGTTTTATAGTATATACCTTTTATTGCGAGTCTCCAACCCCTGGCCTGTGGAAGGCGAGCCTGGGTAGTCACGGTAGGGTCCCTAGGGGACGGGTCGTGACATATACAAAGAAAACGATTGAATATATCATAATAGTTTCTATTATAGTTAATCAATTAAGTGATTATATCCACATATATATGTAAAAATAATAAAATTTTATATTTATAATAATAAAATAAATATATCTGTTCAAAGATTATATTTTAAATAAATATATAAAGAAATGATATAATCCAATGCAAGGAAATTATGTTACAAAACCTTTACCTGGGTTCCATAATTATTATATACCTCATATAAATTCATATATAATAATGTTTTATTAACTATTAAATTTATTATGAATATATTCCATGTTTATAAAACTTTCATTATTTTCATTATTTGTTAAAAAAAATATTATTTTACATATTTATATTGGCTCACATTAGGTGTATCGAGGATGATTAGTTGAAAAATAAAAAAATGTCATTGGAAGGTTATCCGTAGTCATGGGGGTCATTATTGAAATTTCTATAAAATAATAAATATGAAATAATTATCTTTCATACATATAATAAAAGTTTTTGACCCAACTATGAAATGTAGTCATTGAAAAAACATTATTGAATTTTATAAATATTAAATTAATTACACAAATCCATTCTTATAAGAATCTATGATATGTGTTTTTTTAATAGTGATGTACATAAAAACATATTGATGGTAGTCCATATGTGTGTAAATGTAATGATTCCATTTTTAATGAATGAAGAAGGTTGAAGTTAGATAATATATAATATTTCCTAAATCATAACATTGTTATAATATATATCTAATACATTAAATAAATCATATGACGAAACCCTCCAAGGGTATGATTAATATATTAAATTAATTAGTTAACATTGAAGTAATCTATATGTATAAACAAATGATTCTTTTATTTTACCTGTAATAGAAAATGAGGTAGTTTTGTCTATACCATTATCATAATAAAATATCCATATACGATATATAATAATGATATTATATATTAATGATATTATATAGTTGATAAAGGTAGAAGAATACTTAAAATAACAACTCAGGGTTAATATATTATCCTCCTCTTTGAGTATCCTCATTCAGATACTTTATTAAGGACTCTAAGGATTGTTTTTTAGGAATACCTATGTAACAAGACCAACAGTAGGAAATAAGGGCACATGTATTTTGTAGTATATTTTTATAAGATACAATGAATATCATCTTTTTGGTCTGATATGTTTCATAATTTTGAATAAATATATAAAAACATGATTCCTATATTATTTTGGTAGTATAAAATATATAGATGAAATCATTCATGTGTACTTTATATTATTCATAACATCCTCAAACATATAGTATGAGAATGAAATAAAATTAAAGGAGATAATAGAATCATAATAAGAGTTATGTATAGTTGAATTCACCATTAATTAATAAAGACAACATCAATATGTTAAGGTCATCAACTAAAAACACATTAAAATTTGTGAATAATATTATCACAAAATTATTCCATGGAAAACATAAAACAAAATAATATTACATATAATCAAAAAAAATTATAAATGATTAAAATTATAAATATTTGACAAAATTATCATAGAAATCATGATATTTTTACCATTTAGTACTTGTATAAATAAATTAGAAACTATGTTTAGTCATAAACCAAAAACGCAATTAAATTTGTTTATGAAAATAGTTTTCTTCTTGAGACCCATTGATGCATTAATAAAAAATAAATAAATGATAACCACTCATCATGACATAGTTCATCATTTTTAGAATTATAAATTTAATGTTATAATAATATTATTTTTTTAAACTAAATCCTTATTTAGTAAAGAATATATATATAGAATGGTTTTCCCTATTTATTTTGGTAACATTGATAATAAAACACCATTTATAAAATGGTATATGGTTTCAAAATTAATAATATCCATGAAATACAGAATATGGGCATCTGATTGAAATATAATTTCCATTGATAACAAGATTGTTAATATTTCAAGATATTGTTATTGGCCAAAAAAAATTAAAAAAGAGAAGAGGATACTATCGAATCATAAGAAATATTGTTTATATATAAATACTGTCCATTTAAAAATAAGAAAATTGAAGTGAAATTTTAAAATAATATTTCATTATATAATTTTTATATAGTGTACGAAAACATGTAGAATAATATTATAGGTCTTAATTGTTGGATGGAAGGTATGATATCACCATATATGATAAAAACAATATTTCTTTGGAATTGTTAAAAAATAATGGAAATTGTTCACTACTGTAAAAAATTAGAAATATTCTATTTAAAACATGAAATAATTTATATATAGTAGAAAATTTAGTAAATAAATATGTTGAGTAAAAAAATATTATATAATTAATTATTGAAAAAATATAAATTCAATAAAAAATACCTGATCAAAAAGAAAAAAATATTTTCTTTTATTTGAAATATTATGCATGAAATAGTAATTTTTGTTTAAAATATAACTATAATGTATAAATATTCATTATTGAGAAATGCAATAAATATGTAGTGTATAGACCACATAAAAATAAATGAGTTTATATTAACAAATTTTTTTGAATGAAGTGTAAATTTAGAAGAAATTTTATTCCTCTAGTATAACTCAACTCATACATGGTTTATCATTCAAAAAAAATATTATTCTAGTTAATTTTATTATTATAAAAATTTTCATTATTATTATTATTTTTCTTTTATTAATTACTATTCTTTATTTAAATATATAAATAATTATTTTTTGTTAGATGTTTTTAATATATTAAATTTGTATTACCAAAATTAAATTGGTTGGTGGGAATATGTAGAAATTTTATCTATTCAATCATATAAAAAAAATATGAAAAAATTAATTATTTTACATCATTTATAAATTTAAAAAATATCAAAATTTAATACTTTTTTTAAAATAAACAACGTTATAATCATGGAGACATTGTGATGTACGTGTGTACTAATATCTTGTCTATTTTTTTGGGATAATAATTTAAGAATGGTTTGTATTATTTTAAATTTATTATTTATAATTATTTATTAATTAAAATATTACATTATTAAGTAATAATTTATATACATGTCATGTGATTTTGTTGTGAAAAAATTAATCATATGGCTTCGTTGTTGTGTTTGTCGATGCATATGGTTAACAAACAATATAAATTATTATTTGAAACAATTTAAAGAAAATATGATATATATTACATTCCGATAATAAAAAACATATCATTTAAATAATTAATAAATATTAATTCAATCATTATAAACAATAATTATTTTAATTTATGGAAAACTATTTACATTAGGTTTCAATGCAACATGCCTCAATAAAAACAAATGAATATTTGGTTTACCGTTTAATTAAAGTGTATATGGATATTCACATTCGAATTAACATAATAAAATATCATTATATGATGATATTTGTCATATTATATTAAAACAATTTAATAAGTATTGGTTGTGGATGGAGAATAAATAAAATGAAAACTATTTATTAAGAACAATACATGTTTATTGGATATCCATTTTTTGTTTTTACAAAATTTCATATCAGGATAGTTATGTGATATAAAAAAGTTATTTTTTGTCATATTATAGCAGAGATTCATGTATTTGGGTATTTATTTTCATATCTATTTTGTACCTAAAGTGTGGTGGGTAGAGGAGGGGATGTTCCTTTTAAATGTGTGGTGGAGGAAAGACATGCATATTTTAAAATAAATACAATATTTTAATGTCTTATTCATTAGATATGGCTAAATAATTGAGAATTTGAATTACTATCTGTTAGTGTTGAAACATGTCAATATAATAAAAATTATTCATGTTTTTTTGTTCATTTTAACTCTTATATTATTAATTAAATATCTCGGGTAAATCTATCTTAATATAAACTATGGGGACATACTTTTACTATTTTTATAATTTATTTTGACAAAATATTATGTTTAAAATTTTAAAAATGTTAATTTATTTGATTCCAAATAAAAAATTCATTTAATAAAATTCAATTTATAATATTTTTAGAATTTAATTTAAAAACAATCTTCAAAAACAAAATAATGAAAGTGATTAAAATAATTAAATTTTGCGTATAAAAATTGTTTTATACCAAATTATATTAGAAAATTAATTATAGTGAAGAAAAATGAATTATTTATTATAAAATTTTGTAAATAATTTATCCAATCCATTTATAAAAATTAATCATTGAAAATTCATGAAATGAAAAGTCAATTTCCATTAAAAATGATTATTTTTCATTAATCATTGATAAATCAATCTATTCAAAAATATACTAATGAAATTCACTATGTTAATTTTCAGATGATGATTTAATAAATGAATTTAATATTTTATAATTAAAATTAAATAATTTTGAGATTTTTATTTTAAATAAAACTTAATAATGCATCAAAATACAATTTGTATATAAATATATCATTTTTCATTTAACTAAATTTTTTTGTAATATTCTTATAATATTTTAATAATATTATAAAATAATATTAATAATATAGGTTTTTGATTTATTATAACATTACCGAGGATGTTAAACTCTTCTCAAATATATATATTTTATCCATAGTGTTTTCGTTGGTTTTGCATTCCAATCAATAGATGTTTAATCCACTTCATAACATCTGTAGGATCCCAGAATTCTTTTTCCATTATATGATTTATCCAAAATTACAATGACAATTTCATTAATCCAATGCCTATGTACATTATATCGTTTTTGATTAATTTTGTTAGGCTGTTAATTTTTTGATAGATCATGTTCCAATTCCATTTTGTAGGTGGCAGTACATGTGATTGTTCTAGAATTTACTTCCTTAAATAAGCTATATGTAAAACATCTCATAATTTACAGAGTCTATGTGTAATTTACTATTGTTAATATAAACACACAATTCAATATTGTATTTCTAAATGTATGATGGTCCTCGTGATATTAGTTCTTGTGTTATAAACATTATAAAACTATTGAATGGTGATATTTTTTAGGGAATACGATATCCCAATTAGAAATCGTAATAATTATTTATGTTATTAGAACAATTATTTATCCAAATTTAAGATAATTAATTATAAATATTAACACTGGATACATTTTCCATTGCCTCATTATCATCTAGTCCTATAATATTCCTTCCATGAACTTTATCCCAAATGATGGAGTGTGAAAAGTCATTCAATATAATGATTCATACGATGCCATATGAATAAATGATTGTAATCTATTATTATAAAAAATATATACCAAAGGTAATTATTGATACCTCATACCTTTAAAAATTTTTTTCCATGACCTTAACATTTATTCCAATTTTTAATTATTCTTTTTCATCACAATTCATTTTGATCATGATAGAATGCGCTCAAACAATTCTTGGAATCGAGAACTGTATGATAAATTTTGATGAATTTTGATGTACATAACAGATTATGATTATGAATAATTGAATAAGTATTTATAACAAATTATTATTCTTATATATAGACATTACATATTTTTTACGAATTTACATTAGATTATAAAAACACATATCTAAGTATGCCAATAGTTTATTGCCTATCGTAAATGGAACACATTCTTATAAATTTATGAAATTCATTCAATGTTACACTTAACGATCATCCCCTTTAGTACTCCCAGTGGAACAACTTTTTCATAATTTTGGGACTATAATCATAGGAATTGGTGAAGGTATATTATTAGTAAGGTTAATAATTAGTGATACATAATCATAACATGAGCATAACGTAATTAGAACAGGGTCAAAACATTTAAAAACGATAACCTATATATCGATTATTATAAACATGAGTCCTTGAATAAATATTGGAATTAAATAACAAAAGAGTTAGAAGGGATTCAATGAACATGATTAATTATAGTTAAACATTATCCAGACATTGATTTTTGGAACAAAAATATTCAAATAAAATAATTTACCTATTAGGCAAGGGAAATTTTCATGTATATAATATTATTATGGGTTCACTACCAAAACAATCATAGCATCCATGGTTCACTCCCAAGACCATCATAGTGGAACACATCCCTTTCTGACCAAGAACACTCTCTATTCCATCCATATATTACTAAATCAAGTATATTCTCCATTCTAGTAAAGAATTACTGAAATAGTTTCATTATTAGATAATTTATTCTCTTATTAAACTAGGTTTACTACTCCTTACAGTCTAGTCTATATTAGGAGACATAAATCATTACCCAATGCAGTGGAGGGAGAGATATGTCACACCCTTCTTTAGTTATAATATAAGAACCTTATTTAGTTATAAAATAACCACCATCATATATTATATTATAAAAATTATCACATGATAAAAATTCTACGTATGTGTCCAAAAATATCATAATAAATATTCATTAAAGATTTAATTATTTGAATATGGTATTGAAAAAATTTACTCATATCACAACCTTTAGAAAAATGACCGGTTTCATTACCATTTCATCATAGAATAACCTAGGTAATTAAATGGTTTACACTAGAGTTATATAATGGTATAACACATGGATGTGAAATATGATCCAAAAATATCATTTAACTCATACACGTAAACATTTTATAGAAAATATTAGTATGATACCCTTGGTTAATAACAATATTAAATAATAAATTATCTCAAAGGATGACATATTAGATAAAAAAAGATATTGAAATATAAAATATTAAACATCATACGAAATATTAACTTTCTACATAAATAAATATTCATGCCATTAAAAATTATCAAATTATTTGTTCATTGATAATGAAATTTCAAACATTTAATGAAGGAATTGAAAAATCATGGAAAATAAATATGGAAAAAAATAACATCTCCACAATAAAAACCACATTTTCAAACTTAATACATTTTCAAAATCAATTTGGAGTTCAAAATAACTGTGGAAATGTATAATTTAATCTTCAAATAAATGATTATTCATTAATATAGATATTACATCCAGAACCTTCATGCTGAAAAAGAATATTTCATTAACATTCTGCTAAATGATTTAAGAGAATTATTTGTTAATTGACAAAAAAATTACATTAAAAACTATTTATAATAACGAAATATAATTGAAAAATTTATTTAAATATAATTTGAGAATAATAAAAAATTAAATCAATTATAGAAAACCATGTTTTAGTGAAAATATAAGTCCTCCCAAATATAGATATAATACCGAGTTTTCATAAGAACATTGTTTTATTATCATATGTAATAATGTATTAAAAAACAAACTATAAAATTAAAAGGTATATAAAAATAATATAATAACAAAATACATTATATTATTTAGAGTTGTATCATAACACTTTATAATTAGAATCATATTCATAATTTTTTTGATAAATACAGAAATTGCAATATTAAGTCATTACATCTTTGTTAATCAGTAATTGTAATCCCAATGAACTAATAAAATAAAATTGAAAAAAATATTATGATGAAAAATTAATTTATGTTATTAATATTCAAATGTTACATATATACACCTTGTGGAATAATATTTGGACATAAGATAATGTAAGTCTCACAATAAGAAAAATTGAGAAAAAAATACCTTATCTCTTGGGCAGTGCTTCAATTATAAACCCAGGATAGAGTAAAACTTAATGGGATGTGAAAATGACATTACTAATTTTCTTTATAAATAGTAAATATATTTTAGGGAATAATATAGAATCCCTAGACTAACATACATGGATATTATATCATTTTATAATAATATTCATCATATTACAAAAAATCACACATGAGGATCATAATAGTTTTTTGTCATTGGAAAAATAGAACATATTCATCATTTTTTTTGAATGATATTCAACATCCCAATAAAATATATTCTCCTTTATTACTCCTAATTGAACCATTTCATCAAGACCTAGAGAAAGAAATAAAAAGACACTGTTGATCTCAAATTTACAGTAATGGTAAATACTGAAAATATACAAGCATAATTTGGGAATAAGGGTACAAGAACAAGAGAAAAACATGTGATGTCCATAACTGGCATATAAATATGACCATTTTTATAAATTTAATAAATATTAGTAGTTTATAATAAATGAATCACAAGATAATCAAAATCATGGACAATGTGTGTATATTAATAAAATATTACATGAAATTTTTGGAAGACAAAAAAATATGTAAAATAATTCACATTATATTTAAGATTGGTTCCAAAAAAGACATCCCAGAAATTTATGGGGACTAAACATTGTGGGAGGGACACACTGCCATCACCAGTTTAATTCCTATATTTATAATGAGTTCTGTTTTCCAATATTCCCATAGAGGATATAATTTACCTATCTTCCCATAGTTGATCATTTTTTCCAATCTTCCCATATATGATGAGGTTTTTCCATCATCATATAGTCGATCTGGATTCCCCAAATTCTATAGTTAATAATGATATTTGACTTTAATCCCATCATTATATCATGAGATATAAATCATAACCATGTTCATTTCTGGGAGATATATGTCTTAGTCATCACATAATAGTATCGTAAATAAAAGTTCTACAACATAAAAAACATGAATCCTCTCATGTACTATAAAAAATATGGGTTTCATAAACATTATATCATAATAGTTGAAATTAAATAGGTTTCATAAAATTTCCACATAACTTTAAATATTGAAAAGGGATAGGTCTCATTATAATTTCATAAAATATTAACCTCTGGAAAGAATCAGGCTTCAACAGCATATAATATATGAAAGATAAATGAGTGTCATAATCATCATTCCATTGAAACCTAAACCATTGAAAATATAATGAATTGTATTCTTGATTCATATCCCTAGTAAAACATAAATATAATAAATTATATCATCAAATATAGAGAAATGTTTTGACAGTTCACATGAATTTTGTTTGTAGAAAAATATCCTTTCACTGATTTTTTTTATAACACCATTTCAAAATAAATTTTATATTTTTAAATATTTAAATTTATATTTTCGACATTTTAGGAGGAAAATATTTTTTTTTTGAATAATCGTCATTTAATCATAATGCACTTTTGAAAAAGTTTCTTATAATTTATAATTGAAAAATTATATAAGTAGCATGAAAATATTTTGAAAACGTTTTTTTAAAACACATTAACATATAAATTAATCATGAAAAAATTATCCTTTTTTATTTTAAAATAATTTTTAATCCTAAAAACATTTCTTGAAATAATTTTCAATACACAATTCTAGAATGATACATTTATTTTTTATTGGAAAACCTATAAATAATCAATATCCATTTCATTAAAAATATCATTTTTAAAACATATAAAGGGATATTTGAAAAATAGCTAAATAACATTTGTACATAACAAAATTATGATTTTTTTTTGGAAAACATGTTTTTTATACCAAAAATTTTATACCAAAGTGTGTCATAAGGTTATATTTTCCTAAATAAATTCATTAATAATATTATATATTAATGAGTGGAAACATTTACTAATAGATCAATACATCTTGAACAAAAATAAGAGAATAAAATTAATCATTATAATTTAACCATAAATCAAAATATACAATCAATGAAATATTAAGCATAAAAAACATTTAAAAAACTAAGATTATTGAAATAAACTCTTACCACATGGTAAAATTGAACCATAAAACCAATTTATGAAAATTAAATTGAATAAAATATAGAATATCATGAAAACAAGGAGCTTCATGATATAACATATCTATGGGAAATTTATACTCATTATATTTTAAAATATGTTCTTTACATGGAATGTGTCTCAAAGAAAACAAATTGACACATAATTACATTACTAATTTTGAATATTCTCAGACATAAATATCATTAAATAGAGATTAAAAAAGGGATAATTAAATACCCATTAATATGGTTACATTAATAATATAAAAAATACATTGCAATTATTTAATAAAAAAATTTATAATCAATGGTGAATAATATTTAAGCCTCCATTAAAGGAAGTGAGATGAGAATACCCATACTACATGGGTATCATTAAATTCAAGATCCCCATAAAAGAATAAAATGAATTAAAACTTGGAAGATCAATATATAAAAGATTTAAATAATATAACAAGTCATAGGGAAGTATATACACCAAAAAATTATATTCATTTGTCAATATGGAATGTGTCTCAAGAAAATAAAATTTGTGATGACATTTTCTTACCTTATGTCCTGAATCTCATTATACACGGTCAATCCTCCTGTATAATAAATACATAATTATTATGAATCAACCCCAAAACCATATTATTATATTTAATACAATATATTAACTTTTTATTACATTATATTAACCATTAATTAACAATAACGTGATTATGTTACGTTCCAGGTAATATCTGATTTTTTGGCATATATGTTTTAACTAGTTATTCATGATCTTCCTACACAAATAATTATTTAATTATTTTTATAATACATGTAATTATATAAATATAAAATATATTTATTATATAAATACAAATAAAAAACAATAGAATACATAAATATGAAATTCAACACACCGTTCATGGATAAGGTAGATCGTACGTATACAGGAACAATGTTTTTATTTTATTTCCATATTAAAAGAATGAAAGTTAATGAAATATATGAAAAATTTTAATGTATATATAATATTATTATAGTATGGTTATAATTTTATATTTATCAAATAATTTCAATAAACAAAATTTTATTATATTTAATGTACAATGTGAATGAATCACATCGCTTTGAGAAATGGGGTCGTCCATACTTCCCCAAACGAAGTATTCATCTTTACAAAAAATAGAAATCACAAAGATAAGTGTTATATAATATTTTTATAAGAATAGATATATCATTAATATAATATTCATCACATAAAAATATAGTTTCCATCATTATTTCACACCATGTGTGGTGGTAATGGAAAAATGAGCAACATCATCTCATGAGGTGGTAGTTCATCGTGCACAAGAATGATATGATTGTTTACTATAAGATATATGTATATATATTTAGGTAGAACCCTTAGAATAAATACATATATGAATATTAAGGTACCAATTCATTTCTAAAATAATTTTTTATTTTGAGTTTAGGAGGTGGAGAGTGAATATAAAACCAAAGATCTTGAGGAAGGATTATATTAGCCCTTTGGGTAACTCCTTTTGGTTTTCTATAAAGTGATTACATGGATGGGTTTTAGAACAAAAATGATTATTCTATTATTAAGGGAGGTATTTTGGAATCTTCTTTGAGTAGTTTTTTTCTACCAAAAATATTTATAGTTATGATTAATTGGTATGGGTGAGAACGTTATTTGGTGGATAATGTGTGGAATTCCTGTAAATTTTTAAAATGGGAATTATAACAACGTTTTTCCTCAACTATGTCTCTCAAATACTGATCTAAAATAATAAATTTCGATAATATGGTCTAAATATGATGTTAAAAGAGTTTTGGACTTGTTTCTATATAATTTTGGACCTTAAGTGTAAATGTTTTCCCTTAGTTATGATAACTTTCCACTTAATTATTATATTAAATTTTAATTACATTCATATATATATTTTGGTAAAAAATTAATTTTACCTTATTTATAATTAAATATTGTTGTTATTCAAAATTTGTAAACAATTTCCCCAAATTCCAACAATTGAAGTAAATGAACATATTTCAAATATAATTTTCTGAATGGGATGACAAAGCAGTGTTCGAATGTAAAAATGAACAAAATTTGGTAGGACTTTATATCCAATATAATAAGGAAATAAATTTTATTTACATAAATTGGATTTATTGATATTTTATATATATAAGTGAATATTAAAATCAATAAAAAATTAATTTTACCATATAAATAAATTATATAAATAAGAAGTATTGAATTTTTATTTAGTATTACACTCTATTCATCAAAAAATGAAACTTAACCAAAAATACAAAAAATGGAAAAATATAATTTTTTTTGTTTATTTCAAAAAATGATGATTATTTTTTAAAATATATATTATAATATTATAAAAAAATTATTTTTAAAATGATCCTTCCATTAATAGGTGGAAAAATAAACTACTATAAAAATATATATTTTTATTTATAAAAATATATTTATTCTTCACCTGCACCTATCTAATCTAAGGGATGTGTATAAAATATATTTATTGAATATATAATATATTAAATTTATTAAAATAAATAATCAAAAGTTTATTATTTAATATATGGATATTTAATTTTTTTTCTATATAGAATGATTGTTTTCTAAGAAAAGTATTTTTTTCAAATAGTTTCTTCTAGAAGATATTGTAATTAATAACCAAATGAGACAGTTTATATACATGAATAAATAATATTATTCTAATTTATTTAATATTACTCATAACATCCATTGAAACAGTTATGTGTTAACTATATTAATTATTTTATTATATTATTAATTGTACCTTGTAGTCAAGTAAAACTCAACCTTCTATGTAACACAATCAATCGAATGGACACGATATTGTGTGTAATAAAGGCCCCACAAAGTTACCATTTTCCATAAGATAATATTAGATTTATGTGTTGTGTAATATTGACATGGTGTTTCATATAACATAATCCACACATATTTCATTCATATAACTACATCTATATTATTTTTTGCATGAAATGAAAAAAATAAAAAAATTAAAATAATTCGACAAAAAAAATTCAAAAAATATTACGTGTCACATTCTACACTAATTAAAATTATATTCCCCTTTTAAAATCATAAATGATATTAATTTTTTTAATTTTATAAAGTTCCTTTCACAGAAACGAACAAAAAATATATATTAAAAACATCCATTAAATAGGAAATGTTAGAAACATAAAAGTTACATAAGGTATCACTTAACCATATTTCCATATAGTTGATCATAGTTGGGAATGTAATATTGGACATAGAATAAAATAAATAATTATAGTATTTGATAATGATCATTTATCACAATTATGTTAATGATCAATATAATTCATAAGGACTCATACCCATAAATAAAGGATAAATTATAAGCCCATTAATTAAACTAAAATGAAGGTTTTATGATATATATTTTTGAATATAATCTTTCTATAGATTATGAATTATCTAACCATATAATAATATATAAAATTATAATTAAATTAATGTATTCTTTTTCATATGAACATTATCACCCTTTGGTTGTTTTTTTTCAATATCAACATCATCTAAAAGTCATTTACATAATTAGGAGTTTTGCATTAATGATGTACAAACTGATCATAAGGTAGTGTGATAAGTAATTTGATCTATATTTAGTTGAAATCAATAAAATAATAGTTAACATAGATTATTCAACTGGTATAAATCCTCATACAGTGAGATAAAACATTAACCTCAAAAACATCCATAAATTTTTTACTCAGTCATTCCATAAATGGTAAACCTTATA
Source organism: Viscum album (assembly GCA_963277665.1). Classification (NCBI taxonomy): domain Eukaryota; kingdom Viridiplantae; phylum Streptophyta; class Magnoliopsida; order Santalales; family Viscaceae; genus Viscum; species Viscum album. The sequence goes on from OY728140.1 coordinate 1,063,068,265, forward strand.
ACCCTTAAAAAATAAAATAACCCAACACATTAAAAATAATGGTACTAAATAATCATTAAATGTATCCCTAAAATATCAAAAATCATATCTTGGTATTTGTATTATAAACCTGTGAATACCCTCATCGTATATTTTCTTGAATCATGGAAATAACACAAATTAACATAATTCCATTTAGAAAACAAGAATACATAATTTTTAGAATGATTAGTGGATATATTACATAAATCATGAGAAGTATTAAACATCATCCATGATAACGTCTATTAAATTTTCAATAAATACTTTATCAGTTTTGAGGTCTTAAATACTATAGAATACAAATAAATAATCTGTTTATCCAAGCTAATCAAAATTGTTTAAATATTTCCAACACATTATTGATAGTTTTACATTATTTTAAAATATCACTCGTCAATTAATTAACATTTATATGTATTCATCACCATTAAACATATCCTTTTAAATCGTTAAATATAAACGTATACTGAAAATTGTTATTTGTTTAATGAATCATAATACACAATATTTAAATTCCAAAACATATATATTAAAATTATCCAACTATATTATTAATCCATTACTTGTGAATCATCAACATTTTTTATAATTCAAATATCATAAAATAATATATACGAAACAATTATGAATGTTACATAACCTAAATATAATAATTCTTATTAAGACTAAAATAAATAGTATATTTGGAACTTAACTTACATTTCACATAAAATTTTTCGTGTCTTTATCTTCAAAAGTAATATAAATACTCATACTACCATCCAGATTCATTTCATGGGATCACCACTCAGAACATCGATTTTATAATTTCCATTCATTCCACAAATAATATATTCATTGTTATCTTAGTTCATTCTAGTTCTTATTTTTCAATGACATAAAAATGTATAGTGTGAGACACACTCATCCTATTATATAACCAAATAATCATTAAAAAATTACTTATAGGATGTTAAAAACATGAATCCTACATAGATAATCTATAACACCTTAGTTTTATCCTATATTATTCATAGTGATCATCTATTTTAATCCCTCATAATTTTTTTAGGGTGTGTTTTTGTTTCCAAAGAATATCCCTTAGGAATGTCAAACTAGGTGTGAAGCATGGTCCATTATCATACGCCAATTCCTAATCAAGTATATCATAATATATTGTTTTAGGGTTATTACTTCTATATACATCTATGATAGAGATACATCCACTTGTTGTATACAGACATGTATGTATATCTAGGTAACTAGATCCTTCATCCTTTACTAAAATTCATAGACTGTTCCCAAAAATCTAACTTATCCCTAGAATTATCATTAGAGACAACCCTAGACATATAACTTCCAATACTTTTATTGTAATCACTAATATTTTCTCTCCTATTTTCTAATGGATTAATAAACCATTATTTTTATACAAACTATAGCGACCTAGGATTAATATACACAGATACTAAATCATTTTAGATTAATATTTATCAATTTATAAAATTACCTTCCCATGAAATGTAATTGTTTCATGTCATTTGAAACATCAATGAAATTATTCAATTTTGGTGACATATCTTAAACATATACCATAAATATCTTATCCATTAGTACTCATAATTAACACATTTATTTGTATCCCATAGAATTGAAAAATAAGAATATGATGAGCTCGAATACATAGTAAGAGAAATCTATGGAATTATATATGAATAAAATCGGAATAAGGGTATGAGACAAATATAATACATTATGAAGATAATAACCTTTATATAAAATAATATATTATTAATACATCATATAAACATTTACAGTTCATATAACATGAATCATTAGACAACCAATAATATTAACTATGTGAGTATATAAAAGAAATAATATATAGAATCCTAGGTATATAAAAGTACATGTAAAATCATTCCCTATAAGTCTATGAAAATTTTAAAAAAATAGAAGAGGAATTTATGGAGAATACACTTATTGGGTAGGACACACCACCATCCCCAATCACATTCCTTTTCTAATAAGTGATTGGGTTTCCCCATCTTCCCAGAGACGATCAGTTTACCCTATCGTCCCATAATGTATTGGGATTCAGTATTTTTACATTATGAATCTGGATTCCCTATATTCCCATTGTGGATCGTGTTTCTACATATTCAATTGTAAATCAATCTCATCAACTTTAATCCCATCCTTATATAATGAGATATAAATCATTACACAATGTACTGGAGGGAGATATAGGTACCACCAATCATATATTAAAATCATGAATATATGTGGAAAAATATTATAAATCTTACATCATATCATGACCAATAAACATATTTGAGTTTCATAAACATAATATCATCACCCATGAAATGAAATAGGTATCATAATTGAGTACACCCATGTTTTTAATTACGTAAAGGGAATAATAATTAATTATTAGTAAACCGTAGGGGTTTCACGGTATAAATATTCAAAAAAAATTGATTATATGAAATTATATATGTCATTTTACAATATCCTTTTCAAGTAACTCATTTAAAATCCACTTTTTACATTCCCCATGGAAACTAAATATTAATGATTTAACTACTAATTTAGGTAAATAATTAATTTGATATTATTAGAAAATATAAACTAATCTAATTACAAATATTGAATAGATTTTTATATTTAAATTTATATATTTTTAAAAAATAAATATAAAAATAATTACATATATTTCATGAGAAAGTTGGTTTTAAAAGAGAAAATGTGAAAAACATTTGAATGCCTAAATATCATAATTTTATATGATATTTAATATAATGACATAAATTTGATTAATTTATAAATAAATGAAAATTTTTAACCATAAAACTAATTTATAATATAATTAATCTTTATTGATAAATTTCAATAAATAGATGTTTTCAATTAATATTCTATATTTACACTATTCATCAGAAATGAAAATTTTCATTCAATTTTCAAAAACATAAATATGAATGTTTTTTCAAAAAAAATTTCAAAATTTGTCAAAATTTAATTTTATATAAGTCTGGTAATGGAGAAAAAAATACTTTTTAGAAAAATACAGTATTAAGTATACAATTTGATTAATTATATTCTATTATATATAAAAAGGTATAATGTGAATATTAAATAATTCATTGAATATAAAATATATAAATTTCAATAAAATAATTACCCAAAAGTGATTATTTATATATATAAAGCTAATATTAGTTTATGTGTATAAAAATAATTTTCTAGGACATGATTTATTTTTCTATAAAAATTTTATGATATTCATTTATAATTAATAGGTCTCCAAATAATTCATCCTTTATACATGTTTCAACCATAACTATTCAGAATATAATTATTTATTTTCATACCTAACATTTCATAGGCTATGTGATAACTAACATATTACATAATAATATTTTAATTTGTTTCATTATTTCATTTGAACATTGTGTTGTATGTAACATAAAAAAATTGGAAATTAAGTTTAACATAATAGAATTGTATTGTTGTGTGTGACACAAGTTAAATTTAGTGTTTTTTATAAAATAATAGAAACATGGTGTTTATTATATGGAAATATAAACTCCATGTTGTTTGTTAGGAAAAATATTGAAAAGATAAATTTAATATGAAAAAAAATCAAAAAATTTAGGGTTGTTACACTCTAAACCCATAATAATAAATTTTAACTTCAAAATTCATATCGATGATAAATGTTTTAACATTTTAAAATTCGTTCATATATTCATAGATCAATTAAATTTATTCTAAAATATCATTTAAAAATGTTATTTTCGAAACATAACTATTTCCTAATGTAAATAATAACTAGGATTCCACACACAATAAAATTAGTGGTATGTGAAGATTTATACGTGGAACAAAAACATAAATAGTTATAGAGAGTGATAAAGAACACAACTCCTATTAATTTTCTTTGTCTATATAATGTTAAAGAACATAAGAAAAAAAATACAAAATAGTAATTTAAAATGACATTAATATCATAAAAAAATTATGACAACATGAACAAACATGAATTCATGAACCATTTAAAAATTGGATAAATTTTCAGGAAAGTATATTATTTGATTATTTTTTCCCATTTTATATGATCATTATATCTCTATAAATATTACTTCTTCAATTTCGAAATCATCCCTTACTCCATGAAATGATGTTTATTTTTCTATTCTTATATTAGTTACTAACCATTATATGAATTAATATAATGATAAATATTATTTTTCTATCATTAGTTATCATTATAAGAAATTTGGTAGCATGGGTTTTCCAAAATGGATAAATCATTATATTTTTATGTTATATGATAATTTTTTGACTTCTTCCAAAAATTAAATTTATTCATTCCATTATGAGTTAACCTTTCTACACATCCAAAATTTTTAAATTCATAACTACTTAAATAATTTCAGGAAATATACAATATAATCATATTAATAATCCCTTATACTGAGAAAATTTACTATTGTTTGTCACATACCAAACATGCTAATACCTACATTATGTATTCTATTGAAACATGATAATTACCAAAGTTATAGTTAAAAATTATAAATGTCATACATGATTCCTCATTCCATGTATAAATCCACTCATTATTAAATTTATTCCATAAATCCAATATTATTGTAAAATCAATTAGTGATAAAATAAATGACATTTTCAACAAATTATTTATCTACTCTGAGAACATTTACACTATCTAATTTAATTTACCCATATCCATCATAAATTTATCATTACTAAACAGAATTTTATAAACATAAACTATATATGAAGGGGTACATTCACATAATAAAATTATCATTGTTACATTAAATGATTTCCCATTCCATAAGAATCATTCAATATATTCATTAAAATTATTATTGAAAAACTATAAATTAATAATACCTATATATTTTAGGATTCAAATAACATAATTAATTAATTAATGTATATAAATAATTCTATCCCATCACTATCATATCATAGTCTAAATTATATTTCATAATTTTATTCCCTGATACATCTTTCTTTATATACTTCATTTTATGTTTATTAAACATCTGAAATATTACAATTACATATACACCATTGACGATTTACCTCATGTGAATTCCTCTTTCAAAATCAATTTATAAAATTCACATAATTTTAAATTTAATAACATTAAAAAGTAATTTATATCATAGTAAGGTAATTATTCATATATATTGCATTAACTGAAAATTTTCTTTTACCATTAAGTTTACAATTTTATTATCAGTATACATAGTTAATAAATCATCCATATACATTGAATAATATTATAATGTTATTTATATACTTACCTATACATACCCATAGACATATCTAAAGGGTTCTAACTAATGTTTTCTTATGCAAGATTCCGATGTTTAACTAAAAATTTCCTCTATTAAAAAGTTTAGTAACCAGGCTTCTCATACATGAAAAATAAGTGAATAAAATTTGAATTAGTCATAGATTTTAACCATACACTTATACAGAAAAATTGAATTTGATATTGTTAAAGGGAAACATCCAAGGCTGTCTTATTTAAATGATTTCACTACACTAGTATTCATAGTTGTTATGGAATACTCCCAAGGCCATCATATTGTGAAACGTCTCTTATTGTTCCATATTCACTATCTATTACATCCCTATCATACTGAGTCGGGTCCACTCCATATTCCCGTCTTGTTGTTCTAAACTGATTTCACTAACCCTTCCATTAGATTATTATGTAACTGGTTTGACTCCATGATATAGTCTTCATTATCTCATGAAAGATAATTCATCACACAATTTATTGTTTAGAGTTATAGGTCCCACATGTTTTCGTTTATAAAATATCATTTTTAACATAATAAAAATCATACATTTTTGTGGAATAATATAATAAAACATTAATCATATAATATATCATGAAATAAAAAGGGTATCATATACATTTAATCATTTCATAACTAGTGTAAAAGATACATATTTCATAATATTATATTCTTTTCATTATTATATAAATCTTGAAAATTAGAGCATTTTAATATTGTTATATCCAAGAATAACATTTGTAATTTAAAAGAGATTCATAAATTTATTACCATCACAAAACACATATTCTTATAATCAATAATAATGGTATATTTTGTTAATATTTTCATTAAAATGTAAATTATATCAAATTACGTTACCTTAGATGGGGCAAGATTTGAAAATATCACATGGAATATTTACTGTTGAAAAATAAATATTATTTTAATATAACATTGTGATAATAATTGCAATGAATTTAAAATTGAAAACATATACAGAGTTCATTTATAATTAAATTAACAACATCTTGAGGAAAATATATTTTACAATATGAATTTTCTATAAAATAATATTATAATAATAATTAAAATTTTAAAAAATATTTAGAAAACATGGATTTGGAAGAAAATAATTTTTTTTATCAAATAATGAAATAATATTGGAATTTCAAAAATAATCTTTTTTTATTATATGATGAAGAAAAGAGTACAACATGGGAATATTAAAAAATCATAAATAAAAGAAATATTACAAAATTAATGAGATTAATTAGTGAACGATCATAATACATTATCATCTGGAAAATAATCATAAACAAACATGATAAATTTTGGGATTATTACCAAACGTCATTACCATTTTTCAAACATTGAATTGCAATCAACATGAAGTATTAAAATTACCTCAAATATAATATATAATTAGTATAAATTAATTGATTATATTACATGTAAAAAGTTTTGTATATAAACCTATTGAAAAAATATATGATCATAACATAATATAAGACACAAAGAAGGATATTTGAGATAGAAATACCTTATCACATTGGTATGTCTTTAATTATTCATCCTACTAATCTGAGATGCTAAAATAGTTAAGAAAATGAAAATAATATTCAGTAGAATAATTATAAAATACATTTTTTGTATGTTTACACACCATTTCAAATATGCAAATGGTGAATATTGAATTTGTCTTAATAAAGTAAAAAATGATATAAAACCATTAAATTAAGTATTAACTCATTTCCCAAGAATTATATCATCTTTTCTAAAAAATATCATATTATTATAAATTTATTATTGAACCATAATATTATACTTAAAACCATATATATTTATCTTATGCCCTTTTACTACCCATTATTAAACAATTTTACGATGAAGTCATGTTAGGGGTAACAACCACTTTGTTTTACTTATAAGTTTTGATTCCATATATTTGAAAATATTACATTGAAAAAAGATAAATTATATAAAAACCCATTTTCAATTCATAATACTCATCTTAATAAATAACATATAATTATTAATACCAATCATGAAGTATGTTTTTGAGAAATGATAAACATAATGATCATGTAGATTGTAGGAAATACATATAAATGAGTAACATTTTCAATTTCTAATGATAATTATGTAATGTTGGTATAAAATATCATATTTTTAAAGACTGATAATAATACAATAAACCACATATTGATTCATTAAATATATTTATAAATATCATACATGTAGTGTGGTGATCATTGTAATTTCACATTATTTCAGGAATGTTATATTTGACATTTACACAATCATATTACTAATTTCCAACCATTATAGGTGGTAGTGAAAAAAATAATGTCATCGGTTCCGGATGTGGTAGTCCTCCGTACACACAAACAATGATTTCATAATCCTTTTGATGAAAGTGAAGAAGGTTGCAGGTAATTTCCATCTTATAAAAACATATCCATTTATATGATATACAATTTTTGTTATATCAAAATGTATTTAAAATACATAATTGAGTTGGATAAATAAATTTAAAAAGATTCTCATAAAAGAACATTATATCTTATTTGGGTACCCTCCTTGAATTTTCAATAAATAATTCATCGAGTGGCTTTCATTAAAAATAATGAATCAATTAATATATGATGAAATTATTTAAGTGAGTAAGGTAGGTATTGGAAAAACCAAACAGGTTTTATGGTGTAAAAAATAGAGGATAATGTGGTCCATTATTTTGTGGGGTAGCAGACATTGTTTGTATTTCTGAAATAAATTGTGTACTCCAATATGTTTCATTTGTTAAAAAAACCGAAAATGTACTATAATAATAACATGTGTGATTAATGGTCAAAATATGGTTTGATAATATTTTACATACATTTTTGTTGTTGTCTTAGGTTTTATATATTTTTTAGCTTCCTAGTAAACCCATTTTTATCTTTACCATGATAATTTAATATAAATTATTTCACTAATAATAATGGTATAATTTTATTTGGAAACTATTAAAAATTATATATTATTCTTATTAACAATACAGAATTAAAATTTCGTTATTAAATTTACATATGGGAATAAATTTTATTTAAATGTATCCCCAAAGATGGGATAAAAAAGTGTTTTAATATTGTGAAATTTATTTAAAGATTACATTTAATTTATAAAAATATTTAGTACGAAATTTATTACAATGACCTTCTAGGGATTAATGTATTTATTATTTATATTTTAAAAAATTAAATTTTTTAAAAATTAATTTTAGATTATAATGAAATTAAATTATATTTTACATTTCTATTTTAATTTATAATAGTTCAGTATTCAACAAAAAGTGTAACATTTCAAAAAAATAAAAAATATGCACCCAATAAGATAATTTTGATACTCAATTTTCAAAAATTAATACTTTAATTATAAATAAATAATTAATAATATTATCAAATAGTATATAAAAAATAATTTCACGTTTGAATGGTGGTATAATTACCTTTTAGGAAAATACTTCTTTTAATGTATAATAATAAATTTATTCTTATCTCTTGTCTAGAAAACATAAGAAATAAACTATAAATAATGAATTTAATTTAATATATATATATTAATATAATATAAATCATTAATGAAAATTGGTTTTTATATTAATTGTATAAAAAACATGTTAATAGAAAATTCATTTTTTTGAATTTGGATTTCATTATTTTCAAGAAGTTCTTACTTTCATTTATAAGTAATTTTTTAATAAATAATTAATTTAACAAAAATCAATAAATCATAATTTCATTTTATAGTCAATCTAATTTACATTCTATATTCCAATGGCTGGGAAATAACTAATATATTATTTTAATATTATGTCATTTCTTATTTAAACATATTATTGTGTATAACATAAGCAATATTCACCATTGCATGTAACACAGTCTAAACACGGTCTTTCACATAATATAAGCCCAAATTAGTTCATTTTGTCAGTCCAACTATACACAACATTGTGTGTTGTACATGAATTACATAGTGTTTTGGATGAATCAATATTAACTTGGTGTAACATTCAATAGAATCTGTCAAATAATTATCATTTATTTGAAAACAATATTTTAAAAAAACTAAGGGGTTTACATTGATTATTTCCCACATGCATGCATGATTAACAATTACATTATTTAAAGATGAATTTTAAATGTAGGTATGTATTGTTATATATTTCTAAAATTATCATTTAATAATAATTAAAGTATTAATTTAAAAAAACAATATATAATAGCAATGTGATGTAATGGTGGAAGATGAATAATGTCGATTTGTGGAGGTTATAACCGACACAAAAATTTGAATGACATTATAAATTATAATAAAATATAATTGTATGAAAAAATATTAATGTATTTTATATAATATATAAGACATATTACGTTAATTTCATACATATAATTTAAATAAGTCATTTTAACCACCCATAGAGGTGGTGGTAGAAAATGAATTACATTGGTTTATTAAGTGGTAGACTACTCTACAAAAAATAGATATATTTGTATCCAATTTTATGGAAGATAAGATAGATATTTTAAATAAAATTAGAATAATAATATATAAATATATATTACTTACAAGATTTTTTATTTGGACATTATTGATGAATATTTATAGAAGGTGGTAGATTAAATAAATGAAAATTTATTTTATGGATCTATAAATATATTTATGAAAACCTATATATGATTATAACAAAATCCCCACAAATTTTGTTTTATAAATGATTATATGAAACTTTTTAATGGGTATGGGTTTAAGGAATCGATTTGTGTATGGATTATCATTTATATAAGTCTCATGAAGTATGTTATGGAGATTATAGGGAGTTCTCTTTTATATGTGGGGGAAAGGATACCCACAGATGTATTAAAAAGAATAAAATATATTATTGTCTATGTCATGCTAAATGTATCCAAAATAAAACTTTTATGTATATTATATGATACAGTGGGATATGATTTATAAAAAAATAGATCTGGCATGTTTTTATGACATTTTAACCATATTCTCAATAGATCAACCCTGGGTAAATCATTTTTAATATTAATTTTCATATTAGATTTTATCTACTTTCATATTTCCATATGACAAAAAATTATATTTAAAATATTACATAATAATAAATATACTAATTCCAAATATGTAATCCATTTTATTAAATTTAATTTATAAAACTATTATAATTTAATTTAAAATTGTCCTTGAAAATGGCAATGAATTTGTTTCAGAAATAACTACTTTTTATGTATAAAAATGTTTTTATATTAATTGAAAATATTATTTTATTTGAAAATACCATAATTATATTATGAATTTTATAATTGAATAAATAATTTAATTCAACCATGTTATATCAAAATGAAACATTGTAAATTCATGAAACAACTACGTTGTTTTAAATAAAAATCAGTATTTTTTACTTGTCATTAAAAAATTAATCCTTTTATGAAAAACCCAAAATGTTACCTAAATGTAAATTTAAAAAGTTGAAATCATAAATTAAGTAAATTTTATAAAATTAAAATAATAAAATATGAATACCAATTTGTTATATAATATTTTATAATCTAGAAAAATCCAATTTGGTATGAAAAAATATTTTCCTATTTAAGTGAAAAATTACAATATATTCTCAAAAAACTATTAAATTATCTTTTATATTATGATTCTAAATAATTAATCTATTTTAAAAAATTCAACCCCTTTAAAATTAAAAAATTAATTTTATAACAAGCCTATAAAACATTATGAAAATATGTTTTCAAGAAATAATTATTTGAAATTACAGAAAAAATCAATACTATAACTAAAAAATAATCTAAATTCTAATGATATTAATTGACATATTATATGGAAAAAATTAATATTTAAAATTCATTTTTTACAATATAAAATGTCAATTTTAAATTAAATTATTGGAAAATATTGTTCTATAAAAAATACATAAGTTTGGCATATTCAAAAAATAATTAATTATTTTATAAAAATAAAAAAATTTAACATATTTTAAATTAAATATTATAAATGAAATAATTATATGATTTTTAAATGAAATAATTTTAAAAATTTATATAAAGTTATAATAATATTAACAAATATATTTGAAAACCATTTTTTGAAGAAAAAATTATTCTAAATTAGAAAATTTCATCACTAAAAATATTGTGCTTTATTCCCCATCATCAATAAATATAATAATATTTTTTAGTACTATGATAAATATATTTCACAATATATTTACTCATATTAAAAAAAATAATTCATAAACTGTGTCATACAAGTCATATTTAAATTTTAAATTTTTTACAGTCACTGATGATTTTTATTTGTTATTATATATACTAGGAAAAGTTGTATTTATTTGGACCTAACGTGGTATTATATTCATCACGTAAATATTTTTTTCCTCCTTAATCATTCTATTTATTGTTAATTATATGGTTCAATATTAAGATATATTGTTTGTTAAATAATAATTTAAAAAAATTATTAATAAAACATCCATTTAAAAGTATGAAAAGGAAATATGAGGATAGATGATAAGACCCAAATATATGTTTGAAAAAAAATTATAAAATTAGGGAGATGTAAAAATATATTCAAGAAAGTGAAAATTAATTTTATAATAATAATTAATTTTTACAAATGACATTGATCACAATCACATGAATGATCATGGTGAAAACATGACTATAACACTAATGATCAATAAGGAGTGTAAATGATCATAAATAACCTAGAAATTATTATCTGAAATGTTTTTTTAATTTTTAAAAACATCAAAATAATGATAATGAATCATTTTAATTTTATGATATTGACCCTGAGAAAATATACATACATAAATTATTTCATTCCTCAAATTAAATTTCATCATTTATTTGTTTGTTTCAATAAATGTATACCTCTATATTATCATCTCGTGAAAAAATTGTGTGTTAAAGTTGGTTATTTTTTATGACTAAATAATCCAACATTAATAGTTAATATGGTCCATACAAGGATATTATGATCATCCACCTATTTTTACTTTTACTAATGTAGTAATCAATATATCTGATAAAACATAAAATTAATAAAAATTCATTTGGATAAATAATATATTTAAAATTAAATATTTCATAATAATATAAAATGGATAAAATACACCATTCCATAAATTAATAACCACATATCACAGTTTAATTTAATAAAATAGATATTATAGAATCTTTTATACTCAATGATTTTCTCATCACTCTCCTCCTGCTTGCCAAAAAATGAAATTCCATGCTTCATAAATAATCATCTTGTTAAAAAATAAGGGTAACATATACTTAATCGCAATAATATTCCATCAAAATATCATTTATCACATAAAAATACTATTATGTAAGAAATAGGAGTCTGCAACATTGAACAAATGATAATAGAGTAAGAGATAAACCCATAATGGTATCAACGACTCTAATGTTTGCCTCAAATGAAAACATTCCAACCTATATTTTTATCTAAACACATACTCTAATTCCAAAAATAACATCCATGACCCCCACTCCAAGAACCATTACGAAACAAAATAATCATTACATGTCTTGATTTCACATTTATTTACATGTAAAACCTTGATCCCGAAAAACACAATGTTATACAATAATATTTGATAACATATAAAATGGTAGATATTTTAAGGTTAAGGTATTATTCAATTATCCCAATCTATATCATGAAAATAAAATTATCTTCATGTATCAAATTTTTAGTATACACATATTATCTTACTTTATTCCTATTATTCATTATCAACCGCATGAATCCATTTTATAGATATCTTAGTTGAAATAATTCATTATAATATAGAGAATATTAACATAATATGTGTTATCTCAAATAATTAGTATGTGTAAACAAAATAATTTACAATTGATTATCATCGGTCAAAAAAAAGATAAGCCTAATAGTATGAGAACATGTTAAATGAGAATGTGCATATTGTAAATAAATTTATTCTAATAAATATAAGTATCATATATAATGAAACATGGAATGAATAATTAACATGTATAGGGAATAATATAAATCATTATTTATTATACATGTGAAAATTATAATTTAGTAAGGGTTATTCTAATACTCATAGTAAAAAATGAAAAATATTATTGGAATCTTGGACCAAAAATCATTCATCAAGGAATGAACTGACCAAATATTTCCCTTACATCTTAGGAGTATGAATTAGCATGCATAATTTAATATTAATAAGTTTTAACATATAACCATTTAACAATGTTTCATTTTAGATGATCCATAACAATATCATATATTAAGATTATCATATAATCAATTAACTATAACTTTCATTAGGTGTACTATAATGTTTTATCTATTTGTAGTAATAGTCATCTGGTTAATTACATCTCATTAACCAATTCATTGGAGGGAAATAATGGACCATTATGTTACATATCAGAAATTATCACAAATGTATTTTGGTTCATACCCTAATCACAAATTCAAGAATAATTTTCAAAAACCAAATCATTAGACAGAAAAATGTATTTATATATTTCTATAAAAATGGAATTGACCTATTTTCACAAGAAAAATAAATGATTTTCTGAATAGTTTTTTTAAAACAAAAAAAATTACTATTTTTATAATCTATGTGAGTAGAATTATAATAGAATATCACATAGGAATCATAAAAACCAATAAATTATATTGATATAAATTATTTAAAGAGAACATTAATTTTTTTACAAATATTTGGGAAAATAGTAATATCTTTTGGTCCTTAAAAAACTATAAAGTGTAAACATATAATGAAATAGTTATCAATTAAAAATAATATTGTATACATGTACTATAATAAAATTTGAATGGAATATTTATTATTCTATTAATTATTATTTTCATGGTATATGTAAAAAATTTATTCATTCATAAAATTGGTAACATTAGAACATTCAACAAAAATTGACATATATTTTTTATAATTTTTTTATAGGATGTCTAAAAGGTTAAACAAAAATTTATTTTTTCAATCATTGAAAAATAGAAACAATTATCTAGAATATTTTTCTAAAAAATATTGATATGGAAAAAAATTACATTTTCTAAATATAAAATAATGTTAGTTATATCATAAAAACATTTTATTTTGTATTATAAGTTCTCAATGAGGAATTTGATGTGAATTCATGAAAAACTCAAAAATAAAAATAGGTTAATTATTGAGATGATTTCCCTAAATTTAATATCATAAAATTTATCACAATGCATCCTTGAGGAGTTAAAATATATAAATAAAATGTGATTATAAAAAAAATAATTTAATAAATTGGATAGATTTGAAAAAAAATCATTAAATTGAATAATACAGTATGAATATATAAATATAATTAATACATTAATAATATGTAAAAATTAAATATTGGTGCATTAAGAACACTATACATGAGATCGTGTTCCATGACATGTATCATGTCTTATGAAAATGTTATTTTGATAAAGAAATCACTTTTAATGATAATAATATTTGATGTTAAAATTAATACAAAAAGTTAATTTGGAATCATTTTTAATATACATATACATATTAACAATACATGAGAAAATATTGCATAAAATATCACACATAACTTCAATATGAAATATTAATAAATAAATAACAAGACCTAGGGAAATAAAATTTATTAATGAAACCTATGAACTCGTGTCCAAACCTAAAAGGATACATTAAATTTCATTATAACAAATTATATTAATTATTAAATTTTATAAGAACCTATAGTTTTATTATTATTTATTCAAGAATAAATTTATTTAAATTATTCCACTGGAATATTTAATTGAAAACAATGTTAGGCTCGTGTTTGGGGTTTTTATAATGTTTGGTTCCTTATTAGAAATTAGTTTTGGAAGGATGACACTGATCAAAGGTGTCATTATTAAATCATTTCTAGAATAATTTTATCTTAATGAATATAATTTTTTTATCAAAATAAATATATTTAAAACAACGAAAATTAGTCACAATCTCTTCGTGAGGCTTTTTTATGAACAACCACACATGTGGTATGAAAAAATTATGATGGATGGAAAATATTGATTGAAAAAAAAATTAATATAGTGTATGAATTATTATTATTTTATAAAAATAACATACCATTATTAAAAATATCCCATGACCAAGAATGATAGACGATATTTTAAAATTGATGTACATCTCTATATAGATACAATAGTATGTATGCACACATCCACAATTATTACATTTATAACAATTATAATAGTAATAAGATCGATGATATATTATATTACCATAATCATAATTATTAGATGAATATCATATATATATATATATATATATATTAAATTTCAACTAACAACTAGTTACGAAAAGTGATGATAATAAAGAAAATACATCAATTAAAAATGTGGTTTTCACATTCACACAAACAATAGTTTCATTCTAATTTGGTTGAAAAATGATATTATTAATTTTAGTAAATTACCATAATAACACCAGAATATATGGGCTATATTTATTTCATTAAATCCTAATGTATAAGACAACATTGAAGGAGGAATAAGTTAATGTAAAATGAAAATAGTCAATTAAATTAAATTCCCATCCTAGAAGTGACTCATTTTAATCTTTTCAAAAGGATCCTAGTGATAATCTTTTAATAATTCCAACACTTGTTTCATTTATATATGGACATTATGTACTATTTTTGGTATGTTTTTAATCTTATTTTCTCTTTATTTATATAAAATTTAGTAGGGGTGCTGTTTTTAAATAATGAGGGTTGTGGATCCCTTGAAATTATTTGAAATATTTATTAATATAAATTAATTCAATGTTTATGCGGGACCAAAATCATTTAAGTTTAATATATAATGAATATGTGTCAATATAATCTAAAAAATATAATTATTCAAGTTTATATGATGATTTAACTTTTATTCCATTGATATTACTCCGCATTAACTCCATAGACAATTATAATTATATCAATGTTTTATTTACTATAGTGGTTACAAGACATAATATATATGTTATAGTTAAAATTAAGTATAAAATAGATTATTTTTTACCACATAATGTTTTTTTTGAAAAATATTATAATTATATATTTTTTCACTAATTTAATAACATATAATTTAATGTAAGATACAATTATTGTCATTTTTAGGGAAATTCACAGAGTAGAATTTATAAAAATAAATTGAATGTAATCGAATTATAATATACGGTTTAAAATAATTTATAAGTGGTTATCATGAAAATATGAGGTGCATAATTATAAACCCAAATATTAAATTATTTTTATTATTTTCTTTACATTTTTTCCTTATGATACTCACATGTACTATGTCGACAATGCCTAATTATTTTTATATATTATTTCAACCTAAAAAAAACAAAAAAAGAAATATAAGAATTGAAATTTATTAATTATCGAAAGAACATTTAAGAAAATTGGATTAGGTATTATAATCACAATGAAAATGTATTAGATATATTAAAACCAAAAAAATAACATTTTTGGTTTATTCTTTTCATAATATATTATAAATTCAAATATTAAAGGCCAAAAAAACCAAAATATGATATAATAGAATATATGAATTTAGTTGTAAAATTAATATCTTAAAATGAAATATAGAGAAAAGTTATGGATGATATTGATGAACAATTCAAATTTTTTAACCAAGGTTATTCCATTTGAACATTTATTGAGGTGATGAGTTTTATCATGCTTATTATTTCTTATAAACCAATATATGGTTGATTTGATTACCGAATTTTGAAATTAAAATTATAAATATGGAATTAAATTTATAAAATTAATATAATTAATTTGATGAATGTATATACAATATGAAAATGGAAAATGAAATGATGAAGGAATTATATAAATTTCTATTTTTTGAATTGAAAATTATTCATTACAAAATTAAGAATCATGAAGATTTAAATTTCACAATTTCTATATTGGTAAATTAAAATTATCTTGATTTTTTTAATATACATAAAAAATAAGACTTTATAAATATATGAATTTAAAATACAATTTTATAAAAAGTTTAAATTTTTATACAATTAAATAAAAACCATTTCATTTGAAATATAATACTACATAATCCTCATATAATACTGTAATTATTATTTCAATAAAGAAATCAGTTTTATAATATAAAATTTATAAAATTGGTGTAAAATATGATTAATATTTTATTTTAAAAATAAGTGAAATCATTATTTATGGAAGTGATTTATTGATGAAAAAAATAACTTCATTAAAAAATGTGTTCGGATTTCCAAAAAATAAATCATTATATATGTATTTTATATGAAATTTATAAATATATTTTATAATTTGGTAACTCATATTCAAACCCAATAGTTTAAAAGATTTTTTATAATGCTACTATTTGAATAATAAAATATCAAGGTCATCAAAGTCTGTTGTTGGACATCCTATAATATAACAAACATTATCTTGTTTTAAGAATCATGATATTTTTATCAAGAACTATTTCAAGAATGAAATTTGTCTAGGGTCCCTTACTATATATATATTTTTGATATTCAAAATATGAATAACGTGAATATTTTTTCAACCAGCTATATAATGGTCATGTACCAATGTAAATATCCTTCATATTGTGAATCACTCTGTTTCACTTTGATTAACATGTAACATAATAATTTTATATCCCGCTGACTAAAACATTGTAAAATTATATCTTCAGAACCATATATACCAACACAACCATTTTTCATGTTAAAAACTACCATTTATGGTATTCAATCACACAAAATCCTAATGTGATCCCCTATTCTTCAATGTAACCCATCAAAAGATCAAAAATCTAAACTTCATCTCCAAATATAATCTTCAGAATCATTATTCCATTACATTGAACAGGGGGATGTACCTTAGGCAATGCCTTTATATATGGAAGTGTCATAGTTCCTAGTGGCGGTTATGGGTTCTCAAAGTATTTTTTGATTTTTTTACTTTTCTTATATAATATTTTATAAATCACTACCCCCGAATTATAATATGTTGTATGAGTGATGGTTTATTCCATATAATTTTCCCTCATTAATAGTGAGGAAATACCCTTAAATATCCTTAAATTAATTATTTTATTTTACACATTAGATAATATTTGGTATTTATTATATGTTATACCCTTTTATATGGGATTCCCACTGTTTCAATGGTCTAGATACTATACATAGTAATTTTATATGATTTATATATGTTATTATATTTGAATCAATTAATAATGAATAAACATATAATTTCAATTTGAAAATATATTTTTCCGATAAAATGACGGTTTCTTTTTTTCAAAAAATATTATATGGTTTTACTGCACCTATGAATTTGTGAGTTATTATTACCAGGTGTGAACAACAAAAAAGGGAAGGAAATATGGTTTTTTTAATGATGGGAGATAATTAATGTCTCTTATTAATTTAATAGGTTCTAATTATCTAATGACCATATTTAATAAACCTTGGTATGAAACAAGCTAAAAATATATATTTATTTCATTAAAATAATCATTTTTTATTCGATATGTTTTTCTTTTATAAATCATTAATAATAAATGAACTATGAAATAGGAAAAATGTGTACATTATATATCAGAATTATATAATGAATAATATTAACTTGCTTTTGATGAATATGTACAAATATGAAAAAATAAAAAATATATACTCAATATTGAATATGTCAACATCTTTTTAAAATTTTTGTCATTATACATAATAGTTTTATTTGATTGTTGTGGATAGATATTTTATATAATTATTTAATATTTTATTAATTATATTTTACAAAATATAAATTATAATTAAATGATAATTTTTATATTTTATTAATAGAGAATTTTTATTATCTTCTATAATTATTTTTATTTTTTGAATTGTTAATAATAGATTTATTTTTAGGATTTTTTATTTTTTCATTAAATTATAAAATATAACACTCTTGTCATATTTTTAATTTGATCATAAGGAATAACTAGTTTCATTTAATTTATATAAACATATTTATTAACTAGGAATCAAAATTATAAATAATTGTTTATATGTTCATTTATGTGTTCAAAGATAAAATTTTTCAAAAAAATAATTTCACTCACGAATTGTGTGTGTTTTATATTAAAACCAGCAAATTTAAAAATTGAATTTTATAAAATTATTTCAGTAATTTTATTATTTATATAAATATATTTTCATGATTCCACTATTATTTTAGATAAATATTAATTATAACAGCAACAAAATTCAACACTATGGTAAACCATAAAATCAATTAACTTGGGGGTAAACAAAAATGATAGAGCGTGATATTCACCAAAACAATTTTAAATTATAATGGATCAATAATTTTAATTATAAGTCTTTATCACTTTTAAAATATTTATATCGAGAACCACATTGGTAGAGTAAGTCCTTAACTTATAATTTTGTTGAATAATTATATCTCTGTAATCTCTCCCCCAATAAAATAATACCACCTCTCCTCTCTTACTCAGACATGATGAGATTTCTAGATCAGAAAATTCTTTTCCAAAATCCTCAATAAAATCCATGAACATGATATATATTTCTAATTTTGATAAAAATGAAAACATTAACTGATATAATTTGTTTTTTAACTATTGTTTTCATGATATGAGGTATTTCTCTTAAAAAGTGATTTATTTATATTTGAGCTTATAAATCCTATAATTTTTTCTTTCCATGATGATATAACTAGATATGTATATTTTATATACTATTACAACACTTTTATTATCATTATACATTCATTTATCACTTTTTCCAAACAAATTTGTAATTAAATCATTATTCTTGCATACAAATGAACTACAACCCCATTAAGTGATGTATTTCATTTTTATTACCACATGAATTATATGTAATTGTTATTTATATAATGTATATATATATATATATATATTAATTTAACATAATTAATATTCTTGAATTATATTATCTTATTTAAATTCTATATATGCCAACCATTTTAAATATATAACATCACTATAGCATACGTATAGACTACCACAATCTGGATGAACTGTGTTTTTTTTCATTTTTTTTACATTGATATTAATAAAGACAAATTTACTTAAAATATATGATAATTATGATATTATAAATAATATGTATTGGGTAGTTATTACTTAAATTTCATTAAATCAATCCATCAAAACAGTTTGACATCACTCGTGCACATGTACCAATTATCCATCAAAACATGGAAACATCAATCGTGCATATGTATGGAGTATCGACTCCACGATGTGACATATTACATTATAGATCACATCATTATATAAATAATTATTAATTTTTAAATGATAATAAAATATGGTTTCAATTTCATGATAAAACATTTTTAAATGATTAATCCATTACCGTTGGGAAATTACTAGAACTATTGAAAAAATTCATGATTGAAAAATAGACATGTTATTACATGATTGATCATATTATTGATTAAATTGTTAAAAATTGTATAAGTAGAAAAAATTAAAGAATGATAAAATATTTTTTATGGATAAATATGGTTCCACAATTAATTTACCAAAAATAATTTGTTTGATTCATATGATTTTAATGAGAATAATAAATGTTTGGTCTTGAGGTATGTGGTTATGTTTTAATTTATTTCATTGAAAGATTTTCTATGCTATATTTCAAGGGATGGAAATTTTATGAATAATATACTATAAAGACCACATATATTATTCGTCTTTTTATTTTCCTATAATTATCAACTATTATTTTAATTTATCTCTTTAGGATACTTAAAATGACTATAAAAAGGATTCTAAAGTAAAATAATCCTAATTTACACATTGGTAATTACTATTTCTTCATTGATTCCAATTTTCTTGAATTTTTATGTTAATGTTATTATATCTAAATGAACTATTTTAAAAAAATTAAGTCTAAAAAACTTTTACATTAATTATAATGGAATTATAATATTTACTAACAGGTCATTTTTATTTAAAATACATGATAATAATGTTCTATTTTAACATATATAGAGTTAAATAAATTTCCCATAATTATAACCAATATTTTTTGGACTCTTAATATTAAAATTTACTTGGTCATTGTAAATGAAAATAATTATCTCAATATAATAAATTTTTTGTTAAATGCTCTTAAAATAAAAGAATATTCTCCCCATGTTTACAAATAAATCCTATAATCATGTATTTATGATAGATTTTATTTATTTCAGTAAAGTTTTATTATAATTATGATTCACTGATGATTAAAACTTATTATAATACCCACTTACATTCAGTTGATGTAATTTTTTTGATGATTTAAAAAATATTTTTTCTGACCAATTTCATTCCCAATGTTAATTATGGTACAGTGAAACATTATAAAACTAATTTATTATCAATTTATTTTTATTATTAAATAACATGATGTTACTGAAACACTTTATTTTCCACATGTAATGATACAATGAAATGATTAATGTAGTATTATTTTGAATCAAATAAAATATTTTATTTTCATTATGTGGTTGGTGGGTTCAGAATTATATATCTCTTCAATGCATTAGGAACAAATGTTATATTTCATTACATAATAATGATCAGTATACGGATTGAATCAAAATAATATCTCTTATTATGAGGATATGTTTTTATAGATCATGGTTAATTATTTAAGATACCTCACAAATATGAATTATTTATTTTGTTATAAAAGGACTTTATTCCTTGATTTATGATTAAATATCATCGACAAATAAGGAATTATTTTTCAATGTTAGGTTTTTGATCCTATACCCATATGCATATAATATTTTTAAATATGCTCATTGGTTGATATATTATATGTGTACCCTTATATAGAATATGATATCACACTTTATTCTCTTTCATTTTGGTATCCTTCAAAGCAATATTTTATGTAAAGACCTTCTAATACGTTTATTAAGTGACAAGAGAATTATTCGTTATGACTATCTTCTTTATAAAAATGAGATTATATTTTAACATGTTTCCAAGGACCCATCAAATTTATAGATTTTTAGTATTTATCATATTGATATATATTAAAAAAACATAAAAATGATTTCATATATATTTATGAAATTATTTAGTCACCTCAATTACTGTGTAAGTAGAATTTAGTTATGTTTTATTATTAGTATTAAAAAAATTTACCCAAAAAATAGGGGATATTTTTTTGAATATGATAACCTTATATTGTTTTGGTAAATTCAAGATGTCAATATTTTCTAGAGAATATATCATTTTGGATATTACAACAAATATGGGGCATTAAAAGTGTTGCACCAAGGTGTAATAACTCTAAAATAAAAATATGATGTATTAACTCGATCATCACTAGTAAATTAAATGTGATCCTAATATTGAACACCTAGAATGAAATTCAATGCTGGTATAATATGGTCAACAAAATTATTTATGAACCATTGTGAAGGATTTGACTAGATGAGGACCACAAATTTCTTTTTTAATATTATTGTTTCATAGATTTAATGTATGGGTCCATGATTTAGATATTCGATGAATTATTATTCATAATTACAAGATAATTACATAGAATTTTTGTTTATCATAAAATATTTTTTGTTTTAGAAAGAAAATAAATATTTAATGAAGAAGTTGTCGATGTGAAAAATACAATAAAATATTCAAGTATATTATTTTATATTTTTCAAATGAATTAAATTATGTCATCAAAACAATTCAGATATTTTTAATCACATCATAAATTATTTTATGTTGAGTTATTATTAAAAAATATAAATGGTATGGTGATTACATCTCATGTTTATATTTCCCTTGTGATAATTTTATGAAAATATTTGATTCTTCGAAGTCTAGTGATTTTTTTGCTATTAAGATTTCATTTTATTTGGGGCATTGATTTAATCTATCTATGTGAATCCCTTATGAATTTTTGTATAAGGGAAGTCATATTTTATATGAAAAATCAACCACTTATCAAATTTAAGTGTCATGTTGAATATAAACATCCAATAAAAGTTTCATACTTTTTATATACAATAAAATCTATTCACATGGGAGATCTATCCTAATAGGTTGGGTAGAAACAAAAATTTGATGATATTATAATTTACTATACTATGTTAATGTATTTACAAGAGTATTGCATGGAATTATCCTAAATGATGAATTTATATATTCAATAAAAATAAAACATGGTGCCACATCGATATAAAAAACATATTATAGAGTGAATATGATTGTGTTATAGGATTTCAAGAGCTAATTCATGGATAATGTTCATAAGGTATCCATTATATATAGTGGATAATAGTGGGTTACCCCTATTATTTTTGTTAATATGAAATATTAATCATTATATCTTTTTATTGATTTTCAAGAACATTATATAATAAATATTTTCAATGAATATTTAGTACCACATAATGATGTCTTGTTTGACCAACTGCATGGAAAAAATATAATATAGGTTAACCATCATTCTCAATATCATCAATGGAGGGTTATTAAAGAGGATATAATTAAGAGAGTTTTATATTTGAGTTATGGTAATTATGAATTTATATTGATTCAATTTAGACATTCCAATGTACAACATCTTCATGGATTTAGTGAATATTGTCATTAACTAATACATTGAATAGTATTTTGGTATTCTATTTAGATAATATTTTTATATGTTCTACGAGTATGGAATAAAATGGAGATTATTTGAAGAATGTATTTAAGACTGTGATTAAGATAAATATATTTGAAAAATACCATGTCTGGTTACTTATTTTAAAAATATTTACTCTTGGGTCATATAATCTCATGTGATGGTATATTGGTGGATCCTTAAATGTGATAAGTAAATAAGAAAAAACCTAGAATAATAATTTTAACAAATATTCATATTATCCTTGTGATTTAATGATATTATTAGTTATATGTGAGGGATTTACCAAAACAATGTATTAAAAAATTTTGAATCTAAAGGGATCCAAATTGTTTTGTATAAATGAATGTTAAGATAATTTCATGTAGTGGAATAACATGTTGGTTAGAATACCATTACATGAACTACTATGCAGTATAGAATGGTTTGAGAAACATAGTGATGCATCAAAAAATGATATAGGTTATGTAATCATATAGAAATATGTAGTCATATCTTATAACTCCTGAAAAAAATTTCTATGAAATATTACCCATACCGTGACATGGACATAGTATGATTAGTATTTTCATTGAGAAAAATGAAGGATTATCATTATGTGGATGAAATTTTATGAATATTGATCATATCATAATGAATTTTAAATCCACAAAAAATTTTAATCATGTTACCAATGCTATTGATGTAATTGATTACATATTATAATTACATGAGACACTACAACCCTGGGATTGTGAATAGTTTATGATTATATTATCCACAATGATTGGGATAGTTATTAGATATTTTTATTGAAATTTTTTAGGATTTTGTATATTTATAGAAAATGGATCATGGAATCATTAGTATGAGGTATAGATCAAATCTTTATTAAATAACATTCTATCTATTAATATATGAAATGATTAAATATTTGTAAATGGTGGATTATGAAATACAGAAGAAAATAAGAAATTTTTCTGAGTATATCCATGATTGTGTTGAATTACTCAACTTCATTAATGGTGAATTTTTTCTATTAAAACTGAACATAATGAATTTTTTATTATATGAAAGTCAAATTTCGTCATTCTAAAATCATCCATAATGTAGGATGATATGTACAAAAATAATTGAGTACATATGGTGGGGTAAACTGAAAATGGATTTTTTCCTATTTTTATCTTGATTCCTCTTATGTCAAAATATTAATTCCGTGAGATTGAAGTCAAATGGGTGGTTAAAATCATTACTAACACTATAATGGGAATTTTAATCATTACCATGCAATTATTCTTCAAACATCCTAAAACATAAATGTAGTAAAATTATATTTTGAGATTTTGATGATTAACATGGGAAAATATAGAAATTCAATACTACTAGAGGGTATTTACCTTTTAAACATGTTTCTATGGTATTCATTAAAGATCATTTAATCTTATTTGGGGTAAAAAACATCCTTGAATCTTTATTGGATTCATGTTTTACATTGAAATTATGGAGAATTATTTAGTAATCTCAAAGAAAATAGTTTTTCATTACCACTACATAAAATACTTAGACCTATGGTAAGTCATGTAAGAATTGTTAAAGCCTAGATAAATTAAGAAATTATGCATTTTTAAAAAAAGTGGAGTTTGGAATCAACACAGTATTTTTGTTTAATTTTCTAAAAATAATAGAATGCTTCTAATTATTCATATTACACATTATGAAACCTTCCACTAATGTTTGAATAGAAATCCAATATTTTATTATGAAATTGGTAAAAAAATAGTTTGACTATAGTGAGCATATTGAATGTTATACACAATTAGATATTTTCCACTTCCCAAAAATGTAGCTCATAGATTAAAAAATTGTTAAACTAAGAATTGTTAGTGAGACCTTTAATAAAGTTATGGAGAAATATTTTTATTGTATATATTTTTATCGAAGAAGTTTATGAGATATGGAAGAGATATATAATCAATGGAAATGTATTCCCCTTTGTTATTCTTATCCAGTTTGAGACTGTTTCTTATTACATAGAATATCCACTAACCCCTCTCATGTTCATTATTTGTTTCTTAAACATTTATTGGGGAATTGAATTATTGATGTTTCTCATGAACGAAAATATGAATAATTAAAATAGAAATATGGTCTTATCTAGGAAGGAAAACCAATTTTAATCATGGATTATTGAGATAATGTGCAATAGAACAAGGGAACTCATGAATATAATGATTTTCA
This sequence comes from Viscum album, assembly GCA_963277665.1. Taxonomy (NCBI): domain Eukaryota; kingdom Viridiplantae; phylum Streptophyta; class Magnoliopsida; order Santalales; family Viscaceae; genus Viscum; species Viscum album. The sequence goes on from OY728140.1 coordinate 1,063,094,557, forward strand.
ACGAATCGGAAAATAAAGGAAACTACATGCGAACATGATGATGTGAGTATTAAAATAAATACATATTTTTCCATAGCATAGTTATGTTATTTAATGGGATAAAATAATATTATGGGTGATATAATCTATCATAATGATATATATATATATATACATATTCCATATAATTAAACTTAAAATAATTCATAGATTGTTTGACACACAATGCAGAGTTTAAATGATCTATGAAATAGTATAAAATTGTAACTTATCTACTAGAAAATAAGATTTTAATAGGATTAACAAAATTAGAAAAATATATTTTATTGTAATTCTAAATTAAATATTTACTCAATTGTTTTAAAGAACACTTTTTTCATTAAAAAATATGTTTTCCTAAAAAATAATTTCAATTCATTTTCTTTTGCATACGTCATAAATAAATATATAAATTTTATTGAAAAAATATTAAAAAATGAATATCAATTTTTAAATAACCCTAATAATATTATCTTATTTTTAATTTTTTGAAATTTTCCTAAAGTATTAATTTTTTAGTTAATAGTCAAAAATGGTAATTTATTTCAATTTCTTTCATTAAAATTTATTAAAATGTCACATTAATATATTAATAAAATTATAAAGTAAAAATAATCCTCATTTAATATTAATAGATCTAATTAATTTCCTAATAATGATAATTACACATTAAATTTAAGTAAGTCCATTTTTGGATGAAAATGAATTTTCATAAAAACGTTTTCCATCATGTAATGCAGAATTGTTTTATATTTAAATCCTTCATTTCAAAAAAATTAATTTTCAAAAACATACATATTATTTAGAATATAACAGTTTACATTTGGTAAAACATTCACATTAATGTTGTGTGATTGGGAATTATTAACATGGAAATAATTAAAAAGTATTATAAAGGGTAAAATTTATTATCCTAGAGTCAAATAAATATATATTATGAAAAACTAAATTACAACATGTATTAATACTATCATATATCTATATTTAATTCATATATCATTTAAATTTTTATAATAGTTTAAAACAGAGTTATATTCACAGTGTATGCTAATTAATTTATTTTTATCATATGATAAATTTTATGTGTTCATTATCCATTCCTTATAAAATATCAAAAAATATAAATCTTCTAAATTTTTAGAGATCTTTAATGATCATTAAATCCCTAAGAAATTGTTTTAACACGTTTCCATGGATTTAGTGTTCATAGTTTGATTACAACACTAGATTTAGTTGGATGATGGTGGAAGCCAAAGGAAGATATCCAATTAAGAGGAAAATATATTAATTGAGTGCCTTCATATTATTTCTTCTCAGACCCTTCCTAATTTTGTAACCAAGATGATTAAATATAATTTTTTAATATAAAATAATTTTTTTATTATTTTAATATGTAGTATCCTTAATTGATGTACTTCTCCATCAAATGGGTGAAAAAAATAATTTCTACAAAAATAAATACCACCACCTCATGAAGAAATGTATTTATATTTTCATCACAACCATTAATGGATGCTTATTATGGTCAATTGAATATTTATTTTTGATAATAATTTAATAACTAATATAATATAATTAAAATTCCCTATACACCTTCTTACGTTCACATATATTGGAAATTAATATTGTTTCTCATGCATTTTTGTGGACTACCACCTCTTTAGAGTGATGTGAATTTTTTTATTTCCATTATATATGACTAAAAATATGATATCCTTAATTATTATATAGTATATATCTGATATAATAAATATTTTTTGTTGAATCATTATTAACCTATGTTGCATTTCGTTTATTAAAAAGTGAATAAATACTCATTCGTAAATATGGAATACCATGTCCATGTAGTAGTGAGAATATTTTCATCCCTTTTTATATAAATAATTATAATATATTATAATGAAAATAAATTTTTTGATTAATTTATTAATATCAATTTTATGTTGATTAAATCATGATAAAGGTGAATATTTTAGAACTGTGGAAGTGAATCATTCATTGATACCATGATATATTTCATTTAAATATTCATTTTAATGAATAATTTCAAAATAAAAAGATAATTGGTAATTTTAAAAGAATTATATATTTTATTTAATGAATCAATATGGTTATATATAATATGAATAATAAAAATACATTTATAATAAATTAAATTTTAATGTGTGAAATGAAAAATGGGTCATCTGGTAATTGTATGTGTTAAAATTTCATTTTTTCATGAATGTCATTAATAGATTACAATTAAATAACATTTAAAATATATTTTACATAAAACCCCATATATATTACGCACTTTTGGTTATTAATGTAAATTTCATGTATTATTTGGAATATATGTTCTCTAATAACTTAAATGGTTTAGAAAAATCCATAAAATAAATTTTAGTCACTTTTCCTCTTTGGTTGGAAATCTTTTTCATCCGTGTCTATGCACATCAAAATTATAATACATGATTTTTTTACATTCCGAAAATTATTTTAGTAGTTCATTTTAGTATAGATTTCATTAATTTAAAAATTAAAAATTGATATATTATTTTTCTCTAGAGATGATGTTTTTACATTTTAAAAAATCATGAAAAGAATTTCCACATTTAATATATGTTGTATTAACAAATTTTTAATCCCCCAAGAAAAATATCTATATTTTATGTTATTTTATTACCATCCATGGATGGTAGTGAGACAATTTTTTTTCATTCACATGAGATAATTATGTAATGACGAAACCATTCTAAAACACATATCATTTCAATAGGTTATTATAAGTTAAAATAATAAAAAATTTATAAAATACAATTCAGTTACGTGGTTTATGAAATGATGATATGATATATATTTTATTATCTTTTGTAACACATAATTTCTATTTTAATATTATGATGTTTGGGAAGTGGGTCATATATCCCTCCAACTCATTATGTAATGTCCGACATTAGAAGAGAAAATATTTACTATAATAGATGATTGAAATAATTTTCAATGGGGAATTGACTAATAATATATTCCACTTGGTTATCCTTGATGAATGAAATTATAAAATAGTAAGCGATTGTAATCTAAAATTATAGTATTTATAGTGAGAATTGATTTATATATTATTTTCAATTTTTATGTTTATTCCATAAACTATTGTCTTATACCAGTGATAAAATTTAATTACTGATGAATGATTATTGTTAATTCTTAAAACATTTGACTCGTGTATTTTTTTTGTAAATAGAAAAAATGAAATGATTTGTTATTAATGAAATTTGAAATATTTGATATAATTTAACAGTGTTAGGATAGTATTCCCATGCACATATTATTATCTAATTTATAATTATGGTCCTTGACTGATGTATTCAATTTTTACCCTTTATAACAATATGATATTATCATTTCTTATGGCCTCATTCCCTAGGTTATGAATTTTTGTTTTATATAGGGAATGTTTATAAATATTAATTTGTCAGAATAACATTGATATATATGTTAATGAAGATTTATTATTTATGTTTATTATGTTTCCTTTCTCCATATAAAATAAATATTTATGGTTTTTGGTAGGGTACTGTGATGATACATATTAAATATTCATCCAAAAAGATATAAAATATATGGTTGAATTTATTAGGTCACCTGAATATAGATTTGATGCATATTAGATGTCTTTGTTAGTATAAAATTGAGACTTATAAGGGGTTTACATCATTTCATTTTGGTTCTTATTACTGAGTGGTTCATTTCAGTGACCCTTTAGGAGGGGAGATGTCATGATGTGTGGTTTCCTAGAGTGAGTATGGATATAGAGAAGAGAAATATATTATCATTAGTATGTATATATTGTTTTTAAGATACATGCTATGTTAATATATTTCACTCCATTCTAGGGATTGATGTGATCATGTGGGGTGTATAAGGTCACACATCATGGGTGATGTGAGATAAAGAATATAGATAGTTTGATTATATTAATTACAATAAATTGGTTTGATAGAATCCAATAATATCTTCAAATTTTTGTAATTATAAAAAACATGATTATATTTTTTTTAGCTTTGATATTATTTTATTGATAATTTATATACATAGAACAACATGGTAATTTATTGGTTCTAATAATATATTTTATACCCATAAAATAACATACTACATTGATAGTGGTTAGTATATGATGATTTTAAATTTGTAGTACAAATCGTCTTGTGGTTGAGGGAATGCAAGGATTGAAAAAAATACATGTGTCATTCCTTGTAGGTTATCATATTATAGAAAAGGATTGTGATATATTCTTATGAGTCTGATGATCATGGATAAGATTGACGCAATCTGTACAAGATGGTTTAGTGTGATGATAATAGATAGTTTGGAAACATACTATGTGATCATCGAATATATAATCATTATAAGGGGGTTCATATTAGTTAAATAAAATTGAATATGATGATTTGATTCATTAAAAATATATATCATATATACCATTGTTTTATGAAGCATATTGGGTCAGACATATAGTGGAAATTTTTAGTACCTGATTATTTTAATGTTATTCTTTAATTTTTAATTGATATATTTTCCAAACATGAAATATAAACATCAATATTTTAATGTATAATTGGTTGTAATATAATAATTACATTAGTAAAAAAAAATTTATCTATATATGTAATTATATATTTTTTATTTTAATTTATATAAGGGAGATGTGCCATTGATTAATTTATTAGTGTCAAATGAATATTATGCACTATTATATGAACACTGGTTGGGACCTAGATATATTTTTAGTAGTTATTCAATATTTTTATTATCTAATTACATCATTTATATGGTTCAAAAATCATCTCCCCCATCATTGAAATGATAATAGTATTAAATTATATGTGTTTAAACTTTTTCATAGTATTTAACTAATTTCATTTGTCATTTTGGAATCATCATAAATATCTTATAATGTTTTGAAATTAGATATGTTTGGATTTTATACTTCCATTATTAATTATTTTTAATATATATTGATTTTAATCTGAATTTGTTTTAATAATTCATTGATACTAACTTATATCATCTTTCACAAGTGTTTTAAGAACCGATTTTTTATGAACACTAGTTTGGTTTTAATGTGTACATACATGGTCATGGAATTATGGTTGATTTTTTTGTTCACTATTTGGAAATTAAAAAAATGTATGTTGATCATAATTCTAGATGAATATAAAAAACCATGAACTTAACTTTAATAAAATTCCTAGGGAATGATTTTTTCCTTCCCCAATGATTTAATTTCCTCATTATTAGTATTGGTTTTTTATGAGCAACAAGTTGTTTGATCTTATGAGTTTTAGAATTTTGTTAGTTTCTACTCATGATGTGGATCTGATGTGTTTTCATAGATTTATCTTTGGATTTGTTTTTATAACTAACTTCACATCGTTTTTTCCAATTTAGAGTATCATGTCCGGTGTTTGTCTCCATTCTATGCATTGGAATAATCACATTTATACTAATGTGGACACATTTGTTTCCCAAGGAATGGAATTTTGGTTCATTGATCTGCACATTAGCCTCAATTTTGGTTTTATTTTTATTCTACTAGGTATATATATGTCTCTTTGGAAAATGTGGTGATGAGATCATTAGGGAGCTAGAATTTTGTGTCCATTTTTTGTCTAGTTCTCCAGGTCGAGATTGTAGTACGATCAGGAGCTGGACCCTGTACAGGAGAAATATTTTTCTAGGATTTGATGATTATGATAAGATATTTAGCAGGATGTTTAAGTATCAAATAAAGGTTTCCATTTTATTTCATCCTCTAGTTTTATAGTTCGTGTTCATTAACTTGTATCTCAATTCGATACAGACACTACGATGGTGTTGTGTTGCCACATATCTTCTTGGATATTGTCTCTGACAGTTTGATGACATGACACTGTTGACACATATTTTTTAATCTAAATATTTTTTTATTTCTCATGAAATCACATATTGTAATCCCCTTAATCCACTACTAGTGTAATCTATTTACAACTAATATTTTAATTATATCTATTTATTCTAATAAATTACATTGGTGAATGAATTGGGTGACAAATTCTTGTTACCACTTTTTTTAAAAAATAATTAATATTTATTATTTTACTCATCAAAATGGATGGATTATAAAAATGTTAAAATAAAATAGATACATTCTGTAGGATTGAATTCAATGCTTATTACCGTATAGAATACATATTGGTTTACAATACCAAACTTTGAAAATTAATCTATCAATAATATTGTTTATATTATTTCACATTGTATATAATTGTAGGTTTTTTTAAAAAACATAACCTTTTGTAACTACATCAATTTTGTTCTCAACTAGATTGATAATTATGTGAACTGTATATATATTATGAGATGACCTCCTAGGGTAGGTATGTTAGGCATGGGGAATCAATAAAGTTTTAAATAACATACTTTTATTTTGGTGTTTACTCAAATGATGGTTTTATATGATTCAAATGGGAAGGGTCCTGTATAAGTGACATTTAATGGTATGTATTACCATTTTTATATTTTTCTATCATTGAAGATTTTTATAAATCCCATTAGTGGATAGTGTTGTGCCCAAGTGATTGAATTTGTTGTCAATAACCAGTCAATGAGTGTTAACTGATTTAATGGTCTTGAAGAGTGATAAAGCTTGAGGTATGATGGTTGAAGATGCTTTACAGAAATCAGAAGATTGTAGAACTGATCATGAAGTTCCAAGACTTGTATCAAGGAGATTCAATGTCACAACATTGTTAGAAGTCCATGCATTGTCTTCACAATTAATTGAGGAGAGAAAGGTGAACCATCCACAACTACTATGTGGATGAAGTGGTTTAAAGAAGACCATGCACTATCTCTTATTCCATGTGGATTTGAAGATGATCCAACCTCATCTATGATTGGATTGAAGAAGAACATTGATAATCAAAGTGAATTATGATTATTTGTTGATGAAGATAGTTGAGAGATCCTTTAGAATTCTATAGAAGAAGAAGAAGAGATGTTTGAGAAGGAATATGGAGTTCATAAGAAGATGAAGATGAGAAGAAGTTTGGTTTGATATTTTTGTACATGGTTACTTTGCTTCTATACAAAGTATAGACTATGTACTTTAACAAAAAATAAGCCAACCATGGAGGCCAGCCGAGGTCCCTCACCTCAAGCACTTGCGGGACCCGAGGGTCAAACACGCTCAATGGAAGCCCTCAAGGCCAAGGCCTCCTCGAGGCATGGTGCGGGCCGTGTGTAAGACCGCAGGTGCCACATGGTGATGAATCCGTGCAGCGTGGGCACTAGGTGCGCGCCCGAAGGAAGTAGAGTTGGTTCTAGAGCGCACCCGCATGAGAATCGGTACACGGTGGCACCGGAGGGGGGAGAGGATATTTTTGAGCCTATGGTGGGAGGCGATGGTTATTAAACCACGACAAAACCGCGGAACGTTTCGATGTGGGATGAGTTTTTTGAGACACGGAGCTGATCTATGTCGTCCATCTGATCCGCATGTTATCGTAGCCGCACAATCCATCCGCGGTGCTATCTGAGATCATTTAACGCTGATCCAATGGCCGAGGTGACAAACCATGGTCGTCCTCAACCTCTCGCCAGCTGAAGCTACCCCGCGACGCCTCCCACGAACCATAGGCACCCGAGCGAGGGAGATGGAGCTCCCGAACACTTTCAAAGAACATGAAGCCTCTATGGTGATCGTCTGGTTGAACTGAGACCATGCATGGAATCTACGTCTTGCATGCATGAGAAATCTCAAGGAATAAGGTACGGCCAAGGAAAATGGAGTTTCCCAGGACATGTGGATTCTTGTGATATTTATGCACAAGAATCAGGTATATGATCTTGAATACATACACGAAGTGTGGATCACACGATTGGAAAAAGGAAACACCCAAGGTATCCGTAAAATAATTAACACTGGTTGATTGTTTTTTTAAAGAACCGAAAATCTCGGTTATTCGGAGGAATTAATCTCAGACAATTAATTGATGGATTTTGAACACATTCTCTATCTATAAAAGGAAGAGTCCAAGCCGATATGAGGCTGCTGCCTCCCGGACATTCAAGTGCTTCTGTTTCAAAAAACAGAGCATATTTTGAGAGGAGAACCGCGCAACCACTTGCACGACGAAGAACCGTGCATTCCTTGCACGAAGGAAGAGGCTGAGTCGAGTCTCCCTGTGCGCTCCCTTACATGACAGGGAAGAGGTTGATCCCTGCGAGCCCACTGCCCGCATTCTTGCGTGGTAGCAAGTGGCCGCACCCTCTGTGTCTGTGAACTCGCACGGCAGGAGGAAGCCACCATGCCACCCGCACGGTTGGAGGAAGCTTCCGCACCTCCGCGACAGGATTTTCCATGCCACATGCGCGGTAGAAGTAGTTGTCACACCCTGCGTGCCTATTGCACGCAAGCACTCTTGGTGCGTAGAAGACCCGTGCACCCTAGTTTGCACGAAGAAGGAGGATTTTTTACTCTTTTATTGCACAAAGAAGGAGAACTCGAGGCCTTGTGTTTTAAAAAGATGAACTCATGCATGGGGCCTATGCCTTGATAACCCTTGAGAAGAAACCCTCACACATATAATATCCACATACCCATCCGGTTTGTGTTTGATTTACTTGAAGAAGGGTGATTGCATAGTGGAGTACGTGTGTATGTAAACATAATAACAAAGTGTGTGTGCACGTGTAAAGAGAAAGATTATCTTTGAAGAAGGAAGGCCACAACATATCTTGGTTGTGAGGGTGTGTGCTCAAGTGAGGAAGAATGGAGTGAGTGTATGCACATGCATGCATATTTAATAGAATTATTGGTGAGAAAGACCGACAAGTTCTCCCAGAGTTTGTTGAAGCTACATGAAGAATTGAACAACACATTTGAAGAAGAGAAGGGGAGCTATGAATAAGAATATGCTTTGAAGATGCGGGGGGGGGGGGGGTTAACTAACTTGTAATTGGGGGGTATAACCAATTACCGTGTAAACATCTTCTGGCATAGTGAACAATCTGTGTTGGGGAGTGCAATCAACACGGCAAGGAGTAGGTCTTTGTACCAAACCTTGTAAATCTCTTTGTTATGTGCTATAATTATCCATGCACCACCAAAAGAGTAGATCTAGGCCTTAACTAGCCACAGTGGTTGCATTGATCATTCAAAGGGAACAATTCATAAAAAGAAAAAGTTATCACTGATTCACCCCTCCCCTCTCAGTGATCACAACTGATCTGGGCATTTAAAGTTGTGTCAAAGGGAGGTTACCTCTGTTAGGATCTACGTCTAAGAAAATGGACAATCTGAATTCTGTAAATAGTAAGGGTGTTCCTACATTTTATGGAAAGAATTACCACAACTGGGAGAATCGGATGTTACCCTACCTTCTATCTCTCGGCCTTGATGTTTGAGATGCAGCCTTATTTGGATTCCCTCCTCTTTCTAATGAAGCTGTTGTGATAGTTGATGAGAAAAGAAATATGGATGTTGATGGTAAAGCTCAAAATGCCATTCTTATGTAACTCTCATAAGAGGTATATAAAAAAGTCATGGGACTCAAGAATGCTAAAAAAATTTGGGACAAATTGGAAAGCAGTTATGATGGCAACATGAAAGTCAAGGAACCCAAATTAAAAATTTAGAGAAGCAGGTCTGAAGATATCAAGATCGGAGAAGAAGAAAATTTTGATGATTATTTCTCAAAATTCAACAAAATTGTCAGTAATATTCGGGGCTTTGGAGAAAAGATGGAGGACTCAACTATCGTAAAAAAACTAATGAGAAATTTACCGGATAGGTTTGACCCCAAAGTCTCAGCATTAGAAGACAGAGATGATATCTCTCTTGATGAACTACACAACATTCTCGTTGAATATGAAATGAGGATGATCACAGTATTAAAGAAGAAGATCAAAGAATAGATGGCTTTTGAGGGAATGCGACAACTCAAGATAAGAGATGACGAAGTCCTCGAATCAAGTGAATCTAACAATGAAGAAATGGATGAAGACTTCAGCAAAATTATTTATCTTTTATCAAAGAGTTATGGAAAAGATAAATTCATGGGAAAAGGGAAATTACAACCGAGGTGTTTCAATTGCAATAACATCGGACACTTTGTTGTTAAGTGTCCCAAGAAAAGATTTACTGCTCAAGAAGATGAAGAAGAAAAATCACAAAAGAAGAAATGGAGTAGAAACTCAAGAGAAGGAAGAAAATTTGGTTCAAGAAAGAAAAGGTTCATTCCAGGTGAATGAAGAAGCTATGTGAGCAAAGAAGAAGAATCAGACTCAACATCAGCCAGTCAATCAGAGGAAGAAACAAATTTTATGGCTTATGTGGAAAAAGGGTTTGATACCTACAGTAGTGAAGATGATGAAAGTGAACAAACAGAGCTTGAACACATGTTGAATGATGAATTAGAGGATTTCCTTGAACAAAACAACAAGCTCAAGAATGAGAAGAAATTGATACAAAAGGAAACCAGAAGGATGACAGAGGAGTTGGAAAAGTGTATGAAGAAATAGACATTGTGAATTGATGAAATCAAGAGACACAAACTAAAGATAGCTGAGCTGGATAAGATAGCAAAAGATCTTGAAGAGAAACTCCACCTCAAAGAAGAAGAGAAGTTAGTGACATAGTCCAAGTGGATTGAAGCACTGAATATCTTGACAAAGATGAGAGAAGACATTAATAAGGCTGTTGAGGTCATGGTAGAATCATCTCATGCTGTTGCTCAGAGGCAAGTCATTTTACCACTAAATAAATCTCAAAATACATCTGTTATCTCTAACAATGTGGGTCCAATGATTAAATTGAGTCAAACATGGAATACAAAAACTTTTAGAAAATAATCTTCAATGGAAGAAAGGAAATCCCTTGGAAGGACTACTCAAATCTTGGACAGGAAATTACAACATGACCCCTATCAGTTGAGAAGGTCAAGGTTTAGAGGCTACTGCTGGTGTTGTGGTGTGTTTGGACACAAGTCCTATACATGCTGGTATAACATGTCTCTTCCATGTATGAGGCATGATTCAAGGGGGAGATATCCTGAATCCTAGAGTATATTACAGAAAGCATCAAAACATCCACTTTAGAACAAATCTCACTCCATGGGTGAAGCTTGTGGAAGATGTGACCAACAAGGTCAGAGAGATGATAAGTTTAGAACTATTCTTCCTGAACAAAGAGTCAAAGACATGAATGTAAAAGGCATTCATGAACCCAATGAAGAATTCACATGCTTCGCAGAAGTTTATATAAAAGCCAGCAGTAAAACCAAGTCATGGATTCTTGATAGTGGATGCTCATCACATATGACTTCTGATACAAATATTCTAATCAGCATAGAAAGTTATGAGGGAGGAACTGTGGTGTTTGGAAATGTTTGTTCTTGGAAAATCAAGGGATTTGGAAAGGCTATGATTGAAACAACAAATCTAAAATCCAATGATGTGTTTTTTGTTGAAGGATTAAAGCACAACCTGCTGAGTGTAATCCAATTATGTGATTATGGTCATGAGGTGTTGTCCTAGAAGGATTCATGCATCATCAAGAGCTCAAAGGATGAAAAATATCATCACTGAAGGAAGAAGAACAACTAGAAACCTATTTCAAATTGGTGAGTCCATCAATTATTGTTATCATAGTTGTAAAGATGAAAAAAATATCTGGCATAGAAGACTTGGCCATCTGGGTTAAAGAAGTATGAGTAAAATTCTGAAGTACAACATTGTACGAGATCTACCCAAATTAAAGAGAGAATGTGATGAAATTTGTGACACATGACAGAAGGGAAAACTGACCCATAGTTCACACAAAGGAGTAGATATCATGTCTACTGGGCCTCTTGAACTCATTCATACAGACATATGTGGACCGATGAGACAGAAGTCTACAAGAGGAGATCTCTATTTTACAACCTTCATTGATGATTACACTCAGATGAACAATGTGGTGTTCTAGAAACACAAGTGATAAGCAATCACAATGTTCAAAAATTTCAGGAGGCAGGCTGAGAAAGAACTAGGACTCTGTATCAAGAAAGTGAGATCAGATAATAGAAAATAATACACTTGTGATGCTTTTAAAAGCTATCTGGTCAATCATGGAATAAAGCATCAATACAGTACACCATATACTCCACAACAAAATGGAGTGGCTGAAAGGAAGAATCGATGCATAATTGAAATGGGGAGGACTATGTTAGCTAAGCACATTATCTCTATGTTTTTCTGGAGAGAAGAAGTATGAACAGCAATACACATACAAAATAGATGTCTTATAAAACTAGAAACAAAAACGATAGCCTATGAAATGTGGTTTAACAAAAAACCAACTGTTAAGTACTTCAGAGTCTTTGGTAGTCCTTGCATCATCAAGATTAAAAACATTAATCTAGGAATGTTTGAAGAAAAATAAGAAGAAGGAATCTTCATGGGTTACCTACCTGATGGAAAAGGCTACATATGATGGAATAAGATGTTGAACAAAATGATTGACTGCAGTGATATCAGAATAATTGAAAACAACACCAAACCATATCTTGTGGATAATTATGAATCAAATAATGACACAACCTTGGAACAGAAGAATGAAGAATTAACTGAGCCAACACCAATTGCTGGTGAGATCAACTCTAAACACACCAGTGATGAAGAGGAAAGTAATGAATATGGAAGAAGGAGATACAATAAATTGAAAAAACATGTCGACATAGAAAAGGTCCTTGGTGAGCCACAATCCTCAGTAAAAACTAGAAGAAGATTGAGATTGGATGATCAGACTACCCTGGTTTCTCAAGTTGAACCTCAAACAGTGGCTGAAGCAGTTGAACATGAGGAATGGATACAAGCTATGCATGAGGAGCTCAATCAAATAGAAAATAACTCCACTTGGGATCTTGTGCTAATGCCCAAAAATAAAAATGTAATTGGGACAAAGTGGGTTTTCAGAAACAAACTCAATGAAAAGGGGGATGTTTCCATAAATAAGGCCAGACTTGTATGCAAAGGGTATTCAAAAATGGAAGGAATCGACTTTGATGAAACCTTTGCACCAGTTGAAAGACTGGAAACTATCAGAATGTTCTTAGCAGTTGCAGCACACAAGCAGTACAAGGTATATCAGATGGATGTGAAATCTACATTCCTTAATGGAGACCTTGAAGAAGAAGTGTATATAGAACAACAAAAAGGGATTTGTGCTGGACAAAGTTGGTAGTATGGTATGCAGATTGAAAAAAGACTTGTATGGATGGAAGTAGGCCCCTAGAGCCTGGTACTCCAAATTGGATGGTTGTCTCAAGAGCATGATGTTTGTCAAAGGAACAATTGATAGTAATTTCTATGTTAGAGAAATGGCCACTGGTACTCGCATAGTCATTATCTATGTGGATGATATTATTTTTGCTGGTGACAAGGAAGGATTATGTGAAGAGTTTACTGAGCAGATGAAGAGAACCTTTGAACTCTCCATGCTTGGTCAAATGACATATTTTCAAGGATTTTAGGTGGACCAAAGGAAAAACTCCATATTTCATTCACAAGAAAAATAAGCAAGGGACATAATGAAAAGGTTCATAATGGAGAGTGAAAAGGAAGTCTCAACACCCATGTCTGTTGGAACCAAGATATGCAAGGATGAAGAAGGCAACAATGTTGATCAGAAAGAGTTCAGGAGAATTATTAGCAGTCTCCTTTAACTCACGTCTTCATGGACAGATATAACATATGCAGTGACTGTGTGTGCCAGATTTCAAAGTGACCCAAAAGAATCTCACTTATCAGTAGCTAAAATAATCTTGAGATATGTGAATGGAACCCTCAACTATGGACTCTTATACAAGCACTGTACAAAATTTTTTTTTTTGGGATTCATAGATGCTTATTGGGATGGTGATTGTACTGATAGAAGATCCACATCTGGTGGAACCTTCTTTCTGGGAGAAGGATCTATTAGTTGGTACAACAAGAAAAAAAATTCTGTAACATTGAGCACAATTGAAGAAGAGTATGTGGCAGCTACACATGCATGTACACAAATTATTTTGATGCAGATGCAGCTAGCAAATTTGAGAATTAAAGATGAAACCCCATTGAGGATCTTATGTGATAGTCAAAGTGCAATTGTCTTTGTCTGTGAATCCAATACAACTCTCCAGATCCAATCACATTGATATAAAATATCATTTCATTAAAGAAAGGGTCGCTAGTGGATACATCAAGTTAGACTACATTTCTTGTCAAGATCAAGTGGCAGATATTTTCACCAAAGCTATGCCTACAGAAAGATTTGTTGAGTTAAGGCTAAAACTTCATGTTCAGCCTTCTCCTCTCACTTTAGGAAGAGAAAGGTTCATCCTTATTCCCTAAATTTATATGATTTTGTACTAACATGCAGGGAATTGAAGGAGATGAGTGCATCCCTTGAGGGGGATAATTAGTTGCTGAGTCAAGAGGTTATGCATTCTATGAATGACTTCCCATTTATCCCTTTGAATTTGTTGGCCAATAAGGTGGAGAAATCATCATGAACACATTGTGAAGTTTATTAAGTGTGCATAGGAGTATTGACAACCATATACAAAGGGGGAGATTGTTGTGCCCAAGTGATTGAATTTTTTGTCAATAACCAGTCAATGAGTGCTAACTGATTGAGTGGGATTGAAGAGTGATAAATCATGAGGTATGATGGATGAAGACGCTTTATAGAAATAAGACGATTTTAGAACTGATCATGAAGTTCCAAGACTTGTATCAAGGAGATGCAATGTCAAAACATTGTTTGAAGTCCATGCATTGTCTTCATAATGCATGAGGAGTGAAAGTTGAACCATCCCCAACTACTAAATGGATGAAGTGGTTTGAAGAAGACCATGAACTATCTCTTAGTGAATGTGGATTTGAAGATGATCCAACCTCATCTATGATTGGATTGAAGAAGAACATTGAAGATCAAAGTGATTTATGATTATTTGTTGATGAAGATAGTTTAGAGATCCTTGAGAATTATATAGAAGAAGAATAAGAGATTTTGGAGAAGATATATGGAGTTCATAAGAAGATGAAGAAGAGAAGAAGTATGGTTTGTCATTTTATTACTTGGTTACTTTGCTTCTATACAATGTACCAACTATGTACTTTAACAAAAAATAAGCCAACCAAGGAGGCCAGCCGAGGTCCCTCACCTCAGGAACTTGCTGTACCCGAGGGTCAACCGCGCTCAAGGGAAGTACTAAAGGACAAGGCCTCCCCGAGGCATGGTGTGGGCTGTGTGTAAGCCCTCGGGTGCCACACAGTGATGAATCCATGCAGCATGGGCACCAGGTGCGCGCCCCAAAGAAGCAGAGTGGGCGCTAGAGTGCGCCCGCAGGAGAACCCGTGTGTTGCGGCACCATAGGGGGTAGAGGAGATTTCTAAGCCGATGGTGGGAGGCAATAGTTGTTCGACCGTGGAAAAACCGTGACGCGTTTCGATGTGGGACGAGTTTTTTGAGACGAATAGCTGATCTGGGCCATGCATATGATTCGCGTGTTATCGCAGCCGCACGATCCATCCGCGGTGCCATCCGAGATCATTTAACGCCGATCCAACGGCCGAGGTGACAAACCATGGTCATCTTAAACCTCTCGCCAGCTGAAGCTAGCCCACTACGCCTCCCATGAACCAGAGGCACCCGAGCGAGGGAGATGGAGCTCCTGACCACTTCTAAAGAACATGAAGCCTCCATGGTGATCGTCTGGTCGATCCGAGACCATGCATGAAATCTACGTCTTGCATTCATGAGAAATATCGCGTAGAAGGTATGGCCGAGGAAAACGGAGTTGCCAAGGCCATGTGGATTCGTGCGAGATTTATGCACAAGAATCTGGTATATGATCTTGAATCCATACATGATGTTTGGATCACACGTTTGGAAAAAGGAAACACCTAAGGTATCCATAAAATCATTAACACTGGTTGAATGCCTTTTTAAAGTGCCGAATATCTCAGTTATTCGGTGGAATGAATCTCGGACAATTCAGGGATGGTTTTTTAATGCATTCTCTGTCTGTAAAAGGAAGATTCCATGACGAGAAGAGGCTTCTACCTCCTGGACATTCAAGTGCTTCTCTTTAAAAAAATAGAGAATCTTTAGAGAGGAGAACTGTGAAACCACTTGCACAAAGGAGAACCACACATTCCTTGCGTGAAGGAAGAGGCCTAGTTGATTCTCCTTGTGTGCTCCCTTGTGAGACAGGGAAGAGGCCAAGCCCCGCGCGCCCGCTGCCCGCATTCTTGCATGGTAGCAAGTTGCCGCACCCTCTATGCCCGCAAACTCGCACGGCAGGTAGAAGCCACCACGCCACTCACACGGTTGGAGGATGCTGCCGCACCTGCGCGACATGATTTTCCACGCCACTTGCCTGGTAGAAGAAGTTGTCATACCCTGCCCACCTATTTCACCTAAGCACTCTTGGTGAGTAGAAGACACGTGCTCCCTGGTTTTCACGAAGAAGGAGGATTGTGCACTCTTGTTTTTCACAAAGAAGGAGTACTTGAGGCCTTGTGTTGCACAAAGAGGAACGCATGCATGAGGCCGAGGCCTTGATAACCCTTGAGAAGAAACCCTCAAAAGTATAATATCCACATACCCATTCGGGTTGTGTGTGATTTACTTGAAGAATGGTGATTGCATAGTGGAGTACGTGTGCATGTAAACATAAGAACAAAGTGTGTGTGCACGTGTGAAGAGAAAGATTAACTTTGAAGAAGGAAGGCCACAACATATCATGGTTGTGAGGGTGTGTGCTCAAGTGAAGAATAAGGGAGTGAGTGTATGCACATGCATGCATATTGAATAGAAGTATAGGTGAGAAAGACCGACAAGTTCTCCTGGAGTTTGTTGAAGCTACTTGAAGAATTGAACAACACATTTGAAGAAGAGAAGTGGAGTAGTGAAGAAGAAGATGCTGTGAAGTTGGGGGGGTTTAACCAACTTGTAATTGGGGGGTATAACCAATTACTGTGTAAAATCTTCTGGCATAGTGAAGAATCCGTGTTGGGGAGTGCAACCAACACAGCAAGGAGTAAGTATTTGTACCAAACCTTGTAAATCTCTGTGTTTTGTGCTTTCATTATCACTGCACCACCAAAATAGTAGATTTAGGCCTTAACTAGCCACAGAGGTTGAATTGATCATTCAAAGGGAACAATTCTTAAAAAGAAAAAGTTATCACTGATTCACCCCTCCCCTCTCAGTGATCACAACTGATCTGGGCATTTCAGATAGAAATATAGAAATTTGAAAATCCATAATGGCATACAATATTGGTTGTGGATACCCTAATTATAGATATATACCTGTAGTGGTTGTGAGTTTCCTTGCTTTTAAACATAGAAAAGAATTAATATTACATCATAGGGTTTGAAATACATATTCATATGGAATAATAATGTAGCAGTGATATTGGTGATGATGTAACATAATGTCAAAAGGATTATATATATTTTCTTAGCTATGTAAAAAAGGTGATTTAAATATTTATTTTTTTGATGGGTCATGGTATTTATAGGAAACAAGATATAGGGGTGATCTATAGAATATGGATTGTTTTTTGAGATTTGGGGCATGGTTATTGTGTTACATGATGGGAGTAACACATGTTGTATCTTAAATTTAGTATATATCATGGAATATGGATTTACACAATAATATCGGTTCTATGATCATAAACATTTACTTAAAATAATTTTTATTAAAAAGCATATTGTGAATAGTTAAATATTCAAGTCATATCCTGGAATAAATAGAATATAATATATGAAATTCTGATTTTTTTTGTATAATGGGTTGTATGGGTTTGTATGTTTTCCATGAAATACAATTTAGAAAACAATTTTCAATATTTTTCATAACTTTTATAGTTGTACGTGATAATTTCTGTTACAATAGAAAAATAATTTGGTGTATACAAAACATGTAAGATATATAGGATTATATAACATAGTATCAATAATGAAATAAATATTATAATGATGAGTTATCAACGATTTTATTAAATAGAATGTGTACATGTTATTGAATTACAATTCCAAAAATATAATGTAGTTAATTTGATTCATGGGGTCGAATAACTTTTAATGGGAAGACATTATTTTGATCAATGTTATGTGAAATATAATGAGAAGACATCATTGTATCTATGATTGGATAAAAAAAGAATTTTATTTTATATTATGATAGAAATAGTAGGACTAAAGGGCATTGATACACATCAGGTTATTGTAATATTGTTTGGTACACATAATAATAATTTATTTTATTAACATATATCACCAGATTCTGGTAAGAAATGATTTTAGTTCACAACTATTTCCCTATTAGTGTCTAATAAGAATACTTTAATTAAATGTGACCCATATTCTCAATATTTAATGAGATAAGATTGTTTATCATTAAAAAATTATTATATTTAGAAAGTGTAATTAATTTTTTGAATATGAACTGATGAAAGGATGTGTGATTACTAAATTTGATGATTCCCTTATGATACAATTATGATATTAATGAAAATATTTTTAGGGGTTTGTTTCTTTTTAGGTATTAATATCTCAATTTTTAAATGATGTGTGCTAGTGATAAATGAGAATTTCTATAATATTTTTTATGCATATTTTGTAAGGACAATAGATTGTGTGCCTTAGAGTATATACTATTAATATGATGGATTATTAAGAAGTTTATTATTTCATAACTATTAATATTTAGTGTTTTTGTATAGGATGTTGTGTGGTGTATAAGTTATCAATATTAATGTTTCATAGTATTGGAAGATCATGAAAATATTATATTATATCTGGTGGGACCCACATTGTTTGTTGATATGTATTTTATGATATTATTAAATGGAATCATGAATTCAACTGATCAATATAGCCCCTACACAAATGACTGTGATATCTATGTATTATAAATAGGATATTTTGGTTTTTGAGTGATGATGATTACATGAATGATAGATCTATATTAAGGAGGTAATTTTTTTGAGAATATTATAGAAATTTTATGGTGTAGATCCTACCATTTCTGGTTCATGGTATAACCCCTACCTTCATTGAAGTATCGTTGAATTAAAGAGAATCATGTGAAAAATATCCAATGTCAAAGTAGTTACTATTTCTTCGAACATATATATATGTGAGTTTAATGTTTTCTATTTATTGAAGACACCAAAATTTGGGTATAGATCATATATGATATATAGTTTTAATGCATTAGTTAACATATAATTTCGGTTGTTAGGTAAATGATTTGTATCATGCTCATGAAAAATTGAATTATTGAACTAATTTTATATTTTGATAAATTATGAAATAAATACATATCTATTTAAGTTATATATCCTCTAATGTGACAAATCATGTGAAAATGGAATTAAATTTGGAGATGTACTAGTTAATCACTAGAAGAGTTAGGTACTATTTCCCAAGGAGAATTATTAGTGTGAATGTTGTAATTATTCAATATAGAGATCTCATGGGGTATAAGATAGATATTTTCATTAAAAAATAATTTTGATGTATGATAATAATATCACTAACGAAATAGAAATCATATATTATAAACTCTGAGATGTTATAACATCATTTTTATTTAATGAAACATGGGTATTATCATATATGTAATGAAAAATTGAATAAAAATTTACAAAACTCAATACATGAGTATCACCATATATTGAATTATGTATTCCACGAATTCAGTGAATCTCATTCCACGTATAATATGGATAAACATAAAATTATTTTTAGCATAGTGAAAACATGTCAACAAGAGATGTTTATGAAATATATGAATGAATATTTTCATCACTTTCATTAAATTATTAAATATAATTGTAGAACCATCACCACAGCTATTATGGATAGATTATCTATTTGACATTAATATATGGACGAAATGATTTTATTCATTTACTATTGGACTGATGATTCATTATTTATTAGGATCAATGATCATTGGGTAATTGATTAATATTTTATTATATATTTGAGAGATTTGTTAACTCCATGGAGTAATTATTTTTAATATATTAGTCATGGATTCGTGGTTACATCGAATTTCTAGTGGTTTTTGTAGAAATTGTTAATATTTCATGTACAGATTTATACAATGAAAAATAGTAAAATAGATGTGCAGTATAAGAGTATAATATACATCAATAATAAATTTACATTAACATGTTATATATATTATGACTTGTTAGTATAGTAATATATTAATTACATTATTATTATATTTGTCTATATTTATTAGACATAAAACTAGTGGAAAACAATTTCGGGGTTTAAAGGTTATATAAGAAATGACTCTACATTTTATATTATAGAAAGTGAGGTCTTATTTTGTTATACTATGTTTATGAAATAAACATCATAGAAAATTTAATAAATCCTGATGTTATTGGTGTCTTATCAATATTCAGAGAGATAATATGAAAATAAATACTTCCAACCTCTAGAAAAGAATATAGAAAATTATGTTTCCTTATATACATCACCCTTATAGGGGAATAGTTGTATGAAAATATTATTTATTTTTTAGACCTTACAGGGTTCTAATAAATATCACCCAATAAAAAAAATATTGTAATATAAATATTGTAACATCGTTCATCATAGAATTCAATTAATGAATTTTTTTCTATAATGGATTATATAATATGATTTGGACCCCTATTATTTGATTACTTCCTAGATTGTAGAGTTAATGGCTAAAGAGTCACTAAATGCATGACTAATTTGTATAATGTACTGATGTGATAAAATAATTGATCAAAATACTATAACACTAGTATGTTTGATATAGTACCATACACATATCCATTAAGAGAAATAAGAGTGGTAGGTTAATATAATTTTAAGAACTAAATATTTTTACCACAAAATAAAATGATGAACCTCGAGGAAATTTATTGATTTTGTGGGAATTTCATAATTCATTTTTTTATATTAATGATTTTATTTATGTATTTTATAACGGGATTTTGATTAGTATGTTTTAGTTTTAAGAAACAATTTGATTTTTAAGACGATGATGAAAAATGATTTCTGAAAGTTTCAATATTTTATTGAAGATACCAACACATAATATGTGTAATGGATTTAGGTACTTGTTCGAGTGTAAATTAGGGCACTCTAGAATCAATTTTGAAAAAAGATGGTTGATAGTTCATTTCAAAGAATCATGTTTCCCTTTAGTACCACATCATTAGGGTTTGAATTTTAAAAAATTTGTTACACCTTTTAATGACACTCCAACATAATCTTCTATCAATCTAATATGTCATTCCCTTTTTGGAATTATATTCAACCATCATTCCTCACAAACGTTAACATTAAGTAAGATTCACCTTCTTAGACCTTTTCATCACTTGTTTTTATGATTTTATTATCACAATAATAATATTAGGGTAATATATGATGATCAAATTTACCATATATTATCAATTAATTACTATATAATTTTTTATGAGTAATTTTCGACTGGAATGTGAAATACTATCCTCAAATTTAATTATTGGTTTATCTGAATTTATTTATTCATGTTATATGAATATGATTTCGAGTGGGAATCAACAAATTCAAAAGGAATAGATGTGTATTTATAGTAGTATTGAAATATTATTAATCTATTTTTTTCTATAATGTTTCTCTATGATTTATATAATGTTACCATATCCATTGATATATATGTCACTTATGGGAACTTTTGGGTCCCATGAAATTAAAAAAATATGAATCATCTCCTTTGATCACTAATGAGATTTTTTCATATAGTGGTTCTGTTGTACTTACATTTATTATATTAGAGAATATAATTTAGGGATTAATATATTTTTTAATTACTTATAGGTATTAAATGGGTATATGTTTTTCACTAATTTATTTCTATCAAGAAATGTGTGATTATAAGCTAAAATTTACAGTAAATAAGGAAATTGAACACCAATGGGGGTTTTAGAGAGAATGGTCAAGTTTAATTTATGATTTTTGATTTCAAAATTATGATATATATATATATATAAGTTATTATAAATTATTTAGATTAATGATGATTGAGTTCTATGATTCATGTTATAATATATATATATTTGATTTAAGAAATACTATTCTTTGTATCATAGAGTCCATGTGGTGGTTTGATGTCATATGTTGTAGTAAATTATTAAAAATAATCACGGTAATATTATGAAATGTCATACATAATGAATCATTGTTGGTTAAAAGTTTTAGGCAACATGTCCTCACAGTGTGTGAAAGTGGAGGAAATTTTTTTTCCTTTTTTCACAAGTATTTCCAGAGAATATGGTAATATATCCTTTAACACGATTTCATATAATTCATATTTAATCCTTATTTTTCTCGAAATGTAATATTTGTCCATGAATATTAATAAGGAAAGAATTATATCCCACAAAATATACATTTAACATATAATATTATATTAATAAAATAATAATTTATCGTATTTTTTTCATTTGGTGATTAATTTTCAATTGCGAATAATATAGATATTTCATCTTTGTAGTTTAGTGTAAAATAGGGAGTTCTTCTTATGGGAGGCATGAAAATATTGTGTGCTCTAGGAACCATCCCTTTTCTTTTCCGATTTTAATTAATTATTTATTTCCCTTATTTTATTTTCATTTTATATTTTCCAAAAAAATTTGTCCTAAAAACCCATTTTGGTTTTGTCCCTTATAGATCATTGTTTGATACCTAGAAAGGGAGAGAAGAATGATTATAATTTTTTGGAACCACAAAATGAGATCTTTGGAAGGTAATTCGATGCTCAATGATCACACGGCAATGTTCTAGTGTAAAGCATTGGTGGTCTGGCTGGAGGTAGGAAAGATCAATTTCTATCACCATAAATCAACATTGATTACATTTTTGTGAATTTTTTAAATCTATTAATGTTTTTGATGAACAGTGGATGTCAATCTATTTATTTTGTGGATAATTATGTATTTTGGGTTTATTCAATATATATACATTTGGGAATACTAATGTATATAGAGTATGTTTCAGAAAAGTCATTTTGTTTTTTCTTATTCATTCCAGATGATATGTATTTATGACTCCACTTCATGTACTTTGGAGTATACAATTTAAATTTTCTTTTAGGGATATTGCGTAGTTATTAGGTAAACACCCCATGATGGGGTGTATAGTTGTGTAGGGTACACAAAAAAACCTTCTGTGTAGTGAATTTAATTATTGAATTCATAAATTAGGGAAAAGAATATCCAATATATGTGTGTTACATAATCATGTGCCAAATTTTTGTTTACACACTATGTATCAAGTGAACAATTAATATACTCCATAGGGGTTACAAACCATGTTGGAAAATATGTACAACATCATAGACTCATGTAGGGATATGTACTATTTATATTCCATACATGAAATCTATATTAGAAAAGTACACACTAAATGTCTCAAGGAATATAGCCTCAGAGGCCCTTTGGAGGGACCCACCATGTACACCACATTCACACTATATAATTTTCATGCCAATTTATTGTGCAAGTTTTTCTCTCTGGTATAATAATTATAATTCCGAGTTTTCCACTCAGTGATTTTCTTCATGTTGATTGTGATGGTAGAATATTGATGGTGTTTAGAGTCGGATTGGATTTCTTTTTCGATGGGAAATAATTTTATGGAGGATTTTAATATGGATTGATATCATAATCCTAATGGGGAAGGGTTATTAGATAAGAGACATGGGTGATTTTTATAAGATCACTGATCATCCTATACTATTTTTCCCTAGATATCATGATGATTTTCTTCTGGATTGATCCTCAACAGAGTAATCATGTATAATCATTGAGAAGATATTGATTTTTCCCAACAATCTAGTACTTGTTTCTCAATGTAATATAAGTTGAGGATTATCTCCTAGGTCTGAGCACTATAGTCTTTTTATGCTATTAGTGTACTTGATTTAATGAGATGGTAGTTTTATCTGAGTTATTTTTTTATGTTATAACGAGTCAAGAGGACTATCGAGTACATCCTTATAGGACGGTTTTTATCCTTTTACTCTTTCTTACAATAGTTTTCATATTATAATTCCCATGCATCATTTTTTCATGTGTTGAGAAGAAATTGGTGTGTACCACCTTTAATATGTTCATGATGAGAATTTTTAATACCCTTTGTGGCATGCATTTCATTTGGATGCTTGTTTGGATAATTGTGGATCATGGATTAGTTGGATACCAATAAGCCCTATTTGGCATGTTTCTACAATGTCCACATTTTAATATTTTAGATGAGATAATGGAACCCATCACCAGGTTCCAAAATATTGATATTTCATTTGGTTAGTTTTGGGTTATTTTGGACAGTTATGACCCTAGTGACTGGATGTAGTATTGGAATTTGTAGTTGGAAATAGATTTTTTTGATTGTGGAGATCAGGAGATCTGAGTGTTTGGTTTCCCACCGTGGTTCTTCACTATTATGAATTTTTTTTAAGATGATGGGATCTAGGGTTAAAAAATTGTTCAATTTTATTGTTGGACAAGAGTTTATCATTTCTCCTTGTACATGTGGTTATCTAGTGGGTTTGATATTGGTTCAACCCAAGATTGGTTTTTCATTGGCTATGTCATTCAGTTAGATCATACATAGAAATTTGTTTTGAAGAGGAGACCCTTAGGATATTTTTGATTGATAATTAGAATTTCATGTTGATATGGTTCAATCCCCCAATGAACTTATAGTGATTTATGTCCTTAAGGAGATAATAAATGATATATATTACATAAGACCCCATATATATGAGTATTATTCCACAATATAATGACATTTAGATCATGAGGTTCTAAGTCATTGTAAAAGTAGAGTTTGTGTAGAGTGGAATATATTGTGATCATGGGGACAAGAATTCTATATGATATTTGGTAATGGTATGAATCATGGATATTATTGTTTCCTCCTCTAAAACCTTATTCATTTTGTATGAATTTTAGGATGGATATTTTTTCTAATTATATCAAACAATATGATTCAATCACTAGTCTAGATCATTCTATTTGACTTTTACATCCCAGTGAATAAATTTTCTTCATGTGGATATCAATGTGTACTCCTAGGGTGTCCAAATATCAGGATATTTTGTTTATATGTCTTTGATATCCTTTTTTAATCTACCATATGGTCAGGTAGTCATGTGGGGGGGGGGGGGGGGGGTTGATCCACATGTTTTAAAATAAAGAACATGAGCCATTGTGAGTGTAGATTTACATTGGTGTCAAGATCAAACTCACAGTTGGAAATTTTCATATTTCAATAAGTCCATTTATTGGTATTATTCATTTATTAAATCTAGAATATGTTTTTACATGGCTGGGAATAACCCATGTGCATGAACATATTATAATAGTAGACTATAGGATCACAAATTGTGCTGGAATACAATGATTTATTTCTCAGTCACTATATGCCCACCATGGAGTGCCTACCAACCTAAAGATTGTATTAAGGTTTGAGAATTGGATTGAATATTTATAGGGTTTAGGATCATTGTTGCATGATAGATAAAGTCATCACAATTAGAGTAACATGATCTGCCTAGTGCGTCATGGACATCAAGGTGATTGGTTATGTGGTTGAGCTCAATTTTAGTTATGGATCTAGTTGTATTTATTTTTAGTTGTTTTATTTGCAAATATGTTTACCCTATTGTGTGAAATTATATTGTTATTTTAAATTCATTGAATTATTATGAATCTGTGATACCATCATTTTATTTTACCATTCATTGATTCAATTTATTTATTACATATAATATAATTGATATCTTAATAGATGTTTTGGTTATTTCCCTATTTATTTCACTATTAATAGATGGTATAATCTCCTCAATATTTTTTCTAGAACCTCACTTATAGTTTACAAAATCTTGAATTTGTGGATGTGTTTTTGATTTCATGTATAGGGAGAGATTGGGTGATGTGTTAGGATGTCCTAGATGATTTCGTTACTAAATAGAAATAGATTTTTTTTGGTTTGGGTGTTGGTAGACATGCACTTTAGGAATGTTTTCGAACATGTGAAGAAAAATATTCTATTTATAGTTAAAAAAATATTTATATAGGATGTTCATGATATTAGAGAATGGGTTTTAAATTCATGAATTCCTATATTACGGTTACATGATTCCACATACTGTTATACACTTCATTTAGTCGATATATTGAGTATACTAGTTTTTAGATCATGCAATTTTGTTAAAAGGAATGTTTCCATACATTATTCTAGGCATGCTGGATTAAAAACTTATTATTATGTTTGTGGTTTTTTATCAATTTTGGTGTTTTAGATGGAAATGTTTGATGGTTCACGAGATCTCTCTCATGGAAAATAGTAATCCTTCATAAAATTAGTTTTGGTTTCACCTTAATTTCAATGCTTCATTATGGGTTAATTTTTTAAGTATTGTGTTCTTCAATATATTTCCTTCTTGGTAACAACATAATCTTTCTTCATAGGATTACATGGTTATCGTTCTCTATGAGCCACGCTTCGCGAAACACCCCAATTGGTCACTTTTACAAAACATGCTAGATTTATCAAATACAATGATGGAATTATATTAGTGTTTGATAATCTAGTTACAATTTAAAAAATATCGATCCTATTAAAAATATTTCTCATGAGATTTTTCAATTGTTAAATTTGATAAAATGGGGAACAATATTGACTATAAATAAAATTATAGTAATATTTAGTGTGTTTCAAATTGGGATACAATTTCAAATGATTTTCATTACAAAAATATTAATTAAAATATGATGCAATTACTATTTAAATATGTAATTAGAGTTTCATAGTTATCAAATTTGGTTTTTAGACTATATAGATAGAACATCAACATCAATTTATTTACACAGAAACAATCCTCTATTCATATATGTTTAAGAATCCATGGTATGATTAATGATTATTTTAACCCGGAGAATCTATATGATTTTTCTTCGTTAGTAAAATCTCTAATAAAAAATAATAAACAAGTTTTTGTTGGTTTATTGGGATTTTATATTCAACTTCTGGAGGAAGATAATATGGATTCCAAGGTGAAGTGGTTCTAAATCATATTGAAAATGATTGGATGTTTTTTTATTAAATTGGAATTTGAATATCATCCACCTATATGTAATATCTGAAAAGTAGATTTGAAAACTATTACCAACTATAGTGTAATGTAAATTCATTTTAGATCCCTAATCCATATGTTTTAATATCTTTTATTTATTTGGGAAGGTCTATAAAACTTATGAAAATTAATTTTGATATGGGTCTCCAGTCTGGGGATGATGTTATGACATTTGGTTTTCTACCTAATTTCCATTATAATACATTAATGGATCCAATATTGGATCCTAATTTTGTGAATTCATTTAAAAATTCATACATTGGTGGTAGACCAATTATTTCAAAGAGTGATAAGCCTAACTATTCCCATGATTAATTCCCAAGCTCTATACCCTTCATCATAGTTGTTGAGACCTCAACTATGGACAAACCAAATCATCCCATTACTTCAAAAGACCTTATAATATAACGTAGATTATATATTATATCTACTAATAATGTTTCCCTAAATTTAATGTCTTCAATCTTTCGATTATAGATTAAGGTAATTTAATTGATTCTGATATGTGTATTGATATCCTCGTTGAAGAGAGTATTCAAATAACTATTAAATTGTTGGTTGACAATGGAAATACAGTCTCCAAGGATGGGAATACTGCAACATGTTTGGCTATTCTTTTTGCAAGGATTGGCTGGACTCATAACAAATCTATTATTGATGGTCATATTTTGAAATATCATGATTGTCCAATTATGTGTTTTCCTTTTATTAAATGTTGTTATTTAGCTGAAAAATAGGCATAATGTTTCCCCATAAATTGAAATAGTTAAAACATCTAAAAAATTAAAAACATGGTGTAAGAGGGATATAAAATAGATTAATTAGTCTATTCTTTTCCGATATAATATCCTCCTACAATAGATTCATTGGTGATGTCCTTTGGAGATGAATTTGAATATCTTTTGGTTATGCATTCTTATGAAAAGAATGGTTTTTATTCTATATCATAGGTACTAACAATATATGTCGAAAAATGATTATACCTATAGGAATGATTTAGAGAGAAAAAAATGGAATAAAGAAGACTTAAATCCCAAAATTTGAAATATGTGTCTTAATGAGTCATATATTTTCAAGTAGTCATGGAAAACCAATGTTTTTTGGAATTTAGAAACGAAATAATAATTACTCTTATGAATTATATGGCTTATAAAAAATAGGATACCATTTTATTTTATATAATATCGTCTATATCCTATATCATACTCCTTGAGATTTTTCGTCAAATCAATAGGGAATATATCATCCCCTAGTATTGATGATAAGATTGTTAAATGTGATGTGCGGAATACTTTTTGACATCATTTATACTAAATTTTAGTGGAAAAAATATGTATCATTATTGGAGTACTTTGCTATATGAATTTAAAATGATTATTTCCATAATTTGTGATCCACGCATGGTCCTTCTAGTCATCAACACTATCATTTTTCCTAGTAAAATAATGGGAGATGGTCATTCCAGTATCACAATCGAGGAAGTCTAAGCCTTTACGTAAGAGAATGATCCCTTTTATGATAACAAGAATAGAGATAAATATATAGGGTACACGATACATTTGAAAATAAAGATAAAAGATATATTTAACATTCCTTTATTATTGTTTTGGGCCATTATAGGTGGTATTCAATTTGTATCATTACTCTCCCTAATAAAAATACTAATAATTATCCCATTATGTCAATTTAAAGGGCCCATGATATGAAATTTATTTTTCCATTCCATAATAATATTTCTTGGCCACCCCATAATAAATTTGAATTGATTTTCTGGAAGTTTTTAGAATCAATGTGTTGATTCAATGGGGCTATGGATTGTATAATGATGCTAATAAATTTTAAATAATATATAAACGGTTGATGTAGATATACATTTAGAATCATTAATAGTGAAACCACATTTCTTTAATCCTCACATAAGTTGTTGATAGAGACTAACACAAATATGGATTTCTATCATGATATATCTATAGATATCTTATTATCTTCCAAATTGAATTCCTTTCTCTCAAAGAAATAAAATATTCAAAAATAAAAAATGAAATTAAAATAGATCAAGGATGGTGATACGATCTCAATATTTTAAAATTCAATGTAGTGATTCTATAATTATTGTATGGATATGTTTTTGATGATGATCATAATTCCATTAAATATAAAGATAACTTTGTTGTCCACATTTTTTATTAATACAATAATTTTTTTATTAGAATTGAATTTATGGGGGATTGATTGATTATATTATTCCCAACATTATTACCACTAAAGATAAATACTTATTACCATCATGAAACAAGATTTTGAAAATAGGTATATCATTTATATCTTGAATCATAGTGGATCTCCTTGTCTAGATTTATTTTTATATTTCATCCTTTAGAGTTACTAAAATATCTTACATATTGATGTTTGAAATCATTTCAGAACGTTTTTTCAAAAATGGTTTTATTCATAGGGGTCTCAAATATCAATTATTCACTCTTATAATAAATATTGTAAATTATTGTGAGATTTTTTTTCAAGATTAATTTTGATGTAAAATTGATTTAAAATATTTATAGAAAAATAAAATTTAATAATCATGAACATATTTCCAGAAATATCGTCTCATGGGATAACTTTTCCTTTTGTTAAGGAGATGATTCACATCATCTTAGTGTATCATAATTTTTAGATTGTCAAAATTTAATAGTAACATTTATCTCAATCTTGATATCATGATTTTCATTTTGATTATGTATTTCAATTTCATCTATAATTCAATTTATATTTTTGGTTTCAATTATAAATTCATTAGTTTGGTGAAATATATTGTTGTTTCATCCTATATTTTATTAATCATTAATGAATCTCAAAAAGAAATATGTCATGTGTTCTGATGGAGTTAGATGGGTTCAAACAGTTTCAACTATTTTTATTCTCAATTGATAAAGATTATATATCTAATATCTTAACCCACATAATGGATAATATACTCTACCATTCTGAATTGGACTTTTTGAAATTTATTTTCTAGGATAATTCATTCATTTACTTTAGAAAATGGATCACCTAGGATAAAAGGTCTATAATTCACATGGAAATTCTAATGGGTGGGGGAATACAAGCTTTAAATTAAAAAGGAATTCCTCTCTTATTGGGTATACAAAAATATATATAATTTTTTATCCTTGTTGACCAGATCAAAAATTATCTCCCAAACTGGATGCGATATGCACTCTCAATTGCTGGTTATATTTCATAAGTCATATCTACCATTGACATATGTTGTTTCACTCCATTATGGTATACTGATGGCCTTTTTGGATAATTTAGAAGTTACATATCTATATTATTTTTTCGGAATAGAATAATTCTTGTGTAGAAAATGATCATGGTTACTATAAAAATATGTTGTAACCATCTCTCTAGTCGGGGATTTCGTATCAAGACCATAAATTAGTTTAATAATCCTATTTAAGTATTATTCTCATGGAATATTATAAATACTTTTTCCAAAGTATTTTTAATTAATCATATAAATATTTCGGGTGATATTTGATAAGGGTAATATATGATATATAGACTAATCTCATTATCCAACTATCAAGAAATCTTTTCATACTATTATGAACTGTTCTAGATGGAATTATAGTATATTTTCTTATATATTGTTCCAAATGAATAAAATTAATGGAACGATGATATTCAAAAAATTTATTTCTCAATACACTTTATTGTATTATTAGATTTAAAATAATGTTTTCCTCATTCATCATTAGATGAATTTATAGAATGGGGTTAACAAAATCATTTGGAAATATAGTTTCTCTCCATGGGAGGATATTCCCCTCTAGGAACTACGGAAAAATCCCATCCTCAATGTTTTTATATAGCACTAGTTTTCTCCAACATGATCCAATGATGATTTCTGATGGATTCATTGATTAAATAAATCCTAAACCCACTCATCGTACTCACTCTAATATTTTTCATATTATATAACTTAATTCTTGTTGATTGTTATCTAAATTTTTTTAGTGTTTCAGTAAATTCAAATATTCACCTTGGAAACCAACATTGGGATGGCTAAAAACACATATTTCTCAACTTCTCCTTCGCATCAACACTCTGTAAATAAATCTTATACTTGTTGGATCATTCAATTCCGATGTTTGACATGATCAGTTTGATACATCAACATGGTTTTAATTCCCCACCATTTAATCTTTCTATCATTGTTCAAGTTGTAGAGGAAGAAGTACTTTATTTTTTTGTAATTCAATTATAATTTTGATAGAATTTAGTTATTAATTCAGAAATTAAATCACTAATTTAAAGTATTATTGATTCCACCATGGAGTCAATTGGTCTCCAAGATGGATTTTTAAAATTTAATTTTTAAATTCAATTTTCTAAGAGTAAATAGAATTATGGATAATTTCAAGAAACCTCTTCAACCATTTGAACTTTTTTATAATACAATACTAGCATACTAGATTAATATTTATTTGGATGGTTCTTCAAAATGGAATCTTAGTCCCTTTGAATGTGGTTTTATTTTTTATGATCATATTAGATGAATTCTTGGATTTTTTTTTGATCATATGTATTAGAATCATCGTTCGATCACACAATGTTTATAGTGGTCAATGCATCTCTGTTTCTAAACCCAAATGGAAGAATAAATAAATTTTTTAAATTGATTGTATTGATAATGTTTAGGCCATATTGAATGGATTTTTTCATCTCTTATGGAGGATCATGTCTTGATGGATTGACCACATGAGTTTTTACATAGGTTTCCACTACATCATCTATCATTCTTATTGAGCTATGAGTCATGAAGAGAATTGACAATATGTTAATGGTACTAATAATAATCCTACATGGATAGATGATCATCCTTCTGAACCATATCCATTAGCCTCATGTATTTATATGAATTATAATTAATATATCATTGAAAGGATTTACAATGATCCATTATGAATTATAATGATGTATTTTCAGTAGTTTAATTTGTAATTAAAATATCACAGTGTGTTATACCATTAGCATAAATTGTGGAATTTTAGAAAACAAAACATTATATATAAACAATCTTATGATTAAAAGACATGTGGATGTTGTGGATAATTATCCTTTTAGGGTGGACCTATCATCCATTTATTAAGGGGTTCATTGAAATACTTGTGGGTTTTTATGTGGTTTTTCATTCCCTATTGTTTTATTGAATAGTGAATATATACCTAAGATACGTTTGGAATGGTCTCATTTTCCCTTTAGATGGTGGTTACATTGATGTCCATGTTTTGTTTACCTTGAGAGAGATATATAATTCTGACACTTTTTATGTTGTTGAATGTTGTGGGGTCCATGTTCCTACTATTGCTGATTGAAATTCTTTGTTTGGAATTCATTACATGGTGATGTAGTTTGGTTATACATTGATTTGTATTTGGATAGGCATGACTAAACCCAGTGATTGTAAAATTTTGGACTGGGAGTACTCCCTATCTCATGTAAGGATTTGGAGGTCATGTTTGGTTGGATCCATGACCCTACTCATTTTTTGATCCATCATT
This sequence comes from Viscum album, assembly GCA_963277665.1. NCBI lineage: Eukaryota > Viridiplantae > Streptophyta > Magnoliopsida > Santalales > Viscaceae > Viscum > Viscum album. The sequence goes on from OY728140.1 coordinate 1,063,127,392, forward strand.
ATAGCATGATGTATGTGGTTTTGGAATATTTTAGATTTGGTTCAATTCATTAATGGATGGTGGTCTTCTGTTTGATTAAGGAATAATAGAGATGCCCAGTCTTATAAGAAAAGTAATGAGGGTTCATTGGTTTACTGAAAGTAACCTATTTGAGGATCATTTTTTGTAATCTATGTCGGGTTATCCTAGTATTCTTAGGACATGTCAAATGTGATTGAGATTCCTATTATTATTTTTAGAGAAATTTATGTAGATCCTTGTGGTGGGGAGGATATCGCTGGTTTTTAGAGATCATGAACCTCATTAGAGTTGTTTATTTTAATTAATTATCTTGGATAACCTAGATCTATGATACCCAATTTAGATACATCTAAGAAAAAATGGATTCATCGATCCCATATTGTTATTTTATAACACCTAGAATATAATAAAATATGAGTGTGAATGAAATTTCTAAAAAATATCAAGATAAATTAAACCTGTTAGTAATATTGACATGCCAATATTATAATGTAAATCAAACTGAATTGGAATTGAAAACCCCAAAGTTGTATATCATAAATGTACATAGTATCTTGCAATACAAAATTCTAACATCTAAAAGGAATGAAAAAATGTAATGACCTAGAATTTCATTTAATTTTTTTAATAAATGAGAATATAATGAGTCTGAAAAAATTGACTGCACGTGACTATGGGGCCCAGAGTGCCCGGAATAAATTTCTGAACTTTTGTTCGGGTACGTTCAGTAAACATGCGAGTGGATTTTCTATGTATTGAACCGGTTATCAGAATTGAAATATGAGGGCACTGTAGAACTCACAGTGTTTGTATTCACTTAAAGAGACATTCACCTCGAAGACAGTTGGTCGAGAGTGGATGTTAGTATTTTGGTTTTTCGTGAATGAATAAAATAAAAATTATGTTGTCTGGATTTTATTTTTATTTTATTTTAAAAACCTTCATGTGGAAATTGAGAATTGGGGACCAACAGACCATAAACTTCCATGAGAGGTTATGGTGGTGGGGACCACATGAGGCCAAAATCTCTCAACTCCCTCATTAAATGTTTGAGAACCTCTTTGAATCGTCCAATATAAATTGTGCCAAACCTCTTCCATAATAATTAAGCCAACACACCACATTAATTGTTCCAAACTATGAAATTAATTAACCCAATTTAAATTATATTCCAACAAACAAAATAGATAATAATCTGTTATTTTGGGGAAACCATTTGATTTGGGTGGAATTGGGAGTGGAGGAGCTTTAGGAGGAAATATCTCCAATCAATAACACCTCTCCTTCGACAATTTCTTTTCCAAACTCCATCGAAGGTTCTTCAATGATGCATGAACTGACAATTGAGGAAAATTCTGATGACACCGACATCCATATTTTCCCAACAATTCATCTACATCATTGCGACCATGTTGAAATCATCAAGCGGATGAGGTAGTGGTTTTTTTTGAATTTTTTATGACTTCCCATGTACACCCCTTATATTTGTTTGAGGGTTGGAAACAATCATTGTTGGAGGATAGGATTTGGGACATTCATGTTCATGTTTGTGATGGTCCATATGCTACCACCGTAACACGGAGGGTATGGTCTAAACCAACATGGATTGACCCATCCACAAATCGTGTGGTGTTTTTCGAGATGGTGAAGGATGGAAACAATCCATGGTTGGGGCATGCAAATGGTGATTGACACCATCATTAGCAGTAATGAAGGCAACAACGCAATGGCGCCGCCCCGTGGCCGAACCGCCATCCCGTGACTGGACAACCGCCCCGCCGTCGGACGGCCTCCCCTCGACCGGATGGCCTCCCCATGGTCGGACAACCTCCCCACGGCTGGACTGCCGCCCCGCGGCTGAGCCCCTGTGTCGCGGCCGAACTAACACCCTCATCTGAGCCATCCTACGGCCACGCTTCCTCGTGACACCCTATGCGGCCTCGCGGCCCCTCGCAGCCCTCTACGGACCCTCGCTACCTGCTGCGCTGGACCCAGCAGGTCTGGCCACCCAGTGAGTCGGGCTGAACCCAACGTGCTGGACCGGACTCAGTGTGTCAAACTGGTTCGACTCGAACAGGGTTGTCCCTGGCTAGGTCAGCCCAGGTTGGTCTGATCGGGTCAGACTGGGCCCGAGCCCAGTACAACCTAATTACATTCTTTTGGCCATTACATTGGCACCAGACGTCCATTAGATGAACCATTAGTGATGTTGGAAACCATAGAGTGATTCAGTCACATTGAGTGATACCCAATTGTGTTTTTTATTATAATGGGTAACTGTCAGGTTGGATCGAGCACCAATCCAACTGGTCCCCGGAGACTAAAAGGCTAATAACTCACAAACCAGGTGTCTGATTGATGCGATGTATGTTGCGTTGATACCCCAATGATGTGGAGGACCATTGAGATAATTCATCATGGGATTTTGTGATAGTGGATTTATCGAACAGTAGCTTGTGGAGCGGATCATCTTGGAGATGAGTGATCATAGTGCGGGAACCTCGTTGTTGGCTGAGACTTGATGACTGCTGACCGTTTCGACAGAGAGTGACTTGAAAGGTCCAGTAGGGATCACCATGGTGACATGAAAGACCCATGGTGTGGAGTGTCTTGGTTACATGACATAACCACGGTACTCTATAGGAGAAGTACCTCAGTAGGTCATGAGGGGGTGCCTTGGTGACACGGCAGACCCGCTATGGGGATCCCTGTGGTGACATGACAATCCCATGGTACTCTATAGGAGGAGTACCTCAGCAGTCCAAGTTTAGTGGGAAGTGGATCTGTGTGACATGGAAGGCCCACTGTATTTGATATAAGAGGAGTTCTATATCATTTGAGGTGTTCAACATTGTGACAGGAAATGTTACATGATACTACCCCTAAAATAAATCATGTTGTGAGCTGAGTCGGTACCTCTGTGTTTTACTCATGATTTATATGGATTACATGATATCTTAGGTATATGTATGGTAATATACCTAAGTATGGTTATCTGTTGATTTCATACTTTTTGATTTATCCTTGATGGATTTTGTGAGACCTAGAGGGTCTTTCGGTCCTTACTGTGTATCGTTATACACACCCTTGCATGGGCTGTGTCTGTACCTTTTTGTGTTGGATGCTAACGATGGAATGTGATGAATGAAGCTAATAGTACCAGGAATGGAACGTATCTTGAGGTGGACCATACGGTGTGTCTGTACGCGGAGGAGAGGGGTGGACGTGGAGTGCTGAGGATACCATATGCACCTACCCTTTAGGTAGGATCCTCAGTGGAAAATCAAGTAGTGGTCTTTCCCTTTTCATCAAATGTATTGTATAATTTTTGTACTTGTACATTCCTATGGGGCTTGTATTCTGGCCCCTTTTTCATACTGCACTCACTCAGTTTATAGTTCAGTTTACTTGTTTTACAATCTTGTTGTGTTCTTGGTTACATGTGCTTACAGGTTATAAATAAAATTTCTTCCATGTTTTAGGGAATACTATTTCGGTGCTAGTCGCCTGCCCCTGGCCTATGGAAGGTAGGCTTGGGGTACTCAAGACACGGGAACCAGAGGATGAGTCGTGAAAAATTGGTATAAGAGGAGTCAGTTCTATCGCACAACATTGGGCTCTAATCTTTCATGTAATGACAATAGTGTTATGTGTATTGAATTTGGTTATTAGTTTAGGGAATCCATTGTTGGTTTGGTGGATGACGTATCCATACACTAGGACCCTGACTACTGAAGTACGACTAAGTGTGAAAAAAATTGATAATGTGTGGGTTTCCAAGATTTTTTCTTTGGATCTATTTGTGTCATCACACCAGGTATAACTTATTATCCGTGGTGCACCTGTTTCTCTTCAAGACGCCTCCACAGAGAGAACCAGGTAGGGATTCGATTGTTTTATTCACTACTAGCACACCAAGTGCTGAGGCCTCAGTGCACGACCCTATTCTAGTATAATAACTAGTGGTATCATTACCCGTGGGGCCACTGATTCTACAAGCCCCAGTACTAGAGAGAGTATGCTGCTTGAGTGCGTTGCATGAGTACCAGTTCTAGAGACCACCTAGGTTCAGGGGAGAGATGGAACCACAATAAGCTAAAGATTGGATGGAGGATGGGGGGGGAGAGTCTTCCGACTAGTTGGGACCGCATCCAATCTCACGGTGATACATTCTCCAGCCTTCTACAGGAAGCAATATGCAGATGGTGGAGCTTGATGCTCCTAGTTCACGATGAGGTGACGCTTCATTAGGTAGTCATCAAGAGCCTGTTTTGGAAGAGTTTGTTCCAGTGACACTTCGCGCGGAACGCATATAAGAGATTCTTTATCTATAGTAGGGAAGAATGACTGTAGCTCAGTATTCCGTGAGGATCACAGACCTATCACATTAATCCACACATATGACACAGGACCCTTTATTCAGGGCCTGAATTTTTGAGCAGGGGCTCAGGCAAAAGATTAGGGCTTTGGTGATCTCTCTTAGAAACCCGACACAGGCTGAGGTGTTTGAGTGAGCCATCTTTGTGGTGAGTTTTCTTAGCGAGTAATTACCTGTAGTGAGACCCACTACCAGTCTTCACATAGCAGAGTCTTCTGAAGCTGGCAGCAGACAGATTTCATAGATGTCCAAGAGGACTAGACCTAAAGGTGGACAACCACCTGACTCAGGATCGGTTGTGCATGGCACCTAAGGTAGAACCAGTCTTGCAAGTAGTGGGAAATTTTACTCATGTGGTGGGTAGGGTCCCACGACATGTGACTGTCTAACCCATCATATGGAAAATTAGTAGATGGATGAGGGACTGGCCAGGAAGAGACAAAGGTTAAACTGAGGTGGTCCATAGGGAGTAGGAAGATGTGGAAAAGGAACCGGAATGTTGCTGGTAGTGACCGACGTTTCGAGATGTTACTGCCACCACCAACAGGAGGTCCACCCCGACCGTTGGGAGTAGGTGGAAAGGGTAGAGCTCAGCTCTAGGCAGGTGAGGCCTATGATCACGTCACTATAGGGATGATACATGTTATGATCTATGTCTACTTTACCTTAGCTATAGTACCTATAGACACGAGTGTTAGTCATTATTTTATTGCTTCTGCCCTCATTTGGAGCTCGGAGATTCCGACAGAATCTTTGGCTCTATCCTTACCTCTATTGACTTCTACGGGAGTGGATTCGATGATTAACCATTGGTTCCGATAGTGTGAGCTTACTCTAGGAGGCTAGATCATCAGTTCTGATCTCTTAGTAGCGTCATCAAGGCCTTAAGATGTCATCTTGGGTATGTACTATTTATCTAATGTACATGCTCATATTGAATGTATTAGGTGAAAAGTGCAGTGTGTTTGCACGGATGGTACCAGGTTTACCCTTAACCTAGGAGAAGGGTGCCTTTACAGAACATGATAATGTTACCTAGAGGAGAGTGCAGCCGATCACTCATTTGTTGGCTAGCCCTACCCTCGGAGTTGTTGATGTGGAGTGTCTGAGATATCCAATAGTTGTGGACTAGCACACAGATGTTTTCCCTAATGATGTTTTGTGTCTACCTCCTCACATAGATGTAGACTTTTACATTGACATGAACCTCGGGATGATACTGATATCTACACCAGCATATAGGATGGCACACGCGGAGCTTCATGAGTTGCTGGTACAACTAGAGGACTTATAGGGGAATGGATTCAATCGGCCCAGTGTTTCTCCGTGGGCATCCCAAATTTTGTTTTCCATGAAGGCAGATGAGAGATTGAGGATTTGTGCTGACTATCACCTCCTGAACCGTGTGACTGTGAACAATAAGTACCCACTCTTGAGGATTTACGACATCTTTGATCTTCTTTAGGGAGACATGTGGTTCTTGATGATAGAACATAGGTTAGGATACCACCACCTTAGAGTTCGAGGTGAGGATGTGCAGAAGACATCCTTTATATGATGGTACAACCATTACGAGTCCTTTGTTATGCCATTCGGCATAACCAACACTCCAAAATATTTTATGGGACTTATGAACAAGATATTTCAGCCTTACCATGATCTCTTTTTAGTAGTCTTCATCGAATACATTCTGATTTACTCGACTACTGAGGAGGATCATGCCTACCATTTGCAGGTAGTACTGGACACACTCTGAGAGAATCTTCTTTATGGTAAGCTCTCGAAGTTCTAGTTTTGGATACAAGACTTTCACTTTCTAGGACATGTCATATTGGAGGATAGAGTTGAAGTGGATCCCGCAATGATTGAGACATTAATTTCTTGGGATCCACCCAGGATTGTGACTGAGGTATGAAGTTTCTTGGGTTTGGCTGGATACTACTGAGGGTTTGTGCTATATTTATCAAGAGTTTCAGAACCACTATCAATAATGATGAAGAAGGGTAAACCATTCGTGTGGTCAGAGAGATTCTTGTATAGTTTTCAGGAGCTGAGGAAGAGGCGGGCTAGTGCCCCCATCTTGAAGAATCTAGAGGAGGATGTATGGTACTTAGTTATTGTGACACATCAGGGACCAGACTCAGATGTGTCCTGATTCAAGAGCCAGAATTGATCTCATATGGTTCTCCATAGATGAGATATAATGAGAAGAACTATGACACCCATGAACTAGAGTTAGCAGCAGTGGTATTCTCCTTGAAGATGTAGTGACACTATCTGATTGTGAGAGTTTTACCATGTACTCTGATCACAAGAGTCATAGGTATATCTTATCTCAGAAGGACCTATACCTGAGATAGAGACATTGAATTGAGTTCCTCCAGGACAATGAAATTGAGATAGTCTATACTCCTTGGTAGGGGAATGTTGTAGTAGATGCACTCAGCATAAGGTCTGGTGTACAGAAACTATGTGAGACAACCGAGGATATAGATACTTTACAGATATCCATTGGGGATTGAGATGGAGAACCATTTCTTCAGTCCATTACAGTCACTACCCCACTTCTTCAGCAAGTCAAGGAGGCGCAACATGGGGACACTGACTGCGAGGCACGCCATGCTCAGATATACACATGACAAAAACATGATAGATTTTCTGAAGGTGGGGAGTATATCATCCTCTTTATAGGATGTACCATGATACCAGTGTCATTTCAAAATGATGTGTTGAGGGAGTTCAACACTTCCCCTCTAGTGGTACATCCAGGAGTGATGAATATATACCAAGATCTATGACTATAACACTGGTGGCCGGGAATGAATAAAGCAGTAGCAGAGTATGTCTCTCGGCCCATCAATTAACAGCAAGTGTAGGCAGAGCATCGATTACTAGAAGTCTTGGTTTAACCTTTAGGGGTCCTAGAGTGGATGTGGGATAGGATATCCATGGACTTCGTGATACAAAATCAATGTACATCTATGGGACATGACTATATTTGGGTGATCATTGACAAAATCACCATGTCAATCCACATCCTGCTGACCATATATCATGGTTCAGTAGAGATCATGGGACACCTCTACGTGCAGGAGTTTGTGCGGTTACATGGAGTACCCTCGATGATTATCTCCAATCGTGATGCATGATTTACATCACTGATATGGAATGGGTTTCATGAGGCTTTTAGGATATAGCATTGTTTGGGAACCACCTTCTATCCTTAGATGGATGGTTATACTGAGCAGACCATTTAGACCCTCGAGGACATGTTGCGTGCTTATTTCCTTGACTTCAGTCTCAGTTGGAAGGATCACTTAACTTTGGTGCAGTTTGCATACAAAAAAATCTATAACTCCACCATTGATATGTTTCCTTTTGAGGCATTGTATGGGAAACCTTCCAGAACACCTTTTTGCTGGAATGACCCAGGGGAGTCAGCCCTAGTGGGACCAGAGATGGTACGGGCCACCATAGAAAAGGTGAAAACCAACCAGGAGTGGATGAAGACTACACAAAGTAGGCATAAGTCATATGCAGATAGGAAACAGATACCTCTAGAGTTTGAGGATGGTGTCAACATATTTCTACAGGTCTCACCCTGATAAGGTCTACATAGATTTGGCCGAGGCGTCAAGTTATCCTTGAGGTTAATCAGACCCATCCCGGTCTTCACCAGAGTTGCTTAGGTGGCATACCACATAGCTCATCCACATCAATTATACCAGGTGCATGATGTCTTCCACATATCACAGCAGATGAAATATGTTCACATACATTATCACATCATCGACCATGGTAATCTAGACTTCGATGATGGGGAGGATTTTAGAAAGGTTCCTATAGAGATTGAGGATCGACAAAAGCGGGTCCTTCGTGGACAGTTGATACCTCTTGTGCACGTTCGTTGGCATCACGGGAACCTCTGGGAGAGCACATGGGAGTGGGATGCCCAGATTAATGCTCAGTACCCCCACTTGTTTACCTAGATTGAGTTATGGCTTATGGGAATGTACAACCCTGATGCGGGATGATTGTAAAGGCAAAGAATTTATAAGTAATTGTTTTTAATAAATGGTAATTTTACATGTCCTCAAAAATTAAAGGAACATGATTCTGAGTTCCAGAGTGCTCAGAATGAATTTCTGAACTTTTTTTGTGTACGTTCAGTAACCATGCGAGCATATATTTCTATCTTTTGATCTGGTGCTAGGAATTTAAACCTAATGGCACCGTTGAACTCACATCACCGGTATTTCCTAAAGAGACATTCACCTCGATGGAAGTTGGTCGATGATAGATGTAATTCTTGGGGTTTTTCAGAAATGAATAAAAAAAATATTGTTGTATCGCTATTATTTTTATTTCATTTGTTAAAACCTTCATGTGGAAGTTGAGAAGAGGGGACCGCTAGACCTTATCCTCCCATGAGAGGTTATGATTTTGGGGACCAATTGAGGCATAAACCTCTCAACTCCCTCATTAAATGTGGGAGAGCCTTTTGAACTCCTCCAATATTAATTGTGCCAACCCTCCTTTAAAAAAATTAAGCCAACACTCATAATTAATTGTGCCAACTTTTGAGATTAATTAAATAAATTGTAATTATATTCCAACATAAATAATAGATCATAATTTATTATTTTAGGGGTACCATTTCATTAGGGTGGAATTGGTAGAAGAGGAGATTTGGGTGAAAATCCCTCCAGCAAAGGATCTCCAAACTCCGTCGAAGGATCTCCAACGACGCACGAATAGAAAATTGATGAAAATGCTGACGACACGGATGTCCTTCTTTTCCAAACGATTCATATACATCCTTGTAACCTCTATGATGTCATCAAGAATATGAGGAAGGGTATTATTTATATTTTATCAATTCATATGTATACATAGTCTATTTCTTTTGCAGGTTGGGAACAATAATTGTGGGAGGATATAATTTTGGATGTTCATGTTCATGTTCAAGATGAGCCATATGCTACAACCCAAATGCGGAGGGTATGAAAAAAAACATGGCCCAACCCTTCAAAAAATCTTGTCATGTTCTTCAAGATGGAGGAGGATGGAAACCATCAATGGTTGGAGCATGAGAACTGTAGTCAATGCCACCACTGACCATGATGAAGGCGACAGCGTCGCCCTGTGGCCACTTCAAAAGCCCCGCGGCTGGACCACCACCCCGCGGCTGGACCGTACCCCATGTTCGGACCCCCGCCGAGTGACCGGACTGTGCCTCGCATCCATACTGTATCCCTGAGGCCAAACCTTCGCCCTGCGGCCGAACCACCCTCCCTGGCCGGGCCGCCCCGCGGACCCATAGCCTCTCGGATCCCTCAGTGACCTTGGGTCCACCTGCAGCCGTCTATGGCCCATCGCGGCCTGCCTGGCCAGACCCAACAGATCAGGCTGCCTATCGGGCCACGCTTAACCCAATGGGTCGGGCTGCATCGCGGGCCAGGCTGGATCCAGCGGTTCAGGCCAGGATGACTCGAAATGGGTCGGCCCAGGCAGGGTCGATCCGAGTCGGTTCGATCGGTTCGGACAGGACCTGGGCCCACTACGGCCCAATTACATTCTTTTGTCCATAAGTTTAGTACCAGACATCTGTAAGATGAACCATCATTAGCATTGGAAACCTTAGTGAATGTTGGTCCCATTGAATGATACACCATTTTTCTTTGGATTGTGATGGGGAATGGATAGGTTGGAACGATCACGAATCCAACCAGGCAACCAGGACTAAAAGGAAAATAACATACAGACCTTGAGTCTGATGGATGCGTCGTTAGTTATGTTGAGACCAATATGACGTGGTTGGTCTTTGAGATACATATTCATGGTACTTCATGGAATTTGGAGTATCGAACAGTAGCTACTGGAGCAGATCCTCTTAGAGACATGTGAGAATATTGCGGAAACCCAGTGGCTGGCTGAGACTCGATGAATGATGACCATTTCGACTCAGAGTGACATGACATGCCTATTGGGGAGAGACATGGTGATGTGGAAAATACATTGTGGGGAGTTCCTTGGTGATGTGATAGACCCACTGTACTCGACAGTATGAGTACCTCAGTAGGCCATGAGGGGGAGAACCTTGGTGACACAGAAGATCCATGGTGGGGAGTGCCTTGGTGATGCCGCAGACCCACAGTACTCAGCAGAAGGAGTAACTCAGCTATCCAAGATTAGTTTGAAGCCCCTCTATGTGACGCGGCAGGCCCCATGAAATGGATAGAAGAAGAGTCCTCTAGTAGCTGAGGTGTTCGACTTTGTGATAGGGAATGATACTTGGTAATATCCCTTGAATAATTATTGGTGTGAGATGAGTCATTTCCTTTATGTTTTCCTTATTATTGAGATAGATTACTTGATAAATTATATATTTTTAAGGGCATATACATAAGTAAGGATATAAATTGATTTCATATATTGTGATTTATATTTGATATATTTTGTGAGACCTAGAGTGTCTCGAGATCCCAACATAGTATCATTATACTAACCCCTACACAAGCTATGCCACCACCATGTTGTGTTGGATGTAGATGATGGACATCGCTGACTGAATCTGAGAGTACCAGGACTAGATGGTACTTGGAGGTGGACTATACTATTTGTCGGTACACAGAGGAGACGGGTGGACTGGGAGTGCTGAAGAGGTTATCTATACCTACCCTTTAGGTAGAAACCTCAGTGATTGATCTTGTAAATATCTATCATTTTCATCAGTTGTATTGTATCATAGTTGTACATTGACTTTCTAGTTTGGCTTGTATTCCAACACCTTTTTCATACTACACTCACTCAGTTTACTATTTATTCTACTTGTGTTCCTATCCTGATGTGTGTTTGGTTACATGTGCTTACAGGTTATACAGGAAATGCATTCACAGTTTTTGGGAATATTCCTTCGGTGCTAGTTGCCATCCCTGGCATATGGAAGGTAGGATTAGGGAAGTCATGAAACAGGCCCCGGGATATTTGTTATGTCAAAAAGATCCAACACAAAGGATCAATAACATCCAACTCCTACAAAATGTTCTTTCCCTTTTCTCATTATAGAAATATAACAATATTAAAAAATTTAATGTAAAATTTAGGGTCTGTGATATAAATAGAAATTGGGTATCACTAGGTATTCCATAAAATATTCCATAATAATAATCCAAATAATGAATTAAATTTTGAGAAAATAGGTCATGTCAAAATATCTCATTTTATTTTTTTTAAAAAAACACGTTTTTTTAATAACAGAAAACATTCCAACATAGATTAAATAAAAATTTGATTTAAAATCGTTATTATAAATAATTTATCAAGATTTAAATAGTTCCACAATCAATTGAATATACAATAAAAATTACAATAAGAACCATGGTCATCTACCCTACAATATCATAGTTATTGGAAAGAATATCAACAAATATATCAGAACAGAAATCATGAGAAATATCATTACTCATATCACTCGGGTTCAACCCGAATAAGATTCATCAATATCCCATCTGGGATATGATATTCTATGCTATGTATTTTAAGTGTTTTCCACATCAATCCAATTTTTATTAATCATTATCGTCGCCTGATTGACCCATATAACCAACAAAATACCCCTGACCACACATGCTCAATCAATTAATCAATAAAATTTAAATAATATCATTTCATATCAATCATCATTTAAATATCCATTAAATAGTTTTTCAATAACAATTTACAGATTTAGTTTAGAAACAAAACCTTTTATTTCCATAATTTCACTTATTTATAAAAATAAAATAAATCATATGATTGTACCTATTAAATTAATTACATTTTTCAAAATTAATTTCTCAAATAATGTAATCAATTATATCAATTTAAATATATGTCATGAATTACCATTCCATTAGAATTCAGGGGGGTCTCAAAATCTTTGAAATTAAAAATTCTAGTATCAAATTATATATATTTGATGTTTCATTAATGAATTTAAATATAATTATTTTTTTTCATAATAGTGGATTTTATTATACTACTAATATCAAATAGATCAACATTCCATTAAACAAGGATCCTGAGTCAACACATATAGAAGGGATCACCAATTTTGATCAAATTAGATAGGGATTTAAAAACTAAAACAAGAATCAATATCCCACAAAACATTTTTTGTATAATTCCAATATATTATGATCTAAATACCACTAAAGATGAAGGATGGAGTGATATATAGAAACAATTATAGTGGTGGTCCACTAATTAGATAGTGATTAGATATTTCACACGAATATTCATTTATGAAATGTGTGGCTTTGGTGGAGCCAAAATTGATTATATAGATCCTTAAAATCCATAATAATTGAGTATGTATGAGTGGGGTAGTTTTTAAATAATAAAATATTTCTCATCAAATTTGAAATAAAATTTAGTAATATTAAAAACCTGCACAAGTGGTTTGTTAGGCTTTGTGCATGGTTAGAATAACTACACACCCCAACAATGGAACAACATTGGAATCCTTGTATAAGGCGTAAGATTTATCCAAGGATGGAGTAATTTTTATACAACCATTACCCAACCATGAAAACGCTCACTATTTAGTGTTTCAGGGTTTTCAAAGGATTGGTGCAGAATTTGTAAAATAGTGGGTCAACCATCCACAACCAATTAAACGCCCAATATATTTCATGTCCCTACTAAAAACCTTGAAAAATTCCAAAATATAGAATGATCAAAATATGATTTGAGATGTACCAAAAATTTAAAAACTGGACGTTAAAAAATCCCCACCATAGGACCATTCTTTCACAACAAATACTGTCAGGATATTTACTTATGAAAGATATGTAGCCCCAAATCTCTCATCAATTTATTCCTATAATATGGGAATTTCGAATTTGACCCATGCTTAAATAAAACAAAAAACAAAGGTATTATCCTCCCTTGAATATCCCTTTTCTCCGAATCAACTATCCTAAATTGATTCACAATCAAATTCAAATCACACCCAATGTCAATATCCTTCCACCGCAAGACACTAGATGGGTCAGAAATTTACTACATAAGATGTGAAACATCGAACATATTATATATAAAAGTCAATATTAGTGGAAGTGATAAATGGTAACCTAATTTACCCATATTTTAAATGACCTCAATTTTTTCACAAAATGAGGTGTAATATTTCCTTCCCTCTTATGTAATCGATGTCCCAACCGATGTTAGACATTTATGAACAACTAGCTAGCAACGATAAAATCTAACACTTTATTATTAATAAAAAATATTATCTTAATATTATCTATATATCATCTAAATTATTTGATTGATGAACTAAAAAATTTAAATTATCTCTTGGATGAAACTCAGCCTAACAATGGAAGCCACTCCAACCTCAGACCATCACAAAAGAGATTTCCATGTCCAACCAAACAAAGAAAGAAATGAATCTTTTTTTATAGTAGACTTGTAACTATATTATACGAAAAATCAACCAATTCAAATATTCATCCTAAATTAAAACAATGATGATGATCTAGACAAAAATTATATACTCAATAATATTTATAGATCTCTTTATTTGGATATATATCAGTGGATAGTAAACAATATTCAAATGAACAAGAGATCCCATCACTTTCTAAAGGGCCTTCCAAAACATTACGGAAAACATGAATCTATATCATGGAATATAGAAGATATAACTCTATGGAAATTAACAATCTCTTTCACATAGTAATTTCCAAACTATTAACCATTATTTGTATCATGAATGGGTATAATGTGAGATGATTTCATTAGTATATCGATAACATCCCTTAATGCATTTTTCCTTCTAGGTGTACTTGTAAAAAAACCCCAATTTAAATATATATATATATTCCCACATATATAATAGAATTAGAAGTGGTTGGGGAAAACTTGAATGACTGTGGTTCTAAGACTTGATATCTTGATTGGTATAACACTGTGAGATAATGTTAGAGATATATTGTCTCATACCTATACATCATAATCATCACCTCATTTCGTAAATAATAATTTTGGATATAGGGTGTGTAACCCATTCAGAATTAGGTAAATACCTATGTCACATCCTTCTGCATGGATACGAGCATAATAACTAAGTCCGAAAACATAGAATTCACCTAATAGAGGGAGACCACTAAAAACATTATCCCCACATAATGAGAATATATAGTGTTATATAATTACTAATAAATATATATCTACTAATAAATAATACCAATATGGGTTGAGGTAAATTCAAAACATACTAACACCACCTCATCACATTCCTCTCTGACTCATAAATGAAACAATGAAAAAAAGAACAATTAAATTCTGTAGATCAAATGATTCTTTCATTGTCTTGGTTAGGAGACGGTATATTTTAGGGTTGTTTACAACATTACCATTTTTATTGGTGTGTGAGATATATATATCATAATAATGTTGGTAGTTCACCAAATGAATCTAGAAAATTATAATATATTTTTGAGAGATGTTATAACTGATACTGTTGTGGAATGAATATAGAGTAAATCTTTGTTTAAGGTAATATCACATAATATTAAGAACAATCATAAACAATTTGAGTTCATGATCATGGGTCAAACTATTTTTCTTATGTATCCTATGTGGCTGACAACCATATCTTATGAAATGATCACACTACAAAACAACAAATCTCAAACACAATAATGATGCATAAAAACATTAAAAATAGTCTTTATCAACCTATAGTAGAATCAACCACTATTTTTATGTCAATTGATGTTTTAGATTGACAAAAAACACAAAATTTTCCGTTCCGAACAATTTTTACTTCATTCAGATTGAGAGTGTTAATCCTAGAAGGAATCATTGATAAATAATTAACAAATTGGTGATAATATCCTACTAGAATAATGAAAACATATATATAATAACCATTATGTGGATGGTACTATTTTATAATATCTTCCACCTTCTCTTATTAAACAGATAAAAAATCATTATAGACCATGTTCCCAATAACATTACTTTCTGAAACAATAAATCACATTATAATATGTTGGAATAAAGACGGTTATTTTCAAAAAATTCCATAATTTCACATAGAGGATTCACATGATCCTATACTTATATAGAGTTGATAGGGTGTCATCCATAAAGACCACCACTAACCTATAAAGATACATTTAAGAGATCATATTAAATAAATAAATAATTTCTACAAGAGAACTAGTTAGAACAAATTGGATTGCATGATACACATAAGGGATATAATAATTATGGAACAGTTTTTCTATATGAAAGAGCATTTATTTCTCAAATTTTGATAAATGTGTAGAAATTAAAAAAATTTAAACCATTTAAACCATTTAATATGGTCATCTATATAAAATATTGTATAAAAAGAATAATTTTTAAATATCATAACACGATTGAGTTTTCTCTAATCAACACACGTGGTAAATGTTCCATCAATATTATTTTCTAATGAAATAGGTAACACCCATTGTGAAACCCGGTGTGTATAATTACATTCTCAAAAAGATATTCCAACTAGGAGTTCAGTTTTTTATTTCATCTTGATCTATGTGAAATGAATGAATAAAAAATGGTTGGATAGTTTTAACCAAATCAGTATCAAAACACTACGACTCTAATCAGTGGAAACCCAAATATATAAGAAGAAAAAACAATGAGAACACAACAATATCCATAGGGTGACCATAACTATAATATTCATGATCCAGATCAAATAAAAAAACTAATATATATTTCACCCACAATAGATAAGAAGGTCTCACTCAACATAGACATGGGTCCCATTCCACCCGAAATATATGTCACACCCCATCAGTCTGAGTAAAGAATAACTATTAATGATAAAATAAAATTTTAAATTATTATCATTAATAAAATACATCTATAGAATAAAATAAAGAGGCTTCATATCATGAAATTGAAATCCCGAAGTTGTCATGATATATAATAAAGAGAAGAAACATGCAAGAAAACAATGACACGAATCTATCATAGTTCAAAGGGTTGTAGTAATATCTATCACTTATGTTAAAATATCGATTATTTGATTTAATAGGATAATAATATGAGATTATATAAAGAAGGGACATGAATGAGTATCAAATAATTTATTCACAAAACATGAATCTATAATTATTTTATCTATCATATTCACTGGATGAGTGTCAAATTTTTCAAGAGAAACATCCAATACATGAGGATGCATTGTTCCACATTCATACGGTTGTAACACCTTTTCTCATGAATCATATATAAAAAAATGATCCATTTAGTTTATTATAATCCCACACTAGTATATGTAGCTGAAAAGATCCAACAAAACATATATATATGTGTGACCATAGTGTCAAGAGGATCTATATACAATGGGTTCCTCTGTGATTTATTTTTCTAGTGCCCTTGACTTAAAAAATGCGAGCATGACTATGGGAAACATTAATACACTATAGGAGGTTTAGAATAACACTTATGTCAGGAACCTTCATGAAACTCACCCCGCTTCCTATTTCCCATGAAGGGATTTAAAGAATGAAAACTGACCAAAATATGGAATCCAATCAACACCGAAAAAACATCTTGGTGAAGATTTTCCATCAATTCAATATTCATAACATCATCATAATATGGGATATTTAGTAATAAATACTTATAAGAAATATCATGTCTAATATCCATATAGAAATATTGATTAATCATCTTCTCATTCGAAAACATATCATGTAAATAGTGTAAATCATCATAATTGGGGATCAAATAATCTATCCGGGTCCTATTATCTCATTAGAGTATGAAAAACTTTATAGCCTTATCCACCACTATATACTCTAGATAGAAAAATCAAATGAAAAGGACCTTATAGACCTTCCACTATAATCCCTCATTATTGTTCTTTATCACTAGCTAGTTTTCTCTATCAAAATAGTATTAATTGTTTTACATAAACCGATCATTCATTTCTATGTAATCAAACCCAAATCTATATCACTCTCAAGAAATACACATCGTATTTATGATCATTATATTCTTGGATTATTGGTGTCTTATGAATAATGAAATATTGAGCATGATACTGAGATTCATCCCTATAATGTTATAAGGATGGATCCTGAATATGAAATGTATGAGGTCCTTGAACTAGATCCTTGACGACATGCACCATAATATCAACAAAGAATTTGATAATGGAAGTATCCACCAGCTATGATTCTCTAAAATCTACCACCTATAGAATATTCAGACATATTTTGATTGGAATTATGCTACACAATATAAACGAGTAGTATTTAAAATATCATAATATTACTCATATAGAAAACTACACATTATAAAAGTGAAAAACAATCCCATAAATTATATTAAAATGATATGTATTTCCACCTATAAAAAATTAACTGTGAAGATAGAAATAGATAAAACAATTCATCATAGTACCTATCCCTTATAACCCGTAGGGACTAAAGGTTCATTTGGATGACATCATCCCACGAAGTCACACATCACTAGCTTCTATGTCATGAAAAGTCCTCTCAAACAAAATATCGATATAAAATAAATATTCTCAACAAATACCATTGATAGAAAATTTTGAAAAACATCCTGGATACCCTTTTACTACGATACCCGAGCAGAATATAACATGGAAGAAATAGTATCACTAATCCAAATGGGATTTAAACTAGCACCTGACATTGTATATGATACAAGAGGAATGAATTTTATGTAAACATGTTGATGACAAATGGTATAAGTTTTTTTAACAACACTACTAATGGTGATTGTTGTAAATAATATGTATTACAATAGAAAATGTATTTTATTATAAAAGAACTCAGTATCTTGATAGATAAAACTAAAACATCTTAATGAAAATCATTTCTATATGATAGAGGACCAACAACAACATCCTCTAAAAAGAGGCACATTCATTTTGATCTAACATGGAATTATAAAATATAAAAAACTCAAGTAACATTGTAGTATTATAGTTATAAATCAAAATATGGTCTCATTATGTTCTCCAAAATGGGTACTATAATAGTAATCCAAATCAAACAATCAATTTTTTGTATAATGGCCATGATATAATATCACATTTATGTAACTAAATAAATATTCATTTTATAAATTTATGTGAATGAGTTAAATCATAAATCATATAAAAATACTATATAATGTAATTTATATAAATACTTTTTAACTATTTAAACAGTTCTATAATCCATGGAATATATAATAAAAACATTCAAATTAAGAACCATGGAATCTAATCTATAATAGAATATTTTATTGGTATTTTTTCCTCACACATATCATATTAGTGATCATGGATATTAGATATTTACCAATCCCACATGAAATAAACTAATACTAATCATCAACATCACATTGGGGATTATATAATCCAAACTATTTTTTGAAGTTTTCATTATGAATCTATTCATAAGTAATCATCTTTGTAGAGTGAATGTCTTAATAACCTAACTAGATTCTAATTATTTTATGTGGTCAGTCAATCAGTCAATAATGTGACAATAGTCTGTTTTCATGTCAATCATTATTCCCAATTCAATTTATCCATTTTTAGATATAATTTTCAAATCCATTTTCAAAACTATAGCATGGGTATAAATCATTTCAATAATTTTCAAAAAGAAAAAATTGATCATAAAAATTGTCAAATTATATTAAATTTATCTTTCTAAAAATAATTCACAAATATATTATATTAAATTTTATCTATTAAAATATTCAAAAAAAAATTTGTTCATATATAATTAGTGTTTTTCCCAAAATCAATGCCATTAAAAATTCAAGTTCTCAGTCATATAAAATTTAGTTTTCATTATTAAAATTAAATTGACTTTAAAGGAATCGATTAAATAATGGATAAAATTATACAACAAGTATCAATGAGCACCAGCTACCTTTAATCATATATTTCTAATCATTATAAATTGTGGGGTTCACTGATGAGGAATGAATTAAAAAAGGGTTTGGTGGAGCTATGATGATCTCATGGAAGTCTTGTCAACTATGGAAATAAAATATTCCTATGTGGGTTTATTTAGTGATAATAAAAAATATCTTAATAAATTTATAATCAATTTTCTAAATATCAAAAACCATTATGCACTAATTTCATGGTTGGGATGAATTTTTAAAAAATCTATCTATCCTAAATGTGAACCCCCTGTAGAATAAATATCAATGGTTAGATGTTTCAACTACATGGGATACAGATTTTTCAAACCAAGATTAAATATTGAAAATCCTCACTATCCTTGGATTCACTTAATTCAATGCATGGGTGCACAAACTATAAAAATGGTTTCTAACAGTTCGAAACACATAAAACATTCAAAACATTCTATATTTCACCCGAATAACCCATAAAAATTACCCTTGAATAGAAATAAGAAAATAAGAGTTTAGAAGTCCATATAAATCAAAAATTGGTTTTTTATAGATCAATTAGGTGGTTATTTTATTTGGACATGGAATACATAATTTTTTCCCTATTGAAGATATATTGGGAGAGGATTCAGTATATATATCCATTTAATTTTGTTATTGACATATAATTTTCCATTTGTATTTATATTTTGGAATATAGGTGATATTTAGGGTACTACTATTGTGGGGAGAATCAGATCAGTCATTATTGATTGTGGAATCTAGTTGACCATTGAGTATTCTTGGCGGTGAGAATCATTTATTCTAGGGAGTTTTTTACTCCCCATTTAGTCACTATAATTGAAAATAAGGTGACATTTGAATATTTTGTTTCCTAGACATTCATTCAAAAACAATATATATTTTCATTAATTAAAAATCATGTATAGATTTTTGGACCACTCTTTAGGTCATGGAATAGGATGTTTTCTATAGTATATGGGTTTTGGGGAATTTATAGTTGAATGAATATTTAGAGCGTAATTAATATTATACTAATTAATTACTAATTTTTTCATTAATGTATATATGGGATATATATTAAATGTTGAATCATATTAATATTCAATTAATTTTATTCAATCTAATATGGGTGTTTTTGCTATGTTGAATATTAAGAACCATTTAAAGAACTATGTCGTTAAAAATTAACATTTTCATATATTTTTATTCTTATTTTTTTCTTCCCTTTAATGTTTTGTATTTATCTTAGATTACGTTTTTTCTTGAATTCCGCAAGGATTTTTCACCATTTTTATTGTATTCATGATGGATTGGAAAGATAAGAGGGAGTTGTTGGAAAATTATTCACCATAGAAGCTCGTCCAAATATAGATCGAGGCTTGGAGTGTGTGTATTATAGTTCCAGTGGGAAGCATCGTCACCTTTATCCCGGTTGTAGGCCTATTATATGATTTTCTAGATAAATACATGTTTTTAACTAATTTTTGGAATATACCATAGGTTATTTGGGACTCCTATTAGGTTGATCTGTAGATTTTGGGAAATAATTGGGTGGTTTGGGATGTTTTGGGGGGGTATCATTCAGAAATTCACATGAACATATTATGTGGATCTATATACACAACCATTGTGTTCTTAAGAATCATTAAAGATGTGTTTTTGTTACTATAAACAATGTACTTAAGAGTGAACAATGTGTAAATTAATTATTTATGTGCCTATGTTCATAGATTGAAACCATTTGTAGGGGTACATGGACATATATGTTACTCTACCAAACTACGCACTGAGTGAACACTGTGTAGAGGTAATTGGATAAGTGTAAATAATTTTCTTTTCCATTTGGGTTACATTTCACAATACCACATGTTGGAGTATAAAATGTGAACTATGGGAATAAACATAGTAATTAGGAGTGGTATACACCGAGTGTGGGATGAAGTAAATGGAAAAGAAACCACATAGGGGTTTTTGTAACACCCCACGATTTCATAGTGTGTTATTTCTTCAAAATAATTCAATTACTTGCACTACACGTAACACTGAGTTCAATCATACCATGACTTACCAAAAAAAGCCATTCAAAAGAGGCTATGAATAGTATTAACTAAATTTTAAACTTTATATAATCCTTATAATTTTACAATCCATAATATGAGTTTCTTAGACATAATGCAAGAACAGATTCATTTTCAGTATTGCATTTTCATGAACTTTTAATTGTGAAACCTTTTTAAATACAAAATTTTAAACTTTTTGACTAAATGGGTACATCAAAAAAATTTAAAATGAAACATCCCAAGCTTCCACGGTACGCTTTCATTTGAATAATACAGTAGCATGTGTTGTACGCAACTTCGAGTTCTAACACACCTCAACCAATCAAACTAGCCGTTATGAATAGTAATATCAACCTTTTAAAATTTTAGAAATTTTATCTCTTAAAATGGACTTCATTTTTGGATTCGGAGTATCTAATTTAGCCTAAGTATAAATTTTGGTACTTTTCGGATAACTTTCATATTTTGATGAATAGTGAAAATTACTAAATTTTAATTAAAAACATCTTTTTTAATCAAAATAATTAATAGTGATAAATTATTAATTTGAGTGGTTTTAAAGTATATTTAGAATATATATATACCATTTAATAAAATTTTGGCCATTAGACATAATTTTACAATTAAATCGAACATAAACAAGTGTCAATCTTTTGATAGTTATTATCTCTTAAAAACACGCTTTTTGTTTTGACAGCGGGAATTAATTTTAAATTATTTTCTGCCACTTATGTGTTTTGAATTTAAAAAAATGGATTCCATATTTGAAATCAGGATGTTCAAATTGTGTAAATAGCAAACTTTTATTTTTAGACATTTTGAATAATTACTGCGGTAAATATTTTATTTACCATGGTTAAGGGTAAATCCGGTAAATAATGGTTAAAAAATAATATAATAATAATACTAAATTACCCTAAAACGGCTCCTAGCTTTATTGGTTGATACATGTTCGACCATAGGCATCTTTGGGTTGATTTTGGGACCCCATGGTGCCACTTGTAGGTGATAGGGACACTTTATTTTAATTAAGTTAAAATGAATACAAAAATGACACAAGAATATATCTTTTAGAAAACAATTTTTTACAAAGGGTTATATATGTTGGATTTTAGATTATAAATATTAATTAGAAAGATAAAAATCGTTACTACATATTTATATTTTATTTGTAATTTTTAGACATTAAAAAATTTAATTTATTTATGACACAACGATGATGAATTAATTACTATAATAGTGAAAAATTAAAATAATTGATATTATAAATACCCAAATAAATATAATATGAAGCTTTTAATGAATTAAACTAATTTTCTAGGATACTATGATATATTAGGATTGATTTAATCGACTTTTTTCGAAGTAATCAATCTTTTATGAGTTTCACAAAAATCAACTATTGAATAGTGTCAAAATTGACATAAAAGAGTTCTTAAAACAAATATTAAATTATTATTTGATATTAAATTCCTAAAAATCTAAGGATCGGCCAAGAGGCTAATATCATGATATTTTCATCATTAATGCACCACTTGGGGGTTGCTCGGATATATATATTATATTTATTAAACATATTATATAAAAATACAATGAGACATTGTAAAAGTGAAACTAATTAACTTAGAGTTAATACATAAAGATAAGGATAATATAAGTACCCAAACCTGTCTAAATTCTATTGGTTGAGTTGGTTTAGACCCATACCCACCTTAACATTTAAATAATAAACTTTTGATCCATTAGAAACCGAATATGAATTTATTATAAACTAAAATTGTTAGCTTTTTCAAAGGTGCCTCTCACCCCTCTTATAAAAGGGAACTCCTCCTTCTCATTTCATCACACTTTCAAAACCCTTTGGATCGGCAAAACTCGGCCCAAATACTCTCCCAACATCCCTCAATACATCCTAGAGGCCTTATTTTGATCATAAAGCCAACCTATGGAGCCCTTTTGATCAAATAAAAAGGAAGAACCCGAAGAAGAGGTAATGATTTCACCACCATTTTCCAAGTTCCTTTCTTCTTCCACTTGTTCTTCCTTTGTTATTACCATTCTAAAATAATATCTCCAGTATCATATATATACTGTGATGTTATTATAAATATGGTACAACCATATTCAGTATTCTACCCACCCTTTGAATAACATGTCACCATACGTGCGTACGTACGGTGTCTCCATATCGTGGTGTAATTGTTATTCAATATATTATTATTTGGATGGGTATAATAATTATATGTAACTCATTTAAATAGTAAATATAACATTATAATGATTCTGCATATATGATATAACAACCATTTATATATTATTTCAAAATAATTATATTGTCGCTCGTGCGTACGTACGAACTACCGTCTCCACGAACGCGATGAGATTCATTCTCCATCGTATCCATTCAAGTATAATTATCATTTGATGATTTAAAAATGATGTTTAAGGACATGATATCATTCTGGATATGAATAATATACAACCTATTCATTACAAACATGACTTACGTAACAAAACATTTAAAAGAAAACAAGTAAGTTAACACCTGAAAC
Source organism: Viscum album (assembly GCA_963277665.1). Classification (NCBI taxonomy): domain Eukaryota; kingdom Viridiplantae; phylum Streptophyta; class Magnoliopsida; order Santalales; family Viscaceae; genus Viscum; species Viscum album. The sequence goes on from OY728140.1 coordinate 1,063,151,343, forward strand.
AACGATAATACTAAGATATTATTATCAAATAAATATTAAAAGATCATATATGATATCATATTAATGTTTATGATTATTTTATAATTTAATAACAATTATTTCACCATTATACAGGAGTTTAACCTACCTCAACCAATAAAAAGTACAAGGTAAGGGGCTTTCATCTCACTCCTTATTCCTGTGAGATTCATGCCATATTGCCACCATCACCTTTTGTGTGGTGTATGTACTGCCCATAATTATATTCATTGTGTAATACACTCTAATTTATGTGTATTTACATATTAATTGTATGATACCTATTTCATGGGTTGTATGTTTCATAAGTTACCAAAATGGTAAGGGTTATTTCGCAATCTCTTCATTATCCGAGGTTTTTTATACGTAATAATCTACTGGGATCTCTTTATCATCCACATACATGTTTCTTAAAAATGAATTTCAAAACATTTTTACTATTTACTAGAATATGTGTTAAAGTCATTTATACCCTTGTTTGACTTTTTATAAGAGGTTTATAAAGGAATCTTTCCGTCGTTTTCCAAACAATGTGCTTTTTATCCTTTTCGACAAAATTAAGGTAAGAATGTTTTTTTAACTTATACGGCAGGTGTGGCTATTTTCCGCCGTTATAAAATCATCGAAGCTTCCCTTACAAGGTAATAATAATATTTTCAAAAAAAAGTTTTATTTCATAAATATAATACTCTTAAATGATTTCAAAATAGAAAGAGATATTTTTCTAAAATAGTCTTTATTTCATCTATGTCAACATCCTTTGATTGATTTTAATCTTATTTGAAGTTGATTTATTATGATACAAAACATCCATATTTTATTGAAGGTTTTGTGATATTTTTGACTGTGGATAAGTTATTCTTATGTCACTCATGGTTTTTGTTTAGAGTATTGACATTTCATAAGTTATTTGTAATCCGAATGTTTATGTTATATTTCAACCTTTCATTCAGATAAATGTGTTAGACAAGTATATTCCAGGTTGGGGACCTGTAAAAGTAAGCCCTCAGGCTTGGTCTCCAGTTATTAGAGGAACTCCGGTTTGGTCTCCGGTTATTAGAGGAACTCCGGGTTGGTGTCCGGTTATTAGAGGCACTCCGGGTTGGTGTCCGGTTATTAGAGGCACTCCGGGTTGGGTTCCGGTTACAGTTAGCCCCTAGGTCATGGGACGAGGCCTTGATAAAGAAATTAAAGTTCAGCATTATGCATTCCGACATTATGAAAGTGGTTATTGATATTGCATATGATTATTCGATTAGTAGAATATCCATGTGAATAAGTAAATGGCCTTATTTCATTTTACTTTTTCCATACTATGTTGAAGTTCATGTTTAAAAGGCTTTTGTTTTAGTAATGCATTGCCTTAAATGTTTATGCTTATTTTTGAATGTTCCTCTATATTGTTATCCTTAATGGGCATTTGAGCTCACCCCTTTTCTATGTTTTATTTTTCCCAGGATGTGAAGAATTAAGTTATGAATGACCTGCAGGGATATTATGAGGGGATAATAGTGTGGACTATGGAGAAATTATGTTGTCGTAATAGTTTTTCACTTTATGATGTAATGTAAAACTTATGAATATATCTAGTGTTTCCAAGGCAACTAAACCTATCGGTCTTTCGATATTTGGTATTTCTTTTTGATCAAGCCAATGTTATGTAATAATGCTCTGACTCTGGGTAACTAGGGTCGGGCGTTACAGTTGGTATCAGAGGTAGTTTAGTACAAACCTTGGAAGCTAGATTTAGATAAACTCTAATTAGAGCACATAGATTGAAGATGAATTTTGAGGATTAGTATAGAAGAACTTCCTAGAATTTTGGTATTGTAGAGATTTTGTGAGTTTTCCGAGCAATACATCCATGTCTGGAAACGAGCAGGAAGAGGCGGCTCTGGCACAGATGTACCTAGGGGTAAAAGTTGAAAACACAGCTTTGAGCTAGACTGAAACGGGAACTGGTGCACGACAACGGGCCTTGCTGCACTCTTGGTTACGACACTCCCAGGGGATATGCTTAGGATAACTCTCATTTTCATTAAAAATCATTATGAAGGGTTTATGAGTATATACTTCATCAAAGGAGACATTTTTATGATTGTAGATTATATCCATAAACTATTTAATTTATGTTATGTGTTTTACAAGTTTAGGATTAGGTATTTTTATTCATAAACTAATCTAATGTATGCCATTGTTTAGAAATGGCGTCCAGTATAAGGAATGAGAACTCTAGCAATGTACATGATACAAAGAGAAAGAAGAATCATATATTTTATGGTCTTAAGCCAGAATTTACAAGAGAAATAGTCTCGCATGTATTATCATCATATGAAGAAATAATATCATGTGTCGATAAGATAAGTAAAGAGTTTACTGAGTATTATGGCTTTGAAGGGAAGAAAGATAAGAGAAGGATGGAAGAGAGAAAGATGGATAAAGGGAAGAGGGAAAAGAAGAATTTTCCCATATGTGAAAACTGTGTAAAGAAAAACCCTGGAACTTTCTTGAAAGGAATGTGAGTTTGTTATAAGTGTAGAGGAAAAGGGCACACAAGTACGTGACTGAAAGTGTAAGAATATGGTTTCAAATGTACAATGATTCATTTTCAAGGAATTTGGACACAACGTGAACCCATTTCCCAGTCATCAGACTATGCTGCAAATGATGATATTGGATAATAATCAAGTTAAGATACTACCACAGATGAAGAGGAATGATTAGAGTTCTTATGTTGATTATGTCAATTGAGTGTTGTATCAATAATGTACTTGTAATAATAATTATGGAGTATATAAGGATTGTAATGCAGTACTATTTCATTAAGGACTTGAGATTGTGTGGAACAAAGAAAAGTGACTCAATAGATGGATAAATTTTTGGAAAATATATGGTTGAGAGAATGATAAACCATAATATAGTTCTGATACTGAGGTAGTGATTTTGGAATAAAACATGATTGTTTTGGATAAATTATATTGGATATTCATGACTACCTTGGAACTGATTAATGTTTTTTATATTCCATCATTGTTGGGGTTGAAAACATTTTTGGATTGATGAAGTATATCCAGCATTCTATATGGAATAAGGGAGCATAAATGTAATCAATAAGGAATATGGTAATTCAGGATGTTTCAGTGTGTTAAAAGAATACATGATGAAGGTATTCATATGCTAATACGGGGTAAAAGGGATCTACATTATGTTTACCTTCCTTATAAATGTTGGACTATGAGTTTGGGAAGAAGTATTTTGGATAGTTCTAGTCTGGATTATTTTGGATTTCCATAAAAGGACAACCCGAAGGTCGGGCGGCAAACTGTCACGTCCGGCAAGGATGCGAGACATGAACCCGCAACCGAAGGGCCACATGGGTGTATCACCTACCACTGGCCCACAAGATGTCCTGGATTAAATAATGTAGTTTTTATTAAAAGATCTTGTAGATGAATTATAAATTCGTTTATTTTGGAAGCCTATATGAATATTGTAAATAGATTTTTTTTCGATCTATTATCTTTTAGAGTGAAAGATGAGTTTTTGGTAGAAATTTATTAATGGATAAAACTCTAATTATAAAGTAAGTATATCTCCTTATGATCTTATCCAATCTCATAAATAAATTCCTCAACATTAAGAAAAGTAACTTAGAACAAAAATGTTGTCCTAGATGGTACCTTAAATCATCACTAATTTATGGCTTTGGGATTGTTGGCCTTTTCATAGCCATGTTCTCTACCACTCTCCATCAGATAATTGATGGTTAGATTTTTCTTCCATATCCATATTTTCCTACATGGAACCCTAGTATGTGTTATTTTTGGTAATCTTCATACTTTCCACTCTTTATTTTAAATAGAGGCCTCATTAATTCATTTTTCGATGTGGGATTTCAAGTAAGATATTTTGAAACGTCAAAAATGTGTTATCCTAATACCCTATGTTTTGTTGAACCGATGGTATTTTAAATCATCATAGATTGATGAGTTTATGGACCTCAATTTTATACTTGTTTGTGACTGATGACCTAAATCAGTACCTATAAATATTTACGTTTTCCCTCCAATTATATGTCTCTAATTGCCACCAATGTTCTCCTAATCGAGATCATAATTTGGTGGTGACCCTTTCATTTCTCTTTTCCTTATATTAAGACTAAATTTTAGTAACCCAATTTCCGATTTCGGTTTTCCCACAAATATATTTTCAATTTTCAACCTTTTATTTTCGAAGAACAATTTCAAATTGCGAGGATGCAATTTATTGAAGGAGGGGAGAATGTAACACCACAAGATTTCATAGTGTGTTATTTCTTCAAAATAATTCAATAACTTGCACTACACGCAACACTGAGTTCAATCACAGCATGAATTACCAAAAAAAAAACCATTCAAAAGAGGTTATGAATAGTATTAACTAAATTTTAAATTTTATATAATCCTTATAATTTTAGAATCCATATTATGAGTTTCATAGACATAATGCAAGAACAGATTCATTTTCAATAGTGCATTTTCATCAACTTTTAATAGTGAAACCTTTTTAAATACAATATTTTAATCTTTTTTACTAAATGGGGACATCAAAAAAATTTAAAATGAAGCATCCCAAGCTTCCACGGTATTCTTTCCTTTGAATAATACAGTAGCGTGTGTTGTACTCAACTTCGAGTTCCAACACACCACAACCAATCAAACTAGCCATTATGAATAGTAATACCTACCTTTTAAAATTTTAGAAATTTTATCTCTCAAAATGGACTTCATTTTAGGATTCGGAGTATCGAATTTAGCCTAAGGTGAAATTTTTGTACCTTTCGGATAACTTTCATATTTTGATGAATAGTGAAAATTACTAAATTTTAATTAAAAACAACATTTTAAATCAAAATAATTAATAGTGATAAATTATGAATTTGAGTGGTTTTAAAGTATATTTAGAATATATTTTTACAATTTAATAAAATGTTGGTCATTGGACATAATTTTACAATTAAACCGAACATAAACAAGTGTCAATCTTTTGATAGTTATTATCTCTTAAAAACACGCTTTTTGTTTTGACAGCAGGAATTAATTTTAAATTAATTTCTTCCACTTCTATGTTTTGAATTTAGAAAAATGGATTCCATATTTGGAATCATTATGTTCAAATTGTGTAAAGAGGTAACTTTTATTTTTAGACATTTTGAATAATTACGGCGGTAAATATTTTATTTACCATGGTTAAGGGTAAATCCGGTAAATAAGGGTTAAAAAATAATATTATAATAATACTAAATTTCCCTAAAACGTGTCATATCCTTATTGGTTGATACATGTTCGACCATAGGCATCTTTGGGTCGATTTTGGGACCCCATGGTGCCACTTGTAGGTGATAGGGACACTTTATTTTTATTAAGTTAAAATGAATACAAAAATGGCACAAGAATATATCTTTTAGAAAAACAATTTTTACAAAGGGTTATATATGTTGGATTTTAGATTATTAATATTTATTAGAAAGATAAAAATATTTTTTATATAATTCTATTTTATTTATAAATTTTAGACATTAAATAATTTAATTTATTTATGACACAATGATGATGAATTAATTACTATAATAGTGAAAAATTAAAATAATTGATATTATAAATACCCAAATAAATATAATATGAAACTTTTAATTAATTAAACTAATTTTCTAGGATAATATTATATATTAGTGTTGATTTTATTGAATTTTTTCAAAGTAATCAATCTGTTATGAGTTCACAAAAATCAACTATTGAATAGTTTCAAAATTGACATAAAAGAGTTCTTAAAACAAATATTATATTATTAAATGATATTAAATTCCTAAAAATCTATGGTTCGGCCAAGAGACTTATATCATGATAAGTTCATAATTAATGGACCACTTGGGGGTCGCTATGATGTATATAGTATGTTTATTAACCATATTATATAAAAATACAAAGAGACATTGTAAAAGTGAAACTAATTAACTTAGAGTTAATACTTAAAGATAAGGATAATATAAGTACCCAAACCTGTCTAAATTCTATTGGTTGAGTTTTTTTCGACCCATCCCCACCTTAACTATTAAATAATCATCTTTGGAGCCATTATAAACCGAATATGAATTTATTATAAACTCATATTTCTAGCTTTTCCAATGGTGCCCCTCACCCCTCTTATAAAAGGGCACTCCTCCTTATCATTTTTTCACACTTTCAAAACCCTTTGGTTTGAAAAAACTCTGCCCAAATACTCTACCAACTTCCCTAACTACAACCTTGAGGCCTTAGTTTGATCAGAAAGCCAACTTAAGGAGCCCTTTTGATCAAATCAAAAGAAAGAACCCGAAGAAGAGGTAATGATTTCACCACCCTTTTCCAAGTTCCTTTCTTCTTCCACTTCTTCTTCCATTGTTATTACCATTATAAAATAACAACTCCAGTATCATATATATACTGTGATGTTATTATAAATATGGTACAACCATATTCAGTATTCTATCCACCCTTTGAATAACATGTCACCATACATGCGTACGTACGGCTTACCATCTCCACGCCGTGGTGTAATTTTTATTCAATATATTATTATTTGGATGGGTATAATAATGATATGTAACTCATGTAAATAATAAATATAACATGTTAATGATTCTGTATATATGATATAACAACCATTTATATATTATTTCAAAATAAGGATATTGTCACTCGTGCGTACGTACGGACTACCGTCTCCACGAACGCGATGAGATTCATTCTCCATCGTATCCATTCAAGTATAATTATCATTTGATGATTTAAAAATGATGTTTAAGAACATTATATCATTCTGGATATGAATAATATACAACCTATCCATTACAAAAATGGCTTACGTAACAAAACATATAAAAGTAAACAAGTAAGTTAACACCCGAAACAACGATAATACTAAGATATTATTATCAAATCAATATTAAAAGATCATATATGATATCATATTAATGTATATGATTCATGTATAATTTAATAACAATTATTTCACCATTATACAGGAGGTTAACCTACCTCAACCAAGCAAAAGTACAAGGTAAGGGGTTTTCATCTCACTCCTTATTCCCGTGAGATTCATGCCATATTGCCACCATCACCTATTGTGTGGTGTATGTACTGCCCATAATTATATTCTTTGTGTAATACACTCTAATTTAGGTGTATTTACATATTCATTGTATTCTACCTCTTTCATGGGTTGTATGTTTCATAATTTACATAAGTTACCAAATTGGTAAGGGTTATTTCGCAATCTCTTCATTATCCGAGGTTGTTTATACGTAATAATCTACTGGGATCTCTTTATCATCCACATCCATGTTTCTTAAAAATGAATTTCAAAACATTTTTACTATTTACTAGAATATGGGTTAATGTCATTTATACCATTTTTTGACTATTTATAAGAGGTTTATAAAGGAATATTTCCGTCGTTTTCCAAACAAGGTGCTTTTTAACCTTTTCAACAAAATTAAGGTAAGAATGTTTTTTTAACTTATACGGCGGGTGTGGCTATTTTCCGCCGTTATTAAATCGTCGAAGCTTCCCTTACAAGATAATAAGAATATTTTCAAAAAGAAGTTTTATTTCATAAATATAAGACTCTTAAATGATTTCAAAATAGAAAGAGATATTTTTCTAAAATATTCTTTATTTCATCTATGTCAACATCCTTTGATGGATTTTAAGCTTATTTGAAGATGATTTATTATGATACAAGTTATCCATATTTTATTGAAGGTTTTGTGATATTTTTGACTATGGATAAGTTATTCTTATGTCACTCATGGTTTTTGTTTAGAGTATTGACATTTCATATGTTATTTGTAATCCGAATGTTTATGTTATATATCATCCTTTCATTCAGATGAATGTGTTAGACATGTATGTTCCGGGTTGGGGACCGGTAAAAGTAAGCCCTCCGGTTTGGTCTCCGGTTATTAGAGGAACTCCGGTTTGGTCTCCGCTTATTACAGGAACTCCGGGTTGGTGTCCGGTTATTAGAGGCACTCTAGGTTGGTGTCCGGTTATTAGAGGCACTCCGGGTTGGGTTCCGGTTATAGTTATCCCCTAGGTCTTTGGACGAGGCCTTGACAAAGAAATTAAAGTTTAGCATTATGCATTCCGACATTATAAAAGTCATTATTGAAATTTCATGTGATTGTTCGATTAGTAGAATATCCATGTGAATATGTAACTGGCATTATATCATTTTACTTTTTCCATACTATGTTGAAGCTCAAGTTTAAAAGGATTTTGTTTTAGTAATGCATTGACTTAAATGTTTATGCTTATTTTTGAATGTTCCGCTATATTGTTATCCTTACTGGGCATTTGAGCTCACCCCTTTTCTATGTTTTATTTTTTCCAGGATGGGAAGAAGTAAGTTATGAATGACCTGCAGGGATATTATGAGGGGATAATAGTGTGGACTATGGAGACATTATGTTTCCGTAATAGTTTTTCACTTTATGATGTAATGTAAAACTTATGAATATATCTAGTGTTTCCAAGGCTACTAAACCAATCGGTATTTTGAGATTTGATCTTTCTTGTGATCATGCCAATGTTATGTAATAGTGCACCGACTCTGGGTAACTAGGGTAGGGGCGTTACAGTTGGTATCAGAGGAAGTTTAGTACAACCCTTGGAAGCTAGATTTAAATAAACTCTGATTAGAGCACATAGATTTAAGATGAATTTTGAGGATTAGTATAGAAGAACTTCCTAGAATTTTGGTATTGTATAGATTTTGTGAGTTTTCCGAGGAATACATCCCTGTCTGGATACGAGCAGGTAGAGGCGGCTCTGGTACAGCTGTACCTAGGTGTAAAAACCGAAAACACAGCTTTGAGCTAGACTCGAACGGGAACTGGTGAACGACAACGGGCCTTGCTGCACTCTTGGTTACGACACTCTCGGGGGATATGCTTAGGATAACTCTCCTTTTCATTACAAATCATTATGAAGGGTTTATGAGTATATACTTCATCAAAGGAGACATTTTTATGATTATGGATTATATCCATAAACTATTTAATTTATCTTATGTGTTTTACAAGTTTGGGATTAGGTATTTTTATTCATAAACTAATCTAATGTATGCCATTGTTTAGAAATGGCGTCCAGTAGAAGGAATGAGAACTCTAGCAATGTACATGATACAAAGAGAAAGAATGATCATATATTTTATGGTCTTAAGCCAGAATTTACAAGAGAAATTGTCTCGCATGTATTATCATCATATGAAGAAATAATATCATTTGTCTATAAGATAAGTAAAGAGTTTACTGAGTCCTATGGCTTTGAAGGGAAGAAAGAGAAGAAAAGGATGGAAGAGAGAAAGATGGATAACGGGAATAGGGAAAAGAATAATTTTCCCATATGTGATAACTTTGGAAAGAAACACCCTGGAACTTTCCTGAAAGGAATGGGAGTTTGTTATAAGTGTGGAGGAAAAGGGCACAAAGTACGTGACTGCAAGGGTAAGAAAATGGTTTCAAATGTACAATGATTCATTTGCAAAGATTTTGGACACTACGCGAACCTATTTCCCAGTCATCAGACTATGCCGCAAATGATGCTATTGGATAATAATCAGGTTATGATACTACCACAGATGAAGAGGAATGATTAGAGTTCTTATGTTGATTATGTCAATTGAGTGTTGTATCAATAATGTACTTGTTATAATAATTATGGAGTATATAAGGATTGTACTGTAGTACTATTTCCTTAAGGACTTGAGATTGTGTGGAACAAAGAAAATTTACTCAATAGCAGGATAAATTTTTGGAAAATATATGGTTGAGAGAATGATAAACCATAATATAGTTCTGATACCGAGGTAGTGATTTTGGAATAATACATGATTGTTTTGGATAAATTATATTGGATATTCTTGACTACCTTGGAACTGATTAATGATTTGTATATTCCATCATTGTTGGGGTTTAAAACATTTTTGGATTGATGAAGTATATCCAGCATTCTATATGGAATAAGGGAGCATGAATGTAATCAATAAAGAATATGGTAATTCAGGATGTTTCAGTGTATTAAAAGAATAGATGATGAAGGTATTCATATGATAATACGGGGTAAAAAGGATCTACATTATGTTTACCTTCCTTATAAATGTTGGACTGTGAGTTTGGATAGAAATATTTTGGATAGTTCTAGTCTGGATTATTTTGGATTTCCATAAAAGGACAACCCGGAGGTCGGGCGGCAAACCGTCGCGTCCGGCAAGGCTGCGAGACGTGAACCCACAACCGAAGGGAGACAAGGGCATATCACCTGTCACTGTCCCACGAGATGTCCTGGATTAAATAATGTAGTTTATATTAAAATATCTTGTAGATGAATTATAAATTCGTTTATTTTGGAACCCTATATGAATAGTGTAAATAGATTTTTTTTACGTTCTATTATATTTTAGAGTGAAAGATGAGTTTGTGGTAGAAATTTATTAATGGATAAAAATCTAATTATATAGTAAGTATATCTCCTTATGATCTTATCCAATCTCATAAATAAATTTCTCAACATTAAGAAAAGTAACTTAGAACAAAAATTTTGTCCTAGATGGTACCTTAAATCATCACTAATTTATGGCATTGGGATTGTTGGCCTTTTCATAGCCTTGTTCTCTACCACTCTCCATCAGATAATTGATGGTTAGATTTTTCTTCCATGTCCATATTTTCCTAAATGGAACCATAGTATGTGTTATTTTCGGTAATCTTCATACTTTCCACTCTTTATTTTAAATACAGGCCTCATTAATTCATTTTTCGATGTGGGGTTTCAAGTAAGATATTTTGAAACGTCAAATATGTGTTATCCTAATACCCTATGTTTTGTTGAACCGATGGTATTTGAAATCATCATAGATTGATGAGTTTAAGGACCTCAATTTTATACTTGTTTGTGATTGATGACCTCAATCACTACCTATAAATATTTACGTTTTACCTCCAATTATATGTCTCTAATTACCACCAATGTTCTCCTAATCGAGATCATAATTTGGTCATGACCCTTTCATTTCTCTTTTCCTTATATTAAGACTAAATTTTAGTAACCCAATTTCCGATGTGGGTTTTCCCACAAATATATTTTCAATTTTCAACCTTTTATTTTCGAAGAAAAATTTCAAATAGCGAGGACGCAATTTATTGAAGGAGGGGAGAATGTAACACCCCAAGATTTCATAGTGTGTTATTTCTTCAAAATAATTCAATAACTTGCACTACACGAAACACTGAGTTCAATCACACCATGACATACCAAAAAAAAGCCATTCAAAAGAGGTTATGAATAGTATTAACTAAATTTTAAACTTTATATAATCCTTATAATTTTAGAATCCATATTATGAGTTTCTAAGACATAATGCAAGAACAGATTCATTTTCAGTATTGCATTTTAATCAACTTTTAATAGTGAAACCTTTTTAAATACAATATTTTATACTTTTTGACTAAATGGGGACATCAAAAAAAATTAAATTGAAACATCCCAAGCTTCCACGGTATGCTTTCCTTGGAATAATACCGTAGCGTGTGTTGTACGCAACTTCGAGTTCTAACACACCACAACCAATCAAACTAGCCATTATGAATAGTAATACCACCTTTTAATATTTTAGAAATTTAATCTCTCAAAATGGACTTCATTTTTGGATTCGGTGTATCGAATTTAGCCTAAGGTGAAATTTTGGTACTTTTCGGAAAACTTTCATATTTTGATGAATAGTGAAAATTACTAAATTTTAATTCAAAACAACTTTTTTAATCAAAAATATTAATAGTGATAAATTATGAATTTGAGTGGTTTTAAAGTATATTTAGAATATATTTTTACCATTTAATAATATTTTGGTCATTGGACATAATTTTACAATTAAACCGAACATAAAAAAGTGTCAATCTTTTGATAGTTATTATCTCTTAAAAACACGCTTTTTGTTTTGACAGCGGGAATTAATTTTAAATTAATTTCTTCCACTTATGTGTTTTGAATTTAGAAAAATGGATTCCATATTTGGAATCATGATGTTCAAATTGTGTAAATAGGTAACTTTTATTTTTAGACATTTTGAATAATTACTGCGGTAAATATTTTATTTACAATGGTTAAGGGTAAATCTGGTAAATAAGGGTTAAAAAATAATATTATAATAATACTAAATTACCCTAAAACGTGTCCTAGCTTTATTGGTTGATACATGTTCGACCATAGGCATCTTTGGGTCGATTTTGGGACCCCATGGTGCCACTTGTAGGTGATAGGGACACTTTATTTTAATTAAGTTAAAATGAATACAAAAATGACACAAGCATATATCCTTTAGAAACACAATTTTTACAAAGGGTTATATATTTTGGATTTTAGATTATAAATATTCATTAGAAAGATAAAACGATTTCCTACATAAGGATATTTTATTTATAATTTTTAGACATTAAATAATTTAATTTATTTATGACACAATGATGATGAATTAATTACTATAATAGTGAAAAATTAAAATAATTGATATTATAAATACCCAAATAAATATAATATGAAACTTTTAATGAATTAAAATAATTTTATAGGATAATATGATATATTAGGATTTATTTTATTGACTTTTTTAGAAGTAATAAATCTGTTATGAGTTTCTCAAAAATCAACTATTGAATAGTGACAAAATTGACATAAAAGAGTTCTTAAAACAAATATTATATTATTAATTGATATTAAATTCCTAAAAATCTAAGGTTCGGACAAGAGACTTATATCATGATAGGTTCATCATTAATGAACCACATGGGGGTCGCTAGGATGTATATAGTAAGTTTATTAACCATATTATATAAAAATACAAAGAGACATTGTAAAAGTAAAACTAATTAACTTAGAGTTAATACTTAATGATAAGGTTAATATAAGTACCCAAACCTATCTAAATTCTATTGTTTGAGTTTTTTTCGATCCATACCCACCTTAACATTTAAATAATCAACTTTGGAGCCATTAGAAACCGAATATGAATTTATTATAAACTAATATTTCTAGCTTTTCAAGAGGTCCCCCTCACCCCTCTTATAAAAGGGGACTCCTCCTTCTCATTTCTTCAAACTTTCAAAACCCTTTTGTTCAGAAATCCTCTGCCCAAATACTCTCCCAACTTCTCTCACTACAACCTGGAGGCCCTAGTTTGATCAGAAAACCAACCTAAGGAGCCCTTTTGATCAAATCAAAAAAAAGAACCCGAAGAAGAGGTAATGATTTCACCACCCTTTTCCAAGTTCCTTTCTTCTTCCACTTCTTCTTCCTTTGTTATTACCATTCTAAAATAATTACTCCAGTATCATATATATACTTTGATGTTATTATAAATATGGTACAACCATATTCAGTATTCTATCCACCCTTTGAATAACATGTCACCATACGTGCGTACGTACGGCTTACCGTCTCTACGTCGTGGTGTAATTGTTATTCAATATATTATTATTTGGATGGGTATAATAGTGATATGTAACTCATGTAAATAATAAATATAACAAGTTAATGATTCTGTATATATGATATAACAACCATTTATATATTATTTTAAATGAATGATATTGTCGCTCGTGCGTACATACAGACTATCGTCTCAACGAACGCGATGAGATTCATTCTCCATCGTATCCATTCAAGTATAATTATCATTTGATGATTTAAAGATGATGTTTAAGGACTTGATATAATTTTGGTTATGAATAATATGCAACCTATCCATTAAAAACATGGATTACATAACAAAACATACAAAAGAAAACAAGTAAGTTAACACCCGAAACAACGATAATACTAAGATATTATTATCAAATCAATATTAAAAGATCATATGTGATATCATATTAATGTATATGATTCTTGTATAATTTAATAACAATTATTTCACCATTATACAGGAGTTTAACCTAACTCAACCAAGAAAAAGTACAAGGTAAGGGGTTTTAATCTCACTCCTTATTCCCGTGAGATTCATGCCATGTTGCCACCATCACCTTTTGTATGGTGTATGTACTGCCCATAATTATATTCTTTGTGTAATACACTCTAATTTATGTGCATTTACATATTAATTTTATGATACCTCTTTCATGGGTTGTATGTTTCATAAGTCACCAAATTGGTAAGGGTTATTTTGAAATCTCTTCATTATCCGAGGTTGTTTATACGTAATAATCTATTGGGTTCTCTTTAACATCCACATCCATGTTTCTTAAAAATGAATTTAAAAACATTTTTACTATTTACGAGAAAATGGGTTAAAGTCATTTATATCCTTGTTGGACTTTTTATAAGAGGTTTATAAAGGAATCTTTTTGTCGTTTTCCAAACAAGGTTCTTTTTAACCTTTTCGACAAAATTAATGTAAGAATGTTTTTTTAACTTATACGGTGGGTGTGGCTATTTTCCGCCATTATAAAATCGTCGAAGCATCCCTTACAAGATAATAAGAATATTTTCAAAAAAATGTTTTATTTTATAAATATAAGACTCTTAAATGATTTCAAAATAGAAAGAGATATTTTTCTAAAATAGTCTTTATTTCATCTATGTCAACATCCTCTGATGGATTTTAAGCTTATTTGAAGCTGATTTATTATGATACAAAACATCCATATTTTATTGAAGGTTTTGTGATATTTTTGATTGTGGATAAGTTATTCTTATGTCACTCATGGTTTTTGTTTAGATTATTGACATTTCCTAAGTTATTTGTAATCCGATTGTTTATGTTATATTTCAACCTTTCATTCAGATGAATGTGTTAGACAAGTATGTTCCGGGTTGGGGACTGGTAAAAGTAATCCCTCCGGTTTGGTCTCCGGTTATTAGAGGAACTCCGGTTTGGTCTCCGGTTATTAGAGGAACTTCAGGTTGGTGTCCGGTTATTAGAGGCACTCCGGGTTGGTGTCCGGTTATTAGAGGCACTCCGGGTTGGGTTCCGGTTACAGTTAGCCCCTAGGTCTTGGGACGAGGCCTTGACAATGAAATTAAAGTTCAGAATTATTCATTCCGACATTATGAAAGTGGTTATTGATATTGCATGTGATTATTCGATTAGTAGAATATCCATGTGAATAATTAAATGGAATTATTTCATTTTACTTTTTCCATACTATGTTGAAGTTCAAGTTTAAAAGGCATTTGTTTTAGTAATGCAATGCCTTAAATGTTTATGCTTATTTTTTAATGTTCTGCTATATTGTTTTCCTTACTGGGCATTTGAGCTCACCCCTTTTCTATGTTTTATTTTTCCCAGGATG
Organism: Viscum album; assembly: GCA_963277665.1. Classification (NCBI taxonomy): domain Eukaryota; kingdom Viridiplantae; phylum Streptophyta; class Magnoliopsida; order Santalales; family Viscaceae; genus Viscum; species Viscum album. Next base: position 1,063,166,722 of record OY728140.1, read on the forward strand.
TGAAGAAGTAAGTTATGAATGACCTGTAGGGATATTATGAGGGGATAATAGTGTAGACTATGAAGACATTATGTTGCCGTAGTAGTTTTTCACTTTATGATGTAATGTAAAACTTATGAATATATCTAGTGTTTCCAAGGCTACTAAACAAATCGGTCTTTCGATATTTGATCTTTCTTGTGATCATGCCAATGTTATGTAATAATGCACCGACTCTGGGTAACTAGGGTCGGGGCATTACAGTTTTTATATTTTTCATTGAAATAACACCATTTACATTGGATAAGTACTCTCCGAGTGTCCCAAGGAAAATAAACAGGGGGTATTTTGGGGTGCATACATTGTACCTGTAGTACATTACGTGTACTTTTCCTACCATGACCCAATTGGCCTATTTTTCATCAAGACGTCATATATTTACTTCAGAGTATCCCATTATTTGTATTCTACCACATCTATTGATAAAATATAATAATATTATATTTTGGAGGCCTTAAATATTGTCTTATTATTGGGAAAGTGTTTTCATGACAATTGCATTGATGCCTCGTTTAAGAATCCTCCTTATGTTTAGGTGGTGAGCATTGTGGCCCTTGTAAGGGTTGTGATCATTATAATAATATTTGAATCATTTTTCAATGGATATTTATTTTAAGATATTCAGTATGGATCCAAAATATTATATTATATATTATATCAAAGGACATATTGGTTTTTCATACGTGTTTGGACGAGATTCTCGAGGATAGATTATTTTTGGATTTTATCCATTGTTTGAGGACCAAAGATATTAGAGAATTTTATTTTTCTGAAATAAATAGCATGATTGATATTAATGAATTATTTTGAGTTCTTGATATTAGTTGGAAGACCTATTAATGAATCTTTTTTGGGATATTTATTAATCAAGAGATAATTTGTTTCCATAGTCATTGATTGATAATTCCCTTGTGGACTTGTTTTTCATTTCCTATCAATCCCCTATTCAGTTATGATTTTGATGTAATCATAGGTAAGGTGGGGAAAAAAATTTGAGTTATTTTATTTTTCAAACACATTTGGAATATTTTAGATATAGAATTATTTGGTTGATATTATGTGTTATATGGGATGTTTCTACACTGGGCTTGTCCAATGATTTTGTATGATCTAGAGGAACCACTCATAGTGTGTGATTCACTTAATATGGAATATGGGCCACATTTATATAATTAAAATGGGAATGTCCTGAGACATTGGGTGAAACATGGTATTATTTTCTTAAAATAGTTTTTTATTGTGACCATGTGTTTTTTATTATCCCTGACATTAGTTTGGACTCGAGGTGTGTTAATGAGAGCCTATGTTTTCACTTTTTAATTATTGGGTTCCACGGTGATGAGGGTTGATCCATAAATTATTCTCTCAGAGGATATTTATAATCATAGTAAAAATATGAGAATGGTGGTTTCATTGGGGAATCATCCAATATATGTATGGTCAATGGACATATTTTGGAGGTAATTACTACTAAGGAAAATGATATTAGGAGAATACCCTTTTGATAAAATTGATTCCGGGTTTGGCCAATGTTTTGATCTTGTTTTCAAATCCATTATTAGTATATGGGTTGATGTTATTTGGGATCTAATGGGCGATATGGATGATTATAGCCCACTCTTGTTGTGTATTCACCATTTCTAAAGTCTCATCATGATCGCAAGGTACAATGGAACTCATTGAGTGGGTTTTGATTACCATTGATGCTATTGTGCTCCTAGGTCCATTGCTATTTTATTCCTTTGTATTATTGTATGGACCCATATATGTTTGGGTATATAGAAGGTTCATGATCCTTTATTTAGAAATTTAGAAACTATAATGTTCTCTAGTTTTGTTAAATTTTATATTCTCGTCAATAGACTAGATCATGATATCAGAGTCGATGAGCCTTATAGGATCGCATTGTCATGTGGATTCCTATAGTATTTCCATGGGGTATGACATTCATGATATTTAATTTTGAAATTTCAAAGATGATCTGTATATATGGAAGACATGTCACTTCTTTAGTGGTGGGGTGATACTTGTGTTGTAAATCATCTATCATTAGATGATGTGGGGGTAGAGTTACCTCGGGTGTCCGGCTAGAAATGAGGTTGGATTTTTGTTTCAAACCACGTTGTATGTAGTTGTCGAACTATTCTTTATTTTGTAATTTTATTCAATGATTGGTGTATCCCATATGATTGTAGCTAATATGAAAGTATATTATAGGTTCACCATTGGGGGTACCTTACATAGATATATTTTTCACCCACAGTATGATCACATTGATGTGCATGAAGACATGATGTCGACATTTATTTTGGTAAACATGTTACATGATGGATGGGAAGATGATTACTATTTCTTGAACATGAAGATAATCTCATGTGGATTCCCAATATGGTCATATTGTATATTGAGAATCTAGGATACTATGTATGTATTTTGGATCATTGTAAATTTTGATTTAGTTGTATTAATGTTTAATTTTTAATCATTTTTATGTGGTCAACACTATGGGTGACCTCATATGGTTTTTTTTCATTCTATGAGTGTTCCAACCTATACATTCCATTACATTTAATTTGAAATATATTATTTTATGTCATGTAATATGATTAATCTGTTTTTATCATGACGATTGTTTTCATTATTTCCAATATTATTGAACATTAACTAGAGGTTGTTGTTTCACCATAGTATCTGTTAAAATATCACAAGTTTTCTAAATCCCTTAGTATTATGGGTGTTTTGTTTTTGGACATATGGAATACATTATAAAGTGATATGTTAGTTTGAACTGATTTGGTTTATAAAAACATTTGATTCTTTAACATATGAAGACCTAATATGTTAATTTTCATTTTTAGGAAATGGTTGAAATTCAGATAACCTTGTCCTATGATATTTTTGAGTATATGATGGTTTGTTAAACGTGTCACATCATATTATCATTCTTTTATATATTTGTATACATAATACAACCAATTATATTTATTATGTGGGGAATATATATGATGGATAATTGAAAAAAATTTCATGAAAAAACATATCATATCCTTTAATTGGGTACTAGAGACCGTCTATTCCACAACACAATGCTCATTCATAATCAAAATAGGATAGAAAATAATGAAATTTAATCAAATTAAATTTTACGGGGAATGATTTATCCCAATAATGAAAATTATAAATTAGGTACATACACTTGGGAGTCTTGGATTCCATCTATGTATGTTTTGTTGTATAAATATCAAATATGATGGCTCTATAAAATAGTTATCACCATAATGTTCAAGGATGAAAAACAAAGAAAATTCTGCCAGAATTTTATATGAGGCCTATAATAAAAATAATTTAATATAAAATGATGTATTTAAAACAATTGAGGAAAAAATGATTACAATAATGATATATAAATAAAAAATTCGTTGATATGTGTAACGATGAAAACTATTCCTCTCCATGTGTGTAGAAAATCATTTTCACTTACATAATATCTTAGACAATCCAAAAATAAAATATACCATATAAAAACCTATAATATATATTGTTGAGATAATAAATCCTAGTATTTTCCTCCCCAAATAAAATACATAACTTTTAAAATGATTCTCTTTCATGAATGATATAAAAGTCCAATATATTGTATGTTTTTAATATTATATATAAATATTCATGTTAACATAAAATAATTGTACATGTGTTAAAAAAATTTCCAATATTAATATATATATGTTGAAAAATTATTTAATTGATTAATTTTGGAAAAAATAAAACAATTTTGAAATCATTTCCTTTTATGTACACATGTTTTAGATGTAATAGAAATTACCCACACATTAATACCACTTCCTAATTCAATAAATAATACATAACTGAACTAAAAAATTTAAATTTTCAAATGATTTTTTCAAATATATAAAACACTAACATATTTATTACAATAATATGAATGTGTGGATAAAGAAATGTATCATTAAACAAACAATAATCACTAGAATAAAATACTACATCATATTTATGGTTAGAAATAATAAGATAACATTAAAAACTAGAATAATAAAAAAAATATTTAAGAAATACCTAGGGGAATAAGGTCCCTAAATACTAGGATCATCTTAAATATATGTATTAAAATTAAACTAGAAAAATAGTATAGTATGTTATCTATAGGAACATAATAAACTAGTAGTAACTACATGAGCTAAATAGGCATCATAATTAGAGACTCATTGTCTAGGAAGTATTCAATAATTACTTATCATGTAAATTATCATCATACGAAGAGAATCATTGTAACATCTTTATTATCTTATTTATGTTTTGAATATTGAAATTAATACCAATACACTACTTACACATGAATCCTCTATATATACCATTGATATCCAAGATAATCTAAACTGAGGTTAGGAATGTCAATCATGAAATCAATCACATATAATCCTATTCATATTTATAAGAATTATCATCTCATCTCAAAACACCCATAATAAAGACAATACAATTTATTTGTATAATTTATATCAATTAAAATTCAATAATATTTAAATAATGGATCAATATCTATATATAATTTTAAAATATGTGGTTTGAATTAAAAGTAGATCGTGTTGAATAATAGGAAATTAGTTTTAATTCAACCGTAAAAAAATAAAAATATATCGTTGAATGTATTTTATAATTACAAATCATGGTTGGTTTTTTGAGGATCAAACACATTTTTATGACATATATATGAAAAGTAAATATTAATTAATTTTAAATAAAATCACTTATATAATAAGATTTTGATTCAACAAACTAGTATAACTATAACATGTTTACAAAAAGTAACAAACTCAATTTTAAAATAAAAAACCATACATAATAACCCTTAAACAATTATGTATTTTCTTTTAACCCAATACCTATATTGAAGAATATAATTTGGAAGTAATTTAGAAACATAAGACAACATTTTTATTACAAATTCAATTAAATTATTCCATCAGGTTTTTTAATCAATCATTTTACTAGCACGGATTTTAGGGAAGTTTATATTGAATATAGAAACATTGGAAATAATATTTTATGGAATATAATTTGAGATGAAAAAATTACATTATATTGTTTTAATGAGTACACAAAACATATTTACTAAAACGGTAACACCATGTGTTTGAAATAATAAGGAAATAAATTGTTTTAAATATAATCTTATATTAATGGATAAACCTACCTTAGTGGTTGACTGAATTCAAAATAGTGTTATTACACCACAACAAGGTTATGGATCCCTTAAAATCGCATTTATAGAAAAAAAATAAGAAAACCCCATTATCAAAATCATGTAAAAAAATTATCAGAATATGATACAGTATTTTGTAAAGAAAAAATGAGGAAAATGAAGATAAATATGAAAATATGATGACATTTATAGGTGTATAACATGAATAATTTTTATTAATTATATAATAAATACATTGTAAATTATAATCAAAATATGTCATGAATGTGGATGAGGAGAGAACATCCAGTTTTTAAACATCACAAAATGAGTCCTCTAGTGAAAATCCTAATCAGACTGAAAATCAAGAATTATTTGTAAAGATATATTTTTATTTATGAGCTACTAAGAGACAATAATTATATATAACCTGCATTGTAATCACCTAAATTGTTGGAAATGATATTACCTTTTTTTTATTAAATTTATTACTATGTAAATTGATTATGGAAAACTCATGACCTTATTTTGTTACATTATATCTAATCAGATTTAAAATATTGTTGTTTATCATTACCATTGATAATATAAATATTGACTATTGATCCAATTATTAATATTAAAATAGTTAATTAATTAATTCAATTGGTATAGAAAAAGGATGTGCATGCCTCAACCAATTTGATCATACCCTAGGATTCCCATTTATATGAGCTTCTGAGTGAGATATTATTTCTTATATTTTTCCCTTGACCAAAACCATTTATTTATCCATCATATTAATCAAGAGTGAAACCATTTATAGTAGAAGTTAATTCACATCTAGATCACAACCCAAACCATGTTCACCAAACTACCCCATGAATGTCCCACCTTCATACACCTTAATAATATAGAGTGCATGGTGTATTAATGATATATATATCAAGAATATATCAATATAAATATAAAAAATTTATTTATTGAATAACGAACGTTCTATAATCCTATTATTTTACTTTGTAAATGATTTAAATTTTGATTTAATAAAACAAAAATATTATGTTTGGTTTTTATTCAAATTCAATTATGGAATCTATATTGATGAATTAAGGGTTTATATATATATATATATATAATATTATTTAATAAAATAATTTTTCTTATGTTATTTTTACTAAATATAATGATAACATATATTTTATGGAGTCAAATATAATTTTTATAATGGTTGAAACAAATAATTGTAAAAAACTCAATCATTTGCAATAAATATTAGCTATTAATTTAAATGTGAAACTTAAAATATTTAGAAAATTCTTTATAAAAAATAATGATATTTTTTGAATTAGAAATCTAAAATTATAAAATGTAAATTTTTTCATAATGTTCTAAGAAAATCAATTCTTAGGAAAAAAAATATAATTATCATATAAAAAAAACTTGTGTTTTATGACATCATAGCAAACAACAAGTGATATAAAAAATACAATATAGGTTATACATAAAAATATATATGTTTTCAAGTTATGAAAATTTAATTTGATGTTCATTTGACAGTTTTTGAAATCCATTAAGAATCCCCCAAAACATGTAATATATTTTAAGGTTTATAAAATTTCTCGGTAAGAGTGTTACTCAACTCCACATTAGAAAGGGAAATATTTTATTAATATTCGCACTTGTCCTTATAAAATAATTATAAAAAATAATATTTTAAAAAACCATTTTATAGGAAATTGGATTGTTTTTTGTTTTGGTATATTATTATATAGAGTCCAATAAATAATTTATAAATATATCCCCTCTTTAATTATATAAACTCATCCTAGCTCACATTTATATTCCCATAAAAACATTTGAGAATATCCATATTCATCCCTATAATATAAAAATTCCTCCCAATGTTTCCCCATGTTCTCAAGAAGCCCCTATCATGATTTATGAGTCACACACTTAGGTATGGGATCTTCCACTATACTTTTGGTTCATGCACATATTTTATGTTATGATTATTAATCAACATATAGTCATGATTTGATGTGTTCATACCAACCCAAAATAATGTAATATATGTTTGTACATGATGATATCACCCTTTCACCCTCAGAAAGCCTCCTAAGAACATTTATTTACAACTGTTACAATACTGAAATTTTTTAGGGGATTTCTCTCTTCTCATTTTCATTGAAGTACTTTATTCATATTATGATTATTAAATTCCATTTTAAATGGTTGACAATTTTTAAGAACTAGTATAATTACATTAAATATAATATATGAATTATAATATCTCATTTCCCTTACATTATTCCTCACATAATTCTTTTTCTATGCCTGCTACGATGTCAAAATATTGGTAGGATTATTTTTCCCAATAAATTTTCTTAATTGCCTTATTCATTATATTTCCAAAATTTTAAAACTTGGATATGAAATTCCATTCCCCTATTATGGTAAATTCAATATATATGTTTTAATAGACTCATCACTCCCACATACACCATTTTTTCACTTATTCACTTCTAAGAAAGAACCTTTATGTACCACATGCACTGTAATCACACAAATTGTTGTTAATAATATTTCCATTTCGTTTTTATTAAATGTTTTACTATGCGATATATTTTGGAAAACTCATGCACCTATTTTGTTTCATTATATCCAACTGTATTTAAAATATTTTTATGTATCATTATAATTTATAATATTATTATTGACTATTTATCATAATATTATTATTATTATAGGTATTTTTATATTTCAATTGGCATAGAAAAAGGATGTGCGAGCCTCTACCTATAGTATCATACCCTATGATTACCAGTTCTCTGAGCTTATGTGGGAGATATTATTTCGTATTTTTTCCCAAAACCAATATCATTTATAGATCCATCATATTAATCTAGAGTGAATCCAATTATAGTAGAAGTTAATTATCTTCCACATCACAACCCAAACCATGTCCACCAAACTACCCCACAAAAGTCCCACCATCTCACACCATACTTTTATAGATTTCTTGGTGTATTTAAGAGATATGATTCGCGAATATATCAATACAAATATAAATATTTTCTTTATTGAATAATGAACATAATATAATTGTATTTTTGTTACTTTGAAAATGATTTATATTTCAATTCAATAAAACCAAAATATTATCTTTGGTTATTATTCAAATTCAATTATTGAATCGATATTGCTGAATTTATGGTTTTTAAAAATATAATATTATTTTAATAAAATAATTTTTTTATGTCATGTGTGCAAAATATAAATGATAATATAATTTTTATGAAGTCAAATATAATTTTTAAAAGGGTTCAAAAAAATTGATAGTCAAAAAACCTCTCATTTCCAATAAATATTAGCTATTATATTAATATTAAAAATTAAAATATATAGAAAATAACTTATATAAAATAAATATTATTTTTCCAATTAGAATACTGAAATTATCAAATGTAAAAATTTTCATAATTTTCTAAGAAAATCAATTTTTTGGAAACAAATATAAATAATATATGAATATACCTTTCATTTTATGACACCATAGCAACCTTCATGTGATATAATAAATAATACACATGGTATCAAAATAATATATTTTTTTTACAATTATAAAATATTAATTTTTGTTAATTTGAATCTATTGGAAATCTATTAAGAATCCTACGAAACATAAAATATATTTTAAGGATTAGTAAAACCTTTATGTAGGAGTGTTACTCACCTCCACAAAGGAAGGGGAAATATTTTATTAATATTGTTCTGTGGTCTTATAAAATAATTATAACCAATAACATTTTCCCAACACCATTGTATAAAAATTTGGATTGTTTTCTGTTTTGATATTTTATTATTTAGAGTCCAATAACTAATTTATAAATAAATCCCCCTATTATCTTATATAATCCCATCTTAGCTCAAATTTTTATTCACTGATAAAAATTTTAGAATATACATAGTCTTACAGATAATATTAAATGTCCTCCCAATGATCCTCTATATTCTCAAGAATCCCCTAAAAAGATTTATGAGTCACACACACACGCAAGGGATCATCAACTATCATTTTTTTCATGCAAATATTTTGTGTTATGCTTCTTAATTTTCATTTAGTCATGTTATGATGTGTACATAAAAATGGCAAATATTGTACTATTTATATATACATGATGATATCCCCCATTAACCCTCATCAATCCTCCCAAAATCATTTACTTACACCTATTACAATATTGAAATTTTGTAGGGGATTTATCTCATCTCATTTTCATTCAAGAACTTCTTTCATGTTATGTTTCAAAAATTCCATTTTAAATTTTTGTAAAATGTTCATCCCTAGTATCAATACATTATATATAATATATAAATTATAATATCTCATTTCACCCTCATTAATATTCACATAATCAATTATGTATGCCTGTTACCATGTCAAAATATTGGTAGGATTGATTTCTCTAATCAATTTTCTTAATTACCATATTCATTATTCTTCCAAAATTATAATGCAGGGACTTTTAATTCCATTCCCATATTATGGAAAATTTATTCTCTATGTTTTAATAGACTAATCTCTCTCACATCAACCATTTTTTATGAATACTTATTTGATAATATTATTCTAGAAAATTTTACCACGATCATCCATGCCATAACAATTGTGTAATGAATACCATACCAATTTATTATAAAATATGTTCACATTTATGAATATAATATTTTCTTGGGAAATAATTATTAGTATTCCACACTCCCTAATCATGTAATATACTATAAACATGAATGATCCCATTATTTTGGATCGATGTGGAACACGTAAACATGAGAATGAGATAAATTTGATCAATGATCCATGATAGCACTCCAATTAATTGAATATTTTTTAGTATCATGATATGTCAATATGTGATTGGAGTGATCCTGAACACTTTATCGGACATTTTACACCACGATGTCTTTATTGGTTTATCCATGACCTAGGTTTATGATTCTGTGTTTTATGTTGTTGCAATATTTTCCATGTCTCTATAATGATTATCATTCTAAAAATTATAAATATTCAGCAATCCTACTCTTTTTATTCCCCATTGATAAACCAATTCTCTATCATGTATTATATTCAACATGTTATGCCATGTTTACTCCCATACCTATGATTATATATCACCACTTTCATCTGTTTTCTCCTGGATATCACATATTGTTTTATAATCCATAGATATTTTAGAATCATGTATTGAATATCGTCAATAATGTTTTTATATTCATGGTTCATGATGATATTTTATGCACATAATTACCAAAGACACGTTATATCTAATTATTTGTCAATTTATTTAGTGTAATTTAATGTAATAAATCATTTGTTAATGTAAAATAAAGAGCAGGATTGTTATATGCCTTTTTTCAATCAAGATATCTAAATCACTTACATTTCATTGGTAATCTTCATATAATAAATATTATATACATAATATGTTATTGTCATATAAAAATAATACATTATATAATATATATTCTATATGTAATATTTATTACTTATATATAACAGGAATGGGATTTTTATATATGTAAAAAAGAATTTTTATTCTATTATATTATATATAACCATCACAATAAAAAAATATGTATCAGTGTAATCCATACAAATAATAATTACAGAATTTAGAATAATAATATGACTGATATGAACAATACATGTAATTTTTTCATTAATGATATCCATATTAAATATATATTTTTTATGTATGTTATATATCTAGAAATAACATATTTATTCAAGGTTAAATAATTATACATTAATTATGTCCAATTTTTATTTTTTTAATTAATATATCTACTAATAGAAAACATTTAATACTTTCAATGGAATAGAATCATTAAATAAGCATGTAAAATATATCACCGGATAAAAAAAAATTATGTATGATATTGTAAAAACTGCAATTTAATAGATAATAACATCTATAAGGATATTTATTATATATTAAAAATCTACTATAATATGTATAGTTTATAGGAATGATAAATTGTCTAAAATTTGTTGCATCCCCAAAACCGTGATTATAATAATATACATTTTATTCCAACCATCCAAAAAGCAACAAAGATTCTGACAACCTCGATATAAAAAATATATTCAATATAATATAACAAAAACTAATTTACTAGACAATTCCATTTCCATGATGTAATTTAAAATATACACTATTACACATTATACATCAATATGGTCTATAAAAACAAATTCAATCGGATATCCAACCCAAATCAAGAAATATAATTTAAATGAATAAGTAAAAAATCTCATACCTAGAAATAGAATAGAGGTCCTGAAACATCTCCCAATCATAAATTATTTACATCATAGAAATTTTCTATGTAATTAAATTAGAGTAACAGACTTTAATATTTGATGATAATTGAAACACTAGAAAACAACCCATAACAATAGTAATTTTTTTATCAAAATTTATTATATAGGCGGTGTTCTTTTAAATATTTCAAGAGACAAAAAATTAATAAATAATATTTACTTTTACTGTCATCAATTAAATATAACTATATTAACATAAGATATATATACATTAATAAAAAATGCTCCTGGATTTATAATTTTCCTATCCTATAAAATATACAAGATACATAGAATTAAAAAAACATAAATGCTAAGATATTTTCATTTTTAATCCTTATAATAATTTTAAAATAATTTTTTACATATATTAAGATAAAACATTGGATATTCAATAAAAAAAACTCCTAAAATGAAATTATTAGGTATCTATAAAAACATAATTATCTTTGACCCTATGATAGAGTCATATTTAAAATAAATAACTAGAATATCCCATAAAAATAGTCTCATGAAACCATAATATAAAAATGCAATGTCTTATTGAAGACATGAATAAAAGAAAAACTACAAATATTTAATCTTAAAATCAATTAGAATAAATTTTTATCACTATTTAAACAGATAATTAAATATTAATAGAGCACTAATACATTTACAATACACATGTATAGACATTGTGGTGAAATTAACAAAAAAATATCAAATTTTTATTACAAGACATAAAAAATGAATATATATATCATATACTCTTTGAACTCTTTGTTTTTATAAAATCACACCATCTTTAATAAAAAATATTATTTTTTCCTTCTAAAAACTATATATAAGTTTCAGTAACATAAAAATTATTATAATTCAGATTCTTTTATATTTTTTTGATTTATTTTACCTAAAAATATTAATTTAACATTCATATCCAAATAATAATTTATCTTTAACACAATATTTAGTATACTCTAGAAGACATATATTAGGTAATTTTTATATTCAAATTCGAATACATAATTATACATATTATTTTTTAGAGTATGTTCCATAAAAAATAAAAATAAAAAATAACATTTTAATGATGAGATGAGATAAATAAATTTAATAATCATGAATAATATATAATTCTCAGAGAAATGAAACACTAACCCCTTTTAAATAAATATTCAATTAAAATAAGATATTATTTTAGTGATGGTAATTTTTTTGATTGTATCACTACAATTTATAGCATCATAATTCCCAAAAAACTAAATTATATGATGACAACCAACAATTATTTAAATTTCTGAAAACAAATCATGAAAGGAAAAAAATATTGAATTATTATTTTTATATGTTAGAACTATTTGATAATGTATAAAAATATTTCAAATTTAGATTATGGACATTAAAAATAATATAACCACTTTATGGTTTATTGGTAATATCATATATTATGTTATACAATAATATGTTGTGAAAAAATAGAAATAATTCCCTAAAAATAGAAAAATATAATACAGGTTAGTATCAAAATAGAATAACCTAAAGAATCTAAATATCATAATTCAAACTTCAATATTGTGTGAAAGTAAAAAATAAAAAATTTACAACCCACCAATTAGTTCCAAATAATTTAGAAAAAAAATATTACATAATACATATAGGTATTATCATTATTTTTAAAAGATTTAGATTAGGTCAAATCATCATTAACCATATCCTATAATTGATTTATTATTAGATCAATAATTTAATTTCTATTATGTTAAATTGAATAATTGTAATTTTCAGAATAATTCTTAATGAATATTTAAAGGAAAATAGAATCCATAATCCAGTGGAGGATAAATATGACATTGTTAAAACTAAAATATATTTTTGTCCAAAATAATTTACCACAATTTTTTTCTTTTCATCTATGTTATATAGATCCTTCAATGCCCATAACATGGTATAATATTCTATAAAAACATGATATCAATATTATTTTTCTAATTCTGTATGAAATATTAAACATTATAAAATATTTTTTATAATTATTAAATTATGTCACACAAAAGAGAGATGATGTAAAACCCAAATTCCTACACATTTATTTAATATCCTAACATGATGGAACCAAAATCCTTACCTCTCTCCAAAAATAGTAACCATGAATTAGGGATGACATTGATATTTGTGACACAATAAGTTTATATTCATTAATCCATTCTACCTTCTTGTTGATACTAATTAGACACACTCTTTTATACATCCATAAATCCCCTTATTCGAAGGTCTTGATGGATTAATTATAAATTGAAATAATGACTAGACTTGGAATATAAGTAAGGAATTTTTATTTAATTATCCTTTTATTAAATTTCATCTGTATTTTCATTCAACAGTAGTACAATAGTTTTCTTTATAACCATTTCTTCTTTAATAAGATAATTGATTATAAACTTATATCAAAGGAACATTCCCACTTATCAAATTGTCCTCAGTTTTGGAGAAGTGAAATAATCCTTATATTTTATAGATTTTTTCCTTTGATTATAACATAATCTCTTATATTAAATCTACCCATAATATTATTCATTGTAATTTGATGGGAAAATTCATCATCAAATAAATATTCTTCATAGTCTATGGATTACATGGATAGAGAATCACTATTATGGTCACTATTTTTTAATAAGTTCACATCCCTTCTTCTATTAGGATATTATGGATGTTATTTTAAAAACCACGAGTCATCTTCCACCTCAATATTTTTTTTCTATCGCATATAATCATTACCACCAATATTATCGTATCCAGTAATATTATATCAAATTGGTATCCCATATTCATAAAAGTTATCCAATATATTTTTATATATCCATGTGGATAAGAAAACATTCAAAAATATAATTGAGGTTAGGTTTGGATTATGTTCATGAAAATATAGCTATTAATGGAACACATATTCATGTATATGCAATTTAAAATAACCCCACAGACCATAGGGACATGTCAAATACTCTATATATTAATGTAAGGTATATGGAACCCAATAATAATATATGAATCACACAGATGAATAAACTTCTCCCAATTATACACCCCTTCACATGAATCAAAAATCCCTAATAACATGTTGATAATCTCTCATATAATAATTGAGGAAGATGGAATATTCATGATACCATTATCCCCACTATATATTTTTTTGGGGATTAAAATTCATCGATGGTACCATTTTTAATGACCCAAAGATTTATTAATGAAAATTATTCATGTTCAATTTAAATATCTTATTATGGTTATGTAAAACATATGAACTTATTTAGTTCTTTGTTTTTGATATTAAGATACCATTTAGAATTGTGACCATTTTTAATAAACTCATTTAATAATGATAACATGGTTTGTATAAATATAGGGGTCAAAAAATCCAATTTATGCAGACAATGGAAGCGATGACCTCATCTAGTAGACCTTCCCAATATGAAGCCCATTTGTCAGAACAGGCAATGTAGGTGGTGTCCTTATGCTTCACTCTTGACAAATCCTGAGCTGATATAGATTCTATTGAGATCCAACAGAACTACCAACGATAGAAGTAGAAGTTGATAGAGATTACAACTCGAGCAATGTTATTCGAGCTATCCTAATAGTCTATCAAAATCCCACACCATACCCTTTAGTCTTATGTGGATGTTATAAGGGTTTATGTAATAAGAACCTAGTACATCGATTAGGTACATTATTCTTGTATTGAAAATATACATTCATTTTATTATTTTCACATTATAAAAATATTATAAAGCACAAATAATATTTTTAGTAAATATTAAACATAGAAAGATATTGTGATGATTTACTTGATTTTTTAATAAAATATAATTTTTATAAAATGTTATAATTATTAATTTACTTTTTATTATTTATAAATTATGGTATAATTTTATGAATTCAATTTTAATTTATGTTATGTTTTGAAAACTGTTTTTATCAAAACCCATTAATCTTCTAAAAATGATAGTTTTTATTTTAAATGTAAAAAATCACTTATTAAAAAAATTATATGTTTAAAATGATTATTATTTTTGGAATCAAGATGTCAAAATTATCTAATGGTAAATTTTTTGTAATTTGATAAGACAGTCGAATTTTTTAATATATATTAAATACCGTTTAAATATATAATGTGTTTTATGACTTTATAATGACCCAATAGTGGTTTAATAAAATTAAATAAACATTATTTTCAGACAATATATGTTATATCATTAATATAATGTGATTTAAGATATGTTTGATTTATTTTACAAATTATTAGTGGACTCTCCAAGACTTATAAAATATTTGGTCTTTTTTATTTTTTTTCCATGAAAGTGTGACTCACCTATACATAATAAATACAATTATTTTAAAATTTTAGTCCATTGGACTCATAAAATATTGGTTTTCTCTCACCTTTTGAAAAATCCATGGGCAAAAACCAATCGATTTCTAGTGGTTTTGAGTATTTTAATGTGTTGTGTCCCAAACATAAATAATAATCAATTCCCACTTCTTTCCAATATAAACCCACCCAAGTTCCCACTTACTCATCAATAAAAGCTTTTGGTGTTCTTCCAGACTCATCCCTCATTTCCCTAGAATCCTTCTAAGTCACCCCAAGCTCCCAAAAATCCTTTCTCAATCCTCTCCCAAACATTTGGAAGCACACTTCCAAGTAAGGGATTCCTACCATTCTATTTTTATCCTTGTTTCTTAATATTGTTATGCCATTTTATTTTCAATTATAAATTATGGGTTATGATTTCTCACCACAACAATAATACCATTTTTATATCTGAATGATGAGTTTCCACTTTATATATCGTTAAATTCCTCCCATGTACACATGTTACTTTGCTAAAATTCTGAAAGAAATTTCTCTCTCATCATTTACATTCAAGAAATTCTTTTGTATCATGAATTAAAATTTCATAAATTTTTTTTGGACATGTATCCATATAACCCCCATTATATTCCATTTCATGTAAATATGATGAGACACAACTTTATCTCTCATCAGCCCTTTTTTAAAATTCTTATGTCACACCGTTATGCTGCTGAAATTGCACCACATTTTTCCAAGCCAATGTCATTGTGCAGTGAATACCATTCCCATTTTACTATTAAGGGTATTCAAAATTATTCACATTTACATATTGATTAGAGTGTTTCTTGTCTAAATTCCACATTCTTTTATAGTGTAACTAACAATGATGTTTAATGAATCCATGTTTTATGATCCATGTGGTATACATATGCATGAAATGAAATGTTTAAGAAATGGTGTGTCCTAATTGTGATCCAATGCATTGGGTAATGTATAGAATCATTATAAATCATCTAAAATGAGTATTCACTCATGATAATTCATGTTCAATGAGGTTTTATGTGTGCTCCATGTGCAATGACTGTTTACTCATGCTCTATTTGAAGGAGACTTGGCTCATGCTAATACCATACTAAGTGTTGTTTCCACATTTACATTTTATGATTATAATCCTTTATTATGATATTATGTTCATGTTTCAATTGTTCTCCATTGATATACCCATTATCTAACATGTATTGTAAAATTCTTATTATTCCTTTTGTACTCCCTTATACGGATTTATAGCTCACCCTTTTGTTATGCATTTTCTTAGGTTATCCCAGGAAATGATAAGTACGGGAGAAAGTAGTGGTCATGTAAATTTTGTTTTCAATACGTCGTTGCATTCTATGTTTTAATTAGTTATGTAATTTTCCTATTCCCAAATTATAATAGACCTTGTGATATTTTATGTTGTAAAAAAGTGATGATTTTTTGTAATAAATCACATTTTTGTATAAAATAAAGTGTAGGGATGACACAGTTGGTTTTAGAGGACAAGTTTAGTTATTTTAGGGATTAGGATTAGAAAACAATACTGAAAGGATTAGGGTTATGTCTATGTATAACATAAACATACCTAAATTTTTTTTGGGTATTGAGTATGTTGTTTATCATGCATATAAATCCTTGTCTAGATGTGAGTTGGTTGATGTGGATCTGGGACAGATTTACCTTGGAGTGAAAATCCAGACAAAGAGTTTTGTGCTTGACCTGAGGTATCCTAGTACATGACAAAGGTCCTTGCTACACTCTTGGTTACAACACTCCCAGGGGATATGCATTGGTAATTTTACAATCTGAGTATTAACCATTATTAAGGGACTAATTAAATATCCCTAGGAATATATGGTAGAAAGTATATCATTGATAACATAGATTGAAGCCTATAGATTCATATGTCAAGGAAATAAAATCAATTTATAAGTCATCTGTTTTTCGATAACCCTTTATGTGTCTCCTCTAAATTTCCTCTTATTCCAACCAATGGCTTCTAATAGGAGGACTTGGGGTAAAAACTGATGCGATGAACGATGTGATGAATTGCTAATGAAATTCCTAGAGCGATGGGAGTGGGAATTTATATCTTTTTCATGATTCTATCTCAGTTAACTCATGATTTGAATAGAAACATGGGTCTTGTAGAACGTTAAACCCCCCCCCCCCCCCATGAAAGAACAAGTCACTAACGAGGGATTCATGAGAAAAATACCTCTTAGTTTTAATTGATCATCGGATCCCTAAATAGCTAAACAATTGTTCAACTCCCTTGAAAAGATCATATCCATCCTTCAATGCCTAAAACAAGATATGGTTATCCTCGTTACTTATCATAAAGAGGGTGAAGCTGATAAATGGTGGGAATTGATCAAAAATATGAATCCTGAGGAGCAGATTGAGGCGTTGGAATGGAATGATTTCCAGAAGATTTTTTTCGATAAATATTTTATATGAACCCTCCAGATTAAAATGGAATTGTACTTCCTTGACCTCATGAAAAAAAAGAATAATATATTAGGTAATACGAGGAAAATATCACAAAGATTGCATGATAGGCTTCTGGATTTGTCAGTAACCAATAATTCAAGGTTGAAAACTTCTTTATTGTACTGAATCATAGCTTATGGAATGCCATGGTGATCCATGACATCAACAGCATTGAGAATATTCTTTGTTGTGCCGTCAAGTATTAAATAGAGATCATTGAAACTTAGGGGTATCATTGGGATATGAATTGTATTGTGGAATTTAATTTCGGAGGTCTAATGCATAAATACAATGGTGATATGAAAACTCAGTTCCTCACTTACCAATAGAGTAGAAAAAAGAACCCCATAAATTTCTTGAAGGGGATGAGGAAATGCTTTAGGTCTAGAAGAGAAGGGCACATAGCCATTAACTACAAACTAGAAAAACCTACAACTATGATAGATGATAGGAACACTCCGTTCAACACTCAACGAGTAGTTCATTGCTTCAAATGCAATTATAAGAGGCATCTTGAAAATTAGTTCCCATTGCCAAGGGTTTTCCGAGGCAACCAACAACCTCCATGGCTGCACGGTTGAGTTGTTTCCATCACTACTGCTGAAGTGAACCTCAACAACTTAGTAGTGACAGGTACCCTAGTTATTCATTCAAGAATACTGAACGTAGAGTTTGATTCAGGTTATATGCATTATTTTATATCCCTAATTAATATTAGAACAATCCCAAATCAACCACAAATCAAGTAGTTAAAGATGTTGTTGAGTACGGAAAATGGGTCAATCATTTCATCCCATGAATATAACTACTGTACTGTCATAATCGGTGGATTTAACATCCAGGATAAAATATTCATACTCCCTCTGGTGGAATTTGATTCAATTATTGTCATAGATTATCTTTCCTTATATAGATTCAACATAAATTTCCATGAGTGGGAAATCACTCCCCGTGTGGAGAATCAAACCCTGATTCGGTACAAGTGCATGGAAGAAGATAAATATTCTATAGATCCATAATATCAAGTGGGGATATTAATTTCCTATGAGAATGTGTATTTAGTTCATATGGTTGTGTCTAAGGCGGAAAACATCCTTGAAGACATTCCAATTGTGAAAGAATTTGCTGAAGTGTTTCCTGAAAAAATTCCATGGTCATCCTCTTAGAAGAGATGTTGAGCTATCATTTGATCTTATATCTGGGGCATTTCTAATATCCAAGACACCATTTAGAATGGTTGTTGTGGATATTTAAGAGATTAAGAAACAACTACATGATAATATAGGTAATGGTTTTATATTCCCAAGTGCATCACTATGGGGTGAACAACTCATATTCCTTAAGAAGAAAGATGGGTCAATGCGCCTTTTCATCGATTATCCTGATCTTAACAAAATCATGATAAAGAACTTGTATCCCGTCCCATGAATTGATGACTTGTTCGATCAGCTATGTGGAGAAAAATTCTTCTCTGAGGGAGATTTGTGGTTAGGATATATCATGTAAGGGTGAATAAGGAAGATATCCCCCAGACAACTTTTCAAATATGATAAGAGAACTATGAATTCATATTAATACCTTTGAGACTCACTAATTCTCTTATAATCATCATGGACTTGATGAATATAGTATTTAGATATTACCTCGACAAATGTTTTGTAGTCTTTATAGATGATATTCTAAATACTCCACACCCAAGGTGTATCTTGAGGAGCATATAAGAACTGTACTAGAGACCTTGCGAAAGGAGAATCTCTATGCAATGTACAGAAAGTGTGAGTTCATGTTGAAGGAAGTATCATTATTGGGCCATATCATCTCATGAAATGTGATATTTTTGGATCCCTCTAAGGCAGCTGCAATATAGGGATGTTCGAGGCCAACATCGGTAGAAAATATACATATCTTCTAACAGTTAGATAGATATTATAGACCTTTTTTACAAAAATTCTCATGATTTCCCAACCCTCTAACCCAACTAACTCATAAGGGAGTAATATCATCATGGAGTGATGAATGCAATGAATGATTCAAAGAGTTGAAAAAGAGGTTTATCAATGTGCTCATGCTCACTTTACCCACATGTGGGGAACTATTTGTGTTATTCAGTGATGCTTTGAATAAGGGCATGCGATTTGTGTTGATGAAAAATGAAAAAGTCATTACCTATGATTTAAGGTAATTGAAATTTAATGAGGAGAATTATCCAACACTTGATCAAGATTTGGATATAGTGATCTTTATATTAATTATTAGGAGGAATTATGTATTTGGATAGAAGTGTGAAATATATATGGACCAAAAATCCTCAAGTATATATTTACACAGAAAGAGATTATCTTCCGCCAATGACGATGGTTAGAGCTGATCAAACAATATCACTGCTCAATCCATTACCACCCATTGAAAGAGAAAAAGGTGGATGATGATCTATGTAGAAAGGACCCAACAATTCTACCATTAATGAGAATTGTGAAGAATTAAATATTCATATATTTGATGAAGATAGGCATGGGAATCATAAATAAGGGATCATAATTAATTCTTTCAGAAATTATTTCTCAACCATCTAAGTAGGAACGGTTATAGGATTCTCAAGAAGATAATGTTGGAATTCAAAAAAAAGTCAAAGATATTAGAAAACAGAAATCCATGGTGTTCATTATTAATGAATCGGGATTAGTAAGTTTTTTTAAAAGACTATGTGTTCAATAAATTCTAGAGCTGAAGAAGGATCTTTTGGATGATACCCATAGTTCAAAATTTTCTATTCACCTAGGAAAAACAAAGATGTATCGAGATCTCCTAGAGCATTATTGGTGGGAATATATGAAGGAGGATATCACGGAGTATAAATAAAAGTGCCTTATGTGTTATCACGTGAAAGAAAATAGGCATATGTATAAGGGGAGGATGCAACCACTTCCCAAACCAGCATGGAAATATGAAAAAAAATCACCATGGAAATTTTCACCTAACATCCGAACACATCCAATTGTAAAAATGTAATCTGGGTTGATGTGGATAATTTTACCAATCCTGCACACATTATTGCAATTCAATAGGAATTCTCATTGGATTAACTAGCAGTGATATATATTAAGGATATGGTAATGATGCATGCAGTACCACAATCTATTGTATATGATTGAGATTCATGATTCCTCTCTAGGTTTTGGAAGACTTCAACATGCTCCTGATACTGAACTAAACTTCTGTACGAATTATCATCCTCAAACTGATGGCCAATATGATAGAATTATTCATACACTGAATGATATGTTAAGATCATGTTCAATGGAATTTAAATGAGGTTGGAATCAACTCTACATCTAGTTGAATTCTCCTATAATAAATATTTCCACTCAAGCATTTGAACGACACCTTGTGAAGACCTATATTGGAAGTGCTGCAGATCACTAACATGTTGGGATAAAGCCAGTGAGCATATGCTGTTAGGACCAGAATTGGTTTATGAAATGGCGGAGAAGGTGAAAACCATTCAACATCATATCAATGCGGCCCATAGTCGACCAAATTGTTATGCAGATAACCGTAAATGAGAGCTTGTGTTTATTGTGGGAGACATGGTATTTCAACACATATCTCCATGGAAGAAAGACATGAGGTTTAGAAAGAATGGGAAGTTATGTCCTAGGTACATCGACTTCTTCGATATTCATGATCGTATAAGGGTTGTGGCCTATCTACTAGAACATCCACATAACATGGCCAAAGTACATGATGTATTTTATGTATCCCTCTTATTGAAGTAAATACCAGCCCCTTCACATGTAATCTCTTCAGTGGTATTAATGCATTAGGATGATCTTTCTTATGAGGAGAATCCAATGAATATCATAGATCATAGAGGAAAAAGTTCTTCAAAATAAGACAATGCCCCTCGTCAAGGTGTTGCGGGGAGACAACATGTTGGAATAAGAGACATGGGAATTGGATTAGGAGATAAATCTATGTTATCCACATTTTTTATAGTGGGAAAAATAAAATTTCAGGGAGATATTTCATATGGGGGAAGTTTGTAAAGTCCCAAATATTTATTAATGAAAATTCTTCTTTTTCTATTTAAATATCTTCTTATGGTTATTTAAGGCATATGCACTTATATGGTTCTATGTTTTGGATTTTCAAATACCATTTAGAATTGTGACCATTGCTAATATAGTCGTTGAACAGTGACCACATGATTAGTATAAATATAAGGCTCTATCAAATAAAATATACTTATATAAAGGAATTGATGGCCACATCTAGTAGACATTCCCAATATTAAGCCATTTGTCAGAGCATGGAAAGGAGGTGGTTTCATTGGGCTTCACTCAGGACCAAGACCTAGCTGAGTTTGAATATGTTAAGCTTGGGCAGAACATCCTACAAAAGAAGTGGAAATTGATAGAAATTACAACTCGAGAAATATTATCTGAGCCACCCCAAGAGTATGTAACCATCAAACACAATACCCTTTAATATTATGCTGGTTTTATAAGGGTTTATGTAAAAACACCCTAGTACGGCGATTATATACATTTTTCTTTCTAGAGAATATACTTTCATTTTTTTATTGTTACTTTGTAAATAGATTTTAAAGTGAAAATTGTATTTTTAGTTAATATTATACTAAGAAATATATTTTGATAATTTAATGGAATTATAGATTAAATAAAATTTTATAAAAATATTATTATTATTAAATTAATTATTATTAAATATAAATATTCTTATAACTTTTTGACTGGAATTTTGATTTTTATTATGTGTTGAAAGATGTTTTTTTCAAAACCCATGAATTTTCCTAAATGTTGGATTTTATTATAAATGTATAAATTCACATATTTATAAAATTATTTAGATAAAATGAATATTATTTTTAGAATCTGAACATCAAAAATATCCAATTGTGATTTTTCATATATTTTTGAGATAGTTGAATTTTGGGTTAAAACATAAATATTGTTTAAAAATATATTGTGTTTTATAACAACATAATGACACAATAGTGATATAATAAAATTCTATAAAAATTATGTTCATAAAATATATGTTTTTAAAAAAAATAGTGTGATTTTATATTTTATTGATATATTTTTCAAAATATTAGTAGACAATCCCAGACATATAAAACATTTTGTAATTTTACAATAATTATCTTGAGAATGTGACTCTCCAACATATAATAAACCATTTTATTTTAATAATATTTGTCATTGACCTCATTAAATGATGTTTTACACTCCCCTTAGGAAAACACCATGGGAAAAAACCATGATCTAGTTTGTTGTTTTAATTATTTTAATGTGTGCAGTCCCAAACCAAAATAATGATGAATTCCCTATACTTTCCTATATAAATCCATCGAATCTCAAACTTTTTCTTCACTAAATGGCTTTAGGGTTCATCCATCCTATGAACTACTCCAAATATAATCCTCCATAGGTTCCCATGAAACTGTGAAGCCTCCCTCATGCCTCTCCTATGCTTTTGGAAGCACACTTTCAAGTAAGAGATTCCTACAATTCTCTTTTTATCCAAGATTCTTAACACTGTTATTCCATTTTTTATTCAATTATAAATGTAAGGGTATGATTTATAACATCTCCTATAATTCCCTATTAATGTTTTAATGATCATAAAACACTTTCTATCTCATTAAATTCCTCCAATATTCCCCCATTACTATGCCATAATTCCAAAAAAAATTTCTTTCACATCATTTACATTCAAGAAATTCATTTGTATCATGAATCTAAATTCCATTAAAAATTTTGGGGAATTCATCCATATATCCCCCATTACATTCCATTTCATGTAAATGTGATGATGCATCCCTTTCTCTCTCATAAACATTTTTTTGTGAATTCTCATTTCACACTATTATGCTGCCGAAATTGCACTGCGTTTTTCCAAGCCAGAGTCATTGTGTAGTGAATAACATGCCCATGTCTTTATCAAGGGTATTCAACTTTATGAAAATTTACTTATTTATAATTGAGTTTCATGTATTTATTCTCCATTCCTTTATCATGGATTTATTGATATTTAATGAATCCATGTTTTTTGATATATGTGGCACAAAAATGCATAAAATGAAATGTTTAAGAAAGTGTGCACCCGGATAGCACTCCAATGAATTGGGTAAAGTATAGTATCATGGTACGTCATGTTCCATGAGTATTGAATCATTATAATTAAATTTCAACGTTGTTTTACTCGTGATCTATGTGCAATGTGGGTTTACTAATTCTCTATGTGCAGTGAGCCTTGGTTCATGATAATTCCATGTTTAAGTGTTGTTTCAAAATTTCCAAGTTACAATTATCATTCATTATCATTATTTTCTGTTCATGTTTCTATTGTGCTCTATTGATGTTCCTATTAACAAACATGCATTGTAATATTCATATTATTCATTTTTTAATCCCTTACTGGGATTTATAGCTCACCTTTTTTTCATGCATGTCCTAAGGTAATCTCATGCAATGCTATGTACATGGGAATGTAGTGGTCATGTAATGAATTTTTTCAATGAAATTTTTCATTATATATTTTAGGTTGTTATGTAATGTTCAGAATCCCCAAATACACTATACCTATCGATATTCTTTTTTGAATCAATTGATGGTTTTATGTAATATGTCATGTTTTATTATGAAATAAAGAGCAGGGTTGTCATATCGTTCACATGGTATCAAAATGAATGACCAATTTAATATTTCCCTTGCAAATTCCTGTAGAAAAATTATTGTACCTAGAGTAAAAAACACATATAAGAAAGATTAATATATCATTATCAATGTTGACCTAAGAATATTCGAAAAGAATCTTTTAATATTCAATGTTGACCCCGATATGTGGATAAAATAGAAGACACATTACATTGGAAAACAACTAAATAAATGAAATCGACCATAAAAGTTTCATATCATTTAAGGATGGGTCCATTTTGGATTGAATAGTGAGAATTTATGGATCTTACACAAATTGAAATGATCAAAGGGTCGTAATGTATGTGGAAATAAAACTTCCAACTTAATAATTTGTATGATTTATCATTAGTGACCCTTTATGTTAATGATCGAAAAAATACCACATCCTCTAAAACACTCCTTTAGATAAACAACTCATAGGATTATAAAATAAAATTATCTTATTTATATAAAAACTATGAAAAAATTTACTCGATTTAAAATTCCATCAACTAAAAAATATGTCATTCCAAAATGGCACACCAATGATAAATGAAGGATTGCATATAATAGAGAAAAATATAATATATTGTGGGATATATTTATGAAATATTGATGATTCAGGGCCCCTATTAGCAAAAATAGATGATAAGAAAAACTTTATGTGATTTAGGAATAATAAAAACTTAAAAAACAATAGGTTTACAGAGGGATAAATTTATGAAGTCCTCAACAACCATTATAAGTGGAATCCATGTATATATGATCATAACTAAAAAATCATGAAAAATATGGTCAGATATAAAATTTGACTAAATATATTGGTTATAATTAAGACACTCTAGACAAGTGAAATTATGTTGATTATAAGAAAAAAAGCACCTAAAAAGATTTGTAAAAGCGATATACACCACATTAGTGATTTTGAATAACTAATAAACTATCATGAGGATATTTGAAATCCCATTTAGTAGTATATCATTACCTTTCAATTAAGATATTTAATTAAAATATTTGTTACATTTAAAATCATTTAATGAATGTATATGTTAACATTTCATTTAGTAAAAAACATACAAATATATCTCAATTTTGTGATGAAGCCAAATTGATAATATTTTTATAAGAAATAAAATTTTTCTTCTTCAACCATTATATAATTGAATTAATATATTTACAAATTTCATAAAAAATGAATTCATATCCTTAAAATCACTACAGTCTTGTTAAATGGAATAACAATAACCATTTTCCCCTATTTTTTAGAAAATGAAACATTTCATTGAATTTAAAGATTATTTATAAATTCTTTTATAGTCAAGAAATAAATGATATAAAATTTTTACATCAAGGGTTATAATATAAGGAATGATATACAAAAAAATTAAATGACAATGATTCCATGGTAACATAATCTGAATTCATCTAATGTTTTTAAATATACTATTTGAACACTAACCTGATGTCATTCAAACTTCATTAATAATAAAAATAATATACCCATATCACTAATATGATACATCAAAATGAATTTGAAAAGGAAAACAAGATAGGAAGTCCCCCCTATATGATGTATTAATTGTGAAAATGGTTCATGCACCATGAACCATGCCTATGAAACACACTTTTTCCCAATGCATATTATATTAAATATATAATATAACACAAAAATTAATTTCAATTAATATTAAAATGAAATTTACACATCAAAAAATACCTTATAATCCCATGTATTAGAACTAAAAAATTCCTCTGACACTCTTTTATATTTACATCATGTGTTATTATGACCATATTTATAGTCCACATTAACTATCATATAAATAATGTTAATTTTTATGATGATAAAATTATTTCATGAAATAAACTAATAATCCCTTGATATCTATCTAATACATCTCATGGTTGACTTGAATGTTATTTACAAATATTAAGGGTTGGTAACTGATGTAATTTCATCAAAATACCAATATATATGAATAATTAACCCAATTAATTAAATTATACATATATTATATTCACTCATTAGTTTATCATGGATAATATATAATTTATGTATCAATACATTTTAAATAATTTGGTTCCTTAATCCTCAAAAAACATTTAGTGAATAGGAATAAAAATTAACTAATAAACAAAATTATAAAATTAGAAATATAATTAGAACTTTTTAATAAGAAATCTCAATGAAAAAGACTTGGGCAGTCAAAGTGGCCCATTCAATTATATCTTAGATGTTAAAATCGAGAGTCATTTATTAATGTAAACTAAATGTTTTCTTGTTTCATAATAAATGGAAATTTTATAGCACATTGACCATTCAATAGATATAAAGAAAACCATTCCAAAGATCTATACAACATTATTAAAAATTAATTCATATAGGCATGATATATCATTACTAGAAGGTTTCCTAAAATCAAACCATGCATAAAATGCACTCCTAATCCATTCCATTATTGTTTTAGAAAATTATATTTATATAATATTATCAATAAAATTAAGAAAAGTGACACAAAATCCTTATATAAATTCATTTTATACTTTTATAATAATTTTCCCATTTTAGAAAAATCATGTTTCATTATATTTATTTAATATAATTAATTTTAAATAGAAAGTAAAAATTTAAAGAATATTGGTATATTAAATAGACTTCACATTTACAACAAAATTGAATTTTAAATTTTATTAAAAAGGAACAAACACATATAAATTTAAATGTAAATTAAATACATATTTAAAATATGAAAATAATGATAGAACTTTTTTTAATGACTTCTATAAGAAATCAATATAAATCTATTGTCATCTTGGAATAAAATACTAATTTATTATTTGGAAATTAATATTAACTGAGGATCCCTAGATGCACGCTCTTGGAAATTTTAATATATAATAATTCATTAAGAATGATTTTATACACATTTAGTTGAACCTATCATTATTATACATCATTTATATAATTTAATCATTAAATGAATTTAAATAAACACTCAATCTTATGAATTAATGTTTTTGTGTCTTTGTAGTATTGTTACATATAGAAATAATATTAAATAATTTGGGAATATATAACCATAAATTAACCACACTAGACTCCCATATACACATATCACATGTTATACTCTTATGAAATTAACTAATGAATGGAAAAAAATGAATAGTTTTATTTAAATCACCCTATAATGGAAAATCTCATAATATTGTCATCAATTGTTTTATCAAAATAATTCAACAAAACTTTATCATGAAAGGAATATATAATTAATAAAAACTTATAATATTAATTATATTCAATATATTATGATAAAAAGGTCATGTAACATCTATTTAAGAAACATATAATGAAGAAAAAGTGTGAGATATCATGAGTCATTTAACATGTGTTGTAGAGAATAATCAATATTTAGGAATATGTTTAACCTTTTATGTACCATTGGGCATGTGATTATTCACCCCTATACCCAAGGTCATAACATATCCCTCTTGGTTCCTAATGAATTAGGATAATCCTATTGTGTATGATTTCGAATGATATAATTCTCTAGTGCACCATGTTGATTGGGATATCCATATTGTGTAACATTTCTCTTGGAATAATCCACCCATAAACCCTTAACCCATGGATAATCATAATATTTACAATTAGTTGTATAATATTCTTCATATATTCAATTGGGTTTTGGATAATCCTTTACTATAACCATAGTATTTTTATAATCCTCTTCTATAATTGTGGTCATGGGAAAGCCTCCTATGGACCATTGGGATAAGGATTGTCCTTCCATGAATCATTGGTCTCTATATAATCCTCATGTGTTCTCTTTTGATATTATGTGATATAAAAATTAATAATTAAATTTATTTATATATAGGAAAGGACATGTCTATTCCCTTAAAATTTTGGCAAATTGAAAACAATCATTCTTTACATTATAAAAATCCCATATAATAAAAATTGATGTCATGCCTATTCCATATAATATCTCCCAAATTCACATCAAGAATATAAATAGTTGATATAAAAAATTATATCTCCCTAATAATGTATTCAACATTAACATATTTCATGTGATTCATGAAAATTATATTTAAAGGTAATAAAGATATTAGATATAATTTATAAATTATTAGTTAAATCATTAAATAGATATTTAAATAATTATTTTCAATTTTTCCATATTTTATGAAGTAATGGTTCATTCTAAAAAGCAATTTTATGAAATAGTTTTATTAAGAAATAGTAATTAAGGGCATTTAAAAATTATAATTTGTAATTAAATAATAATAATGAGACAGTAAAAATATACAATAGTTTCTCATAATTGGGGTGAGTTTTTTTGAAAAATTTTATATTAAAAATATATATTTAATAATTCAACTATTGAATGAAATAATATATTAATAATTAGAACTTTATTTAGAATAAAAAAATTATTTCAAAATGATGGAAAAACTACTTAATATTTTTTAATACCCATTTTTAACCCCATATCTTAAAAGATGTAATAAAACATCACATTAAAAAGTGGAAATATAAAATAATAAGGTCATATAAGTAAAAGAATAATGTGTTTAAAAATAATAAGAGGAATAAATTTATTGGAAAAAATCATTCAATTAAATAAAATGAATATTTAATAGAAGTTATATTTTTTTCTAATATCTATTCACCCAATTGAGAAAAACATTTTCTTATAATCTATCATTGAGTAAAATCCATCTCTCAACCCCAGTACAGTAAATTGAAGTGTCATTTGAAATAAAAATGAGAATAATGTTTCAATCCTATATGATTTATTTATAAGAACTTATATTTTAACTGATTGAAATAAAATTTTATTTATCTTATTATATTATGGATTTAGGACACCATGAATCAAGATACATTTGGAATGAATTATATGTGGTAAAAATATGAATTATGAGTAAGAAAATATCAATAACCTGAAAATAAAATAAAATAAAACAATTTTCCAAATCTATATGGAATTTTTATAAATAACTATAATAATTCAATGAATTAAAATCATGAAATCAGAAACCAATTTTGGTAATGGAATCATATAAATTAAAGGGTTACAATGAAATTGAAATTCAGATAACATTAAATCAAAGATGTTATTTAAAAATGAATGAAAAGGGGATGGAATAAACTATATAAAATAATGTAGGTGTCAAAGTATCAAATATGACTTATGGATTTACAATGGAGACACAAACACTAATATACTATTCATTCTTTTTCAAATGATATTTAACGTCATCAAGACCATGAAATTTCTCTTGATAGTTTCCTTGAAAATTTCTAGAATAGTATAACTTCATGAGACCAATTGATTGTGAACGTTATTCGCTATTATAGTTGGAGATATGTAGAAATTTATTGGGTTAAAATTCAATAGAATAATGATGTCACCATCTATATCATGTATTCCCCATTTTTATGTGAATAGAAGGGTAATATTTGTAGTCTCCATTACTTTTCCATAATGGAAAATTAAAATTGAAGGGATAAATGTAAAAAATTGGAAAATATGAAGTAAATATTTTAATTGTCCTATAATACACTCTACCACTCTATTTGGTTACATATTCGAGTGATATTAGGATTTTTATACTAGCCATTTTATCATATAACTAAATTTTATTTTACATTAAAAATAAATATTTCTCTATGGTAAATAATTTTAAATTAAAAAATTAATAAATAATATATTATATAAATAATTATATTTTATTTAAAAATAAAAAAAAATTGAAAATTTAATACATTAATAATTGATAAATTTATATTAAATTCACCTATTATGTACCAACATTTTTTTTATAATGTGTGATATTAATATTAAAATATATATGAATGATAAAATTTTAAATCATAATAATTTCTAGAATATGAATTATTTTATATATAGAATTAATATTTTAACGGATTTCAATTTTACAAAGAAACAAATTTTACATCAAACTATTTATTAATATTAAGTGATTGGGAACTTTATTTCATTAGAAATAAACTATTTCATAAGATAAATAAATTTAATAATACAATTTAATGTTGAAAATAGATTCTATAATAAATTTATTGCATACCTATATATTTAATTAATAAATTAAATATTTATTACAATATTCATGTTTTTTTCATTTATAGATTGTGTTATAATCTCTAAAACTGATTAAAATATTTTTTTTCTTTATTATATAAAAAATTGATTATTTTATAAAAATTAATATAATTTTTCATATATAAAATTATACATAGTGAGCATAAAATTTCTTCTCTGTTCAAAAAATATAATTCTTATATTTAAAGTTATTGTTAAATAAAAAAAGATTAATAAAAACTAATTTTAATGACTACAATTGATTTTATAACATTAAGTGTTCATCATAATATTTTATATGGTTTTATAGTTGATTACAATTTTTTAATATAATAGTGGTGTTATGTATCATAAAATTTCATAAAAATATTCATCAAATATGATAAAAATAATTTTATTTTGATGTTTTCATTATGTATGAAATAAAAAATAACACAAATATTAAGAAAAAATATATACCCAAATCTCGTGATGTGACATTCTCGCCATTAAATAAATTACATCACCACAATTTTATTATTAATTACTAGTGAAAAATAATATTAGCATCAAATATATATAAAATCACATGACATAATGTTTAGAATGATATCATAAAACATTAAAAACATATATTTTTACACGAGAATTTCTCAATTATAATGATGATTGTTTCCAATCCTTTGGAATAAATATCCATCGCGATTTAGAATCATGAGTATTATAATTTTATTTTTCCCTAGAGAGATAAAGAATCAGTGTAATTATTATATAGTTTAATTGATAATATAAAATTAATCCAATAGAATAATTGTTATAGAATATTTGCTACATAAAATCATAACCCTTGAAAGAGATTCACATGAAATTTAATAAGAATGACCCCACAAGTAGTATTTGATTAATAATTCCATAGTTACTAGTTGGTTAAAATATAAAGGATTTAAATCATCCAATAATATATGGATAAAACCAACTATCATTAAACAATTAACCCTATGTACAAACATATTTGACATCGAATAAAGTTTTCAATGTCCTATAGTCTAGAAGGATATTGTAGTTGATTGTTGTAACACCATAATATTTTTTAATATTTCACATTATGATTCATATTTTATGTGACATGCAACACCAAGAATAATTATACATAAAAATATTAGAATTTGAATATGTCTTTTTAAAAAAATTAATTGGAGGGAATAAGTTGCAATAACCAAATAATGAAATATATAAAAAATTTCATACTTAATAAAAATATATTTATTAATTCGTAGAAAATAATAAATCAATATTTTTAGAATTTGTTGTATTTTTTAAAAATATTTTTTATTTTTAAATGTTTGTCTTTTTGTTTAGAGAATATTTTTTTTAAAATGAAAGAAATATGGCACAAAATATTGAAAAAATAGTTACAAGATTCTATATGATTAAAATTTAAATTTATCCCATTTAGGAATATCTATTAGCCCAAAAAGTATTATATAGTAGTATACATACATGCTGATGAGGACTCCCTTGTTTGAAAGGAAGTCAGCATATTGATTAGCTTCACCATAGATGTGTGTGATGATATGATTCAGTGAGGCAAGTTCTTTTAGTCATTTATTTAACTTGGTAGTGAGTAGAGAAAACTTATAGTTTTTTATTGATTATATTTAATTAAAAAATACCATTTAAATTTTTAATTTTGATTAAAAGTAACAGAAATTATATTTTATTACAAATAATCTATTTTGGATCATTTTTAAACCTTATTTTTTTATATGTTAATTTTATGGATTGAAAACCAATTAATCTTTAAAAATAAATATTTATTTAATTTTTGTTTTTAATCATATATTAATCAATAAAATTTCTCTAAAAATTCATGAATATTTTAATAAATATTGAGAGTTATGATGATTATTTTAAATAGTAACATTTTTTCAAAATGAATAGTTTCCATATTAGATAATTTTCACCACAATATCAATAAATCATGAAATTAATGATAAAAAATAAGATAAGGAATTTCTTATGAGCCTACCACTTACCTTCATCATATTATAAGAGTGTAGTTATTTAATGTAGAAACATTTCTAAAAAGTATTTCCATATCGTTTAATATTTCATTTATTTGTTTCCTACATAATGGTTAAGTAAAAGATAAGCTAAAAAATTCCACCTTCATTTTTACATATATATAATAAATAGTGATGGTGATAAAGAAAAAATATTCCCAATTTTAAATATATATTGTTTATCATTTTTGTTTTTATTTATTTATAGTGATGATATATTTATATCAAATACTTACATATTACCAAAATTAAAATTATTCATTAAATAGATAGATAATATAATTATTTTATAAAATGTTATGATTAATATAATTAATGTTATTTAATTTTTTCCATGAATTTTTTACAGAAAAATAAAATAGAATTGATAGTTTCAAGGATTAATTTTCAATTCCATTTTTTTCATTTTTTTCAAAAGTAACTTAAATTGAAAATTTTCAAAAAATTACAAAAATTTATTTTTTAATAAATAATTTTTTTTAAATGATTAAATTTTTTAAAAAATGTTCTATTTATCCAAGATATTAGAATATAATTTTAAATATTAAATATGATCTATTTCTAAGAAAATTTCCCATCTATAGTTGTTTTACTTTCCCCTTTATGGGTAAAAAAACCATTATCATGGTAATGGTTGAAAATTTTTACCTTTTGATAAAACAATTGGGTATGATTTAATGACTAATTAAAATATGTATTGATATTTTTTGTATGATATAATTTCAATACTTGATATAATTATATTGAATTTAATCCATTCGAGATTATAAATTTAATTAAATTTATTTTATATTTATTTTATATTTTATATAATTCAAAGAGCTCCCCAACCCTCCCTTAAAAAATAAAAGAATCCTTTCCATTTTTAACAGATAAAATTTCTTTTATATGGGATTATAAATACCAATCTTCAATTTTAACATTCACACCCACAATCTTTAGTTCTTGTTCGTGTCATAATAACTTAATTAGTGGGTTTAACATCTGATGAAAAATAAGTTTTCAAAAGAAGAGGTATAGTGTGTTACTAATTATTTACATTGTATTATATCTTCTACTTACTTCAAATTTCCATCAAAATTTATCATATAAATAATTTTCTTATAAAAATACTTATATTATGTTTTTTTATTGAATACCCTATATCTATAACATCTTCTATCAAATTGAAAATGAAATTATCATTCCATTATGTTGTGAAGTACTATCACGAAAACTAGTGTAAATTGTTTTCCATCCTTGCCTTCATTACTGGTCATATATTTGGATTAAATGTATTTATATGATATTAAATATAAATTTATCATTATTAATTGATATTATCTTATCTATATTCTTACATTTCCAACCATTGAAAAATTATAACATCATTTATCCATATGGGTCAAATACGACCCCTATGATATGACTTGATACATATTGAATGTAATGACCAAGAATTTGCCATGTAATTTTTTGAA
Source organism: Viscum album (assembly GCA_963277665.1). NCBI lineage: Eukaryota > Viridiplantae > Streptophyta > Magnoliopsida > Santalales > Viscaceae > Viscum > Viscum album. Next base: position 1,063,201,488 of record OY728140.1, read on the forward strand.
AAATATATAAAAATGTTATGAGTCTGTGAAATTTTTTGGCATGTGATCCCAAGGACTATAGTGCCCGGAATAAATTTATAATGTTTTAATTTCAGGTACGTTCAGTAAACGTATGAGCAGGTTTTTAAAAATTTTGAATCGGTATAGGCAATTGAAATCCGAGGGAACAATTGAACTTGCAGTACTGGTATTCTCTTAAGAACAATTTCACCTCGATGATAATTTTTCGAAGGTGAAAGTTAGGTTTTGGATTTTTTGTGTTTGAATAGAATAGAAATAAAATTGTATGACATTTTTATTTTTATTTGCAACACCCATTATAGTACTGGGGGTGGGGTCTACAAGAACTAAACCCCCATTTGGAAGATGAGGTGTGGGGACCACCAGGCCTTAACCTCTCTTGAGAGGTTATGGTGGTTTGGACCTCCCAAAACATAACCTCCTATGAGAGGTTAGGGTGGTGGTGACCACCTGAGATTAAACCCCCCTTTAATTGAGAGAAACTCTCAACCCCCTAAATTAATGTGGAGGATCCTCTTGACTTCTTCCACCTTAATTATTCCAAATCACATACCGTTAATTATGCCAACCCACATTCTTTAATTATTCCACCCACCATAATTAATTATGTTTTTTGAACTCTTTCCAACAAAATAATAGATGGGATTAATCTATTATTTTAGTTGGAATGGGGGGAGTGATGGATATAGGGAGAAACCTCTCCAATGAAGAACTTCCTCACAGAGAAAATCCCTCCAACGAAGAACTACATCTCCAAACGAAGAACGGGTTCTTCTAACAAAGAACACCGAACCCGACTTTGACTTCTTGCTTGGAATCACATTGCGGAGAGAACTGACGTTGGAAATAATCTACGAAAAACCTTCTCTCCTCATCATCGTCAACGAACAATACAAGGTAGGGGTTTATTTGTGGGATAATACTTTCCTTGTTTTCTTTTTTAGTTTGGGAAAGAATCATTATGGGGGGGGGGGTTGTAAAATTTGATGTTCATCGATCTTCTTTCTTGATGAGCCAAATTCAACCACCCTAAACATTGAGGGCGCGGGCCAAACCATCATGGCCTGACCACATTGTTGTTCTTCTTTGGAGTACTCTTCGAAATGGAGGAAGGAAAAGAAGATAACGAAAGCGACGAAGGAAACAGTGACACCACCCACAACCATCACGCCCGCACCTCCCCCGCAGCGCTCCGTCCACATGCCCCATCTCGTACCGCTCACCTACCGAGCCTCCCCGGCCAGACACCCACAGGCTACACCACCCGTCGGTCGTGCCTCGTTCGCAGTTCGTGTCGCCCGCCTGCCGAGCCCCCCCGGCTGTGCCCCTCTCCGGCCGCACCATCCTAACTAGCCGTGCCGCCCTAGCCGTCCGCGCCACCCACGGGTCGAGCCTCGCTGGCCCCATAGTCCGCAGGCCGAGCCACCCCGGCCATACCACCCATTGTCGGTGCCCCCTGTCAGTCGCGTCACCCTCAACGGCCGCCCCTCCCACTGGCCGAGCCACCCCGACCGCTCCGCTCTCCGGTCGTGCTTCCCTCGCTTGCCGCTCCTGTAAAAACCCAGATCTTTATTTCAGCTATATTTCTCCGTTTCTGGTCATTTATGAGAAAAATAAGAAAATATAGAAATTTTCTAGGTACACACCGTGTACTTTCCTTTCACGTGAGGTCATGTGATGGCCATGTCTGGGCCACACACACAGTGTGTAGCAGTGATGTGTAGGCCACCTAATGTGGTGTACGGAATGGGAGAGTACACGCTGTGTACTCATGAAGAACATTCCATGTACTTTTCTTTTTTATTTCATTAATCAGACCGGGGTCGCGTCTTAAACATATTTTCATCTTCTTCTCTGCCTAATTATCTCTAGAGCAACCGAGGAGGTCAAATCTTCTCCGAGCCACTGATCTGTCACTAGTTATCCAAATAGAACGACATCAGTTGAAATAGAATCGCAGTTGTTAGTTATTGGTTATTCTATTTCCACATTTCTTGATTCCTTCTCTTGTGTGAGTTATCTAACGTTGGATGCTTTATACTTTTTTGAAGATATTATCCGTTCTATGATGATTCATTGGTCGAGGATCAAGTATATCAATCATCTAGGATCAAGGTTGGTGGTTTTTTGTCTTACGTTGAATTTCCTTGAGTTTTTGTGAAAAAGTGTCAGATACCCATGTATCGGGTATCTCGGGTTAGGGTTTTCATCCTGCTTTGTTATCTGTCATAGATTGTTTGTGTACTTAAGACTATTAGAAGAATAATGATTTCTTATTAGCATGTCTAGGATCACCCCATGGGTGTTTCCCCTATTTTTGGATTTTTACCGCCATTTGGCTTAGGTTTCCAGTGAGGCATACCTTGTTGCATTGATTGCTTGCCTTGAGATATTGATTGCATGAACTGCCTACTGTATATATTCTTTGATGGATTGTAGATATTATCCAATAGTTGTTGAACTTACTTAGGGATGCTGATAGTCGATTACACATGACTATACTTCTCAGGGCTGTGTGAACCTGGTGTTGTATACTAAAGAGGGAATTGCTGATTAAGGGCTTCCATAGAGACTGTTATAAATTAGTATCTTTTGCAGGACCTATGGGAATTTGACTTTGTGCTTCCTTAGAGTGTTCATATTTATGTATCAAGACTATTTTGGGAATTATACATAAGTGCTTCCTTAGAGAGTCTATAGCATTCGTTGTAAGACCACATGGGAATTGACGGTGAGTGCTTCCCAGAGAGTCAGTGCCTTGTATGATTACTTGACTATAGCGTTCTGCCAGTATGAGCCACACAGAGAGTCAGTGTGAATATTGTTTGGCTGGTTGTGACGAGTCCACCAAGCCAAAGAACAAGCTTGTGTTTTATACTTCTTATAGTTTTTGTAGTCTGCTGAGATACTTGGTGTGTTACCTGTTATTATTTGGGAATATAGTGATGTTTCAAGATTACTTGGGTGATTATTAAATGAATAAATTAAATTACTAATTAAATGTGTATGGATATTTTTAGGATTGTTTACTTAGTGTACTCCTGTTCCTCTACTGCACTTATTTCATTTACTTTTGCTAAATTACTCACTTACAGTAGGGCTCATATCTTGTGGTGATTGACTTCTAGGATTAGCCTCACACCCTGTTTGGGTCCTGCATTTCTGCCCAAATAGGTTATATGGTTGTAGGTGTGGATTATGATTTTGTCACTTCTACTTTAGGTACATGTTTGCTGGTTGGAGCTGGAGAGCATAAAACCAAGCCTAGGCTTGTGATGCTGCTGGGGTTGTTGTTTACTTTTTGTACATGTCCTTATATGTATTATAGAATGTTTTTGTGTTTTCTACTTTCCTTAGATACCTGTACCTGCTGCATCATTTTAATCATTATTATATTATACATTTCTTTTCTTGTTTAGTTTCAGTCATTGTATTCTATTTACTGATTTCTCTATTAACTGTTATTTGCTTTTACTTGTATACCTTAACAAATGAGGGCTTAGTTTCACCAATGTCTCACCAAGGCCCTCGCTGCTAGTCGGCAGCCTCTGGAGTTTGGGGAAACACACTTGAGGTCATGCGGAGAACCGGGTATGGGGCACTAGTTGAGTGGCTCCGGATTCGGGTCGTTATAGCGCCGCTCGCCGACCGCGACCCCCGCCACCCCAACCGACCAAACCATCCCACGCCCCTCATGGGGCTCCAGCCGAACTGGCCAGTGCCCCCATGATGCTCCGTCCAAACCGGCCTTCTTCCTTGCGGCAGCCCCGCGGCTGAGCCGCCCCATGGCACCCGCGGCTCCGCACCCCCACGTGGCCCACGTGGCTTGCCAGACCCCCAACGGACCTTCATGCATCATTTTCCAGGCCTGAACTAGTGGGTCTGGCAGGGTCATCCCGAACTAGTGCGACCTATGCCCGGTCAGGCGGGGTCAATTGGATAGGGTCGGACCGGACCCGGGCCCACTACGCCCCTTTACTTTCTTTTGACCATATTTTTGACACCGAACATCCATTTGACGAACCGTTAGTGGCGATGGGAATCATGGAGGGAGACCGTACCTTTGAGTATATGCCAACATGTTTAGGATTGAGATGGGAAATGGTACGGTTGGATCATGCACGAATCCAACTGGGCCCCTGAGACAGAAAATCTAATAACTCACAGACCGGGCGTCCGATTGACATGCCGTCAGTTGTGTTCAGACCCCTATGATGAGGAAGATATTTGAGAAACATATTCATGGGATTTAGTGGAATTTAGAGAATAGAACAGTAGATTTTGGATTTAATGTTCTAAAGTCAACCGAGCATTTGTGCGGGAACCTCGTAGTTGGTTGAGAAAAGTTTAATACTGACCAATTGACTCAGAGTGGCTCAACTGGCCCATTGGGGAGCACTTAGGTGTCATGGTAGATGCACAGTGGGGAGATACTTGGTGTCCTAGAAGACCCATGTTACATGACATGAGGAGTACCTTAGCATGCTATAAGGGGGAGCGCCTCTGTGTGAGGTGACAGACCCATGGTGGAGACCGCCTCTGTATGACACGGCAGACCCATGGTACTTGACAGAAATAGTAACTCAGCAGTCCAAGGTTAGTAGGAAGCACCTCTGTGTGATGTGGTAGGCCCAATGTACTCGATAGAGGAGGAGTTCTCCAGCAACCTAGGGTTCAAAATGTTACTACCTCTAGAATAAATCCTTATTTGAGCTGAGTCAGTACCTTTGTGTTTTTTCTCATTTTTGAGATGGAATATATGATAACTTAGTTATATTTATGTTCATATAACTTAGTAGGGTTAACTTCTGATTTCATACGTTTTGTTTAATCATTGAGGGATTATTGTGACACGTAGAGGGTCTTGGGGTCCCTACTATGTATCGTTATACTCACCCCTACACAAGCTATGCCCACACTTTGTTATGTTGGATGCAGATGACGGACACCGCTGACTAAGGCCAAGTGTTCTTGGACTAGATGGTAGCTGCAGGTGGACCTTAAGATGAGTCAGTACACAGAGTAGAGGGACAGATGAGGAGTTCTGAGGAGGTGATCTATACCTACCATTCATGTACGAACCTCATATTACGACCAAACAATTTACTTTTCCTTTTCTTCAGTGGTATTTTTTCTCATTTATAATTGTACATTCTAGTTGGGCTTGTATTATGGACCCATTTTCTTTCAGAAATCTTTTGTTATATCGTTTACTTAGTGTTTCATCCAGCAGTGTGCTTTCTTGTGTGTGTGTTTACAGATTATAGAGGAAATACCTCCCCAGTTTTAGGTAATTATGCCACTATTGCTAATCTCTAGCCCCTGTCCTATGGACGGCGGGCATGGGGTAGTCATGACATGGGCTCCGGGGGACAGGACGTGACAAATTGGTATCATAGGAGTTTTTAATACCTCAAAACATAGAACTCTGATCTTTCATTTTAACAACAATAGTATTAATTTTAGTGAGTGTAGTTGTTAGTTTTGGGAGACCGGTGTTGGTGCAATGGCTGACGTATCCATACACAAGGACCCTGACATCTGATTTCCTACTCAGGGCACAAAAACAATGATTGCGTATGTGTTTTCAAAATATTTCTTAAAGTAATATCACTAGGTCATCTTACATGGAATAACCATTTAACCATGTCACACCTTTTTCATTTTCAAGATGGCACCACACAGACATCCAGCTAGTGTTTCGAGAGTTTTATGCACAAATATCCCATCGAGCGATGAGGCCTCAGTGCAGGGACATTTTCCAGTAGAGTCACTATTGGAGGGACCCGCAGTACCACTCCCCATTGGGCCCCTGATGCCACCATCCCTAGTAGCAGACGGTGCACACCACATGAGCACATTGCACAAGTTCTAGCACCAGAGACCACCCAGTTTCAAGGGAGAGACAGACCCGTAGGTAGCTGAGGATAGGCTAGAGACCGTGGTGAGAGTTTTTATTGGTATGAACACCATCCAATCTCATGGTGATCCATGCCACAAGCCTTCTACATGATGTAGCAAGTAGACGATGGAGATTTATGCTCCTATTTGAAGACTTGGTGACACTTCACTAGGTAGACATTCGGTGTAACCAACACTCCAATGGGACTCATGAATAGGATCATTCAGCCATAACTTGATCACATTATAGTGGTCTTCATTGATTACATTATGATCTACTTTTCTACTGAGGAGGAGAATTCCAATCATTTGTATGTAGTACTAGAGACACTACAAGAGCACCAACTTTATGGTAAGCTCTCGAAGTGCTAGTTTTAGATATGAGATGTTCAATTTCTAGGACATGTCATATCCGAGGATGGAGTGGCAGTAGATCTAGCGACGATTGAGGTGGTACTTTCTTGGGAACCACCCTGGAGTCTGATGGAGGTACGATGTTTCCTGGGTTTGGCAAGAAACTACCAAATGTTTTATCGAGATTTCTCTAGAGTTGCAGCACCACTCTCAGCCTTGAGGAAGAAGGGGAAACCCTTCATGTGGCTGGAGTGATACAAGAAGAGTTTTTAGGAGCTGAGCAGAGGCTGACTAGTGCCCCCATCTTGAGGCTTCTAGAGAAGAGCGTTGGGTACGTAGTCTACAGCGACACATCTAGGACCGAGCATGTATGTGTCCTGATTTAGGAGTGAGAAGTGATTGATTATTATTCTCGATAGCTGAGACATAATTAGCAGAACTATGCTACCAATGACCTGTAGTTAGCAGCAGTGGTATATGACTTGAAGATATGGAGACACTATTTGATGGGAGAACAATTTACAGTATACTCTGATCACAAGAGTCTCAGGTATATCTTCTCTTAGAAAGACATGAACCTGAGATAGCGACGTAGGCTTGAGTTCATCTAGGACTATGACTTCGAGATAGTCTGTAATCCTGGGAAGGGGGATGATGTAGCAGATGCACTCAGCACGAGGTATGTTATACATCTGCTAGGTGAGGCGACGGAGCAAGTAGCTTCAATACAAATATCCATGGTGGAACATGATGGAGTAGCTTTTCTTCAGTCTCTTGTAGTCACTCCCCCTATTGTTCCCTTATTTTGAATTGTGGATTATGGGGATGTAAATCCCTGAGGAAGGGAGAATCTAAATACCCAAAATTTTATACGTAATTTTTTAAAAATATATGGGAATTTCACAAGTCTACAAATATTTAAGGCACGTGATTCTGAGGAATAGAGTGAACTGAATAAATTTATAAACATTTTTTCAGGTACCTTTAGTAAATGTACGAGCATGTTTTTATAACATTTGAACCGGTTCTCGGAATTGAAATTCATGGGCACCATTGAACACACAACGTTAGTGTTTTCTTAATATGACTTTCACCTAGAGCCCTGTAAAACCCCCTCTGCTTCTGGTCCACCTATATTAGCTTCTCTTGCTCCTACATTAGTTATGAAGGCACTGAGTGGTGACAGTAATGGAAATGGAATCACTATTATTTCGGTGGTTGTTGGACATTCCAATGACAATGTTTTATGTGGTGAGATGGATAAACCTACCAAAAAATGGAATGTCACAGCTGTTGTCGGTTCGACTGAAGAAACTGCTACAGCTATTTGTAATTTTCCCTTATCCAGATCCGGTGCCATGGGGGCTCAGTCTGAATCAAATGCATCTATGGTTGACCATAATCAACTTTACTCTTTTGGGGATGACATTTAGCTGATACAGAAGCCAATAATGTGAGTACAAGAAAAATAGTTGTCTAACCTTGGTGTTTGTTTAAAGTTCATTGGTAGGCAAGTGTTGGAAGATGGGATGGGTAGGATACAAACTCACTCCTTTAGCCGCCAATCTAGTGTCGTGCATGAGGATACAACTCTACAATCTGCGAGTCTGTTGGATGCTTCTAAAGGAAGGTATGAGAATGATTTTTGGGGGTAATTTCATTTGGTTTCTCACTTTTTCAGTAAAATTGTTTCTATAAAAAAAAGTGAATAATCAGTCAGTGAAAGAATAGAATAAAAATAAAAGTGTATGCCATTTTTATTTTTATTTGCAACACCCTTGTGGATGTTGGGAGGTGGGTTCCACCGAAACAAAACCTCCAAGTGGATGTTGAGGTGTGGGGACCACCAGACCTTAATCTCTCATGAGAGGTTATGATGGTGAGGACCACGCGAACCAAAACCTCCGATGTGTGGTTATGGTGGTGGGGACCACCTGAGATTAATCTACCCTTTAATTGAGAGAAACACTCAACCCTCCCTTATTAATTTGGAGGATCCTATTAACTTCCTCCAAATTAATTGTGTCAACACACATACATTTAATTTTTCCAACCCTGATGCTTTAATTATGCCACCCACCTTAATTAATTAAGCACTTTGAATTCGCTACAACAAAATAATAGATGGGATTAATCTATTATTTTGGGTGGAATTTGGGGAGTGAAGAAAATAGGGAGAAATATCTCCAATGAATAACATCCTCACAGAGAAAAGATCTCCAATGAAAACATACTTCTCTGAATGAAGAACGTGTTCCTCCAATGAAGAACGTGTTCTTCCAATGATGAACGTCGACCCTGACATCGACTTATTCCACAGAAGATCCTTGGGGAGGCAACCGACATGAGATGTCTTCGAAGACCAACCATTACTTCTCATTGTTGTCAACGGACAATAAAAGGTAAGGGGTTTATTTTCTGGATAATACATTCCATGATTCCTTTTTCTATTTGGGATGGAATCATTGTGGAGGTTGTAAAATTATAAGTTCATCGATCTTATTTCTTTATGAGAGAAGTGCTACCACCCCAAACGTGGAGGGTGTGTGCCAAACAACATGGCCCGACCCCTCCGTCGTTCATCTTTGGTGTACTCTTCTAAATGGAGGAAGGTGATGAAGAAGAAGAAGAAGGAGAAGGAAACGACACCGCCCCCCGGTGACCACCATGACCCGTGCCTCCCCCGCGATGCTCTGGCCCCGCACCCCTGCTCGCCCCACCACCCGGCTAAGCCACCCCGATCGTGCCGCCCACCAGCCACACCCCATGCCGGCTGCACTGCCCTCACCGGCCACACCACCCGTAGGTCGAGCCCCCTGGACACGCAACCCACCAACCGCGCCACCCGCTTGCTGAGCCTCCATGGACGCTCCCCCTCCCGCCACACCACCTGCCGGCAGTGCCTCCCTCAATGGCCACACCTCCTACTAGCAGATCCACCCTGGTCGTGCCACAGTCACTGGCCATGCCACCTGCCGACCACGCCATCTGCCACCCGAACTAGCTCATACCCCTTCACAACGCCTCGACAGAACTGACTCGTGCCCCCATGGTGCTCCATCTGATCTGTCACATGCCCTCGCGGCACCCCCGCGGGTGAGCTGCACTGCGGCACCAGTAGTCCCATGCATCCCTTGTGGATCATTTTATTTGTATCAATTGTGATTAATTTTTTATTAATGGCCAATATTTATTACATGACTCATTTATATATTATATGATATGTATGTTATAGTATTTAAATAATATTCTGGTGATTTAACAACCCTATAATGACATTGTTCTTGCATTTCCTATGTTTACACAAACGATCATTTAATTCAACAATTTATTGTATTTCATTTCTAAGGTAATGAAGAAATTTATTTTTAATGATATGTATAAAAAATTTCTAGTTATGTGGTTATTAGTGGGATATAGTGTAGTTCACTTATGAACTCGTTGTTTATTTATACACATTTCCAATGGTAGAACACTATTATGATTATTTCTTGGTTTAGTAATGAATGTAATGAATATTCATCTGTTATGATTTAATATAAATCTATGAAAAAACATGATCATTATAGTTGTTATTAAATAAAATGTTTACATATCCTTTAGGAAAACATTAATGAATAATTTAGAAGAAACACTTGTATAACTCTGGGTGTAGGATAATGTCCTATAATTGTGATAATTGATAGAGAGAGTGGTTTATTTTAAAATAAATCCATGCTTGAATACTAAATGTGGATGTGGATCTTTCACAATTTTGAAAAAGAAAATTACTCTAAAATGATCACCTTAAACAAGATTAGATAGTCATTTTTTTACAATAGTCCTAAATATATAAGTATTTGTACACTCCTATGTGAATTATCTTGGAAATTCATAAAAAAATATGATTAATGATTAAGTATTTTAATATATGATGTCCTTGAATGACCGAGGATAAATATAAGTTGTCATATATATAAAATTTGGTATCCTGATTTATATATCCTATTAATTATTTCTCAAGATTATGATGTTTCCAAATATGTTTATTTTTTACATGGACTATTTTATTTATTTTAGATGAAGGATAGAACATAAAATATTACTGATAATGGTGAATGAGAAATATATTTAGTTCTTTCTATTGTGGAATCAAATTTTTTGAGATATGTAATGAAAAATCATATTTATCCAAAAACCTTCTCAATCTATGATTCATTCTAAACATCTAAATGAAAAATAGGGCGAATAACATCGTTTTTAACCATTCTGGTGGTATTTCCACCTTATTTTGGTGATTCTAATGATCTAATTATTTTAATGAAATTGATCATTTATTTTTAAAATATATTTTAAATTATCTAAATTTTTAGATCATAAGAAACAATTTTGAATGTATATCTCAAAGAAGGTAAATCATTCCAATGGTGTCATTATATCACAGATATGAAATGAAATAAAGAAACATTATCCTAGGAGTGGGATGTTATTATGACCATATTCTTTAGTATGTAAATTCCCTATGTTCTATTAAAAATATATAGAATAAATTCATTGAGCTAAAAAGTAATATGATGAATCTATAGGTACTTATGAGAAACATATTATAGTAGTTGTGATGTTAACTTTCATATTATTTTCTAACATAAATATATTGTGGATTGATTCATATGTGGCCTTAATCTTGTCTCTAATGGGACTTATCCATAAGAGATATTTGTGGCTATCAAAAATTGTTATTTTGATGTCAAGGTGGAAATAACAGTTGGTGTAACCCATATATTTCATGGTATATGTAAGAAACTAAATCTGAAATTCAAGGTTATATTTAAAAACCATATAGAAAAAGATGATAATATTTTGATTAACATAATATTTTGGAATGGAACGTTAAAAAATTATCTTAATTTCACTATAAATTAGGTTAATTATAATTTGGTAGTTTATTGGGTAGTAGAATACAAATATGATTAGAAGAAAAAATATACCAGAAAAATTGAAAAAACTAATCTTATATGGCACCAACCAAAATCAGGTGCTTGTAGTGCCGATAGTATAGATTTTATGTGAATCAATTCACCAAAACAAAGGATAATTTGGTTAATTATCCACAATAACCCCTAATTATAATGGGTAAAAGTTATTATTGTATATTTCTAATATATAAATTGAATCATGATAATTATTTCACACTTACCCTCTACTCAAGATTTAGTAATTTCATGTTAGAGATTATATGAAAAAGTTCTATGGAAATATTGTTATTACCCATTTGGTAAATTTGATATGATTTGAGACATTTATTATCTCCCTATACTTGGATTAAATATTAATTAATTTTCATTTCATATTATTTCTGTTAATCGATTAACCAAAGCTCTGAATGATTTTTTCTGTGATAAGAACTTATGAATGGAATAACAGGTTGATTTATCTTTTGGAAGAATATAATTCTTATTAATGAGATATTTTTAACATAATGGGTTTCTATGTTTAAGGGTGATCATATTATTAACATCATATTAGCCACTATTATTATTTTATATAATATAATTTCATACTGAATAATGATATTTTGAGGGGAATTTATAGAAATAAAACCCATTGGTTTCAGATATGAATTACTGTGAATGTTTCTACATGGTATATGCCTTTATATTTTGGGGAAATGTGATTTATGTTATTGGTAACCATTTGGGTTTATCTTTTATTTTAGGTTAGTGAACTTCTGGGTTATTTAAATATAGAAATTGTTTTGTAACTATCTTAATACCATTATAGAAAAAAGGATAACAGTCACACCTAGTGGTAACATGTCACATCCTGTAAAGAAACTGGGCATGAACTGAGAACAAAATGGTGACATGGGTATAACTCCATCCACTGGCCTACATGAAGGAACATTTATTATTGGACAACATAAACTGATATATTCTTATTTATTTTTCTTCGTACTTATTAAATAATTATGTTATAGATCATGTAATAAAGTCTAAGGGTATGTTTCAATCATTATCCATACATGAATAATAATTGAAATATATCACCTTTGTTATTGTCTATGTTCTACTGAAAACAACTATTGGCAATAATTTATATTTAGTTGTAGTTGATATCACTAATAAAATTAATAAAATTCATATATATAATATATGATTCATATCTATATCATAATTCCTATATATAAAGTATATATGTTTTATCAATTCATAGAGTTATGCATCTTATTTAATCTGATCAGGAATTGATGATTACCTCAAATTTATAGAGAAGTCTTTTTTAGACTCTAGATACCATGCAATATGTCATCACTATCTACTATCCTCAGACTGATTGTAATTAAATGATAAATATTTAATACCTTGAAGATGTGTTGACTGATTTTACTATTTATTTCATTGTTGGTTTGGAAACAACCATAATATTGATATTTTTCATAACATAATAGATTCCATTCACGAATTTATAAGGATATTTAAGAATCCATTTATAGAAATATATTTATAACTATAACATGTTGGAAAGAATTATGAGAAATAAATTAATTGGGTAATCTAATTGATATTTAAATATTATAAGACATTTTTTATATTCAACAATACATCATGGAATCTCATAAATGATTTAAAAATTATGTTGAAAGTCATTAGTGTGGTCAGAATTTTGTTTTAGTGAGAATATTTTCAAAAAAAAATTTTAATGTATAAATGATAATATATATAGAAAGAACATAAATATGATCCTTAGATAGATTCTATCATGATAGATTTGTGATCATGTGGGTATTTTTTTCTTATCACTATATACTTTCAATGGTCCTCTCTATATCAATAATGTGTTCCATGTATGTATCTTGCGGATGTACAGAAATGATACTTAACATAAACTAAAATCATAGTCTATTCAACTATATCATGATATCTTTTTGGATTAAATAAATATGGTTATTTTTATTCCTTGAGATAATATTCTATAAAACTATTCCTCTCATCAGGTTAGAGTTTTATAGGGAAACGACTAAATTAATGAAGCAATATAGGGACATGAGGGAATGCTGAGGTATATATATCATACTTTTCATGTATTTGAGTGATGAATATAAAGGATTAAAATCAACTTATGTGGGGAATAATTTTATAAATTGATAATTAAGGATTTATTTGATTCAAGTAAATTTAATATCATTTAAAGATTGTGTTATATAGAACAACGAGTTTTAATGAAATGTGAGATGTAATGACTATAATTAAATAACATAAGCATTATAAAAACTCCATTAGAATAGGGGGTACGAATATAAATAAACAAACATTTAAAATTTAGAATAAATTTTTTTAAAAAAATATATATTTTAATTAATTACATCATATTTTCTGATTTGAGTATATAATTTGAAAATAATTTTGATTTAAAATTATTATTTTAATTTATTTCTCTGAAAAAATATTAAAATAATTTTACCACATATAAGAAATTGATATCTAAAAATAATCCTAATTATTGAAATTTACATGTCAAAATTTTCATTGAGTAAATTTTTTTGAATTTTTAAACAGGATTAAATTTTCACTGAATAGTAAACAATATATTTTTTTATTAAAAATGATACTTTTATTGAAATTATTTAAATGTAACGTTATATTTTACGATATAAATAAATAATAAAATTTAGTAAATGTATATATTTAGTAACCAATCATGTTCATTGGAATAAATTTCATATTGATTATTCTTATGAAGACATTATATACACGGGAAAACATTATCATTATAATGTCTCATTTTCATCACATCAATGTGATTAATAATAAATTACATTATGTATCCCTTAGGAATTGATTTTATTGAAATAAGTCAATATTTAAAGTCAATATAATTAAGATATAATAATAATTTAATAATATATTTTTTTCATAATGAATAAAAAATGTAATACAAGATTTATTACAATGATTAAGATTAAAAACATGATTTTGATTAATATAATAATCTATATTAAAATTAATATTACCCACACAAATGATTTTTATATGATTAATTTAAATTATAATTTATAATATATGTGTAAAAATTATGTAATTATCCCCATATTAATTATTATTTTATAGAATGAATCACTGAGGTAAAAAATATAATACGAGTTACCATGGGAAAAATTAAAATTATAAATGTTTGTAAATGTAAAATAATACGAATTAAATGTTTATAAATTTTTTTGTGTTGGAATTGTGTATTTACCATATTATATATACAATAATTTGTTTTTCCTTTTTTTTATTTAGAATTATTGAGACTGTATACTCATTAGTAATTTCTTTAGGTATATATTAAAATGACACCCCTATTAAATTTTAAATGGGTTGTTCCTACCCACAATTCCTCAGACATATTGAAAATATTGTATTAATTAAATCCGCCAAAAATCTCTCCCAAACATCCTTATCTATATTCAATATATGATGGTATTCCCAAGGTAATAATTATGTTAACTTAATAATAGATTAAAAAGTGGTTTTTCTTATTGAAGGTAATTTTCATCAAAATGTGTTTTATTTTTTACTTCCCATTCAACCATAATTAACATCATATTAATTAAAATATAAAAAAATTATACTACATATATATATACATATATTTTATTATGTTTATGGAATAACCCCTATTCATCTCATATTCCATCTTATGAGAAACGAAATTTTCAATCAATTATACGACCCACAGCTGCCTTCAAAACTAATATTATTTTTTCCATTATCACCACTAAAGGATGAATATAATAATTGATATAAAATATATATATTACATTTTTGAAATAATTATAACTGATAAATTATAATGTTAAAAATAAATTCAATATTTTTTTTCGTGAGATAATGAAGCATCGATCATAAATAGAATTATTTTTCCATTAAAATAATGTTATTGGTTTTCAAATATATCATTCATGGAAGTAAAAAAGGATAAATAAAATTATAAAATTTATATATATGACATAATAGTTATTGTTTGATGTTTTTAATTAATTGACCTACATAATGATCAATCTATTGAGAAAAATAAATAGTTTTCTTATTTACTTACGTCTTACCATCTCCAAGAATCGTGTAGTACATTTTTCAATCTACAACATTTATGGATTACACTAAATATTTATATAATTTAAATCTATAATATTAATATAATGTTTAATATTATTTATATATGGTATCTTGATCTACATAAAAGGATCAAATGTACTAATATAAATCCCACAAGAACGATGAAGTAGTTATGAAAAAAATAATGATTTTAATGAATAATTATTTATTAACAGTTGATTTATTGTTATAAGTAAATCATATATGGATATTTTGATTTTAGTCTGTTTATGAAAAATATTTAAAAAAAATTTCGTATAAAATATAGGGTTATAACATGTATGAAGTAATTTGAGAATTAATTTAAGGGATTTTTTGTTTCTCTATTATTACTATGAGACAAATTATATATTAAAAAATCCATTAATTTTTAATGTATATACTTAACCTTTGAAATGTTATATCGTGAAAGTTATTATATCCATTATAATTAATGGTTTATTTTCATGTTATTATTTAAGAGGTCTTGTGATTCAATTTGTTTATCAAATATGAAATGGATTTTCATTTCACATTTATTTGCATGAAGATCATTCTAAATTTACAACTTCTTAAAATTATGTGATGTATATAATTAGAATGAATGTTTATGAAATTATATCTTCTAATATTTTTGAATATTTAATTGTGCATCTAACGTTTTTCTTTAATGGGGATTATGATATATCAATGTGGTATTATGAAAATGGTAAATTATTATTATATATTTGGATTGATTAAGATTATTATAATAATGATGTTATTTAATGATATACATGTCAGAGAATATTACATTTCATATCCTATAGTAATATCATATTGAACCCATTTCATTTCGTTTACCTCCCATTATATACTCATGAGTCCAAAATTATTTTGTTTGGGAAATATTACATTATTTCGCTATTCGGTCTAAAAAACATTTTCCTCATTGACCATATTTTATAACAATGATACAAATACAATTTTAATATTTTCTATTGATTTCTTATATAATTTTAAGCATGTTTTAATCATTACAATATTGTTTTAATGGAATCATTTTTTCATTTTCTAAATGAGTTACTATTTATGTTTATATAAAATATGAAATGAATCCATATTTTTATATGTATAACATGATCCAAATTATCTATATTTATGAAAAAACTATTATTTAAAGAGATATTTAAATTCTACCAAAGATATTTTCAAAATAAATATCTAATATGTAATGAATAATTATATATTAAATAATTTTTTTTCATTGATTAAAGGTAATTTTCCATAAAACATCTTCCATGGGATCATTAAATACTTTTTTTAATATATAATTATTTAAAATGAAAAACTATATTTAATAGAAAACTATATTGACCCACTCTTAACAAAGACTTACACAATACCATTTTAGATTAATTCTCAATAAATTAACAAAACAAATTCCCAAAGGCCATATTATTTTAGTGAATATGGAAATAGGGAATTATAACCACATATATATAATATAGCTACATTATATCCCACAATGTTCATCCAGGACTAAAATCCATCTTAGACTCAATTTATATAATACATATACTCATAACACTGGGTAATAAATCAAAAAATAGATGAGATTTTATGTACAATAAGGGTAAGAAGGATAATATGTAATCATAAAAATGGGAATTAGGGTATTAAATCATTAGAACAAAATTGTAAGATCTAACCTTACATATCAAAGATCGAATACATTAGTCATGGAATAAATATTTTTAGTTCATATGATTTGAAGTATAATAGAATCTAGATAATAAATCATGAATTTATATCAAAGGAATAATAAATGGAATTGAATAAGACACATTATAATGTAATATAATTCCCCATAAATCAAGGATCATTTCAAAAAAAATTAGGGAACTTCATGAGAAGTACTCCTATTGGGCGGGAAACACTACTATCCATAGGCATTATCCTCTCCAAATAACGGGTTGGGAATCCACTTCTTCCTATAGTGGATCTAGTATCATCTTCATCCTAGAGTGGAATAGGTTCATCATTATTCCCATTGTTTTTAAATCCAATTAAATAGTGTCCAAAAATTTTCTTAGGAGATATAAATATTCACCAAATTTATTAGTGGTAGATATATATCTAACATATCTCAAAACGAAATCATACATTTAAGCTCTAATATATCATAAAAATAAATCTTATAATAACTGATGATATGTAATGGGTATCATAAACATGTAGTCACATCATAAAAATTTGAAAATATAAAGGTACCTAATTTATCACATCGAATCCTTTCCCCTGAAAATAATTGGGTTTTATAAGAAAATTAACCATGAAATAGAAATGAGTTTCAATAAACATCATGCCCACAACATATAATGTATTAAATAATGGATATGAATGGAACCATTTGAAAATTTACTAACAATTTTATGATTGAAAACAAATTATATTATTTTTCATAATTTTTTTTTTAAATATCATTAAGATAACGTTTTTGAGGAACATGTTATTATTTCAATGAAAAAATATTGTTGAAGAATAAGATATTATTTTTATCATTTTTCATTGAAAATATCTATGAGAAAATATAATTTGATATTTTAAAACATAAAATATGTTTAAAATCCATTTTTATTGAAAATGAAGTTAAAATATAATTTATTAAAAACAATAATCTAAAATATTTTTTAAATAATATTTTTTAAAATAAAATAGATTTCTATCCAAATTTTAAAATATGATAATATTTTCAAAAATAAAATTTTCATATTTATCATAAGTACCAAATAGTTGAAAAAATTTAATAATACATTATTATATCATGAATAAAAATCTGAAAATATATTTCATGATGTTTATTGTGATTTTTATCCAAATATTTCATTAAAAGCTGTATTATCATTAACAATCCTGATAAATGATGGGATTGGTGCATTAAAATCATACCAATTTGTAATATTGAATAAAACCCCCATGTATGAAAATACCATTAAAATGATATTAAAATATTATTAATTGAACGTTATTAGGGATATAAAATGTAAAATGGAATTATATTCCCCTTCAAAAATAATATAGGGGCATAAAAACATATTTATCAAAGAAGGAACATTGAAAAAAATCTATCATGCTGATTTTGTAACATTTAATCATAAAATATTGTGATATATATATTTAAAATTGTATTTTAATCCCCATCAATTAATGGATATGATTCAATGATTGAATTAATCAGTATTTAATACACCACATTAATGAAATGAGTTACGAATATGGAATTAATCTTTCAAAAATAAATTAAGACATTAAATCCTGTTCCCTTATTTCTTGACTCTTTTTGGACTCATTCAAACAAAATTCATAATAAAAATAAATTTTTTCAATATATTAATGAATAATATTCAATTATATCATTACATATATGATTTAAATATGACCTTATATTTCCCTTTTTTAAATATTCAATGCTAAAGATATCATTAATGTAATAACTTCTTTTTTCACATGAGTTTTGAATTGTCGTGTTTTTGGTCCTATTACTAATATCATTATTCAATAAAATATATAATAATTAACAAGATATAAATTTGATATATATTTATTATATATGTATTTATAATAATATATAAAATATAAAAATGGAAAATGAATTAAATTTTTCCTAGAGAATGTAGGTCTTATGTAAACAATAACAATGTCTCTATTTTATTATCATATTTAATTATAGGGAGTAAATAAAATATATTTATATATATTAATTTTTTAGCATTATTATGTCATCTATATCATATAAAGTTACCCAACCGTTCTATATTACAGTCCATGTAAATATTGAAGGAATCACCTCTCTTGGGGAAGGAAATAACCCACCCAACAACAAAGGAAGTTATCGTATTTACCACAAATGAAAATAATATAGTTATGCATTATATAATAATTAAATAATCTTAAATACATATTAACTACCATATATATCATATAAAAATATATATTTCATCAATATCATTATCCATGAAATTTGGAAATGGAAGAATCAATGACCTCATTCTTCAGGGTTGTAGTCTACCATACACAAGATAAATGATTACCTATCCCATTTATTAGTAGTTTGTGTCAGTGTTGGTAAAAACCATAACAAAAAATAATATAATTATATTTAGTATATATATTAAATATAGTTATCATGTAATAATAAAATTTTAGGTGTGTTGAATAAAAATAAAACCAAAGAGCTTATAGAGGGATGTTACCTCTTCTTTTGGTAACTAATTTTTCTTTGAACCAAAGTGGTTACATTGTTATAATTCATAAAAGTGAGTGGATTCTTCGATGAAGAGAATTAAATTATGAAGATATTTTTTTATCTATTTGATGGCCCAACGAGCTCGAAATTTTTGAAGAAGTGAGGGGGTGTGTTACATTTTATATTTTATGTGGATTGGATTTCTTCTAATTGTAAGAAGTAAAAAACTTTTGATAGGTCTATCTAATATCATCTTCCTAAAATAATTGTTTGTTTTAGAGACAATAGGGTAAGTGGAATAAATATTTCAATCCAATGTCATTTGGAATTGAATATATGTTTTTTGAATAATGGATATCCATTAGGTATAATCATATTTCTCTTTAATCACTATAACTCATTTTAATTAAATAGACTAATATTATTTAAAAAAAAAAATTGAACTGATTATAAAATATAAACTATTCTTATTACTAAAATTCAATCCATTTTTTCATATTATAAATATAAAAGTGGAATAAATAAATTTAAAATTTAACCCGTAAAAGTGTCACGACAACTGGTTTTCAAAGAGAAAATGCTTAAAAGATCGAAATGTTTTTTTTTCGGATTTCATTGTGCAAATTATTCCATTGACATTAAATAGATTATTTCATTTAAAAATTATTTATTTTAAACTTATAATCAAATTAATATATAATTTAACAATATAAATACATTATATGAAAATGAAATTTTTTAATTAAAATTATTTATTTTTTATTATTCATCCAAAAACTATATCATTCAGAAGAATACAAAACATTCTCCCAAAGATAAATTTGACAATATGAATTTAAAAATAAATTATTGTTTTCCCAAAAATAATTTTACATATGATTTTAAAATTATTTTATTATAATTTATGTAATGAAATAATATGTTGCCTGGTTGAGTAAATAGTATTTTGAAACAAATAAAATATTTTCCAAACATCATAATTTTTTTATAAATAAGTATTATTTATATAAATAAAATATAAATTTTAAATATAAATTAGTTATTATTATCAGTATTTCTATGTTTATTGATTATTTCAATACCATATCATTTAAATAATAATAATACGTTGTTTCATAGAAACTCAATGTTCTGTGTGGTGCAATCCATGTCTGTGTTACATTAAGTGAAAGAATATCTTACTATGTAATATAAATATATCATAAATAGGTGAATCATATAACAAAATATGTAAGAAAATTAATAAAAAACTTTTTCATAAAATCATGGGAAGATACATTCTATCCATCCCTTTTATTGAATTTTTACCTCAAAAGTATTCATTCGGAAACATAAAAAATTGAAATAATTATGCTTCATAACAATCATAACATCCCACATAGCTTCCAATAACAATTGTTTTATATAAAAAACATCAACCTAATGAGTGTTCCGGTTTTATATAACCTTCTCTATATGATATAAATATCAAATAGCTATTCTTTATATGAAATAAATTGCTTTATCTGTTGGACCATTGAATTCAGTAGATGTAAAGGGTTATGTATGTATATCAATTGGTTAGATACTTATAAATCATCATGGACATGAGATTATATTGATGTAAGATCCAAATGATAGGATACCATCATGATAAGATCAAGAATTTTTAGGTTCCGAAAAAACTATTGATTTTATTTCCTCTCTTTCCAAATCACATAACGTTTATCAAGGTAGAGATTTATTGTTAAAACTTATGACTAACATAAAATTCATTATAATTCCCTAAATTAAGTTCATAACATTAATTTTGTAATTTATCTACCATTATATGTTGTTTATTGGATCTAAAAGTCACTTCTATGTCTTTTTTAATCTATTTTCCCAGTAGCTTTCTTTCTCCAACATCATCCCAACACATTAGAAATAAAAATTTCATCCCATATAGGTATTCATAGAGTTATATATAAATACATTATTTAATGACTTTTATTTATTAAATCTCAAATATTGGTGGATTTTGATACCAAGAACATTTCAAATCTAGCGAAAATTTTCTCAACAAATACTCTAGAGTTTGAATTTTTCATTCACACTAAAAATATATCTAAGGATGATAAGCAGTGATTATGTGAAATTCTCTTTTTGGTGCTAGCTTATGAAAACAACAAAACATTGAGGTAAACCATGAATACTAATTAGATACAATGAAATAAGTTACTCCATGAAATCTCGGTACTTCATTAATGTATCTCCAAGAAATATAGTCAAGGAATAAGACATCTCGAATAGAGATGATGTTTGTTGACATTGTAAGGTGACAGATTACCACCAATATAGAAATAAACAATTTTGAGGTTTTTGGGAGACCATTGTAAAATACATAATGATGTTCACCCATATAATGTTTTTTATAGTTAATTGATGAAACATATCCTTAGTATTTTTTATTTCAGCATTAACACGTTTGAATATCATGATCTATGATACAAAATATAATTTATCACTTCCCTTTCAATACCATTTTTATCATTCATTCATATAAATATAAATTTTAATAATTCCATGATGAATATAAAATGATAAAATGTAATCAGCCAATATCAAATCCTTTTTATAAATCAATAAGGATAGAACACATGAATGGTTTGTGAAAATTATCCTTATATCATGAATGAGGTTAAACATAGTACCATATCTAACAATCTTTTTTAGCTCTACAAATTAATTATACATGACTTTAATGTTCACATGGAATGATGGTTGAACATTCAGTTGATCAATATAATATTTCACCATGAACTCCTTATTTATATATCAATCCTTTTAAAATATCATAATATTATATCTTTTGTGATCCAAAAAATGGATATGATTTCATGATCCTTATAACTCAAATACGTGGCCGCTATTTCGTCTTCCCATTATGTAAATCTATTGAGAAATGATAATACTTTATCATATTTAATCATCTATTTTTGAGCATGTTCATCTCCTTCTATGTGAATATATATATATTATAATTTTATAATGAATTTATATATCATACTTTTCTCCCTAAATATAATTTGAAGATATTATTAATGTAAAAATTACGGTTATTAACTCTATATCCTATGTTGGGTAATTTTTTCCAATGAATATTCAATTTTCAAGAGGAATAGAATATAGATAGGTTATTTCGAATATGCAGTCATTGTAATTCTTTTATGGATGCATTTTTATATATTTTAAAACCCTTTTCCATTATAGGGTAATGTAAAAATAGTTACACTATGTAACCTTCAGTTTAGTCCCTAAAACTTTTCCTCAGATTAATGTGTCTAGAGGAACATAGAGCCATGTTGTGATATCTTTGATAGAGGATTTTACATTAATTAGAAAGTATCCATAAAACATTGATAATATCTACATTAACAAATAAAACTATAGATCTTAACCACCATGGTTGTTCTTGTCCAACCTTCAATAGCTTCTCTATGGGATAGATCTACTCATATACCATATTATCATATTATATGACCATAAATTGAATCCTTTTAAACACAAATGTCACATTTTGTAAATTTTTCATATATTTTCTCCTTCATTAGGGCCTTTATTACAATTCTCATGTGGACATCATGATCATGAATTCCTTTCAAATAGATAAGAATATTATTATTAATGACTATCACAAATTGATCAATGTAATCAGTAAAACAGTAATCATGAAATAATTAATGATAAATGGGGATTATAATGATAAAAAATACTCCATATGTATTCATATATCCTATACCCTATATGGAATGAAATTGGCTTATATCATCTTTATTAAGCCTAAATTGATGATATCTAGAAAAAACGTCAATTGTGGATAAGAATTTAGCTCTAGGAAGTTTATCAAGAAATTAATTAATATAAGGAAGATGGTACATTTTCTTGATATTTATCTTATTTATATTCTAATAATCATCAATGTCTTTAAATGATCCATCATAATGTCCCAAAATTTTAATGGGTTCACCCCTAGGTTCACTATTGGAAAATGAATTCATAATGATTGAATTCTTAGACTGTATTCATAAATTCCTATAGATCAATTTGGTCTATTCGAGAGGATGTCTTAAAAATTAGTGTTGCACTAGGTTTGAGTTATTCTATTAAATCAACATCACATTTTTGTTTAGGTAATAAAAAATAATCTAAGAAATAATATAAAACATTCTAAAAAATATGAATATCACTGATTTAGATTTTATCCCAAACCATTTGAGAAAAATATTCCTTTTAAAAGGAAATTAAGACACATAAATTTGATGTAATATCTATATGAAGTTCATACGTGACATAAAATTGATAAAATATAAAATATTGTTTTTCAATATATATCATAAATTCCTTTTTGTCAAATATTTATATGGGATTTATGCAGCGAAGTCAAATTCAAGCCTAGGATGGCCTCAAATTCAACCATTAGAAAAATGAAAAGATTTATAGGATAAAAATTACCATAATTTTATCTCAGGAGGAATAATAGACATGATATGTGATCATCATACCATTAGGGTTGTATAGTGATAATTACATAACTGATCGTTTAGGTGGAATATTAATTCCCTTAGTAAATTTATCAGATATGAAATAGTGGGTATATTATGATTCAAATAATATATTTAGAGTCCTAGAGTTAATTGTATATATACCATTCACCACATCATTTTTACACCCCTCACACGAAATATTGGTCAAAAGTGATATCCCCTTTTCAATTATCATAAGAGATTAGTGACACTGATTTTAATCACTATCCCATTACTTTGGTAATAGGTTATCTTATTTCCCATTCTTCATAAACATGAGGAACTAATGTGTGGGAGGTGAATAATGGTTCTCTTTTGCTCTATTTTAATCATTATACAACTTATTACTATAATTTTTTGGTCTATTTCATGTTGGACTTCACATACATTCATAAAAAAATTATTAAACCCAATATAAAAATTTAATCCATCGTTATTTCCACACCTATAGCACCAAAGATCAGTCATCTTATTTCTCTCTATATTTTTTAGATTCTCCTTTGAAATACCTATTCATTTAATTGTTTAAACCATGAGATTAATATCTAACAACAACTTAATTTTCCTCCTGGATAACACATCACAAAATATCTTAATATCTACTATGGTATTTTATGGATAAATATATTCAAACACTAGTGTTTAAGCCACCGATGAGTCAGAAAATAGTACATTCTTATTATATTACAATACTAGTGTAACCGACCATCCTAGGTCCACCATGAACCAGTCACCCAAGCCGATCCATTGAATAGTCCAAGAGGCATTTCCAATCCTCCTAGGCTGGTGACATGCACCAGGGAATCAACAGAGTACAATAGTGAATTATTTCTCCAAATAAACATGAACTATGTAGTATAAATAAAATCTAATGAAGCACGAAAAATATTGCACATAAAAAAGGAAAGACGAAAACATGTCTATCCTTTCTAGGACTATGAATCCACATAACCAGGGGTTACTCTCTAATTCTATAACCAGACATCTCCCCAGGCGATCCGAACAAGAGTTAGAACCATCAAGAGGAACTGAAAACAAGAAATGATTATTGGCGTGAGAATTACAAATAAGTAGGTAGGCCCAATAAATTCTTTTAAAAATTTACGTACGTTAAATGACAACACGTTTATTATAATTTTATAACTACATATTATGAAAAAAATTCCCATACATTGTAATTTAAAAATCAAATAAAAAATCATCATCCATTACACTATAAATTTAAACAAGATACTATAAGATAAAAATTGGAGATTTGGTTTCCCTTTCAAAATTTCTATTTAAAAATCCTTTTTAATCCAACCACACATTCCCATTATTAATAAATAAAATCCAAAACTATGTACAATGAATAAGTTCCCACACAACAAGGGTAACGACAGTACTAGTACACATAGGGGGATAACATTGGAAATTATAGGAACAGAGAGGAATACCGGAACGTACTATACATGTTACTCATCCTGACGACATGACTACTCTTGATGACTTCATAATGCCCAAATTCATGAATATCACCCTACCTACCCTGTTTGAGAGCCCCAATCCCATAGCAACAATAACAAAAATATCACCCTTCTATGGGCCACTACCATTTTGTGATATAACTATTGCAGAAAATATTATCTAAAAACCACGTTTCTATGCTAGGATCCCATGTTATATTTCCCTTGGGGGTGTGCAATGTAATTCAATCAACAAGACACACAAACCCCCCCCCCCCCCCCCACACACACACACACACACAGAGATATATATAAAATCAATCCAAAAAATTTGGAACCACCCCAACCACCTTATGGTAAATCCCCCACTTTAAAATATTTAACATATGGGGTAAGTCATATACTATAGACCCTCCTAACACATGATAAACCAACTAGCCAAGATACCAAACTCAAAAGGCGGTTTCCAATTACAGAAATTTAAAAAACCAAACATAACATATGTAATCCTACTAAAAAACTATTCATTTTATTAATTACAACACACAATCCAATTTCATTGAAAAACACCCATTTTAATATCAATTTAAACAACCCCTCACAACATTTAAATCATAAACATACATACATGGGAAAAGGGGAATATAACATTAGGCACCTGATGTAAAAAACACATTTAAGGACATTAATAAAAACGTTTAATTTTACAAATCTATTTTCTAAAATAAAACCATACCACAATAAATCACTGACCATTTATAAGATCCAATCAGGAAAATTTGACAAAAACATGGTGTGTGCATCTTAGAAAAACACAACACACTTTAAGGTTAAAATTTAAAATCATATTCCCTTCAAAATATTTTGCAAAACATGATTTCAAATTATCAATATTATTTAATAAAATATTTAACATTTTATATAAAAAGCAGTTTTATGAAATAACCCCCAAAATTACACACACTAAACATGTTCAAAAACTAATTTTATGAAAAAAAAACAGTCACATAACTTATCAATGGAGAACACACACCATTTTCACGATTAAAATAAAAAATCTCCATTTTAATAAAACTATTAAAAAGAATATAATTTATATCCAACAAAATGAACATTATTTAAGAAGATAAAAATATTTTAACAATATCAAGTGTCTAATTAAAAATCATGATAAGTGAAACATCATGAAATAAATGAAGTCTTAATTTAATGAATATGTTCATTGGGTTCCTACCTGAATTGACGAAGAAGTTATGGAAATTAGTTAAAAACACCATTTTACCTCAATTCTAGTGTAAACACCCATAAAGGTCAAGGAAATGTTTTTTCTTAATTTCTTTGGGATTTTACGAGTACTATGTTTCTTGATGGCACCTCATTCTGAGGCCCGGTGTGCCCAGATTTAATTTCCGAAGTTTAGCTCGGGTACGTTTAGGGAACGAATGAGAGGGTTTTCCTAAAATTTGAACCGGTGCTCGGAATCAAAATCTGATGACACCGATGAAACCGCAGCACCGGTAATTTCTTAAGAACTCCTTTTCCAAAGTTGTGTTAGCTCGGGTGAGGATATTAATTAAATGGGTAAACTAAAGAATAAAATAAAATATTATGCTACAAATTTTATTTCTATTCTATATAGTGATAACCTAGGAATGGTTGTTGGAGTGTGAACCACTAATATCCTAACTCCACTAGGTAGGATATTAGTGATGTGGGGCCCACAGGAGCCCCACCACCTTTATTTCCTTTTAACCTCCCACATGCTATTTAATTTTTTAACTCACACACAACCTCCTTTTAAAAACCAAGTGAACTGTCTTAATTAATGAATTGAATTAAGTTATTCAATGTAATCATTCTTGAATTCATTTTGAATTTCGAATTGAATGTTGGCTTGTGTTTGTTAATTAAATAAGACAAAGTCTTATTTCATGAAGGATTATTTCGTTGTTTGATAAGGTTGGAGTGGAATTGCTCAAGCCATGGAATCTTTATCTTCGTCCTTGAAGAACACGAAGAACGCACCTTCACCAATGAAGAATGCACCTTCACCAATGAAGAACGCCGGCCTCCGACGAAGGACGACGAATAACGCTAATTCCACGGAGATCGACGACGTGACACCATGTACCACGACGCCGACGGTCCTCTTCTCCACAATGTCGTGTACAGCGACTCCATGTACCGCGACGCTGGTGATCCTCCTTCTGTGACGCCATCTTCCACGATGTCCCTTTCCTGCAACAAACCTCGTTAGATGACTTCATCGAGGTAGGGGATTGATTTTGGTTCATGAATATTCATTGACCGTCCAAACCTCAATTTCGTAGCCTCCTGATATTGGATTAACGGGAGGGGGCTGGACCATATGAAAACAACCTACCCTTCTCCTATTTTGATGATGTGTTTTCACAGCACGAACAAAGGTATCGCGGTGCAACAGTACCACGTGGAATCAAAGAAGAATGGTCGTGGAAGCGCGTCGCCGTCGCGCCGCGACATTGAAGACGAACAAAGTCACGGCGCTGTCACGCCTCGCCAAAGAACCACGAAGAGGTCATCGCTAGATCGGGGCCGTGGCGGAGGGGTGTAGCGCCATCGCGCCACGCCGATTAGACAAGGCCATGGCGGTGCAAGGCAGGGCGGCCGGAACTGCCAGTCGCCGGCACCTCAGATGGGCGGGACCGCGGGGTCCCGCGACGGCATCACCCGCCGGCCTGACCGGGGAGGCTGTTTTGGAAGGAAGATTGGGGGTCATAACCCTCGGCTAGCAATGGATCATCCTTACATGGTTCCGTATTTTCAATCATGGGGGGGCAGCAACCCCCACATTCCGCTCGGCTCAGCCAGCATCGGGCAGGACACACCGTGTTGCGCCCGCACAAGGCCAACCGGCCGCACCAGGCTGGGCCGCCCAGGCCGGGAAGGGCCACGCCCACCGGAATGGGTCGCTTCCTAATGTGTTGGACCATGACCTGGTTCGGGTCGTCCCAGTTTGGGCCGACCCCAGGTGTCTTTGGTCAGGTCGGTCCGGGCCCCAAACCCCCTATCTTCGGACAGTTCCATTCAAACACCCGTATCTTGGGCTACAAACCTATGATCGACACACCGTTAGTTGCGATGAGATCCTTAGATTGAGACGGTTCATTCGGTATGTTACACTCAAGGTTTTGGAGAACTTTAGGTACATCCGGGTTGGTTCGAGCATGAAACCAACCGGGCTGTCGGAGTGGAAACGCTTATAACTTGAGCTCCGGATGTCTGATTGACATGTCATTGACTTCATGGGTTTCCTCTTAGTGAGAAGGACCATTTGGATTACTATGCTCGAGGTTTGGAAGCAGTTGGATTCTGGTCAGGTTGGTTTTGAAATAAAAGCAAACCTGGCCCCTGGAACGAAAAAGCCAATAACTCTCAAACCGGGCGTCCGATTGACGTGTCATCTCTCACATTGAGTTCCTCTTGTCGAGAAGGATCTTTGGGGTACATAAAATCCAGACTACGTTTCAGTTGATGTACCAACCCCTCTTGGCTCATGGGGTAGCCCCACCCGGAATCGAGCATGTTGTGTGCGGGAACCCTAGAGCTTGCCGTGATTGCAACGGTGAAGATGACTGCACTGAAATCCTCTGGGGGTTCGGCAGTGACGACGACTACACTAAAATCCTCCGTGGGTTTGTCAGTGATGAAGACTGCACTAAAATCCTCCAAGTGTTCGGCAGCGATGATGATGTATTGAAATCCAAGGTGGGTTCGACGGTGATGACTACTGTTCTTGTATCCTACATGGGTCCAACAGTGTTTGACTCTGTACTTGTATCCTACGTGGGTCCAGCAGAGTAGCTGGTCTTGTATCATACGTGGGTCCGACAGCTTATCTGGAATAGTATCCTACGTGGGTCCCAAATTAGATGAATCAATGACTACATCTGGTCATCTCTATCTCTATACAAATGTGTATACATGTGTGAGCTGAGTCTGGACTTTCAATTAATATCTTGGATATGATTGACTTTTATTCCTATGTGGATTGTGTTGTGATTTCCTGTGTGGATTGTGTTATACTATCATGTGTGGACGTGATCAAACTTGGGCTCGGATGTTGGAGCCGAACTGGAATTGATGACTTAGGTATATGTATGTTCATATACCTAATTAGTGATGGATTTTACTTCGTGATTGTATCTTTCCTTTGTGGATTATCCTTTGTGGAATCGGGGAGACCTTCAGGGGTCTCGGGGTCCCTACTGATTTGTGTATACTCACCCTTACATGGGATATTCCCGCACTACGGTGTGTTGGATGCAGATGATGAATAGCACTGATCGTGGTTGAGGCTTGTGATGGAGGTCGGTACCTGGAGGTGGACCACTTGGCAGGACGTACACAAATCTGACTGTTGGACTAGAGGAGTTGAGGAGGATATCTGTACCCACCCTCCAGGTGGGACTTCCAGTGGATAGCTCGATGTTGCTTCGTTACTTTCAGTTGCTGTAATTTATTTCCAGTTGTACTTTACATTCAGTTTGGGTTTGTATTCTGGCCCATTTCCTTTCCGTACTTACTATTGTACCCAATTTTACTTATTGTTTACTACAGCTGGCTTACTCTGTGGTGTTTTTTACATTATAAAGGTTTTTCCTTCCCCTTTTTGTCAGGATTTACACCATTATTCCTAGTCACCTGCCCCTAGCCTATGGAAGGCAGGTTTAGGGTGGTCATGGTATGGGTCCCGAGGATGGGTTGTGAAAAATTGGAATCAGAGGAATTCCGTTCTACCGTATAACTCAGGACTCTGATCTTTCCTCTATGTGAAGCAATAGTGTTAAGGGTATTGTTCGTGGTTATCAGTCCAAGGAGTCCAGTGTTGGTGCAGCGGCCGACGTATCCGTACACTAGGACCTTGACTTCTGATTTCCAACTCAATGCATGAAAACATTGATTGCATGTGTGTTTCAAAATTTTCTTTGTGATTACTTTGTGTCAGATCACCCAGTATACTGTTTAACCATGGAGCACCTATTTCTTTTCAAGATGGCCCCACGATGGCAGCCAGCTAGGGTTCCGAGATTTGTGCGAGACAACAGCCCACTGAGCAACGGGGCCTCAGTGTAGGGCCCTTTTATAGCGGAGGCACCAGTGGTACCTCTACCCGCTGAGCCACTGATGCCACCAGTCCCATCCACTGAGATTTCACGTCGCATTAGTTCACTGCATGAGTATCAGCATCAGAGACTTCCCACGTTCCCTGGGAGACGAACCCTCAAGCAGCTGAGGATTGGATGGAGGCTGTAGTTCGAGTTTTCAGGCTAGTGGGGACACCAACTAACTTCATGGAGATCCTTGTAGCGAGCCTCCTGCATGCGGCAGTAGGCAGATGGGGGAGCGTGATGCTCCAGGAGCACAACGATGCATCTCTCCTCTATACGGAATTTGAGAGCCTCTTCGGCTCAGAGTTCGTCCCAGCCACCCTCCGTGCAGTGTGCATCCAGGAGCTAATACAGCTGTGGTAGGGCATCATGACGGTCGCCCAGTACTTGGTGTGATTTACTGATCTCTCTCGCTATTCGATGGACATGGTATGAGACCCATTCTTCTGGGCTCGGTCCTTCTAGCAGGGACTGAGGCACAAGATCAGGGAATCGATGATCTCCCTCAACATTCTGACACAGTCATGAGTACTGGTGCGAGCCCTTCTCAAAAAGAGATTTCTTCCTAAGCCTATACCAGCAGTGAGACCAACCGCAGGGCGTTACGTAGCAGAGTCATCTGCGACTGGAAATCGATGGATGTCACATGGGTCCAGGCGGACCATACCATCAGGCGGATGACCTCAAAACACTGGCTCAGAGGTGCGGGGCACACGACATAGAGCCAGCCTTCTGAGTATCAGACAGTGCTACGCATGCGGCGGGCAAGGCCACATGGCTCGTGAATGACTGACCCGTCGTGCGGAGGAGCAACAGAAGGATGAGAAGCCACCCAGGCAGAGGAATATGGTCAACCATGGCAGTCCTCATGGTGAAGGAAGACGGGGCATATGAGCTAGATGAGCAGCAGGTGGTGGGCGACACTTTAAGGATTCAATACCCCCACCACTGGGAAGTCCACCATGACCATAGGGAGCTGGCGGGAAGAGACATGCTCAGCTTCAGGAATCGGAGGCCTACAACCACGGCACACCAGAGATGATTCGAGGTACTATATGTGTCTCCTCCACCCTTGATGAAAATCTTATAGACACAGGAGTGAGTCATTCTTTCATTTTCGCTGCCCTTGTTTGGTTCTCGGAGATTCCAACGGAGCCGTTGGCTCGATCCTTACGGCTAGAGACACCTATGAGAGCAGACTCAACGATTACTTACTGGTGCCAGTAGTGTGAGCTTACTCTAGGAGGCGAGAGATTCAGCTAGGATCATCTTTATAGCGGCATCGAGGCCTTACGTCGTCACCTTGGGCATGGATTGGTTATCTACAGTCCATGCTCAGATTGACTATATTAGGTGCAAGGTGTGATGTGTTCGTACCGATGGGACCAGGTTCACCTTCACCGGAAAGAAGGGAGCCTTAGCAGCGCATGATGGAATCACGCAGAGGAGAGGACAACCGATCGCTCCTCAGTTGGCTAGCCTCATCCTAGGAGCAGTTGACATGCTGAGTCCTAGTTTTCCTGCAGTGGTGGATCAGTATGTGGACTTTTTACCTAATGACATTCCAGGACTACCTCCTCACAGAGACGTAGACTTTTATATTAACCTATACCCTTGGACATCCCCGATATCCACTCTAGAATATTGGATGGACCCCGCTAAGCTTTGAGAGCTACATGTACAGTTGGAGGACATTCAATGCAAGGGATTCATCTGACCCAGTGTTTCACCCTGGGCTTCCCAGATTTTGTTCACCAAGAAGGCGGACGGGAGCTTGCGGCTATGTGTCGACTATCGTCGCCTGAACCAGGTGACAGTGAGGAACAAGTATCCACTACCGAGGATTGATGACCTCTTCGATTAGCTCAAGGGAGACGGTGGTTCTCTAAGATAGACCTTAGATCAGGCTATCATCAGCTCAGAGTTCGAGATGAAGATGTGCAGAAGATGGCCTTCATATGTCGGTATGGCCACTATGAGTTCTTAGTTATGCCTTTCGGCGTAACCAACACTCTAGCAGTGTTCATGGGTCTCATGAATAGGATCTTTCAGTCATACCTTAATCGATTTGTCAGGGTCTTCATCGACGACATTTTGATATACACGAACACTGAGGAGGAGAAAGCCTACCACTTTATGGTTTTACTTGACACACTCCGAGAGCACCAGCTTTATGGTAAGCTCTCGAGTGTCATTTCTGGTCATGTAAGTTCCAATTCTTGGGACATGTCATATATGAGGCGGTAGCTACGGTGGTCCCTACGAAGATCGAGGCAGTGCTATCTTGGGAGATACCCAGAAGCGTGACAGAGGTGTGGAGTTTGTTGGGTCTAGATGGGTACTATAAGAATTCATCCCAGACTTCTCTAGAGTTGCGGCACCTCTCTCAGCTTTGACGAAGAAGGTGAGACCCTTTGTTTTGTCAAATAGATGTCAGCAGAGCTTCTAGGAGCTGAGACAGAGATTGACCAGTGCACTATCTTGAGGCTACCATAGGAGGGAGTAGGGTACGTAGTCTACTGCGATGCATCAGGGGCTGGACTTGAATTTGTCCTGATGCAGGAGCGAGCAGTGATCGACTATGGATCATGACAGTGGAAGCAGAATGAGCAGAACTACGCTACCGATGACCTGGAGTTAGTAGTAGTGGTCTTCGCTCGGAATATGTGGCAACACTATCTGATTGGAGAGCACTTTATAGTCTACACTGACCACCAGAGTCTCAGGTACATCTTCTCACATAAGGATCTGAACTTGAGACAGTGGTGATGGCTTGAGTTCTCCCAGGACTATGACTTTGAGATAGTCTATACTCCTGGAAAGGGGAGCGT
Organism: Viscum album; assembly: GCA_963277665.1. Taxonomy (NCBI): domain Eukaryota; kingdom Viridiplantae; phylum Streptophyta; class Magnoliopsida; order Santalales; family Viscaceae; genus Viscum; species Viscum album. The sequence continues at coordinate 1,063,235,057 of OY728140.1, forward strand.
AGTAGTCGATGATCTCAGCAGGAGGATGAGCATTCAGCTACTTGGAGAGGAGATGGATTAGCTAGCTGCTTTGCAAATATCCTTCATGGATAGAGATGGATCAACCATTCATCAGTCACTCACATCCACTCCTCCACTGCTACAGCGGGTCAAAGAGGCACATCGTGGGGACGTTGACTGTGAGATGCGGCATTCACAGATATCCTCAGGATAGGCACATGATGGATTCTATATAGAAGGAGAGCATGATGTCCTTTTTAGAGGACGTACCATGGTACCAGCTACTTTTCAGGAGGAGGTGCTGAGGGAGTTTCACACTTCCCCTTTAGCGGTACATCCAGGAGTGGGGATGATGTGACAGGATCATAGACGACAGCATTGGTGGCTGGGTATGAAGAAGACTGCAGCAGAGTTTGTCTCTCGATGCCTCACCTGCCAGCAGGTGAAGGCAGAGCACCAGGTACCAGCAGGCTTGGTACAACCCTTGGAGGTCCCGAAGTGGAAGTGGGACAAGATATCTATGGATTTCATAACTAGACTTCCACGTACTATTAGAGGTCACGACTCCATTTCGGTGATTTTCAATCGACTCATGAAGTCGGCCCACTTCCTACCCATCAGATAGCATGGATCAGTAAAGAGTTGGGGATGTCTCTACGTTCAGGAAATTGTACAGCTTCATGGTGTGCCATCATCTATTGTCACCGATCGAGATATTCATTATGATTACAGAAGATTTATTATGATTCCTATTATTTATATATACATCACAAGCCTAAAGATTATTAATTCTTATGGATATTTTTTCTATTGATTCCTTATTTCATGTTTCATGTTTTTTTATCTGTATTATGATGGTTGTAAATTATCCTATTTTATACTGATGCATTTTACATCAATTTGTATACCATTTTACTTATCATATTCTCGATAATTAATTCTAGTTATTAATTATTATGTATACTCATATTATGAATTTGAGCTCATCGATATTATGTTTCAAATCCCCAATGTTATTAATAATAATATTAAATTATATGAGTCTTGTATGGATTCATATGTGATGAATTTTGTGGGAGACTTTGGAGACATAATATAGAATATGAAAATTTGTGTATATAGGTAGATGTAATTGGGTCACATTTATCAAAATCAAATCTGGAACTATAATATTTATATTGATAGTACTAGATTAGGTAGTACTGGCCTATGGTTAAAAAAATATTTATTTGAGAAGAAATCCTTTAATGTTTGTTATGCATTTCTAGGGACACAATAAATTTATTTCTTCCAAAATGTTAATCTATATTATATTTTATCATGATGATGATATCATCTTCATTAGTGTTTGGGTGGCACGGGTTTGGGGTGAGGGGCCATTTTTGGGGTCATGTCCTTTTGACAATGATTTACTAAAATTTTATTACTTGGGTTTAGTACTATGGTGTTAAATGTAATTGTCCTGTAATTATGATGATGTTATGATTATGAAACCCATTCATTTTACAAATTTAATTATATAATGAATTGATTATATGATAATGAAATCCAATTATTTTCTATTAGTTAGGTTATAATTATTTTTAATAAAAATTTTATGTAAAGAATTTATAGATTTTCTGATTGATTGGACAAATATATCCATCAAATTCATATGATAATATTTAATATTACTTGAGCTCAATAAAATACATAGGAGGATATCCCTAGCCTCTAATAGTGTATTCAAGATATTATGCCAAGATTGAAAAAGGGTACATGGGAGTTTTTCCCATGAACAAAAGAGGGTCCATGGGATATTTTCCCATTCCCAAAACTGGATAAAATATGGTTGTCCCCAGCCTATCATGTTTTGAATGTATTGTTGGGTACCCTTGACATAATATTTTCTATACTTATTTGTATTCCAAAACTCATTGTCTTATGCCAACATTATTATCTAATGGTTCATTTTATTTTATTCCACTATGACTTATGTATTATGAATGGCCATAAATTATTCTATGACTCATTTGTATAATCTATGATATACAAGGAATGTTTTTATTATTTATTCTCATGATCTCAAATACTTCTACTCATGTTATGTTGATATCTTCAATCCATAAAATTAATTTATGTCATAGCTAAACATTTCTTATGATTACATAAACATGTTATGAATAATGGTATTATCTATGATAGATTAAATATGTGTAATATTAATGATGAAATTATGTAAATCTTATGTAGTTCACTTATCATTTATTTATTTATTTATAGATGTTCTCAATAGGTATTAGAAATATATAATTCAATCATTGATATTTATATTATGTAATGAATACACACATATTAAAATGTAATATCTATGTAAGAATATCATGGGTAATTATATTAATTAGAAATTTATTTCCTTTTGAGAATATATATTATGGGAATTTCAGGTGATATTTTGGAATAACATTATTTAGGTTGAGGAAGAGGAAACATGTAACATCACTTCCCATCCCAATGGCTTGAGAGGGTGAAGGAATGCTACATTTCCTTTTGTAACATTCCCTGGGTGCCAAAGGCTCGTAACAAATTCCAAGGGCTTCAAGAATCATAATGGAACAATTTTACCTTATGATAAAAACAAGAAACCAAAAACATCATTTCCAATAATGTTACATGATGCATGGCCACAAAAAACAAAAATATATGTTACTGAAATACAACAAAAAAATTCCATGACAATCCCACATGAAAAATAAAACCCAGAAAAATATCATAGGACAGTGCGGAAGACTACATGACAATACCTCAAAAAACTGGAGCACCATCCCTATCTCTACACCAAGATCCATGCTCCAAGAACCACAATATGACCATATCATCATGTCTAATGACAATAAAAATGATATTCTTTACCCTTACATGTGTCCAATAAAACAAAATCTTCAAAATAACCCAATTCTAATGTAGGGGCTCAGTATAATCACTCCGCAATATTTCCATAAATGCCATCCGTACACTTGCTACTAGTATTAAATCATTTTATAATTTATATAAAGTTGTCAACATAAAACATTAAATAGTGCTACAACATAAAATAATCCTAACCCAACTATAACATGAAATTTTCACCCAAATTCCTAGAACCCGTAATAATTATAAACATCCGCGCCACAATCCAGTTCTCTATTTCACATTAGCACTCAAAATTCATATTTCATAGAAACACAAAACAAAAATACAACCATAGTGGAACTTGTCATCCAAAATATTTTACTTCATTCCCAAACTAGTGGCACTTTTATCCAACTTATCCTTTGATTGTGGCCATTCCATCCACTGTCCATTCATTTTTTATTGTGGTATACCCACCCAATTCACTTCCTTATAATCCAAAAGATAACATAAACATGAAAATAACCAACTATATAACACACGAAAGCCACAATATATGCCAATTACCGTTCCATAATTGAAAAATCCCTTAGAGCATCATCCATGTCAAATTATATTTCATTACATAATCCCCTTTAATTAAAAATCCTTTTCTTAAAACATTTCTATAAAACAAACCAAGTTACTGAATTTAAAATCAAAATTTTAAAATCCAACAATGAGAACATTCAACCGCAAAAAAATTCTTCAAAATCTATGAAAAAATCACCAAATGGATTTTCCATATAAATAAAAAATAATTACCACAAATAGTTTCATGGAAAATAAATAAATTTATTCCAAGGTAAATAATTATAAACATGTGGTGTCGAGAGATAAAACACCTACCATTAGAGTTCCGGAAAATTTGACCCATAAAAAATTGCACCACAATATGGGAAAACACTCCTGTAAAACCACTCTATATATCGTACCCTATAATAAAAAATCATTAAAATCAAATCCAAAGTAAACAAAAACCCAATATCTATTCAAAAAGGGTGTCCCTATAGAAAATCGAGAGGGAGAGAGAGAGAGAGGTGAAAGTGTGAATCAAGAGAAAAGCACAATAAACAAAGTGAAGAGATTTATTGGAGAAGGATCATCTCAACCACACCAAGAAAACCCTTGGATTTGCTTCCAAAATGAGTGGGAGATCTCCCCTAACCATTTAAAAGTGGAAATCCCGAGAGAGGCTAAAATGGGAAGAATTTTGGTTATCTTTAGGGTAATCTCTACTAACCCTGAATTGTTAAAAACCCATTTTTATGGGACACATGGTTAGACTATACAATAAGACAGATCAGGCACTAACCATGCACCAGAGGCTAACTCAATGGGGAATCCTGAATAATATCCTCCCATGGTTAGAAAAATGGGAATAAGTTATAAAAAACGCCACTGCCCACATGGTTTCATCTCAAATGTATCCCCCTTAGTGTGATCAATTTGTACGGCCTTAAAAAGGATTCAAAAACAATCAAACACACTTCAAAACCCTCACTAACTCCACCCAACCACTATATATATATATATATCTATATTTAAAAACATATAAATAAGGGATACATATATAAAATCGAGGGTTTTACATTCTCCCTACCATTTGAATTTCCTTCCTAATAATGCAGAGAACCACTGCTTTGCCGAAATAGCTTAGGCTGTTGCCTGACCATCTCTTTCACCCGCTCCAAAGACTCCTCCTAATTCTAAACATGCTTCCACAAAAGAAAATCAAAACTGATGCTTTTACCATGAATTAAATAATCCTAACTATCCTCATTATACATTCGAATATTCACCAAGGAAGAATCCTACTATAGATGAAGATGATACAAATGAATCACATGGTCATGATCCAACTGATACTTTTTCGACTACAGCTCAAAAATAATTTTGCACGTCACTAAACTATGGTGGAAAAGCCAACTGATAAGAAACATCTCCAATACAATCATTTATAAAAATTCCCAATATACCTTAGAGATAACATACCCTACATTCCAAACAGATTATGTCCCATCCTACGTGAGATTCTTAAAAAAAATATGATCACCTACCTCAAATGAAAATGGTCATCAATGATGGTTCACATACAATTTATGAAAACATTGATCTCTATATATTATTTATGATCAACACGATTTAATTTGTAGTCTATTCTAAAAGGATCTTTCCAACCATTGAAGTCCAATCCATTTCCAACAAACATAGTGGTGAAAGTAACGAAAGCCCATACAGTGCCTCAAACATATCCATATATATTGAAGTTTGATAACTATTATTTTAGGAAAACTCCACATATGGTAAGTGATCCTCCCATGAACAACTGAAATTAATCACACATGCACTTATTATATCGTCCAAAGATTGTCTTGTCCTCTTTTATTGGTCATCCATCTGAGGATGGTACATCGTTCTCATCGACAACAGTGTCCCAAGGGATTGAGACAAGGATTTCTAGAAACAAGATGTGACACTCAGATCTCTATATGATATATTCAAAAATGGAACACCATGATTATTTACCAGCTACTAGATATAGGATTGGTATATATCCTCTACTGTAAGAGTTTCAAGAATATAGATCTAATGGGATGACCATTTCATCCAATCCACAATCTCTCATACAACATCATGATTCATGATCGTTCTTGGAAGACCTTTTAGTGAATTCATCATTGTATTGTCAAATTTTGAAAAAATGATATGTCATGACTGAAACCTGTCAGTTGGTCACTGATGTTCTCCCATGAATTGCTGACACATCAATAATAATGAATCAAACTCTGCCACATTCGATTTCATACCATCCCACCAAAAATATGATTTCAATATCTTATAGTTATTTAGAAACATATGATAGAACACCACTATGGAATGATGATAATCCCTGAGAATTTCCTCATGACAAGTCGTTGGTACAACCATCGAAATACTAAAACACAGTACTAAATTCCAACTCACTTCCTCGCGATCAATGATCTCTCCATCATTATGTTTGGACATCATCTCCTAAATTTCGTTATCAGATGCCTACGCCTCTTTTACATACCATGACAAGTCAAACACCATCAAAACAAGAAAGATTACCACTCTTCCACCCTTGTCCCCACTTTCCAATTGCAGTTCAATAATGAATGAAATCAACTTCCAATAATCCAACTCATTTTTTACCTTCTAAGCATATAAATTCCAATTTCAAGTATCCCCACTGAATTTCCAATTCCCGGTGAGTACATTAATATGAAATCAAACAATTGGAGATATTCCAATAATATAATTTTCCTTAAATTCAAATCTCCCTATGAGAAAATATTCTTTATGATCTTGTGAACGATAAACACTCTGAATTTATCACCAGTGAGATAATAATGAAACATTTTTAAGGAATTATCCACTTCCACTAACACCAAATCATGTGTTTGGTTGTTCTACACTTTAACCCGCAACTGAAGTGAGCCATATGCAACCCCATGATCCTAAATCAAGATAAAACACCCCAAACCAGATCTTGATGCGTAATAAGACACTAGATACACTTTCTCTATTTTTCGTAAACCCAACATTGGTGCTGATGTAAAGATTCCCTTTCTATCTTCAAATCATTTTTGAAACTTCTCATCCTTTTGAATTGAGATATCCATTCATTTCAAACATGTCTTTGGAAATGACAATCATGATAAATCAGGAACAAATCGTCGATAATATTTAGAAAGACCAAGGATGTACTATGTATCAAAAACATTCATTAGTTGTTTCCATGAGATAGCAACCACTATATTTTCTTGATCAACTACAAAAACTCTCTCAGAAATAATAGGGCCATGGAAATAAACCTCGCATATCCAAAAGTCACACTTTAACAATTTGGAATACAATTGATAATCCCTCAAGATCTCCATGACTATCAACAAGTGATGGTAATGTTCTACCATTTCCCTTGAATACACCATTATATCATCAAAAAACAACATCACAAAAGAATGCATATATCTGTGAATTACATGATACATAAATTCCATGAACACTTATTGTTCATTTGTTAGAGCTAATAGAATAACACCAAATATATAATGGACATATCAACTTCTAAAATCATTTTTCGAGATATCATCCTTCCTCACCCATAATTGATGATACACTATCCTCAATTAAATCTTGGATAACAGCTGATATCCCCCTAACCGGTCAAACAAGTCATCAACACGTGGAATTGAATATTTTTTATCATATCCAGATTAAGACTACTATAATAAAAATAGAGTCGTAAAACTTCCACTATCATTTTTATCAAACAAAACTGGAAATACCCATGGATACATGATAGGCTGGATGAACCCTTTTCTTTCTAACTCTTCTAAATGGACCTTTAAATCTGTCAATTATTCAAGTACATGTAGTATACAGGAATTAACACAGGACTAGTTCCTAGAAAGAGAGAAATCGTAAACTCATCTTCACTTACAAGTGGAAAACATTATAATTCTTCGATAAATACATCCATAAACTAGTCCGGAACATCTGGATGAACAATCTACTCATCACCTTCCATTTATGAAAATGAAAATTCTAAGAACTGATATAATATCGTTACAACCGCTGCTACCAAAAATATTATTGCACCAGGCTTATCAATCTTCTCCACCTAAAGATATTTCTAATTCAATCCTCAGTCACAAAACTAATCATTCTCAAAAAAAATAAATTTGGTCGTTACAAATCACCAACCAATCCATTTTCAATATTATATTATAATAATCCATTTCAATAAATGAGAAATTCCACATCAGTACAATGTCGTCCACAACAAAGAAACTAAATCTATATATGAAGGCTCAACAATATATTTCACCCAGAAGAGTTTGTAGTTTCAAAAAATAGGGCATAATTTCTACCGTTAAACCCAACAAATCAACAATATGATATGAAATAAATGAATCTAAAGCACTGGTATCAAAAAAAAGCATTAACATGGAATATAAAATAGTTTTACCTCACAATATGGATGAACCTATTAGATCATCAAACACAACATGTTATACTACGAACTCCTGCTTGCTTGATGTACTCTGCTGATTATTACCCTAATGAGGAGTTGTAGTATTCGAATAATCTCGAGGATGAAATTTTCACTACTAATGATGGGTATACTATTTCCCCAATCCAGTCGAGGGATAAGAGCCCTGTGAGACCTGTGGAATGTCACAGACACCCAACCACAGTGCATTTTGAAAATAACACTAAAGATGTACCATCTCATTACCATTTTGACATGATAATGTTTGGGTTGTAAAATCACACATAATGTTCCCCACATAGCCGCACTGAAAACATAATATTTTTCTCTGATGCTTCATAGGATGATTCACTGATACTGGAATCAGATTATGAGATGTACTCTAAACCTGGAAATAAGTGTCCCTCATCCTCTTGAACCTATCATTACAGTTCCCACTATTTTCCCTGGGAATGAATATACTTCCACTACATGTAGCCCCAAAAATATAATGCTCATCCACAATATCCCTATTCTTCATTTCCATTTCAACAAACTAAATAAATCCATTTTACACTAATTTCTAAAAGTATGAGGTTATAATATTTTAACAATCAACTCCTCAAAACTCTCCAATGTAGAAAACATGGCCCATCCCATCTTGGATGGCCATCTCCCACCTTTTAAGGGAAGGATATTCCAACATGTACATTGATTATTACACATTTTACTTTGCTGGTGTTCCCAAAATTTCAAAATCACATTCATTCAATTCATACACGCTTCAACACTTTATTTCTACGAATCACCGTTTATCATGGGTGGATTTTGCCTTTAATAATGAACCACATGATCCACATGATTTGGTTCATCCCATTTTTTCCACATTCCATAAATTGGAAATAATGCATTTTACTCGACAATAGCTTTTAGTCTACCCGAGTCTTAGGTGAAACCACATTTTTAATAGCCTCCTATTGTTGGTCTCTATGATTCCCACATGATTCCATTTCTATATACATGAAATAACAGGATGTCCCACTCCTAGTGTAGAAAAAGGATAAAATTTACAAATTTATTAAATTGAAATAGTCACTACCAGTCTTTCAACAAGTTCAAATTTTTAATGTTACATTATTTGGGAAAATATACTATGTTTTGAAAATAAAAACATTATAAAAATTCCATATGTATATGTGTATCATATAATTTTGTTTTGAAACCCAATTTATATATTTCAATGGAAAGTCATTCATATCACACGATAAATAATTATACCTTAATGAAATATTCATCATAGAGGGATGTCATTTCAACCATACATTTAATGAACATTTCATTGGCTACCCCCAAGACCATGATACATCTATTTCCAATTAGTGTCTCACAAAAAATTATGTACCCAACTCCCTAAAAACTTTCAGTTCAACATAAAAGGGTTACCTAAAAACTGTTATGATATAAATTCCATGTTTCGATATTCGTATGCCTTTATACAATCATGAATCAAGGAATATGTCATGAAATAATGTCTACATCAAGGCCAATAGTCAACATCGAAGGACCGAAAAACTTCCCACACTTAAAATCCAAGCACGGAACTAACTGATACTACATGTAACATCCCTACCCATACCATTGGCTTGAAAGGGCAGAGGAATGATACTTTTCATTAAGTGAAATTATAAGGGCATGAAAGGTTGGAAATAAATAGTAAGATCTCCATGAGTCATTAGGTATGGATTTTCCCTATTGTAAAATCAATGGCCCAAAAATTCCTTTACCATCAATGCTACATGATCATGTATACAAATTGAACAAACCCATAAATTACCAAAAGAAAACCAAACTATTCCATTACAATCATATATGAAAAACACACCAATTACAAATATAAGATTACCATGTTGATGACTACACGAAAATAAACCTATGAAATAAAGAACCATCCATAGATCCACACCATCCTCCATGCTCCAAGAACCACAATATCACCAAAGCATCATATCGAACCTGTATCTAAATGAGATTCTTTTCCCTGACCCGTGTCTCAGAAAACAATTTATGAAAAAGAAAAAATGTTTCAATGTAGGGGGTGAGTAAAATTATTTAGTAGGAATTCCCCAAATTACTTCCATAAAAACACCACTAATGTAGATCTGTAAGCACATTTTTACAAACCAATTTATATAAAACCTTAAAATGTGAAACAAATTACAACAATTCAAACACTCCATTACTACGACATTTTCACCCAAATGCACATGACCAATATGAATGAATAAAACCATTCCATAATAAATTTCATCATTTCAAATTATCCCAAAAAATATATATTTCATACCAACACACTACAATACACCGACCATAGTGGATCCTCATGTGGAAACCCATTTACACCATTCACATTCTAGTGGAACATCCAACCCACTTATCCTTTAATTGTGAACCTTCCATAAAATATCCATCAACTATTTATATTGGTACTCCTCCACAACTTCACATTATTACAATCACAAAATAACATGCACGTGACAATAACCAATCATATAACACACCAAGGACACAATAAATGCCAATAGTCTCTTCACAATCACAAATTCCCATGGTGCATAATCAATGAGATATATCATATCAATAAATGAATAAATTATTATTGAAAATAATTTTCTATAAAAAATTCCATAAAACAACCCATGTAAGAAATTTTAAATTCAACATTTTAAAACTCAAAAATGTGGAAACTTCACCGCAAAACACCGCATTCCATAAAATCTCCAAAAAAATCACCAAATGGGTTTCCAATAAGATTGACACATAATTATCACGACTAATATCAAGGAAATAAAATTAATTTCATCAAATGAAATAATTCTAAACATGTGTAGTCGATAGTGAAGAAACCTACCTTTTTTGTTCAATAGAATTTGATTATCAAGAATCCACACCCTAATCATCTAAAATGATCCACTAAAACATCTCTACATCTCATTCACAATCATAAAAAAGACATAAAATCTTCACCCAAGGAAAAAAATATTCACACAACGGGTGTAGATATAGAATAATGAGATAGAAGGAATATTAGATCTCGAGAAAACCAAAAAGCACAAAGCGAGGACTCTGACATGAAAATAATTAGCTCAACCACACCCTGAAAACCCTTTTATTTACTTCAAACAATACTGGGATTGAATCCCTAACCCTTGAGAAGATGTAATTTGTAGTGTTGCTCTAATGGGAAGTGATTTTGGTTTTATTAGGAAAATACAAAATAATCATCGATTTTAATTAACCCATTTATACTGGTAACACAATTAGCTTGAAAATTTACCAAAATTTATCAATAAATGTGTTACTTCTATTATCTCAAATGGAAAAAATCCATGGAATCTTTGAATAATTACAAAAACCATGCACAAGAAGTGAGTAACCCCACTGCCCACATTGTTTCATCTCGCATGGTTTCCCCTAATAGTGCTCAAACTGTGCATCCCCAAGAAAGATTCAAAAAACATTATAAAACCATTATATACTCCTCCAAACTCCACCAAACACATTTATATACTTAATAAACAAGAAATAAAAGGTACATACCACAAAATGGGTGTGATACATAACCCCTTTTTTAGACATGCATTAATTTTTTTAACAAACCTATTACATTTATTCAGATTAATGATAAAAAAATTTCTAATCATTTAGGGTAAAATGTACATAATTTATGATGTTAAAATAATTACGGAAGTTTATAATTTTTTCTACAATTATAGGATAAATATCATACTTTTTAGAAAAACTAATACCTATAGGTAGGGAGACAACCCATCACATCTAGAAATGTCATGGGGCTTAAACGAACAAATAAATTATATGTGGGGTGAATTTATAACCACAAGAATATGTGATGTATTGGAAATTATAAATTTTTTTATATATATTATTCAATAAATATTGATTATGTTGATTTTGGTAACAAATTTTATTTATATATATTACAAGTGGATTTAGATGTGATATTTTAATTAAGTGATTTATTTTATTTTAGTTGATGTTCACTATTCTGGTATATTATATGATGAAGGTAAATGGAAAAAAATAATCATTAGGTAATTTTATAGACTAAATATCAAATTATCATTTTGAAAATTTATAATACTAATGTGACTTTATGATAAATTGTTTCATTTATATTATTTAATTTAATATCATATAGATTGTATAACTATTTCATATACATTTGTGGTTTGAGATTTTATGTATGATATTATTGTATAGAGATAGTTGTTAAATTTATGTTGTATGAATATACACTAAAATAACTCTAATAGTTAGTTTTCAGTAATTGTATGGAATATTTTGAGGAATTTTATGCATATTTATTTACGGAATAATCTATATTGAACCTTTAGTTATATTATTAAAATTTTAATACGTATACATAATTTCATGAAGTGGAGATTTATTTCTTTTTTGAATTTTCATAAACTATATAAACCATTATGGTTTTAGATGAAACCTTATGATTTTAAGAATATAATTTTTTTATTTTTTAATCATTAAATCCAATTGATGTATATTTAGGTTTATCATTAACAGAAAAATAATATTATATACAAATCATCTTGATAAAAAGATGAGATTTTTGATGAAATTGATTAATGGATGATTTATAATTATCAAGTATGTATATAGTCCTTAGAATCTCAGTCAATTTGGTAACGTAATTACTCTAATTTATGAATATGATATTGAATGAAAAATTTAAACATATCACTATACTATCTAAGGAATCATTGGTCATTCTCAAACATCTTTTGTTTATGTTTTTATAGTCATTGACATACACATGGTCACTGAATTTCAAATTTCCAAGGATATCTATCACTCTCCATCAGCATTTTGATATTAGGTTTTTTCTCTATGTCCATATTTTCCCATCCTATTATAGATCCATTATTTATAAACCAAGTATGTGTTATTCCATATAAACTTCATTCATACATTTTCATTAATTTCAACTATATGTTTTTATTAATCCCTCTGAGGATTTTGTATTTAGAACATATATTTTAAAAATACAAAATCATTGACTAGTGAGTTCTTCTAAAAAATTTGAGGAAAAAGACTATTATAAATGGTAGAATATAGCACCCTAAAATTTAAAAAAAAACAATATCTTTGATTGCATATATGAAGCCCATCACCAAGCCTAAACACACCATAAAATACTATTATATAAGAAAGAGCATTGTAAAATAACCATTTTATTGGTTTGTATAAATATGAAAAACATTAATAATTAATATATGTAAATATCATACTCAGAAAAAATGTATTGATTAATTCATAGGAAATAAACAATAAATTTTTATAAAATTCATTGTATATTTTGAATATAAATTATCATTAATATAAATATTATTAAATAGTTGGAAAAAATACTAAATTTATTTCAATTTATGAATATAGATTTGAAAAAGTTAAATTTAGTTTATAATTTCTCATATCAAAATTATTTAGGTTTGATATTATTATTTTTATGAAAATATTGATTTTTCACGAATAATGAATAATATTAGGCCATGTAAAATTATTAATTACATTAAAAATACATATTAATAATTGAATTATATATGAATGTACAATAAGTATTATTTAATTGGATGTAATGTAATTTGTATCATTATTATTTCAGATTTTTGTATAAAATATTATTTTTGTCTAAAAATACATATTTCAAAATAAACATATTTTCATCAAATTTTGAAATATACTGGTAATTTTATTTCTTCTAATTAAATAAATTGAATCATGAAAAATATATTTTATATTTGTAATTAGGAAACCAAAATTTGGAAAATATATTCTTCATATTTGTTCTCAAAATGAATAGTGAACGTTGTATATTATTTCAACTCAAAAAGTGTAAATCAAGTAATTAAACTAATTTATTATGACTATGAAATAAATGAACCTATCACATCCATTTATCCTATTAAAATAGAGTTTTTTGAGCATATACATTAATGTTTCTAAAACATTTCAATATGGGTCCAAATTATTTTGAATTTGAATATAATAATATTTATGTAACAGATAATGTTAAAATACCATTTTCATTTATTACAACATATTATCATTTATGATATGGATATGTAAAAAATATATTTTATTATAAATAAATATATGAAATTTAAGTCATTTTATATCATTTTATTTTATTAATAATTTTTTTTATTTAATATCAAAAATACTTATGATACACCCACTGAGCCTTTATCTAACTAACAGAAAAATGAAACAAATGTTTTTTAAAAAGGTAAATTTAATATAATTTAAATGAATTACTATAAAATTGTATGTTATAGAAAAGAGTTACATATTAGTGAGGTTTTAACGTTTTATATTTGAATTCAATTTATTTCATGTTATTGTGATATTCAAATGGAATAAATTTTTCTAAAAATTTAATTATGGTTATTTTTTAATAAGTAATAATAAATTTAATGATTTAAAATTATTTAATGAGATATATTCATCCAATGGAATATTATATGTAATAATATATTAACTACAGTCCATTTTTCTGATAATTTTTCATTTTATTGTAACAACATTGACACCTTAATGATTAAAAATACCAGTATCCTTATAATAGTAAAATATAGTTAATATGGGTTAAAATCAGGAAAAATGTTTAAAAAACTAATATAAAATTATAAAAAATTTATTCAATGATATTATATCAACAATTTATAATCGTATATTATAATAATATAATTTTTTATCATTTTTCAACAAATCATTCGCTATATTTATTTATTATATTATGTAATTCAAAGAATTCCTCTTCCCTCACTTATGAAATGGAACCTGGAATCCTAATTTATTTACTATTTAAAATAAATTTATTTTAGTAAATAGAATTACACATCCATTCCCTATATATTTACACATATTTTATAGGTATTGGTATGTAATAAAATCCCAATTATAAATGAAATATTTTGAAATTAAAATTATGAGGTCTAAAGAAGAGGAATTGTTTTTTACCAAATGTTTTTGTATTATTTATTCCTATATGTCTTTAAAATATTCATAAAAAACAGTGAATAATATAAATGAAATTATTTTGATATAATTATATGTTTTATATTGATTTGTTGTCATATATACTTCTATTGTTCCAACAAATGATAAATGATACTATTTCATATGTGTACAGTGGTCTTCCATATAAAAAACTAAATCAATTCATTTTACATCACCGCCATGTCTTAATGATTATAATTATTTACTTTTTTTATATGATACATATGAAATACTTATAATTTTTAAAAGATAATATTTCAGCATATTTTATACCGTTCCGTGGATATTAAAATGATTTCCTCATTTATGTGTATGTGTGGACTACCCCCAATATCAGGGATGCGATTCCATTTCCATCACCATGTCACATTTATAATATATATAATATTATTATAAGATATAAAATTGTATTTACTATATTATTATAAATAAATACATATACAATATATATACAAATTCACTCGATCATGATAATTGAAATCCCAGAAACATTATCCATTCATGCGCATGGCTTATCATCTATATGATTGTAACATAGTTCATTTTTCATAACAATATTTAACCGTTACATTTTAAATATTAATTGAACTTTAATGTTGAAAATTATTCCTTAATTATTATGCAATATATGATTATATAATGAATTATTTTTACCATTTTATATATAACAGATTCATTTTAAAAATATGTGATGGGTATCATAAAAACATCAAACATGAACACAATTGACTATGTAATTATATATTACAAAGAAATAGATTAAATAAATGGAATAAAAATCCAATAAAATTTAAATATTTAGTAAATTAATTAATATACGATTATTATTTTGAATGATAATTAACACACATGATTATTTTTACTCCACTTAAAGGAATCATTAATTTATAAAAAATGTTTTAAATATTTTAAAGATTAATTGTTTAAATCATTATCATTTATTTACATATTAATAAAATTATTTTATGAATCTACTTATATGTACAGATATGAATTCTAATTTATAATAAATATAATTTTTGAATTTTTTTCATTTTTTTTCATTTTTTTCAAATTGAAAATTATTAAATATGTGAAATGGATCATTTTGATTTTCATTACCATAGGAAAAGATTAATGTTCTATTATAATGTATTTTTTGTTATTTATATTTTTAATAGAAAAACCCATTAATTTATATCTTTATACCTTTTTATTTTTTCCATATATTATTCAAATATAAACCCTTTATCACATTGTGTTGAAAATTTTCTCAATGGTCCATAACCTCACCATAGTCCCGCTGCTAAACCCCGCCCGTAGAGACCTAGGACATAACTCCCATCCCGCCCGCAGTCATCTAGGCCACAACCACCGCGAGTAACCACACCCACAAACACCTAGGCCAGAATGAATACTACCATGCCTGAAGACACCTGGGCCTCATCTGGATTGAACTTGGGAAACAACGTTCCCGAACACACCTGGGATAACCACCACAACTACCCTTCATGAAGAATCACGGGGTCTATGGGATCTCAGGCCATCACAGCCTGCCCTTGGAGACATGGGCTATTCGGGAAAGGGAGCTGAAAAGGAGCTAATAACTAGCCACTCATAGGAGTGTTGGGAAAAACACCTTCCCACATGGAATGGGGCAGTTTGGCACTATCTTCTCAATGTCAGTGGGTTAAAAATAAGAAACATAAGAACAAAAATTATATTTATAGGTAACAAGAACTCATCCCAACCTAGGGTTTCAAAACCAAAGCACAAACACCCTCGTTACTATTCTTTAATAAAAGAACAACACATAACTCATAGCCAAGTCACAACTCTTTCCCAAAACCAATTCCCCATTTAACTCATTCTTGTTTCATGTTCAAAAAAACTCATTTAAACTTCATTGAAGACAAGGGTTAATTAGTGATCAAGGAAGAACACCAACGACCTTGTTTTCAGTGAGCATAGGCCCGCACAATTCACAACAAATATCAACATAAAAGAGTACAACAGAACATCGATCACACCCCACATCATTCTATAATGGTCCCTTCATTATCTTCATTATGTTTGGTTTCAACAATCTCCATATAAACAGTAGCATACCCACCATACATGATTCACCTGAAGGAGAGACAAAGGAAAATACCTACTTGGTTGATCAAGGATTGACGTTCTTCTCCACACGCCAATAATAGGAATTGTGCGGCTTGTAAGGGAGGAATTATGTGGAATCCATGAGGTGAAGAATGCTCCTGCAGAGGCGCACCACAAGCTACGGAAAGAGAGGATCTCTAGGTGCACTAGGGTGAAGAAAGAAATCCAAGGAAGAAGAAAAAAAAGAAAATCTAGTGGGAGGTATAAATAGAAGATCCTACAGTTATGGGATATGGAATTTTGAACTCCTGAAAATCAAATCATGGTTTCCTACACTGGTGGGCAGTAACACAATGATATTTAGTTGTTATTAAACCCCCCCCCCATCGGGAAAGCTTCTCAGTATTTTTAGGAATTAATTATGGGCATTAAATGGCTTTAAAAAGGTATAATAACTAATTTATGTATAAAATTTATGTTTTGGGAGTGGGAAAGAAATAAAACTGAAACAGAGGGATGGGTGAGGACACAATGCCACTATCACAGTATCACCATTACAGTGCCACTATTTTGGTGGAGCCTTATTTTGGAAAAGTAATGGGTCTGGAGGGTATAGGCCATTACATGTTCCATAGAGTCCAAAAATACGTGATTTATCTCAATAAAAATAATAAAATAATATTTTATTATAAAATATCCACCTTTAGAATATCGTCTAAAAATATTTATCACTCAACTTTAATAGACAGATAAATTAAATTAATTTTACTTAAATTATAGAACAACCCAATAGGTGGATAGTCCATAAGTCCCATCATGGATTTTAAACAGAAAAATAAAGATCCTAGACACATATATTATATATGCACTATATAAAAAATCATGATACCTAAATTTATTTAAATATATAATGTCGTATCAATTTAAAATGATGGAAAAATAAACTGATGTGTCTCACATGGGTAACACACGTACACCACATGTGATAAAATATAAAAAATGCCTTCAAATATACAAACATGCATAATATAAATTATGAAAAGAACCCATATAAATTATAAGTAAGGATAAGGATAAGAGAAAAAATTGTAAACATCCTTAAGGTGATAACATTAAATATCTGAGACTAATTACACAATAAAAAAATCCAATTTCATACCCATTTTTTCAAAATTCATAATACATTGGTCAAGGGTAATTAGATTCCACAACCACGATTTATGAATAAATCAATCATACATTAGTAGTTCTACTGAAAATTATTTTCTTGGTTATAAGTTGTAGATATGATAAAACAATAGATCCATGTTTCTATTCTATCAATGATATAAAATTCCCTTGATTGTTGGAATTGGAATAAAAATATCGAACAATTTACTACTGAATATGTGTCTCAAATAAATGGAGGTGAGATAAATCTTAATGAAACCAAAAAAAATTAGTATTTTTTATCATTTAATTAATTCCATACGAACTACCTTGGATTTTCCAAATCCCAGGTTAAGAGGGAAGAAAAACACTGGGGAAGGCCAATAAAGACTCAATATTCAGAAGGGATACATGTAGTTAGAGGAATGACTCAAAAAATTTGGTTGATGACCATTAAATATAATATTTGGATAATTTAATTTTTTACAAATTTTTTTGCAAATTTTTTTTTCAAACAACATTACATCCATGAAATGTGTACATCCACTATAGGAATACTCGCTTTCTATTATCACATGTTATATAAACTATTTTCCAATTATACATTAGTGAAATATAACATGTAATTGGGTATGTGATGTTTGATTTATAAATTTATAAATAAATTTTCATAATTTTTCACTACACATTGTTAATATTCTTCTAATTAAATCTTTTTATGGAGAATCATCATGGTTTTGTTAAAATATTCTTAGACTGTGGGACAATAAAAATGATAGTAATATAAAGAAAAAATAAACATGAAACTCATATACATATTGAAAATTATCCCTTAGTTCATAAAATGTTATATGTAACAAATAAAAAATTAAAAACATAAATTAATTATATGGAATTACAATTTTTTTTGTTATTAATTGAATATTATTTTCATGGAAAATTTTATATTTTGATATAAAAAATTTGATGAAAAATAATAAATATCTTCTTAGATAAACATTAATAATAATACATTTTTGATAATATTACATGTGATATTAAAAATTCATTTTTATAATGGTTACATTTTATAAATTTTAATGAATCAATTTTCATAATATATATTATGAATAAATTCTAAATAATGAGGCCTTGAAAAAGAAATAACAGATTCAAAATTGTGAATCAAAAAACAATTGAATACTATTAGTTTTAATAAATAGTCACTAATATAAATTTTAAAAGTATTAAAGGATATATATAGAGATTTTCATGTTGATGATAATCCAATTTATTTTTAAAATATGTAAAACTTTTTCAATATTTATAATTTCTTTTTTTGAAACCCACACAATTTAATGTATTTATAAAAATTCATTTTGAAAAGTGGTAAAATTGTATATGAATGCCATGTTAATTTAATCATAATTGGATTTGAAAATTTAAATGTAAATCCTTTTTTGGAATAATGGATATGATAATATAAGTAAAACCATATTTAAAGGGGTGAAATTTTTTTATAAAGATTTATTAATCATTCTGGGAAAAGTAATCATTTATATAAAATGAGTGAGTTAAAAATACAATTTTCTTTATAGTAAATAGAAGAAATATCCTTAAATATAAATTATAAAATTTTATCAAAGAAGTTATATTCAATATAAAGGAATACATTGTTTACATAATAAATGAATAAGTTAGTTCAATATATCAATTATAGATGTCTTAACTCATGAATCAAAAATCTTTTGGAAATGAGACTTTCTCATATAAATGTAAAACCACCTACTGAAATGATAACATATTACATTGTTTAAAAAAATATCCTAACATTAAAAATATTTTTTGGATTATTTTCTTACAACACACTGAATATGAATTGAGATTTCCCAAAAAAGTTTTGTTAATTATAATGTATGAATAATAAGGGTTCATTTAATATGAAATTCAAATACCCTTTACTGAAAGATAGTTATTATACATGAAGAAAATATGGTAGTGGATAAACTATATAAAAAAATTATGCAATGTAATATAAATCATGAATCATGGATTTTGAAATGATATAAGGAAACCCAAAATTTATATTCTATATTTTATGAACATATTCGAACATCATTAAGATCTTATAATATTTCATGAATGTGACATAATAAATGAGGGTTGTAGGATATGTAATTGTTAATTAGGATAATAAATATTTTATATTAATCGTTAATGGGAAAAAATATGATTTTAATGATAAATTTTTAATGAATAATCCTTGAATAAAGGGGTGGAATAGTTCTGATTTTATAGGTGAAAAATACAGGTAATTTGGGGTGTCCACAAAAATATTATTGAGGAATGAGACCATTTTAGTTTCAACGGTTATAAAAGAGGAAATTATGATATGGATATATTTGTGGGGCCTAATTTATCATCTACTAAAAATTTATTACCAAATATTGAGTGAATTAAGGCTTTTATTTTTATATTTTATGTTTCACTATAAAATAATTTAAACTTGGAAAAAACATTTCCACCCTAGTAGCGAAATATAATTAACAAAATTAAAAATTTCTATATTAAATAATTTAATCATGTAAACTCAATTATGAATATTTTACATAAATAAAAAAAAACTTTTTAAACATATATTTTCTAATAAATAGGAATAACTCATAAAATTGTTTTTTTAAAGTGTGTTTTTAATAAAACATTATTTGTAAGATAACATAAATAAATTTATTAACTTATTTCAAATAAATTTATTTATAAAAAAATATAGTAATTTTTCCTTCAATGAAATTATAAAAATTATTTTACAACACAAATGATTAATTAAATGAGATAATCAGAAACTATTTTTATGTTCGAAGAAAGATTACATATGTTATAAAAATCAGTCATTGTGTATTGAAGTTTAAAATATTAATTTAAAATAAAATTATTTTATCTTAAACTAATTAATTATTCAATTTAATGGTTTTATAACATTCTATTCCTTTTACAACTACAGATAATGATATAAAATTTATAATTTGTAAAAAAATTATTTTTACTATTTCCTTTTGAATACATATTTATCAAAAACCAAAAAAAACATACCAAAGATAATTTTAACATGATGTCTCCAAATATTGATTACAATCTAGAAAATTAACATTATAATCATAAAAATTATATCTTTTAAATTAAAATACAATATTGTAAGGGAGAAGCTTTTACTAAAAATATCCTTTCTAATGATTTATGTTTCCTGAATACTCTTTTGTATTCAATTATATATTATATTTTTATTTATTTTCATTATATATTTTATTTTTCTTAAATACTACAATGTATATTCATATAATATGATTCGATTCATTTTAAATAAGTTCTATGTTTGAATCATGTTTTCAAATATAATATTAATTTAGAGGATAAATATATTCCATAATATTAGGGTGTTACATTGACTTCCCCTAAGATAAAGAAACAAAAACCAATTATAATGGGTCAATGCCAATGGTATAATGATAATGACCTACTATGATCCCCAGACTAATATTTATAAAAACATAATATCCCAAACTACTCATTAGGGAACAACATGATTTTTATACTTATGACGTAATTTTTCCAATATTAGGAGTTTCATTATATCTTTAGAAAAACATGATAAGATGAATGTAATCATCAGAAAAATTTTTAAATATAATAATATTAAATGTGGAAAAATAAATAGTGATGATTCGATGAATTTATTAAGAGTGGAATTTATATAAGTTCGTTTTCATTTACTGGATCCATTCTAAGTATTCAGGGATTAAATTATCAATGAAGATAATGTTAGAATACTATATCATGAAAGTAGGTCATAAAATATGTGGGCGTCAAAACAATTTACAAATATAATTTTAATACCATTCACAAATATATCATGTTCTCAATTTCTATTATTTTAAATAAAATCATGTAAATTTCACATAATTATTAAAAATAGCATTGAATGTAAAAATATGGGTATAAATTAATTGTTGTTTTGTTGTTTACTGGGTAAGGATGGAATTAATAAAGAAATGATTTTTTATTAGAGTGTGATTATTAGTTAAATGAATTAAATGGGGTTATAAATTATGTATTTGGCTAGATGTGGTTTTTTATTAGAGTAGGTAGCTATTCTAGTTTTGGGTGGGATGTTTCGTTGTTTGGAAACCCATAGGTTGGGATGAGTGTATGGTACCTATATAAATAAACTTGAAGTTCATTAGGATTTTCTATACACACCAGACCTGTGTTGTGCACTATGCGCCGAACACCCAAATTTTTTTGGGGGACGGTGTCCTTCTCAGCTAACCCAGTGGGAGGATGGATGGCTAAATATTGTCTTCTCTATTCTCCCTCTTCTATGAATTCGTATCCCTAGACTATTTGGGATGGTTGTGGTGTAGTTTTTAGGCCCACGTGTTAGTGGGTGAGTTGTATTTCCCATGTGACCTTATGGTGAGATGTCTTCTTCATACATAGGATTATTTGGGATGGGGTAGTGGTATTGTGGCCCAAGTGTTTGCAGGTGGTATGTGGATTGTTCCCCAGGTTTGTGCAGGTGGGTTGTAGTAGTGGGGCTTGTGGAAGAGTGTGGTTAAATAATGACATTCTGTATTAGATAATTGTAGTTAACCAGTGGGAAGTAGTGTTGGGTACCCAAATATCAATGTGCTTACTAATTTAATTTTTTTACTTATGTTACATGGCAAGAATGTATTATTGAGGTTTGGGTGGATAATATACCGTGTTAGGTGCTTTTTAGTTTATATAGTTATTCTCATTGGGGAATTAGTATGCTTCTCACACATATTCCTGAGTGACATTTTATTTTCCTACAATGTATACTTGTTGCCTCACCCAAGGTATATAAATACATTTTTTTGGTTGCCACGAAGATTATGTGGATGCTGTTAGACATTACTATCTCATCAATCTATATAATTGTTGTTATACTACTTTTCATTGTTCGTTTGGTATTAAAATTGGAGGTGTTCATTGTATTTCTAGGATACATACATTAAAATATTTTGTGGGACAAATTATGGCATCATATATATACATGCCTTAGAGTTTTTTTGTGGTTGGTACATCTTATCTACCAATATTGGTTACTATAAAATATTATTTCCCCATATTTTGAGATATTTTCATATCCTTGGCACTAGTCGTAACCCTAGCGCCTATTAGAGGTGGGACATGTGAGTAATTATCAATTTTTCACCATGAATAATAAAGTTCACATCACTTCTACATCACTTAATTAATCATTTGGAAGAAGTGTCATGACACACACACACACACACACACACACATATTTCTATGTTTGTGTATGAGAAGGATTTACATTTCTATTTGTATGCCTTTGTATTCAAACGTATTTTTGGAAGATCCCTAAAATTACTTGGTAAACTTTTTGGGTTTCTTAAACATGTTTTTCAATATAAATGTAAATATGAACACTTATGTATTCATATATTTAGAAAAGAAATTTTTTTGGAATTTTTTTTAGAAAATTGATAAATTGTGAGACTCCATATTTATTTTTTATTATGAATTATTTTTATGAATCATAAATATATTTTTTTAATTTTTTATTATTTATTTTTTAAATTTATTTGATCATTAAATTTGTTGTTGTTGGTTTTTTGAAATTTTGGGACATGAATATTAGATAAAATGGAATTATTTTATTTGTTAATTTATGTTTAATATATATATAGTGTTACCCTATATAGTAAAAATGTAATTGAAAGGATGGTGGGGGGACTGTTGGTGGTATAATATATATATACCTTCAAGTAGATCAATATTTACATATGTTTCCTTCTCCATATTCCTTAGCCATGGATCCAGATGATCTTCCTCTTCTAGTGAAACCATTAGATTTTTATTGTGATTTCCATATTCAAAATCCTCCACATATACATGATAAAATAGATACTCAGTTGGTATTGGGATGATTTTAGGGGATAAAGAAATTATTCCTTAAACATGAGCCTCATATTCATTTTAAGCCCATATTAACAATATTTTTTTTTGAATGACCTATTTGAAAGTTTTTAATGTCAATTATCAATAAAAACCTATTAACGATCATTCAGATGAAATCATAATGTCTCTATTAATCAGAACATAAATTAATAAATATATTAATTTAGTATATATTATTTAATTATATGGCCTTTATCTAGATCATTCACTGATAATTCAATATTCCATATGATTCACTATGTTGGTTCCATGGATTCATGATCATGACATGCATGAGTCCCGGTATTCCAAATTTTTAAATAATTTACTTCAGAAGTATTTTTTCTTTTTTATTCCAAAAGAACACATAATTTATTAGTAATATTTCAATGAGGCCATGGGAATTAATTCCAGTTTGGATGAATTGTTGAATAAATAAATTATTCTCCCCTCCTTATTAGTAGATATATAAGGACCTGACATTAAATATAACATAATCTTGATGTAAATCAATAATTCACATTGAGGATTATTTGAAGTTTAGTGTTATAGGGAATTAGGAAAAACTATGACATTATATTGCAAAAATTACAAGGTAGAATCTTCTACTCAGTTTCCATTTTCTCCTTAAAATAAAAACTGTTGAAAGATAAAGTCATGTATTGTGCCATGTTTTAAATAGTATGACTTCTTCTTGATCCCATCCTTGACCCTATTTATCTTTATGTCCTTTAGAAAACATTTTAAAACATGGGATGAGCATAAAAAGCTCAGTAAGGGTTATAAAAAAAAGAATGATAAAATTAGTTCATTAATACATACATAACATAAGATTTTTGACATATCTCCTGAAATCATAAAATTTATGAATAACACATAGAAAACATAAATCTCAAAGATAACATGTGGAATCCATATCGTACTAACATTGTTGATATCAAAACTAGATAAGAACTTTTATTTGGAATACCCGTCATAGTATATTCCCTAAATCTCTTAGGAGAAACAATCACATTTAACTATGTCATGTTACCCAATGTATTGTAATTCCATCTCGGGCTCACATTCCATAGTTTTATCATGGAGCCACACATATGTTTAACAATGCTCAAAAACCATAACATATTCATAAAAAAACATAATGGAAAGATAAGATTTCCTCATTTAAATAACAATATACCATTTAATTATTATTAAATAATCAATCCAATATCTAAACCATTTTAAATAAAAAATAGGTAAACAATTTAAATGGTATTTATTTTTTAAAAAAAAATTATGGCTTTTTGAGGAATCCAAAGGAAAAATAATACTCATTGCAGTAGAAAAGGTTTTTTTCACTGCATAAGTTAAAAAACATTATTTTTTATCATTTAGTAAAATTCTTAGTAGAGATAATATTCCTTTGGAATAAAATAAAAATTCAATGGGGGTTTATACACCGTATAAATGAATGTCGTGTATTAAACAAAATATGGCTCAATGAAAGGATATTGAGATGAAGACCCTTACCTCGTGTCTGACTTGACCTGCTCATTTTTAATCTCTTGAATAATATAATAATGTTTATTTATACATGATTAAGATCCTTTTTCAAATTTATTATTCATTTAATATCACTTATTAACTTGTTATAAACATTATGTAATTATTTATGATAATAATGGTCATTTTGTTGGTATTTGGTTATTATGTCAAAATGGACTTCTTGAAATTACCTGTAGTTAATGTGGTAAAATATTTATTATATCCAGAATGATATTAATGATTTAGATATCATATATTTCTTATATATCCAGTATATAAATTTATTTATAATAGTACATTTCATTTTGAGGTATGAAATGAAATGCAGTATTAATAGAGACGGTAAGTCGTACGTACGCATGAATGCTACTATCATTTATATTTCTTATTTTATTGGAATTCAAATATAATTATACATAAGAATATTATAATACCAGTATAATTTCATATATAATACCATTAAATTCATCTTTTATATGTCTCACATATGGACTTAACGAGTCATATAAATTTGAGCAGGCATTAGTCCGCACTTCCTCAAATGAAATTATCACATTTACCCATAATTGAAACAATAAGGATTTGATATAAATGAAAACTTCATTAAAATAATATACAAATAATATATATAATAAATAAAAATAGTTCCATCTTGATGGACACCATGAGTGGTGGTATGAGATAATTGAACAATCATTATTTTGTGAGGCGTTAGTTTCTAATTGAGAAAAACCGTATTTTCTTTACCCATTAGATGGGGGTGTGTATAAGTGGAGTTCGAATAAATCTCATAAAAACATCCTAGTATTTTAAGGACCCTGGTTTTGTTATAAAATAAATTAATAAAAATTGTTTAGGAGTTTGAGAAGTAAAATAAAATAAATGAATATATGAGAAAAAGTTACCTTTAATTCTTGTAACTCTATTAGGTTTGAACCAAAAGTAATTCATGATGTTACTTCTGAATAAGTTAAGGATTCTAGGTAGAAGAGAGGGATATTGAGAGATTATATGTGCAGGGGGTGGATGAACCAAGGGGCTTGAGATGTGTGAGGAATGGGATAGAGGAATGAGCTTTTTGTAAGGGGGATGAGGGGCTCTATAAGAATGTGTGAAAATATTATTTTATTATATAATTGTTTTCAGTTTCTAACAGACCCAGGTAATTAAAGACAAGCATAATATGAATCATGGTGGAAAAAAATCATCTTATAATAATTAAATAGTTTTTGGAATATATTTCAATCTTTATATATTATTTATTTAAATCATTTACTAATGAGGTAAACATTGCATCTTTATTGTGTCACAAATAATTTTATTTATATGATGTATAAAAATTATAAATAAAATACCATGATGTTGGAAATATTTTTTATTTCCAATGAATAGTTATTTTCAAAAATATAACTTATCAAATCATTTGTAAGAATTGATTTACTAGAAGATATATTTTTGTGTCATATTGGACTTTAATTTAAATTAATTAATTTAATGTGTCATTATCAGTGCCATTTGGCTCCATAAGGTCCCAAATTCGACCAAAGATAACAATGGTCAGATATGTATCAACCAATTGGATTATAAAACATGTTTGGTTAATTTAATATTATTATAATATTATATTTTACCTTTATTTACTATATTTACCATTTAACCATGGTAAATAAAATTTTAACTATAGTAAATATTAATAATGTTTACAAATAAAAGATGCCTATTTACAAAATCTGTCACTCCAGATTCCAAATATAGAATTAGTTTTCTCAAATTGAAAACACAGAAGTGGTATAAATTAATTTAAAATTATTTCCATTTGTCAAAACAAAACCATGTTTTTAAGAAATATCAACATTAAAAACATCAACAATTGATTATATCCAATTTCAAAATGATATGTCATCCAATTACCAAAAATAGATTAAGTGGTAGAAATATAATCTAATTACTCTTTAAAACCAATTAAAAAGATAATCTATCTACATATATAAATTATATTAAATGGCAGATTTGAAACAAAATAAAGTACTTTCAATTATTCATCAAAAATTGAATTTTAACAGAAAAATAAAAAAATATTACCCAAATTGAATTTTGGTGTCCTAATTCTAAATAAGAATTTAATTATATCGAAAAAAACATATAAAATCCACCAAAACTAGATTTAAATAGGGTTCTCCATTAAATGGTGGTAAATTGACTATTCAATGAATATTAGAGTATTTAGGCATAAATTTAGATTAATTCACATTTAGTGCCTCAATTATTTATTGGATAAATGTAAAAACATTTAAAAACATGTATAATCATATTATAGTATTTTCTATTCATTCATGGAAATACAACACTAGGAATTAACTACATTTAAATTATTATTATTATATTATTAGTGTGAAATGTAAGATTTCAAAAAAACCATTGTTTCGTATTGGGTAATCAAATTGAATATAGCACCCCCTTTAAAGTAAAATAAATATTTAATTGATGAAAATTAATAAATATGAACAATGTATTATAGATTAATTACCTGGGATGTAACATCCTTCCCTCCATTTAAAAATTAAATCCTCATAATTTTTAATCACATATCAAATAATTGGGTGTATTTATCACCCATAGCATTTTCAGATTCCCACGTTTCCTCTTTAACCATATGGTTTTTGAAAAAAACCATTACCTGGTGAATTACTTTATTCCACAACACTTTCTATCATCAGTGAATAATCTCGACTGGTTGTACATCATAATAAATATTCTCTTCCAATGTAACTACCTCTGATCTTAATAAATGAGATGGATCGGGCATATACTTTCTCAACATTGAAACATAAACGACATTTTGTACTAGGGATAAAAGTGGAGTTAAATCAACCTTATATGCAACTGATCCAACATTCTCCATGATTACATAAGTTCCAATAACCCTTGGACTCAATATTGTTTTCTTACAAAACCACATAACACATTTCTAAGGAGATACTTTGAAAAATACATGACCACGTACCAAAAAAGATAAATCCTTCCTTTTGTTATCTCCATAAACTTTATGCATACTCTAAGCTATTCTCAATTACTTCTAAATAAAATGAACTTTTTTTCCATCTCATCTACCTTTTTGGGTCCCATCGACTTCCTTTCACCTATATCATCCAAACAATTTGTATTTTGACATCGTTTCCCATATAATGCATCAAATGGAGCCATCTATATACTAGAATGTAAATTGTTATTATAAGAAAATTCAACCAATAAAATATGTGGATCTCAACTTCCCTGGTAATCAACTGAAAAATCACATAGAATATCCTCCAAGGTATGAATTGTTCTCTC
Organism: Viscum album; assembly: GCA_963277665.1. Classification (NCBI taxonomy): domain Eukaryota; kingdom Viridiplantae; phylum Streptophyta; class Magnoliopsida; order Santalales; family Viscaceae; genus Viscum; species Viscum album. The sequence continues at coordinate 1,063,264,110 of OY728140.1, forward strand.
TGACTTCCCATCTTATTGAGTAAGAAATGTTGTAATAAAATTCAATTCAGTATCCAATGACATTTGAAGGACTTTCCAAAAGTTAAAAGTAATCCTACGATCACGATCCGATACATTGAAGAGTGGAACACCATGAAACCTGAAAATATATTTAAAATAATACTAAGAATGCTGATCTAGAGACTATGTATCTCGAATAAGTAGGGAAATGAGAAGATTTAGTCAACTGATAAACAATAATCCAGATTGCATTATTGCCTTCAGATGACTTATGTAATACCCCAATGAAGTCCATGAATATATTTGACTTTTTTCACTCTAGAACCAGAAAATACTGAAGCATCCCTTATGGTAACTACCACTCTTCTTTAATAAATTTGAAAGTCAAACACTTCATAGTAAAATCAATAATAACTCTTATCATTCCATCCCACTAGTAATACTCCTGAAGATCACTGTATATCTTAGTACATCAAAGATTAACCGAAAATGGGGAACTATTCTCTTCACATAAAAAATAATTCATCGACTGTGAATCACAGGGCACACATAATCTAATTCCAAACCACTAAACACAATCATTATCAACAATAAAATCAGGCAACATAGCCATTTGAACCTACTCTACCATTTTCTGCAACTCACTGTCAACCTTATAAGATTGCTTAATTTTTTCTGATAATGATGATTTCACTGACAACTGAAAAAAAAACACAATAATTTCATCTACCACCAACTTCTATGCCAAAGATAATCAAATCAAAAACCAATGGTTCTCATTCCAAATGTAGTATAGTTAAAGAATCATTAATTTTTTGAATAAAAGAATCAGCCACTGTATTTTCGTTTCCCCGATGGTAAAGGATTGTGCAATCAGAATCCATGTTTAATTAAATCCATATCTTATGTCTCATTTCAATTATTTCTAAGTGAATATATACTTCAATATTTTGTGGTCAATATATATTTTACATTTTAATCCATTAAAATTATGCCTCCATATTTTTAAAGTAAAAAACAACAAACGCTAATTTTGAATCCTATGTAGGATAATTTAACTCCAAAGGTTTCAATTGATGTGAAGCATAAGCAATTACCTTATCATTCTGCATAAGTACGCAACCAATTCCATTCAATGAATCATCATTATAGATAAAAACTCACCATTTCTAGAAGGTAATTCCAAAATAGGATCATTCACAAATATTGTTTTCATTTCCTGAAAATAATCATCACATTCTTTTGTCCAAATGAACTTCACATCTTTTCAAGATTACTATGTTAGTGGGCTAGATAAACCTGAAAAATTCTCAACAAACCTCCTATAATTTCCTTCCAAACCTAGAAAACTAAAGATCTAGGTTATATTTGTGGGTCTTGGACATTATTCAATAACTTTTGTTTTAGAAGGATCTATATTTATGACATTTTTCGAAACAATGTGACCAAGGAATAAAATTTACTCTAACCAAAACTCACATTTTCTGAATTTTACTAATAGTTTCGGTTCATTTATCATTGTCAATAAAACACTTAATGGAATTCCATGGGCTTCTTTACTTTTAGAATACACCAACATATCATCAATTAACACACACTAAAACTTGTCTATGAACTCACAGAAAATTCTATTTATAAGATCTAGGAATACTACATGTGAATTTGTTAAACCAAAAGGCACCAATTCAAATTTACAATGGCCATATCTAGTATGAAACGCGGTCTTTGGAATGTATGCTTCTATTACTTTCAACTGAGGGTACCCCGACCTCAAATCAATCATCAACAAATACTGAGCAGTCAGGAGCTGATCAAACAAGTCATCTTTAGGATGAAAATCACACTTGTTTTTAACTGGGATGTTATTGAATTATCTAAAATCAATGGAACGTCTCATTGAACCATATTTCATTTTAACAAAATAGATCGGAGAACCCAATGATGATTTTCAAGTTCAAAGGAAACCTTTATCTAATAACTGATGCAATTGATTCTTTATCTCTTAATGTATAATATGATCCATTTGATAAGGAGGTTTTGAAATTGTCATAGCATTACGATCTAATTAAACATTAAATTCATCTTCGATATTAGGTATAATACCCGGAAACTCATTAAAAAAACATCAATATACTCATTTAAACTCCTCCCATCATTAATCTAAACAGTTCCTTTGTTTTCAACAAAATGTGCTAGGTAACATTCATTTTTCTCTTTCACTAGTTTCTCAGCATCCTGATATGTTATCAAATGTAAGGGTAAATTATTGTACACAAACTGAAAAGATTTCTAAACAGAAACCTCTTTAGCTCTATAGTAAATCTTAACATGATAAATAGAAATATATTCTATACCCAAAATAACACCAAACTCTACTAGATGCATAACAATAATGTTTGATGGTAGATTATTTCCGCACACAAGGATATTATGGTTCTTATAATTTCTATTTATCTCAAAATTTCATCTTGGTGTTTTTACAATAAGTTCAGGATTCATATCTTGATATTGAATTCTCAATTTACCAAAAATCTTCTCATAAATGAACGAATGTGTAAACCCTGAATCAAACAATGCATTAGCATAATCTGAACTAACAAAACAGTGTACCTAAAACTACTTCATATGATGGTCGAACATCCACTAAAGTAATTTCAAAAGACATTACCCCCCTTTCTTCTTGAAGAATTGCTTCCATCCCTTAGTTGTGTTGTTTTTTTAACTCTCATTTTTATAATGACCAATTTCATTGCACTTAAACATTTTAAAAACTGTAAATATGATTTTGTATTACCATTACCCATTCCATTTTTCAGTGCAATTATGAGCCTTATGCCACATTTTACCACATCAGTAACACTTACCAGAAATCAAAAGACATTCCCCAACATGATTTGTACCAAAAGTTTCACAAACTTTAAACATAATTTTCTTACCATTAGTCTTTTTAAGAGTTCATCCCTTTCTCCGGCCTCCTCGACCTCATATTCCATTGGTAGTCTAAGAACACCTGATAATCGAAAATATCCATTTCCACATTCTCCGCACATCGAGCATGTTTTTCAAAAAAATTAAACTCACGAGAAACTAATTCCCTTTGATACTTTGGTTTTAATCCTGAGTAAAAAATGTTGATTTTACTATCAAAATCTCATATGATGTTTAAAGCATACCTTGCCAGTAGAGAGAATTTTTCTTCATAATCATCCACTAAGGAAACTCCTACCTAAATTATGTAACTTGTTACCTTCCTAATAAGAACCACATTTGGAAAATATTTCTTAGAAAACATACCTTTAAATTAATCCGAATCAAGAGCATCAATCCCCCCACTATCCCTGACATTTTTCACCATCAACGACCACTAATCATCTTCAAATTCAAAATGGTAAACAACAAGACTTACCTTTTGATATTTTTATCACCCCATGACATCAATAAAATTTTCAAGTGTTTCAATCCACCTTTCATCAAGTATAGGGTTATATGTTCCTCAGATATATGGGTGATGTTGCCTCATGAAATGTTCAACTAATAACATGTTCTTATTTGGAAGGTTGTCTTCCTATGGATGTCGTCCCAACATATCTTTCTTGTTTCCTCTCTAGAAAACCATTCTAAACACAGAAATTTCAGAGGTGAATCAACATGGTAGTCTATAAATGATATATCATTTCAATATTAACAAAACAAAATTTATTGATATTAATTTGACGATACCCTAACACTGAATGTTATCTAAACTGACCAATGATACCAACTATAAGGACCTAACTTTAAACATTACATAATCTAGAATTAAATGAATAATTCACATTGAGGATCATTTCATGTTTAGAGTTTTAGAGAATTAGGCCATAACTATTACCTTATGTCTCAAAAATTACAAAGCAGACACTTCTACACAGTTTCAACTTTTTTAATAAAAAAACTATTTGTAAAAAGATTCATTCCAATCTCATGTTTTAGACAGCATGGCTTTTTCTTTATCCCATCCTTGATCCTATTTATTTTTATTTCTAGTGGAAACAATTTCAAAACATGGTATTAGCATAAAAAGCTTAGTAAGGGTTATAAATCAAAGGTTGAAAACATTAGTTTATCAATACATAAATAACATAATCTCTTTAACATACCTCATTAAATCATACCATTTATTTATAACACATCAAAATAATAAATCATAATGTTAACTTGTGGAATCCATATCATACTTATGTTGTAGCAATCACAGCTACGCAGGGAGTTAAATTTGTAATACCCTTTACAGTATAGTCCCAAAATCTCTGAGGAAAAAATTCATGTAAACCTCTATCACGTTACAAAATGAATTTGATAGCCATCATGATCTCACCCACCCTAGGATTATCAGAGAACCACGTGTATACATAACAATTCCTAATAACCATAACATTCTCATAAAACATAAAACGCTCATAAGTGAGAGATAACATTTCCACATTTAAATAACAATATATCATTTAAATATATTGAAATAATTATCCCATTATCAAAACCATTTTCAATAACAAAATAATTAAATTGATTATATGGTATGTGTTTTTATTTTAGAATAATTTCAGCTTGTTAAGGAAGCCAAAGATCAAATAGTACACATGGTAGAGGGAATGGTCGTTTTCACCGTGTATGATAAAAGAAACATTATTTTAGTAATTTAGTGAAATTATTAGTAGATAAAATATTCCATTATAATTAAATTAATAGTAAAATGGGTTTATACAATGTATAAAATATAGTTGGGTATAAAACAAATAATGCCTCAATGAATTTAAAATGAGACGAAGTCCCTTACCTCGTATCTAACTTGACCAATTCATTCATAAATCTTAGGAATAATAAGATAATGTAAATTTATACTTAGTTAAGATACGTTTTCAAGTTTATTATTCCTTTTATATTACTTATTCCTATGTTATGAACATTATGTAATCATTTATGATAGTAATGGTCGTTTTGTTGGTACTTGGTACTTGTATCATAATGGACATATTATAATTACTTGTTTTCTATTTGGTAAAAAGAATATTATATCCATAAAGCTATTCATGGATTATATTTCATATATAAATTATATGTCCAATATATACATGTATTTATAATAGTACGTAACATTTTAAAGTAAGAAATGAAATGCACCGTTCATAGAGACGTTAAGTCGTACCTACGCATGAACAACATTTTCATATCTATATCTTATTTTAATGAAATTATTATATAATGATACATATTCATATTATAATTCAGTATAATATCATATATAATTTATTGACCTCAATCCTTTATACATCACACATATGGCATTAACCAGTCACATCACTTTGAGGGGGTTGTAGTCCGTAGTTCCTTAAATGAAATGATCATGTTTACCTATCATGAAAACCATAAATGAATGATTTAAATGAAAAATAATGATTAATAAAGAAAAAAACATAATATATATCATATATAAATACAGTTCTATATTAATGGCCACCATGAGAGGCAGTAGGAGATAATTGAACCATCATCGTTTCGGGAGGCGTTAGTTTGTCATCCACATAAACAGTACATTCATTAACCATTAGATGAAGGTGTGTGTATGTGTAGTTATAATACTTCTCATAAGAACATCCTAGTATATTTAGGATACTGATTTTGTAATAAAAGAAAATAATATAATGTTATTAGGTGTTGTAGAAGTAAAATAAAAGAAAATAATTTAAGAGAAACTATAACATTTAATTCGGGTAAATCCCATTGGTTTGAACCAAAAAAGTTCAGGAAGATATTTATTCCTATGTTAAGGATTTTTTATGTAATAGAGGGATATTGAGAGCATATTTGGGTAGGGGTTGGATTAGATAAGTGGATTTAGAGGTGTGAGTAATGGATTAGAGTTGAGGTCTTTTTATATGGGGGAGAAGGGACTCTTTAGGAAAGTGTAAAAAGAGTATTTTATTTTCTAATGATTTTCAGTTTCTAAAGGTCAAAAACCATTTAAATTCGAAGATAAGATGAATCATGGTTGAAATAAAATCATTCAAAAATAATTGGGTATGTTTTTTACATTATTTTAATCATTATAATATTTTTTATTTAAATCATTTATTAATGAGGTAAACACTGCATCATTATTGTGTCATGAATTATTTTATTTATATGATGTCTCAAAATTATAAAAAATTACCGTGATGAAGGAAATATATTTATCTTTCCAATTAATATTTATAGTTAAAAAGAAATTTTATATAACACCTTTTCAAATATTGATTTACAAAAAGATATATGTTTGTGTCATTTTGGACTTTACTTTAAATTAATTAATATAAAGTGTCATTATCACTCACAAGAGGTTCCATGGGGTCACAAATTTGACCCATGGATTGGAAGAACCTAGTTTGTTCTGCGAAAGACTTTGTAATATTCTTGATGTTATTCAAGAGTAATGCTCTCAAACGGCGTGCGATTCCGAGCCCCGGAGTGGCCGGAATTAAATTTTTAGTGCGTCCAAACTAAAAACACCAAATAAATGTGATAAATCCTAAACGGTGATCCGGATCAGAGATCTAAGTGTACATATGGGTTTGGAATCAGGTTTTTAAACTAGTAACGACATAAAACATGTCGGTGCAGGACCTTTGGACCCCTCGCTCTCTTTCAGAACGTTAAACGTATAAATTTATTTATTTATTTATTCGTTTAATTGTGAAACTCAATTATCACTTAAAAAGTGTCTTGGATTAGAAAACAAAGTGAACCATTGAGTTCGGAGTGTACCTTTTACCCTAGGATTGGTGTAAGTTTCTCGAGCGCAGCCCGTTTGTGAAAATTGGCCCTAGGGGCATTTTTTTAATTTGGAAGCCTCAGAAATTCAGTTTTATAACTTTTGAACGGGGTCTCCGATTAAACTTATTAGACCGCTTTTGTGATCAGGAGGTGGTGTTTGTCCTAGGGGAGGCATAACCTCGACTTTTTCAAATTTTCCGGATACAGGTTAAATTACGGGTTTAAATTAATTAAAATTTATTTTAATTTTATTTAAACCCTCATCCCCTTCCACCTCCCTTGTTCACTCCCTGGCACAAGCTCCCCCTCTTCCCTCTTCCCTCTCCTCCTCCAGTGAGGCACCTCGGATGAGATAGCTCCTGCGAGGTGCGGCTCCGACGGATCGCGGCGAAGCTCCGGGCAACACCCACGAGGTAGGATTGTCGCGGTTTCAATTTTTATTCCCTCACCTACTTTGAGTACAATTTTTTGAGTCTATTTGATGTAAAATCTTAGAACAAATCCATAGACTTGTATTATACATTTTTTTTCCTTCCGACGCATCTTTCGGAATTGAAATCGAAGTTCAGAGGAGGCCGCAGTAGCTTGTCGAAGATTGCAGGTATTTAATTTGTTTTCGGCCGGATTTTGGGTCGTTCTGCTGGCTTCCCGTGGTCTAGTGAGTTCCCAGGGTGGCGCGACTTCGGTCCGAGGAGGCTGCAGCGGCGGCAACTCCATCATGTGGTGGCGGCTGACACGGGGCGACCGCGGGTGAGGGGAGCGCCGGGGTGCTGCGGAGGAGGCCGGTGCGCCGGTCGCGTTCGACGGAGGAGGAAGGACCCACGTCGCGCGGGTCTTCCTGGGGTCAACGAGGACTGGCTTCGGCCGGTCTGTTTCGGAGGAGGCAAGGACCCGCATGAGGCGCGTCCTGCATGGAAATGGAGTCCTGCCATTTTGCCGGTCGGTTGAGGAGGGCCGAACCCGCTCGGGGATGGCGGTTGAGGCGGGCCATGTTGGACTGGGCCGGACCTGCGACTAGGCCGCGGGCCGGCGGCACGGACCGGGGTGGACCGGCCCAATTAGGCCCCCTTGCATCCGGGGGGCCGTAACTCTTAAACGGCGCGTCTGATTGACGCGCTGTCTGCGTCTATGGGACCGTGTTGATGAGGCGGTCTGTTTATGGTGGGTCTAGGAGTTTTTCGGCTATGCGCCTGAAGTTGGGTGACCCAAGTGTTTTAATTTAATAATATAAAATTATTATTAATGTTGTGACGGACGTGGCTCGCGATATAGACATCCGTTCAATGCTCCGTCAGAGGCGTTGTGGCCCTGAGACTGAGACGGTCCTTCTAATGTGGTTTGAAACCTTTGCAGGTTGGTTTCATCGCTCTGTGTCATGAAACACAATGTGAGTAATTAATTAATTATTTAATTAATTAACTATTTGTTGTGTCGGACCTAACTCCGGCTTGGGATGTCCGATAGATGTGCCGTCATCGGCAGCGTGATCTCAATCCTCGTGCGGACACTTTGAGGAGCTTTCCGAAGTATTCAGGTTGGAGACGAGGTGCGGGCCCCATGGGGCCTACTTCACACATTTTACGGTGAAACGCCACCTTTTCACCCAACATCCGTTTGTGGTGTTTGAGTATTCGATTCTTGGTGTTTTTCTGAGGGAATTGCAATGGCGCAATCCACCTGCTTTAATTCAGCATGATGGTGGGGGGCCCATGAGGGTCGTTTGGGCGTCGACGGTGATTTTCCATCATTATCACTGGGCGACATTTTTGGAAAAGTGAATAGTCCATCTTGGGTGCTTTTTCGAGAGGGTCGCAATGGTGCGACCAGTTCGTTGTGTTTTGTGACCGATTTGTGGGTCCCACGAAGCACCCCACATGTGTGGTGTGCTGGAATACACCTTTTTCTCCGGATATCCGTTGCACTCATGTGGGTAGTTCTTTTGAAGTGTTTTCCCGACAGGATCGCATTGGTGTGATGCACCCGACTGTTTTCAGGGCCGAAGCTCAGGATTACGGGACGTCATTCGGGCGTGAGGTGGTGTTGGTGACCTTTCTGTCAGATATCTGTTTGAGGTGAGTGAGTGGTCTTTCTCGCGTGTCTTTCTATGAGGATTACAATAGTGCGATCTGTTTCATTGTGTGGAGCATCATACACTATCTTATTAGATGTGGAAATGTGAAGGTGCCCTGGGGGACGTTCTTCTAATGTGTTTGTATTGGACCCTTGGCGGGTGATCACGTGCACTCCCATGTGAGTGAATTAATTCTTGAATAGATGTGGTGTGTCGTGCCCCAGTTGATGAGGCTGAAAGTTGGAAATGTTACGTCTGTCCTTCACATTGACGTTGGGTGCCATGTGCATGATAGCCCTTGGGCTGGAACGTGGTATACTCTGGGAGTATAAGGGAGTGCTTGGAGGTATATGTGGTTGTTTGTACCTGAGAACGTTTGTGTGATTGTTTGGGGTTGACTTGGGGCCACACGTTGTGTGGGCCCTATGTGTGTGCCATGCTCTGCTTTGCGTACTTTGACCTCTTGTGACATATAGTGTCCCTCTATGCTCATTTTTTTGACCAGCTGGGTGGAGCTTTTCCCCTGGCTCTGTGATCGTTTATTTGGCCAACAAGGTTGAGTGGTCTCCCCTGGTTTCGTTCTCGGTGGATCGGCTGGTAGCGGTGCTAGTGACACCCAGTGATGGAGCAGGCACATCACCTCTATTGGGTGAGTTGTTCTGGAGTTGGGTGGTTGCGCGATACCCACTCAGTGTTGGGTTAGCCAGTGTTGTACACTCCAGTGGAGATGGACAGAGCAGTTCTGAGTTTTACTCTCCAGCGGGGCTGGGAAGAGGGTTACTCGTCAGATTCTAGAGTCTACCCTCTAGTAGAGACTGGGATGTGGGTCACCCGACACTCTTAGGGTCTACCCTCTAGTAGAGACTAGGCAGTGGGCCACCTGACGCACTTAGGGTCTACCCTCCTGCATAGACTGGGTAGTGGGTCACCCGATGACCTCTTAGGGTCCACCCTCCAGTAGGGCTAGGTAGTGGGTCTCCTGTTGTCGAGGTCGAGGTCTACTCTCCAGCAAGGCTGGGCAGTGGGTCATCTGTCGACTTATTGCAGGTCTACCCTCCAGCGAAGCTGGGCAGTGGGTCTCCTGATGATGTATTAAGGTCTACCTTCTAGCGAGGCTGAGAAGTGGTTCGCCTGATGATGTATTATGGTCTACCCCCTAGCGGGGATGGGCAGTGGGCCACCTGATGATGTAGTATGGTTTACCCTCCAGCAGGGTTGAGCATTGGGTCACCCGATATCATATTATGAACTACCCTCCAGTAGGGATGGGCAGTTGGACACCTGTTGGCATTCCAGGATCAGTCCTTTCTACTAGGCTAGCATGTGGCTTTCCTCCGTGATTACCAGAGTGGGACCCTTGTATATATGGGTTAGTGTTGTGATGACATTGACATTGAGGATACCTCTAGAATGTGGGGAAGTGACGAGGCATGGTTTGACTTAACTCGGAACTCTCAAGTACACGGGGAGATTTCCCCAACCGAGACACGTCGTTGTGACACGACCTAAAACCGTGCGGGCGAGTCAGTGCCGCCCAAAGCAGATAGTGTCGAGGTGCAGTGGTTTGAGCCCCTTGACTTGCAGTTCGAGGGAGATGTGTGGGATGCTGGGAATCAATGGAGTTTACCTCTGGGATTGTTGGCTACTCGTTTACATGGGCTAAGCCCTGGGATAGAGATACCCTTGTGAGCTTGTTCTTCCTTCTTGTTGAGAATATGTTTATGTATATACCTTATTCCAGTACCCACTCCTTGGGTTTTGGCTACTCTCCTTCCAGGAGAGGCGATGATTCGTGGGGTATGCCACTTTCTTTCCATGTCTAGCTTCTCTTGGTTGGACGAGTTTACTCTCCTGCAATAGGAAGCGAAGACTTGATGGGAAGTTCATCTTTTCACCGTTTCCATCTCCTTGTTCCTGGACGAGTCTACTTCCTTTCTCTTGTTGGGTTGAGCCGGACTCTTTACTACACTCTCTGTTGTACACCATTACTTTTCATATTCTCTATACTTCTCACCCTTCAGTACCTCCTTTGTTTCTCCCTCGAGCCTTTGGGGTATCCTACTGAGTATTTTTATACTCACCCCTACATGGGCTTTGCTTGCACTTGGTGTGCCCTTGCAGACGACAGACAGGTTGGTCGTGACATCAGTGGTGCATAGGAGTTTGGGAGCTTGGACCATGTGCAGTGGTCATTGCCGGGTTCCAGGTGGGAGACCTGTTAGCTGTTTCTTTTTGTTTACCTGTTTCAAGGTTGTGTCACCTTTTCTTGTTGGGTGTGTGTTTTGCCCCTTTATCCTTTTCATCACTTTACTTGTATTGTTTAGAGGTCGATGCACATTTGTGGTATATATATATTAGTTTCCCTTTTCTTTTCTTGTATTTTCTTTTACTCTGCACTGTTACATTGAGTGTGATGTGTTTGTGTGTGTGTATAGGTACATAGGCAAAGTCCTACCCGAGTTATCGTGCCTTCGGCGATGGTCTCCAGCCCCTAGCCTATGGAGGCGGGCTTGGGGTAGTTGCGGCTCAAGCCCTAGTAGGGTCAGGTCATGACAAAGTGATATCAGAGGTGGTTCGTTCCTTGGGATGTTGTTCTGATGTCCCTAAAATAAAAGGAATTGGTTGGGTCTTAGGACAACAGTGTCAACGTGTCTCGAGAGCGGCTCTCAGTCCAGGAAGTCCTGTGATGGTGCAGTGGCTGACATATCCATTCACCTGGATCATGATAACCCACTTGTCGACTCAACATGCTGAGACAATTGTTATATGTAAAATTGGTGTGTGCATCATATAGGAGTGAGTCTTTGACTATCCTTCTTGAGTCATCTCCCCATCGTTGTTGTTATTGGTATATATATATATGCTCATATGACTGCGGCACTCCTTGATAATTTTCAGGATGTCTCCGTGAGACCAGCTAGCCAGGATACCAGCTTTGGTTCATGACGACGACCCTATGAGCTACGAGGCCATAATCCAGGACCCATCACCCGAGCCCATTTCTCGGAGTGGGCCAGTAGCAGCACCCCCACTTGTTGAGCAGCAGGCAGTTTCAGCAGATCAGGATAATCTTGAGCGTAGGTTGAGCGCGCTTCGTGATTTCCAGTGGCAGAGACCTCTGAGGTTCAGTGGTGAGCCATACCCTCATGCAGTAGAGGTTTGGCTCGAGGAAGTGGTTCGACTATTTGGGCTTGTTCATATGCCAACAGATCAGAGAGTGGCTTTGGCATCCACCATTTTTCGTGGAGCAACTAGGTATTGGTGGAGTCTGGTGACTCAGCATCTAACGTGTCGTCCCTTTCGTGGGGAGAAATTTAGTTTTTGTTTTGTGATGAGTTTTGCCCCTCCTACATGTGCTCCGTTCTGATTCAGGAGCTCCTGCAGTTTCCGTAGGGAGGGATGAAGGTGGCCGAGTATGCGGTTAGTTTTGCAGATCTTGCACGCTTATACCCAGACTTGGTCCATGATGACAACAACCGAGCATGGAAGTTTGAGCAGGGTCTCCACCGAGAGATTTGTGATGTAATAGTACCATTGGGAATTTGCACATATGTCGGGGTTCTAGAGCAGGCACTGGTGACCGAGGGCTTCTTGTCACGTTCTAGTTTTGGTGGTGGTAGCAAGCATGTTGGAGCCGAGACGTCTGTCGCAACTAGCGGGCGTCGGCAAGCAGAACCTCGACGCAGGTGGCTTTTGGAGAACTGGACTCAGGGGCGTGGTCGAACACCACAGTGGCACCGGAGGGCACCAATGCAGCCCAGAGGGAGTCAGTTCTATGCTTGCAATGGGCAAGGTCACCTGGCAAGGGACTGCTCGATTATGCATGCAGAGAGTTTCGGGCAGGCAGCAAGTGCACCACCACAACATAGGCAACGCCGTGATCAGAGTAGTACCCATACAGGTGGTGCTAGCAGAGGAGTGAGAGGAGATATTAGTGGGGGCGAAATTACATGATCTTACCATCACCACTAGGTGGTCGACGTTAGGCTCTGGAAGCTGACAGTTGGGACCACGGACAACCGCGAGCTTTGGATGTCTACGATCCTGCAGAGCATGAGGTGATAAGAGGTACACTCTACAACTCTTCTACTTTTTGAAGTAGAATTGTTAGAATCTGTGTGTGGAAATCTTTCCTCCATGATGCTTGCTTAAGGTGTTACTAGGGTGGCGTGGGGCGTCGGTGTAACCCTGTGTTGGTATTATAAAAGGCGTTGGACCTTTTCCTTTAGTCGATGGTGTTAACTTCTTCGCTTCCCGAGCATGTAAGAGAGTCTTGGTTGCAAGACATCGACGGTGAAACCCTCTATGAAAAGATATTCCTGGTTGTTCCACTATATGGATATTCTGAAGGAGGGAATCATCAGGCCTTGTTCGAGGTGCGGGCGGTGATTCCACTCGCGGCATGCGACGTAAGGGTTCATTCGGGGAGGTGAGCTACCCCCGAGGCCCTACGGATAGTTTGAGACCGTGCAGAGGGATGACGAGGTTCCCTACTTCCTTGCTCTAACCCCAAATCCTAGAGTGGGTGCACGACATCGGAAAGGGCTGACCTCATGTCATTGGATCAATCATTTGGTTTTTGTACGGTGATGTAAAGATGAGCGTGGGTTCTTCTGGGTATGGGAAAGCCAGGTGTGGGCTTAGTACCCTGTGTTGCTCCTTAGTTTTTCTTTTCACGGAAAAAAAAGCATGAAGGAGGGAATGATGTAAGAACCCGGTTTTTTCTGCGAAAGACATTAGAATATTATTGATGTTATTCCAGAGCAGCGCTCTCAGACGGCGTGCGATTCCATGCCCCAGAGTGACCGGAATTAAATTTTCATTGAGTTCACACTGGAAACGTGAAATAAATGTGATAAATCATAAACGGTAATCTGGATCCGTTATTCGAGTGTACGGATGGGTCCGTAATGGGGTGTTTACCCTAGGAACGACATAAAACATGTCAGCACGGGACGTTTGGACCCCTCGCTCGATTTCAGAATGTTAAATGGATAAATAAGTTAATTAATTTATTCGTTTAATGGTGAAACTCATGTGTCTCTTAAATGATGGCTCGGATTAGAAAACCGAAGGCACATTTGAGTTCGAATCATGCCTTTTACCCTGTGAGGGGTGTAAGTTTCGTGGGCGCAGCTCGTTTGTTAAAAATGGCCCCAGGGGTGTTTTTGTAATTTGGCATCGTCGGACGTTCAGTTTTATATCTTTTGAACGGCGTATCAGATTAAATATTTGAGACCGCCATTGTGAACAGGAGGTGTTGTTTGGCCTAGGGGCGGCTTAACCTCTACTTTGTCAAATGTTCCGGATACGGGTTAAATTACGGGTTTAAATTAATTAAAATTTATTTTAATTTTATTTAAACCTCTATCCCCTTCCCCCTCCCTTGTTCACTCCCTGGTGAAAGCTCTCCCTCCTCCCTCTTCCCTCTCCTCCTCCGGTGAGGCACCTCCGGTGAGACAGCTCTGGCAAGGCGCGGCTCTGACGGATCTCAGTGAAGCTCCGGGCAACGCCCACGAGGTAGGATTGTCGTGGTTCAATTTTTATTCCCACACCTACATTTACTTCACTATTATGTATCTATTTTATTCTCAATCTTAGAAACAATCCCATAGACGTGTAGTATATGTTTTTATCCTTCCAACGCATATTTCGGAATTGAAATCGGAGTTCGGAGGAGGCCGCAACAGCTCGTCGTAGTTTGTGGGTTTTTAATTTGTTTCCGGCTGGATTTTGGGTCGTTCTAACGGTCCGGCGAGTTCCTAGGGCGGTGCGGCTTCGGTCCGGGGTGGTGGCGGCGGCGGTGACTTCATCCGGCGGCGGCAGCTGAGGAGGGGTGGCTGCGGGCGAGGGGAGTGCCGGGGTGCCGTGGAGCAGGCCGGCACGCCGGTCGCGTTCGGCAGAGGAGGAAGGACCTGCGCCGCGCGGGTCTTCCTTGGGTAAATCAGGACCGGCTTCGGTCGATCTGTTTCAGAGGAGGGAAGAACCCGCATGAGGCGGGTCCTGCGTTGCAAAAGAGACCGAGCATTTGGCCGGTCGGTTGAGGAGGGCCGGACATGCTTGGGTCCGGCGGTTTGGGGTGGGCCACGGCGGACTGGGCCGGACCTGTGTCTGTGCCGCAGGCCAGCCGGGGTGGACCGGCCTGGTTTGGCCCCCTTCCATTTAGGGGGTCTTAACTCTTAAACGGCGCGTCTGATTGACGTACCATCTACGGCTGTGGGAACGTGTGGAATAGGCTTTCTATTTAAGATGGGTCTAGGGGTTTTTTGGCTATGAGCCCAAAGGAGGGTGACCCAAGAGTTTTAATTTAATAATATTAAATTATTATTAATGTTGCGATGGACGTGGCTCGTGAGCCAAGCGTCCGTTCGATGCGCCGTCGGAGGCACTATGGCCCTGAGGATGATACAGTCCTTCCAATGTGGTTTGGAACCTTTGCGGGTTGGTTTCATCACTCTGTGGCATGAAACACAATGTGACTAATTAATTAATTATTTAATTAATTAACTAGTTATTGTGTCAGACCTAACTCCTGCTTGGGATGTCTGATTGCTGCGCTGTCAACGGCAACGTGATCCCAGTCCTCATGCGGACCTTTTGCGGAGCTTTCCGAAACATTCAGGTTGGAGATGAGGTGCGGGACCCACTGAGCCTACTTCACACATTTTACGGTGAAACGCCACTTTTTCACCCGACATCTATTTGGGGTGTTTGATTATTTGATTCTGGGTGTTTTTCCGAGGGAATTGCAGTGGCGCAATCTACCCGCTTTAATTCGGTACAATGGTGCGAGGCCCACAAGGGCCATTTGGGCGTCTATGGTGATTTTCCATCTGTATTGCTGGGCGACCATTTTTTAATAGTGAATAGTCCATATTGTGTGTATTATAGAGAGGGTCGCAATGGTGTGATCTATTCGTTGAGTTTTGGGACCGGGTTGCGGGTCCCACGAAGCACCGCTCATGTGTGGTGCGCCAGAATGCACCTTTTTCTCCAGATATATGTTGCACTCATGTTGGTATTGCTTTTGATGTGTTTTCCCGAGGGGATCGCATTGGTGCGATGTGCCCGATAGTTTTCAGGGCTGAGGCACAGGATTACGGGACGTCGTTGGGGCGTGAGGCGGTGTTGCTGACCTTTCCGTTGGATAACTATTTGAGTCGAGTGAGTAGTCTATATCGCTTGTTTTTTTATGAGTATTACAATAGTGCGATCCGTTTGGTTGTGCAGAGCCTCATACGCAATCTTATTAAATGTGGAAATGTGAAGGTGCCCTAGTGGCAGTTCTTCTACTGTTTTTGTAGCGGACCCTTGGAGGGTGATCGCGTGCACACCCGTGTGAGTGAAGTAATGTTTGAATAGATGTGGTGGGTCGTGCCCCAGTCGTTGAGGTGGCATGTTGGAAATGTTACGTCACGCCTTCGCGTTGACGTTGGGTTCCATGTGTACGATATCCCTTGGGATGGAACGTGGTATAATCTGGGAGTATACGGGAGTTCTTGGAGTTACATGTGGTTGTTCGTACCTGAGAATGTTTGTTCGTTTGGTTAGGGTTGACTTGGGGCCACACGTCATGTGGGCCCCATGTGCTTTCCATACTCTGTTTTGTGTACTTTGACCTCTCGCGACGTAGAGGGTCCCTCTGTGATCGTTTGTTTGACTAGATGGGTGGAGATTTTCCCCTGGCTCTGTGATCATTGTTTTGGCTAGCAAGGTTGAGTGGTATCCCCCTGGTTTCGTTCTCGATGGATCGGTTGGTAGCGGTGCTAGTGACACCTGGTGATGAAGTAGGTGCAGATCCTTATTTGGGTGAGTTGTTCTGGAGTTGGGTGGTTGCGCGATACCCACTCTGTGTTCGGTTGGCCAGTGTTCTACCCTCTAGTGGAGATGGCAAGAGCAGTTCTATATTTTACTCTCCAGCGGGGCTGGGCAGTGGGTTACTCATCAGCTTCTAGTGTCTACCCTCTAGCAGAGACTGGGAGTATACTGGGCAGTGGGTCACCCGATGCACTTAGGGTCAACCCTCTAGCAGAGACTGGGCAGTGGTTCACCTGACGACCTTTTAGGGTCTACCCTCCAGCAGGGCTGGGCAGTGGGTCGCACGTCATCTAGTTCCAGGTCTACCCTCCATCAAGGCTGGGTAGTGGGTCGCCTTTCGACTTATTCTATGTCTACCCTCCAGTGAGGCTGGGCAGTGGGTCGCCTGATGATGTATTATGGTCTACCCTCTAGTGAGGCTGGGCAGTGGGTCACCTGATGATGTATTAAGGTCTACCCTCCAGCGGGGCTGGGCAGTGGGTCACCTGATGATGTATTATGGTTTAACCTCCAGTAGGGCTAGGAAGTGGATCACCCAATATCATATTATGAACTACCCTCTAGCAGGTCTGGGTAGTGGGACACCTGTTGGCATTCCAGGCTCAGTCCTTTCTACTAGGCTAGCATGTGGATTTCCTCCGTGATTACTGGAGCGGGACCCTTGGTTATACGGGTCAGTGTTGTGATGACATTGACATTGAGGAGACCTCTCAACTGCGGGGCAGTGACGAGGCATGGTTTGACTTAAACGGGAACTCTCAAGTACGAGGGGCCCATTCCCCCACCGAAACGTGTCCTTATGACGCGACCTAAAACCATGCGGGTGAGTTAGTGCCGCCCAAAGCGGATAATGTCGAGGTGCGGTGATTTGAGCCCCATGACTTGTAGTTCGGGGAAGACGTGCAGGATGCTGGGCATCGATGGATTTTACCTCTGGGATTGTTGGAAACTCATTTACTTGGGCAGAGATACGCGAGGGAGATCCCCTTGTGAGCTTGTTCAGGCTTCTTGTTGAGCATATGTATATGTATATACCTTGTTCTAGTACCCACTACTTGGGTTTTGGATACTCTCCTTCCAGGAGAGGCGAAGACGTGTGGGGTATGCCACGTGATTTCCGTTTCTATCTTCTCGTGGTTGGACGAGATTACTCTCTTGTTATACGAAGCGAAGACTCGATGGGAAGTTCAACTTCTCATCGTTTCCAGCTCCTTGTTCCTGGACAAGTCTACTTCGTTTCTCTTGTTGGGTTGATCCGGACACTTTACTGCACTCTCTATTTTACTCCTTTACTTTTCCTATTTTCTTTACTACCCACCCTTCAGTACCTCCTTTTATGCTCCCTTGAGCCTTCGGGGTATCCTACTGGGTATTTTTATAATCACCCCTGCTTGGGCTTTGCCCGCACTTGGTGGGCCCTTGTAGAGGACGGACATGTTGTTCATGACATCAGTGGAGCATAGGCGTTCGAGATCTTGACTGTGTGCGGTGGTAGTAGCTGGGTTCCAGGTGGGAGACCTATCAGCTGTATCTTTTTGTTTACCTGTTTCCGGGTTGTGGCACTGATTCTAGTTGGGCGCATGTTTTTTCCTTTTTCCTTTTTAGAACATTACTTGTACTGTTTAGAGGTCGATGCACATTTGTGGTATATATATAGCAGTTGGCCTTTTCTTTACTTGTCTATACTTTTACTCTCCACTGTTTCATTGAGTGTTCTGCATGTGTTTGTATAGGTACTTAGGCAAAGGCCTCCCCGAGTTATCGTGCCTTCGGCGCTGGTCGCCAGCCCCTGGCCTATGGAGGCAGGCTTGGGGTAGTTGTGGCTCGAGACCTATTAGGTTCGGGTCATGACATAGATTCCCATGGTCGTATATGTATAAAAAATAAAATTATGACATATTTTAGGGTAATATAAGATTATTATAATATTCAATTTTACCCTTGTTTACCATATTTACCCTTTCACCATGGCAAATAAAAATTTCAAAATAGTAAATATTCGTAATGTATAAAAATTAAATTTACCTCTTTACAAAATGTGGACCATCTAATTCCAAATATAGAATTCATTTTCCAAAATTCAAAACATAGAAGTGGCAGAAATTAATTTAAAATTAATTCCTACTGTCTAATAAAGTGTGTTTTTATGAAATAATAACTATAAATAGGTCGACACATGTTTATGTCCTATTTCAAGTTGAAATTACATCCAATGACCATAATTGGATTAAATGTTAAAATTATAATCTAATTACACTTAAAACCAATTAAATCATAATCTAACCATATAAATAAATTAGATTAAAACGTTCTTCTGAATTAAAATACAATATTTTCCACTTCATCAAAAATTAAATTTTATCAGAAAAATACCAAAATTTTAACCAATGGGAATTTTTATGTCCATTTTATAATGAAGAATTTTTTTTGTAAAAATGAAAATATAAAAGTTACCAACCCATGATTCAATGTTTTATGTCTATTAAAAGGTGGTAAATCGACCTTTAAAATAATATTTGAGTGTTTATGTTTACAATTACATAAATTCACATTTTAAGCCTCTATAATTTATTGGATATATGTAAAAAAAATTAACAAACATGTTAAATCATATTTTAGTTATTTGTATTCATTCACACTAATACAACTGCATGGAGATAAATATATTTAAAATAATGTGATTATATTATTAGTCTATAATGTACAATTTCAATGAAACCCATTGTTGCGTATAAGGAAATCCATCGAACATAGTATCCCCATTAAAGTAAAATTTATATTTACTTCAAAAATATTAATATATATGAAAATATATTATTATTTATTTACCTATTATGTAAAAAGAGGAAGAATCTCTTTTGATTGTATGGGTAATGTGATTATGATAGCTATTTTTGAATGTAGTATCTTGAGTTTGTCATTATTTATTAATATATTAATTTTTTGGATATTATATTATGTTTTTCACCAATACAAGATGACATGGCACACAAATACTTCTTATTTGGATTCATCAAATTGAAATCAAACATGTGGTCACATAGGTTATCTGAAAACATTATTATAAATATTTTATCTCATGAGTGGTGGAAAAATATAAACCCATATAAATGAATCATTGGATCATCAATGTTGAAATGGTGTTGAAGAATCAGCTATTTAAGATCATCCCTATGTATTAATTTCTTATTCCTTACTATAGAACATGTTATTCTTGGATTTAATAGTTTTTTATATATTTAAGCCTTCATTAGTGGTGTGTTCATTAAAGATAAAATTGTCTGTTGATCTATTGAATTGTGTTTCTAATTATAAATTAATCTTAGAAAATAATAATTTTTTATGGTATCCAAATTATATCATTCATATCATACCTCATTTAATGTTTCTTTTTGTAATGATTGGAAATGCAGTATAGTGTTGGATTTTAATATTTTGGATTTCTTAAAGTCATAAAAATGTGTGGAGATAAAATTGAAGGGATCATGGCGATCATTTTCATCATGTATCCGGGGTTACCAATTATTAATCTATATAATCTAGAGGATGTTTTAATTAATTATACAAACATAGACATAGATCACTGATAATACCCTGATTTGTGTTTTCTCATTGGCCATGTTATTGATGTTTTTGGATATATTGAGTATTCAGTTATGTTTTCTTTAAATTTTTTTATATCTATGGTAAAGGTGCTCATTAATTTGAGATAATGAAATATTTAATAAAGAATTCATCAATCCATCCCTATATCCCACCTTTCCAGACTATTTGATTCATTCATTTTAGGTAAAAAGATCCCTGGTTCTATCAGTCCTTTTATTAGGTGAATACTATTCTCACTATCCAATTGAGATTGGTTGATTCCCTTGGTATTTCTATGGGTGCATTACATTCTTGAAATGGGTAAAAATAATGTAATATAACCTTCTATTATTGAGGGATTTAGTAATTAACGTATAACATTAGTGGATTTTTAGGACATCAATTTGGTTGTTTTAAGTGAAATCATGATTTTCAGGACAATATATTGATCAACATGCCCCTTTATCTATTTCTAGAAGACAAATTACTTACCATTTTGAGAATTATTGAATCCTGACATTTCAATACTCTATTATTTTATTAATATTTTATTCGTTCATGTTTCCCACTAATATGGGGGGGGTTTCATTAAGCCTTTTTGTTCTCAAATGGTATAGTGAATGTCAGATGTTTAGGTGAATAGTTTTCAGTACCATGTGGAAACTATACAGTATACAATATTTTATTAACTAATCCAAATCACATATCTAAAAACATGAGTCATCTAGAT
The DNA here is from genome assembly GCA_963277665.1 of Viscum album. Classification (NCBI taxonomy): domain Eukaryota; kingdom Viridiplantae; phylum Streptophyta; class Magnoliopsida; order Santalales; family Viscaceae; genus Viscum; species Viscum album. Next base: position 1,063,285,100 of record OY728140.1, read on the forward strand.
AGGTTTCCAAAATCTGGTGTTGTGCATTTGGTGCCCAATATTGACCACCTTATAGGTTCATGGATTTCTAACAATATTTTCCAAATAGGGTTCATATTCATCATTCATTAAAAATGGGACGTAACAATTTTGCATAATTTATTTTTAAACTAAATCATCATGTCATACCTATCTTTTATTAATAGATATACCAATGGAATTCGCTAATGGGTTTTTATCATCCCATGCATATTTATGCATCTAAAAGTTTTATATAACACATAACATCATGATTTCCAATTTTGTTTGGAATATGATAACATCGTTTATGGATTTGTGGGCTAATGCCTCCAAAAAACGTTGTCATTCCATCACACTATACATGGGATGAATAAAAATGGTTTTAATAAACTATGTGAAATATATGACTTAAATATGCCACTAAATTTTTTAACTAAATATATATATATAATTTTCTTTTAATAATGAGAAATATGACAATTAAATTAATGTATCATTCATACATATGTACGGCCTACAATCTCCATGAACTGTGCATTTCATTTCCAATATCAAAATATTATTAATTATTATAAATACATATACAATCAATATCTATAATGTTTAATCCATGATTTAGATTATGAAGATGTTTAAATAATAAGAGACCTATAAAATATATTTAAGTAATAACATCTTGGAAAATAATTGGACATTACAACTGAAATAGTGAATATAATGAACCATTTTTAACAAACATGTAGTGAGATATTATAAGAGGTAAATATATAATATTGTAAATATGAATATAGAAATACTATAAGATATTAACATGTTTAAAACCAATTTATATGATTTTAATGGATATTCATCTGAAATGAATGACATGGTATGTGATATTTATTCTCACTTTTTACATTTAAGACAAAATTGTCATATTAACAACATACACCTTTTTCGGGGTAGATACTGCCCCTTTTTATGTACTATATCATGAATTATTTTATTGTCATTTTATTTAGATTAATAATTGAAAATATTTCTTAAATGGGTTTTTGAATTAAAAATTACAATTTGGTAAAGAATTTGATTACATAATTTCAATACTTTTTGTTATATTAAATTCTTATTATTGTAAATTTTTTATGTTTGTGGGAATAATCCAATGTTACATTAATGTTTTTATTTTTTTTTGTTTTTTATCTCCCTTTGAAGCATATAATGTATTCATTAATTGAATCTCATATCAATGTTCGAGACTTTCCAAAGGTTTACCTCACAATATAATTCTGTTCATTATTATTATCACATTAATCCCCATTAAAGGAAATTGTTGAATCATTATTTAAATAAATAATTTCATTTTATAATCCTTTGGTTATTCATTAACTTTTTTTTAATAGATCCAATTATTTCACTCCTTTTTAACTAAATATAATTTAGGAAATGTTTTTAATAAAACATGACTTCATTTCTCTCTTTCATTTGAGAAAATATTTTCTTCTAAAACACTTATTTTATAAAAAAGAAAAAAAATTATCCTTTCCAAAAATATTAATTGAATATATTTTTAGCATTTAGATATTTCACAAATGTTTTCAAAGGAATATTATTATCTCTTTCCTAAAAAGATAATTTTATACCCTTTTTACCATAAAAAAAGAATGTTGTTTTACATAGTACGACCTATAACTAATTTTTCTTTTTTATAAGAGCATAGATTTAATGATTAAAAGTATTATATTAAATAAATTCCCAAATTTATATTCTAGGAAATGGATTTTACTAAATGTTTTGAATTAGAAGAATATAATTTCCTTAAGAATGTTTTAAAAATATATTTTTATAATTTTTCCATTCACCAACGAAAACAACCCAATATTTTTACTCTATTTGGGATATGTTGTATTGATTATATACTTATTGTTCCGATATATTGTTTTTTTATTTTTATTAACAAGTAGGGTATTTAGATTCATATTTTTGATTCGTTTTTTAGTCTCCGCGAAATATTGAATTTACTGTGATAATTAATCATTTAATTTCCACAAATTATACATATAATTTTTCATTAATATTTATATTTCATCATCAATATACCATTTGAAAATAATGTTCTTATATTTTATTTTCTTAGATTTAACTGAGAGATATAGATAAATCTATATCCTTTACTCAATAAGTATATTTTATGAGGTATATTTTTTACGAATTAAATCTACTATTAGACAATTGAGGAATTATTTGGAAATAAATTACATGGGTTGGGGACCATTTAAAATAATACCCTTAACTCATCAGTGGTCAAATGAGGTAAAACTGGTTTGAGAAATCCCCTTGTTGTTTTTCAAGAAAAATAGACTGGATTCAACAAATATATTTAAATTTTATAGTGAAAGGTCTTTATAGTAGTATGCTAAACCATCTTGTGAATGGTCCTGATGGTAATGTTATAATATTCCTAGGAAACACAACATCTTATAATTTATAATTTCCACCATTATGATTCAGTGTTATTATCCATGAGATTTTCAGAATGAAACAAATCTATGGATGTAACTTAATCACATTGTGTTGATTAAATTTCATGTTCATTCATTACTTTTACCTACCATATTGTTTTTTACTCATTCTATTACATGAAGGGAATGTTTTTCATATTATTACTTAAAATTATTATTTTACAATCTCAAACATTTATATAGCTTATAGAATGTATGATAATATGTTACCTTTCCATATTGAGTATTCTTATTTATTAATTATTTATTATATTATACTTTACCCATATTGAGAATTCAAACACACCGCTATTTTTTCCTTTCTAAAAAAATTAATTAGGTATACTATGAATTTTATGCAATGATATTCTACTTGGGAATAATGTGATCAACAAAATGAAAAATTATGATGTAATTAAAATAATAATTTTTAATAGATTACTTATGAATGTATATAGTTTACCAAGACTACTAACATATTTAGACTTTTAGGATTTAATTCCTTATAACCATTCCAATATTTGTGTAGTAGACAAAAAATATTAAATTTATGGGATTTGGTTAAGGCATTTTGTATTATTGTAGTTTTAGTAATAACCTTGGGAACTAGATTACAGAATACATTGATTTTTGAAATTAACGCTAATGAACACTTCAAGGATATGTATAATATAACTTAATTTTACTTTTTATAATGTATACATTTTGTGGGTATTTCTATAAATACATACATGTCTGGATAATACACCTGGATGTGGTTATATTATTGATATACATGGGTGTGACAACATAAAAAAGGTACATCAGGCCTGAGTTGAGTGTATCTTGGGACACAAAAATCGCCCTTTCTGGGAACCTATTATAAAAATCCCAAGGGATACACTCAGTATAACAAAAGGATTCATTAAAACCCATCATTAAGGATTTGAATAGATAATGAAAATGAATGACCATGTTTAATACTTTGACCATGGGAGGTAATATGATTAAATAACATGTCTGATGTCTTTATGTGTGGATAACTTATTGAAAACCTTATTTAAATGTATATTTACTAATTAACCTTATTTCATTGATGAAAATAACATTTTTTTAAAAATAGTATTAATATTTATTAGTTAAATGGAAAACATGCATGTCAGGAGAAACCCCATAAAATATGTCTAGGTGGTGGGGCAGGATCCCATGACCAAAATATAATATGGGTTTCGTTCCTACCATCATCCTATGCAATGTCCTGGTTATTATGTAATTTTTGTAGTTAAAAAAATTGATTAGTAAATGACCATGATGAACCTGTGTAGTCATTTTTTGGATTATATATTATTATTTTAACCATATTAGTTATGGAAAGTAGTTATAGACAATCGTCTGAACTAGTTTTTTTTGGATTTTACGATTAGAAAAAATATAATTTGAGTACATCATGCATAGAAATAAAATTTCTAATATTAATATCATTGATTAAATGTTATGATTTTATATTGATCGATGAAAAACCAATGAAATAAATTGTGATTATATAAATATATTAATTAATTATATTTCATTATATCTATTGGTAGTAAAATATTTACTCCACAGTTGGAAAATGCATGTTTATTTTCTTAATACCTTAATATTTATTGATCCAATGGTATTTTAAATCAAAACATATTAATGTATTTGATTCCCTTAACTCTCCATTGATTATTCACTAGTTTCTAATTTATGACATCACTCAGCCTCTATAATTATTTATGATTTTCCTCCAGGTACATACCTCCACATACTAATAATTTTTACTTATATTTAAACCTAGATATATGTTATTCCATGATTTTGTATTATTATGAAGATATTATATTATCTCAACTAATAATGTGGGATTTCAACAATGAAATTTTCAAATATTAGACACCATATTACTGTGATCAAGTTTAAATTGAGAGGTTGGAATTTATTTAATGTGGATAGAATGTAACACCCCAAAATTCAGAAATGAAAACATTGTATTCCATAGTGTTAATAAAATTAAAATAACAGGACGTAAGGGAATATAAAAGAACAGCATGTAAGGGAATATAAAATAACAATAATTTAAAATATATTTTATATTTTAAATAAATTTAATCTATTATATTTTTTTCAATGAATGTGATATTGAGTAATCTTTCTTTATAAAAACTGGAAACATTTTTCAATGTCTTAGGATACAGGTAAGACCAAGATTTCCTAAATAGAAATATATTATTAAACTTTTATTATTTATCATAATATGATATGACATTTCCATTAAATTCGTGTTTATGAATACTATTGAGGAAATTATGTGAATATATATTATATCTCTTTAAATGTTTCGATATTCATCCATTTTTTAAAAGAAATCATTCCTCATTTTTAAGGAGAACATATTTTAAATATAAATTTAATATTTTTATATAATTTTATTTATAAAAATATAAAATCATTTTCTGAAATTTAATCTTAATTATTATTTTTTCTAGAATTTGGGGTATTTTTCTATAATGTTTCATTTTATGATAAATACTAAAAAATACAAAATTATAAATCAAAACTACCTTTTCATTTTTTATGTATAATGTTAAATAATATTTTTAATTGGTTTTAAATATTAATTTAATAAAAATTACATATATTATAATAATTTATATCATGAGAATCAATTTCAAAGTACAATTTTATATAAAAACATAGAAAATATCAAAAAATATTTCTTTTAAAATCCTACATTTTGGTATTATTAACAAGACTAATTTCAGATTAACATCTTCGACATCAATTATTTGAGTATGGAAAAATTTATTCCATATTTAAAATGATAATAATATTTAATTTATTATAATTTCTTATTAGTTTTAAAAAATTAATTATAGAAATTTATTAAAAGTATTTACAACCACTAATAGAATAATTATTTAATAAAGGACTAATCCCTAATATCATGTGAAGATGACTAATTAACAAGTCTGATATAAAATATATGTATATATTTAGTCCCTATCCAAAATTTGAAATAATTTTAAAAATTATTAGTGCCACATTACAAGGTCATAATGTGGGTTTAATTCCCTTTTAATAAGATTACATGAATTTCAGTCATCCTCCACTAAAAAAGGCACCCTCTATGGCAACTAATTCACTCATCACATGACCTTTTTGTCATCCAAACCCTACTCAAATAATCTCCAATAATATCCAATATCATATTATAATCCTAATTATAAATATAAATTCTACCAAAAAACTATTTTGGAATAAACCTAATAGAGTTATTGAAAATGAGGTAACATTCCTCAACTATCTCAACCATTTTTTTCAAACCATTAAATTATTATTGCTACATGATTTTATAATAAAATAATTATAATAAATATACTAATAGTTCTATATGATATTTTTTATATCAACACATAACCAAATTTATTTGAAATGTGTAACTACCATAATGATTGCATATGACGAACTACCGCCTCCGGAAACATTGTCGTTAATTTTTTCAATTACCACCTATCATTGTCGGTTATTAAATGTGAAAAACCTTTTAGTACCATATTTATCTTTTTTTATGTATTTATATTTCATTAGATTTTATATAACACATACATTCATGTGTTTTATTTGTTATAAATATAGAAACATCATTTGTGTATGTGTTGACTATTACCTTTTCAAGGTGATGTGATTCACTTAAACATTACGAGGAATTTATATTGGATATATTGAATTAAAATATGTTACATATATGAAATTTATATAGTGAATTATTATATATAATTATATATATTATTTTGTTTTCATTATTTTAAATACATCAAATAAATGATTATAGCATTCATGTTTATGTACGGCCTACTGTGACAATGAACTAGGCATTTTATTTCTTATCTCCAAAAGTTATGTAATATTATAAATATATATATATATATATAACATTTATATAATTTTTTAAAAAAATTATATGTTCATGTCGTGATAAACTCATAAATAAACAACAAGTTACAAGTCAAAACATACTGGAAAATTGTGTCAATTAATAACTATAGTAGTGAAAATAAAGATATTTTGAAAAAAAAAGGTTATAAGATATTATAAGATGTTAATAAGTTATATTATTTATATGATTATATTTTTAAATAAGTTAATAGTTCTATTAAAACCCTTATACAACAGTTTAAATGACATTAAATTGAAAGGAAATGTTTAGTAAGGTATCTGTATATAACTATATTCAATAGTGGGATAAATAAAATATTCACCACATACTTATTTTCTGTGGTGTATCTAAATCCCATTTTTATATATTACATCATGAATTATTTAATATTTATTTTATTTTTAGTTACAATTTTAACTATTTTTTCTTAATGGGATATGAATCAAAATTTAGAATGTGGTAATGAATTATATAACCCAATTCATTTCCACTGGGTAATATTTGTAGAGAACCATACTTTACATACATGGACATTATATTACATTTGTGGAATAATTATACATAAAAAAACAAACAACGAAGGACCATAATAGTTTAGTGCCTTTGGACATTCAGAATATAATCTTCTAATTAGAGTGAATGATCTTCAACAACTACTATAAAGTTATTCCCAATTTGTTTACTTACCTAAAACCTTTCTTTATATCTTGGGTAAAATAATACATAAAAAGGGTGAGCTCAAATTCTTATAAAGGGTAAACATGGAGAACATAAAACAACCCATAAACATTTGAACGTAAAAACATGAACATGACATAAATCTCATCAGTACATAAGGAAAATATCATAAAGGAACATTAATCCGGATAAAATATCATGGGAATAAAACATGTAATTGTGGAAAACCATTAAGTAGATGTTATGATTTCCATAGTATCCAAGGCATTACTGCCAAGACCATCTTATTGGACAAAGTCCCATTCTGAATCGAGTTCACTCCTTGTTCCAGTCCTGTATCACAGAACCTAATTAACATACCATTCCAGCCATTTCTATCTCATTAAATACAAATCTTTACCAAATTCATTTGAGGGAGACATAGGTCCCACCCATCATATAATGAAATCATTCTTTCCTGTGCCACAAAATAAACATACATTATTCCTAATAACCCAACGAATAAAATGGGTTTCATAAACATCATCTCATCATAAAATAATCCATATATAAGAAATGGATATGATTTCATCATAATAAAAATAAAACCATTTATATAATAGATTCATTATACTTGAAACATAAACAGACTTAATAATGTCATCTTAGATGGAAAATAATTCTGATAAAATACTTTAAATTAATTCTTGATGAAAATATCATTTCTTCATAAAAATCATTTTATTTTCTCAAAATTACATGAAATTTTAAAAAAAGGTATTTTATTGAAAATAATAATGAAAACATGTATAATAATATTCATGAAAATTAGTCTTATTGAAACCTTAAAATCTATTCAAGCCATATAAGTTAAAAAAACATTCTCCTCGTACTTTGGTCAGAAAAGTAAAAAATTACCATGTATTGTAAAAAAAGAAATATTCATTACATAACCCAAAGTAAAATTAAAATAGGGGAAAAATGAATTTAAAAATACATGGAATAATAATAAAAACTTTATGAAAAACATGGATGAAAAATATAACCCCAGTAAATACTTACGTACAAGTATTCTTAGATAAAAAGGAGATTGAAAAATTATCCCTTTCCTTAGGTCCGATATTCTTCGTACGTATCCGAACCTCCTATATAATTATTTAAATAATGTCATTTACTTATGATAGAGTAATATTAATTGGTATGATATCATATATGGTTCACTTATGATGAAATATTACCCAGTCTTTTGTAAATTCCATGTTAAAACAGCGTTTTGAGTAAAATCGTTTTATTTATCATACCTGTTTGGACTTTTTGTTCTTGATATTATTATTAATTATATAATTATTTACCTAATTAAATAATTTAAATCATGATATATATATCATATATATTCAGTATATATATATATTAGATAGATGAATGAAATGAAATACACCATTCATGGAGACGGTAGGCCGTACGTACACATGAACGATGTTTTCCTTTCCTTATTGAATTGAATGGAAGTAAGTCGATGACATATATATATATATATATATATATCCAGTAGCTTCATTATGTCATATATTTCGTTATTATTCAGTATATATACTTTATAATCATTCTTGAATGGTTAACATTGAGAATGAATTTCATCGCATCGTTGAGACGGTAATCCGTACGTACGCACGAGCGATGATATCGTTCCCATTATTGTTGAATGGAATTTAAGTAGATGATATAATATCTAAGAACCAGTATGATGTTACAAAAACCATATATAGATATTCTTTACACCATTATACCCATCCAAGTAAGATGGTGGTTGAAAAACGGAATACACCACAACGTGTAGACGATATTCCGTACGTACGCACGCGCGGTGATTTGATTTACATAGGATGGATAGTTTGTAAAAAGGGGTAGTTTAATATTTACAATAACATATCAGTATATTATTGATACTAATTTTTTTACATTATAATGAAACAAATAAATAAGAAGATGTTGAAGAAGAAAGAAATTTAAAATAATCGGTAGAAGAGATTACCTCTTCTACGACCCACCTCTTTTATGCTTTCTCTTAAGGCACTAGAGTTGGTCTTATGATGATACCAGAACCTCTATAATATTTATAGGGATGTTGATATGGGAAATGGGCAGGGGTTTGCCTATATTGAAGGCTCAAAATTGTGTAAAGATAAGAGAGAGGGGGTGCCCTTATTTAAGGGAGGAGAGGGGCACCTTAGGGAAAAAAATGAAATATTATTTCATAATAAAGTCATATTAGGTTTATAATAGCTCCAAATAGATTTATTTTGAAGATGAAGTGGGGATGGGTCGAAATAATCTCAACCAATAGGTTTTAGACTAGTTTAGGTTACTATTTTAGCCTTATCGTTTAGATGTAACCCTAAATTAAATAATTTAGCCATTGTCGCGTCTCCTTGTTTTCTTACACTATATTGTTAATATTCTTACTATAAAATGTCAAACGAACCCCAAGTGGATCATTATTAATATATATAACCTTATTTAAGTCATATGGACAATCCTTAGATTTTTTGGAATAGAATATCAATTAATAATATAATATTTGTTTTAAAAACTATTTTATGTCAATTTTGACACAATTTGTTAATTAATTTTTGGGAAAATCATAACTGCATGATTATTTCGAAAAATTTTAATTAAATAAATACTAATATGTCATATTAACCTATAAAATTATTCTAATTCATAAAAATTCTATAATTTCAATTATTTGGGTATTTATAAAATAAATTATGTAAATATATCATTAATAATGTAATTATTATATCATCATTGTTTCATAAATAAATTACATTATTTAATGTCAAAGAATAATAAATAAAATAACATTATGTAGGAAATTTTTTCAGATTTTAATGAATATTTATAGTTGATTTTATCTAATGTATAACCCTATATTAAAAATGATTTAGTTATTAAACGTTGATTTTAACTCTTTTAACTATTCATTGAATTAAATAATAATAAATGTCTTAATAAAATACTAGTGGACCAAAATGGACATATTTTGTTAATAAGGTTGTTTTTTATGGAATTAAAATTATCCAATAGAATTGGGACATTTTTTAGGGTAATAATAATATCATTTTTACTCTTAGTTACTCTATTTACTTTTAACTATGGTAAATAAAAGTAAAAAAGTTACTATTCACCAAAAAAAATTTATGTTATCGAACAATATTTTACCCCTTGAAATTAACGTTGTCTCTCCGATTTTTGAAATAACACTCATAGAAGTGGTAAAATTAATTTTTACATAAATTTTCAAATTCTCCTAAGAGGTGGGTAAAAGACGATAAATAGTTCAATAAAATTTTATATATCTAAAATTATTATAAAATGACTCCAATGAATTACATTGAAATTATATAGGTATTATATATCTATTTTTAAATAAATTAAATTTGAATAAAATAAATAATTATTTAAATAACAATCTGGTATTAAACTATAACTCAGTGTTTTCAATATTTATCAAAAATTGAATGTTTTTAGAAAAATACCAAAAATTCACCCTAAGATGACATCGATATTCCAAATAAAAAAATGAAGGCCATTTTGAAAGGTAAAATTTATAATAATACAAAAATTGGGTATTACTATTCATAACAGCTAGTTCATAATAATATTATAATATTATCTCGTTTAGTGAAACTCGGTATTGTATATAACACATGCTATCGAGGAAGGTTGCTTCTAGCATGCAACACATTCCTAGAATAGTGTTTACATATACTATAAGATAATACGGTGTTGTGTATAGCTCAAGATAATCTTGGTGTAGTGTATAACACAAGACATCAAAGTAATTAAAGTAATATTTCTCATAAAATCTCAGGGTGTTACATTTTACCATCATTAAAATGAATTTCACCCTCAAAATTCATCGGGGTTATAAATGGATTAATACTTGAATTTTTTTTTCATAGAAACCAAAATCATAAAAAGGACTACTAAAACATCATTTTAAGTAGGAATATTAGAATCATAACGGTCACCCAATGTAACTCAGCACTGGGTTTCCACATAGGACAACATTGGTGAAAATATGGATTTGGAAGAGAAATCTAACCATCATGTTCTAATGGAGTGTGGTAGAGAACATGGGTATGAAAAATCCTACAATCACAAAGGCATAAACTTGTGATGATTTAAGGCACCATCTAATTCATCAGGTATTAGGGTACTAAGACAACGTTTTTAGTACTCATGATCATTTCCCTAATGTTGAATAATTTTTCAATTAAAAGAAATACTTACTTAATTGTTGTACAATCTCACTGTTGTTCATGACATGAACAATTTACACTTCATCACTTAAAGAAATGAAGTTGAATTTTTCATTCATGAAGTGTTAGGAGATCATGTGATAGAATGATAGGTCATCCCATATGATTCTATCGCAAAAAATATTATATCAATTTATTAAATATACATAAGTCCATCTATGATGAGATTATTCTTATAAGGTTGAAAAAATGGACTTATACTTCACTTATCATAGAGCTTAATAAAATAAAACTAATTTCTACTAACCAGGGACTTCCTTTAGGCCAGTGATAAAGGCATGTCGCACTTCGGTTGTGGGATCGATTCCTGCATCCTTGTCCGATGCGACGGGTTGTCACCCATCCTACGTGTTGTCCTTTTTTTAAAAATATACTTTTATAACAAAACAAAAATTTATAGCAATAAACAATAATATCTGATGTCTAACATGATCAATTCCAATCATTAGGTTTATCCAAAATACTTCTATCCAATCACATAGAATAAATAAAATGATTAGTAGAAAGGTCATCTACCATGCATTGAATACAATCATTTATCACCCGTATATCATAAGATATATATCATGTTTGTCACACTCCAAATATGTGAATTCCTTAATCATGTATTCTTTTGAAAATTGAATACCCATTGAACCTTACTGAAAACAGAAATGTTGTCAAAAGTTAACTCTTTCCATATACCAAAATACCAAAATTTTGAATAGTCAAACCATCATATCAATTTTCCCTTATACTAGTCATGAGCTCATTAATAATATCAAACATCTCATTATCTCCTTATACATTCATTATGCACACATCATCAACCTTCCAAAAATATTTTAATAACCTTTCATGGTTATTGGTACCATTCAACATGTACTTTAAAATACTTTAGGAAAACCAATTCTGTAACAATCCTTAGATGTGTCTTTATTCCATATTACCATTACCTATACAACATAACTCTTGATAAACATAAATCATTCCACTACCATCTTAAACCATTGACCGAGCTTCAACAATTATTTCATCTCACATATCATTTTTATTCTCTTCATAATCATCAATAGAAATACTACCCATACAACCATGATGATTCATTTCATGAGACTTTCTCTTAGGGAATTGGTTTACATAATGCTCGTATATTCCACATTTAAAACATCTAATTATTGTTGATGTCTTAGTAAGTCCAGTATCCTTTTCAATGGTGTTAAATGAACCACTTCCTTTGCAATTACTGGCATTGTGTCATTCTTTTCCACACCCAACGTTTCTTCCAGTTACTCTGAAACAATTTCCTTGATGCCTCTTCTCACATGATTTACATGAGGAAAATTTAACATTCTTTCCTCTTTTTTCATCATTATACTTCAACTTTCTCTTATTAGCTGAGTCGTCAAACTTACCAATGTTGAGAGTATGGATCATATTATGAGAATTATGATTAGTCATAATAACAATATGTGGACTTCCATATCCAATTTCATTTGGTTTTTCATGAAGAATATCATTCCATTTTCTGCCATATCCACCTTTATCGTGAATCTTCCTGTTTCCGCCCAATTTCAAAAATCCAAAAAAAATAGAGTGAGAGAAAAAAAATCATAATCAAGGGGGAGTGCATTTAAATCTAACATCTTAGGTTAAATTCTATGATCGTTACCATAATTCTAGGGTTGTAACCTACACTTATATGTATCTTTAGGGACATTCCTAGACATACCTTATAAATATCTATAGGGATATCACTAAAGTATTCGAATCTTAGTATCATAAGGTAAACTAAGCCTTTCCTATGATACCAACTATAGAGACCCATAATTGATGCACATGGAAATTACATTACTTTTGAAGAATACGTAGTACATATCAAAAACAAACCTCGAAGGACCATAATAGTTTAGTGTATTTGGAAGCTCGGAATATAATCTTCTAATAATGGTAAAAGATATTCAACATCTTCTATAAGGATCTTACCATTTTTTTCATACCTACAAACTTTCTGTATATCCTGGGGAAAAAATAAATAAATTTGGGCGAGCTCAAATGCTCATTAATGGTAAACATGGAGAACATAAAACAACCCATAAACATTTGAACGTCAAAACATTAACATGACATAAATCTTAGTAGTACATAAGGAATAGATCATAAAGTAACATAAATCATGAAAAAATAGCATGTTAATAAAATATTTAATTGGGGAAAATCATTAAGATCATGATATTATTTCCATAGTATCCAAGTAATTGCTGCCCAGACCATCTTAGTGGACAATGTCCCTTTCTGAATTGAGTTCACTCCTCGTTCTAGTCCTATATCACAGAACCAGATTAACATACCGTTCCGGGCATGAAAATCTCATAATATATAAATCTTTACTCAATGAATGGGAGGTAGATATAGGTCCCACCCATCTCATAATGAAATAATTATTTCTTGTGCCACAAAATAAACATATATTATTCATAATAACCCAATGAATAAAATGGGTTTCATAAAAATCATCCCATCATAACATAATCCATATAAAATAAATAGATATAATTTCAACATAAGAAAAATAAAACCATGTAAATAATAGTTACATTATAGTCGAAACATAAAAATACTTAATAATATCATCTTAGATGGAAATAGTTTTTATAAAACAGTTGAAAAGAATTCTTGAGGAAAACATCCTTTCTTCTTAAAAATCATTTTCTACCCTAATAATGAAATGAAATTTTAAAAGAAATTGATTTTTTTGAAAATAATAATGAAAACTTGAAGAATAAGCTTCATGAAAATTAGGTGTTTTGAAACCGTAAAAATCCATTCATGCCGTATATGTTAAAAAAACATTCTCCTCGTACTTTTGTTAGAAATGTCAAAAAGTACGACGTATGGTAAACAAAATATTCCATCCATAACACAAAGTAAAAGTAAAATATGGGTAAACATGTCTTTATATATACATGGATGAATATTAAAAACTTTATAGAAAATATGGATGAAAAATATAACCCCAGTAAATACTTATGTATAAGAATTCTCGCATAAAAACGAGATTGCAAAAGTATCCCTTACCATAGGTCTGATATGCTTCATACGTATCCAAAACTCCTATATAATGATTTAAATAATGTAATTTACTTATTACAGAATCATATACATTTTTATGATATGATATATGGTTCACTTGTGACTTTATATTACCCGTTCTTTTGTAAATTCCATGTTAATGCAGCTTTTTGGGTAAAATCGTTTTATTTATCGTACGTGTTTGGACATGTTGTTCTTGATATTATTATTAATTATATCATGATTTACTTACTTCCAAAATGTATATCATTATTTATATATCATATATTTTGAGTATATATATTATAGATAGATGAATGAAATGTAATTCGCTGTTGATGGACACGGTAGGTCATACGTACGCCTGAACATTGTTTTCCTTTCCTAATTGACTTTAATGGAAGTAAGTAGATGACATATATATATATAAATAACTCCAGTAGATTAATTATGTAATATATTTCATTATTATTCATTATATATAATTTATATTCATTCTTAATTGGTTAACATGGAGAATGATTCTTATCGTGTCGTGGAGACGGTAATCTGTACGTACGCACGAGCGATTATATCATTCCCATAATTATTGAATGGAATTAGAGTGGATGATATAATATATCAGAATTAGTATGATTCTATAGTAACTATATATAATTATTATTTACACCATTATACCCATCCATGTATGGTGGTGGTGGAAAAATAGATTATACCACAGCGTGGAGACGATATTCCAAACGTACGCACGCGTGGTGATTTCATTTTCTGTAGGATGGATAAAAGGTGAAATGGGGTTGTATCATATTTATAATAACATATCAGAATATTAGTGATTCTGATGTTATTACTTTATAATTAAACAATAAAGAAGAAGAAGTTGAAGAAGAAAGAAACTTGAACGAATCGGTAGAAGTGATTACCTCTTCTTCGACGAACAACTTTTATGCTTCTAATAAAGGCACTAGAGATGGACTTTTGAGGGGACCATAACCATTATAATGTTTCTAGGGATGTTTAGAAGGTAAATGGGAAGGGGTTGGCCGAGCTTGAAGGCTCAAAATTGGTTAAAGAGAAGATGGATGAGGTGCCCTTTTATAAGGGGGAGAGGGGATCCTTTGGAAAAAAATAAGATATTATTTTATAATAAAGGCATATTCGTGTTATAATAGCTCCAAATTGATTTATTTAGAATATGACCTTGGGATGGGTCTAAATAATTTCATACAATAGGTTTTAGACAAGTTTAGAACTATTTTATGCTTATCATTTATATTTAACTCTAAGTTAAATAATTTAACCTTTACTGTGTCTTCTTTTTTTCTTACACTATATGGTTAATAAACATAGTATAACAAGCCAAAAGAACCTCATGTGGTTCATTATTAATAAATATTACCTTATATAAGTCATTTGTCTGAACTTTAGATTTCTAGGAATAGAATATCAATTAATAATATAATAATTGTTTTAAAAACTATTTTACACCAATTTTGACACTATTTGGTAATTGATTATTTTGAAAATCATAACATCATTATTAGTTGTAAAACAGTTACTTAAATATATAATAAAATTTTATATTAACCCATAAAATTATTGGAATTCATAAAAAGTCACAAATTACATTTATTTGGGTATTTATAACATAAATTATGTTAATATTTCATTAATAATGTAATTACTGTATCATCATTGTGTCATAAATAAATTTAATTACTCAATGTCTAAAAATTATAAATAAAATACCACTATGTAGTAAATACTTTTAGAAATCTAATTAATATTTATAGTTGAATTTATCTTATGTATAACCCTATATTAATTTTTTTATTCAATAACCTTTAATTTAACTCTTTGAACTCTTCTTCGAATTAAATAATAATAAATGCCCTAATCCAATCCAAGTGGACATAAATGGTCATATTTTATTCCTAAAATTTTTTTCGGTCAAATGAAACTAATCCAATAGAACTATGACATGTTTTGGGTAATAATAATATCATTTTTACCCTTAATTACCCTATTTACTTTTAACCGTGGTAAATAAAATTAAATAGTTACTATTCACGTAAAATTAATTTTATCTTATTGAACCACATTTTACTCCTTGATATTAACCGTGTCTCTCTGATTTTTTAAATTCCACTAACAAAAGAGGTAAAATTATGTTTTACGTAAATTTTCAAATTCTCCTAAGAGGTGGGTAAAAGATGGTAAAAAGTTCAATAATATTTTAAATATCTAAAATTATTATAAAATGACTCCAATTAGTTACATTGAACATATATTGGTATTATGTATCTATTTTGACCTAAAATAAATTTATATAAAATAAATAATTATTTAAATAAAAATTTTGTTTTAAACTATAACGTATTTTTTTCACTATTCATCAAAAATTGAATGTTTCCAGAAAAATACCAAAAAATTCACCGTAAGCTAACTTCGATATTCCAAATCCAAAAATGAAGTCAATTTTGAAAGATAAAATTTATAAAATTTTAAAAATTGGTCATTACTATTCATAAAGGCTAGTTCATATTAATATCATAATAATATCTTGTTTAGTGAAACTCGGTATTGCATATAAAACACATTATCGAGGAAGGTTGCTTCTGGCATTCAACAGAAGCCTAGAATAGTGTTTGCATATACTGTAAGCTAATATGGTGTTGCGTATAGTGCAAGCTAATCTTAATGTAGCGTACAACACAAGACATCAAAGTAGTTAAAGTAATATATCTCATCAAATCTCAGGGTGTTACAATATTACATCCTCATTGTCATTAATATTATAATATTATGTATTTAATAAAATTTTAGAATACAATTTTTATGTGGATTTATATTTCACACATATAATTTATTCTTTGATTGATTCTCACCTCAATTATTAATTGTGTTCGACATTCATTCCACCTGATTTCCCAGTAGATTAAAATTTTTATATCAATATTTATGTAAATACTTTCACTTTATACTAAAATGGTTATTAATGTTCTTTTAAATGTAATATCATATTTTTTTCCTCTTCAGTACTCAAAATATTTTAGTACAATTTTTTAGGAAAACCCAACTGCATTTCTCTATATATTCAAAGAAACAATTTTCTTCTAAAATACCATTTAAAAAAATAATGTCAAAAATGATTTTATCAATTAAAAATGTATTTATTAAATAAATTTTCACCCTTTCAATCATTGAAAAATGTTTTCATTGTAATCTTCTTCTCTCAATCCAAACAAGGAAAAAAATTTCCATTTAACCATGCAAAAGGAATGTTATTTTTAAAATGTTTTTCCAATTCATATTTACCCATCATCATTTCAATGATTCTTCCTTTCATTTATAATGTGTAATCTTTTAAAGATAATGTTTTATAAAGTGAATTTCAAATAAAAAGGATTTTTAAATTTTTTTAAAATAAATATGATATTTTTCCACAATAATGTTTTTAAAAGTATTTTTTATAATATTTCCATTTAGCAATGATAAAAAAAATTTATTTTATGCCAATAAGTATATTTTTCCTTAATACCGTCAAAATTATCCCAGAAGATTTTTTTAGATTGATTTGAAAAAAGATGGTTCTGAAATTGACATAAATGATTTATTTTATTATTCCACATTAAATATAAAACTTCATACAAAAATTGAGAATATAATTTACATTAATTATTCATATGAATTATTATGTTTATGTTCATTTCCTAAGCCATATACGATTTTTACATATGTTGTCTAATTTTATTACTATTTACTTACTAGAGACATATTAAAAAAATTGAATCATTTAAAGAACATATTTATTTATAAAGGATCATTATTTTTCAATAAAATATATTATTTGATATACGTGGAATGATTTAGGCATGAAAAAAATTAGTTGTAGATTATTAGTAGTATACCCCTCATTGCATCGGTAGTCTCATTATATGATATTAGTTGGAATAAAACACTTCAAATTTTTTTCCAAACAGATTAAATGTGATTCTACAAATAAATTTAAACTGTATAATGGATGGTCCTGACAGTAGTATTCTAAAACATCTTGTGAAAGGCCTTATCAATAAAGGTATATTTTTTTAGAAACGTGAACTCATATAATTAATAATTTCCTTCAATTATAATAAATATTATGTATTCACTAGATTTCACTCAGACAAAAATCTCTAGATTATTTTCATTATCAGTTTATTGATTAAATGGAAATTGGTTTAAGTTATTTTACATAACATATTGATTATGACATATCCATTTATATGTATGGAATGTGTTTATAGTTATTACATTTCCATATTTTTTATGTATGACCATCATAGTTTATTAATTATATGGAATGATCTTTCAATTATTACCTAAAAATAATGACTATTCTCATTGATTTATTATTTTTTCCATTATAATTTACCAATATTTAGAATTTGAGATCATCCATATTTTTTTCCAACAACTTGAAATCTAGAATGTATACTAATAAATATATGAAATTTTATGATGGGAAGGATTAATTTTAAACTCGATTGATAATATTATGTATTAATTAATATGTTCATTCGTAATACATGACTCATGTATGCATCTATATTACAAAGGCTGAAAAAATATTTGGCCATTCAACATTTTATTTCATGTAATAATACTAATTTAATGGTAGTATATAGGGGAACAATGATTTCTACTGTTGGATCGATACATTTTTTGAAAAAAATTACTCTCTTCCAATGTCATATGACTTCATTAGTTTTAGTTATTTTTGTATTTTGGTGATAGATAGATCTATTTATCAATTATTTATATTATGCTGTATGGCTTTATTTCATTGTCCATTGAGGAATATCATTCCAAATTATACTCATTTATTTCATTCGCAAATTTTACATCCCCAGTTTAATTGGGAATATAAATTGAGGATATCATTAGATGAGTTAGGAGATAAGACCAATGGGTGGTATTTTTTGGTTCATGGAACATACCATAGTCCAAATAACTCTACAGATCCATTTAAAAAATACATGAAAAGTCATTCTTGTAAACCGAAACCTGAAACATGATCCAATAATTAAAAAACAAAATTCTAACAATTCTAAATTCTCATCAATCATGACATATATACTAATATTTCTGATTTATAATATATTAATGAAATTATTGATACCATTAAATGAATAATACACACTAACCTCAATGCAATGGGTATACTAATAAATCACATTATCCTTTTACCATGATTTAACTGAGATGATTATTGGACACAATGATAATAAATGATTTTTTTACCCTATAAAATATATATTTTTCCTTGTCAATGAGAATTATATGGAACTTATTTTATATTAAAGGGGTGATGAAAATAATTATACACATTTCTTAAATTCCAATAATCTCATATCTATATCTGTACTTATGGTTATGTAATATCAAGGGGGTCTATAGAGACATTTCTTGATTTTATTGGCAAAATGATCACGTAACATTTGTTTTTTCAAATTCACAGTCATATAACACAAACATTATCTCTATTTATTTTTTATAGACCAATATCTCTTGTGATTCTCAACCCAATTTATGCCTAGCTCATTATAGTTAGGGAACCCTCTTGACTCTGTATCAATCCCACTAGGGTGCCTGATCACTCTATGTTTTATAAAACACAATGACTATAACAATAAATATTTCCGTATTCTAGTATATAGAGATCATGTAAAATATATAAAAAATATATGTACGTGATAATGAATAATATTGACCCTGAAATGACCACATATTTTCCTCCTATTATTCGACAGTCATATACATAACATTATTGTTCTGAATGATTTGGGTCAACATTCCCTTACTAGATACAAAATTTCCTTAATAAAAACTCAATAAAACAACATGGCCTAACACCGTTAACCCTTCCATAACCATGTTGAGGTTCCTCACAATATTCTTCAATAACATCATACAAAATCACATCCAACATGTGATCATTTACTCAATTCCATAGATACCCTGTAATGATTCTTTAAAGATTAACGAACATAAACATTCCCATTACCATAATAACTCATAAGGGCAAGTTATGAAGGATCAAACACCATAATGGTAATAAGGGAATATGTAAACCACAATTTATGCATATATATAGTTGAAATAATTTTGATTCTCCAACATTGAGTAACTATCCATAATAGTGAACACAATATATGATCAATGGATACTTCCCAAATATGTATTCTAGAAATTTATATTAAAAATAATCTCTTTATTAACATATCCCACACATAATTCTAGGATTATAAATATTATAAAAAACTAAATCCTACAATCCATGTCCCATCAACTGCTATAGGATCGGGCCTACATGTTATTCTAGTAAAATGGTATCTTTATTATTCTGAATGTAAGACCATAACTTGTTTAGAACCCCTAATGTTGAATAGTTTACATAATCTTAAAATTGAATTTAAGGATTTAATTATCAAAAGAAATGAAATTCCATAATTTTCAAATCATTCATCCCTCATTTGTATTGCAATATTCCATGGATTATAGACATAATTATCAATTTACCAGGTCTCTTACATATATCAATCACATCTTACACATGAAGCATCATATGAAAATTCTTCTCTAAATGATATCTATGGTACCTGTTATATTCATATGACATATACTCTATCAAACCTTTATTACCTCATCACTATATAGTGAAGTATCTATAATGTTTCTCATCCTATAGTTTAAATCTCATTACCTAAATACTAAGATTTCAATTAAAACACAGCATCACCACAACAATGCACTCCTCCACGATGTAATATAATACTATAGAAATATATTTTCATATAAAACAATGTGGTTGGTATTTTCCCTCTTATAAAAGAATATAATGAAATATTATCCTAATGATAATTCTGGATAATATGAAGGGTTTTAGTTATATTGAAAAATGATATATTTTTATATTATTGTTAATATAAATTATTCTTTTTGGATAATTTACCATTGTAGTAGTTATTTGATACATTTATACAACAAAAAAATAAATAATATAAATTAATTTTTATATTAATTTGAGTGGAATGTAATAGAACACAATTTAAATAAATAATAAAGCACTAAATATCATATTGGGGTATGGAATAAAGAGTTCTATATATGTAAACCACAATTGATAAATAGTACAAATCCTTAAGTAATATTGTGTAATAACATAAGGAAAAAACAATTTGAGACTCCATAAAATATCAGAACACTTTGGTGGTAATACCAATACGGTACACATAACTATAATGTCAATAAATTTTACATTATTTATGTAACCCATGAAAAATATCACATAAAGAGTTAAATTTCCAGAACATTATCTACTTAAGTTATGACAATATAGATATTATGAAGGGTGCCACCAATATTCATTAACTCAATAATGAATAAATAAATGTACACAAGAATATATTAGATCATTTAAAAACATATCAAATTATTCAGTTTAAAATAACTTTTATAAAATGGAATATAAAAGAATTATAAGTGATTGAAATTAATAACCTAAATTTGGAAGATAATTTCATAAATCTACATGAAATTTCCTAATCAATGATGTCCTCTTGATAGAGATCATTTTCCAATATACATGATAGTGATTCTATGTGACCTCTAGCACACGTTCCATTATTAAAGAGGATGGTGACTAGTAGGGATGGTCTATGGTGCTATCGTGAGGATATAATTACCTCATATACAAGAAATTCATATCAAAAAACATGAAACATTACTATATTAATTATATTATGTTGTAGAAATAAAAAATAATCATACATTATTATTATGGAAGTGTGGAGTATACACTTTAAAATACACTAGTTATAATAGCAAAAAATTGATCATAATATGGGGTTATTAGAAATACATGATAAAAAAATTAAAAATATGGATGATTTAGTGTGACTCCCATTCAAAAAATCAACCTACAATCCATGTCCCGACATAGATATCCCACATTATCATATTACACTATGACTTTTCCCTAACAAATAATATAATCCAATATGTTGTCTTAGTTATATAAATAACATGGACACATATTTATCGAGTGAATATAACTCTATAGTAGCCATCCAATGTGGTCCCATACATAAAAAGTAAACAATTTTATAAACCTATTATATTCTAAAAAACATATAATTTTTTAAAAAATAATATTAAAATAATGTATTTTCAAACCTCAGGATTTAAGGTATCACATATGATCATCCAATCCATCAGTAGAAACTATCATATGCATTTGAAAAAATGAAATACTCATGAATAATAATATCACAATAAATAATAGGTTAAAATTATATAATCAAACATAATCCAATTAAATCAGTCATGTGGTACCGATCTAAGGTAATATCATGTGAATCCTTTAGTGATCTAGAAAAATAACATGATCCCTTTTAAAACCCATTGAATCAAAATTATATTTATTATGTCTACCAGATCCTAGGGGGTGTCTCATTAATTTCATAATGGAAATAATCAATTCTGTACTTCTTGTGATATAGCATTAATCTCTGATAAGATACAAAAAAATCTATTTAATAACATGTGTTTTATAAAATTATATAAATTCTAAATTCAATGAATCAACCTTGACACATAATATATAATTCATCATTACATGATCCTAGGCTGTATCTGAATAATATTTTCATCTATTGGTATTATTGGTTACATCATATGACATATCATAGTAACCCCAACAATCTTTATGAATAATCCACATCCTAGGTCAAATCATAGATATTCAATCATGCGTCAAGAGGGAATCACATTCATCCCATAATAACCTTATATAATAATAAGAAAATCAGATATCTATCCATCCAACCTACCACACATGATCATGTTTGGTATCAAAATTTCAGATAATATCATCACAAATGCATCCATATCATACCTACTAAATAGGTATTGGTAAAATGGTGTCACACAAATTCATCTATATCTATCTCCCATTGAAACCCTCTTAGGGGTTAATAAAACAATAAACCTCGACTAAGATCCCCTAGTTCACATCATAGTACCCACAACTAATAAGGGATCCTCAATCCTAATCTCATTTATTAACCCATGTCTGTAACTAAGAAGGTATGATATCCCCTTAACTCACGATTTCCATTTCATATAATAGATATCTTAAATAGAATTTCTAAACTAAAATCACTCTAGATAAAAATCATAATGCAAATACTATGTCACAATTCATCCAAAGTGAATCCAATCCCTCAACCATTCATATAATTTACAATGTGTATTCATACATAGATTCTAAAATACAATGTGACTGAAAAATCCCCCTATTATATAGTCATATATCTTGAGGATCATTGGCATCCCAAATCTATATGGACATACCCTAATGTTCTACATTGAATCCTATGGTTTTTAATTCTCAAATTTTCCCCACTCCATAGTCCTGGAAACATAGCCATCCAATCATAATATCGAAACATTATTAAAAAAATTATTAATACTAGTTCCTTAGAAATAAATTAATAGAGAATCTTTCTAGTTCATAATGGACCATCATGACCCTAGTCGAAATTTTCATATCCAAGAATTTTATTTTAAACAATAATTCATTTAATAAATAGTATATCTTCCATAGTGGTGTAAATATATATAAATGAATATAAATAAAAGGAATTTTCCATAATTTATATTTAAGCGAACACCAATACTATTTGAAGGAATTTCCTATTAATTTAAAACATTACATTTCAATCACACACTCTTCCTTGAAATTTTCAGGTCTATATAGCCATTATCCATCATTTTATTATATTCTAACATGAAATAATATTTAAAAAATTTAATTACAACAATCTGTAATTAGTTTTAATATTTAACTTAAATAGAAATGATGACTAATGCTCACTATGAAACATATTTACAACAAAACATTATGAAAAAATATGTGTTCTACTCCTAACACAGACATGGAAATACCAAATAATTAATTCCCATCATATCTGATTATTTCAAACTAGATCTAGTGAAAATATTCACAAAAATAATAATTTGGTGAAAATTAATTAGAAATGAAGGTGTTAAATGAAAATACATGTCAGATGAATGATTAATAAACTATAAATACCATAAAACTATTCTATAGAAAGTTCATCTTAAAAGGGTGATAAAGAGGGTGATGATTGAAATGGGATATGGATGAATATGGTTCTCCATGCACCTCATTCATGGACTTTAACCTAAGGGTTATGACCATGAAATTTCTATTGTACAACTACTTTTAGTAGTAGGTTTATATCATGTCTGCGGTATGACCATGTTGGCTATAATTTTAAACCCCATCTACAGAGGTTCATGTCCTAGTAAAATATTCTCCTCAAATCTTTGTTCCCCATATCGATATCAATGATGCTTTCTGACAAAAATTCTACAATTGCATGACATTTCCATAATTTGATGGCCAGCTAGAGCTATTAAAAACTTACTGACAGCAACACCTCTTCCTTGATCCAATATAGCATCCTCGAACTAGAAGCCACTATCATGATTCCACGATATAGGTAGTCACTTGACCTCAAGTTCACCTCCGCATATGCCCAAGGTTTTTGACTAATAAT
The DNA here is from genome assembly GCA_963277665.1 of Viscum album. Taxonomy (NCBI): domain Eukaryota; kingdom Viridiplantae; phylum Streptophyta; class Magnoliopsida; order Santalales; family Viscaceae; genus Viscum; species Viscum album. Next base: position 1,063,310,181 of record OY728140.1, read on the forward strand.
GATGGTCTTATGGTCTTGTGGATAGACTACCCCCACTACCAGAGTAATCCACAATAGAAACACATTACAAAATAGTTGAAACACATGAACAAATAATGAATCATTAGAAATAACAATCTTACATACTGGGTACAAACCAAGACAAACTATAATGATGTCACGTGACAATAATTCCAAGTGAAAAAACTAAATATAGTTTTAAACGTAGGACTCCTACAAATTGTCTTGACTCCATGTCTAGAACTTCATCCATGCATGTACCTACCCAACTCAACTAAAAAACCATGGACCCTTTCTCTAGTCCTAACCTCGAAGTATGAAATCCTCTCAGGTACCAAATCATAGAGCGATTAGGGTGTGAGTATATCTTAGTAAGTCACTGCCAAAAGTGTATACAGAATATCATGTTCAATATATAGTTCATGGGTGGACTATGTGATGACAAATAAATAACAGGGAATTCATTTATACATTAGTAACAATTTTTCCCTTACGTTAATCCATTATCCTATTTATATTCCTTACTTATAAATACTATGTTCCATTTTCAACTTATTCATGTTTTTTATGAATTAGTCATGTGCAATAATCACAATTCTTATGGGATTAAATTATGTTTTCCCTCTACAAATCAACACATCACAATAATATAATTATCCTCATGAATAATCCTTAGTTTGGGACTGATGATACTATATGTGTAATATAACTCCATCCCTAACCATAAATATATCATTTAGGGTTGGAGCATAGAGTATCAGTCTATCTTGGAATGTGGGTAGAACCTCTGGTATAAACACCACTCTAAAAAACTATGTCAATGTGCTTATTGATCAATTCATCACCCATAAACACAATACAAACCAAGAATATTTAAAATACATTAGATACATCCTACATTATATATATATAATGTGAATCATTATTATTCCACAATCCCGTAACACATTTATCATTAATTTTCAAGTACCATTTAACCCAATTCCCATTTCCCAATCCTAACTCACTATGAAAATACAAGTACAAACCATGATTAATCTTCACATTCCCTTTTATACAATTTTATCCCATCTATATGCCCAGAGAAATGATCCTTTAGTTATATCCCCAAATAGACACATCATCCATAATCTTACATAGTATATACATTTACCACTTTACATATTGAAAATGTATATAACATATTAACATGTACATTTCAAAATGATTGTTTTCATTATTCATTTTTGAGAGGTCATCACACCCCTTGGGTTGTGGTCGATTCGTCCAGTCATTCTACAAGCATTCCCCATGAATCATGAGTGGTTTGATTGGTTATTTAGACACCCAATACACAAAATCATTTCAATGAATCCTATTACACATCAATAATATTTCAATAATAAAACCTTACATTAAAAAATCATTGTACAAACAATGTGTCATAACGTGTAGACCACTATCCTTAGATCCTTTAATGAATGTCCATATAATCGATGCCTTAGATTCCGATTCATTCACCCATTGAGTCCTTAACATAAATCTCACTATAAAGGATGGGTTTTAGAGATTTAGAATGAATAGAGATAAATATACAAACCATAACAGAGATAATGAAAATAAAGAGGATATTAGAAAAACTCGGAACTTCAATTTATAACCAATGACACTCCAAATGATATGGGGATGAAGGTGAATCACTTATAGAAGCTGCTGGTAGAACTTTTTCATCTCTAGGGTTTAAGGAGGAAGAGAGAATGAATACCCAGAGTTAGAGTCAAAAAACCCGTAATGGAATTTCATTAAATTTCTTAACAATACTGGACTACATAATTTTCCTGCTGATTTTTCCAATTTGTAAAAAAAAATTGGCATTTTTCTGTCTGAGAGTGGATTGTATGCATGGTTTTCATGTAATTAAACACTTTTATATTAACCATTATCCAACCATGAATAATCCTATATTCAAGTTTTCATTGTTACATTGGATGCTCCCCACGATTTTCACAAACCATGTAAAAAACATGAATCAAACCAAGAAGACTTATTTTTCCATCTATTTCATGATTCAAACCCTTGAAACACCCACAATAAATTGCACGGTCTTATAAACACTTAATAAATTTAAAATAATGAAAATTAAACTGAAACGTAAAAAAGTATAACTTAAAGATGAATATAGGATCTTAGGACCTCCCCACATCATAAGGTCTTGTCCTCAGAGAACCCTTCCTAATCATCATTAAGCCTCTAAAAAAAATAAATCAGGAAACTAGGCCATCATATCTAATTTTCTTTGCATAGTTTCTTCATAGAAATTTCCATTATTCCATTAAACTCAAATTAATGGAAAATTATTTCATTGTAATACAATCTCACTATACTCCACAATACACACATGATGCTCTTCCAAAGATGTATCATACTCCACCTCTACATCCTCAATATTTATCTTGTGATATGGTTCAGGATGATATTGAGAGAGTTTAATGAAAAGAAAAACAACATTAATTCCACAATATCAGTGCATATTATCAAATCGTTACTCCACCGGTCTGATCTTATCCATTATCCCCAATGGTCACACATACCTGGGTGCTAAATTTTCCCGCATCTGAATTTGATTGTGACCCAACCATGGTGATTCCCAAAGAAACACACTATCGCCCACAAAAAACTCAAGGGGTGTATGACATTGATCTCTATATGACATCTTCCTTCTCTAAGTCATTTTCATATACTTATGAAGAAATCAATTTTTTTATGTATCGTATATGTGACTCGGCCCCCAAATATTTGATTCCAGATTTTATAACAAGCACAATCAAGATCTATATGGTCTACCATTAAATTCATCAAAATGATTGATCATTATCGTTTCCTAAATATAGTTATTGTAGTAAAACTACACAAGAAAAAGAATTCCACAAACAACCATTAACTTGAATAAAAGTTATCCACATATCCTCTAATGAATGTATTATCTTATTTGACTGCCCATCTGTTTGCGGGTGACATGATGTACTCAAAAACACATGGGTGCCAAGATATTTCTATAACCCCTTCCAGAACCATGTGGTGAACCATATGTCGCAATCTAAATCAATGGTTTTTGGAATTTCGTGCAACCATATTATATCACAAACATATAACTCACACAACTAATTAACTATATAATTCTCACATATTAGTAACAAATTATTCATTTTGGACATTTGGTCCACAACCACCTAGATCACATCATTCTTTTAGGTTTTCCTCAACAGATCCACTCCAAAGTATAATTACGTCACTCCACATAAACTCTATGATACAAAATGAATATAATAATCCAATAGGGTGTTGATGATCATAAATCACTTATCGATAGGTAAGGAATTGCCCAAAAAAATATAAAAATAGTTTATTAATTTATTGACACTAGTACTACATATGAAGATCATGGTACATATTAGTCCTAACATGGTGCCCATACCACTTTTATGCATGGAACTCATGTATCAACTCTTAATACATAAAAAACTAGTACAACCACATGACGGAAAATCTTTATAGTTCCATCATAACCAATCAACTAACTAGAACGTGACTCCACACATTAAATATCATTCTTCATATCCAAAAACTTCTGGTCCACATTTCATCTTTCCTAGAATCAGTGCAGTAGTGCTAATTACATTGTCATAGATTGATGGGTCATCTTTTCATTCGCATTCTATATCTCTAGGGTCATCTCATCATACAAGGACATTGATCTCCACTCTGAGTTGGAAACATGAACTACCTAATTATGAGTCATTCATCTCTGAGAATCTACCACAGAATTCCATTTTCTAAGTGTATAAAATAACTCAAAATCAATGTATTTTAGGTAATCAACCCTCCTTCACTATAGAATAATCAAATACCATTTAGAAAAAAATCTAATTAATGATTTGTTATTAGTAATCATTATAAATCGTTCAACTAACTAGGAATTCCTCAATAACATTAAGGTGTAATCCATAGCAGCTAACTAAAGATCCTGAGAAAGGTACTTTCATTCATTAGTCCTTGATTTTCATTACCCATAACCTAAAAATGGGACATCCTACATCAACACTACCCCATGTCTAACACCAGACGCATCAAAAAACCAAATTTTCCCCTATCCTTGTTCAGGTAATGTTAGAATCTATGCGTTAGATAACAACTTCATCAACTCTAGAAAATAACATTCACATTCTGATGACCAGTCAAAGATAACCCCCTTCTTGTTTAAGAAATAGATTGTTTCTTCCATATTGTATAAATTTATAATGATACATTATTTATATCTGAACATGCCTTGAAATCTCAAAACATCATAAACATTATGGGGTGTAACGTCCTGGTTCCAGAAGCAGTAATAATATCTTTCAACAGTAAGCCGCATAATAATGAATGTAATAATCAAATTGAGAACATATATAAATTACTCATGATACATATGTCTAGGAAAGAAGCTAACCATATTAAAATGCTAGAATATAGTTCTAAATGAACGTACATTGTAAAAAAATAAACTACCCCACATAATCGCAAGCCTCAGCTTGGTCTCATGCTCTCCATATTCAATGTAGTCAAGTACCAGAAGTATATGGGAGCTTGATATTGTATATACCTGATGTAATATAATATGTATGGGCCCATGATAATGCCCTAGATAGGGTGTGAGACAAATATGAGTAGGTAACCACCCAATGACTTGTGCCTAACAGTCAGTGAATATATATGGAAGACAGTAAGAAAAAGAAGCAGTAAACACAGAAGTACTCAAAAATAAACAATTCCATAGTTTCATATGCATTCAATTTCATAAATCAAGTAAGCCGATAATCATAAATTGGTAACCCACTGGGAATTAATCACAGACGAACCCCACTATTTCAACCAAGACTAACCTAAGCAACCCTCTAGAAAGATACATTGTCTAACCCCTCTAATTCAGCTTTAGCAAAGACAGTGTGGGGAATCACTCACCATCAATTCCCCATGTAGTCTCATATCGGTAACTAATAGTCACTCTAAGGAAGAACTCAATGTCCAATTCCCACTATGGCCCATATAATGGTACTATAGACACTCGGATGAAGAACTTATATCCATTCCCCATATAGTCTTGCAACTTAAATGTAAATAGATAATCAAGATAATCCCTCAACTTCCATTCTCCCTATGGTGTACTAAACCAGTACCCACATCCCATTGTATGTCAATCGTGCACAGACGATAGACAACATCCAATGTAAATCTCAAGTACTACATGGGAAAATATTCTTTAGTTTATCACATCATGTCTGATAAATCCCTCCATTCTACAATACTCGACATGGAAAACAAAGCAGCCTAAAAGGAAAGAAAGACCAAATAGTCAAAAAAAGAAACATGGTAAAAAAACATATCATGGCATTGTTAACAATATTCACAACGATTTACCTATATCCAAACAAACAGGGAATGACATGCAATAATAGGGATAAAATCCAAAAACAATCAATACCTAGAACATGTGTATTGGGATTTTGAACATATAACTCAATGAATAACTAAAGATTGGAAAAAAACATACCTCGAGATTTTGAGATTAATATATCAGAACCATAAGCCTTGATTCTCTATATAACACCATAGATATAAAAAATATAAAATACGTTCAACTAAGGATATCTTGTGAAAGAGGTGAAATCAACATTTGTAGTTCAAGAAAAAGAGAGAAGTCCTCGATGTGATTCATACACAACTGACAAATATCGATTCGATGAATAGACAGAGATTCAGGGGCTCGAAAAATATTTGACGTCGTACATAGGCTCCTAGAAGAGACAGATGAAGAAGAATAGAATTATACCTATTAAACGCAACCCCAGTCAATTTAATGAAGAAAAGAAAGTACATGGGGTATAATATATAAGTACACAGTGTGTACATGCCTTTACCAACCCCCACTTTAGGTGGCCACCTGGCCACCACACACGACCATGTGCTCAGCCTTTATACAATAAGCCAATAAGTTCCTGAAAAACCCATGAACACAGTGTGTACATATAAGTACAAGATGTGTACTTCTGAAACTTCCATAAACTCACATTTTTCTCTAAAACACTAGTATATAATAACACATACCAGAAAAAATGATACAGGTTCTTAAAAACATCCCCCCTTAATGAAATATGTCTCTGAATTTCCCTGGCAACGTAGCATAGAAGAAGTATGCTAAAAATCTCCATTGAATACTATCTCACATCAGCCTCCCCCTCTCAGGTCTCGTTTTATACTATCATGTTCTTCCATAGAACGCTTACCAGAGGAACAGACAGTCCAGAAGAACCATCACACTTTGATAAATAATCCGGACAGGATTCTCCTTGAATGAGGAGTCCACCTATAATTCATCCTCCCCAGGTTGGAAAACGTCCTACGGGTCTGAGAAGTAATGCAAGAGATATGAAACGTGGAAGAAATCATGCATATCCTGGTACCCTTTGGGTAATATCAACTGCTAGGCAACTGACACAACACTTTCCCACACCTAAAATAGCCCGACATATCTCGATGAATGATTTCCATATCTCCTAATATTTCTGTGTCCCAAAATCCGTGTGACACATAGAAAAACAGGATCTCCGACTTCAAACTCTAGTGGATGTCTATTTCGATCTTCATAAGTCATTTTAAATGATAGTGCCATAGCCATCATCTTGTAAATCAACTCTATCTTCTCTATGGTCTACTCAACAAGACGAGGTCCCTATATAGTTGCATCTCTTTCCTCCAACCAACATATGGGTGATTTGAATGACCTACCGTACAATGATTCATAAGGTTCCATTAGAATAGTTGACTAAAAAATATTCCTATAGGAAAAATACACCATAGGTATATGCTTATCCAAAATACCACCAAAATCTAGGATTCATATTCAAAGAATTTCCCCATGCACCTGAATCATATGCTCAGACGCACCATCTATCTGGGGGTGGTAGGTTGTAATAAGAAGTACTTGTGTACCCATGACCCTATGAAGTCCCTACCAGACCCGATATGTAAAATGATCATCCAATTTTTGAAACAATGGATTGTTGGACACCACGTAGACATACAATCTCTCAAATGTACAACCATCCCAGCTCATCAACAATTATGGTATCCTTGATCAGAAATAAGTGATAAAACTTCATGATTCTTCCAATGATAGCCCAAACTGTGGTATTCCCTCAAGGAGACCTATGTAGGGCCATAAAAAAAATCCATTGAGGAAAAATTTCACTTATACTCAAGAATGAGAAACTACAACAAAATCCATGCTGGTCACTGATGATCGGCCTTCACCTGGTGACAGGTGGAACAACTAATGATAAAAGAAGAAAAATATCTCTTCATACCTGGCCACCAACACTGATGGTGTATATCGTGATACATCTTGGTGACATTAGGTTGAACTGAGCGAAGTATGGAATGAATGTCACACATCATCTCCTCACGTTTTTTTTCTAAAACCATATGCAGCCATGAAAATTCAAGATCTCATCCTTGCATATGGTCCATCCAAGCGTATAGTCCCCTACTGACACAAACTCTTGTAGAACTAGGACTTCATAATATGATAACAGTCTCATTCAAACTCGATCTAGTATATTAGCGGAAATAGCTACATAAGAAATAAATGTCAGCCCCTATCTATCGTGTAAATTCAAATGAATCCTAGAGAACAATTCCATAAGGATCAACTCACTATTGTCCTCCTGAGCTGCATGTATCTGAGTCCTCCAGCATAATTCATCAGCTACTACATTTCCTTTATCAGACGTGTTGGCATGTTCAATGTCAATGGACTAATGGAACTCTACCCACCATCACTGTTTCAAGTTCAGTTTATGCTGAGATAAAATGTACTTGAGCTTTTTTGGTCGGTGAAAACCATAAAATGTTCTCCTAGAAGGTAATGTCTCTACCAATGGAATTAATGAACAACTACAGCCAACTCATGAATTTGTGTGAATTAGTTCCTATAACATGGACTCAACTGCCGAGACGCATACATAATGTTCTCTTCAACCAACATAGGCACAACTCGTAGACATATAGCTGAAGCATCACAGTAAATTTTATAACTTGTTCCCGACTCTGAAAAAACTTTTATTGTTGATAATGACAACAACCCTTTCATCTCTAGAGTGGATTAATCACAATATTCTGACCACAAGAAATTCACACACTCCTTAGTCAGGACCATCAGTTGCGCTTCTAAGCATGAAATGTCGTGTATGAAACACATGTAGTAACAAACCATTCCAAGAATACTATATACCTCAAATAAGTTTTCTGGATGTTCCGAGGAAAATACTACTCTTAATTTCTCTAGGTCTACTGATACTCCTTCCTCTAAGATAACATGACCCTTGAATTGAACCTGGTCCATCCAAAATTTCCATTTCTAGAGCATAGCATATAACTGATGTTATATCGCTGTACTCAATATGATCCCAAGATCTGTTTCATGGTTATGTCCAGTGTGAGAGTACACCATGATATCATCCACAAAGACTACCACGAGAGAATCCATGTATGGATAGAACACTTGGTTCATTAGTTCCATGAAGACTGCAGGCACATTCTTGAAACTGAACAGAATAACCACACACTTGAATAGATCATAATAGCTCTAGAAGGCTGTAAGAGGTATATTTGATGGTGCAATACACAACTGAAGGTAACCAGATATCAAGTTAATCATTTAGAGCACTCGGGCTTCTTGAAGCTAATAACAGATATCATGAATCAGTGGATCGGGAAATCAGTTTTGAACATCATCTAGTTTAAATTCTGATAATACACACAATGTCTAAGGTTACAATCCGCCTTTTTTCAAATAGGACAGTCGAACCCCATAGATAATTACTGGGTCAGATTAATCCCTTTTTTACAAGTCCTCCATCTTCTTTTTGAGCTCCTGTAACTATGGTGTAGCCATTTTATAGTGAGGAATGGACATTGGTGTCATTCCTCCAACAAGTTTAATTGAAAATTATACCTCTTGCTCTGGAATAAAATCTGAAAATTCATCTAGAATGACATCCCTAAAACGATCTACCACTGGAGGTAAGTCCATCTATGAAGTACCATGGTCATCCATATATGGACTAGAAATTTGAGATGGAAATCCTCCCAAACCATGATTCTCAGGTCCCGCTTTGCTTACCTAGACATCCCATTTGCCCATATGTAAAATGGAACCTCCCTCAGGTGATCTAAAACTCAACCTAAGGTGATAGAATTCGAAAACATCCTGGAAGGGAACTACCTAGTACAATCCAAGAATGACATCATATACTATCATCTTTTGGACATAGTGGTACCATGTGAAGTGGAACCCACCAACTTTAGGAGGGAACTACTTGAACATTCAAACACAATTACTTCTTGTCCTCAATGGTGGGTTTAGCACCAAGATATCAGTAGAAGAAAAGAAACATATCCCATGGATCCCCATAACAAAAAAAGATATAAAGATATGGGAAGCCACTATATTGAAAAGTGATGATGCTAAAAAGAGACAACAAGGATTTTACCTCGACTGTATAGTGTCTGGGATCCTGATACTATGGGGTTTTATCCACTACTATTGTCTGACCTTCACTACGAGCCTGTAACCCTAAATGACCACCCTGAGATGATCCACCCTATTGTCGCTAAATTCCTAGTGACTAGATACTATATCCATGACCTCCACCTTGGACTGGATGGCCGACAAAACACCAATACCCTGATCGATATGAAATTGTTGGTGATTCTCTGGATTGAGGAGTCATAGAAGAACGCCTATCACTAGCTGCTAATGAGAAGATCTGACAGAAGCGCTGAAGATGACCCATATTTCCACAAGTTCAGAACTACATTGGGTCTCTCATGCAATGTGGAATCGTATGCTCGACCTTTCCGCACTGGTATCATACTACCTGGCTACCATAAGATTTATCACACTTCTCCATGTATCCATGTTTGTCTTCCTACAGAGATTCCTACTATCAGTAGAAGGGATACTAACTCCGGATGTCGAGATGACATGGCTCCCTACTTTATAGTCCCTATGATTGCGCTCTATGATCAGCACCTTGTTGACTATAGATGTGATTGAACTCAACCTAAATATGGCCACCTATGATCTGATGTTGTGTCAGAGACCATCATGTACTTCATTGCTAGAAATAACTCATCATATCTTGGTATGGGCATGAAACCCTGTATCTCTATGAATAGATAAGAATACTACATAAAGGAAAGTTTACCCTGCTCCAGACTCATAAACACTCAGTCTCGATCACCCCTCAAGGTATCTAGGTATATGTAATTGTAGAAGGCTCACTAAAACTCATCCCAAGCCATATCCTAATAGTGTACCTCCTATGGGATCACATCTCACCAACTCTTGGCGGTGTCCTGAAGCATATATGTAGCATCATTCACACTCCTCTTTGGAGGTGTCTCTAGATGCTCAATGATAGATAGCCTAGCTTCTAACCATGACTTTATAGCCAAAGGTCATGAATCCCCTGTGATGGTGGGAGGATGCTGCTGCCGTAAAAACCATTTCAACTCTTCCCTAGATGGGGAAGGATGTGGTGCCACATGGAAAGTCTGCATGAACCTCATACAACCCTCTCAAAACTATGTGTCAGCACATATGTCCAGAATGATGGTTGGTACCAACACTAGAACAACTGGAGGATCTTCTAGTAGTCCCTGCTCTGCCTTGTCTTCTGTTAGATCACTACTGTGTATCTGTCCTACAACTGGATAATATCTCAGTGGCATGAATCTACATGGTCAATCACACACATTATATCATGATTAACAAGTGCGTAAAACAAGAATTGTAATATGGGAACATGAGATATAAAACATTCATGTTTTTTATAACAGGGATACACAACGTTTATAATGACTACACGACGTATTCCCATATGCCTTCGTATGGGTGTGTACTCCTACCAAATATGGTTGTGTAACACCCCATACACATGACTTGTTATCCTAACACATGACATGTACATGAATACTCTTCCCCTCCCAGGGTTCCCTTACATGGCTATGCCGCATGGTTCTCCTAGAAGAAGACTATATGACATGTTAGAGCTAGACATAACGTGAACTAAATGAACATCACTGATGCGTGTTGTTAGTCACACGGTCGGTTACACAAGTCAATCTACATACATGTTCCAAATGGAAACAATGTTCACTTGAAATATTTAACCAACCAGTGTTGTTTATTACATGTCTGAATACTTGGATTACACTACACTATTTTTTAAATCAAGACCCGACGTGTATAACTTATATTTTCATCCATCTGTATCATTAGTCACATGGGGGGCCACATGGTATCCACACAAGATATGTACATCATACTCATGGCATGTTCTACCATGATTCCCCAACCCCATGTCTCTGCACATATATCTTGTGACACAGTTAGAGACTACACGACATGTAGGTATAGTACACGACATTTAGGTACAGTACATAGCTTCTACTTATAAGAAACCAATTCTTTCCTGGATAGAAGGGCACATAGCATGTATGGAACGTTTCATGTCATGTATTGTCGGTTTTTATAGACATTAATCCTCTAAAACTACTTTGTAACTTAGAAAAACATAGAAACAAACATTAATGTTCCAAATTACGATCTGTGAGTTCCCATACTCCCCGCAGATTAAATCTTGGCATCTTATATATGTTATATACAATCATAACAATGTAATGAACCACCAAATTCCTATCATTGAGGGCCCATAACACCTAAAGAACCAATGTTTGGTGTTCATTAAATAAAAACAATATGAAAACTCACATCACATTAAAAATTAGGTATTCTATCAAAGAATCTATCACAACAACCTGCATATCATACCCAACATATATCACAACATCATACAATCTCTATTGCACCCTAAATTGAATGGAGGGAATTCATGGCATGTGAATTTAGCATGTTTTTTTATGATTCCTGAAACGGAATACCCTCATATCATCGGGTTGCAAAAGATATATAAGCTTAATAACATAAAAAATAATAGCCCATTTATGTTGAATCATCCAATGGTGAAATAAAATCAATTGTAAAATTGAAAAACAAAAGAATCACAATATACGAGGTAAAATGGATTTTCCCTATACATAGGATAGATAATCCTGAGTACATATTATTAAATGTTTATATAGGCTCTATAAAGTATGTTATGAATAAAATAATTCCATTAATATAACTTTGTAACGTCCTGGTTCTGAATGTGGTAATAATATCATGTAACAGTATGATGTGAAATATTGAAAGTAATAAATTACTAGAGAACATATATAAATGATGCGTGATAAATATGATTAGGAAATAAGACAAACAAATCAAAATGCTGGAATACCGTGCAAAAACAATGTAAAAATAAAACAAGTAAACTATTACACAACATTACAAGTCTCAGCTTGGTCCAATGCTCTCCAGCTCCAATGAAGTCATGTACAAAAAGTAGAAGGGTGCTTTCCCTTTTCAATAACTACATCAATATAATCTTTTTGTGCCAAAGATCATGAACCACACAAGGTGTTAGACTAAACCCAATAGGCAACCTCAAAATAATCTATTCCAAATAGTCAGTGAATATATATGGCCAACAATAAGTAAAAAATCAATAAACAAAGATGTAATCAAAAGTAAACAATTGCACAGTTTCACATGCATTCAATTTCATATTTCAATTAAGTAGATAATTATAGCTTTAGATCCCTTTGAGAAGTACTCACAGACTAACCCCTCTAGTTCAACCAAAAATAACACAGGGAACGCACTAGAAAGAACACACAGTCTAACCACCTATTTGAGCTTTAGCAAAGACTCTCTGATGATTCACTCACAATAAATACCACCTATATACTTTTATCGAAAACTAATAAAAATTCTAAGGAATCACTCAACATCCATTTCCCAATGTGGACCATATCGTGGAACATTAGACACTCTGAGGAAGCACTTACGTCAATTACCTCTATGGTCTGACAATGTAAAAGTAAACAAACACTCTAGAGAAGCCATAAATGTCCATTCCCTCTATGTTCTACTAAATCGGGTTCTCATGGCACCGTGTCTGTCAATAATGCATAAATGATATATAGTATTTAATGTTAACCTCATGAACTTCTTGTCTGAACAGTCTACAAGAAATCACAACATGTCAGATAGATCACTCCATTCTACAATAGTAGGCATGGAAAATAAAATATCTTAACCTGCAAGCTATATCAAAAGGTAAAAACAAGAATTATTGAAAAAACGTCTATAGCATGGAAAAGTTAAAACTATTGAAAACAATTATCCTTTATCATAACAAGCAAGGCATTACACGCAATAATAGGGATAAAATCCATAAACACACTATACCCCAAACAAAGGTATTGGGATTTTTTCCACATATTACTCAATGACTAACTACATAATGGAAAAAACTGACTACATCGGCATTGTGAGATAGATATATGTGAACCTCAGGCCTTGAATCAACCTAGAAATCCATAGAACTATATAAATTCTAAAACTTTACAACCAATGATATCTTGTTAAAGAGGGGAAATCAAGAGATGTAGTTCATGAAGAAGAGAGAACTCACCTATGAAATTCCAATACAACTTTCAGAGTGTTATTTAGAGAATAGACGGTGAGTCTGGGGCTTGGAAAATATTTTCTTCAATGTATGGATGATCCTGGATGAGACAGATGAAGTAGAAGATCATTCAGACAATTAGACGCAACCCTGGTCCATTTAATGAATGAAAAGTACATGGAATGTACATTAGAAGTACATGTCATGTACATGCCTTTAATAGACCCTAATTTTGGTGGCCTCCAAGTCAACACACATGACCATGTGCTCTGTCATTACATAGCCAGCACACGGCTACCCATGACAACCAATTACACAATATGTAGATATAATGACATGGCATGTACTTCTTAAATTATCAGTAACTCTTATTTTTTAAAAAAATACCATAAATGAAAAACTCATACATAAAAATAAGACCATTGTTCTTACATTGGGTAACACCCATGACAACATAGAATGAACATTATATATATCCAATGATACACATGATCTAGAAATTTTGCAACCTATAAAAAGTACCTTATCAATCCAGAATCAACATTTTGATATCCTGGCATGGATCCTATGACCTCTTAGTGTACTCAGAATGAGTTTAATGTGTTTTGAATAATAATCATGATTCATGGATTATACAATGATGTCCTGAATGAACACAACTCTGAAATGATCTTCATATGAGTGAAATATCTAGTTTATCAAAACCATTGACATATCTGGTGCATTTTTTTACCCAAATGAAATCACCACAAAATCATAAATACCATACCATTTCTGCAATGTTGTACACAGTATGTCAGATGATCTCACAGAAAACTGATGGAAACCTGATCAATAAATTTATATTAGATAAAACTGTGGAACCCCTTAATTGATCAAAAATTTAATTTATTTTTGGAAGTGGGTATTCATTCATAATTATCATCTGATTTATCATCTTATTGTCAAAAAATAAACTCAACGGTCTGACTTCATTCATGGAAAATAGTACAGTGGATCTTCAAAGTGATGTACTTGGATGGATAAGACTCGAATGTTGTATCCACTCTAGCTGAAAATTATGATCTTGTAGTTTTATAGGTACCATTCGGTATAGTGGAATGAAAACATGATCCGCCCCCAAAAATAGTTCAATTATCATCTCGATATTTCTCTCAGGTGGTAAACCTAAGATTTACTTATTAAACACATCATGATATTGGTGTAAAATGAGAGGGAATGAATGATAAAACTATTCCCCATTGTCTAACATAAGGTGTGCTACATTGGCTATGGCTTCTCCTAGCTATTGACAAATCGATACTATTTGGCCATCCAATGCATCCCACTCACTAGAAAATACATAATTGATTACCTTTGGAGTTTTTAAAATCACCCAACCCATGTAAAAATCTTTATGGGATTGATACAATATTATCCAATCCTTTCCAAAAATCTTGTAAAAACCTGACATCTTATGACTAAACACGTTCTCCAACGAAATGATATTTATCCACCTCCAAATCACAGTCCGTACACTTTTTGTTATCCCAAACTAGTTACCCAACTAGACTATCATGTCAAATTACACCACATTCATTTTCCACGATTAAGCCTAATTAAAAAAACATATGAATAATTAAATAATTCATATTTTATGTATCAAATGAAGAACTCATTTGTGTAGAAGATACAAGAATCTTACCTCAAATGATAAATAGTCTTACCTTGCGACCCTTTTGTGTAGTACCAACCATGGTGAGAAGACCTACCCCTCTACCCAAAGCCCTAACCTAATCGTCATGCTCTATACTGATTTATTGGTGTATATTATCTCATCCCAGAGTTCCACATCCACATCCTCGACTGGTACAACTAGTGTATATATATCTTCATGTGTGATATGATGTAAATGAACCTCTAACAAACCCTTGAGTCTGTATATGGAATCTATCTATTCATCATTATCATGGTTAACTACCGATCATCAATACATGGCCCGGCCTGCCACTCGATTCACACTCAACTAGTGATCAGAGACACCATCCAAACATATTCCATAGCCTAACACTTGTATAATTGAATAATTGGTCGCCACACTAAGAGTCCAACCCTCTCTATTGATATATCTATGCAATTTCCTCTTTATTCAAATTCCCAAAATTTTGCTTCCTAATTTGGGAAATTGTGATAGTTTCTCACCAAACTATCACAGAAGATCACTATCTAGAGATCCCTTCAAGAACCTCTTTATGATTAAAGCTTTATATACTCCATTTTTTAACATTATAGATGAAATATGATTACCTAGGAAATGACCTCATGTATTATCCGATCCAAAAATACAATTTTCCATAGCCAGCTCTTCTCTAACAATTGTTGGGGACAAATGTCACAGATTTGTGAAGTGAATATAATAATCCATCACTAACATTGTCATTTGGTAAAAACTCATAAAATCTATAGTATTCTATGGCTTCAATGATTCCATATATAATTTCTCATGGAACTTCTCCTAAAAATAATTCCACACCACTCCTTCATCCTACTCCATTGATACCATGTTTTCCCACCAATACATTACATTAACTCTCATCATTCAGGATACCAACATGACCCAATTTTCATGAGGTGTCTTCAAATGGTCAATAATTGTCTGAAAAGACCCTATCTATAACTATTATCCTAATTTCCTACCCTCTCTAGAAAAATATGGTGGGTGATACAGCTATAATTACAACATCAACTTGAACATACTCAGTGAAACTCGTCCTCAGTCTTGCTTCATCTTCTAAATAAAATGATAAATGATCCCCTGAAACTGTTCTTCAATTTTTTATTAATCATAACATTTACATCTCCACCCTGATAGGATTATTCTCAGCAGTGACCTCATTTTTCCCAACTAACACATATTTTTATAGTGGCATCGTTTTATACAATTCCTAATATGAGTTTCAGAAAGCATACCATAATGATTTGAGAAGAATAATGGAAGGTTCATAAATGTCTAGAAAAAATCCATTTCACTTACACCAACCAAATTGCCTAATCATATTCATAAAACTATGTCATTTATCCCTATAAAGGGATTTTATTAGATGGGGTAACTAACTCACACGGTTACAAACCTTACATTTTACACCATTTCAAAAAATATATATTTCCCAACCTATTCTTACACACTTTTAATTCACCTGGTTCCCTTATCAAGCACCATCACATAGTTATTACCTAATAATTTACACAATTTAATCATCTTAATAGTCCTAATTTATAATAATTCTAATAAAACTGAAATGAATCCTACGCTTTATGGTCCACACACTCATCCCATGTTTTCCTACCATGACGTGTGTATCATTCAAAAATAGGACCCTATAATGATGCATGAATGTACAACCCCTTTCTATTATGGAAATGAGATAAATATTATAAAATAGTCACATCACAAAACATGTACATCACCCAATGTTTAATTATCATAAATAATAACATAGAACAAGAAGAATAAAAGTTCACACCCATGGTGACTTGGGTTTTCCCCTTACTTGGGTAGGAAACATCTAAGAAAGAGCTCATTTCCAATGCCCCAAACCGTCCCAAAATCCTATCTACTATCCTAAATAGTATTTCATAGAAAAAAATATAATATGATGCCACATTATAATGACACCTGACTAGGACACCACTAAATTGATACCCGGATCTAATTTGTCACATGAACTCAAGTGCACCTCCCCTTATGCCAGAGGTTTCATACTAGATGTGAAGATCTAAAGGTCATGTGGGGTAACTATATCCCCTATACTAGAGTAAAAATAAAAATAAAAGAATTAAAAAATAGAAAAAATACTATAACTATCTGTAACCCGCCATAAATATTCATCTCCCAAACCCTGTACAAACAACAACAAAACAATAATGATTTCTTTTAACTACAAAGCATGTGATCAAACCCAAATATATATGAAAAAATAGGAATCCCCAAAATGGTCCTAACTCAATTTATGGAACCTCAGGCATGCATATCTCGTACCTTACTCAATACATTTGTTTAGGACCCTTTCCCTTATCCTGTCATGTGAGCATAAAATCTTCTCAGGTACTCATCTCTGGCCCAAGAAGCATGTGAGTGTAAATGAATTGGACACCACAAATGGTGTCTAAAAAATATTAAATTCAATATATAGTGAAAGGAATGATTAATTAATTAAAAATAAATTAAATAAAATTCTCATAGCCATTAGTATCATTTTCTCCATAATGTTAATTCATTATCCATTTCAGATTTAATTTTAAAGAATATTATGTTCCTAGTTTTCATTTCTCATATGATCAATGGATAAGCATGTTCATAATCGCATAGAATTTGGGAATAATTAATTTTCTACATCTATAAAGAAACAAATCACAATAACCTCATGATCCTCACCAAAAAACACAATATTGGTGGAATGAAATTGAAAGTGGAATATTACTATGTCCCATTCACAAACTAGAGGATTTAGGGGGAAGTTCAAAGCCTCAATAAAAATGGATGAAAGGGTGTAGATCCTCATACTTATACATCACACTAGAAAGACATGTTAACATGGTTATTTATCCACTCACCACAAATAATCCCAGTAAAAAACATGCATAGAAAATAAAATTAGTAAATTAAGAATTTAATATTTAAAATTGGAATCATTATTATGGAATAATAAATTACACATTTATCATTTATATCACGTCACCATTTAACCCAATTCCCATTTCACATACCGAACTCACTAAGCACATACAAGTAAAAATCGTGATTTATTGTCACATTCTTATTAATCTTTATTTTTCACATTTATATTCCTAAAAAAAATCCATTAGTTTTCTCCCAAGCATGACAGATCTTCCCATAATCCCTTCAAATTCCATGAATTTAAGAATTTACTTATTTGATATGGGATATACCCATTTAAAAGTTTATTTTTGACTGTGGGTTTTCATTATCTATGTTATGGAAGGACATCAGATCCCTTGGGATATCTTAGATTGGTCTAGTCATCCTCCATGTATTTTACGGTAATAATGAGGGGTTTAATTGGTTATTTAAATACCCTATACACAACACATTTCCAATGTAATAGATGAAACATCAATAATAAAAAAAATAACAAGACTCTATATGAAAAAATATATTTACAATCAATGGGATAGTACATTTAGACCACCTACCTCAGATGTGTAGATGAAGTTCCTCAAAAACTAAGAGTTAGTTCTATATTAAACCACCCCTTGACGACTCAATCTTTATATCCATAGAAATGATGTTTTTTTATCATTTTATGAATATGAGAGAAATATAAAAAACCATAACTGAGAAAAGGAATAAATGAGTATATTAGTGTTATATGGATCTTCGATCGATGACCGATGAAACTCCAAACTAACTATGGATGGTGGAGAATAAACCTTAGAATATCTTGGGAGCTCATGTTCATTATCAGGGTTACAAGAGGAGGAGAGAAGGAAAATCACAATAAGGTGTTAAACATCTCAAAAAGTACTTTTTTAAAATTTCTCATCTTTCTGGGCCATATAGTTTACCCACATAGTTTTCCAACTCGGACGCAAATTGTTTGCTTATTGCTGTCCAAGAGTGTCCCGTTCACATTGATATCTTGGAATTATACACTTTTATCACAAACATGTGTCACAAATTCCTAATACAGTATCCAAGTATGCATAGTTACCTAGTATGCTCTATAAGTTTTCACAGACTATGTTCAGATAGTGATACAAACTAGTAAACTTTATTTTTCTCTTCTTTCGTGCCCCAAAACCCCAGAAACATCCTCTTGTGTTCATAGGGTCTTTAAAAACACATAATAAATTCAAAAAATAGACATAAATTAATTCATTAACATAAACAATACTAATGAAATAATTTAGGATCTATTATCGAAAATCTAAATGAGAACCCAAGTACCTGTAAAAATCAATTAACTAACTAAAAAATCTCATAGATATGTCTAACCATAATAAATTATAATTAGAGTCCATGAATGAAAAATATATTCTACCCCAATGATGAAATTAAAATTCCTTTTGAATTTAAATCAATGTAAAATGATGTTCATTAATATCTCCCAACTATAACACCTTCCATTCACAAGAATCCAATGTGGTCCATAAACCATTAATATATCTTTTCTTCATTCATAAATTCATTCTCAATTTTCTATTCTCTTTATCATAATGCCTAATGATATTTCCCTATGAAAAATTGAATAAAAGGTCCAATAATTATATTATAATGTGCCATATTTCATCTCCATCTTCAAATAATCAAGATGGATCTAAACTAATCTCACAAATCACGAGGTAAAAATATTTCATTAATCAATTAATATATATTCTTATATTGCTACCCATGAAAGTCAAAACTAATAAAGACTTATTCATATTCTATACGTCTCCTCAAAATAAAATAACCTACTACAATTCATCATCATCGATCCACTCACATGGTCCACAAATATTTAATCATAGACAACCAAATATTATTAAAAATTCATCGGTTGGTCCTCATTTTTCTAATTATTATTGAATATAATTGTCAACATCAACCAATGGGTTATCTCAACCCTTTATCAATATTACTAATCCCTAAATAACTAATGAAAAATTCCATGCACCCAAATATATTTCCTAACCGCTAACTCATTATAATTATAGAGTTATACTATCAGTTATTATTACTACCATCAAATTTTCACCAAAAATACAAACAAAATTTCAATCTTAATCACATTCGAATAACATAAAATCCAACCTGTGCCAGAATCAAATTTATTAAACTAGTCCAATACTAAAATCTAATCATAAATATGGAATTCACTAAAAATGTTGATAATAACAGATAGAAATTAACTCAATCATCCTAGTGTCGTTGTGGTAACTGACTGGTTAGTCTTATCAAAACCTTGTACCAATAAACATGTGGTTCATTCCACTTTGATCAACACTCCATCCATTAACACATTTAATGATTTTTCATGACCATCCCACTAATAAATTATATCTATCTAATAACATTGATCATATTACATTCCCATCTCATAGGGAATATTATCCCCATCATCTATAAATATTTTATCCATAAAAAGAATCAAAACCTCCAAATTTCAAAGTTTCTCGCATTACAGTTTGACATCAATTATACCACCCATATATCATAACCTTGATAGGCAGTAATGAAATTCCCTCAAGAACATCATCACTGATGGATGAAAATGGGACATTCATTCCACGATTCCTCAACTGATCTCCAATTCCACTATTCATTAGAAAGTCACACTATTAATTATAATAAGAAAACATGGAAATTGAAATCAATATTAAATTTATAATGAATAGTAATCCTTGAACTAAAAATAGATTATTAATAATTTCAATTGTAATGTCATTGTGAATCATCATTTCATACAACCATATTCAGATTTCTAAAAACTAGGGTACACTCTCATACCATCTGATCATACAACTCCACCCTTCCTACCATCAGTCACACATAATCAATAAATAATACATCATAAAAGTCCCTACACACATAAGAATATAATTTTTCTTTATAATATATCAATATAAAATCACATTCCAAAAACACCCTCTCTAGTGTCTTATATATACATATTTTTTTCACCTTCAAAGTAATCAGTATACAAAGGAACCACATCCGACATATTATCGTTCTATGTTTCTACCTCATAGAGAAATAATATATAATAACATTACCCATAAACACATAATGATAAATGATAACATCATACTAGGAATATATGATTCATTTATAAAATAATTATATGATTTATGTCTGTATAATAACACTCAAACACTATATAGTTAAGAATAATATATCCTATTCTTGACAAAATATGTAAATGATAATGAATACAAAAATAAACCAATACATTGGAAGAAAATACTTATTCTGACCGAATAAGTGTCACTATACACAGATTAAATTGAGTTAGTTGTAATTTTTTTCAATTAATATCACGACATATGATCCACATGAACTTTTACCATTGAATATATTTAATGGATAATGTTTTCAAAATCCCACTAACATTATTCTCCGAAAAGTTCATCAAAAGTTGTTGTTTGAAGTTTAAATTACTATTCAATCATGTTATGTTACTTTGATCATTCACATGCATGTTAGATTCATGGAAATTATATCTGTCAAGAATAATATGTATATATTGGACTCATTCCTATGGTCCATGATAGAATATCCCTAAATTTATATCCAAAACCCATATGTGTTACACTATGTGAAATAATACAATTGTAAATGTTATACAAATTAATGATAATGCATTACCAGCAGAACCCTAGAATTTTCATAATAAAATTTTTTCTTTGTGCTCCAATTCAAGGTCAATGTCTAACTCAATCAAATTAAAAATCTGTATTATATATATCATAAATAAAAAGATAAAATAAAAAATATTATCTAAAACCACTTTTTATGTCCCCCTTAAGAAACCACTAACATGTATCCCAACAACTGTTTCCACTTAACCACTAGTTCACTATCTTGTACCCAATATGATGGTTCCCAGCAGTGATAGTCTAGTGTGTTAATTTGGGATATTATACATTAATAACATAGTATAACTCAATGGAAAAATAAAATAACAAAATCTATATAAATGACCTTATTATGAAAAACTAGAAGAAATAATAATATATAAAAAATGAATGTAGAACAATATTGGATGATCAAGTGATATGTATTTAATAGAATAACATAACAATGTGTGATGATTCATTAGAATGGTAATGGTTCCTTATTACTTTTAATTTATTTATCTTTTATTTTTTGTCATCATGATGTGTGATCAGTTGATTACATATATGACCATTTTTTGGGACTAAATAGTCATTCATTTAATATTTATAATTGAAAACATTCTTTGTTACATTCATATTTTATAATTACTATAATGGGTTTTATTTTTTTCTTTTTGACAATTTTTTAATATAATACCAGGTTATTATGTCATCATGATTACATCATACACCCTTATTTCTAGTCAACAACTTCTTGCAATAATTGAGGAATGATTTATATCTTATTGTAACTCTAGTAAAGACACTGGTTTATGGTCAATCAGATGGGGGACATCTGACATTAAGATAACATGTAATGAATTCATGGATGGAGGTGGGCAAATATTAATCCCTACACATATACAAGAAAAATATTATTCAAGGCCTAACCATAACCCATGTAAGGATGAAGGTGAATTTGATTTGGGTCCTTAGCTTATCCCTTGTAATAGGGGAATGTGTACTTTATATTGGGGATAAAAAACTCAACTAATGTTATATACCTATACATCAATAATTATTTGACCTACATAAATAATTCATATTTAATGCATCCATGAACATATATATATATAACAAATGTTTGATATTGATTGAATAGTGAAAGTGTAAGCCATGATCAAAAAAACATCAGATGTAATAGTTTATAGAGATTTTAAATTAAAATCATAATTTCCTGCTCCTAGAAAATAGTGATCTATTAAAGTAGAATAATGAGATTTTAAGTTTACATGGGGTTTAAATGTTCTGATAGTCAAAAATGACTAATCTACAATACCATACATGTAAGAAATTAAATAATTTAAAATCACACAAGTTTTGATAAGGATGGTTATTGATGAATATATTTTGTCATATCATATAAATTATTTGACAGGATTAAGAGACAACATTGAGTTCCCCAACTATCTATGTAATAAAGTGTTATAACATATATGGATAAAACCTACTATTAAACTGTTTATTTTCCCAATGTCAGTGCTGGTCACAATATATACATAAATATTTTAAAACAATTATGATTTAAACAAGAATAATGTATTTATAATTAATTCATTTAGTAAAAGTAAATATTTCATTGAAAAAGGAGTTATTATTTAAATTAGTTTGAGAGAATACTAAATTGGGAGGGGATATTTTATAATAGGAATTATCCATTTACATTTTCATGATAATGGAAAGAATAATAATTTTAAATACCGATTATACTATAACATTAAATTTAATCACAAAAATTTATGCTAAAATTAATTTTACAAAAAGGTTTTTGTTACTTTATAGGAAAAATAATGGAATTTGTGGCCCAAATATTTTTCCAATCTAATTAATCGTTAGGAATATGTTAAAAATGTATAGTATAAAACATGGTCTTAATTATATTTGAAAATAATATGTGGTATTGGATATTGTTCTGTTGAAACCTTCATCATATTCTACTATTCATATAGTTTTATCACATTTCCACCAATACATTTCATAATTGTGGTTATTTTTTGATTTGTGACATATTTTACAATCATTTTATCCTGGAATGAGATGATCTCTGATAATATTCTATATTAAAGGATATAAATTAGTGTTTCCTTATAAACTAATTGTTATACTACAAAATACATAGTATTAATGTAATAATTACACATTCATGACTGAATTGGAAATATTATATGTTAGAAAACACAAAATCTTGTATTTATATTATGATCAACATGTTAAACATAAATAATTTTTATTTCATTTTATATGTTTTGTAAAATATAATAAGCGGTTATTTTGTTTTATAATTGATATTCCACCCATCAATACACACTACACTTCATTATCATAAATGTTATATCACCATAGTAGAAATTATGTCATTCATAAATATTTATATCATTGTTTTTTTAATATCAAATTATAGTATTATCAACCAATTTGTTTGTACAACATTCAATTTTATAACATTAGTTTTATACATAAAAATAATATATATATGATAACTCATTTATAACATCATAAATAACTTATCATTACATATTATTATTTTAGGAAAACAAATGTTTGTTTGTTATAAGAGTAGCTTAAATATAATTTAACGATATAATATTTTTATGATATCCATTATAAGACTTAATCCATTACCAATAAAACATTAAAATACCTAGAATATATTTTGTCAGAAAATTATAAAATAATACCCCAAAAAAATTAAAAATAATAATTATTATACCAGACAAACATAGAATAAAATGTAAAATTACCCTATATTCATCTGAATAATTAAACTTAAAGAATCCGTATATAGAATAGTCTCTAGAGAACTATAATGACACTGAATATCATTAGAAACATAAATAAATAATTTCACAATATATATTCTTTCTAATAGTTATAAAGTGGTTAGATATAGCCCATTTAGGTCACATGTAATTCTATAAAGATGAAGTTGAGGAATTACAATATCAATCAATAACAATTTGGTGATCTATATTATTGAAAAATCCTATTCAACTAAAATGGATAGAGAGAATGATTAGAGATTAAAAAATAATAATAGGTGTAATATTGGATATATAATGAATATATGTACACATCATAATGAAATAATGTAAAATCCCTCTTGTGAGATAATGTATACGGGGTAAATGTGGATTAAAATTTCCTTCTTTATAAAGATATATTCAGATGGTTAAAGTAGAATAATAATGAACAAAGTATAATTTGGGATGAAATTATTGAGGGAAAAAATCCTACAATTATACTTTTATAATTAATTATTAATATAATAATACCATATTCATGTTTTTAAGACACATAGTACCCAATTGGTTGCACAAGAATCCCCTATTTTATTCAAAGAAAATGGGGTACCTATGGTACCACAATATGGTACATTTTTTACTCTTCTATAAAACTCATAAGTTTAAATATCTGTTCTTCTTTATGAAATAATAATTATTCATAATAAAATATTTTCCATTAATGAAAATTCTTCATAATATATCTGATAAAATAAAAATTCATAAGTGAATAATAATGTTGAAAATTTCCGCTTGAAAAAAAGTAAAATAACCTTTACATTTCCATCCATCAAAAAAATAAAATTTGACCATAATCAATGTGAAAAAAAAATTTATTTATAATAACCCCACTATAAAAAAATCATCCATATAAATAAAAATAAGATTCCTTCACAATATTTTTTCACTCACATAAACATTAATTTGTAATTTATTAATATAGACTATTTTTAGAAATCCTCTAAAGAATTAATCTCTATCATGATATAAAATAGAAAAAATGTCATAAAAATTCACTAAATATCTTCAAATTATATCTTGAATAACATGGATTCATAATATTTTTCAATTCATAAGGCATATAAACTCATTCACAATCAGACACAAATAAAAAAATTTATTTGAAAACTGATTGATTCCCAATAAATTTATATGAGTCATCCCATAGAATCATTCCAATTTTGATAAAGAATACCCAAATTCATAATAATTCTACTGTACTAGATAGTCACAGTACTCATAGTGTAAATTATACATAATTCAATAAATATCACCACTATTTCATCCAATCTATAAGGTTAAACCCCACAATAATATTAAAATAGGGTCTAAAACACCTACCATTCTACAGGATCCCAATACATTAAAAATATTCCTAGTAAAACAACTCTATATAAATATATCTCCTTTCACCAAATCATATATTAATGAAACTTAAATATAATTTATTGTAATATTTTTTAGATGGTTTTATAATTTAATTTTAAAAGTATATTTTAAACCATTATTATTGCATTATTATTTTATAAGTAAATTTATTTCATATAATATATTTATTTAAATAGTTTCTCCTTTAATTTTTTATTAATTTTTAGAAAAAATCAAAATGTGTTTCAAAATATTCTACCAGTTTTACTTTTTAAACATCAAATTGAGTTGAAAAAACTATATCATTATTAATGAAAAATAGTTTTATGAAGTGTCATTTTATTTAATCTTAATTTTTGGGTGGTCATCAATTTTAAAATAATTCATCACAAATAAAATTATTATATAAATATTTCAGGTTTTATAATTCATGTTGAGAATGTATATATTATATTTATCCAGGAAAACACAACTCACTACAACATAAATTTTTTAGAAAATACAGTAGAGAGTGGAAAATTGACAATATATTACCAACATGAAACATATATTTTTTAGGATATATAAATAATAAGAAGTCACATATTAAAAACTAAGACTATATCTATATATCTGTAGATAAATAGTAGTAAATAAATAAATAACATGAAAAAATTTCATATATAAATAAAAATATTTTATAATAAAAATAGACTTACAAAAGTAAAAAAAATTTCAAGAATATTAATTTTCATAAAATAATATGCTAGACACCTAGAACCTATATGTTTAGTCTATTTAATAATTAGATTCATAATGAACAAATTTTAAAAAACTTCATCAGTTTCATAAAATAATTTTTTTTGTACATGATACCCTTCTAAATGTATCATGAATTATACATCTAATAAATATGAGACTGTAAAAACTATATTAGATAAGAATATATTACCTATGATGGTATGTGTAACATATATCAATCAAATTTTATAATTGATCGTTATATGAATATTTATGCGTGAGTACTTATTGAAGATTAACGAACATATTCTAGAAAATCATGTAAGAGAAAAAAAGTTTTTAATTCATGAGTCATGAAAAGGGATTTTGGACTCGAAAAATATATAATTCCCCAGAATATGGATTTATATTATCAGAATAATCAGATATGAAAACATATTATTGTAATGTATTCTACCATAGATCGGTTGGATATAAATGTCTTATATACATAATCATAAAAATGATTTTTATTTAAATAATCATTAAATAAATAATTATTGTGGATAGAGAATTATATAGGATTTTTTTCACACATTATCCTCTATCATATTAATCAATTCGATATAAATAATTATTATATTTATTCGAAGTAGAAATAACATCATGGGAAATCAACCACATTATAAAAAACCCATTTATATATGTTTTCTATACGAATATTAAAAAATACAGAATCCTATCATTGATTTATTAAAATTGGGCAGAAAATGGTTTTCATATAACCTACAACAAGAGATGATCATAACAAATATTGTGATAGTGTGTGATATATTTAGGGATCTTTCCCATTAATTATAAGAATCATTAAATGAAACTGACAAGGGTGGAATGTACTTAATCACATAAATAATGAATTACAATGTCAAATTTGAATAATTACAAATTATATTACAAATAAATTTAATTTTTAATCATTATAATATATAAAAAATGATGAATATGAATTATATTATTAGTTATATAGATATTTGAAATGAACAATCAAAATCTAGATTATGGAGAAAATTTGGAGAAAAAACTCATTGAAATATATTTAAAAATCATCCTTTCAACCAAATTTTTTTAATAATAAATTCAATTTAAATTTAAAATAATAATACATAAAAATAGATGGGGGATCTTATATATTATCATAATAAAAATATGATCATATTGTAGAAGGATTATTGGTAGAAAACAAATGATATGGTAAACATGAATTTCAAATATCATTTCAGCTGAACTATAATCTAAATATAGTGGAAATGGTAATAATGATTTTAAAACCAATAAATAAACATTAAATAATTACATAGGTGAGTTTTTAGATATCCTAAACATGAAATTTCTACTATGGAACCTTTAATGACATAATCACTTGATTTCAAAATGATATTATATAAGAAAACCATACATAATATATTAACTTGCTCATGCAATCTATAAACCCGTATATAAAAAATATTTAAATTACTCTTATTTATATGAAAATCAGTAAATGTTATTTTTATTTATTAAATTAATTAATAATAATGTTTTTCTAAAATATTATTTTTTTAAATTTATAAAATAATTATTTGGAACCAATATTTTTACAAATCTATAATACATTTTGATGGGAAATTTTGGCACTTCCTTCATTGAGCTAGTTTCATCACTACCTGAATATGCATTAAAATTTTTGTATTTTTTTAATATATATCATCGTTAAATGAAAATTACACAGATTTTGAAGTTCTAGATTTCAAGGAATCACTAAAAATATCCTCTTCAATGATTATTTGGTTAAAAATTTTAAATTTCCTATAGAATATACACTGTAATATTACTATTCATGAAGAAATTAAAAATCCAAAATTTTTCATTACTACAACATATTAAAATAATTTATGGTTTCATTTTTTTTAATGATGTTAATGATAAACATTGTTTTTATAGGTGGTAAAATTTCTTGAAACATGGAAAATATATATCAAATTATAGAGTTTATATAGATTACGTTTACCGTAGTAATGTAAATTTAATAATTTTCTATTTTTTATTTTTTTATAAATGATATAAATTATATTAATGAAGAGGATGTTGGTGAAGAATGTGGAAAATTACTATGAATAGTATAAAACTATCATTGAATACTTAAATCATCACTTATATTGTAAATTTTAAATGATGTATTTTGGAATCATTTTATTGAATAGTTGTATTAAAATAAGCGAGATAATTGTTTTGTGTTGACCATTTTCAGCGACTGATGATAATAAACAATATGGTACGTGGGGTAATGTATGGAAAAATGGGCCTACTACAGGTGAGCATGGATTTCATTTTATCCAATCCAATTATTTAATTTTTTAATATTGACAATGTTATATAATATTTTAAACCCATAATGTTTAATTCAATCTCAAAATACTTAAATTTTCTTCATTAAATTAAACAATTAATTTATTTTTAAAAAATATAAATAATCTCTTATTAAAACAATATCAATTATTATAAATATTATAAATCAATTTAATTTACATTAGTGTTAATATATTGGTTTATTTTTTTAAACATTACAATTTATCATAATCATTTTTTAAAAGTTATAAATTTAATTTATTAAATTATAATATTACATATTCTGAAAATATGTTTTTTCTAAATTACACCAATATTAAATTATTTAAATATAATCTAATTAAAATAGTCTATTCAAATTCTAATATGTCTATGTTATCAATTTTTTAATATTATAATTTTAATATAAATTTTATTAAATTTATTTAGATTTTATAATTTTTATTTTTATAATATTCAACAAGTAAGAAAATATTTTTTCAAAAAAATGTATTTAAATTTATTATTTTCACTATATTTCATT
Source organism: Viscum album (assembly GCA_963277665.1). NCBI lineage: Eukaryota > Viridiplantae > Streptophyta > Magnoliopsida > Santalales > Viscaceae > Viscum > Viscum album. Next base: position 1,063,339,949 of record OY728140.1, read on the forward strand.
CCAGAATTATTTATTACGTTTTCCTTAATTTTTCAAGAAGGGTATTATATTTTTTAGTGTAATTTTATATAATAATAAAATAACTGATTTTAATTTTGTTTAAAGATAGTGTGTATCGCAAGTTATAAATTTTACAATTCAATTTTTGGGAAATAAAAACTACGATTGTTGGGTGTCATACTCAAACACCTAAAATAAATATAACCCTCTAAATCATGAAACTTTTATGAATATAAGATATTGAAAATCTATGTCAGAGTATCCAAATTTGTAATATATATACCTAAATATTACGTTTCATTCCTAAAAATTTACATAGATGAGTATTTTTTTCATATTACATAAAATGTGCATTCCAATATTACCATGGATTACTCTTTGTAAGAGATAGAGTTCTCCACCATTACTACCACATAGTTTGGTAAGGAATGTTGGTCATGTATGTTATATCATAAAAGTAATACTTGGGACACATTTTACACTTTAGATAAGATTGGTTTAAGTGAATTATAATAAACTACCATCACCAATTAGTTATGGGTTTTCAATGGGACAATTCATATCTGTCTCAACATTCAATTATTCATGATTACCATAATTTTATTCCTTAGGGATATTTGAATGAATATTTTTTATTGAACATTATACACTATATCTCATTTATGATTATTATCATTACACTTCTAATGTATTTTAAATGTATTATTTCACCACTAATTTTTTTGAAACATAGCAAACATTTATGATGAATGATCCAATCATAGCATCTTAGACTTTCTAACTTCAAAGAAGGATGTTGTATTGTTTCAACGTAGTCAATACAAAGTAATATATAGATATGTTTATATGATAAAATGGAAACTATTTTTTAAAATAACTATACCACATGTTCTTTTTTATTATAGACTACTTTAAAATCTATAAATAATTATCACATTACATCTTCTAGTGTTTTAATTGTATATTTAGATTTTACATTTGTCCATGGATTATATGTAGTGAAGAATCTCAACTCTATTTTTAATACATGATTATAAAATATCTATAATGTTTGAGGTAAATCTCATATAATGATTTGATATAATTGAAACTGGTACTCTAGTTAATTTTTAAATTCTATTTTATATATATCAAAGAATGTCAAGAATGTAAAAAACAAACATAATAATAATGAAATGTGTTGAAATTATAAATTATGAAAATATAACCAATAAGGTATTATATAATCCAGGGGCCTTAGTATCCCTTCAAATGAAATCCATGGGGGTTTTTATAGTTTTATATATGTATGATTAAGGGTTTAATTATCTCTTTATAGATAAAACATTTTTCAATAACATATTTTCATTCCAAGAATTAATATTTTAACTCATCATTCACCAAAAATATGGTATAACACTAGAAATTAATCATGATATCTAGTTACATATTTTTTCATCAATGACGACAAATGAAAAATGAGCTACATATATAATCCAAAATATTTTTCATCAGTTATTGAATATAAGGTTCACATTATAGTTTGTTAAATAATATATTTCTTACATTATAATGTTTGAGCTCTACATTATTCAGTATATTATAATGTATCAATATATCATCCTTCTATTCCCACTTGATCTTTATTTGGATTGATAATTGAGATTCATATTTGGAATGAGATGATTTATCATCATCCATTTGGACTTCATAGAAACCCATTTTGAATACATGAGTATCTGTTATCATTAAAGACTTCTATATAAAGAGTCACTTGATCCTCCTAACTGATGGAATCATAAACTAATATTCCATTCACATTGTGGGTTTATATTGAGAAATATCAGTATCTGATCAACTCTAAATATTTCCATTTTTTAATCCTTTTTTGTAATTGTCTTCATTATGGTCTTGAGATCAGTATATGTATCTCATTATAAACCACAGTGATAATTCATTTGTATCATTAATTAAAATTTTACCACTATAAGGTCCAAATCATGAATTGTAAAATTTTTATTATTAATATTTAGTTCATGTATTCATTAATATAAAACCATGTGTTTTCTCTTAAAGAAATGTCACAACCCAATTTTTTTCACCCCTATTTATCAAAAGGCCTCATCTTTTGCAGTGTAAAATGATTATATGTGATTTTATTACCCTTTTGTTATGATCCTTCAAATTTTAGACACATATATTTATCTAGAATAATTTGACTACCTTCAATGTTATGATAGAAGATATATATGGTAGTCTTGATAAGATTTATATGAAACATTTAGAATTTATATCCAATATAAAAAATTTATCAAAATATTAATTTCTTGGATTATTTAATTCTATAATCACATCATTATTTGGTGAATCCACTAATATACATTCAATCGTAACATCACAAATCATGAAGGATTCCTTCTTTCACATGAACTCATACATTTTATATTTATTATACTGATTATTATTATTAATTATCATTAAAAGAATCCACATATTATCTAAATGAACATCCTTTACCAATTTATATATCATAATCACATCAATAATGACTACCAAAAATTGATGTTATTATATAATAGATCTATTCAAGAATACCTCTATAATGGTGTAGTATTTTTTAGGTTTGAATGGGATCACTATTAAATAATAGATTCCCTTTGGTGTATAAAATGCTCTCTTGGTTCTGTAATCTATTTTCATCCAAAATTGATGATATATACTCTAATTGATTATCATTAATATTTCTTGGTCACCTCATATTTCATATAAAATTTTATCAATAAAGTGTGATAGATAATTTCATTTCATAAATTGGTAATGTTAACTATAATCCTTATAGATAAGGATTGATCCATCTATATTTTTTACAAAAAGGTATATTGAATAGCATTGCAAATATGTTGGGTGTAAAAAAATCTATCCAGGTTATCTTTATGTTTTTCCCTCAATTCATCTTATTAGATAAGAGTAATTAAATAAGGATTATATGAAATAGGTGTAACAATATGTATGAGTTCAATTTAAAAAAGAACAATGTGATATAGGGAATACCATGAATGTCCTTTTAAAAATAATTAATGCATTCATTCATAATTAACTTATATTTAATTCAAAATTTGTACCTTATCATTTGAGGTGAATACTAAAAAATATATAATTTTGAGACATGTATAATTGAATTAATTCCAATTTGGATCCATAAATATTTTTTAATGATAGAGGGTTAAATGATGATTTTGAAGAATAATTGTAACATCCCTATCCTTGTTTGTTTGGAAATTCTATTGAGAGATCTATTCCAATATGAAAAATGAAATTTAATATATTATATAGAAAATTATATGACCTAGAAATTTCTAACGTCTAAATCATTTTATAAATAGGATTCATATATATTTCATAAAATCATTATATCGATAGGTGTTTTCATTTATTATTAAATTATCAATCATCTGGAAAGTTATTTATATCCCCAGGAAAACATTCTATATATAAAAGTATTGGTGGATCAAGACATTAACAGTTTTTGAGTTGATTATTTGTGTACATATAACCACATTATGTTCATAATCCCCTTCATTCATCACGATTTTATAGTATTTTTTAATCTCATTACAATATAGTGATTACTAGCATTTATTTTCATCATTAAAACTGAGATTTCGACACTGGTTTGTTTAATTTCTATACTATATACAATTAAAAAATTTATCTATAGGTGATTTATTAGTCTAATATTTAATTCAATATATTTGATTTGTTATCCTTTTTATAGCTATTGTTTTAAAACCCTATTTTTTTATGAATTATTTTTTCAGATATATTGAAATTCATTATTGGCTTACATTTCATGCTACACATCATTTATATTTCTGTATATGAATTAAAAATGTATGAATTTTCTACATAAAATATTAATATTATCATTTCGGTCAAAAAACAATATGTTGGTTTTTATAACACAAAATATTGAGTTCTATTGATAGCTTTAATTACACTGAAGACCAAGTTTTACTGAACTGCATTATACTAATAATAATATTAATTAATATGATAGTTATCTTATATTAATTGTGTGAGAACCTATTATTTCATTCATATATGGATCCATTATATTTTTTGTCTAAATTTATTTCACAATATGAATATATATTCCTATAATTTTAGTAATTTTTTTTTGAGGTTTTCAGGTCTTTTTCGAAGCCCGAACCACACCATTTTTGGAAAAATGGAATATTGTATTTTTAGTCTAAATCATTTGGGGAAGTTTGCACATTTTTTGAAAACCATGCGAGGCTAGAAAGTGTGCTAGAATAGGGAACACAGTTGAATCTAACTATGTGATTTGGGTCATATGACAGTGTGATAATGCATGTGATTTTAATAGTGCTATTTCATAATATTGGAAAACATTTTCCCTAACCATAAATTATTCCCCTTCATACAATGACTTATGTATGATATCCATAAAATTATTCAAGGCTTTGTGGACAAACAGTTCATAAAATAAATTTGGGTGAAATACCTATTTTTCCCATAAGTATAAATTTAAACGAATCCCCACCTTCCGTTTTTATTCTATTAGACATCCCACCCATATTTACTCATTTTAATGCCAAAAAATCAATTATTTTAGTAATTGAGATCCATCGTCTATCTAGAGTCAAAATTGACCATCTTTTATCACAGTTGATATAAAATGGTAAGTACTAGATTCCGTTTTGATTATACATGATTCTTATTTCGATCAATGATGCCATTTTCATTCATTCCCATATACCCTACTTTCAAGGAATTTAAACATTTTAATGACATAATCTATAATAAATAATATTCCCATATCTTATTTAATTATATTTATTATTATATAATATTTTTATAGAAATCACATTAATGTATTTTATTTTATCTGATAGGGTTAAACATATTACTATTTACGATTACCATGAATAATAATTTCGTTGAATTTTTATCACATTGTCAATATAAGAATAGGTTTCTATCAATTCCAGTTGACATAGACAAGGGAAGTGGTGGACTCAACATATAGGATATTAAAAAATGAAGAACATTATTATGATATTATGAAGTTTTTTTCATTTTTGGAATTTTTCCACAAGCCAGACCAATTTCAGATCCAATAACATATGCATGATTGAGACTGTTTATAGAATAATTTCACACTCATCATGATAATGTCTTAAGCCATGTTCGTCAAACCACCCATTGAAATTCCCAACACTGCACACCATACTATTATGGATTTTCTTATGCATTATAGGTATAAGTATTAAGAACATAAGAATATAAATTCATAAATTATTTTTAATAGAATAATGACTATATTATTATTACATTCTAAATGATTTTTATTTTGATTTAATAAAGTAAAAACTATTTTTTTTATTCCTTTTAGAATTATGTTAAGGAATTTTTTAGTTAATATATTTTTTAAAGAAAAATAATAATAAAATAATTTTAATAAATAATTTTCATAGATTTTATATATAACATAATTTATATGAATTCAATGTATTGTTTTATAAGGGTCAAAAAACATTATTTGTAAAAAATTATAGCATTTCGTAATAAATATATATATTATTTTAATGTAAAAATTCACAAATTTTGAATTTTTTGGATAATGTGAATATTTGTTTTTGGTATTAGAACATTAAAATTTTTCATTGGTGGGTTTTTAATAATTTTCTAAGATTGTGAAAATTTTATGTAAAAATTAAATATCTTATAAATATACTTTTCTGTTTTTTGAATTCATAATGACACTAAAGTGATTTAAAAAATAAATGAATTTGGATCCGTGATGAAATCAATTTTTTCATTTTGATATTAACACTTTTTAGAATCATGTAAAACCGTGTACAAATATATTTTCATTCACTTATAATTATATCATTAATATAGAATTTATTTTAGCGGAATTATATATCATTAGTCATCTATCATTTTTATCCTTACCTAACCTGCTTCTATGCCGAAATTATTTAACGAATCATCCACTACCATCTTTTTATTATTCACTTAATTTTGTAATGTCTGTAAATTGACATTTTTTTTTGTTGGGATATCTTCTTAAATATACCCATTAATATCTTATGTAGACCTATTTCCATTTTAAAATATAGTTATGATTCTTTTTCTATTACATTTTCTTCATTAATTTATTCCAACGTTGAAAATTTTTAATTTGTGGATATGTTATTCAATGTCCCTATTATATTCTGTATTGGGATTATGTTCTGAGATACTACAACCTATCTCATCAACCCATTTTTATGAATTTTAATGTGATGTCGTTATGCTTCCCAAATATTAGTGTGGTTTCCATTCCAAAAAAACGTGTAGTGAATACCTTACAAATGTCCAATAAATTGTGATAATATTTATTAATATTTAATTAATATTTTGGATTTACTTCTATTTATTAGACAATGTTTTATATTTTCAAAAATTACGATGATGCATGAATCCTTTTTGAATTATAAATGTAGCACACATAAGCATTAGAATAAAATTAAAGTGATGGGTGTGCCCAAAATTATATTCTGTCCCATTACATTGGATAATGTTTAGTATCATGATATATCATGTTCAAATTGGGAGTGATCTTGATTCATTTATCATACTTCATCCACCGTGAATATTGGTTGGGTTAGGCTTGTCCTATATTTATGGTGTGGTTTTTTATGTTGTTTCAATATTTTCCATGATACGATTATCATGTTATATCATGCCTTAGTATACATGTTATGATTTTTTCTATTATTATTCAATATTAATAACCTTATTGTCAGACATGTATTACCATATTTCATGTTTTTTTCTAATCATATATTTATAGCTCACCCATTTCTTATATTTTGTCCACGTTATCCCATGTAGTTTTTAAAATCCATTGAATTTTAGAATCATGTTAAAGAATATTTCAATAATGTAGTTGTATACCAATTTCAAAATTCAATGTTTTGTAACTATTTCCAAAATAAACTAGACATATCAATCATCTGGGTTTTATTAGGAGTAATTTATTGTAATAAATCACGAATTAAATTATAATTAAGACAACGATTTTTATAGTTGGTATGAGTGATATTATATAATTATTTTTTGGAATATTGTATAGAAATACCTTGTGGAATCATTAATAATAAGACTAAGTATAAAAGAACATCCGTAAATTTTGGTAATTATAGAGTATGTGAATTATCCTGAACAAAATCCCTATCTGGATACTACAAGAGGACGCAGTTCAGGCCTAGATATACATAGTGGGTATGAACACCATCATTGTGTTTCGGGCCATACTCATCATACCTAGTACATGAAAATGGTCTTTACCAAGAAAATATTTTGAAACAACCTGGGGATATGATTTGGTAAACTCATAAGCACCATATGAACCATTATTAAGGGAACAGAAAATGCCTCATAAGAATATTTGGTAGGAAATAGATCATGGATAACATATATTGAAACATAGAAATTAAAAAATTAAGGAGGCAAATGTAATTTATATGTTATCTTCGAAATTTCATTGGATTCCTCTTTATATAGTTAACATTTTTAAATACCAATCCATAATTTCTCTTTTATACTATAAAATTCTCAAAAATAGGAGGAATCAGGTAAACTATCAATGCAAGGGTATATGTTTGTATTTCCACAATGAGATTGACATTTATAAAGAATAAAATGAAATAATGATAGATTAATGCAATTGTGTGGAGTAAATTTTTCAAAATGTTTTTTGATAGATATTTTCGTTATACTCTTCATATTAACATGGAAATGGATTTCCCTCACCCTCATCAAAAATGACAACTAATTTATTGGGGCATATGAGGTATTCATTAGAAGACACTCAATATTCACCTCTTATATTTTTTTACCCCCTAAATTCAATCTTTACAAATTATTTGGTCATTTTAATCAACACATATGCAATGCCCTTCCGATCAGAAACATTGATAGCTATGAGGAAATTGTATGATGTTCCGTCAATGTTGGGATGGATATCATAGAATTCTAAGTATCTCATGGGTATAAAATAAATAAATTATAGTAAAATTTTGATGGTCTGATAGAGAAATCCAATGATTCCATGAAATTTCAACATCCCATGGATCATATGTCCATCAAGAAGAACACTACAAATTGGAAAAATGGATGAAGAAATGTTTTAGGAATGGGATGAAAGGGAACCCAGCTAATAATTTATGACAAGAGAACCCAAATTATTAGATTGAGGAAATTAATGATCTATTAAAATCTCGGGGCATTGTTCATTTATTCAACTACAATGAACTTGGGAAATTTTGAAACCAGTTCTCTATGCCAAGGGGTTTTGAAGACAATAAACAACATCCAATATAGAAATGAAGAGATTTTTCCATCATTACCATGGATGTGGATCTTAACAATGATGTTTTCATAGGAAAACATGTGATTCATTTGATAATAGAGAATGATATTTTTTATTATTTTTATAAATATTAATTCATATCATGAATGTATAATAGAAGTATCCAAACACCACCAAAGAACATGGAAGTGGTGTTGTCAATGAAAACTGAAAATGGGGAAATTATTTAATCCAACATATATAACCTCTCCCTTATCAATGATGGCGCGATAAACATTCATGTGAACATTTTAATACTATCTTTGGTGGAATTAAATGCATTATTAGCATGGATTGTCCTTCCCTATATAATTCCAATATATATTCCCAGGATAAGGAAATAAATTTACATATTGTAAATCAACCCATGATTTTATACCAGTGCAAAGAGGAGGATCTATATTATTTATCACTACCATCTCAAGAATGGATAGTATTTCCCAATGATTAATAATATATTTCTAAAGTGATTAATTCAAAATAATGATCTATCCTCAACGTCAATTGTAATTTTTGGGAATACAATGATTTGTTTTTTATGGATTTCAATGATCTTCCTCCTAGAAGGGATGCTGATTTTTCAATACTTATTTTACTTGGGGTGTTTCTATTATCCAAGGCTCCGTATAATTTTTTTTAGAATGATGAGATGAATAAACAGCTATATTTGGAATCTAAATAATGCATTCATATTCCACAGTGCTTCACCTTGGAGTTCACTAGTCCACATCATCAAGAAGATGGATGGGTCAATTCACCTTTTCATTAATTATCATGAGCTCCACCAAATCAAGATAATGAATAATTATCCTATTCCATGGATTGATGAATTTTTTGACTAGATTTTTGTACCACAATACTTTTCCAAGGTGAATCATTAGTTTATATATTATCTTGTTAGGAGGAGATAGAATATATCCCCATGACTGCTTTTGTGACATGGTATGGGAACTATGGGTTCATATTGATTCCATTTAGACTCATTAATCCTCCATCAAAAATCATGGACATGTTGAATATATAATTTTTATGTTTTGAAGAATCATTTATGGTTGTCTTCAAAGATTATATTCTCTAATACTCCAAAATCAATGAGGAACATGAGTTGTAACGACCAAATGTTTTACCAATGGAATTACCTTATTATAAATATGACATATTGTATCATCACATTAGAAAGATCAATGATATCTAATGACACTAAATAATATGTTAAAATTAAACAAAAGTTTTCAACATCTGTGTTATGAATTTCATAAATCTGACAAACATAGTTACGATCAGTAAGATGTTAGGTGTCCGATAAGAAAAACCTATTTCTTGATGAATAATAAACTACCTTAATCGACAATGATAGTGTGAATATGTTTGGAATGTGTCATTGAGTTCCATAATAACCGCCAATAAAATAACTATTGGATAATGCAATAGAGAAAAATTCTCTATCCATCCTAGTTTCACCAAGGTAAAAATGATCTTCGATAACAAATCCATAGGGATAACATGTAGAAGTATATTTCAGAATACACCTCATGGTTAATTGTATGTTAATATGTTAAATTATGGAAACAAAAGACCAAATGGATGATGAAACCATTCCCTATACACATGTATAAATGGGATAATTTCATCATAGACATTGTCATGGGTATCCCAAAGGCGTTATTGGGAAATAATGAGACATGGGTTGTGGTTGACCAAGTCACCATGATTTCCCATTTCATCACTATTCAATAATATCATTCACATAAAAACATGAAATAATATATGTGAATGTTGTGGTGAGACTACATTGTGTTCAACTATCAATTTTCACTGATCGTGATCCATGGTTCACATTTAAATTTTGGACAATTCTTCAACATGCATTGTGTATAGAATTAAATTTCTGAACGACCTATCACAACAAATTAATTTCTAATCTAAGCAGACTAGTTAGATGTTTGAAGATATTCTGAGAGCCTTGTATATTGAATTTAATGTTGTAAAAGATCATTATACACCATTTTTGGAGTTCTCATACTACAATAGCTTCCACTTGAGTATTCAGATAGATCCATATGATGATTTGTATGGAAAGAGATGTAGAACTCCAACCTGTTGGGATTGTGTTGGAGAAAGAAAGCTACATATACCTGATCTTGTTCAATAGATGACATTGAAGGTTCTATTAATCCATAAGCACAACAATTATTCTCAAAGACATAAAAATAGCTATGATAATAACCATTTAAGGGAATTGGAGATTGATGTGGTATATAGAGTCTTCCTTTGAATATCATAATGAGAGACAATCATGTTGTTGGGAATGAAAGGAAATCTAATCTGAAGGTACATTTTCCACTTTGAGATCCTTGACCACATATGTGATGTGGAATATTTAATTTCACTTCTACCAAATATGGATCATATTCATGATGTGTTTTGTGTATCACACCTTAGGCAGTATATACCAGATCCCTCACCTGTATAGAACTCATATGAGGTACAATGGGAAGACGATCTCTCTTATGAGGAGCAACCAGTGAAAATTCTAGACCAGAAATGTAAGGTTTTACACTACAAGACAACCCACCTTATCAATGTGTTATGAAGGAAAATTATTTTCAAATAAGAAACTTGGTAACTAGAGGAGGAAATGGAGGATATATTCCATCACCTTTTGTGTAAAATAAAATTTCGAGGGCCAAATTTCATAATGGGGAAATAATATAAGGACATAAAGCTTTACCAATGGAATTAATTTCTTATAATTATGACTTATAGTATAATAACTTTAAGAAGCACACTATTATATAATGATACTGAATAATATGTGATAATTAAAAAAGTTTTTTCCACTTAAATGTTTTGAAATTTAAAAACCTTTTATACAGGGTTGTGATCTGTATGATATTTGGACTCTGATCAGACAAACTAAATTTTTAGTGAATATTTCCCTACCCCTATGAATAGTAATATGTAACTTCTGAATAGGTAATAATACAAAATAATAGTAACCTTACATAATAATGATTAAATAATTTTTACCCATCTCAGATGTGACAATTTGACGTTGTAAAAGTATTAGTATTTTGGAAAGTAATAAATCAATAAGAAGAAAATTTATTTTCATAAAATGTGTCAATAAATTTAAAATTATATTTATTATGGTTTCAATATAAATTTTAAATACATTATTATGTTATTTAAATAATTATAATATATATTTTTTAAAGAATTATTTTTCATGTAAATATTTATTTTAATAAAAAAAATTAAACTAATCATATTAATGAATTTATTATTTGAAAGTGGAATTCCTTTTTCAACTGTATATGTCAAAAAATTGTAAGGGTGAATTTTCTGTATTTTTAGGAAATACTTGAATTTTTATCCCTTAGTAAAATACAATAATTTACAATATGAAAACATTATAATTTAAATCCACTCTTCCTAACATCAAAATTAATGTAAGAACCTATGTAAAAAAATAAGACACAATCATCACTATTCTAGGTCATGTAATCATCACTATTTTATATCTTTGTGGAAATTAATAAACTAATGATTAAAATATTTGGAGAACCCCTCTCCCCTCTATTATAAATACCACCCTTCACACCCTCTATTCGTCATGCCTCTCAAGCATCAAGGATTGTATAAGATATATCCAAACATCTTCCAAATTCCCTCCCCCAAATCCATGAGCTTCTAGTGTCATCAAAATCCAAACCCTAGGTTCCATAATGTGGATCACAAGAAAAAAAAATTTGTATGTAATTCCCCTCTCTTCTTTCACTATAATTTCCAATCAATTTCATGTTATTTCTTATCTCTTACAAACTATCCTCATCTAAATGGTATGGTAAATCTAGTGTCTAACATTTAGTAAATTTTATTATAAAAATGGGACAATATATCATCCAACACCTTCCCCTATTATTTTTATTTAAGAAGATAAATTATTGTTCATGAGGTGTTAATTTATCACCTTCAAGAAAGACATGTTTTCTTTAGTCCATCACCGCCTTCAGATCAGGTCATTAAACCATTATTATGGTTGAACCTGATTATATTTTATGTATAATATGATATTTAATTTTCCATAACTATCTTTTGAAAATATTACTAAATTATTAAACAAAAAATGTTCGTTCTGGTTGAAATACTACAGAATTAACCCAAATGATAATCATTAAATTCTTATTAATTTATTATTTCTCATGAAAAGTAAAAAAATTATTTATAAGATAATTTATATTTCTGTAAAATCATCTATAAAATATAATTACAATTATGGATGTTTATCCATGTTTTAAATTAGCATCCATTTCAAAATACAAGTGAACCGTTGAAGAAAACTACAAAAACAAACATTCTCAAATAATGAATTTAAACTCTATAATTCATAAAAAACCCCATAAATGAAATTAATAATACAAAAATAATAAATATTAGTTTATATAAGGTTCTTTACTTGTTAATGGATGTATATAATGTCTTTATATACGAAAATAAAGTGTAGAAAGCATTCAGATACTTGGTTAGCAGAATTATCGAACCCAACTTTCATTCTTCAGGTTCTCCCTCTTTTGCTCCATGTTCAGTTTGGGTTATCTGTAAAAATAAATTTTTCATCATTATATTACAATTTATGGGATAAAAATATTCTCTAATTGATTTTATTCATAACAAAATTCTTTCCAAAAGAAATATTCTTTAAAACAAAAAACCATTTTTTACTTTTGGAATATTGTTTCACTATAAAGTCATGGTCAATGGTTATATGTTAAGAATGATATTCTCTCTTTATTATGGGAACAAAATTTTTAATAAAATATTACTTATTATGGGAAACCCATTTCATAAAATATTTATTGAATGTTTATGTTTTACATATTTTTAATGGGGAATGCATGATTTTGTAAATATTATGATGTGACAGGTACACCTTGAATTATATTGCACAATATGAATGTTTTAATGTGACTTGTATGCCAGGAATTATATAGTACTCCAATGCATTAGGTAAATTTATGAATCTCTTGAGTAAAAGGAAAATGATGTGTGAACTTAATGGTATAATTGTTCAGTACCATGTGTCATAGTTTACCACTAAGACATGATGTTTAATTTTTATGCCTTGCCACATTTCAAATATTTAATTAATTCTTCATCCCATGTTCATGATACTTTTCTTATGTTGTTATTGTTCTCGCCCATTTTTATATTCATCATATCCATCATTTTACTTTGATTTTACATCACCCTTTTTTCTGTATAACCAAAGGTGACTACATGTACTAAATAGAGTTAAAGAGACAATAAGAGGCTAGAGAAGCTGGAATGAAATATATTTTTATGCTTGATGTTGAAAATTTATTATTTGGTCGTAGTTGACCAAAGACAGTAAACATTTGGATCCTTATGGTGTTATACTATTATGTTGTTTGTCATTATAATGATGTAATAGTAATATAAGAAATGGTTGGGTCATTGTATGACTAGAATCTAAGAACTGTTTTAAAAACCCTATAAAAGGGTAAGACTTACTCTATGTATAAAAAATGTGTGTTCTCGTTGAATTAGGTCTATTTCATGGTGCATACTATCAAAATAAATAGGATATTTTTGGATGTTTCAAAGATAGAATAATTAAAGAATAGATGAGGATAATATCAATGATAGATATCCATATATTCCTTCTATTAACTATGTATTATCATATATTAATGATAAATTTAACATTATTATTAAAAAATATGATACAGCTTACTCAGAAGGGAATGATTTTTTTCTATATGTAAGAATGTGTGGAAAAAATTAATGATATTTAAAAGAGGCTCATCACTTCACCAATGATCACAATAACAACATGTTGGGAACACATTGATGTATACTGGTATTATTCAAATAATTTATTATGATATGTATTGATGGAAAATGAAAACGTGATATCCACACCTAAAGGAAGTAAAATAATCATGAGAAAAACAATTCCATGAATTATCTAGAGTTTTATAATGTGGTACTTGCATTGAAAATATTATGGCACTATCTTTATGGTTGGATGGGTGAGATATATACTGATCACAGGATTCATAAATGTATGTTGGTACCTAAATAGAAAAATATTCACCTGAGAAATGTTTTTGAGATCATAAAGTATTATGGCTTCTCAATCCTCTACAATAATCGTAATAAAAATAAGGTGGAATATGATCAATATTGAAAATATATTAAACCTATATCAATAATATTAATCATGAAGGTTCCAATTTTTTAACCTACAACTAATGTATATGATAATCATTAATGAAATAAGATCATCATTCCTCCTCTAATTATTTCTTAACCATCGCTTAGGGTGAAAATAAAGGATACTAAAAGGAATGATGTAGAAGTTCCGAAGAATGTGAATTCCATGAGAAAGGGTAAATCATTAATGTTTAAAATGATTGAATTACTAAATGTGTGATTTAGTTAAACACAATGTGTTCCATAAAATCATTCATTATTAAAGGAACAATTGGATGATGTACATAGTTCAACATTCTTTATTCATTCATGACGCACAAAATGCATTATGATATTATTTAGCACTATTAGTTGGATAATATGAATAATTCTATCACAAAATATAAATAAAATTACGTATTATTCAGTCTAGTGTGGGTTGAAATAACAAAGACTAAGGGGATTATACAACCATTAGAAATAACAACATATAAAAGGAAGGAAATCACTATATAATTTATCACCAGACTTCTGAAGATATCCAAGGGAACCAATTCTATATTAGTTGATGTGGAATAGCCTAAAAATTACGCAAATTATTGAATTTCTAGTAGAATTATCACAAGATCAACAGGCATGAATATACTAGGAAAGATGGTAAGGCATAATGTATTTTTACTATAAATTATTCATAATCATGATTTTAGATTCACCACCACATTCGAAAAAATTCTCCATCATGATGAAAATAATGAGAGGAACCTTAATACGGCATATCATCCTAAAACTAATGGAAAATATGATTTTAATATTTAATAATTGTAATACATTTTTTTATCATGTTTTATGGACATCAAATGAGGATGGGACTGACATATTCCTTTGGTTGAGTTCTCTTACAACAACAGTTTCCACTCAGGCATCCATATGACTATATATAAAGCTATATATACAACGAGGTTCATAAAACATTTATTTTGGGAGGATTTTAAGGGGAAAAAATTCATAATTATTTTAATGGTTTAGTAATGGTTTTAGAAGTATAATAACATTCAAAATCATATCAATAATACTCAGAGTCTGAATAATATCTATGCTTATAATTTTTTATGAGAGTTTGAGTATTATGTTAGAGACATGATATTGGTTTAAATATCTCAATTGAATAAGGTGATGAAATTTGGGATTACGGAAAATTTTAATTCCATATACATCAGCGTCTTTGTGATCATTGATCACATTAGAATGGAGACATATCATATTGTTCTCCCACATAACCTCTATTAAGTACAAGATATATTCCATGTATCCATCTTGAGATAGTACACATGAGACCCCTCATATGTACTCAATCAAAAGGTAATACCTTTGGAGAATGCCCATTACTATGAGGTTTTTTGGGTGAAGATCATAGATCAAAAATAAAATAATATGTAAAATAATACAATGCTAAATTAAATATTGTTATGGGGGAACCAAAAGTATGAAGAATCAATGTGGGATCTGGAGGAACTATTGAAGTAGAATTACACTCATTTTTTATGGTGGGAAATGAAAATTTAATGGGAATAATTTCTTAACGGTGAATATTGTATCGACCCAAACTCTTATATATAAAATTTCCCCTTTTTTGTTAAATGACGTATTAAGTAATATAGTTATAATAAAGTCTATAAATTATTTTTTCTTATCCAATTGGATTTAAAATCCATTAAATATTATTATCATTGATAATATATTCATTAATCAGTGATAATATGATTAATATAAATATCGAGTTTTACAAATCCAATCGACCCAGAAAAATGAATTTTTGGATATAACATATTGGATTGTACCATATGTATCCCATTTATAGAAGAATATGGGGGAGATATCATTTCTAGGATTTTACATAAATCATTTTCATGATGACATCCAACAACCATATCAGGATTGATACCTTTTATGGGACTTGATTAGGAGCATCGAGATTATGGCCCAAACCGTGTTTGTAAAACAAATCCATGAAAGTACCCCCAACGAGAACCTTAGTCATCATATTTTTATGATGTATTAAAGACACATGAGTCAAGACCCTTTAAATATAATTATATACATTATATTATATATAATAATTATTATATTATTGATACTTTTTAATTTATTTTAATTTTGATACAATAAAGCACAACCTTTATTTTTTGTTAATATTAAAATTCAATTAATAAATTAAAGAATTAATGGATGTTTTCAATAAATGATATTTTTATAAAATTTTATTAGTAAATAATATTTATCAAATATAAATGATCATATAGTTATTATGATTTAAAATATAAATTTTTTAAATGTTCATAAAATGTTATTGTTAGAAAACCAAGCATTTCGTAATAAATGTCATTTTTATTTTAAAATGTAAGATTCGAATATTTATAAAACTATTAAGATATAATGAATGTTTTCTTTGAAATATATCCATTGAACTTATCCATTGGTTAATTGTTATTAATTTTATGAGATATTTTAGTTTTTGGGTACACATTAAATATCATATAAATTTAATTCTCATTTAATGACATCATAATGACAAACAAGTGATGCAATATTTATAAAAAATGGAATCCATCTCTGAATATTGTTTTTCCATTAAAATAATATGATTTTATATCTATTTTAATTATTTTGTAAATCCATTATAAATCCTCCTATTTATATACTATATTATAATGATTTATATTCATATCATTAAAAGTGTGACTCACCTCCCCATAATCAAGGGAATTATTTTAAAAAGATATAAATAGGGACATATAAAATAAAAAAATCCCTTTCATTTAGTAGTAACCATGGGAAAACCATGGGATGGTTTGTGTTTTTTGATATTTTATTATATAGAGTCCAAATCATAAATAATTCATCAATCCCCCACTTTTCTAATATAATCCCACACAAGATCATATTTATCTTTAAAAAATGCCTTTGAAAAACATACAAACACTATCCTCTACTTTCTAGAATCTTGCCTTGGTTCCTCCATGCACTGAAGGGGCATATCTTAATCATTTTGAGACACACTATCATGTATGGGACCTTCCACTCGTCCTTTAACTTTATGATCCTTATGAGAAATTTGACTTTTTAATTTAAATTGGTTTTATTTTTATAAATTTATAATCATTTCCTTACTTAAAATTTATTTATCAAGTATGAGATATCAATTATCAAATCCCATTTTGACAATTGGTGTAGGCATTACTATTCAAAAAAATTATTAAGTGATATTCCACTAACATCTTTTTATCAAGACGTTCTATTTGAAATGTATCAAATTTTATTTATTTTGTTGGAATATGTTCCTTCATATTCTCATTACTATGAATTATTTTTATAAATTATTAGATCATTATTTCACACTAATTAATCCTTCCATAATCTTTTATATTCAGTAGTTACCATGCTGAAATATAGTTATTATTAATTTATTTATTCATGGTTTTTCATTTACTCGTGCGTTAAATATCCAACTAATAATGTGGAAGTATGTTTTTCTTATGACTTTATTACATCCCATTTGATGGATATTTTATGAGAGATCTCATTATCTCTCACCATTAATTTTTATAAATCATTTTGTGATGATGTTATGCTAAATTAAAATGACTATGATTTCCATGCCAATCCATTTGAGTTGTGAATAACATAACCATTTAATATTATGGTTTTTTACCTTTATACACATATACATTTGATTTTGGATTTTAATTTTTGTATTCCACAATAATTTTTCATTCAATAAATTATGATAAAGAATGAATCCATGGTGTATGATGTATGTAAAACACTTATTCATGAGAATGAAATGAATGTGATATTTGAGCCTAGAATTATATAATGCTCCAATGAATTGGTTAATTTTTAGTATCCTTCTACATCATGTTGGAAAATAGAGTGAAAAAAATTCCATTATGGGACTTTCTACACTATTATATCTTGGTGGTTTATCCTGGATGTATGATTATGATAAAGTGTTTTAATTTTTTTCCACATTTCCCAATTTATGATTGTCATGCTATATCATGTCTCGTTGTCCATGTTTATGATTCTTACTCATTTTATTCCACATTTATATTTCTATTTTCTAACATGTATCACCTTATAACATGTTCATTCCCTTGGTATGCATTAAAGATCACCACATTCTATCATTTAACTAGGGGTTATCCCATTTAGTTATAAAAAGCCCATTTAAATTTTTATGCATGGTACGGATGTTTCAATAATGTTGTTGGATCCCATGTTCAAAATGTTATGTTATTTACCAAATTAAAAAATAATGTATACTTATTTATATATTGGGTTGTATTATGCATAATTTTACGTCATAAATCATGAATTAAGTTTTAATAAATATGAAGTCTATTATAACCATTTTTCAAATACCTTGTAATACATGACTAACTAAAAGATGATACTAGATGAGCTGTGTTAGGAGAGCATAGGGAAGGTGGACTATAGCTCATTTCTATAATTCCATCACTTTTCATATTGTCATATATTCATTATGATTTCAATGGGTATTGTTTATTGAAAAACAATTTGTGCATACAGTCATCTAGATGGTATCTCATGACCCTTCTCATTAATGTAATTCATTCTTGGTGTTCATGACCATAAATCTGACAACCTCATGTATTGTGATATTCCATATTTTAGTTTTATGAATTTTAACAATTTTGAGCCTTTTTTGGATGTGTTCAAGATAATCCAATATAAGGGCAATCCTCCTTACATTAAAAGGATACCGAATTATTAAATGTCTTGTACCATGTTGATCCACACTTTACCCATCTATGGTAAGTGTTTGAATTTATTAATTAACATTAAATGAATAGGAAGGTTTTTGTTATGAATATGACTAAGCTTAATAAATAAAATAAAATTCTTGGATACATAACTTATCGCACCTTTCCAATCATTGGGAAGGTATAGGAATGATTCAAGTTAAATGAGCATAGAAGAAATGATTTAATGAAAAAATTTCATGCACATTTTTCTATGTCACATTAATGAATGGAAAGACTTCCACCAATTTATATTAATTTAATTATTATGACATAATTGTATTAGTCAAATGGATTCATGTATTTTTATTCCATTCCAATTTTATGAATGGAATGAAATTATACATTGATTTTTTAAATGACATTATTTCTAAATTGAATACATTATTTAAATTAATTAAATGTAATTGGTCCAATTACACATTGTCCTTGAAATAATAATAGGAAGGTACTAAATTGATTTATCCATTGTAATTATGATGTAATTATGTTAAATCACATGGTTGACATTTTTATTTAAGGATGTCAACATTCTAAGATGGGACTCACCTTTGAACCAGTTCCTGGTCTATTTGGGGTTTCTCAATATGGCACCATAATATTCATCCATTACAATTATAGGAATCCTTGGATACATTCCATACATCCATCATTTCTTCTATGAACATGAGGTTCCATATTTATATACATTGGGCCTCATCGTAGATTATCTCATTTTACATTGAATTTAATCAACAGACTATGTTAGATCTTGTTATTATGTAATTCACTAGATTATGCTCCTTGGATAACAATCATAACCTTAGGAAAGATATAGTTACTCCTGAGATGGAAACCCTTGAGGTCTAAGATTCCTTGGTTACTACATTATAAACATTGATTAAAATTCTTAGTACATTTTGTTTTTGTGATTATCCTTGAACCTCTTCATTAGTATAATTATCAAGGATTCCTTGATACATATTGAATCCACTACTATTATTATCATGAGTTGATGTCAATGCAGGATATGCCACTCATAACATATTTTTTAAAACATTAAATAAATCTATTAAGTAATTGGTTGTATGTTCAGACACAAGCCTTGTACTAGAGCATATACTTTAGTATTAACATTTACTATACTAATTTACTATAATATAAATTCATCCATGCACACATTCAAATTAAATTACAAGGAAAATATGTTATATAAACTATTGGTTGTGGACTAATGAGATTTATCACACACCCTAGTTGGATTCCTCTAGTATCTGAGGAGTCTATATGAATATAACTATCAACAAAGTTAAGTGTTAGGTATTACACACATGATTGATTGCTGTTTTTTATTAATCTTGTATCATATGACCATGGTGGAGTGTAGGATGCATGTGATTGTTTTTTATTCCTTTTCAACATATTTATGGATTTATTAACTACAACTTGTATACAAGTTTACCAATATTTAAGATACATAACATATCAATTTATTCATTTCTATATTATTCATTTTTATTCTAGTTGATTTAGTTATTCTTACACAAGGCTTCTTCTATTTTGTTGTACATGATTCCAGTACTTCGGCTATATAATTATTTTTTGGTGTATTATATATTATCCAATGTGATACACTCTTGTAATGACATCATATTCTCCCCATAGACACCCCCTAAGCCCACACTGCTAGTTAGAGGCCTCTGGAATTTGGGTGGATGCACTTGAGGCCATGTGGATAATATGTGTCATAACACTTTTATGTGTAATCTATTTCTGAGGAGTCATATATTGGAATCATAGTGGTTCTTTTCTTGATTTAAAATTTTATACATTATATTAGATATTATGAATCCTATATAACATGGTTATAATATGTGGTTTGGAATTGTTAAAACATGTTAATAGTAAATGCATAGATTCCTAAATTATAATTGTTATTCTAATTTTTCCGATTATATTAGATATTATTTTTCCATTTGGTGACTCACATTTTATGTTGTTTTGTTGATTATTATTCTAATTGAGATTACATTTCATCCTTCACCCCATTATAAGAGCATAAAGATCATTGTCAAATGGATCATAGTAGACACATAGTATTCACAAGTAAGAAATGTTTCCATTCCATATATGTGTATCTCCAACATGCATCACTTAGTATGCCTATGAATTTTTAGTGATCCGTAAATTTTAAATATGATTGTGCCACTTTTTAGATGATATTGAGTGATTTATAATTTCAATTCATGAGGTTTTTTGGGACCTTATTGGTTGGAACAGTTAATTTACCAAATCAAGCAATTAACTATTAAAAAAATGGGTGTTAATCGTAGAGATTAAGAGCATGTTCCCTGATATATTGGGAGACACAAATCATTTATAATAAAACATGAAATATGAAAACTATCAAATGAAGCATGATAGTGAAACATGAATTTTAAAATTAAAAGTTTTCAATTCTTTAATCAATCTTATAATTTTTATGAAAGTTAAAATTGTGAACATGGTAATTAAATATGAATGACTTGAAAAGGATTTGTGTAAATGATGAGAAAATCAATTATTAACCCTTAATATAGTTGGAAACTGATAAAATATAAGTATTAACTTACCAATAACTATCCTTTTAAGGTATTATTAGGAGTGACATGTTATAGTAATGATCTGTTTAATTCGTTGACCTTGTTCTAGTGTATATATTCATAAGATTATATCATTGTTCTATGTTATGTTCTTGGAGTATTTTGACCAATTCCACCACGATGTCCTTGTGTTTTGAACTATGAATGTAGGGATGAATATGATCCAAAGATATTGGGTCATGAGATTCCATAATTACCTAAAAGAGTGATACTTGAGTTATTGACTGTTGTACCCAATTTGGGCACTGACACTCAATTTTGATATTCTCTTCTATGACAGTTGTAGTAAATTCATGGTGATCCCTGAGTTTCACCTACGATGGGTAATATAAAACATGATTTAATACAATAGTTTACTACCACATTCTTGTGGGATGGTGGTCTGTAGGTGATTGAATAATGTCAAGAGAACACCTCTACTATAATTTAGTATGTATAGATGCATCTAGAGCGAAGTTTAAAGTGTTTTTTATAGATGGTTTATGATTTTGACAACCGTTGGTGGGATTTAGTTTCCCATGATGTTTATAATAAGGGCATGCTAATCCCATTTTTCTAAAATAATTTCTATGATTAGTTATTTCCTCAGACATTGAATTCTGAAATATCCACTGATTTCATGCATCTCAACTCGGATTTTATATCTGAAATAGTGTAGTCAATTCATTTCACTGAGTAACATCTATTTGCACTTATTATAGCCTATGAATAGATACTACGATTTGTATTCTTTGATGATGTGCATTAGTATACCATTCATACTTAATTGAATGATTTTCCCCTAATTAAATGTTTAAAAATTATTTAATCATGATTTTATCAATAAGAAAATCGAAAGGGATAGTGAATGTAATAGGCATAGTGGACCAGTGTCACAACATGCAATTAGTTCTTCCAATAGCTGGAATTCATCTATCTTGTTTTATAATAACACAAGATGATGATATAGTACTAGTACTAGTAGCTCTTTATTGTGTCACTAGTGTTGATGATATGGGTACCTTATGTCTTAGTATTGTAGAGACACTCTGGAGTTCATGGAATGTGTCTATATGGGGCATCTTTTGGGATTTTGTTGTACATGTCCATCCACTTCAACTGGTAGCGGTTCCTTGCAAGAAAAACCATTAGGGGATGTTCTTTGATTCTATTTCAGGTGGGCAGTTAGAGTAGCTCTTGATTGATGAGATACGATATAATTCAAGGTCCGAGTAGCCAAACTCATAATCACCAGAAACAATAGCATATAAAATTTCATCTTGGTAGTGAATTTATTTCCTAGGGTGGTTAATATTGCCAATAAAATAAATTATAGTCAATAATATAGGGTCTTGATATTGGATCATCTATTTTGTGAGGAACCATTATAGTATCCTTTACTATTTTATATTCATTATTGGATACAATTTCATCATATTCATTAATCCCATTATAAATCATCGAAATTATCATGTTGGATATACAATTTTACTATTGTGTAATGATCCTTGATACAACATTCGGTGGATAGTCAGAGATGTTATTAAACTATTGGGACATGCCTTTATTAGGTTGGTAGTTATCCCTTTCTATGGGGACTCATTGTTAATGAGACTATTAGCTTCAACAACATTCATGGTATGGATTGGTTGGTTTCGTATCACCCATTTATATTCATTTATTTTCAAATGATCTCATTTGCATCACGAGAGGGAAGAGGTTATCTACATAAGGGTGAGTGGGATTTCTAGTATAGCAGGGCTGTAGCTTATAATAATGTTCATGTTGGAGTGACCCCCAATATAGCCAATATCTTCAGGGAGGATCTGGGTAAACATTAAGGTAAATTCCTTTAATTAGTATATCATTTTAGGGATTTATGTCATAATCATTATTTGGAATTCATCTTTAGAGAGAGGTAGTGTTTAAAATTTTTCTTATTCTAGGAGAAAGTCCATTGTTAATTACTCTATGCAGGATAGAATCGATAGAGCATTGATAGCCTTATTTGTATTTAGAATATCCAGAGGCCAAAGGTTCCATAAATCCAATCACTTCATCTTGGGTTACCACCATTCTTTTCATGAAGAAATGTATGGTAACCTTTGACATTGTGATGATTATAGGTGGTTCAACTAGATTAGAGTCAAGATCTGATATCCACTTCCACAAATGGATGATCTCTTTGATAAGCTCTAAGGGGATAGAGTCTTCTCTAAAATTGACATTAGTTCTAACTCTCATCAGGTGAATGTCAGTCCATTGGAAATAACTAGTAAATAATTCCCTTGTAGGTATGGTATGTATGAGTTCTTTATTATATAGTTTAGTCTCATGAACAATCACACTATTTTATTGGTTCTGAAGAATATGTTGCTCCATTCCAATCTAGATTAATTTTTCATAATAATTTTTTATGAAATTTTCACTTTTTCTAATAGTCATTATAACCGTACTTGGAATCATTAGATTATATTATGTAAACTAATTTAGAATCAACATTATTACAAGGTTTAAAAGTGTAAATTATGGATATAAATTGTTAATTTTTGGGGTCCTATTATTTCATAATCAATATTACCTATTTACCTGGAGAATGTGAGTGTTGTGGTTTCATTATAACTTCCAAAGAACATATAATATATATGTATTTTCTGGTTTATTTATTGTTTTTTGATTAATTTTATATAGAACCTATAAAAACTATTTTCCCCAATTGTTGGTCATATAGTGAAAGGATTTAAATTATTAGGGTCTGAATAGTGAGAGGAATCATTTCAAGGGATAAATGGGAGGGATGTCTTGACAACATTTCTTGCTGATCCAAACCCTACTAAAGGTTATATCATCTTCTGTGATGCATCAGTCACCATCTTAGGAACAATCATGGTGTAGGTTGATATATTTGATTCTTATGGATCACATTACTTGATGTGGCATGAGGACAACTAACCATCACAAGACCCTAGGTAAGAAGTACTAATCCATGACATATATGACTAGAGACACTATCTATTGCGGGAGTGATTTTTTGTGTATACATACATTAATATCATCATATATCTCTTTACACATTGTGACTTGAATCTCAGACAATAAATAAGATTCTAATATATGTAGTACATTGATTTCTATCATGCATGTACACCTTGAATATAAAATTTTGATGCAAAAGAGCTAATATAGAAAACATGGGAATTGGTCATACGAGATTCTAGTAATGAATAGAAATAATTTAATCTCTTATATAAGCTGTAAATGGTTTATTTTAATAGTAACAAGTAGTCATATGTTGTATCCATGATAGTTACGTCATCCCTAATTGAGAAGGTAAAGACCATGCAATGATTATGTCATGACGAAATGGTTCGCTATGGGAGCATAGAAGAAGATGACTTGCATCTAGATTACTCTATGGATAAATACAACATCTTCTATATACAAGGACATGTTTGGGTTCCTACTGATAGGAGAGAGGAGTTGATGCCAGATTCCCACACTTCTAAGTGGGCAGTTCATCTAAGAATCTATAAAATGTATTGAAACAAACGTTGATATTATTGGTTGTCTCTGAAAACATGTAAAATTATCGATATATTATATGGTGTTCCACAGATTCTAGGTGAAGGAAGAGCACTGGAGACCTATAGGCTTTCTATAGAAAATTTTAGTATTGTAATAGATATGATAACATATTTCTATGGACATTGTAGTGGGTTAACCCAGATCATCTAGAGGTAGAGATTCTGTTTTGGTAGTCATAGACTAACTGATGAAGAATTCCCACATCATTACCATCTGGTAGAAATTATTATTTGATTAGATTAGATGATTTTATTTTCGTTATATTATATGTATACACAGTGTTCTTCGTCTTTTTTTTAGAAAGGGTTTCTCATTTACAATCGGTATTCTAGAATAGATTATTGATAGCAGTGGGTACATTGGTGTTTATGAACACAACCATTCACCCTCAGATATATAGTAATTTAGAATATATGATAATAGTTTTTGAGGAAATTCTATAAGAATGGGTCCATGATTTATGGTGTTCATGGGTGAAGCATATCCCACTCTTCATGTTAATCTATAATAACATCTACCATGAGACAATTCAGATGGATCCTTTTGAAGCCTTATATGGTACTCCATCTAGACCACCACTATGAATACTAGGGGTAGGTGATGAAGACATAATATGTCTTCACCTTCTAAAATATACTTCCAATTGATTTCATCTAATGAGGATAAATATTTCTAATTTCGAATCACGAAATAAATCTAATGTCGAACATTGAAGACAACCTTCGGAGATCATGTATGGGGGTTGTGTTTTACAATAAGTATCACCCAGGTTAAGGCATAGATGCATATTAATATGAAATAGCCTAACTAAAAAATCAAATGGTTGGTTACCTAAGGTGAAGATGTATTATGACTCCTAAATAACATGACTCCATAAATTAAATGGAAATTGACTTATTAATGATATTTTACCATGTTGATCCAAACATAACTAGTCTAAGATAAGTGATGGAATTTGATTGATTATATTAAATGAATTTGAATGTGTGTGGTATGAATATTAAATAGCCTAACTAATAAATAAAATGGTTGGTTACTTGTCATATCAGCAATTACATCTTATATTGGATGGTATGTGAATGAACATAGTTTTATGAGAATATATTAAATGAGTAAAATAAGTGGTTATATTTATCTCCAAAATTTTCACATTAATTAAATGTATGAAATTAAATTGATAACCTTAATTAAATAATCCTGTCATAAATTGATTAATAAAATTCTTCTATGTCATTAGTTTCCAAGGTAATTGTTTGAATAGGATGGAATAACAAATTTATTTGTTAATGGAATAATTAAAAAATGGCAAATTGATTTAAATGAATTAGATTTAAGGTACATAATTACAAATGTATTGTGACATACTTATAGGAAGGTTATAACTTGGGTTATCCTTTCTATTCATTAGGGAATTCCATGAGCACTCAAAGATTCTTTTCAGATTAAAGGATGCTTGTATCCTTGGATGACACCCACCTGAGATCTATATTCTCATCAATCAATTGAAACCCATTATAAAATTATAGTATTCATCATTTAATATTAAATAATTCCTTATATTCACTCGTTGTATCCATTAAGGCTTGATGGGATGTGAGGTTCGTTGGTTATATCCTTATTCCTAGCCATAGCGCATCACATTTTACATTTAATGTACTCTTTGGAATCGATTAGATCATGCTATAATGGAATGAATTGGATGATGATCTATTGGTTACACTCTTACCCTTAGCCAGGAAATAGTTAATATATAGTTAGTAACCCTTATGGTTTAGGTTTCCTTGGTTACTACCTTGGAACCTTTCAATATAATTATGCTGATAGGATGACCTGATGATTACCAAAAAAACCTCATCATTTGTGTTATCATAATTGCCTCTCTAATATCTATTAGAACCTCTACAATTACAATCATATGATGATAAAAATTTTCATTATGCCTCATGTTACATATTTATATAAACTGGAAATTAATTAATTAATGAACTGACTATATGTTAGGACACTCTATAAGGGTTGAATAAGGTACTTTGATATTTAAATTAACTTTACGTCTTTACTGTAATATAAATTAATATCTACCAACCAATAGTTTATATTACATAGATATGACATTATAGCCACCATTTTTTGGTGGCTACTGATATATATACCAAACAATTCGTAGGAGCTTCTAGTGCCCAGGAAGAATATTTGTATACTGGTTTCTAAAAATTAAACTGTAACACTTCAGAAACAGGATTTTCATTCTGTTCTTTGGATGGTACTATAAGATGATAACTAATATTGGTCATTGGATTCTATGTATTGTTTTTTATTATATTATTTGTTTTGTATAACATGTTTTTCAGGTGATTGTATTACAGTTTTTTATATTTCTAGATACATGTCATATCATTATCAATTTTTTATATTATTTTTAGTTACTCTTATTGATTTAGTTGTATCATTTGACTATTTCTTCAATGCCGGTCACTACTACACTACTTCTTCTATTTTCTTATCAGTTTTTATATTATATGTTATTCACTATGATACACTATGGTTATTCTTTAATATAATCCTCAAAGATAAACCCTGGGACCTCACTATTAGTCAACTTCCTCTAGCATTCAGGGTTCTGTGATTGAGTCCATGTGGCCAACTCGGCTCATTGAAATTATATGTGGAATCCATGTTTGGGATGTCAAACATCTAAATGTGTAGAATTAATAGGATAAACTACATTATTAAAAAAATGAAGTTTTCATATTTTTATATCTATTTATTAAGAATAAAATAAGAATTATTTAAAGGAAATAAATTTTTTTTAGATAATTAAATTTTAGAAAATACGTTTTAATCATACTTGGAGAAAAAAATTTAAAATTTATTTTTACCACAGTCATAAAATATATATATAAATAAATAAATATTTTTAAATAGGTATATAAAAATTATATTATAAATAATTGCTTGTATATTTCTAAGAACGTTCGCATTTTAATGAATACAAAAAATAGTTAACATTAATTAAATAATATATTTTTGTATCTGTAATTTATTGTTAGAAAAAATGATGTTTGATTTCTATATTTAGTATTTATTTTTTATATACATTAATACAATTATTTATTTGGAATATATTTCATATTTATACTTTTTTAAGAAAACATTATTAATTTTTGATTACTTTTTCTATAAAAATGGATTTTTATCACTCATGTGATATTAAATTTAAATTAACATTTTTCAAAATTGTGAATGAAATATTCAAAAGTTGATTCAATATTTAAGAATAAAAATAAATTATATTTTTTAATAAATACAATAAAATTAATGTCCAAAATTATTAGCAGAAATAGTTAAAAAATTATAGCGATTAAATAAAATGAGATTACATAGAAGTAAATCATCAAATAAAAGGTGAAATAATGATACATCATGGGTATAAAATATATTTCAAGAAATTTTTTGACATTTGTGACATTAGATTATAATTTTAATCATTTGGGACAACCTTATATGAAATTTACTGATATGAAAAGTTAGGTAATTTTATATTCAAAACATTAAACATTCATCATTTCAATTTCAATAGAGAAATTTAATAGGGAAAAATATTTTAGGATATTAAAATTATTTTGAAATTTAATTTAGTTTTTTATGATAATTAATTTTAAAATTTTATGAAATAAATAATTACACTAAATGATTATAAAATTCCATTCAGGAATTATTTTGATAACAAATAACTAAAATAATTGATAATAATATTATTTAAAATGATTTAAATTGAATAAATTTTTTTCATAAATTTTTTTTAAGAATATATCATTTTTAAAACATTTAAGAAGAATGTTTTCAGATTAAATAATTAATTTGAAATTTTTATAAGAAAATTTAATTATCAATCTCAATAATGACATTAATGTTATTTATAGTAAATGATATATTATTTAAATATTTAAAGATACTAAAAATATTATATTATAGAAATTAACAACCAATGGTTAATAAATATAAAATATGGTGTATTAATGGAACTAAATATTTTTTATAATGATCATATAGGCCCCAAAATAGTAAAAATATTTTTAGTGCATTTTGGGTATAAGTGTTGTATTTGCGTATTACAAGTGTTTCTGTTAAATTAATTCTGAAAACACATGGTAGTTATATATTATAAATTTTTTATAATATTTATAATATGTTTTTTCAAAATTCTATAATAATTCTAAAATTAATTTAACCTTATTGGATAAATTACAATGGTTAAAATATTAGTTACCACTGTAAAAACTAAAATGCTATAATTGGATAAACAAGACGACTAAGAGGAATATAAAAAAATATGTATCTTTTTGGTATGTGAAGGAGTTTATTAATAAAATTTACCTTTATATCCATTATAATTTATTATTTTAACCACATGATGTTTTAGGGTCCTCCCAATAGTGAATACTTTTGAGAATTTACAAGGATGTCACTCCACTTCACCGATAAAAGGGAAGACTCTCTCCCCCATTCTTCAAAACTCTCACACTATTTAAATATATTAATTTCATCCTAAAATACCTCCCTAAATCATAAAAATGCAATTTATTTTCTAATTTGGTCCTAATTCCTAATACTTATGTCATTTTGTGGAATCCATACTAGTGGAACACGGATAAATGTTAACATTCATTAGGGAATGATTTTGTTTTGTTTCTTCCTCAAACCCCATAATTTATTTTTATACAATTATTATAGTATGAAATTATTAACATTAATATAATGAGATGTTTTTATGTTAATTTTATGACCAATAAATGTAAACATCTATCAAATGTGTTACCAAATCAACATTGGTGTGTATGACAGACTAATGCCTCACAAACTGATGTCATATTTTTAATTACCACTTATCATGGTTTATAATAATGATGGTCATATTTTTTACATATTATATAAATGATATTTATAATTTTATTATTCTATGATTATAATATCATACATACATTCAATCATTCCATTTTTTGTTGATATTATATCTTCCCTTATGTTTACGGCAGACTCCCTCCTTTTTGAAGCGTTGTGATTCATTCACACTTTACATGTAATGTATTAAAAAAGGGTTAAATAAAAATATGATGTATATATTATATAATATTTATACATCAATTATGATCAATATATAAAAAAATATATACATAACTTTTACTTATCTTTCATTCAATATGATATGGAAATGGAATCGGTGTTCATGTGTATGTACGATCTATGAACTCCATAAATGCTGTGTTCCAATTTCTATCACCAAAATTTATGGATTAGACTAAATAAATTTATATTAAATATATCTGATATTTATATCATAGATTACATTATTGATTTGTTGAAACCCTTATCATAGTAGGAGGACCAGAAATTAAAAGAGAATATATATATAAAAACAAAATCCCCAATTACCCGAAATATATCCTTAACATGAAATTGTAAATAAAAAAGTAATATTAAGTTAAAATAAAATCATACGTGGTATGATATAGGTGAATATGGTTTTTTATGACATTATAATTAACTGATATTTATTATATTTTATTTTTTATATAGTATGAAGAAATTCATGACTTAAGGAAAAGGATATCTGTTACATTTTTTTAACATTTTTGGGACACATGCTATATTCCTCACTTCAATCCTCTATAAGGTGCATATAATTCTATTAAATTTTTATTATGATTCTAATACTAAAATTAATTGGCATTTTAATATCCATTTTAGGATGTATTTTTCATGGGGTTTATTATTCATAACCTACATATTTGGTAAGGAAATAATATTTCATGTTTCTTCAATGAGATATATGTTATGTTCAGTACCATTATTATTTTACGAGGTCTTTATAATACCTATTTGACATGTTATATAATGAATCATTTTAATTTAATGATATTTTAAGCTTCATATAATTAAATTTTTTCATTTCAATTATAATTCAATCTTACCAATGTGGTAAGTGTTTATTTCTATGACCTCATCATTTGTTGGGATTTTCTCGATTTATGATTCCACTTATGATATATTATGACCCATATCTCTAAAATTATTATTAAATTTATTATCTAGAATTAAATACCCATGTAATGGTCCAGTCATCTACTCTTTGGTACTTAATATAATTTGCAATTTTTAAAATAAAATATCACTTTATTTCTCTCTTCTATTTTAATGTTTTTTCTCCTAAAACAATGTTTTAAAAAAATGCATTAAAAAATGTTCTAATATTCTAATATAATTTTTAAAATAAATTTGAACTCATGTTTAATGATTTTAATAAAATGTTATTAAAAGTAATTCCCATGTTGTTTTTAGATCATGTATCTATTAAATTCAACTAATAATGCTAAAGGAATCCTTGCATTTAGGTATACATCATTTATGAAATTATCATATTTCATGACCAATTATAAATTGATACATTTTTAAATTTTAAGGAAAATATTCACGTCAAATGGTTTTCTAAAATATTTAGAAAAAAATTGTATTTAAAATTAATTTTCAAATATAGTAATTTTAAATATTTGTTATTTTGAAAACGTGATTAAATTATTATTAAATGATTACACAATATATTATCAAAATTATTTTCAAAGAATTTTTTTTTTGAAAAAGATTTAATTTTTGAATGGTGATTTCAAATAAATGATTATATTAAAAAGAAAATTTTATAAAGGACCTATAAAAATCTTCCTCTATCTAACATTAAATTCATTAAAATATTTTATGATTTACTAGTGATATGATCTATGGAATACATTGAAATTCATTATATTAATAGTTTATGTTTATGATTGTTTTTTGTGAATCATGTTACACATCAAATTTGTGTATCATGATAAAATGATTATGAATCATACATCCTTTCAAGGGTTATACTGTGGTGAAATGTTTAGTAATCATGCCTATTTTCTATATGTTATAATATGATAAAATGATTATGATAACCATTTCATTTCATGGGATTTGATATGATTAATTTTTGTGATATTGTGTAACACATATGTATGAATTCATTGTTTGAACAGTAAGACCTATATCTCCCAACAATGAATTGGATATTGATGGATAATATATGAGTATAAATTTTATGAATGAACCTGATTATATGTTCTAAATGATATATTTGAACCTGATTACATGTTCACATGGTTATCCATGAGCGTGATTACATGTTAACAATTTTTTTCATGCACATGATAAAATATTCAAAATGTTATATGTGAACATGATTACATGTTCCCAATGTTATGTGTGAACCTAATTACTTGTTCATAATGTTATGATAAGAATTATACTTCATGTGAACAATGACAAAAATAGACATGGTTACATAATGATATCTTAATATGGGGTCCATATCTCATGTCATTAACATAAAGAGTGAACATATTTCTATTTATTCATGTTTGAAATTTCATAATATGATTTGTATTCCGCATTTCTATGTATTAGTATATAGTTGTTCTCTCATGAATCATGGTCTTTTATTTTCTTATAATTCATCTCTTATAATCGACTAATCATTATTCCAAGACTCAGGATTATGATCTTAGATTTTGATGGGTATTGTATTAAAATTATATAATCATGTTATCATATACTTATGCCTATGTAATACTTACATATTTCATTACTTATCCTTACCGAGGTTCTAAGCTCATAGTTTCATCTGTTTCATTTCCAAAGCTTAAGAATAATGTTTTTATTTATATCATGTCTATGAGTTGTATAAAATGGGAATATCATTGTTGGAAATGTTAAATATCATTCACTTTGTTATAAGACACTATTCCATGATATCAAAGGCATTAAATGTTTAGCATCCTTGAGAATGTGTTAGTGTAATTTTTTCAATGTTCATATAAAATTATTTGATATCCATGTATAATAATTCAATGTCCCTATAGTTTGTATCAAAGTAATGGTATAGATAAAATTTTGAAACAAGGATGAGAAAACTATATTTTGTCCCATATGGAAATTTTCTATGATAAGTCATGGTATTTAATTATGGATATATCAAAGGATGAGTAAAAATATAATGATTTCTCATGGAATTATTTTATATGATTGAGATATTTATTTTCTACAAATACACCCATGTATGGATAATAAAAGTTTATGTAGATCTGAAATAGCTATATGTTAATGTAACAAATCTAAAAATTTGTATTGATATAGACTTGACTAATATAGGTTCATGATGATTAACCTTGTTTTAATCAAGTATTGACCCTCCCAAGAGATACACGATAAAAATTTACAAAATAATTATGAATTTCTATGAATGGTTATATGGATGTTGACTACGAATGATATAAGATGAACATATGGTGTTATAGTTTAAAATAGTGGGGTTTAATTTAGAGATTTTATTAAATATTTTTCATGCTTATATTAGTTTCAATATGATTATAGTTTCTCACAATATATGTTGGTTTTATAAAAATGATGGAACAAAAAATTATCATGTTTAATTTTAGTCTAATGGACATGTTAGTGACTATAAGAAACAAAAATAGATGATATATGGTGTGATTACCCAGACTCTCTTGGTCCTTCCCTTTCCAAAAATCCGGGTCCTAAGGGGGGTAGCGTCTCGGTGAGACTGATCGGCACGATCGATCGAGGAGACCGATCGGTGAGACCGATCGGCGCGACCGAAAAGTGAGACCGGTCAGTGGGACCTATCGGCGTGACCGATCGGGGAGACCGATCAGCGCGACCGATCAGTGACACTGATCCGTGAGACCGATCAGTGAGACCGATCGGTGTGACCGATCGGTGAGACCGATTGTCATCACCCGGCCTTGTCGAGTTGTTTCCAGCAGCGCTCCTTTTTTGCGAAAATAGGGTTTTAAAACCTATTTTGACCTATTTGAGTGTGTTATAAAGACCTGTAACGCGCATAAGAGCTTTAATTAAATACTTAATAAATTAATGAGTCGGTTAAAACCACCTGACCCCCTTTTATGTCGAGTGGATCCGCGTGGTCAACCCACGACCCCCACGCCGTATGTGGTTTCACGTTCTCACCTCAACCGTTCGCGGCTCTTATAAACTAAGGGTTAGCCGTGGTATCTCCTTTCCTCGATCGCAGCTTTTCAGAAATATCTTCTGGTGCATCGGGCGCGCGACATCTTTATCCATAAAGTTACGCACCCAGCCTATGCGTCAATCGTCGATCAAACAAGTAGGGAATTTCTCCTTTGCCTCTCTAATTTTGTGTATCATGCGGAGTGGGTGTGAATTTGATTCTATATAATTGGATAAACCAGACCTAATTAAAGATAATGAAAGAATCCTATAAATAATGAAGAGGTGGGGGGGGGATTTCATCATTGATGTTGTTTATATTATGACCATCTTGTTGAATTGTGCTGGCTTATGCCTTCTGAAAATCAAGGCCATTGGTGGTCGTTGTTTGTGCACTAATGGACCCCTGCTGATGCTTAAATGGCTTGTTGTGGTTGTAAACACCTACTGTGAAAAGTAATTGGTTAATCACGTATATGTAGCAAAATAAATTGAGGAACTAGGATCTTTTTCTTTCTGTGATAACCCCCGATTAAAACACATGAAAATTGAAATCATGGAGTGTGTTAAGTCGTTTAAATCTGAATATACGGGCATGACCCTGACTTGTGTTGATGGTGGTAGTTGGTTGTTTTCTTTTCGGGCCGATTGCTGGAAATGTGGGAGGGGATGGGATCCCCTATCTTATACTCTTGGTGGTTGTGTCAATTTGGGGATGGGATCCCCTGTTGGTATGGATTCAGTGGTTGTGAGTTTTACGACCCGGTGGTTACTTGTCTATATCACATGCTCTGGTGGGATCCACTATTGGTGAAGAGAATGTTTAAATTGATGATTGGCTGGACTCTTTTACTTGGTTATGCTTATGGTGTTATTTTCCCAGTAGTGCATGAACTTATCTGATCATTAACACTGAACATGAAACAAGACTTGGACAAATGGGGTTTTTTGACGAGAGTCGTGACTTGTGAATTGGATATACTGGTGTTGTGTTCTGTAGGATGGTTAGAAAAACCTAGACTTTGGGTGAGTGCTTGTTACCTATATCTATACTTGTAGTTTTGTGTTTCTTATTCGTGCCCCACCCAATTTGAGCACTTAAGTGCCAAACACCCCCATGTCATGGTGGAGGTTGTTTTTTCCAACACTATTCTTGGTCGCTGGTTATTATATCCTTTTCTGCTCCCTTTCCCGGGTAGCCCAAATATCTTCAAGCAGGCTGTGATGGCCTGAGGTCCATTATTATCCCAAGAACCTTCGGGCGGGGTAGTGTGATGGCTGGCCAGGTGTGTGCAGCTGGTGGTTTCCCAAGTGTCTTCGGGATGAGGCCCAGGTGTCTTCGGGCATGGTAGTGGATTTTCTCTAGCCCTGGTGTCTTCGGGCATGGTGGTGGTTGTTCTGGCCTAGGTGTTTGCAGGCGTGGTTACGTGTGACGGTAGATGCCCAGGTGTGTGCGGGCGGGAATTCGACAGTGGGACTACGTGTGGTTATGGCCCAGGTGTGTGCAGGCGGGTGTGGCAGTGGGACTGCAGTGAGAATGTCGGGATTGGTCCGATGCGTAGAATGTCTCAATAACCAGTGGGAAAGTGGTGCGGGGTACCCAAACATCGATGAGATATTATTATATATATTACTTGACTTGCATTATTTGGGGAGTGTGCCTTGGTGAGTCCTGGGGTGGATAGTTTACCTTGATAGGTGTTTGGTTTACACTTTTCTCATGGTACTTTAGTACGTCCCCCACTTCTGCACGAGAGTCTTTGCTTTTCCCTACTGAGTGTACTTGTATGCTCACCCTACGTATATAAAACTTCTTTCAGGTTTCTAGGAGGACTTCGGGGATCACGCAGGACCTTACTAGCTTGGACCTTTGGGGCAGTTGAAGTTGTTGCTTTTCCTCTTTGGTACGTACCTTTGTAGTCACCTTTTGTACCTTGTGGATTTACTTTTGGAACATGCATGTGGGAATGGTTTATTTTTGGCATTACTTTTATTTTACCTTGGTGTTGTTGAGTTTCATCATATCATCTCTCAATATTAAAAAACAAAAAAGGGGTAATGCCTTCCATTTGTGAGAAATTTCTATACCCTTGTTGCTAGTCGCCACTCTGGGACCTATTGAAGGCAGGTCTCGGGGTCATTATCTCTCCTTCAACATACAAAAGGAAGGGCCTGGCAATCTGCCGACCCTTCCCAACTTTTGGTGCAGGCTGGTCGTGACAGAATGGTATCAGAGACTGATGGTTGAGTGATAGGATGGAGTCTGGAGTTAGGCATCGTGAGGATTGCATGGGATGGTAAGGAAACAGTGTTGGGTGACCTTGGCGCGTGAATTAAGCCAGCAAAGACCGGATAGGACCCAGGATTTTTGGGCCCCCTGTGATCCGATGCAACGACTCTGGAACTACCGAACGACCAAGTGAGGCCACACTGATTGCAGGGTAGAGACCCTAGGAAAGGTATATGCATCATAATGACATGTGTTCTTGTGTTTCTGGGATGTCTTGGGAATTAATAATAAATTAAATTTTAAGAAGTTTTGAAGACGATATTTTGCACTACTTGGGCTTAGGCATTCCTTGTTTACCTTGCAGCTATGGCACCTGGAAGGTGACCACATGTGGTACAGGCGATCAAGGTCCTGGAGACTACTTTGTCCGATCGGCAGAGAGCTGATCGAGAGGAAGAGGATGACCAGTGGCAGAAGACTCTTCGGGCCTTCCAGCGATAGGCCCTTGAGAAGTATGAGGGCAGCACCTTCGATATGAAGACGGAAGGCTCGATAGAGGAGCTAGTTGTAGACTTCAGCCTGATTCGGGCCCCGACCGAGTACTGGGTTCCTCTGGCCGTTATCCAGATGCAGGGAACGGCATGTCAGTGGTGGATGCTTTGCATGGGGGAGAGAAGAGATTCTAAGGTGGCTTGGGTGGATTTCTAGAGGGAGTTCCAGGTGGAATTCCTCTCCTAGACGATGAAGGAAGAAATGAGGCAGGAATTACTCTCCCTCCAGCAGGGGATTATGTCCGTGAGGGAGCTAGGGATCAAGTTCAAGGACCTCCTACATTTTTCTTCGGACCTATTTCCCGACGAGGAGTCTCGGGCAAGACGTTTAGAGGAGTCACTCCGACCCTCCATCCAGTATGCAGTTACCCCCTTTACCCTGACAGCATACTTGGAGGTCCAGAAGAAGGCCAAAGTGGTGGAGAGGATGCATGCTCTAGGAGGAGTGTCTCGAGAGTGGATCTAGCTGGGACCATCAAAGAGCAAGGCCGTTAGCACCAGGCCTCCAACGTCAGGACCCCCTAGGTTCCGACCCGCAGGGAGAAGGCCGCAGTAGTTTCAGTTTCAATCCCCCGGCCCTCGCCCTTTTCCATCGGGCCCGAGACCGCGGTCCATCATCTGTGGTAGCCCTGGGTATCTCTAGAGTCAATGCCCCGACCGAGTGCAGTACAGTAATGGCAGTCATCCCTAGCACCCGCCCCAGCAACAGCTTCCTGCCAGACCTTTCTAGCAGCAGCTGCAGGGACAGCGAGCTCCCGCTCCTCTGAGGGCAGACGTAGGAGGAGGAGGCCGACCTCAGGGCGCTTTACATGGACCTCGACTAGGGCGTGGTTTGTGAGGTGGCCGATATACGAGGGGCAGGGGAGGTGGGCGTGGACAGTTACACACCGCTGAGGCAGCAGTTCCAGCAGGTCCAGAAGTTGTTCGAGGTACGATTAGTCTGTTTAGAACTCTTGTTTATGCTTTGTTCGATACCTGAGCTTCACACTCCTTTGTTGCACCTAGTCTAGCCCAAGCCTTGGGTCTAGATGCCGAGATACTTCCAATGCCCCTAGTGTTGAGCACACCAGTCAAAGTTCAGGCCGACTTGTTGTTCGTTTTTCGGGGATGTAGACTGATGTTAGGGCCACATTAGTCAGTTACATATCTTCTTCTGCTATAGATTCATCCATACGATGTCATCCTAGGCATCGATTGGCTATTTTCTGTGTGTTCCGTCATCGACTATTTCTGAAGAATGGTGGTGTTCTCAGAATTGGACGGTCGGCGTGTTACCTTCACCGGTGAGCGGAGAAGTCCGAAGGGAAATAGGAGAGAGGAACCTCTCCTCTCCTTTTTGACCGAGCTGATAGTGGAATCAGTAGATGATGAAATGGTGGAAGTGCCAAAAGCTATCCATGAGTTTATGGACATCTTTTTTGAGGAGGTGATGACTCTACCCCCCTCGACGTGATATCGAGTTCGAGATAGACCTGTAGCCCGGCACTCGTCCAATCTCGATGGCTCCTGACCGGATGGCACCTTTGGAGCTATGGGAGTTGCAGATACAGATTGATGATCTGATGAAGAGGGGTTATGTTTGTCTGAGCGCATCACCGTGGGGTGCTCCAGTCCTGTTCACAATGAAGGCAGATGGTGGCCTCAGATTTTGCATAGACTACAGGAGGATAAAATAGGTAACGAGCATGAATCGCTACCCACTTCCAAGAATAGATGATCTCTTCAACTAGCTGAAAGGGGAAGGATGGTTCTTGAAGATCGACCTGCGGTCTGGGTACCACGACGTGAGGGTGAAAGAGAGTAACAACCCGAAGATAGCATTCAGGTGCAGGTATGGACACTTCGAGTTCATATTCATGCCCTTCGGTGTTATGAACACCCCGGCTGTGTTTATAGGGCTTCTGAACTCCATATTTCGGGAGTACATGGATCGGTTCGTGGTTGTGTTCATCGACGATATATTGATCTATTCAAGGTCAGAAGAGGACCATGTAGAGCACCTGAGGACAGTTTTGGAGGTCCTCCAATAGCACCAGCTCTATGGGAAGTTGTCAAAATGCAAGTTCTGGACACGATAAGTGCACTTCCTCGGGCACGTAGTGTCTGAGCAGGGGGTAGAGGTCGACCCATCAAAGGTTGAGGCAGTTGTTTCTTGGGCAACACCCAAGAATGTGGTGGAAGTCCGAAGTTTCTTCGGGCTGGCAGGTTATTACTGGAGATTCGTACCCATCTTCTCCCGAGTAGCAGCCCCTTTGACGGATCTGACCATAAAGGACTAGACTTTCGTATGGAGTGAGCAGTGCCAGTCAGCCTTCAGCTATCTGAAGGAGAAGTTATTCAGTGCCCCAGTGACGAGGTTACCAGAAGAAGGGGTGGCTTATGAGGTGTTCTGCGATGCTTCAAGACAGGGCCTTGGATGCATGCTAATGTAGTGACAAGGGGTGATCGCTTATGGGTCCAGGCATCTATGTTCCAATGAGCGTAATTATGCCACCCACAACCTGGAGCTTGCAGCAGTCGTTTTTGCGCTAAAGTTATGGCGGCACTACCTCATCGGGGAACACTTTGTGGTCTTCACGGATCACAAAAGATTGAGGTATATCTCCTCCCAGCGGGACTTAAAATTGCGACAACAGAGAGGGGTGGAGTTCCTCCAGGATTACGACTTCATGATCTCTTATACTGGGGGTAAGGGAAATATGGTGGCGGATACCTTCAGTAGGAGGACGTAGAAGGATGCAGTCCGAGAGTTGGCGGACTCCTGGAAGGCAATGGAGGAGTTGGCCGCCTTACACCTGGATGAGAAGATGGATAGTGGCAGAGGCTGCCTATATCAGATGACAGTGAAGTCATCCCTATTTCAGCAAGTGGAGGAGTCTTAGTGGGGAGACCTAGGGTGAGAAGTGATGTGTGACCAGGTTTTCCAGGGCAATGCTCTAGAAGGATGGATAGAGGATGATCTGAACTGAATGCTTTTCCAGAAAAGGTTGTTTGTCCCGGAGGCGATGCGCAACAAGGTTCTCAGTGAGTTCCACAACTCACCCCTAGCGGTACACCCAGAAGTTTCCAAGATGTACCAGGGATTGAAGAGGCAGTTTTGGTGGCCCGGAGTTAAGCGAGCAGTGGCAGAGTTTGTGGCCAAGTTCTTAGTGTCTCAGTAAGTGAAGGATGAACACCGAGTTCCAGGCGGCCTACTGCGGCCTCTAGATGTCCCTGAGTGGAAGTGGGATTACATATCAATGTATTTCATCACGGGACTACCCAAGGTCCAAGGAGGGTACGAAGCCATCTGAGTGGTAGTGGACAGGTTGACAAAATCAGCTCACTTTCTAGCAATCAGGGAGTCGAGTGTTGTGGATTCTTTGGCACGAAAGTATGTGGATGAGGTGGTGCGCTTTAATTGAGTTCCGAGGTCTATAGTCTTAGATAGGTATGCATGGTTTACCTCGTGAGTCTGGAGAGGATTTCAGCATGCGTTTGTCACCCAATTACACCTTAGCACTGCTTTCCATCCCCAGACAGATAGACAAACAGATCGCACCATCCAGACCTTAGAGGATATGCTATGGGCATGTGTTCTGGACTCAGGAGAATCATGGGTGCGATACTTTCCTCTGGTAGATTTTTCCAAAAATAATATATACCACTATACCATTTGCATGGCCCCGTTTGAAGCTTTGTATGGGTGGCCATGCCATTCGCATGTGTGTTAGACCGAAGTAGGAGAGGCAGGAATCCTTGGACCGGAGGTGGTGCAGAACACGACAGAGAAGGATCAGCTCATACGGGAAATAATGAAGGCGGACTAGGACCGACAGAAGTCATATGCTGATACCAGGAGGAGGCCCTTTGAGTTT
This sequence comes from Viscum album, assembly GCA_963277665.1. Classification (NCBI taxonomy): domain Eukaryota; kingdom Viridiplantae; phylum Streptophyta; class Magnoliopsida; order Santalales; family Viscaceae; genus Viscum; species Viscum album. The sequence continues at coordinate 1,063,381,278 of OY728140.1, forward strand.
GAGGTTGGGGACAACATGTTCTTGAAGGTCTCCCCTCAGTGTGGGCAGCGAAGGTTCGGCAAGGGGAGTAAGATTTCTCCCAGATTCATCAGACACATTGAAGTGTTGCGGCGGGTCGGTGAAGTGGCTTACCTGCTAGCATTACCACCGTAGCTACTAAGGGTACAAGATGTCTTTCATTTGTACCAGCTCCGTCGGTATCTGCACGACGATTCACACGTCCTTGATTGGGGTGAGCGGGACATCGAGGACGACGTGGCCTTTATGGAGAGACAAGTGGTGTTCGAGGATCACAAGGAGAAGGTGATTCACGTGCGAACCATCCCCTTGGTTCGTGTGTTGTGGATACATGGTGGGATTGAGGAGAGTACATGGGAGAGGGAAGCACAGATGCGTACCCAGTACCCAGAGTTGTTTTATGTTTTGTTCCTTGTTGTGCCTGTTGTGGTAGAACGTTTTGTCTTTTGGCTATGAAATGTACTGGTTTTCTTCCTCTGATTGTGTGTGAAAAGCCCTGGCTATGGGGGAGGAGAGAACCCAACCCCTAATCAAGACGCATTAAGGTGGATGCGATTAAACCCGTGCGAGCAAGTCAGTGCTGCCCAAATCAGATAATATCTTTACATGGGGAAGGAGACTCCCCAACCCTCACATGCCTGGGATGTTTGGCATGGTATTTTGCTTGGTTCGTGACAGTAAGGTGTTCTTAGTTGACGATGAGGTTCACTCTTGAGAGGTATCTTTCAAGGTGGTTGTTCAGACCCGCTCTTTCCTTCTAGGTTGTTTAAATTCTCGCGGGCGAGAATAGTTTGAGAGGTATCTGATGTGATGACCCAGACTCTCTTGGTCCTTCCCTTTGCCAAAAATACGTGTCCTAAGGGGGGTAGCGTCTCGTTGAGATCGATCGGTGTGACCGACTAGTGAGACCGATCGGCGTGACCGACTGGTGTGACCGATCGGCGTGACCATTCGGTGAGACCGATCGGTGAGACCGATCAGTGTGACTGATGGGCGAGACAGATCGGCGCGACCGATCGGCGCGACCAATCGGTGAGACCGATCGGCGTGACTGATCAGTGAGATGGATCGGTGAGACCCATCAGCGCGACCGATCGGGGAGACCAATCAGTGTGACCGATCGGTGAGACCGATCGTCATCACCCGACCTTATCGAGTTGTTTCCAATAGCGCTCTTTTTTTGCAGAAATAGGGTTTTATACCCTATTTTGACCTCTTTGATCATGTTTTAAAGACCTTTAATGCACATAAGAGATTTAATTAAATACTTAATCAATTAATGAGTCGGTTTAAACCACCCGACCACCTTTAATGATGAGTGGAGCCACATGGTCAACCCACGACCCCCACGCCTTACGCAGTTTCGCGTTCTCACCTCAACCGTCCACGGCTCTTATAAACTAAGGGTTATCTGTGGTTTCTCCTTTCCTCCATCGCGGCTATTCACAAACAGATTCTGGTGCATCAGGCGTGCCACATCATTATCCGTAATGTTCCGCGCCCAGCCTAAGCGTCGATCGTCGATCTAACAATTAAGGAATTTCTCCTTTTCCTCTCTAATTTTTTGTATCATATGGAGTGGGCGTGCTTTTGACTCTATAGAATTGGATAAAACAGAACTAATTAATGATAATGAACGAATCCTATAAAGAATGAAGAGGGGGGGCTGTGATCATTTATATTGTTTATATTATGATCATTTTGTTGAATTGTGTTGGATTATGCCTTCTAAAAATCGAGGCTGTTGGTGGTCGTTGTTTGTGCACTAATGGACCCCTGCGGATGTTTAAATGGCTTGTTGTGGTTGTAAACTCCTGCTGTGAAATGTAATTGGTTAATCACGTATATCTGTCCAAATAAATTGAGGCACCAAGATCTTTTTCTTTCTGTCATAACCCCCTGTTAAAACACACGAAAATTTAAATCATGGAGTGTGTTAAGTTGTTTAAATATGAAGATACCGGCATGACCCTGACTTGTGTTGATGGTGGTAGTTGGATGTTTTCTTTTCAGGCTGATTACTAGAAATGTGGGAGGGGACGCGATCCCTGGTATTATACTCTTGGTGGTTGTGTGAATTTTTGGATGGGATCCCCTATTGGTATGAATTCGGGGGTTGTTAGTTTTAAGACCTGGTGGTTACTTGTCTATATCACAAACTCGGTGGGATCCTCTGTTGGTGAAGAGAATGTTTAAATTAATGATTGGATGGACTCTTTTCCTTGGTTATGCTTATGGTTTTAGTTGCCCAGTAGTTCATGAACTTATCTGAACATTAACACTGAACATGAAACAAGAATGGGAAAAATGGGGTTTGTTGGCGAGAGTCGTGACTTGTGACTTGGTTGTAGTGGTGTTGTGTTCTGTTGGTTGGTTAGAAAAACCTCGACTTTGGGTGAGTGCTTGTTACCTATATCTATACTTGTATTTCTGTGTTTTTTATTCGTGCCCCACCCATGTTGAGCACTTATGTTTCGAACACCCCCATTTCATGGTGGAGGGTGTTTTTCCCAACACTATTCTTGGTGGCTGGGTATTAGCTCCTTTTCATCTCCCCTTCCCAGATAGCCCAATTATCTTCGGGCAGGATGTGATGGCCTGAGGTCCATTATTATCCCAAGAACCTTCGGGCGGGGTAGTGTGGTGGTTGGCCAGGTGTGTGCGGCAGGTGGATTCCGAAGTGTCTTCGGGATGAGGCCCAGGTGTCTTCAGGCGTGGCAGTGGATTTTATCTAGCCTAAGTGTCTTCGGGAGTGGTGGTGGTTGTTCTGGCCTAGGTTTTTATAGGCATGGTTATGTGTGACGGTTGAGGCCCAGGTGTGTGCGGGCGGGTGTGGCAGTGGGACTGCGGTGAGAGTGGTAGGATTGGCCTGAAGTGTAGGATGTATCAATAACCAGTGGGAAAGTTGTGTGGTGTACCCAAACATCGATGTTCTAATATTATATATATTACTTGACTTGCTTTATTTGGGGAGTGTGGCTTGGTGATGCCTGGGGTGGATAGTTTACCTTGATAGGTGTTTGGTTTACTCTTTTCTCACGAGACTTTAGTACGTTCCCCTACTTGTGCACGAGGGTCTTTGGTATTCCCTACTAAGTGTACTTGTATGCTCACCCTACGTATATAAAACGGCTTTCAGGTTTTCCGGAGGACTTCGGGGATCACGCAGGAACTTACTAGCTTATACCTTTGGGGCAGTGGGAGTTGTTGTTTTTCCTCTTTGGTACTTACCTTTGTAGTCACCTTTTTACCTTGTGGATTTACTTTTGGAACATACATGTGGGAATGGTTTATTTTTGGCTTTACATTTCTTTTACCTTGGTGTTGTTGAGTTTCATCATCTCATCTCTCGATCTTATAAAAAAAAAGGGGTAATACCTTCCATTTGTGAGAAATTTCTATACCCTTTGTGCTACTCGCCACTCTGGGACCTATTCAAGGCGGGTCTCGGGGGACATTATCTCTCCTTCAACTTAAAGAAGGAAGGGCCTGACAATCTGCTGACCCATCCCCCCATTTGGTGAAGGTGGGTCATGACATATGGAGATATAAATATTTTTAAAATGCATAATTTTCTATTGGTATATATGATTAACACAGTGATCCTCAGGGAGCTTTTTGACAAATCAAATAAGTGTAAGATTTACTTTTTTCAATTTTCATGTGGAAATGGACATAATAAAAATAAGACTTATATCTATAATTTTAATAATGTTTCAAGGAATGAAATGATGGATTATATAATATGGAGGGGAAGAAGTTTTCTAATTAAAAAAGTTTTATACAGTGAACAAGTTTCAATGAGTTCATTGTCTTATCTGCGGAGATCGTAGTAATTGCCATAATAAATTCCCAAGCCCAATATTTTACATCAAGATAATGGAATGACCTACTCCATTCCAATTGTAGATGTATTTGGATTTAAGTATTTTTGTTTTTGGATTCATGAAATGGTAATTTTAAAATATATAATTATTTTTTTGAATATGTAATCTGTTATATATTTGAATGAATATTATGAGTAATGATAATGAAATAGAAAACAGACTTAATATAATTGCTATATTTTTATTATGGTTATGTACACCATAATATTATTTGAAAGTAGTGAAAATGGTATTTTTATTAGATAATGAGTTTATTGACTTTCATTAAGTAAATTGGATAGTATAGATGAAATGAGACCTAATAAAGGATATAAAAAAAATTATTTATGAGATCATTTATCAATTATACAACATTTCTGTATTTAAGGAATATATACAGTAATCTATGTTTCATCTATGGAATGATGAAGCTAGTTTATTTTCAATATCTTTTAATGGTAATTAATAATATTACAATATTTCAAGAGAATACATGATGAAGTAATTCACATGCTTGGTATTTAAAAATATTTAGGTAATTTATGATAAATGGGGGATCAATTTTAAGATGATTTTTAGAAATTTAGTGAACTACTTTCTCATGTTTTGTATTTCATTATTTTGAATGGGGGATAAGGAATCACATTTATGAAATTGTTTATATTGACCATTGAATTTTGTTTTATATAATACTGAATTTGTTCATAGTATGAAAATTTATGCATATTGGAGAATATGTGCTACCCATTTCATCCTAATGATAAATAAAGGGATAGAAAAGGACTTATCATTCCATTAATGGATTATATCGTCCATTAGTTCTTTAGAAATGAAAAATTCACCTTCATTTCATGGATTATGATATACAATGAAAATTGATGAAGAAAAAACCAATGGATGAGAATGTTCTTATGAAATGGAAAGAAATAAATTAAGAATATCCTCTTGTGAATAATCATCATATTTTGGAAATGGATAATGAAATAAAAATATCATCACGTTACCATCATTATATAAGGAATGAATTTTTATCATAAATCATAACATATTTATTATTTTGTGATCATTATCAATCCCAATATCTCCCACATTCATTAGATCAATTATATCTATTACCATATATAAATATTTACACTTTTCTTCCATGTGTTTATGTGTACTTTCCACATATGTTTGACTCATGGAAGACCTTGTTATTAGATTCTATGGTTAATCATTATGTTAACAACATTTCATTATTAACATAAGTTTTATTATTCATTCTTATGATTTGGGTTTTTATATGTGGTACTATAATGTATTAGTATATTAATGATGAAAACTATTTTTTTGAAATTCATTTTAAAAGGGGATGTATGTGGCATCCCAAGGTTTCATGAATTAATTTTTTTCAGGTAAATTAATATTCATTTATGATATATATTTTGTGATACAACATCTTAGTCATTCTTTATAAGGAGAACACTGATAACCTTACACTATATTAAAAATCGGTATTATATAAATCTTCACACACCACTAATTTTCCTTCTATCACACACTATATAGTGTTCCATCTATTTCTTGAGTTATATAAAAGAATCAATTTTATCAAAATATAATATACTAAAAATATTATTATTTAATATAATATTTTTTACCTATCCATTAGAATGAAGTGATTGAATATGATAAAATAACTCATTAAAATGTATTAATTTCACTTGTTTATTAGTTATATATTATATATAAATAAGATAATAATAAATTAGATGAAAAATAAATGTTATTGGAAAACCAATTATTCAATAACAAATGATTAATCATGCATGGATAAGAAATTTTAAAATTATGTTTTACCAAATTTAGTATATTTATATATAAAATTTAACATCATTTGATAAAAAATAATATAAAAATAATAATAGGAATTTTTTTTGTGAGAATGTTAATTTTTCATAGATATGAAACAATATTAAATTTTCGTTTTCATTTTCATTTTCATTTCTTATTAAATAATAAGTAATGGCGTACTATGTTTTAAATGGATTTTTAAAGTAAAATTCCATCAAATTTATTTCCATTAATTAAATTTTGTTTATTAGAATCAATTTTATATTGAACCATCATATAAAAATATTATAATATTCTGACCAATTTAACTGTTAAAACATCATTTCTCATCAAATATGATGGATGAAATTAAAATTAATAATTTTTACATATGTGATCTGATATAGAAATGTTAATTCCAAATTTGTAATCAGAAAAATTTTTAAATACTCATTTTACCAAATTACTTTTTGGCCAATATGACTAGTGATGGAAATTATAAATAAATTATAGTCATTATGGTAATACAGAGTATACGTAGTGTTTAAACATTGAATATAATGCGTTTGAATGAACTAAATCTTATCAAAATACCTTTGGATGGACATATTTATAATCTTCTAACTATAATATACTATATTATGAGTTGACGGGATACGTTTCCATGAGACTGAACCATATAATAACTTAAATAAAGAAAAGGATAAAAATATGTATGTTTTACTATTTTAATATGTATAATGTTTTGAAATATGGAAAAATACATAGATTATATCATAAATATTATTTTTAAAGGTAAATGAGTTTCTATTATAATTATAATATATTTTTATTTTTTACGTTATATAAATACATAAAATGTAGATAAAACAATAATAAATGAATTATTTATTATATTTGGGGTCCTAGAATAGTTGTTAAGGCCCCCAAATATTGTACACTAACCTAGTATTAATCATTGTTATCCTAAAATTTGATGATTTATGGGGATTCTGACTATGGTATGTGTGGATTGATGCCATATTTGTTCGACGGACATGTGGCATTAGGTGGTGGGATTCAAGAGTCATCATCTATATTGATTTCAAGCATGTCATTGAATCTAGTGTTTTGTGGGGGTGGTCAGGATGTATGATGGAGACACATGATGTGGATGAGATGAACATGATTACAGTAGGAGGATGATACAAGGAATCATTTCATTGGTATCTAGCATCAAGTGGGGGTGGTCGATCGGGACAATGGGAGACACATGATGTGGTAGGGTGTTTGGATGACCAAAAGTGGATGTCAGCATAGATTGTCATCAGACAGGCTGTGGTGGCCTTGTGAGATAACACATTGGTGAATTCTAAACAGAAGATTCATTGACAGATGGGTTGATTACAGAAAAATATTTGGGTCAGAATCCAATGTGTAGTCCATACTGACATCCGATAAAAGGAAAAACTGTATCGTCCCTGTTCCGGAATCCACCCTGAGGTGCCCCATACCTGGTTGGTCACATAGCCTCATGCACATTTCCCCAAACACTAGAGGCTGCCGACTAGTAGTGAGGGCCTTGGGTGTGATAGTGTGGAAACTATTCCCTCATTCGGCAGAGTACACATCGGGAGAGAAAACAAATAACACCAATAGCGGAAGCAGTAGAAATACATACAAGAGTAAACAATAAATAGCGGAAGACAAATAATAAACAACAGAAGGAGAAATATATGTAAAGGATGCATGATACATATATGTCTAGGAAAATATCCAAAGAATTCAAAATGTTGAATACAGTACTAAGCCAATGTACAAAAGAAAAATAGGTGAGCAACTCCTCAGCATCGCAAGCCTTAGCTTAGTCCCATGCTCTCCAGCTATAGTGCAATCAAGAACCTGAAGTAGAAGGGTGCTTTCCCTTATCTATACCTGCAAAAATATAATCTGTTCGGGCCCAAAAGCATGACCCAAACAGGGTGTGAGACAAAGTCCCAATAGGCAACCACCCAAGGATCTGAGCCTAACAGTCAGTGAATATGTGGCAGGTAATGTATAGTAAGAACAAAACTGTATGTAGTAAAACGGATGATACACAGCCATAACAATCCATATTTTCTATCATATAATTTACATACAAGAAATAGCCACTCAAGAAAGAAGAACAAATAGGTAACCTCTGTGTAGTTCTCACAGTCTAACCCTAAAGGTTCAACCTATAAGTACTAGTAACCCTTTGGGAAACACACACAGTCTCACCCCTCTAGTTCAACAAAAGAATATACTCTCTAAAGAAGCACTCACCGTCAATTCCCCCTATAGTCTCAAATCATACTAAAAGCTCTCTCAGGAATCACTCAACGTCAATTCCACGTGTGTCCTGTGTCGAGGAACTACAGACTCTCTGAGGAATCACTCAACATCAATTCCCCATGTGGTCTCACATCATAAATTAAAGACACTCTGGAGAAGCCCTTATTTCCATTCTCTATATGGTCCCCTACACTAGGTTCTCATAGCGTTGTGTGAAATAAAAATGCAAAGCGCGCGTACCAGCCAAAGTAAACCTCAAGAACTAATTGACTATCATTCTAAGGCATACCAGTATAACAGTACAATAGTTCCACTATCCTACAACAAGGCATGGATTTTGGAAAAATGTTGAACAAGAAAAAAAGCATTGAAAACTATCCATAGTACAGTACAATATACCCTATTCACAAGAAATTACTTCTACTCAATCAATAGAGAAATGCAGGCAAACAACAAGGGAAAAACAGGAAACACGCAATACCTCGTTCAAGGGTATTTGTGAAATTTTCACAAAATATTCACAAACATCCTACAGAATGGCACAAAATGCCTACATAGGTCCTAGGAGATCGATATACAAGAACCATGATGATTGATTCTCATTAGAACGTCGATGATTTGAGAAAACGTAAAAAATGCTCAACAAACGATAACATGAAAACGATGAGGAATCATGGAACAAGGATAAAGCACATTAAAGAACTCACCACTACAGTTCCAACGCAATTGACGGCGGTCAATTTAGAGGACGAACAGAGGTTCAGGAAACTGGAGAAGAATTGCGGCCCTACGGGTTTCTCCTGGGTGATGAACCTGAAGAAGGAGAGCATTATGTCCGTCAGGCGTGACCTCGGTCCATTTAATGAAAAAAATACACTGCATGTAATTCTACGGTACAAGGCTTGAACTCTGTTTTTCCATAATCCTCTTTAAGCGGCCTCTACATCAACCCTACACACATTTTGTGTGGCCCGGACATGGCCAGCACACGGCCTGGCGGAGCAAGGGAGTACACGGTGTGTACTCAGAAAGTACACGGCGTGTACTTCAAAAGTTTCTAGAAAACCCCACTTTTCTCAAAAACCCCAGGAAAATAAAGACATACATGGAAACGAAGAACCGGGTTCTTACAAACTTACCCCCTTAAATAAATTCGTCCCTAAATTTCCCTAATGAGGTGGAGAAAGATAATCCTCGAACAGCTCCGGCCACTGCGATCGTACATCGGCCTCCCTTTCCCAGGTGTCGTCCTGTACTCTCTTTTTCTGCCATAGCACATGTACTGGAGGAATAGACCACCCACAGGGAACCATCATACTGCAATCAAAAATCATGATAGGATTCTCCTCAAACGATTCATCCGCTTAGAGCTCAACCTCATCGGGCTTAAAGACATGAGATGGATCTGAAAAGTAAAGTTGGAGCTAAGAGATGTGGATGACGTCGTCCATGGCCTGGTACCTCTGAGGTAACTACAACCGATAGGAAACCATACCAACTCTCTCTAATATCTCAAATGGCCTGATGTACCATGGTGAATGGTTACCCTCTCTCCGAATCCTTTTGTGTCCTAACCTCGATGTGACACACAGGAAAACCCGATCCACGACCTCGAACTCCAGAGGTCATCTCTGATGAAAAGCATAAGACTTTTGTCTATATTGTGTTTTACCCATCCTCTTCCGAATCATCTTTATCTTCTCTAAGGTCTCCTAAACCAGGCAAGGTCCCAATAAAGATGCCTCTCCTACCTCCAGCCAGCTTGAAGGTGATCAGCATGGCCTACCTTACAAATCCTTGTAAGGTTCAATCTGAATAGTCTCTTGAAAACTGTTGTTGTAGGTGAACTCCACCAGAGGGATATGCTTATCCCAAAAACAGCAAAAGTCTAGAATGAAATCTCAGAGCATATCCTCAAGCACCTAGATCATTTTCTCGGATTGGCCATCTGTCTGGGGATGGTATGTTGTATTCAAAAGTACCTATATACCCAAGGCCTTCTGAAGTCCCTTCTATAACCGAGAAGTAAAGCTCAAATCCCTTTCCGAGACAATGGTGTGAGGGACTCTGTGTAGGCACACAATTTCTCTAATGTATAGTCATCCTAGATCATCAACACTAAATATCTCCATTATTAGTAATAAGTGAGCATCCTTCATAAGCATGTCAAAAACAACCCAAATAGCATCGTTCCCTCGAGGTGACCTTGGAAAACCGATCACGAAGTCCATTGCGACATCATTCCATTTCCACTCCGGATTTGGTAACAGTTGTAAAAGGAATAATGGTCATTGATGCTCCTCCTTCACCTGCTAACAAGTAGAACACTAAAAGAAGAAGCCAGCAACATCCCTCTTCATACCTAGCCACCAGTACTGGTGATGAAGATCCCCATACATCATGGTGACGCCAGGACGATCTGCCCAATCTGAGGAATGAAAATCCCACATCAGCTCCTCTGATATGTCTGCTGGCACCCATACGCGTCCCTGGAAATGCAAGATCTCATCCTCGCACACTGTCCATATAGGAAGAGGGTACTCTCCTGACACACTCTCCTGCAGGACTATGCCATCTGAGTCTGATAGCCGCCTCATCTTTACCAGATCAAGATGTGTAGAGGTAACATCTAAAGAATATAGGAATGTCTTTCTATGTCTATAGTGCACCTACAGATGCATCTTAGAGAACAAAGCCATAAGCCACCAGTCGCTACTGGCATCCTAAACATCCTGAATCTGAGTTCTCCTACTTAATACATCTATCACTGTGTTGACCTTTCCCAACATATAGGAAAGATCGAAATCAAAAGACTGAAGATACTCGACCCACCCACACTGTCTCAAATTCAGATAACACTGAGCGAAGATGTACTTGAGACTCTTGTGGTCGGTGAAAACCAAAAAGTGCTCTACTAGAAGGTAATGTCTCCAATAGTGTAAGTCATGAACAACAACTGCCAACTATAGATCATTTGTCGGGTAGTTCATCTCATGTGGCCTCAACTGTCGAGACCCATACGCAACGAATCCGTCTCCCTGCATAAGCATATCACCCAACCCGATACCTAAATCATCACAATAGAATATATAGATCTTTCCTGGCTCTATCAAGATGAGTATTTGTGTTGACGTCAACATTCTTTTCAGCTCCTGAAAGGCTGACTCACATGAATCTGACCATAAGTACTTCGCCCCCTTTCTTGGTAAGAAATATCAAAGGTTTTTTTAGGCGTTAAAAGTCCTGAATGAAGCGTCTGTAGTATCCAGTCCGCCCTATAAAACTATTTACCTCAAAACATTCTTCGGCTGCTCCCAGGAAACTACTGATCTCACTCTCTATAGGTCCACAGATACTCCTTCCTCTGAGATGATGTGACACGAGAAGTGAATAATATCCATCCAAAAGTGGAACCTTGAGAGTTTAGCATAATGTTGATGCTCTCTAGGTGTACTCAGAATGATCTCAATGTGGGTATCATGGTCATGTTAAGTGTGAGAGTACACCAAGATGTCATCCACGAAGACCATGACGAAGGAGTCCAAATAAGGATGGAACCCTCAGTTCATCAGTTCCATGAAAACTACTGGCGTATTTATGATACCGAACGACATAACCATATACTCATATATACCATACCTTCTCCTGAAGGATGTCAATGGTATATCCGATGGTCTAACGCACAATAGATGATAATCATACCTCAAATCGATCTTCCAGAACACGCAGGCTCCCCGAAGATGATTGAAGAGATCATCAATACTTGGAAAGGGATATCAGTTCATGAATGTCAACTGGTTCAGCTTCTGATAATGCACACAGAGTATAAGAGTACCATCTTCATTCTTCGCAAACAGGACAGTCGAACACCAAGGAGAAGTACTAGGTCAGATGAAACCCTTTGTCTATAACTCCTCCATCTACTTCTTGAGATCCTGCAACACAGGTGTAGCCATCCTATAAGGAGAAATGGACACTGGTGCCGCTTCTGGCATGAGCTCAATAGAGAAGTATACCTCACGCTCTGGAGGAAAACCTAAAAAGTACTCTAGAATGACTTCTCTGAAACGATCCACCACTGGAGTAATGTTCAAATGTGAAGTCCCCTTATCATCGAGATAATGACTAGCAATTTGAGCCGTCACCCCTCCTAGCCCATGATGCTCAAGTCTTTCTTGACTCGCCCAAACATCCCATTCGCCTCTATAAAGAAAATATTCACCATCTGGTGAAATGAAAGTAACCTTGTGGTGATAAAAGTCGACGACTGCCAGGAAGGGAACCAACCAGTCCATCCTGAGAATGACATCATAGCCTATCATCTCTAGGACATAAAGATACCATATGAAACGATACCCTACTACCTCGAGAGGGCACTCTCTGCCCTGACGTACACTAGATGTTCTGGTCCCCAATGGTGTGTCAAGTGTCAACAAGTCGGCTGAAGAAAAGATACAGAGCCCAAGGCTCTCTACAACATCAACAGAGATTAATCTATGTGTAGCACTAGTATCGAAAAGAGATGAATATAAAACTGAGGCTACTAAAATCATACCTCGAACTGTAGATGTTCTGGGATCCTGCTCCTGAAAGGTCTACTCCACCACAAAAGTATGGCCTCCCCATGCCCTTGTGACCCTACTTGACCACTCTGAGATGATCATACCTACTGACGCTGAAAGATTGATGACTGACTTCCACAGCCTCGACCTCCACCTCGGCCTGAACAACCGGAAGAACTCTAGTTCCCCAACTGGTGTGAAACTGGTGGTGCTTATCTTGAATGAGGAGTCATGGAAGAACCCCCGTCACTGGATATTGTTGAGAAAACCCAGCATAAGTGATGAAGGTGACCCATCTTTCTGCAAGATCAGAAATACAATGGGTCTCTCTGGCACTACACCACATGTGCCCTGCCCATCTGCACTGGAAGCATACTTCCTGGCTACCTGAAGATGTATCTCGCCTACTCGAATCACCACACGTAGACTCCCTATAGCGCTTCCTACTGTCAACTAGAGGAACACTAGTTCTCTATGCAGAACCACCCTGGTATGTAGATCCAAATCTCTCAGATTAAGCTGCACAATCAGTGCCCGGTTGACGATTGAAGTGATAGAAGTCAACTAGAAGAGATTCACCTGTGACTGGATCTCCCTCCTGAGACCACCTTTAATCTTCCCTACTAAGAACACCCCACTTCCATCCCAGAGTGGTGTGAAATGCTGCAGCTCGGTGAAACAAGTGGAATAATCCATAACAGAAATAGTACCCTACTCTAGACTCATGAACTCCCTGGATCGATTGGCCTTCAGGGTCTCTGGGTAGAAGTGGTCATAAAACACGCGTTGGAACTCCTCCCAAGCCATAACCTGCTGATGAACCACCTGTGAGATCACGTCCCACCACCTCTTGGAGGAGTCTTGTTGCATATAGGTGGAAAGATTGACCAGCCTCTCTTGAGGTGTTTCTAGATGCTCAAGGATAGTCAGCATGGATTCCAGCCATGACTCTTCAGCCTGTGGTCCTCCTTCCCCCGAGAAAGTAAGAGGATGCTGCTGCTGGAAAATCCATGTCAAGTCTTCCATAGACATGGAAGGAGGAGTTCCTCGCTGAAAGGTCTGCATCATCCTCATACATCATTCACTCTACTGTGCATCAGCGCCTGCAACAGGTATAATAGTCGGGGCTAAGGCTGGGCTGACTAGAGGATCGGCAGGAAGTCTCTGATCACTAGTATCTGGCGTCTGGTCACTATCATGAAACTAACATACATCCAGAGGATGTCTCAGAGGAATAGCTCTGAAAAATCAAAATTATACCTTAGATTAGGAAAACAATGATAAAGAAAAAAGGAGTATGAAATGGAAATAAGTGAAAGAAACACTCATGTTTTACAAAACATTACTACACGGCATGTACTTAACTCTGTTCCCCTGCACGTGTCTCCTTGCACAGCTAACCCACACAATCTTCTTAAACATTGACTATATGGAGTGTCCACTATGGACACAGCCTGTAGTGGAAAAGGTTATAAAAATATGTGTTGTTAGTTACACGGCCGATCACATGGGTGAGACTACACATCGTGTTCTGAACAAACCCGACGTGTACTCGAAGACGTTTCCCAACAAGTGTTGTTGGTGACACGGCCATATACACAGCTGACCCTTAAACGGAATGTTCTGAACAAACACGGCGTGTAGAGGACAAGAAGACGCCATACCGGGTTGATTGTTAAACATCTGAGTATTGGGAACAAGGATACATGGCGTTTTCATACAAATCCCGGCATGTATGACATGAGCTTCCCCGACCCTTATCATTAGTGACATGGCCGGGTAATCAGCTTACTACTACACGGCATGTACCCACCGTACACGGCGTGTTCCAAGAGATTTTTTACAACCAGTGTTTTTGTTCACATAGTCAGTGACGTAGTCTTAAACTAAACGACGTGTATATATAAAGTACATGCCGTGTATTTTGGATTTTTCCGGGCAATAGCTTTCAAACTGCACCGAAGCCTAGAAAATACTGAAAAAAATAGATTGTAGGTTCCAAATTCGGAACCCTAAGGGCCCATACTCCCCACGAATCAAATCATGGCATCCAATACAGTCATATATAAGGATAACAGGTGAATGATTCACCAGTTTCTGATTCAAAAGGGTCCATAACACCTCAAGAACCAAAATTTTGGGCTCATTTAAACAAGGTACAAAACAAAAAAATTCTCTATCAATGAAAAGAGATTCTATCAAAGCATATATCACAACAGTATGCATAATCTACACAAAGTCTATCACAACAACATGAAATCGCTAATGCACCCTAGATGACATGGAAAGAATGCATGACATGTAATTTCTAATAAGTGCCTATATGTTTATTAAGATGACATACCCTCATCTCATCGGGTTGCGAGAGAAAAAGAACCATAATAGAAACAAAAATAACAACGCTATACATGTGGATCACTCTAGGTGAAATCATATCAACTGTAAAATCTCAAAACCAGAAACTCTAATTAATGAGGTAGTATGGATTTTCCAGGTACATGGGTTAGATACTCCGGAGCACAGCTTAATACCAAGTACTAAATCTTTCCTATCCCAGGATAAAGGCTCAAAATAGTAAATTAAGAGAAACAAAACCATCTGATACCACTTTGTAACATTCCAATTCTGGAAGCCACCCAGAGGCGCCCCGTAACCAGTTGGTCACATGGCCTCAAGTGCATTTCCCCAAACACTAGAGGTTGATGACTAGTATAGAGGGCCTTGGGTATGATAGTGGGGAAACTATGCCCTCATTGGCAGAGCACACAACGTAAGAGACAATAAATAACCACAATAGAGAAAGCAGTAGACATACATATAAGAGTAAAAAATAAACAGAAGAAGAAAAACAATGAACAACTGCAGTAGAAATATATGTAAAGGATGCATGATACATATATATCTAGGAAAACAGCGAAACAAGTCAGAATTCTAAAAACAGAATTAAGACAAAGTACAAAAGGATAATAGGTGAGAAACTCCTTAGAATCACAAGCCTCTGCTTGGTCCCATACTATCCAGTTCTAGTGAGGTCACGAACATTAAGTAGAAGGTTTCTTGCCCTTATCTATACATGCAACAATATAATATGTTTGGGCCCAAAAGTATGTCCCAAACAGGGTGTCAGACAAAGTCCCAATAGGACACCACCCAAAGATCTGTGCCTATCATTTAGTGAATATATGGCTGGTAAAGTACAATAAGAAGTAAACTGTAAGCAATAACCAGGATGATACCCTGCTGTAACAATCCACATTTTCTAGAATATAATATACAAACATTAAAAAAACACTCAAGAAAGAAGAAAAAAGAGGTAACCTATGTGTAGTTCTCCCAGTCTAAACCCTAAGGTTCAACCTACATGTACTAGCAACCCTCTAGGAAGCACACATAGTCCCTCCCCTCTAGTTCAACTAAATAATATACTCTTTGAGTAAGTAGTCACTGTTAATTCCACCTATAGTATCGTGTCGTACTAAAGGGTCTCTAGGGAAGAACTCAATGTCAATTCCTCCTGTGGCCCACGTCGTGGAACTAAAAACTCTCTGAGGAAGCACTCATCTTCAATTCCCCATGTGGTGTGGCATCGTAAATTAAATACACTCAGGAGAAGCCCTTACATCCATTCTCCCTATTGTCTATTACACTAGGTTATCATAGGTGTAACATAGACATTCATAGCACGCGTATCGGCCCAAGTAATCGTCAAGAACTACTTGTTTATCATTCTAAGGCATAACATCATAACATTACAATAGTTCCACTATCCTACAACCAGGCATGGAAACTGGAAAAACACCGAACAAGAAAACAAGAATGAAAAACATTCAGAGTACAATTCAATTTACCCTATTCACAAGCAATTACCTCTACTCAAGAAATCAAGAAAATCAGGAAAGTAACAAGGGAAAAATAGGAAACACGCAATACCCCATTCAAGGGTATTGGTGGAATTTGCACAAAATATTCAAATACTTCCTACGAAAAGGCACAAACAACCAACTTCGTTCCTAGGAAATTGATATACTTGAACATAAATGATTGATTCTCCTTAGAATGTCGAGGATTTGAGAAAACGTCAAAAACGCTCAACTAACGATAACATGAAAACAAGGAGGAATCATGGAATGAGGCTAAATCTAAAGGAAGAACTCACCGTTGCAGTTCTAACGCAATCGACAATGGCTAATTTGGAACACAGACGGAGGCTCGTGAATCCGGAGAAGAATCGTGGTCGTACGGGATGCTCTCGGTAGAAGAACCGGAAGAAGGAGATCATTTTGTCCGTCAGGCATGACCCTGGTCCGTTTAATGAAAAAAATAAACGGCGTGTAATATTGGGGTACACGACATGTACTTTATTTTTCCATACTCCACTTTAATCGGCCTCCACATCACCCCTACACACCGTGTATGTGGCCCAGACATGGCCAACACACTGCCTAGCGTGAAAAGGGAGTACACGATGTGTACTCAGAAAGTACACGGCGTGTACATCACAATTTTCCAAGAAACCCCCACTTTTCTCAAAAACACCAGGAAAAGAAAGACATACCTGAAAACGATGATCTGAGTTCTTACATAAACCACAAAAAATTATCCAAGATTTGGATGAATGAGATGGTATGGAATTTTAATCCATATGTTTCCCATGATGTCAGGAATTAGTATTTTCTTTTTGAGAAGGTCTGTAGGTTGATTATTAGAGAGCAGATATTTGAATCAGTTGGGTGGGGATTTTTGTTGGGTGTTTTGTTTATGGACCTAAAATGACAAAGTATTAAATCATAATGCATGACGGTTTAATGAATATCTAATGAATTTTAATCCCCTATAAAATGGAGATTATAAAAATTATTATAAATATTTTATAAACTTTCAAATGTTTAGGCCTGAATTTTTTAATTAAAAATTAACATAATGAAATTATACCAAAAATATTAAAATTTAATTAAATAGAATTAATTATTTGCATCAATTGATTTTTCTGAGGAATATAACATCATTAAAAGAATTTTTAACTTAATATATTAAAATTATAATATTTTTAAAACATTTTTAAATTTAAATTAAATAAAAAGTATCAAAATTCAGATTAATTGTTTTATAATAGATGATATTTTATTAAATAAATTAAAATTAACAAACATCCTATATTCATCCAATTAAATGTGAAATGTAAATAAATTTAATATATAGACCAGTAATAGTCAAATTTAAATTTTAATGTCATTATATTTACCCCAAAATAGTAAATATGTTGTTACTGTTTTATGATTTAAAGTATTGTTTTGTGCATTACATGGACTTTATTTAAAATTAGTTGCTAGTAATTTTTTTTGTATATTAATAATTTGATATAATACTTATAATTATTGTTTATGAAATTTATAAAATTAACTTTAATTTATTATTAATGTATTAATTACAATGTTAAGATGATTAGTTACAATTGTAAATAGTAAAATAGTAAAAGTGAGTTAACA
Source organism: Viscum album (assembly GCA_963277665.1). Lineage (NCBI taxonomy): Eukaryota > Viridiplantae > Streptophyta > Magnoliopsida > Santalales > Viscaceae > Viscum > Viscum album. Next base: position 1,063,399,317 of record OY728140.1, read on the forward strand.
AAAAGACTAATGAAGAAAATTATAAAAATGAGTTTTTTTGAGTTTTTGAGGTGTTTATAGATAAAATGAGACCAAAACCCCATTATTAGTCATTTTTTTTACAATGTGTGGTAAGGTGTACCTCCTAATAGTAAATAATTTTTTGTAATTACAAAAATTGCACTCCTAAAATATAAAAGTGAACTCTCTCACCCACATTATTTACATATCACAAGCCATATAGATCAACCAATATTTTAAAAAATCGTCCCATTATACCTCCAAAAAATTTATAATCACTATATTTGGTCATAAATCCAAATAATTAATTCCTTCGGTGATTAAAAAAAGAGTCTCCCGAAAAAGAGGAATCGTTCATGAACAAATTTCTTTTATTTTATTTTTTTCCTCCAATACCATAAATTTTATGTGTAATTACTTTAAAATAATAATTAATCGTTAATATAATTATATTTTTTATGATAAAGATAAAAAACACACACACAACCACCTAATTGGTTATAGATACATAGATCAAGTTTACGGTAGACTATGTGTTACGAACTTATGTCGTTCATTTTTCCATTACCACCTCTCTAGTATGAAAATAATGATGGAAAACGTTTTTATATGCTATATATCTTCTACTTATGATGTTATTATTCTATAATTACTATATGAGGTATTATATCATGCTTTAAATTTTGAGGTAATATGATAACATACCTCATATGTATGGTGGACTATTACCTCGGGAAATGATGCATTTATTAAAAAAATTCATGGAATATGTTAGGTTTGGTATTCATAAAAACATTTGAAAAATATGATATGATAATTCCATCGTAATGATAATAAATATTTATCATGTAATTTTCAATGTTAAAATAAACTTTGAAAACTGAAATAACATTCATGCTTACATAAAATATTCTTTCTCCATGAACAATGTCTTCCATTACATATAATAAAATATCATGGATTAATATAAATCCATATATACAAAATATATATTATTTTAAAATCATTTTTTAAATTTTGGAGATTATAAATCCATGATATATAAAATAGGAAAAAATGGATTGTAAATAAATATATGAAAAAGGTTGTTATTACCCGAAACATAACATTATCACGAAGTTGATAATAAATGGTTAATAAATATTATTATGAAAATAAAATATCATTTGATATATAATATTATTATTATATGAATGATATGTAATAAAACTATATTTTAATACAAGATGTAATAATAAGTACAATGGAAGTCAGGCATTATGCTATGAGATTTTCCTCTACCTTTTTACTCTTGTGAGAAACGTGCAATATTCACCACCTCTTCCTTCAATGTAATTTATATAAATCCATTGAATGTATTTATTGAATTTTATAGTATATTTTATTGGTATTACATAACCATTATTTGACTACTATTTCTTGGAATTTATGGTTCAAATATTACCAATCCCTTAATAGAATTTTGTCTCAATTTTCATTATGTGATACATATGTGATGTTTTGTACCTATATTATCTTACATGGTGTATAGAGTACAACTTTCGATGTTTTCTATCCTGAATATCCTTATTTTAATTATATATTATTTTTCATGTATTGGAATTCTTTCATTTGGATTATGGTTCGATGTTACCAAAGTGTTAAGTGTTTATTTCTAGACTCTAATCATTTCTCTAGATTATTTATGATTATTCTTCCATTGATGGTATATTATAATACATCTCACCCATATTCGAATGAATTATCATATCCTCTACTAAATCAGGATATATTTATGTAATTATACAATTTTCTCTCTTTTTTACTTATGATAACTAATAAAATGTTTTTGTTAATATTTGACATTGTTTTTCTCTCTAGTGAGAAATCTAATTTGTACCGAAACAATTTTTTCTAATAATGTTTAAAAAAATTCTACCATAGTTATATGATTTTTCAAATACTAATTAACCGAAATTTATATTAAAAAAATATTTTTTAAGGGATATCATTTTTTTCCTATCAATGATTTATTGACTTCAAATGAAAATGTGGATTGAAACTTTTTTACATATACTTTATATAATGAATTCTATGCCATAATTAAATCTCCATTATTTTGTGATTATAATTTATTTATTATGTAATATTATCAAAATTTAATTTTTTTTAAATATTTGGAATGATTTTCATTTTAAATTTATTTTAAATGAATTTAATTTTAGAAATTATTTTTTAAAAGTTTTTCAAATGTTGATTAAAATTAACACTATATGGTTTCTAGGAATTTTTCAATGAAATTTATTTTTTAAAATAAAATTTATTTTATTTTCAATGAATGGTTATTTATATTATAAAATGTTCCAAATGACCATTCAAAATCCTCAACCATATAATTTTACATCATTTGATATAGTTTATGTTTTAATTGAGGTAAGATACATGGAAACCATTATTATTCATTCTATAAATTGTAATTGTTTATGATTTAATGTTGTACCTATGATTCTTCCATGGGATATTCTGAGTAAAAATAATAATGAAAACCACTATATTTCATGGTTTATGATATGATAAAATTATTATGAAATATATCACTTTCAAACATTTTAGGATATGGAAAAATGTTTATGTTACTCATTTAATTTGATGGGTAATGAAATGATGAATTTTTATGATCATGTGACAAACATATGTATGAATTCACTATATAAATGGGGGGACCAATATATCTCTCAAATTAAGTGGTTAATGATGTATAAATAATTAGAATAATTGTTATTTGTAAACCAGATTAAATGTTCAAAATGTTATTAATGAATCTGATTATATATTTATATAGTTATGGGTGAACCAAATTATAATATAAAAATGCTATATATGAACCTGATTATATGTTCACAATGTTATATTGGAACCTTCTAAAACATTAATAATGTTATGTATGATCATGATTAGATTTTTATTATTCTATGAATAGAAATGATTTTCAGGTGCATATTGATATTTTTGGTCCTAATTTCATGTCCAAGACTTTATGTGAGGGCTTTATTTATTGTCCATACCTTTATTAGTTGACATGTTTATATATATAAATGTTTAAAATTTTAAAATAATATTTTTATAAAAGAAATATATATATTATTATAATGTTATTATCACTTTGAACTAGTTAATTTATTATAACATGATTCATGTATTATAAAAAAATTAATTAATCATTGAGTGAGGATTATGATTATTGAATTTTATGGAATTATATAAAAACTTTATTCTCATATTCTTAATCAAATTTTTTCCAAATTATACTTTCATATCTCCTTTTTTATACATTCTGTGTTTCTAATGTAACCCTTAGATATTATATAATTCCCTAGGTAATGAAGAATGGTTTTTTGTACTATATTATTATGATTAGTAACAAATTTGAAGTGCATTGTAATAATTTTTATATTAATTCTCGAAATTATAAGATTATATTGCATGTTTTTAATGGAATAAAAATATTATAGACCATGGTTATGTTGTTATTAAATTTATTGAATATTCATATAATTTGTTGTAATATATTGGAATGGGATTATTGATTCCCTATAGAGGAGACCAATGAATAACATACATTGATATAAAAAAATATTATCTCAATATTCGAGATATCTCATAATAATAAAATTTATATAAAATGTAGTCTTATAGCCTTTATATACTATTAAAATAATAATATTTCATCATAAAAGATCTTTTACATATCAAAATAATATATTTTCACACATTAGAGTTCAAATACGTGTCTAAAAAAATATCAGTTATACATATCATGTAGAATGAAATCATGAGAAAAGATTAGAGTGAGTTATTAATATTGGTAAATATAGGTTATATCAATTAAATTTCATAGTTTAAAATATAAAAAGCATATAGGTATGAGAACAATATCAAAATTTAAAAAATAAATACACAATCAACCAGTGATCATTAATATTCAATTAATGAGTATGTATTTTTTATTTCCATAAACAGAATATATAACTGGTTAGAATAAGAAATAATCAATCCTAATCCAATAAGAAAATACCAAATGTATAAGATAAAATATTGTGGAATAATCATAAAATAGATAATCATTTACTTTGTCTGGGATCATTACCCCTATTTACTGTATTTGTTATATCATGAGAAATATATCTTTTCACAATTCATTAGAGGGATATATTATTCTGTTACAACCCATTTAATAATGAAAAAAATAAAAATTTGTACAAAAAGATCATAAAATACTCATCATATCATCATATAAAAACCATGGAATGGAAATTTGTTACATAATAATTTAACTATTTTATCATTTAATAACACCTAGAAATTAGTTTATTTTTATAACGTTATAAACAAAAATAATTTTAATGATGAGAAATTCATTTAATTTGGTACAAATAGAAAATCATTAAATGGAATTTAATTAAAATAACTATCTTGATTGTTGTATAATATATTCACAATATATAGGATAAAATATAACACTCTCATCAATAATTTATAAATAATCAAAAATGTTATTTTTTAAACCAAATATAATATTGAATTTTAAAATGTTGTAAATAAAACCATTGGTATAAAAATGATATTTTTAAAAAATTTAATGTATATAGAAATAATTTCACTGACCAACATTGAAGGGAATATAGATTTCATAAAAAATTTATCGATGAATGAGGAATCAAGGTCAACTTTTTTTTAAAAACATTTTCAAATTATTTTTTTAATGGGGTAATGAAAATTGTATAAATACATAAAAATATAAAAATATACAACGGATATAAAATTTTTTTTTAATGTATTTTATCTATATAATTTATTAGAATACAATTTTTTCATACGAAATCCAAAAATGAAATAAAATTATTAAATATACCGATGTGTCATGTCCCATATTTCATTATATATTTTACAATATTTTTTATAATATATATATATTTATTACAATTATATTTTATAATAATATTAATTCATAAAATACAATGTATAATTCGATTTTTCATTTCCAGTTATAGATTTATTAATCATTTCTTCATCAAGATGATCACTCTTGTGAAATCTGTTCAGTATTCAATGAATGTTTTATTTTGATGGTACCAAAACAAATATATTTGTAACTGTTTAACAATATATATAAAATTAGTTATGAAATATTTAAAATATTTATTCATTAAAATCATTTTAAATGTAATTATTATAAAATGATGATGAAAAATGAATTACAACACTTGTGGGATATGGTAGTATGTATATACGCATGATTGATGTTTTCTATTTTAGATGGTTGGAATAAATAGTTTATAATTTATAATTCAAAATTATTGAATTATTCATACATCATTTACATAAAATATATTTATCAAATATATCGTTATTTCCATTTATATATCGTGTAAGTTAATAATGAATCACATCTCTTAATAGTGATTGCAGTCGACACCTACGCACATGATGTAATTTCATTTTCCAATAGAATGAATGTTATGTGGGTTTATAAGATATTATAATAAAAGGATAAAATTTTAATAAAAAAATATTTAATAAACAATATATTCACCAAAATAAAAATTCACGAATTTTGTTGATATAAAATGTATCATATCTCAATGTGAAAATGGTGGCCCACACATATCTAGAAATTATACTATAATTTCCAATTTCATGGAGAAACGGTGGTAAAAGATTATTAAAAAATTATCATAAAATATCAATAAATATACTAAACTATAGTGATCATTTTATTAAGGATAAAATGAGATTATTAAAGGTTGAAAAAAAATAAAACCTAATGCACTCGTTTAACATTTTTACCTCTTTGTTTATAAAAATAATTTTTTGTTCCAAATAAACCATGAATAATAAGTGTTCTTGTAAATGGAAAACATTTAACATATGGGGATACACTCTATTAGGGTATTATGGAATTTATTTTTAGATATATATGATCAAAATATTGTGAAAAATAGTGAATAGTAGGATCTATTTAATTAGGAAGATGTGGGAAACAATTTGAATAACCAAATATTTTAAATTAAAATAAATTAATTTTAACCCACATGTGGAATAAGATTTTTATATTTCAATCTATAATGTTTATAGTTATAAATCCAATATTATAATTATATTTATAAATTATTTCATGATTTTGAAATATTTATCTCTTATTGTAAACCCCTCATTTAACTTTTTGAAAATTACAATAATTTTAATGAAATTTCATACATATGTGTCATATATGTTTCGAAAAATATAAATGATACCCAGAAGTGGAACATGATTCATAATATCAATCATATACAACTAATATTAAATAATATAGTATTTTTATGTATTTTTATCATTTAATATAAAAAATATTTATTATAAGAAATCATTAAATACATTTTTAGATTATTCACATAGTTTTTGATTAAAAACATCAATGTATAAATGGAATTATAAATAAATTTAAATAATCAGTAATATTTTATATTTATCTAAAAATTTCATGGAGCAAAATTTTTCATTGAAATTTTCTTGCATTAAATTTTTTAATATGGATTTACTAATTTTTCTATAAGATTTCAATGATAGTCTCTACATTGCCATAGAATATATGAAAATTAGTAAATCACAAAAATGTTAAAATAATGACAAGGATATAAGATATTAATTATTATTTAATATCATCATTATTAACTGATGATATCCTCATATTATTCCATTGAATAATATTATGGTTTTTAAATCAATGAGATTGAAATTTTGTATTTATTCATTATAATAAATAAAATAAAAGTAATTATATTACAAATATTATATAATATTTATTTTTATGAATATGTGGTGAATACAGTTTATAAAATATCTTATAATATAAATATTTCAAGTGTTATATATATTTTTTGGGCCTCATCAAATTATTTATAACCAAAATTACTTCATTCACCCTTATCTTGGTGACAAATAATTTTCATGGATTCATTTAAATATTGACAAAAAATAAGTTGAATTTAATAAAAAATATTAATTTTATTTTAAATAAATTGAGTATTTAATTTAGCTTCCTACGATTTAAATATTTGTTACAAATTATTTTTATAATATGTTAGTTAAACATGATAATCACATTTTTTGGAAAATAAATTTTCACCTACAAAATTCAGTTCTTTATCATCCCGTTCTTGGGAAAAAATTATCTGAATGTTAAAATATTTATTGAATATAATATCATAAAATATATTTCAAATAAATCAAAATTAGGATTAATATTAATTTATTAGGTATAAAAATATTTTTTTCATAAAAATAGTTTTTTGGAAACGTATCACATTTTATATTAAATGCGATTATTTGAATTTTAATCCAAATTAAATCCAATGAGTTAATTTTAATTGGATTAATATATGTGAGGATAACACATCACACTTTAATCATTGGGAACTAATGTTACATCATTAAATCTATTGTGTAAAAACAATCCATTGACCATATGAGTGGACCTATTTTGTAGAACATTTTATCATTGATGTATAATATTAACCAGTTGTTCATTTTAGGATATATCAGGATTCATTAGTATGTCTTATGAGTATTGATAATATAAATTATTTTGTATACACACACGCATGAGTGATCCATGGAATGGATCTTGAAAACAAAATATATTTGATAGAATAAACAAGTAATCAATAAGTATCACAATATTATAGATAATTTCAAAGGGACAAATATATCTAGATACAAAACTTTCTGAAAATTAAAACCTTATAACCTTATTCCAATGAGTAATTGCAATAAAATCTATATCACTAACATCAAATTTTAATTATAATATATGATTTATAGTAGGATCATTTTTTATAATCAAGTTAAAAATATTTTTGAATGAAATACACACCCAAAGAAGGTGTTCATCCCAACCACATTTTAAATAAGTTCAAAATTATCTCAATATGTCTTACTGATTTTAAATAGACTACTGAAACTAAATTTTTTTTATGATGATATTTATTACATACACATATCGCTATTTCCTTATCATTATAATGGCTTGTGAAGGATTCTAATGCATCACTATGATCCTTATTAGATAGAGTATAATGTGGTACTCTATAAAATATTACCACATCCTTTACTTTCATTATGGAATAATTGTAATGAAATAAATATTCTAATATAAAAATTTAATATTCGGAATTTAAACAGTATCTAATATAACCCAAATAAAATTGTTTAATTTATATATTTTTTGGAGTATGATGTTGATATCTATAGAAATGATTTCCAATATCAATTAGACTATCTATAATGGTTCTAACATATCCTTATAATTTTTTTTCTCATATTCATATTTTTTATAATAACATTTATCTTGGAAAAACATTTTACTATCTCTCGTCATGAGATAACTACATTAATAATATTTGAGATCATTTATGTCTTTTTAAATTTGTGATTAAAATAAAATGATTAACTATGAGCTTCATCCAATATCATATCATGAATGTTATTGAACAAACACAAACATAATACCTAAAAATTATTATTTCATCACAATCATGGTTGAACACTAGAATGTTTCTCACATTATTCACCAATTCTTAATTTTACCTTTGCACCCATTTAATACTCACATTGATAGTTGGTTTTAAAATATGTAACCTTTAATCATTATATAATTATCAATTTGTCAACAATCTATAAATATTATATCCCTTTCAAGTCTTATCATGTGAAAACCAGCATGTTCCTTCCAAATCAAAGCATTAGCGACCCTGTTTTCTTTCCTTGAGTGATATTTTAGTCAGTACTAAAAATAATTAATCAATATCAAACATATACATGGGTTCATATTCCAAAATTCCTTCAATTATATATATCTCATAAAAATATGATCTTTATTTAAATCATATCATTCAATATAATGATAATCCACCAATATTTATAAAGGACAAATTACTATTTATATATCTAAATTATGATTCATTTAATTTTCTCATGAATATTAAATTATAGTAATGAATAACTAAAATTATATCATTCTATATGAGGACACATCAAAATCCAAAATTTAATTCATTACATAATAATACTAACCTTCCCTACTGTAGGGTAAATTATTAATTGGATCATTTAATAGTTATATTTTTTACACCTGTATCTTTTTCTCACACTCACCTATTCATGGGAAAATTTATCACATCCATGTAAACTCTGTTAATTTATTAAATATCGATTATAAATCCCTCAAAAAGTATTATTTTCATCTTCAAAACAAAAAAAAATAATAGATCAAGATTACCATTGTTGATATAAGACTTTATGTATAAATAGATTTATATATAGGATCAAATTTTACACCATCACATTAGATTTATAATATAAATCAATCATAATTTCATAATATATAATTCACACTAGAATAATATATCATACGATTTCCCCTACCACATGTTCTTTAACATTATCCTTTATAATTATCGTCAATGATCATAAATAAGTATGATTATCATCAATAAATACTACTAAAAACTAATAATGAAAATCTATAAAGGATCAATTCATTATATCAATGATGGTAGATGAAAAATTATTAATATTAATTAGAAGCACAATACATTAACAATGACCAAAAAATTTACATTTGGTTATATTGTGTGTAACCTCATTTTTGACTCCAAATTTACAATATCAATATTGATAATCCATAGTGGAAGAATATTTAGATAATCATAAGGGAACAAATAAGTCATAATAATGATTTTTTAGACACTTTTTCTTTTTAGTGGCATTGTGAAGAACATGTTAATAAATGAAAATAGGAACTGATCAATCATTATTCATAAAAAAATATATTATCACCCCATGGTAAAATAATAGGGAATATAATTCTATCATAATATATTTTCCATGATTTTTTTCAATTACTACAAATAAATCAGGTAAAATAAATACAGAGTATTTAAAATTTTTATAGCATAATATATGAGTTATATAGAAAGCTAAACATAATGATTCTTATGAATAGATGAAAACTATTCTGAAAATACATTAGTATAATTCCCACAAAACATAATTTCATAGATATTTGTTTCTCCTCATACATAAGAGATAAATATCAGTTATGAATAATTGGAAATTCAAAAACAATGGATGTATATTCAATTCAATGTTTATATTCATCATTGAAATGAATTATTGTAATAGGTTCATTAATATTATATAATGTGAATTCCATGTCATGGTAATTGATGGGGGATCTGAATAGAGAGATCCAAATCTTACACCAAACCATATCAAATTCAACTAAATGAATAATTCAAATAATTATAAGAAATAAATTCCAAAAAGACAATTATTTTAAATGAGAAAAAAATTGGTATTTCATCATCATATAATGTGATTTTATTTAATGATAACTCACCTTTAATCAATAATATATTGATTTATACCCTTAGAAAATATATAAGGTATTAAACTGTGAGAATATCTAGATTCATGTAAAAAATAAAATTATCGATTATATGGAATGTGTACCATTCACCACTTCATTCTCACGAGACACATTATTTTTTAAAATAATATTTGTTTTCCCATTTTCCCATTATATAATAGGTGAATAACACTAAAAATAATTAGTATCTATTATGTCCAAGCACTAATTGGATTTAAGTCTATATGCCATGAAATTATGGAATTAGAGTGGGGGAGAAACATTCAATGGTTCATTTTGATGGTTCCTTTCATTGATCAATCTCTTAAATAATTTTGACATTATTTTACATGGTAGAATTATTTTCCACACATAAAACATTTAACCGAAACCACATGATATTTCACCCACGATTCATTCCAAACATCAAACATGATTGAATGTTAATTTTGTTTTTTATCCATGGGATTATTTTATATAATTTCCCTTAAATTTATCCTTTCTATTTTTTTTCCATATAATCAATGGACCACTTAGAGTCTTTAATTTATATTTATATTATGATAGATCATATAATTATTTATTTATATCTATAAATTTATTCAATAAAAAAACTACTTAATATACCAATATTAAATTATAAAAAAGACAAAAAATTATTAACAATAGATACCAATTCCTGAAAAATATTTTTCATCTCAAGTGTTATTTTTATTATTGAAAATAATTCATTTATCATGTGTTTACATTAGAACAATGATTTCACTTCAAATTTCCATCTAAAGAGATAACATGAAAATATTAGGAAAAAATTATTCATTATATTATCCTATGATGAGGAGTCAATTTTAAATTATTTATCTTACTATTGATATAATTATTCCATTGATATGCATAACCATACAAATAAAATAAATCATGGGCAATATCATCATGTTCCAAAAACTATAAAATGTAAAATATCTTATAGTGGTAAAAATCCATTTCTCATCAATTAATAGATTATATGAACAACTAAATGAATGTGTATTCATCCACATTAAATTTTCAATAGTGAGTGTTTCTTATCTATATAAAATTTGAATATTATTATAAGAAATGTTACCATTAATATAATTTGATTTTTATTTTAGAATACAGATAATAATTCACATCACATAAACCATTTAATTTAGTTCCTTATTTGGGAGTTTATTGTATTTTCCATCACATTTTTGGTATCACACAATTACTCAAAATTATATTCATTGATTATGATGAAAAACTGTAGTGTGATAAATAATAATCATATTTTAGAATCATTTATTCATGAAAAATAATTCATAGGATATTTACATCATGAAACTTAATTTTCTATCAAAGACATGTTAGGTCATAAAATGACTATTCACAATCATAATCTATTCATATTCATCATGATTTATTATAAATAAATAGTTAATTAACCTATTAATATCACCTTGGAGTGTCATGTTATTTTTTCCATCTTACAAAAACACTTTATAAACTAGTGAAGATACGTTGAATACATTGTCCCTACCATTGATAGTTTTTACCTCTAGTTTGTATGCACACATCCTTAAACATTACTTATTCTAGAAATTTTAAAAAATGAAATCACATTATATTCCAAAATATCATTTAGTATTATGTTTTTATATAATAATGACTAACTCCAAATAGAATACCAAGGAATAATATGTTGATATGTATTATCAGTATCCATTCTGTCACAAAAATATAACTCTTTAAAATAAAACATCATTTCTCTTTATAAAAAATATTCACCATTATCCACATTATCTCATATCTTTCTCTTTTCCCACATCAACCATTTCAATGTCATTTGAAAACATAGGATGCAATCAAAAATATCATTAAGTGACACACAATGAAGGAAAACTATTAGTCCTATTAAAACATGAAAACATATTACATATTATTATAAATTAATACATTTACATCCTTAAAAGGATGTAAATACATTAATTTCAAAATAAAATAATTTATTAAATTTTGTAATTATCACACTACAAAAAATCCCTTAAAAAATAGATAAAAAATAAAGATATGATGAGATATGATTATAATTTAAATGTAATATCCATATAGTAAATTTCCATAACAAAATAAATATAGATTATAATGTATCCACCCATAATTTCTATATCATGATACCACCCATACACTGCAAACCACATAACCACACATTAAATATATAATAAAAATTATATAATAAAAATAATAAAATCATTTAATGTACTACATTTTAATCTTAAAATTACGTTTAGACTCTTAAAAATACATTTCATGTTATAGAAACTATAAATCAATATTTAATACCCATTTATAATAATAATAACTAGAAAAATAATAGACTTGGTTATTTAAAAAAATTATGAATCGGAATCCATATAGAAAAAATAATAATGACGATTTAGAAGTTGTGGTCATCATAACTGTTAGAAATATCATCAATTGTTTCAATTGTAATGGAAGTCAAATGTTCCATAATGGAATCATAAAAATGTTCCATTTTAAAAACAATTTAATTAAATAAATTTCCATAAAATTTCCTTTAATATAATTTAATATCCATATATTTAAATATATAAATTTATATTAAATATTTGGAAATTAAATTTTTAAACATTGATAAATTGTTTTTTTAAATTCAATGCATCCTATAACACATAGAAATATTTGATTCATAACAAAAGTATAAAATTCAAAAAAAATAATTTAAAAGATAATAAATAAATAAATTATATTATATGTCAATGGGTGTTTTATATATAATGTATAAAATATTTTGGGGTTATAACATCAAAATATTTCTCAATGAATGGGGAATCAGAAAAATTCATATACCATGTGGTAGGCTCATGAGGTATAATTAGTATATTAGAAAATAATGAAAATTTTTCCATAATAAAATTTTGTAGAATATCATCCATGTTTATTATTAATTATTTATAAATTATTATCATTTTATAAAAATTAAATAATTATATAAATTCATGTTGGAAATTGTGATGATATTTGGTAAAAGAGTCTGAAAATGATTTTTGTACAATTTCAATAGTCAAAATTTTCGTTTGTAGATCATCTCCCAAATAACAGACATGCATTACAAAATCATCTCCTTTATTCCTCAATTAAACTATCAAATTCATCCATTACATTTGTATAATTAAAATGAATGAATTAAAATCATGTATATGGTATTTCATATGTGCTCATGAGTAACGTTACCATATTTCAATGATCATTATGGAAAGAATGTAAGTATTATTATATATTTAGATAATTATTATAATACCATTATTATAATATTTATAATTTATATATACTTATATATCATCCATGTGATGTGCTGCAAAAAATGAATCACTAGGCTTCATAGAGGTGATAGTTCAAACGTACGTATGAAAAAAATTATCATTTTGAGTGCATGTAATGGTCAGAATGTAAATGTTAGATTAATCATTAAATATTATAAATATTTCATGAATATACTATATAATCATAAATTCCATCATTATATCTAGTATTGAGAGATAGGTATTGAAAATGAATTATATCCACCTGTGAGGTGGTAGTTCTCCGTACACATGAGTGATAATTATTATCCCATTTGATAGAAGTTGAGATGGGATTTTGTGAAGATATTAACATAATAAAATCTAAATTTAATTAGGATAATGTTGTAACTATTTCATCTGGGTTTAATGATATTTTATGGGTGTGGAAGAAAAAAAATTACACTTATTTAAGAATGATATACTTTCATCGATTAATCTCTACTGATTTACACCATAACACCAGTAAGGTGAGTGTTCTACCTCAACAATGTTATCTAGATTATCGATATGGGTTCTATGACTTTTTTTCTAGTAGAAAATCGGTTAGACTTATAGGTTTTTATGTGTTATGAACACAGATTAATGGGTTCTCTTTTATTAGAGAGGTGAGGGAACTCTTTGAATTATTTATAACATTAACTTAATGTAAATTTTTATTAAAACCAAACTACTCTATTTTTTATTAAGAATATAGAATGATTACGAGTATAAATACATTCATGAACTAAAATTTAGTTAATGTTTTACACTTTTTTTAATCCTCATCTTTTAGCGTTTACAATTATTTATCCTTTCTAACTCATAATGTCATATAATTTAATTTCTGCATTGAAGATTAATTTTTTTGAAAACAGACAAAAGACCAATAAATGAATCAGTGATGACATTTTGGGAATTATCCCACGTAGTTATATGAGTATTATTTTTTAAATTTTTATGCGAGTTAATAAATAATCATTTATATTAAAATAACATTAATGTAAATTTTGACCCTATTCATTACATAACATTTAAAAAAAATACCAAGCATGTCTAGTCAGAAGCGATGCTTCTGGCCGTTTATTAAGAAGAAATAAAACAGCACAGAAAAGAGGTGGATGGGATAAAATAAACAAATTTCCCCATCTACATAAAATGTGATTAGATATCATAATACGACAAATAATTTCCATAATCAGAGTCACTGGTAGGATCCCACTCAGATGGAGATTTATCCTTATTAAAAATGTCTTAGTCCTTCTTCATGTGCATCTTTCATGACGATCTGGTAGACACATTCCAAGGAAGGTTAGAATAATTCTTCTGTGGTCGCCGCTTAGAAGAAACAGAGGTTAAATCCTCACCATCATTCATCTTTGTCTTCCAACTCAATATTAACTCCTTGAAATATTCACATCCACCACTGCTCAATGCCTTAATATTGGTGTCATGACCCCTTTAATCTTTAGAAACATTCCTCTATTTCTCAGATAATTACGATGATTGAAAGAGTTTATAAATTTCTTGGTGGTAGTCATTTCATCGATGTGCATCATTATTGTCAGAGAAACCAACCTGAGAGTTATAAGGGAACATCAATCCCAGAGACTGTGTAACATCTTTAACAAAATCATTTCGTGTGGCCAAGGGGTGACTATTAGATTTCTCTGGAGATAAATCCATCAAAGTACCCCTGACTTTAATCATGTGAGAGTCAGGATCATCAACCACAGTGGAAATTAGTTACTTGGGTGCATCACCACCATGAACTATGGGCTTGGGCCAGGAATCATCATTCATCCTTGACTTCCTTCAGTAGAGCTTTGCAGGATAAACCCTCATTCCACACTCCTCACATGTGACATGCTTCCGACATGTCTCCAAAGAGTGTCCAAAAACCATAAATTCATTATAGAAAGGTTGTTCCATTTTCATATTAAACATCAATTTGAATGTTATCAGAATTAGTAGAAAGAGTTACCTTTTCAATCATTGTGGAGCTAAGATCAACCCCCACCAGCATCCTAGAAAATTTCCCAAATAAGACATCTTCAATATCTTTATCGAGATGAATTGGAGTCCCAATTGTTGTAGCAATGTAATAATTTTTATAGTCTAACTTAAACTCTACATTATACAATATTAATAATATTTTACTTTTTAAAAAACGTGTAGGATAACAATTTACATTTCATTAAATTATTTATAATAAATTGACAAAAGCCATCAAATTGGTTCTAGGAGAAAATAAAATAGACCAAAATGATATTTATTTTTATAAGAAGACTTCCAATAAAATTATTCCATGTTTTAGGTTATGTTATTGATATTTATAATATTATTTTCACCTTTAATTTCTTGATTTACCTTTACCCACTATAATAAAAAATGGCTCTAATGTTACTATTCATAATGTCCAAAAATTAATAAGACATATTTACTAAATTCATATATTATTAATCCAAATATGTAATATATATTTCAAAAAAATAAAATTGGATAAAAATAATTTAAAATAAATATCATTAATGGATCGATAAAATATGTTCTTAAAGATAAAACATTCAAAAGATTGAAATATAGTCAATGTTAAATTGAATCTATAGTACCATTGGTTTTTATTATGTAACAATTTCATTTTTTTTATGTTTTATAATGAGTAAGAATGAAGTATGTTATAATTGGGTGAACATTCGATATGTTTTTTTGGGAGAAAGGATAGGTAAACTTGATGTGCATGGTTTGTCCAAACTACACACAATAAAAGTATTGATGCAGTTTCATTGATATAGTCGTTTCAAGGTACAAAAGACTATGTGGGGAATCCATGAACTAGTTTCTTCTTGTTATTATCCAACACACGATTAACACATGATTTTTCTTACTATTTGGTCTAACTGTGTGCCGAGTCAATTCTAGATCATAAAAAATGATGTTCTCACATGTTTTTCCTCCAACTCTCATATGTTTTTTCCTAAATGGTCGTAACATGGGATTATATTCCATTTATGGTCATAGATTCTCCACCAAGTGATATAGCATCAATATGGACAATCCATTTGTGTTTTCCAGCCTATATCATTGGTAAATGTCTTTCATCACTGTTCATGTCACATTTTCATTAATCTACATAGATATAGTTCTCATATCATCTCATTTTCATAAATGTATGATCATTATGGGTAGATATAATATTTTTTGCAATATATGATGATATATGGTATTGTTTTTATATGATAATTAATATAAGGTAGTTTCGTTGAATTTTTCTCAGTTTCGTGAGCAGTATTATTCTTTTTGGGTTTTGGTCAAAACCTTCAAGGTAGTTGGAATGACTCTATCACGACCCGTCCTTGGGGCTCGTGCCGTGACTAGCCCCAAACCCTCCTTCCATAGGCCAGGGGCCGGCGACTAGCACCAAAGGCGTAAAATCCCAATAACTGGGAATGCATTGCCTTTATAAAAGAAAACAAGCACCACAGAGTAAAAGCGGAAGCAAAACACTAAGTACAAAAGAAATGATGAAAAGTAAATGGGCCAGAATACAAACCCAAAAGAAAGTACGACTACAACTGAACAAGGTACAATAGAAAAAAGACAAATAGCTGGAAGATGGAAGCAGCTCCTGGGTCTTTCTCCTCGGATCCTACCTGATTGGTAGGTACAGACAGCCTCCTCCACGCTCTCATCCATCATCCTCCTCTGTGAGTCGTCATGTCGTACAGTCCACCTCCGGGTACTGACTCGTCGTGTAGTCCACCTCCGGGTACATACTCGTCGTGTAGTCCACCTCCGGGTACTGTCCAGTCCTCGAACACTCGGCCTCTGTTAGCACTGCCTGTCATCTGCAACCAACACAACGAGGTGCGGGCATAGCCCGTGCAGGGGTGAGTATAACGATACTCAATAGGGCCCCCGAGACCCTCAAGGTCTCACTAAACCAACAAGGATAACCACAAAGAAGATCTCAACAGATAACCTCTACTTAGGTATATGCCCATACATATACCTAAGATATCATGTAACCCATCTCAATCATGAGAAAACACAAGGATTGTGAAATAAACGGATAACCACTACCCAGGTACATGCGCATACATATACCTACGTTAGGAAGTGACCCATTTCAATCATGAGGTAAACACAAGGTCAAAAGTCTCAGCTCAAACCAGGATTTTCATTATCGAAACCGTAACGCTGAAGAGCTCCGTCTCTGGAGTGTACAGTGGTCCTGTAATGACTCCGAGGTACTGCTCACTAACCTAAGACTGCTGAAGTAATCTTCATGTCTAGTGCCGCGAGTCAGCCACCCAGACACGGTAGTGCTTCCCGCCGAGGTATGTCACCCAAACACAGTAGCGCACACCCCCTAGTAGCCTGCAGAGGTACTCTCCGGACGAGTACTGCGGGTCTGCACTGTCACACCGGTAGTGCTCCGTTTGCCATGGGTCTGCACCTTAGAAAGTAGTGCTCCGTCCACTGGGCTAGTCGACTCACTCCAAGTCGAGTCGGTCAAGCAGTCGTTAGGTCTCAGCCAGCTACACGGTCTCCGTACTCCGCACGCTCGTCTCTGGGAGGGTCCGCTCCACGAGCTACAGGTCGATACTCCAAGTATCTCAAAGCCACACAAAGAAGTATCTCAAAGGACTGCCTCGTCATATGGGTCTCAACGCAACAGACGACTCGTCAATCAGACGTCCGGTCTGTGAGTTACTAGCCTTTTCGTCCCAGGGGCCCGGTTGGTTTCGTGTGCGAACCAAATCTGGTCGTATCTCAACTGTACCCCGAACTCTCATAGGGTATACTCATAGGGACCGTTTCTCAACGTGATCAACAACGCCGCTGACGGTTCGTCAAACGGACGTCCAGTCAGAAAGATATCAGCTTTTCCGTTCCAGGGGCCCGATTGGATTTCTGTTGCAATCCAACCCGGCCACTATCCAACTGCATCCAAATCTCGGGAAAAGGATGTCAAAAGTTCCGTATCGTCAACAGGAACGCAACACAATAGACGGCGCGTCAATCGGACGCACAATCTGGAAGTTATTGGCTTTCTTGTTCCGGGGGCCCTGTTGGTTTTTAAGTTAAAACCAACCCGACCACACTCCGATGGTCTCCAAACCTCGAGCGGAGTAAGCCAAAAGATCCGTCTCACTTAGAGGAATTCAACAAATCTGACGACACGTCAATCGGACATCCGTAGCTCAAGATATGAGTGTTTCCGCTCAGAGGGCCCGGTTGGTTTCGTGTACGAACCAACCCGACTGAACTCAAAGTTATTTGAAACATCGAGTGCGATATACCGAAACAACCGTCGTGATCCAAGGATAGCGTTGCCACTGACGGCGCGTTGTTCGGAGGCCCATAGCTCATGTTACGAGCATTTGACCGAAAGTGGTCCGAAAACGGGGGTATGGGCTCGGGCAGACCGGGCTCGACCCCCCCCTGGGTCGGCCCGAACTGGGTCGACCCGGCCCGAGTGGTGACCCGGACCGACAACCAGGCCCGGCTCGGAAAACCCGGCCCGGCCCGCGGCACGGCGGCGCGGCGGCGCGGGCCGGCACTGCTGCGTGGCCTGGGTGCCGCATGTGGGGGCAAAGCCCCCCTTTGTTTCAAAAGGGCGGCGCACATGCGACGCCCAGGCCGCGCCTCCATGTCGGCCCACGCCGCCGCGCCGAACCGGATTTTCCGAGCTGGGCCGGGTTATTGGGCCGGGTCGGCCCTGGCCCATACCCCCGTTTTCGGACCACTTTCGGTCTAATGCTCATAACATGAGCTACAGGCCTCCGAATGACGCACCGTCAGCAGAAACGAGATCCTTGGATCGAGACGGTCGTTTCGGTATACCGCACTCAAGGTTTTGGATTACTTTGAGTTCGGCTGGGTTGGTTCGTACACGAAACCAACCGGGCCATCGGAGCGGAAACGCTCATATCTTGAGCTATGGATGTCCGATTGACGTGCCATCAGCTTTGTTGAATTCCTCTAAGTGAGACGGATCTTTTGGCTCACTCCGCTCGAGGTTTGGATACTGTCGGAGTGTGGTTGGGTTGGGTTTAACATAAAAACCAACCGGGCCCCCGGAATGAGAAATCCAATAACTTCCAGACCGGGAGTCCAATTGACGCGCCGTCTGTTGCGTTGTGTTCCTGTTGAAGATACGGAACTTTTGGCATCCTTCACCCGAGATTTGGATGCAGTTGGATACTCCCCGGGTTGGATTGCACCCGAAATCCAACCGGGCCCCTGGAACAGAAAAGCTGATATCTTTCTGACCGGACGTCCGTTTGACGAACCGTCAGCGGCGTTGTTGATCACGTTGAAAAACTGTCCCTATGAGTATACCCTATGAGAGTTTGTGGTACAGTTGAGATACAGCCGGATTTGGTTTGCACACGAAACCAACCGGGCCCCTGGGACGAAATGGCTAGTAACTCACAGACCGGGCGTCCGATTGACGCACCGTCTGTTGCGTTGAGACCCCTATGATGAGGCGGTCCATTGAGATACTTATTCGTGGGACTTTGAGATACTTGTAGTATCGACCTTTAGCTCGTGGAGCGGACCCTCCCAGAGACGAGCGTGCGGAGTACGGAGACCGTGTAGCTGGATGAGACCTAACGACTGCTTGACCCACTCGACTTGGAGTGAGTCGACTAGCCCAGTGGACGGAGCACTACTTTCTGAGGTGCAGTCCCATGGCGGACGTAGCACTACCTGTGTGACAATGCAGACCTGCGGTACTCGTCCGGAGAGTACCTCTGCAGGCTACTAGGGGGTGTGCACTACTGTGTTTGGGTGATATACCTCGGCAGGAAGCTCTATTTTATCTGGGTGGCTGAGCCGCGATACTCGACAGAGGGAGTACTTCAGCAGTCTCAGGTTAGAAATCAGTACCTCGGAGTCATGACAGGGCCACTGTACACTACAGAGACGGAGCTCTTCAGCAGTTACGGTTTTGATAATGAAAATCCTGGTTTGAGCTGAGACTTTTGACCTTGTGTTTACCTCATGATTGAGATGGGTCACTTTCTAACTTAGGTATATGTGTGGGCATATACCTGGGTAGTGGTTATCCATTGATGTCACAATCCTTGTGTTTCCTCATGATTGAGATGGGTTACTTGATAACTTTGGTATATGTATGGGCATATACCTAAGTAGAGGTTATCTGTTGAGATCTTCTTTGTGATTGTCCTTGTTGGTTTAGTGAGACCATGAGGGTCTCGGGGTCCCTACTGAGTATCGTTATAGTCACCCCTGCACGGGCTATGCCCGCACCTCGTTGTGTTGGTTGCAGACGACGGGTAGTGCTGACGGAGGCCGAGTGTTCGAGGACTGGACGGTACCCGGAGGTGGACTACAGGATGATTCAGTACCCGGAGGTGGACTACACGACGAGTCAGTACCCGAAGGTGGACTACTCGACGTGACGACTCACAGAGGAGGTTGACGGACGAGAGCGTGGAGGAGGTTGTCTGTACCTACCCTTCAGGTAGGATCTGAGGAGGACGACCCAGGAGCCGCTTCCTTCTTCCAGCTGTTTGTCATTTTGTTGTTGTACCTTGTTCAGTTGTAGTTGTACTTTCTTTTGGGTTTGTATTCTGGCCCATTTACTTTTAAGCATTTCATTTGTACTTAGTGTTTTGCTTCCACTTGTACTCAGTGGTGCTTGTTTTCTTTTATAAAGGGAATGCCTTCCATGTTATCGAGATTTTACGCCTTTGGTGCTAGTCTCCAGCCCCAGGCCTATGGAAGGCGGGCTTGGGGTAGTCATGAAACGGGCCCCGAGGACGGGTCGTGACAAATTGGTATCAGAGGAGTCGGTTCTACCGCAAAACGTATAAATCTGATATTTTCTTTCTGTGAAGCAATAGTGTTAAGAGTACCGAGTGTGGTTTTCAGTTCAGGGAGTCCAGTGTTGGTGCGGGCGGCCGACATATCCATACACCAGGACCCTGACAACTGATTTCTGACTTTGTGCACAAAAACACTGATTACGTGTGTGTTTTCAAAGGTTTTCCCTTAAAATAGATCAATCCAGGTCAGCTCACCAGGTATAAACATTTGACCATGTCACGATGTTTCTTTCAGGATGCCTTTTCATGGACGACCGGCTAGAGCCCGGAGGGATGTGTGTACTTACAGCCCACCGAGTGACGTGGCCACAGTACAGGGCCCATTTTCAGTTGAGGCATCAGCGGAGGCACCAACTGTACTACTACCCGTTGGGCCACCGATGCCACCAGCCCCAGCAGTAGGCGATGCCCGCTACTTGAGTGCACTGCACGAGTTCCAGCGCCAGAGGCCACCCAGGTTCCGAGGAGAGACGGACCCGCAGGCGGCTGAGGATTGGCTGGAGGCTGTGGTGAGAGTCTTCAGGCTAGTGGGGACGCCGACAGACTTCATGGTGATATTTTCTGCCACCCTCTTTCAGGCAGCAGTAGGAAGGAGGTGGAGCCTCTTGTTTTAGTTTTGCGACGGGATGACCTAAGCCTGGGAAGACTTCGAGACATTCTTCAGGATGGAGTTTGTGCCAGTATATCTACACCCCGAGCGTGTACAAGAGATTATACCTTTGCCTCGTGTTTTTTGATCAGTAGCCGAGTCATCTGTGGGCATTAGACAGATGATGCAGAGGTCTAGGAGGACCAGACTAGCAGTTACGGTTTCGATAATGAAAATCCTGGTTTGAGCTGAGACTTTTTCCCTTGGGATTACCTCATGATTGAGATGGGTCACCTTCTAACTTAGGTATGTGTATGGGCATATACCTGGGTAGTGGTTATCCGTTGATTTCACAATCCTTGTGTTTCCTCATTATTGAGATGGGTTACATGATAACTTAGGTATATGTATAGGCATATACCTAATTAGAGGTTATCGGTTGAGAACTTCTTTGTGGTTATCCTTACTGGTTTAGTGAGACATTGAGGGTCTCGGGGTCCCTACGGAGTATCGTTATACTCACCCCTGCACGGGCTATGCCAGCACCTAGTTGTGTTGGTTGCAGATGACGGGCAATACTGACGGAGGCCGAGTGTTCGACGACTGGACGGTACCCGGAGGTAGACTAGAGGACGAGTTAGTACCCGGAGGTGGACTACACGACGATTCAGTACCCAGAGGTGGACTACATGATGTGATGACTCACAGAGTAGGTTGACAGACGAGAGCATGGCAGAGGCTGTCTGTACCTACCCTTAAGGTAGGATCCAAGGAGGACGACCCAGGAGCTACTTCCTTCTTCCAGCTGTTTGCCTTTTTGCTGTTGTACCTTGTTCAGTTGTAGTCGTACTTTCTTTTGTGTTTGTATTCCGGCCCATTTACTTTTCAGAATTTCGTTTGTACTTAGTGTTTTGCTTCTGCTTGTACTCAGTGGTGCTTTTTTTCTTTTAT
Organism: Viscum album; assembly: GCA_963277665.1. Taxonomy (NCBI): domain Eukaryota; kingdom Viridiplantae; phylum Streptophyta; class Magnoliopsida; order Santalales; family Viscaceae; genus Viscum; species Viscum album. Next base: position 1,063,422,489 of record OY728140.1, read on the forward strand.
AAAGGAAATTCCTTCCCAGTTATCGAGATTTTACGCCTTTGGTGTCAGTCGCCAGCCCCTAGCCTATGGAAGGCGGGCTTGGGGTAGTCACGGCATGGGCCCCGAGGACGGGTCGTGACAGACTCTCAACTCCTATTTGTAGAATAAAATAGAGTGGTTCATATTGATTAAAAACTATGGATTTGATTGTGAATTTGAAGCATTAAAATTTCTAGAGTCCCCCTTTGTGATTTTGTGGAAAATATGGAAAATTGGTTCTTTGATAAATGTGTCTGAATTTTGAATTAAAATTGAAGATTTAAAAATGGGATCTTTTTAATGAATAATTGTATTACGATTTTATTAAACTTATTTTAATAAAAGGGTTTCTTTTATTGACATTGAAAGGGTGTTTGGAATTTTCTTATTTAATGTTTTTAGATAAATTAATAGTTTTATTAAAATTTATTGAAATAGATTTGGGGTAATAGTGGTGGGTGTTTATATAAAATTAATGAGACTTGGTTGGAATATGAAAATCAGATCTGTTTGAAAATTATAATGGCAGATATAGAATAATTATCATGTGAATACATGGTAGATCAATGAGAGACTACACATTAGTATGGAACTATCATAACGAAGCATGCATGGTCAAATGTGAGAATTAATAGAATGAAATGGTTAGGAAAAAAATATAATAATAGATTGTTTTAATTCCTAGTTTTGTTATTTTTCTAGAAATATGACATTATAGATAATTGTTGAAATATCAAATGTGCACGTTTTTGTTTTGAATGGTATTGAGGATCATTTATATATAGTTTTAAACTAATTTGGGATATTTTTTTTATATATATTGTTTTACATAAAGGATGATAACAATTATATCCTAGTGAAGTGAGTAGGGAAGTCGTTTGAGAAAACCTAAGGAATTTTAAACTCACCACTAATTAGGAACATTTGTGCATATAAACAAGATACTGACAATGACATGGTAAAAGGTAATGTATCACATGTATTTGACACCATTTAATGGAAATGGACTGGTTTTTTATGTTGGATATTGGATCTTGTGAAACCAAGAGACTTTTGGTCTTCATAAAATATTTATTCATATTCTACAGTTTATTTTGACAGTTGCATGGTCTTTTGTTATTTATCACATGGAGTGGTTTGATGTCAATGGAATGGTTGAGTTGTATTTTATTTTTTTCCTTCATCATATATAGATTATTTTTATCTATGGTTTTTGTAATTAATGTTTTTTTTTCATAAAGGGTAAATCATCCCCCATTTTGATTTGAAACCCTGATGTATTTATTGTCCGAGGACCTAGCAATAAACATTATATTTTCTTATCATATCTACTATATTTCACATCATTACATTCCAAAATATATTTTCAAATTATTTTTATTTAATGTTAGGACATAACACATACATATCTAACCAAAAAAATAAAATGAGGGTACCATTAAAATAGAATCCATTTCATCTAAAACCTAAAATTTTAATACAAAAAACATCAACCAATTTTCATTTAATATAATGAAATCATTTAAATTTTATTCCTTTTTCTCATAAGAATCCTTAAAAACTATGTCATGAAATGGGAAAAATTTTATGAGTATAAAAATTTAATTCAAGGATATAAAATGAATGAATCAATACCTCTTCCATAAATACTTATAAACATATGAAATCATTTTCATAAGGACATACTTCTCACCCATAAAGAATAATATACATACATAGTGAAACTAATGATTTCAATAAATAATAGAAATCATAATTAGAGCATATGGGTTAATTGAGACATTAAATACTTCTCACGGATTGATTACAATGACACCCTCCCAACTACCTTGGTGTGTAACGATCACATTAACACTTGGAGTAAAAATATGGCAGACCTCCAACATACACGTAACCAATGAAATGGGGTAAGTTATAGGTCCCACGAATCATCATAATAAATGGATACAAAATATAATATAATCATAAAACATGATTAATTTTATAAAAACATTTGTTTTTTTATTTTCATCAAATAGAATTTTTAATGGGGATTTTAGGGGAATGTCACTTAAAAAATCATATAATTGAAGTGAGAATAAATATAATTAAAGTAATATGTATATGAAATATGAATATATATAATAATAAAAACAAAAAATCTATCCCACAAATAATCATTATACCATATAATAAATGATTTAAAAGGTATGCCCAATGAATAGAAATTGGGTTTAGAATTCCATTTCCTCACATTTTTCTTATATCAAACTTGTTTAAACCTACTGTATAATGGGAAAAATAATGTTGATGATATTTTTAAAAAATAATCATTTTAATAAAACCTTATATGATCATCATATAACATCATTCGACCCATTTATTAATAATGTTTTTATTTCTATTGTTTTGGTTGCGTGCTTCAAATTATTTCCATGGTCGGTTCATAAAGGATTACATTGTCGAATGGATGGAAAAAATAAAGGAGGAATAAAATGTTAATAATATATTTCCATAATATAAAATTATTCCATAATTATTTTTATTTGATTTTTATGGGGATAAATCATTATATAAATCATGAGTGATATCTGATTAGATCAATTTGGTGGTTCTTTGATAATCACAAACTAGTTTCATTTTACAACATAATTCTATGTATATATGTAAAATCCAGAACATCAATGATGACAAATCATACACATTAAAATATGATTCAAACATTAAAATGGATTTATATCTAGTTTTTAAGGATGTAAATTTTTGTTAAGGTACATCATCCATGATGTCTGTAAATCGACACCTTAATAACAGAGTTTTTATTTTCTGAATATGTGTAAGTGGAGAATAAGAATGTTGATTAATTTTTTACATAAACATAAAACTGTAAAGAATATATAAGATAACGGAGCTTCCAGACTCTTGGATTAGGGGAGTATATGACAGTATAGAAATAAAAATAATTTCATAGTATAACACAAGACAATTTTACAGGATCATTAGATCTTGATCTCGTCTCGTTGAGATCCTCCTTAGGTCCCTTTCCATTTACCTTTGTTTGAGAAAAAATGGGTCTTGGATGTGGGGAAGATACTATGGAAGGTGATTTGAAATAATTTAGACAATTCTCAAAGATTCAGAAGTGTGAGGGTAAGAGTGGGTGAGAGTGGTATTTATAGTGAAAGTAGAGGAATTTTTAATTAATATAAATTGAATCTTTAGTACTACAATTTACAATCCCATTAGCTTTCCTAATGTTTTGTCCCATGGTATTATCCAAATGGGACTACTAAATATCATAATATAATCCTCATTAATTTACAATAAATATTTCATAATTATTAAATCATTAGGATGTCTTGAAACACCTGAAAACATAAATATGTATTTTTTAATATTCATTGAAAATTTAATTATCATAGAAAAATCCCAAAAAATACCCTTAACATTTTATTATCAGTTGAAATAAAAAAAATCCATTTTTTGAAAGTTATTTTATAATTTTTATTAAATATTAATTTTAGAAAAATCATATTTTATTCGAATAAATAACCAATTTAATATTATAACTCTTTTTATATCTACTAAAAAATTAATGATGATCTCATTATGTTATAAACATAAGAACATAAAATTATAATATTATTAACTATTAATAAGGGTTATTTTAATATTAATAAGGGTACTTTTCAAAAACAAGTTGGTTTTATCATACTCAAAAAAATATACTGATTTCAATAGTAGATGACTATTTTTTAAAATTAAAATCATAACAGTGGGAAAATTAAGTTTAATGACAAGTTTATAATAATATATATTTCAAATATTCATAAATTTCATTTTCATTTTAATACCATGGGGTATTACCTTCTCCCCACCATCTATAACTACTGTCTTCACAATTTTATTTTAATATTAATCATGTGAGGGTATGATTCCCTAAACACCTTTTATGATTCCCATATGGATTCAAAAACCATGTAGCTTATAAAAAAAACCTTTAACTTATGGATTATTGTATTCCATGACCCCTGTTCTCTTTGATCAATAATATGAATAGGATTCTTTTCGTAGGAATGGTTGACTTCAAACTGAAATGCTTCTAGGCTCCAACATTGAAAGGAATCTAGAACATACATTATTCACATCAAAACATGAAAAAAATTGTGATCCTAAGATATAATAAGAGTAAAATATTCTTGGTATGAAACTGATCTAACATTATAGGAGATTTTATATGGTTTAATTAATCATTTACAGATCATTTATTTCTTACCAAAATGCATAATACTTTTACATGATGAGATTCTATGTAATACATGAACTTCTACCATGATAGAATATTTTTTTCTCCGGTTATCTACAAATATTTTCAATATTCTCTATGTATTCCTCATGCGTTTCTTGATTATCTTTAATTTTCATCCATTTTCATTATTAATCTAGGTCGCATCAAATTTTTATTCCCAACATCATCCAAACAATCAAGAGATCAACATCTCTTCACACATTATTCCACAAATGGTTCCATATGTATATACTAGAATGAAAACAATTATTATAATAAATATAATCTATAGAAATATGTTCATCCCAACTTCTCTGATAATTCATAGAATATGCTTGAATAATATAGTCCAATGTCTGAATCATCCATTCTAAATTTCCATCTGAATGAGTATGAAATGTTGATCAAAACATTAATTATTTTTCCAAAAAATTCTAAAGGAATTTCCAAAAGTTATAAGTTATCATAATATAATCAACATAAAAAATGGAAATATGAACAATATGTAACATAACAATCACATTTAGTTATAGGTGAAAAGCAGATACAATGACATAATATCTCTAATAGTAAGGAAATGAGTTGATATAGTAGGTTGATTAAAATAAACCATGATCTCATTGATACCTCATGAAGTCATTGGTATCACCAAAATAATGACTGTGGATATATTTTCCCATTTCTACTCTAGAATAGGTAAACTATGATGAACCACCTTCGGTAACTTCTACTATGCATTAACATATTGTCATGTCAAACATTTCATAGTAAAATATAAAATATCTCTATTCATTCTATCCCAACAGAAATAATACAAAACGTATTTTTACATCTTTGTGATTTTAGGATGAAATGAAAATAGAGAAATATGAACCTCTAAGAATAACTTTTCATCAGCTAAGTATAATAAGCCGTAGACAATCTCATTCCAAATCTCAAAAAACAATCTTTATCAATTATAAATTAATGTAACATACAATTTTTACAAATTATACAATTTTCATTATCTCCCCATCTTCCTTCTGTGAATTCATAATTTTGTTTGAGAGAGATTACTACACTGAAAATTGCAAAAATAATAGAAGAATTTTTAACACATACAACATCCAAGCCAAATTTCAGCAAATCATTAATCAAATTTAATTTTTGTAATTTATCATAGTTAAAGATGCATGATGTTTTTGGATCCTGACATCTACCACTTTTTTTAAATTTTACAGTATAGTAATTGATCGGGCAATCATAATATCTTATCAATTCAAGTCATCTAATATAACTAATGTTCAATTATTTTTGATTGAATATACACTTCATAATTTTTTGGTCACTATATATTTCACATTGAATCTATATAATTGATTCCACCATATTTTTATATAAAAAAACACATTTTATATTTGAAATTATTTATTGGATAATTTAAATGATGAGGTATTTTTTGTCTTGATGCATGAGAAAATAACTGATCATTCTACATCAAAACACAACCAAGTCCCATTAAAGTAGTGTCACCATAGATGAAAAACTCACCATTTAGTTAATGTAGGATTAACACGTTTACATTAACCGATATTTATTTCAATTACAAAAAATTATGACATTATTTTGTCGATATTAATATTACTCCTTTTAGAGTTAACATAGTCATTTTAATAGACTATCGTGAAATGTTTTCAACAATATTCTACTAATATTATACCAAAATAAGAAAACTATGAATCTCAGTAATATTTTTGGGACTTTTATTTTATTCAACAACTTACATTTTACAAGGATCAATAATTATGAAATATTTAGAAATAATGTGACCATGGAAATTAATTTTTATCAACCAAAATTCACACTTGCTGAATATTATGTATATTTTCATTTCTATTATGTTTTGAAAAATAACCCTTAGATATTTTTCACACTCCACTTTACTTCTAGAATATACCATAATGTCGTAAATAATCAAACCCACAATCTTCTCCAACAACTCATGAAATACACTATTTATAAGATCCATGAATACAATATGTTCATTAGTTAACTCAAATGGAATGTATAAAATATATAATGACCATATTGAATATGGGACACATTTTTTAGGATGCCAGCTTCCTTCAATTTCAACTGATGGTACCCTGATCTTAGGGAAACCATTGAAAAATATTATTCTCCACGGAGCAGATAAAAAAACATTGATATGTGGAAAATGATATTTTTTTCATTGATGTTATTCAAGGCTCTATAATAAATGGAAAGTCTCATTAAACTATCTTTCTTTTTAACAAAAAACAAGACTCTCTTTGGTGAAGTTCAAGAACAAATAAAGCGTTTATCAAGAAACTCTTGCAATTGATTTTACAATTAATGAAGTTCCACATGTGATATATGATAAGTTGGTTTTGATATTGTCTGAGAATCAAGAACTAAGTCAATTTTGAATTTAACTTCATCATCATGTATAACATCGAGTAACTTTTTAGATAAAAACATTAAGGTATTAATATACCATGTTTACATTAATAATATGAATTGTTCCCATGTTTTAAAAATATTAGAAACATAACATTCATTTCCATAATTCAATACTTTCTTAGCCTCTTGATATATTATCAATTGTATGTCTTAATTCATGTATAAAAATAGAAACTCTTTCGGAAAGAAAATCGTTTTAGCTATATAATTAATCATAGCATCTTATGTATAAATCCATTCAGTACACTAGAGTGACATAGAATACTAATAAAGTTAAAATGGTTGTTTAGGTAAAGTCTTTCAATAGAACACAATAGAAATATTCTTATAATTAGTATTTATAGTAATATACTCTCCTAGTTTTTTAATAATAATTTCATGTATCATTTTTGACGCGAGATTTCCAATTTAACAAAAACAAATCTCGAAATGACAGAATGTGTAGACAACTTATCAAAAAAACATTATAAAAGTCAATGTAAAAACAGGGTAACTAATAAAACTTCATTTTATTGACCTAAATCTAATGATGTTTCCACAAAGGATCTCACTACACTTTTCTTCATTAACTCAACCTTCATTGTCTCATTTATATCTCCATTTAGGTAGTCATTTTTCTATTAATCCCTCTCACTAAATTTAAAACAATTAATAGTTGTTCTTATTATGATTATTCTTATGATCATTTCTATTAAAATATTGGTTCATATGTCTAACCTTAAAACATCAAAATAAATTCCCTTATTGTGGAATGGAATTCTCATGGGGCTTTTTACAAAACGTTTCACAAATAGTAAGCTTAACATTCTTACTATTAGATTTCGTTGATTGATTTCAATCCATCAAATACCTTTGGGAAACCTTTTTCAGTTTGTTTTCAAGGTACACATGGTCATAAATAATCAATATTTCAACCCTCTCCGCACGTCATACATGTTTTTAATAACATTTGAAATAACGAGATGCCAATTTCCTTTGATATCTTGACTTTAACCCTGAGTAAAAAATGATTGATTTTTCTATCAAAATGCAGAATAATATTTGTAGCATACCATTCCTGTTGGGTGATTTTTTCATCATAAAAAACCATATAACCTTCCTAATTTTACCTCAATTAATGAAATTTCTTCTCAATCTATTTTCAAAACACATTTCAAAAATATTTTTCATTGAAAATAATTTTAAATTCATCCCACTCTATGTCATAAATGTCTTCTATATTACTGATATTATTGACCACTAACCACCTCTCATCAGCTTAACCTTAAAATAGATAAATGGAATGATTAACCATTTGATTATTTACACATCACATTACATTAAATATATTTTTCTATTTATTTAAACCATTATTTAGCTGCTACTAGGTTATAAGATCACTCATCATTGGAGGTTGTTTCCCCATTATATTTTCTACAACCGTCAATTTTATTTGTAGAAGTTTTTGTTGTTTCATTTAATATAATACATTAATATTAAATTCATACATCAACTAAGCCATTACTATCACAAACTGATTAGATCCAGTTCCCACCATTCACATTTTGAGATTCCAAATGAAATTATCCTCTGGGTTCCTTACAACATATTCTTCGATGCTTCATCTGCAAAAAAAACATTCTGAAAAAACACATATTATATGAATCACATTGGTAATATTTAAATGCTATACCATTTCAATGTAAATATAAGGTAAAAAATATTTATTGCGTTCTTCTAAAATTATAAAAATTACTAAATATACCTATAATTTTCTATGATACCAACTACAAGGACATAATCTTAATCCTTACATATTCAAATAATTTCAAATATATATTAGTTCTTTACATTCTGAAAGAACCTTTTTATTTGGTTTTTAGAATGTGAGGACCTAAATTATGCATATAAACCCATAATAAAAAAGAGTATTTATAATTAAAACTATATCCATTTCTTCCAAAACATATAATTTTAAATAGAAAACAACAACATGATTTCTGTGATAAATCATCAAAACATTTAACATGTCATCCTCATTTATCTAAATAATCATTATAACATAGGTAAGGAATGTCAAAATATTTAATGAGAGTGAAAATATAAACATGGTATTTGAAATATAAGTTAAAAAACCATTATTCCTTGAATACATATAAACATATGAAATCCTTTTAACAAGGATATAATACTCACCCATTAAGAATCATACATATACTGAATGAAACTAAAGAATTACATTAACCATAAAAACAGAAATAGATTATAAGGTTATAAATGGACATTGCATACTTAATTTTGTAACCCTTATGGCTAACATATTATTTATATCCCTCATGAGTACCTTACATTGTTACCCTCATGTATATCTTATGGTGTAACAATCACAGATACACTTGGAGTAACATTATGGCCGACCTCCATCACACACATACCCATTGAATTATAGAGAGATATAGGTCCCCCAAATAATCATAATAAATTCCATAGAATCATAACACTATTATATATCATGAATAATTTCATAAAAACATTAATTTTTTTTGTAAACCATAATTAAAAGATGGTTTTTAAAGGAAAGTACCATAAAAAAATCATATAATTGAAGTTAGAATTAATATAATGAAATGAATATGTGTATTGACAATAAATACACATAATAAAAACTAATATAAAAAAATAATTACTCAAATAATATTAATACCATATAATGTACAGTGTAGAAGGATAACCCAAAAAATGGAAATAATTTTTAGAATTCCCCTACCTCAGATTAGTCTTACATAAAACATATCTAATCCTATTGTATAATGGTTAAAAGAGTATTATTAATATTTTATAAAAATATATTCTTGTTTATAACACCTAATATGATAATTTTATAACATCATTAGAACCATTTATAAATATTATTTTGTTATTTCCATTGTTTTTTGTGTGTGCTTCACATGATTTCTATGGTCTGTTTGTAAATGATTTCATTGTAGAATAGAAGAATTACTCTAGAAGTTAAATGGAATGATATTAATATAGATCCAAAATATTAACTAAGTCCATAAATCCTTATGATTATATGTAATACAGATGAATTGTTAGATAAATCATTAGTGATATCCATTTATATTATTTTGGTGGTTCTTTGATAATCAGAAACCAGTTTCATTATATAACATAATATTATATATATATTTTAACTCCATAACATGAAAGTGGATATATAATAAAGATACAAATATGTTTCAACCAATAAATTTTTTTATATCCTATTTTTATGTTTATAAAGGAAATTAAAGATGCCTCATCCACAATGTCGGTAAATAGACACATCACATATGTTGTTTTTATTTTTAGAATAAGAAAAAGTGGAGACCAAGATTAATGATTAATTTTTTCATAAAAATTATTAAATAATAAATATAAATGATTTTTTATTTTTCATGCATCTTGGATAATTTATGTATAATAGATTATAAGAAAAGGAAATAATTTAAAATAAAACTCCAGAAAATGAATGAGGATATACACCTCGTGATATATTCTCTATCAGATCCTAATGAGGGCCTCTGGTTTTGGCCTTCTGGTGAAACCATGTGGTTCTAGACTTTGGGAAGAAACTTGGGAATGATATATGGAATAATTTATGAAATACTAAAATTATGAGAGATTTTAGAGTAATAGGTCGTGAGGGACATATTTATAGTGAAAGTGGGAGTGATTTTAATTAATTTCAATGGACACCCCATTAATGGTATTTGATTACACATGGAATTTACAATGGTTTTTTCAATTAAATTGGACACTTAGGACACCTCATATCATATTTTAATCCTCAAGAGTCGACCATAATGATTAAATAATTTTTACTTCTTTATGATGTCATTAAACACCTCAAAACCGAAAACTGTATATTTTAATGTTCACCTACAATTCATCTATCTTAGAAAATTTTAAATATAAAACCTAACCATTTTTTGAAATGTAAAAATAAAATATTAAATATGTTTTCTGAAAATAAATATCTAAATATGGTTGATCGAAATTTTAAATAAAATCATATGTTATTCAAAAAATAACTATTTTAAACTATAACTCATTTTATATCACCTTGAAAAATAATCATGATCTCATTATATTATTAATATAATAATATTAAATATTAATATGATTTATATCCATAAGTGTTGTTTTACTATTCATATTACTATTTATGCAGGTATGTTACTATTAACAAAAAAACAAGTTGGTTTTATCTGACTCTAAATAACATACTGATTGCAACGATAGATGACTGTATTTTGAAATTTGAATCATAGTGGTGGAAAAAATGTCTTTAACATCTATTTTATAACAATTTAAATAAATCAATTCCTACTGAATTTCAATTTATTTTTAAAACCTTGGGGTGTTACATATTTTCTGCTTTTGGCATATTGTTGATGTCTCTTAAGGCTTAGTAATGATTTATTATATACTCAAGCCAATAAGAATAAGTGGGTCAATACAGATTCTAATGACCAAAATTTAATTAAAATTAAGAAAACGTTATCTAATTATTATTTAAAAGAAATTGAATAAATAATTTATAACTATAAATAAATTTTATGAAATATCAATTTTCAATTAAAATGATTTATTTTATCTTAATTCATCCAAATAAGAATTATATATAGAAAATTTAAAAATTAAACTAAATTATATTAAAAATTTTTATTCAAATAATATTTTAATTTCATTAAATAGTTTTTTCAAATGTTTTAAAATTTTTGATTTAGTTTTAGTGTTCAATTAAAACGTGACCAAACTACATTTCCGAAAAATAGTTATTTTATCCATATAATTAGATTTTTCATATATAATGTCAAGAAAAAAACATTAATTTTAATATTTTGGTCATATTATATATATATATATATATATATTTCATTAATAAAATCCATGAAGATATATTTTTTCTGTTTATTTTTATAAAACAAACACCTGTATATTTAACTTTTTCTTTTTATAAAAACATTTCCATTTATTTTCTAAAAGGTCTAATTTTAAATAATAACTTTTTACGAATCAAATATATATTTATAGATACATTTTTAAACCAAAATTTATTGATTAATTTAATATTTTTTTCTAACAAATTCAAATAGCTATGTTATAACTATGTCGTTCAAATAATAAAATTTAGTTGATTGTTTAAACATTATGTGGCATATCTTGTACTCTATCAATGATTGCATTACTTTTAATAAGAAAATTATGATGTTATATTCAATACCCTCCCCTTTCAAATAGATACATCTCAATTATGAGTTAAATCATGGTAACTAAGGATTGAATAATCCAAAAACTAATATTGAAATCCCTTATAAAAAAGATTAACAAAACCTTCCTCTAATTAATGTTAAAATAAATTAGGAATGTCACCTAAGATAAATCTTACTTGTGTTATTTTTAAAAGGTCACGATCAAGGATGGAAAATATTATAAAATCATGTGTTTGGATGAAAGTATTTTTAGAATTACTAGTGTTTGTCATCTACCCACATCCCATTTACTTTGTCACTGATTTCTCGTATTTAAATTGTAATTCTCGTTGAAACCTTCCGACGATGCCTTGTTTTCTCTTATTAAATTATTTCATTGTTCTATCCTGTCTATTGTATCATTTATATATAGAGAAACCCATTCTGTTTGTTCTTATTTCCCCTAGGTGTCCCCTTTTGGGGTGTTATCCTAAATGGACATACATTCCCATTTCCTCATTGAAAAATCGTTAACTAATAGGTTATTTTGATTAAATTACTTACATTTTAAGTTGAATTATGGATAATGTTATGATAAAAAAGTGACCATTGAGCTTTGTGAATTAAGGATACTGGGTTTCAAGGAGTGTTCCAATTGAGTCTTGTTCATCATTCACAAACTCATGTTAATGCCTTATACATGATGTATGCATCAAATTGGATTACATATACCATTTATAAATTCTCAAACTCAAGTAGTTGGTATACCTTAGATTATTGACACATAATTTTTCTCACCAATTTTCTAATTTCATGGGTTATTTTAAATTCCATTGGGACTTATACCCAAATCATATGCTTCTATATGCATTTTTTTATATTTATAAATCAGTTTATCTTGGTTATATAAACTACAGGGTAAGTAATGATTTATAGAGACATCCTGATGTCATTGATGACATATGGTTAAAGGCATACTAATTCCATGTGACACAGGTTGCATTTTATTATTATAGGGTATTCTTGGTTCCTAAGCCTCTTGTGTAATCCTTACTTATGTTTATTTATTTTTTCTTAGTGATTATTCTTATAGACTTAGATTAGTTTTATGATAAATTCCTTTTTCAATGTAGATGGAATCGATATTTTTACTTGATATCTTAAATAAATTGTTCCTCACAGTGCTCGTTTGGTAGAATGATTTATGTATATTCATTCCATGACATATATGTTTTCATGTTTTCATTGAAATTTACCTTATATTCTATGGTTCAATTAATATAATATGGGTGAGAACATGGGTTATATATTAAGGACTCATGGATGCACTCCTGTTCTCAGTTGGTTATTCCATGATGTGGTGGGGAAAATTCATTGGCATGCTAAGTGAGGGATTTTTGTAAAGTCTAATAAACACATGGGTTATATCTGTTCTCTCGAGTATAAAATGTGGATAGACCCATTGACATGATTTATATGGCACACCATGGTTTTTACTTGGTCGTATAGTGAGATTCCCCTGATGGACTCAAAGTCACCATTCATCAAGTGATAATTGAAATTATGAAAGGATTTCCAAGGATGAACACGTTGATATTGGATTATTTGTTAAGTATCATAGTGATACATGGGATTCATTTTATATCTCTTCGGATGGGATCTGACTCCATCTCTAGACATTATGATTTTATTGATTGATTTTTTAGGTGTGACAATAATTATTTATTATTTCATTATGTATTTTATGGACATGTAATGTTTCTTTTTTTCTCATTCATAATTGTATAATGACTAGTTAATAAGACGAATAATCTAAGGAATATGCATGGGGTTGTCTACTTCTACTATCATGTTTGGTTCTTCTATATATAAGATCTATATATGTAATTACATGAACAAGTACTTCATCCCATGATCCATATTTTTTCAAATTAGGTGAGATGGTACAGGTGGCCATTTGGAATCCCAGACCATGTTATTATTATTAAATTTGTTTATTTCTCCGTTTTATTTCTTTTTGGGTCACCTTCAATTGTTATTTCATTATCTAGATTGGGCTAGTCATCATGGATATAGTCCAACTAATTTTCGTATCCCACACCCTACTTAGGTAAAATTGGTATCTGAGTAGACCTTATATTTTCAAGACCATGGTTGATTTCAACTGTTTCTTTCTGGTACCTAGGAGTTAAGGGAATATGGTCAAGCTAGAGCTTGGGATAGTCATAGTGTTTTCTATGGAGATTTTATTGGATTTATTTTCTTCTTTCATGTGTCATAATTTATATCTTCATGTTACAAATATTTATCTATATATTATGTATAATAATTAGGACATGCATGCAATATTTGTATAAATTTGAGTTGGCCTCATTTATTATTATTTTTTATTCACATGTATAGTTAATTATATTTTCTTGTTTCTATTGTTTCCTCTTATGTATATTTTTATAACATTGTGATACTATAATTTGATGGTATAGTCTACCTAGAATAACAATATTACACACTCATTGCTACTCAATAGACTCTATCATATGGAGAAGCACACTTGATGCCATTTTATCCACCAGTCCGACTACCGTAATTGATGTATGCAAGGTCGAGTTGTTACAAAGTGTTATTATAGCATTATTTTACTCTTTCGCTATTTTGATTTGGATTATAGGACACTAGGAATGTGTAATTAAAATTTTAATATCTTATCCTATGACTGATCATCCAATTTATGGGAAGTGACCACATGGCCAAGGAAGGGAAGTGAGGATCATTCTATTGGATATTATATTTTATGTGATTTCACCATGAGTGAATAGTGTAATTTTTTCTACTTATCGATATATACAAATCTTTTATTTTATCCTAGACCCACTAGGGTATGTATAAGTCATTACAAACTTCATTTTAAACAAATACATATTAACATTTCTTGCATATTATATTCCATGTAGTTGCATATATAGGCGGCCTGTTGATTTGGATTGCATACCATGAGGGATATACTATGTATTTTTCATTAGAATTCTTATATACATAACATTATTTGGAGTTAATATGACAATAATATCTTTTTTTTCAATATTTTATTTCTTTAAATGCAAAATGTATTTCGTTTCGATAAAATGTGATCCAATTTACAATTTATAATGTGTTTGGGCCCTTCATTGATTGGGAAATGGAGACCCATATTAAATGTAAAGACCATATAATGTTTTAAATGGATAATAATGTAAAATATTATTAATTCTAAAGTGAAATGATTTTTTAAACACTATATTTATCAACTATACAAAATTTGATTAAATAGGTCACTTTTTTATCTGATAAACTACTGCGGATGTCTGCACATTAAATAATTAAACAACAACTATTGGTTTTCTTTCTGAGGAACCCAAAATGAATTTATAGGAACATTTTAGGTCTCCGTTTTAATTATATCATTAGGATTATTTTATTTTATAAATTTCTTTAATGTAATCAGATGTCAATTGTTGTAAAATGTTTTAAAATGATGTTTTATGAGACATTGCTTGTGGATTGTTTAATCCGTTTAAGTGATAAATGAATAAATGAGATTAAATTAAAATGGATGAGAAATGCCCCCCAACATGGGGTACTCCATTTAAAACCATCACGTAAAGTTAGATTGGTTTTTTACTTTATATTCCTAGGAATGGATCCGTTTGTGTCTTCCATATGATTTTTTATCTTTAGAAATGGCTTTAATGATCGGCTTTTGATCCTAATGACTTTAGAAGGTGGGAACCCATTTTTGGTTGACACATTATTATTTAGTAATGTGGAATCTTGTTTTAGGTAACATCCTTAGATAATAAATTTTGTAATAAATCTAGTCAGATTTCTTATTTTTGTTTTTATTCAGGTATCATTGTCCTTAGTAGAAATATTAGCTTCTCAATGACACTCTTTTGTGAATTTGTTATTATGGTATCATTAACCTTTTTTATAAGTTTGAGAATCTTAAAACACTCAATTTTAGTAGGTTATACATTCCTATAGTATGGCCATATATTTCTTACATATCGCGACCCTTTCTCCTCCTTTGGGGATGGAATAGTTGTTATGGACTTGACTAGAATAATTGTTATGCGTGGAATGTGACTTTGGGTTACATCTTTTATATGTATAACCTTATACATTAATTCCTAGTTTAGATATCCTATCGATAGAATCATGCGTGTTTCATTTTAATTCTAAATCCACATGGCACTATGCATCTGTGTATGTGGTGCACATCTAGTAGTTAATTCTATATAAAAAAGGTTATTCTTGATGAAATCATCGAAACTAGTGATTGTGTTTATGAACATAGGTCATCTCCATATTAGAGTGACCTATGATTTAATGGTAATCAATTTAATACCAATGTGTGGGAAACAAATTTGAGACTATGGTGTTTTACACAACAATCTATTTGGTTTTTTAAACCACTTGATCCCTCAAACAAGAGAGAGGCACAGAGGTGCATCACATGTGCTTCTAAATTATATATCTCCTTGCATTATTTTGAGAGGATGTTCTACCTTTTTCTTCATTCGATGTCTAAGACACTCGTAGTTTGTGATAGACATGTTGAATCTGATAAATGATTCAATTCAATTATATGGGGTATGATGAAAGAGAAAAATTATGAAATTTTCATTCTTTCTTAATTGACATTTTGGGCTGGTGAGTTTTGTAAATGTCAGTTCACACTCAAGAAACTAAAGTTATTGTGGACAAAAATGATTGAAACATTTGATAACACCATTGGACTTGGTAGACATTAGTGGGTAATGTATGATTGATCATGTAATTGCTTGTGTGGAAATAGACATTGTGATCAGTTGTAATGATGCATCATCAAGTAAGCTATGTTTCTCCATTGAGGTCAACCGGTTTTTATTAAAATATTATCATATCCATTTATTTTGTATGATTGGAAGGATAATATTTAAGGCCTTTAATTTTATTATGTGTTTTGGAAATAATTTCTCCTATCATGGAATAATCCTTGATGCACTAAGATAGTGTCAGTCTTATTTAATGCTAATGTATCAAAAAGATATTTGGATATTTGTTTATTTTTTTCATAATGGTACATGCTAGATATGTGGATATTTATTTCATTTTTGGTTATAAGTGACCCCGCATTTCCCATTTATTAATGACATGAATAGAGACTTGGACCCCAACTATCACCTTTTATTGACCACTAGATGGAAACAATTTTGGGATTACACAATATTTTGATGTGGTCGTCTTGGCCTTGTAACAATGTCTCACATGTTAGTATGGAGTATAGAAAACCTTGGTTTTTCATTGTATATGACTATATTGAATACCAATGTTATCATAGGATTGTAGTTGTTCTAGGAGTTAATTATTAAATGGGTAACAATTCTGTTTTTTAAAATCTGATTTACACCATTTTTTTATACAGAGGCGTGATATTATTAAAATGGTAAAATAATGTTTCAACCATGGAATTCCACCGAACATCAGAAATTGACTTAATTGGATGTGTGTATTGTAAATGAAGAATACGTTATATGGATTTGTTTCAATATTGTTGAATTATGTTGTCTTTCTACATTGAGAATTTAGAGAATGGTCA
The DNA here is from genome assembly GCA_963277665.1 of Viscum album. NCBI lineage: Eukaryota > Viridiplantae > Streptophyta > Magnoliopsida > Santalales > Viscaceae > Viscum > Viscum album. Next base: position 1,063,440,070 of record OY728140.1, read on the forward strand.
ACCGGATGTGGTGTTACTCGTTTTTTACAATGATAAATAAATACAGTTGGTGATGAAAAGTTTTAAGGGACATAACCGAGTTAATATTAGTCAGTATTATGATTTGAATACATATTTTAGGGAATGAATGTGTGGGAAATGTTTTTAGGTCAATTAGGATTATACTATTCATTTTCAATGAAACCACGTTAGGAGCATCGTTATAATTCTTATAGGCAAGTTTTGTAATGAAATTCGAACAATAGTGTCATTGTGGCCTGTAATTGGCTATTTTTATTGATAAAGACCTAATATGGGGATCAAATTCGACATGAAATTAAAGATATGAGGAAATTTTTGTGTCTTTAGAAAAAACAGCTCCACTAAGTGATGTTCTGATGATTTAGTTTGAAAATGAGTAGTGGCTTGGAATTAATTGGCATGAGTTCCATTTTCTCTAGAGAATGATTTAAAGAGCACTGGGAATTTGGAATCACAACAAGACCATATGAGAGATACTTAATGAACCATGTAGGTCGTGTGAGGTTTTTATTATTCCTAATGGATTCTTTGGGACAACAATTTTTAATATGTGGAGGATGAAACATCCTGTGTTTTGATCTGCAAAAAATCCAGGGAAATTTTCATTTTTTTACTAGATGGGCCATTTTTAAATTTATGAATTGGAATATATTTCTCAAATTCAGAAAAATGTGGTCTATTTTTAAAAAACTAATTATATTAATTAAAACTTATATTTGTATTATTCTAAAAATGATAGATAATTTTAATATAATAATTATTATTTTTTTAATTTTAATTATTTTAAAATAAATTTATTATAATTACTTATATTTTTATTTTACTTATTTTTATTATTGTTATTGGTATTTTTTATAGAACCACTAATTTGGTCCTTCATCTTCCCATCATTATGCACCCCCTAGAGACAATTTCACCATGCGAGCCCCCCTCTCATCCTCCTACCCATATGGCTCCCTGCTCTGATATTCATCAGTTTTTTGTCTGGATCTTCAATATATGGTCTGTGGAACCCTTCCATTCCCTATTTTTGTCCATTGGCCACCTTTAAATTTGATTGTTTTGAATATCCAAAACCCTAGAGTTTCATGTGATCCAATTTTTTAGGATTCCATTGTTTCTATAGTGTGTAGCGAGTCACTTGGGTTAGCATCATTGTGTCTTTGTTTCCATATCGAAAGCTAAGGTGGTATATGTCGATTAGGCCCACCGTCATTGATTTGTTTTTTGTATTAAACTAGTTAATTGTCATATCCCAATTTCATTTATTTACTCTAGGTGGTATTCCATTTATAAAATTGACTATTGTGGGTTATGATCGACTTTAAAGGTATGTGCACACATACATAGGTTTTTACAAATATATATATCTATCAATCTATAATGTATTTATTATCTCCGGGAGTAGAAAAAATATTCTTGGGGGTGCAATTATATATGTTTGTGTGTGTGTGTGTGTCTATTTGTGTGTGCGAGTTCATGGTCATTTCAAGTGGTAGCCGATTAATTTGTCATGTTCTGAGTGTCAGCTTGGTTGATTTTTGAGATAAGATCACAATAATTTTCCATTAATTTTATAATGAATTAAATTACTCTTTCCAAGAACATTGGGTATTTATTTAATCTTCTATCTTTTTAGAATATTCTTTTAGTTTAGATAAATGTATTTTTATAAATGAAGTCTTGGTTTTATAATAAATACCCTCAAATAGAGGTGTAATATATTTAGAATCTCAAAATGACAATTTATATTTATTTATCATCCATGGAATTGTTTCATATGTTCATAATTATTACGTAATTACAAATCATTATTAATAGAATTATTTTTCAAGGCCCTACTTGGTTAATACTATATGATGTCACATCCTTTCAAAAATGATATTTCATCCAAGGAACCTCCTATGTGAATGGCCACACTTTTAATTAGAATTACCCATGTAGGTCATCTACCATGTTCCCCTTTATTCATAACATATTTCTTGTTGTGACATTTTTGACGTAACCAAAACTATTCAGTGATCCCTTGTTATCAATTATTAAATTGTTTTTTATTCTATCAGGTATGTTGTATCCTTCGCTTATGGAAAACCCAATCGAGTTGTTTCTCTTAATTCATGGCCACCTCATTGGGTGTGCTATCCGAAGTGGCATTAAATTCCCAATACCTAATTGATAAATCACCATATGAGAAGTTTTTTATAATTAAAGTACTTATGTTATTAATTGAATTGTGAATAATGTTTATTAAAAAAGTGTACATTTCTCCTTATGAATTACGGATAATTTTCATCTATTAGAGAGAACATTGTGTCTTACACCATTCATTTAATCTCTCGTGAATTCTATATACATGATGGATTCTTCACTTTTGATTCATTTTCCTTTTACACATATTCCTATTCATGTTTTTTTTATTCCTTTAATTCTTTCCACATAATGTTTCTCACCACATTTCCAATGTCTTGGTCTTATATTAAAATCAATTGGTCCTTCTTAACCATTAATATGATTTTGTATTTATATTTTTGATTGTACCAATGTAGTTTGGATGGGTTGTATAAACAACAGGTTAATTATTGATAGCTTGAGACCATGAGAAGTCATTCATGACATATGGTTAATGGCATGATAATGCCATATGAAATTAGTTGCATTTCATTTTTATAGGATATGAATTGTATCTAATATTTTTGTATGAACCTAATTTATGTATAAATAATTTTACCAGGTGGTCTTTCTTCGATCCATTGTTTATATATTTTATAAATTTCTCATTCCATGTTGATGTCAGGTATTTTTTTACATTATAGCTTCAATAGATTGTGGACCATAGTTCTTGTTTTATATAATTATTTATGTATATTATTTCCATGTGATATATGTATTTATGTTTTTTGTAAAAAAAAATTAGTTATTATGGTTCACTTGATACGATTCAGGTGGGAACACGTGTTTCATATTAAGGACTCATGGGTGGAATCCAGTTCTTGGGGAAAAATGGAAATCCCCATTGGAAAGACAACTGTGCCATTCCTTAGGGGATAATCATTCCTCTAGTGAAATTCATGGGAAGAACAAAGTGTCACCATGCCTTTAGTGATACTTGGGATTCCAAAAGGATGTCCTTGGGTGAACATAGTTGTATTATATTATATTATATACATAATTTTTATACCTAGAATTCACCATAGATAACCATGGATGATCTTATATTCCACCTCTAGATTTGACAGTTTGATGGATTGATTGTGTATATGGGAGACACATAATTTATTTTTTTCTTTGAGCAACATAATCACATGCGTTGTTTTTTTAAATCAGTAGATTACATGTATAATGACTTAATTAAGATACATACATGAAAATGCATAGGCTTGGGGTCATAATCATCTACTCCACTTTTTGGTTCATCTATATTTTACTAGTATAAATATTTTTCCACACACAAGTACTTCATCCATACATCCAAATTCAGAATAAGTAGGTGATGTGGGATGGGTGATTGTGAGGAAACCTAGAGCATGTTGTTATTATTTAATTTATTTATTACCTCACTTCAATTTATGTTTTATCAAATTTAAATTTTAATTTCACATTAAGGATTGGTTTTGAAACTATGGGTGATGGCCTACTAAGATTATTATATCACTGCTAGCCCGTGTACCATAGGTACACTAGTAGACAATATTTTTGTAGGACATAGGATAGTTTCTTATGTTATTTTATTTCTTTTCATCATTAAATATTTTTTTAATTTTCCTCTATGTTTCTCATCTTTTGTTTTAGATTATATATAATAATTGGGATATGCATTCATAATTTATATAAACAATTCATGGCCATAGTTAATAAATTGTTATTATATTTCTTCTTATTCTTAAAAATTAATTATTGTTTCATCTATTGGATGTTATTTAATGTTTTATACCACTGTGAAACTATAATATGGGAGTATAGTCACACCATTGAAATGATATTACACCCTTGTGGCTAGTCATTAGCCTCTGGAATATGGGGAGGTACCGTAGAGGCCGTGTGACCAACCAGTCTGACTACTGTATTAGTAGTATGTTTTTTCAGGATGTAACAATAGAAATTATCATGTTCTTATAGAGGGTGATAGAAAACACGATCAAGTGAAAAATAAAAAAAAAACCAATAAATATATTATTATTTAAAAGCTCGCTGAATTATTAATAAGAAATGTAAATTTATATCATTTTTGAAGATAATTTTGTTCGAGTTTTGAAATTATATTTCTACCATGACTAAAAACATAATAAAACATACACACCATAAATGTATAGTTTCATCCTTTAAAAGAGTTTTTTTATCATTAATAGTTATTGTGTACCAAAAATTTGTATTCCAACATATAATTACACAAAATTAATAATTCATGATTTCTCTCATATCATAACATTTGATATTTCAACTCCCTATCATTTGATAAAACTATTGAATGTAGAAATAATTTTGTAACACAATCATTGTGTCCTCTGGATTTAATTGATATTTTGATTAAATAGATGGAAGTTACATTTTTTTAAATAATTCATTATACCTTCCTCAATTACTTTTATTACTATCTCCAGTTACTCCATCTAGAGAATGGGTTATATGAGTGTTAGTAGATAAATTGTTTTGGAATATCATTTGCTATGACATATAATGTCCAAACATCTGATGAAACATTAATTTTATAAGACATTCAGAGTGTGGTTTCTGAATCATTCAATAAAGTGTAATTTTAATATAACATAATTATATACTAATTACTATATGTTAAAACAAAATATTAATAGGCATTTCAAGGGTCACCTTTTTTGGCATGTTTTTGAAGTTCATAAAATTATTCAAAATATTTTGATAAGGTAAAGCATCTGAAACATCCTTGATAATATTTACATTATCTGAAAATATGAAATTGTTGACAAAATAATATATGATAAAAAATAAATCAAAATTTTTCTATATATTTATATAATGGGTTAATGATAATTAATATAACTATTTGAAAAGGATTTGTACGTTAGAAAATTTTTCATAATCATCAGGACATGACATTACAATAATTATTGTAATAAAATCATCAGTGAGAGACATGAATATTCCTTGAAATCCACATCCAACAATTTTTAATTAAAATTAATTTAAATTAAAAAGTAATATAACAAGTATAAATCTAAAATAATATAATTATAATCCTAAAATGTATTTATATGAAATTCATATCAGCTAATAATGACTGTTGGCCACTATCTCTAAATATAAGGGTTTCAATTATGAAAAATAAAGTCATATATTAACACAGATATTACCATATGTCAAATATTATAAATTATGTCAAATAATTATCATGAATATCAATTAATTTCCATAATATAACAATTTTATGTGTATTTATTTATAAACAATCTCATAACTGATTAGCTATGTTTAATTATGGAAATTTTAATTCTCAAACTTTGATGAATTTTAAGAGAAGAATATGAATCACTGACAGACATACAAATCACTAACAGAAATCCCAAATATACACATGATCTATGTATGTTATGATGACACTATTAGAAAGACACACCGAACTCACCTTTAGACATGACATAAATGCAGGAGACTGACAGTAGGACATGATATTGATGTAGAGGACTCACCATTTCATATGAATCTCTAATGCAAATTACATATATTATATCCATGTGACCTACTATTGGAATGCTTCTACTAAAACAAGTATTCCTTAGTAATTTGAGTAACCATTAGTTTCATTGTCTCACCGTTAGATGGATAAATCCACTGATGTAATGAGTCACCAAAGTATGTCAAGACCTACAGAAAGAAACACTGATGGGTTGAGACACCTACATAAGGAGACACTGACAGACGGGTCACCAATAGAATATTTTATATTTGAATTTAGTAATGTTATTTATAACTGTAATATTTTCTTTAATTAATGACTCTAAAAAAATTAATTACTACTTACAGACATGATAGCTGAAACTATGATGTATGAGGTATCTCCATGTGCACATTGGTGGGCATAAATGCTCACAAATGAAAAATTTATGCGTGATAAAAAGAATAGGGAATGATAATTGGTGCATGCTCTATGCATGATACATAATGGATAACACCATCAACTCTCATGCAGCCATTGTGAACTCGTTAATAGAAGAACACACGAAGTGATCTCAATCAATATGAACATCAAATTGACAATCTATTTTCTATAGATAAAGGATGAAGAATAATACACTTTATAAAAACCTATAGATAGATGGAAAGATAGAACACATTGTTTTATGTCATCTTTCAAAAGAGGGTTCAAAATATAAATCAACATCATTAAACTAGTATAGAGTTGCACTTCATAGAACATAGAGACATATAAACTATACTCTATATCTTTAGCTTTATAGTCTTCATTTATTTAATTTTCTTAGCGGTGGGTTTATCTGAATGTTACACACACACACTATCTGTTATATACCGAGACGTTACTTGATATCATCAATACCAATCTCTTTTAATCCATTTGTATCCCATGATGAATCGTGGAAGATTTAAGGTGTGATGTATTTGTTGTTTTCTCATGAATAACTATTATAGAGCTCAAGTGAGACTTGAAAAGCCTTGTGTGTTGTTGTGAGCCTAGATCCAGGGTGTGGATAAAACATGTTTATTAATTTAAACTACCTGGATGAAGGATATGACCATTTAGAGAGGATTATTTCTTTATATCATAATGAACCTCCTGTCTTATTTCGATTTTTTTTACCTTTTTGTTTTGCTATTTTTTATAACATATTTCATAAAAATAAATTATACTATGATAGTTTGTATTAGAGAGTGTGTATCAAAGCACTAACATATTATATTATATTTAGAGGATATATTAATTATCACATTGATACACATGAGAACAAAACATTCTTTTGAGGAATTAATCGAACAGTTATGTTTATATAAATTCACTTTTGGATAACATGGAAATTGAATTTAAAATATCGATGGAACTTAATTGAAGAATTTTAAACAGTATTTTTTATAGATACTAAATTTTCCCCTCTCTTGTTCAATCTACTGTGACCGAAAATTGGTATCCAAGGAATAATAATTTTTTATTTTTCCATTTTTTTGAAACATTTTCAGCTTTAATTTTAATTGTATAAAAATGATCAACAAATTTCAATCAAAAATAGATTTTTTTCAATTTATAATATTTTTCATAAATTTTGATTATGGATAATAGAATTTAAGGTATTAATACCAATAGACCTAAATTGTTTAATAAAAAAAATAAACCACAATGGAATATTAAAAATAAAATTTTATATAGAAAGTACGTGTTTTGGAATTTTTTTTATTCAATTATATATGAACATAATATTCTTGCTACTAGTAGAACTATATAGGATGACCCAACTATGACTAATTATAACAATAATTTATGGCCTTGAACGTGTTACACCATTCTTTACGATATGTGGAATTTAACAGAATTATTTGATGTAAAACATCCCATTAAATTTGGGAAACATTGTCCATTTCAAATGAAGGAACATTAACTGATAATGAAATGATACATAACACATATACAATTAAATATGACAACATTATGATCAATCCTAATGATCCTATTTCTAACAAGAATCTCAGGTTCAATGAAATTTTGAATACTATGATCTCTTTGGGATTATACGTTTCTTGTAAATAAAAAATCACAAGAATTAGTAAATTATTACCTGATAAATGGAGAGGAAATTTTGTCTCAATTATAGAATCATGAGACCGCATAAAATTAAATGTCAGAGAAATCCTTGGAAAATTGTCGATATATGTGGAAGAACCAAAAGTCTAAAAATAAGAAGAGGATGACCCTATAAAAATATATGTATCCTTAAATACTATTACCTATACGAATATTGAAAAAGTGAAGGTGATGGACTCTACTGAAATCTCCAGCAATGAAATCCCAACATTAGATAGTGATGAAGATATTATTTAGCTATAAAAAAGATTTAAGAAATTTTAAAGGAAGAAATTTTTTTTGGAATCCCAATTATACAGGAATATTACGTAACTAAGGAAATTGGAAAAAGTTCTGGAAAATAAATAAAAAATTATACGTGATAGTCTACTATGAATTCAAGATGATAAGATATGTCAAAGAGGATTTTCCAATGTTAAAATACAATAAGAGGTATGAATAAAAAGGAAAGTAGTATTAGAATTATATGAAGGACACCTAGAGTGTCGTTGAGGATACCTTTAATGTATCAACATATTTTCATGATGTGAATTATTACATGGAAAATATGTGTTTTATGATAAATACATATGATGTTACCTTAGCTTTAACTACACACAACTCCAATAATTATGAAAATGAAGGAGAGTGTGAAAATATTGCATGTGATGAACTGTTAAAATATTATAACATGTTATAGGAGTATTTTAATGAAATAAAATATAATTATAATTATTTAAAGAAACCTTATGCACTTTCTGTAACTATTAAATCTGAACTTACTAATGAAATGGAAATTAATGCTTAATTTCTCAAGGAAAACAAAGAATTAAAAATTTATAATGAGAAATTAAAGAATTATTTGTAGAAGTTTACCAGTGGAAAAGATACACTTACTCAAATTCTAGGAAAATAGAAAGCTCATATTTAAACATCTGAAAATATATATCAACCTATACAGTGAAACTAATCTAAAACAAATTTTATACAAAATCTAGAAATTTTTTTCTTCTACCTAAAAATCATAGCTCATATGGTTTTACCAGTGTTGATAAATCCTTCACTACATATCATTTTTTTCACTAAATAGAGTTTACTTTTCAAATATGTTTCATAATTTGTATAGGTAACCCATTATGAAAATGCGTGTACCTAAAACATTGAATAATAATTTCAATGGACCCAATCATGTCTGGTTAGAAAAATCATTTTTTGATTGATTATCATGATGGAATGTTGTTTGAAGGGCTCTTTCAAGAGTTAGTGGTACATGGATAGTTTATGTTCAAGACACATGACATGAGATTATTCATGAATAAATAATATAATAAATATTAATGGTAGATATGTCACCTTTTTATTAATTATAAATGAAAAAAATAGTCTTAGGCCGTGTTGGTAACTATAATTCAGTCTTAATTTCTACTATGTTTTTTGTTGATTGATTAATGTATATTTTTCATTGTATTTATCGATTGTCTAATGATTTAGTTCATGTTATATTTGGAAAATACTGATTCAATGTTTTTAATAGTAAAAATGAATTACTATTTTCTACTTTTAGAAATTAAAATTTATATTATATTAGTTATGATTCCTTATATTCTAAAAATGTTTCTTCTTTAAGTGTCATTCATAAAGATTCCTTTCATTAGCCTAGGAGATTTAGACAGAGTAATGTATACTATCTTAGATATCTTACAAGAAACATACTACTCAAGGATCAACCCAAACATGAGTTTCCAAATAACGATGATTATAATCTATTTCAAAAGGGTAAATACCACAAGATATCATTCAAATCATAGAAATAACATTCAACCATATGGGTCATCAGTAGCGTACACGTATAATGACTTGCCAAAGATACCTCTATGACAGGGCATAGGATTGGGGTCATCTTCCTATACTCCCTTTTTTGTTTCATCTATATTTTACTTGATTACATATTATTCCTCACACATGTACTTCTTCTATACATCCAAATTTGGTAGAAGTAGTTGATGTGAGATGAGTGACAACATGGAACCCTAGATCAAGTTGTTATTAATTAATTTATTTGTTACCCCACTTCTATTTATTTTTTACTCTAATTAAATGTTAATTTCACAATAGGGATTGGTCTCAAGAGAATGGGTGACGGCCTACTTTGATTATTACATCTCACTCTACCTGAGAACAATTGGAACCCTAAAAGAGCATATGTTTTTAAGACCCATGTTGGTTTTCTATGTTGTTTGCTGGTACCTAAGTGATATGGGAACATAAACAAGTTGGATCTCGGGATTCTCATGGAGTTCACCTTGGTCCTTTTAGTTTATTTATTTATTTTCTTTAAGTATTTGTACAATTTTCCTACATGTTTCTCATCTTTTGTTTTTCATTATATATAATCATTGGGAAATGAATGCATAAATTTTATACACTAGATTTTTCCACAGTTAATAAATTGTTATTATTTTTATTCTTCTTATTTTTAAAAAAATAAATATTTTTTAATCTATTAGATGTTATTTAATGTTATATACCACTATGAAACTATAATATGAGGGTACAGTCACACCATTGAAACAACAACACACCGTTATTTCTAGTCATCAGCCTCTAGAATTTGGGGTTTACCATGGAGGTCATGTGACCAACTAGTCTTACTAATATATTAGTAGTTAGTTTTTTCCGGATGTAACAAAGAAAATTATCATTTTTTAATGGAGGATGATAGAAAACATGATCAAGTTCAATATAATATTGAAAAACCTAAAAATACATTACTATTTAAAATCTCACATAATTTTTAATAAGAAAAGAATATTTATAACATTTTTATTTTAAGATCATATTTGTAGTGTTTAATAGTTATATTACTACCACAACTATGAACATAAAAAACATAATTAATATAAAATTATATATTCATCCTTTAAAATAATTTTTCAACATCAAAGGTTATTTTGTACCACTAATTTCGTTCCCAACATATAATTACACCAACATAATAATTCACGATGATTCTCATATCTTAACATTATATATTTCAACTCCCTATCATTTGATAAAACTATTGAATGAACAAATAATTTTGTACCTTAATAATTTTGTCCACCTAATTAAATTTACATTTTGTTAAAATAGATGTAAGGTCCATTTATTGAAACAAATCATTAGATCTTATTCAAATCACTTTCTTCTTATCTACAAATACACCTTCTAGAAAATGGGTTCTATGGGTGTTGTTAGATAAATTGTTTTGGAATAACATTTTGTATGACATATAATTTCCAAACATAAAATTGAACATTAATTGTATAAGGCATTCAAACTAAGTTATTTGAATCTTTAAATAAAGTGTAATTTTAATATACCATAATTTTATACTAATGACTGTATGTTAAAACAAAATATTAATAGTTTGTGCAGGGGTCACCTTTTTTGGAATGTTTTTTAAAAATACAAAAATTATTCAAAATATTTTCATATAGTAAAACATCTGAAACATCCATGATGATCTTTCCATTCTCTAAAAATATGAGAATATTAAGAATATAATATTTGATTAAAAAAAACACAAAATTTTGGTATATAGGAATATAATAGGTTAATGATAATTAATATATCAATTTGAAAAAGTGTTGTAAGTTGGAAATTTTTTTAGAATCATCAGGACATTCCATTGTAAATATTATTGTAAATAAATAATCAGTAAGAGAAAAGATTGTTTCTTGAGATCCCCATCCTTCAATTTGTATCTAAAATTCCTATAATCAAAGAGTAATATAAATTTTGTTAATCTAAAATAATATACATCGAATCGTAACCTATATTTATCTGAAGCCCTAATCACCAAATAATTAATAATGGCCACTATCTTTTAATATAATTGTTTTAATTATCAAAAATCATGTCATATATTAACAAATATATTACCATATGTCATAAATTTTAAAGTATTACAAATAATTATAATGAATATCAAATAATTTCAATGATATAACTATTTTATATGTGTTTATGTATAAAAAATACTATAACCAACTAACTGTGTGTAATTATGGAAATAAACATTCTCAAACATGGATGAATTTTAAAAAAACAATATGAATCACTGGAATATATATGAATCACTAACAGAAATAACAAATAGGAATTTTTTCTTTGTATGTGAAGGTGAAACTGTTAGAAATACACACCAGACTCACCATTGTACATGAAACCAACGCAGAAGACTCACAATTGGACTTGATATTGTTGTAGAGGACACACTATTTCATATGAATCACCGATGATGACGACATATTGTCATTTCATGTGACCTACTATTCGCACAGTGCTACTGACACAAGGAATCCACAGTGATTTGAGTAACCATTAGTTCAATTGTCTCACCATTTGAAGGAAAAATCCACTGATGTAAGGAGTCACCAACGTATGGAAATACCTACAGAATGACACACATATGGGTTGATACACTGACAAAAGGATATAGAGATAGACGAGTAACAAAAATAATATTTATGTATGATTTAGTAATGATATTTCTAACAGTCAAAATTTTTTATTTAATTACTCTAAAAAATTAATGCCTACTTACAAACATGAGAGCTGATAGAACTATGTACGAGGTATCCCCACATAAACATTGATTTTCTAGAATTTTCAAAAAGGAAAAATGCATGTTAGATAAAAAGAATATGGAATGATAAGTGGTGCTTGATATGTTCATGAGACATAATAAAGTAAACCATCAACTTTCATGCAACCATTATAAACTCATGAAGAGAATAACACACGAAGTGATCTCAATTAATCTGAACTTCAAATTGACAATCTATTTTTTAAAGATCAAGGATGAAGAATAACGCACATTCTCAAAAATTCTGATAGCCTAATGCCAGGATAAAACACTATTTTATACGTCATCTTTCAGAAGAGGGCTCAAACAATAAATCGTCTTCATTAAACTAGTCTAGAGTTTCACTACTTAAAACATATAGACATATAAACCATACTCTACAACTTTAGCTCTATATTCTTCATTTATTTAAATTTTTCAGCAGTGTGTGTATCTAAATGTTAGAAAAAAAACTAAATCCATTGTATAATTAAAAGATACGTGATATTTTCTATCTCACACTCTTTTAATCCATTTTTATCCCATGAAGTATTGATAAATAGGAAATGTGTAAAATATTTGTTTTTTTATAACAAATAACTTTGGTAGAGGTCAGGTGAGACCTAAAAAGCCTTGTGTGCTATTGTGATCCCTGATCCAGGGGGTGGATAAAACTTGTTAATTTATTTATACTTGTTAGTTGAAGGATATGAAAATTTAGAAGGGATTATGCCTCAGCTTCACACTGAACCTCATGTCTTATTTCTGCTATGTTTTTACCTTTTTATTTTACTACTTTTTATCACATATTTCATCAAAAAAGTTCTACTCTGATAGTTAGTCATGGAATATGTGTATCAAGGCACTAACTTATTAGATTATTTTCAAAATATATATTAATTAACACAATGATAAAAATGAAGAATAATCAATATTTTGATGAATTAATCGAAATTCCATGCTCTTATAAATACACTATTGGATAACATGGAAATTGAATTTGAAATATTGAGGGAACTTCATAAAATAATTTTTATTAATTTTTTTATAGATGTTCAATTCATCCCTATCTTGATCAATCTACTCTGACTGGTGTTTGGTATCCTATGGATAATGTATTTCTATTTTTCATTCTTTTTTAAAAAAATTTCATCATGTATATTAGTTTAATTTCAATTATCATAAAATTTATCTCAACACTAAATTTTTTCAATTAAAAATATTGCTCTAAAATTTTATGTATATATAATAGACTGTAAGGTAATTCTACTAATATACCACTATTCTTTAATGGAAAAAATTAAGCGAAATTGAAAATGAAAATCAAAATGCACATAGAAAGTACGTGTTTTTGAATTTTTTATTCAATTATATATAAGTATTTGATTATGGTTACTATTAGAACTACATGGGATGACCCAACTATGACTACTTATAACAATAATTGTATGTCCATTTTGGTATTATTATATTTTTTAAGAGATATGGAAATTATTAAAATTATTTCTTATAAAATATCCCATGAAATTTGGGAAACATTGTCTATTTCAAATAAATGAACTTCAAGTGTTAAGGAAATGATACATAACAGAATTACAATTAAATATGAATACATTATGATGAATCCTGATGAGCCTGTTTTTGATGAGTCTCGAGTTAAATGAAATTAAGAACACAATGATATCTCTTGGATCATATGTTTCTTCCAAAGAGAAAATCATGAGAATTCATATATTCTTACCTGATAGATAGTGATGAAAATCTATCTCAATTAGAGAATAATGGTATATCAACAAATTACTTGTCACAGAATTCGTTAAAAATAGATGATGTTTGTTGAAGAACCCAAATTCAGCAATGAAGAAAAGAATGACCCTAGGAAAATATATGTATCCTTAAATAATATAAAATCGAAGAATATGGAAAAATAGAAGGTGATGTACTCTAATAAAACCTCCAGTAATGACCACTCATCATTAGATAGTGATGAACACATTGCTCAGCTAGCCAAATTTTTTATGAAATTTTATTGTAAGATGAAGTTTTTTTTGGAATACCAATTATACATGAATATTTGATAGTAAGAGACACTAGAAAAAAGGTCTGGAAAAGAAATGAAAAATCAGAGGAGATGGTATGATATGAATGGAAGAGGATATGACATGTCAAAGATTATTGTCCAATGATAAAATTCAAAAAAGAAGTATGAAAACAATTAAAAGAAGTATAATAATCATATGAATGACACCTAGAGTGCCTCTGAGGAGAACTCTTGTGAATCAACATCTTTTCATGATGTGAATGATTACATGGAAAATATGTTTTTTATGAAAAATACATCTCAGGTTACCTTAGATTCAGCTACACACAACTCCAGTAATTTTGAATCTAAAGGTGAGCCTAAAAATATGGCATGTTATGAACTATTTGAATATAATAACATGTTTTAGAAGTATTTTAATGAATATAAATAGAAACATAATTATTTAAAGAAACAACATTTCTTACAATAACTATTAAATCTGAACATACTACTGAAAAGTAAAATAATGATCAACTGCTCATTGATAAAAACGAATTAAACATTTGTAATGAGAAATTAAAGAATGATCTTTAGAAGTTTAACAATGGAAAAGATATTGTCACTCAAATTATAGGAAAATATATAGTTCTTATCTACACATATGGGATTATATATCAACCTAGATAGTGGAACTTGTAATAATAATTAACTAAATCTGGAATATATGATCTTCTACCTAAAAATAAAAACACTTCTTGTTTTACCAGTTCTAAAAAATCCTTCACTACCTATAGTTTTTTTTCAATAATAGAGTTTATTTTTAAAATATCTTTCATAATTTTTATTGTAAACCCATTTGGAAAATGTGGGTGCCTAAAACATTGAATAATAATATCAATGGACCCAATCAAGTATGGTTACCAAAATCAGTTTTGGATTGATTATCATGATGTAATGTTGTTTGAAGGGCTTTTGAAAGTGTCAGTGATATTTGGACAGTTCATGTTCAAGAAATATTACTTTAGATTATTCATGCATCAAGAATCTAATAAATCTTGATGTTAGTTATGTCACCTTGGGTATGAATTCTAAATGAAAAAATTGTCTTATACTAGATTGGTAACTCTAATACAGTACTTTTTATTGATTGGTTAATTTATAATTTTCATCTTATTTCACAATTATGTAATGATGGATTTCATGTTATATTTGAAAATGACAGTTTCAATATTTTTAATAGTAAAAATGAATTCTTATTTTCAACTTTTAGAAATTATAATTTATATTATATTAATTATGGATCAAGAGATTCTCAAAATGTATCTTGTTTATGTACATTTCATAAAGTATCATGGATTTGGCATAAGAGATTAGGACAGTGCAATGTATACTGTCTTTGATAGCATACTAGAAAAGGACTACTCATAGATCTACCAAAAAATGAGCTGCCAATTTACAATGATTATAATCCTTATTGAAATGGTAAATACCACAAGATATAATTCAAATCAAAGTATGAAATTTTAACTCCCGAAATGTTAGATTTGGATCTCATGGATTTTTAGGACAATCTCGAGTCTCTAGTTTGAAGTCGATGCAATATGTTTATATTATCTTAAATGAATATTATAGGTATACATGGATTTATTTCTTATCTCACAAATGTTAAGCATGTACTTACTTCACCATGTATGCAAAATCATTTGAAAATATAAGTGTAATTAGAATAAAATTCTTATGATGTTATCATCACCGTGAGTTTGAAAATCAATACACGGATATTTCTACTCACACAATTGTTATTGTCATAACCTCTTTAAATCTTGGACACCTCAATAAAATGCAGTTGTGGAATGAACGAAAAGAACTATACAAGAGATAGATCACATAATGATAAATGAATATGATTTCCCTATTTACATTTTGATGATGTAGTTAAATGAACTTGTAATATAATTTATGGAGTCTCAATTAGAACTATTCTAAATAAGGATCCTTCTGAAAAATGGAAAAATAAAAAAACCCAATGATAGTTATCAAATTGTTTTTTTTTTTTGAATATTAAATATCCTTAACACTTAGTATAATCTTGACAAATTCATATCCAAGTGAAATGAAGAAATCTTCCAATGTTACTCAAACACTAGTAAATCCAATTGAGTATTTAATAAAGGATCCATGTTTGTGGAAGAAATTGTGCATATCAAATTTTCTAAAACTGATCCACATGAACCTAAGATCTCCCTAGAAACCCATTAAGATGATATGTTATCCTAGACAGAAATTAAAAATCATCAGATCTACTAGTCAAGAAATCTGTTAAATCATATAGTTCTAGAAATTCATTTGAAAAATATCATTATGAACCTGAATATATTAATAAAACTAATGCTAGTAGTTCCTCATTTTCTAGACAAACTAGAACTCCTAATAACGATCCAGCAGATGCTATTTTTGGAGTCTTATATAATGAGACAAAAATTAGAGCTTCTTTTTGAAATCATGTTGAACATAATGTTTACATACCACATCATGACACTTAAGATATCAATGATGAACTTAATGATGAATTTTGGGTGGTAGATATAGAATAATAACAAAATCAATTTGAATGTATTAATGTTTAGAAACATGTGTATAGACCAAAATACACCATGTCCATAGGCATTAAGTGGCTGTTTATTATTAATGTAGATTCATATATTGATATTGTTCGATAATAATATAGATTGGTTGCACAAGGTTATAGACAAGGACATGGAATTGACTATGGAGGAATATTTTCACATGTTGTTAGACTGAAATCCATATGAATTTGTCTTTCTTAGGTTGCTCATCTTAATATCAAATATCATCAAATGGATGTTTAGAGTGAATTTCTAAATGGATATAGAGTTGAGGATGTTTTTTTGAACAACCAATGGTTATAAAAAAACTCATTTTCAATATCATCTTATCAAATTAAAAAATGATTTATATGGTTTTGTACAAGCTCCAAGAGCTTGTTATGAAAGATTATATAGTGTTCATTTTTAGAACGTTTTTATAAATGAATTGATGATTATACTATTTTAATAAAATGAATTTCATATGATGTTTTAGTAATTCATATATATATTGATGAAATTATTTTTGGATCTTCATGAAATTAATTATGTATTGTGCTTTCAAAAGTGATCCAAAATTCTTTTGAAGTGAGTATAATGGGTGAACTCAAATTATTTTTCAAATTTCAGATTTTTCGAAATTAAGAAGACATAATCCTAAAACAATGAAAATGCACAATATATATTTTAATATTATTTGTATTTAATAGCATTAAAAGTAGTGAAAAACAAATTATTACTAAATATATGTTGGATCTTGATTATGATGTTATAATTGTTAATAATAACACTTATAAAAGAATAATTGGAAGAATGATCTACTTCACTACTAGTAGGCCATATATAATTTTCAGTGTGTGAATGTGTGCCTATTTTTTGGGTAATCCCAGAAAATATCACATAAATTCTATTAAAATAATTTTCAAATACATCAAGCATACTATAAATTTTGTTTTTTCCCCAAAGGAAAATCTATTGATATAGTGAGTTATTCTGATGCTGACATTGGTGGATGAATGTTATATAGAAAAATCACCTAAGGGACATATCACTATTCCGGAAAGTCTGTAGTTTCATAGTGTAGTATGAATCAAAATTATATTTCATTATCTATTGATGATGCTGAATACATAGTTTTTGGTATTTGTTTTGAATTTTTGGTTTGGTAAAACACACTCTTTTGGACTATAGATATCAATTTAGTCATGTACCGAGAAAATGTGACAATATAAGGCCAATTAACATTTCAAAGTTCTTTGTTTCTCGTTCTATAGAAAAACAAATTGATGAAATAAATATGATTTCGATATATCATTATTAAAAGGGTCATATCGCTTTAGAAATTATTGGAATAAATATAATTTTTATTAAATCTTCACTAAGAAATTTAACACTGAACGTATAAATTACATCAAACATGAGTTAGGAATTTTCAATCAGTAAGACACTATGTTTTAAATTACTTTGTTCCTTTTCTATGTAATTTCCACACTAACAACATTATCACAATGACATCATTTCCATGAAAACACCATTGTCATGCCGACACCATTGTCTTGTAGGCATTGTTGTCATGCCTACACCATTTTCATGCCAACACTATTAGTATTTTACAATGTTTGTCATATTTACACATTTAGTATCTTATAATTTTTTGTATACTACGTCACTAATATTTTACAATGTCTATCATGCTGACACTGATAACCCATTGTCTTTATATGTTTTATATTCTTATCAAGATTGACGATGTTTCATTAATTCATGTTATTCCAGTTAAAGATATCATTATTGTGTAATTTTAAAATTCTTAAATGATAAAAATGTTAATTGAGACAATCAACTCCCATTAACACCAATCTCTCTCCCTACCACATCTCTATTTGATTACCCCCGACATTACACATTCAAACCTCCAGAATAAACTATTTGTATTGTTTCATGTGAAGCGAGCTCTGGAAGAGGGTGAGCAATAAGCTTCCAAAAAACAGAAAGTTGAATCATCCAACCCTTCAAGTCTTGTGAATCTATGCCTTGTAAACCATGATATAAAATCATATAATGAAGTACTAGTGTAATGGATCATGGGGAGAATATCATTGTTTTTTATGGTTCTGCATGATCAAGGATTTCATGACTGGTTCTCTTACTCTGACATAGTTTTCTACCAGATGTTGGTATATGAATTTTACATGAATATGGAACTTTTTTGGGATAGCTTGTGAGGTTTCTTGGGTTATGTTAGTTTTGTAAGTGAATATAATTTCTTTCTCATCAAGACATTGGGATGAATATTTTATGGTTCCTCATGGAAAATGCTTTGATGATTATCAGGGTATATCTCCTCTTAAAAGTGAACTATTTTTTTTTTAAATAGATTTGAAACGTATAACTAGAAATGAGGAACATATGAAACCAATTTTCTCATAATTGAATGGTTATTTACGAATTTTTTTTATGTTTACAGAAAAACATATTTTCCCTAGGAATGGGGACATAGTATCTCCCATGTATCAAGATGTATACATGGAGTATTTTCTAAAGACATGAGTTAATTGGAATCTATATAGATATCTGATGGTACACATTCATTTGATGATAAAACCTGGTTTTGTGTCAAATTATATTTTATAATCCATAATTATTTTAGTAATTCAAAAGTATAATGGTTTAGTTAGTGAAGATGAAAATTTTGTAGTTTCTAAATGTATTGAATCTACTTATTCTCTCACATCTATAATAGAATGAAAATTAATATCAACCCATGGAGGAAGGAAAGTGTTTTTAATGATGATAGTCTTTATTTAATGTTCAATATTATATATCATAAAGTTAGACCCATGGATCAAGTGGATATGAGCCTTGTACAAGATAACCCAAAAATTATTCTCTAGATGACGATGATCCTACTACATTTGTCAGGTATGTGGGACCATACGATGATGATATACGTGACCTTGAAACTACTGGACAAACAAGAATATTCTCTATTGGACTTGAAATTACACCTTTTGAGTTTCCTTCTAATGAACCTATTCTCAGATCTACTGAATGTGATAAAATTGAATTTTATGGAAGAGTAGAATATGTCAATGAATGCAGGGAAGAAATATATGAAGAAGATAAAGAAGTTGGTAGTGGTAAAAGTGGTTCATAATCCGGTAGATTAGAATAATAAGGGAATGTATATGATGATAATTATAATGAAAATATCGAATACTGCGATAATGATGAATTTTGTGAAAGTGGTTGTGATTCTGAATCTCGTCATCATAAAGAAAATCCATATGTTGTTTATATGAATGTTGTTGAAGTAAAAATGGGTAGATCATTGGAGGGTTTTGTTAATTATGGAAATTTTGATCAATCTGAATTAGTTTATCATGTTGTATATACTTGATAATGTAATATACATAATGATAAGTAGCTTAATAAGGATGCAATGACTGAGGAGGAGTAATTTTCTAAGAAGGGTGACACTGAGAATGATCCTTAAGAACCAGTATCTAAATCTGATGAGGATAATAAAATAGGATTATTAATGCTTGATAATCATACTTCATTGGATTCTATTATTCTGGATGAATTTTTGAGAAATCCTAGGTATATGGCCTTGGGGTTTTTACATGAAAATTTTGATGATGAAGAAATTGAACATTCTATAAGGGAACTAGCGGACGAGACCTCTTCTAGTGACTATGTCAATAAGGACAATTTTGTTAAATTAAATAAAGACATATGTGCCCCCATAAGACATTTAGGGAAATCGCAAATGATGTAAGATATTGATGAGGCTAGGAGAGAAAATACTGATCTGACTGAAAATTTGGACGCAATTTGATCAATGGTTTATGGTGTAATATAATATGGTGCTTCTAGTTATTATACAGCCTCAACCACTCAGTATCAAGTTGATCCATTATTTGTTTCCATGAAGGCCTTAAACGAAATTCAACCAAATTTAATCACTACAGAAGAAACAACTGGAACATGAATCACCATGATTGGGAATGAGATGAATAAGTTAACCACTGACATTAATTATTTGACAACCAATTATAGGAATAGAATATAAAATGTCTTGAAATAACATGATAATAATATTTCTCATTTTAATGATATCAAGTTCTCCAATATCAGATAAAATGTTATGGAACATACATCCTATGAACTTGCCTCACACTCTACTCCACCAGTTCAGTATTCACATTCTGTAGATCTCTCTACTATTAGTTTAGTTGTGAATAATGAACCATAAGATTTAATTGTTATCATGGATAAGGTTGAGTTCACATTAAAGAAGTATCATGATCATGTGAATTATTACACAATTAGTTATTCACACACTCAAGATGAAATGAGAAAAAATATTAATGAGTTTTTCTCCAAAATCATCTCAAAACATCAAATGAACTATCTATTTTTATTTTTGGCCAACAATATTACACATCCTATAGTGAAACGGATTTTAAGGATCAGATTAAGAAGCTATGATAATTCACTCCTTTCTTCTAAATGTTTATAGAAAACAAATATGATTTTTAAAAGGAAATGAAATATGGTGGTGATTTCATTGAAGAGTTCATCAAGTTGCTAAAAACGTATATCCATGTCAAAAGTGAAGCCATTATGGTACCTTCTGCTACACTACATGGCCTTGCTAGTTCAGTTCCACCTCAACCTCAAATGTCAGTTTCTCAAGATTTATCTCAGATCAAACTTGTCATTACAGAAACTAGTCATTCATAAATTCATTCCCAACACCAACCTTCCATAATCTATATAGTTCCTAAAGGAATTCCTTTACCTACTATGAAAATCCACTAATACCCACCTTCTGTGAATCTTAACCCTAAAAATGAACCATCCATTGATCCTTTTGAAAATGGGAGGGAACCCCTTGATCCTACCATGTAGTGTTGAATGATTTTTTTGATTGTGATGAGTCACTCTACTTTTTCTAATTTAGTGTACCTTTTTATGAATTTTATTTACCTGTATTTTGTTTTCCACCATCAAATTTTTTCTAATCCGAATAGGGGGAAAATTTTATAAATCATTATTCAAATTATGATCACATTATTATGAATTATTATGAGTCTATGATTTACTATGTGGTTATGAATTACAATTTCTAATACATTATTTTAAAATTCCCTATGATATAATATTATGTGTTTCCTATAATAATTATTTGATGATACGTAACAATGACATAGTTTTTTATTATCAAATAGGGGGAGTTTGTTGGACTACAGATATTGTTTTCCAATATCTCTATATATAATGTTTTCAATTATAAAAAATAATGTCTTATATTTACAAATATCATAGCTCATGTAAATGATTATAAATTATTTAAAATACATATATTGAATATCTAATAATTGTGATCATATAACTATTTTATGTGTGTTCATGTCAAAATATGATTTTAACTAATTAAATATGTGTAAATATGGGAATTATTATTCTGTTTATATTTTAAATTGTAAGACAGACAGATGACTCACAGATAGATAGCTCAAATAGGCATATGTTCTATGTATATGAAGCTGACACCATTGGAATGACTCCCCAGTCTCACTGTTAGACATGACACAGACGCAGATGACTCACCGTTGTGCATGACATAGATGCAGATAACTCATCATTGAATATGACTCACCGAGGCATATGACCTACCAACAGTCTTGGAAACTTACCATTGAGTGGTGCTACCGAAAAATGTATTCAACATTGATATGATTCATTGTTATTTAAACTTCCTCACCATTATAAGGAACAAGACACTGATGTACTGATTAAATGACTTATTAAAAGCCTAATAGATTTACACACCAATCGGTTGAGACACCGATAGAATTTAGCACAAACAAACGAGTATCTGATAGGCAATTTAAATATGAATTTATTAATATTATTTCTAAAATTCATATTAGTAATATTTAATGAATTTGAAATATTTGATGTCTACTTGTAGTCATGATAGGAGAAAATATGATGTATGAGGTATCACCACATTCACATTTTCGATAATGAATGTTCAAAAAAGGAAACAATCATGTGCACTAGAAAATATAGAATGAGAAGTGGTGCATGTTGTGTGTGAGATACATACTGAATAACATCTACAACTCACATAATAATGTAAGAACTCACGAATAGAAGAACACATGAATTGATCACAATCGAGATAAACATCATGTTGACAAACTATTTTCAGTATATCAAGAAATGAGAATAATATATTTTAACTACCATACCTATAGCTAGAAGCCATAATGTGACACTATGTATTGCATTATCTTCTAGAAGAGGGCACAAACATCAAATCCACCTCATCATATTATTCAAGAGCTACACTGCATAACATATAGAGACATTGAAAGATTACTATACATCATTAGCAGTTTTGTGTTCATCAATTTACCTTTCTGAGTATTGTGTGTACCTGTCTGTTACAAACACATTTACCCTTGAAAATCCTTGTGTACTATTGTGAACCCTTATCTAGGGTGTATATCAAACATGTTTATAAATATAAAATGAATAGTGTCACCTGATCACCAGGTGGAAAGGATTGAGTCTATGCTTGAGAATGAACCTCTTTTTTATTTCCTCTATGTTTTTTCATTTTATTATTACTCTGTTTAATAAAATAATTCATAAAAATAAATTATTCTTTGATTGTTAGTCTTCGAACTTGTTTATAACAGTATTGGCTTACTATGTTATTTTCAAAATATGTATTAATTATCCAATTGATACAACTAGAAAATTATCAATCTGTTGATGAATTAATCTAATATTACATTTGTTATAAATTATCTACTTGCTAACTAGGTGATTGAATTTGAAAAATTTGGTGAACATCATATAATAATTTTTAAATAATTTTTTTATATATAATAAATTCACCCCTATTGAGTACTCTACAACAACTATTAATTCCAAATCCCTATGATTGTATAATTCCTTCTCCAATAAAAATTGTATGGTCCCAACCGTACACATTACATATTTAGGTTATTTGAAAACTATATACCACATTACTTTTCCAAAGTTCATTATGGTTTATTTTTATATAAATTTATTACATAATCTTACATAGGCGCCAAATAATTTAAAAGTAAAAAATTATACATTTTATACATTTTTTCCAAAATAAACATATTTAAAATAAAAAAATTTATCTCTTTATAAAACAAATATCACAATTATCACATTAATGACATCCTTGTCTATATTACACCTAAAATAATTTGGAAGAAATTTTACAACATGGTTAGGGAAAAAAAATTTCTATAAGGGATACACTTAAAAGAAAAAATCATTTTATTAAAAAAATGACTACCCTTGAAAAGATGTCATAATGTAATACTTTTATCCCTTAAAATTAGTAAATAGTTTCCCTCGAAACTAAAATCAGTTCATACATTTTTTTGTAATCCTGCAATTACAAGAAAACCCATTGCAGGATTATATAAGACATAATGGGGGTTTGGGACATAATTATTTGGTAAATTGAAAAAACATATTGTCTAATTCCATATATTTCAGTGTTAAAAATTAAAACCAATATTTCTGACTACCATACCAAATGCATTAGAGGTTAAAACGTATGAAACCATCCCGAGTTTATCACAAAACAACCATCCTAATTTTACCATGTAATGACCTGAAAAATGATCATGTTCGATTATGTAATCATAATATATATAATGATATAACATTCAACATGTCACTCTTGATATTTCATTTACACCGAAATGAATACATTTCATACTATATAAATAATCAATCCATTTTTAGAACCCATTTTTAATAAAAAAATCCAAAAAAGAAAAATACGAGTATCTTCTAAAAAATGAAGGCCTATAGATGATTCCAAATAGAAAATATTTTTTGAGATATTAAAGTATTTATTATTTCCTTATATGTTAAAAAATCATTTTATTAGGTATTTGTAACGAAAGTAATATTTTCTATATAGAAGACATAAAAAGATTCCATTTTGATACCCGATGAATGAAATAAAAATTCTAAAGGAAATTCTATTTATAGTAATTTTATATAAATATAATTTAATATAAATAATAATATTAAAAATATTGACTTGGAAAAATTATTTTTTAATTTACTCCTTTATAATATTAAATACATTTTTTCAAATAAAATTTTCCCATTCCAAAATGAAATATTTGAATCATAATCCTCAAAAGGGAATAAAATTTAACAAAATGTTAAATAATATTACAACTGATAAATCAATGAATTTATATTTCAATGGGGTTTGTATATACACCTCATAATCCAATATTTTTATATGACATTAATAAATTCCTTGGTGAAAATAGATTGAGATAAAGTCTATTACATTGGGTTATAATGATCATGTAACATATTTATCTTCCACTAATAATATACATAGGTTAAATGTTTATATTCAGAAGAAAAATTCATGGTCATTATTTATATTTCATAACTTATTATCATGATATTTTTTTTAATAATTTAAATTCTTATCAGAAATTTTGATGATATTCTGTTATTGAGGCCAAAAGGAATGTAGTATGATATATATATTTCATGTGGATATTAGTCTATTATGTCAAGAATAATAGTAATTAAATAATAATCACATTTATAATTCAATTATTCATTCAAATTTTTCCATTTTATATGGATAACAAAAATGAACTATCTTACAATCACAGAGACTATGAATCATACATATGTGTAAGTAAAATTTCAATTTTTTTATTATCATAATGGATAAATGGAAAGTAATATTTTTTCATTACAGAATGATAATAATATAATTAATATAATAAAATTAATTTATGTTTAATTATATATAATCCATGTGATTTTGTGTGGAAAAATGAATCACATCACTTCATAGAGGTGATAGTTTACATATACGCATAATTGATGCTATCATTTTTATGTGAATGGATCAGTAAGAACATAAATGATAAATTAATTTGTAATAATGATGAATATTTATTTAATATCATATATATAAATTAATTCAATCATTAGAACCATTCATCAGAGGGAGTGAAGGAAAATTATTTATATTGGCCCCTGAGGAAGTAGTTTGTTGTTCGAGTGAATTATAATTCTTTTAAAATTTAATTGAAATGGAAATATATTTTAGTGATTATATTAACTCAATAATTTTTAATATATTTAAAATACAATATTTATTATTTGATATTGGTCAAAGAAGACCAGATGGATGTGGAAGAATAAAAAAACAACAACACTTTATTTAAAATGATAGAATTTCATCCAAAATCTCCATTGATTGACACATTAAAACCAATGAGGTGATTGTTGTGCCTAAATTAAAAGCTCTAGAATATGTACTGAGATTATAAAATATGATTTTTTCTATTTTGTTCCCAAAATATATGTTTTTATTTTGAAGAAAATAAAATAATGTGTTCTCTTTTATATAATAATAAATGGGAAGTCTTGAAATTATTCAATATTTTAAATAAATATAAATTAATATTATATGAAAAATGGATACAACATTATTGATTTATAATATTAGATAATTTTTGGGCCAAATTCCATTTATTGAAAAAAAAATTATTGTTTTGAGTAGTTTTTGAAGTTGTTATCATTTAGCAGTGACACTTATTTATCATTTTTTGTTCTTACTATGATATAATGTATTCTACACATTAATTGTTAATATTAATACAATAAAATGGAAAACAACAAATAAATGAGTCATTTATCAAATTTCATGATTAATCCAAATCATTTGGCCTAATTTTATTATCTTAGGAATTTTATATCATTTTATAAATTATCATTTATTAAAAAATATCATTAATGGTCATTTTGACACTATTCATTGCATGAATTTTTAAAAACTTCATAATAACATGATATCCCCAAAACAACATTAAAATAATAACTAAAAACTGAATAAATAATACTTTTGTAAGATTTTAATTCTCTAAAATTATTTTTATCCTAATATCATTTGAAATAAATTTTAATTAATTGATCAATTACTCTATCATCATTGTGAATGCCTTTAATTGAATTATTTATTAGAAAAAAAAAATTAAAACTAATTTCATGATGAAAATTAAAATTTCATATTGTAAAATAATTTTATAGTCAATCATATCACTCATATATCCCCATATTATAAATATATCATTTTTAAAATTCAAGAGTACGAAAAAATTGACTTTTCATTGAATAAAATACAATAGATGGCATAATGTAATCCAAGTGGATCCAAGAGCACATAAAATTTACGAAATGATGATTTTGGTCAAAACTAACTCATCCTATAAAAATATTACAAGTCATTTTGAAACTTATAATATTAAAAATATTTTTTACCTTTAATTTCCCTATTTACGCTTACCTGTGGTGATAAAAAATATTACTAATTTCACTATTCATATGTTCTAAAATTAAAAGGGCCATTTTTAATAAATTTTTAAGCAATTATTGAAAATATGGAATTAATTTTTAATCAATTAGTATTCAAAATGATCTAATATTATTTAATAATTAATCCTTTTGATGAATCAATAAAATTGGTTTTTAATTTAAAAAATTTCAAAATATAATACATTTTTTTTTCAAAACTCACTGTGGATATGATTCATGTGATCCAAAATTGATTTTATGATAAAACCAATATCTAATTACACTCTAAAACCATTTATATATATAATTTATCACTATATATAATTATTATCAGAATTATTTTTCAATTAAAATGTTGATTTTTTTATAAATCTTGAGAATATGAATCTTATTTGAAATGTGTCAAAAATTAATCCAAAATAAATTATGATAATACGATTTAAAATAAGATATTTTATTTATCAGATATAATTTCGAAAAATTTCAAAAACATGTATTAAAATATGTTCACCATCAAATGTTATAAAAACTATATTTTAATACTTTTTTGGCATTATATTTGATTTTTTCAAACACAATAGTTAGATAGCACTTTATAATAATTATCATCATTATATTGAATATTATATATATTATATATATTTTAATAATATTAATTTTATCCTTTAATTTTATAAAACACACATGTGCACTTTAAAATAATTTTTAAGTAAAAATTATCAATTTAGTGGTGGTTTAATTATAAATTATAAATAATTGGTGTAAAACTAATTATTAATATAAACCAGTATATTCCATATTTTAATAACTAAATATATATTTATACTCCCCCCATAATAAGAGGATCATTATAATAAAAACATTTGGATTATAATATTAAGTTTTTTTGCTTCAACTTGATATGGTGTATCATGTAATCTATAGGATATAATATATTTTCTAAAATCTAGATTTTATAATATTCAAATGAGAAAACAAATATCCACATATTCGTTTCTATTTAAAGATGTATTTTATAACAAAATGAAAAAATTCTAAAATTATAAAAACATTTTTATGTCATGGAATTCAAATAAAAATCCGATGTTTTTTTAAATATTATCTATCCAAAATCTATAAAAATAACATAATCAAACATGATAAAAACATTGGGACGCCAAGCATATCGTAAATAAATATTACATTATTTTATTTGATTATTCAATTCATATCATAAAAATATATTACCTAGAACTATAATTGATTAGTTTACTTGGAGACTAGATACATAATCATCATATTTCATGATTTTGGTTAATAAAAAACAGAAAGAGCATCTAACATTATACACCTCACAAATATATTGTTCTAAAAAATTATTCACAGATTAGTTAAATGAAATACTTGAAATTGATATATTAGTAAGTATGAGAAATCATTATAGATATGTACTAATTATCATAATTTTTTATTAGATTCTATTTTGTTATGATTAAAGGATCATATATTATGAAAATCAAACCTAATTATTTATTTAACTTAAATCATAAATCATTCCACAAGTACATGTAACAGTATATTGTGTTCAATTTATAGAAAATAATTTCATAGCCAATGTTCTCCCTCAAGAATATCATAGTTGATAGAGTCTCTTACTAAGAACTGTTTACTCTACATTCTAATCCTTTTAGTCACATGATATATACTTATATTATGATTTAATTAAAGTATAATATTATATAGGTCCCACTCATCACATAATGAAAACCATACACATGTCTTCCCCAAAATCATAAGAAGTAAATCATATCATCATACCAGAATATCATTACCAGGCAATATAAATTAGATTCATAAAAATTCCCAAATTTAATTCAATAATTACTACTAGAAAATAAATATGTTTCATAATTTTTTAATAATTACATAATTAACTTGTGTTAAATATATTTATTTTTTAGATTCATCATAAAATTATCAAAATCTTAATACATATATATACTAAATGTGGATAGTATCAAAATATCATATCCTATGTGATGCATAAAAAAACATAATTGACGATGAAATTGATAAAAAACTACATTAAATTTTCACTATATCAATTTTTTAATACATGAAGGAAATATAAAATTATATTGATAACATTTTAATTATAAATTTTTAAATATTTATGAAATCATTTTCATTGAAAATTACTAATTAGTCATTTTATGTAACCATCAAGGGTTATTATTGTGATGAAATTAATAGACTATATTTATATTGAAATGGTTAAATTAATATATACAGTTCAATATTTTGTAAAAATTCATAATCTACTTTTTTGGAATTTGTTTTAGTATAACAGTATATTTTTTTTAAATATACTCAATGCTTTTGAAAATGGAAAACCTTAAAAATATATATTATAAGATAGAAAATGTAAAAAACATTTTTTATATTATGTACACAAAATAATAATATCATCGTCAAATGAGAAAAAAAATCATATTTTTATAAAATAATTATTAATCATTTTATGTACCATTGGTAGGAAAATATAAATAATATATAAAAAATCCCAAAATAAATAAAGTTTATAAGATTGAATTTATAGTAAAGGATAAAAACTATATAATTCACTTTGATAAAATTATTCTAATACTATCCCAAAAAGAAATTTTATATTAAAATATTCCATATACATCAATTTAAATCATTCTTCATACACATTAAAAATCTAACATAATACATATAGATTTATTAAAAATATATTCCATGATAATTATCACAATTAATATAGTATTCCTCATTTAATTCTAATTCTCACTTATCCGTTTACTGCTTCATTCTTCATTAAATTTATATTTCCGGTGAAAACATGTTTGTCTTCACAGATGTCTTAGTTCGGCTGTTACAATTCATCAATCATGGCCATTACTTAAAAATATTTAGAATAATAATCCTGAAAATGTATAATAATTATTCATTCTATACAATTTAATAATCATTTATATAATATATTGATGAAAAATATTTTACATCACTTCATGTAGTGGATTATCCATATCTACAAACATGTGATCTTCTAACCTTTTCATGGCGGGAATGAATGAATGGGAAAATATAAATCATTATTAAATATTTATTATTAGTTAATTAAAATAATATATTATTATTAATTCTATAGTTTTTTTAAAACTTGGTTTAGTAAATGAAAAAATAATCACATCTCTTTGAGGTGGTGGAGGTCCAAAAGTTCATATAAACAACATTATAATTTTAAAAGATATGGAAATATAAAAAGGATAGATATGATAATATAATTTTAGAATAATAATTATTCCATAGGTTTTATATAAAAATATAAAATTAATCAAAATAACCATGCATGAATAATGGTGATGAAAAATTACTCATATCAATATAAGGAGAAGGGACTCTGCATGTTCGTAAGAATAATACATTAAATTACCAATTTTATGGAATGTATGTGAAATTTTATATGAAATAATTATTGAAACATATAAATAAAATTATAATAATATATTATTAATTTTATTATTATTATAATAGGATTATTGATCGTTTTATTATAAATAAAATAAATAATATTAGTTTAATTGTTATAAAACTTCCATGAGAAGCCTCATTTAGATTACACGTTAGCAAATGGAAGGATGATATTATGATCAAATAAATACCTCTATGAATTTTGTGGGTATTTTATGATTGAGTTAGGTTAGTTCATGGATTTTATAGAAGTCTCCTTAATTTGTAATTATGATGTATAGAATGATTTCTTTTATAAATTTTGGGGGCACCATTGGAATTACCCAAGGTATTAACATAAGTAAAAATAATTTATATATACATATAAAAATTATATATTATTATTTAAGATTAGGAAGAAACTAGATACACTCAATTAATTAAATATATTCATTTTAATAAAATACATTATCCATTATTTTTTTAACCGTAACTAAAACTTTTGACAATTTCCATGATATCAATGTTTTTTCTCCACTAGTTATCAATGATGTTACTATAAATGTATAGATGAACTATATGTTTAAAATTATAGATATGATATGAAATATCTATTTAACTATCAAAAAAAGGATTTGAAGGAATTTTATATCACTAATTAAATTATTAATTTAATATAATATACCGGGACAGTCATTTTTTAGACTAATGATAGAGAGTGACATTAAAAAAACATGATAAAAATAAATTTCAAATCCAATATTTTAAATTATATAATATATTATTTTTATACATGAAATTAATGGATGAACTGATTCATCCATTTTGTAAAATAGTGAATATTTTTATAAATGATTATTTTATCTATAAATATTACAGCCAATGTATCAATGTAGAATAAGAATTTAATGGAATTCTTCCACCACTAAAAATTAAAAAATATGTATTGAATTAAAATAATTTATTTATATTATGTGTCATGACCCGTCCTCAGGGCCCATGTCGTGACTACCCCAAGCCCGCCTTCCATAGGCCAGGGGCTGGCGACTAGCACCAATGCGTAAATCTCAAAAAACAGGGAAGGTATTGCCTTTGTAAAGTAAACAACCACCACAGAGTAAGCAAGAGGAAAGTGTAAAAACTAAGTACAAATAGAAGTGATGAAAGGTAAATGGGCCAGAATACAAACCCAAAAGAAAGTACAACTACAACTGAACAAGTACAACAGAAAAAGAGAACAACTGGAAGGACGGAAGCAGCTCCTGGGTCGTCCTCCTCGGATCCTACCTGAAGGGTAGGTACAGATAGCCTCTACAATTCTCTCTCCCAACAACATTCTCTAAGAGTCGTCTCACCGTGAAGTCCACCTCTGGATACTGAATCATCGCGTGGTCCACCTCCTGGTACTGACTCTTCGTGTAGTTCACCTCTGGGTACCATCCAGTCCTAGAACACTCGGCCTCCGTCAGCACTGCTCATCGTCTGCAACCAACACAACGAGGTGCCGTCATAGCCCGTGCAGGGGTGAGTATAACGATAGTCAGAAGGGACCCCGAGACCCTCAAGGTCTCACTAAAATCAACAATGATAACCACAAAGAAGATCTCAACATATAACCTCTACTTAGGTATATGCCCATACATATACCTAAGTTATCAAGTAACCCATCTCAATCATGAGGAAACACAAGGATTATGAAATCAACGGATAACCACTAACCAGGTATATGCCCATACTTATACCTAAGTTATCAAGTGACCCATCTCATTCATGAGGTAAACACTGAGATCAAAGATTCAGATCAAACTAGGATTTTCATTATCGAAACCGTAACTGCTAAAGAGCCCCATCTCTAGAGTGTACAGTGGTAATGTCACAACTCTGAGGTACTGCTCACTAACCTAAGACTGTTGAGGTACACCTCCTGTCGAGTAACGTGGGTCTGCTGCCAAATACCGGGCGCTCCGTCCGCTGTGGGTATGCTACCAAATACCAGGCGCTCCCCATAATAGCTTATAGAGGTACTCCTCTAATCGAGTACCGCAGGTCTGCTACCAACTACCAGGCGCTCCGTCCGCCGTGGGTCTGCCGCCAAATACCGGGCGCTCCGTCCACTGGGCTAGTCGACTCACTCCAAGTCAAGTCGGTCAAGCAGTCGTCAGGTCTCAGTGGTCCACACGGTCTTCATACATTGAATTCTCATCTCTGGGACGGTCCGCTCCACGAGCTACCGGTCAAAACTCCAAGTATCACAAGGTCCCACGATGAAGTATCTCAAAGGACCGCCTCATTATAGGGGTCTCAACGCAATAGATGGCGCGTCAATCGGACGCCCGGTCTGTGAGTTATTAGCCTTTTTGTCCCAGGGGACCGGTTGGTTTCATGCGCGAACCAACCCGGTCATATCTCAATAGTTCCCCGAACTCCCATAGGGTATACTCATAGGGACCGTTTCACAAAAGATCACCAATGCTGTCGACGGTTCATCAAACAGAGGTCCGATCTGAAAGATATCCGCTTTTCCTTTCCAGGGGCTCGGTTGGATTTCGGTATGATCCAACACGAACATTCTCCAACTGCATCCAAAACTCAGGCGAAGCATGCCAGAAGGTTCGTTTCATCAAGAGG
The DNA here is from genome assembly GCA_963277665.1 of Viscum album. Classification (NCBI taxonomy): domain Eukaryota; kingdom Viridiplantae; phylum Streptophyta; class Magnoliopsida; order Santalales; family Viscaceae; genus Viscum; species Viscum album. The sequence continues at coordinate 1,063,473,582 of OY728140.1, forward strand.
AATTCAACAACATAGACGGCGCGTCAATCAGACGCCCAGTCTGTGAGTTATTGGCTTTTTTGTCTCAGGGGACCGGTTGGTTTCGTGAGCAAACCAACCCGACCGTACTCCAACTACGTCCAAAACTCGGGCGGAGTAAGCCAAAAGATCTGTCTCACTTAGATGAATCAATCAAAGTCAACGGCACGTCAATCGGACGTCCGGAGCTCAAAATATGAGTGTTTCAGCTTCAAGGGCCCGGTTGGTTTTGTGTACGAACCAACCCGGCTGAACACAAAGTATTCCGAACCCTTGAGTGCGATATACCAAAACGACCGCCTCAATCCAAGGATTGTGTTTCCGCTGACGGCGCATCAATCGGAGGTCCGTAGCTCAGGATATGAGCAAAATACCGAAAAGGTCTGGAAAAGGGGGTTCTGGGCCCGGACCGACCCGGCCCACCCCCCCCCCCCCCCCTCGGGTCGTCCCGAACCGGGTCGACCTGACCCGGGTCGTCCCCGGCTGGACCCAGTCCGGCCCAGCCAGGGCACGGCCCGGCCTGGCGGGCCGGCCCGGCTCGACTCGGCTGCGTGGCCGAGCGACGCGGGGGGGTGCACTGCCCCCCGCGTGACACCACCGCAGCCCCTACGGGGGCCGCCCTGAATCAGCAGATGCGGCAAAAGCTGCGTCCCGTGTGCGCCGGACCCGTGCGTCCGCGGGTCCGCTAGTGCCACCGCCGCAGGTGGCTTTCACGGGCCACCAGAGTTGCTCTGGTGGTCCGATTACATTCCCGTCTGCGCCGCTGCTCCACCCTGGTCCAGTTCTTCACTGCGGAAACATCAAATCGCCTCTGTGGAACGTTTTGTCATCGCCAGCCAAATCTGCATAACAACGAAGATCTGCGGAGGGTTTTCGGGCCGTGTTTGTTTGGCCCGCACCCTCCGCGTTTGGCGATAACAATTGGGAAAAGTAATTATCAACACATTAAACATTTCAAGAAACAATTTTAATAAATTAAAATTGCACTTTGATCCCGGATCATTATTTTAGACAAACAAACACAGGAATAAAATCATTTTACAACCAAAACCCATACCTCGTCAAGTCGTCGCACTAGAGTTCTTCGCGGAATCGACCGTCGCAAAAGGGCGTCACATCGTCGCGGGAGGGCGTTGCGTCGACGATCTCCGAGGATCAAGAACATACAGATTTTATTTTAATAATTAAATCCATATTGAAGTTATTATCCACAAAGGAATTTAAAGGACCGCAATCCCCTACCTTATCGTTGTCGATCGAAGGTTGTCGCGGGGCTGGATCATCGCGAAAGAAGCATCGCGGAGGGAGAATCGTCGGCGTCGCGGTACACGGTGTCGCGTCGTCGATCTCCACGGGTTCGGCGTTCTTCGTCGGATTCCGGCGTTTTCGCGTTCTTCACGTTCTTCGCGTTCTTCACGTAGGAGGATGAAGGATTTAAGTTCTGTCAAATCCTCTCAATGAATAACACTCAAAAAGAAAAATTGTTGGTCTTATTTTATTACATGCCAAAAAATGAAAAACAAACTAAGTAACGACCCATTAATTCATAGAATTAATCTCAACTAATAAACCTTCAAATTAATAGGAGCGTTTAAGTGTTTAAGAAAACGCCCCAGTTGACATTATTTAAAATGCATTTTCGCGGGTGCGTTACTTAGGGGAAAAGAAACGGCGGGGCTTGTAAGGGCCCCACCCCACAAATATGCTACCAAGAGGGTAGCATATTTTGTATTGTACCATATCAACTTTAACTCAGCTTAAGCAGCTTAAAGTGTTCTTTAAGCGGCTTTAAGTGAAATAAAAATAAAATTGTCATACAACTTTTTTTTATTTCTTAACTTAAAACCCAAAAATTAAAAAACACAACTGAGCAAACGCAACTCCGAAAGAGGTGTTTCTAAGAAAATACCGGCACTGCGATTCAATCAGTGCCCTCAGAATTCGATTCTGAGAAATGGTTAAAAAGTTAGAAAAACCATGCTCGTTTGTTCACTGAACGTACCCGAGCCAAACTTTCGAAAATGATTCCGGGCACACCGAGCCTCGGAATCAGGTGCCGTCAGAAACTGCGTCCTTGAAAAATTTCAAAAAAAATTAAGAAATAAAATTCCTTGAAATTTACGGGTCTTTACATTACTTCCACCGCATGGATTTACATCCCCGTAAAGCTTCACCACAAACATAGGGATACAAAGGCAGTTCTGAGCACGCATCTGAGCCTCCCACTCCCAAGTGCTCCCCTAGAGGTTCTCGAGCTGCCAGCTGAAGCACACTAGAGGAATCGATCGTACACGTAGGACCCGCTCCTGTCGATCCTCGATCTCCACTGGGACCTCTCCAAAAGTCTCCCCATCATCAAAGAGTAGCCCCCCCCATGGTCAATGATTTGTGTCGGGTCATGCACATATCCCCTCTGCTGAGATACGTGGAAGTCGTCGTGCACCCAGCACAACTGAGGTGGTAGATCCAGGTGATAAGCCACCTTGCTAATCCTGCTGAGGACCTGGAAGGGTCTATTGAAGCATGGAGACAACTCGCCGCCTCGGCCAAAACTCTGTAACTCATGTCGAGTAAAGACCTATAGGGAAACGTGGTCGCCATCCTTGAACTCCAGTGGTCTCCACCTCCTGTCAGCATAGGACTACTGTCGGTTCTGAGCTATACTCATCCACTCATGGATGACCTGGACCTACTCTGTCATGGCCTGGAACATCTCTGATCCCACAAGTGCTACTAAGATTTCTTCTTTGCTGATAAGAGAAATCGGGTCTCATCCCCTGGATGAACCACTTCCTTTGCCTAATATAGTCAATCTCGGCATGGATGATACTAAACCATACCAAGGATGACATCGTAAGGCCTTGACGCTACTACCCAGAGATCCAACCGTTACTCTCACCTCCAAGGGTTGAGTCACACTGTCAGAATCAGTTTGTGGAAACTGTGTCTCCTCTAGTAGGTATCTCACAAGTGAGGGTCAAGTCAACAGTCAAAACCAGAACCTCTTAGTAACAACAAAAAAAAGGATAGGAAGGAAAACCTCACAAAGGTATGTGTCTTTTATTTTTGTAGCTCATAATACAAAGACACTACACAATAGCAACAAGGAACTAGAAGTACAAAAGACATAACCACTAGTTCCGCTCCTGTCCACCTGCTCCCAGAGCTCCATGATCGAAGGACTAAGCTGCCTGAAGCTGAGCTCTCCCATGTCCACCAACTCCCTGCGGTTGGGGTGGACCTCCCGGTGGTGGTGGTGGAAACACCTTGAAGCGTCGTCCACCGCCTGCTGCTCGGCCAGCTCCTCTGCCATGGCCGCCTGCTCCTTGTCGTCCGCCCTGATCGAACCTCTACCTCTGCCTGGGTGGTTCTACATTTTAATGCTGGTTATCTGCATGGTGGGTCGGACAGTCACGTGCCATGCGACCAATCGCGCCACAAGAGTAACACTGCCCACTCTCGGCATGACTGGCTCTGACTCCACCCCGGTTCCCCCACACAACTGAGCCTGAGTCGTGTAGTCGGTCGCCGGTAGATCTGGTCCTCTTGGACCTCCGCGTCATCTGTCTACTTCCTGCTGCAGAAGATTCTACCGCATGCTGGCTAGTGGTGGGTCCTGCTGCTGGAGACTGCCCAGCAAGGAAACTCTCCACCAAGAGGGCTCGCTCCAACACCCCTGTTTGCGTCATAATGCTGAGAGGAATAACAGAAGTTCTAACCTCTCACCTGAGCCCCTGCTCGAAGGTTTGGGCCCTGAAGAAAGGGTCATGTACCATGTCTGTAGAGTAACGCGAGAGGTCTTTGAACCTTGCAAAATACTGTGCCACTGTCATAGTGCCCTGCCGTAGCTGAAGTAGCTCCTGTATACGCACTGCTCGATGGGTGGCTGGTACAAACTCATCCCGGAACAGGCTCTCGAAGTCTGCCCATAGAAGTGTCTCCTCGTCATGTATCTAGAGCATCAGGCTCCACCATCTACCCGCTGCTGCCTGAAGGAGGCTGGCAGCAAGGATCACCATGAAGTCTGCTGGCGTCCCCACTAGCCTGAAGACTCTCACCACATCCTCCAGCCAATCCTCAGCCGCCTGCGAGTCCGTACCTCCCTGGAACCTGGGTGGCCTCTAGAGCAGGAAATCTTGCGGTGCGCTCAAGCGACGTGCATCCTCTGATGCTGGGGCTGGTGGCATCGGTCGCCAAACAGGTAGTAGTACCGCTGGTGCCTCAACTGGGATAGGGCCCTGTACCGAGGCCTCATCGCTCGGCGGGCTGTCAGTACGAACCACTCTCGGGGCTCTAGCTGGTCATCTGCGGGGAGGCATCCTGAAAGAAACAAACATGGCACGTTCAAAAGAATTATACCTGGCGAGCTGACCTGGTTTGAGCTGATATTTAAAAAATTCTGGAAACACACACGCAATCAGTGTATTCGTGCACAAAGTCGGAAATCAGTTTTCAGGGTCCTGGTGTATGGATACTTCGGCCGCCCGCACCAACACTGGACTCCTTGACTAAAAACCACACACAATACTCTTAACACTATTGCTTCACAGAAAGAAAATATCAGATTTTTACGTTTTGTGGTAGAACCGACTCCTCTGATAACAATTTATCACGACCCATCCTCGGGGCCAGTGCCGTGACTACCCCAAGCCTACCTTCCATAGGCCAGGGGCTGGCAACTAGCACCAAGGCATAAATCCCGATAAACAGGGAAGGCATTGCCTTTGTAATGTAAACAACCACCACAGAGTAAGCAAGCAGAAAGAGTAAACACTAAGTACAAAGAGAAGTGCTGAAAGGTAAATGGGCTAAAATACAAACCCAAAAGAAATTAGAATTAAAACTGAACAAGTACAATAGAAAAAGACAACAACTGGAAGGACGGAAGCGGCTCCTGGGTCGTCCTCCTCGGATCCTTCCTAAAGGGAAGGTACAAATAGCCTCCACAACGCTTTATCCCGTCAACCTCCTCCAAGTGTCATCTCACCGTGAAGTCCACCTCCGGATACTGACTCATTGTGTGGTCCACCTCTGGGTACTGACTCGTCATGTAGTTCACCTCCGGGTACCATCCAGTCCTCGAACACTCGGCCTCAGTCATCACTGCTCGTCGTCTGCAACCAACATAATGAGGTTCAGGCATAGCCCGTGCCGGGGTGAGTATAACGATACTTAGTAGGGACCCTGATACCCTAAAGGTCTCACTAAAACCAACAAGGATAACCAAAAAGAAGATCTCAACATATAACCTCTACTTAGATATATGCCCATACATATACCTAAGTTATCAAGTAACCCATCTCAATCATGAGGAAACACAAGGATTATGAAATCAACGGATAACCACTACCCAGGTATATGCCCATACATATACCTAAGTAATCAAGTGACCCATCTCATTCATGAGGTAAACACAAAGATCAAAGATTCAGCTCAAACCAGGATTTTCATTATCGAAACTGTAACTGCTGAAGAGCCACATCTCTAGAGTGTACAATGGTCCTGTCAGGACTCCGAGGTACTGCTCACTAACCTAAGACTGCTGAGGTACTCCTCCTGTCAAGTACAGCGGGTCTGCTGCCAAATAATGGGCGATCCGTCCGCTGTGGGTCTTCAGCCAAATACCAGGCGCTCCCCATAATAGCCTACAGAGGTACTCCTCCAGTCGAGTACCACGGGTCTACTATAAACTACCAGGCACTCCATCCACCGTGGGTCTGCTGCCAAATACTGGGCGCTCGGTCCACTGGGCTAGTCGACTCACTCCAAGTCGAGTCAGTCAAGCAGTCGTTAGGTTTCAATCGTCCACACGGTCTTTATACATCGAATTCTCATCTCCAGGAGGGTCCGCTCCGTGAGCTACCGGTCAAAACTCCAAGTATCACAAGGTCCCACGAAGAAGTATCTCAAAGGACCACCTCGTCATATGGGTCTCAATGCAACAGACGGCGAGTCAATCGGATGCCCGGTCTGTGAGTTATTAGCCTTTTCGTCTGAGGGGCCCGGTTGGTTTCATGTGCGAACCAACCTGGACGTATCCCAACTGTACCCCGAACTCCCATAGAGTATACTCATAGGGACCGTTTCACAAAAGATCACCAACGCCACCGACGGTTCGTCAAACGGACGTCCTTTCTGAAGGATATCCGCTTTTCCTTTCCAGGGGCCCAGTTGGATTTCGGTACGATCCAACACGACCATTCTCCAACTGCATCCAAATCTCAGGCGAAGCATGTCAGAAGTTCCGTCTCATCAAGAGGAATTCAACGAGACAGACGGCGCGTCAATCGGACACCCGGTCTGTGAGTTATTGGCTTTTTCGTTCCAGGGGACCGATTGGTTTTGTTAGCAAACCAACCCGACCGTACTCCACCTGCATCCAAACCTCGGGCAGAGTAAGCCAAAATATCCATCTCACTTAGAGTAATCCATCAAAGTCGAGAGCACATCCATCGAACGCCCGAAGCTCAAGATATGAGTGTTTCCACTCTGAAGGCCCAGTTGGTTTCGTGTACGGACTAACCCGGCCGAACCCAAAGTATTCTTAAACCTTGATTGCGATATACCGAAACGAACGTCTCGATCCAAGGATCGCATTTCTGCTGACAGTGCATCAATCAGAGGTCCGTAGCACAAGATATGAGCAAATGACTGAAATGGTCTGGAAACGGGGGGGGTCTGGGCACAGACCGACCCGGCCCGACCCCCCCTGGGTCGGCCCGAACCGGGGCGAACCGACCTGGGTCCGACCCGGCTGGACCTGGTCCGGCCCAGCCAGGGCGCGGCCCGGCCCGGCTCGGCTCTGCCGCGTGGCCGAGCGACGTGGGGGGCGCGCTGCCCCCGCGTGACACCGCCGCGGCCCCTGTGGGGGCTGCCATGAATCAGCGGACGCGGAAAAAGCCGCGTCCTGTGTGCGCTGGACCCGCGCGGCCGGGGGTCTGCTGGTGCCGCCACCGTGGCTTCAGCCGTGGGGGCTCCTTCCGGTGACCCATGCCGCTGGTGGCTTCCGTGGGCCACCAGAGTCGCTCTGGTGGTCCGATTCCATTCACGTCTGCGCCGCTGCTCCACACGGGTCCCGTTCTTCACTGCGGAAACATCAAATCGCCTCTGCGGCATGTTTTGTCATCGCCCACCAAATCCGCATAACAATGAAGAACTTCAGAGGGTTGTCGGGCCGTGTTTGTTTGGCCCGCACCCTCCGCGGTAGGCGATAACAATTGGGAAAAGTAATTATGAACACATGAAACATTTCAAGATACAATTTTAATAAATTAAAATTTCACTTCGATCCCGGCTCATTATTTTAGACGCACAACCACGGGAATAAAATCATTTCACAAACAAAACCCCTACCTCGTCATGTCGCCGCACGAGAGTTCTTCACGGAATCGACCGTCGCAGAAGGGCGTCACGTCGTCACGGGTGGGCGTTGCGTCGACTATCTCTGAGAATCAAGAACATACAGATTTAATTTTAATAATTAAAACCATATTGAAGTTATAATCCACAAAAGAATTTAAAAGACCGAAATCCCCTACCTTGACGTTGTTGATCGAAGGTTTCCGCGGGGCTGGATCGTCGTGGAAGAAGCGTCGCGGAGGTAGAATCGTCGGCATCGAGGTACACAGCGTTGCGTCGTCAATCTCCGCGAGTTCAGTGTTCTTCGTCGGAGGCTGGCGTTCTTCGCATTCTTCGCGTTCTTCGCATTCTGCACGTTCTTCGCATAGGAGGATGAAGGATTTAAGTTCTTTCAAATCCTCTCAACGAATAACACTCAAAAAGAAAAAGTGTTGGTCTTATTTTATTACATTCCAACAAAGGAAAAACAAACTAAGTAACGACCCATGAATTCATAGATTTAATTTCAACGAATAAACCTTCCAATTAATAAGAGTGTTTAATTGTTTAAGAAAACGCCCCAGTTGACTTTATTTAAAAAGGGTTTTCGCGGGTGCGTTACTTAGGGGAAAAGAAATGGCGGGGCTCGTGCGGGCCCCACCCCAAAAATATCCTACCAAGAGGGTGGGATATTTTGAATTGTACCTTATCCACATTAACTCAGCTTAAGCAGCTTAATGTGGTCTTTACGCGGCTTTAAGTGAAATAAAAATAAAATTGTTGTACATTTTTATTTTATTTCATAACTTAAAACCCAAAAATTAAAAACCACAACCGATAAAACACAACTCCTGAAGACGTGTTTCTAAGCAAATACCGGCACTGCGATTCCATCGGTGCCCTCGGAATTCGATTCCGAGCACTGGTTAAAAAGTTATAAAAACCCTGCTCATTCGTTCACTGAACTTACCCGAGCCAAACTTCCGAAAATGATTCCGGGCACACCGGGCCTCGGAATCTGGTGCCGTCAGAAATTGTGTCCTTGTAAAATTCCAAAGAAAATTAAGAAAAAAATTTCCTTGAAATTTACGAGTCTTTACATTATGAATAAACATTCATAATAGAGCATGGATTATTTTTTCTATATGAAAAATATTATTGATAATAAAACTAATAATGTGATATTTGCATTTACTCTTTACATAAAATAATAAAGCAGTCATTATCAAAGAAAAATGAAACATGTTTTCTTATCATAAAGTATTGGATGAATATTATTACACTAAACTCAGCCAATATAGATAGGGAGAATAATATATTTATTTTTAATGCACCATATCATTATTGTTTACGTTGTTTACTTAATTTATACATATAGTGGGGAAAGTTATTTACCATGGTTAATATAGATTATAAAAAATTAATATTAACCGTATTAAAAAATATTATCTATGATGAATAAAAATTTATATATAATAATAAATGATTAAATTTAAATAAGTGGGAAAAATTAATTTTATAATAAGTGAACAAACCCCAAAAATCATTGGATTTTGTAAAAAAATTAATATAAAAAAGATTAATATAAATACACGACATGTAAAAATAATATAATTTATGTTAATATATTTATTTTAATTTTTCATATATATAATTTTTCTTAAAAAAATTATCATGATAAATTAATTTTATAAATTAATTTAAAAACACATTATTCACATATAAACTATTCAGGATGAAACATTTTTTACCTAGATATATTTTATTAATATTTTTTTACCAATTAAAAAATAATGACCTATTTTATGAATTCTTTAAAAAATATTTTTCCATAATATAGTTTTCCATATTAATAACCACATATCAAATTTCTAGGTGAGAACTATCAAATTAAATAAAAATATGGGAATTTTATATCCTCCACAGAATTAATAATTTGATATTTTATTATATATAATTTACCTATTCCTATCTTGAAACATTCATAATATTGGGAGCTTCTACATTCTATTTCAATATAGAATGATAATAATACGATTTTATTATAGGGACTATATATTCTTATTCCAAATTTTATTTGGATGCATAGTTTTAGGCCACAATAGAAATGGTTGACTTTTGATTTAGGGTAAATGAAAAAATTAGATTCATATATTACATTAATTGAGATATTTTCTTCATTGATATTAATATATTAACCCTAATATCTCTTCATCATGATCTGTTCTATAACTAATTTATTTCAAATTGTTTTTTAAATATAAATATTGGAAAATATTCAAATAAACCAAAAATAATGATGTAGTGTCGACTCATTCATTAGGGTCAATTTTGATGATGTCATATAAATAATATCCGTATAAAATTATTCTTTATTCTTATATAAATAGAGAATAAAAATATGTTTTTTATGTTTTTTAATCTAATGTATAGATATTAGTGTATTATTTTAATCTCAAAAATATGGTCAATATTGGTGCATAATGAACTAAATAAATGGTTTTTCATTTTTTAGCTTGTCTATGAGTTTTATATGGTTTATGTTGTTGATCATAAATTTATTATATTTGGTGATAATATTCAAGTTACTTTTTTAGTATACTCTCTACCCCATTTGCTACCTCGTTGGTGAAATCATCACATTATCCATTACACTCATTATTTAATAAGTTTCATTAAATTATTTCCATTGAATAATAAAAAACAACTATTGTAATTATTAATAATTAAAATTCCACTAAAGAAATCTTATTATATGTAACACCAAACAAATTAAGTCTTAAATATTGAAGCTTCATTCCAACCGATGAAATTTATTTTTATCTGACATAAGATTTGGTTCAATATTTGTTATTTTATTACATACTACTATATTCATTATAACCCAATCGCAATAATGACCAAACCCCTCTCAGATACAAGCATTGATATTCAACCCAAATTTTACAAACATATTACATTATTTTACATGAATATTTATTTCATATAACAGAAACCAAAAACATTGAACATATAAGTTTATAATCATTTATGATTATTTACATAATGTATTCATTTTCAACAAATTAGTTTCTACCCGTAAAGAGTATTTTTACAGAAAATACTCATTTTGATATCTAATACATTTTAAAATTCTATATCGCTAGATTAATTGAAAATTAAATAGGGTGATGTTAAAAACAATTTAATGGTATGACTAATTTATAACAATCAAAGATCATAAAAGAAATTAATATGGAAATTTTTATAAGGAGACCTAATCAACATGCACAGACATAGTACAAGAAAAATAGGCATAACTAAATATATTTGATAATCCATTATTTTAGATTTAAATATTAAAAAATATAATTCATGTGTTTGAAGAGTGTAGAAACCTTAGTCGATAATAATAATCCATGAAAACATAAAATTAGAATGTTATATAACATATAGATACCCAATTATAATGTGGAACATTCATATGGAAAAATAACATTTCTAATCTGAATTATGTCTTCAAATACCATCATGTTGTAGAGAATACTATAGATTATTGTGTTCATAACACATTCCAAAAAACAAGTAGACTGATTCCCATGGTAGATTCTTTTCACTCACTAGTCCTATAAATGTCTTATCATGGGTGATAAAGATATAAATAATGATTTAAAAGATTTTATAATTCCACGGACACCTATTATAAAACAAATACCCATAATTATGTCGTAATAACCCTAACACGTGTTTTTTCAAATCCGATGTCTTCTACTTATACAATATAATATATAAAAAATTAAATTTCAAAATGAGTGAATGGTATAGAATTTTAGAAACCCACATTACATATATGATACCAATTCTAAAATAGAAATATAAAATTAAACATAATACACAAAAATTATCTACATCATGGAAAAATCATTTAAGGAATTTATCTTCAAAACATGGGGATATGAAATTAAATAACGGTGAGATCATATTATAGTTAAGTGATCGATACCATGGAAGCTATCGTGAATCCATAATCATAATCAAATTTTAATGGCAATAACAATACACATATTCCATATAAATAACTATAAAATTAATAATCAATATAGAATGAAAAATATATAAAACACTTTTCATTTAATAAATAACGAGATAATGCAATGAATGAATATATAATTTCATAAAAAACTAATAGAAATTAATATTATCTATATTATCAATGAATTTAATTATTAATTATTAGATTCCCTAATTCCCAATAACATGGAACCTTTACAAAAAAAAGACCATTCACAAGGTGGTTTAAAACATCCAAGGTAGTAACTCATCTGATTTGGCCAAATAATTCATTATAGTAGAATTCCATTGAATCAAGGGGTTACATTAGACATCCTGAAAAAATTATATACCATTAAAAGTCATTAAATTATATTTAATAATAATTTTAATTTCTAAATAATGTTCATTTTAAAATATCCATATTGAGTAAATGACACTGATTTGTCAATATTTTTTTTCATTTAATCAATTTATTTCAAATTTATCACAATATGTATAAATGGGATTTAATATATGAAATAATGATATCCATTAAAAATAATATGTATATTCTCGGTAAATGTAATTTCAATTTATAAATATATTTATTTTTTAATTATATAGATAACAATCTTGAAAGACTGTGAGATTGCGTAATAAAATATTACCAAAAGATAATTTTCATTTTAGAAACACTTAGATGAAATAATTAAAATCAATTACAGACATACGATAAATGATAATGTATACATTATATTACATATCTATTGTGATTTATATGCATTAGATAGCTATGAATTGGTGAAAAATAAATAATAAGACTCAATGGAATGTATATTGACATGAAATCCCTTACCTTACATTTCCTTTTGCTTGAATTCCCATTAACCAAATGAATAATTTTTTTATGAAATTTATTCACATAAATTATATTAATATTAATATTTAAAATTTTATGTATTATTCTTTTATAAAATCCTATCCCATGTTCTTTAATAATATTTCATTATTTTGACTATTCCAAGTGTTAATTTTTTTCCTTTCAAGAATGATTTTACTGGTTATTTTTTGTTCCTATTAAGTAAATCATGATTTAATATTATACAAAAAATTAATATTTATTAATATATAATATATATTTATTATATATTTATTCATAGAAATCCATGAAATTTAATGATAATAAATTTAATGCATCGCTCAAGGAGATGGTAGGTCATACATATGCTTGAACACTTCATCTAATTTCATTCTATACTAATGAAAGAAAATTAAATGATATATATTTATATATTCATTACAGTATCAAAATTATGTCATATATATCATATATTGTTATAAAAATAATCATTAATATATTCCATGTAATGTATGAAGGAATCGTATCTCTTCACGAGGTGGTTGTCTATCATAAACACAGATGACATTATTGTATTACCATATAATTATAAGCCTAAATTTATATATATTATTTATTAATTATATAATAATAATATATTTCTATAGTATAAAATATAAAATTTATAAAAACATTCGACATTATTGTTCCTAACTAATAAATGTGGTATTGAAATAATAAACGACATCAGTTCTTGATGTGGTTATCCCCAAACACATGAACGATGACTGTTTATCCTATTTGATTAATGTGTTTGATGTTTTATGACCTAACAAAATCAAAATATATTAATATATAGAATATAATATGGTTATTATATATTCATGATATAATATAAATTGAAGTAGGTGGATAATGACAAAAAAAACTTTTCAAAGAACATTTCCTCTTCTTTGGGTCCCATTCTTTGGTTTCTGATAAAGAATTAAAATGTTTTATTGATATCAAATTTAAGTCTTATATGAAGAATTATTTTTATTTGAGAAGTTGATTGGGTAGGTTTTGTATGTTCCAAATTTCTTATAATGTGTTAATAATTTAGTGTAATGAGTTCCCTTTTTTAGTGGGGGAGTAGCATTCTTTTAAATACAAAAGAGTAAACTAAATTTTAAGGTATACTGTATCTCATCAAAGTCCAAAAATTAACCATTTTAAATATAATATGGTATGAAAAGTAAATATTTCTCTCTAACTAGATATGGATATGTTTTGAGTCATTTTTACATCTTATCTTTTAAGATTATATACTATGTTGACTCGTGTTTACCTCAATATTTTTTATTAACATTAAATATCCATGATAATCACAATGGTATAAAATTGTTCTAAAATTATTAAAAATTATAAATTTCTAAAATTCCAAATATTGAATACATTTTTCCTATTTATAATAACATATGTGAAATAAATTAATTTAAAATTAATCATATATATGTAACGAGAAAGAGAGTTAAAATTTTGAAATTTTTATGATGTTATAATATATAAAATAAATTTAATAATTATTACAATGGACTATTTTATATTATTATATATTTTATTTATATAATTTTATGTGAAAAAAATTAAATTATAACTTAACATTATAAATTATTTAGATTAAAATGACTTTTTTCAATTAAAATTTTTAATTTTTCATTATTCATCAAAAAATTAAAATGTTTAAAAATACCAATAATTTTTCCACCAATAAAATTGACATTAATCATTCATAAATTATTTATATTTTTCCAATTATAATTGTAAACCTATACAAAAAAATCAAACATGTTCACAATTAATAGATTTCAAAACTACCTTCTCTGAAATACATCATTTTTTGCATTAAATTGGATTTGTTAATATCTTATTGTTATATAATAAATTTAAAGAATGTAAAAAAGAATTATATATAAATTTAAATACTATTTTTTCATAATATCAATTAATTTAATTTAATATGATGAAATTTCTCTTGCAGAAAAAAATACTTTCTATAAAAACATTTTGTTTATATTCAATTAAATTTTAAATTTATTTATAAATTACTATTAACAAATTAATTATTTTTAAATTTATATAAATCCAATATTCTCATGTATTTTTTATTATACTCATAGAATACAATTGAATGAATTGGATAATATTTTCATATTATTATTAATTGTTTTCTATAAGTCTTGGTCTTCCGTGGGTCACAAGCTAACCCAATGTGGTGTTCACACAAAGTGATATCATAGCTTTATTTTTTTAATAATTAAATATATTGATATGTATTTGGATTTAATGTTTCCTTTTTTCATGGAGTTGTATGTTATAATTTCTATTTAATAAAATGTTATTATTTTAGAATTTCATGGTCTTACATGTGTGCACCTCAAAAAGAATAAATTATTTGAATTTCCATCACATCATAATTACCTCATTGTAAAGAAATGAGGTTTCAAAGAAGAAACTATAATAAATTATAATGATCCATCTAAAAGTGATGGATATTATAATTACATCATATCACTGGTAAAACATATGACATGTTATTTGATATTGATAATGATGAAATAAACATTAAAATTTATTAGAATATTACTATTAGAATATATATGAAATAAGATTTTAAAATTTAATGTATATTATATTAAAAGGTAAAAATATATGAAATAATGATCATGACTATTATATTATGATGTTAGGAAATCATAAAATAAATTCTTGAAAATTAACAAACAAATATAACATCTCTTGAAAATCACCATGAAAAAATAGTGAAAACAATTTAAATAAACCATATTGAATTAATGTAAAATATTGTATTATACAATCATAAAAATTATTGAATTTTGTTCTTGTATATGATATGATTTAGTGGAATTTTATAAGATCAGTGTTGATGAATGAAAGCCTCTTTATCCTCGATATATCCATGAGAAAATCAACCTCAAAGAAATTTTTAAGAACTAAATACCTATATATATAATTTAGTAACCTTTATATAAAATTGTGTTTTCTTGATATTGATCATAAAAGTTAAAAATACATGATTTCATCCCTTATGTTTAATCAACTAGACTTGGATCTGATTTGGATTATTTAGGATTACTGTACACAAAATGTTTTCCAATAATGTTATTTTTTCATGATAAAATGCTATATGTTGAATTAAAATTTTAAAAATATTTTAAATAATCTATGAAGATTATAATTAAAAAATAAGTGAATTATTTTGAGTATATATTTAAGACCTTAAACTCTCCATTAATGGAGAGAATCAGAGATAACATTATACATTATAACTCATTGGTGTGATCCTACATGAAAATGATAATGATGGTTTGCAAAAATTGACTAATCCAACTCATGGATTCGTAATTAATAAACTTTATGTTGGATTCTTAGCTTGAAACAGTCATGAAGGAACAATATATATTGGGTGAAAAATAGTCACATGTTGTGTCACAGTAAACTGGGCTCTATTTGAACCAATGTAATCTTAGCATCATTTGTAATGTTTAATTGTAAAAAACTCATCTATATTATATAATAATAATAAAAATATAGTTCTTTTCCCATCAAATAAAATATATATTTAACAAAAATACATATGGTCATTTTGAAACAAATAAAAACTATTTGAAAATCAATACCATAATCAATTTAAATGCATTTCTATAAAAATATATTAATTTACTAAAAATATAAATTTCCTAAAAATAATCCTTCATGAAACATATAACATTTGGATCGTTTTGGAAATATTAGTGATAATAACTATACATAAATACCATCTATATTGGTATATGAAAACTGTATCCTCTTAAAAATAGTATTGTCTAATGTATCTTATAAGGGTTATGATGTGATCATTTTCAAACATCTTAAATTATATATAGTAATAAACACACCATTTATACATTATATATATAATTTTAACAGATATAAAATAATTTTTTCAATAACATCAATTCAACAGAAGAAATGGATAAATAAAAATATTTAATAATTCATCACATATTTTCATGAATATTTAAAATATAGTAAAAAAGTTGATGAATACATCACATGTATTTCATCTGTAAGATGTATTAATCACATGCCTCTCATTTAGTTTCTGAAATCATCATATGATAAAAATCATATAATGAAATTTAATATTCCTAATTTAATTAATTTTTTGATAAACGTCCTTACACATAATACAAGGTGACCAATTTTTTATTGGTTATTATTTATCTTACAAAATAATTAGATACATACCCAATCACCCATAGTTGGATATTACATAACAACACAAATATAATTTTATCAACTTACTGTTGTACACATATTAATTCTGTTAATAACCTCAAGTTTCAAAAATGAATACTAATTTAAAACCTCAATGTATATTAATCGTTATATGGAATTCAATATGATATTCAATAATAGGTCAATATAAGTAAAAAATATTTATCATATTAAATCATTAATCAAATGTTTATACCTTATATAAAAACCCTTTTAATGGTTAAAAATTTCATTCATGTTAATTATTACATATCATCAAAACCAATTATACATCATGAAGATCATCAATTAGGGATTGAATAATATTATAACGTGAAGGGATAATATCATTTTGTTACTCATTTAATGTATCTTATTGCACATATGAGTGATCGGTAAATGGATACTATATTTTTAATAAATTCATGTTTAATTTTTAAACTATTACATAACTATATTAAACACTATATATCAAAATGCCCTACTAAAATATAACTCCTCTAATTCAATAATGGATATATAAATTCATCTTCTACAATGTCATTCTTATCTGCTCATATGAACATCATTACACCATTATGAACACATCTCATATGATATGGTATTTAATAAATACATGTTTTTACTATGGGGGAGACTGGGGATCCTTTGAGTGAAAAATATCTCGATTTTATTATATTAAATACTAATTATATGTTTAATTATAGGAACAAATGCATGTTTTTTATTAAATTATTAGTAAAAATAGATTCTTTTACAACATCATATGTTGGGATATACACTACCGCTATTTTAATTTTTAAAATGGTGGCTTATTTCGAACTATTAAAATAGAAATATCCATCATTAAAATAAATAAAGTAATGACATTGAGATTTCATAAAATATTTTTTCCATTAAGAAAATGGATTATTATTACTTTATATATAGAGATAATATTTTCTACTAATGATCAATAAAATTTCCGTAATAATTATTAGAAAATTTGAGAATGTTTTTTACAATATTTTATTTATTTTTTTCAAGATTATATTTGAATTTACTAGTGATAAAATGAGTATAAAAGACATCAGGCTAGATTTATGATAACGAAAACATGATAAAACCTATGTTGGAGTAAAAAGAAATTTTATTATTCCTTTCAATATCTTTATAGAGATTATTGTGAAAATTTTAATATTATTTCCTTGTATAACATATATTGGGATCATTTTGGTGTTTCCGCAACTCAACCTATTTATCTCCTAACGCGATATAGTACCAATAATTAGTCTATAAATCATATTGAATGCGTGTATATATATATATATCATTTTACCCCGTATTTGGGATACATCACAAATAAAATTTATCATAATTTAGATTCTCAACTACATCTTCAGGAATTGTAGAATCTTGAAGTCATTTCGAATAGGTAGATTGTTTTTTATAAAAAATATTTAACACACATATATATCAGCAATAATTTTCATAACAATTATTTGATTATTCAAAATAATTATTAAAAAAGGAACTTTTAATTCATCACAATTTTATATTTTTTGACTAATAAAAGCCTAATTCAATCTCTAAATTGGTTGTTGAATATTTCATATCGTGGATGTCATATTTAAAAATTAAATACATTCAAGTGGATTCATATAATCATCTGGGATTAAATAAATATTATAAAAATCCAATTAAATTTAAATTTTACATACCTCATTATTATTCTATGTAACCATGATGATACAAATCTAAAATGACACTATCAATAAATCTAATGGAATAGATGTTTTCATAGTCTACACCACGAATCAAGGTGTCCTCATTTCAAATCATGAATGGTTTATAGGTAGAAACTAGACTAATAATTTTAGTTTTTATTTAGAAAATCCACAATCACGGTATGGTTACTATATCATCATGATCATCCACTATGTCTTCATTACAGTATGTGTAGAAAGATTAAATATAAAATTCCACTGAATTAAATCATTTAGTAAAAAAAATACTCAATGGAATTATAGTATGAATTTGGTTCATATCATATTTGAATTAGTAAATATTCAAAAATATAAATTAACCTATGCCATGTTAGATAGTGTAGAACCATTCCAGTACTCTATGGTTCTTTTGTAACATGAGTAATGTTTTCTTTCAGAGATCTAAGTGGGACTACCTCCGCATCCACCTCATGAAGCCTTAATTTTTTTTGTCATTATGATTTCTATGATAAAAATTACAATAATATATTACATAATAGATAACCTAATTTTCATGAAATCTATAAAATCCTAAAAAAATCCATTATCATTTGTAGGATAACAGAAATAATATCCATTAGATTGTATGTCAAAAAAAACAAGCATGATCATGTTAGATTTTGTGTGAGGCTTATCATATACCATTAATCAAATAAATTCATCACATAAAAAAATAATTATAAATTATATAATAGAATATTTAAATGTCTATATGTCCTATTTTATTTTAGGACTTGTTTAGATAGAATGTGGTTTAGAAGTAATTCATCTATCTCTGGTAGATAACCCTAATATTAAATATAATTTTACACTCAATAATCATCAGTAATACCATATCCAATAATGGAACAATTATATATTAAAATACATCATTCAATTATTATTTTCCAATAGTAAATAGTTATTAAGAAATTGAATAATCCCTCTGCTGATCAATTAATTTCAAAATTAAGATTTCCCCACCTTGATCTGGTCATGGAATCGTAGAACATTTCAAGTTTATTTATTGATTTTTTCTAAAACTCTTTTATCATTTCAATATTTTCACTATTTTGTCTATTTAGAAATATATTTCAATAAATAAAAAACCCATTGGTAAATGTAATGATATAAAAAAACCACCACATTCTTTGATCTGAATAGATCATGATTAATATGTTCTTATAGTCTACTAGACCTTTTACATTATCCCATACCTGGTGATTTGTATATCATTATAGATAAATTGGATTCCAATTTTAATTATCCATCATGATTTAGTTTTTTGAATAATCCATTAATGTGAAATCATTGGTTTTTTTCCTTTTTATGTTCATGGTAACAATGCCAAATATTGGTGGGATTTAAAAATCATATTTTCAATTAAAAAATCCAAATTTTCATATATTTTGTATAAAATTATTATTATATTCACAAATTTAATAAAAATTATACATAAAAATAGAGTGATTAATGTTATTAATTTTGAAAGAAAATACCTTCTTATGTAAACATTATATATATAATATTTATTTTTATCATGTAAACATAATGAAATTTATTTATTTCATGAATTAATCAGATAGGAAAAGTTATATCACAGAGGAAAAATTCTAATGAAATTATTATTAATATTATTTTAATAAAACCAATAATTTATTATATAAGTATTACATCATTTATAATGTCTACTCAATTTATATCACAATATTACACACCCACGAACCATAATGGTTTAATGTATTTATAGAATATATATATATAATCATCTTATCTTGTATAAAATCTTCATAATACCCTAAGTATTTCATACCACATAATAATCTTTTCAAAAATACTATATTTAAAATGATTCCTTATAACCAGGGGAAATAGAAATATATGAATGGGTAATATCTGATTCCTGTAAAGTATACACCATAGATATATCAATAAATGATAAAAAATGTGACTAATGTATAAATAATGATATGATAAAATTAATAAATCATAGGAAAATAATTTCTAATCAATCTGAGATCATTAATCTAGAGAAGAGGAATATTGACTTTTCCTTAAAGTGGACAAAATATATAAGAGTGAAGAAACAAAAATAATAAAATTTGATAAATTAAAACATATCATAAACATAATACATAAGTGTTTGTAATAATAATTGCATAGAAAATATTTTTCATATTCAAAATAAACTACCATGACTAGTAGAGTAAATAGAGTCTTATATTATATTGGGTTCACTCATTATATTCATATTTTATTTTGTCAATGAATTCCTCTATGAACATTATAAATGACTAAATTCAATATATATAAGGGTTTAATACCCCTTCATATCCATATTACCTAATGGGATTCCTATATTTACCCAATAGATTAGACTGTTGTATATACTTCTAGGTTCTCCCATCAACAAATTGAAATAATTGAAAATTATTGCACGATATCATTATAAGATTCATCATTGAAAATCCAAGTAAAATGACATTAGATTAAATGAAATTTATTTTGAATTATATTATATTATTGGAGTATAATGGGTATCATTGTCTCATATTTAAAATATAATCAATAAATCCATCCAACGAAATAAAGAGGATGGTATTATAAGATCATTTGCATAGGGATGCCAATGAAGCATTAGGTGAAGTGTAAATAGATAAAAAATATCATTTATAATATAAATTTTAAATATTACTCGAAAATAAATTTTAAATATAACTTTTTTGTTAGTAATATTTATAAATTTAATATAAAAAATAGAATATTATTTTTAAGACAACATTGTATTAGGTAATAGATAATTCATGAAGAATGGTGTAAATATTGATAGGATAATTTTATTTTTCTCCATATATCAAATTAGAACATTTTTTTAAACCTACATAATATGTAAAAATTGATTCATATGTAAAACATATAAAAATATTACAGTGATTAATTTGAAATAAATGTCATAGTTATAATAACGTATAATTTTGGATTGTTTATTTAGTTATTAATATTCTACTACTAAACTTTTATGAATAATGATATGGAATATAATTATTATCAACCTAAATATATGAAATATTATTTTATTTTATTAAATCCATTTTAATGTTTTCTTTATAAAAATTATGAAAATAGATCAAATACTTGTAAAGGGAAATAAATTAAAATATGATAAGAAAAAATATTGTGTTTAAAATAGATTGATTATATGATATCCCTCAATATAAATTTAACGTAGAAAAAACCTAAAAAAATTGCATTATAACATAAACCCTTACATCATTCTAATCTTTCATAGTATAAAAATCCTAATGTATAATAAATTTACATTTATGATTAACGTATTCCCTAAACATAATATTAAACACATGGGATAAACTAGAACATGGTAATATATTTGTATGTATAAATGGGACAATTTATTTTATTTATTGAATATTTGAAATAATAAATTGATATTCAAAATATTTTTTATGATAAATATATTATTGTTTTTTAGAATGATTAAGTGTATCATTGGCTATGTTAATTATCATCAACCTAATATAGCATTGATGGTTATATGGATTCATCCAGTTGATGTCCAGATCTAGATTAGCATAGATAAAGCTTTAAAAGAAAATAATAGTCCTTTTAGATATGGATCCATTTTTAGAAATAATTTCACTAATGTTGTGGGATTTATCCATTGTACATTATTAATAAAAAACTCTTTATACTATAATGTTTTGAAAAATTAATATGGGTAAAATGGAAAACAAATATGTCTAGCACTACATATGGATTAAATGTGATTCCACTATTATTATATATGATATTAGAAATAGAACCAATCATATATCATAGAGGCCGAATGATAGGTGGATCGACTACATGCATTATATCTAGTAAATGATTTATTTAATCACACATGGATATCATGAAGAAATCATTTTGGCTTGTTTTTTTCTAACAAATGGATTACTTCCCCAAAGTTGACCTTCCTCAAAGACATATCTAATGAGCTATGATCCATTGTGCAATGGAGTTAGGTAAAAAACCTTATTTTCATATAATTTCAATTTTTTTCGTTAAATAAATATGTATTTTATATTATGGGGAAGATATCATTTTATCAAGAAAAAGTTTATTTTTATTAACAATATCTCATTAAAATAATAATTTAGGTTAATTAATGTTTAAATTTCTTGAATTTTTTCATTAAATTAATCATGTAATTTCCCCTGGGTCATGATTTCGTCATCCATAGAACCAAAATAGATTAATCAATACTCAATTTATTCATTAAATATATTTTTATATCAATCCATATATTGGGGATATGATTGAACATTGATGATATGGTAGTCTATATATATGAGTAATGCTTTAATTTTTCATTGGATTGAATGAAAGAATGTTATGTAATAATTCACCATGGAGTAAAAATAATTATATGACATATGTATCATATATTTATTAAATATATATTTATTTCCATTCATGTTAATTGGATATGAAAAAAATTCACATCATTCCATGGAGATGGTAGTCTACACATATGTACGAGTGATGTTGTTATTTTCCCACAGATGAAAGGTTTTTGAAGGTAAATAATACATTAAATTTATGAAAATAAATATATTATTAACATCATATATATCGATTAACATAATGGATAAAAACATCCATTATATATAATAGTGGGAAACCTAACACAACACTACATGGAGGTGGTAATTCACATGTAAGCATAAGCAACGTGTTTATTTTACAGTGGTAAAAATTTAATGAATTGTGTGTTAAAAAATTATGCATTTATGAATATAATATATACTTATTATTTTATAACATCATGATTATGATTTCTTTTAGGGAGGTATAAGGATGAATAATCACCGAAGATCGTGGTTAAGGGTTGTACCTCTCCATTGGAAAAACTCTATTGGATTACACTTTAAGCCCTTAACGACTGAATTACGGATATACTAGGAAATATATGTATATGGGAGGAATGTGATGATATTATTTGTGTTTTTTTGGTTGAAATTAATGGGTTATTTTATTTTTATATATTGGAAATTGAGGTTCTCTTTCATATGTGATGTGGGCGATGAGTTGTTAAAAATTTAATCTTTATAATCTAATATATACCATAATCAATTAAAATAAAAAAAAATTAAATATATATGATGGTAATAATTTTAAATATAATAAATAAAAAACTAATAAAATTTGATATTTTTTTCACATTCTGAACATTATATATTAGGTTATCCCCTATCATAACCCTTTTAGCTATTACCATACATATAAAATTATTACCAAGTTATCTACTCATTATGGATTAAACCTATTTTTTAATTATTCAGTATTATTAATTATTAGTTTTTATAATATATAATATATTTATAAATATTAAATTACATTGTATTAGTATGATACTTATTCTAATATCAATGTAAAAAATCTGTAGAAATAAATTTTTAGAATATATATTTTAAGCAGAAAAATGATATTACTGTCATTTATTCCATTGTAAAAAAATAGATGAATGATAATAAATTGTAATGAATATTATTAACAAAATAATTATAATCATTCACTAATAACTATTAAATAGCCTAATTAAAATATATATATATATATATATTGTTTTTGAAAAATTAACTCTATGTACATTCAAATGAATACGTCGTTACTTCTGACCAATTGATTATTCAAATTTGAAAGATTAATAATTTTTTACATATATAATGAATTTATTTTTATAGAATACTTATTAATTAGTGATATATATCAATAAAATACTATATTTTTATAAAACTTTTCATTAATCAAAAAATGATATATTTATAAAATATGACATTTTTTTAAAATTTAATATCTATCAATATATATCATTAAATATATAATAATATTATAAATTTTTTAATAATAAACATATATAAAATTTAACCTATAATTTAATATATATATATATATATATATTTATATCATTACTAAAAATATTTCAATATTACAATGTTGGTGTACTAAAAAATTGATTTACATAACGAAATATATCGAATAATTTGAATATTAAAAAGAAAAAAAATTATTTTCAAATAACAGGGTGTCAACTTATAACATTATTAGGTTAACATACATATTGAATCCTCATTAAACAATGATAGAATAAAATGATGTTTCTACCTCATCACATCCTCTATTTCCCACACACCTTCTACAAATAAATTGTGTCACCAACAAACATTAACTGTGTGAGTGGTCATTGTAACACCATGAAACGTTATAAAATATTTTTTTAAAAAAATATGTTTAATACTTTTGATATTATATGTTATGTGAACAATTTATTTTTTTATGTTATATGGAATTATAATTTTTTTCTTCTCTTACAAACATTACCATGATTATCTTTTATTGTGTACAACACCATGATTAAAAGAAAAGTGTCATAGTGTTAAATAATTGATAATTAAATTGATATTTATAATAATTACATTTAAATGGGGTGTGATTAAGAATAAAGATATTATTTTAATATATGATATATATATATATATATGTATATTGAATTAGTTTTTGACAAATTAAATATAAAATAAAATTAATAACTTTTTAAAAATGAATGTAATCATTTTATGAAAAATTAATTTTCCAAATTAAATTATTATACAAAAATAAATTAAACAAATAAAATTTTTTGGTTTATATTAATTACATATATATATTATTAACTAAAATCATTATAAATCATCTTATGTGTTTTTATAACCTGATATCAAAATAAATAGATTTTTTTAAAAAATAATATATCTTGAAATATAATTTTTTTTCATTATTAGGAAGGAAAACTTTAAATATATATCATAAAAATTTATTAAAATTAATTTTAAAATGAATAATATATTTTTAAAATAAATATGTAAAAAATCCTAGATTGAATTTTTTTGTTATTTCTTAAAAGTATCATTTTTTAGCAAGTAGTGAAAATACTTATTTAAAATTGAAATATGTATTTTCATTTTATTAAATTATAATGTTAAATTAAACTTTAATTTTTATATATATATATTTAATTATATTATAAATCCATTATTCATATTTGGGTCAATAAATTTAATCTATTACTTAAATTTGATATGACATCATTGCAATCATTTAAAATTTTTGGTTTTTAAAACCCATTTTAACTTTACATTTCTGAGATTAATTTTACATTAAACTATTACAATTTTGTGGATTTAATTTTGTAAAATATATTCCATATAAGGAAACACAATAAAATATTTTATTTAAAAATATGAAAATAATGTGCGACCATTATTAATATTGAAAAATGGTAAAATTAATTAATGTGATTAAGATTTTATAAGGTTTTTCCACATTACAAGTTTTTCATTTAAAATTAATTTCACAAACACATAAAATTTTTATATAATGAATTAGATTTAATATATTGATGAATTATTTTCAAATTATCTAATAAATATGATTTTATTTATATTTTAAAATGAAAAATTAATTAGATAAATAAATTGATACAACTTAGGATAATAAAACAATTATGGGTAAAATATAGTAAACATAAAGTCTAAGGATTAACATGAATGACATGTGTTCATTATCATTTTTTAGAATCCATTATCAACCCTATAAACTATCCAATATTATATTATCTATTTTTTATGAATATGAAGTAATTCAGACCTAATAATATGGAATAATTATTCTTATATAAAATAATACCACTCCTCTACTATAAAAGTTCTCTCACCCATCTCAATTATGCACACATCTCAATCCATTTATCTCTACCAAATCCCTACATAATAACTTATAAACATCAATAACCATATATGAGAATCCTTAAAATGTGATAAAATCTATAAGAGGAAGAATGTGTTTTAATACCATGGTTGATACCAAAAAAATAGGTAGAATTCCTCGATGATCAAATTTGTTTTATTTCTTCCTTAAACCCATTAAATTTTTATTTTATCATACATTAAAAATATCCCTAGTATCTTCAATATACTCATATTTTATATGTTATGTTCATGACATACAACTATATGAACATCCATCAAATGGGATATGAAATTGTCTTTCAGGTATTTTTCGTTCTACAACCTCATAAACCGATGTCATTTATATTCTATTAACAACTCCCATGGTCATGATTAGTGATGGATTTATAAATTATAAATTATATTTATTATACTTATGATGTTATTACAATTTTATAAATATGATATCCTATGTACCCTAATTGTTTCCACTATGTGAGAATATGATAATGTCGTTCATGTATATGATAGACTACCCCATCATGAAGTTATCTTATTCATTCACTCATTAACTTAAATATGTTAATGATTGCATTAATTAAAATACAAGTTAAATAGTAAATAAAAATGATACTTTTGTTTATAAATATCATATTTCTTAATTTAATCCAATATGAAAAACTAAATAATGTTCATGCATATGTGCAAACCATTGTCTCCATGAATAGGGTATTTCACTTCCTACCAATAAATTTTACAAATTTAAATAAATAAAAATATAATGAATATATATTATATTTATGTATAATTTTATATTAATAATATGATGAAATAATTATATAATTAATAAGACCAGAAAAAGTCATAAAATATATGAAAAACTATATTTTATTACCCAAAACATAACATTATCTAGTAATTGTTAATAAACAGAAAATGAAAAATCAAAAGAAAATAATATATGTTAAGATATATAGTAATATAGATTGGTAATTGAAGTATAACAAAAAAATTATTTATTATACAGGATGCTTGAATGAGTATGAGGAATATCAATACATTTGTTGTGGGATTTCTACCTCAATTTTTACTTTATGAGATATGATCAATATTCACTGCCTATTTCATTATTTAGGAATTTATAACACACATGAAATTATTTTATTATTATTCTTCTTATAATAATATATATATATATATATATTTGATGATATATCTATCAAGGAGATTATAAAGAAAAATTTACGAATGCAGTAGTGGTTTTATGACTCAATTCACCATATGTGAGACATATGTTATTATATGCACCGATATTTCATAATGAGTTTTATATACATCACATATGACATTTAATTTCATGAATTGTTTTATCATGATGAGATTTTATGTAATGACTAAGACTCCTCTAGTCATTCCTTTGTGAAAAACCAGTGTTTGGGGTGTCTTAGTGGTTGTTAGGGACTTATTGATAGAGTTACCAAATTTTACAGTTTGATCTATTGGCATTGGTCAGTTAGGGGAATAAGAATCAGTGAGTCTAGAGTGTCAAAATCAGTGAGTCAGGGGTGTTAGCGTCTGTGATTCTAGGGCGTCGGAGTTAGAGAGTGATGCCATCAGTGTCAGAGCGTCGGTTCCATGGCGTCAGTGCCATGGAATCACTATCAGGGTGTCTGTGAACCAGGGCCTCAGTAATACTTTTCATCATTGTGTCATGGTTTTGGTGATTCATTGTGTAGGTAACTCAGTTTTGGTGGCTCAATGTCGGTATGCTGTGTCAGTATCTCACCTGAGAGTGACTCATATTATGTTCTTCAAGATTTCATGTTTTTTCACATTCTCCCAGGTTACATGTTTTTCTTCAAAAAATGAGAACCTATAAACTCTTATCCATTTATAACTCCCCTTAAACCATTTTCGAGGGGAATAATTAAATCTCAATTATTTCCTAACATACTTATACTATTGATATTCACATACCACATAGTCAAACCACGATCCTAAAATTATGTATTCTGAAATTGTATGTTAGCTATAAGGATATTCCCTTTTTTAAGATGAGATCCAATATACATTTTACCCATTCAGTTTTCACAAAGTATGGCTTGATATTTTCCGTTAGTCAAAGATGTCCATCGGTGTGGTAGTCAACATTGGGTTTTTGGGAGTCCATTCTCACGACTTGCATGATCCAAGGTTTTAGTAAAACGAGGAATTATTGTAACCTTTTATTCAAATTAGGTATTTCATATACCTCTCTTTAAATTAAGATCATGTGGGTGGGTGTTATAAGGATTTATTATGACGTATGGGTGAATATTTCATTTAGATGAGTATTAAATAAGAATATAATAAGATCAATAGATAATCGGGGAAAATCTAATAAATTGATGTGGATGGTTTCCTTTTGATCACCTATTTTATTTTATTCTTTCATGGTATGTTGTGTTAGTATGGATTCTGAAAATCATAGCCATTTGAGGTCTTCACAATTAAACTAGAAAGGTATTTTTTTCATAACTCTTGATAAATGGTTGTAACATTAATTTTTTTAATCATGTATACCTAACTAATTGAAATGGTTTCCCCATGATCAAACCTATTGTGTGATCACCCCAGTTTTTTTCATAGAGAATTAATGTTCTCCTCTTTCTAAACTTGAATATGGTTGGCATTATGGTGACGTTTCATGTTATGTTTAGTCAGTTCTATGAGTTTTTTATTATGTTTGTGTAGCGGGGTTGGGTTTTAGGGTTGGTTATTGTGGTCATTGTTTATGGGGTGGTACAAGGAGTGTGTTGGTATCACAGTTTGAGGGACAAATTGATTATGGAATTGATGGACCTATAGATAGTGAGATTGTATTTTATTGTGTTGTCGTTGTGGAGTGATGTTGGGTGGAGGGACAAAGGTGAGGTAATAAACATGTTTTCCAGGGAGAATTCATCTGGAAATGGTTTTTATAGCAGGTTAGTAGGCCTGGGTAGTGTCATGACATCATGTTCATAGGTATCCTGTGTGTGGATTTGTAGTTTTTTGGGGCAATCGGTCCAAGTTGCGATCGGATTATTGTGTTGTATAACATTGGAAATGATTATTGGTAATGGTTGACAAGGTGTCTTGAAATAACGGTTGTTTTCTTTTGGTATGCAGGTTAGTTTTTCCCTATTGTATTTATGAATGGGTTTAAAATTGAAATTATTTATTTTTGTACATCACACATTATTCAATGATTGCAGTACCGAAGAACAAAGTTTAGTTATTTTTGTTAATTTTTTAAATATAGCTCTTCACATTCTGAGACGGTTGAAGATGTGGGGCTCAGTAGTTTCACAGGGTAGTTCATGAATGAACTAAATTGAAACCCTTAATAAATAAATGGTATGTGGTTAAACAAGTAAGGGGATGGTTTATGCTTTGGCAGTAACTATTTGTGTGGTTGTGAATATAAATGTAGCACAAGAAGTTGTTCTGGAGGTCTGGTTAATTGTTCGAGGGACCTGTAGGTGGGACATAGATTTAGTCTCCTTTTTTGTATAATGTTTAGTAAATTTTGATTTTTATATGAACCCTACCATTGGTGATCACCATGTTCCAAACACCCCCGTTTCATTGGGGGTGTCATTCCAAACATCCTGGTGGGAGGACGAATTGATAGTTACTAACATTCATTGTCACATAATATTTTGGGTTAATAATACATGAGTGTATATGAGAGATCTACAGTGGATTGAGGCTAACCATAGTCTAAAATTTTTCAACCAATATTTTTTTGGATTAGGGGCTAAGGTGCATGGGGGCCATGTTATTTTTCTCAGGGGTATTCAGGATAGGGCGCATGTATCATCAAGAGAGATGTGTGGTATGGTTATGTACAAGGTGTTTTTTGGTGGAATTTTAGTGTGATTTGAGGATGTGGTTTGTGCTAGTAAATTTTGGTAGTGGGACTGCGTTTAAAGAAGAGTGGTAGCATCAACAAGTTACCCGTTAGGAATGATTAGCTAACTAGTGGGAAAGTGGTGTGGGTTACCCAATTGATGATGTGCTAAACTATTACTAAATTTCATTACATGCGATATTTTTTGATTTTTCCATTGTGTGGATGGTCTGTATATTACTCCTTAGTATGTTCTTAGAAGTTATACTATTATCTCATAGTGGAATTAGTATGTTCCCCCAGTTGTTTACAAGTAACTATATTTATACTATTGGATATACTTGTATACTCTCCATATATTTGTAAAACTATTTTCATTGTTAAAATATGAAATTGATGATCTGGTTGTACTTTACTAGAATGGGTGTCATGATATATTTTTTATGATTAGTCTTTTGATTTTGGTACTTTCTTTGTTACTTTGGTTCATATTTTCTCGATGTTTATATTTAAACAATGTGTGGGATGGATTTTAATTTCATATATATAAATATTTTGTGTTTTGGGGGGGGGGGGGTTATAATCGTTTCTCCTAATCCTATTTTTATTATGAAGGGTAATGCCTTCATTATTATTTGAGATTCTATTACCTTGGTGGTAGTTTCCACTTTTGGCCTATTGATGGATAGACTCATGGATATCATCTATCATTAATATTAATGAAGGAAGGGCTTGACATTTTTTTGGTCATTCTACCATCTTGAGGAAGGAATTTCATGACAGAATGTTATCAGATACATTTTTTAGAGGTATGATGGTGTTTTTAGTTATGCACTATGGGAAATTCATGTGATGATTGGGAAATAGTGTTAGGAAATATTAGTGCGTGAGAGAAGGAATGGAAGACAGTCTCTGAAATCGTAGTTTAGGGCCCCTAGAGATCCAATTCATGGACTCTAAGCCTACTGAATGACCATGTGAGGCTGCACTGAATGTAAGGTAAATACCCATGAAAAGGTAGATGAATCATGATGATTTTTCTTCTTTTGTATCATTGGTTTTTTGGTAATTTAAATTAAATGAATAGTTAATGTTAATTTTTAAGAAACAATTTCCATACTTCCCAGGATTTGGAGTTCCAAATATAACATTTTCAGCTATGGCACATGGATGTTTCCATGCTTTGGTACAAGAAGATGAGTCCCAACAGGCTGACCCAGATAATTAGTAGAGGGAATACTGATATGTGGAAGATGAAATGGAGAAAAATACCCTTCGTGAGTTCTAGTGGAAGTCTATGGGAATGTAAAAATAACATTTCGGTATCAGATAAAAAGGGCTATCGTGAAGATCTCATAGTCACTATCAGATTTATCCATGTTCGAAGGGTGTAATAGGTTCCTCTGGCTATGATCTAGATGTGATTAGTGGCATGTTTTTGGTGGATGATTTACCTCTGGGAGTGGAAGGAGACTGATGCCTCATGGGGTGTCATTGAATAGGAGTTTCTAGAAATGTTTTATTCCATGATAAAGAAGGACGTGAAGAGGTAAAAGTTTCTCTCCCTCCAGCACAGGGGTATTTTGGTGAGGGAGTTGGGGACCAATTCCAAAGATCACATACACTTTTCTCTGGATTGCTTTTTTGAAAGAGGAGTCGCAATTGAGATTCTTTGTGGAGGATCTGCGACATTCCCTTCTGTATTTCTTCACTCCCCTTGTGATACCAACATACATAGATGTTCAAAAGAATTATTATTTAGTTGAGATGTTTCACTTATAGGAAATTGTACCATGAGAGGGGATCCATATGAGTTCTTTCAAAGGGAAAGTTGTCGGTAACAAGTCTCTAGAATTTGTGCCTTCAAGATATTGGCCTGCCAGAAGTAGTTTTCAGTAGTTTCAGTGTCAATCTCTTAGTTCTCGCCCTTCCCACATGGGCTCAGGAATGATTTTATTTTTCTATGGAGGTCATGTAAATCTACAGATCCAGTACCCAGTTCATGCCTAGTACAATGGTGGCAGGTTGTTTTAGTGCCCATCACAACATTAAATATTTCTAGTC
Source organism: Viscum album (assembly GCA_963277665.1). Classification (NCBI taxonomy): domain Eukaryota; kingdom Viridiplantae; phylum Streptophyta; class Magnoliopsida; order Santalales; family Viscaceae; genus Viscum; species Viscum album. The sequence continues at coordinate 1,063,505,514 of OY728140.1, forward strand.
AAACCTTTCTAGGTGTAGGGGAGTGGGATCCCACGCTAATAAGGGTAGAGAGTGATAGAGGATGCTGACATGAGGGTCCTTCTAATGAACCTCAACCAATGAATGGTTGATGAGGCTGTTGATAATATAGTGGTAGCGGAGATGGGAATGGGCAGTTGCATTCCACTAAAGCAGCAGTTCCAGCATGGTTGTAGGTTGTTCAGTGTAAGATCAGTTTATGTATCACACTTCATGTGCATTTTATGATTTATGAGATTCAGACACCTTTTTTAATATAATATTTTACATTTCATAGGACATGATGTAGAGTGATATTCTGGGCCCCTGACAATGATAATGTGATATGGAGCTCAAACCACCCTATTTGACATTTTTCGGGGATGTAGACTGATTTTGGGGATGAATTAGTCTAGTAGGGATCTTTTCTAAAATATATTCCGAAATATGATATCATTCTAGGCATCAACAGGTTGTTTTATGTGCATATAGTTTTTTATTTCATTCACTTATGAGCCATGATTTCATATAGTGATGATCATCGTGTACTTTTCGTTGATGATCAAGGATGTCAGGTGGGCAGTCATTGGGTGTATCTACTTCAAACCTTGTTGGCTGAGCTATCTATGTGATTAGTAGAAGTAGAGATGATGGATGTTCTAGGGGCTGTCATTTTTTTTTGTATTCGATGAATATTTCTTGACTCTACCCCCTTGATGTGATGTTCAGTTAAGAATAGACTTGCAACTCAGGGCCCATCCAATTTCAAAAAATCTATTTCATATAGTGCCTTCTGAGTTTCAGAAGTTAGGGATTTAGATTGAAGAAATGATGAATAACAAATTCATATAGCTGATTGTTTCATCATGGGTGCTCCATTATTTATCATAATTATGGAATATAGTGTCCTAAGACTATATTTAAACTATAAGGAAATGAAAAATGATATTGTCAAGAACTATTACTTGTTCCTAGGGATCACTGATATTTTCAACCAGTTATAGTGAGTATGTAGGTTCTCTAATGTTGATATTTGGTATGGATATCACCAATTTATGTTAATTGATGGTGACATCTTGAAAAGTACATTCATTTGAATATATGGGCACTTCATGTTTGTGGTCATTCCATTCCGTGTTATGAAAGCTCCTACAGTTTTCATGGGGCTCATGAACTCTTTATTCCTCATGTTCCTAGTCCAGTTTGTAGTCATGTTCATTGAAGGATAACTAATAAACTAAATATTGGTGGATGATCACACCAATCATCTAAATACTATTATAGAGGTCCTCCATCACTAGCATCTCTATGTAAATTTTTCCAATTTCATGTTATAGACGTGATAAATGGACTTCCGTTAACACATGGTGTCTAAATAGGGTATAACAGTGGACCATTCATAGTTTTATGTTGTGGTTTCATCAGATGAACCCAAAAATGTTGAAATGATTCGTATTTTCTTGGGTTTTGTGAGCTATTATTGGAAGTTATTACATGAATTCTCAATATTTTCATCTCTATTGAAATCTATGAATAGGAAAGATAAGGAATTTCTGTTGAGTGAGTAGTTTCATGTAACATTAAACTACACGAAGTGGAAGCTATCTATTGCTATAGTGATTATGTTTTTGGAATAATGGGTGATGTTTGAGGTGTTCTGTGATTCCGCCTTCTTATGTTTGTGGTTTGTGATGTTGTCGTAACAAGGAGTGATCTCTTATTGGTATAATAAGTTACATAACAACGAACATAATAATTCCATCAATGATGTGGATCTTGTAGTGTTTGTATTCACAAAGAAATTTTGGTGACACTGCCTCATCTGTAATCAGTTTGTGGACTTAATGGATTCCAATCGGTTGTAGGATATCTTCTCCCAGTGTGACCTGAACATGCAAAAGTGAATGTGGATGTAGTATGCCTAGGATTATGACATCATGATCTTTTAAACCTATTGAAAGGGGAATATGGTGGATGATGATTTATTAAGGATGTTGTAGAATTTTTTATCATGGGAATACACAGAATCATGGAATGAAATGGAGGACATGGACACTTTGTGACTGGGTGTGATACTGTATGGCAGAAGATGCTTTATATTTCAAATGATAGTGCAGTCTTCCTTACTGCCAAAGGATGGAGAGTCTTAGTGGTAGACTTAGGGACCAAAGTGTTGTGTGGCCATGATTTATAGGTTTATTTTCTTGAGGGATGGTTGTAGGATATTCAAAATCATATCTTATTTTGTGGTATGATATTTTTTGTAGTGGAAATGCAAGAAGGAATTCCCTATGAGTTACGTAGATATCTTTGGACAATGCATCCCAGAGTTTAAAAATTGTACTGAGGGTTGAGGGAACTATTTTTATTTCCTAGGTTGAAGCAGGTAGCTGTAAAAATTTTTTCAAGGTGCTAACTATCTCAGTAGTTGAATGTTGAGAACCATATTCCCAATGGTCTATTGTTTCTCTTAAAAATTCATGAGTATAAATGGGATAACTAATTGACGGATTCCATCAAATTGTTACCCAAGACTCATAGAGGATTTTTATCCCACTTGGTATTAGTGAAATGGTTGAATAATTTTGATCACTTCTTAGTGATCAAGGAGTCGAGCACTGTGAATTCCGTAGCATAGAAGAACATGGATATGGTGGTGCGGTTTCATAGAGTTCCACGATCCATTGTCTGATATCAGGATACAAATTCTATGTTGTGAGTCAATAGGGTATTACCACCTTCATTTGGAACTCAATTAGGCATCAAGACTTCTTTCCTCCCTTTCAAGGATGGACATATAGATATGAATATATAGATGTTTGAGGCCATGTTATAGGAATCTCTTATGTAATTTAGTGTGGTGTTGATATGAGATTCTCCCTAGGTTTAGTTTTCTTAAAATAATACCGATCACTCTTCAATATGTACAGATCTATTAAAAGCACTATATAAGAGGTCATGTCATTTACACATGTGCTGGATGGATGTTAAGGTTATATCAATACATCTTCTAAGCATGGTGTAGAGTATGACAGAGAAATTAAAGCTTCTCTATGAGAGGATTATGTCAGTATAGAATCGACATAAATCATATGCCGGTCATAAGAGGAGGCCTTAGGATTTCTAGGTTAGAGATGATTTTTTCTTGATGGTTTCCCCTCTACGAGTGTAGTGGAGGTTCAGTAAGGGATGAAATATTTCTCCCAGGTTCATCAGACCCTTCAAATTGTAATGGTGATTAGGTGAGGTGGCATATAAGATTTTATTTCCCTTGTAGTGGGAGTGGGTCCACAATTTTTTCCTAGTCGTTCAACTCCATCAATACCTACATGACAAATTCATCATCTTTGGATGTAGAGAGTGAGATATTGAGGGCGAACCAATGTTCATTGAGCGGACAATTAGATTTTAGGATCATGAGGTGAATGTGGCTCATGGAAGGACAATTCCATTAGTCTTTGCATTATGTTGTCCTGGTTACCTCAAGGAGAGTACATGGGAGTGAGTGGCACAGATGCGTGCCCAGAACCTAGATCAGTTCTATGTATTTTTTCATTTTTTACATTTGTCCTTTGATTTATGATGTAATACTAGACTTTATTTGTTATCAGATGATTTGATTCCATATTTAATGAATGTGTGTGTAAAGTTTCATCTCTAGGGAGGTCAGGACGATATCCTTAATTGAGGATCATTAATGTGGGAGTGATTAAACCCATGTGGGCGATTTAGTGCTGCCAAACGTGGATAGTATCCTGACTTGGATAAAAGAGCACCCTGATACATATTTTTCGATATTGCGACCATTGATATTTCGGTTGTGTTTTGCTGCAGGGGTTCCTTAGTGTATTTACTATTTTTCAAAAGATAGATTCCCACGATGTGTCCTTGGATGGTGATGTTTGGGCTCCATTTTTTGAACAATTCATGGTTATTTGTTCCTAACAGGTATCTTAAAGAGTTATTTTTTGTACCCCGCTTTATACTGGGTTGTTTTTGAATTCATAGTGATGAGAATAGTATGATAGTTATCGGATTTAATGACATGTAGCCCTCCTATCCATTCCATTGTAAAAAACTATGGGTTTTTGTGTTTTGTGGGAAGTTAAAGACTATTCTAAGAGATAGCTAAAAATCATGTTTGAATAATCGACATCAGTGGGTTTGGGAAGTCTTCATTGGTGAGTCAGGGGCCTCAACATCAATGGGTCATTTTTTTCGGCATCATTGATTTGGGGGAATCATCATTAGTGAGTTTATGGTGTCAGTGTCTATGATTCAGGGTGTAAGTTATAGGGAGTCGGTGCTAGGGCGTCGGTGCCCGGGCATCAGTGCTAGGAAATCAGTGAGTCAGGGCACCGTAATGTCATGGTTTCAGTTTTTCATCCATCAATATCTTATGATCGGTGTCTCAATGTTGGTTGGTCACATCCATAGCTCAACCAACGATGAATCAACCATCGGTGACTCACCCATCGGTGAATCATTTCTTTTTTTCCTAGTTTTCCAGTCTTTTCTTTTTCTCCTATGATAAATATTTTTCTAATTAAATGAGAACATATCATCTCTTATACATTTTTTATTCCCTTTACACCATTTTTTGTAATAATTAAATCTCAATTAATTCCTAATGTTCCACAGCATTTGAAACCTCAATGTTTTGTGGTTGAACTCCAATAATAAATTTAACTATTTTGAAATAGTATCCATGATTATAGGATCTAGTATTGTAATAAGCTGACATCCTCTCTTCCTTAGACCTCTTTTTTTCCCTTGGTGTGCCCAGAGAATTTCCACTCCCTGGAGTCGTGCATCATTGTAGAAGTCGTCATTGGGGTTTTTGGAGTTTTTTCCTAATACTCATGTGATCCCCTCTTTTGGTGTAAAGAGGAGTTTTGGTCCCTTTTTGTTCAATTTATGGATATCTTCTACCAATCGTGAATTATGCATCATTCATGGTTTGTGAGATAATGACTCCATATGATGGATGGGTGAAAGGATTTCTTAAAATGATTAATAAATAAGAAGGGAATATGATCAAAATATAATAGGGATCAATTATATAGTAGGCTAGTAATGTTTTAATGTTCATCGCCTAATTTATTTGATTCCATGGTGATTTTTTGTAGTTGTATGACTTCTAAAAATCATGGTCGTTGGGGGTATATTCTTGTAGATTGGTGATGTCTTGTTTTTTACGTAACTCTTAACAAATTTATGTAACATGAAATCTATAAATCTTGTTTACATGGGTAATTAAATTGGATTACCTAGTATAAATCCTGTTATATGTTCACCTAGGTGATTTTAAAGTTGAATTAAAGAACCCCTCTTATTAAACCTAAATGTGCTTTGCTTAATGTTTTGGATGCTTGTTGTTTTTAGTTGGTTTTATGAGTTGGTTTGTTTTGTTTGTGTAGAAGGGATATGGTTTTAGATGTGATTGTTGAGGGATTTTTTTATGGGGTGTACATGAAGTGTGTTGGTATCCCAGTTTGAGAGACTGGTTGATTTTGGAATAGATGGACTTGTAAGTAGTGATACAACCACTGCTTGTTTTGTGGGTGTTAAGTGTAATTTGGATGTGATACTATGTTATTCTTATAAAAATTTAATGTAATGGGACTTCATCTAGGAAATTTTTGGGAAGTGGGGTTACAGGAATGGGTTTTGATTTGATATTATATTTATAGGTGTGTTGGGTGTGGGGTTCTTGTGTAGTGGGTCTACCGGTCCTAGTTGGGAGATAAATATTTTGTGGTAAAACATTGAAAAATTATATTTGGAAATGGATGACGAAATGTCTAAGAAGAATGGGGGTGTGTAGTTGGTCTATGGTATGGTTATATATATAGTTATTTTAATCGATTTTAAAAAGGAAATGTATTACCATGTCCCCTCTTCCCATGTCCAATGTTGGTGATACCAACGAACGAAGTGGGTTAATGGCTTGGGGTTTAGTAAATCTTGGACTTCACATTTTGATAATGTTTCATATGTTGTTCTCATTAGTTACTCCAGGTAGTGCAATAATGAACCAATTTAAAGCTGTTAATTAATAAATGGAAAGTGGTTATACTAAAAATTGTTCGTTTATACTTTGGAAGTGGTTGTTTGTGTTGTTGTGCATATAGGGGTAGCTGTAAAAGTGGTTCTCGTAGTCTGGTTTTTTTGTTATGGGGACATGTATGTTGTGATTAGTGTTTGTTTACTTATATGTATAAATTGAAGTTCCTTATGATTTTTATTATCACACCACCATTTTTTAGCACCATGTGTTGATGACCCCCATTTCTTGGGGGAGCGTCTTTTTCCCAAAATCATGCTAGGATGAAAGATGGCTGGTTATTGACGTTCTTACTTGCACCCTCATTCAGTTTTATAATGCTCATGCATCTATAAGAAGGTTATATTGTCTTGAGGCTAAAAAATAATCCAAGATCCTTTGGGAAGTATGGTTTTGGAAGAGGGGCTCAGGTGTTTTCAGGCCATGTTTGTTTTCCCAAGTGTCTTTCGGATGTGTCCCAAGTGTCTCCAAGTGATATATTTGCAATTGTTTTTTCCGAGGTGTCTACAGATATGATTTTGTGTGTGTTTTCAGGGCCCAAGTGTGTGGAAGAATTAGGAAAGTAACACTATGATTTTGTATATTGGTATCATCAAGACATTAATTGTTACAAATAATAAGATAACCAATGGGTAAGTGGTTTGGGGTACCAAAATGATGATGTTTTATACTACTATAATACTTTACATGAATTATTTTGTGACTCTCACTTACTGAGGATGGGATGGTTTTTATTACATGACAGGTTCATTGAGGTTATACTATTCTCACACAGGGGCATTAGTTTGTACCCCAACTTGTTCTCTAGTTTCTTTAGATTTACTACCCCGTAAAATTGTATACTCACCATACGTTTCATAAAATAATATCATGTTTCAAAGAGGAATTTGATGACAATGTTAGACATTACTATCTCAAAAATCAGGATAGTTGTTGTGTTACTACTTATTCACTTTAATTTTGTACCTTGTTTGGTAATTTTATTTTAAATTTGTCACACTTTATGTTTAATCCATGCATGGTGTGGATTTTTGTTTTCATTATATAATTTTTTTGTGTTGATTTTGGGTGTTTACAATATTATCTCCCAATCTAGTTTTCATTAAGATGGTTAATTCCTAACATTTTTGTAATATTTTATACACACGATTATCATCTCCACTATAGGGCCTATTTATAGCTGGATTTGGGGTTCATTATCTATCCTTAATCATAAAGATTTATGGGATTGTCACATTGTTGTCTATTCAATCATCATGTGGAAGGAAGTCCATGACATTTTATGTTCCATTTTTTATTACTTTATGGGATTATGAATCATTTCCTTCAAAATCATAATGATTTTACGATTCCATCAAATAATTTATTTTTTTTGATCGAGTCTCTAATATTCAGATCTCAATATATAACACTCAGTAATTATCATAGATTTTATTATTCTGTAGTTGTGAATGATATATTAATATAATGCTACCATTTCTTGTACGTATTGATACATAGAATAAATAATAAAATTATTTCTGAAAATACTACATTATTTCTAACTTCACTCAGAAATCCTCATTATTCTTAAACCATGTTTCCTATAAGAGTATTAAAAAATATTTTTACATGTATTATATTTTTATAAAACATTTTGATCCATTTATTAACATTTAAAAAAAGTATATATAATCTTCATTATTTTTTTCCCTTAAAATTGTATTTTAATTTTACTAAAAATATGAATGGAGTCTTAATTTGAACATTTATTCCATGAATGGAATTTTCAAAATTCATGATCGATTATTACATAAAAAAATACTTTATATGTTTTCAATGTTGTTTTCAAATAATTTTATTTATCATTTCCTATATATTGAAAATATCTTTAAATGTAAAAATGATATTTATTTCAAGTTATTTTTAAATTATATTTCCAAATCCTTCTAGTCATTGGAATATAACAATTGGTATAATTTATTATTCACTAGGGATACAAATTAATGAAGAATTTCTTATTATTTATCTAAATTAATTATGATTATGAAGAATATATAATAATGAAAACTGTTCCACCTCCAATGTTTATACCATGATAGAACTATTATGAAACCCACTTCATTTTAAGGGTTTATGAAATGATTAAATAGTGGAATGATTATAAAACTCATATCCTTTCAGGTAGTAATGATATAATTAAAATTTTATGATACTCTTTTCGTATCATGTGTTATTCTATGATGAGTGTTTTATGATCATGTGGAACACACATATATTATGTCATGTATGTGATGGTGGTTATGTAATATCAATGGATGGTGGAAGCATTATAATGAATTATTAGTGTGTAATAACCTTGGTACTAATAGAATGTCTAATATCATATTTACTAGTATTATTTTGTTAAAATGTTTATATTTTTTTAAATAATTTATCTATTTTTTATGATAATATTTCAAATTGTTTAATTATACTAATTTCTTATATACATATATTTAGTGATTAGTTTCTAAATTTCATTACTATAATTAGAAAAAAAAAACAAATTTAATTCATTTAATTTTAATTACAAAATTAAATTAGGATGTATTTTTTATATTTATTTGAAAATATTTATTTTTTAATGAATATTGAAAAATTCTAATTTTAATTGAGAACTGTATTTTGTTTCAATATATATAAAATTTAATATAATTTCTTTTAGAATTTTATATTTAATCTTTTTTATTTAGTATAACTAGATTATGGTTTTTGGAATGGGTATTCAAGTCTAATTTAGTAAAAAAAATATTAATATTTTAAGATTATATTTTTCTGATAATCTGTTTTCCATTATGTTTTTTCAATTTAATTTTAAATTAAAAGATGCAACATAAGTTTTTCAAAATTTTAAAAATAGTTTCCATACTTCGGATATTGTGGTCAAAATTTACTAAATAGTATCATTTTATATTTGGTCAATACAAATGGAAACCATTGTCATTTTCAATTCATTATTAAATGGTAAAATGAGTTAATATGGATAAAAAATAATTAATAAGGCTATACCAATCAATTCTATTTCATATACGATTCTTTTAATACAAATCATATCACCTATGGTTCATTATCAATTTTTTGTGAACATGTATCCATTAAATTTACTTATATATTTTTTAAAACAATTAATGTAAGAAAATGTCACATTATTTATATCAAATTTATCTTATGTGTCTACATAGGGACCAGAATAGGTTATAATGAGTATAATTAATAATTTCGATCATAGTAAACATATGTTTTAGATATAAATTTTCTTATGGATTTTTGGGTCACTTGATTGTGATGATGACATATAAAATATTTTATTTAAAGAAAATCCAATGATTTCACATATTTGATTTTAATAACTATTACATTTTAACTATGATGTTATATTAAATATATCATTGACTATAAAAGTATTTTAAATGATAAACTATTTATCATTAGCATGTTTATATATTTTGAATTATTATTGAAGATATAATTACACTAAATGATTACACAACACACAAGTTCAATAATTATTTTTTAATAGAAATATCTTGTGGATGGTGTGGAAAATATTAAAATAATTTCCATAAGATATAAATAATGTTATAAAATTATTTTTATACATGAATTTGACATTTTATAGATTAATTAAAAAATTTATTTTCATGAAATCTTGTGTCATTTATATTCTGAAAAGGAAACGTATAAAATAGTGTTAAAATTGATATTAATTACATTTTAAAATAATGAATATTTTATTAAATAGTATAAAATTACTAAAAATAAAAACCTGAGAAAAATGATTATGATATGGTAGAAATTATCATGTATGATACAATAATGTGTATATTTTCATTATATAATAACTATATGTACCCTTAAATAGTAAATACGAATGTTGTCATTATATGATAAAGGAGTTAAATATTTTTTAAAAATAAATGTTAACGGTATGAAAGTGACTTAAACATGTCAGTAAATATTTGATGAGACCATTTTGAAAAATTATATTCTTATATTTAAAATAAATTCCTTTTGAGGCGATTTAATTTAAAAATAATTTTATATGATTTTAGTAATATTTGATACAACGTAAAGGTCAATCCACTATCCAATAAAAGAAAAATGCTTTGTCTATTTCATTCATACATAAAATCCCTTTGGGGTTTTCAAATACCCTAAAAAATAACTTCAAAAGATATATTCATTAATTTTACTATCCTTTTTTTAAGAGAACACAATCCTTAGTGTTGTTATGGTGTCATGGAAATGAATTTTCTTAAGAAAATGGATATAAAAAAAACAGAAACATGCTAAAGGAAAAATTATATTAAAAAACAATAAAAATCCATGATATTTAATTGAATTTTTTAGATGGAATATATTATTTTATGTTTTATAATTAATAGTAAAAAATAATTATTTTTTAAAATATTCCATTATTTTATAAAAAAATAATTTTGTTTGTTATTTAGTTTATTGAAATATTTGGGAAAATTTAAATTTTAAAATATATCATTTTATGTGTAATATGATAATTCCATGAACATTATATAATTTTCCTATATTCTATGATTTCCCATGACATTTTATTCGTATTAATACAATACTTTCATCATTTAAAAGGATGAACCTATTTTGGAATTGTGTATTTATCCGAACCATTATGGATTTACTAATGAATGTGATTTTCCCAAGACTATATGTAGTACAATTATTTTATTAAATTAAAATAAATATTTATGATTTTTAATGTTTTTAATGGGTTGTGAAAGGTAAAGTCATATATTCTCAATATGAATTTTTATAATTTTGGCATATGGGTATCGAATGAGATGATGATGAGTATGGGGAATATACTCATGGCCTTAAGAGAATTCTCCCCTACAATCAAATATTCTCAAGGAACCATTTTTTTATTCGTATTTTTCAAATATCACTATAATTATAATATGAACTAATATTTCCAAATGATTTTTGTGGAGAAATATATTAATTTTTCAAAGGGTGTTTTATATGGTTTTAAAAATAATATGTAATTATAAATGTTATAGAAATGTTCTTTTCTCATAAAATCACAGTGTATAATTTTGAATACTATATATTTTTTCATTTTTTTTATATAATATAAAAAAATTTCAATGGAATTTAATATTATTTTTCACAGGGTTTTAATCTATCATCTAGTACAATTTATGCTCATTATATATTTTCAAATATTTAACATAGGAGTAATTAACATTAAAAATGTTCCGAATTCATGTAAGGAGGTTTATCATAGTTAGAGAATTAGTTAATTGTATAAATTATTTACTACTATCCTAAAATTTATTTTTTCTCATCATTCTACAAAACCTATTTTAGAAAATATCATTAATTTTATTTAGCATGGTGTATTATTTAGATTAATTTTTATATAAGAATAACATACATTGTGTTATTAGTATTGAATCAGGAAGTGCATGTTCTCGGTCTCATAGATGGTATCAGATGAATGGTCTAAGAAATATTAGATATTATACTTTGTAATTTTATAAAAAATGTGATATAATTGTTTTCCGAACTTATTGACTAATAAGAAACATAAATAAAATTAAATTTCATTTAAAGTGGTTTTTTCAAATATTGATGATTCAAATTTATAATTTTCATAAGTATGCTGAATGAATTGAATGGGATAAATTTTTTTAAGGAGGTGAAAATATATTTATCAAGGTACTGATATAATATGTTTACTTAATTTTTATTAGAATTCTTAAATCAAACGGTTAAATTCATCATAAATATTTTATGTAATTCGTAAGATATAAAATTAAATATTTTTATTTAGCTAATATATTATATTGATATATTTAATTGACTAAATTTAAAAATATATTTATTTTATTGTAGAAAAATATTATTTTTTTGAATTTAACAATTCAAAAATATCATTGTGGTTTTTTATGTTTTCTAAAAAAATATTTTTTAAAAATTAAAATATACTTATTTTTATTGAATATCATATTTTTATTGTCTATATTGATGAGGATAAATAATTATTATATTTTTAATTGGTTAATTTTTCTATAAAATATTTCAATTATTGTTTTTGTAATGGGTTTTATAATTTAATTTATTATACATACATTTTATATTTTCTGAAATCATTTTTACAAAAAAAAATCTTTATGTTTTTCTTATATAAATTTAAAAAAAAATTATCATAAGTCATTATTTTTAAAAAAACATTAAAACGGATTCCATATTTAGATTCAATTGGCCTAATTATTTTAAATATATCTCTTTTATTTTTTCCAATATAAATAATAACATTGTAAATTTTCAATACCTTAGTGTTGGGTAAGACTAGATATCATGGAGTAAAAATAAGTTATTAGGTCATACATCATCATACTATTTATTATTGGATGAATATAATTTTTCCATTAACACGTTATATTTTAATAATTTTTTTCAATGGATACATTTTTAGGAAAATAAAATATATATTTTTAAAATTAATAAAAGTCACAAAATATCACCTTCTTTCTCTAAAAAACAGAATTTTTGTCCACATTGGTAAAAAACTAGTTTATTAATGAATATAAGTATATATTTTAATCTTATTTAACATACATTCATGATCAATAATTATTTATTACTTCTTGGGAATCGTGGAAGATATTATGACCATTATAATATTTTATCTAAAAAAATGATGTCTCATTCATGCTTTAAAAAAATATAACATTACTAATATAGTGATATACAGAATATTTTATTAAATATAAATAGTATTATAAAATATTTACCTTAATATTGGTAATTAATTATATGTTTTTAGTAAACAACTAATTACCTTCAAGGTTTATACAACACTGATGCAATAATTATTTTATTAATGGGAAAATGTAATTAATGACAATAAAATATCAAAATAAATATAAAATTTGATATTAAATATACTAAAATAATTTCACTGATTATTTTTAAAAAATAGTGGTTTTTTAATATAGATTTTTAATATATCATGTTGTAGTGATATTTTTAAATGTAAATGTAAGGAATAGTGTTAAAATTGACATAAAGGATATATTAAAATTTATAATATATTATATAATGATATAAGATTACTAAAAATTATAAATTTAAACAAATGATTAGATCATGGTTTCTAATATAATAATATATCAAGTTAAAGATAATTTTACATTTCATATTATCAATATTGACCTCCAAATTTTACAAATAAACGTTGTCACAATAAGAGTTAATAATGTTAAATAAGGGATAAAACTAATTATTAAGGGTAATAATGTATACTAAACATATCAAAAAAATTTAAATGAGTGGATTTAGAAAAAAAAGTATTTAATTTTAAATAATTTATGGTTCATAAAAATCTAACTTATTAATAATTTATATTAATTTAATAATTTATGAAATACAAAGAGTGCCCCTTCCATGTTCTATGAAAAAAACCTTATTCTTCTCATTCCATCGAACTCAAAAACCCATTTAATTTGATTATTAATTTCCTAAATACCTTCATATAATACCCATACTTGTTATAGAGTCATTATTCTAGAAATAACACCAACAATATTTGTCTTAAGATGTTATGAAATGAGATTTTTCTGATGAAGAGGCATATAAAGGGCACGTATGTCAGATTAGAATTGTGGAAAGGGGATAAATACTTTTTTTATAAAGCCACAATTTTTATGAACTATTATTTGTTTTTTCATATATAATATATAATTTTATTTTTTAAAATTATATTTAAACTAATGATTTTATTTTCTTTTAAGAACAAGATAATTTAAATAATTACAAAAATTATTTTGTTACTAAATTTATTAAAACCTCTATGAAATTTTTAATTACTAAAATATGCTATTTATGTGTACTATAGTTATTTCTTTAATACTACTATATGTTTCTATATATAAAAATTTCTCAAATAATTTTATGCATTTTAATACATTAAATATTTCTATTTCTTGTATTTATTTTTTTATAATCTTGTATTTGTCCAAACAAATTATGGTTGTATAGAAAAATGATATTTGTTAAATCCGTGTAGTTATAACATTTTTTAATGGAATTGGGTTACATATAATTCAAAAATGTTTTTAATGTTTTATAAATGTGAATGGAATGTCAATTATTTTTTTTAATTTGGAATTATGGTATCAAAGGAATTTATGATCAGATATGGGGAGGGAACCCACGAGCGCATGGGGACTCTTAACTATATATAATAAACTTACAGTGCACATAATTTTCATAATATTATACAAGTATAATTTTTATCCACTAAACAAATAATATTATCAAGTGAATTTAACGGTAAATACTTTCTTTTCATCAAAGTGTTTTTATATGGATTTCAGTATAATAAATATTTTAATTTTTTTGGAAAATTGTTTTTCCTGAAAAACATATCATATTTTTTTCAAAATTGTATATATATTATCAAATATTTTTATTTATATATAATGTTTAAAAATGAATATAATATTATTTTTCAGTATTTTTCAAACCACTAACGAAGAAATTTTATACTCACACATTTTTTGAAAATATTTATCATAGGTTTAGTAGAAATTTTAAAGGAGATTGTTTCATATTAGGAGGTAGTGCACATGATTATAATTAGTTAATTGAATAATTTGTTTACCAATATGATTAATTTTATGGTTTTTTTTAATCCTCCAAAAATAGACTAGAAATGATATGTGGTTTTATTTTGAACTATTTATTTATCAATTCTATTTTAATAAGAAATAATCATCATTTTGTTAGATCTGAATCTAGTAGTGTGGGTATAGTCTTCCATAGGGTGAGACATATATATCACTCCAATACATTGGATAAATATTTATATCACATTATATTGATTAATATGGAATAGGGAGTTAATATTTTTCACAAATATTGGATCGAAACATTGTGTAAAACTCATTACATTAGAAAATGTTAGAATGGGTACTGAACTCAGTTTTGTATTGGAATATATCTAATATGTTTGTTTTAGGAAAAAAACATGACTAATATAATGGTTTTTTAAGTGAACCCATTCCATTATGAGGAATGGGATACCGCTTGAGATAGTGGTTTGTCCCGCCCAAGATGTGTAGCCGAATAAACATATGGTACATAGGTGGTTATCCTAAACCTGATGAAGTAACATTTGTCTTTATCCCAATACTAACATGATATGAACTTCATTATTTTTTTCCTTTTATTAATATTTTCTATTTTTTTGTAAATTTTATAAATCTATGCTTTTTTAAATTGTCACTCTATTAGGGATCAAATCCACTGATTCCCATTTGATTAAAGTATTATATAAATACCAATCAATATTTTGTGAAACATTTTTATGATATATGAAATGTTGGGTATGATTGTTGTCTAATATATTCTTCATTTTTTTCTTTATGCATATCATATTATTTCATGTGATCGTTGATTTATTTATCTTATGTTTACCCTTATTAGAAATCACCTCTCACCATTTCTTATGTTTCTTTCCCTCAGGTTTTGAATAAATGTTTTACATAAGGTATATCATTGAAGATTTAAAAACTTAATGATATTTTTGGGAATCATTTAAGATCATTCACCATATTAGAAGAATATATTCAACGAATTCATTGGAATAAAACTACTGTGTTATTTAAGTATGACTTTATGATTTGAAATGAAAATTCACCTTAAAAGATTAAATTTTCTTAACTGAGAATATTGGGTGTCTATACATGATATCAATGGAAATGTTTTGTTCCCATGGATTCTAGGATAAGAGAACAGTGGTGAGAACCCATGGGATATTTCTAATGATATGACAAGAGATGTCTCTAATGATAAGTATAACCATGAGAAAAAATTTAGGGAAATGTCATATAATTTGGTTAAATATAGAGGAACTGGTTTTCATGAAATTAAATCATGCTATGGATAAGAAAAATAGATAGGGATCTCGAAGATACTCACATTTGGGGAATAATCATGAAATCCCATATTAAGTAATGACTCAATTGAGAAGCAGTAAAAAATAACTTGACATGTTTCACACATTTTATGAAACTAATGAGGGATATTATTTATATATATGTAAAATATTAATGAACCATTATTAATGATCTAAATATAAGATAAACATGAATGACCAATATTAAGACTAAGGTGTCATATATAAAATAAATGTTTTCATGATTTCGAAATCATATATGTGTTTTTTCATAATTAAGTATTTCCCCACTAGGATAAGTGTTTCTCAAACTATTCTGCATGGTTTTCATTAATTGAGGATACTATAAATAACTTAGTTAACATTGAATATTATGGGAAATTTTCTAATCAGAATACAAATCAGATGATGACTACATTGAAGGATATTGTGATTAATATTAATTAGTAATCGCAAAATGAGATAAAAATGTGAACCATAACAATCAATAAAATTCATTGTCAAAAACAAGTATAGTGTTCATTGATATTTTTGTTAATGGAAGGAATTTATGAAAAAATATTCAATATCATATGTCATTAATGTAGAAATAAGAACTCTCTTTAAATCTTAAAGGGACTAGATTTTGTTTCGTGTGTGGAAAAAATGATACAAGGAAAATAATTTCATAAGAAAAATAAAATTAATTTTTAATAAAATGAAATGTTATATTTTTAATCATATGATATCATCCAAAGTTTATGGTTTCAAATTAAAAATTACATGAATTATGAAAATCAATTTCAAAATGTGAAATATCACGAATAGAATAAAAAATGGGGTCTAATTAATTATTATGATACTGATGATAAGGAGACTGAAAATAACATATGAATGTAATGATGTATTAAATAATAAAATGATATAGCCTATATAATGGTAAAAAATTGAACTGGGTTGGTTGAAGTGTCTATGTAATAGAAAAAATAATTAAAATTCATGAAATATTAATGGAATTTTTAAATTTCAATTTTATTTTTGGATTTCAAGTAAAATTTTCATAATTTATGATGACCAAAGAAAAGTTATTTTTATAATGTAGATATTTTTATTGGTGGATGATAATAATTAATATATTCTACATGTTGTGTTAATGACATACGAAAAATAGATTTCCTGTTTTAATAAATAAATTTGGAAAGTTCTGATTACCTTGGGAATTGTTAACTATTTATGGAAAAATATTTTTATGTTATCATTGATATAGTATAAATCATTATTTGGTTTTTGTAATATTTTCTTGAATCTATTGTTCTATTCAAGGAATGTTGAATCAATTTTGTTTTTAATAATTTATTTTCATTAATTTTGGTTATTAAAGTAATTATTGAATAATTCATAATGAAGGTATTCACATATTTTTAATATTATAACCAAGAATTACATATTTATATATTTGGGATTTGTGTTATGTTGATTTTGAAAAATTTAGTGTCTATACTTATAAATTTTAAATATTGGAAATGTTATAATGTTACTATTTTTTGAATTTTTTATGTTGATGTATTGATGAGTCATTAGGGGTTAGTGAATAAATTGTCAACATTAAGATTTACTAATTTTTCATGACATAAGATATTCATTTATTTGTGATGATATCTACAAATATGTTGAATTACATATCATCTTATTAATGGATATTATGATTCATTAACACATCAGGTATAACTAATTCATAATCATTTCATGGGGTAATAAATGATGTGGAAAATAAAAATGACAAAAAAAATTGTTGAGATTGTTCTTATAAAATATAATAAAATCATGTTAGTATATATTCTCATGCAAATTAATACAAATTATGAAAAAATAAAAAAATAAAATAATTTTCCAATTATTATAATTGTTTTCAATATCAAAGACTATATTCATGAATTTTGGTTTATGATTTTGAGTTCATTAGCCTTCTAAAGTTATTTAACATTAATTTGATCAATGTTTTCTTTCACACTCCTTTTGTATTTGGGTGTTATTTTTCTCTATTATATCCATGTTTTCACTTCCCACCGTTGTTATCCGATTTGGAAAAATTTTATACATTATTCCAGATGACCATATCACAACCCACTGACTTTTTCACGTGGAATTTGAATTAAATATTTTTTAGATGTGTGTATCTATTATGTAATTTTCTAATTTTATACTTTTGATGATCAAGAGAAATTTTTTGCATGAAAACTTTTTTATGGAGGTAGAATGTGACACCTTGAGATTTTGGGAAGTATCCTTTTTAAAATATTTTTAATATTTTTAAAATATCATGTTATTTAAAACACTAATTTTATCATGTGTTACATGAAACACTGTATTTGGCTTATGTTACGCATAATAGCATGTTTATCTTACATTACACACAACACAACGCCTAAACAAACCATTTCATATGATTAAAATAATAATATTTTATAAGATAACTATCACCTAACTATTGAAATGGTGTGTATGAATAGGAATAAATAAATGAGGAAAATATATATTTTTAAAAATTTATATGTAATTAATTATTTGGTGACTAATATATTAAGAATGATAATAAAATCCTTCTTAAAAAAAACACATTTCTAAAGAACTCTTATAATTAAAAAAACATGATTTAACTTAATAAGTTAAATAAATAAAATTATATAAATGTTTTTAATGAAATTTTTATATTATATATTCACTCAAATATTTAACATTCATTTTATGTGTTTTGTTAAAAAGTTACCAAATATCTAATTTCATTGTTGACAAAGTTTATTTATTAAAAATCTATTTTGTTTCCATATTATTTAAAAATTATTTTAGAAATATATTTTTTTTAAAAATATTTCTTATTGAAATATTTTTTTAAATAATAATATGATAATAATCAAAGAGTTATTTTTATTGTTTTCCCTAAAAAGAGTATTTTTAAAATGAAATATTAAACAAAATTTTAATTAACAACTACCATTTGGAATAATTTTCATTTAATGATAATTTTTTTTAAATAATGTTAAAATATATTCATTTCTATAATTAATATATTAATCCAATTTGGGATATTGGAAACAATTTCATATTAAAATTTTTCATATAAACTATGTAAACTATTGGAATTTCCTTCTTTGAAAATATACATTCTCATTATGACTGTGGGATTATTTTAAAATTATAATATTCCACTAATGTTAATGAAATTTAAAAAAATGGATTGAATATTTTGATTAATCATTTATTTATTAATTAGTTTTTTAATTGTTATTACCATATTTATTAAATAATACAGTTAAAAATAATTTACATGATTAACATTAAAATGAGGTTTTTCCCATTACATTAATTTGTATTGAAATTATTTTTTTCTTCAATTTTTTATTTTAATTTAATGAATTTTATTTAATATTAATAATTATTTTATCTAATTACATAAAAATGAAAATTTTAAATATATTCTTAAATTATATATTATCTAGTTAAATAGATGGATAGAAGCTACCATTGTTAAAAGTGAATATGTAAAATTTAGTAAAATTAAAGACTATGAAATAAAAAGTTAAATATCATATTAATTTTTTGTTTTTGTTGTTTTTAACTACCAAAATAAAACAGAAATATATTATTAATAATTTTTCGAGTAACATTTGGTATGTGAGTCCTTCTAATAGAGAATACATTTGGGTATTTTCAAAAATACCACTCCACCTCACATTAATCTGGGAACTAGCCATCCTCAGTTATTGACACAACTAAATCCCTTTGGATCAAACTAATCCAACCAAAATCAAACCCAAAATAACCTCCCTCTTTATATAACCCTTATTTCTTTTGAAAACATACACATTAATTTGATACTAAAAACCTAAGGATACACGAAGAAGATAAAGAGTTCTACAGAGAACATCATTTTTTTATATCATCCACCATTAAAATAATTTTATATTTTATCATGATGATATAAAAACCATAATATATTCAATTTATAAAACATTTACTATTCCAATGGACTAACCGGAAACCTAATCCCCATCAATTAGATATTTTATAAAATTATCAATCTACTGCCTCGCAAACTAATTTTAATTGTTTTTCTATTCCCCCATATCATTGTTGGACATAATGATGGGTTTATAGTTTATATATAAAAATTATTATTTTTTCGATTTCATTGTAATTTTTTAAAAATTATTTCAATAATACCTTCATGATCTCCATTTTTGGGGAATACGATAACGTCATCCAAGTGTATAGCGGATTAGCACCTCTTGAATCGATCTGATTTTATGAATCCTTAAATAGAATGTATATTGGATTGTTTTTTTGAAAATTTGTAACATTTATTTTAAAATGAATATTATTTATGGATAATAATTCATTAAACATTTTTTTCTTCCAATGCATCAAGAAAATGTAAATAATTTTCATAAATATATATAGCTTTTCATCTCCATGAACAGAGTATTTCATTTACGATCAATATATTTTATAGATTAATATAAATACAAATTTACAAAATATATGTGATATTTATATCATTATTTACATTATAGAGATTATAATTTCATTTTCAGTGTAACAGGTATAAAAAATCACATCATATACAAAAAACTAACCACCCGTTATAGGAAACGTGACATTAACATGGTATTTTTTAACATACAATAAAAGGTTTTAAAGAAATCATATATGGTTTTATAGATAATATTTTTTAAATTTAATATATTTATAATAAACATATATTTATTATATAAGTGGTTACAATTAGTAAAACATAATTAAATACTTCTACTAAGGGATTTTAATCTCACTATTTAATTTAATGAACCACATCCCATTTTATCCATCTATTATTATTATTATGTTGTGTATACAATGTCCAAGAAATTATTTAAGGATTATTTTTCTTCAAATTATGGGTATTTACATATCAAATTTATTATCTCTCTTTCATAGGGATTATAGTTCAAATAATACCAATGTAGTATTTATATTTTTTATCAATATTCATTCACTGAGAAAGATGTTATATGAGGATTTAATATTCGTACACAAGTTGTATATAAAGAGACATTTTTATATAATATCATTCATATTTTGATTGTAATAATTTTTTATATTTTATTTTATTTTATTACATCATTGGATATATAATTTAATGTTACCAATTTGGTAAATAATTTATGTTACAATCTCATCATTTATGGGGATTATTTTTTATTATGTATCCAATATTGATATCTCATGATATAAATATATATAATTATAATAAATTTTATGCTCCACTATTTATGAATTATATATTCATGTAACTAAAAAACTTTTACACTCTTTTTTACTAATATTAAATAAGAAATTATTTTTAAGAACCTCCAAAATTATTTATCTATTCTGTCAGAAATATGATTAATAAAAAAATGTCATGTTAATGAATCGAAAAAAAAGTTTATTACAATATTATGAGTCAAAATATACATTTTTATCCATATGTGACTTTTTAAAAAATGTTTTTGAATTTAATATTCATATGCTTTTCTAATTAAATATCGTTTCATCATTTATTGAAAAAATGAATGTTGTCTTTGTTTTAACATGTTTGGTATGAAAGGAATTTTTTATATACCTAGCCAAAAATTTCAATTAATATTAAAATATAAATAATCATGTAGTTTTTTCAAGGAATTAATTTTCATAAATTTTTTTGTTTTAATTAGTTTTTAATGGGGAAAGTATATTTTATTCGTGATATGTTTTAAATGATCATTAAAATTACTTATCTATCTTGGATGATTACAATCAATATAATTTCTACATTACATGGGATATTAATATAAGATAATATTTTTATTCATTATATGAATATTTTAATTTCATTAAATCCGGATATTGATGAAACCATTCCTCAACCATGGCTTATACCGTAATACAACTCTTATGAAACCCTCATTGTTTCATGAGTTATTATATTAGGAAATGAGGAAATGATTCTGAAACCTTTAATTTTTCCTCTGTTTATGGTATGATGAAATTTTTATGATACCCTTTTCCCATCATGTGATTGGATATTTTGAGTGTTATATGATCTTGCATGAATAATATGTATGATTTTAATTATGTGATAGTTGTTATGTTTTAACTGAGGATGATAGTTTTGTTATATAAAATGAGGGGTGGCCTCTATATCACCCATTAATTCACTAGTAAAATATAAATATGTCATGAAAGAAACAAGCCTAGAATAGGTATTGAATAGGGTTTAGTAAGATAATAATGGAATGGTGAGTGAACCCAATATTGTAAGAAATGGCCAAAATGGGGACTGAACTCAGAATATTAAGTATATTTTTCCTCTATGTTCTTATTTAATGTGAACATGGATGAAAATTATTATTTTGTGAGAGAAAAAATTCAAATATCATAAAATGGATACAACTAGGGATAGTTGTTGGTGTCAGCTAGGTGGTGTCATCACCAAAAATGGGAATATATGGTTAGATAGATCGATCCCAAAGAAGGTACACAGTTGGTTATCTGAAGACTAACATGACATTAAATGAATTAGTGGTTAGCCTTATCATAATATTTTATATTATTTTATTAATTACAAAAATCCATTTCTTATTGAAAATTTATGTTCTCATCACATATTTATTTTGATTAAATTATATTTAATGTTTTATAAAATACTTATTTTTATTTCATGACTCTTGATTAGGATCAATGATAGTTTGGGTACGAAATTAATAAGTTATGATCATTATTCATTACCCATATTCTTATATCATGAATTCTTGTGAT
The DNA here is from genome assembly GCA_963277665.1 of Viscum album. Taxonomy (NCBI): domain Eukaryota; kingdom Viridiplantae; phylum Streptophyta; class Magnoliopsida; order Santalales; family Viscaceae; genus Viscum; species Viscum album. The sequence continues at coordinate 1,063,528,331 of OY728140.1, forward strand.
AATTGATTTAAATCTCTTAATTTTTCATTTATTGAGAATTTCATCTCACACATATGTATGTTTCAATTCTATCGGTTATGTATAAATGTTTAATGTATTATATGATTATGAAGAGTAATAAATAGGGAGATATTTATGAGGGTTATTTATAATATTTCATCGAATTAAAATGTTGTTTTTCAAAATTCAATTAGAACGAATGTATTATGGTTCTTAGAAAAAATCTTTGTGAAAATTAATGAATATTTCACAAAACAATATTTAATATCCATGTATGTCAAACATGGGTTGCTATAATTTTGTTCCAAAAAAAATAAATCTTCGATATAGAATCCCCACAAGTTAAGAAATATCATTTTATATCCATAAAACCAGTACATTTGGAATAAATATTGGTTCATGTATATACGTACTTAAATGTGATACAAACAACTCATCAGGATATTGAGATATAAATAATGGTAGAACCAAGTGTTAAGAAAATATACAAAATATATCATGAATAAAATCATTGTAATTTATATATGGATTTGAATTCCATTAATTTGAAATTTCACAACCACCTTCTATATAGATACTTCTAGGAATACCTTATCAAGAACTATATACTATATATCAGATAATCCATTTTCAACATATCACTTCTTTCGACTCTATGATGAAATAATGTCATTTACGATAAATATAACATACTAATAAAATTTCCTCGACTAGCACTATTACACATTTTTTTTCTTTCTACAACTTCCCATCAACATGTCATTGTTCTTTACATCCATCCTAAATGTATTGGTATGGATCAATATAAATTAACATGTGGAATAAATTTTCAAAAGAAACCAGAAATATAGGAATGTGTTGATCTGAATCACATTTAAATTTAATTGAAAAATATCTCAACATGTCTTTTATGGTTTAACTAGTCCTCATATATTTACTATATTTTTTTCAATGAAATTTTAATGTATACTCTTATATTTGACACCTGAGTAATATTTCTCTAAAACATAGATGTATCCATAATATTGTGATCAGAAAAAATAAATTGTTGAATCCCATTGAGAATTACAAATTAATTTATGTATATGTAAGAAATAAGATCAATAGATAAATATTATATAATATAAATAAAAAATGCTGACATTTTATGTCAATCAAATAAAAGGTAAATATAAATATATATATTGATTTTATGGGGTTTCTAATGAGGTAATCCATGTCGATGTTTTCCCATTTACATTATAGTCATAGTAATGGTAATATAATCACATTAAACTTCTGTATCTCACCCATAACTATCTAAAAACCCAATAAATTATATGTATAGGTTGAAATATCCCATATTTAGATTATCCCATAGAAAATTATCATTGAGATATCCAATTATCATCAAATATCCATGATAAATAGATAATAAATTAATATGATATTATTTGAATAAATCCTTCTATACTTCTTGTATAGATTGGATATGTACAATTTTTTCATAAACCTAGACATAACATCGCAATACTTAATTAAATATGGACTATTTATGTACATTTTTTTTCTTTCAAATTTTTCATTACGCACCTCTATATTCATTATGGTGAATGAATACTGACTGTTAATAAAAGTATGGTTTTACTTATCCAACTACATAAAGATATAAATTTCTATCATATAAAAATAAAAATGTATAATATCACATCATGTATTAATCATACACAAACTATAATGTTTCTTTCATGTCATTAGATTTGAATATATATTTCATACAATTATGATAAAATTATGTATTTTGTGTTCACTATATTGGTAATAAGACCATGTTTTTAATGTATAAATTATCACTTATAGCTCCATATCATGAGTGTGATAATTTTTATTTGAAATTTTCTATTATAATGATTCATACACTATCACACTGTTGTTATTCATGTGGATTATTCCTAGACCCAACATTAATACATCATTATAATTGAAAACCATTCTCTTCAATGGGCCAGTGTGATAATAGGTTCACTACTCATCCTTCTACTCATCTCCTAGCTATATTCATCACATTAAAATATTAAAAGGAGTATTAGAACCTACTATGTCCATATGGTCATTAGATTAGATAGCCATGTTAAATTTTAGAAAATGAATAATAATATCTAGCCATCTAAGGAAAAATAGGGATCTCAGACAATGATATTATTCTTCACAATTTCTCCACAACCATATTCTTTTTAGTGTCCACTAATATACCTTCATATATGATTATACAACCCATGAATGAAACAATTTTAAAAATTCACACAAAATAAATTTTATGTACAACTAATCCATCGGTAGGGTATTCACAACCATCCTAAAATGGATATCATTATATTCTTTTACCATCATATATATACGAAAATAATTTTAAATGATACCACTTGAGGAAAAAAGTAATCTAATGACTATATTCATTTAATAAAAATTATAACAAAAGAATTTTAATGTCTATATTGAATCATTATGAATTCAAAATTTTCATGCCACATATATTAGGTACTGAATAATATATCATAACATTTGATCCTAAAAAGATGATGAACCACACCATGGTCAATAGAAGGGGATGTAATGAGAACCACTAAATAGATAAAACAGATCATCAATATTGGTATATGATACATGTTATTTCTAGTTTTCTTCTAATGTTCATGATAATAACTGAATATAAACTTCCACCAATCTTTTTTATTAAAAAATAATACGCACACACCTTAATAAAAAATATTTTATTTTAAAACATTATCTGGATTCTCATTTGGGTTTTCCATAAATTTTAGAAAATGATATTGGACCCATCATGTATTTCTAAAATAAATTATATTACTCCCAAATAATAGGCATATAATCAATGTTCAGATTCCCCAAACCCATTTATGATAAATAACCTTTATGAAGAGGATGTAAGACCAGTATAATGGGTGTAATTTCTATCAGATGATTTTATTCATAATGACATGGGAAAATGATCATGTGTTGTTTTGGAATATCATATAGAATATCTAGTATATATAAATTGATATTAGATCTATTTAATGAAAATAATTCCATTTAAAAACAAAAATAAAATTTAACTATAGGAATAATACCATGAATTTTGGGTAAAGTTTTACTAGCTTTGTGTTTCGCTTGATTGCATCTGGGATGGAGATGGAGCTTGGTGAAGATTGTGGTGGGTCAATTTTGTATTATCACTCCAATAAAAATTTAATATAGTGTAATAGTCCACATAGGTGGTGACTGAAAATTATTGGCATGTGATGGTATAAATTTATTTGTGGTTTGTGTATCATTATTGAGATAGTTATCTGTTTTGCATGATTTAGTGTTTGTAATATAATAAAGCAATTTTTTTACATGGGAAAACAATTGTGTCCTAAAATCATATTAGGACGATTAAAGTGATTCATTAGAGAAGTAGAACCCATCTTTACAGCACTACAAGAATAGAAGAATGATAGGTTGTACTAGAAATTGTGAATCCCTCCAAGGGAAAATTTTATTTTTTTTCATCAATGATATCTTGGAATCATGTTTTTTGTACCAAAATAAAGTTCCATGGGAATATTTTCAAGTGGTGTTGGGTCTTTAGAACATATAGAGTCATGTGTTATGGAATTCAAATCCAGGAAGGTGGTTTATGTCAGATTCCACCTCAACCCACTTAAATGTATATTATCCCAAAATAAATAAAATTTTTAAGTATTTTTGGATTTCAAAAAATTAAAAAAATTCTAATACCATAATCTTCTATTGGATAGTTTTTAATAGAATTGGTTTTGATTAAAAAAACATTTTCAGTTTTTAATGGTAAATAAATAAACAATTGTTTTGGTGTTGATTTTTCAATCATAAAAGTCATTTCTAAAGGCCTATGTATATATAAATCAAGGAAACATATTTTTTTCAAGAATATATAGATTGATTACTATTGAGGACTTCATTATAAGGAACCACTTCAGTAGTATTAATTTCATGATATTTTCATATGTACCTTAAAATAATAAGTTATGGAAGAGTATTATCATCATATACCCTTGTATTCACATACTGGTTTTAATATTTAATATACTCTATGAAAATATAGAATTATATATTGGGTGGAAATGTAGATGATTTTTCCATAAATTCATTTCATTGGATGTATTATTAACACCACATCACTATTACTTTTTTTGATGTCCTTCTATTAAAAAAACATAATGATTAGAGTATCAATAAATAATAATTCCCCAATAATTCATTCAACACATTATATAATAAGGAATATACAATTCATTACACTATTTTTTTATTATTCTAATTTCATTGAATGACCATAATTCTCTTCTAATCCCCAAAATCACCAGGATAATGGCACTCTCAAATATCCAATTCAATATTTAATGAAGATTGATGATTTTTCTAATATATTTCATGTACTCTTATATACAACCTATTTTATAGAAATCATCTTAATACACTAAATAATTGATCATTTTTCATATAGGTTCAGTGATAAAAAATCATACCATCATAGAATGGTGTAATTATTCTCAATGATAATGACAGATTCATCATCATTTTTAATCAAATAGTGTAATACATATTCTATAATCATAAAAAGAATTTATTGTTAAATAATTTGGGAAATTTATTTTAAAAATATCAGATCGTGCAATTATCTCAATTTCATCCAATTTCTTATTATTTTAATATAGTATACAATTGTTGAACTTCACCATACAAATGATAAATAACCGAAATGGACTTATCAAGGTCCATGTATATTATAATAGTTAATATTTTTTTCAATATTATTGATTCATTTCAAAATAATTTTTTGATTGTGGTAACTACTGAATGATTGTCAATGTTTTTTTTTCAAAATACTCAATGTTTAGTATTCCTTACATTATCCACATGGAGTTCAATTTCATTCATCTTACCAAAAATATCTATAATTATATAAGATATAAAATCCATATGATTTTTAATCCTCACTCTTATTAAATTTAGACTCTTTTGAGGATTTCCATTTCATTGGTCATCAACTATTTTATTCCAATGAAAAATTTGTTTTCAAAAAAATCAATTAAACCATAAAAAATATGTCGAATACCACCATCATTAAAGAGATTAAATAATCATATTGTGATAAAAAATCATGTGATGTCTTATATTATAGAACCTTCTTATCATCTTTTTACCCTTTATATTGATCAATTATAACATTTAAATCCTCATAGGTTGTCTATTGGACCATTCTACGATATTCATCATGATGATAAATATAATATTATCTATAGACTACAATGTTAACAGAAGAGGTGGCCATAATTTTTTTTAAATATTATATTATTTGAATTAAAATTTAGAATACATAATAATATGCTCATTGAACTGTAAAGGTTTAGTTTATTTGGATACTAGGTACATAATGAACTTATTTTAGGAATTTCAATCAACATAACCTAAATATTTCTTATCACATAGTACCATTATTATACTAAAAAATGTTAAAACAATTCATTATAACATGGGAAAAATTTTAGATAACAAACTAAGAGCACTAATTATCAGAAAGAGAAAATAAAGGATAGACCAATCAATGGCCATAGGATGAATAAAACTAGAACCATGGAAAATAAATATGATCCTATCATATGAAAGTCCTACCCAGTCAGTAAATTTTCATTAATAATGATTAATGGAATAAATTTTTTTAATAAAAAAACCTAGTTATTATGAGTAATAAAACATCAATAATCAGTTTGATCCATGAGAACATATCATAAGAACACGACGTAAGTTAATAGAATATATATAATAATAAATTAATATTATCATTAGTCAAGTACCACATCAATGAATATCACTCTGGGTAATATCCCAGAGTGTATTGGGTTCACTCCCCTTTCACATATTTTCATTATTCAATGATCATTATCAAGAATATTATATTTTTTAAAATTATTTGCTAAAATATCCGGACTCCGCATTCTAGTTCATATTATCTCATATGAAATGAATATTTCCCCAATCCATTTTATAGTTTATAATTCATGTCCCACCAATCACATAATATCAATAAAATATGTGTTCCATATGACTATAAAAAAATTATTCATCGAATAGCCCTTGGAAACGAATTAGGCCTCATAAATGTTTCATCATGAATAAATAATCCCATGGGTATGTAAATTGATTTTCAGATTGATCCTTAAAAAATCATCATCATACAAATTATATATAAATAAATTGGAAAACATCATATGATCACATCCATTATGAATCATAAAAAATAATAAGGTTGTTTATAGAGATTAATATTCTCTATTATTTAATAAATTAAAATACAAAGTGAAATCTAGAGAAAATCCCATTATTATTTTACTAAGATATAAAATCTATAAATTCAAAAGGAATTTGAATTTTATTTTCTTTAAAAAAAAATAAAATTTATAAAGTAGTATTCACAAATAATTAATGAAATTATTATGGATAAGTTAGTTCATTCAAAATATAATAAAATGTAATAATTTCTTTTGAATTTTGTAAAAAATAAAATGTTAATTGTATTAAATTTTTTAAAGGATTTTTATTAATAAATTTTAAATAATAAATTTAAATAAGATACCTCTATTAGAATAATCATAGATGTTAAAACCACCTGAAGAAATATAATATAAATATAATGAGATAAAATTCTTCACATCCAATAAAAAATAAATGAGGTTAAATTTTCTTAATAATGTTTTCTTGATAATTTAGAGTACCTAAAAATGTGTATAGGTAAAAATAATGGGAAAAATATAGAAATAACTAAATTAAATGGAATAATGTGTGTTTAAAAGATAAATTCCATATAATTTCCCTCATTGGAAATTTAAAATAGATAACACTTAAATGAAATGTGATTATAACATAAACCCTTACATCATGTCTCGTCATGCATCACGCACATTGAAACACTTATATAATAAATATATAATTATTATAAATATATTAGAAAAAAATATTAATATATATATTAACATATTTCATACACTCAAAATTAATAATTAAACATTATTATAAATATTACGATTAAAATCAATATTTGGGTGGAAAATAATAAATTTTCATTAAGGTTTTTTTTAAATAGTTTTCATTATTATACAGTGGTCATGGTTTTATAAACTATATAATCTCAATTATATCAGCAATAATATATTTATTAATTATATATAATTTCATAATTATCCATATTGGGTGGGGATGAAAAATTAATTGAATCATGTCTTGTATAATGTTTTATCTAAAAACGCATGTGTAATATTTCAATTTTTTAAATATCGGAATAAATGAATAGAAAATTGTGGCCCTTAAGAAGGCATTAGTGAGAGATTCCATGAAAGGGCCTAATTATGGATTAGATAATATTTTATCATTCCCCATGAATCCTAAAAATCACATTACCCTAACTGATATTGACCTCAAACTTTATTAGGGTCACTCTTCTATTCACCAATTATTGATGATATGATTGATCATGCTCTTAGAATACACTTATTCAGATGAGATCATTGATCTCCCAATCAACATGCAATAATTGACGTCTATTGGAACATAATAAATGAAAACATAAATGACACACTATTGTTTAAATGGTTAACCAACACATGGCTACATCAAAGGAGAATACATTTTTTTCAATCATTATATTATATTATACTAATAATACTACAATGATGGTTTTTAAATAGGTTTGTATTATTTCTATGTTAACTCCACTTATCAAACATAGGGTCATCTCACTACCTCCCAATGGTATCACCCATTAAAATAATTATAGATGGTTCACTTATATAAATGGTTATTTATTATTATTATCTCCATATTATATGGAATGTTTTTTGGAACAATATACAATGCATAATAAAAAAATATGATATTTTATGCCCTAATTTTATATAGTTCATCATCACACTATTCATTCAAAACATGTTTGGTAAAATCACAATTTTAGTAGCTTCATATTCCATGTGGGAATTTCGATATTAAAAATCCTTATTATATTGTAAAGGCCTAAAATTAGTGGCAGTAACATCTTATAATATTTACATGATAGGAATTTTCAATACATGCATCTGTGACACAACTAACTTGTTGAGAAAACCTTTTCACATTCACACAACATAAAAAAATAATACACCATTTATTCTATAGATAAACATAACTTGTTTTATAGAATTAAACTATTTTTGAATATCACATTTTCATAATAGTAACAAGATTACTTCATTCAACTACTAAATTAAATGGTACAAGAATTTTTGTACATAAATATATCATCTTTTTACCAAATTATTCAACACATTTAACAAATACATTATCAAGGACTATAAATATTTAGTGTTATTAGAGCCTAGATTCAGATGATTATTCTTTATAAAATGATCATAAACATATCCGAAAAGAATCTTCCCATTTATCTATCTGTAAAATCATACCCCACTAAATAACATTATTCCCAACTGGGGGAACATAAACATATACAATGGTGATTTAATATAATTATAAATGTTATAAATTAAATATATTAATTTATGATCATATGAATATATAAGATAACAATAAGGGGATAAGATCATTATTAAAATATTTTAGGTTCATACACAATCCATCGTGGCATATAAACTGAAGAAATTACATAAAAATTAATCATTTATAATAACATGAAACATATGTTTTGAAAATCACTATAAATATATTGTGGCCATATGTTCATGTAATATTACAAAGGAAAAATCATGAGTATTGAAAAAATTTCATATTTAATTTTTGAAAAATCGGATAATCCAATAATAGTGGTTGAGTTATCCTTACATGTTTAGAAGAACATAATATAGTAGGAATCACTAGTGACATCCCATAATGAATCAAACACATTAAATTGTTTCTTATAATGGATCATGCACATTTAGTTAATTCCTATAATTATCTCATAAGATATAGAACCTTACGCAATTCATTTAAGGATCATATTTTTTCAGGACCACCTATCACATAATTCTAACAATGCATACGTGTTCTATATGATCCTAAAACATCGATCATAACATTTCTCGTGGGGTGAAAACAAGTCACATCGAGATCTCATCCATGTATTATAGAATAACCCATAAAAAACAAATGTGTTTCATACGAATCCCATATTCATAATCAAAAAACATCAAGAGAATTCTTATCTATGGAACCATTTGATAAAATCCATAGTAAAACATAACCAATAATTAATATTTTATTCATCAAATAAAAAATTACAAAAAAAATATCACTAAAAAAATTCATTACGGATATACCCTTTCCACTTTTAATATCACTTTTTGAAATATAAATGTTACTGTAATATTATATAATTTTTTATGAATATACATTGAGCCTTCTAAGGGAAACATAAAATCAATTATTGGTCCTGATCGTGGGAAATAATATTCACATCCGAAATATGAAAACAATTATTCCTTTGAATTTTTTGATTAACAGTAAATTGTACCATGTTCAAAAAATGAAAAAAAATTAATTTTTATATTTTTTTAAACAATAATATTTTTCTGATAATGATATTTATAAAATTGGAGATTATAATTTTTTTAAGGAAAACATATTTAGAAATCACAAATATCGAATAGAAACAATTTTTTACGGATGGGAAAATTAAGGGCATTTTTTCCTTAAATATTATTTTGGAATATTAATTTCATAAATGGTGGATAATTAATGTAAAAAATTTATTCAATTTATATCACCAACATAGAATAAAACTCAATTTTTTATTTAGAGATAGATAATAATATTTAATTATTTTAAATACAATCATAAACAAACCCAATAAACAATGACATTGTTACATAAAACCTTCATCACATTGGAATCAATAAAAATTTATCACTATGAAAGGAAAAATAAAATATTGATTTTATTATCATGTTATATTGAAATTAATAATACTACAATTACTTCTTGGTTAGTATATTCACCACAAAAAAAAATAAACAAGTGTGGAATATTTTATATCTCCCATTAAAATAAAATTGAGACTGATATCACATACCTCATGATTTGACATCATTCAAATTACTTTGAACAATCTGTATAATAAAAATAAGAATATAGTTATTATATTATAGAATAATTCACACATATATAATACCCTAATTTATTTACTTATATTATATTATTACAATGTATTAATAAAAAATTTTAAAATAGTTTTTTCGTCATAACTACATTATTTTCATGTATGCTATAGACTATTATTATATTTCTCATACATTGATTATAGTTAAATAATATCAATAATTATTATCAAGAAATTTTTATCATATATATTAATTTGATGCATATATAGATATATCCATTAATATTTTAGATTGAAAAATTAATTACACCGTTCATGTATATATTAAGTCATATGTACTAATGAAAGATGCTTCCATTTTATCAAAGGATGGATCAAAAGAAATATAAATATTAAATAAAAATGAGATAAAAATTATAATATAATATAAAAAATAAATATTCATTAAATATATCTATATTATTATCTATTGAAATTGGAAACAAAAAAACTAGTCACAAGAAATTGTGGATGTGGTAGTCCACAAGTACACACAAGCAACATTGTCATTTTATAAAAATATGGTATGTCTGTAGGTAAATTTGATATAATAATTCCACTAAAAAATTTATGCCTACAATATAATATATATTTATTAAAATCATCATTAAATATATCTTTGATAGGTTTTCATATAAAATGAATTACATCGGTTCGTTAGGCAGTAGTTAGTCGTACACATTATTAATGGATTCATTTCCCATTTGATAAAAGAGGATACAGATATTGGTTATTTAATTCACAATATAACATATAATTAAATATAATATAGTGATTTTTTATTTCATTATAGTTGATAATATATTTATATATGGTGTGAGAAGAAATAAAACAGAAATGCTTTGTTAAGATCAATACCTCTTCTTCAGAAAATATCTTTAGGATATCACATAAATCCTTCCTCTTATTTTTTACGTATAATATAATGTATCTATTTAACGAATAGGGATATAAGTATGGGATATTTTTAACGTTTAGTTGGAAAAAATTCTTTATCAGTATCCAAAAAGGGGGTAAGGAGGCCCCTTTTATATGTGAGAAATTGTTTCATTTTGGTAAATACCCAAAACTATTCAATAATGGGAACTCACTCGGATTACAAGTACCATAAAAAGTGATAAATAATATTTTTTAGGTAATATATGGTCAATAAACACCTTTACCATAAAAAAAGATACATTTTTTAAATATGTTGTTCATTTATCCTCTTAATTTACATACAATAACAATATTAGTTTTCATAACCGTGACAATTTTTTTAACTAGATTATTAACCAAATAATTATATTAAAAAACAAAGAATTATTGGATAATTTAAACCAGAAAAATAAAAAATTTATATATAATTTATCAATTAATAGTACATTATCATTGTAAAATTTATTTTTAACACATACTCATTTAATCCAAAAACCTCATTCTAACGATCACGATAGAAATTAATATTATTACTATTATAACTGTTAATTATAAAAAAACATTATGCTTGACTTATTACATAATATTAATAATTTTTATTCCAATTATTTGATCCATTTTAGTATATTCAAATAATTAACATTGTAAAATATTAATTAAAATTAAAATTGTAGAGGTGATGAAAAAGTTACATTCCAAAGGAAATGTTTTCATAAATATATAAAACTTTTATCAGAATAAAAAATTTAAATTTTTATAACGATGATAAATTTGAAAAAATTTATATTTTAAATACGTTTAAAACAATATTGAATAAGTCAATATATTTTAATGAAAACATAGCTTTAAATAAAATTATCATTTTTCACTGTTCATAAGAATAAATAAATATCTTAATATAATATTTTTCAACTAACTTTAATTTAGTTTTCAAATGTTTAATAAAAATTATTGAAATTTTTTTAAAATAGTTTATAAAATTTAAAAACACTGATTTTAAACGAATTTTGAAAAATTGGACCAGACAATGATTTATAAAAATAATGTTTTGAATTATCAAAAAATATTTATTATTACATGATACCAAGAAAAAAATATCAAATAAATTTAATATCACATCATGTAATGTAATATATATTTATAATTAAATGAATTTATAAATAGTGATTAATTTTATTTATTCGTATAAAATTGTACTAATATCATAAAAATAGTTTTCATGAAAATAATTTGGGGTAAATTAAAATGATTATTATTTCTAATTATATTCAACTGAAAATAGATGACTTTATTTTATTTATGTGTAAATTAAACAATTTTCCATAATATTATTAGTAAAATTCAATCCATTCATTTTAATGGTCATGTTATCACGATATATTGAATTGCTTTTTTTTAAATCACATTGTTGTGAATGTAGTATGCTATAAAATAATCGGATTTTATTTGAAAATAATTATTTTGAAACATATTGGTCGATTATATTATACACACATTAAGGTTAATTTCTACATATATATTCCATTTTCATTATAATACCAACTAATGATACTTTTTCTTCACTATATCCTTAGTATTTATGTACCTTCCTCAAATTTGGTGTTTTTTCACACAACACTGACCAAGTGAATGTTTATATTCCATTTAATATTCTCTCTATTAACTATAATATTCACTAGTTATTCCTCATTATATTGATCTCAATCTAGTAGGTGACATATTAGTTTATTATTTTTGAAGGATTAGGTATGAACTTCATCAGGATAGACATTCAAAACACATTGTGAATATGAAATTGGATTAGTGGTAGTACCATACAATAAGAAATTGTCCCTAATCAACCAAAAATCGTAATGTGGAAAATATAACATGGGATTTGAATTTTTTTCATTGGAATATTAGAAATATATTCCATAATTAAATTAAAATAAATCCATTCACAAGAACTGAAAACTACATAACACGCTGACACTTGACGACATAACGTTTCTATCAATGTTGAGCTTCCTTGTTGTATTGTTGAATGGTTCACGATTTATGATCCATTTCCATATCTTTATCTTGTTATAATATATTTTGATCTAAATTTCATTCCCATATTTATAATGTTCTGCACTTGTTTTTGTAAATGTCATCCTAATTGACAATATGAATTATCATGTGAATGTAATGTATCTAATAAGTCAATAATCTTTGAATTTTTTGATATCAACAACAATAAAACCCCATATAAAATGTTTTTAGAATTCCAAATTGTGTTTAAAAATTTATTTCAGGAGTAATATATGTTTTTGGGTGATACTAGTTATTGAAACATATCTTTGTATCCAGAGTAAACAAAATAAATCACTCTTACATCAAAATAATTCTAGAGTACTAATTATATATAGAATAATTTGTAATTACATAAAAATACATCACTTCCTCAATGTACATGCTATCAAGATGATCAAGATATAAATATTATTTGATATTAATGATGATTGAGGACTTTATAAAGTGTTGCAATACAAAAAATATCATTATTGTGTTTAAATTTTTTGGGGGTTCATAATGAAAAAATCCATGGAGTTCCTTTTCATTTCCATTATGGTAAGGGAATTGATTATACGATACCATTTGATATATTCCTCTAAATAATAACATGCTAAAATTCTATGAACCAATATTTATATTCTATAATATATTTCATCTGTCCATACGAAAAAAATACTCTTTCAGATCCCAATATATTTTGATATGTTTAGGATAAATAATGAATAATGAACAATTAGCCTTATACAATACATCCATCATAAAATATAGTATATATAGAAAACATATAAGGTTCTGGAACCTTACAATCAAATTATAACAAGGCATAAAATCAAGAACATTACCCAAAAAAATATTTATCTCTACATCTCTACTCATCAACACATTAATCTTAACCTAGAAAGTTAATAAGAAACTTATTTAGGAAAGATAAAATGTATCCCCTTCAATCATGGTTTTGAAATCCATTATATAAAAATCAAAAAATAGTATATCCTTTGTAACTATTATCATGTATAATAAACAATGATTCTTTTCAATTAAACAAGCATCCACCTTGTTTTATTTCATATGGTTTTATTTTTTGGGTGTTAATAATTATTTATGAACTATAAAATTTTTTTCTAGGACATATTAAAATCCTAATGTGTGAATATATACATTAATATTGTGTGATATATATTTATATCATACCATTCTCTAAAATTATAAAACCACTATAACATTTAAAAACCATCACAATTAACACAAAAACATGAGTTCTTTAATTTTAATCCTGGGCATTTAATTTTCCTTGGGAGTAAGATATGACTATATAATTATTCATGATAATGCATCGAAATTACATATTTGATTCACTAATATATATTACAACCCCATAACCAATAAAGTGTAGTTTAAGAATATGTGCATTGACAATCCTTCTCATTAGTTCCAAAAATTATCTTCACATTAATCTATCAAAATGAACATGGATCCCTTATGAGTTAATATTGTTATTGGATTAGTTAGTGATGGGAATATATATATATATATATATATATATTTCATTATACATTATAAAATAAGAAATATATGGTTCACAATCATTGTCGTTGGTTTGGGAAGATGTTAATTATGTTTTTTCTATGATAGATCTATAGATATACTCTTTATTAAAATTATATGAAAGTAAAATGAACCTTTTTTGAAATTTCTATTTATGTGAATTTTCATTGATTTTATACTTTCATAGTGTTTTAGTACAATCCCTATGTGATCTTTATGATTATCCATTCGCATTGAATATAAAACAACATTTTCTAAAATGGGCATCACAAAATGATCATTGCAATATATAAAGTCTCTATTCATTAAATCTATTAAGATAATAGGAAAATTAATATGACCAAAAAACATCACTATAATTCATAGTGTCCATACTCATTATTGAAGGATTTATTGGGTATATCCTACTTTTTCACCTACAGTTAAAGACATCCAAAATGAATGTAAATCATTGATACTTATTGGGATATACACAGTTGATCAAAAAATTAATATAATCATTATAGTGGATAATTTTTCTAGATTTTAATCTTCATTCATTAACTAATAATATATTTAGATTCAAATCAATTGATATTTAGTGTTAACAAAAAAGAAATCAAGTGTTGTCCAATGAGAAAAACATGGAATAATAAATCAATCTTAATATTCTCATTGATAGGTATCCTTAATTCAAACATCTCAGTAAAGGATATTCTATATAGAGTCTTTGAAATTAATGTAGCACTATTTATGAGTTAGATTGAAAACACTACGTCACAATTTGGTTAAAACAAGGACACTAATCCATAATAATTGAACAATCTCCCATACAATTTTAATATCATTGATATGGAGTTATTCCCAAACCATCTGCGATGAAATCCCCCAGAGAATATGAATCAAAAACCATGAAATGAATTCAATATCAATTGGAATTAAACAGATATCATCACAATTATAGATAATTTTAGGTTGGATTTGATTAACAAACATTACTTAACTTCCCATAAAATTGATGTGGGATTTATGTAGTAAAAAAATAAATCCATAAAATAAAATATTTTTTAATAAGAGTGAGAATTAAAAGATTTTAATGGATCAAAATCACACAAACATCGACTGGAGATGATTCATATACTCTAGAAGTGATCAACATAACATTATTGTTTTTAAAATCTAATTCATCATCTAATAATTACGTGTATGAATTATCATTACATAAATAATTTATTTATAATTAAAAATACATATTACTATGCTCAAATAGGTTACTTAAAAATATTATATTTTCTATTACCTCCTCAACATCTTTATTCAATTTTAATCCTTCATGATGGTTTATATTGAAAATGTGAACAATTAATGCATATCTCATATGTGTATAAAAAATGTTTTATAGTAAGGCATATTTGTCATGAACTATTTAATGATAGTTTCAAGGAAGAATGATAAAAATACTATTATAATTATAGAATAAATCATTTTCATATATATTAATTTTAATTGGAATTTTATATTAGTTATAAACATATTAATTAATTTTTTAATCAAAACAAAATTTATTTTAATAAAACACTATTGTTATAATAATTATTTTCATAAAATAATTTCTAAAACATAGAATTTTAATTTGAATAAATTTATTTCATTTCTGAAATAAAAATATAAAACTCTAAATTTGGTAATATTTATTGTTTTTTAGCTAATATTGTTTTTAGTGAAAATTTGTCAATACCATTTTTGTAATAATTATTTCAGTTTTAATTAATTATATATTTAAAATTATATACATGTTTCGAAAATATTTTAAAGGAACCAAAGTAGTACTTATTTATATTTTATAAAAATAACTCGTTTTTATTCATCTTTTTACTATTTTTTAGTATAATATTGTTTTTGTGATTAAAGAAATCTATTCTTCAGAAAAAAAATTACTAGAAAATGTTTTCCATTTATAATAATTTAATATAGTTTGTAGATTTTAATTTAATAAATTATATTTATTTATTTTATATAACTAAATAATCATTTATTTTCATATAACTATTATTATAAATCAATTTGATATTATGGATTCAGATACTTCTAGAAAACATACTCTTCTTAAAAGCATGATGTATCAATACATCTATATCATTAATATTAAATGAAATTAATCCCCTTATGAGAATGGAATTCGTAAAATTTAATTTCATATTACAATTAATCATAATTTATAATTTCAACTAAGATGAACATATTTTTGTCCAAGATTAATAATGGAAACAATTAAAATTAATAATAAAAATTAAGGTAAAACAAGGTTATTAATTGATTAAACATAGAATATAAGGTGTTATATTGTCCAAACTATTCCAAAAACCATTTTATGATCATATTTAGACCATATACATTATTGTATTGATAATGAAACAACATTGGGGTATTGTTACGTGGAAAAATGTGCATTGATGTCACTCATTCTGAAAAATAATATGTGTTCTACTCTCCCTGTATATAAATGTCCTCCTTTATACTCTTATATTCATACTATAAATTATAATATAATAGTCATATCCATCCAGAATAAATTCTAAAATTCCATATTATCACCCTAGAATCAATATGTTGGGAATAATTCAAATCAAATACGACTATTAATGAAAACCAAAAAATGATACCCAAAAAATAGGTAAGATTAATTGACAAATGTTTTGGTTTTAATTCGTTCTCCATGCCATTATATTAATATTAATACATTATAGTATAATATAAACACACTATTCTTGGTAATTATATTATTTATGTTATTTTCATAACCTATATCCATAGACACTTCATTCAAATCAGTTACTAAATCATTATTCATTTGTACGGTGGACTACAACCTGATGAAATGATGTGATTCATTATTCATTTCCACCTATAATGATAAGGTATTATGATGTATATACATGTTAGAAATTAAATATTTATAAATTTATTGAAATATTTATAATTATGGGAAATAGATATATCATTTTATTTTAACCATTTCACTCACTGTAGAAATTATAGCATCATTCATGAATGTGTGGACTTCCACCTCCTCAAAATGATGTGACTACATTATCACTAACAAATCACATGAAGGATATATATAACTATATATAATCAAATAATTTTTTATTTATGATATAATTACTATTTTTTAATCATAGAATATAACTTACATTCCTCCCATAATGATATGGGAAAAATGTAAACATTACTCATTCATATATAAAACCTATAGTCTCCCTGATCATAATGTTAGATCAATTTTCATAACCATAATCTATTTTTTTAATGTATAATATATTTAAAAATATTAAAATTATTGTTTAATTTTTTATTATTGATATGTTTAAATATTTTCCCCTTTAGATATAGTCAACCTACAAAAGTCGTTAATGACTGCTAAATCATATATAGTCAAAATATAAGACATTAACATAATTTAATAAATAATTTTATTTAACTTTTAAATTATAGAAATAAAATTAAAAATATAAATGAAAAAATGTATAATTAAAGAAAATAGTAAATATATGTTTATTATTTCAGATTATAATGAAACTCGTGACAAGTAAAACATAATGTAAAGGACTTGGTCTCAATTTCCATTTGATGAGACATTTTTTATGTTATTCACATAATTTATATTACATGGGATATATACATACTAGTAAAATTTTAATATATCATTAATTTATCTATACTCATACTATTTATATTTTTTTAATGTTATCCTTCATTGGGGTTTTCGATTAACATCATTCCCAATTGATGTGTGACATTTATTTGAAATTTCGTTTACTGTTTTACTTCTAATACTTCCTTTTCACATTCCATGTGTATAAAATGATTTTATGAAATTTTTTATATGTATTTAAAAGGTATATAATGTACCTGTTTTCAAAATATTAAAAAAAAAATTTTATTATTTTTTATATAGAATTTTTTGATAAAAGATAAAAATGAATGTTTTATTCTTAACATACAAAAAATTATATTTTATACCATTATAATTATTTTATTTCAATATTCCATTGAAATAAATCATATATTATTAAAATAAACATTTTTTACCCTTTTTTGGGTATTATTTTATTGAAAATTATTTCTATATAGAATTGGGAATTTTTGTATTGGGAATGCTTTATAAAATAAAAATATATTCTGACATCCAAAAGATATATGATTATGTGTTTAAAAGATATTTTAAAATGAAGGAACATAAAAATATTTTATTCATGTTTTGTTACTTGTTAATTATAAATGAAAAATTGGTACACCATGATAGAAAAGGGTGGAAATATTAATGTTTTTATGACAATTGGCTCAGATTGTGCCAGGTGACCCCACTATATATTATATTATTAGGAAACTATAATATCAATGGATTATTCATTTATAGCATATACAATAAGGTTTCTTTAATATTTTATATTTATATCTTTATAAAATTTATGATGGGAGAACCCCGGGAGATATCCAATTCATTACATAATTATTTTTTTAAAATATAATATATGGTTATTCTAATTAAAAGTGATTCGAATATGTATTTTAAATATGACTATCCAAGTCCCCACGAGGAGTATTAATTTCATGAAATGGGAATTGTTGACAACAAATGAAAATTAATTTTGTTTCGTTTTCATGTCGAAAATGATTTATTTCATATTCTCAATCAAATTTGAAAACAATGATTACAATTCTATGTGTTTTTATTTTTCTTTAAAATAATGGTTTCCTTCCTTATTATAACCTTTATATATATATTTGTGACCATCTAACAATTTTAATTTTTTTACTAGATTATTAAGGTAATGTATGAAGTCATGTTAATTTTTTTAATGTATTCGTGAAATGAAATCATATTTTATTTTAAATGTTTTATCTGTATTGAGAAATTGATACTTTTGGATGTTGTAAAGATTTTATTATAGTGTTTTTTATTTTATGAGTTGTGGAAAAATAACTAAATATATAAACCATAAAACAGCATCAAATTAAAATAAGCTAAATTATTATCTAAAACTCGTGATTATGTAATTTTTATGGTTGTGGACTTACTATTGTTATCCAAATGAAGAATTTGATAAATATTGAGGTAGGGTAATTTTAATAACACTCACTTGAAAAATATTACATTATGGATTATTTAATATGATATATTATTAAATAATTACCATATTAATTCACATAAAAAATTTATGTTTGGAATTTTTTTCTATAGAGAAAACTATGATACTATAATGGTAAGGATCTAATAAGAAAATATCCTTCCAAATTAGATTCTTGAGATAGATTGAAATAGAAAAAAAGTTTTTAATTAGGAGATGGATCAGTTGAAAACATATATAAATGGTGGTGGTATCCATAATATATAGGATCCCAATATACAGTGATAAAATATTTAATTTTTTAATAATATAAATTTGTATCACCCCCCATCATTTTTTGGATTATTCAACCTTGTGGTATCCAATGTATATATCAATAATATAGAAAACGTAATTGAATTCATGTGATGTTTATAACCTCAAAAGTTAAATCCTATTGTTTATAAAATTAATGTGAAGATCTTAAATAAGGGAATTTTTTTAAGAATACTATATATAATGATCGACTTAATTCCTAGAAATAGGAATCATTGGAGGATATTTTAC
This sequence comes from Viscum album, assembly GCA_963277665.1. Lineage (NCBI taxonomy): Eukaryota > Viridiplantae > Streptophyta > Magnoliopsida > Santalales > Viscaceae > Viscum > Viscum album. The sequence continues at coordinate 1,063,548,653 of OY728140.1, forward strand.
ATAATAAATATTTCAAAAATATTGATCGAGTCCTGGTGGAAATAGATTTTCCATGAACTATGAAACAAATACGAATATTCCATTTTTATCGTAATAAAAAAATTCAAAATATTTTCTTGGTATGATTTAGATATTATTTGTAGAACATTTCGAAATTTTTTTTGTATTTTCTCAGCGATATATCCATGATTGTGAAGTTATATCCCTATATGATATTTTAAATGATATGATAATATAGTTCATTATTAATAGAAATTTGATATGTGGTTGTTGAAATACATATTAATTGAAGTGGAAATAATTATAAAATGTCAATGTGGCATGAAATAGAGAAAAATCATCTAACATGTCTATAGGTAGACCCCAAAAATGATCCATTTTTATAAATTGGAATACCAATGACTATTTTATGAGACCTATGATGTGTTTTTAGTGTGTAATGATTAGTAACAAGGATCATGACTATTAAGGAAAGATACTATAACAACTAAATAATGGGGTAATCATTATCTATCCAGTAGTTATGTATTTTATTTTGAATGAGTTGAGTTATTATTATAATGACTGTCCATATTGAATTTTAAAGGATTAAAGTCCTTATGTTCAAAAATAGAAAGGTGTAAAATATTGGTTTTCTTATACTATACTTTATTTTGGGCCATCAATATATGTGGCCATAAGTATGTTACTTGTGTTTTTGAATTATAGAAACAACCCATTTTACATTGGATATTCACATTATTTCTTTTATGGGATATTTTAATATAAATAGGGAATATCACCTAATGAACGTATGATATCACTAATGGTGAATGCTTTATGTGAAATCATTAATGTGAAAAATAGTCATCATTTTTTCATAATTAAGATGGTATTTAAATAAAATATAGTTAAACTATCCATAATATAATATGATATCATTCATGTTACATATTGGATTTTAGTTTATCATTAAATGATATATCACATTTCAATTAATATCTTGTTCAATAATTACATTCCATTGAAAACATATTAAGAATTTGAAAAATTAATTATAGATTGATGTGAAAGTTACATAGCTAACATTTAAAAAAATGAAACATTTCAATTTTGTAATGTATCTGTAGTGAATGAATACATGGATATTTTTAGATGATTTTTTAGTTGTGATATTTATCATAGAGCCTGAGTTTAGTATAGTCATAATACATGATTTAATCATATTTCTAAAACCCAAATTAAATGACACATATATACATTTATAACTGAAAAAATAGTTGGAGTTATTAGAAAATTGTTTCATTGGAATAATCAATTCACTATTGGGTGATCTTGTTTTGTTTTTTAAAAATAAATATTTATCGATGAGTATTTCCATTGATTATAGATCCTTTAGAAAAATCAATATTAAGAAAAATATCTTTTTCCATATATTGATGATTTGTTTGTTCTTCTTGAGGGGTCAATGTAATTTTAAATGGGTGAACTGAGGTAAGAGTACCGTCTGTTGATATTTAGGGAAGTAAAAATTTTAATGACACCATTTTTAAATAGATAAGTATACTATGAGTTTTTAGTTACTCCATTTGGGTAATCTAATTCATCTATTTTATTAATAGATCATATGAATTTAATTTTAAATGACATGATACAAATTTTTTTCTTGTTTTTATTAATGAAACGTTTTTATATTATAATAATCAAGAATAAAATGAATGAAACATTAGAGTTATATTGAAAAAAAAATACAGTAACATGTTTGTGAAATATTAAAAGTATGAATTTTGATTGATAAAATTTCATTACATAGACATATTCATACTAAAGAAAGAATACATATTGGCCTTACTAAAAAATTGATGAATGTAAAAGTCCTATAGATGTAAAATATATTCATATTTTTCTTGAATTCGTGGGTATCTCCTGATGGTTTTCTGGAAACAATACATGGTTTTCTATCCCACAAACTATGTTTACTTTAAGTGGACTCAATTTCATTTGGAAAAAAACAATGTGATGACCGGTTTTAAGAAATAAAATGAAGATTGGTTAATGATCCAATTTTGGTCATCCCTCAGGAAAATGTGATTTTTTAATCTAAAATGATGCTTTGTTGAAATCGAATGGTGATGTACTATTTCAGACTGGTAAATTTATTTCTTATTTATTATAATAGTTGTAACATCATGACATAAATTTCCCTAAAAAATTGTAAATAAATGTTAAAAATTATTATTAAAATTATAGACACATTATTTAACCGTTGTAATGAGTTAAATATATACAATTAAAAAAACATTGATGTATATATTCATTTAGAATTAATTTAAAATGAAATATAGTGGAATCTTTTAACAGGACAATGCTTATTATTGCACAATTCATTCTCATCCTAGAAAAGAAATAAAATATTCCAATTCTTGAATGAAATACCTAATGATACACTAACCATATAACAATATGATATGAGACTTTATTAATGATTTGGAAAATTTTAGACTAGATAGTTTTGATTTAGGGACATCCCTTATTGTGTTCTATGTTTCAATGTAGTAGACATTATCAGAAAAAATAATGAAAGCTCTGATATAGGATAAATAATTTTTTGAAATTTAGAACTGGTGTAGAAATAAAATGTTTCATAATTAAATATTTATGAAGAATGTGTTTTATGATTTATAAAAAGCATATGTATGACTTTTGACTCCAATTTGTTTCTTTAATGATTTATTAAATCTCATAGTTCTCCATTTTCATTGTATCCATGATGAACAAATATGTACAAAATCCTTTAGAAATAATACTAGTGGGATCAAACAAAAATAAATATTACTGAATTACCGAGGACGTGTTGTAATTTTCACCAGGTTTAAATATAATGATAATTACCAATATGGATGCTTTAAACATTATCTTTACTCAAGTTTATATATGAAAATATATCCTAGTATTTCATGGTGGAATTTAAAAGGACATCGAGATGTATCAATTTGATTTGAGAAATTATTATTGGATGATATAATTCATCACATTTCCTTCACATTCAAGATATAATTCCTTTATATAATATTTTTGGTCTTTTTATCATCAATATGATGGAAAATTTTAGTGATTAATTCATTCCCTGGAATATATGATTATTTTTTTCAAGGTATTATCAGGGATGATGGTATTAATATAACTCTTTTTTATATTTTAATTATAATAATAGTTTTCATTCTAGTATATAGAAAGAAAAATTTGCATCATTATATTGAAAGTGGAAATAAACACCATATTTTTTGGTTGAAGTAGGATAAATTATGTTGATTTGATAAAGGTGTTTTTGATTAAAATGGTTGTTATGATGAATATGAATCAATAATATATGATGATAGCTCAGATTTTGTGGAAATATAATATAGGTATCTGGTGGAATGATCATTTTTTCATGTGAGGAGATAATTTATTTTTGCAGACTTCTCAATGGAAACTTTTTTGGATTTTATTAATAAGTGTATTATAATCCCTATATTCATTATACTATATAAAATTGTGTTGAAATTTGGATCATTTTCCTAGAGAATATCTTTTCCCCTATGTTTATCTCAGGTACACAACACATTTTGATTTTCATGGTTATTGGAATATGTTTCGGATTCATCACAAGATTTGATTCTATAATCAGTATATTGGGAAGAGAAAATTTATTTAAAAGAAATTCTTATTAAAATTTTTGACTGTAGAGACAATGTTTTTTAGAATCAATTGATTCACAAGTTTATGGTTTTATAAAAAATCCATAGGGTTGAAGATGAAACATTGGATTCTTAAATTTAAATAAAGGTAATATATACCAACTTATTTATTAAGGGAAGAATATTTCTATGAGGAATATTCCAAAATAGGGGTGAAATGTAACATACTAGTTAGATAATTAATAATTCATTTTCAAATTTATTAATATTAATAAGATAATCATATTAGTTAAAATACATTATGTAATTTTTTTAATCAAAAATGATATTATTTTAATAAAATTATATTAATGTTATAATTGAAATAAAATAATAATTTTAATAATTTAGAATTTTAATTTCATAAAAAATTGTAATTTCAAAAATCCCTGTATTAAAATTTTCATTCTGTGAAATTTTTAGATTTTACAGAAAAAATTTTGAATTTTAATTTTATAAAATAATTATAATTTAAAAAATTATATTATCAAAATTATCTTCACTAAAATTTTAAGAATTTATAGAAAATATTAATTTTTTAGTGAATACATGGATATGCCGAAATTTGTACACATTCATATATTATTATTTTTTTAATTAATTTAAATGTCTTAATTTGATTTTAATATGTTTTCAAGATACTAATGCATTATTTAGTTATATTTAATTACCTTATATACATTTGAATTATCTTTATAATGATCTTTTGGTATATATTTCTTTTGGGGAGTAAATATATTTTATTATAACTAATTTAAAATGAATAATGATTCCTATTTCAAATTATTTAAAATAATTCCTAATTAAGAATTTATTAAATTAAATTAATATATTATTTACTCTTTATTATTATGTGAGTTTCATATAATGATTATTATTTTTCATAGAGTTAATATGGAATCATCGTTTTCAAAATTAAAAACTCTTCTAACAAATTAGTGGTCTCTCTAAATTTCTAAGATTAATATTAAATTAAATTTATCCAATTATCTTAATTAAAAATTTAAAATTATTAAAATATTTGTAATCATAATAATTTCTAATTTCTATTAAGTATTCTCTAATTATAGTAAAATTTAGTTAATGAAAAATTTAAAATTAAATAAATCGATAAATCCAAAAAACTAAATTACTTTGAGTTAAGTTATAGATTATAATGTTTAAAAACGTGCGTAAAGTAGAACAAAAGATATTTTATTGAAATATTTCATCCATATACCCCACTAATATTGATAATATATGATTATTGTTTCCTAAATTAATTAAAAATTTAGGAGGAATTCACTCTTTTGAAAATATTACATGTGTCTCACTCACCAAACATATAAATGTTACCCCCTCTCCACCACACATTACAATTTCAAAACCAATTTTATTAGAAATTTATATCCAAAATATATTCTCAACAGAATTATTCTCATCCTAGAAGCCTTTAATTTTGCAATGATTCTATCCATGAATGGACTTTGGTGAAAACAAAAAGTAGACATACGAAGAAGAAGTAATGTTCATCAACGATATTTTTTATTTTATTTATTTCTCAAACCCACTCAATTATACCTATAAAATGATGATATAATAACATATGTATAATTCAATAATATTAATATTTTATTTTTATGATTTAATGACACGCACCCTTCTATATAATTGGATATGAATTCATCAGCTATGTGGATGATAGAGTACTACCTCACGAAATAATGTCCATAATTTTTCCATAAGCAACACTAACTGTTGGGTATGACGATTAATAGAGATATAATATATAAAATTTATAATATTATAATATATTCTGAGTGAGGATATAATATATATCCTTTTATGTTCCATTCATTATGTGGTATGATTACATCAGTTGTGTGTATGACGGACTATCACATCACAAATTGATTGATTCATATTTAAGAACTACATTACATAGAAAATAAAAATTGGAAGGTTTTAAATTTATTTTGATATAAATTAAATATTTATAGTATAATTGACATATATATAATTTTTTAAATATTAAATATCATTTAATTTTAACGCTTTACCCAATGAAAAAATATAATGTCATTCATGGTCGTGTGGACTACCAAATCCTCGTTGGTATGTCATTCATTATTTTCACCAACACATTAAATAAATTATTTATATAATTATTTATAACTAAATAAACTATTTTTTTTTATTAATGATTTATTATTTAACTTTTTAATATTCATTACCTTCTTCCCATAATGATCATTGATGAATGGAAATGTTACTAATTTGTCTGTACGACATGTCCTATCCATGATCATAACGATAATAATTTTTTCATAACCATTTTTAAGATTGTTTTTAAAAGAATAATTTATGTAAAAATTGTAGTTATTTTAATATTATTATTCTAGATATTTTTATTTAATGACATTATTGACTATATTAAACCAAAAAATGTCAATTTTTTCTCATAAACCAATTATAGTCAAAACATATCACACAAACCTAATTGATTATGTAATTGCTAATACCGTGTAAATAAGTGAAATAAATTTAATATTATAATTGGGAAATATTAGCATGAAATAATTAACATCCATAATTTTTTTATTCAGGAATATAAATACAACCGTGGAATGTCAAACTCAAGGTAAAAGACTTCATCTCATTTTTCATTCATCGATATATTGTTTGATGTTGTGCACATGTATTATATTATGTTGTTTATATAAATAAATTTTGATAATATATATAATGAATATAACTATTCTTAATATATTTAATGTTTTAATAATATTATTATTTAATGGGGATTATGATTCCATTTCATCGCAAATGATAAAGTTAATTTATTTGAATAAAATTATCTTTTATTTTTTTCATTAAGACTCTACTTTTTTCATTTCCCATGTCTTTAAAATAATTTTATTATTATTTTTTATGGATAAAAATTATTTATAAATTAAATTATTATATATTTCTATCAAAATTGTATCCTTTTAAAAATATATGTGAGCTTTTATTTAGAACAACAAATGAAATGATATTTTTTTAAAATTACATGATGATTATGAAATTTTTTCCACCTTGATATTTATTTGATTTATAGATTCATTTGGATGAATTCATTTTTTTTTCAGATGATATTATTTTCCTTGTTAATTGGTACTTTGTTATAGATAATTTTTTTTCAAATAAATGATGTATTTTTTATTTAAAATGGTTTTTAAATGAAAATGGTATTATCATAACAAATATTTTTTTTTATATGTGTTTTTGAAAATGGGATGCATAAATTATTTTTTTTCATAGTATGGTACATGATCAATATACATGTGAAATGGGTGTTCACGAATTGGAGTGGATGACCCATCATTTCTTATATGATGGGGCGGCCTAGATTTTTCTTGGTAACCATGTTACATCATATATGAAGTGGAAATTCATATAGCATCAGGTGATCCAATTTCAAATAATATGATGTGGTGGCCTAGATAGCGCTAGGTGGGTCCATTATAAATTAATTTTTGGGTTCTACAAGATCTCACGTCATCGAAATAGTAATTATTATATTGGATGATGACTATATGTGTATTATAATTGAAATGGTTATGAATGGGTTTTATGAATATAATTCTAAAAGTCCCCAAAAGGGGGTTCAAGTACTTGATAAGGGTTTTAATTGTTTTCATTCAGAAAAAAGTATGTGTTTTCACTAGTGAATTATTTTTATATCATATTATTAAATATATATGATAATAAAGTTAAAAATTTTATGACTTTTCGTGTTTCACTAGACTAACAGTTTCCTTTCAGTTTATATCCCATACTGACATTCTTATCATCATCCAATATTTTAAATGTTTTTCATCGGAAGGGAATGTGAATGGATGAATTCATGTTGAAAATAAATTTTATTTTTCCTAAAAATAAATCATGTATTTTTTTAAAAGTTTTATACGGTGAGAAAAATGTAAATGGTTTAACTGTGTCCACAATCTGTTATATCATTTTAAAATGTATGATTTATGAATTAATTCCTTAAAACTCCAAACCTAAAATGATCATAAAATTTGCAGAGGATAAATTATTATCAAAAAAATATTATATAATTATTTTGGTGATGACCCAATAAATGATTTCTTTTTATATTTTTACCATTATATTAAACTACACCATAGCCACATCCACATATATTATAAATGGAAACAATGTTCTTCTAGAAAAACCACAATACTTTCATTATCATAGCATAATCCATTCTCATAAACATAAGACTATATTATGGGTTCTCATAATTTTTTTCTCATTCTTGTTTCTAATGGTTAACTTCTATATTCTCTGATACCAACTAAAATTAAGTACAATTTCTATATATAAATGTTAATTTTTTTAAAAAATATTTGATATATTTCACAAATACTCACATTATAACCATAATGGTTTAATATATTTTGTTACTATATAAAATAAATTATTATTTTATGAATAATACAAATTATACTCTACAATGAAATTTCAATTTTTTAATATTTAGAAACATATTGTAATAAAACACACTCCTCATAACTGTGGGCAAGTAAATAAACGATAGGGTGAGATTAGATAAATTGTAAGGGGAAACATGAGAAATATCAATCAATGATAATCTAAAATAATTTTATATGAATAATGGTATAAGATGATGAAATTAAAATATTATTTTCATACCCTATTTATTATGGACCATATACTAGATTTAGGGTATGAAAAAATATCATTTCAGAAGACACGAATCCTATGAGTGGGAAATCATCCTAGATAAATCATTTATAATATGTTCATCTCATAACATTGTAGATCCATAGATAATTATACAAATCATTTCATATTTTATGGTAAACTATCAAGAATTTCAAATCATAGTGGAAGATGAATGCCTATATATTTTTAGATCATAACATAACAGGCATCATATAAGGATCCAACCATAAATAAATTATATAATCTTGAATTAAACGAATAATTCACATTGAGTATCTTTTCAGGTTTAGACTTTTAGATAATTTGGAAATAATATTTACATGACGACTTTAATAATTAATGAATACACATCTACTTAGTTTCCATTTTTGACAAAATAAAAACTCTTGAAAAAAATGTCTCATGTCTAGTTCCATGTTTTAGACAGCATGAAATTTATGTGATCCAATCCTTTACCCTATTACACATTATTCCCTATGAAAAATATTTAAAAAACTTGGGATGGGTATAAAAGGCTCAGTAATGGATACAAAAATAAAGGGAACTATTAGTATTTTCAAAACAACAATTATTCCATGAATACTTTTAATAAGTAATACTTTTCACCTTTATGAATTAGTAAATACTATTCATTGAATAAAAGATAAATACTTACCATTTTGTAACCAAATGATTACCATAAAACCTATATAATGAACAGATAACATATAAAGGTTACTTGGGTCATAAACATACTTAAATGGAATAACAATATAGTAAACTTATGTAACGCCCCGACCCCATTTACCAAGATTCGGTGCATTATTACATAACATTGTCATGATCACAAAAGATCAAGTCTCAAAAGGCTGATTAGTTTAGTAGCCTTGGAAACACTAGATACATTTATAAGTCTTACATTACATGATAAAGTGAAAAACTACAAAAACATACTATCCATAGTCCACACTCATAACCCCTCAGAGAATCCTTGTAGGTCAGTTATAACATACTTCTTAACATCTTGGGAAAAATAAAACATATAAAGAGGTGACCATATATGTTCAGTAAGGATAACAATATAGCGGAAACATTTGTAAATAAGAACAAAAATTGAAGGCAGTTTATAACTAAACCAAATGCCTTTTAAACATGAACATTAGCATAACATGGAACTGATAAAATGAAATAATTCCATTTAATTATTCACATGGATATTCAACTAGTCGAATAATCAAATGCAATATCAATAACCACTTTCATAATGATAGAATGCGTAATGCCAGACTATCATAACCACATAGTCAGGGCCTTTTTCCAAAAATACAAATAAGATTTTGTCAAGGCCTTATGCCAAGACACTAGTTTGTCTCATTAGACCAACTGATGCACCGAAGAGCTATATCAGGCTCCACTCATCACATACTAAGTCCAATGCATTCCCATATGAAAAGTTTTAAACAAAACATAAACATTCATATTAAAACGAGCATACTAAATGTAAATAATTTATCCATAAACCATGAATGGTATAAAAATAACACATCCTTAGTTAAACATATCACAAAACCTTAAATACAATATGGAAGTTTTGTATCATAATAAATCACCTTAAATAAGATTAAAATCCATCAAAGGATGTTGACATAGATGAAATCAAAACTATTTGAGAGAAATATCTCTTTTTTTAAAATGATTTAAAAGCCACATACTTATAATAGAAAAAATTTACTTTAAAAATATTCTTATAAGCTTTTAAGGGAAGCTTCGGCGATTTTATAACGTCAAAAAATAGTCGCACCCGCCATATAAGTTAAAAATACATTCTTACCTTAATTTATTCGAAAAGTTTAAAAATGACCCTGTTTAGAAAATGACAGAAGGATTCCTTTATAAACATCTAATAAAAAGTGAAACAAGGGAATAAATTACATTAACCCATATTCTATAAAAAAGTAAGAATGTTTTGAAATACTTTTTAATGAAACATGGATGTGGATGTTAAAGAGATCCCAGTAGATAATCATGTATAAACAAATTTGGATAATGAAGAGATTGTGAAATAATCCCTTACCTTGTAGTTTTCCTTTTCTGAGGGTCGGTTAACCTACTATATAATGGTGAAATAATTTTTATTAAAATACAAAATAATCTTATACATTAATATGATATCATATATGATCTTTTAACATTTATTTGTTAATAGTATTTTCGTATTATCGTCGTTTCGGGTGTTAACTGATTCATTTTACTTTCTATGCTTTTTTAGGTAAGTTGTGCTTGTTAGGGATAGGTTGTATCTTATTCATATCTAGAGTGATATAAATTCCTTAAAATTTACTTTTAATCATCATATGAGAATTATTATTGAATGTATATGATGGGGAAATTAATCTCATCGTGTTCGTGAAGACGGTAATCCATACGTACGCACGAATGCTACTTCAATTTCATTTTGTCATTTTAAAATGAATCAAAACCAAATGATACATGTGTATATTATTATTAAATTATAATATAATATCTTATGTATGTTACTTAAGTTCGTTATCATAATCCCTTATATTATCGATGTATGTCATGAACGATTCATATCACGTCGAGGGGGCGGTAGTCCTCACATCCTTGAATGAAATTATCGTATATAAATAAATCATGAAAAAAAACATGGTATGATATAAAATGGAATTAAAGATACTTATATATAAAATAAATATCATTAATGTCATATTTAATTACAGTACAATCATAATGGCCACTATGATAGGTGGTAGAAGATAATTGAACAATCATCGTTTCGTGAGGTGTTTGGTTGCCATCCACAGAAACATTATGTTATTCACCCATTAGATGGAGGTATGTTTAAGTGTCGTTACAATACATTTTATAAAAATACCATAGTTTATTGAGTATACTGGTTTTGTTACAAAAGAAAATAATAAGTATAGTTTAGTGGTTGGAGAAGTAAAATTAAAGAAATGAAGCAAAGAGAAATCGTTACCTTTAATTTGGGTAACTTCCTTTTGTTTGAACCAAAAAAAATGTGAAGTGCCTTATTCCTAAGGTAAGGCTTCTAGGAGGAGTAGAAGGATATAGGGAGCATAATTGGGAAATGGTTGGATGAGCCAATAGTCTTGAGAGGTGTGATGAATTGGTTAGAAGTGGTGTCCTTTTATAAGGGCGAGGATGGGCTCTTTTGGAATGACTGAAAATATTATTTTATTATATAATTATATTCGGTTTTTAATGGCTCCAAAGTGGATTATTAAAAGTATAAGGCGGGGATGGGTTGAAAACCACTCAACTAATAGGTTTTAGACAAGTTGGGTTCACTATTTTACGCTTATATTTTATATTTACCTCTTAGTTAAATAGTTTGACAGTTACCATGTCACATTGTAGTTTTATATTATATGGTTACTAAACTAACTATAAACCACCAAGAGAACCCCAAGAAGGTAATTAATTACATACCTATCATCATATAAGTCCTCTGGACAAACCTTATATTTTTAAGAATATTATATCAATTAATAATATAATATTTGTTTTAAAAACACTTTTTTGTCAATTTTGACACTATTTAATAATTGATTTTTTTAAAGTCTTAATAACTTAATTAATTAGAACTGAATTCATTTAATCAATATTAAAATTTATTATTAACCAATAAAATCCATCAAATTCATTAACTCTCTCAAATTTATTTATTTTGGTATTTATAATATCAATTATTTTAATATTTCACATATAATGTAATTACTATATCATCATTTTGTCATAAATAAATTAAATTATTTAATGTCTAAAAATTATAAATAAAATAGCATTATGTATAAAATAGTTTTATCTTTCTAATTAATATTTATAATCTAATTAATCTTATGTGTTATTCTATATTAAAAATGTTTTAGTTATTAAAGTTTGATTTTAACTCTTTTAACTCTTCTCTAAATTAAATAATAATAAATGTCCTAATCTAATCCAAGTGGACCAAAGAGGTTCATATTTTATTCCCAAGGTTGTTTTTGGTAGAATAATACTTAGACAATATAATTAGGACTTGTGTTAGGGTAATAATAATATCATTTTTACCCTTAATTACCCTATTTACTTTTTATAGTGATAAATAAAAGTAAAAAGTTACAATTCACCAAAAAATATTTTTATTTTATTGAACCACATTTTACTCCTTAATCTTAACTGTGTCTCTCAGATTTTTGAAATTCCACTCACAGAAGCAGTAAAATTATGTTTTATGTGAATATTTAAATTCTCCAAGGAGATGGGTAAAAGACGGTGAAGAGTTCAATAAGATTTTGATATATCTAAAATTATTATAAACCGAATCCAATGAATTACATTGAACTTATATAGGTATTATGTATGTATTTTTACATAAAATAAATTTAAATTTAATACAAAATTTTTTAAATAAAAAATCGGTTTTAAACTATAACTCAGTGTTTTTATCTATTCATCAAAAATTAAAAGTATTTAGAAAAATACAAAAAATTTACCCTAAGTTAATTTTGATATTACGAATTCATTAATGAATTCTATTTTAACAAATTCAAAACATAGATATTTAATTTATTAATATAAAATTAATTCCCACTGTCGAAACCAAAAGTCGTATTTTTAAGAAATAATAACTATCAAAAGTTTGACACTTTTTTATATCCAATTTCAAAGTGAAATTACTTAAAATTATTATCATTGGATAAAATGGTAAAAATATAATCTATTTTTACTTCCAAACCATCAAAATTTATAATTTATAACTATAAATTATTTTGACTAAAATAGTTTTTGTTAGTTAAAATATAGTATTTTTCACTATTCACCCAAATCTGAATGATCAGAAAAACAACGAAAATTTATTGAAACAAATTTATTATGACCCGATTCTAAAGAAGAAGTTTATTTTTTCCAATTGAATATATAAATGTTTCAAATATTGTATTTAAAAAGCGTTCACCATTAAAAGGTGGTAAAATTTGATTTTTTGAAAAATACTACTTTTATTTGAAAAAAATGAATTTGTTCTTACATTATGTCTAAGAAACTCATAATATGGATTCTAAAATTATCATGATTATATAATGTTAAAATTTTAGTTAATACTATTTAATAACCGCTTTTGAATGGCTATTTTGGTAAGTCGAGGTGCTCTTGAACTCAGTGTTGCGTGTAGTGAAAGTTATTTAATTACTTTGAATAAAAAACGTACTAAGAAATCTTGGGGTTATACATTCTTCCCTCCTTCAATAAATTGCATCATCGCAATTTGAAATTTTTGTTCGAAACTAAATGGTTGAAAATAGAAACTACCTTTATGGGGAAACCCATGTCAGAAATTGGGTTAATAAAATTTAGTCCTAATAAGAGGTAAAGGGGAATAAAAAAATTCATCGCCAAATTATGATCTCGATTAGTAGAACATTTGTGACAATTAGAGACACATAATTTGAGGAAAAATGTAAATATTTATGGGGAGTGATTGAGGTCGTCAATTACAAACAATTGTAGAATTGACGGCTTCAAATCCATCAAACTATGATGATTTAAAATATCATCGCTTCAACAAAACATAAGTAAATATTATAACACATATTTAGTTTTAAGATCTTTTACCAAATGTATAAGAATTAATTTCTTCATAGAATAAGAGAAGAAAAAAAATATTCTTTACAAGTAGAGTTCCATCCATTAACTAATTTCTACCACAAAGTTATCTTTCACTCTAAAAGGTAATTGGACTCAAACATAATATTCTATTTATCCTATTCATATAGGGTTCAAAAAAATGAATTTATTATTCATCTACCAGAATTGTTTTAAAGAAAAGACTACGTTATTCAATCCAGGACGTCATGTGGCCCTGTGGTAAATGATACACCCATGTCACCCTACGGTTGCGGGTTCAAGTCTTGCAGTGCGACAGGTTGCTGCCTGACCTCAGGGTTGTCCTTTTTGGGAATCCAAAAATAATCTCAAAATAGAATTATCTGAATTACTTTTTTCAAACTCACAGTCCAAAAATTATACGGAAGGTAAACATAATGAAGATCCTTCTTACCACATAATAACATGTCAACACTGCAACATCCCGAATTACGGTAAAACCTTATTGGTTATATTCATGCTCTATTATTCCATATAGAATACTGGATATAATCCTTCTATCAAAAAATTTTGTAAACTCAAACAATGATGGAATATAAAAATCATTAATCAGCTTCATTGTAGTCAAGAATATCCAATATAATTTATCCAAATCAATCATGTATTATTCCAAAATCACTACCTTAGTATTAGAACCATATTGTGGTTTATCTTTCTCTAAACCATATATTTTCCAAAAATTTAACCTGCTATTGAGTCACTTTTCATGGTTCCAAACAATCTCATGTCCTTAATGAAATAGTACTGTAGTAAAATCCTTATATACTCCATATTTATTATAAAAAGTACATTATTGATACAACACTCAAAGGACATAATTCCCTAATAAAAATATAAGAACACTAATCATTCCTCTTGATCTGTGGTAGTATCAGAACATGATTATTATCCAATAGAATCATTTGGGGAATACTCTGATGATTTGGACATCGGTTTGCGTAGTTTCCCAACTCCATATAGATGAACCATTGTTCATTTTAAACCTTTTTCATACCCTTGCAGTCATGTACTTTGTGTCCTCTTTCTCCACACTTATAAAAAACTCCCATTACTTTCATTCATGTTCCAGGGTGTTTCTTCCTACAGTTATCACATATAGGAAAATTCTGCTTTTCCGTCATCCCTTTATCCATCTTTCTCTCTATCATCCTTTTCTTCACATTCTTCCCTTCAATGCCATAGGACTCAGATAATTCATTACTTATCTTTTTAACACATGATACTATTTCATCATATATTGAAAATACATGGGAGAAAATTTCCCTTCAAAATTTTTGCTTAAAACTATGAAAGATGTGATCCTTCTTACTCTTTGGATTATATGTATTGCTGGAGTTCACATTCCTTCTACTGGGAACAATTTATATACAATGGAATTCACTAGGTTAGTTTAGGAATTGAAATGAATAATTAAAAATATTTAAAATACCAAACATAGATTGAACAGTTTATGGATGTAATCAATAATCATAAAAATGTTTTCATTTGGGAAGTATATACTCATAAACCCTTCATAATGGTTTGTAAAGAAAATGAGAATTATCATACGAATATCCCATGGGAGTTTCCTAACCAAGCATGCAGCAAGGCCCGCTGTCATGCACCAGTTCTCGTTCGAGTATAGCTCAAAGCGGTGTTTTCATATTTTACCCCTAGCAACATCAGTTCTAGAGCCGCCTCTACCTGCTATTATCCAGACAGAGATGTATTTCTCATAAAACTCACAAAATATCTACAATAACAAAATTCTTGTAAATTATTCTATATTAATCCTCAAATTCTATCTTAGGGATATGTGCTCTAATCAGAGTTTATCTAAATCTAGTTTCCAAGGTTTTTACTAAACTTCCTCGGATACCAACTGTAACCCCCCAACCCTAGTTACCCAGAGTCAGTGCATTATCACATAACATAGGCATTATCACAAAATATAATGTCTCGAAAGAATGATTAGTTTAGTAGCCTTAGAAATACTAGATACATTCATAAGTCTTACATTACATAATAACGTGACAAACTAGAACAAAAAAGTATCCACAGTCCAGACTCATAACCCCTCAGAATATCCCAGTAGTTCAGTCATAAAATACTTCTTCACATCCTGAGAAAAATAAAACATAGAAAGGGGTGAGCTCAGATGTTCAGTAAGGATAACAATATAGAAGAAACTTTCGTAAATAAGAAGAAACATTTGAGGCAGTGTATAACTAAAACAAAATCCTTTTAAACTTGAACATTACCATAATATGAAAAAGTTAAAATGAAATAATTCATTTAGTTATTCACATGTATATTCTACTAGCCAAATAATCACATGCAATATCAATAACCACATTCATAATGATGGAATGCATAATTCCAGATATCATAACCACATAGTCAAGGCCTTGTACCAAGACTACATATATGATTTTGTCAAAAACTTGTGCCAAGACACTAGTTTTTATCATGAGACCTATTGATGCATCGAGGAGCAATATTGGGCTCCACCCATCACTTACTAAGTCCAATGGATTCCCATATAAAATGGTTTAAACATATCATAAACATTCGTAGTAAAACTAGAATATAAAATGTAAATACTTTATCCATAAACCATTAATGGTATAAAAATAACACATCCACAGTCAAACATATCACAAAACCATCAGTAAAATATGGATGTTTTGTATCATAATAACTCATCTTCAAATAAGCTTATAATCCATCAAAAGATGTTGATATAGATGAAATCACAACTATTTGAGAGATATATCTCTTTTTTTAAAATCATTTAAAAGTCACAAAAATATTAAAAAAAATTAGTTTGAAAATATTCTAATAAGCTTTTAAGGGAATGTTTGGATATTTTATAATGGAAGAAAATATCCGCACCCGATGTATAAGTTAAAAAGAAATTCTTACCTTAATTTTGTCGAAACGGTTAAAAATGACCTTGTTTGGAAAACGACAGAAATATTCCTTTAAAGACTTCTTATAAAAATTCAAAAAAAGGTATAAATGAATTTAACCCATAGTTTATAAAATAGTATGAATGTTTTGAAATAAATTTTTATGAGTCAAGGATGTGGATGATAAAGAGGACCCAGTAGATAATCACGTATAAACAACATCGGATAATGAAAGGATTGTGAAATAAACCCTTGCCTTGTACTTTTCCTTGGTTGAGGGTAGGTTAACCTCTTGTATAATGGTTAAATAATTGTTATTAAATTATTCAAGAATCATATTCATTAATATTATATCATATATGATCTTTTAACAATGCATTGTTAATAATAATTTTTTTATTATCGTCGTTTCGGGTGTAAACTGATTCGTTTTCCTTGATATACTTTGTAACGTAAGCCGTGTGTTTTATGTTAGGTTGTATATTATTAATATCCATAAGGATATCATGTCATTAAAAATTACTTTTTATCATCAAATAAGAATTATTCTTTAATGGATATGATGGGGAAATGAAGCTTATCATGTTTGTCGAGACGATAATCTGTACGTACTCACAAACTGTACTTCCATTTCATTTTTTTCATATTAAAATGAATCAAAACCAAATGATAAATAGGTATATTATTATTACAGTATAATATAATATCTTATATATGTTACTTTTGTTCATTAAAATCATCCTTTATATGTTCCATGTATGGTATGAACGAGTCATATCACTTTAAGGGGGCAGTACTCCGCACTTCCTTGAATGAAATTATCGTATGTATATACAAAATGAAACAAATAATGGTATGATATAAAATAAAATTACAGAAGATTATATATAAAATAAATATAATTAATATAATATTTAATTACAATTCCATCATAATGGCCACCAAGAGAGGTGGTAGGAGATAATTGAACAATCTTCGTCTCATGAGGTGTTTGGTTTCCATCCACAGAAACATTATGTTCCTCACCCATTAGATAGAGGTGTTTGTAAGTTTAGTTTGATTAAATTTTATAAAAATATCCTAGTATATTTATTATAATGTTTTTGTTACAAAATAAAAGAATACGAAGAGTTTAAGGGTTGGATAATTAAAATAAAAGAAAAGATGCAAAGAGAAATCGTTACCTTTAATTTTAGTAACTCCATTTGGTTTGAACCAAAAGAACTCTTGAAGTGCCTTCTTCCTTAGGTAAGGATTCTAGGAGGAGGCTAGGGATGTAGGTAGCTTAATTGGTCCGAGGTTGGATGAGCCAAAAGTCTTGAGAGGTGTGAGGAATTGGTTAGAAGTGGTGTCCTTTTATAAGGGGGGGGGAGGGGCTATTTTGGAAGGATTGAAAGTATTTTTTATTATATAATGATATTTGTTTTATAATGGAACCAAAGTGGAATATTAAAATTATAATGTGGGTATGGGTAGAAAAACACTCAACCAATATGTTTTAGACATGTTTTGGTCACTATTTCACCCTTACCTTTTTGATTTATCTCTTAGTTAAATTGTTTGGCATTTACCATGTCTCTTTGTATTTTTATATTATATGGTTAATAAACATATTCTAGACTACCAAGAGAACCCCAAGTGGTTCAATAATGACCTAAATATCATCATATATGTCCTTTGGACGAATTTTATATTTTTATGAATATTATATCAATTAATAATATAATATTTTTTTTAAAAACTCCTTTATGTCAATTTTGACACTATTTAATAATATTTTTTTTAAAGTCTTAATAACATTATTAATTAAAACCAAATTAATTAAATCAATAATAAAATTTTAAATTAACCAATAAAATTCATGTAATTAAATAAAAGTCTCTAATTATATTTATTTGGGTATTTATAATATCAATTAATTTAATATTTCACTAATAAGGTAATTATTGCAACATCATTGTGTCATAAATAAATTAAATTATTTAAAGTCTAAAAATTATAAATAAAATACCATTATGTAGGAAATATTTTTATCTTTCTAATAAATATTTATAATCGAATTTATCTTATGTATAACCAATTATTAAAAATGTTTTAGTTATTAAATATTGATTTTAACTCTTTTAACTCTTCTTTGAGTAAAATAATAATAAATGTCCAAATATAATCCAAGTCGACCAATGAGGTTCATATTTTATTAATAAGGTTGTTTTTGGTCGAATTATACTTAGCCAATAGAATTAGGTCCAGTGTTAGTGTAATAATAATATCATTTCTACCCTTAATTACCCTATTTACTTTTTACCATGGTAAATAAAAGCAAAAAGTTACTATTCACCAAAAATTATTTTCATCTTATTGAACCACATTTTACTCATTTATATTAACCATGTTTCTAGGATTTTCTAAATTCCACTCACAGAAGAGGTAAAATTAGTTTTTAATTTAATTTGCAAATTCTCATAGGAGATGAGTAAAAGACGGTGAACAGTTCGATAAAATTTTTATATATCTAAAATTATTATAAACCAACACCAATGAATTAAATTGAACTTATATAGGTATTATGTATCTATTTTTACTTAAAAAAATTTAAATAAAGTAAATAATTCTTTAAATCAAAATTCAGTTTTAAACTATAACTCAG
Source organism: Viscum album (assembly GCA_963277665.1). Classification (NCBI taxonomy): domain Eukaryota; kingdom Viridiplantae; phylum Streptophyta; class Magnoliopsida; order Santalales; family Viscaceae; genus Viscum; species Viscum album. The sequence goes on from OY728140.1 coordinate 1,063,568,269, forward strand.
TATTTTTCACTATTCATCAAAAATTAAAAGTTTTCATAAAAATACAAAAAATTTACCCAAAGATAATTTTGATATTTTGAATTCAATAATGAAGTCTATTTTACCAAATTAAAAACATAGAATTTTCATATATTAATTTAAAATTAAATCTCGTTGTCAAAACCAAAAGGAGTATTTTTAAGAAATAATAACTATAAAAATTATAACCCTTGTTTATGTCCAATTTCAAAGTGAAATTACATAAAATGACCATAATTGGATTAAATGATAAAAATATAATTAATTTTTACTTCCAAACCATTAAAATGTATAATGAAAAACTATAAATTATTTTGATTTAAAAAGTTGTTTTTCGTAAAAATATAGTATTTTTCACTATTCACCCAAATATGAATGTTATCATAAAAACACCAAAAATTCATTGAAACTAAATTGTTATGTCTCGATTATAAAGAAGAAGTTTATTTTGTAAAATTGGATATATAAAATTTTCAAATATTGTATTTAAAAAGGGTTCTCCATTAAAAGGCGGTAAAATTGCATTTTTTTGAAAAATACATCTTTTATCATAAAAAATGAATTTGTTCTAACATTATGTCTAAGAAACTCATAATATAAATTCTAAAATTATAAGTATTATATAAAGTTCAAAATTTATTTAATAAAATTTAATAAACTCTTTTCAACTGCTAGTTTGGTAAGTCAGGGGGTGCTTGAACACAGTGTTGCGTGTAGTGTAAGTTAATGAATTACTTTGAAGAAATAACATAATAATAAATCATGGGTTGTTACAACATCCACACATATCACTAAATGGAATAGCCATATGGCTGACTTCCGAACCCACTGCATTGGAGTTTATAACTTAACCACCCATCCTGGTTTATCATGTCACCACCTAACATTTGGTTTATCACGTAACCACCCATCAAAATTCCAAGTACCATTATAAAATCGTAACACATAAAATATTACAAATGTAAACATTTCACAAATACCATTTAATTTTCAATCAAAAGATATAATTTCAAGATATTTAAATAATCAATCTATTTAAAAAACCATTTTCAATACCAAAGCACCCAAATACATAATAAGGGATTTCCTTTTCATTTCAGAAATCATTATGGCATATAGAGGAAGACAAAAAACGATTACAGCGGTGAAAAGGTCATTGTCGATGCAGACGTTAAAAAAATACTTTTTTCATTTAGTAATAAAATTTGTTGAAATAATATTTCCTTTGAATTAACGTAAAAGTTAAATTTTTTTATTGTACACCGTTTAAAAGAAGAAGTTATATATTATCGAAATATGCCTCAATGAAAGGACATTGAGACGAATTATCTTATCTTGTGTCTGAAATGGCCAGTTCTTCTTTAATTTAATTAAGTATAAACTAAAGATATTTATTACCTAAATAAGAACCTTTTTAAATTTCATTATTCATTTTATATCACATATTACCATGTTATCAAAATTGTGTATTCATTTAGGTTAATAGCGGTCATTTGGTCGATATTTGGTACCTGAGTCAAAAATGAACATCTTATATGTACTGGTTGTTCACGTGGTCAACGATTCATTACATCCAGAGTGATATTCATGATTTAGATATAATAAATATAATAAATATTCAGTATATATATATATTTATTTTTAACAATACATAACATATGGAGATGAGAAATGAAATGAAACATTCATGGAGACGGTAAGTTGTACGTACGCATGAATCCTACTTTAATTTCTAGTCTGTATTTAACGGAATGAAAATATAATGATATATTGGTATATTATAATTCCAGTATCGTATCATATATAATATCATTAACTTCATCCATTATATTTACTACATATTGTACGAATGAGTCATATCACTTTTATGGGGCGGTAGTCTGCACTTCCTCAAATGAAATTATTACATTTACCCATAATGGAAACCATAATGGTATAATATAAATGAGATATACAGAAGAATAATGTAAAACTAAACATAATATATATTACATATAAATACATTTCTATCTTAATGTCCACCATGAGAGGCGGTATAAGATAATTGAACAATCATTATTTCGTGAGGCGTTAGGTTGCCATCCATTGAAACAGTATGCTCTTCACCCATTAGATGAAGGTGTGTGTAAGTGTAGTTTGAATCATTCTCATAAAAACATCCTAGTATATTTAGGATACTTGTGTTGTTATTGAATAATGTAATAAAATTATTTTAGGGGTTTGAGAAGTAAAATAAAATAAAATAATTTAAGAGAAACAGATACATTTAATTTGGGTAACTTTCTTTGTATTGAACCAAAAGGACTTCTTGAAGTTTCTTCTGCCTAAGGTAAGGCTTTTAAGAGGAGGATAGGGATATAGAGAGCTTAATTTGGTAGATTTTTATGATCCAAGGTAATTGAGAGGTGTGAGGAATGAGATTGATGGGGTGTCCTTTTATATGGGGGGAGTGGCACTTTAGGAAAGATTGAAACAATTATATTATTATAAACATATCATCAGTTTCAAAAGGTCCAGAAATCATTAAATTCCAAGATAAAATGACTCATGGTGGAAATAAAATCATCCCTAAAAATTGGACATGTTTTGGATAATAATTTAATATTTATAATCTAACTTATTTATCTTATTTATTAATTAGTTAAATACTACATCATTATTTTTTCATAAATATTTTAATTTATTCGATGTCTAAAAATTATAAAAAACTACTACGGTGTAGGGAATATTCTTAGATTTCTAATAAATATTTACATATGAAAATATATATTATATTAAACCTTGTAAAAAATTTATTTACTAAAATATTTTTGTTTATGTCATTTTTTTTCTTTACTTTAAATTAATTAAAATAAAGTGTCATTATCACTCTTTTGTGGCTCCATGAGGTCCCAAAATCGACCCAAGGATGCCCATGGCCATCCATGACTGATTTAATAAGATTATGGCAACTATTACGGTATATTTTGAATTATTATAATATTCATTTTACCTTAAATTACCCTATTTACCTTTACCGTGGTAAATAAAAGTCAAACTTTACTATTCATCAAAAATTGATGTTTTTCAGAAAAATACAAAAAATTCAGCCTAAGAAATATTTGATATTCCGAATTCAAAATTTTATTTTATTTTCAAAAAAATCCCAAACATGGATGTTTTGTAAATTAATAAAATATTGATTCCTCTTTTCAAAACAAAAATGGTGTTTTAAGAAATAATAACTATCACAAGATTGACAGTTGATTATGTAAAATATAAAATTGAAATTGCTTCCAATGACCAACATTGGACTAAATGGTAAAAATATAATCTAATTACACTTTTAAACAAATTTAAATGATAATCTATCCAAAGATATAAATTATATTAAATGACTGTTTTGAAATAAAATATAACATTTTTCATTTTTCATTAAAATTTTAATTTAATTTGAAAAATACCAAAAATGTACACAAATTGAAATCTGATGTCCCTATTCTAAATAGGAATTCTATTTGGTCAAATAAGACATATAAAAGTGACCAACACTAGATTTAAAGAGGCTGCTCCATTAAAAGGCGGTATATCGACCATTTAAAGTAAATTATGCATAACATTAGATTCATTCTCATTTTAAGCCTCAAATATTAATTGGATAAATGTAAATAATTTAAAAAACTAGTTTACTTATATTATAGTTTGTTTTTTTCATTCCCACCAATACAATGGCTAGGAGTTAACTACCATTTAAAATAATAATATTATATTTTTAGTGTGCAATGTAAGATTTCAAAGTAACTCGTTATTGTATATCGGGTAATCCATAAAACATAGAAACCCAATTAAAGGAAAATTAATATTAAATTCATAAAATATTAAGAATCAAATAATTAATTATTTCTTTATTTACCCTGGATGTTACATCCTTCCCTCATTTTTGAAAATTGTGTCCTCGAAATTTTATTCACTTATCAAATAAGTAGGGATATTTAACCCTCATAGCATTTTCAAATTCCCATATTTCCTCTTAAACCATATGGTTTTTCCTCAAAACCAATACCTAATGATTTAAATTATTCCACAACACTTTCTCTCTTTGGTAAAAAATCTGGACTGGTTGTTCCTCATAAGAGAGAGTCTCTTCCAAAGGAACTACCTCTGGGCTCAAAACATTTTATGGATATGGAATATACATTCTCAACATTGAAAAATGAAAAACAATTGACTATCTAGGATACAAATGGAGGTAAAACCACTATGTACACAACTGATCCAACTTTATCGAAGATTTCATAAGTTCCAATGAACCCCAGACTCAACATTACCTTCATTCCAAAATGCATCACACTTTTCCATAGAGAAACTTTAAGAAATACATGATCACCTACCTCAAAAGAAAGATCATTTCTTTGATTATCTACAAAACTATTCTGCATGATATGACCTATTATCATGTTATTCTTTATCATCTAATCGTTTTTTCCATCACTTCTACCAATTCTGGTCCCATCAGCGTCTATTATCCTACTTCATCCCAAAAATCTAGAGTTTGACACCGCTTTCAATATAATGCCTCAAAAAGATCCATCTGTATACGGGAATGAAAACTATTATTATATGAAAATTCAAAAAAATAATGATGTTGGTACAAACTTCCTTGTTAATCTAGTGAACAAGTATTTAGCATATCCTCCAAGGTCTGAATTGTTTTTTTCTGAATACCTATCTTATTGATGATGAAAATTATTACTAAAATTTAATTCAGCACCCAACGACTTCTGAAGGCCTTTCTAAAAGATAGAAGTAAACCTAGGATCAAGATTAGATACAATGGATAGTGGACCACCTTCTAACCTATCTATCCCTTTAACACACAATCGAGAATGTTGATCTAGAGACAAAGTATATTGAATAGGAATTAATTGAGTAGATTTAGTTAATCGATCAACAATAAACCAGATTGAATTATTACCTTGAGATGTCTTTGGTAATCCCATTACAAATTCCATGGATATATTTTCCCATTTCCCCTCTAGAACTGGTAAAAACTGAAGCATTCCATTTGGTATCTTCCTCTCTTCTTTAACCTGATGATAAGTCAAACACTTCACCATAGTGTCAGCAATATCTCTTTTCATTCCATCTCTCAAGTAATACTCTCGAAGATCTATGTAAATCTTATTACAACCAGGATGAACTGAAAATTGGGAATTATGAGCTTCACATAACAACTCATTCTTAAACAATGAATCACAAGGCACACATAATATTTTTCCAAAACTCTAAACACAATCATTATCTATAATAACATCAAGAAACTTACCCTTCTGAACCAACTCTAACTTTTTTTGTAAACTATTGACTTCCTTATACGCTTTCTTAATTCTGTCTGATATAGATGATTTCACTGAAAAATAAAACAAAATAGAAGAATTTTGTTGCAACAACAACTTCTATCCCAAAGGTCATCAAATCAAAATCCAAATGATCTCATTCCAAATATAGCATGGTTAATATAGCATTACTTTTTCAACTCAAAGCATTAACCACCTTATTTTCTTTTCCCTGATAGTAATGGATCATGTAATCATAATAATTTATTAATTCCAACCGTATCCTCTGTCTGATGTTCAATTAATTTTTAGTGAATATATACTTTAAACATTTGGGATTAGAATATATTTCACACTTTACTCCATACAGATTATTCATCAAATTTTTTAAAGGAAAATATACCACAGCTAATTCCAAATTATGTGTAGGGTTTTTTAAGTAACAAGGTTTCAACTGAAATTAAAAATAAGGAATTACATGATCAATTTTCATAAGGATACACCCAAGGCCTTTCAATGAAGCATCACATTAAATAAAAAATTCAACATCTCCTAAAGGCAATTCCAAAACTGGAGCATTCACCAATCATCTATTCAATTCATGGAAACAATCATCACATTATTTTTTCCAGATAAACATAACACCTTTTCTAGTTAAAATAGGTAGAGGACTTGATAACCATGAACACTTCTCAATAAACCTCCGGTTATAACCTGTCAACCCTAGAATGTAATGAATTTCAGTTATATTTGTGGTTCTTGGCCATTCATCAAGAACTTTTGTTTTTGCAGGATCAACAGTTATATCTTTTTTTGAAATAATGTTTCCAAGGAAAAAATTTTGTTGTAAACAAATTTCACACAATTTAAAATTCCCAAGAAGTTTATTTTCCTTTATGGGTTACATGAAAACCCTTACATGACTTTCATGTTCCTATTTCCTTTTAGAATAAACAAAAATACCATCAATGAACACAACCAAAAAATCATCCAAGAACTTATGGATAATTATATTCATAAGATCCATGAATACATCAGTTTCATTGGTTAAATAAAAAGGAATTACTACAAATTCGTAATGGAAATATCTATTACAAAATGTGGTCTTTGGAATATCTGCTTCCATTATTTTGAACTGATGGTACCCCGACCTCAAATCAATCTTCGAAAAACACTAAACTCTCTTGATTTTATCAAACAAGTCATTGATATGTGGAAAATGATAATTGTTATTATCAATGATGGTATTCAATGCTCTATGATCAATTCAAAGTCTCATTGAAAAATATTTCTTTTCAACAAATAATATAGGAACACCACATGGTGATGTGATGGGTCGAATGAAACCATTATCTAATAAATACTGCAATTTCATCTATAACTCTAAAATTGAAATTATAACCATTCAATAAGGGGGTTTTGAAATTGGATTAGTATCAGGAACTAATTCAACAATAAATTCAACTTCACAGTCAGGTATAATACCAGTAAATTCATTAGGAAAAATATCAAGGTACAAATTTACCACTAGCACATCATTAATATGAACAGTTCCATTTTTTCAACAATATTTTCAAGGTAACATTCATTTCCATCTTTTAATAGTTTCTCAGCTTCCTTGTATATTATCAAAATTAAGGGTTCATTATTCAACATGAACTAAAAATCATTCTGAAAAGAATCCTCTTTAGGTATGCAGTAAATCATAACAGGATAAATTGAAATCTAATCAATACCCTAAATAATATTAAACTCTAGTAGAGGCTAAATAATATGGTTTCCAGGTATATTCTTTCTTCACATAAGGACAAAAGTGTTATTATTATTTCTTTTTATCTCAACGTTTCCACCAGGTGTTTTTGCTATAAGTTCAGTGTTCATATCATCATATGGAATTACCAATTTACTAGAAAAATTTTCAGAAATGAAAGAGTGTGCAGACCCTAAATCAAACAACACATTGGCATAATCTAAAAAAATATATAGTGTACCTAATACCAATTCATTCTATGTGCCAACATCTACTGAAGTAGTTGTAAAGGATTTCACCACCCAATCACCTTATAGACTGGTTGCATTCCCTCCGTTGTGTTCTTTGTTGGACACTCATTTTCATAATGACCCATTTCATTGTACATAAAATACCTTACCAATAGAATTTCATTTAAAACATGATCATCTTCATTAAAATTATGGGCAATATGACCAGACTTACCACATTGGAAGAACATTCTATACATTAATAAACATTATTCATGATACTTTTTACCAAACTTCTAACAAGATGGATATTAATTTTTCAAACCTCTAGGATTCTTTGATGAATTATTTCAATTTTCCATCCGACTGGACCTCTTATTCTGATGTTTCTCAAATAATACCTGATCATCAGCAAACTCCATTTCCACCATTTCTGCACATCGAACAATTTTTTCATAACTTTTTAACTCACGAGAGGCTAATGCTCTTCATTAAAATGACTTCAGCCCTATGTAAAATCAATTTATCTTACTATCAAGATCTATGATGAAATTAGGATCAAACCTTTACAGTCAAGTGAACTTTCCTTCGTAAGCAGCCATTGATTCATCATCCTACCTCAATTCCAAGAATTATTTCTCCATCCTAAGTTGAATGGAATTAGGAAAATATTTTCTTAGGATCATACCTTTTAATCAATCCAAATCAAGTGAATAAATCTCCTCCCTATCACTGATAATATTCACTATTGTCCACCCCTGATCAGCTTCACCTTCAAAATGGTAAACAAAAAGACTATATATTTGTTATTATGAACACCCAATGACATAAAACATTTTCTCTAGTGCTTTAATCCACCCATTAGCTAGAACATGGTCAGATATTCCTATAAATGATGAGGGATGCTTCCTTATAGAATGCTCCACAACTAAAATATTCCTCTGTGTTTGATCTGGTTGATCTGGTGCATGGATACCACCAATAATTATAGCCTGAGTCAACTATGCCTTCACTTCATCAAATTGTTTGGCTCCGATTGTATACATCTCAGGTTGCGGATTTGGAAGGTTTTCTTCCTCTTGATGTCATCCCAACATAGCTGCCATATTTCCTCTATGGAAAACAATTATGAACATAAAAATGTCTTAGGGGAAGGAACATGGTAATCTTTATATGCAATATCATTTCAATAATTTTAGAAATTAATTTATGGATATTATTTTATCAAAACCCTAACTCATAAAGTTCCCTAAACTGACCGTTGATAAAAACTACAAGGAACATCATTAAAACATTACATAATCATGAATTAAATGAATAATTTACATTGAGGACATTTTCAGGTTTAGAGTTTAAGAGAATTAGGCCATAAAATATACATGAAGGCTTGAATAATACATGTAGACACATATACTTATTTTCCATTATTTCATAAAATAAAAACTCTTGAAAAAAATTCATGTCTACTTCTATGTTTTAGACAGTATGAACTCTCCTTAATCTCATCCTTGTCCCTATTCTACATTATGCCCTGTGAAAAAAAATTCAAAAACATCGGATGAGCATTAAAAGTTCAGTAATGGATACACAAAGAAAGAAACCTGTTAGTTTTTCAAAATAACTAGTAAACCATGAATACTTTATCATAAGTAATACTTTTTACCATTATGAATTATTAAATAATCTAAATTAAATAAATGATTAGTACTTACCATTTTGTAACTATAATTTTACCATAAACCCCATAAAAAGAACATATAACCTATAAAGGTAACTTGATACATAAACACACTTAAATGGAATAACCATAAGGTTGACTTCCACACATATCACTACATGGAATAGCCATACGGACAAATTCTATACCAAATTCGTTGGAAGTTATAACATAACCACCCATCATGGTTTATCACGGAACCACCTGTCATTCTTTTTATCACATATCCACCCGTCAAATGTCTAAGTACCATTATAAAATCATAACACATAAAATATTGTAAATATAAACATTTCACTGATAACATTTAATTTGAAATCACAAGAAATAATTTCAAGATATTTAAATAGTCAATCCATTTAAAAAACCATTTTCAATACCAAAACAACCCATAACAGAATAAAGTATTACCTTTTATTTTTATAAAACATTAAGGCTTATATAGGAAGCCAAATAACGAATACAATAATGGAAAGGTCATTGTCACCGCTAATGTTAAAAAAATTATGTTTTTCACTGAGAAAAATGCTTCATAGAAAAATATTTCCTTTGAATGAAAGTAAAATTCAAAGGTTTTTATTATACTCCATGTAAATGAAGAAGTTATATATTATTGAAATATGACCAATTGAAAGGAGATTGAGACAGAGTCACTTACCTAGTGTCCGACTTGACCTGTTCATTATTTAATATCATGAATAATAAAATAAATTTAATTTATAATTTCTTAAGAACCTTTTTATAGTTCATTATTCCTTTTATATCACTTATTACCATCATATAAACATTATTTAATCATTTTAGTTAGTAAGGGTCATTTAGTCGATATTTGGTACTTGAGTCAAAAATGAATATCTAGTATTTACAAGTTGTTCACATGGTAAAAAGTTCATTATATCAAGAGTGATATTAATTCTTTAGATATCATACTTATAATATATATTCAATATATATATATATTTAAAACAGTTCATACCATTTGGAGATAATAAATTAAATACATCGTTCATGGAGACGGTTAGCCGTGCGTATGCATGAACTCTACATTTATTTCTGTTTCATATTTAAAGGAATGAAAACATAATTATACATAATTATATTATAATTATAGTCTAGTATAATATATAATACCATTAAATCCATCCTTTATACGTACCATATATGGTATCAATGAGTCATTATCATTTAGAGGGGGCAGTAGTCCGCACTTCCTCAAATTAAATTATCACGTTTACCCAGAATGGAAACCATCAAGGTATGATTTAAATGGGAAATACAGAAGCATAAAAAAAAATAAAAAATAAATAACATATATAAATACAGTTCCATCTTAATGGCCACCATGAGAGGTGGTAGGAGATAATTGAACAATCATCGTTTAGTTAGGTGTTAGTTTCCATCCACAGAAATAGTATGTTCTTCACCCATTAGATGGAGGTGTGTGTAAGTGTAGTTCAAATAAATCTCATAAAAGCATCCAAGTATAATTAGGATACTGTGTTTGTTTTAAAATAATTTAATAAAATGATTTTAGTGATAGTGATTTTGAATAAAATAAAATAATTTAAGAGAAACTGTTACCTTTAATTTACGTAATTTCATTTTGTTTGAAATAAAAAGACTTATTAAAGTGCATTCTGCCTATGTTAAGGATTATAATAGGAGGAGAGGGATGTAGGGAGCTAAATTCTACTGATGTTGGATGAGACAAGGGGCTTGAGAGGTGTGAGGAATGGGTTAGAAGTGGTGTCATTTTATAAGGGGGAGGAGGGGCTCTTTAGGAATTTTTGAAACAAATGTTTTATTTTAAACTTATCTTCGGTTTCAAAAGGTCAAAAAATCATTAATGTCAAAGATAAGATGACACATAGTATAAATAAAATCATCCAATATGAATTGGACATGTTTTGGATATTATTTTAATATTTATAATCTTATTTATTTAAGTCATTTATTAATGAGGTATATACTATATAAGTCATTTAATTGAAGTCATTTAATTTATTCGATGTTTAAAAATTATAAAAATACAAAATGATGTAGGAAATATTTTTAGATTTACAATTAATATTTCTAGATGAAAGGATAACTTATATAACCCCATGTAAAAATTAATTTCCAAAACAATTTTTGTTTATGTCATCTTTTTACATTACATTAAATTAGTTAAATTAAAGTGATATTATCACTCTTATCTGGATACATGGGGTCCCAAAATTGACCCAAGGATTCCGAAGGTAGGACATGAAGAATTAAATAAATATAGAACAAGTGTTAATGAAAATATTGTATTATTATAACATTCTTTTTACCTTGAATTACCCAATTTACCTTTAACCCAGTAAATAAATGTCAAAAGTTATTATTCACCAAAAAATATTTTCATCATATTGAATCACATTTTACATACTAATAATAGACATGAATGTCGTATTTTTAAAATTCAATTCACAGATGTGGTAAATATTCTTTTAAATGAAAAAGTCAGTTTTTTTAACTACTAATTAGTGGTTTCACTATTAATCAAAAATTGATGTTTTTTAGAAAAATACTAAAAATTCAGCCTAAGCTATATTTGATATTCCAAATTCAAAAATAATTTCTAGTCTACAAAATAAAACAGATAGTATTTAGATAAATTAATTTAATAATAAATCATGTGGTCAAAAGAAAAAGTGTGTTTTTATGAAATAATAATTATCAAATGATTGATAGTTGATTATGTCCAATTACAATAGGAAATTACTTCTAATAATCAACATTGAAATAAATGGTAAAAATATAATCTAATTAAAATTTTAAAAAAATTAAAATGATAATCTAAAAATATAAATAAATTAGATTAAAAGGATGTTTTTAATTAAAATACTACATTTTTTATTTGTCATTAAAATATATTTTTTATCACAAAAATTCACAAAATTTACCCAAAGTGAATTTTGATATAATGATTCTAAAGAAGATTTTTTTCGTCAAATGGAACATATCAAAGTTACCAAAACTAGATTTAATGAGGGTTTTACATTAAAAGGTGGTAAATCAACATGTTAAATTAAATTATGCTTAAAATTATATTCATTCACATTTTAAGCCTCTAACTTTTATTAGATAAATGTAAATACTTTTACAAACATATATAATAATATTTTGTTCAGTTTTGTTCATTCCCACCAATACAACAGCTAAGAGTTAACTACCATTTAAAATAATATTTTCATATTATTTGTGTGCAACTTATGATTTCAAAGAAACACGTTGTTGTGTATCGGGTACTCCATCAAACATAGAAACCCCTTTAAAGTAAAATTAATATTTAATTTAATAAATAATAATTAAAAAGAGAATGTACTATTTCATTATTTACCCGGGATGTTAGACATCCCAACATGCATCATATAATGGATCAAGCACATTGATGTTTTTTCTCATAGTATATTAAACACATCGGCATGAACCCAATAATTATGTCAAGTGATATAAAATATTAACAATGGCTTGTATAAATATAAAATTTTGACCCCAACTATCACATAATGAAAATCATGTATATGTCTTCCACATGATAATTAAATAACCACCATAATATAAACTATGAAAAAACATTCATAAACATTCCATCAATCCATTATAATATAAACCCCAGAAAATAAATTGGATTTACAAATGTCACGTCATCATAACTATAATCCATCAATATGATGAATAATGATGGAACTATTGGTTTGAATACCTTTTAAAACATATGAAAACTAAATATTGTTTCTATTAATGATAAATTCTCTCAAAAATTATCATGAAAAAAATTACTGAAGAAAATACAATATCTTTTACAAAAATCAATTTTTAAAATCTAAATGTATTACTATTAAAAAAGGAAAAAAATTGTTTAAAAACCATTTAATATATTTATATAATATTAAAATCATTTTGTGATAATGAATGTAGAAAATACTCTTTATCTCATATACATTCAAACAATTACAATAAAAGTATTATATTGTTATTAGGAATTCTAAAAAAAGTAGAAAATAAAATTCGAATGTTTGTTCTACAAAAATAACAAGATGGTATGAAAAATAATGTTTTTCCTCAGAGGTAGATCATATGACTACATCATAAGAATAATAAACATAAACAATCTTAATAATCAATTAGAATGGGAAATAAATACATTAAAACAATGGTAATTTTAGACATATAAGTCTTAGATTGCAAAAGAACATATATAGAAATTATTATCCCGTAATAGTAATAATATGGATCATAAAATACATTAATTTTAACTGCATACACCACATAAAATAAATAATTGATGAATATGGAATGTTATTAATGAGAATAAATGTGAGATGAAAATACATTAAATCATGTATCGACTTCATTGGTAAATATTCAAAAATCCTTTATAAAAATATTGTATTACAATAAATATATTTCAAAATTATACACATATATACCATTCTATATATGATTTATTTATATCTATTTATCACTATTATATTATGAATTTTTTATTAATATTACAACTTCCAGTAATGATTTCTTTGTTTTTCATGTATGGTTGTGTGCATAAATCATAGTCCTTGTACATTTATTATAGTTCCAAAATATATAATATTATAATAACGAGAAATATATCATATGTATTCATTATAAAATATTTTATAGACTTATTTAAATGGTATATATAGAAAAATAAATTACAC